>CM069552.1:10865000-13390000 GCA_035773235.1 Eospalax fontanierii
ATAGATGTGGATGCTGGGGATGTGGCTCAGTGGTAGAGTGCTTACCTAGCATATGCAGGGCCCCAGCACCAGAAATTAAAATGAATAAATAAAAGACAGAAGGTAAGTTTATGGCTCCAGAAGAAAAGAAAAGCACATGGATCACAAGGCATGCAAATTACAAATTTTGACAGATAGCCAATAAGTTCTCCTTAATAATTTTCTAGAATATCACTTCCTGGCCAGCAAGTGTACCTGATCTTGAAATGATTGATAGTCTCAATTCTGACAGTTTTCTAAGACCATGAGATGATATCTCATTGCTGGGCCAGTCTCTGTTTTCCTGCTTGACACAGCGTGGACATTTTCTTATATGCATGGGAAGAAGCTCCTTGGGTCTATGGGGAGGATTCCAGGACTGGGGCAAGCGGGGGCAGCCTTTGCTCAGGGAGCTGGTGGCGTCTGCTGCGGAACTATAAGGCAAGTGGAAGCTGAACACAGAAAAGAGACTGCAAAGACAGTGTTTAGAGAGACAGAGGGAGAGCAGGAATGAGACCTGGGAAGCGCCAGGGGTTCTGTGAGCTAATCCATAACGACAAAGAAGGCTCTGGGAACTCTTTCTGTGGCTCCTAGTACACACTATGGAACAGTTCCCAAAAGGAGCATTCCACTCGGAGGGAGCAGGAGTTATATTAAGATGGGAGTTGGTACCAAGTTCCTGCAGCATGATTCTTGGTCCTTGATTTTCAGGGGCTGAGGAGGGGCCCTGCTGTGGCCTGCAAGGCTACCGCTTACGTCATGTTTGGAATAATCAGACCTTCGATTTTCCTCAAGTGAAAGCTGTTATCTTTTTCCATTCCAACCTTCCCTCTGTTCTCCTGTCCATGAACTGTCTTAGGAACTGGTCACAGGGACCTGGAGCTGCAGATATATTTAGCTTACTTTTAGTGAAATCATTAAGAACCTCCCCTGGGCAGTAGGTCCAGAGCTTCTCCCCTGCTCCCTGCCTAACTCATCTTCATGGAGACACGAGGATGGGAACACTTATTCTGACAAAGGAATCTGTCCCTTGGTACTTGGTTCCAGAATTAGAAGTTTAGAAGAGGGGTGGGGGGCTTGAAAGATGGAGTGCCAGAAGCTTCTATGTTCTTTAGACATGTGCAATTATGAGCAGAAATTTCTGTTCAATTGATTCCTAGTCAAAATAGAAGTTCTTTCCTGTCAGAAAATACTTTGAAAAGTAGCATTTTATTGACTATATAATTATAAACCTACTATAATTTTTATAAGAATCCTATGAAATACAAGTTATCAGAAATATTATGTTTGAAGCATACAAACCTGTATTCTTCAGTAAGTACATCTGTCTGTGAAGTTGCGTGTTGTATGAATTCCAACTGTTGTATTTTTATTGTTTTGGTCAAGTGTCGTAGGGTGAAGAGTGGATTATCTTTCTCTTTTTGTATGGAAAAAAACTACAAAGTCCTTATTGTAGGATGATGCAGAGTATTTGAGTCAAATTTTAGGGGGGAATCTCCTGTATATGGAGATATATACCAAAATTAGTTTAATGAACAGTTATTTTTCAGCTTTTTTAAATTTGGCATTTTGGCATAGTTTTTCATAAGTAAACATTTTATGCTTAAGTTCACATCTTGGCTTTGTTTTACTCATCAAAGCTGTGAAATGGAATGTGCTAAAGCCTCATAGTCTGTAAGAAGCCAGAGGTTTGGCGTTGCCTTCAAGGACCTGTTTAGCCTCAACCGTAAGCACAGAAAAGGGTTGCTCAAATCTTGTTTAAACTCTTTATATGATCAACACATCTTAAATGGCCAGTGTAAAGTAGGAGTTCGATAAACCCACTGCCTCAGGGAATGGCACTTCTTTTAGCTTTGTCATTTTCCTGTAGAGTCCTTTGGGTCCATATGATAGTTTGGATTATTGGGTAGAAAGTATCCACAGCATAATCGACTTCACTGTCATAGGAGAAACACACTGTCCCACCCTCTAGTAGTGAATTTGGTCATGCGGCTTTGTCCTGTCAATGAGGGAATGTACTGGCTGTCCCATGGCTGGTCTGCTGACCCTCAAAGGGTAAAAGGCAAGTGGGACTGTGCACAAAGCCCCTGCATCTCTGAACACAGCTGAACTCTGTCTCTGGACATGTATCCTGGGTTTTGCATTCAACTTGAAACCTAGCCTGGACACAACATCGCTGCTCAGACACATGGTTAGAGATAAAATGGACCAGCCAAAGTGAGAAGCAAGGAAAACGGGCTTGCAGTGTAACCACTTAGACAAAGTCAAATATAGATTTAACAACTAATTATAGGAGAAAGCTGCAAAGTGCGTTCTGAAATCAAGTGTTTGCACAGAAACATTTTTGCTAGAAAGCAAAGTGGTAGCTCATTTGCATGTTCAGTATTGTTAGCATACAAAGGAGCTGAACTGCTAAAATTAAGATAGGGAGTTGTTTGAAAACCTCATTTTAAAATAGAATAAATCAAGCCACAGACAGATGTTTAAGAGTGTGCCTGATGTGGGGAGAGCTGCCCTCCAGTGCCAGGCATGGCTGGGGTGTGTGTGAATGGTGGTGATGATGGTAATGATTGAGCTATTTTCCATAAGGCCAACCAAAGTCTTCTCTGGCCTCCTTGATCAGGCATGTGGGAAACTCGCTCTGTTGTTTTCCCAGCATCAGTGGTTGGGAGTTCATAGTCTGGCCCAGTCATAGGGGGAACCATGAACAATGATATCTCCAGTACCACACAGTAAACTCTTCCAGGTAAATGCCACACTCCACGTAAAAGGAGGCATCAGAACCTTCTGGGGCACAGACTATCAGGAGGAACTCAGTCTGGAGGACTGCGACTGCATTTACAGGATCTAGAGAGGAGACATCATCCCCACCCTCCCTTATATTGCCTAAGGTCTCATCCCTGACAGGCAGTATCAGCTTTGACTCTCATTCAACTTTGCAAATGAAAGTATGATTATCATTATCACACGCCAACTTTACAGAGGGGGATGTGGAAGATGAGAAGTTTCAAAATGGCCCCAGAGTCCAGTAAGGCCATAAGCAGGATGGTTCTGGAGTCAGCCAAGTCTGAGTCCAGAGATTAGTGGTCACCAGATCTTTTATTGTGTACCTCAGTATGAAAAGGTGTGAATATGCACACCCATGTGTACATCTCAATAAATTATACATATATACAACCCTCCCCACGCCAAGGCTCAGGGACCATCCTGGAAGAGGAGGTAAAAAGACTGTAAGAACCAGAGGTTGAGAAGGATCAGAGCCAAACAGTGTTTTCTGGACATGACAGGACAACCGCATTCATGAACCCAGAGCAGTTGTGGTTGTCTGCACAAGACCGACACAAGATAAAACCATCCAGCATTCTAGACTTGAGAGGGGGGCAGCTCACGAGCCCCCTTCGCTAACTGAGGAGCTATTGACAGTCACAGGGAGGAGGGTCAGTTTGCTCTAAGGGCGCGTCTCCTGGTAAGGAGGTCTACCACGCTTCAGCAGTTGCCTTTATCCGTCGGCAGCACAAATTGGACTCCTTGGGTTATAAAACAAGCAAACAGGGAGGACACAAAGTTGGGAGGGATGGGAGCGGATCTGGGAGTAGTTAGGAAGAGGAACGGAAGTGAATGTGTTCAAAAATACACTGTAAGACATGCTCAGAGGCAATAACATATTACAATTAAAATGATTAGTACTGTGTCTGTATTCATGTTTGTGTGTGGATGCGGGCACAAGCGTGCATGGCACGGCGTTTGTTTTCAGAGGATAATTTCATGAGCTGATTCCCTTTTCACCATGGATTCTGGGGTCAAACTCGGTTTTCAGTCTTGCACAGCAAGCAGCTTTACCCACTGAGCCATGCCACTGACCTTTAAACCTATTTTCGTGTTCAACTGCATTATCTACTATCTATTTATTTTTATTTTGGTGCTGGGATTAAACCCAGAGATTTGTGCATGCTACTTGTGAGGGATCCTAATATACTTCCTATAACACCCCCAAATAAGGGATGTGAAAATATGGACATAAAGAAAACATAGAAATAGAATCTTTTTCACCTATCAAAATGGATTAGTTTGCATTCTCCACCCATCATGTATGGTTGTTTAGAACATGAGGTAAACATACTTAGCCATTGCACCTGCTTTCCTGGCCCCTTACCAGCGAGGGGACTCGTATCATAAGAGCACACAGGAGATAATACTTGGATGCCATTACTTGGCTGCCACTTGAGGTTAGCGAACTCTATCCGAACTCCCAGCTGTTATTTAAGGTTTGAGAGTAGAGCAAGACTTCTGCCCCTACCTCAGGTCACCCTAGGAGGTCAGAGAGTCAGCCAGATCCAGCCCTACACCCAGACTCCAGCCAGGTTCTGCTCCCCTCTACAGCTCTTCCTTATTTATATCCCACCCACAGTCGATGTAACACCTCTGTCCTCTTTTACTTTCTTCCTTTTCTCTGTATCCTATCATCTTTCTTTTATCTCTCCAAACAACACAGTCTGCCCCAGTTTAGTGATTCTGTTACTGAATCGCCTGGTAGATGAGAGTGTCCTCCGTTACCTGAGTGCATATCTTCACCCCTCTCTTTTCAGTCTATCTTTAACCAAGACTCGCCTGTCAACACCTCCTCCAGCTCTTTCCTTATTTTCAGCACTCTTCCTTCCGTGTATGTCTCTCTCTACTTCCCGTCTAGCAAGCTCATGCTAATCACGAATACCATCATCATTTCCTTCTCTTTTCCATCCACACCCACAATAACTAATATACTAGCACACACAGTACTATTGGAGTCCCTTTTGTCTCCAATTAGTATTTAAGGAATGTGGTTTTGGTCTCAGCTGATACTCTGTTTTCTTGATGGGTTTATTGCTGGACATCAACTAATGTTGCAAACAGTATTCAACTTGCAACAGAGGTCTCAGGATAGAGCCTGGTATCTTCAACAAAAGTCTCAAAGAGGAAAACGTCACCCAAACTCCACTAAAACTCACACTCCTGAATGCTGCAAACTCTTCCTCTAAAATTAAAAAGGCAACTGGTATTAAAAAAACAACAGCAATAAAAATCTTAACCATGGACCTAACCACAGATGGGCAGGTTCCAGTGGGAAAAAAAACACCAGGAACATGACAAATCAGAAGTGCATGTGTTTCCTCTAAAAGTGACTAACTCTGTAGTGATAGCCCCAAAGAAAATGACCTAGATGAAATTTTAGACACACAATTCAAAAGAACATATATAAATATATTAAAGCAACTCAAAAAAAAAGACACAACTATATTCCAAGAGAACACAAAGAGCTGGAAGAAATCAGGAAGTCAATTCAAATTATGAAAACAGAATTCAACAGAGATAGAAATCAAATAGAAATGATGATGGAAGTGAAAAATAGAGTAATAAGGTCAAATAAAAAGTTCAGTGGAAAGCCTCACCAACAGAATGGATCATGAGAAGGATAGAATTTCAGAGTTTGATGTAAAGGAACAGGAATTGAATCACTCAGTAAAAATCAATGATAATTGTTTTTAAAGAATATGAAGAGAACATTCAAGATCTTTGGAACACCATGAAAAGGCAAAACTTACTAATTACGGCCATGGAAGAAGTAGAATTTCATGCCAAGGGAACAGGAAATACATACTTGTAATGATAGAAGAAAATTTACCAAATCTAAGGAAAAAGATGCCCAACCAGATATAAGAGCGTCAAATACAAGATGGAGAAAAGCAGCAACTGTCTTATCCAGCTGTGGATCCTGGTCGTTTCTATAATGACCTGCAAGGCAAGAGGTGCCTCTAATGTAACAGTGGCCTGACAGCAATGGGGGAGACCAAGCGCTTTCTGATGGCGTTCGAGACCTGCTCACAGGAAGAAGATCACGCCTGGCTCTGTGAACCCGGTCTAGATTCTTTCTCTAGGGAGGTACTGCTCTTATTTTGCTAAGAGTCCTGGTGTCTTCTAAGTGCTCATGTGTATGGCCCTAGATGAGTGCTGCACCCGCCTTCGTCAAAGAGGCTGCTTACTGCAGAGCCTTGCAACTGCCTGAAATGTGAAGAGTGTGATGGTGGAGTGCAAAACCCTAAAAGGGAGGGCTCCATCACCCCCGCAGGGCTCCGGGAACACGGGGGAAGAGGGAATGGGAGGAATGTGAAAGCCAGAGGATGGGGAGACAAGCGGCAAAAGGACCAGATATGACAGCCATTGTGGTCAGGAACTCGCCGCACCTTTTATCTGCATGACACTGGACCCAGGATGCCTCACCCTCCCTCAGGTACTATGGGCAATTAGCAGTTATTGGCAGAGGTGATACCTTTTTCCCCAGTGGTATAATTATTGATAAGTTATCCCAGCTCCATTAAATAACTCCCCACCTATGTTTGTGCAAGAAGCCGCCCAAGTGGATATTACTCATTTATTTTGTGACAGGGTCTCACTATATAGATCAGGCTGGCCTCCAACTACAGAGAACCACCTGCTTCTGCGTCCTGAGTGCTGGGATTAGAGACATGCACCACTAAACTTAATCTGGGCGGGAAGCTCTGATTAAAGTCAGTGTGGAGAGATTTTTTTTTTTAAGAGGAAAGGTTCCAGTGGGAGAGGAAAATGAAAATAGGGATGTGTGTGCGCACGTGTGTGTGTGTATGTGTGTGAGAACCACTAAATTCATTATACGAATGTATGAAGCTGTCAAATAATAAAGTTAAAAGAGCACCCCGTGCACACTTATTCTCTAACTTCTGATCTTGGAAAGCAAGAGTCCAAGTCATATCGAAGTGTTATCACAGAAGGTGAGAGAGGAAAACCTGTTCTCATGATCCTTCAGCCTCTCATGTCTATTTGTTCTCCTTGGCTTGTGGCCCCTTCCTTCATTGTCAAGTATTGCATTAACTACTTCTATGACTTGGACTCCCCCATTATTCCTCTAATGAAGATCCTTGTGATTAATATCAGGCCCACCCTGGATAATTAACCCACTGCAAGATCTTGAACCAGATCACATCTGAAGTTGCTTCCATCACAGGTTCTGAGCTTTAACATATGTCAATTGAAACCCGGTGGTCTCAGTCTTTGGTACACAACTGAAGATACTAACTGTCCCTCCTTCAGAATCCATCTGTATCCAGTAGTTCAGCAGGCTGCATGCTGCCTTCCCTGATTCGTGACTGACTGATGACAGGCCCAGTGTTGTGCAGGCCCAGCATTGGCAACTACACGTGCTGCAAGGTCACATTTACAGTGACTGTGTTGTGTGCTTCATAGCCTTCCCCTCACCTTCCAGCTCTTAAATTCCTTTCATTCTGTCTTCCATGACATTCACTGAGCCTTAGAAGAGGTGGCATAAATGTCCTGGTTAGGGCTAAACACTAAAATCATCACATTTTCTCATAACCTGAGTAGCCTTGCACACATCACCATTCACTGCGAAGAGCAGCTTCTCCGACTAAAGAGTAAAGAAGCATTTGCTTATGGAATCAACCTAAATATTTAGAATGTAGTTTTATGTTGTCGTTTTTACCTAACAGCAGAGAATCCTCTAGGGACTACGACATCTCCAGCCATGGGTTTTAGGCTGGGTTTGCAACATAGGCATGTATTCTATCCTGTGGAGCTGGCCTCTAATCCAGTTCAAGAGTGGTTGGTAACGCTCATAATCGTTGTACCACCGGGCACGTCTTGCCTGGCTGATGGGCGCTGTAGTTTGTAAGGTTCACAGCTGGATAATATCTTTGAAGTCGTCTCTCTCCAGGCAGCCTGCACAATACCTTCTAGCACTAGGAAGCCTAGCTAGTAGAGAGGAGGCTTCCGGCTCAGTTCTAGCTTCCTTTCTCTATGTTTTGCCATCAAAGTTGCTTTTAACGGGTATTTTGTTATAGCAATGAGAGAAGTAACACCATGGGAAGGGTGGTGAGCACAGGAATGAGTACTTTGAAAGAGATTAAGTTCAAAGTCATCACCTAAAGCGGCAATTGATGCACTTCAGTCATTTTCATAATTAAAGAATATAGTGCCATATCTGCTTCTCAACTGAACTCCTGTTTTATCCTCAGAACTCAGCTTTTAAATTAAACATATTTTTAAGATGAAATGTTTAGTTAGCCCATTCTTCTTCCCACTGTACACTGTAAGAGCTGAGCTGAGATGACTGTAATGAAATGTTTAGCCTTATAAAAAGCCTTACACAGCTCTTGCTGAATAGTGAGTTCTCACTGGCTATTTAGTGAGGGTCTCAGTTCACACTGGCTGTGGCCAGTTCTTTGTTACAGGCCACTCCACAGTGCAGGTCACACTACATGGCAGGTGCTTTTAAGGCTTAAGCAGGAAGAGGCATGGAAGTGTGGGGACGGTGAGGGGTGGAGGGAAGGGCTAACCCCAAGAAAGGTACTAAAAGCCATAGGAAGTCTACTCTGTCACAACCCAATTAAAAAAAACTTTGGGAGGGATGGTAGAATACGTATGAAATGAAAGAAGAGGGGCTAAAGATTGAGGATGGGGAAAGGGATGAGGAAGAGAAGGAAGTTGTGGGTGGGCTAACCCAAACTAAGGATCCATTAAAAAGTCTTATAGAATCCACTACTTAGCAAGATAGTTTTAAAATATAACTTTAAAATAAAAAAGAGACCAAACAACCAGAATTCTCTTTCATGGATGTACAATGTTGCTCCCAGAAAACATGTGTCATTAAATGAAAATTGTAGTGCAAACATGAGATACCTAATTGCAAATCATTGGTCAGGAGGGTGCCCAGAGGTCTCCCAAACAAGACAGGTGATTGCCATTGCTCTTGGCTAGCCACCATATCTAGACGGTAAGACCTTATTGCTGAACACACCTCATACTTTAGCTGCAGAACACAGAGAAACCAGTCTGGAATTAACCAGGAAACTTCCTCCCGGATAGCTAGCTTTCACCCCTGGAAGGTGCTATGGAGGTTGTTAAGGGAAATGCATCAATGGTCTAAACTCCTGCTGGACCCTGCATGCTGCCACACTGACCTGCCAGGCCAGATGATGCCACTGGAGCAAAAGTGGCGTGAGCGTTATGGGGACAACCCACTGCTTTCTGATTTGCTTTGAGGCTGGCTCCACGGGAGGGAATCTCATGCTGTACTGTAATCCTGGTCAAAAGCCCGTACATGGCTGAAGAGGTCACAGACCCCAGGTTGGAACCTGCTCTTGTTATTTTGCCAAATGGTCATGATGTCAAGTTGCCTTCTGAATATTTATGTTTATACCTATAGACCTGGACTGCTCTCAACTTTAAAATTTTTTATTATTTTATCATTTTTCCTTGAGAAGTTCATATATGCATCTAATGTGCTTTGATGAAATCTCCACCCCCTCATTCCCCCTCCTTTGCACAATGTTATCTAATTCTCTAGAACAAGAGTGACAAACTGTGACCCAAACCCAGTGAGCTGCTCTCACCCAGGAGTGGAGAGTGAATTCAACATTTTAAGATTGTTAAGTCAGGACCTACATAGTGTCTTTGATTCATCCCCATGACTAACTGAGCCTATATTTATTATCTCCCCCTTTAATTAAAAGTTGACCAACCCCTGCTATAGAATTCCGCAAATTTCTCTGTTCAGCCAAAGAAGGGACCTAAAAGAGGTAAGCTAAGCTGTTTTAGAAAGACCCCCTGGGAAGGGGAATGGACAATAGTCAGGGCAGCTCCAGGATGGTCCTAGAGCCCATCTTTACATTCACTGACTTCACCCATCAGAATAATGATACCTGGAAACATTGCTTCAAGACTTCTCTACTTTTCAAATCATGGAACCTCCCTAAGAAGAAAAAACCAGGAAGTTCCCTAGATTAAACAATAACCATCTTTTTATAAATTACCCAAGCAACAAAACAGAAACACTGCTATTTCAAAACCATTTCTCATTATCAGGGAGGAATATTGGAGGTGATTAAAGAGGAAACAGAAAAAAGGAGGGAAGATTTGAAAGATATAATTCTAAGTAAAAAACCCCAGGGGCCAAGAACTTCATAGAAAGAGCAGTTTCTTTTTCCCTCAAAAAGAGACGAGCACACACATCTCAACACCATTTTGTTTTTGTTTTCTTGAGACAGTGCTTCTCCATCGTGGGCTGGCCTTGAATTTGTGTGGAGCCAAGGACGGAATCCGCCAGCCTCCACCTCCCAAGTGCTGGGATTACAGGTGTGTTCAACATGCCCAACTCCTGACATCTTCAGGAAGAGAGAAAGAGGTTGGAAGCATTTACTATAACATCAGGGTTTGGGTAACATTTAGATTCTTTTGTCATTAAAAATGGAATTGAGAGCTGGGGAGATGGTTCAGTAGATAAAATGCTTGCTGTGAAAGCAAGAGGACCAGAGTTTGGTCTCCAGAACCCACATAAATGTCGGTGGGTTCAGCAGCCTGTCTGTGTTTTAGGTGGAGACAAGGATCCCTAGAGAAAGCTGGCTTGCAAGACTAGCCATGTTGGGGAGCTCTGAGTTTGATTAAGAGACCTTGCCCCAAAAAGATGAGGTGAAGGGGATAAAGAAAGAAAGATTTTCAACATCAACCTTGGACACGAGCCCACGCTAGAACACACATGCGTACAAGCACATCACACATGAAAGGAGGGGCCGCAGCAGCATGAGACAGAGGGGACTGCTCTGCCTCTTTAAAAAGTTTATTTTACTTTTGTGTGTATGAGTGTATTACCTGCATGTAGTTAAGTATACCTGTGTCATGCAGTGACTACAGAGATCACAAAAGGGCTTCAGTCTGCTCCCCTGGAACTGGAGTTACAGATAGCTGTTGGCCACCCAACAGGGAATCAGACCCAGGTCCTCAGCAAGAGCAGCCAGTGCTCTTAACCTCCGAGCCATCACTCCATCCCCGTCTTCTATCTCTTGATGCAATAGTCTGGATGTCCTTGATCAAGGATGGAGAAGACAGAGATGGAAGAAGCCTGTGGTTTTCTTGTCCTCTGTGGTCAGCCTTCCCAGTTAGTGCCACAGCACTCTTTCTGTGTCAGTGAGGAGCTCAGAGACATTCATTTGTGGCGTTCCTCAGTACTTAGAATTGGGTCCAGACCAATGAATGTGTTAATGGGCATGCTGTGAATCTCATTGCCCTAGTCTTCCATACTGTGGCTACTGGCTATGTGAGTATTAGGAGGCTTTAGTATGTTTATTGGTAGAAACCCAAATTAAAACAATAATAAAATAAATTCATTGGTTTACCTAGAGAAAAGCACCTGGGGCACGCTCTACGAGAGAGCTGTCTTTGTTTTCTTGTGGCTTCTCAGATCTTCCCTGCTCTGCATGCTCAGAAAGATTTTAACCTCACTGGCCTCATGGTTGCAAATGTCTGTCAGAAAGAGCTGGGAAGAGATACCTGACCGTGCAGGGCAAAGCATCAAACAGAGCTCCGAGCTTCACTCTTGAGGCATCTCAGGGAACACACCCTCTCACCATCCAGGCAGTGATATAACTCTGACTGACTTGAGCCAGTCAGGATCTACTTCTAGATCAGATCCTGTGACCAACCTCATCCAAATCACAGCCCTCATTTTGGAGGAAGGATAGAAAGGCTCAGATTTAGTACCTGGTCGCCAAGTGAGAGGTAAGGAGGGCCTCCTTCCTTAGTCTTCCCTTTGTGTCTCTACAGAGCACACACCTGGTTTCTCTCAGGAGTTTCAGCTTATGGAGCCGTAGTACAAAAGATACTTCCACACCTGTGTTCCCTGCTGGTCATGGACACTTATCCTCCCTCAGCCCCCAGGCTGGGAAATGATCTGGTTGATGAAGAAACATACTCTGTTTCTCAGGAATAGCTTGAGGCAGGCTTTCTCATGGATTTCTAATGTGATCAATCCTTGAGTCTTTTGCATTAGAAATATCTGGAGCTCTTGAATAAAAAGGAAGGATGGAGAAAATGGATTCAGTATATTTTCTTTTTTTAAATTTCATTTGTTATATTTATTTTATAGTATGAGTGCATTGCCTGCATGTATGCAAGTGTATATGTGTCATGCAATGCCCATGGAGGTCAGGAGAAGGTGTCAGATACTCTGGAATCGGAGTTATAGACAATTGTTAGCTACTATGTGGGTGCTGGGGACCGAACCCAGGTCCTCAACAAGAGCAGCCAGTGCTCGTAACAACTGAGCCATCTCTCCATTCCCTCTGCATTTTCTCAATACATTTCCCAGGACTGTTATTTATATCCCAGTTTTGAGAACTTTGGGTTTTGAAGCTAAGAAGCATATTTGGGAACTTCAATATTCAGCACTGCTGCCATGACATTATGGCTCTGTGACACAATCACCTTCATCCTACATAGCACATTCTGACCTGCTGAAGTTAATCCTTATGATACATATGAGGATAGATAAGGAAGTAAGACTTCCATGGTCAGAAAAGTGACAGACCTGAATGGTAGCATCATGTATGTGAGCAGGGTGAATGCCCTTTGAATGACAGTTCACAGTCCCATCACTGATAGGCACAGTACTCTTCTGGATAGATGGAATACAGGATTGTCCTTCTGCTTCAGCAAACAAAGAAACAGATAAATTACATCACACAAGACAAGAGATGCAATGCTCACTAAGAGACGGAAGACAAACAGGGTGATCCTTGTAACGGCCCCATCTTACTTCCTTGAGAGGTTTTCAGGCTGTGATCCCAAGAAAAGGTCCTCAGGGGATTCTGAAAGAGAGACCTACAGAGGCTCAAGTTCATAAGATAGAATAACAGAGTGGGGAGAAGGAAGTAGAGACGAGATAGATAGATAGATGAGAGAGAGAGAGAAAGCGCACTGGAGATCCAGCATCCTTGGTAGAGTAAGTTTGGTGAAAGTGGGTAAGAAAAACCACCCAAGGCTAGAGAAATAGCCATTCAAAAGAATGAGAGCGAACAATCCCAAGTGTTCATCCAGGTTAGACACACAGCAGATCCCCACAATCCCCAAATAAACCTTGTCATTCATGGGAAATGGACTTAGGAACATTTGGGCTCAAGAATGGGGTAGGGATGATTAGTCCCAAACTATGTGTTTCTTGTGATTCTTCTAAAAAGCCACATGCGGATAAAAGCAGGACTCGGAAGACATGGACTATTTCCAAATTGCTCAAATGTGTGCCTCGGAACAAATTTCAGTAGCATGGGGAGAAACACAGAAATAGAAATGCAGATCTATCTGGGTATGCAGATGTACGTGTCCCTGTAGGATGTGCTTCTGTGCTGCCTCCGTATTCCTACCGAGTGCTGGTATTACCATGACCACCAGGTTTTGTGTTGGTGAAGATGTGGAGGAATTGGAACCAATGGGTTTCTCGGATGGTCGCCACTTTGGAAGATAGTGTGGCAGTTTCTTGAGAGGGTGAGCTTATGAGATGCATGTGGCACGTACATACTTCTACTCCAAGACATTTACCCAAGAAAAACGAAAGCACGTAGTTAGGTAACGACCTGAAGCTAGAAGAAGCCCAATGCCATCAGCAGATGAATGGACAGACTCTGGGGTGTCTATATGTGTTGGCCAGCTTTTGTCAGGTTGACATAAACTAGATTCCTGGGAAGAGGGAGCCTCACCTGAAGTATTTCCCAGATCAAATTGGCCTGTGGCCATTTCTACGGACATTTTCTTAATTGCTAATTGATGTGGGAGGGCCGAGCCCACTGTGGATGATGTCATCCCTCAGCAGGTGGGCCTGGGCTGTATAAGCGGGTAGCTGAGCCAGCCAGGAGAAACTAACCCGTAAGCAATGGGAAGGGACTAAATATCCAAGAAGCATCAGGGTCACTGAGAAGTGGCTTCCTGCTTCTTTTTATTCTGAGAGGAAGGCCTTAATTTTTTTTTTAACTCCAGGAGGAGTCCTTCAGCTGACCTGCTTGGAGTTACATAGCCTTGGATATCTGTTTGGAGATGTGACCTAACGGCCTTGTTGTTTTCATTTATACCGACCGATCCTCAATTAGGGATGGAGAAACTACTAAAAGGTTTAAAACCCAGGCCCTTCTGGGAAGGCACTGCAGTTTGGTTTCTGGGTCTCCTTTCCTCTTCACTTTTCTGTATGAATGTGCATGTGCGCGTGCGTGTGTGTGTGTGTGTGTGTGTGTGTGTGAGCTTCTTTATATGTATGGATGTGATTCTCTGTCTTTCAGTAAAAGTTTGTTTGATTGTTGCTCTCTGCTGATCAGAGATTTTTCCTGCCCTTTAACTCTTTAATTGGCTGAGAAAATGAACCCAACAACACTCCTGAGACTGATGGTGATGTCACCTGAACCACGTTTCTCCATGGGCTCTGCTTCCTCTCCTGCCTTGGGCCCCTCGATGATGGACTATAACCTATGTGCTGAAATCAACCCTCTCCTCCTCAAGTTGGCTTTGGTCGGTGTTTTATCACAGAAATAAAACGCAAACTAGGACCCTGAACAATCTATCTATACAGTACATTCCTGAGCCCTAGAAAAGCGTCAACTATAGATGCATGCTATTACACTTACAAACCTCCACTGTGCTGGATGGAAGCGTATCTGACCGAAAAGGATACATGCTATGTGACTCCATTTATATCAAATTGTAGGAAATGTAAACTAACACACAGTTACAGAAATGAGCAGTTGTTCAGAACTGAAGGAGATGGGTCCAAGTGCAAAGAGAAATAAACTGTTGAGGGGTGAATTAATTCATTATATTGACTGTGGTAGTATGGCGGGGTGCCTGTATGCATCGATATTTATTAAATTGTCATCTTTCAATATGAGCAGTTTATGCTTAGTTTGTTATACATCAACTGTGCTGTAGTAAAACTTCCCAGTTAAAGCAGGGGTTCCATGTTAAAAGATTCAATACTTCTGACCTGTCCATTCTGTCCCAACTTTTCAAAAAAGCCTAGCAAAATCCCAGCGCAACCATGTAGATATAGACAAAATGATCCTGAGGCTTACAGAAAAGCAAACACACTTAGAACAGCTGGACAATACTGAAGATGAAAAACAAAGAGGAAGGGCTTGGCCCCACCCAAATTCATGACTGACAATAAATCGAGACAGCATGATGTTTATGAGAGAGAGAGAGAGAGAGAGAGAGAGAGAGAGAGAGAGAGAGATATTATAGGACCAAATAGTGAAACTTCAAATGACCCACAATCTAAAAACATGTTCCTTGGCCTTTGGCAGAAGAGCAAAGGCCATGCCATGGAAGAAGACAGTCGCTGAAGAGACAGAACTCGGTCCACTTTGTCCTCCATGTGCAAAACAGACCTTCCTGTCCTCACAAAAGTTAAGTCAAGAGGAATTGCAGGGCAAAATTTAAAGCATAGAACAGTAAGACTTGAAGAAGACCATGCAGAACACCTAGGTGTCTTCAGTTTGCTGCTGATTTTAGATGAAATCCTAGAATTACCATCAATAAAAGCCACTACCATGACTTCACAGTTAAAATGTTCCACTTTGCAAAAGGACCAATAACAAGATGGAGACACAGGTCATTGATCTGGAGAGAATCTTCTCATAATACACGTCTCATCCAAATGCACAAAGAACTCTTAAAAGTCAACAGTAAAAGAAATGAATACAAAGCATTGACCAGGCAAAATTCTGACAAGGAGAGAGGAAAGACTCCCTCACTAGCGGCCAGATAGAGAAGGGCACAGTCAATTCTGAGGACCATCTGGATGTTTCTTACACAGAAAGTTTCTTACAAAGAAATATTACTAGGTGACCCAGTAATTGTACTTCTAGATACTTTCTTAAATGAATTTAAATCTTGTGTTTACACAAAAATATAGGTGTGCGTGCTTTTAGCAGTTTATTCCCAATCCACCCAGATCTGCAGGAAACCCAGAAGTACTTCAAGTGGGTGATACATAGCAGCATTCTGCCATGATGAAATATTATTTGGCAGTTAAAAGTGGACAGCAAATTGTATGCAGTTAGAAAGTTTGCCCAGAGTTTGTTTTGATTGCCCAGAATTACAGGAGAGGAGACAGAATGAATCACCGTGTTTGAGGGCTCTTAGAGTGGAATACTCTCATACAATACTGAGACGCCAGACATGGACACTGCACATCTGTCAAAGTCCAAAGAGGCTTATATTACAAAGAGTAAAACCTTACTGTAATGAAATAAAAGAGTGGGGAACGTAGCTTAGGAGGCCGGGGACCACAGGACAGACTGCAGGCTGTGAATGAGAGACTGCAGAACAAATGTAGCACATAGTGTTACTGAAGGGACCAAGGGACGTTGCTGGTGCGTGAACCCTGCAAGACTACAGCCAGAAGAGCCTCCTGTGAGCCCCACACTCTTCTTGCTAAGGTTGTTCCCATGGGTTGACACATACATATTGCAGTGTTGTAGGGAGTCACGTAAGGAAAAGAGACTACACTGAACCAATCAGCAATTGATGGGCATTAGAGACACAAATAAGAACTCAGGTTTATCTTAAAACAGAGATGACTACCTAGAGAAACATTTATGGCTATGCACACATGCATAGCTTAATTCATGCTTTGCTTTGCTCTGTCGGCCGAACGGGTTTAGATTTAGTGCCAGCTCTGAAGCAACAAATACACCTAATATCTGGGTCTTGGTTACCAGCAATGCGAGATGAAGGCAAGAAATAAACAGGTTGATCCAGGACATCTGACGGTACTAGAAGGTCAAACAACTTAAAGACAACAGAGCGCATTGCTGCGATGTGGCACCTAGGGCAGCACTTAGCTCAGAGTCTAGTGCCAGAGTTAAATCAATGTGAGCCGTGAATACATATCCAGAGATCACTGGAGCATGGTGGTGGTACATGACTTTAATCTAAGCTCTCAGGAGGCAGAGGCAGGCTGATCTTTGTGAGATCTAAGTCAGCCAGGCTTACATACCGAATTCCAGGCCAACTGTGGCTACAGGAAGACCCCGACTTAAAGAAGGAGGAAATCATTGAATAAATTAATACAGGAGGCGTGAAATCTCCCATGTGTTTCGGGGAAACTCCATCTTCAAGAAGCAAATGACTCCTGATCATTCATTAAGGGATTAAGGGCGAGCTACATACTGTCCTACTGTGACTCCCTTCCAAAAGAGGACAGAATCGAAGGAGGCATCTTTACAGTGGAGAAGCTGAGAAACACTGCCTGAGTCATGTGCCCAGCATCAACATCAGGAATGACAGGCGGTGCTGACATAGACATCCTTATACAGTGCGATTCAAATGGTACTCACCGCTGGGATCCTCGTCCACAGCCTCCATAGGCTCAATCTCATCAGGAGAAAAACGATGCATGCCAACAGGACCAGAGCAGATACTACATCTGAATACTACTAGTAACAACCATCACGGCCACTGAAGCAGGAAAAGTATAAGCTATCAGGACCCAGAGGAATCTAAGGGGACCAGCTGGCTCCCTGCTATCACAGAGGCCTGGAGTGAACAGCTCAGAAAGAACAAGGCAGTTTAGTTCACAGTTTCTGAGGTTTCAGCCCATAATTCTTGATTCTTTTTTTTATTTATTTTTTCTTTTTATTTTAGGTTGTATGAAGTTATACCTGCACAGTGTAAGTGCACCTGTATTGTACAGTGCCCATGGAGGACAGAAGAGCACATTGGATCCCCTTGAAATGGAGTTGTGGACTGTTGTTAGCTGCCATGTGGGTTCTGGGATTCGAACTTGGGTTCTCTGCAAGAGCAGTCAGTGCTCTTAACCACTGACCCATTTCTCCAATCTTAGTTCTTCATTCTTCTTTTTTTGAGGGATGTCCCTTTGAGACAGGATCTTCCTGTAGCCACAAATGGCATGGGATACACTATGTAGACCAAGCTGGTCTTGATCTCGTAGAGATCAGCCTATCTCTGTCTCCCACGTGCTGGGATTAAAGGTATGGGCTACCTCACCCAGCTTCTAGTTCTTGATTCATGATTCTGGGCCCATCACAGATGCAGGAGCCTCTGGCAGAGGCTGCTTACTTCATGGTGGACAGGGAGCAGAGAGGGCAAGGAAGGGAAAAGAGACAAAGTACAATCTACAAAAGCATATCCCCAATGACCTACTCTTGTAGATAAGTCCCACCTCCTAAAGTTTTTAACCACCTTCCAAAAGAGGGACATTTCAAAAGGTCAAACCATATGTTTGTCAAACCATAACATGGGTCATAATAAGTAAATGTAATAGCGTCTCTTGGATTGGATCTGAAATATTAGGTCACAACTAAACAAGTCTTACTTTAGTTAGTAATAACCTAATAATATTAGTTCATTAATTATAACAAATACCACATGGACATAAGACTTTAATAATGAGGACAGTGTCTAGTGTGCACACAAACGTGCATATGCATGTATATTTGTGTGTGTGTGTGTACGTGGTGTGTGTGTGTGTGTGTGTGTGTGGTGATAGAGAAATTCTCTCTGTATTTTCCATTCAGTTTTTATGTACATCTAAAATAGTCCAGTAATTGAAAAACAAAGTTCTGTGACATGAGGTCCAGAGGTGAGGCCTGGTCCCCCAGGTTCCAAACTCTAAGATTAGTCTCCTTCCATTACAGAGTCTGCTTTCACCTGTTGCCATCAATGGTTAATGTGAGATATTGCAGTCGTGGCCAGTACTACCTTGGAATGAACTGGAAAGCCCATTAAATAAATCAGTCAGTAGCTTTCCTTATGATTTGAGCCAATTCTGTGTGTCCTTCTATGCCTCTGAATGGTTAACACAGCTAATGTGCAGAGGGAGGGGGAGGGGGATGAGATGGGCTTACCTCCTACAGAGTTTATGGAAGCCCAGGAACCCACACCATATACAACTTAATCCTCATGTTTATGTCTGGGAATATATTAAATGCCATCTGCCCAACCATTTGCCATGTTATAAATTAAGGCGACATCAACAATGCTGTAACGCCGAGGAGTTCTGCTGTCTTCCAGTTTGATAGTAAATGGGTTTTGTTACCAAACTCCTCTTACAAACATGAAAAGAACAGTTGCTAGCCTTCTGGAGGAGCAGATGGTTTCGGGGGCTCCCAGCTCAGGCTCTCCCAACATTACGCGGCTTATGCCTTCTTTACTGTAGTCAGCTCTGTTAGGCTGTAGTTCGACAAAGCAAAGGCTCCATGGGCGAGGTTGAACCCTGGTACTGTGAACTTCTGTAGGCTACCAACACCTTGGAACTCAGTATTGTCACCCGGAAAATGGGAAGGATTGCTATGAGATTTAGATGAGAAAACACAGTCTTCTTCCTTTCTTGACTCATGAAAAGAACATATTTCCTGTGTCCCTTGCACACCCTTGCTCACATACACACATTCACACACGTAACTGAAAGTGTTCATTCATTAAACCAAGTTAATCCTTGCAATACATTATACACTTTGATGTTTTCCACTCTAATAAATCTGATCTAGTTGATTGTGTCTATTTTCAATTTCACAAACAATCCAGTAAATTAATTTTACTCCTATTAAAGACTTTCAATTTTCAGATTTTATAAAAGCCTCTAAAAAGCCATGGCTCATTTAAACATAGAAATATGACTGGTGCATGAACTTGGCAGTAAATCTAGCTGACATTGTTGTCTTAGATGTTATTAACCATGGCAAAATGCATGAAAAGTTAGAGAGCCGAACAATATCAATCTTTCTCCCCCTTCCCAGAATCCAATGGGCTAATTCTTCCCCCAAACACCTCAGAAAAGCATCGGCTAACAAAAACAGTGGCATTTCAGATTTTCCTGTACCTACACCAAAGTGTTCACCTTCCTTGTAGAAGCCCACCTGCTGCCCTCCCCCAACTCTTTTCAACTTCTGGCAAGGTCTGCATCTCTCTCTCAGATTAGGAACCTGTTCATTAACAAGCACCATGCTGGATTTCTTCCTTTCCCAGGATCACATCCTCTGTGGTCTCAGTGTTTCCTAGAAGCATCTCCGCAATGCATACACTCACTCACATTCTAGTCTCAGGTTGGCTCTTGGGAGAACCCAGCCTGAGACTGTCTCCTGTGCTCTGTCTGTCCTTTGAGAACCTGCCAAGCCAGAGTCACAGCAGGCAGTGGTTTTAAGCCCAATAGACTGAGCAAAATTTTTTTCCACTTAGATTGACTCCTAAGTCAGTTGGAAACAGGTAAAGCTGATCTACCCATGCTTGCCTGCATGGAGACCATGGCCTTGGTTCCTCTCTACTTGCTGTTCCTGTGAGGCAGCACTTATCTTCCACAGGCTCTTGTGCCTAAGGCTTCAAGTAATGCAAGTCACCTATCTGCCCATCTTTCTTTTTTTTTTTCCAACCAAATAAACAAAATACTCTGATCCTAAACATGGAATACATTTATTTGTCTTTCTTTCTTACAACATATCTAATATCCTATGGGTCCAGCAGGGCACCCCTGTACCACTCACAGGAGCACCCACAAAACTACATTTTCTGCAGACAGAACACATCTTTTATTGGGCTCGTGTCTGTGATAATGATGCAGGTGAGTTTTATCATTCCTTTCACTCTGCTAGTAATGAACAAATTCACTGCGTATTACTTTGGACTTGATCTCTGGCAAAACACTACTGGAACAAACAATTTGATTTGTCAACACCTTTCCAAGGGCTCCTCAATCAATGTCACAAATCCAAATTTAAACAGCAAAGTACATTTGACTGCAAGACCCCGGACTGATTATAGCTCCGAGTTCAGAGAATTGCTCCAGACAGGGCAGCAATCAGATTATTAACTTCACTCGAAAATACTCTCTGCTGTCTGGGATTAGCATGCATATTTTGATATAGATCGATAAGCAATCTCCTCTCTATAAGAAATGCCTGCAACATTCATTTGGCTGATCAAAGGTACATATCAGCTAGCTGTGACAGCTGGCTATTGTTTCCCCGGCTTTCTTTACAGAACAGCCACTATTAAAAAAATTCCCTGGCTCCTTTTCAGCTAATAGTGAAAGCCAAGAGTGAGCCACAGAATCCCATCTCTTTCCAGACACTGAAACACAATTAGTGCAGGGGGACTGCAGTCTTTTTTTAAGCTAACTTAACCCATTTCCACTGCATTTGCTGACAAGAAATAGCAAGTTTCTTCTCCTTCTTTCATTCATTTCCCCCCATTCGGACTTGTTTTCCACTAGAGTGGAGGTTTCCAGTCTACAAATGCCACGAAGATGGCACCTACCCATGGCCATCTGCTGTTTCCCTGTGAGGTCAAAGCTCATAGGTTAAGACCTTAATATTGCTCTAAACTAGTTAGTTCAGGTTTGGATCCTGGGTGGGGCATGGAATTGAATAATGGCTTTGAAGTCTATTTATTTAACTCCCTAGTTCCTCTCTCTACCTGATTCTGTTTAAAAAAAAACATTTATTTTTAAAACCATTCATTATTCATCTTTCTTACCATTTTAAATCCAGGTCCAGGTTTTTTCCCTTTACTTAAACTTTTCCTAAGCAATCTTATTTTACTGAATCAATTCCTTTCTTCTGTCCGAAGATCTGAGTAAACAAACAAATAAACAAACAACAAGATGTGTTTTCCATGCTAAGGAAAGGTAGAGCAGAATTCAGTTTCCATTTACAAAACAGTAATCTTCTTATGGTGATACGGGTGCATACGTACTAACTAAATGCACATCACGATATGTGTGCATGAACACACACCTGGGCCCATAAAACACACCTGCTTACATCCACACATCTGCACGTGGCATGCTGCAGTCCTGCAGGGGTGATTATAGAAAAGCCATGCTCATCTAAGACTATTGCCTTTGAATTTTGAAAAGTCTTTCCTTGTATTGTGTTTTAATTCAGGGAAACAACTGTTTTAGAACTGGCAATTGGGACTGGCTCCCACATAGTCTCACTGGGAGTCTGCTCTGATCTGTCTGAAAGCTTCTTCTTTGTCTGCATGGCTGTCTCAGTATGTGAAAGCCACGGTGGCACATTTTGATGGCTGTTTGGTGTGCAGGTTCAAGTCAAGAATACACCAGCTCAGCTCAGTCCCTGCTGGGTGGGTGGTGACATGATCTTTAGGATTGGTTGATTTGTTTCAAAACCTCAGTGATCTGAACTGAATTGACTGTGGGGGTGTACAGACCCAATTAGGGGAAATCCACATGATAGTATTGTTTAAGATAGACACACTTGGGTGAGTCGCTTGAGGTCTACCCAGGGTCAGGTTAAGTGGGAACATCCAGAGGGCTGCCATTGAAGATGCTTATAAGAAAGGTACAAAATTACGCACCAACTTCTAATTTTACCGCACTTTGAAATTTCAAAGTGATTGCAAAATGCATATCTTTGAAATATTTAAGCCACTGTCCGTCTGAATAAGGCCAAGCCCGGCTCACACCTGAGTCACTGGAACTCTGTGCAAGTGGAATCTGTGAACGACTGAGCTGCTCATGTACATGGTACAGGTCATTAGCTTCACCTCCTGACTCTTCACAGTATACTGAGCTGTGTGTTTTTCCCACTTTACAGGTGAAGAAACTGAATTTCGAGTGGTTGAATTAATTGCTCAGTGATTTCTATTATCTGACTCTACAATTGGGGAGGAAAGCAACACACTCGGTCAGCTCTGAGGTCTCTTTTGGTGGAATGATAGAATTGTGCTACAAAGCCAGACAGAAACAGTGCAGTGTGCAATAGAATTTGTTTTCTTAGGAAAACAAATGGAATTGATTCTAACCAGTGTTCTGGGTGAATTTTGCTCACAGGTCTTAGATTCTAATGTATTTATTGGAAATGAAGAATACCATATTTACAGATGGATCTGAATTATGTTGAGACAGAAAATTTAGTTCCAGTAATTAAATTTGATGAAAATAGATGTGAGCATGACGTCCTGGGGCATGTTTCCATCCCTGGCTGGAATTGCTTTCTGGCTAGCTAGGTAGCCTTGGACAATTATTTGTTAAACCTCTCTCTGCCTTTTTTGGTAAATGAAGATAATCATAGGGTCCACTCTATAGGATTGCTGTGATGTTTCAATGGGATGATGGATATATTCACCTGCAACATAAGAACTCAATAAATATTATAAATTACTAATAACGGCAATGCCATGGATCTCCTTGATTTCCTCATTCATAGGTATAACCAAGACTTAGAAAGCAGGGGAGTTATTCTTTTTTGGTGCATTCCTCTACTTGCAACATTTCCTGATTGAGACCATTCGTTCCTTTTTCCTTTGCTATGAAGATTCAGATATTTAGTTGGTTGTAGTCTTCTTAAATTTTCAGAGTGATTTCATATACATTCTTTCTTTTGTCTCCTACAAAACTTCCTCACATGAAGCAAATGTAATCATTTAAGAAGCATATTAAGTGCCTCCCCTGTTCCAGGGACTGTACCAGGTACTAGCTGAGGACTCTGCCCTTGGAAATCTCAGTCACGTAGATCATTAGATTTATATGAAATAAAAGTGCATGGACGTGAGTAGATTCTGAGCACCAGAACCTGGGGGTTCTGACTTTGCTTCATGAAGCTCTTCACCGTGGCCCACAGTCCACAAAGGTCTTTGCTTCAGAGAGAATGAGAAAACGGGGCAGGGAGGAAGGAAAAGATGGACCGGAAAGGGGAAGGGGACGTGATAAGCTGACAATGGTCGACTCTAACATCAAGTTGGAAATGTAGCTGGAATTATAAAGAAACTTAATTAGCACCTCATGAATACAAGTTGACTGGCAGAAAGGAGTTCCAAACAGCCTGATCATACAACGAGAAGAAAGGAGGAAGCCACTAGACTGGCCTCTGTCATCTGAGACCCTGACGTGTATAATTCAGATGTGTTTCCATCATGCTCTGCCTCTCCTGGTGTTTTGGTGTGAAACGTCAGCGTTCCTTGCTCCTGGAGCCACCGGGTCTGGCTGCCTCAAGCACCATGTGTTTACAAGGGAGAGTGTTTTCCATGAGGTCTCGCCACACAGACTATTGAAGTCATTGCTCAGCCTCATCATCAAGCACTAATATGCTGCCGGCTTCCATGTCATTTTGCTGAGTGCCTGACTAACTGGCAGGTCGTCAGTATCACCCTGAGGGACGAGTTCCATAGTTGGAGAAGACATGGTGCATTTCCTTGGCAATTAGTTTTTGCCTTCTTGCTGTTGGGTGGTAACTGCCAGCCTCGGGCATTTTCCTAAGCACCTTCTCACTGCAATCTGTTATATATAATGATTTTTGGCAAACTTTTTTTCCCCCGACTGAGGAAGAAAAATGGTTTTCATTTCTAGTCTAATAATCTAGGACTTCTACAGCAGGAAAGTGAATCAAACTTTCTGATCCATCCAGTGAAGCCCACACAGACATTACGGTGGTGTTACTAGGCAGCCAAAGCTAAATCTGCCACCAAATGGCTGCTTTTCTCTTCTGTGAGAGATGCTGTGCTGGGGGAGGATTCCGACAACTTAAGGACATGCTTGTTGAAAAATCTGGGTTTTTTCCTTAACTGGCCTCAGAGAAATCAAACGCCACGCCTGTGAGAAGCTTAGCGGGTCTCCTTGGCGAGAACATTTTCTGCCTCTAAAATGAAAGGTTTCATGAGAGAGGCAATTTGAAATATTGGGTGGATGTAAGGATCAATGAATCAAAAGTATTCTTTCTCACTGGAGGGACCATTTATTTTTACTGAGGACACCTGAGGTCAGTGCATGGTTTCTGCCTCATTAGCTTTCCCACTGGGAGACGGTTGTGATTGGGTCCAACCCAAAGCAACCCATACTCAAATTCCTTGGAGGGAAGAAGATCAGAAGAGAAACCCAGGGAAGATGTTGATTTGCTAAAAGTTTAACATTAGATGATTTCTTTATGGCATGGAGATAGAAACTATCATTATACTAGCTTTTATGATTTGGAAAATTGTGGTAATTTGTCAGCTTGTTATATGATGTTCATTCAGTACAGTGCCTTCACCTTGTCCATAAGAGTTATTACATGAATGTTTCTTCACATTTTCTCTACATTAAAAACTTCTATAGATATTAATGTTTGGCACATGTTAGAGATTCACAAATGACAGCTACACTAACAAGTTATAGTGTATGCAATTAACTTATAGTACTTTGATTTTATTCTAAATCCTGTCTTTGTAATTTGGTAGGAGAGATTTTAGAACAACTTACATGTATAATTCAGCATACTGTGATAAATGCAAAAATGAATGTATGTAGAACATACTGAAACCAGGCAGAGGAAATGGGGAGTCATCAAAGGTCATAGAAGAAGGCCTCCTAAAGGTATAGGTAGCTGAGAAGGGCTTTGAAAGATGCACAAGAATTAGCAAATAGGGAAGGGCATTCTTGCCAAGAGGACATCATGGGAAAAGACAAACACACACCCATGCTCAGAGTAATAAGTAGTTTAGTTTGTGGGAAATATGTGTGTGCTGGCAAATATTCCACATGCTTAAAAGGAGACTACATCCTGCTTTGGCTAGTGAGAGTGTCCTATACATGTCCACTTGATCAGGACAGTGGATAGTTCTGTTAAAATCCTCTATACCCTTCCTCAATATTTTTCTGTCTGTTCTGTCGATAGCTAAAAGAGTTCTTGAACTCTCCTAATGTATTTGTGGTTTTTCGCTTTCGTCTTGTAATTTTATCAGTGTTTGCTTTGTTTATTATAAATTTGTATTATCAAGTATATAAACATTCCAGACTGTTAGATTTTCTTTATTGATTACTATTTTTTCATAAAAGTATCTTTTCATGTGTGTGGTTATATTTCTTGCTGTAAAATGTATTGATCTCTTATCAATATTCAAAGGACACTCTAGCTTTCTTTTGGCCACTGTTGGCCTCTAGCATTTCTCCATTCTCTTGGCTTTAGCATATTATGTCCTTCCATTTAAAAAGTACCCACTGTAGGCAGTAGGAAGTGAACTCTTGCTTTAGAGCAAGATGATCCCTTCCTTTTAATGGCAGTGTTTAGACCATTTATGTTTAATACAATTATCAATATACATAGATACACATTTACTATATTGCCGTTTGCTTTCTGTTTATTCCATTTATTCATCATTCCATTTTTTTGTCTCTTTCTGCCTGGTTTTATATAGAATAGTTTTTTAAAAGATTTTATTTATTATTTTTATTCTATGTATATGAGTGTATTGCCTGTATATGTATAAATGCACCTGAGTCATGCAATACCCCTGGAGACCAGAAGAGGGCATTATATTCTCTGGAACTAGAGTTATAGGTGGTTGTTTCGCCTCCGTGTGGGTCCTGGGAACTGAACCCAGGTCCTTTGCAAGAGCAGCCAGTGCTCTTAACCTCTGAGCCCTCTCTCTAGTCCCTAGAATACTTTATATAACTTTTTTTGCTTCCTTTGTTGGTTTATTAAGTATAACTAATTGTTTTATTAATCTTAGTGCTTGATCTAGGATTCATAATATTCAAGTTTAACTGTCTAACTCTTGCATCTACGTGACACTTAGAGTATATAATTTCACTTTCCTCTCAGCCACTACACTGCAGCTGTCATGTGTTTTATTTCTACATATTAAAAATCACATTGTTGATACTAGGTAAAAGATCACATTGTTATTAATTTAAAAACAAGTATCTTTTAAAGATATTTAAACAAGAAAAACATTATTTATTCATGTATTTGCGTTTTTTAAGTCTATATTTCCAATTAATATAAGGTTACTCTTTCCCCTGAGACATTTTTAAAAAGTACTTCTTATAAAGTAACTATTCTCCTGGTTCTTGTAAGTGTGAAAAAATATGATTTCACTTTCTAAATCATACTTAATATTTTAGATTTTCAAGAAAGTTGTAAAAACAGTGCAGAGCACTGTACCTCAATTCTAGTTTCCTATTTTTTATGTCTTATGATAGAATTAACCTTCATTTTAAAAAAAGAGTGTTTTTGACCAAATATTCTAAGTTGACAGGGTTTTTTTTTTTAACACTCAGTACTCTGTGGGTTCTTGCCTTCATCATTTCCACTATGGAATCTTAAACGATTATTTCCCATGCCTCTCTGACACATATCCTTTTGTCTCTGGTTGTTTTCAGAGGTTCTCTTCATATTTAGGGGACAGTTTATTTATGATGGATGACAGCGTGGTTTCCATCATAAGTCTTTTGTTGGAATTCATTGAGATTCTTGCAGTTATATTTTCATAGCAATCAAAACTGGGAACATTTTCTAACATTGCTTCTTCAGATTTTTTCTAAGCTACGTCCTCTCTCTTATCTTCTGCAGAGACCCATGCTGCTAATATGTTGGGTCATCTGAATACTACGTGCATCTTAAAAACATTCTGGTAATAGCCGGGCTTGGTGGCAGAGGCAGGCTGATATCTGTGAGATTGAGGCCAATCTGGGTTACAGCAAATTCCAGGTCAGCTGGGGCTATAGGGACACTCTGTCTCAAAATAAACAAACAAGTCAAAACACAAGTATTCTGCTACCTCTTTATGATTTTCTATTATTATGTCTTCATATTGGCCACCCAATCCCTCAATAATGCCTAATCTTCCACATCCTATTGCTGTTTTCATTTCTAGAGGTATGCGTGAGGATCTTTCTTCTGTCTTCTATACCTTGGTTCATACTTAAACACATGCAATTCTTGGTGGGTCAGCACTCCTTATAAGCTTTCCTATCATAACAGTTCCCACTATTGTCACTAAATAATTAGGTGAGACTAAAATCTCCAAGAGGGTTGAGTGTGTTTACCAGATTGTCCGTCTGTCCTCAGTGTCTACCATATGGTGAGTACTCAGTAAAGACTTGTTGAGTCAAATGCATGAATTAAGACTTGAATAAGCCTTGCTAGGAACAGCAGATCAGCAGATAAAATAAGTTAGACGCTTAGTAAGGCATAGGGCAGCAGAAGTTGGCCAGCTTCTGTGTAGTCAGGCACATCCAGTGGGTTATGGGGAACTTAAGATGCCTTTGAGAGGGGCGTGTGTTTGTCTTCTCCTCGGAAAGTTCCAAGGACAGACTATGAGGAGGACACCAGATCTGAGTGTGCAAGAATGTCTGCCCTCTAGGACAGGGGGGATTTTCTGCCGTCTTGTGGGGCTATCCAGAGACAGGAAGTCTTAGGTATGGAGACAATTATGGATATATAATAATAAAGATCATTTAAGAACTGATAATAAATGTTTATTTTTAAAGCACTAAAATGCAAAAGCCCTATGCTCCACTGGAGGAAAAAGGCTTAATTAAAAGCAGAACCTTTCTAAAGGGCAATCAGACCTAGTATCCACATAAAACCCCCACACTGGGCATAGGAGCCACCAGCAACCCGAAGGCCAATAATAAATGCACCCTGTAAAAGCAGAAATAAAATAAGCTCTGTCTGAGGCATGAAGCAAGGGGAGAGCCAGCCCCTGAGGCTGGATGACTGTCCAGCCTCACCTCATTTAGGCCAATTACCTCGGGAGGAATTAGGAGCTGACCTGGAGCTGACCACTTGTGCTTTAATGTAAAATACCAAAGCAGAAAAGTCTTGCCCAGGGGATGAGGGTGGAGATGGTCTAAGACCTGAGCCTGAATACTGGCAAGACTCAGGGTCTCTGCTCTTGCCTTCCCGGGAGAGGCAGGGTGGGGTTTCTGACTCACACGGTGATGAGCGAGGTAATCTCCTTCTGCAGGCTGGATCCTCTCAGCTAGAACCAAAAAGTGGCTTGGAGCCTCCTGAGCCTTGGACAGAAAGGCGGGCAGAATGCTGTTCCAGGAGGCAAGGGGCGGGCACACGAGTGGAAACAGCTCTTACTCCATGTGCTGTTCTGGAACAGCAACTTCCTCTGCCACACTGCCATCCAGGTGCTGGTGAGAAACATCTTGGTGGCCTCCAGACAGCACTGCAGCAGAATCGCATCTTCATCAGACCCCCCAGACGGTCCATGAGCACACTCAGACATAGAAGTGTTGGCAATAAGCCTGAGGTACATCAGAGGGTCCCCAAAGCATTCTTACACCGCAACCAGTGCCTGGGCCTGGCTCCATATGGCTTTACCATGAAAGCCAATAATGTTCATCCCTAAGTTGTCCGACTCTCCAGAGGAAACACCAAGGAAGGAAAGTGAGATGCTCCAACACATGCATATAAATGGTAGACAGGCTGAATGTTCAAGAGAGATGATAAAGCTGTCCCTGCTGACCAGAGAAAGGAGGAGCTGTTTTCCCAGGAGACCCAAGACAGTCCCCATCTTCCAAGTGGTGAAAGTCGATAGATAGATTCATCTTAGAGACAGCTGGGGCAGAGTTACAAGGCTCACTCTGAGCCTGACTGCTCTGGGTCTTACCAGCATATCACCGGCTACTTTGCAGTCTAACAAAATTGTATCCTCTTTCTGGGTCTTACTGGGTCTGCTGAATGAGGCTATCCCAGGGCGGGTAAGCATTAAGCCTAATGCTCTGAGAATGGTGCTTAGTCCAGCCCAAATGCTCAGGAAATGGCCGCCACCATTACTGTCTGGTGATAAGAGTCTCTCAAGGATTACAGAAAGATGGTGGGTCTTCAGGAACCTCACTGAGTTGCTCTCTGAGATGAGCAACTGAAGTCTGCAAGGGGTTCTACTTATTCAGGAGGAGTGAGGGCTTGAGAGCTGGCCACTAGGGCTGTGATATTGCCCCTGTTACTATCATCATTACTTGCAGACCATGTCCACAAATGCTCCCTTGGGCATTCCCTCCATGAGACAGAGCAGGCAACATCCGCAGCAGAGCCACACTGCGTGGAGACCAGCTTCTCCCCCACCCTCAAAACCTTCAGAATCCTGGTAGGATAAGAAGAACTTCATGAGAAAGGGTGAGATGCCAAGAGCAGGGTTAAGGGTTCCCGGCCATGTCCCGGGAGAGCAGCCACTCCCCTTGGCACTTCCATGGGGATCCCATTGCTCCAGGACTGCCAGTTATCAGTAGGCAAAGCTGCTGATGAGAGAAAGAGACTCTGCTCCTTCTAATGATGGGATGCTACTGGCTCCAAACCTGCCTGCTCTCTGGAGTTATGCCTGGCAGAAAACCCTGCTTTAGGAAAGTCCTACTGGTAGCCCTGCATGGTGACACACGCCTATAATCTCAGCACTCAGGAGGCTGAGACAGAAGCATCACAACTTTGAGACCAGCCTAGGCTACGTAGCTAGACTGTCTCTAAAATAGGAGAATGGTTGAATTCAGGGAGGCCACAGGTTCCACCTGAGTCCCTTCTTGGCAGTGTCTTCTTTTCCCAAACTTGTGCTACAAATGGACAACCTCCTGTAACCCTGGCAATCATAGAGAAAAGGAGGCTGAGGCCTTCTGTGTGTACAAGCAAGAGGAGGCCCGAAGAGGCACTTTTCAAAGTGGGGCTTCTGCTGGGCCTGGACCTCTGAGGCTCCATGCCACCAGAGATTCTAGTTTCTTCCATTGATAGGGTCTCTATCATCCATCATGATGCTTGCAACACACAAGGATCTTATATATTGTGAAAGAAATGTTGGACAAATTCTCAACTAGATTCTATTCCCAAGGAGAAAATCTTGATGGCACACTTGGAAGAAAACATCAAATTGAAGAAGAGGTGCTCAGTTTGTGCCACATCTGTCCATGTCCAGCAGCGGTCACTCTGGAAAGACACCTGTGAGTTATCCCACAACTCCCATCTGCAGATAATAGTGTGAATATTAACTTCTGAATTAATAACAACAGCTGTTCTTGACAAAGCACAAGGCTCTGCTCTGGAATACACACCCTCCTTAGACCTCATCAAATTTCCATGTGCGGTTGACGCTGCCCACATCTCCAGGTGACTGCTAGAAGGCCACAGAGGAAATAAAGACCTGGTCTGTTAGTCCAACCCTGATCTACCCACTCTAAGCTCTTTTCTTTCTTTTGCACGGGGTCATCTTCTTAAAGGCGAGGTCACTGTTGAGTTTCCCATCATCCTCCAGCCAACATTCATGAAACACAAGACAAATCTCTGTGCAATGCAGGTTGCCACTGAACGGTGTTCCTTTGAGTGGGTAGCCTCTCTCAGATGGTGAAGCCTGATGGATGTAACCAGCAGAGTCTAGGGGAGCCACCTTCCAGTGTTTGAATGCCATCTGCTCAGCTGTCTTTATATTGCATAAGCATCGGTTGACATGCTGAAAGTGCTGTGTGTGTGTGTGTGTGTGTGTGTGTGTGTGTGTGTGTGTGCGCGTGTGTAGTGGGAGAATGGGTTGTGGATGGGGAAGAAGGAAAGTCTATAGACTGTAGTCCCTGGGGAAAGAGAGAAGCCATGTTAATTGTGCTAATACTGTATAGAGACAACTAAGTGCCAAACAGGCTCACCCCTGGGGCAGTAAAAACAATTTTTCCTTTTTTGAGACAGGGTCTCATGTAGCCCAGGCTGCCCTTAAACTTCTTATGTAGCAGAGAGTTACCTTGAACTTCTGGTCTTCTGCTTTCGTCTCACACATGTTAGGATCACAGGCACACACTGCTACATTTAGTTTATGGGTTCCTGGAGACTTGATTTAGGACTTCATGCAAGGTAGGCAAGCAGTCTACTGACTGGGCTTCAGTTCCATCCCATGGGGTCTGGAATTTTTGGTAACTTTTTCAGAGCTTAAAGGGGAATTCCCGAAGGAGGGGTTGGCATTTGAGCTGGAATTTAGAGAGCAAGTCAGGTTTCGGTGGGTGGAGAGTGTGGGCTGAAAAAATAGCACCAGGACTAGAAAGCACAGCACACACACAGGCGTGAGGTGGGAGGGGGGCCGTGGGCTCTGAGCTTCGCATCCCAGATGGGCTGGCCTTGTCTCTGGAGCTCGACAGCCCTGCTTGGTGCTCTGGTTTTGATATGAGGAGATCTGTCTATACCACTGAGTTTGCACTGGGCTGTGATGCCGTCTTTAGACTTGTGGACCTTTGTCTGCTTCATAAAGGAGCTTTGATGGAGCATAACCTGAGAGGCATTTTTTCAAGGTGCGTGGAAGAGAACAGATCAGAAATGACAGACATGTATCATACATGATGTTGTTTTTCTCTTTCTGAACTCACAACAGACACGGACAGCAGTGTTTCCTCAGAATCCCCTAATCCAGTGAGTGTTTCCCTGCCCACTACAAGACCTTAGAACTCAGAGTGAAGACTGGAATGCATAGAATGTCCCTTCCCTTGACGGTGCAGAGCATGTGGCTGGAGGCCTCCAGCCATCCATCGGATGATGTGGATTTCAGTCCCGGCCTCTCTGGTATTTGGCCCTGTCATTGGGCATCTGCCCCCTCTGAGTTGCTGTTGGGCCATCTCTGGATGAAAAGGGAGGGGCTCACATCCTCTCTGTGGTCATGTTTTGTGTTCACCTAATAATGCATCATTTTCTTCTTTCCCTGGTTATATAGCAAAGGAGCCTTTCCCAGGGTGACTAGCTGAGGCCCCATGACCGCTGGCCAGTGGGACGCAGATGAAAGCGGTGTGTGCATCTCCTGCTTGATCTTGACTTCCATGGTCTTCCATGTGTTCTGTACCATCTCTACAGAGGCCTCCCCAGAAAACTCTGGAGCATCAGGATGTAGAAGGATAACTTGGTGGAGGTGGCCAGGCTCCTAGGAACTGTGGGAAACTGTTGGAGTTTCCCATGGGAATCCACTTATAGAACTCAGTTCCCACTTGGAGATGCCCTGAGCACTGGGTATTTGCCTAAGCAGCCACCATCGCCTGCTGCATCGACATACCTGCAACCTTGATTTCATGTAAGTGCTTTCGAGGACCTAGTAGGAATGGCTGATTCCCTACCATTCTGTGATCTTACAGATGACAAACAGGGAGGTTAAGGTAAGCCTGTTTTGGTTTACTTTTGGAGTGTAAAGGAATTCTAGTCCCCTCAAGCCCTTTGTCTTTAAGCTGCATACAGCTGTCTAAAATCAAAGCTTTGGGAGGTTTTGAAGGTTTGTTGAACTCTCTGAGGTGAACAGATATAACCATCAAGATGGAAATACACAGGTTCTGATCTTGACAATGGTGGGAAGATGACCAGGAGGGGCATTTATGCTCTGGAGAAGCACAGAGTTCAGTTTTCTCTACAATACATGTGCACAGAGGGGCAGGGACAGCCTCTCATGCTGCCTAAGAGGAGACGCAGGCAGATTTTCAAGGAGCCCTAGGACTGAAAAGGAGGTTGGATATGTATGTAGGTGAGAGAGATAATTGGGATGTACAGCTTACCATAAAGGAACACACTTTTAGATATCAGCCCAATTTACAGGTTTCACCCACTCAATTATCCCCTTCACAAACTTTGCACGGTCTATACATATTGGGAAATTATTAGATAGATCCTAATATGTAAGATATTATAAGTCAATAGCCTCTTCAAGTGACAGCTACTCAGTCCTATTCTGTATAACCAGGTCTGTAACCAGGTTTGAAAAGACAAGGACTTTATGTGAGACATCCCCCTCTCTCCCGTTCTCTGAAACTACCCCAGACTGTGCCTGAGTTTAAACAGACAAGAAGACCCTTGGATGTCTGGAGGAGCACTGGATGCTGGGTTATCCCCACCTTGCAAGCAGGCAAGACTCTGCAGGGAGCTCTGTGCATCAAGCCCAGCCTTTGCAGGTCATGAAAGGAACTTGGACATCTAGTCCCCAAGGTGGTTGAACATGGAGTACGGGAAATGCCGAGAAGCACAAGGACATTAAAGATGTTGTTGAAAGAAGAGTTTTGTCCATTTTAAAGAGCTTTAAAACTGTTCTCACATCTTGATTTTGAGTACATGGGTATTGTGGACTAGAAAGACAAAGAAAAGTGGGTTTTCCCTGGGCTCTACCAAGGTGGCTCAGCAGGTAAGGGGATTGCTGCCAGCCCCAAACCCTCAGCTTGGATCTCCAATGTGAACTGTAGTTTGTGGACACACACACACACTTTATTTTTAAAGAACAATAAACTTTGAAGTAACTTTTTTCTGCTTAAACCATCCAGTGAGTCTTTATTGATCACTCATGCACGCCCACTGCTTTTCAACACTGCAGAGAATGTAAGATATGATTTTTGCTTTCATAATCTTTTAAATTTGAAAGATATTTTAAAAAATATGATGGCATTTATCATTCACTCAATGGTTGAAGACCTATAATGTGCCACATTTGGGCACGGGATCGATGTATATAGATGCAGATAGACAGATGGTCATAGACAGAGATGGTGATGCATTGGTAAGTGTTTAACCATTAACTCACAGGGAATGACAAAGTTCCGGGTGTGCTGGCATTGTTATAGTGTTAACACTGCTGACTTCAAGATACAAAGTGGGGTCACTGGTCTTTGGTTTGGGGAAGAGGTTCCACAACAGATCCTCTGGCCAGCTGGTGTGAGCTGGCTGGCTCGCTGCTGGCTATAGTTAAACCTAGATTGTGTGGCATCTGCCGATAGGGCATTGATGTTCAGAGGAGAAGGTCAGAGCATCCTATATCATTGTGGGAACAATTTACCAGGCATCCCGCAGGACCAAGGCTTGCAGAGAAGAGTAGCCGAAGCTGACAACATAACTGAAGACTTGAAGGCAGGCATAGGTGAGAAGCCTGTCTCTCAAAGGGGATTAAACTGGGAACCAGAGTACTGAAAAGGCAGTCCCGTGAGTTCTGACATTTTTCTGTGTTCATGCAGGCTGGATCGGAAGTTTGGCACATTGGAGGCCACACCTCACATAACTAGTCTGCACTGTAACAAAGGGCACCTTGGTGCACAGTTGACTCCGGAGCCATTGTGAGGTCCAGAGAACAATAATCATAACAGCAAAGCCTTCTCAAGAGCTTACTGCTCCATGCCAGAAGCATACCAGTTGCTATCAGCTCATAACCCAGATAATCTAAGGAGGTGGTTCCTGTGGTTGAGCCCATTTACCAGCTACGGAAACTAAGACACCATAATGTTTTGTGGACTTCCTTGTGTGGGATCACACAGGTTGTAATGACAAAAGTAAGCGTGACTCCGGGCAGTGTGGCTCTGAGTGTAGTCCTACATTCTTCTGTTACATCGTTTGCCTTCCTTTTTGTATTAGTTTATCTTCTATTACCACAACGAAGTACACGAGGGCAGGGGATTTATAAGAAGACAAGTTAATTTGGGCTCAGCATTGAGAGTCTGAACCTCATGGTGGCCTTCTTGATGGTTTTCTCCCTGAGGCACAGTTGGCCATTAGACAGGGTACCTGTGCTCAAGGGCGCACATGTGGGGTGCATGGGGTAGTTTGTATGTGGGGGTGGAAGTGTGTAGAGGGATGTCAGGATGCACAGAGTGGGGGAACATGGGGCATGAGGTATGCTTGGAGGGTTGTCAGTGTGGGGGTGGTGGGCGTGCATGCGGATATCCTCTGAATTATAAAGCAGCCAGAACTCAATTGCTGACTCAGCTGATGACCTTGTATAATCTTCAGCAAGTCTTTTCAATGTATTTTTATTTTGTGAGTGTGAGTGTTTGCCTGCGTGGATGTACGTGTATATATGCATGCAATGCCAAGGGAGGCTGGATGGTTGTTACCTACCGTGTGTGTGCTGGAAACCCAACCTGGGTCCTCTGCCAGAGTAGCCAGTGCTCTTACCTGCTGAGCACTCTCTCCAGCCCCAGCGTTCTCTAATCTTAAATGCTCTCCAAAGCCCCACCTCTGAGCAACATAGTGAGATCAATTTTCACCCTTGTGGACTTCACAGTGAGTATCAAGTCAACTTGAGTTTTGGAGGGTGAGAGCTACTGTAGGTCTCCTCGCTTTGTTTCTGTTCTTCCTAAACTTCTAAAAATATTTTGAAGATTTATCTTTACTTAATGTATATAAGTATTTGCTTGCATGCATGTACGTGCACCCTGTGCATGCAGCACCCACAGAGGACAGAAGAGGGCACAATATCTCCTAGAGTTGGAGTTATAGGCTGTTGTGGGCTGTCATATAAAAGCATCACCTGTTCAAACACTGAGCCGTCTCAACAGCCCCTTCTAAGTTTTTGAGCATATAAAATAGTGAGGTCTTGTTCCCACTGCTCAGTTTTACCATCATGAGTTTATGCTAATCTGTTCTCCTAATCTTCCCCATCCCAAACTCATTTTGAAACAAATTCCAAGTGTGTGTAATTGCATCCACAATGCTGGATATATGTCTCTTACGTGGAAGGGCCCCTTAAACAAATGTCCATAATTGCATTGAAAATTAGCAATAATTTTATATAATCTGCTATCCAATGAGTGGCTCTATTTTCGCAAGATTCTTAAAAATACAGCATAAAAATAAACAGCTTCAAATTAGAATCCACAAAGCAATATTAAGCTGTGTGTGACTGTTTTTTAAGACTCTTTAAAGCCCCCTTATTTGTAGTATGCAACCTATTTGTGGAGGAAACCATATGGCCTGTCCTGTGATGTCTTTCATAATTTGGATTTCACCATTTATGTTCCTATGGTGTCTTGTAACACATTTCTCTGCCTGTTACATTTCTGGTTAATTGGCTGTTATTTCCTGCAGCTTGAACAGATTAAAATTAGGGGGCTTGGGGTCAAGATCACTTCCTAGGAAATAATAGATTCTTCCAATAGGAAACATCTAAAATCGGATGTCTTTCTTTTTATTTATTTTTTTGTAATTTTAGAACCCCCTGAGAACTATGACCTGCATCCATTATCTCATTAGGAGCCACAAAATGGTGATGTTTTCATGTGTTATTCTTTGTTTATTCCAGAAAACTAAAATATTTCCTCAAAGATACACTTCCTTTATGATCAGCTCGTTACTCGGATGAACAGTTCATACATAAAATGCCGGAGAAGAGTTTCTTTTCCTTCTCTACCATTCTCCAAAAGAATTTGCTTCTTAGCAATGTCCATAGGCGGACATGGAGGCTCTTGTTCTTGTTTCTGTTTGTTGTTTTGATGTTGGTATGAACCTGTGGATTCTAGCACATATCCCATATATTAATCGATGGCACTATTTGTATACTGCATGCTGCAATGGTCCCAGTTTTGACTGACAATCATTTTGTGAGTTATTTTGATTTTTGATTCTCCCCTCAGGCTTTTTTTTTTAACTGATCTTCAGCATACTATGTAGCTGAGGATAGCCTCGAGCTTCTGATGCCTCCATTTCCTTAGAGATAGAATTATAGGCATATATCACCACCTGTGAATTATATGGTGCTGGGGACTTAACCCAGCCCTAAATCTTTTGATATAATTTCATCAGTCTTTTGTAGTGTGCTTGCTTTTGGAATAATAAGATATTCCACTCTTGTAGGTTTTCTTCACAGGCGGAATGAGACATTTCTCCAGAGAGAAATGGCATTTATAGGCTATACTGCTGGTGCTAGAGATGTACATGGCCTTGCTTTATCCTGATGTAAATAGTGGTGTGCAAATTCTGCTTGGGCTTAATCTCTGCTGAGCTGAAGCAGAAAGGAAATGCCTGTTAGTTCTGTTTCCCAGTTGACCAAGTGGCACCACGTGCTCTCTTCGTCTTTTTCTTATATCGCCATCAAGAACTTCATGAAAACAAAAATGAACAAATCACAACTAAAAATTGCCCGGAAAAGTATTGTTGATTTTAGTAGTCCACCTTCTAAAAGGGAAATCATGATTAACTCCTTGATAGCCGATGTCTAGAGCATCTCTTAATTCGAGACACAGAGGAAAGATTCTGAAAACATCATGATCTGCTTTTTATAAAATCTTCAAACAGAAATGTTTCTAACATTCTCTTTTAAAAATCATTCTCTGGAGTTTCAGGGGATCATCCTTTCAGTTGATGTTGCTGAAACTAAAATGTCTTCCAAAACTCTTTAGCTTAGTTTGGCAGTTGCAATATGCGGTGCACCACATGCTTTGGGAAGGTTTGAGGATTGGTACTTGTGGTTGATATTTTTGAAATCTGTAATGTGAACAGATCTTTGTAACATGAAGCTTCCTAGCTCCAGAAGAGGTGAGAGATGGATAGCTATCCCCGCAAACCCCTATATCTTGTTCTTCCCGGGCTCTCATAACTTTAAGTTGGGTCTAATCAAATAATTAAATTATAGTATAGGATCTATAGTGGTACCTGATAGCAGATGCCTTGGGCTTGACCCCTAAAACCATCTTCTCTGAACTTGGCCTCTTCATAATGATAATGTCTATAAACATTTTGTTGTTTCAACAAGAGTCGGAATTTCTAAAGACTTCCTAAGGAAGCATGGGATATTCTGAATTTCAGATATTCAATGCTTAATAAACAAGCCTTCTGATAACCATCTCTAGAACCGCTTACTTCTGAGTGCCAAAGTCAGTGCCCAGGAGGGGACTGGCCTGTGCTAAAGTATTTACAATAGACCAACCTGGACAACCAGCTGGTCCTGCCTATGCCCCATTCCATGTGGGAACGCAGAGCTGGTTGCCCTGTGGGGAGGAGGGCCCAGTGTGCCAACTCTGCTAATTTGTTGGGAGAAAATCCTCACCCAGCAGTTTCCATGCTCAGGGGGAAATCTATCAGCTATTCTATAAACCAAGATTTTTATATGAAAATTTCCAACTTTTAAACAAATTCCTTAAAAAATGGTTTTCAACTGCGCCTGTGTACCAGACTCCATCTGTGAGCCGACCTGGACAGGTGGGCTGTCTGGGAGCCTCTGGTTTGCTTTCTTGAGAGGAGTGATGGCGATGTGGGTAGGTGAAGAGTGCGAATCACTCTTTTCACTTTTGCTGAAAAGAGAACAAATAAAAACAACCGCAGTGAGGGACTGGACTCTGCAAAGGGAAGCAGCAGGCCCTCCTTCTGGGGGACTTCTGCCAGCATGGCAGAGGAACTTAGCCACATTCAGCATTCTCCTCCCTGGCAGTCCTCTCAACTAGCAACCAGCGACTTTCTCAGCTGGAAAGACCCCTTAGAGCTGTTTTACCCATTGGAATTTTGTCCAAGTGATTGCAGGGGTGAATACACAAACAGACTGCAATAAAATTAAAAATAACTTTTGAAGGAAATAATATATTGGAAGGATTCATTACAGAAGTTCAAACAAGGACCCATATGTTTCTTTCCTCTTTATGGTGGAATATACACGGGCCTGTAATAAAATGAGGGGGTGGGGTGGAGCAGGACTCAAAGGATAAGATCCAAACAGCAGATAAATAACTGGGATATCTTTATGGTTACATAGGCACTTGCCTCCTGAGCTAGCAGACTTTTCTTGCTGCCATACAATCACAATGATGTTTTAATTAAACATTGGCTGACTGTGATAAGAAATGAATCATTTGTCTGTCTGTCTTTTTTTTTTTCTAGCCATTGCTGCAAAACCCACAACAGCCCCTTCTGGTCTTTAAGTAACCCCACGAATTTGGTCCCTCTGGATAAATGTCTTATTTCTCTTACTTTATTGTTTAGAAGCAAAACTCCCTTGGGATTTCCAAGTGACTGAAGGTTTCATGGAATTGATAAAGGAACTTACCCAGAAGTTATGATTCCTGATAATTTAAGAGAATTACATTTATTCTCAAAGTCTGTCCTAGGCTGTATACAATGTAAAATTTTATTTTATCTTTGAGATAATAAAATTTCCTATAAATCTCAGAACACATTAGCTGTTTGAGACAAGTTTCTGAGGGTCTGAAGAGGTAGAGGGAGGTGGAGGAAAAGTTTCATGCACACATTTGCACACACAACGGCACTCTGGTGCAAGCCCTGTCACAGTGTAAGTATTGATGTTCTGTTTGTTGATACTTTGCTGTGCAGACTTCTATCCATTGGAGAGGAAACCAAAAGATTTGAATGTGCAGTTCAGACTCAGCAGAGAAAGGCTGAGTCAAGGTATGCTTCGAAGTGTTAAAGGAGTCACTTTGATGAACTTATTTTGTAAAGAAAGAAGCAGCCTTCCAGAGAGGGTCCTCTGAGACGCCCTGAATAGATTCCATAAGAGACATGGCTTAGCATGAAGCATTTAAGAACTTGAACATAAGGGCGGGGGAGGGGAGATAGACAAAGAGGAAGGAGAATCAAGGAAAGAGGGAGAGAAAAGAAGGAGGAAGGGAAGGAAGGAGGTGAAGCCTTTCCACTGTGGTCACAGCTCAGGAGATGTGGGAGGCTACTGCAGTCCTTGGACCGCCTTTCAGATCTGGGTCTCTTCCCTTCATGTCCTGGCTAACCTTAAGTTTAAGCCCTAATAAAATCTGAATTTATGGGGATCAAGCTTGTCACCAGCCTTTCATTACTGTCAGCTTCTCTTCAATTTCATCTAATTCAGTTCGGGGCATTTAAAAAATGTTTTATCACACTTTGGTAGGGGCTTTCAGTATAGTCACCAGCAAGCCAAATAACGACCATTTTGACATAAGTCAAGACCTGATACTCAGCCCAGTGACTGCGATCTGGCCTGGGCTCTGGAGCGAAGGTCTTCGGTGGGACGGCCCCTCATGTTTGAATCGGGAAAGGAGGGTGGCAGGTCAGGGAGATTAGGTTGAACCCTCCTGATATATGCTGGATCACTCGCCCTTTCACCCCTCCAACAGGGGGAGAAGGCATTCTTTCTGAAACCCATAAATTAGAGACTGCGGTTTCCTTGCAAAGCAAGAAAAGACAGCAGAACCTCAGGAAGCTGAATGCTTTTCCCTGGACATGAGATTTTTATTTATTTTCCTTGGAACATTAAGCCACGATCATGGGGGGTCAACAGGAGTCCTGAATTTTATTTATTATTATTATTTTTTAATGAAAAAAATGTTCTAGCTGTGAATGCTTTCTGTGAAGATTTAAGACCCCAAATCACACAGGTGACTTTTTTGCCTTACATGCCTCTTTCAAAATCCACTGTTACTTCTTTGGGTTCTGGTAGTTGTATTCAGTGTAAATCCATCCATACTGAAGTTTAAAAACAAAACATAGGAGTCTTAAAGCTGGTTTCTATATTGTTTGGACAGAACACTGTTCTCAAGTGAAGTCATAAGGGAATAGGCCACTTAAAATAGGGTGTCCCATTTCAGGGTAATAAACAGCAGATTGATTCCCCCTCCCAATTGATCCTGTAGTTTCTTTATACACAAGGTAGAAAACAAAGTACCAAATGCAGTGTGATTTACTTTGTAGAAACAAGATGCTGTGCATTAGCTTAAGTGAATGGAAAGACTAGTGCAGGCAATTTATTATGCGCTCTGTCCAAATGCAGTCTGGATCAGCCTGTGCTTTTGGTGCACAGGAATTGTCTGCTTTCAGTATTTTGACAATTAAACACATTTTAGGGTCTTCTGTATCTTAAAGTATATGTTCTTCAAACTAGTCAACAATATCATCCAACAACACAGATTTCCTCTAGTCTTCCTCAGCACAGACCCTGTTAAACAACTGGGTCATTTTGAGCCTTTCCACTGCAATCAGGATGCGTCTGGCTATTTGCTTTTGTAATTCTCTTCAGTCTTTTTTCTTCTTTCCGAGGATGGTATGTCATACTTTAAATGTTTTATATGATAGATTGGAAACACTTTAGTTCTAAGTATGTTCAGGGAATGTTTCAGCATCTTTGGGGGGCTTTGTTAATCACTATGGTAGGATTAGCAGAGCTGACCCCAGCAGTTGACCAGCTGGCTCATGTCAGAAAGTGCAGTGTATTGCCTTTTCCTGGACAAACTGGGTTGCAGCAATGATGAATCTCGATTTGGGGTTGGGAGGGGGTGTGCCCAGTGCATCACACACTACAAGTGCTTGCGAATCCTCCCAACAGCTTTAGAAAGGGGGGCTAAAACGACTTGTATTTTCAGAATAAGATACAAGCCATCTCATTTCAGTTTCCATGTTCTTGACCAGAATTGTATCATATCTCTAGAAAGGGCTCAGTACTGTCCTATTCCTAAATTATCAAAGACTCAAAGTCATTGTCAAGCTAGTGCTCTGATATCTCTATTAACAGTCTCCATTTACTGAATTGCCCACCCTGCACCCTACACACAGGCTGGCATGAAGGTTCATGGCACAAGTTTGGAATTTTCTTCTTCTATTGCCCTTTGTGAAAAGAACGTTTATTTGTATGTGTATTTATTTGGTGCATGTGTGTGTATCTACATGCTGCAATGCATGTGTGGAGATTAGAGAATAACTTTGGGGAAAACTTTTCATTCTCTCTCTACCATGGGATTTCTAGGGCTCTAACGCAGGCTTGGAGGCCAGTGCCTTCACCTGCTGAGCCATCTCGCCCGCCCTTCCTCCCGTTTCCATTTGCTTGATGCTAATAATGCACTGTTTCAGCTTTGTTTCTAAACAAGACTGTTTGGCCTTCCCTTTGACCTTATACAGTGTAGCAAACACAGCTTACCTGAATCCCTAAAATACAGATGGGAATATTGTCCGTCTCTGGGAGTTTAATTGTTTTCCTATCTCATTGGACAAATGGAAACATAATTCCCATTTGAACAGGATTCTGCCAGGTATAAGAAAATAATTTTTTCACACATTAAAAATGTTTTATATTGTTGTACAAAATATACTTTAAAAAAAACTGAAGCATCTAATGAACAGCAGTCTGAAAGGCCTCTTTCTTTCAGAAGTATGGCAGAATACATTCCATATTCTGTACTCATGCAAAAAAATCTGAAAAGAGGACACATGTAATGGAATACTATTCAGCCTTAAAGCAAATCCTATCATTTGTAATAACATGTATGATTCTAGAGGCACTGGGCTAAATTTAGTAAATAAACAGGACACAGAAAGATTCAACATGATCTCACTTACGTGGAGACTCTAAAGATGTTGGACTCACAGCAGAGAGCAAAATGGAGATTATCAGGGAATAGGGGATTAAGAGGGTGTTGGTGGAAGGCCCAAATTTCAGTTAGACAGGAGGAATTAGTTCTGGAGAGCTATAAAGCACATGGCAGCTATATAATAATATACCATATTAAAAATGGTTAAAAGAGTACATTTTAAATGTTCTCACCCCAAAAGTGATAAGTAGGTGAGGTGACAGATATGTTACTTAACAGGATTTAGTCATTCCATAACACTTACATACATAAACTATCAGGTTGCACCCCATAAATACATGCAACAAGAAGAAAGTAAAAGGCAAACCACAGAACATGAAATATTATTTGCACATCCTCTATCTATCTGATAAGTAACTTGTATCTAGAGGTAAAGAAAGCTAACAGTTTAATTAATTAACACAATAAATCCACTAATAAATGGACAAATGACTCAAACAGACATTTCTCCAAAGAAGATATGTAAATTCCCAGTAAGGACATGAGAAGATTCACACACGTCATTGGCCATCAGGGGAATACATATTGTGATGGCTGTAATCAAAAGACAGGATTTGGAAAAACTGGAACCCTCACACTGGAGTATAAAATACTCCAGCTTTTGCAAATCAGGGTAGCAGCTCCTCAAATGATTAAGGGAGCAGTTGGGACAAAGTGGATTTACTTCCAGAATTCAAGTTTTAATTAACATTGGAAATCAGGGGATTCAGTCATGATATTAACAAATGAGAGAAAGCGAGTGAGAGAAATTTCATGATGACCTCATCAGGCACAGAAAGGTAAGCATTCACTGTACACTGCTGCTCATTAAACGAAAGGTGCCCATCAAACGAGGGTGGGGCAAAGCAAGTACCTTCTTAACCTGATAAGGAGTGCGGCAAAAAATAATGCAATCTCTATTGAGGATTGGTATGGAAAATTATTCTGTTTAAGTTCACAAAGAAGGCAAGTCCAGCCCTTAGCAATATGTTTCTACTCAATATCGGGAAATCTAGAATGGAAAGTAAGATAACAAAAATTTTAAATTAAAATTAGAATTAAACTTAAAAATTAAAATGTAAAGATTAGAAAGGAGAAAGAAACATGACAAGCTTCTGGCTGATGCAGTTTGTATATAGGAATGTCAAAAGTATCTGCCAAAATCTTATAAACATTAAAGAGTTCAGCAAGGTTGTCTGTTTAAAAATAACAAAGACATGGAACTCACTAGCACTTAAATTTTTAGAAATATTACTTGTAATAACAACATAAAATAAAATACATAGGACTAAATCAGGCAGAAGATGTTTAAGAGCTATAGAGGGAAAATATGAACTTGCCTTGAAAGACATTTTCAGATATGGGATAGAAAAATATAATAGTATAATTTACCTCCAGAATTTTCTCCAGATCGGTCGTAGTCCACTCAAAATTCCAAAGGAAGCTGAGTGTGACATTCAAGTGGAACTCATACTCCAGCGCAAACATCCTAGAATACTCAAGACAGCCTTAATAATGGTGAGATTGCTCTGCTGAATGCTGATTTTTGAGAGAGCTACAGAAATTAAGACTCTGAAATACTGAGATCAGGGAAGGCAAGCAAGTCAATGGGTCAGAAGCAAACCTCAGAAACGGACCCACGACTATACAGAACCTATGGTAATTATCCTGGACCGGTGACATTATCTAGCTACAAAAACATGAAATTCAGCTCCTTCTTTTCTCATACAAATGTCAAACCCAGCAAATTCACAGCTCAAATGCAAAGGCAGTACTGTAAAAATTTTGGATAAAGATATCTTAAAGCTTTGGAGAATAAGGAAAAGATTTTAAGAATCTATACTAAAGCAGAAGCCTAGGGGTAAGTATTGATAATTATTTCATCAAAAGACTCTATAAAGACAATAAAGATAATTCTTAAATGAGAGAAGTGGTATGTCTGTAGATATATAGATATATATGATAGAAATATGATAAATAGATAAAAAGGTGGTTTCTTATGTTAAATATATAAACAATTCTTACCAATAAGGAAAAAAAATATCTTACAGAAAAATAGAATTCTTAACCAGAATGTTCAAACAAGAATTCTGAATTGCCAATAAATTTATAGAAAAAGCTGATGAATACTAGAAATCAGAACATAACAAATTCGAGTTTAATGAAATGTTACTTTGCACCTAACAAACTGGCAAACATTTAAAATGCCAAGGCGTACCAAATTTCAGTGCTCATGGTAAATATGACACAGGCTTCTGGAGAGAATGCAAATTAATGTAGTCATTTTGGAAAACAGTTTTGCATGTGTGGTGTGGTAAAGTTGAAAAAGCAAAAACCCAAGGAAGGAACTTTCAATCCTAGGTGCTCGATCCAGAAATCTTCCCACAGTACACATTAGCAAAGCAATTAAGCAGCAAAGTTTACTCTACCGAAAGCAACACAAAAACGTGGGAAGAAACAGAAGTATCTATGGACAGATGGGAGAATAGAGATGGATAGGCCCCACCAAGGGTGCTAACTGCTGTTTGAATAGCTACACACGAACATTGTTGGACTTGAGGAGGTAACGCTGATTACCTCACGTGGGAATCCTTCAGCTCAAAAACATACACCACTGAGCCAACTAGAGACTTAAGAAAAGAGAATCAAGGGATGGAGAGGCATATAGGATTTGGGAGGATTATGTATCTTATTGATCTATTTCTTAAAAGACTAGTAAGTATATGGATATTTTATTATTTCTTCCTAATTTTTATTTTATTTTATTGTACTATTTTCCGTAGTCTTAAAAATTCTATATAGCTATTTTGAATTATTGAGTATAAACAAGTTGAAATGGTTTTTTAAATATATACACTGTGAGCGATAAGAAAGAATTTGAACGATTCTCAAACGATGCTTTGTCCGTGGGTAGGATGACAAGGATAATGATCGCAATGCCAGCTCACACTATCACAGACTACTAACTTCTGTTCGTACCAAAGTTGCGTTAGCTATCCATTAGAACCCAGTTCAAGTTCTTTATGCAGTGACATCTCCTTTAGAAGACAGCTGAGCCACTGGTTCTGTCCCAGGGGAAGGAGTCACAGGAATACAGCCCCAGCTGGCCCCATCAGTTCACCTAGAGCCCAGTCTTGGTAAAACTTGAACAACGAAGGTACCTGTACACTTAGTTAGATTGCTTCCCCTGACATGATTTTTCTTTACATGGTTTTTCTTTGGACAGTCCCTCAAAGGTGTTGGGTAGATATATGTGACTCATTCTACCCACCTTGACCTGATTGTCAGTTACTGAGTGAATTGGAACTGACGAGCTATATCAGCTCATTTAACTTTTGTGATAACCTAAGAGCAGTAGGTACTTTATTGGTGAAAACAGGCAAGTCTTCATGCTATAAACCTTCACAAACACTTTTCCTTCTAACAGGTGCCTGTGCTGAGTGTAAACCAGTCTAGCGCCCGACATCATGCTGTTCTTCAAGAATACAAAAACTGACCAAAGACAATCTGATTATTTTGGGGGTGTGGGCCCCCAAATCCTAAATCAGAAGTAATGATGCCATCTAAGGCATACCACTGCAGGGAATTTCTACCTGCCTTGGTATCTGTGACCACCAGGGTCCCTCAAGCTCCAGAGGTCATAGAATACCACCCTAAAAGGGACACATTTACACAAGACTATCACAAGATGATACGCTTCTCCAAGTTCTGTCAACAACCCGGATCCCGACAGTGTTTCTTTACAGTCCAGTTGCTCTCTGATCTAAAACATTTCTTCACACAGGTACAGTGGGAGCCTTCTGGGCTACGTGGGGAAGGCAGGCACTTCTGGCGGCCCCTACACTATCTGCAAACCGAGAAGCTCAGTGGGGCCTCGCCGGCATTTTAGTGTCTACCAAGGAGGGCTTTGTGTCAGGCTTGTTGCAGTAAAACAGGAAATGAGGACAGGAACATTAATAGCCTTTGTAAACAGCACCTTCTAGACCTTCAATCACCAATTTGAGAGTGTTCGCCACCCGGGTAGGGGAAAAAAAAGAATTAGGAAAAGGCAAACAGGAAATGCAATGAAGGGGGATGAAAGCAGATCAATAAAGAGAGGAACATTTGGTTTGAAGTCTTGCCTTTAAAATCATGGGAGCCCCTGGCCACCCCTTCCAGAAAGTAATTTGGGGCATTACTGCAGGTCTGGCCCTTAGGTGTAATTACTCCAGATTCCAGCCACCCAGACGTTTAGAATTCCGGGGTTTGTAAAACGAATTCAGTTTGGGGATGTAGATTTATTACTGCCTCTCAAGTGGATTTTTCTCAAAAGGGATTTACCTAGTGTCAGAGGTTTCATTTTTCCCTTTCTGCCCAATTAAAGAAGTGAAAGGAACTTTTTGGTAGGGCATGTGTTTGAAAAGGACAGCACAGTGCTGTGTTATGGCTACGTACTGGGAGTTGGATCTCTGGGACATATAAGCACTTGGATTTTTTGAGAGCCAGGAATCCTTCAGAGCTTTGACTGTGTTCCAGTGGCCCCTGTGACTATTCCCTGGGTCATTCAGAATCCAACCATGCCATGCTTCCTCCACCCAAGTAAACATGAAGTTCAATGCCAGATCTCTCAGAAAGTCAAGAAGTGTGGAGCCTGAAGGTAAGCCAAGTCCTGGGAGCACCCGGGCAAAGAGGACAAGGCAACACGTGACAGCTAAAGCCATTTGTTTTCTTAAAAGACCAAGTTTGTTCTTAAGATCTTGAACTGAATCCAGATATCATGATCATAGTTTTCCTTCGTGCTTTGTGGAGACCAATACGGAGTTAAATTCTAGAAGGAGGTGAAAGAATTGGGAGTTCACAGGATAAGAAGATAGAAACACAATTCCAGTTATGTGATGGAGTGTCCGTTACTACATGGTGTGAGAGGATGGACCACTCCAGTCCCAACCCTGGATGGATTCCAACATCCATTATGTAGAGGCCTTGCCTGTCCCCTGGCTGGGAGAATCTGCAGTAAAGAATGTACCTTTGATAAGATTCACAGGTAAATTTCCAAATTGTATTTTGTAGCTTGAACAGGACCAAATTGCCTTTTCCGCTAATTTTATAACACCATCTTTAACATAAACACCTGTTTATATTATGTTATGACTATCATTCAGTTAAAGGAATCATACCATTATTTTGAGTAGAGACTCGTGAACTCATTAAATAATATCTTTAAACATCTACATTGGTTTGGTCTGTAACGCACTCAATGAATAGCTCATGGTTAGCACATAGTAATCTCTTCTTTCCAATCCCACCACTTCCTTCCTTTGTCATAAATGCAAAGTTCTACCTTGGACATGGAGTCCTTATTACATTTGAGGCCCACAGACAACTTTCCCTCTTCCTTTGATTTCCTTTTCTTTTTCTTTTCCGTTCTTGGTCAGAGCAGGCGGGGGACAAACATTGCAATGGATACTTCTTGATACCGACATCACCCCTCCCCCTTCTGGTGATTTACAAGCATTGATATTTCAGCTATTCTCCAAAAGACTAATAATGCACCCTTCACCTTCTTCTGCTTGGGTCATAGTTTCTCTGGTCACCAGGTCATAGAGCAGTCAGTACCACCATAAAACACAGAGTCAGTACCTCTCTTGGGCCAGCTTGAGGAAAAGCATCTTCTGCCGGGCCTGTTCCGCGTACATCCAAGAGGAGCCTGCAGAAGCTTCTTCCCAAACCCAGGTTCCCAATCTGGGGGTCATGTCAGACTTCGCTGGGAAGTTGTAGAAGATATCACTGTCTAGTCTTTGCCCTAGAAACAGAGATAAAATCCTTGGGCATTAGGGTTTTCAAAAGTTTCTTGGGAGCTTTTACTTCACAGCCAAGTTTGAGAACTATGACTTCACAGTCTATTTTTCCTTGATTACAGACTTTTAAAAAAAAATCTGCTTCCTAGACATAAGTAACGACACCTGATATATGGGACATTTTGGTGCACTTTATTTTGACAGTCTCCTGGGAGAGAATTTCAATGGCTATCAGATGACCCTTCCCAGCATCTCTACCATTGTTTATGAACACAGTGTCCATGGCATTATTTATGATGGTGCCCATGCAGAAATTCAATAACAAGCTCACGCTCATAGTCAAGCCAGGACTTTAACAGATGCATTCTCTTCTCTTATTCCCTGAAGTCTGTATCAAAACCAAACGTCTCAAATATTATGATGGGATTTTACATCAACAGAAGAATCCTTCTCTGCTGTGGCTCAGTGCCTCGCTCTGTGGTGTCTGATGGCACCTTTGTAAGAAGCCCCCTTCCATTGGCAGCCTGCAATTAAATCAGTGTCTTCCTGTTCAGAACACCTCTATGTGGTGTTTTAAGAAATGATTGCTCAAGCTAGGAGGGAGTGGGAGAATCTGAGGTTGAATCCTAGGAAACTGCACATGAGAGATATTCAAAACTCATCAGCCCTTCCTTCCTTCCTTCCTTCCTTCCTTCCTTCCTTCCTTCCTTCCTTCCTTCCTTCTTTCCTTTGGCTCTTCTTTATGCTAAGTGCAAAATGGCCTTAACACTCAGAGGCAAAATATCTCTTACACAATAAAACACTGTTCTGGCTAAACTCAAAGAGCTTTGCTAAGGAGAGTGTAAACCTCTCAGAAAGATGAGATAATCGCTCCCCAGCAGGTATAGCCTTAGGCATCTATCTATGGCCATGGATGGAATAAAATCTGTGCCTGACTTGATTTAAATAGCAACCACAAAGCCCCCTCTCTCTGAGTATGAGATGGAGAGAGCAAGGTTGGATATCAGTGTAAGACAGTCACTGGTCCCTGAGCCACCTTGCATATAGGTCCTAAGCAGTGTAAGCAATGGGAGACCTAACAGTGTGAATTCATGAGAATTTGCAAGTGGAGAATAGCATGAAAGAAAAGCTCCCCTTAGCACATGCTCAGAACTGTGAGGGAGGCCAGAAGTGGAGGAAACAGGCACCTAAAAAAGCTTCCACTAGTTACCAATGGTGACACATGGATGCTGTGGTGGACAGGGAGGTATAGACTTGGCTTTTGCTTTGCCTGAGATTCCATGATCTTTGAATATACTTCCAGGGCACATGACTCAATTCTCCAACCCTCACCAAGTATATATAGTCTAACTAGGGACTCTGTGTAGGCAGAAAGGCCATCCTGTATGGCCATGAGGATGTGAGTAACAAAATAGGTCATCACAATGACTGAGCTCAACTTGGGTTGTTCCCTTCCAAGTGTCCTTGAAAACTCACGTGGGATGAGAGTGACTAAGTGTGTTCAGAGATGTGATTAACTATGCAGGAGGATGAAGGACAGAAGGCAGGCTTCCTAGGCGGAGGGAAGACCGCTCCGCAGCCTGGAAGGGGGTTCCCTCACATACCTGTCTGCAATGTGACCTTGCCTCGTGCTCTTCAGATTGGTGATGCTGCGCAGCGGGGAGGCTCAGAGGGTTATTCCACAGCCATGGATGGGGTGGAGGGCAGTCCAGAGAGTGCCACACATCCAAGATAGCATGTTCCACATGACTGTATCTGTGCCATGTCAGAATCCAATTTGTGCAAAATGAAATCATAGGACTCCATATTTTAAAAAGCCAAGACTCTCAAGATGGCCACAGTGTCTTGACTAAGTCCTCAAACAAGACTCTTCAGGTCATATAACCCTAAGTCAGCATGAGCCGTATACAATAGAACTGTTACTGTCCCTGGTCAACCAATAAGGGACTCAGTGAAACCAACAGGAGTTGAAATTTCATATTCAAGCAGAGTTATAGAATCCTCCCAAAAACTGTAGCCTTGAGCTTCAGAGCTCCTCAGTTTTCCAAGAGGAGCAAATAACTATGTACTAATATCCCAAGGGTTCCCTCAGAAATAAGCCAGCCTGGGAAATCTATAGAATGGTTACACATTATGATAATTCAAAACAAATCATAATCTCTTATCTTGGATTATGAAACACCACTCAGAATGAAATTGCATATGTGAATCACGTTTATTTATAATAAGTATGTCTAGTCAAAATAGAAGACCTACTTAACATTATAATTAAAACCGATACATATCTAGTTGAAAACCTATCCACTACCTAAAATACTTCCACAGGAGATGGTTACATACTTTGGCACAAAATCTCTCTCTCCCTTCCAAAACGTTTCATTTTTTATTCTGAAGAGGAGGCTGCATGTTTCCCCACAATGCCATATCAAACAGGAGGACAGCGTTATACATTCCATGAGCCGCAGTCCCACCCAGCATTAAATGCACTTGTGTTGCAAGCTGAGATCCAAGGAAGCATTTATTTATTTAAAATGTCTTTATCCATAAGTTAGACAAACAGTAATATTTTATTTCACAGTGTTCAAGACACTCCTGTAGACAGAAATCCTGCAGCCCACCGCTCTGATCATGTTAACATTTGCAGACAGATTTCATTAATTTTCTCCTTTGAAGTCAGACATCCACTGGGAATGTTCCAATCGAACCTAGTTCACTTGGAAGTTGGCTATAGATATCACACATCCCTATTTCATTATGTTCACTATTTTCTCTAGAAATCAGGACAAGAGCTTGGCAAGTCTCTAATAGCGAGAGTCTGGGCTGGAGGTAGAGAGAATGCTCTGCGTGCTGTGTTTACAGGAGACGTAAGCAGAGCAGATGCAGATGATGGTATGACTACGTAGGGAGAAGGTAGGTCACCCTTAGAAGTGGTCCAGAAGGCGTGATGGTGGTCTCATTGTCAAAATCTACAAAGAGGCTATATAACGTCACTGCTAATGACTTGTGGTCTAAACATTTCTTCTTTAGGATCTATTTTTTCCAAACTTCTTTCAACTTGTACAAAATCAGCATCTCCTTCCAAAAGCTAAGTATCCCACAACAGTGGTCCAAGCCCACAACATTCCCCAATGCAAAAACTGTTGAATGTCAACATGATTCCAAAGTGAAAATTCCATACTGATCTTGCTAGAGAGATTCCAGTCAAATGCAGGCATACACACACACACACACACACACACACACACACACACACAATACTATGTAAAATTACCAGCAGACTTTGTGCATAAGACGTGAATGAATTCACATTTGCACTCTAATCTCACGCCTAAGATATCTATTAGGTAAAGGCAAATACTGAAATTTCTAAAAAAACAAATCCCAAACCCCGCTTCCCATAAGGCATAGTCACCCTTTTTAGGACCTAGACAAGTGGTTACAGAATATAGCCTTTGAGCCTCCCAGCATCACTGTCAGCTGACTCAGAAATTGGGCCTGTGGACCAGCAGTCAGGTACTAGCTACTTCTCCAGTTGATTCTGATGTGGGTGAAGGTTGGGGAATCCCTGAGCTACAAAGTGACAACAGAGGAGTGGGTTCTCTGAAGTAATGGAGATCTGGTGAGACCCTCCCTGGTTTCAGATCAGAGGCTTTGTCTGACACAATGGAGAAGAGTGAGAACTGTGCACGTTCACACCTTCTGCTGTCCTTGTGTCCTCTGTCGAGTGTACTCTTAAAGTGAACCTGACTTCTTTAAGTCAATGATCATCGTTTCCTATGGTGGGTATAGAAGGTCTACGGCATCCAAAATCTTGGGTTCTGACCGTAGGTGCATCAGAATCACTTGCAGAGCTTGTGATAGCCGCGGGACGCCCTCTGATGTCTTCCCATATGCATTTCCTTGGGTTGGGATGGTTTGGGATGGAGTCATGTCCTTTGTAAGTTTTTTCTTTTCTTTTTCTTTTTTTTAAAATTTTTATTTCTGTGAGGGGGTGTGTCATATGTGTATAGATGGAGGCCACCATTTTGGAGTCAGAAGAGGGCATTACATCTCTTGGAGCTGGAGTTGCAGGTGGTGTGAGCCTCCCAGTGTGGGTGCTGGGAACTAAACTAGGATCCTCTGGAAGAGGTGCTGAGTCCTCTTTCCAGCGTCTGACAGTCCATGGCTCTGACGGCAGCTGAATGTTCATGTAAAAGTTCCTTTCCTTCTCTAGGCTTTAGCCTGTCAATCTGACCGATAAGAATGATTCCACATGCTAACGCCTGTTGTGTTGTGTGAGCTTCACTTTTCTCTTCAGGAGGCTTAATGAAGGGAGGCCCCTGGAAGTTGGAGCCGGCGGTGACCAGGAATGGGACAACTGGCAGGAAAGAGGGCTTAGTTCATCCCTCAGACGACCTACCTGAGTCTTCCAAACTCAAGGGAAAAGGGAGCAGCATCCCACTCCCCCATCCCTCAAGGTGCCTGGCACTAGGAATGCTTCAACAAATGACGACCTTGATCACCCCTGGCCACACTCCAGCAAAGCAGCTTGGGTGATCTCACTTATGACCATCCCACTCAGGTCTCTACTGTTTAAGGTGCTCCCCTGCCTAGACAGACCCTATTATGTCCACTCAACCAAGAGCTCACTCTGGCAGTCCCTGAGGAAGAGACCAGGCCTTATGTTTTACTGAAGCTTCCAAGAGTTGGAGTTCAGCTTCCTTTCTGTAAGGAGCACTCAACAGAGAGTTAGCATATGATTAGATGCTAAGTTCCATTTGTAAGAAAAAGGGTGACTGGAAAGAGTTGATAGTGTTGATAGTAGGGAGATGGTGAACGTTTGCTGAGGGGAACTCACTCAATGATTGACACACCTTGGTCAATCTCTGAAAACCTGTGGGGTGCCTTGTGAGTGCTACATGATACAGGTGAGGACAGGGAGCTCAGGAGATTTGGGACTTGCCCATGAAGAGAGGGTCGTGGTGGCAATCCAGCCCAACTTTACCTGAATTGGGACTCCTGTCCTCTCTGCACATTCCTATGTGGCATTTTGCTAGAATCAAATGACTAGAAATACTTCTCATCAGACTTTATGCTAGTTCTTGAGTCATAAGGGTGACTGGATATGTTTCCGTTATTAGAGAATTAATAGTCTTGTAGATGGCACAGAATGTAAGTTACCAAACACAAAATTTGTACTGTCTGAGCTGAAGTGCAATGCAAAGAGAAGGCTCTGAATTCTACTATATTATTTTATGTGGTTTCCACACAGTCAGGGAAGGCAGGTGACTGATCTTAGTTAACGTATCTCAGAGCAGGATTAAGGTGTACAAAGAAAGATAAGACGGCACTCACTCATATGCATTTATAAACACCTGCACATGTACTTACATGTATGATACTGTATAAGCAAGCATATTTGTAATGGTTCCTAAAATTTCCTGACTATAAAAACTTCTTTAAAATCCAAGAATATAATGTCTTATCAAATATCTTAAGCTTTGAGTGTTAGCAAAACTGTCATAGGTTTCCTCTCTCTTGTCTTTACATGCGCTGGTTATTTTTAGGCTATAATTTTTAAGAAACATAATAGACTCCTTTTCTGAATTCAGTATTATTTGGAATCCTACATAACACAGGTTTAAAAGGACTCCTTGAAGAATTTTTTATAGGTAAACCCTAATATAATGAGCTGACAGTAGTGCTTTTTAAACAGCTTCTTCCAAACACACACACACACACACACACACAGAGACATATACACACAGACACAGACACACAGACATACACACACAGACACACACACAGATATACACACACAGACATATACATACAGAGAGACATACACACACAGACACACACACACAAACACACACACACAGACATACACACACGCACACACACAGATACACATAAAGACATACACATACACAGACATACACACAGAGACACACACAGACATACATACACACACACACACGCACACACACACACACACAAACACACAGAGGTTATGTGGTCATTAAGCACAGACTCTCAGAATGCATTTGTTGAATGACTCAATAAATACAGTTATGGTTAAGCTGGCTAATTATTCCTTAATATCAACATTATGAAAAAAGCATCAAAATTTCTGTATCCTGTATAACTCATGAAAAACTATGTGGGGTATTGTCTAGTGTTACTTTATCATCTTTCAGCAAAACTAAAAACTCCAAAGTGAGAGTCATCTTTCAATATTCAACAGTTGTGTTTATTGGGCATGATGTATTTATGGGTAATCCAGATTTTGAAATCTACCTTCCATTTTATGTTTGCTTTGGTCTGTATCTGTTTACAATTTCCAAACATTTTTACAGTGTAATTAAGGAAGGCCTGCATTAACATCAAATATTTATAACTTATTTTGAATTTAGCTCTAGAGTGAAACCCAGGAAAAGCTGCCTGTGTGCCTCATTTCTACAAGATTTCTGTCCACTCTCCCAGGAGCTGACCAGGCATCATGTCTGTGTGTGTCCTGTCTGCCTATACAGCTACAGAGATAGCAACTTCCTTGCTGTGGAAATATCTTTAAGCCCTGCCTGAAATACAGGAATTCAAACTTGGGAAGGAGAATATGCCATTATCAGAAGAGAAAATGGGTCCTGGGTGAAGATCAACAGTGAAGAATTTTTGTCTACATCACCCCCCAGGGAGAAATGCTCACCCACCCACTGCCATCAAGCAGTGTGATTATAGCTCACTGTTGTGAAAAGGAATTTTCAAAAAGATAACAAGAGAGAAAGAAGATGAAACTATGGCTTTCATAGAGCTATACAGTGAACACATGTCAAAATTTTTATTTAAGTGGTTAAACAAAATGAGGGAACAATGCAGATGTCACAAGGAACAATGCAGTTCAAAGGAACAGTCGAGGAACAGCTCCAGTCTTGGCTGGGGATGTTGGAAGGAGCTTGCCAATGGTGTAACGCCACCTCCACGGGGAGCGTGAGGGTCTCTGCGTAATTGCACAGCCTGCTGAAAGGGTCAGTGGACTGCCCTCAGGTTTTTGGGCCTTATACCTCTCAGGGAGGACGGGAGACTCAGAAAACTCTGAAGGCTGTCCCTGACACCCTACGTATTCATCAACTGAAGATCCTCCATGATCTCCTTTGCTCATTTCAAATGTCTTGACACCCCCCTCAAAGCAAGGTGGGGTCTGGGTCACAAAATCAGGCTGGTCTCATTAACTCTGGCCTGATTATTTACATAAGGGCATCGAGACCATTAATTTCCTACGTAGGCTTTCTTAAGTTTGCTTTTCTAGAAGTTTCCATATGAAATATTAGATTGGGCTTTTAAAAGCCTCTATTATTTGATATCCTGAGGCTAGGAAGCCAAGCCTACCCCCCAAATGCTCCCCACCAGATTTCACCTGCAGTGCTTGTAAATGTTGAATTGCTCTCTCCAAAATATCTTGAGGGTCAGCATACTGAAAAGAGGCTTTCCTGAAGACTGGAGTCACACAGTCACACACACCAAACGCAGTCCCAGGGTTCCTAGAAGCTCTCTTAACCGTTCCTTAGAAGTATCCATTTCGTTTGTTGGTTTTTGTTTGCTTGTTTGTTTCTTTCTTTGTTTATGAGACAGGGTCTCATCTATAGCCCAGACTGTCCTTGAACTTGTAGCAATTTATTGCCTCTGGAATTATAGGTAGGAGCCACCACATTGGCACCATTTTCCATTAAATGGACATGATTCCAAAATAATGACATTCTAGGTAAGGTCTTGATTACATAAACATTTTTTCACTTATATCTTGGTAGAATAATACCAGATATGACAAATTCATTTTGGTTTGTTTTTGTTGCTTTAAATAGTGTCTCTCTATTGCCGCAACTGGCCTAGAACTTGCAGTGTAGTCCAGGCTGGCCTTGATCTCGCAGAGATCCTCCAGCCTCTGCCTCCTGAGTGCTGGGGATTAAGGGCGTGCAGGAACACACAGCAGTAAGAACATAGAGTAAATGTTTCTTACTTATAGAGAGAGAGAATCAGTGAGATGATATAGTATTCATTGTTTTGACTATGCTTTCAAAAGCAGAATCCACGAAGTATTTTTAAAGCCACAGATAACTTGACAAGAAAGAGAATCACCTTCCTTATACAGCCCAGCCATGAAACAACAGCAACAGTATTCTGAACAGATAGCAGCAATAAAATATCTCTTATCAATCCACAGGTCCATTCTTGTCCCATTGGACCCTGGGTTAACAATCCCTGAAAGACAGCTGCTTCCAGGGGGCTGGAGAGATGGCTGCACTGGGAGAGTGCCTGCAAGCGTGAGAATCAGAGCTTGGATGCCTAGCACAGAGTGAAAGCTGAGCACTGAGGTCCCTATCTGTAACGGCAGCTCTGGAGGAGAAAGGTGCATTCCTGGAAGTTGCCGGCTATCCCAATCAGCAATTGCTAGGTTCGGAGAGAGCTCGTCTCAAAACCTAAGTGGAAATCAATCAAGGAAGACCCCTGACATTGACCGCTGATCTCAACACCCATGCACACACATATGCATGTGTATATGTCCACACCAACAGGTACGTATACCATACACACACACACACACATGCGCACGCACACACACACACACACACACACACACACACACACACACACACGAAGTATTGGAGATCCAGTTGTCTGTTCATTATTAAAATCATGAGCATTGCCTTCAGTGCTCAGGATAAACACAAGATGAAAATAAAAATGTTTTCCTTATAGGATCTGGAATGGTTCTATATGGCTAGAACCCACATACACACAAAGATCGAGGTACATACAGGTATCTGTGGGCCAATACCTATCCAAAGTAAAAAGTTTTAATTCCAAATGTTCGTGCTGCGACTGAGAGATGCTCACTAAGGATATTTGCACAATTATACAGAGTGTAAGGGTCACAAAGGCCAGTGAAGTAGACTGACTCAGCATTCCCACAGGGAGGAAGGCCACTGTGTAAGGCAGATGTCTAGAGAGAATACAAAAAAATAAAAATTACAAAAAAGAAAAAGCAAAAAAGCAGAGGAAGGGGCCGGAAATGGACTCAACTGAGCCTGCTTCTGGTGTGAGAAAGTGACACTTAAATTCAGAATGGATCCCGAGGCAACATATGGTTATAGGAATTTACCACTCACCTGGCTAGAAGGTTCTGGAAGTTGAGTAAAATGGCAATTGAAGCCTTCACCTAAGTCTCTAGCCTCTGAAGTTTCAGTAGAGTGAAGCACCTGGCACAGTCATTTCCTGAGGGGTTGTGAGATTCAAGTTCTGCTTTTATCTCCTCCGGAGCACTTCTATCAACTCTGTCTAGCCTGGAGGTGATTACAGAAACAAGATGGAGAGAAAAGGTGATTTTGTAGACCAGAGGGATTTGAAAAGACTATGGTTAATTTATCAGTGTTAATTTTCAAAAGTGAAATGTCTGATGAGCTTTTATAACAAGAACAAAAGAAAAAGTTAGTTTACAAGGACATTTAGTTGTATCTGTATCAAAAAAAGAACAAAAACCTAAGATAATAAGGTCATTGCAAATCATCGTATTTAAAGACAATGATCAGCCTGTTTTCAAGGAAATCAGTGAATGTTACATCTGATTTTAAAAGCCCAGGTTAGCAAGATTTTCATTGCTGTAACAAAATATCTGAAAGGAATCAATTGAAATGAAGAAAGAGAGATTGGCCTGCGGTTTTAGAGACTTCAGTTCATTAGTGCTCAGTCCACTGCTTTTACGTGAAAGGAGAACCACCTGCCATGGTGGCTGAGAGGAGAGAACGAAATAGAGGGATATAAGCCTGCTATATAGTAAAAATGTACTAAATAAATGCACCGAGTATATTTATAGGTATGGAGTATAGCCAAAGCATGTGTATTTTGCTATAAAAGCTCATAGGTAAGTCTATTGTGTATCCCCAATCCAAAACTTTTTGCTTAAATACACTAGATTCAAAGTAAAGTAAGACTACATCTGTCCAGCATTTGCAAATAATATCAAAATGATGGCAGAGCATGTCTCATTCTCCAGCCTTCAGGCAAAGCAAGCCATGAAAGAGGGTATTACAGGTCTTCAGGAGAGTCCCAGATAGCTTATATTTTCTGAAATATGTATATTAGCACATTTTACTGATGGAAATGGAGCTTTAAGAAGTCTGAGCATTTTTTCTGATTTGTGAATCCTTCCCATCAGGCTCATTGGTAGCAACCTTTCAAATACACCTAATTATTTCTAGCACTTTCCATTTCATAAGGCAAAAGAACAAAGCTCTGAAATTTTCCAGGGAGTTTCTAAGAAACCTCATTGCGGTTTTAGATGCAAAAGATAACTAAAAGGCTTTATTTTATTTTTTATCTTTAAGACTTAATTCTGGGAAGAACATTGTAAGACATATGTCAAAGGGGATTTGACACTGGATTACAGTAAGATCACGAATGCCTAAGACACTATGCTTGATGATCCACTGAACTAAAGAAACAAACAAACCAGTAAGAAATAAAAATTAAGGGGCCAGATAGATGGCTCAGCAGTTCCCAGCACCCACATAGGGACTAACAGTCATTGTAACTCCAGTTACTAGGGGTTCAAGACCTTCTTCTGGCCTGATGGGCATTGCACGATACGGTGCACTCACATACATGCAGGCAAAACACTTATACATATAACATTTTAAATAACTAAAATAACTTTAGCTCTTTTATAATTGTATATTTGTTTTCTTAATGTGCAAGAACTTCACAGAATAAAATTACTCTGGTGATATTCTGAATCTGTGTTATTTAAGGAATATAAGCAATATGCACACAGAAAGGATAACTCTCATGACTGAAGAGAGTAAACCAAAGAAAGGTATCCATCAACACCGCACAAACCTTTGCTAAGAGTTTTGGCACATTTTATGACTTTCCAAACTCGGATATTATCAACCAGGCTGAATAAAATTCACTTTCCAAGTTCTGACCTTCACTGTGATCTTTCAGTCTAGGGAAGAAACTGACAGCTTAGGGAAGATCGGAGAGGATGCAGAGGATTTGTGATGTCAGAACTGATTTCATAATAATATTAAGATGTTATCCATATCCAAAAAGGTAATGTATCCGTTATTGCCTTTTTCATACTAATAAGTGGTTAATTGCCTTCAGATTTTATACTTCTATATATAATATTTTAAATTTCAGTACTTACAACTTACAAGCACTTGGAGCAATCTGAATCCTAAATAAGTTATATTTGGCTTGTGTATATGTAAGGTGTACATGTGTGTATGTATGAGAGCTCACGTGTGTATACAAGTGTGCATGAACTTGTGTGTGCTTGCATGAGGAGGTGTAGTCTCTTGTTGAACCCACTGGCTCTGCCTCCTGAGCACAGGATTACAGGCAGGCTGCCGCACCCATCCAGCTTTTATGAATGGATTCCGGGTTTCTGAACTCTGGACTTCAGGCTTGTGTGACAAGCTCTAACCACTGAGTCATCACCTCATCACTGATCTAAACTAGTAGAAGTTTCCCTTCTTCTTAACACCACTGCATTAGGCTTCCAGCATACCATCCTCTGTAGGTCATACTCCCAGCATATCCAAACTATAGCCTATGAGCATGACTGCATTTCTCTGTTGTTATGACTCATTACATTCATATTTATATTAGCTAATACCATAATTAAAGGAAATAACTTTTGTTTTGTTGAGAAATCAGAGAGTGGATAATTAGAAAGCTCTCGTGTATTGACATCCAATAGTCTCTGACCTTTCTTATACGACTTCCCTGAGTGGGAAAAGCAAACCCACTCATAAGCTGCCCCGACCACAGGCACATCTGCAGCACAGAAAAAGAAAAGTCAAACCATGAAGACAGAATTTTGTAGTCAGTACTCTTTTTAAACCTTTCCTTTTATTAAGATACAAGTCACACCCAATTCTCCCAGTTAAGAAGCACAATCCAGTGGGTTTGAGTGTACTCACAGAGTTTTACAGCCATCACCACATCAGTTTTGGAGCATTCTTGTCACGTGCAGAGGAACCTCTAGAATTGTGAGTAGACCCTCAGCATTTCTCTTTACCCAAGTCCCCTCCCCATCCTCTCCCTTACTGGGCTCAGGTGATCACTCACCTGGCTCTCTGTCTCTATACATGTGCCTATTCTGGATATATTTAAAAATCTTCCTCTCATGTAATTTATACATCATTTGAGTAGCATCTCTCCATCCCTGTCCCTCAAAACCAGCTCTACGTTTTACAAGATTGAGTTTTTAAAAATTCTACCAATGACCCAGGCATAGTGACACAATTCTGTCACCCCAGAACTTGGATGATCAGGAGTTCAAGGTCAGACTCAGCTACGTAGTGACTTCTTGGGCCAGCCTGAGCTAAGTAAGACCCATGACATCATTTAGTGCTTGTGTTTCTGTTCCTGGCTTCTCTCAGCACAATCTTTTCTAGTTTCATTCGTGTTGAAAATGACAGGATTTCCTTGATCTTTATGGATGGAACATTCAGTAATGTATGTTACACACACACACACACACATACACACACACGAGCACACAAATTTTCTTTTCTTTACCCATTTCACTGTTGATAGGCACTTAGGTTAATTTTACCTGTTATTATGGGGTAGCTATTTGAGACAGTGATATAATGAATGTAGGAATACAGATACCTCTTCGACGTACTGATCTCATTTCCTTTTTGTATATCCAGTAATGGATTACTGAATCATATTTTTGAAGAATCTCTATACTACTTTCCATGGTGGCTGTGCTAATTTACATTTCCACCAATACTGTTCAGGGTTTTCTTTTCTCCATATCTTTCCAGCTACTGTTGCAATTCATCCTTTTGATAATAGTCATCCTGACAGTTGAGTTTAATAAGGCTGTGCTTGCTTAATCTACTTCAGGAAGGCTTGCTATCAGTCATTTATTGCTACATAACAAAGTACCCTAATATGGTTCATGCAAAAAAAATATGTTCACTTAGCTCATAAATATCTGGATTGTTTGGGAGTGTCTACCAGCCTAGGCTAATGACTCAGCACATTTCAGCTGGGATTATTCTTGAATACTACCGTGGCTTTTACTCTGTAAATGTGAACTCCTCCCCAACATAAGTGTCGATTACAGACTTCCTCTTATCAAATCCAAAGTGAGGGGTGGGGATGGCAGTCACCTAGCAGATCCGTTGAGGACTGATGTGTTTAGGATGGTCTCCAGTGGGACCATTCTATGTGTCACCTCCCATCGTCTTTTAATGGACCAGCCTGGGCTTGTTCACATGGTGCCAGTGAGCACCAAGAGGGCACCAAGAGTGGAAGTATGCAAGACCTCTTGGTGGTAAGATTCATCCTGCTGCATGCTACTGTACAACGTAAGAGACAGGGCCATTCGAGATTCAAGGTCGGGGAATAGACCTCATTTCTTGATAGGTAGAAGACATTGCCAGGACCTGGGTAAGAGGAGATCCATGATTAATGCAATTAATTTACTGCAGACCCTGAACACGTGAAGGTCTTTTCTAGGGCAGGAGGGAACCAGGACATAAATACCTGTCTCACAAAGTAGACTTTGATAGATGTTGCCCTAGAAGCACAGACCTCCAACGTCTACTGGCAGAACAGGAAAAGGCTGACTTGAGAATGTCTGGCAGGGCCTCCCAGGAGCGACTGGAAGCACATTCTGAAGGGTTGGCAAAAAGCTTCCTTCAGCAGGAGTCAGAAGGGGTCCTGCAGGTGACTGATGGGAGGTCTTAGGGCACTGAGTAGAATAGGAAACCTGCTATTTACACACTTCTTTGTGCATATTTACATACTACAACAATGGCAGCCTCTACAGAGGAACAGTATAGAATGGTTAAATAAACACATCTGATTTCAAACTTTTTTTTCCAACGAATAGCATTATAAATTTGGGCAGATCCCCTTCTTGATTTCTTTTCTTCATAAAATCCCTGTTCTCATTTGTCAATGTCAAGTCAAGTGTTTTTAAAGAAAAATCTTGTTGTAGGGCCTGGTACAAATAAAATTAAATCTCTAAAGAGTAAGATGAAGTATATTTAATCAACAAGAAGCTGAAATTAGTGCAAATCCTAGAAGTTAACAAGAAAATGAGAAACAATACCAATATTTGTAAAAACATGAATGGGAAATTCAATGAAAAAATAAGAGTGACGTAAGCTTTGAAAAATGATCTACTTCCCATTACTAATCAGAGAAGACACAGCTATATAATTATGGAATGTCTTTTTCGTTAGCTTGAAGTTGGAAAAAACTCAAGAGATTGACATTCTCTAAAGGTAGAAAGCAGCATAGAGAACACATTTTGTATCCATGGTTACACGGAGCACAAACTAGCCTAATTCTTGAGGCCTATTTGGCAGATGGCCTCAAAAACGTAAAGTTTCTGTATTTTGATGAAAAACACTCTGCTTCACTAAAAACTCTGAATAATTTTATCTTTGCCTCTGTCTTCTCACACACATTCATATGTATGTTTGTATGTGTATGTACATATTTATTCATTCACAAGAATATTAATTCAACATTTTTAGAAGGGAAGTCTGAAGGCAGGCTAAATATCCCCAATGTAAACAAAGCTTTTTATAGCAACCGGAAGGAAATCCACCATATGTGATGGAAGGAGAAAGAAGCAGGTTGCAAAAATATGCAAAGTGCCGTGTACATCTCAGTATGATGTGCATACTATGTACTATGTAAGAAGTAATGCCATGACTGTCTCCTTCAAAGTTAGAATGCCAGAATGGGACTTCAGACTGGAAAGTGCTTTGTAAGCTCTATAGTGTTAACAATGTTATGAAAGTGAAGCACATCTGGAGGCTGGAGAGATGGCTCCTGTGGTGAGAGCACTCACTGTTTTCTAGAAGACCCAGGTTTGGTCCCTAGCATCTACATAGCAGCTAACAGTCCACAGTGAATTCCGTTCCAGGAGATCTGAAGCCTTCTTCTGGCCTCCACAGGGATTGTACACACATGGTACCCTTACGTACATACAGGCAAAACACTCATACACATAAAATAAAACATAATAAATAATTTTTTTTTTAAGTAAGGTAAATCTGAACGCAGCTTCAAAACTTTGAAAAGCAGATGAACTTATTTCAAAGTGTGGTGGCTTCCACTGAAGACCTGCATTTACTTTCCCCAAAGCGATAAGGACAATATGCAATAGGAATCTTGGCAAACTGTTTCTAGGGGCATCGGGAATGCAGAAACAACAGGCCCCACCAAGGCCTTTCCAGCTTTCTTTCCTGAGGGGAGATGTTCAACAGCAGTCACGGCTCTCTAGTTCCTCATCGCCTCTTTTCTCTGAGCAAATGGTGAAACTGGATAAGAAACTAATAAAAATTAATTTGGAATCTGGGGCATGATTGTGGCCACGAAAGACTCTGATGATCATTTCATGTTGTGATCTGAGAAAAACCTAAAATAGAGTACTCTTCAATTACCATAATTTCTACTGTCATTGCAATTTGTGTACATAAAAGCATTTGGTTGGAGGCACAACAAATTTATCTGTAAATTACACAATAAACGATAAGGAATGGACTTTCCTTTCAAAGAACAAACAGAATCAGTCATTGATGGGACATCTTCATCCTACCCGACATGGGAACGCAGGCAAATGTGCGTTCCCTTATTGCACAAAGTTCAGGAGTCTGTCACCCAAGCCCACACCCACCCCTCTCCCAAGTTTAATTAAGCCAGTATCACACTGAGAATGGAAGGCAGACACAATGATACAACAATAAACAAACATTAATCATGATCATTACATACATTTTATTACATGAAATAAACAATACTGTGAAGCTTTCCCCAGACGATAAAGCTTGGATAACATCCTAAGGCAATTGAAGGGTAAAATAATACTAATAATAACAATAATAATTAGTATGAAGCGAGGAAAAGGGCTTATCAACACATAAAGCAGAAACTGTACCCTCCTTCATTTATATTAATCTCATATTTGCTCATTTCTGCTTTTTAAGGTCTAATAAGCGTTTCCTTTCACTGAGATAAATGAAAAGTAATTTCTTATTTGTAGCTTAGCTTTGGCTTATGAAATTCAACTCTAATTGCCCCAGGGCAAGGAGGTACTTGGAAGAGACTGTCAATATTCAGTCTGCAGTATGAAATTCCACCAGGAAATACGGCCGGGTTAGGGGGGTTCTTAGCCCTGAGGCTCAACATAGGACTCAAAACCAAAGGCAGAAGGAAATGCATTTGGCAAGGCTCAGGAGGACACCTTTTGTCCTGGCTTGAGAGAGATCAGGCCTCCAGCGCCACTCTGTCCAAGTCATTTTTTTAAACAGAACCAGAGATCTCCCCAGTTAGACTCTGACTCAAAACAGAGCTCCCTTGGGAGAATGGTCATTTGCTTTGCTCTTCAAAGGACCTCCTGACATTGTTTAGTATAAAGAATGTGTTGGGAGTCACCAGTAAACATATAACAGGACTGTCTAGCCCTATTGCCCCACCTCTGTATGGGAATGACAAGGCCTTCTCCTGCAGAGATGCTCATTAAAGGCCATGATACTAGTCAGACATGGATCTCGCTCTGTGGACTCACTAACTGTCCGATCCTGAGGTGGTTGTGCTACGTGTTACCCATAACCACTATCTTAAGGACTATCCTGATGAACAGAAAGATTCTACCTGCCCTTGCTGGTTCTGCTATATGGAAATGTTATCTGCTTAGTGGATGGGTTTGTGCCTTCTTGAAAACTCCTGGACATGTAATTGCTCGAGATTATGCTTCAGTCTTCTCTGGGAAGTCCAGTGGAGGAACCTGCTCTGTCTCCCATGGTGGAGGAGGGAACAAAGGATGACTCAGTCAAACAGTTTCTCAGTTATATGTCCAAGCTTCTATTCCTGCTGGAAAGAACTGGGATTTCCATGGTACACAATTCAGGAGGAGACCTGGTTTCTAGGCTCTAAATGGTGCTTCTCAATGGAGTGTGAGTTGATATGCTCATGGAACTGTGGCCTGTTGGGTGGTCCTCTGGAATTCGTTAGGCCTGGCCTTCAACTTGGAAATAAGAGAAGCAGGCTTAACAGTGTATTGCCCTTCCTCAAACCCTCCCCCCCACCTCTGTCTCCCTCTTCTCCATGAAGCCTCCTGGTGAGGAGGTCTGGAGCCACTACTGCTGCCCAGGGCTGGCGTCAGACACTCAGTGACAGAAGACCTGGAGTGTGACCAGTGTTCCTTTCTCCCTCATCTTGTGTGCCTGGCCCTCTCTCATGGGGGTGAACTGGGATGTGGCCAGTCTTAAGAGGCCACTAGAGTTCTTACTCCTTCCCCACAGACACTTCTGGACAAAAAAACAAGAGAAGGAATAGGTGAGTAGGCACCCTCCCAAGCCTCCTCCCTACCAGGGTCCCTCGGGGAATGTCTCCTACCCTCTGCCTCTATCATAAATACTCTGATTAAAATGTAAATTTAGCCGACCTATCAGCTTCCCATTAAGGGGACTCTTTAAAAACGCCGTTAATCAGCTGAGAGATATGTAGTGAAATGCCACTCATCAATTGTAACTGCTTATGACAGTTAACAAAGCTTTATATTTGCCCCAAACATGTGCTGATCTATCCATTAAGCCAAGGTTCACTCTCACGCTAATTGTACATTTTCTTCTCTAATGCATTTTTGCTGTTATCTCATAGGCTAATGAAAGCCAGGAAATCAATAAATATAAATTATACATGCAAAGAAGGACTGCTGCGAACATAAAGTTTCTAATTAATTGCACTTGATTAATTTATATCCTTTAATTATCTTGCTAAGCCACAAACAACATAAATATCATTGCAATCTGGTTATTGCTATGTCAGTCATAAAAAAGCAGACACAGTAAATCTATGAAATCTAGCAAGTTGTATTGCCAGAAAACATGGAATGGCATAACCCATAAATATTATCGAACTCACTCAAGACACCGATGAATAATTTCAGTGTGACAAATTAACACTAAATATGTTGTATGGTTATTTGACGAAGGTTATCGTGATAGTTATAAGTTTAAATGGTACATATGGAGTAAACGAAAATGTGGATTTCTTACCGCTGGGCTTAGAACAATCTTTTTCAACTGCAAGCAATAGTATGTGTTACGACCCCCCATGCAAATTTCCCACGTATTCTGAAAACAGAAAAAACTCTTTTCTGGTCAAGCTGAAAGGCAAATTGTTCATTATTTTGATTCTTACTCTCTCTTTGATAAGCTTCACCAATAAGGAATAATCCCTTGGTAGAAGAAGATAAAGGCAAAAATAAAATGTGTATTTGAAAGAGCAATTGAAATCCAGGAACTGAATATGGTTTGGGAAGAAAGCTGGATGTTACATGCTTCCATTGTCTTAAGGATGCAACTTTTACATGGAAAGTGGTTTCTTTTTATCCACCTCCCCCTTTTAATTTTATCTGACTCTGCTAAGCCAGCCATCTGTCACTTATCTGAAATCTAATACTCTCTGTCCACCAAGCTTCTTCTTTGTCCTAGGCCACTGCATATTACCAAGCATCTATATCTACAAGTTTCATAAACGTGTAAAAAGAAACTGTATCTGTCCTCAGCTACTCTCAGACAAAGACCATCTGTCAGCAACTCAGTCTATTCTTTTTTTCTTTTTTAAGCATCCGAAGGGATTTGCCCTTCACCAAGTAAACCCACTTAACCCTTCCAATAAGATTAACTGTTATTTGTTTCTATTAAATAAAAATGACCATACTAATATACATTTAATAGTTCTGTAACAGTTGCAGGAAGACCAGCTCTCCTGTGAATATCTTTTGTAGATAAAACATACATGCATATAAATAAAGGAATTATGACAGCACTTAGATAACCTGTAAGGCAGCGAATGTTTCCTTTTCCTTCTTCTAGTCTGGGGCTGTGAAAGAGGAGTCAGCATAAAATATAGACACCAGAAAGTATCATGCTCCCCAGTTTTCAGTTTTACAGTAAATAGCACTTCTGGATATAAAGTATGTCCGAATACACACAATTATTAAGATTCAGAGGCCACCCTGTGACTCCTGCCCTCTTCCCATTGTCCATCCTCACAGACAGCTTTATAGCTCTTAGACTATGCAGTGGCAAATCTGTGTATGTGTGGTATGCACACAGACCCTCATTAAGTATTGCTGTAATTATGGGAAAATTGTTGGTGGAGGGGAATAGCTGTACTGAGTACACTGATGTAAAACGACAGTAACATTTTGGGAGTTCTGTCTCCTCTTTTCACGCCCAAAGTTACCAATGTTGTTTGGATTAGCATTTCAGAAGCTAACTAAATAATGCATTTGCCTCAGTGGAAAGGCCTAGGCAATATTTTCTCACAGTTTTCTACGTCCTGGATGCTTCTAAACAGTTTACTCCAGGTAACGGGTGTCGTTGCACGCACAAACTAGGACAGCCACATTCTGCCCACAGGGCAGCTGAAGTGTGTTAACAGACTCCGTTGACGTCTGTCTAGCTCTTCAACTTTCCTGATACCCTAATATCTCTGTGTATCTCAATCTCTGAGTTCCCACTCAGGAACAGGATGGGAAGGGCTGGTGTTCTGGGGGTGGCCGGGTGGAGTGGGCAGATGGGCCAGTGGGCGAGAAGCAGAGCCCACGTGACCTGAAACTCCCAGATGCGGTGTCTGCTGAGAAGGTACTTTTTTTTTTTTTAAACTGGAGGGTGGTTCAGGTGGGCGGGGAAGCAAAGTTAATAGCTTTGTTCTTCGTTTTCCTCTGCGTTTCTAGATTTTCTCCCTTAAAATATTTTATGAAAGCCCGACTCCTCAGTTTCAAGGGGAAAACCCAATGAAAAGGTCTCTCAGTTCAAACCGATACCCGGTAATTGGCAATCCATGCCCCCTTTCCTCTTTGCCTAGGACTACAAATCATGGTGGCAGTGCCTTCCTCCAGTACTCAGGTGGGTGCCACAGGACCAGCACCCATCCCAGCTTTCCCTGAGCGCCCCGCACTCACTGAGCAGGGAACACCTCAGCCTCCTCCCCAGCTGCCCTTCTCTTGGGAACCCAAGCTCTGGCCCCAAATTTGGGGCTTCCCATTCCGAAGGTAGGGCTGTTGTGTTCCTGTTGAAGCAGCCTCTTGATATGTTCCCAGCAAGCAAGTGTGCCACAGCCCCCAAGGAGACGGGAAAATCTTCTGATGCTGAAATCAGAGAGCGAGAAGAACCTTTCGGATGTAACGATAAAGGCGTGGAAGAAGGCACACATCCCCACAAGCATGGCCCCTGCGCCTTCCCGTAGCCGATGGCTGCAAAAACATCAGTGTGTCCAGCCGGGAGGAAGTGTGTATCCCCCACTGCAGCTCACCAGCTTTGTCATTTTCGATTTAATGCACCTATGTAGCAAGCCGACTCACTAGGTTTGACTGCAATTACCTTATCTTTCCTATTTTTAGTGACAGGACCAGATTATTTTAAGTGCATTTTATAGAAAACCCTTCTTTACTGAAGTATAAAGACTGTAATAAAGACAATACAATGTTTTGAAACTGTTTTAAATCCTTCACTCAGCGTTGCTTCTACAGATTTAACATGTAGGGGTTCTAATCTTACTGCTACTAATTAGAGCTTTAGTGTAATTGTGCCAACAGGGCGCTTGGCATAATAATTACTATTGAGAGATTCTGGTGGCGCAGTAACATGCCTACATAATGCAGATATGTCTACTGTTACAGTGCAGTCACCTTTGTATGTTGACTCAAGTTGGATTTTAACCAAGTAAGGGGTTATTTTGCCTTTATAATAAAGCTTGAAAGGCATATACATATGTATGATTTAGGTATCCATTTTTCCTCTTTGAGTCTTTTGAATATCAATTAGCAGGAGCCTCAGAAGGCAACAGGGACACATTTTGTTTTAAAGATCTCACAATTTGGGGCCAGTCATTCGGTGAGTGGGGCTGTCTCTGCGTAGGAGGGTTTGCAGCGATTGGGAATGAACACCCTAGTCTTTTGCCAGTTGGGACAAACCTTGAAATTGAGTAGGTAGCCCAAAGGATTCCTCCAGATGTATCAGGTTGACAACAGTCATGTTTGGTTTCACTAGGTGTTGCTCCTGGGCATAGTTGTAGGAGGGGTCCCTACCCAACCTGCTGGCTTCCTGCCACTGAGAACCAGGCATGGAACCGGGCAGAAACTCCAGGTGCTGTCAGTTGCTCCTTTTGCACAGACCCAGACATTCTGATTTTCTATTATGTGTATGATTTTTTTTTTTTGTATGTATGGTTTTTACTTTTGGTTCAGGTGAAAGAGTTCCTACAACACTGATTTCAGGGACTGTAGAGATGACTTAGCCGTTAAGAGCACTGACTATTCTTGCAGAGGACCTAGGTTTGATTCCTAGCACCTACAAAGTGGCTAACTGTTTATTATTCCAGTTCCAGGGAATCTGACACCTTCTTCTGATTCCACAGGCATTGCACGACGTGTGTGCACTTACACACATGCAGGCAATACACTCATACACATTAAAGAAACAACAACAACAAACTGATTTCTCAGAGTATTAAGTCACCAAAGAGGGTGACACTAGCCATTTAAAGTGTTCCACAGCTTTTTTTTTAATGTAATAAATACATTCAAAAGGCAGTATGTAATTGCTCAGAGCTGAACCATAGCTCCATGTTTGTTCAACAGCTTTGTTTTTACCCCCCGCTTAGTGCCTCACTTTTAAAGTCACAGGAAACCAATTTCTGGTTACAAATCAGTGGGTTAGTATGTCACCCCCCGACACTGAATGTAACTATAAATCTTCTGAGTTACCATGATGCTGGGGGTCAGGGAGTAAAGACCCTTGCTTTGTACAAGGAGGATGGAGTACATGTGTTAACACCACGCTTGATTCTCCATCTCTGGGGAAGATCCAGGACCCTCCAGCACGCAGCTCCTCTTTCACCACCAGCAAGGTGTGTTGATCATGTGGCTCAAACCTGCCTTAAATTTTCCATTTTGCCTGGGCAGTTACCAATTCTGCCCCACTGCTGAGCAAGTAAGATCTCCCTGTCTCTGACACAGTGAGCCTTCGCCACATCATGTTAACCAAAACTGTCTGTGGTCTCATTCCTTAAGGTACCTTTTGATGGTGCCTCTTTTTTTCTTTAAGCTTTTAAGATAATCTTAGAGAAATCATCAAGCTATAAAAAGAAATCAATAAAAACAGAAAAGGTTCCCATCACCCTGAAAAAAAATCCATAACTTTTGCATTTTAATAGAGACACTACAGGACCAAGCCCGTCATTTTCTTTCTGATGTGTTCCTTTGATTTCCCACGTATCTCACAGGGCTCTCTTGACTTTCTTGAGAAAGGGATTATTGAATTGTGTGTCTCCCTCAGATGTACTTCATCACTCAAGTATCTGTACTTAAGAATGTTAGAGTCTGTTCAGCTGTTGCCTCTTTGGGAGCTCATCAAGGCTTGTCATCTTAATATTAATTGGGTTTTGTTCAGGAATCTCAAGTCCCACATTGAGTGGCTTTCGAGAGAGAAGATTATGCTCAAAGCCAGCTACAAAGACAAACAAATTTACCACAACAATTATCATAATTGCAGAAACATTCTGTCGCAAAATAAGCAAATCTGATTAAGAGCCCTTCTACACTATCAAATATTAATCGAGTGTCTACAGAGTAACCTGGTTGAACCTAAGAGGCGTCCTATGGTTTTATGTATTAGCAGACTTGCAGAAGCTGAACGTAGACAGACTAATGGTATGAGACAGCCGAGCCAAGATGGTAAAAGGATCTTTGCTGAATGTAATCCATTTACATTCAAAGTAGACACAGATAGGATCATAAACCTCAAATCAGAATTAAAACATATCCTGCCAATGAGATGTTTTTGTATAATTCCAACCACATGGTCATTCTGAAGCAGATTGTGGAAAAAGAATTATTACTCCTTTTTGTTGGAAAAAAAAAAAAAAGAGGTCAATATCTTTATGGTCAATCATTACAATAAAATGTAGAGTCACTCCAACCTTTCCAGGCTCTCTTGGATATTGGAAGCAGTAACACTCCCGCTAAGCCGGAGAATTAATTTTATTTGTAATTTTCAGCTGCTTTCAGTTTAATTGCGCAATTTCCTCAATTATTAAAGTTCATTCTGCGTCCTTAAGTTCATTAGCCATTGTCAAATGGGCCAATTACTTTACAATTTTAATATTTGTTGGACAGAGCCGCACTAATGGAATCGCTCTCACACCCAGGCTTTACTCTGCTACGACATCATTGGTCACTGTAATAGGTGCCAGGAACTGCGTTATGTTTTTCTCTTTCTTTGGACGATCTCCTCCTGTTAGTGGTTTTAACTGCACAGGTAAGCTTTTCTGTTTGTTGACTTCAGCGGGAGAGAATGTGGGAGGCTGACAGTACTGATGATGGTGTTGGAGCTGTCATAAATACATATGAAGAGGTGCCTAGGGTGTGAAGTTTCTTATACATATGCAATTTGTATAAGTAGGCTATAGTCATGTGTATGTATCAACCTATAGAAACACAACCTGACCTCTTAGTAATCAATAATTCTAGTTTTCAAACAAGTTCCATGCTAAAAACATTTTTAATCACATGATGTTATATATAAGGGTACTCTATTATCTATGCTAATATATTTATGCATGTGTATATGTATATACATATACGCATGCATATTTTAATTTTTCCATAGTGTGTGGAAAGAGGCTATTTGTCCCCCCACCCCACATACACACCACCACATTGAAGTATTTAATGTATAGTATGCAGACAGTACTAAGTACACATGTTTACCCTTGTAACAAAAATGCCACCTTTTACTTATGCATCTGTGAAACACCCTTTCCCCCTTGCATATCTCAGTTGATTAAGGAGGACATAGTTGCTTCGCCCTGTGGTTTACTGCCCCAGGATTGCTAATATGAATACAAGTGTGCCCCCACCCGCTGCTGGCTGCCATGCACACACAGACTCCCTCTAAACCGACTGGGTACTGAGACCTCCAGACCTAGAGGACAAAACCCCTGCCAGCATGGGTTATCTCTCCAATAATTAGGCTTGTGTTTCTGCTTTATTAACTCCAATACAACAGCGCCCTGCCCTCTGTCACTAAAGAGACTAATAGATGACAGTCACTCTGACTTGGAAGCCATACAAATTAAATGACTGAAGTGCGGGGAGGAAAAGTTAAGGCAAATGGTGTCAAGATAAGGCAGTCAGTCATTTACATGCGACTTTTTCAAATGTTAAGCAGTGGGAGTTTCTCTCTGCAAAGACCGCTGCTGCTGAAGCCAAGGTGCCCAGCTTCCTTGTGTCTGGAAGTTCAGTGATAGGGAATTCCCAGATGATGTTAGGAATAACTGATGGTGTAGATCTAAGGCAGGATCACTTCTCTGTCTGAACACCCAAAGACCCACATTGCTTTGCTTCATAGGAAAAGGACTTTCTTCCACTTCCGTGGGTGGGGGTCCACGTGCACGTTCCTCCCACGAGTCAACAGGTCTCCATCTTCTTTACCCACAGGGCAGATTTGTTATACATTTTTAACCTTGCAGCCCTCTTTTCTAGGAAAAAAAAAAGAAAGAAAGAAAGAAAAAGCTTACACATTTTATGCAAGAGTAAAATTGCCCATGGAAAAAAAAGAGAGGAGAATGACCGGAAGAAAGAAGAAAAGCCCATGCAGTCATCTCATCTGTGGAGCCTGAACAATTTGTTTAGCGATAGGATTTAACAAGCGGCCTTAGCTCTGGGTACGGAGCTGCCGGGGCTGGAGAAGGCTGATGAGATGTGATTATATCCATGCAGAAATACCAGGGTGGTTAAAGGATAATTTGAAATGAGGTTAAAAATGAAACGACACTAAGCTCCTCTCACTTGTGTCAAAACAATCACATCTTGCCTTTCTTTTATTTTTCCCCCTTCACTTTGATGACATCTGTTCACATCAGAGGTGGAGACATGCCTCCCTGCATACTGTAATTCTCGGCTAATTTTAAATTTTAGATGACTCTGTTTGAAAGACAGCTCCAAATTTTGATCCAAAATTCGGCTTCTGGATATTAGAGACAGAAGTTGTCATGTGTGTTATACTGAGTGAGCCTTAAACATTGCTAATGTTATAGAACTGAAGTCTCGTTTCACTCTGCTAAATTATGCTTGTGAGAATAGCGTGCCTTGATGCGATAAATGGCATTTGGTTGACAAAATGCCTGTGAACTTTAGGTTAAAGAAAGCATGAAATGTCAAAAACTATGTTTTAGTAAATGGATATCCAAAGCACATTATTGAATCATCAAAAATGTAGTTACTGGGGCAAATGACAAGTTTTTTAAACTGTGAGAATACTTACTTTGAAAAGATGTATTTTATTACTAGATATGTATATTCACTGAGCCATAGTAAAATATCAGTTCTGACAGTTAATATTATTGCTAGGTATATAGATGCAGTAATTAACCCCCTTGCTGAAAACTTTTTAAAAGTCTAAAACAAGATTTCAGTCTTGTGCTTTTGTGTCAAAGACGCTTGGGCCATTCTGCCAGTATGAAAAGAAGAATCAACATTGAAGAAAAGGAAGTGCAAAGTTATTCTGCTGGAGACAGAAAGCACAGCTGCAGGACTGGGACAAACAGGTCAGATTTAAGCAATCAGAAGCCTGGCTATTCAAAGCTGCGTTCACCCCGGGGCAGAGGGAAAGCCTTCGGTGTTCCAACCTCCCCAGCTTTATCAATCAGTTCTGAATCAGGTCTGCGGCGAGCCCTGTACTGCCACGTCCTCCCATTCTACAGTGCTAGAGATGTTTACCCTGATAGAAAGAGATGACAATTAGTTATATTTATCCGTGCTGGGTCCATTTAATCCCCACTGTTTTTACTCATGTCAAATCCATTATCCCTAACAAAGCTTACATACGTCTTGCTGGAGATGCACACAGACTGGCCTTGTTTACTTTGAGAAGACGGATTTTATGGCAACATTAAATACATACTGAGCCTTCACTAATGGAGCCACTTGGCATAATGAGACCATCGAAGTGGCGGCTCCTATCAGCCCCTCTCCATTGCTGTGTAACCTGGTACTTAAAACACTCGAATGTTCCTTACTTTTCCTAAATTTTCTCCGCAATTTTACATTTATGGTCATAGCACCCAAGTGTTTCCAGCGGCCGTACAACGCAGCCCCATCTCCCAGAAGCCAGTACTCCCCCGCTCCCCGCTTTCTGAAACCGATTTGAGTTTCTTAACATAATTCAGGCTTTATTTTTTGAGGAAGAAGAAGAGGAGGAGGAGGGGGGGGGGAGAAGAAAAGACAGCCTCCCGAGTTTGTTTATTTAGAAAGAAAAGTCTTAGGTGCTCTATTTACTTACATTTTTTTTCAGCACTTCTTTGTCCTCCAAACCCTGTTGGCTGTTAATATGGAAGCTGAAAGTTATTTGATCAGAAAATGCGGACCTGTGCTAGTTAACCTAAACAGTGAGGATGAGGACCCGTGTGCTTGGCAACTCCTGATTTCACCAGGGGGAGTTAAAAAAGCGCTTGATGGCATACGTGAGCATGTAGGCCTGAACACACAGCCAGAACGAGTGGCGCAGACTAAAGGAAATCACTACTTAATTCCACAAACATTGTTTCAGCCCAGGCACAAAAAAACTTTCAGCGGCCAGTCACCTCCGCGGCGCCAGCGGGCACGCGAGGGTCCGTACGGCGCGGCGCAGCGCCACCTGCTGGCCGCGGGCGTCGTCCCCAGCGGCGCGCTGAGCCGCGTGGGGGTCCCGGCATCCTCCTCCGCTCGGGCTCCGGGCCAGCCGCCTGCGCTAAGCCAGAACGAGCCGAGGGAGGCCGGGTCCGGCAGAAAACGGCGCTGGGAAGTCGGGAGCCCGAGCAAACGTGAACCGGGCGGCGGATGGGTCTGGAACAGCTCGCGCAGACCTTGCCCCGGGCGCGGGCTTGGGCACTCGGGAAGGGGAGTTTCTTGGCGTCTAAGCGCAGAGTTGCTTCTTCCCGAAGTTGTCTCTGCACCCTGAGCGTCCTCACACCCTGCTCCCCGCGGGGAGGTCACGGTCGCAGCTCGCGGTCCAGGCCTCCTGTTTCCTGGCTGGTTTTAGTGGTGGAAGCGTCTGCCCATTTTTTTTTTTTTTCAGAAATCCCAACAGGTGCGGGGCTCCTCCTAAAGGTAGACTCCAAGGCCCCGGAAACTTGGAATCAGCACTGAGGCCGGCTACCACCCTGCCCGCGAGGGTTCCCCACTCCGAGCTCTTCTCTGATCACCTGCAAAGCACCGGGAAGGGATCAACAGGCGTCTTTCTAAGGGAAGACCTCGAGGTGACTCGGACAGCACCCTCTGTGCAATGGGGCTTTAAGGTCACATAGGAAATCAACATTTCCTCCCACTCCATGCGCACACAGTTTCGGGTGGGTGCTGTCTGCCCTGCAGCTAGGAGCGGGGGGCCGGGTGGGGGGCCGGGGATGTCAGCCCTTGCATTTCAGGCCAGTGGCTCCAACCTGGGGCGTTGAGGGATGAGGCAGGGGACCCCGTTCTCTGGTCCTTGGTGGAAGATGGCCCTGAGCTAGGATCCACTAATCTCTCCTCTCCTCCCCTAGGTGCTCCCAGCCCCTAGAATTTTTTTAGAAGCAAATCCAAGCCTGATACATTTATGATTCATTCAATTTTCTTTTCAGTAACTAAAGGACTTTAGCGGCAAAGGTCACTAGAGAAAACACCGGACATCCACGTAGACTTGAATTTTAGGTAAAAAGTCAGTAGGGTGTTTTGTTCCCATAAATACAACCATCCTGCTTTCCTCCGTCCCTTTGACCTTTCCTTCTTCCCTTCCTTTTGTCTTCCTGCCGACTTTCCTCTGCTTTCTATCCTTCCTCCACTCTCCCTTTCTGCTTCCTTCTCTTTCTTCTCCTCCTTCCCTCCTTTGCGTTGTTTCCCTCCCTCCCTCCCTTCCTTCTCTCCCTCCCTCCCTTCCTTCTCTCCCTTCCTTCTCCCTTCAGTTCTTGCCCGCCCCCCCCCCCAGCTTTCTTCTTTCGTACCCTGTTAGGGACCCTCTAGTCTTTAGACAGGAAACTGAAATTGACAGAGACAAAGTAATTCGCCCTGCTGCACAGCTGGGGCTAGGCAGAAGGAGAGGAGAAATTAAGTGGAGCAATTCTGTTTGGGCCACGGTCACTCACATCACCACTTCTCTGTGATAGCCATCTGGGCAGGACAGTCCAGCCACAGAACCAGGCCCTTACAGAGTCATAACAAGGACCACGAGGTACCTCAAAGAACCACAAACTAAAATGGCACCCTTTGTCAGTGCAGCTCTGGACCATTCCCCAGCCCCCTGCCAGTGATGCTCTTGTGTCCTCCCTCTTCTTGTCAAGAGCCCAGCACTTTCCACTCTATGAGCATTGCTCCCTGAGTGTTTTAGGTCTTGGTTTTTGCAAGTGATCCCAAACACTGAAGCACAGTGTATTTACAAGCAAATCCTAATTCCTTTAACCTCTCTCTCCCCAGGAGACCAACAGGTCTGTGTTTTTGTAGGTAGAACAGTATTTACCTGGATTGAAGACAAGTCATTCATTTTGAAATGTTCTAGCATATAAAATGTCACAGTCCTGTGTTAGTTTCCATCTTGAGGCTCTCTCTAACATCAGCAGCAGAACTGTGGTCTATGGATCCGTCAAACCCTGGGTGAGCAGGCTGCCTTAGAACTTGTGCTGTCAACAAACAACCTTGGCTGGGCCCTTATTGCACCTGAGCTTTCCTTAGTTTGAAACAAGGGATTCATTTTGTACTCCAGTCCTGGATGACACCCCACTATTCCAGACACTGATACAGCAGCCTGTGCTCCCCAGAGCTGTGCACCCCAATCAGATTTTAAAGGCACAGACAGAGGAAGGGGAGAAAATTATCCTGAACTTATAACACCTAGAAGTGTGGCTGAGAGAGGGCTCCTGGGAGGCAGGGGCTGTGTTCCCTGGTCCCCGAGTTGTTTGGAGGACCTGAAGGGCCCATAGCAACATGAACTCACAAGGCACAAGGCTGGACTCTAGACTCACATTGAAATAGCCCAGCAGGATGTATGAAGTTGGCCAAACCCTACTGTGTCTGAGAGCTCTGCTTTTACACTTGGAGTTCACCTGAAATGCACCTGAATGAAGAGTTAATGGGGAAGTGGGGTGGGAGGGTAAAGCTCGCTCCCCCAGCTCCTTCCGGTCTCCCTTCCGTCTTTCCCTTGTCTCTCTATGATTTTTAGCCTTGAAATTGCTTCTGCAAGAAGCCAATTTAACTTGGGTGCTGGAGCACAGAGGCTGTACTTGCTAGGGTCCTTGAACTTGGAGAATTGTGTCTCCTAGGTCTGGTCTTGTTCACAACTCTGAGCCCACAGCCTAGTGTTAATCCCCCGAGTTCTTGGTTTGTTTTGTAAGGACCTTGTTCTGCGGTGCTCCAGGGATGATTTCCTCTGAGGCGTCTTCCCTTTACTCCTGTCCTCCCTGGACCATCCCAGGGCCTTCCCCTCTCATGTAGAAGCTGTTTTTTTCTAGGGGCTATGGGCTAAGTCTGGCCTTAACCAGAGACACAGGCAGAGAGGGGTTATAATAATTTAATGATTGAGAATTTAAGAACTCCCTTGAGAAGAAGGAAGTGACTGAAGAACTTAACCAGACAGACACTGAAAACTCTGTCCATTTCACAAGGAGTAGTCAGCTCTCTTAGGGCTGTTGGTTAAGACTTGCAAGGCCTTGCTAATGTACAGCACACTTGGCATTCAGTCCTCACTGGAAAGTTCTGTTATCCCCATTTCATGGAGGAGTAAACTGAGGCTGAGAGTTTAGAAACTTGCATAATCACAGTGCTATTCAGAAGAGACAGACCTGGAAGACCACCGCATTAGCCTAAATGTTGATATTTTCAATAGATTCCGAATAGCTATTATGCACTCAGCACCTACCATGTTTAATTACTGCAGGAATGTTTTCTACTTTATTTTTGATGGAGGGTCTTGCATGTAACAGGCAAAGCTTTCCCAGTGGGCTACACCCCAGCCCTATTTTCTGCATATTATCTTAATAGTCCTTCAAAGATGGAGTGGAGCAGCTTGACTAGCAGGCCTATTTTGTGGATGAAGATTATGAAGCAGAAAGATTAAATGAACAGCTATCGACATCAGCCATTATTGACTTGCACCGTCCTGCTGGATCCATGCAGGTTGTCCGTCTCCCCTCTGATCAGTTTGCAGTAAAGCCTGAGCTAGGGCACGACTCCCTCTCTTGTCTCTTTCTCTCCATCTTCTTTAGCCTCTTTTACTCTCTCCTCTGTTCTCTATAAATATTCACATTCAGAGGAAGAGAAAGAGGGAGTGAAGCAGGGGAACAGATGAGAGAGAGAGAGAGAGAGAGAGAGAGAGAGAGAAGGAAAGAGAGAGAAGAAGAGAGTTCTTTGATCAGAGACTCTTGCAAATGCCATTTCTGGAACTTGGTGGAAGATAAGCGGCTATGCAGGTTCAGGACCGAGACACTGAGACCATGGCTCAGAGGGAGGGCTCAGTCCTACCTAGTCAGGTACTGAACTCCAGCCTGGCCAGGCAAGTCGCCCAGGCAACTGTGGCTCTGTGTAAGGCCCCACCTGTGGGAACTGTAGGTAAGGCGCATCCCAATCACCATCCTCACAGTGACAGGAGAGAGGGAAGATTATTGATGCCCACAGAATTTTTTAAGTCAGCACATTCACTACTGGGATAATTACCAAGTCTTTAGGAGAGGGTTTTACTTTAAAAAAATAAATAAATAAAAGAAGGCCACCCATGTGACAGCTGCTTGTTAGCCCCCCGCTACTGTCCTTGTCCCCCTCTTCTTCACTCCAAGTGACACCCCAGCCCCACATGCAGCGGTCTTCACAGACTGGGGGACACCTGTCTCGGGTGAGAGGAAATAAAAGTTTCCATATCAGAGGAGGAAGTGATACCTCTGTAGGAGACTGGTGCCCAGCACAGAATCTCAGGACAAGGTCCCAGGATCTTTGCCTTGTGCTTTCAGAGTCAGGGGTCAGAGTCTGTCCTACGGGCTCTCACATCGGGACATTCTCTGTGGAGGCCCACACAGGAGATCCATGCCTGCTGACAGACCTGCTGGCCTCTGCCGCCCCAGGGCTTCCTGCCAATCACGCCCATCTGCTGCTCACCCACCGGGAACCGGAGGGGCGTCCTGGGGCAAGCCTGGGCCCTACACCTGCCTCCAACACCAGGCACCCGTGAGGAAAGGCAAGGGAGTTGGTTTTTCATCTAGCAGAGGCCCCGCAGGTGGTGAAGTGTGGACTGTGGGGTCTGGCTCACTGTGCTCCGCCACCAGCACCACGGCCTCAGTCCAGACCCTCTGTTCCACGGCTCCCTCTTCTATCAAATGGGAGATAGTGACACATATCCCTGAGGATCTCTGGGACAATTGAATGCATCATATACAAGCCAGCACAGAGCCTGAAATACTGCCAACTGCTTATCCACCTTATATCCTGGGAGTAGTCATAGATCATATGCAAAGTATTGAACTGTGTTCCAATAAAACTTTATTTATAGAAACAAGTGGCAGGCGAGATCTGGCTCTTGGATTGTAGTTTTCAGATCCTTGTTTATTAATGTTGTGACGGGTTCCATGTCAGTGCACACAGAGTTAAGGATAAGTTACGAGACAGAGTCTCTATTGTTTAATAACCTGTAATTCTGAGGGCATGAGAGGCACCTTGTCAGATACTTCAATAAAGGCCTACGGTACCAAAGAATGATATTAAAATTAGTAGCTACAAATGCTGAAGCAGTATGTGCCTTTACAATTATTTATTTTATTTTGTAAAATTCCAGCTTTGAAAAGGAATCATAAATATGTTCTACCATAATCTTGAAAGTTATATTACTTTTACAAACTTTATTTATTTTTTTTTTTGAAGAAAGACCATACAAGTGGTTATGGCGGTATAGTGCTCTGAAAGTGACTTGTGTGGCTCTGGATGCCATCAGCATAGATGGAAGCCGGGAGGCCTGGTCCACACTCGCCATGGTTTTCCCAGTTCAATGCTTGGGACTCAGAAGAGCAACTTGATGTGTTTGGACAGAAATGGCTCTTTAATTCAACCAGGAACCTTAAGGGTGGAGGAGCCTGAAAACTTGATTGTGACCAATATTACAAGTAGAACAGAAAGTCTGAAACTTCAAGTGGTAAATCCAGAGAAGATGTGTAAAACATCTCAAGTTGAGACATGTGTCAAAGACCATCTATCAGTTATCTAACTGTATCTATATATTTAGCTATTCATCTGTCTATCATCTATCTATTATATATCTATGTGTCTATCATCTATTTATCTATCTGATCTGTGTATGTATGTATACATGTATCTATCTATCCACCTATCTGACCATCCATCTATCCATCCATCCATCTGTCCATCTGTCCCCCTGTCTGTCTATCTTCCTGCCTGCCTGCCTATCTGAACTAGTCTTCATAATCAGTGAGGTCAGTTATATTAGTAGTTAGGTTTCACCCGGTGCCTCCTAGTCTGAGAGAAACTGAGCCATGTTTGGTTTGGGCAAGAGGCTCAACTGACTTATACATTCCTGTTACAGATACCATGAAGCATGCACTGTATGCACTGCCTGGACATGTGGGAGAAGAAAGACAAACATAAGCTAAGTCTAGAACTCAAGCACCGTCACAGGATATTAACAGAAGTTCCACAAAAGGGCACAATGTCCAATAATTCATTTATATATGATCTATAGCTACTCCCAGGTTATAAGCAGTTGGTAGTGTTTCAGGCTCTGTGCTGTTCAATACTTTGAAGGAGGTGTCTGCACACACCTAACTTATCACTCTGGTAAATTTGATATTTACCAAGTTCTCTAAAAAAAAGGTTAGTGTTGTCAGAGCCTGCCTGATAGCAGACCTTGGGCTCAATCTCCAGCAGGGCTAGAGGAAGGGTCACATTTGAAAGGGCGAAGAGACCCTGTGTCACCTCCGCATGCTTGCCATATAGGCTCCTGTGGTTGTCTGTTCCCCTTCCAAATGCTGCTGGCTGCTGTCCTGGGCATGACTTTCCTGTGGGTCTGAAAGTGTCTCACTCTCACTCACCTCTGAGTGCATCTCCTCCCCAGCGTCTTTGTCCCCACGCCTTCCAGAGCCATAACCTGGTTCCCAAACATGATTTATGTTCTTGCAAGCCCACTTCCCCCTTCTCCTGATGTTTGTCTCTATCTTGGCTGTGAGGATTGCCTGGTAAAAACAGTGAAATTCTGCCAGTAAGCAGGCTTCTGGGATATGAGGGGTTTGGGGCTCCTGAGTTCTAAGCCACTGCCCAAACTTGGCCAGGACTCTCGTTTTCAAAGGCAATCACGAGATGAATATCAAAGCATCTGCAGAATCCACATTGGGAAACCTGTCAGAAAATTGTTGGGAAAATAAAGTGAATCAATAGAATGTCAAGAGACTCAAATGGAAAAAATATTGAATATTCATTTTCTCTGTTTCACAGGGTAGGGGATTTACCAGGACCGAGGCAGCTGCTGGGATTTTCGGCTTTCCTTGGAATGGTTCAAATAATTTTTGTGCTGTGCATTGGATTAGTATTCAATTAACTCTTTTAAAATTATAATGTGCAACTTCAACAAACTTGTTAACGAGTGTACAGCACAATTAGAGTACTTAACAGCCACCAGGTAAAACAAATAAATGCTGAATTTCTTTAGACAGAGACGCCTACAACAAATTCAGTGATGGCATTTCCATTTGCATATCTATTCCACTTTCAAAACCAATGGAACCTCTGGGTACCAGAGAGAAGTTATGGAGGTGTGCTCGCTCTTTTGTCCCAATTTAGTTCTCTGAAAGGCTGGAAATCTCATCCATGCAGAAACTGTTTCTTTGGGCTGGGGAGTTGACTCAATGGATAAAGTACTGTCACACCAACACAAGGACCTGAGTTTGAATTCCCAGAACCCACATAAAAGCTGGGCAGACATGGAAGCTGCCTGTAATGTCAACACTCAGATGGCAGAGACAGGGAATCTTGGGGCAAGCTCGCTAGCTGTACTAATCAGAATCTGCAAGTTCCAGGTCCGGGAGAGACTCGGCCTCAGTCAACAATGTGGAGAGAGATGGAGAACGCATCAACTTCAGGCCACTATATCCATGTTCACACACATGTGTACTTATACACGTAAAAACATGCTCGCGGGCACCCAGAACACACATACACGCACACAATTTTTTTGAAAAATGCAATAGTTTCTTTCTGATTGGTCACAGTCCAGTCAGTCTGATAAGTCAACAACAACTCTGAGAAGGAAGGAGTGATTGGTGAAGTATGCATGCATGGCAAGTTCATCTCTTTTTGTCCAGTGTTCCAAACACAGTCCCTCCATGGGCTCTCCATTTGGATTTTAGAATAGAAAAGATCATGTACGTACTGCACCAGTCAGCCTTAGACCCAAAGAAGCTACTGGAGGCACTTGCTGATATTTGTGAGACTATTTCACTTCAGGCATCTACTCTCTTCCTCAGAAAAAAGAGTGAGCAGAAAACCCAGGTAGGGATGGGAGTTCTGGGGAGAATCTAAATGGGGTGTTCTTCATGTCCGTCTGCAGGAAGGCCATGACAACAGAGACATGGCAGTTCCCCAAGGTCCCAAGGCTATTTTGTTTGGCTTTTTGTTGTTGTGACAAGGTCTCAACCACACTGACTTGGAACTCACTCTGAAGCCCAAACTGGCCTCAAACTTATGACAATCCTTCTGCCTCAGTTCCCCCGAGTTCTGGGATCACAGCATGACGACCCCAGCTTGGCTTGGCTTTAATATTTTTCATGTTTTGCGAGAGTCTTACTAACACTCAAGCCTGCTGCTAAACTGAAGATGGTCCTGCCTCAGTTTCCAGTGCGCCAGGAGTTCAGGCTTTACTGTATACACCATGCCAGATTCACTTCTGAATTTTCTTAAATTTGATATCTACATTTTGAGAGGTTGAACAGCATTTGGTTTAATGCTAAATAAACTCTGTTGGATGAGGAATTTTATATCTTAATTTGAGGTACTGTAAATAACTAGGAAAAATGGATTTTGTATTCACCAATGTTTTATCCCATGATCACCTGGTGTGACTTCTTATAACAGATCTTAACCACGTGCTGGAATGGAATGATGGGGACACATCTTTGTGCAGCCCTTAGAGGATTCTCCAGGTGCTCACCAGTTTACACCACCTTGTCTCCTCCTGTCTCTGCATCCATTCCCAGGACCCTGAGAGCACCATTCTACAATTCAGGCAGATTAATGACTTCTGATAGTTTGTAGGAGGTGGTGAATCTCTTTTCCACACAACTGTAAAATTTCTTCACCATTCTTAAGTAATGACCCAAACAATAAAATCTAAAGGAAAAAGTGCAATTTAATTTTTTTTTTAAACTATTTCTTCTCTGGCCTCAGATTGTTTTTCAAAGCAATGCGAAAGCCATTGATGTGTGTCATTTCAAGTCAAGAGGAAAAAGATTCCTAAATAGTGAGCATTTGCTTTCTGGAGCACAGCAGGAAGAAAGGAAGGAGTCAGACGGCCACGTTCGAAGAACAAAGTGCTGTCCACGGAGCTGTCAGCTAAAACAGGATCCCCTTCCCGGGTTTTTGATGCTTCAAGTTTTTCTTCCTAAATAAAACTTCATTTCTCCCCCATTAATTTTTTCAGAGCTATCAGCTGTTGTTTCCACATGATTTGCTACAGGAAAACTTGTAAAAAAGTATTTTTTAAGGGGAATCTAAAACTAACACAATTCTGCACTCATAGTTTCTCTGACATTAAAAATGTATTCATCAGAAGTATAGTTATTTTCTGAATTGAAAGCAAGGTTTAACTATATGATGTTACAGGAAAACAATGCCCACTTCCTTGTGGTCATCCGCCATTCTCTCCCTTTTCTTCAATGGCCTCTGAGCCCTGGGTGGCTGAGGTTTATTATAGGAATCCTATCCAGGACACACACTCTGCAGTCTCTTATTGTTTTCACTTCGGCCACCTGTGGCTTTCTGTGTTAATAACCCTCTGTTCCACCAACTGACTGGTGAGAATTATATCTATCTATCATCTATTTATTTATCTATCTATCATCTATCTATCTATCTATCTATCTACCTATCTATCATTTATTTATGTTTAAGACAGGGCCTCTATGTAGCTCTAGTTTGCCTAGGCCCTGGCTCCATAGACTAGGCTAGCCTCAATTTCACAGAGATCTGCCTATCTCTGCCTCCTGAGGGCTGGGAATAAAGGTGTACACACTAGGCCTGACTTTGTTAAATCTTGTTGATGAATGGTCTCATTACACTAGTGGCCTTCTTTAGCCTTTATCCAAGTCTGCTTTTATCGAATGCCTGCTTGTTTCTTCTCCCATTTGTTGGTTAGGTTGACTCCCATCCTTTGACTCTGGGTTTTTAGGTATCTTGGCTAGCTAAATAAGTTTCTTAGATACAACACCACGGATCTTGGCTGTTAATGCAGTTACTTTGTCCCTTAATTAATGAACTGAGGCCATTTGCATTTAAGGTTATTTTTAAGAGGGTGTGCTGCACCGGTCAACTTGACGTTCCTGGGACGAGGCAACATCAACTGGGGAACTGCTTCTGGAGTAGCCTTGTGTGCATGTCTGTGGGGCACTTTTTTGATTGTTGAGTGATGTGGGAGGGCCCAGCCCACTGTGGGCAGTACCACCCCTAGGCAGATGGTCCTGTGTTATATAAGAAAGCTGTCTGAACATGGACCAGGGGAGCAAGTCAGGAAGCAGCATACTCCATGATCTGTGCTTCAGATTCCTGCCCTGAGTTTCTGCCTTGGTTTCTCTTGATAATGGACTGTGCTTGTCAGCCAAATAAACCCTTTCTTCCCCAAACTGATATTGGTCAATGTTTTTATCACAGCAAATGAAAATAAGACAGAGGGGTTGGTTATTTCTTTGTTAACTGATGTTCTGGTTGGTGGCGTTCTTGGTATTTCTCTTCCTCTCCCCTTGTCAGTGTTAGGGGTTTGCTATGTTGGCCAACTAGGCTGTCCCTTGTTTATTTGTTCCTTTCATGGAATGCATTCTTTCCCGTGTTCTTGATGAGCATATTAGTCTTCTTCCTCCATGTATAGTACTCCTTTAAGGATTTTCTTTAAATGAAGCATGGTAGTGCATGCCTTTAATCCCAACACTTGGGAAGCAGATCTCTGTGACACTTAGGACAGCCTGGTCTACGTAGTGAGTTCCAGGGCAGCTGAAGCTATGCAGAAACCCCCATCTCAAAAATAAACCCAAAACAATAATAAAAAAGAATTTCCTTTTTACTACTGATTTGGTTGTCACGAATTATTTTAATTTGTGATTATCTTGAAATGCTTCTATTTCTCTATCAGTATTGAAAGATAACTTTTCTTGGTATAACAGTCTTGTTTGACAGTTATTTTCTCTACTGGCTTTAAATACGTTGCTCTATTCTTCCTTTACATTTAGGGATGCTACTGAAAGACTTGAGGTTATTTTACCTTTGTATGAGACTGGTATTTTCCCCTTACAGCTTTTAGTACTGTTTCTTTGCTTTGTAATTTTAAAATCTTGACTATAATGTGTCATAGAGAAGTTCTCTGGTCATGTCTCCTGGGGTTAGACTGTCTCTTCTGTTCGGATGTTGATCTCTTTCTCTAGGTTTGGGAAACTTTCAGTTACACTTTTGATAAGTTGTCTATGCTTCTTGACAATCTCAGCTTCTCTGATTCTTACACTGGGTCTCGTATATCTGTCCTAGACTTCTTGGAAACATTGGTCATGTTTGCTGTTCTTAAAAATCTCTATAATATAGGCATCTTATTTTTATTTTAAATGTTTTATTTATTCTTTGAACGTTTCACACGTTTGTACAATGTATTTTGATCAGACTCATCCAGCGTTGCCTTCCTCCAGCTCCTCTATTCCGTAGCTTATCTCCTTCTCAACGTCATGTTTTCATTTTGATTGATATTGGCAAACTCCCTCGGTCTAATTACTGCTGTCCATATGTGCGTGGATGAGGCAGCATCTACTGGGGCGTGGCAACCTACCAGCTGCCATGTCCCCCAAGTTGAGCGACTGTCCCCTTCAGCAGCCTTCTTCTCCACTAGTTCCTCCCCATCCCTGCTGGGAGCTGGAAGACTGCAGGTTTCCATGTAGCTTTTTCATGAGTGTTTCATTTTGGCTAACGCTCCTGCCATTCCATTATTTCCCTATTCCCTTCTTTCATGATCGAACCTTTCCATCCCCAGTGTCCCCCTTCTCTACTTTAAGTTTACCCACAGTTTATTCTTTTACCTTCCTTAATGCAACTACCCCCATTAGTAAACTTGAGTCTCATCTGGCAGAGAAATGAAACCAGACCCTTGTCATCTCTTACCCTGTACAAAACACAACTCCAAATGGATCAAGGACCTCAGTGTAAGACCAGATGCTGAGAAACTGCTAGAAGAAAAAGTAGAGAGAGCTCATCAGTTTACTGGCAAAGGTAAGCACTTCCTGAACAGGACTCAGGTAGCCCAGGAGGCAAGACCAACAAATGAGATCTCATGAAATTAAAAAGGCTCTGTACAGCAAAGGAAACTGTCCATCAAAGGAAACTGTCCATCAACGAGGGCGCGGCCCCCAGAATGGGGGAAAGCGTTTGCCAGCTGAATATCCAACAGAGGATGAGTGTCTTGAATATGCAAAGAACTTTAAAAATTGAATATTCCAAAAGCAAACAGCTTAATTTAAAACTGGGCTGTGGAAATAAAAAGTTTTCAGAGCAAGAAATACAAATGGGTAGTAAACATTCTGAAAAGTGTTGTGTCCTGACAGTGGGAATGCTCTTGAGTTTTTCTTTACTTAGGCTATAGGCTTGCTGTATATGACCTTTATTATGTGAAATATGCTCCCTCCATCCTTAGTGTCTCCATTAGTTGTATCATGAAGAAATGATGACTTTGTCTAAAGGTTTTTATGCATCTATTAAGAAGATCAAGTGATTTTTTTTGTCTTTGAGTCTATTTATGTGATGGGTGATATTTATTGATTTATATATGTTGGAAAATCCCAGTATTGTTGGAATAAAATAATCCTGATCATAGTGAATGATCTGATCTTTTAGATGTGTTCTTGAATCAATTTTACTAGTAATTCAGTGAGATTTTTTGCATCTGTGTTCATCAGAGAAATAGGCCTGTAATTTTCTATTTTGTTATATCTTTATCTTATTTTGGTATCAGAATAATATTGGCTTTGCAATGCCTATGGAAACCTTCTTATTTTATGGAATAATTTGAGTACATTGGTGTGAGTTCTTCTTTAGAGCTTGGTATCAGCGATTTCATCTGGTCCTAGGCTTCTTTTAGCTGAGAAACCATATTACTACTTCTGTATTGTTACTGGTTATGGATCGCTTTAAATCATTTTCTTCTAGGTTTAATTTTGATATGTCACATGTATCTTGAAACTCACCCATTTCGTTTTGGTTTTCCAATTTAGTGGAACAGCACTTTTTAAAGTATGTCTTTATGATTTCTGAATTTCGTGGGTATCTATTGTACTGTCTCCATTGTTATTCTAATTTTATTAACTTGGTTCATCTTTTTTTTTTTGGCGGGGGTTGGGGATTGGTTTGGCTAAGGGTTTGTTAATCTTATTCATCTTTTCCAAGCACTGAATTTTGTTTCATTGATTTCTTTCTATGATTTTATTTCACTAATTTCTGCCTTAATTTTGATTATTTCTCCTTTTCTGCTGCCTTTGGGTTTTGGTTTGTACTTGTGTTTCCAAGGACTTAAAGTGCATCAGTAAGTTGGTAATTTGAGACCTCTCCATTTTTTTTGTGTAGGCTCTTAGCTCTGTAAACTTTCTACTAGGACTATCTTATTGCGTCTCAGAGATTTTGGTATGTTGTGTTTTCACTGCTATTCAATTCTAGAAATTCTTAAAAAATCTTTGCTGATTTCTTTAGTGACCCATTTATTTTTCAAAAGTGTGCTGTTCAGTCTCCATGAGTTTGTATACTTTCTGTGGTCTCCACTGCTGCTTATATCTAGCTTTATTCCATTGTGGTCAGATAAAATACAGGAATTTATTTCAGTTTTGCCTGTTTTTGAGAAATTTGCTGAAAAATGAAACCAGACCCTTGTCATCTCTCACCCTGTACAAAGCAGAACTCCAAATGGATCAAGGACCTCAGTGTAAGACCAGATGCTGAGAAACTGCTAGACGAAAAAGCAGGGAGTGCACTTCAACTTACTGCTGTCTTAACATGTAGCCAATTTTGGAGGAAGTTCCATGGGATGCTGAGAAGAATGTGAATTCTTTGGTATTTGCTTAAATGTTCTGAAGCTATCTAAATGCATCTGGTTTATGATGTCATTTAATACCGGTGTTTCTCTGTCCAGATACCATGTCTGTTGGTAAGAGTTGGGTGTTGAAGTCACTTCTATTGCTGTTTTACATCTAGTGGTATTTGTTTTATGAAAGTGGGTGTATCTGTGTCTGATGCATAGATGGTTAGAATTATAGTACCGTCTTAGTGGACTGTTCCTTCGGAGGGTGTGGGACCTTTCTCACCTCTTCTGGCTTGTTTTGGTTCGACGTCTGCACTGTGAAATGTTAGACTCGCTATGCCTGCTTGTTTCGTACTCTCATCTTCTTGGAATACCCTTTCCAATTTTTCACCCTAAGGAGATATTGCTATTGATGGTGAGATGTGTTTCTTAGAAGCAACAAAAAGATGGATCCTGTTTTCCAATCCAATACGCTGATCTGTGTCTTTTTATTGGGGGACTGAGACTATTCATATTCAGAGCTATTACTAAAAGTTATGCCACGATAGCTGTCCTTTCTTGTGTTTTCTTAGACTTCTTTTGATTAATTGCTCTGGTATTATGTATCATCCCCAGTGATCACTTGAGTGTGTTTATATTTCTTTTCAGCCCCAAGTATTCCTTCCAGTATCTTCTGTAGAGATGGCTTCATGATCACAAATTCCTTAAATCAGCTGGTCATGGTAGCGCATGCCTTTAATCCCAGTACTCAGGAGGTAGAAGCAGGCAGATGTAGATCTCTTTGAGTTTCAGGCCAAGCTGGTCTATATAGCACGTTCCAATCAGAGTTACACAGTGGGCCCTGTTTCAAAAATATCCATTAATCTATTGTTGTCATGTAAGTTTCTATGTATCCCTCAATTGTAATAGATGGTTTACAGAGTATAACAGTCTGGGTTAGCAGTCTTTAGGAACTTAGAAAACATCTTTCCAGATATTTTTGGTTTCAAACATTTCTATGAAGTAATAAGCTCTTATTCTGATGGACCTGCTTTGATAAGTAACTTGACCTTTTTCTCTTGCAACTTTCAATACTCTTTATTCTGTATTTTAGCATTTTAACTATGGTGTGTCCAGGCAAGTTTCTTTTCTGGTTGTGTGTATTGTTTAGGTTTATATAGGCCTTTTCTACCGTTATGGATATCTCTTTCTCAAGGTTCAGGAAATTTTCTTCTATAGTTTTATTGAAAATATTCTCTATGCCTTTGGATGACATTCTCCTTTTTCTGTACCCATAGTTCAAAGGTCAGGTCTTTTCATCATTCCCCAAACTGTCTCATTTACATTCACATATATATATTTTTTAATTTCTCAATGACCTTTACTGGGTGATCCAGTTCTTCTTCTTTGTCTTCTGTCCCTGATCCTTTGTTTTCCACAAGATCCATTCTGTTGGTGAGGCTTTCCCCTGGGCTGTTACTTGGTTTGTTGATTTTTCTTGTCAACATCATTTCAGTTTGGGTATTCTTCAGCAATTCTCTTTATTGGATGATATTCCATGTATTGGATAGACTTCCTCATTTCACTCAGTTCTTTGTTTTGGTTCTCTTGGAGTATGTTTATATCTCTTTTGGTTTGTTTGAATAAAGTCATAGTTACAATTCTTTTGAATTCTTTGTCTGGAGGTTCTTGCAGGCCATTCTCATTGGGGCCATTTCTATGGGATTAGTAATTTTCTGGAGGGTACATATTGTCATGTTTTATTGTGTGTTACTTTTGTTTCCGCGCTGGCCTTGTGCATCCGGAGGAGTTTGTTGGTCAGGCCTTCCTTTCGTTTTTGCTTTTAGTTCAGATCACTTTTCTTCTCTCAGTGGAGCTATGTACAATGTTCAGGAGAGGAATACATTGTAAGAGGGCTGAGACATTCTCCTCTGAGGGGCGGGTATTGAGGGGTGCAGGTTGTACTTCTCTTCCTTTGAGAGTCCGCTGCCCACTTCACTAGCAGTTACTGTCCAGAGGTTAACACATCCACAGCAGGTCCTCTCTTCTGCAACTTTCCACCCTTGGATATCCTACCTCCAGTCATCTCTGGTCTGATCCTCACATCCTCAACTTCTCAAGCCTGCTGTGGGACTCCACGAAGATGGACATATTTCCCCCTTCCCGGGCCCACAGTTTGTGCCTTGAGTTTTGGAACTCCTGGTGCTGGTGCACCTTTGTCTGGGGTGGCTCTGACCTTCTCCCTGTGCCCATGCCTTCCACTGTCCCAAGTTATGAAACGCACATCCTGTGTGCCTCTGACCTAGGGTCCTGACCTCCTCCCGTATGTTTTTCCTCTATGTATGTCTGGAGGCATTATTATTTTGACTTTGTCCTCCATCCTTACAATTCATTCTTCTATTCAGGACTATCAGATGATCATGCTTTCTGATATAAATTGTACTTGACTGTTTCTTTCCAGAATTTCTCTTGGTTCTTTCTCAGTGTTTCCACTTCCTTGCTGGAATTTTCCTGCATAGTTTGGAGTTTCTCTTCCATGTACTGTTTGGTTCACTTTGGCGTCTTTCTTATGCAGGTCCTGAATTGATTTCCTCACTTCTTTCATCTGCTTATTTGAGTACTCTATCTGGCCATCGAGCCTTTCTAAAAGTTGGATTTTTGCTTCTCTCACTGACATTTCAGCTATCCTGTGTATTTGGTTTCCATTATTGGGGAGCTGTGACGTCCTCCGTGGTCTGTGGTGAAGGGCGGCTGTCTCACATTCTTTGTGTTTTATTGTTGTGCTTTTGAAACTCTCCTCTGCTTTGTGTTTTGTTTTGTGTGAGTCCGGGAAGAAAGGTCCTGAGGACTGCATTTCCTGCTTCCTGCTGTTGGGGTGCGGGTGGCTCAGCTCTCTGTACTGATTCACCGGCACCTTCTCCTTGTGGTAGGAGACACAGTGCTCTTCACTCAGTGAGGTTCAGAGACAGGTGTACTGGTTGGATAAGTGCAGTTCATATATATATATATATTTAGAGCTACAGGCATCAATATTTCAGTAGGGAACGGAGGATGGAAAGGAGACATGGAAAGAGTGTGTACATTGTAACTGAGAAGGAAAGTATATGGGTTGGTAGAATTGTAGTTGAGAGACTATTGCAGACGCAGAAATATAGAAAAAAGGAGTTTGGTGGGTATAAAAAAGTAAGGTGCAACCATGAAAGTCTTTTCTGGTGAGGCAGAAATTAAAACACTGTACCTTAACAGTCAAAATGCAAAGTTGTGAATAATAATGAAAAAAAAATCAGAAAAAAAACCCAAACAGCTAATTTTTTTTTTTTAAGTAAGCAACTCAGAGAAGCGAGGCGGTGGTCCCTTTCCCGAAGGAGGACGATTTCTGGGAGTGCAGAGTGCTTCCTGCCGGAACCCCCCCCCTTCCGCCCTCCAGTCCTCCCTTCACCCTTCCCAACCACGAATTACACAATCTTACCTCCAGTGAACTGAGAACAGAACTTTGCAGGGACAGGGATTTCTGAAGGTGTGGAAGGCTCACCCACCTGAGGATCTCTGTGTGCGGCAGAACGCTGGGCTCACAACACACTTCCTGAAGCCCCCTCCCTGGTCCTAGGTCCCAGCCTTGGCTGCGGAGGGGAGTCCTTCCACAGTCTTGAACTTGCCCTGCTCTAATCCACGCTCCACGTTCGCTTTTCCTTCTGAAACTCCTCCGATAACCCTGGTCACAGGGGTCCATTTGTGGGAAAAGTTTACTGGCGGTGATGATCCTGCCAGGGGTTCACTGCAGACATTTAATTCTGACTGACAGAGTAGCCATGGGGGCCGCAGCCCTGGCACCTTTAAAGGAACCGGGGACTTTTAGCGGGAGAGGTTTGCAGGCCTGTACGGCAAGTGCTCACCAGTGTGTCAGAGACGAGGTAGGCCACTTGGTCTAGTGAATCTGCCGCCTTAACCCAGGTGTCCCCAGTCCTAAATTCCTTAGTGCATCCCTTTACTTCAGGTAGACTGTGATGCTCCTCACATTGAGAATTTCCATTTCTTCCTTCCTCTTTGGAAATATTCATGTTTATTTCCATTTGCACAACAAATCTTCAGCAAATGAGGTGGAACCCAGGTTAAAAGGGAGGATCCACACTCCAGAGTTGCTCCACATTTGCAGGGCGGTTTTACGTAGGATCGCTTGACATCAGCAAAATGGAACCTGGCTTTGCTGTCATCATCCATGGAACATTGCCTTTCTCCTCAAACTCCCAGCTCTCGGTTCCCTGCCTTCACACTGAGCTAAATAGCACACTTCTTCTTTCCCAGAGAAAATCCAAACTACTTTCTGAAGGGAAGAGTAGATTCAATCCTAGCACCTAGGCCTGGAATACATGGACAGAACTACACCTTTGAGGTTTTTCTAAGAGTCTCTACAGTCCCAGGTTGAGACCTTGAAGGTGGTCCTCAATATTTTAAATTTGTGTTTTGCTTCCTTTACTTGGTATATTCCATATTGATCAAATAGTATTTTTTTGGGCATGTGTGTATATAGTATGTGTTTATGCTTGTGTGTACATGCATGTGCACTTGTATGGACATGTGTATATGTTTGTGTATTTGTGTGTGTTATGTGTCTGTATATGTGTGCTCTTGTGTGTGTGTACTTCTGTGTCTATATGTGTGTTCTTGTGTGTGCTATTTTCCACAGTCCCTATAAAGGTCCTGTATTTAGTTAGATACTCTTGTGTCCAGTTTACGGTTGGAGAAACTGAGGTTCATTGGTTCTAAGAGCTTCCTTTTGTTGTACCTCAAGTCTCATATTCTAAATACCACGCACATAAAAGGAAAGGATTCTTTATATAATTCCTAATATGGTAACTTTCTACCAACTTTGTATTCCTGTTTTCAGCCATTTCTGGAAGGGTTCAAGGAGACCTGTCTTGCCTATGGAAGCGCCCTTCTTCCTAATACCTCATCTTCCCTAGGAACTGAGTTCTAATGATGACTAAGAAGGGGACCTGGACACCCTTTAACTCAAACTGCAACAGTGCACATGTGTCCTAGTTATTTTCCATTACTATGATCAAAACACTGACCAAAACCAACTTGGGGAGGAAAGGGTTTATTTGGCTTAGAGCTTACAGTCCGTCATCAGAAGCCAAGGCAGGGACTCAGGGCAGAAATCTGGAACACAGACCACAGAGGTATGCTGCTTACTGACTTACTACGCTGGCCTGTGCTCAGCCTGCTTTCTTATATAATGCAGGAACATTTGCCGAGGATGGCCTTCCCACATCACTCAACAATCAAGAAAATGTCCCGAGACATGGCCACAGGCTATTTCCAATGGAAGGAAATCCTCAATTGATGTTCCCTCTACCCAAGTGTATCAAGTTGACTACGGAAGCTATCCAGCACAGCAGCATATCAAGGGGTGTCTTGGGTTGGATACTTCACCCTGCAGAAGTTCAATTTCATAGTCCATAAAATGGGGAAAGATGCAAGCTGTTAGGCGGTGTTGGGGGTGACATGAGATGTGTACTGATCCTTCTGTGAAACTCTGAGAGGGCTATTAAATACTCACTGCTTTCCTGTTTCCTTCTCCATAAGACACATTATGGGACTTTGTGATTGTCAGAAGAGAGAACACACAACGGAGTTAAGTAAAGTTTGTTTCTAAAATCCACCTCTGTGATGAAAAAGATACACTGTAAAGAGAATGGGCGGTCAATAGAAGGACTTGGAACCCTCACCTCCTGGTTCTTCCAGCTCTGCCATCCCACAGCCCCACTGTGCACATTTCCATCTTCTGTTGTCCTTTGGGAGGTTGGTACTGATCCTCTGATGAGCGATCTTAGTATTGCATTAGGAGTCTGAACTCATTTATGCCCCCTACTGCTCTTTTTAAGGCAGGAAAGTGGTAAATAAGGGAAAAGTCCTTAATAAGAAAATGAAGTGGTCTGGGACACTGTCGATCCAACACCCTCCTAACCGCACAATCCCTTTTCTTGAAGACATGAGTATCTGGGTGGGGTCCTTGAATGGGTTTTAGGAGGTTCCTGATTTTTGCAAAATGGGTCACGTCTGCATGGATTGTGTGAGAAGATGGTTTTTCTGAGACTCTCCAGAAAATCTATGCTCCCAAACACCTAAGACCTATTAATCTAGAAGCTTTCTCATGCCTCAAGGTATATAGGTGGTCAAGCAAGATTATATTAAATAGTGGGGATTTGCTATGAAGGGAGGGAGGGGGTCTTCACAATTAGAATACAGGTGTGGGTTGAGGGCAGGGGTGAGAATCACACATTCACGCAGATGGGATAAACCGTTCTTGGAGAGAGTTCATTTTAAGGTTTTGTGTCTAAGCGGAAACAAGGCACTCCTTCTTGAAATATAATCTTTTTCTGCACTTTCACCATAGCCCCAAAGCACCGAACATTCACATCTCAGAGAGGGAAGCAGCGACAGGCTAATTGAGAAGGTTTCAGTGATGCGTCTCTGCAGTTCCTCTCCCCTTTACTTTTCATTTCTTGCCTGGGTTCACATGGCCCATTCTTTTTCTTTTTTAATAACTGGCCAAATTATTACTATTAGTAATTTGGGGAGGGGGATGAGAGACATAAATAAGAGAATGAGTTTCCATGGAAACGACAGCCAGGTGAGATCATTTTGAGCATCTTTTCTATGACTGTTTCATTAGCACTCCCCTGAGAGCCTGAGTCCACATTAACCCATTTGTGGACTAAAGGCCCTGGCACATGTTCACATGCTATTTTGGATGGCAATTTATTGTTTTTATGGGATTCGTGAATTTGGTGACCAGAAGCCCCAGTACCTACACATTTGTCTCCTGTGGTCAGACGCCCTCTCTCCAGCATCCTTCAGAGCTCCATGGATGAGGACACATGGACATTGGAAGAACATAAACCCACTCTAAAGGTAGTGGTTATTGAATCTAAGCTTCTGGAGGAGATGGGGTATGCACTGTCACATCACTAAGTTTGGAGGGTGGTCCTGTGGTAACAAGCAGCTCCCCTAATGGTCCCTATTACATATGTACTCTTTTACATTTCAACTGAACAGGATATGAAACTCAGTTTCTTGATCAAACATTGGTTCCATTATGTGTGAAAGCTTCATTCCTTCAGGCGGCCTTAAGAGAGAAAATACCATACTCTCCTGAAAAATGGATGGAGTCTGCATCCAGACTGGCTTTAAGTGAAGATTATATTGATATCTGCGGGAATCTCCCACTCACATACACAGTTACGACCAGCTAACCCCTGTAACAGTAAAGGATGGCTCCTCATTCTTTCTCCTTCACTTGTTCCCTCCTTCCTTCCTTTCTTTCATCCTCTGCAATCAAATTTTGTTCTCCAGGCTGCAGGGCTAGACGAATTTAGGACATTCATGTCAGTTAGTCTCAACCGTGCTCCCAGGATCACAACAGTAAAGGGAAGTGATCATGGTAGACCCCACACTGGTTCTCAAAGCTTCTATCTGCCAACAATGCCTGTTTCTTTCACTTGCATTGCACTGAGCAGAGCAATTCCCTGACGATCCTAACACCAGATGAAGTGAGGAGCCCTAATCATGCCAGAGCCTGGAATCGGAGAAGACAGGCATATCTGGTAAAGGGCTCTTATGACTACAGCCCACGAGTGAACACTGGGAGACTTGTTTGTTCTTCTGACGGATTCTATTGATCAGGAAGTATGAATCCAGGGTTCTAAGTGATCACTTTGGTTTTAGTGATTGTTAGAAAGTGACTGAGCCTATCAGCATTAGTCTCCTGGCTATTCTTTGATGGAAGTCCAGATGACGTCACTCCTAATTCTTCTCTTCTGTGGCTTCAGAGAGAAGTATCTGGGCTCCAGTCACATGCTCTCCACCACACCTGGCAGTTACAATGGTACACTCTTGTTTCTCTCTTCTCCCACCCTAAATTCTGACTCCTTAAAAATCTTTCTCATCCCTCATTTGTATCAGTGTTAGTCACTTCTCCTCCCGCTTCTGCAATGACCTCATTCCAAGCTGCATCCCTTCTTCCCAGGCTGTTTCACTAGGCCAGAGACCAAGTTCTTGGCTTCTTTGTCATGTCACCTCTGAATCTTTCTAGATAACATTCAAATGAGGGGAGAGATACAGCTTTGTAGTTAGAACGAGAACAGGAGCTAAATGCACATTTCTGACATTGACTCTCTGTTCTGCTACTTGCTGGCTTTGTGAGCTTGCAAAGTCACCTAGCTTCTGGGCCCCCGTGATCTTCATGTGAAAACTGGAAATCGTCATAGCACAGACATCCCAGGACTATTATGAAGATTGAGTTGACTGACGGAATACACACTGAGTGTTTCCTCGGGTGCTAAGTACTGTGTTATTTTTTCTATTATTAGTGGGAATTTTTATAATGCTACTTTAAAGCTTGCCAGTTATCTTCTACTTCCAAATACAAAACTGATATATAGTGGGTAACCAATAGCTATTTGCTCATGAGATACATATACCATACTGTGAAGAAGTGAATTCATAGGTGTGATAGACAACCTCTAATTTGGGATCCAGAGATCTCTGCCTCCTGGTATTTGTATACTAGGATTCAGACGCACTTGGGAAGCATCTTATGAATAGATGTAATGTGACTGGATGTCAGGTCTGAGTGGCCCTGGCTCTGTATCTTTTACCATTCCCGCTTGCTTTTCTCTGTCAACAGCTAGTGAGGAACTAAAAGTTCTACCAAGAGGAACCAAGAAGCCTTGGTAGTGGGTCTTCCTCCTAGCTGACCTTTGAGACAGTGGCTGACACCCTGACTGCTATTTCATGGGACACATCGAGACACAGGAGGGAGCTAAGCTGCACGAGGATCCCTGCCCCAGAGAAGTGGCAAGATTATGGGTGTCCGTCCACACTCTGAGCTTCGGAGTCATTTGCTGAGCAGCAGGAAGTGACCAGTAGGTCCACGGACGGAGATGGCAGCATAAGGCGAGAATGCTCCGGGTCTTCAGAAGAGGGCTTTTGTTCTGCTTTGCTTTTTCAAATATCAGAATTACTTTCCCAGACTCTTAGCAATCGTTAGCATCATCAGAGTCCTTCTCCTCCCCCCTTGTGTCTGTTCTCTCATCAATGCCTTATATTTTAGAGGCCAGAAAGGAAACCAAAGCTTAATTATTCCATTTGATTCGCTATCTGAACACGACCAAGTTACTCTACTGCTCTGAACAACTTTCACTGCCATATTACTGCCAATATTCCAGTTGTGAGACTGGGGCACATACCCCTTAGCTATCTAGAACATGGCAACATTCAAGAAGCTCTGGTTGCTGTTCTTTGTAGCGGCCAGTGGTTGAATTTATAGCCAGCATCCTCTTTGGAATCCAAAGGAGTATGCAAGTAACTTCCCGATGGAAATGAATTCGAATGTCCTGTCTTATTATACAAGCAGAGAAAAATCATTCACCTTTGAACTCCTGCTGGTGGATTAATGAGCTGCAGTGTTCAAAGAGCAGCAAAATATAATTAATATGAGCTTTAAAAAATGGGTTTGAGTCTACCTAATAGTTTTCAACAGGTGTATTCTGAGGACTGACACACAGTGTGTTATAATTTGAATATGAAATGGCCCCAATAAGCTCATGTGTTGGATGCTTGGGCCCAGCTGGGAGTACTGATTTTGGAGGTTCTGGAAACTTCAGGAAGTAGGGCTTAGATGGAGAAAGTAAGTCACTGGGGGCAGAGCCTTGAGTGTTTGTCCCCAGCCACTTCCGCTCCATCATCCTCTGCTTCCCGTCTGCTGTGAGGTGAGGTGTCTCCTCCACCTACCCAACAGACTTCACAATAATGGACCGAAATCTTTGACATAATGAGATTCAATAATTCTTTCTCCCTTAAGTTATTCATGGCAGTTTATTTTAGTCATGGTGATAGAAAACCAATTAATACACGTGGATACTCCCTTCCCACCATCCCATCTTTACCAGGACAACAGGCCCAGGATTGCAAGCTGTTGTAGGATGTAGGACAAAGGCATTGCTCTGGAGACAAATCTGTCCAGCGGGGGTCAGAAAGATTATAAAGCATACACCACTGTTCTGAGTAGGTAATGTTAGAGAACTCTATAGTTTCAGCCCTCAAACTTCGGCTATTAGGCAAAGCAAGGGAAGGCCGCGTTCATTTACAACTTGAAAGCTTGTTTTTCCTGGACATCAAATGCTACACAATTAAGGGTTTGCTTTTTAATAAACACAGTCTTGAGTATGTAAGGGCCAGAGCATCATTCACGTATCATTTCCTGCACCACTCAGCTCATATTAGCTGACTGAGGAAAGCATCAACCACAAACATGTTGCTGATAGAAATTTCCTAATGCAAGCCGTCTTTATAGATTTCTGCTCTTTCAGTCTAGGTCTCTGAGGACCATTTGAATCCATATTAATTTCCTTTCTGGCAGTTATGCCGCTGAGTATGAACTGCACTATTTCACTTTTAATCTGTCAGTAATTTAGTAATGTGTAAACTAATTATGCACAGATATTAATGTAATCGGTTTGGGGAGCTATAAAATCAATGTGTTTTTACAGACTGCATTAAAAAGAACTGCAGTGTTATAATCACACGTCAGTTACAGATAACATTATGGAATTATAAAATGGATGTCACCCACACTTTAGGGAGTACCTACAAACTCCACCAAATGTTGAGAGCCCAGCCTCTACATTTTCAAGCAGGATAGAAAAAGTATTAATATCATGGGCAGACTGCCTTGCTGTGCAGTCATCCCGATAGCTTTATTAGCACAACAGCCCCTTCCGCCGCTCTGCTCCCCCACTTCCTCTCTGTTAACGAAAACCTTGCCATTTGGAATCTCAAAAGGTGCTGTCCCAAGTCAGTCTTCACCGAGCCTTGAGATGAAATACGGAGTGGGAGTGGCCTATTTGAGGGATGTCTGCCCTGGTAGAGCTCGTTAAGCAGGGGAGAGAGGTTGGCATGAGTCCAGAGGTTTAACAGTGTCAGAATGTTCTCATGAGACTGTGACCCTGCAAGTAAAATGTGGTCAAACCAGTGAGACTAAAGGTTCATACCGTGTGTGTGTGTGTGTGTGTGTGTGTGTGTGTGTGTGTGTGTGTGTGTAAAAGATTTCCACCTCAAGCAGAAGGAAAGTCACTACTCTACAATAGCCTTAAAATCCTGAGACAGTATGTATCCACTGAGGTGTTGGGTAGATTTGAGAAATTAACCTTCAGGTACTTGTGTTGAATCATCTCCCTAGACTGGATCTCTGCGCCTCCTTCTAAAGCTTGAGCCAATCTCTTAATTAGCTTTAAACAAGAGAGATAGATCACACTATCACTTCAACACTGAAAAGGTGCCAGGCGAACTCTGGCACTTACGGACACACAGTTGTGGAAAAGAAAGAGGATTGGAGTAGGAAACTGAGTCTTAGTTCCGGAATCCTAACTTTGGGCCAGGGCCACCAAGTCAGGCCAGGGATCATCAAGATTCAGATATTCCCCATATGTGGAGTTTGCAGTGTCGTTTCTCACTTGCTTATAAAAACTCCATTCTTCACAGAGAATAAAATGAGGATTTCACTGCTCTTGGGTCTTAGCTTGTTCCAAAAAGAGAACCACAAGCAGCTGTGGTACTTGACTCCCGGACCTGCTCTTCGACTTCCAACAATGGGATACCACGTAATATTCCTTCCACTAGCACACTTGGCTCCTACAGGTGATACAATTTGCGGTTCCAACAATTCACTTCATAGAGGATTCTCACAGGGTAGAGAAAGTTGGCCAGCCTAATTTTTAAGCCTGTAGTTCCCCTAAATTTTAAGCCTGTAGTATCCGCCTGGTCACATAATTTCCATTTCCACTCACGCAGTGTCCCAATCTCACAACTGTTTGGCTCTGTACAGCTTCATGGTTCCTCTTCTCAAATCTGCCTTTCCTGTAACTTTCTGAAGAATCCTGGGCAATGTACACTCTGTTAATGGGTTTACTCACTCACTCACTCACTCCCGAAATATCTGTTGACACTTGTGAGAGCAGAGGAGGAGATGCAGGGAATGCCAAGTGGCTGCCGTGATGTCAGCTCCCTTAGAGATGATTACTCTTGACAAGATAAGAGAAACCTGTGATACAATGTACTTCACTATCAGCATTTTCAGACTCCTCTGCATCAGTTGAAGTCAGAATTCCCTCATATGATGTCATTTTTTTTCTTATGTCCAAAGGGAACCATCCTTCCTTCACTGCCCACGCCCTGGGTGTCTACTGTGGTAACATTCTTTGTTATGTCTACAGAGTATCTTTTATGTTAACTTCACACATTTACTTTACCCTGTTCCACGGATTGTTTGGCAATCTTTCTATCCGAAGTGATATTCTTAGAACCTGGTGTCTTTTTTAAAGAAGTCACCTATTCCATCTTTTCTTCTCATCCCTCACCATTTCATGTTCAGCTGTCTCACTAATTTAGATGCCTCACGATGTTTCAGTACCAATAAAGGTCAACAAGTCACAGACCAGCTACTGACCTATTGCGCTTGTCCGCGTTAAGTGTGATAACGCACAGAAGCTTCACAGGATGCTCCTGGTAGGTGGTACATACATGGTACATACATGGTACATACATGGTACTGCCAGCTCCATGTTTCTTATCAACAGTCTGTGATCTGGTTCAGCAGCACCATGGTCACCAGGAGCCTGCCCACAGACCGCGTCCATGACATACTCTTGGTGATAGGATGTTTCTCTTGTCCTAGGAGTTGAGGACAGATTCTTAGAAGGATGACAGTGATTTTCACAGTCCACAATCATTAATGGCGCCCTGAAGAAACTGAACATCATACATGCTAGGAGTCACACAATGGGCTTTTGAAAATCCAGTTGAGGTATTCCATAAAAATTCAAAAATGAGACAAAAGAAAATCAGAAACAGTTATGCTGTTCCTAGTTTATTTTGCACAGCCATCTGTTATAAGAAACTATAAACTATATATATATATATAATATATATATATATATATATACACACACACACTATATTGTACTGGGCTATAAATGCAGAATGATAAAAGTCGCTCTTTATGGATCATTTAAGTAATGTGCATAGGGAATTCTGATAAATACTTCTATTACTGATGGCTTTCACATGAAAGATATTGCCATTTCTTATGGGAACATTTTTTAGCACATTGGTGGAAGCCCCAAAGAGTATCTATCAGTCAATCAGAATCTAGAATTATCAGGAAACGAGCTCCCTCTTATTCTCCAAGGATCCCAATAAGTCATGCTCCTTGATTTCCCCCATTATCTTTTATCAGATACTTCCTGTTAGGAGACTCCAGCCATCACCAAAGATGTCTGAATGATGTCATTAATATGTACTGATCTTCCTCCTCCTCCTTCCTCACACTAGTCTCTTTGAGTGAAAGTAGGGTCCATTCAACCACTGCCCTACCCCTCCCCACTCACCCCAGATGCTAAAAGGCTGCTGGTAGGGGGACTTGTGCTCACCTTCTCTTCTCTGCAAAGTCACTCAAGGCAGGTCCTGAAAACAATTACCAGTAATAAAGGCATACAGCTAGAGGTCTTCATATCTTTCACTAGAGCAAATTAGAGCAATAGCTTTTCCATCCCTTCATCAAGAATATCCCTCAGAATGGATTTTTCTGTGCCAGGTTAGTAAGAACGAAGCCCTAGAGGGTTCTGTGTTATGATTGTAGGGACACGGATTATTGAGAAAGGAATTAGAATCATCAACCCTGGCTAAGGAAATTTGAGCGGCTAAGGGAATTCAGGGCCAATGAGGAGCCTTATGTGGAAGGATCAGGGTTGCAGCTTCAGCTCTCTTGCTGTCTAATATGATGGACATGAATCACATGAGATTTAAATTAGCTAAAACTAAATACAATTGAGAATTCATCCAGAGGTAGGAAGACATGCCTTTAGCTCCAACTATCCTGGGAGCTGGGGAGCTTCCAGGCCAGCCTAGGCAACTCAGTGAGACCCTGACTCACAACAAAGTAAAAGGAAAAACTTAGGACATAGCTCAGCTGTGCAGCACTCGCTTACCAGGAACAAGATCCTGGCTTAGATCCCCAGAAGCACACACACACACAGAGACATACATACACAGACACACACACAGATACACACACACAGACACACAGACATACACACAGATACACACACAGACACACAGACACAGAGACACACACAGATACACACACAGACATGCACACACAGACACAGAGACATACACACAGACACACACACAGACACACACATACACACAGACACACGCACACAGAGACACACACACAGACACACACAGAGACACACACAGACACAGAGACATACACACGCACACACAGACAGACACATACACATAGACACACACACAGACACACACACAGACACAGACACACACACAGACACACAGACACAGAGACATACACACAGACACAGACACAGACACACACACAGAGACACACGCACACACAGACACAGAGTCATACACACAGACACACAGACACAGACACACACAGAGACACACGCACACAGACACACACAGAGACACAGAGACATACACACAGACACACACACAGACACACGCACAGACACACACACACAGACACACACAGACACACACACAGACACACAGACACATGCACAGACACACAGACACAGACACACACACAGACACACAGACACAGACAGACAGACACAGACACACATACACAGACACACACACAGACACACATACACAGACACACACACAGACACACGCACACAGACACACACACACAGACACACAGACACAGACATACAGACACAGAGACATACACACAGACACACAGACAGACACACATACACAGACACACACACAGACACACATACACAGACACACACACAGACACACGCACACAGACACACACACACACAGTTACACACACACAGACACACACATACACACAGCAAAGCTCCATACTTGAATTAAGGCCAGTGCAACTAGGGAACTGGCGAGTGTTCCTGTGTGTGTGTGTGTGTGTGTGTGTGTGTGTGCACACTCACTGCTGTTTGGATAATACAGCTCCAGTGTGAAGACAAATAAGCTTCCAAAGTCCTGATTTCCTCTTCTGTTAAATAAAAATAAATAATAACCTCTATCCTTTTACCTTCCAGCTGCGGCATAAGATAACAGGAAAATACCCAAAGCATTAAGTATTTGATATAAGTGTAAATATTAGCAGTAATACAATTAATTTGGTTCCCGGCCATTGATAAGTAGAAGAGTTCTCCAGGTTCGTATTTAAATTACTTTGTGGATCCAACTACTTCTGGTTTCTGTTTTTGAAAAACAGGAATGGACAAGTCTTTCTAGTTTATCCCTAGTCTTGATGTTTTATGTCCGGAAAGATGAATGGTTCCAGTGTTTTTGAAGGGTTTTTAATTTTTAAAATTTTACTTTTGGAAGTTTCTTTAGTGTCTCTAAGGGGCAGCGGCCTTGGCAGTTGCAGAGAACTGTCTGCAGTGGATTTTTAATTGAAAGAAATTCTTAAGTTCACAGATCACCTGAGGCCCAGGCAGTCTACAGAGGAGTGAGAGAGGCCAGGTGGGAAGCCAGGGTCCAGAGGAATTACACAGGGTGGCATTCTTGGACTTTCCCTAGTTCCTACGGGACAATGGGAACTCTGTTGAATTTGGAGTTTGTATTCTTTTACCTTGAACTTTAGCTGAGAAAGTACAGTCCTGTCCTTCCCTCTGAGCTGCACTTGACAATGCCCATCTCAAATCTGGGCAAGACACAGATCTGTCACTTTGGGCTCCGTAGATACCAACTCTCTAAAGAGAGTGCCTTTAAATTACTTTTTTATTTATTATTTTTATTTTCTATGTATGAGTGTATCACCTGCATATATGTAAGTGTACCTGTGCATGCAATGCCTGAGGAGACTAGAGGATGGACATTTCTATTGGTGTCAGTTTGTCTAGAGCTTCTGTCATTGACATAGATCTGGCTATTAAATCCACCCTGAAGAAAGAGATTAAAATTCATTTCTTTCTGCAGATTGAAAACCATTGACCAGGTCAGGATCCATTTAGCCATACCTTCAGCCATTCCATTGTCTCTGAAAGTGGACTTTCCAGAGAACGTTTAAAGCCTGTCAGCAGGGACGATGGGAAAGAAAGGGTTGGCAGGCTGTAGCCACAAAGAATGTTTAAGGGTCTCATTAAAAGGAAAGTGAGACAAGTAAGAACAGGGCTATGCTTATGGCATTACAGGTCCTCTGGGAGAGCAGAAATGCTGAAGCTTACAAATGTGTAAGAGACAGCAGATAGCTAGAGTTGAGTTCACTCAAAGAAACAGTGTTAAGGTAGTAGACTTCAGCAACGCTGGAGTTACATTCTCTGGGGGCGGGGGTGGGATGGTGGAATCCACTGCCTGGATCTCTTCTAAGCATTTTATAAATAGGTGTATACAATGCACCAACATCTACAATATACAAAACTATTCCTTAATATCCAAACATAGCATTTGTGTGTGTATAAAATTTTCCAAATAGAGCATGTGTATAATGACACAATACAGTGATGTTTCTCATGGGAAAAGTTCGTGTTGGTTCTCCATGTCTCAGCCTCCGACCTCCAGTGTCAGTATCGCTTGGGGAATTCTTAAGCCCTACACACTTAAATCTACGGAGTCAGAAACTTCAGGGCTCAACATGATGCTCCAGTGATTCTGACTCCTGCTAATCCATGAGGACCACTCTGCCAAATCATGAGGACCACTTTCGTAAGCGGGACCTGAGTGTGCTTGTGCACAAGTGCGTGTGTGTGCTACAGATTTTATGTTTCTCAGTTGTTTATGCCTGAAGTCTTGATAGAAGTTCCTTGCCTGAATCTGGCTCAGAAGGGAAATGAGCATGTCCCTTCATGCCTCTCTCTTTTGAAGCATCCTCTACAGTATTACAGCCAAGGATACTCATCCTGGTTTGAATGTGACTCACCCAGTTTCATCTCCTGTCTTATCTATACAGTGTGTGGTGGGAAGAATACTAAAGCTATCGTTACCATCGAGATTCCTATCTCGGGAGTGAGTTGGGTATGGGAAGAATATGAATATGTCAAGGTACATTACATACTTGCTTGAAAATGGCCTCATGAAGCCCTGTATTCTGAAGAACAAAAAGAAAGAAAGAAAAGGTAAATCCTCAAGGTCTCAGGTTATCAGCTGCTCAGTTTGCAGAGTAACTTGTACCAATAGGAAACGAATTTAACTTGAAAGAGAGTATGGCTACTGGAATGTGAGATTCAAGCTTTTGGAATGACAAGGGATCCAATTTTTGCTTAGAATTTCATGGATAACAGTTAAAGAGAGAGAGAGGTGGACCTCTGGGCAAAGTAGATCAGGGAAGAAAATGTGTACCGGCCGAGAAAAAGGAAGCCCAACTGTCCTAGTGAAGCTTCAATTATCAACCTGACACACATGGGAAGTGTGAGCCTCAACTGAGGCATTTCCTCCCTCAGAACGGCCTGTGGGCATGTCTGTGAGACACTGTCTTGTTTGTTAAGTGATGTGGGAGGACCCAGTTCACAGTAGGCGGTACCACCCTGAATAGGTGGTCCTGGTTTGTATAAGAATAGACCTGAGCTACAGCATGAGCCAGAGGTGCAAACCAGTAAGCAGTGTTCCTCCTGGTCCCTGCTTCACTTCCTGTCTGCAGGTTCCTACATTCCAGCTTCACTTCCCTTCAAAGATGGACTGTGACCTGGGAGTTGGAAGTCAAAAAAAACCCTTTCTTCCCCAAGCTGGTGTTCAACTTGGTGCTTACAACAGCAATAGAAAGCTAACTAGAACACTAATGAACTTATGATCAGGAGAGACCAGGGATGACGCTGCAAACCAGAGGAGAGCTAGAGTCCATGGAGGTTGATGAGGAGGCCCTGAAGGGACCCACAGAGTATGTGGCAAACCGATGGCCCCAACCACATTACTACACCACATCATAATACAAAGGCATTGTGGAGACCACAGTATTTAATTCTTCATTTCTGTGAGACAAAACTGTAGATACTAAAGAAGGATATAAATCTAAGGTTAACGTCTTATACAGGGACTAGAACTGTCTTCTGGTGCCTCTTTATTCTGCTGTATTTATTTTCTGCATTAGAGCAAGACCTTTGACCAGGAGGAGCAGCAGCAGTATGTAACCACTGCGAAGAGAACAGAGGTCTGCAGAAAACAGCCATGCTGTGTGTGCCCCAGTCTTGTGGGATTAATCCAAGCCAACACCTGGTAGGTAGCCTTTGCTCGCTAGCCATCTGGGGTTTTGCTACAAAGACAAATGCATTATCTAGCAGGGCATGCTCTTCCAGAGAGACTCAAACCCGATTAACAGGTTAGAAAATAGAGCTGATAGAATTAAATAAATGATAGCTCAAAAGGTTCAGGCCTGGCAACAAAAGGGCTAATAGTGACCAGATTGGTAGGTGGGAGAGGGGAAAGATCTGTGAGTTGCATAAACTGGGCTGTGTATCCTCTTGGTCATGCAAAAACATACACACAGACACACAAACATAGACAGCCCCCGCCACACACACACCAAGGTCCCAACTTGCTAAGTTGCTTCTCTTCTATGTGGTTGTGTTTATTCAATAAATAATGGTTTCTTAACCCCATACGCACCCCTCCTTACCCCCAAGAAGCTATACAGAATATTAGTCTGTGCAAAAGAACCTTTGGTTCAGATGGGGAGAGAAGTTACCCAAGGGCTGCTATCTGTTTCTGTGGCAACCAAAAATAAATATTGATACTGCGTTAATGGTCTGTGTCTCACTTAAGCTCCATTAAACTTAGAGCACTTGCAAGAAAACAGCCCATTGATGGCCCAGCCAAGGGAGAAGGAAGAGGTTTTATAAAAAGCAGCAGTGTGAAAGGCTCGTGGGGTGCAAGCAAGACTTCTGAGCACTTCTCAACCAGGAAGCCCTTTATGGAATTCTTCCAACCGAGGAGACCCACTTATGTGCAGGCGAAGTTGCTGGCTGAGATGCCAGGCCCTGGACAAATGGATTTCAGTGGACTTGTCCCTTTTATATAAAGAATAGTTGTGTGTTTTGGAAAGCTTATTTGTAGACAATATTTTCTAGGAACATAAATGCCCAAAGCACAGTGAATAGATGAAATGAGCATCCAAATTAGAATATTTCTTTTTCTTCTATTTTTCCCAAAGTAGTTCAAGTACAGATAGTGAGATCTGTATTGTTGCCTTTTGTATTTATAATCCTGCTTTTAGGAACATAATATTTGGTTTATTGTATGGAAGTATTTTCCAGTTTTGAGTCCAGCTACTCTTTGGAATAAGGAACATCACAGCCTGCTTAATTTACACAAGGGATGTTAGGATTATTTAACAGCATGTAAACATTTTATAAGGCAAGTTCAAATTGCAGCTGATATTTAATATACGTTAGCAAAATGGAGCGCGAATGGATTCTAGTTCTTATTTATTGGCCCAATCATTCTTATGGCATCAAAAGTGAATCGAGTTTTAAAAGGTGTTAAGAGTTTTCGGTACAGTTTGTGACACGGGGCACAATAGGTATGTCTGCACTAAAAGCAGCATGTGAATTAGTTCCAGAGCCAGAGAAACTGTAAGCTTCAAAATCACTATTTATCATGTGGCTTCTGGGGCTCCCTCCATCAGAAGGAAGTACTGTGTCCTTGGCCCTTGCAGAATCCAAAGCCAGATGAATGGCCTGGATAACTCCTGGGAAAGAGTATGGTTCTGTGATGGTAGCTTCTATTGGGAAACATCTTTTCTAGCAAAGAAGAGATTTAGATAATATCATTAAGACAGACCTAAGGGTCCTCACTTACCAGGAAAGCACAAAGGAGCATGAAGAAGTCACTTGTGCTTCCTGCCTTCCTAGAATGTCTTTGGGACTATTTTATTCATCCCCCACCTCTTACCAGACCCATCGTCTGAGGGGGCAGGGCTGGGACAGGGCTTGAGAATTCTGAGTAACAAGAAAGGCCCAGGACTCAAGTTGTTGGAGGACAAGAGTTTGCAGTCATGGCTGTGGGTCTGGAGAAAAGCCTAGAGTGGAGACTGGCTCTTTGATACCTTGTGTAGAGAGACAGTTCCAGGATGCAGCCAGCTCAGAAGACAACAGGGCCAAAAAAGACTCACCACGATGCTCTAGTGAGTCTGGGTTCTATACCAGACTTACCTTCATGTCTAGCCTCCAGCATTCTCTGAGCCAATGAATTCCACGTTTGACCTTGAAGTACTACATTTAGTCAGGTCTTGCTAGCTGTCTCCGACTGTTAGAACAATCCCACTGCCACTAGTGGAAAAAAATGGGAAGCGGTGGGAGTTTACTGATATGAGAGTCTCCTTACCGTATTAGAAGTCACATACAGCCTACCCAACCCTTCTGTGTGTGTCCTGTGAGCAAGGAGAAACGTTTGATCGATTTATCTCAACAGATGGCTCAGCTTTCTTCTGTCTTTAGATTCTGATCCTGCCTCAGACACTGATGTGAGTCATCACTTAGTTATTCTGAGCTATTGTCTCAACTGTGATAAATGTTACACCAGCTAATACACACTCATATCTCTTTTCTAAACTCTTTCATACAGATGCCCCACTTAATGAAGGAGGTAATCCAGGCACCATTTTATAAACACAGATATCAGACAGCTCCCTGAAGCACTCAAACAGCAGGTAGTGAGTTTGGTTTCAGCTCCAGTCTTTCTAGACAACAAAATCCATTCTATTTTGTCCTATTTTATTACTACTTGGGAAATGGACAGGTCACCATAACAAAGCTCACTTGCCTTATCATTTTCGCTAGCTGGTCATTCATTATGACTTTAAATTTTCTTCTATATGCCACACTTGTAGAAGCAAGACAGATATGGGAAAGATAAAAATTAAAATGATGAGGTATTAATATTATGCAGTAGTCTTCCTATTGTTCTTTGTCTTTTAATGGTTCAGTTACCTGTGGTCATCTGCCCTGAAAATGTTAAATAGAAAATTATAGATATAAATAACTCAGAACTCTGAAATTGCTCATCATCTAAAGTGGCATGGTGCCCCATTCATGCTCCTTGCCGGGGACATGAATCATTTTATGGTCCAGAGTATCGGTATGATATATACTGCCTGCCTGTCAGTCCTTTATGGTCATCTCCAGTATCAGACCATCACAGCATCACAGGGCTCGTGCGCAGCGGCCCTCATGAGATATGTGGTATAACACTATATCACAATGGCCACGCCATTCGTCTCAGCTCACCTCGTCATGTAGGCATCGTGGTAACTCACACTCCCAAGAAATGTGAGCACAATACAAAACTACATCATTTGATTACAGCATTCATAACTTCTCTACGTTATCACTCGTTATCATTAGTCACACAGTGTAGCTTATCCATTAAGCTTTACCATAGCTTTGAAGATACACTGGAGAAGCATAATGCACGTAGGGTTTTTCATGCATCCTTTGAGGGTTTGGTGAATATCTCCTCCGGGAAATGCTATTGTGGGAACAACCAAAGAGCATGGCCAAAGGTGTGTGATGGGGAGGAAGGGTAAGCAGAGAGGGTCAGGGAAGGTCACCAGAGGAAGTGATATTTAAGGTAGGACTTAAAGAATTGGGCTGCATCTAATCTCAGGCAGAGTTCTAGCAGATTTTTATATGAGCATTTTCTTTCCTGTTCATTTTATAAATCAGAATATTATTGTGTGTGTGTGCTTGTGTGTGTGTGTGTGTGTGTGTGTGTGTCCATCCTCCTGTCTGGAGACTCTTCCTGTACCTGTTCCTTATTGTAGCTTCAGGAAATGATTTCATGTGTGGTTGTCAAGGCCCTTGCCTGGGGACCCTGCCATAGGCTGGAATGTATTTCATCCAAAACGGGGATTGGAGCGGAGACCATTACCAGCTATGTAATTAGTGACACGGAAGACAGACTGCTTATGTAAAGGGAAGAACTGGTGCCAGTTGTGAAATTTATGAGATGCTCACATGCAGTGGAGTGGGGTGAATTATCACATCCTCCAGCAGGCTGACCCATTTAAAGTCAGAACAGAGAGGGCAACCTGTTCGTCTCTCTACACCCTTCAAAGAGACGGTAAATGGGGGAATTTATACTTCTGTATTTGACCACTTTCTCAGTCTGGAAGGAGATAATGCCTTGTGTCTACATCTGTAAACCTCTGATAACAAGGAGAAGATGGGCCCTATGTTCTTTGTCTCGGTGCTCTTGCTTGGGAACAGATTCACTTTGGTCAAGAAGGGCCTGTGTGATGTGAGATGTAAATGGTCAGGGGTGAGGGGTCTGTGCTCTGTCCTCTTGGTTCTGATGTGTAAAGAAAATGCACTTGGGGGACACAAGTCTTTTCTTACTTTCCCAATACCAGGTCACCCAAAAGAAGCTGTAAAGACCATGCGGCCACGGGATCACTGTTCTGTTACTATCACGTGCAAGGTACCCCCAGAGTCCTCAGCAGCCTAGTGCAAAGAACTTGTTCACTGGCTCCACTACTGAAGTCCGTTTCATCTCCAGACACCTTTGCATTCCAAATATGAATTAAGGTTTCAAAGATTCAACAATTAATTTATTTATTAAAGAAACAAACCGCAATTTTAAGAATTGTCTAGAAACCAAATATTATTTAAAGATCCTGGGGATAACATCCTACAGTGCTGTCACATTGGGAACAGCTTTTATTCTTCTAAGGAAAGAGGTTTGTCAGAGTTGGTTCACAACTGGGGGTGAATTTCACCCCATGTTTGCAGACATTTTTGATCATCTCATCTGAAGGATACTAGCTGAACAGTAGTCAGGGAGGTTGGTAAAAGTCCTATAATATCTAAGATAGTCACAATGACAACTGAGAAGGGTCTGGTCTACATATTAATGGTTCAGAGGGTGAGAAACATGCATATGCACAGAGAAAGCAGCCCCCCTAGTAGATGCTTGGATTCCAAGGACATGGCTGAATAGCCAGTGTTCTTCCGCAATGGTACTAGGGGCCATGGACATCAGAATGAAGGTGCAATGGTCATGATCACAGAACCCCCAAATAGAAAAAGAGAGCTAGAAATTGTGGTGATTTGTTCAAGACTGATGGAACTGAGAGGTGGCCCCTTGGCACCATGTTTAAAACTACTCTTGTGAGTTTTGAGGACCCCCTTTCACTGCACACGAGCAGGTACCACAAGGCCGTGAGCACCACAATGCCGTGAGCCGAATGGAGCACTGTGCAGGGAATTTAGGGTTCTTGGAGAACTTGGCCAGTGTTGTGTGTTGATCAACTACCCAATAAATGTATTGTAATATCAGTTGTACCACAGCCAGGATGAGCTGAACGTCAGTCCCTTCACACTGAATCCTTACCATCACTTTATGTTTTGCTCATTCAAAGATAAGAAAACTAAGACATGGCAACTGAGCCAGAGCCCCAGATCATATGGCTGCTCTGCCTGGCTGGAGCCCGAGTTCTGAATGACTCCCTGGTCTTGCCTTCTAAGACATAAAATGGCTTGTACAGAAGAAGAATCAGTATGAAGCTTCGTGTTATTCATGGGTCCCCAATAATTCTTCCAATAAATCAGTGGAATTTAGCTTTCTATTCTGAGTGTCCGTTTAGGGTGCAACAGAGGGTGATGTATACAAAAGGACAAAAATAGCCAAAGTGTAGAGAATATGAGTCTGTAGATTTGGGTCCCTGGATAGGACTCCTGTAGTAAACTTCACCCACCCACAGCTCCAGGGACCATTGAGGAAGAGGGGTGGAAAAATTGTGAAAGCCAGGGGAGGAGGTGCATGATCACAAGGAAACACAGTCTTACAGGCTCCTGGGACCTTGTTCATGGAAATTGAAATTCCTGCCGCTCTAACCACAGCACTGGATGTAGATTGAACTAGTTCTCCAGTTAATGTGCTCATTATCTCCAGAGGGAAGAGTGTCGCTTTCAACTGCCAGATACAGAAAGTAGATGATGGTTGGTTAAGATGGCTGCTCGAAGAGCCAGAATGGAGTCAGAATACAAGACCTCTGACTGTTAATTATTTGAGGGCTCTCCTACCAAACTCCTGCTTCTAAGTTAGGTTTGTGCCTTTCCACTCAATCTATCAAATAATGAACTTGCCATTTGATCAAGTCTTATAGAATCAGGTTTAGAAACAAAATTACAGCCGAAGTAAAAGAAAGTATGATCTATGGAATATGGAGCTTAGAATCCACTAGACTTGGGTTTAAATCTTGAGTCCACCACCCTGTCGCCTTGTGTAGGAATCACCACACGTCAATAGCAGTAGAACATGCCAGGGAAAGTAGTCACAGCTAGAACCAGGAAGTTTAAGGGTAAGAGGGAGAGAGTGAGGGAAAGAAAGGGACCTTTGAGGGGACTGCCTGAAGACCAAAGGACCTCTTGCTAAGCCCCAGTCTGTCCACAGCACACCCTCCAGTACAATGCTTGGAATACGGATCTTTGGGCTCACACTTATCCAAACCATAGCAACGAGGCTGTCGCTAGTACGGAATGAAATGAAGGTGGCAGAAGAACAGGTGGAAGGGGTGTCTGCAGTAGAGAGAGGCTTCTTTGGCAGCTCTGGGATCATTACACGTTGATTATCTCTCAAGAAAAATCCTTGGGATTGTATTTTTTGTACATCATAAAGTTTTGTATTTTGTGATAGACCTTTGGGAAAGGACCCAAATCTAAACACGAAATGCACTTCTATTTCATCAATACTTTCTACACATAGACTGTATTAGTTACTTTACTGTTGCTGCGATAGAACACCATGACCAAGGCAATTTTTAGAAGGAAGAGTATGGGTCCATACAGACAGGGAGGCAGAAGCTAAAGGATGAGCTCTCTCTCCGAGAGAGCAAACTGGAAGTGAAGCCAAAGCTATGAACACTCAAAGCCTTTCCCCAGTGACATGCTTCCTCCAACAAGACCATCACTCCTAGAGATGCCACGGCCTCTGCAAACACCACCCCCCACTGGGTGGGTTCAAATATTTGAACCTGTAGAGAAAATTTCTCATTCAAACCATGACATAGACTTACATAATTCTAGACAGTACCTTTAGTAGGCCCGCTTTATGACTGCACCTACACCATGGGTTGGATATGGAATTTTCCACTTACAGGTGTCATGAAAGTGCTCCATAATCTGTAGGTTTCACAGCACTTCAGATGGCAGGTTTTGGATCAGGGATGTTCAATCTGTGTTATTACAAATTGTCCACCACAGCTATCTTCTCTAGAGGCTGACTACTGAGACAAACCGCAGGAGCTGGGTATAAAACATAAATGATGGTTGTAGGCACAGTCATGTGATAAGAATTAATGGCAACTGTGGTGGAAAGGAAAGGGTATACCGGTTCTAAACACTGAGGTAGCAATAATCCCAACGATAGCTAGTCTTCAAATCCAATTCCCACTGAAATCAAGAGAAATGAAGGGTGGCCAGAAAGAGGATCTTGATGTCAAATCAGATGAGGGGTGCAGGGAATCATACCATACCATCACATCCTTCTACACCATCTCTTTTTATTTTATTTTTTTATTTTTTGAGACAGGGTCTCTCAGGAGCCCTAGCTGGCCCAGAACTCTCTCTGTAGACTAGACCGGTGTCAATCTCACAAGACCCACCTGCCTCTGCCTCCTGAGTAATGGGATTAAAGGTGTGTGCCACCCCTGGCTCTTACAGCAACTCTTACTATATTTCTCTTTAGAAGTGAAGAGAGAGAACTATTTAATCAACTGAGAGAAATAAGTAATGTAGATGGGAACCACTGAAGCAAAGTCAAAAGGCGTGAAGTTTCAGGAAACATTTTATCTTTCCATTTAGGGAATAGATTGCTGTCCTCTGTGAGTGAAAAATGCCACAAGAGTTGAAAAGACTGAAACCTGTGAGCATCCCTTTTTACATCAAGGATGAAAGGGGATCAAATACATAATTTCAAAGTCATAAGGAGATTCCGTTTCACTTAGTGCCGTGTTCCGAGGTTCTCACCTGCCTCTCAGAAGAAGGCGATATTGATCTGACTACGAAGCTGCAACAATGAAACAATGCTTCCCTGATGGCCCTGCAGGGTCGCCTAATATTATTTATTGAAATAAGTTGAATAGCAGAGGGAAAGCTCTGCCCCAGTAATAAGTGGTAATTGCCAGCAAGTGAGGCATTGCTGTTTTCATTGACCCCTGCTTCCTGGTATTTTGATGGAGCCTATGTAACTCCATTAGGGTTGGCATTGTAATATTACACCAGCTGAGCTGTAGAACAACGGACCTCAGTTTGGATCATTGATTTTTGATTATACAGCTCCTCAGCATACCTCGTAAGCAATTCCCATTGCTGGGGCTGGAATATTGGAGCTGATGGGGACAACAGATGGAGGCCCCCTACATCCAGGTAACTCCATGGGGCTGTAAAGAATCACCTCCCCTGGGAGCCTGGACCATGGGACAGTGACAGCACGCTGCTGTGAGTTGTATGTTATTTGTCCCCCCTACCACTTCCACAAGGCTCATATATAAAGGGCTAGGTCCCAAAGAGGGAAGTATTAGAAAGTGATGTGGAGCCTTTAAGAGTGGTTGTCCTCGGATCTTTGTGCAGAAGGTGGAAATATTCCTTTGAAAGAAATTAAGGTATTTCTCATGGAACCCTGGTCATTTTGTCACCCAAACCTGAGCCATCCCTCCCAGCCTCTCTTTGGCTTTCAGTTTTGTGTGATTGCTTGTTCCTGCACATGTATCCAGCACTGCCATCCAATATGAGGTGAGGAAACCACAGGAAAGCCCTTAACTCGAGAATGCACCATACTGACTGCACCCTCAGTCTCCCAAACATGAACAAATGAACCTCTTTACTAAAGTCTGCTTCATGTATTTGTGATAGCAACATAAACCCTCAAATATATTCACTTTATTATTGGGTAAAAATTAGAAAGACTTTAAAAGTGTATCCACAATGAATATGATACCATTTAGGGCATTTTTTGGAACCTTGAGGGACTGAGTGCTACTGACTGAATGTAAGGTGTGGGCTGATCTTGGCTGAATCTGTATCCTATCTTTTGCATCATTCCTTGGAAGTACACTGGTTAGAGCTTTAACACGTCGGTGGTGACGTCACTGGTGTTTTTTGGAATTCATATCTGGAGGTGATGCTTCTATGTTTGTTTGCTTGCCCATCCCTTTCTTCAGTCATTCAGACCATGCAGCTAAATAGCTGATGAGTCAATGTCCCTTCTGATGCGGCTCCACGGATAAAAGGAGCACTCAGGGGATTTTTGAAGCCCATCTCTTTGACTGTAGAATCCTAGACGGTCCTCCCACTTTAAATCGAATCCAGGACCTTGTGTTTGCGAAGCAAGTGTTCTGCTCATGAATACATACAGAGTCCCTAGGTAGCCATTTGGTTTGGCATGATTTTGACCATGTGACTGCACATACATCAAATCTAGCTGTGAATAAAACAGAAGTAAAGAGTTTAATTAACATGATGCAAACTCCAAGCAAGTGTTTCAAAATGAGAGAAATGAGTATTCTCACAATGGATGACTTTTGGCAAGCATCCCTTAGTAGGGACAGTCTGTGAATACCATGAGGGCTTTATTAATGCCTGTGCGCTGGCAATTACCTGATCTGAACTGTGGTCAAATCCCAGTGTTCTGCAGCATACCATAGCTGATTGTTTAGGAGTCTATGCTGTCTTCAGTAATTCTCATGAAGCATTTCTGCTTGTTTTTCCAGAACTGAGAGTCAGAAGGGATATTGAGGAAGATCCACAAACCAATTGTTTTTTTCTTGGACAAAGAGCCTCAGATTCAGGAATTTTGGAAACTCCAAAAACTTCAAAGAAATCTGGATGTTACTTTTATTGAGTTCCAACCAGGTGTCTGTGTGTAAGGTTGAGAGCCACAGAACAGAATGGCGGAGTGCTCCCCCACATCGTCCCAGCCCTGATGGTGGCTTCTGCCTTGTCATATGCACGATCTTCATGATATACTGAGTTGTCTGTGTCTTCTTCCTAGACCGCATTTCTTAGCCTAGAATGCTGAGAAGCTCCTTACTCCTTAACAGGGCTAAATGCCTACACTGTCAAACCGCATCCATAAAGCTCTTGGTGGGTGGGTTCATCTAACTCATGTGGCTTTGTTTGTGAAGACACCCAATGGACGTTCATCTGGTTTTCTCTCCAGTGCAGACTTTTCTGTGTGGAGATGTGTTGAGAAGCACCCTTGTTGGTACCCAGGCTACTTGTCTCACTAGCAGTGAATAAGCTTTTATTTGACATTTACTCATCAGTGTGTAACTAATGTAGGGATGCTGGGACTTCCCTGGTGACATCCGACCTCCAAAGCAATCCTTCTACTTCCACTACAAATGCAGCTATAGTATCCCACTCAGAGAAGTTTCTTGAAGGAGATTCTCGTGGAATTCCACCAAGCTCACGTGTCACTGCTAAACAAAGCACTATGATTCCTGAAAACAACTGGTGAGTTTGGGGGGGGGCAGACAGGTATGGTGAAGAATTAACATTGCATTGATTCTTGGGTCATTTTCTCTCTGAGATAAGGGGAGATTTCTAAATGAAGAGCGAGGTAGAACCTGGGAGTCCTAAGAAGTTGCCACCCACTCAGCTAAGGCAGAGCATGTAATTCCACATCACCTGCAGCAGACCGAAGCATGAGACTGTGCTCTGCCTCTCCCAGGGGTTAAACAGGCACAGCCAGTAATAGTTTCGCAATGCTGCTGTGGTTTCAAGTCAGGGTCAGGGAAGCCCGTCACCTGCCTTGTTAATAGAACATTATTCAATGCATTTGTTAGGTGATATATATATATATATATATATATATATATATATATATATCAGTCCTATAAAAAATTAACATGAACTTTATCTGCTGGCTGATTCTTCCTCTCTCTTGGAGATCCTTACTTGTTATTTCTGAAGTTCTGAAAATTCCTACTTAGCAAGAATCTTCTTAATTATTTAAAAGGCCGTGAATGTATGTTAACAGTGTTTGGTTCTATGCTTCCTCTCTAACTAAACAACCCCTCTACTCACAGAGTTAGATCCTGGCCGGAGGAATTACATCGCAAGGATAGTATTCATTTCTTTGGAGTCATATTCAAATGTGAATTGTTATTTTTTTAACGTGACCCCCTGGAGAGCAACTGCTGTTCCTGATTTCCTACTTTTCCTGGGGTTCCTTGTTGTTGTTTTGGTGCCAACTGCGATATTGGGTTTTCTAAAGTTATCTTAAATTACTGTCAAAAATAAATCTGTGTTGCCACATGTCAGGCCCTTTAATGTGAGCGAGGAAGCCTTGTTCCTATGGACTTCCTCCTAAATGCATTTTGCTAAAGGGCATTTTAAAAAGGCACATTAAATTTTATGATGACTTTAACAAACAAGTCCGTGATCACCATTTCAGTATGAGCAGCAAGCAGTTAGAGAGAGGTCAGGAAAGCCATCGCATACAGAATCTCAGAGATGGCTGCTTTCTGTCCTTATGGACAATGGAAACCAGCAGCTTCCTGATGCTATAGTTAAACCATAGATTCTAAATAGTTAAGCTAATGAGTCCCAAATTAAAATCAGCCTGGCCCCTAGATGCAGCTAGTAATTAACTTTGAATTTTATGCAGAAGCAGATTATGCTTTTGACCCTTGACTTGATTTAGTTCTCTCCTGGCATTTCAAAAGCATGATCTGTTCAATAAGATTGTTAAAATTAGTGTTAGAGAGAGAAGCAATTGTGGCATATGGAAATTACAGCCAGAGGGACGCTTTATAGAGAAGCTATCTCCACCAACTTAGGTCTGCACTAATTAATATTGCTATCTTGCTCAAAATTATAAATCAGCCTAATAGCAAATGCAATGAAGGATGAACAATAGGAATGAAGCAGTTATTATCCAAAGCTACGAACCCTTAGAGCTGAGAGAGGATTTCCAGAGTATCTGTCATTATTGGCCTCTTACTTGGCCTCAGCTAGGGAAACTGAGGCTGACTGGAGGAGCATGTGGCATCTCTAGTTACGTTATCGGAATGAAGGGGACTGTTTCAGCACGCTGGAGTGGGTTGGATAATGAGCTATTTCATCTTTGCTACTTTTTTTGTTTTTCAAATTCTCAAGTGAACTTTAATTTGTTCTTTACTCTTGAAAGTTGGAGTGAGAATACAATTTAATGTGTAAAGGATAAACATGTGTCCAGAGGCCAGGTGGAGACAGGAGAGCCTATGAGCAGCTACAAATTTTGCACTTGAATCATTAAAAAAAAAAAAAAAAAAAAAAAAAAAATATATATATATATATATATATATATATATATAATGGATTAGCTTAGTGTCACTATCATGACATACTTGATGAAATTAATTTACAAAGAGAAAATGTTTATTTAACTCACAGTCCGAAGTTAGCAGTCTAGGATGGCAGGTCCAGATAGGAAGGGCAGGGAGAATGGGTGTCAGGTAGAGCAAAGGACTCATATTGCAAGGAAAGAGGCAGAGGAGAGAAGCAGGTACTCTGCAATGCCCTGTGAGGACATACCCCTGGTGAGCTAAGAACTCTCACTAGGTGCCACCTTTTACAGGTCCACCGCACCTTCTTTGCCTTCAGCCTAGGCAGTACTCTTACATGTGGTCCTTTGGGGGGTGCAGATTGCATCCATGTTCAGCTCAATGCTGCCAGGACAAAATCTCATGACCTAAATGACTGACTGAAACAACAGTAGCCAAGCTGGGCCTGGTGCTGCACGCCTTTAATCTCGGCACTCAGCAAGCAATGGCAGGCAGATCTCTGTGAGTTTGAGACCAGCCTTGTCTACATAGTGAGTTCCAGGCCAACTGTGACTACAGGGAGACCATGTCTCAAAAAAAAGGACAGAAGCTGAGATCAAGATCAAGTTGCTGTCAGGGTTCGTTTCTGAAAGGACATCTCTTCTTGGATTGTAAATACCATCTCCTAAACACCAGTTCCCCACATGGCGTGAATGTGCGCTCAGTCACATGCACATGCAGAGTGACAGAGTGCAAGATAGAGAGATGGGGGGGGGGAGAGAGGGAGAGGGAGAGGGAGAGAGAGAGAGAGAGAGAGACCCCGAAACATCAACCCTGGTGTCTCGGTTGTGAGGAAGCCAGTTTTATCAAAAATACAATCACTTTGGGGGTAAGATATGAAATTTGAAGGGACATAACTCAACTAAAGACAATATATTCAAAACTTGAGGAAGAGGTCAAGGCTCACTGAAGAGTTGGGGAACCTGAACACTGTGGTTGGAATCAATTTCTCTTATTGTTCCAAGGTTTCTCCCCAACGTGTACACCCTACATAAGACCTAAAACCGTAATGCCTGCTTTGATTCTTGGGACTCTGGGGTCTCAGAGGTAGAACTGCAGCTCCTCCTGCTTTTGCCAGAGATGTTTGCACCCAATGCTTCCTGCTCATGAAACTAGATCCCTTGTCAGCCGGATGAGCTCGGCTGCTCGGTCAGAGACTGACCCCCACCCCACAGCCAGAGAGATCACAGAAGAGTGAATCCCAGTTCCCCACCAGCGCCAGGGCGAAGTCTGTGTTCCACAGCCCCGCAGCTTCGGCCTGTTCTAAGTGAAGCCAACCTTGTGAGGCTTGGGGTGCCCCACGCTGCTGATGCAACATACCAGCAGTCCAGTCTCCGCAGTCCAGTGCCGGGTATCATTAGAATAGGGTTCATTCTTTACCAGTACTGTGATCGTGAAATCATCCAAACACCCACCCAGGAACGGAAGGCTGAAACCCTTCAGTTAATGAGATACCTTCTGTGGCCTGCCTTACAGGAAGAAGTCCACACTCCATCCCATCTCTTGCAAGGGGTTTTCCAACATGTTCATGGATGTTTTTTTACATGAGAATCTGGCTAAGCTTTCTCCATCTACTGACATTTTTAGAGTTGTTTTATCTGCTTGTATTGATTGGCACTCTGGGAACCTTGCACTAATTGTGTGTGTGTTGGGGTGGTGGTTGGAAGAAAAGGTGAATGTTAAAAAAGCCCCTATCAGCAGCCAGGCTGTTGTAATCCACCATCTAATACATTGAGGAGAAGGGATGAAGTCTGGTTTCAATGAGAAGAGAACTCTAAACCGTGGATATAAAGTTGGCATCATGTAAGATCCGCTTCTGAATCGACCTGAATTTGATAATTCTGTTTCAAAAAACAATACTACATTATCTCCTAATCTAGATAATACATTATCTACTTCTAGCTTGCCTTCTTTTATATAATTAATCTCGGGATTCAAAGGACAGGCTGTATCTCACAAGTTCATACGTACATGAGCTTAAGGGTGACCTTGGAAAATGTTTGCCCCAAAAGTCAGTGTCAGAAATGGTATGGAAGTTTTCACAAAGGACTGGGATAGTCTGTAACCAAATTAATTAACCTGCTAAGAAACAGAGTGGAAAATAATGCTCTTAGAAAATCTGAAAGTAAACAAACATTAAGAAAGCTACAATGTTTTATCCATCCAGGTCTTAATTTTCTTATTTGAAAACACATAGACTAAGAACACCATAAATCACTCTTAGCTTGACTGAATATAAGATTACTAAACACAAAATATGTTCCATAAAATCTTAAGCAGGCATAATGAACACATTCACATCCTCTGTTCCCCAGCATCTTAAGAAATGACAGTAAAGGAAGAATAATAATAATATAAAAAAGCCCACAAAGAGAAAACATAGAGGGCTGTTAGTGACTGAGAGATACTGGAGCGAGAATGCTAGAGAGAAATGCATGAGGATTTCACTCTGGCAGCCAGCATACAAATGTGGATTTCAGGAACAATCAGAGAACTGGGTGGGGTGAAGAATCATTTTAAAAATTAGAGCTGGCCATGGTGACTCGTGTCTTTAATCCCAGCACCTGGGAGGCAGAGGCAGATGGATCTCTGAGTTCAAGTCTAGCCTAGTCTACAGAGCAAGTTCCAGGCCAACCTTACTGCATAGTGAGAACTTGTCTCAACACCCATCCCTCAAAAAAGAAGATTAATTAGAGCTGCAGAGAGTGAAAACTTCCACGTAAGTTCCATAATAAAAGTGTCACAGCCACAAACATCACTGTGAAACTTGACAAAAATAATATTAAGTATAAAATAGTAAAATCCCAGTCTGGTGGATGGGGAAGACAGTAGATGACCCAAAAAGGCCCTGAATTTCATAATTTCTTTTGAGAGTAACTATGTATATTAGGCGACACTGGAATAGCATTTTTAAAAATTGGAGACAAAGGCTTTATACCCAGTAATTTAATGTCTAAACAAGCTATTATCTCAGTAGAAGTAGAAAGGACACCTTAACACTTTCAGATATCAGAAAACATTCAGAAAGCTGATCACAAACATAATTCCAAGGAACATGTTTCACAGAAATAAATCATAGGCTAGTAGCAATGCCGCAGACCTAGAAATCAGTTGACTCAAGCCAAGCCCAAGTTGCCGCCTCCTGTTTGCCTGAGCCTCGCTCTCTCTGAAGCAATACAGATTTTCTCCCTCCAGCTACCCTGGGTTCATTCACTAGCTCTGCCCTGTTCTTGGCAAACGCTCTCTCAGACTTCCTTGAATTTCTTTTTTGTTGCCATTCTGGTCTCGGGCTCTTCGGGAGGCCTTTTCTGACACATGAGCTAGGTAGGTTGAATTATCCCCATTTTCTTTTTTCAATTCTTGAAGTGAATTTATCATCTTTATTTTCTGTGTATGAGTTAACACATGCCTGCATGTATGTGTACATGCAGCCATGTCATACAATGCCCACAGAGACCAGAAGAGGGCAGTGAATCCCCTGGAACTGGAGTTACAGAGAGTTGTTAGTCATCATGGGTCCTGGGAAATGAACCCAGGTCCTCTGCAAGAGCAGTCAGTACTCTTTAACAGCTGAGCCATCTCTACACTCTCTAAAGAACTCTTTGTTCTACTAAATATATCATAATCACATAAGAGCACATTCGTAATATGTATTTTAAATAGTAATGACTTAAAATAGAAGAATTCAATGTCAAATCCATTGGCTAGCCAGATATTACTACACATTGGCAGCACTGGGGTCTCTAGATGATCTTTTCTCAATTGTTCCTCAGATTCAACCATATTGCTGAATTTCAGGTTAAAACTGATCTTACTTTGATTTAACAATGGTATTTATATTCTTTAACATTTCATCTGTTTGTTTTTGCCTATTTGGGGGCTGTACTAAAATAAAATCATTTTGTCACTATATACTAAAGATATAGTATAACGACTTCTTAATATATAAAAATGCACATGTAATTATTACATTCAACCAAAAGGTGATTTCAAGGATACAGAAGGATGTGCACATGGCTCATTTCTTCCTTCCTTCCTTTCATTTCCTCTATACCCCATCCCCTCTGGTTGATTCCCTTCCTTCCCCAAATAGTCCCTCCTCTTTGCTTTCAGGTCACATGTATTCCATTCTCCTTTGCATATATTATATATAATTATTATGCCATATAATCCTACACATGGGATTTTGGCATCTACAGAGGACATGGACCCAATCCCCCCAAGGATGCAAAACAGAAAAGGGAGGAGAAGACAATATGCAAAATGGCTCCTGTCTCAGTCACCAGTGGCAGGACAGCCATCAGGATGGATCAGTTGCCAGTCTGTTCCCTGCCCCCTCCCCCAAGCAATGGACAAAAAGACAAGGACTAGTCAGTTTCAAGTGGTTCATGAATGTAGAGTATAAACAGAAATTAGTACATGGGAGTGTTTGTAAAGCAGGTATATATAATTTGGAAACTGTTGCCCATTAGTGATCTCTATTAGTAGGGTGTACACAATAAAATAATATTAATAGGCAAAGCTGCAATCACAGGTAAATTTAATTCAAACCACCAAAGTTCAGCTACTTAGCAATTTGACTGATACTAATACATGTCTCTAATACAAACTAGGCTTTTATTTATTCTTTTCTAACCCCAAGACTTTGACTTTTCAAATAATGCCTAAAATCCTTTCTGAATTCAGATTTGAAAGGGTAACTGGGAGGCTTTGAATCTGAGTCCTTCTGGGTGGATTTGATGAACAGCTGATTGCTGTTTTGCTTAAGCTATACTCGTATGCATCAGCTGTCCACAGTCTTCAGGAGTAATGTGTAGGTAATTAACTTTCCAAAAGCTGGAACCAGTGGCGTGCCTAGCTTGACGGGATGAATGAAGGGTTCCCTGTGCCAAGATTGGTACCTAATCAAACTTCATGGGCTCTGGGTGGGAACAGAGCTCCAGTCCATTGGAGTTCAAGTCCATTTGCCTTTGATAAAATGCCATTTCCTCTTTCTAATGAAGAAAAAACAAATGATGTTTCAAGATACTTTTTTGAAGAAAAAGAAAGAAGTGAAATGGGCTTTAGATGTTAAATGCTTCTTCCTGAACAACTTAACACATAGATGGGTCAAACAAATAACTGAAAGGGGAAAATGGGGAACAGCTGTCACAAGAGTCAAGCTTTACAAATTTAGGAAATTATCTTGCAAAGCTCAAGGAGCTCACACTGAGAAACAAGAAAAAGGTGATGCTGAGTTTCCCTCTGGACTGGGCTGGGAAAATGTGAGAGGATATGACAGACATTTCTACTCACTGTATCTCAGAATGCAAATATTGGAAAGGGTTGGGCAAAGGTGAGAGTCTGGATTCCAGAGACACCATTCCCCTGACCTTGGGATTATGGTCAGTTGTTGGTACTACATCCACACAGGACTGAACTAGACATCTGCACGGGCACCAAGCTCTCAAACACGCTTTCTTCTCTTTGTACTCCTCAGGTCCAGGGGAACTTTCGGAGCATCCTCAAAAATCCAGCCATTCCCGTTTCCTAGCGTGGGTCTGAAGAAACACTAATGATTTCTTATCCAATCTACTTCTGTATGTTGGAATCGCTGATCTCAACTGAGATTTACTGATCGCAGAAATTCTTTTGCCAAAAGTGTTTTCCTAATTCTCTACACAGTATACCTCTGATCCCAAGAGGCTTGAAAAGTTCCGTAATTGCCCAGAAATGCAATGCTTGCACTGTTTTATTGCAGTTACAAAATGAAACATATACATGAAAATTAGGAGAACCATTAGATGTGGTGTATTAACTAGGTATTATGGGCATCCTGGCCATGGCCATGACATCACCCATAGCCAACAAGAAGTCTCCTGGTGATGCACTTCTTACCACAATTCATAACCAGGTTGTTTATTAAGGACTGAAACGAGAAGACAAAATAAAGACCTTTGGTGAACATAACACTTCTCTGATCTTTGAACCTCATCTCATTCTCCAAAGCTGGTCTTTCTTCTCTAGACATGAAATTATTCTTAAAGAGAAAGGGCTAATTGATGAAAACCTGAAATTCTTTAAAATTATACTCTAGAATAATACTAGACCACGAGAATCTGTAGCGCCAGAGGAAGAAACTTTGTAAATCAAACTAACATCATGAAGGAATAATAAGCATAATGATAGAACTTCTGTAAAATAAAACAATGTTTAGCATCTAGGTAGTTCATTTTCTGATGGTAGAATAAATTATGAAGTTAGAATATATACCAAATATGAGGAAAAAAGGTCTACACAAGGCAAAAACATATATGGACTGGGGCTGGAGCAATGGCTCAATATTTAAGAGCACTTACTGCTCTTGCAGAAGACCTAGGTTCAGTTCCCAGCACCCACATGGTAAATAACAATCGTCTATAACTCCAGTACCTTCTGGCCTCCACAGGCCTTGCATGCACATGGTGCACTTACGTGCATGCACACAAAACACTCATATACATAAAAATAAACAATTTTTATGTATTATGGGCTGCATTTTAAATCTAGTGAGTTTATTCAAAGTATTATCTTTCATGCCATATTCTTATAACACATTTATCCCGTCGCTTGCCAATATTTAGATGCTAACTCTTCCTAACTGTGTTATTTAGAATTTTTTTCCAAAGAAGGACTCACTCATTTGTTGTGAACGTTTAAAGGAAAATCGAGGTGTAACGTATGTGTATAGAGCAGAGTCTAACATATGCATGCAATCTCTGAATATCTTTATAAGTTACAATTTTTTCCATTTTTTAAAAAAAAATTCAAATATCCAAATTTTATGTTACCTGTTAACTCAAGTCTTAGTTTAATTTCATATTAGCAAACCTAAACTGTTATTAATATAAAAACTGTGAATGTAGGGGAGAACATGTGGAGGGGGATAAACAGGTTGGAGGAGGGGTAAGAGAGAGTGGGGGGTACCAGTTCAGAGAATGCAGTACACACATGCTGAAACTGCCAATTTTAAATAAATAAACTCAATTTTAAAAAGAAAAAGAATCCTAATATTTACATCATCATTTTCTCATCATTTTCCTGCTGCCTTTGACAGTGTGAGAGTGTCCAGGTAGAAAGTTTGTTGCGTAACCATTGTCTCTTTCTTTCTTAGCTTATTTTTTAGCTTACCACAAAGCATGACTTTCAGAATTTTACTTGTAGCTGAGTGAGGACATGGCACGTGAGCCAGTTCAAGCCAGCAAGCGCTGGGGGTGGGAATGTAGTAGAATTTCCCATAATTCTAAAACGCAGTCTTCACCTTCAATAAAGTCACCTTACCAGCACTGGTGATAGTCTATGCATATTTCTTTAGAGAAAAATAAACATATTATTTGAGGCTTTTGCTACTTGGGATTTTCTTCGATGTATGTCTAAGCTTTATTTGAAATGGTTAGGAAAACTCACTTAAAAGAAACTTTGGAAGATTCCTCAAGTATTTCCATGAAGAACTCTGCCATTATGAGGTGGAGAGGAATCATGTAGACTTGTAGTTCATTAATATACTGCTTGCTCTTTAAGAGGTACTTTGCATATGTTATCTCCCATGACCCTTTCCTTGTCAACAGTATTGTATTCATTTTGCAGGACAGAAATTATCTGTACCAGAGAGAAAAGTATCTCTTCAACTACCAAGTACTTACGTCTGTGAACTTAACTTCCCTGGTCTATAGCTCCTCACCCCAAATCTCATTCTGAAAAGATCTGAGGTCCCCCTGGGTCGTGAAATTCTGCTGAGAGGCAACTGGGGAGTGGTCCTTGTGTTCTGTGTAAGGCACCCTCTCTAACAACGTGGGGATGAATGTCCTAGGACAGAAAGTTCTGTTTGTCTGTATAGGAAGACAGGCTCAGGGCAGAGCTCCCCTGTGGGGAACGTTCTCATAGCTTCTTCTCTTGGGAGAGATACAAGAGAGCTTGCTCAGCATTCAAGCCAACCTCTTGTCTTCAATGGCTTTGATTACTTTTTTCGTGAATTCATACCAGCATAGATAAAGGCAAGTTTTATTGTTTTGAAGATTGCTTTCCCACTATCACGGCACGTTCTGGCGTCTACACAAACTTTTGCATCAATACAAATCTGTAGAAATCAGAAGCTACAATTCTCATACAACAGAGAACAGTGTTTGTATTTCTAGGCCTGAGCTACCTGACTTTATTATGTTTCTAGTTCTATTAATTTTCCTGCAAGTTTCCTTTTTCTTTATGACTAAGACTCCATTGTTGGTATGTGCCACACTTTATTCACTTGTCTGTTGATGGACATCCAGGCTGATTCCTTTTCCATCCCGTTGTGACTAGAGCAGCATTGAACATGGATGAGCAAGTGCCTCGGTAGTAGGATATGGTGTCCCTTGAGTATATGCCCAGAGGTGACATAGCTAGGTCACGCTGTGTGTCTACTTGGAACTTTTAAAAATACCTCCACCTTGATTTCCACAGTGACTGCACCTGTTTACACTCCCATCTGCAGTGAATTAAGTTTTCTCTTTCCTCACACTGTCACCAGCGTTTGTCATTTGTTTTCTTGATGCTGTTCTGACCAGGGTGACATCAAAGTATTTTAAGTCAAATATCTCTTATGCCTAAGGGTGTTGGACCACTTTAAAAACATTTATGGGACATTTGTATTTCTTATTTTGAGAATTCTCTGTTCAGTTCATTAGCCCATTTTAAAAATCCGAGTTCTTGTTTTGGGGGTATTTTGTGCATGAGTACTACATTTACGTCGTTTCTATCCCTCCCGTTCTCCCAGCCAACTGCTCCTGTGTCCCCCTACTCTCTTTCTGTTTCTGGTCTTCTTCTTTGGTTAGTACTGCTATATATACACACATTTATAAGTGTACATATTTACATATATGTGGTACATTTAGTGGTACTCATGTGCTTAGGGCTGAAAACTTGGGATTAGATAACTTCTCAGGGAGCTAGTCCCCAGAGAAAGCTAATTTCCCCTCCGTCAGCATCCAGTCTGTAGCTGTTTACCTAGGGATGGGACCCATTCACATGGGCATGTCCTCTGGTGTTGTCATCACACAGGTCTTGTTAGGCTACCATGCCATGGAGAGTTCATGGGTGTAGTTCCCTATCATTCTATAACGTGTTATCTAGCTGTAGGCAGCCTTTTCCTCTGGCTCCAATGGTCTTTCCACCCCTTCTGCTGCGATGTTCCCTGAGAATTAAGTGTAGGGGTTGCACTGTAGATCTATCGATTGGGGTTAGACATCTCACAGTCACAGTCTGCCTTTTGGTCAGTTGTAGAACTTTATTATAGTCTCCATTTATAGAAATGTTTTTGATGGGTGTTGAGAATACACTCTGCGAATCTAAGAATACATATTTAGAATTTAGTAAGAAACGACATGGGTCTGGGGAAGTGGCCATAGTAAGTTCCTTTCTAGGGCCTACAACCTCTCCAACCACATTTGCTTAGCTATGTTCGCAGCACCATGCAGGGATTCTCTCCTACTGAGCAGACCTTACATCTGATTAGAGAGCTATTGGTGACCTCCAAGATAAAAGTGTCATTATTGCACCAATAGGCATTTTGCTGCAGTACAGTTTTCACTGGGTTCTTTTTTTATTGCTTCTTTTTTTTCTGAGTTCTTTGTATATTTTAAATCTTAATCCTTTATCAGATCTATAGCTGGCAAAAATTTCTATTTGCTAAGTCTATATAATATTGATTTCTTCAATAGAAGACAAATGGCTACATCCATAGTTAGAAGGAAGTGTGCAGTCGAGCTGGTGTTCCCAAAACGTGAAGTATGGAGAGCAAGACAGGGCTTCAGGCAGAGTAAGCTGAGCAGAGCACAACCTTCCTGTGCAGCTATCTGCACCACATCCAGCTCTTTTTAAGGGTTTCTGTTGGCTTGTGCTGCTTATCATGCTTGCCTTAATAAGTTCTTGACCAAACCAGATCCCTCCAGCTTTCTTCTCTGTGAATGGTCTATCATCTATAGAAATGCCCACAGAGCTGTTCAAGAGAAAGCCTTGTTTTCAGTGTCCAACACTGGTAGATGGGGGAGTGGTTGTTTGTTGACTGACTCATAGACTGTAAAGGGAGAAACGTAGAATGATTAAGTACACAGTAGAGCCAGCCATGTGGCCTGGGTTTGTTTCCTGGTTCCTGGTGCACATAAGGTGTATGTTTGCTGAGGTCCTGGACTACTCTGAACCTCATCTGTAAGATGGAGATGATACTATTCCTCACAACCCCTGAAGGGTTGGTGAGCCATTCAGTGGCCCTAGAATGAACCAGTATACTCTTGCTTCCATAGGGTTTTTACTGACTTTTGTTACAGAGCATCTTACCATAGGGGGTGAGATGGAACCAGCCAGACCTCTGGGTAGCCCTGAGTTCAGATCTGAATTGTTGAAATCACTTGACTGTTTTGCTCTCCTCCCTTCCTTCTGTAAGACATGGTATATATATCTTGGGGTGAAAATTTCTAAATGACCCTTCCCTGGCCAGTTGAGACAACTGCCCAGTGTCCTAGAAAGACAAAAACCATGATTGGAGGCAGCCACAGATGTCGAAGTTTCACCAATAACAAGTGTACTGCAATTTCTCTCCTTAAGCCTCCATCTCTTTCTCTGGCCCTGTGACATAAACTGACATTGGACCTGAGTAACAGGTGACTAAATACCTAGAACCTAAGGTCTACTCAACTCAAGAAACAATTTTTTGAGGAACTGAGTGGAAGAAGTGGGTTCAGGAAAGTATTATATTTTTCCAAGAATTAGCTTCATCGGTTTCAATCCTTTCCCATAATTAACAGGGATTTCCTAATGGAATGGGATGTTTTCACTAAAGAAAATCAGTTTTACCATGAGGTATGAAAAGCTTTCAGCTCTTGAGCTTGGTTCTTACAAAACCTTCCTAATAAAGTAGAAGAAGAAAAATAAAGTAACAAGGAGAAAAGAGGGTGGTTTACCCTGTCTACTTGACCTGCTGGGAAAGTTCAAGGCCTTGTAAAGAGATGCCCCTGAACTGGCCAGAAGAGGAGTCTCTGCTACGTTTGGATGTTGAATGTTCCCAATAACCCACATGCTGCTAACGGCCTGATCTCCAGGGTAGTACTGCTGAGTGGTGGAGCCTGTAGGAGGTCCACAGGCTACTGAATGCATGTCCCTCCTCAGGAATTCTGGGACACCCAAACCCTTCCTCGTTCCTTTGCCTCTTGACCCTGAGGTGAACCTTTCGTGCTGCCACATGGTTCCTGCCATTGAACACTCCACCAGAGACCTAAAGGCAATGAGTCCACCTGATTATGGACTTAGACTTCTAAAACCAAAACCAACAGAAATAGTTCTCTCAATAAATTAATTTTCTCGGGTTTTTTTTTTTTATAGTGACAGATGGCTAACTTGCATAGCCTCTTAACTTATACACATGCTACAGCTTGGAAAACTGTATGTTGTGTCCCAGTACAGAAAGAATGTGATCTGTTTGTCCTATTCAAACACCTGAATGCATCACTCGTCTCCATCATATCTGAGTTCCACTGTGAGTCACCACTGGTGTTAGGTGGTACACTGTGCCACTTAGGGCTGTGGTGTTAGGTGGTACACTGTGCCACTTAGGGCTGCAGGGCGGGATGGGAGCAAGCTCAAGCTCAGTTCAGTTTCCTTGAAGATGTGCCTCAGTCCACTTCACTGGTGCTTAAGGGAAGCCAAGCCTTTCAACCCAGCCCAGGGCTTCTCAAGCCTGTTTGTGTCCACCACCTCCTCGAGCTTCCGAATGGGTTTTGCTCTGTGTGTCCCAGTGCAGACCACCGTGGCACGGGTGACCATTAATACGTTATTTCCCTTTCCTGTTACCACAACACAAAGGGCTTCAGCACTGACCTTGCCATCAAAACATCCTTTGTTTGGAATGAAAAGCTGTTCACGGCTAGAGCCTTATCTACAGGGTTTAAGCAGAGGATCAAATCCAAAGAGCAGAATTCGTTTACTTTGTATTAAATGAGCTCGGGTAAGAAGTCTCCGTTTCGGCAGAAGGGTGCATTAATCACAAGTTGAAGAACAGATCTCTCTTTTCACGGCTCCTGGTTTACTTGCACTGCAGTTACACAGGGAGCCTTTTGTTCCTGCCAAGTAGCACTGTATTTAAATACAGTAAATATAACAAAATTGCCTTCTTAAAATTACACAAGAGTTCCTCCCGCGCAAGACTGCCATAATGGCCTCAGTGTTGTAGGACCAACTTCACGGCTTCAGAAAACCTCCAAATTAGTTTGGACAGATGGGTTTTATCCCATGGAAATCAATGAGTTTTTGTGAGTTTGACTTAATTTTTATGCAGCTAGCACTTTGAGATGAAATTAAAATATGTATGAAAAGCATATTAAAGTTTCCCTTGGGTCTGTAGCTGTTTGTACATTTACAAGGTGTTAAAGAGATGATTTAAAAACTAACTCTGTAAGGGATCAATGCAAGCGGACCATGATTTATGGTCTTTCATGACATTTTTGACACTTTGGGCCTAATGTCTTATGCGTGTTGAACCGCTAATTATCTTTTAATTCATAAGGGCTTCGTGGTATTTTATAAGTGTAATATAATATATGGGGCCGGATCACATAGGAAAGCTCAGAGAAGGAACATGCTTTACATGCTTGGTTGAGTGGGGAACACGTGTAAGCAAATTTGGGCCGAACCTGGCTGAAAAGTTTTCTTCAAGTCTCTGTAAGACTGGGGCATTGCTTTTTCCTGCCTAACTCCAGAGAAATAAAGGATTTTCCTTCTTAAAGGTAGGTATGGAATTCAGACCTTGGGAGATCAGAAGCTATATTTCTCATATAAATCAAGAAGTCAGACACTGTCTGTGATAAAGCTGGTACCCAGTAAAGAACAGTGAATTGAATAGCTGGATGCTAACTGAACCCAGAGATCAGTTGATGATTAAAATTAATATTTACCAAATATCCTAAAGAAACAAGGGGCGCTGTCTAGGTACCAACAGGTACCATGGCACCGAGCCCTGCCCCAGAAAGGGGGATGAGGTAAATTGGAATAAAACCTCCGCTGGGACCCAAAGCCAGAGAGACAATGATAGCATTCTCATTCCACGGCCATGAGGATGTTGGGGCCCCATGCCATGAGAGTTGGCCTGTGATGGTGCATCTCAGTGATAAAAACAGCAGTGGGGGTGAGCTTTTGAGAACTGCCTACTGAATCGACTTGGGAAGAAAATCCTGACCCAGCACCCAGCTGTAAGGATAGCCAGCCTGCGCAAGGCCAAGTCTTAGGCAGTATCCCTGGTCACTGAGCCCTGATTTTGAAATAAGGATATTTTTGCTCTGCTATGCTAAGGTGTCTTCTAACTAGTCTTCCCAGCTTTTAAGCAGGTGATGGGGTGAGCCCATAAAAAGGAGAGACCCCTTCTAAAAGTATTTCATGCCCATTTTCCACTTCTGCTGTATTTACATTATTACAACTCAGGAGTTGGGATGTCTGAACTACTTTGCCTGCAACTTGTGTGAGTGTCAAAGATGCATCTGAGGGTGGGAGGGAATGGGGGAGAAAGGCAGGCAATCGTTTGTATGTTCTCACCATTGAGTTGTGGGGCAGGTACTGTGGGATTGATACATTTCATGGATTAGTTTATTCAATAACAAAACAACCATCAGAGGTAAGGAGTGAGAGGCCGAGTCAGGAAGGTTGACCTTAAGCCTTTGATCAATCTCACAACCTCTTTGTTCAGCCTTTGAGCTCAGTGGGTGGAGTCTGGACTCAGAACAACAGGTGGGGTGGGGCACAGAATCCGCCCAGTTGGAGAAGTCAAGCATGTGTCTGAATAGTCACAGTGCAGGGTGCACGCGTGACTTATCATAAAGCAAGGGCACACATAAAATGCCGCAGACAGCAAGGGAGAATGTCCCAGGGAGGGACGTGATTCTTAAAGGAGACAGATTTATTGAGTCATGTATCTGGAGGTGTTTGGATGACAGTCGCACAAACCTCTACTGATAGTGCTGTTAAACTGAGTTACTTTGGACGTAAACCTGTCTCTGTACTTGGGTTATAAAGTTTGGACCAAAGCAAGTTCTCTACATTGGAAAGATACCTTAGCTTGATATGTAAACAAATTGGAACCTGGGGTAACCAAGGAACTGAGTTTCAGTCAGTCACAGGCCCAGGTCACTAGTCATCATGCCCAGGTTGCTTCTGCCTGTCACTTCCTCTGGTTGGCTGCAAATATGGTCTGCATCTGGAAGGGGTGGTGGTGAAGTGGACTTTCTGAACCAGACTTGGTCTGGAACGTCCTATTTTACCTTTTCTGTCCTAGTAAGTTTTGTTAAATTTACCCCAGCCACGATTACTCTCTAACAGCGTCATCTGTCTTCCTTATGGGCGTGTGACCCCTCCTCAATGACACTGTCCGCAGCCCAGGCATCTCTGAGGTCCTCTCTCCTCTTTCACTAGCTTGTTGCAGAATGACTCTGCCGGCATCATAGTTCCACCTCAGACAGGAACAGGGATAGAGGCAGCAGGTGCTTCAGGAAAACAAAGTTCATCACTTTATATCTTACTGACTCAACCCTGTCAATTGGCCATGCAGGACATAAGAGGAAGAAATGACCAGACTACTCAAAGTGACCACACCTTTTAAAGTCCCCAGAAGGGGAGGAGTTTCTGCTGTGCTGTCCTGAACAAAACAGTGGCTCTGCTTGTAACAGGACAGCACTCAGCAAAGTCTCCACAAGCCACAAAGGTGAAATGGTTTGGGACAAGCAAAGGAGGAAGCATGTCACAGGCAGGAGGGACCTCAGAAGGCAGAAAAGCCACCAGCAGGTTAAAAGAAGCCAGGACTCTAGGCTCGAGTGGGTAAAATTCAGTGGGAACTGAGTCTGGAAATGTCCACCAGGGTGAAATTGGATGGCTCGCCCTTCAGCATCTGCTTACAACAGAACTTTAATTCTACAGTTAACAAGGCAGCATTGGCAATTCAAATGCTTTACCTGACCTTTGTTGAGGTAAAATGTGTGTGCAATGAATTGCCGAGTGTTTGCATATGTATACAATCCCAATAATTATCCACCCTCCAATCAAGACAGTGGAGGCTCCCACCGCTCCTCGCTTTCCTCGCTCTTCTTTCTAACCCATCCTTCCCTCCCTACCTACTTTCTACAACTCTAGCTTTATTCAAGTTTTCTAAAACCCTTCAGATTTATCCATACTGTGACAAAAATCAGTAATTTGGTCATTTTTGTTACCGAGGAATGTGTTTTCCCATTCATTTCCCTATGGATTGATACTAGTTTCATTACAAACGAGCTTCTGTGAAGATTCATGTGCAAGTGTTTATGTGGATATATTCCTTCATTGCTCTTGAACAAATGTCCTGAACTCAAATGGCTGGACCATAGGATGGATGGGTTTATGTTTTAGAGAATTTGCTCAATGCTTTTCTAAAATTTGTGCCATTTAATATTCTGGCACTGACATGAACTGTCAGCAGGTGAGGGCTTCCTTTGATCCAGATTTTCTGCAACATTTGCAATGTCACTGTTTTAACTGAAGCCTTTCTCCTGCTAGATGACCCATGATTTCTTGTATTTGTAATAGGAAGCTCTCTGAAAAGCTGTGTCTTATTTTATGAAGTGTCTGAACTTTCTGCCTCTATTTAAAAAGTTGGATTAAAAAAAATCTTATTATCTTTATCTTTTTATGTGTATAGTGTAGTGCTTGAATGCACGTAAGAGTACCCATATCATGCAACGCCTACAGAGGTCAGAAGAGGGCATTGAGTCTGGAAAGGGGTTTCAGATGGTTGTTAGCCACTACGTTGGTGCTGGCAATAGATCCCAGGTCCTCTGTGAGAGCAGCCAGTACTCTTAACTACTGAGCCATCTCTCTAGCCCCCAAAGTTGGATTCTTGATCTTGATCAGAACACATAGATCCCCTATATGTTCTGGATATGAGTCTTTTGAGTGAAATACGTGTTACAAATACTCCCCCAGTCGGTGACTTGTCTTTGTATTCTCTTAACATTATCTATTAAGGAGCAAAACATTTTAATTGTATGGCTTGTCGACCTTTTCTTGTTTCTCCTTTTTCGTTGTTCTGAGAAATGCATGTGGAAATCAAGATCTCAAAGGTTTCCTCCTAAAAACATATATAGTTTTAGATTTTACATTTATTTTCAAATTTGAGTTAATTTTCACATGTAGAATGCAGTATGATTAATGTTCTTTGCTTTTTTTTCTAAACAGAATCCAACTAATTCAACAATTCATGGAAAAGACTGCTTTGTCTTTGAATGACCTTCATACTTCTGGTGAAAATTGTTAGTGCTTTTTTTCTTTTTACTCCCAGGCACACGTGCTTCTGAAATCTCTGTTCTTTTTCATTGATCTCTTTATTTGTATATTTTCCAACAACAAACTTCTTAAGATAGTGTGTTTCATTTTAAAGTTCTTTATTTTTATTAATTTCTCAGCCACGGTTCCTACAAATAGTGATTCTATCCTAGTTTCCTTCCTTTGTAACTAAACTGAATTACAGATAAGGTTAGATTTATGCATTTATTCTATTTTTGTTCTTTATGTTTATTTTTTATTATTATTTTTAAAGACAGGGTCTCTCTGTAGGCCCAGGTGGCCTAGAACTCTCTAGGTAGACCAGGCTGGCCTCAGTCTCACAGAGATCTGCCTGTCTCTGTCTCCCAAGTGCTGGAATTAAAGGTGTGTATCTTTTCCTCAACTGTTTGGGAATGTTGCATATGCATACAACATGCTTTGAGCAGGACTACCTCCATGCGCTACGCTTTAATTCCTCCCTTAACTTCATACCATGATTTTCTCCCAACTTCTTGTGTTCTTTATTTCCAGAGTCCACTGAGCTCTGCCAGTGTGTATATGAGTAGAAAGGCCATCAACTAGAGCATGGGAAGCCTCCCTTTCCTAGCAGTCATCACTTGTCTATAACTCCTCAGCCTGGAGTGGGATTTATGACCATCTGCCCCTCCATGCTGGGATTGCTGTCTGGCTTGGTCACATGCATGTCTCATGAATGCTCTCACAGTCACATGAGTTCATATGAGCAACTGTCCTTTTGTGTCTGGAAAACATTGCTTCACTGTAGTCATCCATCTCTTCTGCCTCTGCTAATATCTCTGCCCCTTTTCTGCAATGATCCCAGAGTCGCATGCACGTGTGTGTGTGTGTGCGTGTGTGCGTGTGTATGTGTATGTGTATGTGTGTCTCTCTGTGGGGGTGATATACAGGTCCCATGTAAGGTTGAGCATTCTGCAATCTCCTATTCTCTGCAGATTGACAGTTGTGGGTCTCTGTGTTAATCACCATCTATTGCTAAAAGAGGCTCCTCTAATGAGGGCTGAGAGATGTACTAATCTGTGGGAATATGATAAATCATTAAGAGTCGGTTTAACACTATGTTCACTTAGCTCATTAGAATAATAGTCGTAGGTTCACTTCTAGGGCCTAGGAGCTAGCTAGCAATCAGCTCTTGTGACAGTTAAACCTTTGCAACCTCCTATCTGCCTTGGTAAAGATAAGTGTCAAGGAGCACAGCGTGGAGAATCACCATTCCCTAATATTTCACAACCAGTATCCCAGTGACAAGTATCATACCTCAGGCCGTTTCATTTTTATTTACCCACATGGAAAAAGATGCAAATGTGCAGCATACCTGAATTTCTCTTTGACTACTTTCTAGTTAAATCGAGTCATTAAACTGTTTACACACATTTATGAGGCTAGCATTTGAATTTTTATATATCCCAGCTAAACAGAGAGCATTTTCCTAATTTTGTGAGCTCTGTGGCAACTAGATTCAAGATCTCTGAAACTAAGTCATGGTAGGGACCAGAACTTCCCACCTTCATTTTTGCTAGGTTTGGACAAACTTCTGTTTGGTTCTCTACCTCCAGCACAAATTCAGGAAGCTTTCCTCCTTTCTTGGCATCCCGGGAAAGAGGCACTGGCTGGCAGGAACCACAAGCACAAATGGGTTGCTACAAGCTGCCATCAAGGCTCGGTGGATTTTCTCGTCTCTGATAGCAACAGCATTTCTGACTGCAAATTTTATCCCCACAGGGATCACTTGTAGGTGCTCAATGTTTCCTAATTGAGTACAGTGTGTATACTGACCATTCCAAGTTCATAGACTGAAAAAAGCAAAGTTAAATCACCTTAGAAATACCGAGTGATTTAACATCAGAGACAATCAGAAACCTGGCTAGAAGCATCTTCAACTAGATTATGATGTCTCAAGAAATGTTCATACTTTCTCCACTGTTATGCTCCGGCTCTACCGCAGGTGTCCATTATAAACACACCGTGCTTGTTGTTGAGTTTTAGAGTTCTCAGGCTGCATAGAAGAAATTAGCCTTTTCTTATTTTTATTCCACCAGGAAAATACTGCTGTGTTTTGTTTTTCTCTTTGCAAGGAAGGATGAGAACAGTTAAAAGTAGAAGAGATCCACACCTCCAGGTTCCTAGTTCAAAAAGAGAAAGGACCTTCCAGTGTTCTCCCAACCCTCTACAGAAAGAAGTCAGAACCTGGTCTCTTGGTCCTTATATTATATTGTGTGTATGCTTGTGGGTGTTATGGGTATGCCTGCTTCTGTGTGTATTTATGTATATGTGTGTGTGTATGCCTGTGTGTGTTTATATGTGTGTACTTGTGTGTGTTTGTGTGTACATACCTGCATTTTTTGATGTGTTATGTGTGTCTGTTTGCTTCTGTGTATACTTGTGTATGTTTGTTTGCCTGTATGTTTTTGTTTGTGTTATGTGTGTGTCTGCCTCTGTATGTGTGTCTGAGTGTGTCTTTATGTGTGTGAGACAAGGTCTTTGTGTAGCTCAGGTTGGCCTCAGGCCTTAAAGTTATCCTCTTCCTGTCTCTGCTTCTCAAGTGTTAGGATTACTGGTATGTTCCACTATACCTAGCACGAAAGGATATGTCTGAAATATTGTTTCATTTTGGTCACTGAAATCACTAGTCTAGGCATCATGCTATTGCTAAAATTAACTATCAAAAGCACAACCAAACTGTGATAAGGTTAGAAATGGATTGGGAGATAAAACATTTCTTTAAAACTCTCTAATCTTTCTCCTTTAATTTCTGCTGAGGTGTACCTGGGGCCAGCTCGAGTCTGTCAGTGTCTTCTTCATACTACATACTATTTTGGATGTCAGTCTGCCAGCACTTTGAGTCTAAAGAATGTGGACTGACTTTTTCTGCATCCAGAATGTCTATCACAGTCTTGCAGGGAAGCCCAGACTCCAGCTATGCAAAGCAGGAGGCCTCAACAGCAGGCTGTCCTGCGGACACCATACAGCTAAGGAAATAACCCTAGGTTTCAGACCAAAATGAAGATGCCCAGGGTAGTAAAAATTCACATCGGACAGGAAGTCTGCGTTTATTACCTGAGCTGCTACAATTATTGGCAACAAGATAACTAGAATTTATTTAATGCTGGTTTCTGTGGAAATTTTGGTTGTTTGATCATTTACACTAAATTGAGTAAGAGATTTAGGGGATACTGAAGTAGGATGAAATTGTAAGGACAGATAATAGGGACGATTAGTGTGCTTTGGACCGCAAAAGTCAGAAAGAATGAACTGTGTCCATCTGGAAGGTCAGCCTCTTCTCTGTAAATGGCATCCAATTCCTCTCCAAGTCTCTTTCCCACCAGGGACACTCTCTGTACTGAAGCAGGTGACTCCTCTGCCTTCCTGTCTAGTCATCACACCCTCAAGCAGGCTGGTTTTCTTTCAGTGTCTTAGAAATATCATCCTTCCTCCTGCCTCAAGATCTGTGTGAAATCTCTTCTTAGCCTGTTCTTTCTTTTAGCTTCTTTTCTAGGTTGGTTTCTCCTCATCCATCACGTTGGCCTTCTTTCGGTGTCTCACAGTTTGTTGGGGAACTTACCTGCAATGCTGTCTCCTGTTCTGGATCCTGTCTCGGTGTTCACCATCCACATCACCCTCTAATGTTAATGCAGAGCATTTTTTACGGTGTGTACTTATCCATACTTACTTGATGAATATCTCCTTCTCTATTCTGTGACACGTTGAGGGCACACTCTGGGCTTGTTGATTTGAAGTTGCACTGCCTGTGCCTACCACAGAGTTACCACAGTATTCCCACGGAGATGCCACAGAGCTCTCACAGAACTCAGATAGTGCTCCCACAGAACTCAGATAGTGCTCCCACAGAGCAACTAGTGTTCCCACAGAGCCCAGCACACGAGTCTCAACAAATAGCTGTTGGGTGAAACTGTGCATTGTTATGGGAGACTGTCCTTCATGACAGGGACCCTGCAGAAATCGACTGGCACAAAGGCATAGCCAGAAAAATAGTGAAATCGACCCTCAAATCACCAGCTGTCATAACCTGTGTCTGGACTTCCCCAGAACCCCCAGCTCGGCTGCTGTATACTAACCCTCTCATTTCCTCTCGTGACTCTAAGTCAGTGCATGCTTTGTGGTTTAATTTCCTCTCGTGAAAGCAGGTACGCTAAGAAAATAGCAAGGACCAGCATACTCTCCAGTCCATCCTTGGAAGCCTGGCCAACAGACACGGGGAGATTATTAACACAATAAACCATAATTCTGCAAATTTGTACTCGGGGACCTTTTATTGCCTGGTTGGGGACTATTTAATCTATGACTTGACTCCTTGGTTACTGGATTACTTGGTTACTAAGTAACCAGAAAATTGACACATGAACCACAGCTTACAAAAGATGCTGTGTCCAATATTATATTTTATGAACTTAGTAAAAACTCCAGTTACATATTTAGAGTTTTTAATGAAGTTTATGGCATTTTAGTACACACATTCCATATCATAACCAATTTCCTAACAGGTTTAGGTTTCCTTGTAACACTGGCTCTGTGAACACTTTTCTGAATTTTTGCCTTTATTGATAACTTTTAAAGGCTCCCTGACACCACATAAATGATTCTAAAATTAAAATACCTGAAAACGTTTCCATGGAGCATATGTCTATTCTAGACTTTGTTCTTTTGCTAAAATTTTATCTATGATATGGTGAAAAAGATTTTAAACTTGGCGTTTGAAGATCTGTGTTTGGATTCTGCTTCACCACTTGAGCTGTGTGACATGGTGAGACCCTGTCATGGCTGAGCCTCAACTTCCCCTCAGTAAGTGATAATTGTTTCTTAATTTGGAGGGCAGCGTGAGGAATTAAATTAAACCATATATGAAGGAATTTCATGCTCTATAAAATACCACAGCAATGTTTTATTAATAATAATAATATTATGGAAGCACTCTGCTGCTCTTGTTAGAATATTCTCACATTTTTGTCTTTGATTCCACATGTACTATGGTTCCAGTAACAGCTTTATAACCATATTACTTCAAATCACAATCTCTTAAAATATTATTTTGTTCACGCACTGCCTTCCAAACTTTAACCCAGAGCTGAGTAGGAAGGGAAGTGTCAATCTCACTGGCTTTCTTTTGGCTTTGCTGTGGGCAGACCCAGCCTGGGCTCATGGTTCTGGCTTTGCTGTGGGTGGACCCAGCCTGGGCTCATGAGTCCTACCACTTTGCAGAGCATCCCCAGGCTAGCTAGGCAGTAGGACACAGATGGTGGAGTAGACAGAGGGGTGGCAGGCAGCCACTCTAAGAATGCTGTGGTGTCCTGGCTGAGACCAACTCTTTTTGCTAGACACTATTCTGTGATATCAGTACTAGACACATAGGCCCTGCAGTTTCCTCTGCTTTCAGGAGACACACAGGTATCTGTCAAAGATCAAGGAGAAGGAGGCACAGGGAGATGAAGGAACCAGTTCAACCTAAGCCCCTGTTGAGAGTTTTCATTGGGGTAAGCACCGAGCTCCACATATGACCTCCCTTTAAGGAGGTAGAAGTTAAGTGATGTGGACCTTGTAACACAGTAAGTCCAGCCTGTTCAGAGGTGAATAGATCCTTTTCAGGCTCTATCTGAGCTGCCTTCCAGCTCTTTAAGGGGCCTCGATTGTGCCTTACAAGATGACTTGGTTGGCAGACAGATCACCCACTTAGGACTTCCCCCAGCCTTGCAGTGCTTAAAGAGGAGCTGATACCCAGAAGAAAGATGTACACTGTATGTTCCAGTTTGTTGCAGTCTCTTCTAATCCTAAATCAAGGATGCTTTAGTCTGCATGCAAAAGTGAAAGTTCAGAGAGATTAGTGGCTAGACAAGTTCACACAGCCAGGCATGTGCAGATGCAGGCTTGGCCACCCTCTTTCCTACAGTTACTGGGTTACTGTCCTTAACTCTGTGATTCACTTCCACACCTGGATCAAACCTTCCCCAAATTATTGACACAAGGCTTAAATAATAAGCATTTTAGGTACATTTTTTTTCCTTTTAAAAATCTAATTGAAAATATCTCAATAACCTGATTATCACTCAGTATGTGATATGTCCCAGCTATCAGTCTGCACATCACAGGGATGACAAAGAAGCCACCAAATAAAGCACATTTTCCAAATGAAGTAATTCCATCATGGTCCGCAGTCAGGTCTCTCCGACACAGGAGTCCCTACTATTTCAGCACTTTTCTGTAATGCCAGAGTAAGTTGTCCCCTGAGAGGGAAGTTCAGCACAGAGAATGGGGTTTCAGGTTAGAAGAACAGAATATGGATTCTTTGACAGATTCTTCAGCTTGCGTCGCATTTCTAATAGCGATGACATTGCTGATGCCACATGAAGTCGGAACAGTCTGACTTAGCCACTTGGATCCTTAAAAACTGATTGAAAAATTACCGCTGAGCAGCGTGCAGGAAGAATGAAGGCCCTTTAACGGAGCTTTTATGCCAAGCATCTCATTTACTCCCTTCTCTAATGGCCACATGTTATTAAACCTTTAGAAAATGAAGCTTATTACAGGCATGAAAAGCAGAAGGAGAAGAATGCAGTGCCCTGCATTCACCCTGGCACTTTGTGAAGAATAATGCCCACTCCTGTGATACTCAGGCTCCTCCCAGAGAAGAGCAAGGAACCCGAGACTGCAGTTCATCAGCTTCTTGGGACTTGGAGAGAGCTGAGACAACCCAGACCCCAGCCCAAGTAAGGGGTTTGGTACCTTGAACTGACCTAACTCAGGTAGCTGGGAAACTAAACAGGAACTGCATGAAGGATGAGTGTCTATGATTTACAGAGTGCTTTTACATTGTCTCCCACACAAGGAGGCTGGTCTCCTTTCCATCTGTGAGGATTCGAGTGCAGTGAAATACATACATTCTAAAATAGGTTTTATTATTATATTGTTACCATTTTTAGTCACCAAAGTAGGGCTTTAGTGCACAAACTACAGGGATGCATTCCTTTCTCACTATATATTATAAAAAAATTACAGATTATGAAAATGAACATTTAAAACCAGATATAATATATATGTATATATATATTATATAAAATATAATATAAAAACATGCCTATAATCTCAGCACTTAGAAAGATGATGCTGTGGAGAGTGAGATGTGGCCAGCCCAGTCTACATAATGAGTTCAAGGCCAGTCTTCACTACATAGTAAGACCCTTTCCCAAAAAGAAAATGAGGGATGGGAGAGATGGCTGAGTGCTTATGAGAACTGGCTACTCAGGCAGAGAGCCCAGGTTTGATTCCCACAACCAATGTGGTAGCTAACAACCATCTATGACTATGGTTCTAGGAGGTCTGATGCCTTCTTCTGGCCCCCATGGACAGTGCAGGTATTGGTATGCTTATAGACATGCAGACAAAACACCGATATGCATAAAAAAATGAATAAATAAAACATTTAAAACAGGAAAGGAAAAGGAAAGGACAAGAAGGGAGGGGAAGAAAAGCAATAACAAAACGATCATTTATGAGACTTCATTCACAACATGACACCATCATGTGACATCAGTGCGCTGATGAAGACTGACGAACTTTCCTTTCCTTCCACAGTCTGTTAGTGCATTACATCTTTGTGACTACAAATATAAATGTGAGAATCATCTAGAAAGTGAAGCCACACATGAAGTGGTCCTTCATCCTCATAAGTGTATCATGAATTCTCTCATGGTAAAGCCTGGCATTCAGCCGCACCCCACCCCCAACTATGAACCGACTGAACGGATAGATAATGTTCTTTAGAGAGATTAGTTTATTCTTTGTTACTTACAAGGAGTTCATCCCCAGAGAGAGAGAGAGGGAGATTTCATATGGCAGAGCCTGCGTTTTGATCACAAGTTCCCCTGGGACTCTGGAACATGCACCCAAGATTGAGACCTGGCACCATGCCCACCTCTCTCCTTCCCAGCCTTCCCTGCGTTTCCGCTAAACCTCCCACCTTAAGTCATTGGTTAGTTGGCTGTCAATCACATTTGGAAGTCCATCCCTCATAGCAGACAGAGAGAAAAACTGCTTTTCTATGCAATAACAAGTCAGTTCCAAGGGGGCTCCAGAAGAAAGTTCTTACTCTGCTGAACTACAAGAGGGCCTCTCATGATCTAGTGTTCCGAGGAAATTTACAGACTCCAGTTGCCTAAAACATTCATCCTCAATTAGGAGTACAGCCTTCCAAGCAGCTGTCTCTTTGAGGGTGATAGCCACAGTGTAGTGGAAAAGTCCAATATCCAAGGTGGAGTGTGCCACCGAGGCCTTTACACAGCATTTCAGATGATTTCATTAGAGAGCTGTATACGCAGTAGAACTCTCAATCTTCTCCTATTCCCCTCTAGAGTTAAAATTGGTTGAGTCATCATCATATTCTAAGTGGAGAATAGACACCTCTGTCCCTCTCAAACACAGACACAGTATTATAAAATGATCCATGTAGCAGCTGAGGTCATGTCTCACTAAGGACTAAGGATTAGAAATTGCCAAAAGAGAATTCTGGAGACCCACATAGATTTTAGAGCTTTGGTTATTTTCCTCATGACTGAAGTTCAGCTGTGAGTCAAGGAAGTGTTTTCTCAAGCTATCTCGAATAGAAAAAATAGACTTGAGTTGAGTTCTCATTTAATGAGAAGCTAAGAATAAAGATCCAATCATCATGGCACAATCCCAACCACAGCTCGGTCCTCAGCTTCTTTCTAGGCTCTACCTTCTTTACTTTACTTGGCCAACATGAGTCTCTTGTGTTTATATGCACCTTGTAAACAGAGGAATGGGTTCTAGACTGCTCTAGACTGGGTTTATAAGGATGTCTGTTCAGTGAGCAGAAAGGAGGACACAGCTCCTTCCCCTGGATCATAAGCAGGTACCCATCTGTCTGTTATAAAGGATGCTGCATCCCTGAGCTCAGGTTCTCGTGTAAGTACAGGCATCTCTTGATCTGATTCCCACTGCTCTGTGGGATTTGAACTTAGGGACAATATACAAATTTGCCTATGGCCATGCTGTCTGACGCAACATGAGTAATAAGGTCCTTTGTTTCTGATCCAGGAAGCTTGTGTCTTCTGGTAGCATCTGTGAAAATAGTGTTAGTGTAATGTATAGCTTGTAAAGAGCTCAGATCTTTCATATACATGTGTAATCTCTGTGCCTCCCAGTGGATTTTATTCAGATTGGGTTGGCATAGTCATGAGTCAAATCGTAGAACATAATGTCTCCTAGGAATAATGCAAGTGGTCTTTGTTTAAGCTTGGGTTCCTAACCCATCACCAAAAACCAGGATGAATTTAGTTAGCTTCTCCTGAGGCTTATCGGGTATGTGGGAATGAAGAGGATGCCTGAACAAAACCCGAGTTCTGTGAGGAAGAAGAAAGGAATATTGACTATTGTGTGGGCAACCAGAATCTTCTCGGCTGCAACTGAGCTTCCCACTAAAGGAAGCTTATCCAGATCCCTCTGTTCTTAGGAACTGTGTAAGCATAAGGTCTCCCCTCCAGCACAACACGGGGATGCTCATATTTCAACCTGAAGTTATGAGTTTAGGCATTAAGGGATCTGGTTCAGATCATAAATGCTATACAAATCAACCCATATGGATTAAGTGCTGCCACAGTCTATAACAGCTACACGAGGGTCATGATTTCAGTCTGGTTAATAGACTGTAATACACTCAATGGTTTTATGAAACTCAGGTCTTGGGCATTCATCATAAGTGTGAAATTTTATATGGTCTTGTAGAAAACCAGCAAGTCGTACACAGTTCTGCCTTCTGCTCGTAGGGGAAGGCTGTAGTGTCAACTGAAGGCTGACTTGGGTGGTCAGGCTTCTGGGGACAAGGCTGTGCTGGCTTTGCATGGGACCCAGTTATGTCACATAGTATCTCACCACACCCCTGGGGTGGAGTATAATACTTCACCTAATTTGAAGGCTACTGGATACCGGGCTCATGTTTCTTCTTTTAATCCCTAACAATAATAACTACAGTGCACTAAAGTGCATAATCCTGTCTCCACACTGGACTTTGGGGAGAGCAAATATGTTTCCAGTGTGCAGTGTCCAAACTTACAAATTGGCCAGTTAACTCAGAAGGCACTCTCCCCGCCATCAGGTTGGAATTGAGCTTAACGATGAATCTAGAAGTGTTCTTTCTATTCCACCTATTTGTGAGATCTTAGGAATATTACTTCCATCCTTTGAACCTGTTCTCTCACTGTCGCTAAGCAGGTAGTTATCCACCTACCTCAGGTTGCTGTGAATAATAGATAAAGGAATATACGAGAAAGAGAAATGTCACCTAAAACAACACCAACTGCTACTTATTAAACTCAGCAAGTGTACTGAGGGTAAGATAGGATTGTAATCAGAATCACTCTCTGTGGCTAAAATTCCTCTTGGAGGGGGCTAACTAAATTTAGTCTTTCCCTCTCCAGGTCCTACAACAAACACACCAATTTCCCAACTCACAGGTAGGCAAATTCTAGCTAGTTTACTTGGGCTTACTAACAGAGCCCTGGGTGGCGGTTACTTACAGAGTGGGCGCCCTTCGTCCCCTCCATAAGTTACATTAATAAATCCACAATGAGGCTTGGATCTCCTGACTTCCTGTTGGTCCCATCCAAAGTGACCAAAAGGGAAGGGAAAAGGGGCCTGCCTCCTGGGGCCCTCAATTCAAATGCCTTTAGCCCCTCCCCAGCTCGTCTTTCTTCCACGCAAGGTAGTTCTGGATAAATACCACCTGGCCTTGGGGTGGCGGGGAGTTGTCCACAGCTCACCCAGCTTGTCCCACAAAGAATCAATTCACTCTACACTATCCTATCTTTAAAAATTTAAGTGATAAAGAATTTTACGTAATCATCCCTTACTTCGTAAAAATTAATTTTGTATCCCTTCAAAACGCTTGTTCTGTGTTGGTGCCTAGAAAGTCATCTCACTATGTAATACACGAACTAAGTAAGCACTATGTATAGTAACAGAATCATAGAGTGGAAAGGATGTCTGCTTGTTGATTCCTAGAACCTGGGGTTATGTTACCTGAATGACAAAAGGGACTTTGAAGGACCGTGTGATAGAATCCTTAGCCTGGATTTCGTAAGTGGGCTCTAATACTGTGAGTCTCTCAATCAGATACTCTTTTGCAGCTGTGGTTGGAAGGTGATGGGAACACAAAAGAAAGTCTAGTTGTGATGACGGGAGGAAAGGGATTGTGAGCCAAGGAACGTGGGTCATGTACTAGAAGGTGGAAAATGCAAGGACACAGATTTTCCCTTAGAATAGACAGAAATAACACAGTCCTTCAAAGAACTGAATTTTATTCCAGTAGCAACTTACCAACCTATGCAAAATATAGGAATAATTTAAGCCACTAAGTCTGAGCTCATTTGTTACAGTAGCAGAAAAAAATTAACCCTATCGATGACAGGCACTTTCCTGCAGGTTTAATTCATTTATATGGTTCGGCTCTCACCAGCCTCTGCACAGTGAGGGCTATCAAAAGATCCAGCTTGGAGAGATCACACAACTTACAGCCAAAGTCAAAGCCTGGATCCAATTCCAGAGCTTAATATGTTTATTCTCTATCGCCATTATGAGCCCTGTGGTGGTTTGAATGAAGAATGAACCTCATAGGCAGGTATTTGAACACATTCCCCAGTCAGTGGCACTGTTTAGGGAACTCATGGACTCTTCGGGAAGGGCAGTGTGCTGGAGGAAGCCCATCACTGGGGCAGGATTTGAGCATCTACAGCCTCCCCAGGCTTCCAGTTCTCTTCCTGTTTCATGACTGTAATTCAGTTCATGAGCTCCCAGCTTCCTGCTCCAGCCATCCCGCCTGCTGCCTGTTGCCATACCTCCCCACCACGATGGACTCTTACCTCTCTGGAACAGTAAGCCAAAATAAACTATTCCTTGTTCAAGTTGCCTTTGGTCATAGAGTTTTATCACAGTAACAGGAAAGTAAGGGATACAGGATCCCTCCCTAGAACTCAGTAGTTAAAGTAAATTCAATAAATAATTGAAAAATTTCCATCATCAAAATCGCGAAGTTTCCTCAGGACTATTTTTACTCTCCATGAAAACGGCGTGCTGGTTTTCCCTGGAGCTGTTGACAGTGCCCTGTTTCCCTGGATCTTTTCATGAGACCTACTGCAGCTCTAGTGGAATTTCTCTAGTTACTGTTGGCCACTTCCTTAATGGGACATTTTAATGGAGAGACTGTCCCCTTGAAATGGGGGTGTGCAAGGCACAGTGTGAATAGTGCTTAGAGCTGTGGTTCTGAGCATCTACCTCAAGGACTCGAAGTAGCCATTTCTGTGAATGTTGTCTTGACTCTTAGAGCTGGAACATTTAACACTTTGAGTCCCAAAAATTCCTAGGCTCCCTAAGACCTGTGTGGTTATACTTACAGCATTCTGTTTTGGATGGTTGCTGTGTTTACCTTTTCTAACAATTCCAGCACCCTGGATGGTTTGCCATCTCCTCCCCCGCCACCCAAAGACCCTGTCTCTTGTTTCTTGTTTCACCTTTGCTGAGAAGGTTCTCCTGGGTCTGGTCTGTTTGGCTGAAAGTTAAATGCTGCTGAATCTTGTTCTCTTTAATCTCTCTTTCCTTTCCTCCCTCCCTTCCTCCCTCCCTCCCTCCCTCCCTCTCCCCCTCCCTTCTTTGCATTTCATTCCCCTTCTTTCTTTCTGATGTTAAATTAAAACTCTTAAAAAGAAAAACTTTTCCAAGCCTCCTACCTGTCCCTACCCCCACCTCTGTTTAACAAGATAATCTCTCTAAGAACAGGTTGTGTGCTGGACAGACCCCAGCTGGGCAAAGGGTGGGTGATTGATTCATACTTGCCCATTCACTGCATTTGTTGACAACTGTCCATGCAGATTACTCAAATAATCACAAGAGACGGATGGAAAGGAACCCAGAGATACGAGCATCCCCAACCCTCAATTTAGGCCTGAAGACTAGAAACCCAGAAGGGAGTCAGACAGGAGAGGTGTGGATGTGGGATTTACAGGAGAGTCTCCCCTTATCCCACCCACACTATGCGGTTAAGAACATTCCCCACAGCCGTGTGGTCAGGCTTTCCACACTTAAGCCTTCGTCTTTTTAACCGCTTGAGTTTTTGACACATGGCCTTTTCCGTCTGCTGGTTTCCGAGGATTATAGCTTTTTCAGGGGCTCCTGCCTAAATACTCGAGCAAGACCCAAGTGGGGTTTTGCATATCCTGTGTGAGCTGAGAGTTCCAAAATATTTGTTTTGTAAAATGGAGACTCTGTTCTACTTCGTATTGACTTCCTCACCCATCAATCATTATTTTTTTCCTGGTAAGACTGTTATGGGAGGAATGTGACTTGGTCATACACAGAGGTGATTAAGTCCCTAAATCTCTAGACTTCACTGGGGGGGGGGGTGTTATGACAAAATGCCTCTTTAATGACTAACTCATTTTTTATTCTGTGACCACTTTGGCCTTGATGCCTCCAGTCAGAAAAGGTGTTGTTCGTGTGGGCAACTGGACTAAAGTGAGGACGTGCACAAGAAGGGGTGGGGGAGGAGAAGAGAGGGATAAAGGGATAGAAAGAGGAACACAAGGTGTAAATATAGAAAAATGATGGACAAAGAACAGATTCAGGGGAGGAGGGAGAAAAAGAGAAACTGAGGGCAGAGGGAAGAAGAGTGATAAAGCAAATAAAACAGAGAGACTTGAAGGGCAAATGGGAGAACTGAGGAGCAGATTAGTGACTACCATGATGAGAGATGCATGGAAGAAAGGTGAGCCAGGAGGTCTGCATGCACCTGTGTGTGTGTGTGTATGTGCGTGCGTGGGTGAGCATGCACACGCAGCACACACACGCTTTTGGTTTTGTTTTATTTGGGCTTTGCACTGGTACGAAAAGCTATCTCTGCGCATTCAGTAGGAAACATGTACTATCTACTCTTCTCAAAGCAGTGACCAAGCAGCCAGCAGGAGCAAGTTAATGAAGAAAGGATTTGTTTCTGTTCTCATGGTTTGAGACAGTGCAGTCCATTATGGAGGGAGGGGCATGGCAGAAATGGCTGCGGGAGCATGAAACTGAGATTCCACATGTCTTGGTGGATCAGGAAACCGCTAGACTACAACTGGAGGTGGGCTACCCTTCAAGCCACGCCCCTGGGGCCTACGTCAGCCAACCAGACCCATCTCCCCAAAGTGACTCAGCATCCCAAAGAGTGCTACCAGCAGCTTAAACTCAGGAGCCTGGGGAGGACATTTCACTTTCAGTCACAACATTCTGTCCTAGCCCAAGAAGACTCATAGCCAGCTCCAAGCAATATGCATCCACTCCAAGTTCAAGAGCCTTCATAGTCTATACAGCCCCAACACTGTTCTAAAGTCTTAAGCCTGTACCTCTGGAGCATCTGAGATCAGAGGCCTATGGGTCTAGGAAGCAGCACAGATGAGGAAGTGAGAAAATTGTAAGAGACAGAGGTCAGTGAGGACTAGAACAAAACTGTCTTCCGGATAGGACAGGACAGCTGTGTTCATGAACTTATAGTAGCTGTGCTGCCTGCACAAGATCTGCACAAGATCAAGCAAGTCAACATTCCAGAAAGGAGGGGAGGTTTGTCCCCTCCCTTAGCTGAGGAAATATAGACAGTTGGTGCTTATGTAGGGGGGAGGAATCAGTTTTCTTTCAGGGTGTGGCCGCTGGTAGGTTAACGCTCCTGTGATTGCCCATATACCCATGCATATATGGGCAACACCAACTGGACTCAGTGGGTTTAAAAAGAAAGGAGTGAGGATAAAAGAAGAGGAGGAGGGATGAATATGGTCAAAATATAATATATGCAATCAGACACAGCAGTGCGCACCTTTAGTGCCAGGACTCAGGAAGAGAAGGCAGGTAGATCTCTGGGAGATCAAGGCCATCCTGGTCTACACAGTGAGTTCCAGGTCAGCTGGGGCTACAGGGAGACCCTGCCTCAAAAAATACAGCATACGCAAATATGAAACAATGAAATGTCTCAGTACAAAGTGTGTGGTTTCTTCTCAGTGGTGTTTACTTTCTAATGGCTACCACTGCTGTTACAGACAGCTACTTTGTCTAACAACTTTAAATAAACTCCTTTTATTGCTACACTGCACAATTTTTACATCTTTCTGATTCACATTTGCTTGAGATTCTTACTGTGAACTTGGCTAAAAGCAGTGAGCAATAACTATGTTACAGCCTGAATACTGTGCTTTTAAAATCTCCTCTAACACACAACTTGGTCTGTTAGTTTTCAATTTAGCTTCATTCGGGTTTTCAAGCTATGGGTAGAACATAGCCTAATGCTTTGACAGAATGTGATGTGAATGCCCTCCAGTCCAATTCCTGATGGAGCTGTTCCTAACTGAAACTTCATGAGCCTGGCTTTTATGATTGGCATTTCTGTCAGAAGCCTTTATTCCTGGCAGAGCCAGTTAAACTGGGCTCAGCGTTCTAGGACTTCTCTGGCCTACAATGCCATATCCCTCTCTATTCCTTCCACAGATCAGTTTCAAACAGCATGGTTGGAATTATCACAGCAAAAACACCATTTCTTGCTACTAATTTTCTGTGTTTGTTATTGTTCTCAACACTTTGGCAGAATACTTGACAGAAACAGTTTAAAAGAGAGGGAGGATTTATTTTGGCTCACAGACTGCAGCGATAGAGTCCATCACAATGGGGAAGCCATGGCGGAGCTCATGGCAGTAGCTGTGTTCATCCAAGGCTCCTCACCTCATGGTAGGCTAAGAAACAGAGAGCTGGACTACAAGGGGAGGCCAGGCCCTATGTCTGCCAGCCTCAAGTCAAAAAGATTCTATAACTTCTCAAAACAGCACTATCAGATGGGGACCAAATGTTCAAACACATGAGTCTGTGATGGACATTTGACACTAAAGCCTAACTGAAATGTCCTCTTTTGTGGGGCTAGCTATAAGAGGTACAGTATTCTCTCCCGATGCTGGGCAGAGGGAGCCAGTTCAGCCCCCACTCAGTCAAGAGATTACAAGAGGAAATAACTAGCACTCTGTAGTCTGTTGTATTGTTAACCCCAGGTGTTCGGCAGGTTAGATGCTACAAATGCATTCTAGGCTTGCGATACTTTTTCAGAATGTGTTTGCTGAGAACTAGCCTCATGGTAAGTTGAGGAACATCTGCACCTATTTATCCTTAATGCCTACCCTCAGGATACCTCCTCTGGTTCATTTAGTCATCACTGTACAAAGTCTAAGGTAGCAGGGAATCAGAGATAATGTGGGATAACAGAGGTCAAGTTGGAGCTGGGGGCTATTCCCACACAGAGCAGATGACCCGTCTTCCATCTCAAATAAAGGGAGAAGTCTACAGTAGCATTTTAAAATCAGAGTATCATTCTTTAAAATGTAAGAAAGGAATGTAAACAATCACAAAAAAGTCCTCTGACAAAAGAGGTAAGGGGGATTATGATGCATGACAGTCACTGAGCAAATTGCCTTCGGACCCTTCTGTGTTCCTTCTCTTCAGATCCCACTTAGCCTGGCAAGAGTCCTGGTCTCTTGTCTGTCTGCTCTAGATGAGCTTCCTCTAAGTCTTAGATTCTCCTTAGAGTCCACCGTGCCCCGGCCCTCCGTCCCCTACCATGCCTAGCAGAGTCTCTCTGAGCTTCTTCAAGTCATCTTTGCCCCCTTTCTCCAAGCCCAGGTATGTTCATAGATTACTAGCACCCAGTGTCCACACATCCCCTTAAAGGTTAGGGACCAAAGAAGACTATATATCCGCGGATATATAGCACGGCTCAGTGGGTTTCATGGGGGCTTTTTTCTATCTAAGATAGTGAAAGTATCATAAGCATCATGAATATTGCAAAAGCATTAGTGTATTTTATAAAATATTATCTTTAATTTGGCAGGCTTTGCAAAATAAACATCCTTCCCTCCGCTAAGAGCTTTCTCGCCCTGCAGCCTTAGGTCTTAAGGTCACGAAAGCCAGGCAGTAGGTGGATAAAAGGTGGTGAGGATAAAGGAGAAGTAACTTCAGCAGATGGGCGGGTGTGGATGCCGACCTCCCAGAGCGTGATGGAGACCGTCCTCCCAGCACCTCAGAGCCGAGACCATGTCACCAAGGGATCCTATGGAAAGAGACTAGACTGCTGACTGAGAATACCACTGCAGCTGACCTTAGCCTGGAGCCGACTGAGGGCCCCTCAGAAGTCTGCATCCTGCTAGGACAGAGCCTCGCACTCCCACCCAGGCACTCTGCTATACACATTGACAGCAGAAATGCTGGGGCAACCAGAGATGTCATCGGGTTCTATCTCTCCAGGCCAGGTGCTCCCAGGAGGGAGAAACAGAACGTGCCCTGAGGTATGTCAGCAAGGGGACATAGTGTACAGTGAGGCTGAAGGGCAAGGGATTTAGTCAGGCTGACTTGGGAGGGTGACTTAACTTGTTTAAATTTCAGTTTTCCCATCAGAGGAATAAGTGATCTACTTTATAGAGCTGTCACACGGATTAAACGAGATAGTTTAGCACCCAGTACAGCTCGGCACATGAGACCCAGTATTAGGGGAGGCACTGAGTACGCACTAAACAAATACTTGTGAGCACCTACTAGGGGCCAGGTACTGTTATCAGTGTTGCCACTAAGAAGCAGGAGCAGAGAGTATCCTCTACACTGCACACTGCCAAGGTCTTAAGAGCTTATTACGCATGCTTCTCAAGTCTTAATTCAGGTGACCATGCCAAGCAAATGCAGCTTCTCTTTGTCTTTTCGTTCGTTTTCTTTCCCTTCTGCTCCTCTCTCTCCTTCCGTCTCCTTCTGCATTTGTATTTCCTTCACTAAAGTTATATCCGGCAACACAACACCTGCTATTTGATCCAACATAAAACCATCAAGATTTGAGGAACAGATCCTGCCCTCTCAGTCCTGGGCATTTATTGAGCATCTACTGTGTGCTGACCCCAGTACTGTGGACACGGTTTGGGCCATCTGGGATACTTGGGGAGAGAAGTGGGGATAGAGAGGACTATAGAGTCAGGAAGGCAGGAGCACTGATCCTTAAGAATCAGATGATTATAGAATTTTCACATTGGAAATCGTCATGAAGAACTTGCAGCATTTCCCAAGTGGTGTTTGTAGAACATTAAGCTGGTTGTGGGGATGTGCTTGCAGTCAGTCCCCAGATACATGAGAAACTGAGGCAGGAGGATTACTTGAATCCATGAATTCAACACCAGTTTCAACAACATAGCAATATGGCATAGCAGAACCCTGTCTCCAAAACAAAAACAAACAAAAAATTCCCCAAATAATTTTTTTGAGCTACAGTAGGAAATTAGGTTAAACGAGGGGGAATTACCAATGTCATTGTGGTAGTTCATGCCTGTAATCCCAGCACTCCAGAGTCAAATGCAAGGAAGATTGCTATGAGTTTTGGGATGGCTTGGTCTACAAATAGAGTTCCAGGCTAGTCTGAAATGTAAGAGTGAAGACACTAACTGAAAAAAAAAAAGTCATGAACTCTTTGCTGAAGCCTCAGAGTCCTACATACAAAGCTTTAGGAATCCCCTAACGTTTTCCCCAAAGTATTTGACTTTAAAATCCTATTCTCAGAGAGAATACCTTAGTCTAGTGTAGCAAGGAGGACACTGAGAACTGCTCATCAGCCCAAAGGCCCCAGAATAGGAGCAGCTGAGGTGGACAAAGGGAAAGTGGTTTATCTGAGCTCACACCATCACTTACTTAGCTGCAGAGCCCAAGAAAGCCCAGCTATCTCTCTTTGGATATTACTCTAGAGCTTGTCCCTAGACCAAAGTTTCGTTTTGCCCCTCTGCACTCAGCAGACTTCTGCCATGTTTTCTGGTGACCCCTTGCAGCCTCGCTCTGAGGATGAACTTTCTCAGAACAGTAATTGTAAAAGAGAAGGTGAAGGCCTCGGGCAAGCAAGGGCCCTTTCAACATCCATTCCCCGCTCCCTGCTCAGGAGTCCACATGACCAGACTCTGCCTGAGCAAAGGCAGACTCTACCCTGGCTTCTAGTTTAGGCTGCAATGTTGAGAACCACTGGGTGGGGGAATTTCTAGCCCACTCTACTGCAGTGCTGGGAGGGCAGGGAAATGAAGGATTATAGGACGTGGCATGGACCTCAGAAGTGACCCTAGGCAAGAAAATATTTGTAACTCACACTCACGCTACCAGAATATACCAGTTATCATTTCCTCTAGGCAGACAGTTCACACACACTTTGTTAAGAATTTCCAAGGGCTGGGTGTGGTGGTGCATGCCTTTAATGCCAGCTTTCAGCTTTCAGGAGGCAGAGGCAGGTAGATTGGTTGAGGCTAGCCTGGTCTACATAGAGAGTTCCAGGTCGGCTGGGGCTACAGGGAGGCCCTGTCTAAATAGGAAGGAAGAGGAGGAGGAGGAGGAGGAGGAGGAGGAGGAGGAGGAGGAGGAGGAGGAGGAGGAGGAGGAGGAGGAGGAGAGAAGGAGGAAGAAGAATTATTTCCAAAGTACTAGCAAGAGCTGGTAAAACAGAAAAATATGAGCGAGCAACAAGTGTGCCTACGTCACACAGTCATCTGACATCTGACAGAGATTAACAGTGCTTCAAGTCAGAAGGGAACACAGTCTGTACTGGGGGCTTTGACACCTGGACCTCCCAGTTCAAAACCAAACCAACTAAAACTTGGGATTAAAATAGACACTCAATTCACCATTTCACGAAAGAATAATAAAGAAATCACCACCACAAAGACCACTACCTAAGCCAACAATTCCGCTTCTAGGAATTTATTCTTGAGATATACTTACATGTGAATGAAGTATTATTTCTGTTTAATATCTCATATAATTGAGATACTAATAAATTGAATATGGCCTACATGTTCCTTTGATGAAATGCTTGATGTGGTTTGATAGGAGATCTCCAGGATGTACTATTGAGTGACAGAGACGCACAGAGTTTGCAGGAGTATGTCTGCAGGTGTCCGTGTACACGGAAGTGTGTGCCTATGCTTCTGTGCCGATAAGTCACAGTAAGACTGCAAAGGAACACGTGATGTGAAGTGATCCCAGGAGAGCTCAGCGGGAGGCCGGAAGTCCCACTATGCAGTCTGGGACCCTCTTAAGGGATCTCCCTATTATTTACTAGGTAAACCACGTTTTCTAGCTGCGGAAACACAGGTCTCCTTTCCCCTCTGCTCAGAGTCAGGGAGGCGCACCCCTTCACTGGGCACATTTGTGGAAACTCTCAAAACTGCAGTTTAAACAGGCAGCAGAGAGGGAGGCTGGGCGGAGGCCAGGCGCTGCAGGCCAGGGCGGGAGGACCAGGTCCCCACCTCAGCTCGCAGTTCTTTCAGCTGTCCCGCCTGGTCCCGCACGCTCCACTAAGCATGGCGACAATTTGGCCGGGAATAAAAGCTACAGATTCAAGAACTCATGGGGGTGGGGTGAGGAAAGGAAGAAAAATAAGCTTCGGAGAATGATTTTCTTCCTACACTGTAAAAACTCCAACGGCAGGGGCTGGGGGTGTGCAGGGGGACAAAACAACACTTTTGTCTCAAGGCATCGGTGCTTCAAGGGAGCCTTTCCGGCCAGCGCACACTATTGAGGAGTTTTCAGGCTTACATTCTGGTGTTCCGAGCTTATAATATCCAAATGAAAAGAACTGGAGGTTTAATTTAGAATTGGGACAAAAAGCCCAGACACATGGGTCCCTATGAGAATGCTTGGATGGGGGTGGGGCAGGCAGGGAGTGACAGCACATGTCCCTGGACTGGCCACGCAGGCTGTTTTTGGATTTTGATTGAGAGGACTTGTTCTGACTTTAACAAGTTTGCCAAGAAGACCTTCAGCTGGGCGGCACATGAGGCCCTGCTATTTTTAATATAAATGTAATGTTTTTAAATCCATCGACGGTGTCCTAAACCAGATTTGGTCGTAAGCAGCTGTGCCGAAATTGTAAAATCTCACCCTTGTGTCTGGTTTCACATCTGGTAACTCACAGCGAACAGTTACAACTCTCCAATAGTAATTAAATGTTTTCTTTAAAAGAAAAAAACACCCCAATCATATATGGCCAAATGCATTATTAAAGGAGTATTTTGATTCACAACAAGCACTGCCAGGAAGAATCCAGCGAGAATTTTATAGGTAGTTGGGTACTTTTAGGTACTTTTGCTAAAGGTGTTGATCAAAATAAGTACATGTTACAGAAAGCAAAGGCAGCTTGGGATTGGGTGGATATGGGGTAGCATTAAGCAACCGTAATTGCTACTGAGGAGAATTGCCTCTTCTTTGATGTCAACCCCTGGCTTTTCCTTTTTGTTGCAGAGAGGAAGAAACTTCAAAAGCCGTAATTTCAGGACAATAAAGTAATCACTAATATAGGTAGCAACTTTAAACTGTTCTTAAGCTTTGCAAAAAAAGTTTCCGGATGAGAATGTGCTAGAATCAGGGAGGGAAAATTAAAATATATCTATGTATTTTTTTTTCCAAATAACACTGAAAATTTGAATAAATGACAAGAAGTACACCTAAAATCACAACCGTAAAGTAGCCTCACACGAGGTGGAAGCGGTTCATGGCTTGTGTTTTGAAACATGTGACTTTAAATCTCTAGATAGGATGTACTAAATGACTAGGTCCTTCTAAGGCTTAATGATTCTGGAATCACCACTGACCCCAGGAAGTTCTGTAGTTCAGGCTTGCTCTCCGCCACCCCACCAGCAAGGCGGAGTTTTAATCAATCAGATATAAAACACAAACGTGTGCCGGTCAGGGTTTTTCTTTTTAATTATGTGTATGCCTGCATCTCTGAGGACGAGTTTGTACACATGAATGGAAATGCCTGAGGAGATCAGAGCAGGGGGTCACATGACCTTCAACTGAAGTTACAGGTAGTCATGAGCCACCTGCTCGGGGTGCCAGAAACTGAACCTGGGTCCTCGACAAGTACTGCCAGGGGCTCTTAACTGCTGAGCCATCTCTCCAGCACTTGTCAGTGTCTTTTAAAGCAAACTCTCCTTTAATAAAATCTTGCTGAAGTATAACAGATGTAAAGGAAGTCGAACACCGATTCTAACTGTAATAACACGACGAGCTTTACCACAGTGACTTCTCCTACTCATATTAAGATTTGTAATGCAATGATTTTTTTTTTCCTGTAGCCCCAGCTGACCTGAAACTCTCTATGCAGACCAGGCTGGCATTTCCTGAGTATTGGGATTGAAGGCATATATCACCATCTTTTGGCTAATTCAATGACTTTTAATAGCTTTGCCAAGTTGCACAATAACTGGCACAATTCAGTTTTCGAACCCAATGTTTTTTTTTTTTTTTTTTCATAAGACAGCTCAGGCTGTCTTAAATTTACTGTGTAGCCCAAGCTGGCTTTGAACTCATAGTGATCCTCCTGAATGCTGAATTAAAGGGGCGTGAGCTCTGGCTTTGCATAGCCTATCATCTTCCGTTTTGGGTCCTGTTACTGCTGTTTCTCAAAGGACAGGAGAGAAGTGCAGCCTCCAATATCTACTCCCGGTGGAGGGAGCGCACAGAGTGGAAGAAAGCCTCAGCCATGCACTGGACTGCCTTGAGCTCTGAAAAGCTTCAAGTTCAAAGGCCAGATCACTTGCCCGCCAGACAGGAGGCTTGCTGGGAGAATAGGGACATGGATTTGTGTGTCTGCTTCCCTGGCTGTGGGCCTGAAATGGTGTTTGCTGACACATTGTGCTGTCACGCTGCCCCGAGAGTCAAGCACACGTCAAGCTGTTTTCACTTCTGATGCATGAACCACTGTTGTCGCAGTCTGGTGCAGTCAGAAAAGTCCCAAAAGGAGACCTGACACTGATGAGTCCCCCTCTGGGTCACTTGGGAAGTCATGCATCCTCACAAGTCACCTTTGATTCTTGAGAATGAATAAAAAATGCCCTTGTTGTATGTGAGATGTGTGGGGCAGGCGTTGGCAGGAGCCCTGCGTGTCTGTGAGATCAGGGGTGATCTACGAAGGTCAGTCCCTTTCTGTCTTTCTGGGATTTTTTTTAACATTTCCAGGATGGTAGATTTTACTAGATGTTCTGTGGCCTCACTGTCAGTTCCTCCCAGTACTGTTGGAATACCATTGACTCATCTGTCCTTCAGAGATGCAAACTCATCCAGAGCCTAGGCAGGCAGCCCACACTTCATAATTCTGCTTCATAATTCTGCGATGTGTCTCCCACACTGTAGTTAGGAGAAAGAACCAGGTAAGTAAAGTAGCCTCCCTATGGGGAACGGAGCCCATCCCTTCATCCCAGGTTTTTCACTATGCTGCCGTTAAAGGCAGCTGTCCTTTGAACCAGGCAAAGGAAGACAATTGATTTGGAGTGGTCCTCGAATTCTCTTTCTCTCTTTCTGATGCCAAACATTAACTGCTGGCTATAACAGGACCACCTGCAATGTGTTAGTCATTAAACAGGTCACCGTTACTAAACATTTTAAACTGTGAATAGCTTCAGATTAAATTAGGTGTAAAAAAAGTCATTTCCTCTCTGTGATAAACTCAGACACCTGCAGTAGGGCTCAAGTTTACCAGAGACAGAGAGGGCCTCTCCCACTCATAGACCATTTGGGGATTGAAAAAAAAAACAACAAAAAAAACAAAAACACAACCCAACAACAAAACTCATTTTGTTGGCTATTTGTCTGCCTCTGGTGAGTCTGAGATTGTGTGCGTAGTTACTTGAGATGTTATGACGAGGTAGATGGGAATTAAAACCCATACTTGTGTTTGTTCTTTTGCTGCACTGAACAGTCTATGACATGTTGGCAGGAGTATAAGAATTTCCTTATGTTCTTTCTCTCCTGTCTTTTATCTCATTTTAATTCACAACGGTATTCAACACAGGATCAGCTGTTCCTAACTGCTGTGGATTGATTGCTGGGCAGAGGGAGTTCTGCCGAATTGGCATTGGGAAAGACCAGCCTGGGCACTGGGCTAGGCATCGTCTCACAGCTCTCAGATCTTCCAGTTCCTCCCAGCAACTCCAGAAAGCTAAGCAGGATTGCCAGCTCCACTTCCGGTAGATGGAGAACCTCATGTCTAAGGGGTGGAGCTACTGGCCTCGCTGTTTGAAGCAGAAGATCCCGAAATCGCCATCTCCCGATTCCTGAGGCTAGTATCACCCCCATGGTCCACAGCGTGCTCTCTCCAGCATCCTCATGCTTTCCAGCTATGCTCGAAATCCACTTTACATGTAACAATGAGTGGGATTTTCAAGATTTAAAACAGGACTGTCACTCCCTGCTAGGAACCCTACCATGAGGTGTCACTGCAGTGAAATAAAATCCAGACCATTTGATCTTGCCTTTGACCCCCTTTGTTACCTCCTCCCTTCCCACATTCCAACCAGCCTCCTCAATTTCTGTCTGTGCCTATCCTGCCACACCTGCTTGCTATGCTTCAAAGGCTTTCCTCCCAAGTGGATGATTTGGTTCCTTTTCCCACTAAGAAGTCAGCTAAAATACTCCTGCAGCTGCAGCCCGCTCCTGCTGTAGTGTCCGCTGTGGGTGCCCGCGCCTCCGTTCATCACATTATCCTCGAACTTCCTAGCTCTAGAACTTCTCACTGTCTGCTCTCCCCTGAGCCAGACATTCTATCAGGGCAGCTTTGTCTTCTCTGTTGTGTCCACTGTGCCCACTCGGTGCCTTGCCTAAAAGTTGGTGCTTACCTGATGAAAAAGTAAATGAACCAATGTGATGGGACTGAGTTCAGCTTCTAGTAGCTCGATCATGAGGACAGTCTTTTGTAGTTTAACATCAACTACTGTCCAAGCTAGACACTGATGCTGGGCACACAGCTACTTTCAAAAATGGCTTTCTAACTTCTACTTCCTTTCAACTCACCATGCTTTTCTTTTATATCTAGGACTTTCTGTGCTTAAATTTAAAATAATTCCAAGTATGGCAATAGATATTCCAGAGGGAAACTTGAGCCCACCCCCTCCCACACTCACTCCTCACATAGGACCGTTTATTCTCTTCCTCCTGTGCCACTGACAAGAAGGATTATCTCCCCTCGTAGATTACGGGCTTCTCCGAGGACTATCAGAGTGGACATGCAATATGTGCCTGTTGCAACCAAAGCAAGGCTTCTCTTCCACTGTAAATGGACAAAAAGGAAGAAACTTTGGGAATACACAAAGGGATATGCTGAGTTTTATACTCCATATCAACTCTCAGATATGGGCACCCAAATTTCCAATTCAGAAGATGCCCAAGCCCCACCTGTAGACCTGGGTCACTGTGATCAACTGTACCTGAAAGAGCAACTTCCGGGAGGAAAACTTATTTTCTGTGCATCCTGGTGGGAGTTTGTGGTAATCTCTTTACATCACAGCTGTGTACCAGGAAGCAGAGAGGGAGGAACTAAGGGCAGGTACATGATCTCCGAAAGCTTGCCTCTAATGACCTACTTTCTCCAACCAGCACCTCTTAAAGGCTCCCCACTCTCCCAACACTGTACCCAGGAACAAGTGTATCAAATGTGAGCCTATGGGGAACATCCTAGGTTCAAACAATTCCATCATCAAAGTAATTGGGAACTTCTAAGTAGAACTGAGAAGGAGGAAGTTTTCCCAGTGATATTAAAGGTAATTTTTCCCAACTTTTTTATCCTAATAGTTTGGGTAAAAATTTCTCTGATATAGAAACAACCTGAATTCTATCAACTAAAGAAATGGCTTAGAGAATCAAGGAGAAATCCTATTATGGAATGCTATGTAATTCTTATAAAAGTTAGCTAGCTCTTTATTAAATAACCTAAAATGATTCCCCTGTTGCATTTTTTTGTTTGATTTTGAAGCACCACGTATCAAACCTGGGGCCTCATGTATGCTAGGCAAGTTCTCTACACTAAGGTGCATCCACAGTGTACACTAAAGGCTACTTCCATGGTGTACTGTTAAATACAACAGAGAAAAAAATTATCTGAAGTATTTCCTAAAACTTAATTTTTATGAAGCATATATTAACAGCATTTACTCATTAATAGGGGAGGACACACACCAGGTTGTTAAAATCAATCATAATTTTCAAGTGGGACAGATCATATAAGAAGACAGTTATTAACTTTCCTTTGTATGTATGTACATTGTTTTGGTCTTTAGAATGAGTGTATTGCTTTTGAATAAAAAACATATAGGGAAATAAAGATTATAGCAAAGTGTAAAGCTTCCCCTGGAACAAGGCCTGTAGTCTGGCCGATGAACATCTGTGTCTTCAGTGACTAGCGAGTTAACTGTCTTCTCTGGCTCTATGTCCCCCGGTGAGCTCATCTCTTGCTCACAAATCCAGTTATTAAGAATAGATGGCAGGCTGCTGGGGACTGAACCTAAGGGCACAGTCCAAGGAAAGAGCTCAGAGAGAGGCCCTTACTTGGGGTGATTTATCACAATGCTGTTTTATAAGACTGTAATATTGGCTGCAACATAAATTGTGCAATAGAGGAAAAGCTAAATAAATGATGATACGTTCACTTGGAAATATTACTGAAATTGAAGTGTCCAGTGCTTTATAATATCCGGGGAAATGTTTATATCATAATGTTGATTAAAAAGCACAAAATGAAAAATGAATTAAGTTCTGTGAATTTCAGGATATGAAAATTAACCAAATAGTAATATAAACAGATAAACCCAATAGACTAAAGCAATTATAGTGTTATTTAAATTCTCAGGCCAAGCCTCAAAGACCCAGATTATTACTGGAATATTCAGTAGCCATTCTGGGAAAATCACTCTTGATTGTTTGAACTACTAGGGAATGTCAGTCCTAAATTTATCTTAAAATAATTTAAAGTTTAACACTTAGGCCAGTATTTTCAAATAACCATAGGACATCGACATTCTTTTCTTGTTGTTCTTTCTACCAATTATTTTACAAGAAAGAGTTTGTGCATCTTAAGAAGAGAAGAACAGGCTGTCATTTGTGTGATTTGTAAGCTTAGTCAATGTCTTCTGAGAGCTCAGGACAAAGTGATTTCTCTTAGTCCTAACTGTCATGAAGCTGCTAAATCTAGGTCAAGTTGTTGCAAAGCCCATTCAAGGCCCACCAGAAGAGGTTGGCCTGTAGAAAATGGTGGGTGGAACTGGGCTAGGAGGTGAAGGTCATGTGTTCATGCATGAATTTATTCATTTGTTCATTCAGGTGTCTGATATGCAAACCACTGTGCTTGGTGGGTTGTCAGTATATAAACTCATTAAAATAATCTGTCCCTGGCCATCTGCAACAGTGACTGAAGGATGGTGATTGAAACGGAGTGTTATGGAGAATGAAGGAAGATAACTCTAATCCTCTTTAAGACAGTTAAGTTTTCCTTGTTATACAGCCTTCAGTATATACATGCATTGTGTTCATATATTGTGTGGGTATTTTGCAGGGAGTGTTTCAGTTAATACATTTTCCTCTTGCTTTTTACACTGCCCCAGTTTTATTTATCTTTCTCTTTTTGTTCAACCTCCTCCCTCCCTTCCCAGTTTAAGTGTTCTCATTCTCCCCATTTTTCCTTTGATAATATCATGGAGCACAGTGCCAGACAGGAGAAAGTCCCTTCAAGTTGCTGGTCAGAGTGGTCCAAGAGACTTACAAAATAACAGAAGCTATTGCTATAGCCCTTGAGTACCTATCAGAACTTGAAGGTAAGACCTTATCTCTGGAGACAGGACATACTTCAGACACAGCACTTAGAACAATGGAGCTGGAACTATCCTGGAAGCCTTCCCCCAAAGACTAGCTCTCATAGTTCTAGAGGGTACTATACACGTTGCCAAGGGAAAAACTCAATCAGTGGTCTAAACCATCTCCAAAGCCTAATAACCACAATGGCTGGCACAGCAAACTATCTCTATTGGTGCAGTAGTAACCCTTTTATCTAGGGGGTGATCAACAGCCATCTAATTGGACCTAAAAACCTCTCAATGGGAGTGAACTCATGAATGACACTGTAAATACAGCCAAACACACATGGCTGGAGAGGTCATAGATCCTAGAGAAAACCTTTTCTCAGTCCTATTTCTAGACAAATGAAATTTCTTAATGTATGGATCCTTATATTTACAGACAAGTATGCTGTGCACCCACTTATCAAGGAAACTTCATTTTGCAAAAGATGGGCAATATTGCAGAGTTCCACAACTCGTCACACCCAGAGAATATATATCTGAAAGATGTCCAGCTCTAAGAGACACATCTTCATTGGAACCTCTACACCCAAGGCTCATGGAATGTAGTACAACAGCGGGTAGAGAGAACACTAATAATACATCCCTCAGCTCTTTCCAGTGAGGTTTCGTCATACACCAGTGTGATGTACACAGAAGGCTACAAATGGCTAAGTTTTAGAGAACAAGAGACTGCAGAGTGGGTGTCCCTAGAAAGGACTCTTATATTAAACTTCCCCACCCATGGCTCAGAGACCATCATACAAGAGGGGATGGAAAGTTTCTAAAAGACAGAGTTTGCAGCATGAACATAGGAAAGAGAGGCTCTCAGGCTACTGGGAACTTGCTCATGTGAACTTTCAACAATGGTGACAGAATGTCCATGACCTATAGTGAGTCAGTCAGACCAAAAAAATCCATCGTAGAATGAGGAACATGGGCAGTAGGCCCCAACCCTATCTGAAGAACTATTGCAACTGATTACTGCTGGCTGAGGGAGAGTAGATCGTCTCTAAGGCCAGTGACTCTAGACAGGCTGACCAGATTCCAGGGGTTGAACTTGCAGCCAAAGGACATCTGGGTACAAATGCTTGAACCTATTTAGGACTTAACATATCCTACAGAATGTATGAAATCAAAGGGTGTGGATGGGGAAGAGGGTCTAAAGTTGATTAAGATGTATTATATGAAATTCATAAAAATCAATAAATTTTTTAAGATAAAAAAATAACAGTAAGTTTGACTCCCAAGAAGAAGTACTCTGGAGAAGACTGGCCTGCATAGTGCTGGTTTTTAAAAGGCAAAATAGTTCATTGGCTGAGAGCATGATTTGGACACTTGAGTCAAGTCTCAGTTCTATCAGGAAGAACAAATTGTTTAGTCTCTCTAGGAATGAGTCTCCAACTGTAAAAACCGTAAAAAGAGATCAGAGCATAACACACCTCCTGGGACAAGAGTTGGGATTCCAGAGGCTGCTCATGAAGGTTTAGTGTAGGACCTGACAACTAATTCCTGCTGAACAAATGGGCAATCACTAGACTATGATTAAGTAGCTCCCTGGCCTCAGTTATTCTAGCTAGAACAAAGTGGAGCTTATGATATTGCTGTGGAATATTAACTCATCCCGTACTTCATCTTTGAGTTTTGTTCGGCAAAGTATGGTGCTAGGTTCTTAAACATGTCAATATGTTATTGCTAGTTATGTCCCTGAAACTTTTCCAGAGCTGGCTTCCCAAGTGAGTTATTTCTATGGGCTGTGTGAACAGTGGGGTTCTTATTCATGCGGTAACCACTCTGTGCTCCGCCGTTGTGATACAATTTGGAGGGAGGTTGTGAGGCTTTCTCCTGCTCCTGGGGGCTTTTCCAGTTAAGGCTTCTTGACAGCATTGTGGTTTGGGAAGTCATCACAAATAACCACTCCTGAGCCACCTAAAGCCTTCAGGGTACACACTCCAAGGACTTGAGTTCCCAAAGAGAGTTTTGCTGGTCTGAGCTCCAAAGCAGGTAATGAGTCCATGGAATGGACTTCTGACCTAGCAGAAAGGAGTTAGGACAAGTGTGTGGAAACTGTTTTGTTGTTTTGCTCTTGAGTGAAAGAAATTCTGAAGCAGTGGGTCTCTCAGATGCCAGAGCATCGGGTGGTATACAGAGAAGAAAGAAGTAAGACAGACACATGAGAAGGTAGAGTGGCAAAGAGGGACCAGGCTATCCCACTCCTGTGTGTCTGCCATGCTGTCCAGGAATGGTCCTGTTGAGGCAGATGGCAGTTTTCAGCTGTCCCTGGCCAGCGGAGCTCAGCTAGACCACAGCTTCTGAAACTGTGGGCTGTGCCATGGGGTCACTGGATGTGGGGGTTGGGAAAACTGGCAGCAGTAAGGTTTTTGAATACACAATGACCAAAAATTAATTCAAAATGAAACATGCAACGAGTCTGAAGTGCTCCGGGTAGGGCTTGCCCATGTGGCATCACGTGACTTTACTGCAGCCTTGGTCTGAACATACACATGTATGCTTTGCACATGCCATCATACCACAAATACCAACCAATGTTGCCTGAAGCTCCTGGGCTCAGATTCCAGATTATTGTGTGTTATGAATTCCAGTGCTTTTACTGTTCGTACAAAGTGTTCCGTTATTCTAGAAGCATAACGGTTTAATTATGGAAAACAAAGACTTTTAATAGTTTATCATCATTTCTCAGCATGGACACAGCAAATCCATCCATCTTTGGGTTGGATTGTGTTAGAATGTTTGATTTTTTTTAAATTGCTGTTTGAGTTGCTGACTTGAGTTTCATAAGGATTTCCTAAATGCTGGGTGGGCATGGTGGTGCACGCCTTCAATCTCAGCACTCCAGAGAAGAGGCAAGCAGTTCTCTGTGAGAGTGAGGCCAGCCTGATCTACCTAGCACTTCCATGCCAGCTGGGACCACAGGAAGACTGTATAAAAAATTTCCTTAAATGAATTTTTGTTTCAGATTAATACAAAAAGAAATCCAACAATTTTTGAAATGATCCCAGATTTACTTTTGCCGCTTTATGCTACATTTTATGTCAAACAATATTTTGAGCACTGACCATTATAAAATCAAAGTATCAACTGGCTCTGAAAAATGTTGAAAATGTCCCAAAGGGGTCAATTTGCAGTGAATATTTAATTTTTTATGTAAAAATTAAAGAAACACATTTATCTCATTAATATGCAGATTTGCTTTTGTCTTTATGCAACGGCAAAATTATCTGTATAGTAAAGAATTGTTTTAAAATAATTTCTTTATGAATTATTGTTAATATTGTTAATAAATGTTTAATTTCTATGGCTCTTTCATATACATGGGCTCACATAACAAATTTTTGTGTGGAGAGAAGTTATTTGGAGAAAAAGCTTAAGAAGCCCTTATTTAGATCTGCTTCATGTGAATATTCTCTAGGTCTACAGCCCAGCAGGTACCCAGAGCTCAAGGGGATGTTTGGCTAAAACCTTGGCCTCAGAGAACCACAGCCACCTATGGTCCAAGCTGATCAGAATTTAGGGGTTAGTTAAGTGTTAGCAGCACAACACCCTAAAAGTGCTGCTTCTGGACCCCTTGGTGGAGCGTGTCATGTCTGAAAAGCTAACTCAGAGGTGAGATAAAGCTTGTCCTCCAGAGGAACCCCGAGGATAATGAGCGAAGAACACGGGATTGCAGAGCGGAGGAAAGGAGGACAAGGGGACCCATCAGGATGAGGACAGACACTTGGCTGGAAGATGGACTGAGATGGCTGCCTGCACTCTCCGCTGGCTAGTGAAGTCAGGAAAACCGGAGCCTTTAACAGTTGGCTTTAGGTTTTGAGTTGTGCTGTGAGGTAGTGCCCTAGTTCTTACCCTTCCCTTGTCCCAGTGCGTGTGCATGTATGTATGTGTGTGTGTACACATGTGGAAAATATGCTACATTCAGTTGCATTCTGCGAATAGCATTGGGAAGAAATGGGCAGATAGGACTGAATTGTTTGAGTTTACAAGAAGCAAAATTTAGGGATGGCTCCAAGAGAGAGCTGTGAGACTGACATGAGGCAGGTGCAGACACTCAGAGCAAGGTAGGGCTAGGCAGTCCCCCAGTCATGGAACCACTGGAGGTTTATCACATTAGAGCCATCTGGAAGGACTCTTGAAACTTCATTGGAGGGCTGGGGATATGGCTTCAATAAGCCCAGCATGATAAAGGGTTCAATCTGCAGGAGGAAGAGGAGGAAGAAGAGAGGAGGAGGAGGAGGAGGGAGAGAGGGAGGGAGGAAGGAGGAAGGAGGAAGGGAGTGAGACAGAGACAGATACACACACACACACACACACACACACACACACACACACACACAGAGGCATGGAGCTTGACTCAGCTGGTCGGAGATGAAGCTGAGTGCTCACTAAAGCTGATGAGCTCCTGAGCACTGGGTGAGGAAATCACTCAGTTTTGTCTGAATCTCAGAGGAAAGTCTGAGTTCTGGGTTACAGCAGGAGTACTATACAAAGGGCTGTCAGCAACTTCCAAGGAAGGGTTTTGGAATTTCAAAGGAGGGAATGCATGTCACTTGGGGCACAGGTAGAGGGGGATCCTAGACGTCAGAAGACCTTGCCTAGTTTATTGTAAAAGTAACTTATCAAGGGTCAGGAAACCTAAGTTTGAATCCTGACTGTAGTGTTTAAGAGCTATGTGACTCTTAGGGATCAATTCTTAACCCCTCGGCCCTGTTTCAATACTTAAGCCTTGAGGATTTTTCATTGGCTCTTTCTACTACCACTACAATAGTTTCCTGGTTCATATATGGACCTGAGATTCTGTCCTGGATTTCCTCTCACATATACAGAAAAGGCTTGGTGGTTTGTGAGTTCCCTGAAGACACCCCGAGGTGGAAATTTTCAAGCAAAAGGTTTCTTGAGGAGTCTTGTAGAGTTCACCATCTGGGAAGAAGTGAGAAGCACAGGGCTAGGCAGGTGACATAGTGGATTCTGATGGATTTGTAGCAGGTCTGAGCTAATCTATGAGGAACATAGCAACAAGGAGGCCCTTCTTAGGTCTCTGGATTTCAGGGAAGAGGGCTGGGTCTCCACACCTTAAATCTATCCTGCATTGCATTGTCAGGGAAGTGTGTGAACGTTTGGGTAAGGCTGCTGTCTTTAGATGAGGTCAGTGTCTCTGCTGTGAGCTACCATTAGTCAACCTGCTTCACAGCCACGAGGCTGAGGGTCTGGGTTTCAGTGGAAGAGAGGACATTGCAGGGCACCTGTTACAGGTCATGGAGAAGTTCACTGTGCCAGTGATGCCCTCTACCTTCAAGCACCTGTCCCCTGTGTCTGCACAGGATGCCCACCTAGGAAGCTGGTGCCAAGCACATATTTGTCTGGTATTTTCAGTGTCCACTTGGCTCTGTGAAAAGGAAATAAACACATGGGAAATCCACAGGCTGGCTCATGGCTTCCATAGTACAGGCCACCTCTTTTACACTTTGGTGTCACTTTCAAAGTGCTCCAACATACTCTTGTTAAAAAGCCTTATCCTTTGTCATCCTCAGGACCCTGTGTCTCCTCAAGACTGACCTGTGGACAGTCTCTGACAGAGACTCTGAGTCCCGTGGGTTTTGAGTCTCAGCTTTATGACATGTGGGCAGAATACTTACCTAACTGTGGACATACTGACTAGACAGTGACTGAGTATTATGGTTTGAATGTGGAATGTCCCCACAAGTCTGTGTGTTCGATGCTGGGTCACCACCTGGCAGCATATTTTGAGAGGTAGTGGAAACTTCAGGAAGTGGGCCCCATCCCACCTCCTAAGGAAACAGTTCACTGGGGACATGTCCTGGGGGACTCTGTCTTGATACACCTCCTCCTAGATTCACTTTATCTGCTTCCTGTCCACAGGGGAAGACTTTCCTTAGACATATGCTCCCACTACTATGAGACCGTATTTCAACAGGTGAGACTAAGCAACCTTGACCCAAACCCTCTGAAACCAGGAGCTCAAACAAATCTGTCCTTCGTCCTTCCCTAGGTCGTCTCTGTCAACTATCTTGGCCACAGTGAAGTAACCTAACACACGAGTGATGATGCACCTTCTCCTGGGCCACAAACAATAGCGCAGTCAGGGAATAGCAGAGCCGAGACGTAGGGGTCCCTTCTCCCATCACCTCCGCACTCTTCTCTAACCTCCACTGCAGCTCGCCCAGGCTGCCTCCTGTCTCCTTGGCTGACCTATAGCTCAGCCTCAGCATCACGGAAGTCCCTTGAACTCAGTGAAATGAGTGTTTTGTTTGATTATTTTTTCACCAGCCAAAGCCCAGGGTTTCTGGACCCTGTCTTTTAGTTCCTTCAAATAAAACTTGAAGCAAAGAATAATCCCCTCTACACAGTCTATCAGAGTTTCACTTTCCCTTCCTTTAAAAAATGTGTTCCAACTCCAACTCTGGGGCCCCCAGAGCCCATTAAACTTGCTCAATATGATGCAGTGTTTGGGCCTCACTCACACAGGCCTCTGTGCCAACTTCCGGCTGGTTTGCCTCTCAGCTCCTTTTCTACTTAATTCTACCTTCAGAGCGGTGGGGAAGGCTGGCTTCCTTTCACTTCCTTTTTCCATGATTGAAATATTTCTGAATCTCATTAGGCAGTGAATATAGATAGCCGTCTACACTTTGGAAGATGCCTTTGTGGGTGTAAGAGAAACAAGCTTCAGCTACTTTTGAGATACTTCCATACCTGTCCCTGAAGAGGATGAGAAAAATGGGGCTCCCTAAATTCTAGCCACAGTATTGAACCTCATTGGCTCTTCTTTGTTGTGGTTACTAATATACAGTCTATAAATTATAACTGGTTGTATATATTCATAAAATGTTTTTACCCAGATAACATTCTAAAGGGATGTTTAGGTACATGTATGTGATGTATATGTATTATACATGCAAGTATATGTATATAAGTGTTTATATATGCTGTAGCATAGAAGCATATAAATAACCACTTAGAAGATAGATATACAAATGAATACACAGTATATTCAAAACATGGCATCTCTAAGTGGCATATATATGTATATATATTTTTACATGTAGTTACACTTTATAACCACCTTATGAGGGAACTATTTTAATTTTACATATATAATAGCTTACTGTATAAATGTTGTATATTTACATCATATGTTGAAACCACTTAGGATTCTTTAATTTCAATACATTTTGATTTAACCTTCATAAGAATCCTACGAGGTGATATTGTAACGATTGTCATGTCTCTGAGGAGTACACAGAGGCAGAAGATGAGTCTCTGTAACTTTCCAAGGTCACTCAGCTGATAGGAGGCAAAGTGGGAACAACTCAAACGCCAGAGCCTTGGCCTTCTCCATAGACCATCACTAACAGAGGTGAGAAGTGTCAGACTGAGGCACTGTAGCCAGCGTCATCTAGGAACAATCTCTGATCAGGAACATATACATGATCATGTTTTGGGAAGGTGTACTATAATTATGCCTTTGTGTACGTTTCCTAACTACAAATCTGAGTATATCTGTGTGACTGAGTGAGCTGGGTCCTGCCTGCAGCAGAACTTGGATAATGAGAAGGAGGTGGCAGCCAGTAGGGTCAAGCAAACTCAGGAAGCCCTGCTGCCCATGAGTCCCCATTTCTAGGAGAGATGCTCATTCTGCTCTTGCTTCTCCACAGTAAAGGCCTGTATGTAGCTTGGATGGCAGACTCTTCCCTGGGTTCAGAATTCCTCACCACGCTTTCCCGAATTCCAGAGAGTGGTCAGAAAGCTCTAGAAGGGACGCTTGCTGGGTTTTGCATGGTGAGGCTAAGTTATTCTCTACTCTGTACCAGGACCTGCCTGGTAGGTTAATAGAGATGTGTCTCTCATTAGTTTGACAACATGGGCTCCACTCAGAGGTTACAAGGATTTTTGACCCTTGAAGCTAAGATGAGCTAGCTGTATCATCTGTCTCAAACTCTATGTCAAGTTAAAGCCTAAAGTGCAACTGCTGAGACTTTCTTGGAGGTACCAGGCATGCACAGTGGGCAAAATCACCCACCACCTCTTCCATGGGCCTTATTCGAGGCTGGGACATGTCATTTCAGTGTGGAATGGAGGAAAGCATTGATAAAAATAATAGAGTTTACTGGATTTGGGGCATGAAAGAGAAGACATTGATATCTCCATTAACAAGAGTTAATATTGAACACTGAGGTCTCACTGTGTGGCTCTGGCTGGCCCTAACTACCTACATAAAAACCAGGCTGACCTTGAACTTGCAGCCATCCTTCTGCCTCTACCTTCTGAGCACTGGGATCACAGGCATGGTCCAGCATGTCTGGTCTTTTCTTGGAACTTCTAAGGGGCTCACACTTGCCTTATCTTTTTTACTGGTTGCCTCATACCATGTCATCCTCTTCCAAGACTCTCAGTTCCCATTTTAGGAGCTCAAGAAGGGCTGTCTGTCTAAGGGCACACCTTGATAACAGAGGCATTTGCCTTTAGGGAGGAGGAGCGGTTCTCTTCTGTACAAGAAGTCTGTTACACCAACGTAAGGATGTAAATTTGTAACCCATAACAGACATAAGATGGCTAAAGCAAGTCCACTGAGGCAGAAGGAGATACTGGAAACACTAGGCCAGATCTGAATAAAGCTTCAGTGTTTCCAGTTGGACTTAAAATCAGTCTTTTCTCGACTGTCCTTGGGGTGGCGCCTTCTCTTCGCTCAAGTCTCAGTCCCATGCCATCTCCCTCGGAATGGCTGTCCCTAATTACACTGCAGGAAGTCTGCCCCGCCCTCTTTTAACTGACTCTTCTCTGCCCCCCATCACCTGTTCTTCTCAGACTCAAACTATTTGTCCACTTGCTTTTTGTCCTGTCCTCCAAACTGGAACAGGAACACTCTGAGGGCAAGGGTTCCATCTGCCCAGTTCTGCACTTGTCTTCACCCCATGAGACAGGAATCATCAGCGCAGAACCTGGAGACGTGACCTGTGCGTGAGTGAACAGAAGGGAAGGCCGTTTCCTCCTTTCACAGGAGTATGCACAAGCCTCCATATACACACTTCCTCCTTCTCATTCACTGTCTTGTTCTGACCATCCAAAAGATCAGAGCAAAAAGTGTCCTTATGGCTGTGACATTATAGTGAGGGAACAGAGCAAATTAAACCCTGGTTAAGATATGAAGCCTCCAGATTTGACCTAAATCAAAGCCTCTCTCTCTCTCTCTCCACACATACACACATATGCATGCACAAATCACAAATCTTGTGTATCTGCTTGCTTTGTGCAAGTTAAAGGATTATTTAGAAAAAAAAATCAACATTAAGTTTTTCTTTTATTTTCAACTGACCTGTAGTGTGTACACAGTAAATTTTTGTATGTATAATCATTTTTGTATGATTATACATTTCACATTCACATTATAATCACCCACATAAACTTAGAAAAAAATCTGATGCCTCCAAAGTCTCTTTCTTGCCCCCTACTTCTCCCCAGAGATGTCTGCTTTCTGCCGTCCACCAGTCACCTCAGTTTTGCACCCTTCTCTGCTATGTGTCTAGTCTAAGGCAACAGACTTCATCACCTGTGTGTTTTATTCTGATTGTGTCTGGAGAGTCGCCCATTATGGTTCTGTATTTTCTCTATGGTTCAGTCTCTAGTCCATGAATACTCCACATTTATCCCTTCAGCTGTTGGTTTTATATACCTTTTTTTTTCTAGTTTGGATTTTCTATGTCCACTGTTATATGAGCATTTTCACACATATATTTAGTGAGTGTATATACTCATTACCGACGTGCTCACACCTAGAAGTGGAACTGCGGAGACTAAACTAAAGCCTATGTTTGACCGCAGTAATATTGTTGTGAATTTCTGAAGTCTTTATACAAAATTACCACCCTGACCAGCAGTATGTGACGCTCTAGTGTTTGCTTTCGAATCCTAATCATGCAGGCATGTCAGCGGCTGTAAAGATGAAGGCAACTACTCTGTAGTAGGACATCCACTGCAGACAGCCTTATTGTAGACACCGCAGATCGAGCAAGTCAGAGTCCAGGCTAGAAGAAATTGTACGGCAATGACTTTCCACCTGCTCCCTCCCACCACTTGCCTTTTAGAAAGCTAGGCAAACCCAGGGAGTGGGAAAACAATCCCCCAAGGCTTCATCCGTGTCACAAGGGTGAAACCCATTATTATGAAAGCATTAACCTCCCCTTTCTTGGGCAGAAATAGCTCCCTCTGTCAAGGGATGCCTTACTTAAAGAACTCTGTGGTTTCAAAGAATTTGCAAAGTTCTAAGGAGCCGAACACCCCCATTCATCTGCATCATGTAACTCCTTTCATAGTCCAGACCGCTCTGCTGCCTGGTGACCTACTTCCACAAGTCCTCACAAGAAAGTGCCCCATACCAAAGGCAGGTCCTTGCCCACACCCTGCCTCTCTCTGTTTTCCACATACAAGAGATGATGATTCCAAGTCAACTGGGAGATCATCTCTCCACATTTCACTATAATTCAAGTAGGACCTGTTTTTCCTTGCATTTTCTAAGTAATTCCACTTTCGCCCAAGGACAGAGACAAGTCTTAAGAGGCACTTTCTTAAGGCCAATGAGACGCTCAATTTTTAGGCAAAGAAATTCCTGTTGGGTGTAAGCACTTTACCTAACATGAAGCTTCTTGCTCGTGGAACTTCAGAGAGGACGTAAACCCCCATTGTCCTCTCTGCTGTTAATGCTCTTTGTTGAGCCTTACATGTCTTCTTCCTCCCTACATGGACTGGGTCACCCCTCAAGAGGATGGGGCCATAAGAGTAATGCTGGACAAGTTGTAAGCGGCAGTGGCTGAGGAATTCTTAACCTTGCGATGGATTCTAGTGTCTCATGAAAGCTACGCTCATGTTTGTACCATTGACCTATATTCTCAGTGCCCAGACATGAGTTGGCATTTGTGACCCCAGACCTTCACAGCCCACTCAGATGGCAACAACAGTTCATACAGGAGGCAAAAGGAGGGGCTGTCTCTGACCATACGGAATGAGCCTTCATTGTCTTCTTCTGTCACAGTAAGCATAGCTGAGTCTACACTGCTGGACAGTCTCTGTGGCTCACTCTGCCCTGCCTGTGTGCTGACTGGCTTCATTTTATCCTCTTAGAAGTTCTAAGGAAGAATGGAGGCTATGCCAGTCTGTTGGATGGAATGTGGATGTTCTCCTGTTGAAACAATAATCAGCGTACTTTGGGCAAGCCTGCCGTCGTTCAGTAAATGGCCAGGACGTTGAGTCATGAAGAGCTGGTGAAAAGTTCTCAGTGTCATCTGTGGCTGCTCATTGTGAAGTGCCAACACGGGAGCTCAGACAGAATCGGTGACAAAAGCGGGAGCGATTAGAAGCCTGAGATCCATTATTCAGACTGGCCTTGCAAGGTGAACCCTCACACAGGCACCCACAAAGGAGCTTCCCTTTACGGAGAGAGTGGGACCCCAGAAAGGCAGGTAAGGGTAAGTACCTCAGACCATCACTCCTTTGTGTACTGGGGAGTCTACATGCACAGGATTGAGAGGGGAAGGAAGAGGAGGGGAGAAAGAACAGAAGAGGAGGGGGCAGGGATGAGGGACAGGAAAGGAGAGGAGGAGAAGACTGGGGCTGAGGAGGAAGGGCGGGGAAGAGGGATGGGAAGGAAGGGGAGAGAAGAGAAGAGGAAAGAAGAGGAGAGACAGCTCATCAAATAGCTTTTCGTTTTCAAATCCTCTTTGAAATCTAAGAAAATCCCATGTAAGTGATTCCTGTTATAGGCTAGTTCTGTGTCTCCCTTGCTTCCTGCTTAGTGTTCTCGTAATGCTTGACACAGAGGAGGGGCTTGAAAGGGGTGTGAAACGAAACCAATGGGTAGGCAATACAGATAGTAGATCAAGAACATTATCCCCACATGCTGACAGTCATACTTTCCTTCCTTGTTCTAAGAGATCCACCACGGAAGTCCTGAGCTGCAAAGAGCCCAGCTCCCCTGAGAGCCCAAATCCATGGTGTTTTACCCACCCCAGTGAACAGTGTCATTTATTATTATGGAATCTGCTGGCCATATCTGATGCTGTATCAGCTCAGTGCACCGAGTGATGCTGTTGCTGGGCTGCAGCGGTCGAGACCCTGCCCCATCTCCGATGTTCCATCACACTCAGAGCCTCTGACAGAACAAGGAGCACTGGCAATCCAGGGGACAGACCACACGGCTTCTTGTTCCAGTTCTATCCTCTGCCTTTCCTTCCTTGGAATTATGGTTTGCTCTTCTGAAAAAGAAGGAAGTTAGGGATCTATATTTTTAACAGACCTCCCAGATGATGTTGCTGAGCACCATCAAGTGCAGGCTCTTTAAGTTGCTTTCAAAGCGAAACCTTCAATGGTTCAATCAAAACAACTTTGCAAATATCTGATTCTCTCCCAGAAGGTATTTTTAGGTGTTAGATAAATAAGTCAATCCCTGCTACACTGAGATGACTTTCGTCGAGCAGCCGAACGTTCTAACTCATAAGTGACGCTCCTTACCTCCTCTGTCAACGCTGCGAGGGCCCTGTGTCAGCCTTTCACCCAGTGTCTTTGATGAAGCAGATTGCCCTTCATCTTTTTAGTTCCTCTTCACATGTCCTTACCATCAACTTAAAAAGGCTGGTGTGGGGATTTCATTAAATAAGCCAACTTGTTAAAATTGTTTTGAGATATAGCCCCAAATTCCTTCGGTGTGTTTGTTAAACTCAAAGGCAATATTCTTTGGCTCTTGTCAAGCTCTCAACTCAAACACTTTGGGGATTCCAACAGAGAAAAACCATATGTACAGCCAAGAGGAGGCCCTGCTTTGCCCAAGAATACCCAGGATATGTGGCAAAATGAGCGACAAATCCTTGCCAAAAATTGAATCAATCCCAGAGGACAACATACCTTTCAGGATGAGAAAAGAAGGTTTGTGATGAAAGATACAAGTTTTTCCTTTCCGCCCATTCTGCGTGGGCCTCTGAGAACCCCAACCTTCTAAATCTTTCCCCCCTAAATATGTCCTAAGAGCTAATTCCAGAGTAGTCTGTATTCCTAGCGATCTGGAATCATTTTCCATCCTAGGAGTCTTGCTTGGAGAAAGCTAGGATTAACCACATAGTTGGAGGCTCTAGATTTCTGTCCCAGAATTCCAGTTCCCAGCCCCAGGCTCTTGATGGGAACTTTGGGCACAGTGCCCTGAGCAGAAGTGCTGAGTATCCAAGATATGCAGCGTGAGGTCATGCCCCGGTGACATCCGAAGTGGACCATTCCGGAAGACATTATGAAATTCATGACCAACTGTCATCCTGTTCAAGAGGAGAGGCTGAAAGCTAGAGTTTGCGACGCCCTCTTTGGATGCTGTCCCTGCTTCGGTCACTTGCTGAAAACTACCCACAGCACCTTCTTCACTTAGTGTCACTGTTCTCAAATCAAATACTGATATTTTTTCATGTGTTTCTCCTGTAACAATAACTCTAGTTCAATTATGTTCTTGCATATGTCAGGTGTAGTACAGTCTAATTTAATCTTCATTACACATGACCATATTGCAATTATACATGCTACCCCAGTGTTAACACATATTTAAACCTGCGATTTCTTTGTCACTGATTTACAAAGAGGTACCTGAAAGAAGCAGATGTCATAATTACACGCTTATTCAGCTCATTTTCAACTAAGTCTCAAAGTAAATTACAGACGAGCCAGGCATGTCTTGAAATTAATGTAGTGATAGGACACTAATGCCGCGATCCATTATGCTTTGTCAATGTGCCGTACTTCTGGAATGTGCGATAAAATTATATTAATACTCTGCTAATGAGATTAATGAATATGAACATGTGGGAGAAGAATAGGGTCCTTTGTTCAACTATTGAAAAAATAACATATAGGTAATTAAAAAGAATTAATCAAACCATGTACAGCCTCATTTATATTAAATTAATTTGTCTGGTTTCATTTCTAATAATTAATCACTTTTTGCAAATTACCAAGCACTTCAGGCGGATGGAGGCACTACTGTAGGAGTTGTGATTCAGAATATTTAGAGCGATCAAGGTGGTCCCTGTGGGTTCATATTAATTAAGGTTTAACAGTTTGGAAAATTGTAGCAATATTTTATGATTCATGTAATTAAACTCTGTAACAAAATGTCACAACTGCTAGTTACTTCTGCGCCCGTGATTTATATCTGCCCCCTTTTGGAAAGGAAGCTACAGAATTGAAGTCCGCCCTCAATGCGCAGATACAGTCAATGGTAAAACAAGCTGGTGGGTTCAGTGAGGACTAGGGCCCTTTATCAGGGTCGCAGGCACCCTTCCACTCTCAAATTCCACCATGGGCTTATGCAGATTAGGCGGAATCATTTGATCTGACATATGGTGAAGTCTCAGGGGTTTCTTCTGGCACGTTTTACTTGGATAAAAACAAAAATGCAAGCGCTGTGAGCCTCCTAGTCCTAAACTGAAGGCGGTCCCTTTTGAATCCCACGGACGGATGGAGACTTCTGGGCTTCCAGCATGCGGGCTTCCCGCAGGAGCGGCTACCGATAACATCAAATTGATTGGTTTGTGTCCTCACCGCCCTTCCTGGACACCCTGTCCCCTAGGCCCTGGCATCCTACTGGAAGCGTCTTTCTTGGTGCCTCCTGGCCAAGTGCTCCCTTCCTCTTTTGCGAGGCAGAACTGTGACAAGAGGCCATCGGTGGGTCTAGCAGCTCAGGGGCTCACCCTCTCAGCCCCGTGTGCTGGCCGTTTCCTCTCTGCTTCCTCACACCGCTTCCTGCTCTTCCCCTGCTGTGTGCATGCCAGGGCTGAGCCCTGGAGACGGGGCCTTTCAGCCCAGCAGTGTTCTAACGCTGGACTCTGCGGGGGGCGGGACGGGGGCTGCCAGAAGAAGGTGGAGGTACTGGAAGAGAAGGCTGCCGTGGTTCCGTGTGGGTGCAATGTTGCAGAGTCAGTGCCTCACAGGTGTCCACAGCTGCCTTGTGCAGCCTGCCGTTCAGGGTCAGCCTCTTTTGGACTCCAGTGGTGGCTCTTTCCCGAATCCTCAGATACCAATGGCTCCTCACCACCTCTAATTTCTGAGGGTCTGACCATCCTCTGTGTGTCCTCCTCAGTCCATTCTCACCTCTATGTAAAGTGTCCTTATTAGAATGAAGTCAAGTCTAGGCAATAGCAGAGATTCTGTTCACTTGGCCTGGGGTAGGGCCTAGTTTCTCTATTATATAGTTTCTGTATTTTGTTCTTTTTGTAACAACCTCCCTTGTGTGAGGCTGAGAGTCTAGGAAGAGTTAATGACACTAACAGTGGACTCAGCACAAGGCAGCTTCGAAGTACTTTTAAGAATATAGATTTATTGCATCTTTGTAACAGCTAACTGTGCAAAACAATAGCATCACCTTTCGCATTTATAGATACAACAGTTAAATTAAGGCAGGCAGAGGACAAGCAACTTGCAAAGGTCACACAGGTCACACAACAAGTTGTGAAAGTAAGATTTTTTTTTTCCAGTATCTAGGTTTTCCAACCACCTCTCTAGGTTGTAATAGGAAGAGTCTGAGCTAATCATTCTAAGGTGTGATTCTCCAAGTCATTGCTTACAAGAAACTGAGGCATGAACTCCATTGTTTCTTTAATCACACTTACATTCTCATCCCCAAACACTATAGGGATGGTGATAATGTTTGAGGCCGTGATGGGGCCATGCTCTTTCTACAGAGATAGAGGAGAAAACAGGTAAGCACAGGGACTAGAGAGATGGCTTAGTGGTCAAGAGCACTGACTGCTTTTCCAGAGGACTCAAGTTCAGTTCCCAGCACTCACTTCCAGTTGCTCATAACCACCTGTAACCCCAACTCTGGGGTATCCAATGCCTTCTTCTGATCTACCTAGGCGCGCACACACACAGGGCGCGTACTCACACAGACACATGAATAAAAATAATAAAAAAAGAAAACAATCCATACAGAATAAATACATAAACAGATAAAATGAGACCATTATCAGAGGAGTTGGATAGATTGTATTGGAGGACCCCTGAAAGGAAAAACCCATTCTAGCAGGAGACTAAAAGTAGAGGGGCATTTGAGATAGACTACAAAAGGTATGAAGGTCCATTATTAGAAAGCATGGCATGTGCTGGGTGTGGTGGCACACACCTCTAATCCTAGAAGGATCATGAGTTAGAGGCTAGTCTGGGCTACTTAAAGACAGAATAAAAACCAGAGTGTGGCATCTGGCAGGATCTGACTAGATGGTTTATTGAGGTTGGGCAGAGAAGGGATGGAGCACTATTAAAAGTCATTTGTCTTGAAACATTAGATTTCACTTTATATTTCCAACACAGTAGAAACAAAGTTGTTTTGACATGAGGGAAGACCACAGTTACATCAAGGCTAACAGATTCGTTCATCAATGGATAGGAATAAGCCAGGAGTCTGGAGTCAGCGACACTCTTCAGCGGGGTTTCATAACAGGTGAGCAATGATGGACTCGGACTTGGGGCAGAGGCCTCTGTGAGCAGAGGAAGGGGCTGGCCCTTGCTGAGCAGTCTGATTGCGTGGACTTTTCTCCTCTCTGGACCACTGCATGGAGCCTGGCTATTAAACCTAACGTGTGTGGTCTGTAGCTGTGCTGTGCAGAGCAAGCTGCCAGGCTCTGCCAGGCCGTTTGGGAAACTCTGCTCCCTCTCAGTCTACACTCAAATTGGATTAACTTGGAAATGAGAAAGACCATGCTTTTTTAATGTCTGGGAGCAGATGCTAGGAATTTTGGGGCTCCCATGGGATAGGACCACCCCCCACCAGCAGCCGTGGCGTTACATGTCTGTAAATAACACTAATTGGGAACACTCTATTTTGCCTTTTTTTTTTTTTTTTATAAAGTGTGCGAGTCCATTGTTCCACCCGGCTTCCTTTGTAGGTACCAACTGCTCTGGCTGCGTCACGAAGGAGGCGTTACTAACAGGATGGGAAGCAAAGCTAGCTCACAGACAGATGATGATAAAGTGAAATCTTTAAGAAATCATCAGAAAAATGAGGCAGGGCCACGTGAGCTGTCTCTCCAAAGTGACAGAAATAAAGAAGCTGCCTCCAGCCCGGAGCACCCACACATTTATGATCAAATTCCCATTTTGACATCAATCAACACATATTAATAACTTCAGCCGGAGAGTGGAAGGCCCCGGGTATGCTTTATGCTGACATACCAGTATCAAGGAAGTGTGGTTTTTGATTGCCAATTAAACTCCAAACAAGTCCCAACCACTACACTCCTGCGCCCATAACTTTGTGTCATATCTCAAAGAGCACTGAGGGGCACCTGTCATGACCAGGGCTTGACATACTCCCCCGGAAACGGACACCAATTTTATTAACCCAAATCTGGTCGGTGGAATTATGAAGCCTGTGAGCTGGAAGTGGGGTCCTTATGGATCACCAAGTCCCACCCCCATCCTCAGCACCTGACAACTTCCCCTCCTGTCCACTTTACAGAATACCTTTAGTGTTGAGAAGCCTCTGTAAACCAAGGGAACTATACGGTGTACTGAGGCATCTGTAGATTTTCATTCAAAAATTTAGCTTGACTTTAATAAATATGTGTCTTTGTGTATGTATGTATGTGTTAATATATGCCTGTTTTTAAAAGATAACATTTTTTTATTTGTATGAGTGTTTTGCCTGAATCTTTGTAAGTATACTATGTGTGTAATGAACACTGAGGCCAGAAGAGGACTTCAGATCCCCTGTAACTGGAGTTATGGGAGGTTGTTAGTCACCATGTGAGTGCTGGGAACTGAACCTGGGTCATCTGCAGGAGCAGCCAGTGCTCTTAAACACTGAACCAGCTCTCCAGTCCCAATATACTCATATTTTTAATTTTCCCCTTAGGAGAGGTTTGGTGACATTGGAGGTAATTGGAATTGGGCATCACCCGCTACTGTCATGTAGTAGGCAGCGGCAGGGAGAAGGCTAAGCATCCTGAGTAGAGAACTGCTCCCACCGCAGAGATGATCTGGTCCCACTGTCAGCAGTGAGGAGGGTGAGCAAGCTACTGTTTTCATACAGAAAATCTCACAGACACATGCAAGCACTCCGCACCATGTCAGGCACAATTCCCTCCTCCAGGCCTGATAGAAAATGCATGGTTCTCTTGAACCAAAAATCTGCTTTCCATTTAGTATTAGATCTGCCCCCTAGGAAGATGTAGATGGAGCTGGAGTCCTCTGATGAAAACCCTTCAAGGACAGGAAACAAATACATAAAGACAGCTTGGAAAGTAGGCTTTCTCATACCAAATGTCCTTAGTTTCTCTCCGTACCACCTGTAGGCCAAAGTTTGCAGTGTTTTCCTTATGATTTTGTTAAAAAAGTTGTAATATAAGAAGACGATAGCCAGTTAAAGAAGATTTAAAAATAGGGGTACCAATGGGAATAATCCTTAATTTGAGAGAATACCTAAAACATCTGGCCTTTGAGAGATAGAACAAAGCTAAACTTGCTAAGATTAGGGTCTAGGTTTTCTGTTTATCTATTTGTTTGTGAGAGGGGCTCATTGTGTGGCTCAGGCTGGTCTTGAACTCACAATCTTCCTGCTTCAGCCTCCTGAGTACTGAGGTTTCGGGCATGTACCACCCAGAGGGTCTAAGTTTGTTTTGGCCATTGAAATCTGAAAGCCTAAGAGTGTCAGGGAGAGTGCGTGGTGGGGGAGGGGGGGAAGAAGCTATAAGCTATAAAAGAGGAATTCTCATTAAAAAAATAAAAGGAATCAGGAAAAATAGCTAACTTCTAGGAATGTTCTTTGTCCCTTTTAGGATCATAGGACCACAGTTCTATAGAAAACGAGAGAATTTTTAGTGAAAATAAGCCACCAGCACATATATGAAAGGCAGATTCCTACCCTGTAAAAGCCTCCTGGCTTTTGGTCTTTGGCTTCTGTTTGTGAGGCTGAATTTCTTGCTGCCTCTTTAAGCTTACAACATGTTTGGAGCTTCGCAATATGCAAGTCTGTTATTAGAGATTCTGTTGAATTATTCAGGGCTAAATCAAGATGCGAAGACACCTTTTTTGAGACAGAAAATTGGCAAACACTCTCTAAGATGCCTTAGAGCAAAAAAAAAAAAAAAATCTACAAATTCTGCTACAGCTGGCATATTTATCATGAAATTGATAAAGGATTGTTACCTGCATAAGAGGACACATGCACCTCAAGAAGTTATTTTGTCTTCCAGCATGAGCTTCAGCTTTTGTGAAATATAATCCCACAAAAAATGTACCTAAACTGAGACCCAAGGGGTTAATTCTCTCCTTTGTGGCTTCTGACACACAAACAGGATAATGTACCATCAATATTAGAAATCAACATTAAGTGAGACCTCCCCCCCCAACACCTTGGCTTTCATTATAGGCCTAAGAATATTGAAAACCACAATGACTCAAGGGATTATGTCAAAATACACTTGATACACATCAAAAAAAATTGCATCAGCAAGGCTGAAAGAATCAATTATCTTGCCGTCCAAAATGCTGACCCCAAAACAAAGTGCTGTGAAATTTCCTAGAAAGCCTAGGAATGCAGTGTAGGTGTGGCACTTGGCAGTTCCTGAGACAAGAAAGGCACTGAAGCAAATGCACGTTCTGCTCCTCAATCAGCCCAAAAAGGAGGCAGAGGAAGATGAAGAGAGCAGAAGGGGTCCCTGAGGTCTGGAGGTTATTGGGCGCCAAGGCATGGCTCCAGGGGAGGCAGCAATCCAAGCCCAGGGACCAGGCTCCTCCGATGTCCACATACTGGTATAATTCAGAGTGATTGTTTCCAGAGTGTGGTTCCTGCATTAATAATCCTGCCTCCAAGGGGATGGTATTAGAAGGTGAGGTCATTGGGAAGTGATTAGTCATGAAGGCTCAGCTCTTATGAAAGGTGTAAATGCACTTATGAGAGACCCTGGAGGACCTTCTTGCCTTCTTCTGTCCAAATGCAGCAAGAAATGGGCAGACCTTAAAGACTACGAGGCACTAGGTCTTCACCAAACAGGAAATCCATTGGGTCTGGTCTCCAGAACCAAGCAATACATTCTTATGGTTTGTGAGTCATTGCGTCTATGCTGCTTTGTAAAATCAGCCCACGTGGACCGACACATTCCTCCCTTGCCATGATAAGCAAAAGTGAATTTAGGATAGTAGCTCTGAGACTGCCAGCAGTCAAGGTGGAGGTGTCAACTGAATGCTACCATGATGTCTGAAGTGCTTAGAGGTGTTACTGGTGCCTTTATACTGTGTGGCCATGGCTATTTTGGCCCCTGAAGCTTGCATATCTCTCATGCTATCTGATCCATGTCACTTTATTGACCAATGGCCCCCCAACATACAAAACTTTTAAGATTCAGAAAACACAGTCAAGTATCAGTGGCCATGATTCAGACTAGCTGCATTCATGGCTCTATAAGTGATTCTCTTCAACTTGATGAGGAAGGGCATTTTTGCAGTGACAAGTTTCTAGAAGTAAATCAAGATCGGTCTTTTCCTTTATTTCCCCCACGCACGCACCACATTCTCTTCCTAGACTTAGTAAACAACTGCATCTCCCCATGTCAGTTCTAAATGCTGAAGCAAGGGTACTGGTTGGATGCCCCATTTTCATTTCCTTCCCACAGCCTTAACAGAGCTAAGTGTGGAGATGCCCAGAGTGAGACGACAGCTCAAGAATCTGATAGCACCTGCTTATTTTTCTAGAATCTACAGTTGTTTAATTGTGCACTAATACATGACCCATGCTCTGTTACTCTGGTTCTATTTATAATTTAGTTCGTTTCTAGTGCATTGAATTAGATGTACCAGGAAAGCCTATTACATGAGCTGGAACAATAGATGTTTTTGCTATATGACAAGCACAGACGTAGGTAGTCTATAACTAGAATGGAGACTCAACAATGCCATCAAGGACCAAACGCTGTTTATCTTGGCTTCTATGTCTAATTCATGTCTTCATCCTCATGATCACACTAAAGTTGCTGCACTTCCAAGAATTGTAGCAGCATTTGTAGAAAGAAAATGAAAGTGCCAGGAGTCAAATAGGTGAAAGGACTATTTCTTTCCAATTGTGAAGGATGCAAGCTAATCATTTCTGCCTACTTGTGCGTGGCCAGGGCTTAGTCACACCACCATCTCTAGGCACAGGGCAAACAGAAGTTATATACTAATTTATTTCAGAAGTGATTAAAAAAAAAAAACTACCCTGAGTATTGTCATTCTATGAAATCCAGGTTTTAATAGTAAGAAGAAAATGGGGGTAGATATTGGGTGACCAGCATTGTGTGATGGCATTTTATACTGGTGATGGTGATGTGCTTACTGACGAATAGTTCCTGTTTTGGGTCTGGGAAGGAGATCTGTTTCTTCTACAACTGTCTTTTCTGTATCTTTCATGGTGAAATGTCCAACTCTCAAGCAGGAAGAAAGGACAAAAACAAGAGAGGAAATGTGGGGCATAGAGTGGGGTGAGAGAAAGAAGAGAAGGAAATAAAGAAGAAAAGAACAGGATGAGGGATCAGGACGTAAAACTGTATCAGTGTGTGGATGAAATGATTGCGTCCAGTGACCCAATTATAGACCAAACCCTGCCCACCACTTGATTTGCAAATAAAGTTTTGCTGCAACACAGTCAAGCCCAATCTTTGACATACGGTCTCTAGTTGCTTTCACACTTAACACCTTCATGAGTCGCTTGGGAAAAGTGCAGCTCATCCCAGGACATATCTGCAGACCTATCACTGACTGATGGATCCTTGGGTTCCTTAGGAGATAGAACAGTCTTATGCAGATATTTTTAAGAATAAACAATGAGGCAATGTGGGTGAGATGAGACCACATAAGCTGGATTCCTTTCTTATGTCCACTTTTCTTGGGTCCCTGGCCTAGCCTTGTGGTGCCTTCCCACCCAGTCCAGCTGACTCACAGGGGCAGCAGCCCAGATAGCAGGTATCCTGGGTGTTCTAGTAGAAAGTGTCTGTCCGTTTTGCCCCAAGGAGCTTCCTTAGCAGTTCTTTGTCTGACAACATGGCTCAAAAAAAAAAATAAGAGGACAGGGTTTTCACATTCATCATGTGCTTGGGTGAACGCTGACTCAGTTAGCACTGTGAAGCCCAGGACAGTCTGACAGCCAGGGGCTCTGGAGCCCCCCCCCCCCCCCGGGGCTGTATGCTGCTAAGAGACTGGGACGTAATCAATGCTGACTCTGCTGCCCTATGCTCTGTCTTCTGGAGGCAGATGGCAGTCCGAGAAGCTTACAGGACCCCAGGGAGCTTCAAGGGAGGGATCAGTAAGGCCCAGGTTCTCTGTTTCTTACCAATCGATCTGGCAGGATCCAGCAACAAACTCAGCCTGGGGAGGTCCGGGCTCTACTGGGGCACATTGAGCTATTTAATGTCTTAGGGCCTCCTGCCTGGTCTTACAGGATGGGAAATTATCACTTTCTCAGTCGCAGACTGAGCCCTGCCCTTCCTTCACCTGCCTTTGGCATTAAGGGCAGATATTAATTAATTTATTATTCAGATACATTTTAATGTAGAAACAAATGATAGTGAGAACTGAGGCCGTGGCCCACCAGCAAACCTGCACGCCTGACTTCCCATCCTGTTCCATGTCTCTAGTTCCCCAGCTCCCCTCCCCAAAGGGCAAAGGCCAGGCTGAACAAAATGCCAAACCAACTTTTTACAAATAAACCTGTGGCCAAACTGCTGCCATAAAACTTTGAAACCCACTGTGATTGAGACATTTGGACTAATTACCAGGGAGCAGCAGCGACCGGCCTCTCCTAATGCTGTTTATTACAGTCCCTCCTTAGTGAGACTCCCTGGGGTTGGTCTCTGAAATAAAGATTTAATTTGAGGGTAAATCAGAACAACAAAAAAATGTAGCTCATTGTAAACAATAGTATCCTCAGCCCAGCTGAGTCCATCAATATAAAAACAGAAGTCAGCCTCATCCTCCAAGAACTGTAAACACGGTAAATGCTATTTATTGTGACTACATGTGTGTGGCCCAGCGTGAGTGAAATGGGGAGCATTTTCGTGACTGTGAGACATAAACATCCACTGCGGCCTCCATCATTCTTCCAGTTTTAAAGTTATAAAATCCAAATATTAATTTTAATAGAAAGGTTAGGAAATGGGAGCCTTGCACTGCCCACTGAAGTCATCAGAACACAGCTCGGGTCAGGGAGGGACATCTGCATTCCCAGGAGATTAGGAGGCAGGTGGGGTCCAGACGTGATTCATGAAATATGACATGTGTCATAAACAGAGGCTTAGGCCCTAGGGCTCCCGACTCAGCCCAGACCCTGCCCAAGGTTCTGTCCATCAGTGCAGTAACCAGGGAGGGACAGTCCTGCTGTTTCCCATAAGAGCCTATTTGACCATCTTTAACTCGGAGCAGGAAAGAGAAGTGGTTCTCTTGTTTCTACCTGAGTACCCATCACCCCACGTGGAAGCAGAGGGGCCCTCTGGAGGAACCTGTGGGTTTTGGCTGCTCCTGTGGAGACGGTCCCGATTCTAGGCAAAATCAGAAAGCCCACACTGCCAGTAAGGCATATGGCCTCTAGTCAGAATCACATGGGCCTCTCTGTTTAGGAATGAGTGTGTCTGTCCACATGTGTCTTCACATTTCCAGCTGCAAAAGACATGGAGTTCAGTGGACACCAGTGTTGTAAGTGTCATCATCACTGGGGAGCAGATGGTCTGGCACCCGGTGGAGTCAGAAGGTCCAGGTTCTCAAGTCTAAACCATGACTAAATCTTGACTTAACCTTCGACAAGTTGTTTTCCAATTTATCTGCCTTCCTAGTTTCCTAGTCCTGGAACTGAAGATCTCACAGTACGCCAAGCTTCCAGGAGGCAATGGTCAAAATGGGACATTTAACAATGTCTGGGGACGTTTTAGACACGGTGATGGGCAAACTACTGTGAGTAGAGTTTGAAGATGCTGTTAACTATCCCATCACATCACAGTCCTTTCCCTGCAACAGTCTTCCCCAAAATGGCAACAGTAGATGGTTGAAAATTCCCAAATTGCCTTCTAGAAAACGCTTAGAGTCATTATTTCACTTGAACCATTTTTAACTTGACATATGCAAGCAAGTGCATATGATATCCTCAATAAACATCTGTTCTGGCTATCATTATGTTTCCCAAATAGAGAGATAACTTCTGCCATTGAAAAGTTTTCTCAACTATAGTGAATGCATTTGAATGAAAGTTCAGTATTAGACCCATTTCTATTCTAGGAAAGCTGCCTAGTCTATGCTAGACAGCTTAGATGACTATAGACATCTTTAATGGTTGCTAATATTTTTATTTAAAGAAGGCATAAATCAATGTGATTAGAACATCATCCCACAAAAACGAAATGCAGAATCTGGTTTGTCGAATTTATAGGAAGCAAAGGATACCCAATGACAAGGCAGGCGTCGGCTGGTGGTGGACACCAGGATGTTGATAGAAGCCCACTCACATCTGCTTTGGACAGCAAAGAGAAATGGCTGAGCTCTAATTTTCACACAGCCATAAGGAAGCAGTTGCACAAAGGACGGTGTTTGCTGTGCAGTTTGGATCAGACATGCATAGGTTTCAGGAAGGAGACATGAGCACATTTTAACCAAGTCTGTGGAAGGAACATATGCCCTAAGGTAGGGCCCCTATCCTGATAGATTTGGAATGTGACCTGCTCAGGGGTTTGATTGCTTTTCCCCATGTCGGATTTTATTGCTGCCATCCATCTACATTCTACACCGAGCAGCAGCAGAACCTTTCTGCTGTTCTGAGGCTTCGAAAAAAATGTATGCGGGCAATTCACTCTGTCCTTGCTTGCCATTATCCACTCTCCTGTTTGAATAAACTGAATGAGCATTCTCAGGGTTACAAGAGATGAGACAGATATGGGCCATGATAAAGTCTAATATCTGCAGGCTGCAAGAGGAAGTCAGTGAGTCATTGGAATAACATAAGCAATGATAATTCAGCTGAATATGACTAAGATGTTAAAAATAAGGTGTGTTTACAAGTGAATAAACTTCCTGATGGCCCTGCTACTCTCTAGAGAGATGGGAAAGGAGCAGGCTAATGTCCTTGGCAACCCATAAATTTCACTGTTCTCCACTTCCCATATATGACTAGGTGGACTATTCATCCACTGGTACACAACGGAAGGCTATGACCAGGACAGCAGAATGCTCTTGAAATGCTACTGGGCTATCCCATCTTTGAGATCCTTGGTCTTTGCTTCTCTACTGATTCTTAAAGTTAAGTTTAGAAGCCAGACTTTCTTGAGACAGGGACTTCATTTGTATTCATTACCATTTAATTCTCCTTTCCCTGCGCTTCTTCCAGTTTCATTATTGAATTTCAGGACACTAATAGTAATCCCTTAGTCATCAGATCCTGATAATTGATTAATGAAAACCTATAAAAGTATTCCGAAGTCGACTGTTAGCATTTTATAATGACTAAACATTTCTTCTACTGAAAGACAGCAAGAACGTACCAAGGGGTTTTGCTCTTGAATTCCATAGCTGTGGAAGACAATTAAAGACAGTAAAAGGAACATATTTGTGAAGGACTTCTGTCCTTCTAGAACTTAGATAAATGTCTTAACACTGCCTACAGCCTTTTAATATGCATTTTCATGACTTGCTACACACACCCCTGTAATGCAGAGGTTGGTAAGATGCCCATAAATTCCTGAGACCACCTTGGAACCATGTGAATGAGATTGCAGCCTGTGAAATTTGGAGAACTTTTTCAGTGACACTGACTGACAAGTCACGACAGTGGGTTTGGATATTTGAGATGTGAGGTTGAGGGTCTGAGTCAGTTCTAGGGATGTAATGGTAAAACATTCCTCTGTTGGGTGATCTGGAACCAAAAAAGAGATCAATGGTACTTCTCTTGCTACATTACTGCCCAATGAAAACTAAAATTGCAGAAGGGGCGGGGACAGCAAATACTCATTCCTTGAATTCTACTGCACTCAACATTTATCCAATCATTTTGAAGCTGCAATTCCCTGTCGTGAAGACTTTTGGATTGTAATACCAAGAGAGTTTTCCAACTGACAGAGTAACTTTCTCCTTCATTTCCAAACCCATTCACAAGGAATAGATCTCAGTTTGGTTCAGGTAGTTGTCTTGCCACAAAATGGACAATAATGGCTCTGGAACTTATTGTCACAAGAAGATATTACATGACCAAATGAAGAAACATTGTGAAAGGAATTTTAAAAAATGAAGACTTGCTTATGCTATATATTTATAGTGCCATATAATGAATTTCTTTGATTTGGAACACTGGATTGCTCTTGAACATATCCTCGGTGATACTGCTGCATGAATCAGACAATCTACCCTTTCAAAGAACGACTAGGTTTCTGTAGGAGTCAGAGGGTCAATCATGGTTGGCTTCCACTGCGCTTTCATTTGTCCTATGTTTCAACAAAACACAAAAATCAAACATATATTGAATATAAGGAAAAATGTTTCCAGCTTCAAATACTAGAGAGGGCAAGAACGCTGCCACTATCAAGAAGTGGGCAGGACACTCAGTGGACCAGCACAAAGGTTCTGTAACATGGCTGTGTAACCAGGGGATGAGATTTCTTATCCTACTTCCACTGACTCAGAATTCCAAGGATGCAGTCCACACACTGCCCTCGCTTTACTTTAGTTGGTGTTTTTAGTTCCAACAACTAAAGCTGTACATCTTTTCACCAGTTCTTGTGAACGCCTCTCCCTCAGTCCTCACTTACACACTAACTTCTGCAAGACAGCTGGATAGTAAAAGGGAGCAAGACTGGAAGGGGCGGGGGCTGGAGAGATGGCTCAGTGGTTAAGAGCACCCACTGCTCTCGCAGAGGACCCGGGTTCGATTTCCAGCACCCACATGGTGGTTAACAGTTGTCCGTAACTCCCATTCTAGGGAATTTAATGCCCTATTCTGTCCTCTGTGGGCATCGTATGACATGGGTGCACTTATATACATGAAGGCAAAAGTCTCATACACATAAATATACATATAAATAAGTGAAATACTGAAAAGAGATAGCTCCTGTAGTGGTAGGAAGAATGGTGAGCATAAAAAGTCTTGAGTCCTGTATAAAGCAGACTACAGCTAACCTGCAATACCAGCTCTAATCCTGCAGGAGAATTCAGTCCAGGTAAAAATATTCTCTCAGAGAATAATAATAATAATAATAATAACTGTTGTTATTTGCATTCAGTATATGGAAAATATTTCTTGCTCTAGGTATTCTTTGTGTTTTATCTTATTTATACCAAAACCAGCTCCCGTATGTAAATAAGTGTTCCTGTTTTATGAATGCTGAAATTTAAACTAGAAGGGCATAACTAACTAGCCCCCAAATACATAAAGAATAATTGGGAAGGGTAGAGTTTGAGCACAGACTGCCAAGATGAAGTCCTTCACTTTTAAGAGCTCAAAATCTCCTGTATAACCTTTTATTTATTTATTTTAATGTGGTGCTGGGGATTCAACCCAGATCCTCACTCATGCTGGGCAAGTGCCCTGCCATTGAGCCACATACCCAGCCTTTGCCTCATTTTGGATGGAGTCTCTGGGGAAATTAAAGTCTGTGAAATAATGAAGAGAAAACAAAGGTTTATTATTCTGAAGATCTAAAGGAAAAACAGAATTTTGAAAAGTATTTACTATCAAACCTCTATAACCTTTTAAAACTCGTTTCAACTTAGAAGGTAACTCTAATGTATTGTGTCTTCAAAGTTGAAATATAAAATAAAGCCCCCAACAGATTAGGAAGCGAGGGAAATAAAAAATAGGTACCACAAGAGCTAATCATAAGCCGTAGAATTGGCACATTGACAAATATAGCATCAAGTAGAAGCCGCTGGAGTTCTTCTAAATTCAGAAGGAACTCGGGCCGACAGTCATGTTAGAGATAACAAGTGTGGGGCTAGGTGTGTGGCTCAGTGGCAACGTGCCTGTGTGAGACGTGTGAGACCCTGAGCTCCATAAACAGCACAACGAGCAAACAGAGACAGCTGTGGAAGAGGGTAGAGAGCGGGTATACAAAATACAGAAGTCCTAAGGAAGCCCTGAGCACAATTAGAACTGAGGCTCTCCTCCGACACTCGACAGCAGCATCGAGTTACAGGAGCACACGTAATGGAACGGCTCACCACATGCCAAGTCAGATGGGATGATGATGACCACATACATCTCACTGTAGTAGCATCTCAGAATTCTACGAATATTGTAAAATCCACCCCCCAGCAAAGCACTAATGGTTTTTATGGAAGAACAAAGTTAGGCTGCTCTTGAATGTCTTTAAAAGTTTTAAAGCCCCAAGAAAATGTCACAAAATCTATAGACATTGGTGTGTTAAAAGGCAACTGCAGCCTAATATTTTTCTATACACAGGAGTTCTCTTGGGAGGGGGAAGATAACAGAAAGATATTCTTCATTATAGAACAGTTCTGAAAACAAGCCTCCCATGTGTATCCCCTTGGGGGGACTATACTAGCTGTGGCCTGGGGTCTCAACCCAGTGTAGATGGGCAAGGTGTCAGTAGAGATATTACGGTTGACAGGACCAACTGTGGGAAGGCAACAGGCACAACCTTCCTGCCGCACCTCCTAGAGGGAGTTCTTCACTCAGCTGTGCTTAGTTCCTCTGGGTTTCCCACTCTTAGCCCCAGAGCTTCCTGGAACATCAGGTCTGGCTGCCTCCTTTACTACCTTGTACAGAGAAAAGCGAAGATGAAATGCTTTCTTAAACAGCTCCATTGAGGTACTGGGCACACAGCGTGCCGTTTGCTCACTGAAAATGATCGATTCGGAACTTTTAAATATTATTCATAGAGGTGCATTATTATCACCACGGTCGATTTTGGAACATGTTCATTTCCTTGGAAAGAAACTCCAGCACTCAGTTCCCGGTTCCCCTTCTCAGCTCTCAGTTCAAAGCAGCCTAGAGTGTGCTGGGGCTTTCTGTGTGGTGGCTTCTTGACCACTCGAGCATGGCAAAGTGTGATGTGTGTCTTCTCTTCGCTCTTGCAAGGCTGCAATCGTGTGGACACATTTTGTTCATGAAGTCATCAGTTGCGGGTATTTGGGGTTTTCTATGTACAATGAAATTAATTCTTGAGAAAGTTTTACCACTTAGGTCAGCCGCTGTACAAATTCAACAAATCCCTCTTGTAGCCCCTGTCCCATGTGCAAATAACTTAAAACTAGAGAAAGGGCCAAGAACAGGTGCAGGCGCTCAGTGTTACAGAGAATGTCTTTTATGTATTGTCAACCCTGAAAGAAGATATTGCACGTTAAAGTTTATTTCCAAATGATGCATTTTCTTAATAGAGAGAGTTCTATCACACTTGTTCAGAAAACACAAATTTTCTTCCCATTGTGTTTGACTGGTTAGGGAACAATTTGAATATCCTACAAACTTTACATTTCCTTAAGTACAATTTCCTTTGCAAGAAACCCAACACAAAAACTGTAGCCAATGGTGAATTAATACAGAAAATGCACACACGCACATGCTCAAACTCACCAGTTTCTTGGATTCATCTTGTGATAGGAGCCACACCCATCCACAGCTGACATTTGAAATTTCCCTCAGATTTCAAGAAACTGTCCTTCTACCACAGAGAGTCATGAGCTGAATGAACTTCATCCAGTATTCATCTTGACATGTAAAAGTCCAAGTCTTTCTCAAGATAAAATTCCACACTGCCCCTAGTAATTATGTTTTTCTTAGCCCTTTAGCTTGTGAAATTGTCTCACAGCTTTTCTTAGATTTTCTTGGTGTTTATTATTATATTTTTAACATTCCACTAATGTATATGAGTGTGGTACCCTCACCCTTGTTTTTCTGAAAGGCTTGCTGTGTGATTTTTGCATAGTCAATAGTCTCAGTCTCTAGAAATACCCATGTTCAATGATGGCAGGAGCGACTGTACTTAGTCTACACGAGAGCCCCGTGCTCAGGGAAGGCAGAAGAAGCCAGCAGTATGTGGGAAATGTTTCCCACTGTGTTTCCTTTTACAAGGTGTTTTCAAAAACAAAATAGGTTTTAGAAATAAAGCTCTGGGATGAAGAACCTGAATCTGGTACTTTCTGTTTACCTGGAAATTGAATTCTGATGAACTTGTGGAGTACAACTGGGCAGAGAATGGGAAGGAGACCATTGTCAACTGAAGCAAGAATCCACAAGCCTCAGTCAAGGTTCTCTTCAGTGAGGTGTGATACAGAGGACTGAGAGGGGAACTTTGCACGTAGGTGATATTCAGTGAAAACACAATACAGGAATGAAAAGTGAACTATGTTGAGAGATGGGTGGATGAGTCGTATTTAGAGACAAGTCTCTAGTGGTTAGTGGTCTGGGTGCACGTCCTAGGTCAACACCAGTGCTTCCGTCCTGAACAAGTCAAGGATCCCGCTGAAAACGGCCACAAGCCAGCGTGAGACCCATCCAGTTTTCGCCTTTCATTGTGCACTGGAGCTTTCTAATTATCGCCGCTATCTCGAGTGCTGTAAAAGAGTTTATCAGCTGCTCTGCTTTGCAGCGTTTTGTCTAAAGCTCCTCACTGTCATAAATGCACCCGGCTGTCTGCCGATGTGAAATGATAAATAATTATTATGTGAGTGACTGATTTACTTTGCAAAAACATGAAAGGCCTCTAAACCTGGGGTTTCCTGCTCCACATAAAGTACGTGAAAGAAATGAGCATCAGTAATCACTGTCAACAGCCTCTTGTAACTAAGAATTGAATCATTTATCTGTCCAGCATGTGTAAATTATCATCACCGGATTCCACAGGAAGGGCCAACGGCAATTTATGTTATAAAAATAATAAGGTATGAGGGTTTAATAGAAAACACTTCTTGTCCTACTTTGGAACACTGGACTCCGGCATCAGCAAGAATCACCTGCCCTACAAATTCAGCACGCTATCTGGTTGTTTATCAGAGTCTTCTTTTATTATGTAATTTCTTCTTACCTCCAACTCAATGAAGAGCAAAGAACTTACTTCCTATATTTATGAGATGACCTCCCCCTACTCGCTTCAAGGATACTTCCCTTTATGACCAACAAAGATAATGCCAGGCAAATGAGTTCTAAACGTGAGTAATTGTAAATGTTCTGACATCCTCTGGGAATATTATCGGAGTCTTAAGTTGCTATATATCCATCATGTCTTCCAGTCTGACTTTAACTTTAAACACTAGGCTATCGATGGACTATTCCAATTTTCTTAGTTTACTTGACCTTGAGAATATAAAGACTTTTGGATACCCTGAAGAAAGGGCTTTAGGAAAGAGATATGAATGTGTTTGAAAGCTTTTACTATGTGATGTGACTTACACTCTGTTCTTGCAGTGAGTTTTAAGACTGAACAATCCTTGCAGTTGAGAAGAAAACAGTGTCTAGCCCAGAAGAAACTGTTCAGTTTATATCCTGGACAGATGTCTTTCTTTCTTTGCTTTGCTTTTTTATTTGAGACAGGGTCTCCCTATAGCCCCAGCTGGCCTGAAACTTGTTATATAGACCAGGCTGGCCTCTATCTCACAGTGTCCTGATTTGGTTTCCATGGTTATGATAAAACATTTGCCATAAGCAAGTTGGGGAAGAAAGGATTTATTTCATCTTACTCTTCCACTTGACAGTCAGTCCATGACTGAGGAAAGTCACGGCAGGAGCTTAAGCAGGGCAGGAATCTGGAGGCGGAACTGGAGCACAGACCATAGAGGAGCCCCGCTTACTGGCTTGTTCCTCTGACCTATGCTTAGTCTTCTTTTTTATATATTCATTTATTTATTATTTTTCTTTTATGTGTACGAGTGAATTGCCTCCTTGTAGGCAGATCCAACTGTGTCATGCAGTGCTTGAGGAGGTCAGAAGAAAGTGTTAGATCCCATGGAACTGAAGTTTCAGACGGTTGTTAGCCACCATGTGGGTGCTGGGAATTGAATCTGAGTCCTCTTTCTTATACAACCCAGGGTGCACCCACAGTCCTCCCACACCACTCAACAATCATGAAACTGCTTCACTGACATGCCCACAGTCAAATCAAATAAAGGTTTGAGATTCCCTTTCCAAGGTATGTCAAGTTGAAAATCGAAACTATCTGTTTCACACAGAGATCTGCCTGCTTCTACCTGTGGAGTGCTGGGATTAAAGGTGTGCACCACCATGCCATACTCTAGGCAGTTTTATTTAACAAGCTCAGAATGTCAACTAACATCAAAGGAATAGCTACTGACGGTGTAGGATATGAGACCAGAGGATGGGAGATGTTGGGCTATTATTGAAAGAATGAAGGATCCAGCTCAAAGCATTCTCCTCACTGTGCTGAGATATTATGCTCTCAAACCAAAAATAACCATAGGTTCAAAAAACTCAAAGATATGTAAGGTGTAGTCTATATATATGAGAAATTCTGTCTCATTGGTGACATAGATTGCTTTGCAGGCAATTCTTATAATTCAACAATGCTTCTTTGAGACATTTGTTTTTCTAGGACTGGAGAGATGGCTCAGTGGTAAAGTCATGCAAGCCTGACTACTCCACTGTGATTCCCCAGAGCCCACATAAAAAGTTAAGTGTAGTGGTATGCACCTGTAATCCCAGCACTCTTTCAACAAGGCAGGAGGGCTAGCTAGCCAGGAGCACACAACACAGCAACAGAAACCACAAGAGACCCCGCCTCCACAAGCTGGAAGGACAAAACCAACTCCTGAAAGTTGTCCTCTGACCTCTACATTCATGCCATGGCATGTGGGAGCCTGCATGTTCACACACGTGCACACACACACACACACACAATCAATCAATCAATCAATAGAACTTTAATAAGTAATCTAAAATAGTATTTTCCACTGTTAAATTTGCGCACAGAAAAAATGTTTGCAAAGATAATCTTCGTAGGACTTTTTATTGTCTGTAAGGTGGACACAACCTAATAGTCCTTTATCAAATGTACTGTGGCTTACCACACTCTTTGAGCATCATGCTACACTTAAGAGAAGCAGTTCATTTATCGGTGCCAGGTACGATCTCCCTTTACAGTTAAACTTTCAGCTCCACTTCCGTTTTCTATCTTCATTCATTCTTTATTTTCTTCTATCGCACTTGGTGCATCAACAAAATATATTCCTAATATAATACATAATAAATACATATGATTTCATAGAGTTTTGATTTTGCAGTCAAAATCTATCAGAATTATCAATTTATTGTCAAAATTAGTAGAAAAATCCATTAGGGTAATGACTTATCTGTCTTGTGTTATGTCCTCAGAAGCTAGAGAAGGTTTGGTGTTAGAAGGTATTAACTGTGTATTATTTGGATGGATAAATGTATCGATGCAGAATTATCCAAATAATATATTTTCAAGATATATTTAAAGTGACAAGGAGGTATGTGTATTTCCTTCCTTTGTGAAAAGAGTGTTTAGTTGGGTATGCTTCACAGAGGGTCTGTGGCAGGAATGGATGGGGACTGAGAATAGTGTCTCTTTTAAAAAGTACCAAAGAATACAGGGTTATACGTGGAAGGGAGACTTAGGCTGAACTATAAGTCCCTTGGGGAACTTTAAAAATACTATACATATATTTTACCTTTAGGATTAGTTTTAGGGGGCTGGAGAGAAGGCTAAGCAATTAAGAGTACGGGCTGGGATTGCAGAAGATCCTCGTTCAATTCCCAGCATACACATGGCAGGTAACAACCATCTGAAACTCCAGCTTCAGGGGATCCCATGCCCTGTTCTAGAATCCGTGGGCATTGTATGACACAAGTAGCCTTACATACATGCAAGCAAAGCACTCATATGCATAAAAATAAAATATGTAAAAATATTTGTTCCAGGAATTATGATTAGAACTACCAGACTGCACAGTATGACAAACTTCAAAAGAAGCATGAGATAGCTAGACATGAAGGGGGGTCAGGAGAAATCCTTCCTCTGGTAGCCAAGAATGTGGCTTAGATATTATTAGACAGCTCAGCTGCGAAGCAGAAATCCACTTGGCTCAAAAAGAACTACAAGGGGTTTGGAGGGAGGAGACGGGTTTGCGGAGGGAGAGACACAGCAGAAAGAAATATATGTTTGGCGGAGAAACTCCCACTGCAGACTGAAGAGAGTATTCCAGGGGACACACCCAGTGCCATCGTCCTTTCTCCTTCCCTAAAAGCTATTGCTCTGGAATAAAGTATGAGACAAATAGGTGGTTGGAATGAAAATAAAGGAGGGAAGACAGAAGCTCTTCAGATCTGGACCTCTTCTTGTTTGGTGCAGAGATAATGAAACGTGGCTTTCATTGCAGCAAAACTGTCCAACTGACAGATCCTGAAAAGAATCACATGACTGTTTATTCCTGGTAGTCCCTCTTAGGCTGCAGGGAGGCTGTGCATGGGCAGACAGGGACTGACACCTGGAATACACAGTTATAGCCGAGGTCCACATTGGTGTTCAGAAGGGACAACTGCCATGGCTGTGGATGGGGTTTAAAAAAATACCTTGGAATCTCAATTGATTCCCTCAAAACACCTTGAAATGGAACCCTGTTTTTACAAAATATTTTATTATTTTTATTTTATTTTATGCGCATCAGTGTATCGCCTGCATGTATGAAAGTGTGCCTGTGTCATGCAAAGCTTGCAGAGATCAGAAGAGGGCATTGGATCCCCTTGAACTGGGGTTATGGAAAGTTGTTAGCTGCTGTGTGGGGTCTGGGAACCGAACCTGTGTCCTCTGCAAGAGCAGCCAGTGCTCTTAACTGCTGAGCCATCTCTCCAGCCTCAGCTCTCTGTTTTGACTTTCCACTGTTACGGAGATTAGTTCACAGAACATTATTTCTTTGTTTTAAAAATGTCAAGTGTGTCCACACCATGACAGAAGCTCTGTACTCTGGTCTGTGGTTTTCAAAAGGTACACACCCAATCTCCAGAAGGCAGCTTCAAGTCTATACTGGCTTATAACCAGGCAAAACTTCTCAGTGTTTCCAGACCTTCTGAATAGAAATTCAAAGTGACGCTGAATACCCCCTACATTAAATAATATGGACAGCCAGGTGAGGTTTACCACAGGTCCGAAAGGATAGTTCAACCACCGCCCCCCCGCCCCAGTCATATGATTCATCATAGTTTATGATCACATCATTAATGGACTCAGAAAAACATTCATCAAGGTTTGACATTCATTTATGGTAAACGAATTTCTCAGAAAACTAGGAATAGAAGTAAGTTTAATAAAATGTAGCTATGAAAAGCCCTACAATCTGCAGGATATTGATGTCTTCTCCATAAACTCAGGCAGTAATGCAGGCTGTCAGCCTTCATCAGTTTCATTCTGGAGGCCCTAGCAAACTCAGTAAACCTAGAAAAAGAAATAAAGGACATTCAAATTGGAAAGAAAAATAAAACTATCCCTATTTACAGACAGTGTGATTCTCTACATGGGATCTGTAGGAAAGGTCTTGGAACTAACAAGCAAGTTCAGAAAGGTTGCAGAAAAAAGAATCAATATACAGAAATCAATTGTATTCCTATGTCCTAGTAAAGAATACGCATCAGTAAAATACTTAAAACGTTATATCATCCACAGCATCTCCCCCAAAGTGAAATCATAGCTATAGACCTTGAGGTTTGTAGATATCTTAAAGTTTGTAGATAACCTTAGAATATGTCCAGAGTCTCTATGCTGAGAACTACTTCATGCTGGACAAAATTACAAAGACCCAAGTGCTATGACAAGAGAAATGGCTCAGCTATCTCTCAAAGTGTCTGCTGCTCTTGCAGAGGACCTGAGTTTGGTACCCAGCATCCTCACTGGTTGACTCATAATCCCCTGTAACTCCAGCTCCAGGGGATCTGACATCTCTTGTCTCTGAGGGCACCTGCACATAGACATATGCACATACATATACATAATCAAAAAGATAAAATAAACCTCAAAAATTAGACCCAAAGGAGCCAATAGACTATGTCAGGGAGCTGCTTTTCACAGCGAAGAGGTGGGGATCTGGTCTCACAACACCGAGTCACAGATGGAAAGGACACCCATCAAAGCCTCAGTGAGGTTTCTTGTCTGCACACCCTAGCAGACTGTAAAATGTATGCAGAAAGACTGAGAGGCCGTAACAGTTGAGACACATTTGTGAAACACAGAACTGGAGAGCTCACTATCCAGCTTTATCTCAGAGAGACACGGGTGTAAAACGGACTCAGAGACAGACAGTGCAACAGGACATCAAAAACCCAGCGACAGCACACAAAGCCTTCCTCAACTAATTTTGCATTTCTATTAAAAATTCAACCATTTAGCTCATGCTACTGGAAAAGAATACATCTATAAGCTCAAAAAAGAAAGAAAAAGCACGCTTCACAGTAGATAAGCACAACCTATCAGGGGTCACTGATCCAAATACAAACATAAAATCTTGTGTGGGTCTAGGATCCCTTCAGGTTTGCACGGTAATGTTATCACGGATGGGACCCACTTCAGGAGGCAGAAAACGCTTATGCGGCATCTGCAGCTACCACAGGGGCTGAAGCCACTTGCGCAGTATTTTAGGGGTGCTTTCTTTCAGACTGCAGTTCTCCACATGCTGCCCATCATGGGAATGTCCACTTGAGGTGTCATGTCAGTGATCAAAAATTGGAGAGGGAGAGTTAGAACATTGCAGATTAGGGAAGCTGAGCCTATCCTTTAGAATTCCCGGAAGGAAAAAGAACAGAATCTTCCTGATCTTGGTTCAAGGACAGGTTCCTTAGATATAACATCGAAAGCAAAACACATAAAAGAAAAATGGTTAAAAGGAAAAAATGTGATTAATAAAAATGAATCATGTTTGTTCTGGGAACAAAGCAATTATGAGAATAACATGACAAGTTACGCATTGGTAAAAAAAAATTTATAAAGAATGGATGCCACAAAAATATGTATCCATGTCATACAAAACACTCTTAAAATAACAGAAAGGAAATGACAACCCAGTTTAAAAAATAGGCAAAAGCACCAAACAAACATTTCACTGAAAAGTAGATATGACACAAATAAACATGTGAAAGGAGGTCAGTGGCGTTTGTCACTAGGGAAAATGAATCAGGACTGCAAGAGCTTACCGCACAGCTGATTGAATAATTATGTCTTTCTAAAACACTGACAACATCAGGTGTCCACAAGGGTGCAGACAGGAGTCCCACACACCGATGGTGGGAGTGTGCCAAGGCCCAGCCTTTCTGGAAAATGCTCTTGTGGACTCTTCAAAATGCTAAAACAATGGTCACTGCCTGTCCCAGCAACCCTGCTTCTTGATATTTATGCTAAAATAGTGAATAAAAATGCCTGTCAAAAATAAATTCTAATGTTTATAATAATGTTATTCATGATTAATGTCTTAATTCACCATGTGCTGCCCTAATAGATTAGGCTTGGTAATCCTTAGATAACAGAAATTTCTTCCCTCACAGTTCTGGAGACTGAGAAGTCAGACCTCGCTGAGGCAATGTCTCTGAGGGCTGTTCTGCTCTCAAGACGCAGCCTGGTTATTGAATGCTCTAAAGCACGAGGAGAAACTGTGAAAGGAACAAAGGCTGCCTGGAACTTGACTCCGCAGCCCACATGTGAAGAAGGAATTCTGAAGGCCTAGTCATATGCAGAGTCTCCATATTCATAAAGACTGACAGTGGCTGCATTTGAGGGCGGGGGTGATACTTTTGAGCCACAGCAACAGACTTAGAAAGATCTGGGGTTGTAGCTCAGTGGTAGAATGCTTGCCTACCATGCACAAGGCTCTGAGTTCTGCATCTTTACCACGACAAATAAATAACTAGGAGCAGCATAAATCAAATGTCCTGTAGTGGATGAACAGATAAACTACATAACACTGATATAATGGAATACTTCACAGCAATAAAATGTATGCAAATAATATCCCAACCATACTAAGTACACACATACAGGTATATAGACATGTGTATATGCATACATTTTCATTTTACTGACATCTGGGCAAAAGAAACATATAAGACTAGAGAACTTATCAATAGTTTTCAGCATTTGGAAATTGTAGGAAGTAGCTGGAATTTAATATAAAGAGAAACCTCAGGGAATTCTTTGGGATATCACATTTGTGTATTGTGCCTATAATTGCTACTGAGATTACAGGTATGTATCAAAGGCACATACACACCAAAAAGGGTGAATTGTACTATACAAAACCTTACAATATTAACAAGCTAACTTTTAAAAATAAAGTAGAAGAAACACTGAATCAAATTAAGGCAGAAAACAAATCCGTTTGTTGGTGTGGATGGTCTGCAAGACTTCATTTGACCCAGATTCTTAAAATGAGGCCCAGAGAGGGAGAAGAAATTTGCTAAAGCCACACAGCTCTTCTATGTAGGAAGTAAGGCTTCCTCCCTCACTCCCACACCCCCTTGGGATTTCCTTTATGCAAATTGTATATGGAGTTGGGTCCTAACGTACCCAGGCAAGATCTGAAAAAATTGCTTCTCAGGTACGGATTATTGCAAACGAAACATAAAAGCAAGAATTTAACCCCGTGATAAAAAGGTAACCTTCTTAATGCTTAACGTTTACCAGAAGGATATTAAAAATTATGACCTCAGCAAGTTGGGGGATGAGAGATATAGAATGATTTAACTGTTGAAATAATTCTGTCAAAAAAAATTAGCAGTGTTCCAAGCAAGGCTGTGGGCCCTGTCGGGTCCCCAGTAGACACTCGTCTGCGCAGGGTTGCTATTGATTTTGAAACAATCTCGCACATGATAAATGAGAATGTGTTTAGGAGAGGATTCGGTCACAAGAGCCCCCAGATCAATCAGCTTGTCAACAGGCAGACGAAATTCAATTTTTATTCTTAGTAACTCTTATTTGGTGGCAGACCATCGTTTCTGAGGAAATTGCTTCACAAAGGCCGAGGGGCAGCGTGAGAACATGGACAAAGATCATCTTTTCAAAGCATGTTCCAGGCGAAGACCTGGGACTTAGGGAAAGGGGTGGAGCAAACCCAAGTGGGACCCAGGGGCGGCCACAGCCCACCTTCTTTGCCTAACAAGACCCATTAGGGATGGCCACCCTTGTCCGCCATACCAAGCCACCTCTGCAGGGAACTCATTTGAATTCCAGCGCAGGCTTTGTAGAGGAAGGTCAGTGGTTAGAGACAGAGCTGAAAGAGACTTCTGTTCAATCAGCTTAAGCCATATGAAACTGAAACTTCCATAATAGAATGTTTTAAAAATTGAGTATCAGTAATTTTATACTTTATATTGGTGAACTAATAAGTATTTTTGTTTTTTGTTTTTTGTTTTTTGAGATGACAGGATCTCCCAGTAGCCCCAGCTGGCCTGGAACTCACTATGCAGACCAGGCTGGCCTTGAGCTCACAGAGATCCACCTGCCATTGCCTCTGAGTGTTGGGATAAAAGATGTGCACTGCCAGCCTGACTGATGCCATGGAGCTCTTTTCTTTCTTTAACATGTTATTAAAATTTTTGAGACTTTTTTTTTTCTTATAGTCTTTTCTAAAACCACCCAAGAAGATGAACCCAATTGTCTAGGATTCGTGACTCCCAGCACAAAGTTCCTCCATGGTTCTGAGCTGCATTCCCCTACCTCAGTGCGAGCAGATGAGTCACACACAAGATTCGGGACTCTGAGAACCCAGCAGGGGATAATGGCCCTCGGATGGTCTCAGAGACTGGAAGGTAAAGGGAAGCATTAATTGAACCATTATGAGTGTTGTTCAAAATGGTACAAAATTCAGGCAGAGCACAGTGACATCAGCACACTGTGAGGGGCCTAACACAACACTGCATAAGTGGACAGGCCCCAGTGGGAGAATACATTCAAATTTAGACCTGAGCGGCAGATGGAAGTCAGGAGGTAAGGTGAAGGGAGGAAGGAAAGCCAGTGGTATTGCTGGGGAATAGTTACTTGCTTTGGGTACAACAGGACCATTCATGGCCACCATGGAACATGGCCAACATAGAACACAGTGACTTATGGAGTACCTTGACCCCTTAGTTAAATTAGCAAAACAATATAGTGATACATAGGTCTGAAGTAATGATAACTGGGTGGTTAACACTCTGTATCAGGAGGAGGATAGGGACCCTTACCTGGGATCCAAACCACCACCACCTCCTGACAGTGATGATTGTTTCAAAATATGAATGACTGCAACCATGGCTAATCTAGTACTGCTAGTCCTCCTTAAGAAAGAATTCAAGTCTAATATTCCATCAGGACTGTTTTGGTGTTTTCTTGCTCCAGTGGTTCATGCACAAGCACCTGAAGTCAGACTTCTGACAGACTAGTCACCCTGTGACTGCTTCCACTCCTCACCACTTCAGACCATGTCAAGTGCTCCCTCCCGAGTGCTCACTGACCCAGGAATGCCACCAGGAGTGTAGTAGCCACTCAGCTGAACTGAGGATTCCAGACTTGCTGTATCTAATTGTGTGGGAGAATGGCTGTGGCTTGGGGAAGTTTAGCAAACCTTTTCTTCATCATTCTTATGTAAAAACAAACCCTGAGGACAAAGAAATGCTGTTGGGGAATAGAATAAAGGCAGAATCTTCCATGTGAACATCAGGAACCTGGTGTGGACCACTGAGAGAACAGGCTTGCACTCTGTTTGGGGGGAAAATACCACATTGGACTTGCAGGAACTTGCCAGTGGCAAAACAACTTTGGCTTCATTTCCTTAAGCCCCTTGTATCCTGGGGCTGAGAAATTCTGTCACAGAGCACATAACTGATTTGCATGAGATGTAAGCCCATGGACTGAGGTATGGGGTAGACATGGGACTATTTTACAGACACAAGTTAAAATTCAAGTTGGCTTCTTCAAAGCCTTTTAACATTTTCCTTTAATCAAAGGAATAGCACGCACATTTGGTGGGTTTCTTTCAGTCTTTCCATAAACTATATCAAAAATGTCTTCCTTTCTTTTAATTTTTCTTTTTGAGACAGGTTTTCTTAACATAGTCCCAGCTGGCCTCAAACTAAACTTGCTGATCACCATCTCCCAAGTGCTATAATTACCGTCATGCTCTATGACACTGGCTTAAAATGTCTTCTCTTCTTAATGTTCCATGCTAAATCTTTCTTTCCAATAAAGTCAGGTGTTAGATCTTTTCTTAAAAGAAATAGGTGAAAACTGTACTGCCTACATCTATTTGGAGGAAGAACAATGAAAAGATAACTCGTTTTCTGGATAATTTAATAAACATACAATGTGAAACTCATCCCTCATTCTTTAATATCAACCTATTATGTAGAGAGTTCATAAGACAAAAGTATCAATCTATCAAGCGGTGCAAAGTTACGTGTGTGTGATGGTTTGAATAAGTGTCCCCCACAGGCTCCAGGTGTTTGAACACTTTGTTCCAGTTGCTGGCACTGGTTTGGGAGGTTCTAGGGGGTGTAGCCTAACCAGAGGAAACACGTCACTGGGGGCCGGCTGTGGGAGTGTAGAGCCTTGCCCTCTTCCAATCTGTCTGTCTCTGTTTCCTGTACCAGCTGTGCTCAGCTCTCTGCTCCAGCTGCCTTCTGCCACCTTGCCTCCCCACCTGATGGACTCTTATTGGAACCATAAACCCAATGAACTCTTCCTTCTATAAGTTGCCTCGGACATGGTGTTATGTACCAGTAACAAAAAAAATAACTTAATAGAGTATACTACTACCCTTTTACCTGGCTCCTACTTGAGTGTCAACATGCTGGCCCCCTATGGTCAAAATATCACCGGGGTCAGAGGCCTGCCTTCCCCTAAATCTCATTCCAGATTCCCAGGATCCTGATGAGCCCTGATCAGTTATCCCCAGACCTCACTCACCAGCTTCAGGCTCTTGGAAAAGCAGATAAGGGAAAAGTCCACAGACTGATGCTGAAGGCTCACTCTGGAGGAATAGTGCATTCTGCCGGGCCACTCAGGACTGGAGATGTGCATCTGTCAAGACATATGTGACAGTTTGCTAGCTTGCATTGGATCTTAAATATTTAAATATATGTCTAGGTGCCTCCTTTGCCACTTTTCTGAAAGTATCACAGGATACAGATCCTGTGTTAGATCACCTGAATATGGTGACATAGCTGTATACGGTGACACAAAAAATTCTGACAAGAGTATCTTCTACACTTTCTGTCTGGCTTCAGAAGTCCATGCTTAAAACTTTACAGATTATTCTATTTGAAGGTATTCAAGTACATAGTATAGATGATCAGCTTACATATATTTATATGTGGATAACTATAAACACATGTGTGTAGTTGACCCTCTGTATATGTTCAGAATCTTTGAATTCCACCAACTACAGATAGAAAATATTCAGAAAAATTACATCTGTGCTGAATATGTTCAGCCTTGTTTCCCTAACTAGTACAGTGTAGTAGCTGTTCTTTAAGCATTTTTAAAAATTTACTTATCTGTATTTTATGTGTATGAGTGTTTTGCCTGTATGTATGTAAGTGCACCCATGCATGCAGTGCCAGTGGAGGCCAGCAGAGGGCAATAGATCCTCTGGAACTGGAGTTATAAAAAGTTGTTAAATGCCATGTGGATGCTGGGAAACAAACCTGGGTCCTCTCCAAGCACAGCTACTGCTCTTCACCCCTGAATCATCATCTCTCCAACCCCAAATAACAGCTATTCTATCAGCGCTTACACTGTATTAGCTAATTAAAAGCAATCTAGAGATGATTTAAAGTATATAGGCAGGTGTGCCCTGTTTATTATGTGCAAGTAGCAAATACTGTCTCACTAGATAAGAGACTTATACATCTGATCATTTTAGTATCTGCAGGGTGGAATCCTAAAACTAATACTCCAGGGATGTGGAGGGAGGCTGGTACATAACGAAGTGTTCCTTGAGGTGCTATCTATGTTCCAAGACTCTCAGGAAAGAATGGGGTCACATCATCAGGCACATCAGCTAGAAAGGTTGTGGGGATCAGGAGGGAGAGAGAGTACAGACAGGTAGCAGCTTCTCCACCTTGAGATGATTGGAAGTGACTCTAAGACATGTTTAGTAGACTGAAATGCCATGCACAGAGAGCCTTAAATACATGAGAAAAATTCTAGATCTAGACGTACCTCACAGAAAGACACCTTGCATCAGAAGCTTCAGAACCATGTCTTACCCTCAGTCCTGTTTCCCACTCAGAAGCATCCAGAGTCCTATCTCATGCTTCTTCTCCAGACAGCACTGAGGAGTGGATAATGGAAGGCACAGAGATTTACAAGAAGACAGGAAACCTCCACCAACCAGCAAGCTTTGAGGAAATCCTACATTCTATTGCTTTGGCTCTGTGGGATGCAAACAACCATATCTCATTTCAGGGCTGTGTTTTAACATGAAAAATGACCTATATTCTTTATCCATTAAGCTATTAGTACATCCTAGCATCATGGGTTTTAATAACATTTCCTTAAATAACTGTGAAAGCCTATTAGTTTTATTTCTTCTAGAAAAAATTGAAAAAGGGGCAGTATAATATATTGGACTCCGGGATCAAGCTAATTAAAATTGTAAATGTCAATAATGATATCTGACATTTGTTTTCAACAATAACCAATTATTGTAAGCATTCTCTCAATAGCTATTAAATTCATCCCTGCAAGCCTCATTTTTTCACATTTAGAATATCTAGCAGAGATCATGCATCCCAGCCCTGTCCATTAGTCTATGTATAAATATATATTTGGAGCATAGTATGGTTTATGTTTGGTTTAATTGGAGTACCACATTCCATGTTGAAGGCAATATTAAATTACATTCAGGAAAAAAAGGAATATTACAAGTCAAAAACCAGAATAAAGCCATGCATCTGGTATATTTTAGTTGTGGGATATGTAATATCTTGTTCTTTCCCGAATTCTGTCTACTGGGAACCCGAGTGAACCACTTTAGGAAATGTTTCATTTTCTTTTGAAATCTGAGGTATAAACAGAGAATTTGGTGAAAGGACTGAAAGTGGTTGTGAAAAGCAACAGTTAGCTGTGGTGTCTGGTGTTTTCTGTTGAGTTCTTCAGGCACATCCACTAGAAGGATTGGGAGTCAGGACGCAGAGACAGTACAGGTCAACAGCAACCTGATCCGTGCTGTGGTAAGTGCATCCACGCACGCAGCGCCTGCAGAGCGGCTGGTAGCTCACACCTTTCATCCCAGCACTGGGGAGCCACAGCCAGGCAGATTCTCTGTGAGTTCAAGGCCAATCAGTCTACATATTGAATTCTAAACCAGCCATGGCTACACAGACCCTGTTTGAAAAAGATCAACAGCTAACTGGAAAACAAAAAGGACTAGAATGCCTTGAAGAAATGAGCCTGTGTTAATTATCTCTATCTTTGCTTTGGTAAGTTTTCTGGCAGAACAACTGAATGGAGGGAAGGTTGATTTGGGCTCATGGTTTCAAAGAGTTCAGCCCATGGTTGTTTTGTCTCATGGGTTAGAATGAACATCAAGGCACAAAAGTGTGTGGCAGAGAATAGTTCAGTAACACACCAACCATCAAGGGAGAGGGGGAGGGAGATAAAGAGAGAGAAAGAGAAAGAGGAGAGAGAGAGAGAGGAGAGAGAGAGAGAGAGAGAGAGAGAGAGAGAGAGAGAGAGAGAGAGAGAGAGAGACTGGGAATCTCAAGTAATCTTCCAAGGTACTCCCCTCTATGACCAACTTCGTCTTGCTAGAGTCCCAACTCCCAAAGTTTCTATGACCTCCAAAAACAGCACTGGGGAATAAATAAGTGTTCAAATCATGACTGGGTGGAGGACGGTTCCAAGCATACAAAAGCAGACCCATTTCTGTAGGGCCAGGGAACACAACTGGGAATAGGTGGGACCTTTGAGAAGTTTATACTGAAAACATCCAGGCCAGTGGTGGGTGATCTGGAGAGGCAGGAACAACTGAAGCTGTGGCCACTATGCAGAATGAGGCAGGAGCCACGCAGCAGAACGATGGGGACAGGCCTCCTCATGCACCCCTTGGCCCCGTTCCGTGATCCGTGACCTCACTGAGTAAGGCAAACACTCCAAATGGAAGAAGCTTTACCCTGGTTGAGAGAAATGTAGAACTGTCTACAAGACTGTGTCCCAAATAAGTTATGTGTGAATCATTCAATTGAACAGGAATATTTCAATATCTATTAATAATACTCAAAGAAGAGGAGATAGAAAAGGGCAACAGTTTATGAGTCTAGATTTATCTCTAATCTGGAGATATCTTGCTTTTCAACAGGAAAACCTATGAGAAAACAGCCTCATAAGCTCTGTCTTGCAACTCAGAAGAGAGGGAAAGACAGAGAGAAAAAGAGAGAGAAAGAACCAAGCTATAAAAATCTAAAAGCAGTATCACCACCTGTTAAAGCATCTGAGCTTGTGGGATCCAGTTTCTCATTCAAATCAAAACAGGGATATCCTATAACAGGGTTGTGGAACTGTATCCCCGCCTCCTTTCAGCTTCTAGCCATGAGGTAAAATGGATTCCTCTGCCATGACCCGACTATGCTGTGCTGCTAAAGGTCCAAAGCAACAGGCCAGTCAGTCATTGAAACCTCCAAAACTGTGAGGGAAAATTATACTTTCCTTTGTTAAGTTGATTATCTGAGATACTTTGTCATAGTAATACATTACTGGCTAATATATTGTATATTCTTTTCAGTGGGTTGACAGTTCACTTGCTTAGAATGCCGGCTCTCTGAGCACATGGTTTTTGTCATCTTTATGCTTGTCTGTATCCCAGAACCTGCTACAGTGCCTGGGGCATGGTAGGTACTCAGTCTATATTCATTAAATAAATGATGAAGGAATGAATTAGAGGTTTCCATCCTGACTCTACTGAAGTCCAAACTCTCAAGCTAAATGAACTCTACAAAGCTGATTCCTTTGACAAAAGTACAGAACTTTGAGGTAAGTGATACACTGGGAGTAGTGGTTGGAGGAACGTTCTGGAACATGAGTGGCAGATTGTTCACATTCCCTTGCCTGCGATTTCTCAGAATGTCACATGACCAAAGAAGTCTCATCTGAGCAGCAGAAAACTGATATTTATTTTAAAGTGTCATTAAGAGTCAAAACCTTCCAAGAAAGAAGGAAAATTTAAAAAAAGAATTAGAAAGAAAGTCTACTCTTTTCCCAACTCAGATCAACCAAAAAATGGCTCCCAATGTTGTTACTTCAGTAACTGAGCGGTTGCTGGAGGCGGACGTCAAGCTCTACACACGTGCAGTGTCTTGTCCTAGTGATCACTTGCAACCTTGCGTTCTGTCACTATCTCAGTGCTCATCACCATCCTCATTTTATCTTACTATTTTATTTTTTGAGACAGGATCTCTCTGTAGCCCCAGGTGTCCTGGAGCTCATTATGCAGACGAGGCTAGCCTCCATCTGTGTGCCTGCCTCTGCTTCTCAAGTGCTGGGATTAAAGCCCTGCTTCTCAATTTAAAAGAAAAGGAAGTTCAAAGACAAGAAGCAACTTGCCTGGGATCACATTGTTTCTTCCTGGCCAGGTCTGCTGACTCTGAGACTACCAGGAAATGTTGGAAACACTTCAATCCATGGAAAGGAGAAGTAAGAGGCCGCTTACGGCACTTTCTTGTTACCGAGACCCTAATGACATAAAGACGACTGTGTTTTGACTGTACTTCTCAATGGAATCTTAAAACCAGAGTGTGGAAGTTTTCACGGTCAAAAGGAAAACAGAACACAAGTTAAATATACCAGGCTGCCTCCTTCTTACTTATTTCCCTTTACCAAGAGGATCCCAACCAAGCATGTACATTCTGACCATCAACTCTGTCGGGAGTCTAGACCTAACCAAGGCTGGTTAGAGACATGGAACTTAGAGACCAGGTATCGAGGTATAACAGACTTATTAATCAAACAGATCTATCAATTAACAACACATCGACACACAGTCACTCGATACCTGTCCCAGAATGGTTAGTAGTCATGGCTGTCAGCTCCGATCTTGTGGCGGGCTCTCAGGTCTGGCTCCTGAGCTCCTTCCACACCTGACCTGCGTGTCCCCTCAGTGGTCTGATCTGTTCCAATGGGTCTTTGGACAGAAGAACCTTCTAGTGGGAATTCCTGGGAACAAACGTTAACCGCCTAGCTTTTGGTCCCTGATTTTATAGTGGGTTATTTCATACACTGCCTGTTCTTATCACAACCTAACAGCATGTGTGACTGTAAGGTTCGATACAGGGAGACCCCCTAGGCTCTGAGCAAGGGCGTGTAACTTTGAGATCTGATGTGGAGAGAGCTCTAAGGCTCTGAGCAAGGGCTTAACCACAGGTTTCCCCAATAAGGAGAGTGCTCTGGGGCCGTGTCAGCAAAAAGCTCTACCGAAGGCTTCTAACATGAAACTATAGGTTTACAACATTACTACTTATAAACTAATTATTTATGAAACTATGGGTTTATAACTTATAAACTAATTGTCTATTACATGCTCTTTATACTTATGAAACTATGGGTTTAGAACTTACTACTTATAAACTAATTATTTATCATGTGATCCTTACAGACCCAAAATGCTTGTTTAGGCCATTTAAATGAACTCAATGATGCATACACAAAAGAGGCAACCTCCTAACTTCATGGACTTCCAAATTTCTGGACTGTCCAATCAGAAAATCACAGTCATGTCTATGATTACTGTCTTCCTGTAACTTATGGAGCTGACCGAGAATGCTTATAGTGACGTTCTCCCCAGAAGCCCCAAAGACCTGGCTTTGTGGTCAGTTCTATGTAAACCCTGTATCTCCTGGTTGTCCTTCTGAAAAGTCATGTTCATCCCTCTGTCCTTCACTTTCCACCGCTATGGCCCTACCAGATGCAGCAGCATAACTCATAAAAGAAATATTAACATTAGCTGTTTATCATGGAGCTTGCAAACAGAGAAGCAATGAAAGAGTTAGGCGCGCTCACTCAATTACCATTGAAACAGATATCACAAAAATTATTCAGTGTCAGAAATCTAATTTTGTATGATATTTCTATATATTTCCATTGCTAATTTTTCTTCCCTCCAGTATTAGTGAATTAATATGCTTCAAATGCCCCTCAAGCTACCCTGGGAAAAAAAAATTCTACTTATTTAGCTGAGCTACCCAAATCCATTACACAAATTTCCTTTACAGCAAAGCATTGATGAATGAAATGTCTCATGCTAATGTAAGAATAATCAATTTAGAATGCTTATGACAATTAACAAAGCTGAAGATACGCCTTGAAGGCTCCATGCTTTGTCAGCCCTGATTTGGATTAAACTTGTGCTAATGGGATCATTTTTCTTCCAAAAGGTATTCTTTTTAAGCAGACCTATCAATTAATATGAATTATGCATGTATAAAAGTACTAATGTCATTAATTAGACAAATTAATTTTTATGATGCAGTGGATAGACTAACACTAGATTATACGCGATAAGTTCCCCACGGCGCCCACAGATTTGAAATAAATGAATAGTTTATATTTGTGTGCTTTCTACAGACTCAGCTGGGATTCATCAAGCTGCTGTGGGTGGGAGATGGTTGAGATGTTGAGTGTTCTTGATATTTTCTGAGCTGTGGGTTCACTCCAGACCATAGAGCCCAGACTGCAACCGCAAGAAACTCCAGAATAATGCTTCTCGGGGTCAGGGAGAAGTTATCCAACTGTAAGCTTTCACTGATTCCCATACAAAGATGCTGTTGTCTTTGGAGGTGGGGAAGAGAGAGGCGGGGGAGGGAAAAGAAAAGAAGGAAAAGAAAGAAAGGCAGGTAAGAACAATTGGAGGAGAATGGCAAGAAAGAAAGGGAAGGAAGGAAGGAAGACCAGAAGCTGAAGAGTGAACAGAGACCTTTGCCCGTCCTGGTTGGGATGGCTCATTAATATTGGTCAATGTTCTTTTTTCAGAAGAGAAAACATTATTTTAAATATTCACGTGTTCTGATCTATTTTTAAATAGCAAAGTTTTCAGTCAGTCTTGAAAACACTTTTTAAGAAGTCCTGGGCAAACTGGAACTTGTTCTTGGTGAGCTTGATGTCCTTCTGGATGTTGATCAAATTTGATTGATGCAATATGATCTTCTTAAGTCTAAGTTCTCACTGCTTCATTCAGAATTCACTACATTCCTTCACAACCCCATGAAGAATTTGCTAGTCATTTATGGAAAGTGCAGGACAACAAGGCCTACAGGCGGCCTGGGGTGTGTGAAGCAGTGGCTGGGGCCAAGGCTCTGTGGGTAAAGTTCCTGCTGCCCAAGCATGATGACCAGAGTTCAGAACCCCAGACTAATGGGGAATCTAGATGCTGTGGCCCCTCAACTGTAATCCCATCCTGCCCTGTGTGGAGATGGGAGGCAGAGACAGGAGAATCACTGGAAGCTAATGGACTTGTTAGCCTGGTACATGGACAAGCTAGCCTGGTATATGTAGCAATGAGCAACAAGAGAGACCCCATTTCAAGCTACATACACACACACACAGACACACAGACACACAGACACACAGACACACAGACACACACACACACACACACACACAGAGACACATACACACACAGCTCTAATGTGGGTCTGTAATCTGGGTGGGAGGTCTCAGTTCTGTCTTATTATTTACAAATCTATTAATGAACAAATTTCAAACTCTTAGTTCCTATAGGTCTGCAATAAATCTAGTAACTCCTATATTTTGATTTTTCGTGAAGTGGTATTTCTTCGCTTGCTCCTCTGTGATTCTGAATAAATTTTGACATGGTATATCAAGTACTGCCAAGGAAAACTGGTGAAAAATTAAAATTCAGATCAAATTGACTCTAAAATCAATAATGGAAACATTTACGTTTTTATTTAGTGAGTGTTCTAATTCATAAGTCTTATACATCTTCCCTTTACTTGAGTTTCCTTAACTTATTAGAGTGATGTTGCCTGGTGTTTCTGTAAGATCTTACCAATCTTTTATTAGATTTTCTACTAAATATTTCATAAGTTAAGACAGTTCCAAATGATAAATTTTAAAAATCTAATTTCTGAGTTCAAGATTAAACTCAATAATTTTTATAATTCATCTGTGATATATGTCTAGTACTTTGCATATACAAAGTCATATCTGGGATAGAGTGATAACTTTTATTTATACCTTTGCAATATTTCTATTTATTTATATTTTTGCTGCATGGAAGTTCTGACTTAGGGCTTTGTATCTCTACTAGGTTAGCACTTTGTTGTTTCAGTTCACCCGGCTCTGTAGACTACTATGTCACTGCATTGCCAGACCTTTTAGTACATTGTGGAAATGCACACAGGGGCAGCAAGTGCTCTTGACTCATTTTTCAATGTTGTATGTATATATGTTTGTGTGTGCACGTGCGCACAGTTTCACGTGCATGATGTACACCATGTGCCAAGATGGAAGAAGACAGTTTATAAGAGTCAGATTTTTTTCTTTCTACCATGTGGGTTCTAGGAATAGATCCTAAGTTGTTAGGCTTGGTGGCCAGTGCCTTTACCTGCTAAGCCATTTTCATAGTTCGTAAAGTCATTTTTGAGCCCAAATGGTTAGAGCTTTTGAGGTTTCATTATTAATATAGATTTCTCCATAGGTATGTTTTGCAAGATTAGATTATTCTAATATTGAGCCTGTTCTTTTATTTGAGATGTTGTTATAAAAACTGTTAAATTTATTATGAAAGTGTTTATCTTAAAGTATTTATTGCAGAACTACTAATTTTATCTATTGTGTTTCCCTGTTTTTGAGGAACCATGATTTTCCTCTATTTCATAGTTTCAAATTGTATTTCAATTGATTTAAATAGCAAATCCAGCTTGGACTCTTGAATAAAATTAACCTATTGTGACATCAAATATTTTTATATTTCATTGATTTGAATTTAACAATGAGTTTATGATTTTGTTATTTGTATGAGAGAAAATAATATGTACTTTCTCTTGTTAGTTTCCTCTGTACTTAACATTACAACGGCAGGGGTTTTCTCTTCCTGGTTCCTGGAAGACTTGTTTAAAATGTGTTTCTTTATTGATTGCTAATGTTCCCCTGGGAAGCTGCATGGGCCTGGAGGTTGCATGTACCTGCTTGTGGGTAAGCTGCTTTATAAATCAGTTTTTAATTGTACATAAAGTTTTAGTAGACACATGACTCATCATCTATGACCTTATGTCGTCATGTATTTCTAATAGTTTGCTGATTCCTAATTTTCAATGTGTTAGCTTAAATTGACAGCATTTAAAATGCCAGAATAACTTATTGTCCTTTTATTCTTGGTATCATTAACCTGTGATTGGTGTGCATGTGTGTGTTGCAGGTCTCCGAGAGCAGGCTCAGACTCTGAGTCACTAGAAGGATGTTTCAGGGCTCAGAAAAACACTCTGTGCTTATTGTTTATTACGGGGAAGAATTCTGCTTCAAATTAAAATACACACAGGAAAATGTACAGGAGGTAAAGCCCAGGAGAGGGCCTGTGAGTGCTTCAAGCTGAGGCTTATGGGGAACACCACTCTCATTTAGGGTGTTAGAGTGACAGACTACCTGAAGTCAGTCATGCAGACAGCTCCACAGGTGCCCTAAGGCCCCTGGGTACCAGGCTCAGGTGAGTTTCCCTAGTGAGGACCCTGACTCCAGGCTCAGGTGGGCTTCCCCAGTTGACACTCTTTGTTGCATTGCTATGCATCAGAAGTGAGACAGTTATCTTTTAACGGGGACATTCAGTCTGAATAAATCTGATCTGTGTATCTGTATCAATACCCTTGTTTTTTCTATTTATTTAATAGTTTTTAAATCCATTTTTTCTATGCTACCTATTTGAGGATGCAGTATTTTGGAATATTTCATTTTCTACGAATTGTTGACTATAAATTTCATTGTGCTATTCAGATATTATAATGTGAATTCCTCATTTCCTGGGGTACAAGTAACTTTGGTATTAGAAATTTTAATTGTGTTTTCCACCTGCATTTATATAATAACCACAAATTTTTAATTTTGTCTGTTTTAACTCTCTTAAGGCATTACTTATGTAGGCAAAGTTTAGGCTTGCCTATATATTTACACCTTTTTCGTTGCTCCTGTTTTTCTAGTGTTTATGTCCCTGTCTGATGGAACAATTTACTACTGCCCCGCCCCCCACCAACCACTACCTCCTTGTTTCTTTTAGTACAGATCTAGTGCTATTATTTCAGATTTTGTTTGGCTGTAAATGCCTTGTTCTGTCTTTAGTTTTCAGAAGGTATTTTCACTTTCAGTAGGCTTTGATTTTAAGCTCGTAGCTGCCTTCCTTCAGCAGTTTGAAAATGGCCTCCTTTGTCTCTGACTTTCATTGCCTGTTGGATTTCCTGACTGTCTCACTGCTTCTCTGCAGGTAACATGTCTTCAGTTTCAAGCCTCCTTCCTAATATCTGCTTTCTACTTTTTCTTTCTTCTTTTAAGATTTATTTTTATTTTAAGTGTGTGAATATTTTGCCTGCATGTATGTAAGTGCACTGCCTGGATGCAGTGCCCTTAGAGCCCAGAGGAGAGTACCAGATCCCTGACAGTGGGGTTACAGGCTGTTGTGATCAGAACTGTGAATGTCTTGTCCTGATCAAGAGAAGACTGCTGAGCCATCTCTCCAGTCTTTGTCTCTGTTTCTTTATTGTCTGTTTTTTGTAGTGTTGGGAAATAGAACCTGGATCCTTATACACCCTGGGCGAGTGCTTATCCACTGAGCTGCATCTCCAGGCTCTAGTTTCATAGTAGTTTTACTCTGATATGCCTCAGCATGTGATTATTATGTATTTTACTTTATATTTACCCTCTTTGGAGTTAAGAACCTGATAAGTCTTCAGTTTGGAGAAATTCCTGACATTCTCTCCTTAAATTTTTTTAGTTCTATTGCTTGACTTCTTGCCACTAAGATGCCAACTATACATGTCAGACTTCCTGTGTTACCCATGTTTACATTTCTTTTCATACTTGGATCTAAGTATGTTCCACTGACTTGTCCTCTGTTTTAATAATTTGTCTAGCTCATCCTACTTGTCATTTAGTTAATTATTATTGTCTTTGTCACATATGTACATATATACACCTATGCATACACACACACACATACACCTACTGAACCCATTTGGTCCTGCTCCTATGTACATGTGTTTAGAGATGAACACTTGGGCTTGGATAACCTATCGGGAAGCTTGTCTGAGGAGAAAGCCAATTCTCCCTTTCTCAGCACCCACTGATTACCTGTAGTAATCATCTAGCAGAGGGAACATGGGTCATTTCCCTCATCTTCAACAACACTGCAACTGGCGTTGTCATTAGGCAGGTTTTGTTCAGGCAACCATATTGTTGAGATTTTGGGGTGCAGCTTCTTCGTCATATATAGAAGACACTATCTAGTAGCAGGAATCCTGGTCCTCTGGCTTTTACAATCACTCCATTCCCGCTTCTGTGATGTTCCCTGAATACTAAGTGAAGGTATTGTGTCATAGATGTGCCATTTAGGTACCCAATGGCCAATTATTTTCTTTGTTTTGATCACTTATGGATCTCTGCAATAGTCTCCATATGCTGCAAAAAGAAACTTCTTGGATAAGGGACAAGAGCTACACTTATCCGTGATTATAAGGATAAATACTCAGAACACAGTAAGAAATTATTTTTGCTTAGGAAATAACAGCAGTCAGTTCTCCACTAGAGTTAATAACCTCGCCAGTTATGGGTACTTGGTCAGGTTTACAGCACCAGACATGAATTCCCTCCCAGTGAGAAGGCCTTAAGTCCCATTAGACAGCTGTTAGTTATACTCCTCCACAAGGTAATAGTGCCACAACTGAATCATTAGGAATATCTTGCTATACTGGTCATTGTTATGGTTTACAGGCATTATAGCTGGGTAAGACTACTGATTGTTTTTCTCCCTTGGCAACTTGCATTGCACCTTCCAACATTATGAGAACTGGTCCTCAGAAGAAGATTCCAATTTAGTTCTAGTTCGATTCCTCCAAGACTTGTGTCTGAAGTGTGTGCTGTCTCTGCAATAGGGTCGTACATTCCAGTCCTTGGAGGGAACTAAGGGCCATGGCAGTAACCTAGATTGTCTGGGGAGTCTCTTGGACACTCTGACCAAGAATTGGAAGGGTAAAGATGAAGTCCACAGGATGGGAGAGAATTCTTGCCAGCTATACATTCAATGGAAGCTTAGTATCCTGAATATACAAATAACTCAAAAAAGAAAAAAAAAAAAAAAAGCACAGAATTAAGGGAATAAACAACCAGATTAAGAAACGGGTGGTAGGGCTGAAGAAAGAGTTTTTAGAAGAAGAAATTAAACTGGCTAAGAAAGATCTTTAAAAACCTTCAACATTCTTAGAAATCTGGGAAATGCAAATTAAAACAACTTTGAGATGGCATCTTACCAGAGTCAGAATGGCTAAGATCAAGAAAAAAAGCAACAACAAATGCTGATGAGGATGTGTAGAAAGGGGAACACTTACTCATTAGTGTTTTGATTGCAAATCGGTGCGGTCACCATGGAAATCAGTGTCCGGGGAATTCTCAAAGAGCTAAAAGTAGATCTGTGATATGACCTAGCAATACCTCTCCTTGGCTTATGCCTAAAAGGACTCAGTATCCCACTACAGGGATACTTGCTCAGCCATGTTTATTGCTGCTCTTTCCATAATAGCTAAGAAATGGAAACAACCTAGATGTCCCTTCAACTGTTGAATGATTAATAAACATGTGGAACACATACGTGATGGAATTCTATTCAGCTGTAAGGAAAAATGAAATTGTGAAATTTGTAGGTAAGTGGATGGAACTGGAAAATCCTATGCCTAATGAGGAGATTTAGACAGAGTGAGTAATGCCACACACTCTTATTGATGGATTCTAGCTCCAAACCTTTAGATTTGAGTATATAACCCAAAGTAACTGCAGAAGCCAGAAAAGTAGAAAGGGACCATGGGATGAGGAAGAATTCTCTTTATTTTTCAGTGATAAAATTTCTATTTGAGTCTTTTCAAGTAGATTTAGATCTCTGATGACATTTTCATTTTTATATCTGTTTGCTTGAAGACCATAACCACAGGACTCGAAAGTCTGTCTGAGTGTACCAATATCAGGATTGTTATATTTCTGTTTTCCCTCAATATCTTTTTCTCCTGACTTTTGTCTATTGAGTTCTCTGTCTCTGATATTTGAGTGCTGTCCATTGAGTTTGCAAGTTGCGGAGGCTCTAGAGGACGTTATCCACATCCACAAAGGCTGTGCTTTGCCAGGTCAGGAAGCATGTGGACATACCATCTTAGTCCAGTCTAGAAGGAGCACATGTGAGGCTGAGCTTTCTTCTGAACTGCCACCACTCCTGGTGGTTGACAGCCTGCTGAAAGCCAGGAAAATTTGCCCAAACCACTTTACTTGGCGGATCCCAAGCTCCATTTCCGTTTTTCTTAATGTAGTCTCACTATGTAACTGAGGCGGGCCTTGAACTTGAGATCCTCCAGCCTCTGCTTCCTAAGTGTTGAGATTAGAGGTTTGTACCACATACCCTGTCTCTCAAGTACCCACCATCCCTGATTTTATCTCAAAATCCTTACCTAACACAGTACAGCGTTCGCACACAGCATATGCACATCCTTCTGTGCACTTTAAACCATCTCTTGATGACTTGCAACATTGGGTGCAATATATGTGCTGTCTAAAATATGCTGTATTACTTAGGTAAGAAAACAAGAAGAAATGTCTATGTTCAACACAGCTGGTTGTTATCATGGAATATTTCTGATCCAAGATGAAAGTCCACAGAGGCAGGGTTCACAGATAAAGAGCTTCGTCTTCTTTTAATTTTATGTTTTTTTACCATTCATGGCTTATGTGTATCTCAAATCCTTAAAAGGCTATAGACTTTCAGGTTTAATTTTTTTTTTCTCTTCAGGACCATGGTTCTTTACATCCTGCTTCTTTATCAGCTCTCTAGTACCTTGAGATGAATTTCTAAAATGGTTTCCCATTTTTCTAATTGCTATTAGTCAGAGGATTGCCGATGATAATATATACATACAGTGAAATACCCTAGAATCTGATTGTAGGTATTATAAATGTTAATTTCTACATAGATTAGCAAGCAAAATAAATAAGAGATGTATGTCAGGTTAGGATTGTACAAGTAAAAGCCACATTGTCCACTACATGGGGAAGTGCTCTGACATGTCTACCTTTGGGCTTACACATGAACACCAGAAATGTTTATGTGTAGTCTTTAGGCTACTCTCAGCCACAAATGGACAACTGTCAATTTCCTGTAGTTTTTGTTGTTTTATTCTATTTGGTTTTTTTTTTTTTTTTTGTGTGTGTGTGTGTGTGTGTGACAGTGTCTCCCTGTAGCCCCGCCTGGCCCGAAACATATTATGTAGACCAGACTGGCCTCCATCTTTCAGAATTCGGCCTGCCTCTGCCTCTCCAGTGCAGGGTTTAAAGTCATGTGTCACCATACCCAGCTTAATTTTTATTTTCTGCATGTCCCTTATGTACTAGACTATATCCCCATTTTAACTTATTTAAAGATTCTTTCTGAATGCTAATCATAGAAAATTACAAAGATCTAACATCAGACATATAATCCACCATTTTCTATTTCCTAGAATTTATCGGTAAGTAAAGACTTAAAGAAGTAAACAAAAATCAAAGAAAAATATTAGCGAAGCGGCAGTGTGTATCACAGATAAGAAGTTCAGTGGGAATTTGGAAAAGAGAGAGGTGGTTCTTTTGCAGCTGGGGTGTGGACACTGGGAGGAGGGCAGAACTGAGCAGCATTCTGGTAGAATATCCAAAAGAAGATCACGGGATTGGGGTAGAGGGTCCAGACGTGCAGGCTGCTTTGGAGGGTCAAAGAATGAAATAAAGTAAAGGAAGATGTCTCCAATTCAGAAGGGTGACAAGCATGTCTGGAGTTCAATCTTATCACTCCAGAGTAAATCAACCCAAACCTGATCCTTAGAAGGAACTCCTGGTGTACATAATAGAGAACCTGAAAGAGGTCTAGAGATTTAGCTCTGTGGTTGAGGTGAGCACACAGAAGACTCCAGGTTCCAGCCCCAGACTGCAAGGAAACAGAAAGGGAGAGACCCACTGACGCATGCTGCTCTCGGGTCAGTTCCTGAGCCTCACAAACAAACTCCTGTGATCGTAATTATAACTAATATATGTGAGGGATGGACAGGGATGAACAGATGTTGGAACCAAATGAGGGCATACAGAACACAACAGTGTGGAATAAAAACCGGAGTTTATATGGTGCAGCTGGCTGTGTCACATGGGTTTTTTATTATTATTTATTTACAAGGTGTGGCATCTGGTCTTCTGTTGTCAAACCTCAATTTGTCTTGTTGTTAATTCCCTCCTGATGCAAAGGAGCTTGGGAAATACTGTTGAGCCTTAACTAAAAATTCCCCCTGAATAAAAGGAGTTCAGGAATTGTTAAGAAGTGTGACCTGAGTCCCTTTCAGGCTGAGTTTAAGTTGACTACATCTCAAATCAGACTGTTAGACTCCCAGGGTTATTGAGAAAGGCAAGGTCCATTTTGCCTGGGCTGTTGTGTGCTGGTTTGAGCTGGTTAATGGATTTCCCCCCACTGAGATGCCCAATGAAGTGCTGCTATATAGAGCGAGTCTAGAAGGCAGAAGACACAGGGCACATAGGCCATTAACACCAGCGAGGGCTGACCTACATGTACCCTCCACACTTTCTGCATAAGCCTCTTGAATTTGTCCATCCGCTCTCGTTTTCAAACTGCTGCTGTGAATCCACTGGTAATGGAACTGATCATCGTAGAATCACAAAGATTCTTTCTCAGTCAACATGGCTGCCTATTGGAGACGGTCACCAAAGGTCACAGACTTTCTACTGCCCACTGCTGACTCTGTTTTAATGTTAGCTAGCTTATATAACCTTTTGGATGAGAAATCTACACACCGTCCTTTCTTTTTTTATGTTTTGTTTATTGTTTGTATTTTATGTGTGTATGTGTATTGCCTGCTTGTACATAAGTGCCCCTATGTTATGCAAAGACTGCGAAGACAGAAGAGGGTGTTGGGTTTACTGGAACCGGAATTATGGACAGTTGTTAGCCACCATGTGGGTGCTGGGGTTTGAATCCAGGTCTCCTGCAAGAATAGCTAGCGTTCTTAACTCCTGAAGCATCTCTCCAGTCCCACAGCTTTCTTTCTTATCAACTTTTATATCATTTGCCCATCCCCTTGAGGGACAGGACAGTATGAAGTTTAGTGAGCAAAAGGTTTCACATGCAAATGACTTCGATTCAAACCCCTCACCTACCTACCAAGCCATGTTGATTGGGAAAGAGTTGAGGAAGATCACGAAACCTCAGTTTCTTCACAGTTCTCAGGGAAGAATACAATAAACCTCACAGTATTGTTTGAAGTATTAGCTAATTCATAGAAAGCCTAGTACATCATACATAATAGGTATATACAAAATAGTACCTAACGTTCCTAATCTTTTTATATATTGCAACTATAAGAATTACAGGTGTAAGCTGGCTCATCCTGCTTATTTTCAATTTGAATGTTCTCTGAATGTTTTTTTTTCCCTTAGAAAATCCCTATTCCAACTTCCAAAGAGTACGTTTTTCCTTTCTCTGGGGCTCTCTTGGCCCTCCCCTCATCCTCCTGATTCTACCATCACAGTGAGCCGAGACTTCTTCAGAAACATCCCAAGAGGGCTTCACACTGTCTTCAGTGTACAGTATGTCTTCCCTGTTTAACCCAACTCCCTCCTCCGTCCGTCTCCTGCCTTTGGATGGCGGGACGCCTTGAGCTGATTCCAAGACTAAGTCAAGGTCTATAAATGCTGTAATGTAAGCATGGATGGGAACAGTAAGCCTCACTGACCTGGAAAGACCACCTGATGCTCCGGGAGCTCATGCTTTGGGCAGAGCGGTAGCTTCTCACTGCCCACCCCCATCTCTCCACTTGCTGTGTCTCCTTGCTGCTTCGAAGATCAGGGCTCTCGCTGCAGCAAGTTGAATCCCCGCTCCCCCTGACCCCCAGGCTACCAGTGCATGGTATCTGTGGCCCCCTGCAGCTGCCCAGAGCCTAGAGAAGGTTGATTTCCTAACCAGGAATGCTATTTCTCCATGACAAAAATATTTCCAAGTCAATTAGAAGTCTGTGACCTACACCAATTTAGGAAATCAGCAAATGTTCCCTGTTCCTCCCACAGACCATATTTTATTATTGGATTAATGTGCAAAAAGCCCCTATTTGGTAGCACCAAATATTTACTTTGGAGACATTCTCTGGTTTTATCATGGATTTGCCTTGTACTGTCAACAAATTACTGCAGCGTGCAGGAAGAACTATGGAATTAAAGAAAATACACATGGGGCTCGACTCACTTGGAAACATATATTTTGCATTTAGGGAGGGGAAATTGGTGAGAGTTGTCTTGCGGTCACTCATTGATAGGTCTTGTGACCCTCTCTCATAAACCACACAGAAAGTTTTATTTTCATTTCAAGCATATGGGCTGCTTTAACAGTCTGAGCCAGATGTCTATGCCCAGAGTTCAATGTGGGGACTCAGTTCTATAACATAAAGAGCTATTACAATTCCTCCACTGAGCCAGGTAAAGCAGTAACGTGACAACTGTGCAGGGTCCATGAAGCGGCTACAGGAACATTCAGGAAGCTCCCGTGTCCCTGTTCAGAGAGCAACTTTCAGGAGCTACAAAAATTCTCCACTCTAAAAGAAATATTTAGAAGATAGAAGTGTAGTGTTTACTGAGTTCTTTCATTGATACATCTGGGTGTGTCTGGGAAGGAGGACAAAGCCACATGTTCTGAGAACAAGGTACTTTTGGGTACCTATTGCTCCTCCCCTTGGGTCTACCCCTGAACTTGGAATCAGTACGAGAACTATCCATTGGACCATTCTACATGGCAGTCTTCTTCCTGTGGTGTGGAAGCTACTAGAGAGAAGTGCTATTTGTTGTATGCTTAGCCATCCTGTTGATGGTAAAGCCTCCAGTAACTCTGTGGAGTATCTTTCCAAAGGCAGCTCTGCCACTACGTCCTAGTCAATGCCAGTGAGCTATTTGGGTGATGGGCTTTTTCTTTTACCTTACCCGTATGCACACTTACAACCTTTTTATTATTTATTTTTATGTGTATGAGTGTTTTGCCTGCATGTGTTTGTGTACCACATGTGAGTGAGTCCTGTGGAACTGGAGTTATGGATGGATGTGAGCTGCCACATGGGTGCTGGGATCTGACCCCGTTCCTCTGCAAGAGCAGCCAGTGCTCTTAACAACTGAGCCACCTCTCCAGCCCCGAGACTTATAACCTTCTAATCTTTATTTCGCTTCAAAGCATTGCTTTGATATGTACATCTAATTTCACTGATCTTCAGAGAAAGATAATAATCCTTAACCTGCTGTACCCATCCCTGACCTTGTTTGCCTGCCGCACTTTTCTCATGTATTTATCCAACCAGGCTTCCTTCCGAATTACAGAATGCTCCCCCTTTTTCTTTCTGTTGCTTGGCCTTTGACCACGCTTCGCCTTCTAGCTGCAATGACCTTTCCACCCCCTCTGCTGGACCTAATTATGCCCACTTCCTATCAGACAGATCACAGTCCTCTTCCAACACTTGACTACAGTTAGATATTTGTGTTTCTGTGGACTTTGCTTCCTTAGCAAGTCTCCTCCCTGTGTAGTAATGTTCTGTAAGGACTAGGGTACCAGCTGCGCCTTTCCTTCTTGGCACTGTTCCAACAGCACAGAAGACAGTGACTACATGGATTCTGATACCAACATCCCTCTAAGGAAATTCTGTCAAGGACTAATAGACTGTATGTGGGACACTGCCTTTTGTCTAGATAGATCTGAGTTGAAGGCCTAAGAATTAAAAGGAGAGAAGTTGTTCTTCTGTAGTAACTTCTAATGAGACCTCTGCTGAACATCAGGCTCTCTGAAAGATTTGTCACAGTCCAGGTCCTATCTCTCAGAAAATACTGGCTACTGCGTAGTTAAAAGAAAAGCGCTTATTTTGACTGTTGGTTTAAAGACTGCAGAATCCCAGATCAGGATCTGGTTTGGGCTTTCTTGCTGAAGGGATGATATTCTATGACAAGAAGGGACATCTTTAAGAAGCAGAGAAACTAGATTTTATAACATCTCCATTCTCAAGATGACCTGTGAATGAATTAATTCATAAATGACCTTATCACCTCATAAAGGTCCCATTCCCTGACTGGTCCCACCTATTAATGCCTCAAGCGAAGTCAAAATTTTGACTTGTGTTTGCTGAGGATATTCAGGTCATGGCAATACTGCTACAACTTTTTAAAAAATCCTCATTCTTCTTTCTTGGGCACATTACATTCAGTATGATCATAGACGTTCTTTAGGCTAATGACACATAAGCTAAAGATTAATTTGACATGTCTGATAGAAGCTTGAAGAACCTAAGAACGCCTGTTGCTTTGACTAAAGTGGAAACGCTTGTTATGGTGTGGCCTCTCTCAATGGACGTCTCCTAGTCACTGTGATCAGATTTGCCAACTTAATTGAGGCAGACGTGTACTGGTAAAAAAACAAACAGTGATAATAATATATTAGTCTTTCCTGAGCTCATTCACTGGGATTTGGGGACTTAGTCCATCCTAAGAGGCAAACTCCACTAGACCCACAAACAGGGACTCAGTTCAGAGGGGTTGCTTGTTGTCAGAGCAAAGAAGTATGAATGAGCCTAACAGCAGGATAGAGAATCCATTAAAGCACAGCGAGTCTGGAAAAGGGTTCATTTGAATATCTGAATGAAATGGGTTAGTTCCAGAATTCTGATTTAGAATAGAGATGAGATGGTGGCTTGGGATCCAGGCTGCCCAGGCAGTATTGGTGGCTAGAAAATGGAAAGGCACAAGAGCTTCCTCACCCCTGTAACACACATGTACACACCTGCCTCTGTTCCTCTACTTCCTTTGTACCGCAGCCAGTCGTTGGTCACAGCAGCATGCCAATAACTCGACCCATGTCCCTACAAAGTGAGACTCTCAGAACACCTTTCAAACTTTGGATCCATGATGGGCTTCCCTTTGCTGCTGTTCTTTTTATCTCATATCCTTAGCAATAGGACATACAGGTTTGGAGTAAAAGAAACTAACGGATTACAGTTGCAGGTGTTTATGTTCTTATTCATAACTTCCTGTATTTTCTAAACTTTCTGTAGTGAGTGTTTCATAATCACAGACCCAAAACAAACATCAAGTGCTTACAACATATTTGGAATGATTTTTTCAGTGTAAAGGTATGAACTCAACATTAGGATATAAAAATAAGAACAAATGTACATCCTGGAGAGGAAGAGCCGAGCTCTTGGCATGCCCCATTGCCTATGCAATCATGTGATGTACAGGAAGTGAGAAGTCATGATTACGATACTAGGTAATGATGCCGATTCACTGGTAACATTCTGTCAGTTCCTGCAGTACCCACTCTCTCAGAAAGGCTCCTCGGTGAAGGATAAAGCTATTGTAGAAAACTGAAGGCAGAAAATATTTGGCCAAAATAACTCCAAGTGTAAAGCAAATTCTTCTTACTGATGTATTTGGGTTGGCAGCTGTGGTGGTTAGAGTGACAATGTCCCCTATAAGGCTCCGAGTATTTGAAAACTTGGCCCCAGTGGTGAACTTGTTTGTTTAAGAGGTGTGGCCGTGCTGGGGGAGGAACATCTCAGGGGTGGGATTTGAGAGTCCAAAGCCTCGCCCCATTTGCAGTTTTGCTCTCTCTGCTTTCTGTGTTGGCTTGAAGATGTGAGCACTCAGTTTTCTGCTCTGGTCACCCATGCCATCAAGCCTCCCCTCCCTGATGAACTCATCTCCATCTCTCTGAACTGGAAGTCAAATTCTCTTCCTTCTTTAAAAAAAATACTTTTCTATTTTTATTTTTTGTGTATAGGTGTATGTATTGCCTGCATGTGTGTAAATGCACTGTGTCATGTAATGCCCACAGACGTCAGAAGAAGGCTTTGGATCCCCTGGACTTGGAGTTACAGATGGTTGTTAGCTGCCATGTAGGTGCTGGGAAATGAACCTAGATCCTCTGCAAGAGCAGCCAGTGCTCTTAACCACTGAGCCATCTCTCCAGTCCCAGCTCTTCCTTCTATAAGTTTCCTTGGTCATGGGGGTTTATCACAGCAACAAAAAAGTAACTAGAACAGCAGGACTCAGGGTTAAACTGATATCTTAGCAGTTACCTGACAGATCTTCCCCACTCTGGATTCTGTAGGAGTCACTGAAGCCAGCTGCATATTTGGAAGAATACAAGGCCTTCATGTGAAACTGGAACAACCAGTGTCTTGATTTGGGGCCACCGATAAGAAATGACTGATTTCAGAGTACCTGTGGGTGTGATCTGCTGTTTTGTGCCCTTTTGGAGTCTTTTCCTGCATGATTTTCTCATTCCTTCTTAGGTGAGGCAAGATCACTGATCACGTAGAAGGAGACTTGTGGGAAGGACATGTTTTTACTAAATGGAAACAACACAGCAGTAGCAAAGGAATCTGGGAATTCAGGTTAGCAATCCCACCACTTCATTATGATCACTGGTGCTCTTATTAGTACTTAGCTATGGGTTGGATACTTGACTGTGAGCTCTTAGAGTCTTCATAACTACGAAATGAGGCAGAGTTTATTATCTTTATTCTGTACACAAAGAAACTGGGTGAATTGAAATGAAAAAGAAATGTAACCACCAGCTAATGAATCTCCAGCCCAGGATGGTGTGAATCTAAAACCCATATTGTCTCCCTTGCACTGACTCTCACAGGAAAACACACATGGATTTATTTTAGAAGTGGGCACAGTGAAAATGAGAGGTGAGTATTTTCCCATAGTCCCATTCAGCCTGGTGAATCAAAGAATAATCATCAAGGATTAAATGCCAAGATTCATGTTTAGAAGAAAAGGGAAAGAAGACATAAAACTTCTACTGAGCCAGCGAGCATTTTCTTTGGGTTTATTTCATTTGTTTATCTCAAAGCAGACTCTTGGTTTGACAGAAAACAAAAGATTAGGGAGAAGTAATTTGTAGATTCTTTGGAAAGAAAATGGAAGAAGCAGGTCTAGAAGAGTGTTTGGTAGTTTGTTTCGCTCGGCAGACTTGGATGAAGAAAACTGGTGTCAAAGTAACATTGCTGACATTATGTGTCTGTGGACCAGAGAAAAGGGAGAGTCCAATGATGGAAAGCCTATCTGATGGCATCTCAGTGAAAGCTCTCAGACCTGCTGTTTCAGTGAAAGTGAGGCATGGGCCAGAAGCTCTGGGCCAGCAGGGAGGGGCCGGCCGTGATGGAATCTGCTAGAATTCCATGCACTCTGTCTGCTTCTCATTTCATGGGAGCAGGATGGCAGCCCCTAACTACTCAGCCTGGCCACATTTTCCAAACCTTTGCCGTTAGGAAGCCAGATGACAGCATTCTACTACACAGAATGTGGCAGGAAGTCAGGCGTCTACTCTGGAGACATTAGGTGAGGTTCTTCTGCATTTATCTTCTCCTTGCCGACAAGAACCCAAACTTTATTGGATCCTCGTTTCATCCACTGGATGGGGAGTAGTTGCTGGGGTGTGGAGGAAACCGGATCCATGCAGACAAACAGGAAGCCAGACCATAGTGTTCAGCAGTACTTCTCAGCTGAACGTGTGAGGCTGGTTCATGAGAGAGAAACACCTCCTTCATTCCACAAGCCTTGGCTCATGGTAGGTGTCTGTTACAGCAGCAAAACTTTACTCAGTTGACACAGCTAACTGATGTAGAGGTGCCTGAAGTTTTGCTTATTTTAAACATACATATTAGTTCTCACACATGGACCAGCAGCTGGTAGGCAACATTACAAACTATAGACTTTCATCAAACACCAAGTAACTCCCATGGATCTAGTCACATGTACCTGGCCTCACTTCTGGACCAAAACTTCTGTCTTGCTTTTCATCTAATAAACACACAGTAGGTCATATGTCATTCGTCTAAGAAATCTCTTTTGTTTTCATATCTACTTCTGCAAGCATTCTAATATAACCCCTGTTTTCAAGCTACACAGTATTAGAATGTTTTACAATGTAGCTATATCTTAATGTTACTCTCTCATAAATCCATTCTGTCAATCAATTTCTTTGAAGTCCTAATTATTAAATATAAAAGAATAAAACCAAGTTCTTCAAAAATACATGAAGGCAGACATACAGTCACAAATGCCGAGAAGTGAAGATTACATGCGATCTACATCTATCTATAATCGATGTCTATGTGATGTGTTCTCTCATGGTCTCTCTCTCTCTCTCTCTCTCTCTCTCTCTCTCTCTCTCTCATTAGCATCTCAATCTTTTCTGGGTTTGGTAAAGAGGAATATAAACTTGGACAAAGTTCCAAGAGCCTCAAGAAAGTGAAATAGTGAGCATTTAAAATTCATGATGGAGAAGTAAACATCTGGAATGCATTCCAAAGAAGGAAAATTATAAAACGAGAACATTATTAATAGCTAACACCTTGTGAGAAATGAATCAACGGACAACCTGTTTCCTAGATTCCTTTATGGAGAGAGAATCGGAGGGGGAATGTTTAAGATCTGGGCGTGGAACACCGCAAAGAGGGAGTCGTGACTCCCAGCATCCCCTTCCGGAGGGAAACTTTGCATTCGTTTAAAATGCTGATAAGGTCTGCACACTATTCATCCCTCCAACTTTATGTGTTGCTGAGAGAAGATCTTTGTAGTTAACGAGGAGTTTTTTCTTCACCAACGAAGTGGGATTTTCACACTTGTGCTTTGCAGTAGCGACTCTCAGCCCTGTGGTTTATTTTTGTAATAATTAATAAAATTTCACACTTCCTGACTTCTTCGCCCAGCCCAGAGAATGGCTTGCTGCCACCTTCTCAGTGCTGCTGGAAGAAGCGAAGTGATGTTACATGAGGATCCAGCTTCAGGAAAGAGCAGAAACCATCCTTATGTTCCCACAGAGAGCTCAGTGACAGTGGCTTCCGTGGGCCACCAAATGCAGAGTTCTATCAGGCTTGAGACTGGTATTTATAGGGCTTGGTGTCAAAATGCTAAAACAGACCTCATCATTCAGACACAAACCATCCTGTGACTTTTATGTTAGGCAAAAAGAAAAAAAAATCAGTTGTAATGAATCTAGTGAATGAATCTCAGACTAGATAACCAATGTAGAAGACCAGTCTTTAGTGACATGGTTATTAGTTATTAATTCATTGAATAAATACCTACTGAGTGCTAATGGGCCTTTTGGTGCTGCCTAGTCACCAGTATTAACTACATTATTAACTCCAAAGGACATCTAACACAGTGCAACTATGTTTTCACACCCTGCCTTGTAAGCAGCCATACCCACACCCTGGGGATTCTGTTATAAATTTGACAGGACCTAGAATCACCTAGGGGACAAGTCTCTGGGCATGCTTGCAAGAGATTATATTGATTGGGTCAACTGAGGTGGGAAGAGTCACCCTAAATGTGAGTGGCACCATTCCATGGGCTGGGCTCCTGGACTGCATAAAAAGAAGAGAGTGAACTGAGCACCAGCGTTGTTGGTCTCCTTCTGCTTTGCGAATGTGAATACAATGTAGTCAGCTGCCTCAGGCCCTGCCAACAAACCTTTCCTGCCACACACACTGTTCCCTAGAATGAGGGGCCAAATAAACCCTTCTTCCTTAAGCCACTTTTGCCAGAATATTTTGTCATAGTAATGAGGTTGATAATCAATACAATCCTCTTTCCCACCTCCACCATCTCCAGCAGTACCAACAGTGAGGTTTTCTCGTAACGCTTGGCTGTTCACTGTGGACTTCACAATGTGCCCAGTGGTTTATGAACCTTTGTTCTTTGTCCTTCTCCATGTGCCCATGAGTCAGGTTGTATGATTGTCCTCAAATTCTTTTACATGAAGTAGCACAATCTATTTTGCCGGCTTTTTAAATGTTCTTACTTGATTTTTGGACAATCTCATACCTACAGATGACATATTGGGATCATCTGTGCACCTCCCTCCCTCCACTACCCTCTCTTTCTCTTTCCTATGCCTCCTGACCTCCTTCTTCCCAACTCTGATCCCCCTCCTCCTTTTTTATTTTTTGTAGGGGGAAGGTCTGTGCCAGTCACAGTTGCTGTGTGTTCATGTTTGAAGTGGCCCTGTTATGTCCAGAAGACAGTGCTTCCTACTCTCTTTTCTGTGATGTCTCCTGGATCTTGGACCCACAGTGGGGGTGAAGGGGTGGGGTGGGGGTTGATATAGATATCCTGTTTAGGGCTGAGTACTCAACATATAATATTCTCAGCAGTTTGATTCGCTTATGAGTCTCTGCCAAGAGAGACCTCAGTAGGTTGAGAGCTGCACTTGTTGACGGTTATAAACATAAATATTTAGAAGGCAGGTTAATTACATGTCCGTTTAGCAAAACTTCAGTGATAGATCTCCCTATCTTCTTCAGGGCCAGTGACCTCCATTGCCATAGGGGTTTGACCAGGTTTATGGTACCAGGTGTGTTTTCACTGCTGCAGAGCAGGTCTCAAATCCAATCAAAAAGTGATTGGCTTCTCTCAGAATGGTTATGTCACTATGGCACCCATAGAGGCACCTTGCCAGGAAAGCTGATATTACAGCGCATGTGGTCCATAGCTGGCTGAGCGCATGCATAATTTTTCTCCCCCGACAGCCTACATAGCACCTCTGGTACAATGAGCTCTAACCACCAAGCAGAGGGCTTCGAGCCCAGTTCCAGCTTCATTTCTCTGTGTCCTGTATCCAAAGCACACAGTGTCTTCAGCAGTAGGGGCTTGCCGACTAGTTCTTAGTCTCATTACAGACTGAGGCAGACATACATCAGGAATACATAAGAGTAGAATGTGCCTAGGATGAGAACACAAACAATCCAGCTTCTGGGTTATAGCATTTCTCCCATTCCTCCTATGCTGTACTCCAGACCTGCACACAATCTCAGAGAACCATGCATTTTCTATCCCTGTATGATAGAAATGGCTTCTCTTGGCTTCTCTTCTAAGCCATATGTTAGCTACCTTTGTGTAGCTGTGAATATAATACATGAAAGAACAAGTTGGAGGAGGAAAGATATACTTTGGCTCCTGAGTTCAGAGGTTTCATCCGGTCCATAGTCATTTGAGTTTAAGCATAGTGGTTTAAGCATGTGTGGAGGAATTACTCCATCTCATGGTGTACAAGGAGCAGAGAGAGCAGCACAGAGAAGGGTCCAGGAGGCTCAAAGTGTCATTCAAAGACATAATGAGAAGAAGAAAAAAGTAAATAAACAGATATTTTAGGTAATTAGCATTTGATCAACCTGTGCTTTCTGGAAAGCTAAGGCATAGCATAAACCTTCTAATAGCCTGTGACTGTAGAGAGAGAAGATAGAAGTCTGTAAAACCGAACCTCTACCGTCTTGCATTTGAACATCTCTTTCTTATGATTTCATTAGCATTACTTTGCATAACATTCAAGCACACTGCGAGAAAGAAGGAAAGCAACTATTCTTGACAGATGGAGGAACTGAGAAAGAAAGGAAGAATTCTTAACACACTAGAATTTAGTCTTTTGACTCCTCAGAATCCTTGCTCAACATGGAAGCCATCTAAGAGGAACATTTCCTGAGGCCAGTTCAGGAGCCATAGTTTGAAAGCAACAGCACCTTGGCTTTAGAACAAGTTGGAGCAAAGGGGTCCACATGGCATTTCTTTTGTACCATCTTTGGTGCCCCCCTTGAAAGCTCAGCATGAAGCAATAGTCTCTCTGAAACACAGCACCACACTAACATGCTCTCTTAAGACATTGCACAAGTTTTGGCAGCTAGACTTTTATCATTTGTTCACATTAATGTACTTGGCAATCACACAGAAGGGCTTTTAAATCTAATGGCTCGGACAATAACAAAGCATTACATGAGGGCTTTTAAATGATGGGGCTGTAACTCTCTTAGGTATGCCATGCTTCCTTGTCCATGAGACACTCTGGGGCTGTAGTATGTCACTTAGACATCCAGGCTGCTCTTCCGGCCCAACTACAGAACTAGAGGGTCCATGAAATGGAGAATAAACACAGCATGAGGCTGATCAGACATGTAAACTGGAGCCGCTGTGTGTGAACGTGTATGTGTGCACACGCATGTGTCTGCTCCCATGTGCCCCTTCCTGCTCATGTCCCCCTGGTCAAAACTGGGATGAATTGAGCTACTTGGGCACTCAGGCTCAGTGCAGCTGGTCATCAGGCTGAGTCACTGTAGAGAGAGGGATGGCTTCAGAGGCTTTCTCTGTGCTGTGTTTGGAGATTCCAAAATCTCTGGCATTCTCTCCTGAAAACCATTAAGACTGTCCCCATAGACTTCAAATGGTATTTTGGAATAGGGCAATGGTTCAGTCTGTAAAGTGCTTTTTATACAAGCATGCATATCTGGGGTCGGATCTCTAGCATACATGTAAAAAGCTAAACACAGTAATCTTGGTACTGGAAAGGCAGAGCCAGAAACATCCTTGGCACTCACTGTCTGACTTGCCTTATTGAATTGATGTGCTCCAAGCTTAATGACAGACTTCTCTCAAAGAGTAAGGCAGAGGCTGTTGGAGAGATGGCTCAGCAATTAAGAGCACTAGCTGATCTTGCAGAGGACCTGGATTTGATTCCAAGCACATACATGGTGGCTAAAAACCATTTGTAACTCCAGTTCCAGGGGATCCAACTCCCTCTTCTGATCTCTGAGTGCATCATATGACATGGGTGCATCTGCCTACATGCAGGCAATGCACTCATGCACATAAAATAAAAATAATGAATAAAAAAATAATTTAAAGGTAGAGTTGGGGAAGACGCCCAACTTTGATCTCTGGTCTGCATCTCCATATGAACACATCTGCATGCACATCTTCACCACAAGCATGTACACATGCATATCACACACACACACACACACGCACACATGCACACACACACACCCCTCCATTTTGATTTTAAGCCAAAAATGTTTATAAAGCAATTCAGGATGATTTCCACTCACCTAACATTCTAGACAAAAATATTAATAAATGTATCCCATGTCTATTATACAGAGATTCACTGAGAAGCACCTGAGTTGTCCGTATGTGCTGAGGTATGTTCTGTCCCTTCAGTGCCTTACACACTCCATTTCCAGGTGATCCAGTCAGTAGCCTCTTATCAGTGTCAATAATTCCATTTGGCAGGCAGCCGCTAATTCTTTTCATGTGCTAATGATTAATCAGACAAGCCTATTTACTAATGTATCAGAATGCATTAGAAACATAAGGTAATGGCGGACAGAACATCAATTCAAATATAAATGAACTACATTTACATTGGATACCTATTGACTCATGTCACAGAATGAAGTAGAAAATGCAATTTGCTTGTAAACCATTAAAATGAATGAAAATAGAATTTCAAACTCTATTTTCAAACATAACTTTATTGACTTGGCTGTGAGCCTTAAGGGAGGGTCTAACTAAGTTTAAAATATATAAATAACACTAATTCATTTTGCCATAAAAGAGTTAGTGTCTCACCAGCTAAATACAATAGAATTTACTGAAGTTGGACCTGATACAAAATAAAACAAGGCCGTAGAGTACAGTCTGAGGGTATGTTAAAGTTCTTATGCTTGGGATTCTGATTTCACTTCTCCCTCTAACCTAATTTTTTGTCTAAAATTATGCATCTTGGGAGCTGGAGATATGGCTCAGTAGTTAAGAGCACTAACTGCTCTCACAGAAGACCCAGGTTCCGTTCACAGTACCCACAAGGCGGCTAACAACCACCTGTAACTCCAATTCCAAGGAATCCAATGCCCTCTTCTGTCCTCTGTGGGCATTTCATGACATGGGTGCACTTATGTACACACAGACAATACACTCATACTCATAAAATAAAAATAAGCAAAATATTAAAATAAAATTATGCATCTATGGATATGTCTCAATGGCATTGGACCATCACCTACAAACCACAAATGCAAAATTAAAACTCTTATGAGAGATAAGAATGGAATGGTGACAGGTGGGTTAGACAGTTGTTGTGTCAGTCCTAACGTAGCAGGAAGTCATGAAGAGCAAGCTTTGGAGGTTGTGCAGTGGGATTCCATTGGCTGGAAGGGGATCTCGTAAGCCACTCTGAGGAATATTATAAGTAGTTTAATGGGCATTAAAGTGAGTGCGTTTGAATCACTTTGTATGGAAAATATCTGCCACTGGTATGAGGTTTCCTTTTCAGCTAGATGTATATGACATAGGCAAACTTGTTTAGATTTTTCTCAAGTCCATCAGAGCACAACAAATCTGGTAACCTTGGAGTTGTTCAAAGAAAGAGTATTTCCACTGAATCTGTGGGTTCTGACTCTTTGGTTTCAACCAGACAGGGATTGAAATTTTGGGGAAAACATTGCAACTGTACTGAACATGTGAAAATTTTTCTTGTCATTGTTCCTCAAACAACACACTGAAACAGTTGTTTGTATCCTTCCTCATTGTCTAGGTAGTGAAGTAAGTAGTGATGTTGGTCAGCACATGGAGCCACGAACATAGGTCACAGGCAAACATGACATCACCACATGTGAGACTTGAACCTCTGCAGATCTGTGACAGGGCAGGAACCCAGGCTCCCACAGTCAGAGTAGGACTCCTGTTTCCGAAAGGCTGAACTCTTGTTTGTATCTATGACAGCTAAGTCCAGCCAAATGGCCAGTGGTTTCTGAGTTAGAGACTTGAACAGTTGCTGCAGTTTTGAAAATCCAATCCTGGGAAAGCCCAGTGGAGATGGGAGGGTATTTTAAGGGAAATTCTATTCCACCTGACTTTCATTCATTAAGAGCTCTTCTCAGAGTAGACCGCAAGGTGCTAGAGTAATAAAATGTTCAGTCAAACCAGCGTTTTCCAAAGCATAGTCCCCCAAATCTAGTTAAGAGAGTTAAAGTGCTAAGACATTTCATAATCATCAACTTCTCTCTGTGACCCATTATAAATTCACATATCAATGGTTCTGACAAGTCACCAGTAAAGAAATCTTGGGAAAGTGTGTTCACTAGTGTTTCTCAAGTTCAATTATCCACAGGAATGTATCTTTCCTCTACACAGAAATTCTACATTCTGTGGAACTCCAGGTTAGAAATATTAGTAATGATTAACACGCTAAGGGAACAACAACAACAAAAGCAAATTAATTTCTCACTCTAAAGAAACACAGGAAACATCCCTCAGTGTCCTTAGACTTCAAGGGAATGGAGCATTGATCCAGGGTGTGGCTGGATGAGCTCCTGTCTGCAGCGCTTGCCCTTGACTTTCCTAAGACCAGAACAATTTGACCCCCCGCCCGCGTTTATTTTATTCAAACCAGAATAACCCAAAAAAATACATGCATCATTCATAACATTTTAGAATGTGTGTTGCTTTTACTGATGTTGGGATTTTGTTTTCTAATAAATACCTGAGACCCTTTGCACGGAGAGGTATGGGTACCTCAAGAATGAACAGCCTCCAGCACTAAAAAACCCACTCGGAGGGGTCCTGTGCAGGTGTCACTGATGCTGGGCACAAAAACAAACAAACAAACAAACAAACAAACAAAACAAAACAAAAAACAAGAGCAACTGTGTCTGTGCCCAAAGAATGTCAAAGCCGGTCCAGCTAATTCTCAGCATCGAGTCTATCAGAAAAATGACCAGGATGATAAATTAGAGGTAAATTGACTTTTGTTAAAAATATAGCAATTTTGAAAGTGCAGCTTTAATCAAGGGAAATTTTCTTTTCCAGAATTTGACAATGTTTTCCATTTTCCCAGTACAGACTCCATTTTTTTTTAAACTGTCTAATGCTGTTCTTAGGTGGTAGTCAATAGAAACCAGTCTATAATGCAATGCACTCTCTTTATGTGATGTTTAGATATGAGATTGATCTCCACGGACACCCTGGAGTTCTGAAAGTAGGATTATTGGATTTTGTGGCTTTCTCAGATGTCGAAGATCTTTAAACAGTGTCTTGCAAAGTTGCTACATCTCGCCTGTCTGTGAAACACTTATGAACTCATCAAAGAAGGTAGTCTCCACGTTAATTATCCGGGTGGGCCAAGTGGGGGCTGCAAGCCCACTTCCTCCCACCTTGAGCTAAGTGCCAGGACCAAGTCCACTTTCATACCTTGAAAAGAAAAATGAGTTCATCTATCTGTGGATCAATAGGCCTTAACAGGAAGATTGCTGACACAGGATGGGATTCAGAATTCAGAATAGCAGGGGGCACAAAAGACGTAGTTCCTAAAGCTGAAGTCTCAAGTTGCCTCAGGAAGACTTGGATAGGCTCAGGCTTTTGTGTGAATCAGATGCTGGCAACAAATGATACTTTGCTGTAATGGGTTATGCTCACATTTAAGAAAACAAGGACAAGACATGTTTGCTCTGACTTTGAATGAGTTGCTGGGGAGGACATTGTCAAAACCCACTGTCTTTCCAAGTTTTAGTCACTACTGTGATCGTCAGTCCGTGTCTGGCATCAGGTTTGCAAACCAGCTGGATGGAATTCTCTTTAAAACAGGAGCAAAGACTCTCAATGCATACCTGGGAATGGATCCTCCACTTCCAAGCCCAGATGTGGCAGCCCTTCTCCTCCATCTGTCACTGGGGGCTAACGTACAAGCTAACAATCTTGCATGAAGGAGTAAGAATTGAGAGGTTTCATGGGGCCAGAGAGATGGTGCAGTGGTTAAGAACACTAACTGCTCTTCCAGAGGACTCAGGTTCGATTCCCAGCACCCACATGGCGATTAACAACCATCCTAACTGCAGTTCCAGGAAATTTGATGCCCTCTTCTGACCTCTGCATGACACAGGTGCACTTACATACATGCAGGTAATACTCTCATACACATAAAATAAAAATTAAATTGAATAAAAAAAGAATTTAAATAAATTTAAATAAAAAATCATTTCAAGATTTCTCTCCATGTGATTTTTAGAAACAAACTAATGGCATTGATATTGACATATTCATGTGTAAATAATGGCACACAATTATATCTGGCAATTATATGCGGCCTTATTTCCCATTTCCACGTCTATGCAGCACAAGTTTATTGACCACGGTGTTGGTTCTGAGAAGAGAGGAGAACGTAAATGGTCCCACTGGCCTTGGACCAAAGCTAAGGGCTTTCTTTAAAATGGCAGCACACTTGCTGGTACCCAGGGCATGTACCTTTTGTTCTACTATGTACAGGTGGCCCGAGGTATGGCAACTGACCTGACCGCATGGCATGGACTCGGTGAGGACTGCTCTGCCCTGGGTCACAGCTAGATAAGGACCCTGCTGGCCATGTTGACACCACTCATCCAACGGGAGTGATGGGAGTGGACACCACTGTAGCCTCCCGGGGACAGTTCTGAATCCTGATCTGTTGAGGTGCAGGAACTCTCCTGACATCTCCCAAGTGCATACCCCAGACAAGGCTTCTGGAGAGGTTCCTTGACTCAGCCCAGGAGCCCCGTATGTCTCTCTGCTCTACTGCATCTGATCCCTCCACGTCTGAGCATCCCTCCCATCCGCCTCTCTGTTTCTTTCATTCTCTGCCATCTTTACCTTCTCAAAGTTCAAGGTCTTCTTTGATGTCTGAAGGCAGGCCATTTTGCCTTATTTGTTTAATTCTCCTTAGACATTTGGGTCAGTCTGTGTCTGTAAACCCTCCTGCCACTTGTGTTCTGGAAATTCTGGAGCTTCTTTTTCCTCTACATTCCTTGAAAAGTGAGTAGATTCTGCTTAGACAGCTGAGTGGGGAAGGGCTGAGAAGAAAAGGAAACACTCGGGTCTCTTCAAACAGCACTCTCCTTTGCTCTGGCCTCTTTGCTCCTTAAAAGCTCACAGCATTTCAAAGTGTTCCATGGCTTCTAGCGACTGCGGCTCTTGAACAAACTGAAAAGATCGGAAATAGTCTCAAGATCGAGTTTCCAGCTGGAGAGGGGAACTTCTCCAGGCTGTTGAGAATGGGGTGAATGGAACAGTACTGGGAGATACTCCCTAAGGTACCAGAAGCAGTGATAAGTGGGTATTGAAGTCCCAGCTCCAACAAACATGGAGAGATGCACAAGGACTTCACAGCCAAACAGAATATGATTATGCGTTGTATGGCTTGTCCCACAGTGATAGGCTTCTCAGCGAAGAAGAAGACGAAAGACCAAAGGCTCCAGGTCATAGCATGAAAAGTAGTAGACCTAGGATTAAACATTCTGGAACCAAGACTTCTTATGCTTTACGAACAGTATGACCAAAGAGCCAGAGGTTGTAGATGAATAAAAGGAAGCCATATTGTCTGGACACAACAGGGAAGTTGCACATAAGAATTCACAGCATTTGTGACATCATGTACAAGACCTGACAAAATCCAGCATGGACAGGAGAGGTGGACAAGGAGCCCCAGCCAGAGCAGAGGATATATTGACAATTGATAGCTGCTGAGAGAGGTGGAGTCAGGTCTCCTTAGGTGTGTGATGCCTGGTAGGTTGACTAGACTCCAAATAATGCTCCACAATCAAGAGCATTTGAGGAACACAAATAAGACTCTATGGATGTTAAAAAAAAAGAGAGAGAGAAAAAACAATGTGCATAAAGTCAGAGAGGTACATAGTAAGATAGGGTTGGAGATGGGGAGGGCGGTCTAAATACGTTCAAAATACATCGCATAAAATTCGCAACACATCAATAAAAATATTTTAAAAGAAAAGACTGTGGAACTTTCAGAGTCTCAGTTTTCTCATCTGTTAAATGGAGACCATCATCTCTTTCCCACTGGTGTCACTGAACTGAGAATTCCACATGAGATCATGAATATAGAAGGTTCTTAGAAGTTATAACATGTTATTCCATCCCTCAAATCCCCAGTTGGGAAGAATTATGAAAAAAACCCAACAAATCTAAAAAAAAAAAAGAAAAAAAAAGTAGTGAGGAAGGGAACAGAATCTCGTGTGTGAAGAGAAAGGAGCCATTTCAGTAACTCTCTCCCTCAGCCTGGGGTCTAGTCTCCCCATCATGCTCTGAAATACTACACTGAGTTAAGAAAGGATGGTGTCCCTGAAGGGCCAACCTTAGTTCACTTCCTTGAAGAAACTGCAAAAGCCACTTTAAATCTGCTTCCTGGGTGTTTTGATACTGCCTTGCTCCTAACTAAAGGATGGACTTTGGACTGAGCCAGGTAATTAGTAAGTACCTCCACTTCTTGTGCCTGGTACAGCAACGCTTTCTTGCTGTGAGCCACAGACTCCTGAAGAAGCAGTATAGACACTGTTAAATAGACAGTATCGTCTATTCTATTCTACCCCCATTAGAGAATCAGATTATGAGTCTGAGGATGAGAAATCAACATTCTGACTGATGCTGCCTATGGAAAATAGTGACCCTAAATAAGAGGCTGGGAATACTTGGAATTTTTCAAAGTCATTAAATTTCTCTTTACATGTGGGACAATATCCTAAGTGCCAGGTGTGTATGAGCGTGTTCATATTCCAGTGCTGTGACATGAAATATATATACATATATATATATATATATATATGCTCATCCCCAGCTTACAGGAGAAAACTGGAGCCCACCCAAACAAGTGCTTCTTTGAAGTTTACCCAAGGCACAACTACCAAAGCCCACATTTGCACCCGTGCCCCGAGCTCTCTAATTACACACACCCAATCGCACCTCCAGGTGGTACACAGTGGGAAATAGGAGAACATGTAGTGTCTCTGACCTAGAGCAGGAGATACCCCCGGTTTGCACAGGGTGGACCCTGCAGCTCTCAGAGTGCAGTGCTCAGTCTCTGCATGGAGTCCACCTCCCTCCCTTTTATTCCATTATGTTTTGCTGCCTGAGATGCATTTGGGGCATTTAATTTATACCCCCGATCATAAAGTGATTGAATCACTAAAAAGGCTGTGATGTTGATTTATAAGATAGTTGTCTTTGTCTGTTAATTAGAGAAATATCATTTGGCTCCCTACAGAAGAAAAATAATAAATTATAGCAGAGGAGGGGGAGGCAATCAGTCCCCAAACCAAAGCCGGTTACTTTTCTTAAATCTTATTTATGATCCTAACTGATTTTACTCCGTTTATATCAACAACCTTGGTGTGTGGGGGGGACTGTGACTCAGGCTGTTGTAGAAGGAAAACGGAAGTGTGGAAAAATAAAAGAAGGATGTCTAGATGCATAATCGTATATAACACGCCTGCATGCAAAGCCATGTAGTGCCGCGCAGGCCAGATCACTCAGAATTTTTTCCGCAGACTTTCCAGTCTGTCCCCAATATGAACAGGTATCTGTCCAGGGCAGGATGCTCTCTAGAAAAATGAACAAATAGGAATTTCGAAGAAAGGAAGAATTGAACCTTAGGAAGAGTGACCTGTTATCGTCTGTTGTATATTCCTGGTCAGCTGCTGCCTTTCCTCCAATAAGAGTTGTTTATCTTACGCCTGAAGGGAGAGTATAAAGAAAGATTTCTGTGTATTCCTTCTTCCAATTGTTCATTCATTTGACAAACACTAGCAAACATACTCTAAACATAGTACAGGGAGCAAACTGGGTACATAATGATCAGGAGAATGGTCCCAATTCCAGACTTCTTAGAGTTCACTCTGATGAGAACGATGAGGAGAATCAGGGACCAAAGAGTTTTGCATGAAATTGCAAGCATCCTATAGGCCTAAGAGATCACAAGCGGCATCTGGGAGACTGTGTTTTGTGTTCAGTCTTAAGGTTGAGCTAAGACAGAGGACAAAGCACTCCAGAAAGAAGGAAGGAGCACCGTAGACGGTGAAAGGAAGGTCTAGAGTGAATTCACAGAACTGGAAGGTGCTGGGTGAGAGGAGCCGGAGCTGGCCAACTCAGGGTCTGTGGGCCACTGTACACAGGGGCTTTTATCCCAAGAGCAGAAAGAAGTCACTATGAGATTTAAAGCTCAGGCTTGGGTGCTGTGGTCAACTTTGCATTTTGAAAAGGTGCTTTGTTTTGCGTTTTGAGACTGACTTTTCTGTGATCAAAAAAATTCCTAAATCAAGCCAACTGTGGTGGCAATTACCTATAAGTCCTGTGGAGGCTGAGGCAGGAGGACTTTGAATTTGAGTCTAACCTGGACTACATGGTGATACTTTTTCTCAAGGGGTGAGGAAAGAGAGAGAGAGAGAGAGAGAGAGAAAGAGAGAGAGAGAGACAAAGAGAGAAAGAGAGAGAGAGACAGAGAGAAAGAGAGAGAGAGAAAGAGAGAGAGGTGTGTGCTATAAGAATGCACTAAAGCATACTAAGATAAACATGAAAAAGACAAACAGCAAGGTAGGCCTTGTTTAGGGTAGTCAGGGAGCCCTTTTCTGTTGACATTTGAATAGAGAGAACTGAGTAACTAGGGAACAAGAAGACATCAAGCTACCTGGGGAATCACCCTGTCAGAGGACAAGGAAAAGTCAGAAATGACATGACTTGCCAGAATTCACGGATGAGTCGTGAATTTTTCTTGCCCCAGGCTTCGGAAGGATGAGAGCTCCACTCCTCAAGGTTAAGTGGTTCCTTAGCATAGGCATGGAAGGACCTCCTTGGGCATGGTCAAGGTCAACAAGAGCCACCACGGGACATCTTCCCAGAACCTTTTAAATAAAATTTCTGAAAGAGAGCCAAAGACAGAAAGGGAACATAAAAATGGCAAACCTCAGGACCATTACCTTGAGTCTGGGAGTGCTATGGAACCACGATAACGAGAGGACGGGGTGGTGGTGGGGGCATCAGAAAAGCGTTGAGTGAGAGTTTGGGTGGAGCCAGAGAGGCACAGGGACAAAGTCCTTCTGGTTCCACCTGCTGAGAAGTCCCCGAGCCACAGGACCTGCTGAGAAGTCCCTGTGCCATGGGTGAGGATGCTTAGGCCGTTTCTTCCTACAAAGGAGTAAGATGTGGCTTCTGATGTCTTCTGATACCTGGTGGTGCCATTTCCTTAACCAAATCCTTCTAGAAAGTTCTCACTGGGTAGTGATATGAATTCAGTGAATGAAACCACCTCAGTCCACTTTGAGAGCCCTGTGGGGTGGAGATGAAGTTTCTGCATACTTACTCTGCCTGGAGCAATACCTCTAAAAGCTCCAAACCATGCTGGACTTGGACACAGCTTCATTGGCTATAGGATTTGGGATGCTCAGGTCTGTAGTCGTGTGTGAGTCTGGATTTCCAGAGGAAGCCTCAGTATCATGTTTCTTTTAATTAAAGTCTTACTGCTGACCAAAGGAAGGGTCACCCACATGGCTCTCTGGCATATGTGTAATCAAAGCAAAGTGTATCTATAGAGTAACCACAGACACCTGTATCTCTTAGTTTTCTTAGAATTTGGCACCAGTTCCAGAGTCACCACAGAGAATGGTTCTCATTCATTGAAGAGAGAGAGAGAGAGAGATTCAGAAAGCAAAAAGTAAACAACTCTTATTGGAAAGAAGACCCTTCCCAGAAATGATTATCTCCAAGGTGAATTGTGGGGACACTAACTTGACACAATAGACTTTAACACAAATGACAGAGTGTAGGAATTCCGGGGGGGGGGGGGTGCTGTGGGAGTGTACCAATGAGGAAGTGATTATGACTGATTGAAATTTTCCCATGTTATTTTATGTTTTATTTTTCAGATTGTGTTTTTAAACCTGGTGTACATTTACACTTAAAGTATAGTGTCTTCCAGTTCAGACTGAACACTTCCTCTGCTGGAGAGACACACTTGGTTAGTAGGTACTATACTGGCAGTGTAGGCTTAGGCTGGGTATGTGTCCCGTTGGAACCTGCTCTCTTAGGATGCAGTAAGAAGTCCACCCCAGCCATGTGAAGAACTAGAGGAGGAACTCCAGGGAGGCGGGACTAGACACAGCCAGTGGCCCCTGCTGAACTTCCAGCTGTTGCCTCCCCGTCTCCTGCCATCCTTATGATGAAGCCATCTCAGAAATGGATTCCCCAGCCACATTAATGCCATCTTGGCTGAGGCCGTATAGAAAAGAGATACGTTCCAGGGTTCCAGCGTTTGATCACTGCTCAGACCTTATAATGCCTTTACTGTTTTAAGTCATCAAATTACTTGGTGGCTTGTTAAGTGGCAACACGTAACCCAAATGGAGTTTTGCAGGACAGCAGTTCCTCCAAGTGTTTGTTCATTGTTGTTTTGACTATGTTACAGGCTCTATTGTAATCAGTAGAAGATGCAAAAAGTAAAGGCCACAGCCGCCGTCTTTGGAGCCTTCAGAATGTAGTTGGAAGACACTGTGCTCGGTGATGGTACTACCTGGGAGCACATGGGCTGCGCTCCAGTCCTGGAGCTGGCTCAGTCCCCTCTCAGCACCTTTCTCTTAAGTATGATAAGATGATTTAAAGATATTACAGATGAGGAAGAGGATAAAAAACATAGTTAAACATGTTAAGACATCAATAAACAAAGAATAAAAATAAGGGCGATTAGCAGAGCATGTAAAAGGAGCAGATGAGAGGGAAGGGTCACAATAACAGCAGCATTGGTGGGTCTAGCTGCAGCAGAGTACGTGACATAAGCCACGCGCTTAGCAGGTCCCTGAGCCCAAGAAGGCTCTGTGCTAGGCTTAGTGCTCTGTTGCCACCATCTTGAATTCTTGCTTCTTAATTCTTGACCAAAGAGCCCCATGTTTGATCAATAAATTCTGATGCATGGTCCTAATACCATAGTGTGGGAATTCCTGTGCACTGAACTTTTTCTCTGAAGCAAATGGAGGTCACTGAATTACATGGTTTCAAGTCCATGAGATGCTAAATGAAGAATGAGAGGTGTGAACACAGACAAGGAAGACCCAGAGTCATGGGATCGGGGAGAACAAGCTGACCTCAGTTCCTGGAAGCCTGGGAGGAATAGCAAGCACCTGGCTCTAAGCACAGTCCCATGGGGCTCCTGTCTATGCACATGCATGTACACACACACACCTGTCTATCTTTAGGATATTCATTTATCCATCCATTCATTCATCCAGCATTTTATGACTGCTTGGAGAATGCCCAGCACCATGATACTCTAAAGGATGTAACAAAAATAAGTTAAGTTCATGCCTTCCTTCTGGAATCTCTCAGTTAGTGATCTCAGAAGACAAGATCTATCAAAAGTAAAATGCAAGAAAGAAACCGATATGCTAAAGACCAAGAAGCCTTCTGCACTGGGTCTGAGTGGCAGGGGAACGGTGGAGATTTGAGACTTGGCTTCTTACCTTTGTCTCTTTGTTTATTGTACAAGCATCTTTACTTATGGGCATCTCAAAACACAGCCTTCTCCATAGCTAGTAGAATTCCTTTGCTTTCTGCTAGATTATAGCAACTCTTGCCCCAACCTCCACAGGTCTAGGATGGACCCCTCAGCTAAATAGCCATAGGTGTTGCAGGCACTCATTGGCTGGCTTAGAAGTGAGGAGAAGACATTGTATGAAGATGCAGTAAAGCACAAAGACCACCAGAGCTAGAGGGTATCCCACTCGGTACAAGCCGAGTGTGATGGAATCAAGATGGCAGCTCTGCTCTCCACGTTAGATCCAATGGAACCAGAAGCAAGTTCCTCCTCTTCTTGAAAAAGAAAGAAAGTCTAAACACAGCAAAACCAGAGCATTTTATTCTTCAAATAGCATTCCTAGAAGCTGTGGTAAGAGACATCATAAAAGGGTCGGACACTCTCTTCTACCTCCTCACTCCCCAAGCTTTCATAAACACCATTTCATAAAAGTTACAGTTTTACACATGATTCTTAAGCTGCCAAAAATGTACAGTGTGCATAGACAGCCCCGCCTGTTTCAGCATGTTTTATAAACATAACAAGCTATAGCAACCACCCCAGATGTTTTCACAACTTATTTTTTTTCATAATTTAAAATCTGTTCAACCTGATGTTTTTTTTGTTTTTTTTTTTTTTTGCTCCGTGTGCATTTCAACTGTAAGAAAGAAAACTGAAATATTATTCATGTGGTGCTATGCTGTTACACCTAATTTCTTCTCAAGTTCACACTAAACTGAAATGTCTCTAGGAACCTTAAAAAAGGCAACAGCCGAGAAAGTGAAGAAATATGTCAAGGGCTTGTAAATAAACAGCTGGCTCCCCAACATATGGATTTTCTTCTATATTTTGCAGGTGCCACAATCTCCCATCCGTATCTGCCAGCCCTGCAGCATGCGGCATAATTCAACTGTAATTGATAATGTAAGGGCAGATGGAGGGGACTGTCAGCTCCTCCCTTGAGTCTCTGGGGACTCTGCAGAAATCAAAGCAGATGGCCCAATTGCATCTTCTTTATGTGTTGCTGCAAGCTTCTCTGTCTGCAGGATAATGGATCATTATGGCCTGCTGTGTACAAACACCAATATGCTTTTAAATCTGGTTCTCAGGCTTATGAAAAAGCACTATATTTCATATTAATTTGTGAAGCTGCACTTAACAAGGTCCACTGTTGTTAATTTACGATTTGCAAGGGCGGGAGGGAGAAGTTCCCATGGAGCGTTCTATCCTTGTACCTCCCCTCCCCCAGCCTGGCTTTCTGGAACCCTACAGCCCTGCCTCCCATCAAACCAGTGTGGTCAGCAGCAGTGGTCACACTATCACTATCTAGACCCGTTGCTCTGATTTTTAATTGATAGATTGGATATCGGCAGTCAGAGGTTTGCTGAATGCACCCTTGTGGAGAAGGTTGGCTTTTTGCCGCCGTCAATGGCATGGACAGTGGGAAGAAGAAAAGTCTCAAAACCATTCCTTCTAAAGCTCCTTCATCGCTATTACCCTGATAGGAAGCCCAATCTACTCTAGCAAAGATTCCTAGGCGAGATTTACAGGGAAACTAAAAACTAAGACAGGTTTCCAGTGGCACACCTCCACTTTGAAGAGGCCATCTTGTTTCTTAATTAGTAAACACTGCAGAGTGCCTACTGTGTGCTAGGGTCCATGTCCTGCGTACACAGAGCCAAGGACATATCAATGAATTCACTCTCCAGCAGTTCAAGACTTCAGACACTTCAGTGGAAAGTTCGTGAGGAACGTGACTGAGCTGTTCCCAGACCATCCTAGAAACATGGAAACTACAGCATAATTAAACCCTCTCAAGGACGGAAGAGTCATGACCTAAGGGAATCAGGAGAGCTTGGCCTGGTGACAGATTATGCAGGAGATGTTGGGTCTTGTGTACTTCTGCAGTGTGGGATGGGAAACCTTGAGGAAACTTGAACCGGACAGTCAAAGGCTTTCATTCCTCTGCTCTTGACTGGGGGGCCACCTGCTCCCGTTTGTCCCGTTCCAAAGGGGTCTTCAAGCCAGCTGCATACACGTTATTTTTCCTGAGATACTAGTAACTAATGGCTCAAAGAAGGGGATGTCACTCAAGTGATTCCCAGCATCCGGCAGGTATCAAAACCCTGGGTGAGGACCAACAGCTTGATTAAAGGGATTCGTGGGAGGTCAGGGAGTTGGGGAGGTGCCTGCGTCTGCCAGAATAAACCTTCCTGCTGGCCAGAAATGGTGGAAGTCGTAGGTTTGTCGCTCTCACAGTTGGGTAGTAAAACTAGTTATTTCATATGTCACCTCATTTTTCCCTTATCCAGCACCCCAAAGTTCCCAAGACCACAAAACCCTGGGTTTCTAGAGAACAGCTACAGATGTGGCTTACATGGCTCCTTATAGATCTATTTCAGAAAGTTCTAGAAACAGTCTGCTTTCGTGTTTTGTATCACAAAGTTTAGTGGGATAATATGAATAAGAGCAATAACTGAAAAAATGTGGAAGTTGGGATACTGCTCAATGGAGAGACATGATTACACAGGGCCCTGGGGTCTAGCCCCAGCACTACAGAAATGGAAAAAATAAAGAGAGAAAAATGGCAAACGCTGTCTAGAAAGCCAGATTTCTAATGTCTCTTACATGTGCAGCAGATCTAGCCATCTGGAGATGTGTCCCAATTACCTCGGGGAACTGAGGATACCTGGGCCTCCCTTCCCACTGACTTCTGTGGAATCATCTGGGAGCACCCATCAGCGATGATTCCATGTTTTCCTGGGAACTATAATCCCCTGAAAAACAAGGCAATGTCTGTGCTGGGAAGCAAAAGTGTGCTCAATCACTATCACATGTTAAATAATACAAATTTCTCTCATAGATCAACCCCGAGAGGAAATCAGATTCGCATACAACGGCCCCTGCATTTCCTTGCTAACATGAATTAACTTTGTCTCAGTCACACCCATCACCTCATTGGTTAAGAATTGTGTTTCTCTTCCACTGAAAGTGTAAAACAGGTCACTGTTTCTCTGCCACTAAGGACGCTTGAGCCACTGTTGTATTCAGCTGTCCAGAGCCAGGGCTGTGGGCAGACTCCCAGAATCGCAACCTGAGAAGAGTCAAAGAAAGCCATCTCCTTTCATACCAGACAATAGCAAGAAAAATACGGTTAACAGTTAAAGTTCCCAGGCCTTTCTTCCCAGCCTTTTTCCAAAGCTTGCTCATCGTTCCTCCCCTTGAGAATGGTCTTCTGAAATAAACACAAGGGAACAGTATGCATACACTCTGGTGTCAAGCCATTACAGTGATGGCTCTGATTTGTCATCTAATGTCCATTTATGAACAAAGAGAGAGGAGCCAGACATGCCTCAGCAGATCTGTGTGCACAGGAGAGCCTGTTCCTCAGTCTGGAAGTTTATTCATTCCTGTATCCGCCATGGGCTGATCTTGGTCATCAACTTGACTGGACCTGGAATTAACTGAAAGGAGAGAAACTTTATGGATTGGATTATTTGAAGCCTGAAGACCCACCCTAAATGTGGGTATCACCTTCTGGTGGCAACCATTACTGGTCATGACAGAAGGGAGCTTTGGCTCTTGGCCCTCCTGCCTTCTCTCTAGCTGGTGGTTTCATCTCGCTGCTGTGGAGTTTCTCTGCTGATAGTAGAGCCAACTTCCGATTCCAACGCAGACTGAAGACTAGCAGACCTCCAGGAATCCTTCAGGCCTCAGTGCCAGTTTGGGACTGCTGAGACTTCCAGTCTCGTGGATTGAACAGCTGCTGGAGTCTCTGCCTCTCCAGTGTGGCGCAGCCATTGTTGAACTACTTGGATATATATTAGATTATTTTGCAGAACAGAGCATATAGAATATTCTATAAACTGTATATATATATATATATATATATATATATATATTCATTTTATCATTTCTGTTCCTTTAGAGAATCTGACTAATACAACCTAATTCATTCTTCTTATACGTACGGTATGCTCACTGTGAGGCACTTAGACTCCTGCCAAGTCAACTTTATACTTTCTTTAATGATGATTTGAGTGAACCTGATCTTAACACACGCACCTAGATGGATGGACATTTTATTCAATTTCTTCTCCCTTTACCCTACGGTAGTGTTGTAAAATAAGAAGATAGGCATCAGGCAGTGGATCAGATAGGCATCAGATAAGAAGATAGGCATCAGAAGCTGCAGCTAAGAAGAAAATTCTAAGTTCAGCCTAACCTGACCACTTCAGGGCAAGAAGTAGCTAGCTTGTCTGTCTTCCAGGTTGTAGGTTTCAAGCCTACGCAGCAGCATGTGATGATAGAGCCCTTATTGTCAGATGGACCTGAGATGAAGTTTTGGGTCTGTATAACTTGCTGTGTGATCTTGGGTTGTTCTGGATCTTTAATCATTCCCTGGATAAACTCAAAGTATCAGTTACCCTGAAGCTAATGAAGAAGAAGCAAAAACTGAAACACAGGAAATACACTGAAAATACAGGACACGGGAGATGTCACTTGTGACCATTCCCTGTCTCCAGAAACAGTCTGACTTGTCCCCGGTCTCCTGTTACACATAGCTCCCAGAGAGGTTGGAACCTGGAAGGATTATTTCCCTGCTTAATCTACTGTTTGGACTGGAATAGCAAAGCTTCTTCAATGCCCCCTCCACAGACAGAACCAGGATCATTTTTCCTCCTGAGATGAAGGACTTTCAAACTAGAAAATCCAAACAAAAGCACAGGAAGCCTAGACCTTATCATTGGAGTCTCAGTTTGCAATGTGGAGGGGCATCTTTCTGATAGAAAAGACAATCCCAGAGCTATAGTGTCACTTGGCAAAGATAGGAAGATCACAATCGTCCTCAGTTAGGGATTTCCAGGGACACCCTTAGAAGGACTGTGCCCTCCTTTATGGGCCGCCATTGTCCCAGTGTATGGAGAATGTTTTGAAGTTCAATGGGAACACATAAAAGAGAAAAGACTCTGAAATATCACACACATGGAATGTCTTCATTACTATTGGTGAAGACTTAGGACAGGAGGTAAAGAACATGGAGGTGCATAAAATTTGATATTTGAAGATTTGAAGCCACTTGCGAATTTCAGGTTTTCATCCAGAAGTACCGGAGATGACTACTTAATGGAGGAAGTGTCGGTAAAGCGTTCGGCATTGTGATTGGCAAATAGTGTGTGCATGCTCATTAATAACAGTAAAAACAGAAGAATAAACATATGTGACCCCTTCCTATATAAGCAGAGCATGCTTGATCTCATTTATTCCCCATCATCAGCCTGAGACTAGTGATATTATTAGTCCCATTTCACAGACTAGGAAACTAGGCCCAGAACTGTCAAATGATTTCCCCAGGTTCAAACTACAAGGGGTAAGTAACCACAGCTCTGGGCTCTGAAGCAGGGTGCTACCCTGAAAGATGCCATCCATCTCCCACCGTCACTGCTGAGCTGGACTATAGTTGCCGAGTCACTGAACCCTGCACACGTTCCCTTTGCCACATGAGTTAGGAGCCAAATTACATTATTCTGTTGTTGGGAACCTGGCTGCCAGAGAAGTTGGTAGTAAAACTCTAGCCCTTAGATCCCTGTCCTTATTTGCTTCTCTATTGTTGTGATAAAATACCCACCAAAAGTCATTTGAGGGAGGAAAGGTTTATTTCAGATTAGAGTATAGTCTTTCATTGATGGACATCAAGGCAGGAATTCTGGGCAGGGTCCTGGAGGCAGGACTGAAACGGAGAGCGCGGAGGAACGCTGCTTACTGGTTTATTTCCAAGGTACCTTCCTTACACTGCCCAGGTCCGTTTGCCTATGGCACCGCCCACAGTGGGCTGAACCATCCTACATCAATTAGCAGTCAAGAAAACATCCCACAGACAGGCCCGTATGCCTTCCGTCTGATGGAGGAAATTCCCCAGTTGAGGCTAGCCTCTTCTCAGCTATGTCTAGGTTTGTGTCAAGTTGACAAAACCTGTCCAGCATACCCTGCTAGAAATATTCAGGAACACAGAAAGATTAGGAAAAAAGTAACAGACTGAAACAAACCAAGAAAAAAAAGATAACAATAGGGGGCTGGAGCCATGGCTTAGTGCTTGAGAATGCCAACTGTTCTTGCAGGGGACCCAGGTTCAGTTCCCAGCACCCACATGGTGGCTAACAACTCTTTGTAACTCCAGTTCCAGGGCATCTGATGCCCTTTTCTGACCTCCATGGGCACTGCACAACATGAAAGGCAATACATTCATACATATAAGATAAAATAAAAATAATAAATAAAAATTTAAAATGATAACAGAATGCAACATGGGACCCTGAACCGGACCTTGGGGGAGAATAAGGACACAGAGGAAAGGCTGGAAGAGTTCAGGAAGTCTGTCATTTCATTGATAGTGTTGTGTCAATGTTAATTTCCTGGTCTCTATCATTGTATTATAGTTATGAGTGATTTAAGCACTATTAGGAACTGGTAAGGAACATGCAGAAAAATTTTTTGCAACTTTTCTGAAATATAAAATAAGTTCAAATGATAACATCTAGTAAAAAAAATAAAGAAAATCTGAATGCAGCTGAGAAAAAGGAGAGATTTTTCTATACATTGGAGACACCTGACAGAGTGCCTGAGGTCTGTTCTGCACAGAATGAAAGAGGAAGAATCAGCAGGCAGCTGGTAGGCTTCCCTGCAGAAGCATGCAGTTTTCCCCAGGCCTCATGCCCAGCACTCTTTATCTGCAAGAGCCTCAGCCTCAGCTTCCCTCTGACATGGCTTTTCTGCCTCGAGCCTCCAGAGATATGAAGAGCTCTTCACCAAAGGAAATGCTGGGCTGCATTTTGGAGCCAGGACAACCCTCAAAGAACTAATGGCTAGACACCAAGAGGCAGGCTCCTGTTCCCAGATCAGCATGACACCTAACTGCACTCTGTGAAAGTCTGTTAGTGATGCTGTAGTCTGCTTTCTGTTGCACAGTGACTCAATGAGAAAAGGGTTTATTTCATCTTACAACTTCCGGGTCATCATCTGTTACTGCAGGAAGCCAAGGCTCAAGGTGGGAACTCGGAGGCAGGAACTGAAGCAGAGGGCATGGAGGAATGCTATTTCCTGGTTTCTCAGTTACCTTTCTTGTACAGCCCAGGCCCACCTGCCCAAAGTGGCACCCACAGCAGGCTGGACCCTCTTACATCACTCAACAATCAAGAAAAAGTCCCCACAGACTTGGCAACAGGCCAGTCTGAGGGAGGTTCTCTGTTCCCAGATGTGTCAAGCTGACAAGCAAGATTAGCCATCACGAGTGAATGTGTGGGAGGGTGGGTAGATAGACAACCATTAACATACCGTTAGCTAGTCCTTTGGGCCTAATACAATTCAGCGTTTTATTGAACTAATTTTTGAAAACAAGTTCTATAGAAGCTATGTATACATCAGAAATATTTTATATTGAATATGAAATTGCTTGTGAGTTTTACTATGAAATTGACATCAATGTGGAGTTTTAAGTCCTGAACGTATTTGCAATAGACCATATCTCTATGCTATAGTTCATGGACAAAGGTGGCGTATTGGCAGGGGCTCTGAGATGCCTCTTAAATAAAACGAGGGAGGAAATTTGTTCTCTAATTTTCTCCTTTTGAAACTCAGATCCTCTGCTACCATTTCTCTTCCCAAGCCTTCCTTTTCCCATGTCACATATGTGTTTGCTGGTGTCTCTTTTGGGCTGTATACAAATTCCAGGAGAGAAGTGACTCGGCACAGCTGGCTTTATTCATCATGGTACCCACAATGTTGATAACATCCCGACACAGGTGTTCAATAAACACTGACCAGATACCTATTTTTCTCCAAAACAAAGTTATGAGTTCTGTACAGGTCATAAGGTAATGTCACAGAGTCGATCTCGGTCTCCTGAGACCCATGAGATGCTGAGGAAGTAAGGCATGGAGATATGGTGTAAAATCATACAGCCAAACATCCATCAGTTCAGAGGTTCTGACGCCCCAATGCTGCGGCTTTCCTCTGTGCTATCACAGAAAGTCACCAAAGCTGAGACACACTGAGCCCCGAACCCTGCCAGCAGGCCCTGGCTAAACAGATGCTGGCCGTAGCCAGACCTTGAGCCCCCTCCTCCCTTAGTGTGAGTGAACATCCTGAGCTGGTTTTCTTGTCTCTGCCACATAGAAGAGTGTCCTGCCTTCTTTAATGAGCGCTCCAGTGTCTGCATGCTTTCAGAAAATTCCAAGACGAGGCGTATTGTGTTATCTCTTCTCTCTGGCTGAGGAAATCTTTTTTCTTAACTCTACCTCATTGTCAGTTCTCAAGCTCAATGGGAACTATCAAGGTAATTTTTTTTTTTTTTGTAGATGAATTGGTATCTAAGCAATGACTTTAATAGATAGGAACTCTTTTTATTTTCCTAGTCAACTGATAGCATGGCCATTTCCTTAATACGTGCTGATTTAGTCCTTCTTAATAGGTCAGGATGCTGCTTGAGTTCTTAGATCAGAAGAAAATGCAGCAACAGCCTCGATATAAAAAAAAAGCTGTGGATTAAAGAGATACTTCCGTCCTTTCTACACCTTTCTGGCCTCCAGCCTCTAATGAAGGGACATTGTGAAGCTTAGGGGCGCTGGGAAGTCCTCCTGAGCACAGATGTAGACTGGCCTCCCTTAGTCAACTCTCATGGGGTATAGCACCAAAAGGTTCTGCTCCCTCTACCAAACCCATATGAGATTTTAAATCAATGAAGACTCTAAAGCTTTCATTGCTCCAAAGCTGCACATTCCATGTGTGCTGTTGCAAGACTTTTGGTCTATGTGCCTGAAAGGGAGACCAGTCAGTGTCTTCTGTTCATGACTGGGATAACTGATTTGAACAGGTGAAATGGCTTGCTTAAGTTGGAAGGGAAGAGCCTAAGGTTTTATGTGTCCTGAGATCATGGACGTTTGTGTTCTGAGTCTTCTTTTATTTTTATTTTTTAGTCTTTTTGAGACAGGGTTCCCTGTATTCCCATCTGGCCTGAAACTCACTATGTATACCAGGCTGGCCTTGATCTCTCAGAGATCCATCTGCCTCTGCCTCCTGAGTGCTGAAATTAAAGGTGTGCACCATCACACCTGACTTTCACCCACCCCCTCCTTTTTAACGGTGTGATCTAGAACCAGTTATTATTAATGCTTAACAATTTCCTCATAAGTGCAAGGGGAAGAGTAATAGTACCGAGTAATAGTGCCTAGCTCAAGTAAAAGAGCACACGTGGAGGGCTCTGCAGGTATGCAGAACACGGGAGGCAGAAGAGAATTCACTTTCACTGCTGTTATGACTGTACAAACTAGGGTGACCAATCCTGGGTGGACTTAATGATCACTAGGAATCCTCATGAGACGGCAACTCTGAGGACCCACTGCTGTCATCTAAGGGCAATATTGTTCTTTTGTCATCCATGATAAAATGAGTATAGGATCGGGCCCTGTGTGGTGGTGTACATATACAGTCTCAGCACAGGGGATGAGGTGGGAAGAGCTGGGGTTCCAAGCCAGTCTGGGATAGGTCATGAGATGTCCGTAAAACAAACACAGTAAAACAAAAATGAGAGTAGCTTCTCTCTGTGCTGGTTTTGCCATCTGGGTTCTGGGAAAGTCTTATAGGAGAGTGTCTTCCTCCCTTTTAATTACATTTTATTTATTTAGCTTGTATGTGTATCTATGCATGCGTGTGTATGAGGAGAGCCGTGCACCGTGGCCTGCTTGTGGAGGTCAGACATCAGCTTTTAGGAGTCAGTTCTTTCCACCACAAGAGTTCTGGAGATCAAACTCAGGGCATCAGTAAATCTTTACTCACGGAGCTATCTCACAAACCCAAGACTTCCTCCCAATAATGATGCTTACATTATGACTGAAAAGCTTAATTTTCAAGTCCACTCCTTGTCAACTTGTCACCCAATTGTATCTCTTTATGCCATGCTTAATTTCCAAATGAAAACAATGACAAGGTTATAATTCCACCTAACATGATATAACTATCCCACCTATAACTGCAAACAGATTATGTATCTTAGAGTGTGTGGTAAGGTCCTTGAGAAATGCTTAGTTTTTTAGTATCTCATAACCTAAGTATGACGATGTAGATTTACCACACTTGACCACATAGCACTTATCTCAATTACACATTTAAAAATATTTTTTATTGAATCATGGTGTGTTTCATACAGAACATCTCAGTCAATCTTAATATTCCTTATAACCCTTCCCCACCAGCACCTGCCATAGCCACCCAACCGGAATCCATACATTCTTTCATCTGTGTTAAAGGTCTATGTCAAGTCAATGTCCCCAGTGACCTCAGTGCAAACATCACTGAGGTCTAGTCAGCCTACCTGGAGTCTTCCACTTTAGGAAGACTAGCTCATCCTCATCCAGTAGTAATCAGTTGCCAATATTTTTAAGCAAAGGTTGGGGGCTGCTACCCATTTTCCCAGGGCCATGCTGGGTTTTGTCTGCTTGAGTTTGCATGGACCTCAAGCATGCTGAAACAACTACTGTAAGTTCCTACACATTTTTTAATAGGAAACAAGACACAAATATCTTCTTAATATATACGTATAAATGCACAAGCACGTTCTTAACCAAATAGGACAGAAACACTATGTCAATTATAATCCTCATTTCTTCGAGAGGTCATGTGGCCTTAGCCAATGTAATTACCTTACTCTACTACCTGTTACGTATTTCCTTCAGGCTCAGCAAGCACCTCTGCAGGTCTTGGCTCCTTCCTTGGAGGAGGGACCTACACCTTCATCCCTAAAGAGTATAGGCCATTTGTTATACTATCTGGATCAGGTTGTTTCAGTTTCCCATTGACCTTAATCACAGAACATAATAATACCAAAAGACTCCCTAAAGAATCTCCTGCCTTCCAGACATAATCTTCCTTACCTCCATTGTAGAGAAACAGTTCAATTCCCCATGGTTGTCTGGACCAATCGCCCTACATAATGCTGTTATCATTTTCTTAGCCTGTGGACTTAAGGGCGTCAGAAGCCCAAATGGAATGTTTGCTGTGTCTCTTGGCCGAAGCATTCCCCTCTTCTAGAACCAAAGCTTCTAGTCCAGCAGAGCACTAAGCTGTGGAAACAGGACTTTTCTAGTGGGTCAATAGGAGTGATAGTGAGTGGAGTCATTCCCACTTCTACCCCTTGATTCCTGGATTTCAGAGTCCAGGAACACAGCACCCTACATTGGACACTGATTTAAAGCAGCCCTTGAGGACCCTGCCCCAGCCCTCCAGGCTATTGGAACCTAATTGGTGCTGTAACTGTGTCTCTAAAAGGCCATTCCACCATTCAGTCAGGTCAGCTACTTCAGGATGGTAAGGAACATGGTAAGACCAGTGAAGGCCATGACAGTGGGCCTGCTTCCGCACTTCCTTGGTTGTGAAGGGAGTTCCAGCCCAGAGCTCCAACACTAACAAATGAGATGTGCCGGCTATTCATTTTCTAATGTAAATTCTAGAAAGGAGCCAGGGAAGGAGGGGGCTGGGAAAGCAAATTGGGTATAATCAGAATCAGACTCATGATAAACTGTTCATGGTTAATAGGGTCAGCCACCCAAGCAGCGGCCAGACCTGGAGTTTTCCATTCTCACTCCACAGAGCCTTCACTATAGACCACATTTGTGTTTGCCCACAGGTCAAGTAGCCAGCAGCACCCAAGAAGGCGGGAGAAGAAACAGGAGTCACTTAGCCACTTCCACTGGCAAAGTGTGATCTTTCAGCTGGGATACTCCAGAGTGTGGGAGGGTCCACTTCAAAAGACACAGTAATAGTAAGAACAGCAAACAAGAGTATCTCTCCCCCACCAGCATCACTAATACGGTGGAGCACTACACAAGGAGTTTTAAGTATATGATATGACTGATTAAACATATAACTTTTTAAGGCAAATATTTTGTTTCTCTGTGTCTCCCCCTTCCCGCTTCCTCCACAATGTCTGACTATTCAGTCTAGAATGACCTTGAACTCCTGATCCTCCTGTCTCAGTTACCCAGTACTGGGACGACCAATGTACATTACTACCTTTGACTAGTTTTTCATTCTAAAATAAGGAAACTGGGAATCTAAGGGGTCAAGATACTGACCAAAATTACTCAACAAAAAGAGACCAAGTGGGACTTGAAGGCTGTTAGGCGTCAAACTTGTCATGTACTGGGTCAAAAACTATTCTTAATTCAATTTGATTTTTCTTTGTTTTGCATGTGTCTTACAGAGTTCATATCATTTTCAGAGAGTAGCAACCCTATATCAAGCCCAGGCCACTGCGCTATATAAGCAGAAGGACAAAGAAAAATATGGGTTCAGCCTCCTTCAAGTCTCTCATTGGTGACCTTCCACAAATGCTCACCCACACCTGACTAGAAAGGCAGGAAAAAGGGGGCTTGTGGTAAAGCACCATGGCCTAGTAAGTAGCTCATGCCCATCTTTCATGGAATGACTTCATCCCAGGGATGGAAAAGTGAGAGAAGAGATGAGTCAGGATGGGCTTCCAGATCCCAGGCCCTGCACCTGTCCAGCACCCAGCACCCCGCTACGATTGGAATATGAACTGTTCTCTGCAGGCTCATGTGTTAAACACTTGTGTTAACATGTATTAAACATCCCCAGCTGCAGGAACTATTTTAGGAAGTGCCGGAAACTTAAAGAGCTAGGGCTTAGCTGGAGGATAGAGATCACTTGAGGGGTAGGGATATTTTGGGGATTCATAACTTGCCCCAGCCCTTCCTGTCTTTCTCCCTCTCTGTTTCCTGTCTGTCATGAGGTAAGCAGGCTCGCCCCACAATCCACCATGTTTCTGCTTTGCCTCAGGCCAACGCCATGAATCCAGCTACACTTGTACTAAAGTCTCTGAAATCTGAAATCAGAAACCAAAACAGATCTTTCTTCCTTTAAACCGTTTCAAGTAAATGTCACATCAATGAGGAGGCTAAGGAATACAACCCTGTCTTCACAGACATTCTGCCTAACAGCCACCAGATAATACATTCCCAAGTTTGTTGATCTCATCCCCAGAAGTTAATATAATACTACCTTACCTAAACATATTGTACTTCTCTGTGGAAATAAAGAGATTCTGTTTGAAGATGGCCATGGCTACAAAAACTCTCTTTCTGAAAGTCCCCTTGACTATCAGGATATTCAGGCCCTGGAGTTGCAATGAAAATGATACATAATAAAACAGGAAGGAAAGAACAAGAAGAAGGGGAAAGGGACATTTCTTTTGAATAACAGAGCTCCGGATTTTAAGATGAAGCTGCATGATGACACACCCCAGTTCCTGTAAACTCCGCTAGAGGATCCACGCATATAACATACGGAGGAGTTTCTTCTCACAGACTGTGAGAACATAATACATCTTTTGGCATTTCACACCTCCTTGGTGGGCATTTCTGTTGAGTGGAGGCAGCTGTTTAGCACCTTCTCATGGAAAAAAAAAATCTGCTTCCATCTTGAGTCAGAGGTTAAGTTATTCTCTAGGCCAAAGAAGCAATCCATCATGCTTTGTTATGGACAAGTCTTGCAATGAATAACGTTTGGCAGAGCTGGATAACTTAATATGACTCTGTTGGCTGTGCTGTAAACATATCTGTCATCTCTAGGATTGGTTGGGGTGGTCACATGCCCTTTAAGGTCCCAGGCCGAATTATGGCTGCTTCAGGGGAGGAGGTAAGGGAGGTGCTGAGTTCACACCCAAACAACAACTGCTACAGAATTCACCTCTGAGAATCTTTTAAGCCTCCATTCTGTGTTAGAATGCTGAGTGAAATCTTGTCTCTGCCTCTGACAAAATTCTGCATCGTTAGTAGTTCTTCAGTTTTCTGATTTATCAAAATGGGAGATATTAATAAACTGTATCTCCTAAGACTGTTACGCAAAGTTCTATGAATATTGATAGGCTTTGTGAGATTTAGAAGCTGTTACCTCAGCCATCTCACCCAGGTAGGGAATAGAAGTCTTCAGAAGAGTGGGTCTTTCTGGATGCAGTGTTTTAAGGAGTTATTCTCGGGATCACGCAGAAAGCCTTCTTGTATAGCCCTCCAGATGCCTCGCTGCTCACATGCTAGTTCCTGCTCTAACTTCAGATTTGTAGATATGGAAACAGAAGCTTAGAGAAGAGCACCTGGCTTGGATTGCATGTTCTTACACAGTAAGAACAGCCCGGTTTCACGCCTGTCTGTGTCAGGGTCTATGGTGGTTCCACCACAGTATGCTGTCTGGAAACAGAGGTTTCTGTCATCTTCCAAGTTGATGTCCTCCCTGTCAACATCAAGAGCAAAATCCCAGGAGGCTCTGATGACAACACCACCTGAACAGACAATGTTTTTCTCTGGATGCAAGAGACTAGTGACCAGCATTCTGCCAACTAGAGATCTCTGTCCAGCTTCCTTCAAGGCCTGATTTTGGTGCTAAATAATGCATGCTTACCCTTGAAAGTGAATAGAGTTGTGGGAACGGCATTTCACTGGTCAAAGGAAGAAATAAAGGAGGTACATGATTCTCAGGCAAAACCTTCCTTATCAGCTCTGTTGGAGGAAGAAAAGAAACAAGGCAAATAAATGGTAAAGCGAAGGAGCCATCAATCACTCCTTGCAGCCTGCCAGCCTGGCTGCAGGCACAGCTCCCTGACCACCCTTGGGATCCTCCAGGAGCCCAGCTGCAACAGTGAAACAAGTCTAAGCGTGGCTGCGGCCAAACCCATCCTGCGCTGTGCTTCCTGGCATTTCTACTTGATGTCTGTAACTTCGGATAACTTCTAAATACCTCTGAGCTTCGGCATCCCTATGGCAAGTCATTTCTCAGATAACTTCAGAATGGTTCTCCATTCCCAAATTCTCTAATTTCCATAAGCACTGGATTACAAGGGGAAAAAGGAGGTTCTGAAATTTAATCACTTATTACATTCCTCTATCAACTGGAAAACTTTCCAAGCACTTGTTAGTAGATGTTTGCAAATTGTTATTGGGGGAGGGAAGTGTGTGGACTAATTAATGAAAGTAAATGATTAGACAAATTTTAAACAGCTACATTGAGAAATTTTATCCTTTGGACATAATTTTCTGAATGGCATGATTAATATTAGGAAGATTCGCTCGTGTGGGGTGCCCTCAAGGTCTTGAAAGCTTTATGGTACCCAGAATTATTTTTCTTGGCATTACAGCCTGTATTTGACAAACGAAGAGCGGACTTTAGAATAATAGAATGGCCTTCATTCATTCCTTCATTCATTCTGCAAGAGCTATTGTGGATCTTCTGGGCACCTGACGGTAAGAGCCAGAAATTCAAAGCTACCTTAAGCATTGTCTGTCCCAACTGAGTTTATGTAACAAGATCTTTGAGCACATAAACCTTAGAATCAAGGAGGGCTGAGACCAGATTCTCTGGAAACTGTTCAGCAGTTCTCTGACCAGAACGATTTATATCACCTTTCTGTGCCTTAGGTTGTTTTTCTATAAAATGGGCACAATATTATCTGCTGATTGGAGAACAAGTGAGGATTATAAGAGTTAATAACATGAAGCACTTAAGCACAAGATCTGGGACACAAGAACCAGGCAGTAAATAACAGCTTTTATTATAAGCCTCAAGAACATTTTGAGTTGATGGCTGGGCCAAGCTGGGCAAATGGCTGCTTTGTTTGATTATTTTTTGTTTCTTTTTGAAGAGGACAGATCCCCCACGTGCCTACAAGTCTTGTGGCAGCCAAGGGACAGAGAACAGATGCCTTTCTGGTTCTCTGTGGAGTGCAAAGTGGAGGAATTGTGCAGCCCATGAGCTTCGAGCTCCAGGCTTGGCAATGAACCTGAAGAATATTCCAGGCCTCACATAAAACGTCCCCTTTCCTCCCTGAATCAAAGGAAATACTATATCCCTTGGCAAGAAAGCCTAAGTCATCTCAACATTTCATGGTGGCCTGGAAACCCCACCAAGAGGTTGATACACCTCTTTCCCTCCTAGAGCCAAGTTCCGGCTAGGGTTTTCCCAACTCAGTGAAGCATCCAGGGATGCAGGCATCCCAGGACCCAGTCCATGCAAAACTGCTGAACACAGATGAACTAGGCCTTAAGTCCAGATCAGAGTCCAGCCTAGGACAAGCTGGAAAAGTCATCACCAAAGAAATCCCAGACATAAGACACCCTGTCACTGTAGTGAGGAGGATACTCACCAGAAGGGACTAGGGGGGAGCACTGTCCACATGTGAGCTGGCACAGAAGGTTTTGTCATTTGGACTGTAATAAAATCCATTTCCTGAACTCCACTCTCCTCTGGATTGTGCCTGGACATGTATTCTCTGCAGATGCTCCTCTGTGCAGAACCCAGTGCACCTGCAGCAGGAGTCATTTGGAGAAGCTGCTGGAGACCACAGGAAATGTTGGTGCGCATTAATGAAAAGTGCTTATGGCCACCTTGCAGGGCATAGGGGTGTGCTCCTGCTAAAGCAGGGGCTTGACATTGGCTGTATGCCGGAGCTTTCACACTCCTGATGCCAGGCTTTGATGGACCCAATTAAGCTGGTCTCTCTGGGGGTGGACCCAGGCATCAGTATTGGTTTTTAGGTTGGTCAAATGATTCCGGTGTGTGACCAAATTTAAGAGCTAGTTCCTAGGGAAGAGTTAAACGTAAGCCGAGACTCCAGCGTGTGTCCTTCTTACCACGTTCCTCTCTTCTTCCTCCATTCCGCCCCACCTCTTCCTTCCTCTCTTCTTCCCATTCTTTTTCTCTCACTATTTACTCACGCACTTTACTCTGGTTAAAGCTCAGAGTCTTCAGTCAGATGACTCAAGATTATGAAACCTGGCTTTATTGCTACTAGTTATGTGACCAGAGGCAAGTTGCTTTGCCTTTCTGAAGCTTAGCTTTCTTATTCTACATATTGGGAAAAATAAAGGGACTTACACAGAGAATCTTTATGAGGATTAAATATCACAGAAAAATTGCTTAACATAATGCTCAGCAATTAATATGTGGTCAATAAATGCACCACTCTTTTTCTTCTAATTAATATGGCAGCTATTTGCCAAGGGCTATGTTTGCCGCTGGGAATACAGAAGGCACAGTGCGCGGGTGAGGAAGCTTCTCTTCTCATCAACTGTCTTCCCACACAATCTGTTGCTGAAGAATGGGCAGAGATTTCTTTTACAACCAATAACTCTTATGTCTTGAGTATTCCCAGTGCCTGGTACAGTGGAAGCAAGCCACAAACCATTCAGGGCATCTGATACATGAGTGCAGTGTGGAAGGCAATTCCATGACCGTTTCCCATCCCAAGAAGGCACGACAGATTGACAGTGACATGGCTGGAGATTCTGAGGCCCTGAGTGGGTAAATGTTGCATTCAGGGTCACATGGCTGCATGTAACTTAAGGTTGCAAGCATTGCCATGCTTCCTGCAGGAATATGTGGTGTGCTTGGGAGGGAATTCTGCCTAGAGAGACAACACAGTTATTCTCTAAGGTTAAATATTTCAGGGAAATGACACAAACAAGTGGATGGTGCATAGAACTAAAGAACCAAAGTGAGACGTTAACAAGGATGAGGAGCTTAGGTAGAAAGGGGGTCTGGGTGAATTCAGATACGGGAGACATATGGCGACCACCTGGTGGTGAGTGAATAGTATATTTAAAAGGTCCTGGGAAAAACGGTATGGTCTCAATTCATAGTAATCCTGACCCAGTGGTTTAGGTATGACTCAGTTTCTCTATCTATACTTGATCTTAGTCAAAAGGCTGGAGAGTCATAGTTTCTCTGATAGATCATGAAGATATATCACCCAGTACAAGTTCTTTCAAAATTAAGTAGCGAAAGTCAAGTGGTGAGGAGGCGTCCTGAAAGATGTTCTTAAATGGTTTAGAGCAAATGGCATGTGTTAACATTACAACAAGGGCTCTATTATGCAGTTTGAAAAGTTCTTCATTACTGGGAGGATGCCACTTAGGAAACAACACAAGAAGCCAGGCTTGATTGGGTCAAGAAAGTTAAATAGTTTAGGAACGCTCTGTCTGAATTTTGTTCAAATTCTGGTTTAAATCAAGGTTCTGACACTTGCGAGAGTGATATTTTGGGGCCTCAGCTCTGTCTATGAAATGGAGCTAAGAACGCAGCTCACTCATAGGCTGAATAGGTGAGATATGACCATGCCCACTGAACACAGCAGGGTGTGTCACCCTTGCTAGGTACTGTCCTGATTAGTGAGAGCTGCCACACTCGGGAATTGCTCTGCTCAGCCTGGCCCAGATGCCTCCAGATGCCTTACTGTATAGCCCATTCTTCTGCCAGAGCTGGTTGCGTGTTACTTGTTTTGTAGGGTATTTGTTTTCCAATATTTTTACTAAGTAGGACAGATCTATCAGTGAGGTCTGCAGCTTTATTGGTTGCTAATTGCTAGGGCATAATTGTTGCTATATTACTTGGTGTTCCTATAATTTTCGGCAGCCAATCAAGGTAGCCGGTTTTCTAATTACAGCACAGCGCATTCTCTGTCACCAGCATCTAAACACTCAGTGTGCTGAGTTTGTAAGAACTCTCTCTAGCACGTTCACAAGAACAAGCAAGAGAAAATTATGACAGAAAATAATTTGCAAAATCATTTTAGTGTTGTGTATAGATATATAAAGGGATGCTTAATAATCAGAGCAAAATGCATATTCTACCATTAATCTCAAATTCAACTCAGGCTCTAATGACACAAGCTGGCATCTGTATTGAGCATAATTTTCAGGCTTGGATAGAGCCCATGGGCCTTTCTAGAATGTCAGATGTTGGGCTGCTGTCACTCTCCTTCTCCAAAGGCATTATATTGTGAAGTCCAGGGCCTATCTGTGCTCCGCCCTCAAGTCGGGAACTGAGGCATTCAGTCCACTAGAATCATGCGAATTTTGAGGGCAGAGTTAAAGGCTAGATTATTGATGATAAGTCTGTGATTTTATCTCATGACATTACTCCCATTCCTTTCAAAGAGTGAGCTCCAAGGTTGTAACTTACTCTGTGCCCTGCGTGTCTGCGTGTCTGAGTCTCCAGCTTCGACTCCTCCCACCGCCCCACCTCTCAGGAGGCCACAGCTCCACCTGTGACCTCTGTGCTCCTCGGGCAGCTCCGATGGTTCCTAATTCAGACTTTCTTTTGACATTCTCTCTGCCACCCTCTCCCTGGAGGGTTCACCTCTGGTGCTGTCTGTATGGTGAGCCTGCCTAGAACACCAAAATGCCTTCACCAAGCTGACTATGAAATCATTTGCTTTAATCCTGAATAGACATTACCACAAGCTGGTGCTGCCTTTTTTAATTTGTCTATCACTGCCTCCTTCTCTAGAAGGTACGTTGTGTAAGGAGTTCCTCACGATGGTTCATCCAACACCTATAACAAAGACAGCCCATTCAGGGACCATGGGACAGTTTCTTAATAACGTATGCTACTGCACTAATGCATAGTTTATGCTCTTCTATTTAAATCTTTCCTCAGATGTTTTGCTTTATCTGAAGCATTCAGTTGTGTTTATCTGTAGTTGTCTTGGCCTGTGTCATCATAGTGCCCCTCACAACCAAATCCATGTTTTTAATAAAACATTTTATTATTTCTATTTTATGTGTATGAGTATATTGCCTGCATGTATGTAAGTGCACCTGTGTTGTGCAATGCCTGCGGAGATCAGAAGAGGGCATCTAATCCTCTAGTTGTTAGCTACCATGTGAGTGCTGGGAATCGAACCCAGGTCCTCTGCAAGAGCAGCCCATGCTCTTAACCATTGAGTCATCTCTTCAGTCTCCAATTCATGTGTTTTAGTCCTAATTTCCAGGAGATAAAAACATGACTCATAGGGACAGGCCTGGTGATGCTTGTCTAAGTACTGTCAGTACTAGGGAGGCTGGGGCAGAAGGTAATAGGTTTTGAGGCCAGGTTGGGCTATTCAAGGAGACCCTAGGGAGACATTGTCCCCAAAAGCCAAATATCAAAAATGAAAGTTTAATGAGGTCACTGGGGTTGGGTCCTAATCTAATACTGTCTGTGTCCTTATATAGACGGACATAAGATTGAGACATGGAAAGACACGTAACAAGACCATGTGTAGCCACAGGAAGAAGACAGCAACGTGTAAGCAAAATGAAAGGCCTCAGGAGGAATGAACCCTGCAGGCACCCTGGGCTTCCAGCCACCCAATCTGGTGTTGTGCCATTGAAGCCACAGAAAACTAATGTGCTCTCCACCAAGGTTCATGTCCCCTCACATAGGTAGTAGCTGAGCCCTATTTTGTACATACATAGCTTCTCCCGGAGATGTGGTCCTCATTACTGTAAGCAAAAGTGTCTGTCACGTGACCTTTGCTCGACCCCAATACCTCACCCTTTACACTCCAGTCCTAACTCAAAAGTTGAGGGAGGCTATGGCTGAGAAGGGCAGGGAAGGAGGCATGATGAGGCAGTAGAGAGGCAGCCTCCCTGGAGCGCCTGCCTGCACAAGCACCCCTCGAACCACTTGAGTTGTGCAGCATTGTTTGGCTGGTCTGTCTGGAAATCCACTGAATACCATCCTCCAAAAGAAACAGAAAATGTCACAGACATTTCAGACAAAGTGAAAAAGCATCAACCGTCTGCACATTAGTGTTTCTAAATCAGGTGTGCTGGTGTGTACCTGTGGTCCCAGCTGCTGGGGACGTGGGTGAGAGGACGATTACTTGAGACTGGGTATTCCAGGTTCATGAGCCCCTGCTCCTGGCTGAGAAGCTATTGACATTTGACTTCTTGTGGGAAGGGCAGAGGCAGTTTTCCTTAAGGGTGGCCTCTGAAAGGTAAACTATGCTCCAGTGGGTGGCCTCATGCCTGTGAGTATATAGGAAGCACAAATTGGACTCAGTATATTATTTTTTAAAAAGAGAGAGAGAGTTGGGGGCGGGGTAGGGGGTTAGGGGTAGATCTGAGAGAAGTCTGGAGGAGGAGGAATGGATAAATATAACAAAATACCGAGTATGAAATTTTCAAAGAATTCATAAAAATATTATATTATCTTGTCAAAAGACAAGAAGAGCCTGCGATCCCAATGTCCCCTTCAAGGACTTGTCGCCAGTGGCCTAAAGATCCCTCATTAAGCCCCACCTCTTAAAATTAGCACCACAGGCTAGGGACGGGCCTTCAACACATGAACCTTTGGGGATACATCAGACCCAGACTGTGAGAACCATCGTCCTTCTACCATGCACTGTTAGGGGAAGGCATGGGACCTTTAGAGGTGTGGTCTAGTAGGAGAGGCCAGTTTGAGGGTTCAAAGCCTTGCCTGCTTCCAGTTATCTCTCCGCTTCCCGCACCGGCTTGGAGATGTGAGTTCTCTGCTTTCTAATCTGGCTGCCTCCGGCCGTACCTCTTCTACCGTGATAGACTTTTAACCCTCTGGGACCATAAACTCATTAGTAACCGCTTCCTTCTATAAGTTGCCTTGGTCCTGGCGTTTTATCACAGCTACAGAAAAGTAACTAATATAGAAACTAAGCTGGAACCTTCCCACTGCTGGCTAGCATTCGTAGTGCCAGAAGGTGCCATGCAGGCTGCTGGAGGGGAAAAGTCATGGATGACCACACCCAGCTGTAGATTCTGTGTGCTGCAATACTGAGCCGACTGGCAAGTTATGTCCAGTGCTGCAACAATGATGTGAATGGCCAAGGTAAACAACTGCTTCCTGATTGGATTTAAGGACTGCTCCACGAAAGGGAATACATGCCTAGCACTATAGAACTGGTCAAAAGACTCAGGCTAGCCTGGTCACTGGCCCTGTGGGAGCATCTACTACTGGTAGTTAAAGTACCTTTTGAGTACTTACGTTCATGGTTATAGACCAGTACAACTCTCAGGTTTGATCCAAGAAGTCTTTTTCAAGAGTGGTTGGTGGTCCAAATGGGGGCTTATAACTGATCAGAGTGCTGAGAATTCAGTGACTACTGGGTGCTTGGCCACGTGTTTTCCCGTCCAAGGCCCAGGGGATATTGTGGAAGAGGAGGCAGAAGGTCTGTGGGAACCAAGGAGTGTGGTAGAGCGCTATATTCTGGGTATGACATAACTTTGTAATCATGACCATATAGAAGCTGAGACTGCCTGCACTGGTCCTAAAAAAAGGAAGAGAGAGGGAGAGAGGGAGAAAGAGACAAAGAGAGAAGGAGAAGAAGAGGAAGAAGGAAGAGGAGGAGGAGAAAGGAGAACAAGGAAGAGGAAGAAAAGGAGGGAGGGAGGGACAGAAGGATAGGAGGGGGTTGTTTGGGTAGAAGAAGAGGTTTAGTGGGAGTAGGAAGGGATGAGAGTGGTCACTGGGGGTGAACATAATACAGTGAATTGTATTTACGTCAGATATTATGAAATGTTTTAATTAATTAAATTTTAAAAATTGAGCTCCATTCAAGAAATCAGGCACAGATGAATACTCATTGTATGACTCCAGCTCTAGCTATCCAGAACAAACAAGTTCATAGAGACATGAAGCGATCTGTATGGGATCTGGTGGGTTAGGGCTGAGTGTACAGAGTGACTGCCGATGACCAGTCTGAGAAAGGCAGTGCTGGGTTGTGGTGATCATCACACAGTTCTGTAAATTCGCGAGAAGGCGTACAAATCTGCATTTACCATGAGTGAATTTTAGGACATATGGAATATTTTTCAACAAAGCCAAAAAGGTAGTTTAAAAAAAATCTGCGTGGAGAGTTTTCATTAAATTAAATTAATTGAATTAATTAATTAATTTGGGAAAGTGAATTTTGAAGTTGTCACAATATCCCCTGGCTTGAATTCACACATCATTGTAGATATATAGAGTTCACTGTGATGTATCAATATGTACATACATTACGCAATAACAAATCGGGGCATTTAACATGCCTATTACTTCAGTTACACATTGGATATTTCACACTGGCCCATGATGAATCAAGTGCCTACCATACTAGAGGTGTGAAAATAGTTATGCAAATGGCTGACTTGTGTGCCAGAACTTAGACTCTCTGATAGGCAGGGAAACACAGTCGCCATCTTGGAGAGGACGAAGCCCTGTTCCCAGTAGCCTCCTCTTGTGCTGTAAAGGCTGGCATTCTCTAAATGTAGATGCCTGCTCTTCCTTGCATGCATCTGCCCCTAGTCACATTCCTGGGACGCTTGGGCCACATTGGAGTTTGGACGAAGCTTCAGGTATAGATTTTGTCAAAGATAAATGGCCAGACCCAGCAAGCAGCCCTGAGCTGAGAAGGCCCAGGATGTGGTACGATGAATCAGCCACATCCCCCAGGAGCAGAGACGATCTGCTTATTACACTCCCCTTGTCATTGATCTCAACATACAGACAACAGACCTGGCCCCGCGGGCAGCCAAGAAACAGTTTTCAATTTATCTGCAGCAAGTTGAATTCTGGAAACCACAAAGTGGAGCAGGTACACTTCAAAGGGAGAGAGAAGGATTGTGAACCACCCTTCCCCACAGCACCTTGCTTGAAGGTCAAGGTAGCCTTGCGTTTCTCAGTTCAGAGAAGAAGGAATGCTAGGAGGCGTCTCCTTTTCACTATCCTCACGGAACCACACTAAGGCCCAGCAAATGCCTGTCAACAATTAAACAAACGACTTACTACAGCAAGCTGACGAGATACCAAGTAGAGCTTCAGCTAATGTTAAAACTAGGCTGGGATAAGTAAATGACTCACACAGAACATTTACAGAAAACTGTATAACATCATACTGTCTCTTCAGTGTGGTCCCATTTTATTATACTTTGTAAATGTAATTTCTAGAGTATCTATAGAATATGTTGGTAAAATATTGCTTCTTTGGGCATTTGGAGTAGTTTTTTCATTTATGTTTTTAATCTAATATTTCCGTGTTGAACATTTATTTTTTTTAACAAGTAAAGCATCCAAAATGGACTGAACATAGCACTTTCTTCTCGGCCCCCACCAAAGTGCTTGGAGGGCTCTAATATGGCATTCCCAAAATCTGTCATTGTGATTCCCCACGGTCAGAGAAGCCCACAGAAGTCAGCATGAAAAGACCAAAACTATGCCTATGCGTTTCATGTCACGTTTGTGTGTCTCATACTGTCTTATGGCTGGTTTCATATTTTAGGGCATAGCACTCCTTGTAATGTACTTTATGAATTCTTACTAAAATCTGTGTTGAAAGAGGAATCAGAGACAAAATGGAGAAAGTGGTCTGGAGAAGCAAATACCACAGTTATCTAGCAGAACATCTCTGTGCAAAGGTGCCTGCAGCAAACCCTGTTGCCAAAGAATATCCTAACCCCTGCCCTAGATATCTGCCTCTGTGAACATGCCTGCAGAAGGAATTTTCCCTCTCTAGGGCATGCAAGCGCTTGTGCTATAATCATGTAGGCTGTAGTGTAAGCCCATCAACGTTGTAACAGTTAAAGAATTATGCACCTATAAAAGCTGTGAAGGGATTCAACTCAGAGCTGGCGTCTTTTAGGAGAAAACTCTTGAGTCTACCAACATGAATAAACTTTCCCAATTACTCCATGTGAGTTTCTTGGGTGTGGCTGGTCCCACACCTCAGTTTCTTACAGCAAGCACAGTGTCCTTTGGTATTCCTGGGGTCTGGATCCAGGACCCCCTCTAATACCAAATTCCATGAATGCTCAAGTCTGTTGCATAACACAGTGCAGTATCTGCATATGCCCCAGACACTCCTTCCATGTGCTTCTGGTCATCTTCACACTTACAATACCTAAACACAACGCAGATGCTGTTTAAATGGTAAACTGTATTGTTTTGGGGATAGAAATTCTGTACATGTCCAGTACCGATGTAATCTTTTCTCAGATGTTTTCCATCCAATGAGTGAAGTCTGCAGAACCTGTGTGTACAGAGGGAAGGTCTAGTGAATGCTGACTCACTGGGAATTTTTCCTTCTCAGCAGGTGCAAATGTGATCATACAAGTCCTGTAGGTCAGTTCATGGATTTTGTGGTCACTTCTCTCAATAAGGTGAACATTAGCAACGGGGAATCACGATGCTCCATTCACAAACCCTGCCCCCCTGTTCCACATTTGTACAAGGGACCACTGCCAATCTCAATCTGGAAACTGGAAGATGGCTTCTCCAGCTGGACTGTCCCCTGCAAGGAGTCCAGGTCTGTACACCACCAGGTCATCAGGCCATGCCAGCTGGTACTGCCCCATGAGAGCAGTGAAGCTCAGAAGGGTCTTCTGTGCGGCCAGTGAGGAAATGCATGAAAGCTGTGGTGTGTGCTGTGGAGCTATCTGCTTCTGCATTTACGACAGTCATAGCCTGCAGCTTAGGTGTCCAAGTGAAAGAAGACACAGACATAATCAGTGACATGAGGGAAGGTTAACATCCCACAAAAAGTTGGCCATGCACAGAGCCTTCACCCAGGTCACACGGGAGTCCCATAGAAAAAGGTATGCTGATGCCATGGTCTTTGAGCAAAGAAGAATTAAGCCAAAAAATCCCAGTAACAACCCATTCTGAATTCTAACCATTATCTCTGAGCTGGGAGCATTTAGTGGCGGTAGCAGGGAGAAAACACTTTGTAGAGTTCTGGGTAAAGGAAGGGAGCTCTCTAGACACCACTCAGTTTGGAAGAGCCCCTTTTCCCTAAAATCAGAGAGGTGTATGAAAATCCCATCCATTACATCAAGGTCTGCCTCGCCTCTCAAAACTATGCTCCATTCCATACATACTACACACTTCTAGAAAACCAATGCCCCAGAATTTCCAGGCTTTCAATGATATTTCTCTCTCCCCTTCCTTCCTCCCTTCCTTCCTTCCTTCCTTCCTCCCTCCCTCCCTCCCTCCCTCCCTCCCTCCCTCCCTCCCCTTCCTTCCTTCCTCCCTCCCTCCCTCCCTCCCTCCCTCCCTCCCTCCCTTCCTTCCTTCCTTCCCTCTCTCCCCCTTCTCTCCCCCTCCCTTGATCCCCTCCCTCCCTTCTTCCTCCTCATTCCTGACCTTCTCTTTCCTTTTTCTTTTTAATATGTCGTCTCACTGACAAGAGTCCTGTGTAATGCAGGCTCTTCTTGAATTTGCAACTCTCCTGCCTGAGCTTTCCTAGTACTAGGATTAAAGGTGTGTGCCATGATTCTTTTTGGAGGGATGGGAGGGGCAGTGAGACAGGGCCTCCTTATAGACCTGGCCGACCTGGAACTCACTATGTAGATCAGGCTGGCTTTGATCTCACAGAGATGGGTCTACCTCTGCCTCTGCCTCCTAAGTGCCATGATTAAAGATGTGCACCACCATCCCCAGTGTTTAATGCCATGATTCTTAAAGTAGCAAATAAGCTGGAGGAAGGGAGCTGGAGGAAACTCCAGACCTAGCATCTAGTATCTAGATTGGTAACAGCATCTGGTATCTAGATCGGTAAGGACCTAGCATAGATTCCCGCCTCAGCTCCCAGAGTTCCTGATGCTGGAGGAGGGTCTGGACCTCACCTTGGTTCTTCTGGCATTATAGGAACAGTCAACAAGGCCATTCTACCCCCAGGAGTAGAGGGACAGCTTCTCCTACAGTAGGACAAGTCAGCCTAGAAAGTCTATACTGTGAAGAAAAGTTGAATTAACCTCTCCTCCCAAGATGTCATTATGTCTCAGCAATGTGACTGGACACAAAGGCCAGACACGTAAGTAGATTCCCTGGAGCTAGAGTTAAGGACAGTTGTTAGCTGTCAGGTGGGTGCTGGGGACCAAACCTGGGTCCTCTGTAAGAGCAGTCGGTGCTCTTAACTGCTGAGCCATGTCTCCTCTTACATGACTCTCTTAAAGCCTCATTGCTCCCCTTTAATAGGTCCCTTTCTTGCTCTCTGACATGTACCCACACTTGCACTCCCATAAATATACATATATAAATGTCAGAAGCTAGGATCTGCAACTGAGAGAGAACACACAATATTTATCTTTCTGAGCCTGGGTTATCTCACTTAATAAAATATTTTCCATTTCCATCCACTTTTGCAAAAAGTTCATAATCTCATTCAGAAAAGATTATGCTCACTCCCGAGTCTGTGGTTCTCTGGGCAATGCTCCTAGTCTGGGCGATCTGCCACAGGATGGCTTGACGTTCAGGTGGCTTTGGTCTCTTGGCGTCTCCATGTCATTCTTGCATAACATGACCTGTGTCAGGGAAGAATCCAGCAGGAGATTTCTGTTCTCACAATGGCCAAAATGAATTATATGGCCATGCTTCAGGAGGCAGAGAAGAGGTGTGACCTTCCTTGTGCCCCACGATAAGGAGAGCAAGATTCATTAGTTAACATTCATAATCTCTACCATGGTGACTCAGCTGTGTGCTGCTTCTTACTGCATTGTATCTCTAGGAAAGGAAGGAGGGGGTTGAATGCCTCAGACGCCCACGCTATCAGAATACACACCCATCCAGAGACAGAAGGACAGCACCACAGGATGCAAAATACAACACATTTTCTATTGTATCATTTCAGTCATTAAAATGCTGTTTACTATCACGATTGTTAGATCGCTTTATAAAAAGCAGATAATCTTCAAATATGGTCTCTCTCTCTCTCTCTCTCTCTCTCTCTCTCTCACACACACACACATACACACACAGGTGCACACCAATAATCTCTCAAAACTGGGGATACTCTAAGTCAATGTTCTGTTAATAGTATTGTACCAGTGTCACTTTCCAGGTCTTAGTAATGTATTCTAATTCAGATCTTAATTTGGGGGGATCCTGGGTAAGTGGTATACAGGAGTTTCCTGTGCTATATTTGAAAACTATATTGTATTATACCCATTTCAAGGTAAAAATATAACCAGAGATGACTCTGCATCTAGAACCTTTGTCCTACATCCTCTGTAAATGCTCCAGCATGAGCTGTGAGAGAAGTCACCTGAATGAAAGGGAGCTTTTGCCAGAAAACCAGAAAATGTGATTAAAGTGCTTGTGAGATGGCCTCAGAAACCGGCCTGCCTGTCTTCCATCTGTCTCTGTGGAAACAGATGAAATCTCTTCATCAAAAGGTAAAATAAAGGCTAGTCAGGTCCTACTCGGAGCTCGCCCTTCCGTGCAGGTAATAAGTGGGAACCCAGGTGGATTGAGATGCATTTCCCTTTAAATTCTTGGGATTTCAGTGACAGACCCAGGCCCTCATCTGTCACCAAACTATTCCAGGCAGGCCCATTACTTTAGTACCACAATAAACTGAAGGACATAGGGATAATCTGTCAAAAGAAAAGCAGCTGGGAGCCCCACCCCGCACCAGAGGCTGCTGCTTTCATCTGCTCAGAACCTTTAAAAATCTATGCCCCAGCTCTTCTCCCCAAAGTCCTTATTTGCCCAATAAAATAAATTTAAAGTGCATAAATGTATATTAAAAATATCTAAGCAAACACTTGCAACTAAATAATGCTCACCCAGATGTGCCTACATTTTTTTATGGTTAGACATACTTCCCATTCTCCCAAGTAAATAATTCACTGAAAATGCTCCCTGAGCTGCTGTTATCTCGATATCGTCACAGTGGAATATTCTGTGTTCTATGCATATAAATACTGTAAATAACCAGCCATTTTCCCAAGGAGACCACTGACTGCCTGTATTTTGCAAAGGAGTCTCCACAGCACCAGGGCAGACAGCAAGCACTGCCTAGCAGAGTGGGACCCAGAGTCCAGATGACCAGTCATTCACATGCAGTCCGTGGAGCCTGAGTCAGAAGGCTTCCCGCAGAACTCGTGTGTCTCATGCAACAGGGAAGGAAGTCAAATCTGAAGTCGCATAGACGCCATTCATTTTAAAATTTTATTTATTTTATGTGTCCAAGTGTATTACCTGTACACATGTATTACACATGTGTATTACCTGTACACATGCCTTGCAATGCTGGAAGAAGACAGAAGAGGGTGTCGGATTCCCTGGAACTGGAGTTACAGATGGTTGTTAGCCACTATGTGGGTGCTGGGATTTGAACCCGGGTCTTCTGAAAGAACAGTCAATGCTCTTAACAACTAAGCCATCTCTCTAGTTCCCAGACCCTATTCTTAAAGACCCTATTTCTTCCACTTGTGCAACTTTGGGCAAAACATTTAATGTCCCCTCCATAAGGTGAATAATGAGGACAGTAGCTACGGCCTATAAGTGTGGCATGACCAGTCGTCCCAATAATACGATGCAGAACTTCAAACAGAGCTCAGTAAGGGACAGGTCAACTAGACAGTGGTGTGTCTAGAGTACCCTGTGTGGCTGAGGTCATTCCCTAGAAGACGGTCCCCTACCACAAAAATCCAATGTGAACTGCTGTGGTAATTTCACATGCAGTGTGGCATTATGTTCCCTCTGCCCATTCCTCTATACAAGTGTTTCCCAAGTTCAAGTGTGGGGATGATTTTCATGGGGAGAGGACTGGGAAAAGATGGAAGCCTGGGTCTCAATCCTAGAGTTTCTTACTCCTAAGTCTACACATTTCTCTAACAAGTTTCCAGGTGGTATGAACCCCACGTCAAGAATGTCTGCTCTAGAGCAGGACATTCAAACCTTCTCTGTAAAGCCAAAAAAGCCGATATGGTAGACTGTGCAGGCCACAGTTTCTGTTGTAACCATTTAACTCTGCCATTATCCCACAAAGAAGCCATGTAAACTACATTCCAGTAAAACTTCACTGATGGATACTGAAGTTTAAATCTCATCTAATTTCCATGTCACAAGATCTTATTTTTCTCTTGATTTTTCCCTCAACTGTTTAAAAATTCAAAAACCATTCTTAGTTCGTGGGCTACAGAAAACCAGGCCATAGGCTGGATTCGGTGTACTGTGGTTTGCGAGCAGGAATGACAGGAAAATGCAAGGCTTCTGCGCTCCTTTGCATGGGACGCCTCGGGTTTGCTCTCTCGTGTATTTCTGAGTGAAGTGAGCCCATCTGGGCACACATCAGGCTCCCCACCACCTCTTCTCAGAGGGGCCAGCACTGCGCTAGCCACAGAGGCCTCTCCAGCCCCCACCACCCCCGCCCTTCCCCAGTCCAGCCTCCTTCCAGCTTCACCTCTGCTCTTTTTTATAGCTTTGCACAAATTTGTCTCTGTGGTGAATTTACAGCACGCACTGCTTGTCTGAACTATTTAAAGGCACAATATTCTCGGCTGTGCCATAAAGCTTTCCCATTCTGTGTGTTTTATTTCTCAGTTTGAGGGCTTTCTATGAAATCAGCAGCTAGGCGGAAGGAAATCATTTGCATACTTGGCCCCATCCACCTGGAATTCCTTAATTTTAGGGATTAGCAAAATGAGTCTAATAAAACGTGGAGGCCCTTGTTAATCATCCCTGTAAAGTCCCTTCATTACCTGTAACTGGTGCCCAAGCCAGGGACTCACATCAGGAAATTCACATTGTGTAGGTCAGTTACTGCAATTTTATGAACTGATTTGTAATTTTACATGACACAGTTTTTGATTTTAGTGTTCCTGAAAATTCAATGGCTCTTTCCTGCCACGTCCCGTTTTCAAGGAGATGCCTTTCAGGATTATCACAGAAATGTTCCTCAGGTGACCAGTGTAAGAAGCATCACAGCTCTGAGTGCTGGACTCTTGGAAGCTGGTGTGTTGTTATTTGAGCTTGATGCAGCCAGTCTAGGTTAACGCTGCTTCTACACTTTCCCTCCAGAACCTTCTAGATGTTTCTTAGAACTTCCATATGCTACTCATCTTCCCTTCCTAAACATAAAATCATTGGCTCTTGCTCTTAAAAGAATCTGATGAAGGTCAGTCAATAATACAGCTGCCATGGATGCTTTTCTGGAAGGATCAGGAACACCCCCACCCTCTGCCTAACATGTTCCAGTTAGCTCGGGATTCCACATACAACTCCTTACAGAACCGGGAAGACATAAATTGGTCCTAATGAAGTAGGTAGTTCCCATAATCGGAGATGAAGAAACAAAACTCCTCAGTGAAAGCTCTCCTGATCCCCCCTCCACCCCCGAATATAGCTAGTAAGTCACACCGTGCAAAGAGAGAATCCCATGGTTGCCTGAAGTCAGCAGTTCCAATTGGGTTAACTCAAGGTGAATAACGCATGCTGGAATGCTGTTTACAGGAAATGAGCAATTTATTTTATTATCCAAATTTTAAACCCTTTTAATATGCCTCCCAAGAAGATGTCTGATTTAGAAAATTGCAGAAGAGGACTGAGGAGGAAGGCAAGAGGAACGAAAGAATTTTTACCACCACAAAGGTCAGATTGGAAAAAGGAAAACGTTAGAGATAGCCTGATTAAGGGATCCACATTTTACAGTTAGAAGACATAGAAAAACTATGAGCTGAAAAGATAAAGCATAAGATCCCATTCAGTGAATCTAATAAACTTGATAGATTCGTTTGCAATCAATGTATGTTCACATATACACTGACAAATGTATAAAATGTTTCTGGAAGATTGAAAAGTTGCCAGCAGCAGGCAATGGAACTGAGAGGACTCTTTTTATCTTGTCCCTTTCCTGTCTGTTCACATTTCTTAAATCAACCTGTACAACTTTTGTTTTTTGGATCATCAGGTCACATATGAGTGCCAAGATATTCTTTACAATTTGTAATTTATTCAGTAACTAATTTTTTAAAAAACAAATTTCTTTTGAGGGCCTTAAGTTCGACTATTAAGCTTATTCTTGACTCCAGAGTTTTATACAAAGTATTTTGATCATATTCAGACCCCCCTCCCACTTTGCTTGCCTTCTGATTCCATGTCCTCCCTTAGCATCTCTCCATTTCATTTTTTAAAAATATTTAGTTATTTTAAAAATTTTTTGCTTTTGAAAGGCCTTATGGATTTCATTCCAGACCTCTTTCTCCTAGGTGTGGGTCCCTGCCCTGGAGCTTGGTTGACCTACTAGGCGTCATACCAGAAAGGAAAACCGACTCTTCCTCTCTCCAAATCCATCAGTTGCCAATAGATACTGACGTAGGGCCACATTTTCAAAAAAAAAATTACATTTCTTTTTTATTTTGGAGGGACTTTGGATCCATAGCAAGAGTATAGAGACCAGAGGACAACTTGTAAGAGTTGGCTCTCTCCTTCCAACATGTGGGTCCCAGGGAATGGACTTACGTCATCAGGCTTGGTGGCAAGCATCTTCATCTACTGAACCATTTCATCATCCCATAAATCCCTTAGTTTAAGATGAGGCAGAGGTACATGAATTTACGCTTGAAGAGAATTTTAATTCATAAGTAAGTCATATTCTCATGTTTGAAAGGCACATGTAAGTGCATCAGAAACACATTTAGAGAGATACCAGGTTACCAGGACATCCAAGTTGCTTAGCCAAACACTGACCTGAGCACTGTCTTGACAATTCAGTGATTTTTCTGTCTTCATCCATCAGATAATAAGAGCTCCCCATGAAGGTGGAAAAAATAGTCAACAAAAAAGCAGGTAGCCAGCCTGCCCCGGCTCCAGGAGGAACTCTTGTTTCCATGGTACCTCTTCCTAATTGCTCTAGTACTTTTTATTTTCTGAGACAAATATCACTCATTTGCCGAGGTTAGACTCATATTTATGGTGATGGTCCTACCTCAGCCTGCTTAGTACTGGGATTAAAGGCATGAATCACCAGTGTCAGCTTGCCTTAGCACCCACGAAGAGTCTGAACTAAGGATATCGCTGAGAACCTTTAGCCTGCCCCTCTTGTGTGGAATGCCAGGAGAGTAGGAACTGAGAAGTGAGACATGGCTTGTCCCAGACAGTCCAGCTGGTCAGAGTGGACTCAGTATCCAGGGTGTAAGTGAAGAGCAGGCTGAAAGTGTGATAATTAGTAAGGAGTTGGGGCAGGCCTGGAAATCAGACCCAGTTCAGCCAGAGTCTGTGGCTGCTTCGTACTGTTTGTAAAATAGGAATGATGGCCTGTCATTTACTGTAGAGAATGAATACAAAGAACGTAGCACGTGTGCCTATCCCAACACATGGTATTTCCTTTCTCTTTACTAAAACTGTATCTGTTTAATCCCAAGGGAAACCTTTAGCTGAGCTGGGAATTATTCCCAAGTCTGTCTGAGTCCACAACCCACACCTGGACTCTCCAAATCCACCAGCCTTTCAAATGACTCCACAGATCTGGCAAACTACTTACCTCGAACTCTTGCTAAGCAAATATAGAGATTTTGAAAGTCAGCGCAGCTCACTGACTATATGAATTAGGAAATAAATCGAAGAAAATTCTGTTCTCATTACAGGAAGACGGGAAAGGCAGAAGGTCAAACTTCTTGAGCTTTAAAAGCAGATGCTGTCTCATTAGATTTAAGTAAGCTAGAGGCTAATGTTAGTTTAGGGAATAACCAAAGAACAGTCGAGAACATTCACTCCAGAGACACATAGGTTTTCAGGAGTGAAGGAAAAAGAGAAACTTCTGAGATAACTTCATCCAACACACTTCAGTTTTACTGACTTGGAAAAAAATAATAAGCAACTGACTGCATTGAGAGACTGTGAAGCCTTCTGGATGTACGGTCTATCTGATAGTCTTAAGAACACAGGTGTAGGCCTTAAGGGTGAAAGGCTGGTTCTGCTTCCTGGTCTGTTGAGTGAGGTGGTCCAGTCACATTCTTCTGTTATCCTGAACTTCCCCACACCTTTTCCATAATGATGGCCCTCAAACTGTGAGCAAAATAAATCCTTCTACTCTGAGCTTGCTTCTACCAAATGTCCAATCATAGCACAGAGCAAAGAAACCAATAAAGACCCCATTCAATCTGATGCAGCAAGATTAGGGAAGCACTGTGGTCAGATCAATCGTTGCTCTTTATAACCTGTTCAAAATTGTATTGCAGTTTGTGGTCTTAAGGATTTGAAATTGTAGTAATTTTGATCTCTGATCCCCCATGTTCTGCTCACTTTATATCAAGAAGGGAAATTGATATTTATATCTAGACCCTGACACCTTCTCCTTCATCTACTAAAGAAAAGTCACAAGCCTGGTCACCCACTTGTGTTCACATCCTATGACCCAAATAGCAAAAACGTCCAACGTGACTGTGAGCCACCATGATGAAAAGTGAGGCAGCGACTTGTCCCTCAGTACTGCACGGAAAGGCCACAAAGATGGATCGCTGGGGGCTACCTCAGACACCAGCTGGATTTTTACCAAACCTCTCTTTCATGGCCCACAGTGAGCCTGCAATGCCAGCTTCCCCTTGAAGTTATCTGTGACTACGATTCTGAGTTCTCAGTAAGGAGGGAATTAAGTGGCATGTGCCACCTAGATCGTCACACACCTTCCCGGAGTCCCACTTGTTCCTCACAAGACTCTTGCCCTTCCCATCCTACCAGATGGAAATCCACACATGTCCAGAGACGGCAGCTAGGAGGAGACAGAACCACTGACTCACCATTTGGAAAAGAGCTCTTTACTTATCAAGGAGATGACATAGAGATTTTATGTTAGTGAGAAACTTTTTCCATAAATTCTTAGGCTTTTGGTGGTGGCTGTTAGCCATGGTGGTTCTGACTGTAATGAATGCAGATATGCCTGGCATGCCTATTCCTTCAGCAAGGAATGCATCTGATGCCAACACCACACTGTTTGCCTAGCTAGAGGGGTTATGTGGGCAGCAGGCCAGGGCTGGGATGGTGGCTTGTGAGAGTGGCCTGGGGCCTTTGAGATACACTCTTCTATCTCTGGAGCTTGATGTTCTTAACATTTTATCTCATGGTCAAAATATGGCCATTGCATCTGCACACTTCAGCCTTCAAATTCTCCTACTCTAAAGGAAGAAGCTAGAAGGATGGCTAATACGAATACCAGCACAGAAAAGAAAGCTTTCACCAGACTTCTTAGGTCGTGTTTCATTGGTTGTAACCAAATCAGTCACCTGCCCACCTCAAGTAGTCAGCAGTCTGAAACCGTAAATAATAACAACAGGCACGTTGAGGTCCTGCAGACATGATGCTCCTTCTTTCATTCTATGTCTTGTCTTTCTTTTATCTTAGTTAGAGCTTCATTATATAGACCAGTCTGGTCTTGTACTCTTGACTGAGTGCTACCGCACCCAACCCATGGAACTTTCTATAGAGAAGAGGGAGGTAGGTAATCAGCAGTATCTTAGTAACACACAAACACAGGATTTTAACAAAGAAAAGTTACTATCAGCCTTCTGCTTGGCCATTGTCTTGCCAAAAACCTCTCACGCTTCCTCTGTCCAAAAAAACCCATCTGATTGGCCACTGCTGTCTGAATACCACATCCCTCTGGCATGGATGCACCTGCAATCCATAGCTGCCTTTTAGTACCTGATCCCAAGCTTCAGCAGATTAGAAAAGGATGCTGTTTGGCTTTTCATTGATGTAGCAACCTTGATGTGGCATTGGAAAGTGTATCTATGGAAAGAGTCGGTTCACAATGCCACGCTTGGTTAGGTCTTCATCATCCGGCATCCTCACTGCCTCCCACCAGCTCAGTTGTACCCTCCATCTCTGGACATGAGTCTCAGATTCTGAGTGCATCACTTCAGAAACAAAGGGCGGAACTTGGGGATTCTGGAGGCAGAGTGCTTTTGTACGGATTGCTATTGAAGAGTCAGAGAAGACCTTCTTATGACCATCATCATGGGACCTGCCCACCAGCGAGAGAACAAAAAAAAATGTTAAATGGCAAGGTATTCCATACATTTTGAAGTGGGGCTTTGTAAATTTGGTCTTCCAGAAGAGAAATAGCTATGTTTGAATGAGGAAAAACTATTCCTAAGACGAGCCACCAACCTAGGTTAACGTGTCAGCTTCCTCTAACAATGTGAGATCTTCGTCATTGTTTCCCACCCAACTGTCATAGAGGAGCCACCTGAGCAGTCTGCACTGGATGACAATGGAGAGAGGGCAAAAAACATCGCATACAGCCTGCTGGAGATGGCATCATCATGAGTCTTCAAAGAGAACTCAAGTAAGGAAACACTTGGGAAGCGGAGGCCAAAGAATGATGAGTTCTAGGCCAGAGTAGGCTACGTAGTGAGACCTCTACTCAAGGAGGAGGAGGAGAAAAAGGAGAGGAGGAGGAGGAGGAGGAGGAGGAGGAAGACAAGGAGGAGGAGCTACAATAGACAACACGGTCTTGGGATGTGGTTGAGGAATGTCCTGAAACTAATTTCAAATCTAATAGCAACATCAATAGTCACAGAAAAAAGGATGCTTTATTAAACTTGGACATTCAGAGTTCTTGCTTATTTCCTTTCAGAATCAAAAAATCAATACTATGCTCTTTTAGCCTAAAGAAGAAGCCTCAAACAATTCAATTTCAGTAGCTCAATCAATCACATGGAGCTCATGACCAGGGCTGTTATGTGCATTAGAGCCTGTCTGGCTTTCTAGAACTTGCAATATGAACCTGAGACTTCTTTTCCGTGCATTGTCCCTGAAATGAAAACAGTACCTGACCTAATCAATCAAAAGACAAGTGAGATGACATGTAATGTATTCATTATAATGGGATAAAAGAAAGTAATCTACAAATAAGAATTCTATCACTCACTCCCCGAGTCCCAGTTTCTCACACACCACCATCACATCCACCTCTGCAGTCTTCATTCTAGATGTCAAGAGCCAGTCACAGATCAGCCACAACTACAAAAGCGATGTGCCCAAGACAGAGACTGACCTCTTCATCCTGTTGCTGATGTAGAAGGAGGAGGAGAACGCGATGGCCTGGCTGCTGAGCCATGGATGTGTGCACTTCCTGTGGATCAAACACACCAACCCATATCTGGTGGCCCCATGCGGGGGCCAGTATCACTCTGGTGTATTCCTTTACTCCTCTACAACACTGTGGAGATCTTCTGTGAGCTGGAGGAAGAGACCATCCAAGACAGCTACATCATTGTGTATGAACTGCTTACCGAATTGATGGACTTTGGCTTCCCAAAGACCACAGACGGCAAGAATCTGCAGGAGTACATCACACAGCAGGGAGACAGGCTGGAGACAGGAAGTCGAGGGTGCCACCCACTGTCACCAACGCTGTGTTCTGGCGCTCTGAAGGGATCACGTATAAACTGAACAAGGTATCCACTGATGTCATAGAGTCTGTTAACTTCCTGGTCAAGGTGAACGGAGTGTCTTGCTCAGTGAGATTGTGAGCACCATCAAGCTCAAGTCAAGGTCCTTCTCTCCCAGGATGCTTGAGGTGTGGCTGGGCCTCAATGTTCACGTGTGCTTTGAGCTAATTGGCCTTTCCGGCAGCAAGAACAAGTAGGTGGAGCTAGAGGGTGTGAGATTGTGTCAGTGCAAGCTGCTGTTGGGCTTTAACAGCGGCCACACCATCTCCTTCACCCTTCACCCCACGCCTCAAACGTTGACTTCATGTCGGACCACCTCAGCACCCAGGTCAAGCCTCTGATGTGGATCAAATCAAGCCTTGGAAAATTCTCCTACATCTGTGTGGAGATCACAGTCAAGGCCAAGGGGGTGATTTAAGAAGCATCCGGTGGCCGACGGTATGGACATCTCTGTGTGACTGCACCCAGTGACCCGAACTCCCAGTGCCAAGTATCTGCCAGAGAAGAATGTCAGCATCTTCAGTATAAAACCCTTTCTGGGGGCAAGGAGTACTTGATGTGTATCCACGTTGGTTCCCCGACATGGAGATGGAAGAGGTGAAGGACTGGCCACCCATCAGGGTCAAGTTTGAAGTTCCATACTTTATTGTGTCTGGCATCCAGGTCTGTTACATGAAGATCAATGAGAAAAGCAGACACCAGGCCCTGCCCTGAGTTCACTCCACCACACAGTGGCTATTAACAACTATGTACCATCTAGAAGGGAGGGAGATGTGGGCTTTGAACATGAGACCTCCTCCCCAGGTCCTGGGTGCAGATTTTAGAGATAGGGGTCGGCGGGGAGGTGTTGGGTTTGGATGTTAACTTAAAGTTCTGGCTCCCAGAACTCAGTCTCTTTTACCCTCGAGCTGTCTGGGATGGTTTCTCTGTGTCCCTTACTCTTTGGCTCCCCAGCCCCAATTTTATATGAAAAACTACAAGAGGGCTGAGGGGCCCCCTCACAAGTACCTTTTAGCAATAACTTGCCTTATGGGGTTCTGGGGACCCTTCTTTCATAGCTCCTGAGCCCAGAGGCCCTGCTTCCCAATTCTGAGTTTTAGGGTGTCATCAAAATGAATTTAAACTGCAAAAAAAATTTTTCAAAGAGAACGATATCAGTTTAAGTCTATTATGTACCTGTCTTGATATGTCTTGCTTTGGGTACAACTATAATTAACCTACACTGTAATAGACCTTTAGAATAGAGGGGAAGGGAATTGGAGAGATGGTTCAGTGGCTAAGAGCCCTTGTTACCTCTGAAGAGGATCTAAATTTGGTTCCCAGCATCCCACATAGGGTGGATCACAACTGCCTATAATTCCAACTGCAGGAGATCAGATTTCCCCCTTCTGGCCTGTGTAGTCACCTGCACTGTGTGCAAATACCCTCCACATACACACGCATATAATTAAAAAAATAAAATAAAATCTTTTTTTTTTTTAAAGCATAGCAGGGAAATTTTGTCATTCTTCTGGGTGAATCAGTTCCCCATTCTCAAAGCAGGGATGCACCTTTCAGGTTGCTCAAATGTGACTGGCTCTGCACTGGAACTCAAGTCTCTGTGATCTCAATACCTTGATCAGTTCAAAGCTGGCGGCTGAGACAGATGCAAGTGTGACTTTAAAGCTGAAGTCCACACAGGGGTTTGGAATGAAGTTCAGTATTTTCTTTGTGTGAGCCTTTGCCTACCAATGAGAAAGCATGTCTATTCCCCTCTATGAGAAACATAAAGGCAGACTGAGATCGAAGTACAGCTTGGAATATAAGCCCTTGGAAAGAAATCACACAGAAGCAAGCATGTAAACAAAACACAGCGGAGCATCTTGGCTGGGGTCCCTGCCATTGGGGTGAAGCAATCAGCGGGGGACACTTGAGAAACTTCTTTCAAAGGATTTTGATTTCAGAGTCCCCTGTAGAGACTTGACTAGTTTCAACTTTTGTAGGAGCAGCTGACCTGAGAGAATGCCAGGTGCTGTCAAGTGGCTCTCCTGTGGACTGGGTTTGTCCCTCCCACCAAGTGCCTGTGCTCCAAACACAGAGACATAGTTATTTATGCAGCTCTTACATGCACGAAACATGTCCTGAGCTCATTACTCAAGCACCTCCAGACTTTGACCCCATCGAGTGCCCTAGTGGAAATACATAGGTAATGCTCCCTGAGAGTCCTTGAAACAGAATGACAACCAGGTCTACAAGTAAATATATCTTCTTGGATTTTAAATGAATAGGCGTCTCAATTACACTTGGGGAATATGTAGAGATTATAGAATGCATAGATTTCCTGAATCAAAAAACAATAGATAAGTTTCTTTTGCTTTTAATATTATAATCATGTTATTAAAGTAAAAATATCTGTTTTACTTTTGTATTTATTGCCTTCTCCAACTGGGAGAACTGGGGTGTTTAATAATGGGGGATGAAACCCACCTTAACAAATCTGTGGTCCACACGCTCCTCGGAGACACAAGTACTGAATCACATTTCCACTTGCACTACTTAATTTAGGAATTGATTGAATGCAGTCAGGTAGAGAGTGTGGCTGGGTTTCCCACATATGAACATGAGGCTAAAAAACATCCACAAAGAGAAAATCACTCCATCAATAATACGAGTCATAATACTTGCTAATAGAAAATACATTTCTCCAAGACTTGAGTAATAGATTGATAGAGCAATCTTATTTCTGAGAAACTGTCTTAAGGAAATCATTTTAAATGCCCATAAAACACTTTGGAACCCTACAATTACCACTCAAAGCCCATGATTTAGAAATCAGACACCTCTGACCATCCATCTGTCCCAGACAGTACCAGTCACCAATCCTGTGAGCAAAGTCCTCTTAGACTTTCCAAAGTTGAACTACTGTAACCAAAGTCACATAGTTGATCCTACGTGAAATATGGTGACAACAAATTCTGTAAAGAAACTTGTCTGCAGTTTCTTTTGTTCAGAAAAACTAAACATTCTGTAATCTGTATATATATATATATATATCTGATTGTATGTGTAGAATAATACCAAATGGAAGTAAGTTCTAATTGTAGACCCATGTGTTCACTACTGCAAAGCATCCTATGCAGTCTATTTCATTTGCCCGTGGAGGTTATCCTAACACCACAGAGTTGTCTATATCCGTGAGGAGGATTTATTGGAGTGGATCCATGAAACTACCTAAAATGTAATGAATGCCATAGGTAATCATGACAGTTGAGTAGCATTGCCATAACAAAGTACCAAAAACTGGGTGGCTTAAATAGCTGATGTTTATCATCTCACTATTGCAGAGCCTAGAATTGCAAATTCAGAGTTGACAGTCTGTTCCTTCTGAGACTTGTTGGGGGAGAATCTGGTCCCCACCTCCTCCTCTGACTTGTCAATAATCTTGCTTTCTCTATGTCTCTTTACATCATTTTGCTTGAATGAATCTCTGTCTCTATATTTTCATAAAAACTTCAGCCACATTGAATTGAGTCCAACCTAATGAACTCATTTTAACTTGATGACCTTATCAAGACCTTATCTTCAATAAGGTCAGACTCTGATAATCTGAATGTTTGAACTCGAACATACTACTTGAGAAGGGGGACAAAATGAAATTCAGTATAGTAGTTATACATACCGTAAAGCCATCCTTTAGGTTCAAAGGTGAGGAGAGAGGATCCACAGGACATAAACTTCCTTTCTCTTCCGCTTGCTTTTTCATCTCTTCCCATAAACCGCACACATAACGTGTTATATAACATGGTTTGGGGTACAGATTGCTGTTGCAGCATGTAGCATGCCTTTCTTGCATCTCCTCCACTCAGGCAAGAGTTACCAGGCTGTAATAGAAAGAATGCCCTATGTCAACCTTCTGGGTCAGAGAAAGGACAGAGGGCCAACAGCATCAAATATGCAGGATCCCAGCTGTGTCACGCCCACCAGCTGTGACTCTCCATCTCTGAGATGGAAGCTGGGATCCCGCCCTGTCACCCCTTCCTGTTGACTAGGGCCCCAGATTCCTTGAGTGCTTCACTCATCCTGGACATCCATGACTTTTCTATTATTTCCCCCATCAGGTCTTTCTTCAAGAATCTTTTGAGTTTAGGTACTTTTGACAACAATAACACAATTGCCACAGCAAATGTTGTTAGAATATCTTTTAGTGCCAAGCTCTGCCCTGAGCAGGGTAAACATATCACGTATTCTGATTCTCACAGACACTAGGAGATGGGTTCTCCACTTATATTCATGACAGAGATGAAAAGTTGAGTCATAAGAATCACTCTTAACAGCCACATGAAAATTAAGTGGATGAGGTGAGATTTAAGTCCAGTGCACACAACCAAAATATGTAAAAAGCTCACCTGGGAAAATGGCTCAGTGCATAAGAATGCTTACCGACTTCAAAACCCCAGCACCCACATACAAAGCCAGATATAGACCTTTACACACCTGCAATCCCAGCCCTGGGGGCGACAGTGGAAATAGGAGGATCACTAGGCTTCGCTGGATACTTCATTCAAGGGAATAAGGCAGAGTGTGATAGACCAGGACACCTGATAATCCTTCTCTGGCTTCTGCATGGGTGTGTACCCATCCATGCACATATGCACACACATATGCCACACACATTCACACACACAAACACACATTCATACACACAAACACAAAAATTAAAAAGGGAAAGCTAAACATTCTCTCCCTAGCAGTGAGAAAGCCATTCAGTCATTCTCCATCATTCCTGTGTAGTTTTGTACACACATCATCACTCAATGTCTAATTTGGAAGAGAAAATTAGAACACTCCTGCTTCCACATATTTCAATATTTTTGAAACTTTTCCCTTCAAGACTCACTATAAACTGGAGAAGCAGAGACAAGAGCATTACCACAGATTGCAGCCAGACCATGCTATATAACAAGTTCTAGGACAACCAGGGCTACATACTGAGATCCTGTCTTACTGTAGGTCATCACCTGAGGAGGCACAGAGGCGAGGGCCACGGAGCTCCAACAAAACCATTCTTGGCCTTCAGGCCTGGAAAGGCCCTGCTCCTTCAGCATGGGATCTTGTAGATCATCTTCCCAGGACAGAACGTCTCCTCCGTTTCCAAAATCACTCAGCTAGAGAGGGTGTTTGTTTCATCAGCTGGGTAGGCTGCCCTTTTTTCATACATAGAACTTACCAGCTGTTGGGCAGGAGAAGCCAGGACGGGTGGAACAGACACTGACAAACAAGGAGGTGGAATTTGAGGGGAGTCACTGTTTTATCCCCTGAGCCTTTTGCCATGAGCAAAGCATGCCAGAGCTGACGGGCTATCTTAAAAACTGCCCACACACCTTAGCAGGACTCTGCAGCTCTTTCACTCAGTCTACCGCAGCCATCTCCTTCTACTTCCCCATGGGAGGCAACAGGGAGGTGATGTTGGTTTTCTCTTGGTTTGCGAACTACTCAGATGTCTCTGGTTCCAGGAACTTCTAAGCATCCAACCTGTCACTCACCAGTTGCTGAATACGCCCCCTAAATACAAAAGCCTTCCTTGTACTCAACTGCATCCCACTGTCATCACTGTTTCTTTTCTTAAGATGTCGCAGACATGAGGCAGCTTAGATCCTTTTTATTATTGTGTTCTTATCTGTGTTTGCAGTGGGTGGGATTGAACCCAGGATCTTGCATACGCATGGAAAATGCTTTGCCCCTGAGATACATTCCAAGCCCAATGGTGAACTATTTACCAGGAAATTTGTGCCACTCTTCCCTCCTTGAGACTCCTGCACCAGACAAGGAAGGTGAGAAAGAAGGATGCCCCATGATTGTGGGAATGGGAGACTCGTTGTTGAAAGTCTGACAAGATCCAAGGGAGCAAATGAAGGTCTGAAGTTCCTCTGAGGGAAGGTAGCACGGTTCCTTCCACAGGACGGCACCTTCTGATGAGACTTTTGACACTGTAAATCCCAAAGCTGAGGTCTGGCTCTCACGCCTGCTCCATCCACCCATTAAGAAGTATTCCCTGAAAGAGCACTCCGTGCCAGAGTCTAAAAAGAAAGTCGGTATTAGTGTAACTGCCATTTCAGGAATGTAGAAAGGCTACACAAAACCAAAGATAATTAGGACAAACGTCCTTCCTGGCTGACCTTGATCCAGTGTGCAGCCCACCCTAGACCCTCTCAGGCGGTTGAATCTCTTCTTATGTTTGTTTTTCTCTCTCTTTCTCTCTCTCTCCCTCCATCTTTTCCTGAATTCTGGTTGGCTTTTTTTCTGACATTATTTGTCCCTTTTTGACTAATACAAATTTGACCACTTGCATTGTTAGAATAAAATGGCTAAGAGCTCGGTGATAGGACACTTGTTTAGGTCTCCCAAGGGCTCTGGGTTCCATCTTCCCAGCACTCATGAATGAATAATTAAAATATTTAAGTAAATATCTTTACCAAATCAAAAAATCACGCCTTGGAGCTGGAGAGATGGCTCAGGGATAAAGAGCACTCGCTGCTCTTTCAGAAGACCCAGGTTTGGTTCCTAGCAACCAAATGGCAGCTCACAACCAACTATAATTATAGTTCTAGAGTACCTACAACCCTCTTCTGGTCCCCAAAGGTACTAGGCACCCACCTGGTGCATATACATGCATGCAGATAAAACACTCATATACATTCAAAATAAAGATAAATATGTCAAAAATCAAAGCCTCATTTTTCCATCTTCCCAGACCAAAATCTTTTATGGTCCTTCTCTCCTGCTGGTATTCCTGTTGCCATAGAATCCTGCCCCTTATTCAGAAGCACCTCAGAGTCTGTTGGTTTCTCCCCAAAACTTTCAATGTCCTGCCTCTAGAGCCCTCGACCCCAAATCCTCTTGGTCTCTTTTCCTGTGTCCACTGCTCACACTGCCAACTCTGACCTATGTCAAGAGTAACCAGAGAGATACTAACTCCCTAAGAAAACGTGGCTCCTGTTCTCAGGAGTCTGCACCCTGCTATACTGGTGCGGAAAGATTTCATCCATCCAAGCAACTGAGCAGAAAACGCATGGGCAAGAGACTGCATCCTCACCAGGAGACTGGCCAATGAGGAGGCGGAGAGTTAGATACGAGTAGGACTTCCCCAACCAGAAGAGAGTAAGATCAAAGAGGATGGTTTCTCAGTCCCTGTCTCCTTTGCCTTTGTTCTTCTGCATGAGAATCAGATCCTGCAGTGATCATATTCACAGTATCAATTTATAGATACAGCATGGTTTATTGAGTCCTCAGAGTAAGGCAGTTCTGTGTTCTCCAGTTGTGTGTCCCCTTCCTTCCCACCTGCTGGAGCCGGTCCCATGGCTGGGATTCTGCCCCCACTCTCTCCCAGGAGTGTAATGGATGGGGTTCCTGGGGCCTTGGCTGCTGCTACCTGGATTTCCCTGCTGTGCTCACTCGCATCCTCCCCTCTGCAGCGCCCCTCCCTGCCTTGCTAGAAAGCCTTCCACCACCACAACACGCCTCTCTTTCTCTGCATCCTCAGCCAGAGTTCAGGCAAATAAATATCCCTTGTTTTTGTACCACTGGGTAAATGAATCATTTCCACTCACTTCCATAAGGCTAATCACCCTCTCTGATGGGACAGATACACAGTAACAGGGTGACGGGGTAAGACTGAATAAAGCAAGTGTCAGATAACACGCGCCAGCAAGTATTCCCCTGAATTTCACCAAACATGTTCGGGCACCCTCCTCATCCCTCCATCCTAAGAATTAGAAGCAAGAATGCTATCCTATTTAGGGGCCAACACTTGAAAACCTAACCCTGGGTACTTGGGGGTTTAGATACTGACGTTTAGTCTAGGACATGTCTCAGGAGCCAGCTTGGCCTTAAATACAGCTATCAAAATGATTTAGACTGAATTTCTAAGATTTTTAAATGAGCCTTTGTTTTCCACTGGTCGGTTTTCCTGAAACTCCATCCCCTAAAAATCGATGTGTATGTTTAACCTAGCAGTTTTCTTGCTTCTTCTTCTTCTTTTTTTTTTTATAATAGCCTCTTGAAAGGCTATTATTGAATCAATTGTGTGTCTTACAGTCATTGGCATCTTCAGATTGAGAAAACAGAGGGCGCACACTTGTGTGAAATGTGAACATGGCTGTATATGGTTGCATGTCTGGAGATCAGTCATTCCTTAGCTGCTCTTTGCTGTTAAACACACAGCAGTGCAGCCCTAAAGTTCTGTGAGAACCTTTGGTAGAGACTCTGACAGTGTTCTCAAAGACAGTCAGGTCTCTACGACATCCGATGAGGCTTCCAAAGAAAGAACCACAGCAAAACTGGGTCAAGAGAATCCCGTTCTTGCTGGATAAGTGGCTCAGTGCAGAAGAGTACTTGCCCAGCATGCCCAGGACCCTGGGGTTCAAGGGGCAGAGACGATGCTACAGTGGTTATGGTTGCTGTGTCCCTAGGGGCTCAGAAGAGACCCATGGAGCACCCAGGCTCTCTGTGGCTCTTTGCTCTGTCTGAGGTCTGAGCCAAGGAGCTGGCCACCCACATTCTTTTGTGTTACACTTCCCCGTTAGGGACACCCGGATCAGAGACTCAATGTATTCAAGGGACGCTGTGCCCTGCAAGTGAGGAAATGCCTCATCTTTCAAGCAGAATTTCTTTACAAATTCCTTAATTTCACCTCCCCAAGTTTTACACTGAATTTTGTCAGTTTATAAATTTGCACTGCTGTGGCCCTGGGAAGAGAAGGAGCAGATAATCAAACCTACAGGCGCTTTACACACAGACACTGAAAAATAAAGACCATTAGCAAAAAGTATAATTAAATTAAAATGCCAACTTGCCAAAGAAGCTCTGCAAATGGGAAATATATCAAACTGTGATAGTACAAACGGGCTATTTCTCAAGGTGTGGGAATGTCAACGAAATAAACCCCGATTGTTTGCTGACTTTTTATGCCCAAGGTAGAGAAATAGCTTCGAAGTAAATTGCCACAATGATATACACAGCCAAGCAGCATATGGACAATTGTTTGACCATGCTAATACCACAAGTCTGGGAGCCTCGAGGTCTGGGAGATGTAGCCAAAATCAAGTAAGACCCAATTTCTCCTTTTGGGTAACATTGTGGGTCCCCAAGTCCCAGCAGAAAATTTTATTAGGCATTGGATCTACTTTCTTAGGTCCATTCAACCTAATTTATTTTGAATGTGTGTATGCTGTTTGCGTGTAACATAGCCAGTTAACGATAGCTTGAATATTCTCTGAAAGCAATCTCATAATGAGGTCGCAGTTCTTTGTAGAATATTGAAAATTACTTTTGGCATGCAAGTTCGTTTTCTTAATTCCTCTTTTAGTGTGCAAATAACCTTTGAAAACCTGCTTCTAGGTGTTTATGTGTCAGGACAGTATCAAAAATTATTCAATTGCCAAATCACATGTCAACACTTCGACTACAAAGCCACGGAGAGCCTCGATTCCCACTACTCTGCTGCCCTCTAGCGGGAAGTTCACAAACCTCGCCTTCATTAGTTTCAACCAAAGCTTGGCCATTCAGACTTTGTATTGAAGCATGTCATGAAGGTAAGTGGCACTTTTGAAGTTGTAAATATAAACAGCAAAAAGGTGAGGACCCAGTTGAGATCCCTTGGACGGACACTTATCAGAAACACAGTTGTCAAGAATTTCCTAAGAATGTACCTAAGAATCACCTGCAGCTACTACTGCAGTGCCTTTGGGACAAAAGCGGTCTGCTTCCCCAATGTTTCAGCATTTGTGATTGCTCGTGGGCAGTTTGGTGACAGCTCAATCTCTTTCCTTTAGAGTCAGAAGACACAAGCCAGGTTTCCAAAGAGAAAGAGGGACATTTAAGAATTCACCAAATTCCTCCAGTGGTGGAAGGTTTTAAGAGACACTAAAAATATGCAAAATTTTAATTGAGTTAAAGAATCATTATGTACACAGAAGCACAACAGATATGCAGGTATGACAATGATATGTAAATGACACGAAATCTCACTCATCAGCTGCATGCATTAGATATGAGGCTCCTGTTTTTTTAAAGGCTTGGTTTTGAGCTAAAACAATCATCAAGAGGCCATTGGTTCTTGAAGCCTCTGACTTCATCAGTGGGCTAAGCCATTGGTAGATTCTTAAGTAGATGGCATTAGACATCTTTGGGAGGTGGTGGGAGGTGAGACCTGGTTGGAGGAATTAGGTCATTACTGTACCTTGTGCTACTTTCTGTCTGACTCTCTAGCTGCCCTGAGTTCAGCAGCCTCTTCTATCATATAACCACCCCCCTTCACATCAGGCTAAAGGCATTGCAGCCAGATAATCATGGACTGAAACCTGTGAACTCATTAGCCAAAATGTACCTTTATTCCTTTAAGATATTCCCTCCGGGTATTTGTCACAGGGATGAAAATCTGACTAATACACAAGCCAGAGAGGCAAAGGTGCTTGTCAGGAGCCCACAGATATTAAGTAGCAAGGTGGCCACCACATCTAGGTCCTATAATTCACTACCTAGTCCTCTCCCACAGCACAGTGTGTTGGGGGCTATGTGTGTTTATTTTTATTTGGGAATGGGGGGTGTGATCGTGTACCAAGGCACACATGTGGAGGTCAAAGGACAACTTTTGGGATTCTGTTCTCTCCTCCTACTACACAAGTCCTAGGGCTCAAACTTCAGTCATCAGGCTTGACAGAGAGTGCTTTTAACCCCAGAACCATCTTGCCAGCCCCATAGTACAGTGTTAGAACAGAAACTTATCTTTTTTTCCTCTCGTAGCAGTAGTTCTGGAGTGTGTTTTCATAATTATTTGTAGTGACACTGATAAGTAACCCAATACATGAGAGCCAAATTATGCACTTGATAAAGTTTGTTTTTTTTTTTTTTTAGAAATTTAGACTGGATTTATTCCTCCACTCTGTGATTCAGAGATCTGTTCAGCTGTGGTTATATGAGTCTTATATAAGACTGTGTGCATCTTGCTGTGCTCAGGGGAGAGGCACAGCAGAGAAGGTACTTACCCTCTTCTCTAAAGTTATGCCCTAGACTTGGTAAGAGCCATGTGTGGGAACTAGACCCACAGCCACAGCGAGACACAGGAAGGTTCGTGACTGCAATAGAACACACTTTAGAGATTCTTTGCCACATTTGTGCCAAACCAAGTGGGGCCGCAAGTTCAGTGAGTGAAACATAAGTCATGGAGCTGCACGAGTCGAAACCGGGGAGTGGATGCTATCGCTAGGTGGAGGCTTTGAAACACATTTGGCTCACTGCTGCTCTTCTCTTGTTCAGCAGATTCTAAAATGGAGCGAATATAAAGACAGAGCTGGTGCACAGTGGTTACATCACACGAGCAAGAAAAGCACTTTCTCTGTTAAGAAGCCAAGAACTAGGGCTCACCTGTCAGAGCACAACTCAGGTCGAGGTGGCTAGCATGACCCCGTCTCAAGCACACTCTACCCTTACCAGTGACCCAGGAAGCATGTCCTTAAAATTAACAGGCTTCGACAAACACAGAATTTGGAAATGTATCGGACTAAATCATCATTGAGTTCTCTCCAAGTCTAAGACGTCTGTGATTCTGTCTGTGGACGGTGGGCTCCTGCTTCACTGACCTCCATGTCTGCGAGCCCGTTATCCCGCCAGGAGCAAACAGCATCGGTGGATCAGTACATCGTTTGCTTTCAGCCCTGGGAACCAAACTAGCTACACCTGAAACCCTGTAACAGGCTGTTTCAATAATCTTAAGCATTGCAGATTATTCTACCCAGTGTTCCTCTCCAAAACCCACCCTTCTCCTATTTTCAGGGTCTTTCTTTTACCTCGTCATCTGCTAGACTCAATATTTTAAGCCAGCTCACACGGCCCCCTGAGCTCTGCAAGCTTCAGTCTTGAGTGCGAATTTATATACTTAAATTTAGGATTCTAGTAACTGAATTCCTCTAGGACCCTCTACACCACTTTGTTTTTGTTTAGTGGTTTCATACCCCTAGATTCTAGAACATCACCTGGTGCACAGTAAGTGCTCAAAACATGCTCATTAAGTAAATGAATGAGTATCATATTTCCCAATTAATCACAGGATGAACACAAGAAGGACTATCCTGTTGTGTCTGAAAATCTAAGTTTCCTGGGGATTTAAGACAAGAATCTGGGAAAGAGAACATCTTTTTCCTGAGACAAATCGTCTTTCTCACTAACCTGGGACTATATTACACTGTTGCGTCATATAACTATGCATGGTAGTATAAAGTCCCCGTGTTTCCTATGCATTCTCTCAGGCTTAACCCTGACCTTCTAGATCTCTGTAAGCGAGTATATTTAAACAAATTCTTTAAGAGGAAAAAATATGCCAAGCCATTCATAATTTGGTATAAAGTTCTGAAAAGTTTACCATTTCTTTCTGTCATTACACACATACATGTGCCAACCCATACATTTACTGTATTATATCTGTTTAAATCTTCAGGGTCTGCAATCACTGCTATTTTATAAATAATGTGTTGCTAAGAACTTCCTCCTAGAATTGCACATCACCATGCTCTGGGGCTTGGACCAGCACTGGCCAGATCAGTTCAACTCCCTTTGCTCCAATTTCCTCAAATGAGATGACAGTGGATGTCTTGCAAAAATGATACGTCAGTGCACTTGTGTTAGGATCACTAATAAGCAGAAAATAGATGCAAACTTTGGATGAAAGAAAGCGCTGCCATGAAACACAGTGTTTTCAGACCACTTAGACTACACACACTGAGAAAAGCAGGTCAAAAGCAAAGGTAACAAAAGGCTCTAGAATTCTGTTATAAACTAACTGAAGCTGCCCATTTCCCTGCAAGAACAACAGAACTCTTCTTGCCTTCTCCTTCAGCAACTCCCACCAGGCTTAATTGGTGGCTCAGTGGAACTCTCTTGGGCCTTCAGGCTGACACACGAAAGCCCCTTATCCTCCATCTTCAACTCCCTCAAAGTCCAGTCTTGCAATACTGCCACAAAGATATACACAAAGAAAACCTACTCCTACCCTCTGTGACAGGAGCAAACATGTTCTCTTCCCACTAAGGAAATGAATGACTGTCTTCTTTCCACACAGGGACTGGAAAGGATGATTCTTCCCCCTGTCAGAAAGACTGTTGATCTTGAAAGGATAAAACAAAGCAAGAATCTTGCTGCCTCCCGGAAGTTACAAGCACAACAAAAGGAACTGACACCTTTCAGCGTCTCACTCACAACAGCTGGCTTCTGAGGAATGGCCTCTGGGAATGACAGGGCGGCTGGGGTGTGCTGGGGGCCAGCAGCAGGGAAACAGCTGTTTCTCGGGTTTGCTAGAAGGAAATGTTAATTAGGGTGTGTAGAGCTTGGGCCCCGAGCATCCCTTCTTGGAAGGTAAGGGGAAACATGCCTTCTGAGCTATGAAAGTGCAACACTCCACGTTTGCTCTAGGATATGCTTCAGTTCTACACTGAAGCACCTGTCCCCTGACTTAGGTTTTCAAGATTCAGGTACTCAACAGTGGAACTATGTGTCCGCCAAGATAATGGAGGTCTGCTCTGGCCCCTCCAGAGAGGGCTAATGTCTGCTAGCCGCTAACAAATAGAGGGATCTGAAGGAGAGAGTACGGCTCAAACTCCGAATCCTCATTTATTAAGTATGATAACTTTCTGCAAGAACTTGGCTAGTCCACAGTGCCTAGTTATCTGATGACCAGGCATTTTGTAGGAGTGATTAACACTTAGTTGACTTTGTACATGGAGATTCCCCTTCATAATAGGGGTAGATCTTTCATCTCATCAAAGGCCTCAGAGCAAAAGCAAATTTCCCAGAAAAGAAGAGATTATGCCCCAAGATGACAGGATAAACTCCAGGACAACCCCACAAAATTTGAAATTATCACTGAGGCCAATCTTTATAATAAATCTCCTAATATTTGTACATATCCATATAAACAAACATATAGCTCTAAGGTGGTAAGATAGTGTTCTTGAATCCTGTGACGGCATTTTCCCTCCTGTGGTCAGAAGGCTTGGCTAAATTCAGAGGTTAGAGAACCCCTGCATACTCATTGCATAACTTCAAAGCCTTTCCTCATTCCCCACCTGAGGAAACCAGAGGAAGTGTCTGTGATGCCTAATCTTCATTGTCGATTGGCTGGATTTAGAAATACCTAAGAGATTGATGAAGCTTGCAAGACTCCAAGTATGCCTATGAAGTGCTTCCAGATATAAAGAAGAGCCACCCTGAATGTGGGCAGGACCATCCCACGGAATGTGGGCACCAAAGGAATGGGCAAGGAAGAAAGTCAGCAAAGCACAAGCATTCCCTCTCTGCTTCGTCCTTCGACACATAGTCCTACCTCCAGGACTTTGGCTCAACATCAAACGTAGCGAGATTTCCTCTTTCAGAACGGGGGATGCCCTCAAAATCAGAACACTGGCACAATGGGTTTGATTGACAAAGGAAGGAGCCAATAGAGTCAGCTACCTCCCAACCAACCAGTGACTTGAGTTGTATGTAGGGGGAGGAGTTAAGAGGAGAGCAGGGAATTCTGGGAATTCTGCTGCTTGTGTTGGCAGGTCACCATCTTGGCAGAGGTCAGCCAATTCAGCGATTCTGGTGAAAAGGCAGAAATCTGCAGCTGGGCCTCACTAGGGGGAATCCTGTCCTCTCTCCCAGATAATTCCCTTGTAAGTAAACCCAGATAAACTCTGGTTTCCCCAAACTGTGATTTGGCAAAGTCATACTTCATTCGCAGACCTAGAGGGGTAGAATCAAATGATGTACCTTGCTGAGAGAAATTCTTAGTACACCAAGATTCAGGTGTCTGTGGGCTAAATGTCCTGGAGCCAATGAGTCACAATCCATCTTCCTTCCCTTAATTTGTTCTCTGGGGTAATTTACTCAGAGCTACACAAAACAGCAGCTACAGCATCTGTTGCTTCAGAGAATGAATGCTTGACAGAATCGAACTAGAATCTATAGATACTTCACTTTCATTTGTCAAAAACCCCAACGCTCATGATCAGTGTGGGTTGGCAAACGGAGAGATCCCAGGGCACAACTGAAGGGCAGAGTCAAGCGACCCTTCCAGAGCCCACTCCGGGAAACTAGTCAGTGGCACTCTGGCCTAGGTAGTGAGCTAGAGATGAAAGTCTGAGAAAGCAATGTAGACTCCCTGCTGTCTTACTGCTTCCCCACCCTGCCCAGAATCCTTCTAGATACACAAGATTTAAGGACAGAGGGACTTGAGACTACTTCTAGGGTAGATGTGGAAAAGCAGTGGACCTTGGAACGGACAGCCTATCATTTAGATGACAAATGTCTATTTGAACCTTTCTCTTTGAAGGGATTGGACAATTTATTTAGCAAAGTGAAGGATTGGCTGGTGGTTCGCACCCTTGAGGTGGTCTGTTCAAAGCCCTTGACTCAACAGCATCTTGTGACATTGTTACAACAGAAGGGATGTTTGCTAAGGAGATGTTTGCTAAAATATAAGGTTAAAGTTACATTCTTAGGGCTTATGGTTCATCTGCAACTGCTGATTGAGGAAAGCTGGGTGGGCTGCCAGGCTGTTTCCTGAGAAAATGCAAGAGTCTTCTTGCAAATGAAACTTAGCATAAGAGAACTTAAAACTAAGATAGAGTTCTGAGTAAAATGGAGTTTATTAGGTCCCCACAGTGGGGACTTCCCTGTCCATGGCAGAACACTCCCTGACTTCTCACTGGTGGTCACTCTGGGTTCTCTCCTTTTCATCGGTGTGACAGAATACCACACATTAAGCAACGTAAAGGAGGAATAATTTATTTTGGCTCATGGTTTCAGAGGTTTCAACACATTGCCCCGTGGCTCCATTGCTTCTGGGCCTGTGTGTGCATGATGAGGTTCAACATCCTGGCGGGGTACATGTTGAGCAAAGTGGCAGTCTCAACGTCAACAAGAAGTAGATAGACAAATGGGATGAGGCCAGGAGACAATACCCTTCAAAGACATGCCCCCATTGAACCACTTCCTTCAACCAGGCCAACCTCTTTCTTTATACCACCTCCCAATAATGCCATCCTATTATGACTTCATTGAGGAATTAATCCATTTATTAGGTCAGAACCTCAATATCCAACCACTCCCAGAAAGCCTATGTGTTGACAACAAAGGACTCAGTATGTAGGCCTGTGGGGATAGTCATACTCAAATCGTGACGATGCCTCTAGTAATGTTTGGTGGTATCTCTCAGTTCTATCCACTTAAGATGCCTGTAGCAATTTTTCAGGTATCACAAACAAAAAATGTCTCCTTGGGAGGAGGGAGTTGACCCTAGTGGAACACATTCTTCTAATGAAAAGACAGAATATAAGCAAGTAAAATTTCCTAAGGGATTATGTGTTAAAGGTGAGTAGGAGAAAGACGGGGGAATAAGGCTGGTGTGATAAAGGAAGTTTTCCAAGGAAGCAATAGAGTTAACAGTCTGGATCTGTGACTTCCATCCATGGACTCAACCGACTAAGGACTGAAAATATAGTTAGGGGGCTAAAGAAATGGCTCAGTGGTTAAGAGCACCAGCTGCACTTGCAGAGGACCATGTTCGGTTCCAGTCACCTACATGGTGACAACCAAACATTTGTAACTCCAGTTCCAAGGGATCTAGTGCCCTTTTCTGGTCTCCACAGGCATTTCATGCATGTGACGCACTTACATGCAGGCAAAACACTCATACACATTTGAAAAAAAAATGTTTTTTAATTAGAAAGTTAGGTCTTGTGCTGGATAGCTTTAGTATCAACTTGACACACCTTGGTTGTGGAAGCCTCAGTTGGGGAATTGCCTCCATTGGACTGGTCTATGGTCATGTCTGTGGGGTATTTTCTTGATTGTTGAGTGATGCGGAAGGGCCCAGCTTACTGTGGGTAGTGTCATTTCTGGGCAGTTTGTTGGCTATTGTATAAGAAAGCAGGTTAAGCATAGGCCAGAGGAGCAACCCATTAAATAGCATTCCTCCATGGCCTGTGATTCAGCTCCCGCCTCCAGGTTCCTGCCCTGAGTTCCTACCTTGGACTCCCTTAGTGATAAACTGAGTGACCTGGGAGATGTAAGCCAAATAAACCATTTCCATCCCAAATTAGTAGCAGTCAGAGTATTTTGTCACAGCAATGAGAAACAAACTAGAATAAGTCTATGATATTTGCACCTGCCCTAAACATACAGGTATTTTTCTAGTCATTTTATTCAACAATACAGTGTAAAAACTATTTATATAGCATTTATACCTTGTATTTGGTGTCCAAGGAACAGAGCATATGTGATATAGAAGGACTAGAAACTATAAACAAGGAAGAAATCTGGTCTTACTGTGAAGAAGCTATTGGGGGTCAGGAGAGGACTGGGATCAAGGGGGCAGTTTGAAAGCTACTAGAATTGTCGGCCTGAGATAAGAGGATGGCCAGAGATGACAACAGAGGCAGGCATAAACAGTGATTGGGTTCAGAGAACATTTTGAAGGAAGAGTTGATAGAATTTTGAAGGGTAGAGTGTGAGATGTAAGAGAAAACTCTATGAAGGGTTTTGAGGAATGGTCATGTTGTTTATTAGGGTAAGGAATGACACTTTGGAAGCAACCGTGTTTGGGAGGGTAGTAAAAGTCAGGTTTTGAGATACATTAATTTTGGAAAGCCTTTTGAGTATTCACAAGGAGATGTCAAGTAGGCATCTGGAGAAGTAAGTGCAGAGCTGGGGGTGGAGTGAGAAATAGAAATTGATGTTTTAGACAGACAGGATGAGACAGATGGTGAGAGGTTTCAGACGGAGGGAAAACCAAGTGAAGAGTTCACCGCTCAGCGCCGCCTTGCAGCTTCGTCTGAATAAAGGCAGCTTAACTTTCAGTATTCGTTTTTGAGCTAAAAGTGGACCCAAATACTGGGAACCTGTCCTTCAGAATTCTCTCAGAACTGTGATCCCAAACAAGAACCAACTCTCCCTTTTATTGAAACAGTAAATCCAGCATGAAATGGGGCAGGTAAAGCTGGAAGGATTTGTTTTATCAGAAGATTGTGTCTATTCTGACCCCTACTGACCAGGAATGTCATACATATAACTTCAAACAGACATTATCAATTCGATCCCTGTTGTTGTGGATTCATCTTCATGGCTTCTCAGGACAATGCAAAACATGCACAGCCACATTCATACACTGGTTTCGGTCAGTGGAAGGAAGGGTCATGAACGATAAATGCTTTTCGTTGTGAGAGGAGCTCAAGGCCTGGTAAGCTTGTTTACATTACAAACAAGCTAAGATAAGACTAACTTTTTGGTTGAAAGGTTAGGTAAAAATCATTTGTATAGAGCTTGTTCCTGTTGCAATATTCATCATTCCATCCCAGGATTGAAGTCGGGGCACTATAGCATTTGGAAATCCCCTTGTGGTAGAACTGGGCAAATACTTCCTTTGTTGTCCTCATACCATTAAGGTATGGGAATAGTATAAAACTCATGCTCCCAAGAGAAGGCAGACACCTGAGAGAAGCTAAACTCAAACAGCTCCACGGTCACTCCCACAAGCAGACGGGTTGATGGTCTTCACTCTTTGGTATGAACAAAACTGAAAACTATGCTGGGTTAGAAAGATGTGATGACTACATACATGTAACATGATACACAGGATGGGACCTTTAAACAAGGAAGGGTCACTAGTAGAATGGTGAAATTTGAAAAAAATATCTGGACTTTAGTTAATAGTAATATATCATTGTTGTTGTCTGAATTAAGTTAAACGTGCCATGTTACATAAGATGTTAAGGGAAGCCAAGGGAAGAATATACAGGAAGACTCTGCACTTTCTTTACAACTTTGCTTCAAATCTAAGTTATTCCAAACAAAAAGCAGTTCATTCCATAGAACAAGGAAGGCAAAGGTCACCTGCCTAGACCCCGATTGAAAGAACCCTTATACAAATAATAAGTAACTCTGGAGTGCTCAGCCACGGACAGGACAGCTATATTATACCGCTTCCCCTACAAGGCTCACAGAACTTTACAGAAGAAAGGGTAAAAGGAGTGGAAGAGGCAGAAGTCAGCAAAGATCGCTGCAAAACAATGCGCTCTCGACACGGCAGGGGCATTGCAGGCGTGAACTCATAACAGTGGCGTTTGCTGGCATTAGACAGGTGCAAGACCAAGCTAGTCAACATTCCAGCACAGAGAAGGAGAGGGCTCACAGACCTGGCTCCTAGACAAGGAGCTAGTGGCAGTTGATGGCCCCTTGAAGAAGGAGAATCAGTTTTTCTTCAGTGTTGTGGCCCATGATAGGTTGCCCAAGATCTAGTGAATGGCACCTTATACCCATGAGCATATGGCCAAAACTAGTGGGACTCAGTGGATTATTATTGGTATTATTATCATTATTATTGTTAAAAGAGGAAGTTGTTTGGGGGAGGGGCACGTGGCGGGTAGGACTAGGAGGAATTAGAGACAGGGAGCTGGGAGTGGATATGATCCAAATGCATTGTGTATGAAATTACCAAAGAATTTTTTTTAATGCTTAAAAAGGACAAAAAGAGCACTTATTAAATATGCCCTGAGTGCTGGGCACTGAGCAAGCTCCTTTGCATACATGCTTTAATTGTACTCTAATAATGTTGCTAAGTCTGATACATTTCAGATTTGTAAAAAGATGGAACCTTTGAAAGTCTAACTAACTTCCTTAAGTTTATAAAATATTGAAGAAGCAGACACTCAAAACTGGGCCTGTATGACTGTTATTCTTCATTAATGATTTTTAAAAATATTTCATTTATCATTTTTATTTTACGTCTATGAATGTATTGCCTGCATGCAGGTAAGTAAAAACAAAACAAAAGGTGTTGTGTCATTGTGTCATGTCGTGTCTTGTCCCGTCCCAGTGTCCATCCCCGTCCCCACCCTTGGCCAGTGGCTATCTCTGCACTTAAGCTTAGAGTTCTGGAAATTTCCATGACAGTACATTACTCAGAGTTGCTTCACATGACACACGTAAGGCACAGGGGACACAAGATTGGAGTCCACTGCAAGCCAAGAACATTAGCTTGCAAGAGCATCTCTGAGCTCCACAGGAACACGTGGTCCAGGCCGTGGGAAAACCCCAGTGACAAATTCAAACATAATGGCATAAAGTCATGGTGTTATTCAAGTGCCTCTTGTCTGGGCCTCTGCCAAGAATCAGTACATGCACATGTGCCGGTCACTGAACAGGAGGTGTGGGCCCTGCTCACAAAAATCAGATAAGATCTGAAGGCCCAGGAGAAAAAAACAGGGGCATTCAGTACAAGGGAAGATGGGAGGGAGGGAGAAAATTTACCCCTAACTCAGTCCTTTCCCTCACAATCATTTTAATTATCAGCCCATGGTAGGAATATGTATATATGGTAAATATATAAACATATAAACATGTGCAGTCATGAACTGAATAATGGTGCTTCCATCAAAAACAAACTGCGTATGGCATAGTGGTCCCATAAAGTTACATCATGCAGTGACATCATAGCTATCTCGGTTCTTGTGTGAGTGTATCTTACATGCTCACACACGGTGAAGTCACTCAACTCGTACACATCCAATTAGGTGAATAACTATTTAAGTAAATGTGTCTATATGTAAGAAAACTCCTTTGCTAGAGCAGTTTTGGGTGTAAGTGGAACTGGCGGCCTGGCGGAGGGATGAGGGAGAGCAGAGGCACTCAGACCTGCTGCCTGGAGCCTCCTTGCAGAGCTGTGCACTCACTTTCTTCCCCACTGAAGATACGCCAAGCTCATTGTCCCCGAGTGGCTGATGTTAATGCTATGAGTTACGTTTAGCTCGGTTCCTTGACAAGCCAATCTTAACCCAAGGAGCGAACTCTTAAAAATTGTTCTTCATGGGCATGATGGCACCAGAGGATGGAGGAGAGAGTTCGGGCCTGGATCCCCTTTGACCATGCGTCAAGACCATCAGTGTCTCTGGAACACTGACCAGTGGGGTCCTCTTTCCCCTAGGATACCAGGTTTTACAACTCAGTCTAAAGGATTGCTTCCTTCCATGTGCTGCCTACGGCAATTAGAAATTTATTGGAAGGCTAAAGAGCAATCACGTGACCTCCATTTGAGGATGCCGCTCCTCTGGATTGGAAAGCACTAACCTGCTTGCCTTTTGTCTCTTTAATCAGGAATCATTTGATCTTTTCTTTGTCTCATTCCCAAGTTTGTGTCCTCCCATGAACTCTTCCCCTTTAAGGCTTTTTTTTCTCCCCTCCTAACATCTGCATATTTGATTCTGAAGTTTCTCCTTGTGATTCATCTTCACCTGAACTCACATCTCCCAGGCTAGCACAGCCAACTTCACGTTCCATGTCATACATGAAGAGTAGTGGACTGAGTGACACAGCTTAGGTGAGATGACTGTCCCAGTACAGTCAGCTTTGGCAATGCTGTAGTAATAAAGAAAATTGCTCAGACCAAAGCCTTTCATCAAGACCGTTAGGAAGAGTGTTCAGAAGCAAAGGACAACACAAACTACCCAAATTCCTTCCCTTACTGTCTCACAATGCCAGGCACAGAGCAAGCTGCCCTGGGACAAGAAATAAGTATCTGATTGAGATAAGACTCAAAAGTTCACAAATTATAAGCCATCAAAGGTTCCCAGGCTTCCACGGAAAGTCTTTCCGTTGATCTGGCCTCCATCCTCTCTCATAGGTTCAGTCCCACCTCCCCCATTATTTCATCTTTGAGATTCTCCTTTCCTCCCCTTTAAATTCAGTCCACACTGGTGTTCTTCCGGATGTCAGTTCCGTGGTGACTTCCTCTTTGAAGCCTTCCGGTCAATCTCCTCTCGAAGATGCTCAGAGGACCAATTTCCTTCCTCTACACAGTTGGGATTTTCACTGTATATACATGCTTAGATGACGTTAGGGGAAAGTAAGTTGAGTGTGTGAATCATCTCTTATTTTTTGTTCTCAGTGCCAACAAGAATGCCTGGTACAGGGTGGTTTGCTGTGTGAATGGATGGATCAAGGGAGGACCAATCCAATGTCAACTCTTACATAGAAGGCACCGACAAGCAATGTAACGGGGATACAAATGAGCACTAGGTATGGACTCCCACATTTTCTAATAAACGCATTAAAAAAGAAGACAAAGATGGTGAAATTCATTTCAGTAATAGAACTTAAATATTTATGTGCCTGTGTATGTGTATCTGTGTTATTTTAGCATACAGTCAAAGTAATGAAAGGATTAATGACGCATGTTCCTTCTTTTGTTCATATGAAGACTTTGAAAATCTGCGTTCCTTGATAAAGTACAACATGTCCAGTTAAATTTTTATATCAGATAAACCAACAAATAATTTTAGTGTGTCTCAGAAATTGCAAGCAAACATGGGGCCACCTTGGTGGCTCAGTGGTTATGGCACATGCCATCAAGCCTGACAGACTGAATTTAATCCCCAGAACCCACATGGTAGTGGAGAATCACCTCCTGAAAGTCATCCTCTAATCTTCCCACATGTGACAAGGAACATGTGTGCAATCCATCAGTCGATCAGTCAATGTAAAAACAAATTGAATAGGATATACTTAAACTAGAAATTGTTTTAATTATACTTCTAAAAATCAAAGTCAACTGGACATTCTGTATTTTTTAAATACTTATTATCTTTATTTTGTGTGTACGAATGTCTTATCTGCATGTATATAAGAATACCCAAGTCATGTAATGCCTGTAGAGGTCAGAAGAAGGTGTCAGGTCCCCTGGAACTGGAGTTAAGGGCAGTTGTTAGCTGCCATGTGGGTGCTGGGAATCAAACCCAGATCCTCAGCAAGAGCAGCCCATGCTGTATTTTTTTAAATTACATTTATTTATTTATTCACTTATTTACTTATTTTTTATTCATTTGTATATGTGTGTGTGTGTGTGTGTGTGTGTGTCTGTTTATGTGTGTAGGTCAAAGAACAGCTTGTAGGAATTCTCTCTTACTCTGTGAGTCTTGGATGGAGCTCCGGTCCTCAGGCATAGCACCAGGGACCTTTACCTGCACACCGTGTATTTCTATTTGCAAATCTGGCCACCTCATTCATATTAAAGTATTGTCTTTTACTCATAAAAAAGACCTGTCAATATCTCATTAACATAAAGATACTGAGTAAAGCAAAGTATTTCCACCACTTCAAATCATCAGAGGGTGTTTTAGAAGTCTTCACCTTAATTTTGAACTCAGTTCAAGGGCGCTTAAAGTGACAAAGATTGATTAAATAGTTAATGGGAAAATGACTTAAACTTTATAGTGCTAATATTTAGGAAGTTGAAATCAATCCTGGCCTGGGTGGAAAAATCCCACACAAGCTGCTTTCTTGTTATAAATTAAAATATTTAGGAATACTTTCCAGGTACGTGTCTGCCAGTGCATATATGATACTCTATTAGTTTTCAATATTTTCCTAGTGAATTTTGAACTTTTGAAATGGGAATCAACTTCCAGGAAGGGAAATCCAATTTACAATATTTACACAAGAAATAAAGGAGAACATTTAAAAGAGCTTGGCTCTCAAATATCCTCCTTAAATAAATTAAACCAAAGTCAAAGGTCACCAGCAAAAATTAAGTTTGGCGGCTTCAGTTCTCTGAAAGCTGTCCATGGACTTCCCTGGACAGGCTGGGAAAAAAAATAAAAGCTGTCCTAGGCTGAACATGAGCAGGCTTATGTAAGGCACAGGTAGGCTCTCCATTACCGCCCAGCCCCGGGACTGTTAATATTTGATGCGCTTCTCGGCACCTCTGTTTGTGTAATTTGTCAACGCCCAACAGGTCCTCTGCCAGCTATGCATTAAAACTATTTTCAAAATATGTCATTGTCAGCCCTTGGCACACTCATTACTTATTAAGATAAGAGGCCGATGAGACCGCAGGAGGTGGCCTGCTTACTTAAACACACTTGACTCAACTGCAGGGGAATCAGCAATCGAGAGCTGCACAGATGCACAGCCTTAGGCCTCCAACCCCTGCACTGAGTGGGGAAGGGGAGGATTTGGCCAAGATCATACAGAAGTTTTGTAGTAGAGCTGGGAATAGTTACTCAAATTTCTTAGGCTCTCAGTGGACCCCTTCCATCACTGTAGTATTTTCCTAGGCACATAGATTTTTAAAAGGAGCTCAGCTTGCAAGATATTATATTTCTGAAAACAGCCTTTTCTAATTGTTGAAACCGTATTCCCATGCTACATGCTATGTAAGGTGATTTAAGTGATTATATAAACAAACTTTTATTTTTTATGAATTTTTTTCTTTATTTTTATTTTTAATTATGTGTATATGTCTGTGCAAATATATGCAACACATGGGTGTAATGCCCCAGGAGGCCAGAAGAAGGTGTCTGATCCCCTGGAGTTAGAGTTATAGGTGATTGTGAGCCACCTGATGTGGGTGTACAGAACCAAACTCATGTCCTCTCCAAGAGCTACAAGTCCGTTTAACCCGAGTCATCTCTCCAGCCCTTTACGTTTGTACACACATATATGTAAATGTGCGTGTGAACACACATAGTGCATGTGTGTTCACACATTCAGTAGAGCACATGTCAGAGGACATCTTGCAGGATTTGGTTTTTGCCTTCTGTCTTGTCAAGGAAAGGTCTCTTTTATTTCTGCCAGTGGGAGGTTACTCCAGTCTAACTGGCTGACTCTGTCTCCGCCTTCCATCTCAGGGTAAGTGCTGTGGTTGCAGATGCATGCCATTGCATCCAGCTTTTTATGTGGGATCTGGGGACCAAACTCAGGTCATCAAGCCTGCACAGCTAGCACTTTCAGCCAGTGTGCCTTCTCCCTGGCCCAAATGTTTGTTTTAATGCATTATAAATCAGATCCCTAAGTTGTGATTGGAGAGCATGTCCATCACACCCATGAAATTGGGAATGTTAATGGTTACATCAAATCTGAGCCATAATAGGATTTAATTTAAAACAGATTTAAATGAAGTTATTACCTAACTCATACTTTTAATAATAGGTACCTGTATTGCATTTTTCTTATTCACACCTAGTCAAACACCCACAGTTCTCATGATAAAGCTGGGGAAAATAGCAAATAGCAAATACGATTTTAGACCCAATCAAAGCAAGCCCAATAAGCTTGCATACTTAATTAATGCTAATGAATATGAGTTTTACTTTAGTACTAATTTAAAACGTGTAAGATAAAAATGTATAGTAGTACGCTACCATGCTAACACCTAAGCAAAAGTTGTAACATCAAAACAAGTCTTAGGCTGTAAACTCAAATGGTCAGTGTTTGACTTTGCTGCCTCAGTTGCTGCCTCAGTCTCTGCCTTCACTCTTGAACTTCTCATTCCCGCGTGGTCTCACCCATCCCCGGTGATGTTGGCTGCCAAGGGCGCCAGGTGTTGGCTGGCATTGGCCAGTCCCTCGGGGGAGGGGTTAAGGAGACGCAGATCCTGGGAGAACGTGGAACCAACGGTCTAGTTTAATTTTAGAGGGGAACAGGGTTCATACTTTTGCCAGGCTTAGGGGAGGTCTTTATCTGGTCACCTGATGTGCTTCATTCTAGTAGGTCCTGAACGCCTGATGATCTGAAGTTCATCACTCGCATTGGTCCTGGATGGATGCTAGAGCCTAAGAACGGCCGCAGGTTAGGTCCCAGGAAGGGTTCAGTACGCAGGCATGCTCAATATTGGTTCTAGCCTGTTTAGGCCAGCAGGCCAGGAGCCTGCCTGACCTGGCCTGAATCATCCTACAATGTGACATAGCTTACACTTAGAAAATGCAAGCAAGATATACAGACAACTCAATATGCTTTCATCACTATGACACCTGAATCATTCTGGAAGGCCAAGAGCTTCTTCACTCACCTAATAAAGGCATTATCCAGAAATAGGAGGAGCTGTTCAAAGTCCAGCATAGTTAAAATGTGTCCCTAAGTTCCTTTAGTCAAGGCAATCTGCATAGGATCAAACACAAGAATCCTGGCGATTACGTTTTGAAGAAGCAGTACCCACATCCTAACATTTTCTTTGAGAGGCCTCGTGACCAAGAACAAGAGTGAGAATTTTGGAACTTCTTCAAAAATGGATGATTTTTTTGCCCTAAGCTCCACCTCCAATTCACTCCTGCCCAGGGTAAGCTGGACGACAATGCAGCAGACTTCGTGTGGCATAGGACCTTGTCTGTATGAATACTCATCATCCCAAAGCCTGAAAGCCCAGTGAAGGCATGCAGGGAAATGGGTTCGAGGGACGAATGAGCAACGAGTGCCTGCTCGTGGTTCCTTTAATCATTTCACGAAGAGTTAATTGATGAATGCAGCAAACCAGTTCTCAAGATTTGGGTCAGATCTACTCATTTCATGCACACCTACTGAACATCTGCTTGAGTCAAGCTAGGGGTTTGCTGAAAATAGCAAAGACTTCAGGCTTTGTCTTTTGGACTCAGTAACTGACGCTTTTGTGGTGCCTTTCGTTTTGTCAGATGCTTTCTGGTGGACGACCTCATAGGACTTGTGCTTAAAAAACAAGTGTGACAGTGGATAGTGGCGCTGGCAAAGAGGACGCAGGGTGAGGACTCAGGCCTCTGTCCTCTCAATTCTGCGCTTTCTCATCTAAACGAGCATCGCTTCTGTTCACTTATGAAAACTCCACAGATACACTTAAAAGGCACACCACTCCAGCAAGTCCGAGTGGAGCAGAGATTTAGCAGGTCTAACAGCCCCCAGGTGATGCGGTGAACTTGCTTTGTGTGCACAGCATCTAAGCTGGACTGTTCTCATTTTGCCTCCAACCATTCTGGGAATGATTTTTTAAATAAATGTTTGAGAATTTCATGCAATGTGTTTTGATCCCATTTGCCCACAATTCCTTCCCTTAACTCCTCCCAGATTCGACCCCACCTCCTACTCCCTGAACTCCATGTCCTCTTATTTTTTTAACAGCACGCTGATTTCAGCTTGTGCGGTCCATATACTCACGGGAGTGGGGCCGTCCACTGGAGCGTGGTTGACCTACCAGGAGCCACACCCTTAAAACCAGCTTTCCCTCCTCCATTAATTAGAGGTGGGCTCATGACCTCCTTTCTTACTCCATGCTGGAATGTTGACTGGCTTGATCTTGTATGGATCTTCTGCAGACAACTGTAGCTACCATGAGTCCATATGAACCGTGCTTCTGTCGTATCAAGAAAATGTTTTGTTCCAGTCCTCCCCATTCTCTGACTCTTACAATATTTCTGTCCCCATTTCCAGGATGGTCCCTGAGCCTTGGGGAAAAGGCAAGATAGCTGTGGTATTCTGTGTTAACCACTATTCACTGTACAGACTTCTTTGATGAGGTCTGAGAGCTATGCTAATCTATGGATAGAGAAACACAAATTTGGAAGACATTTTAATACTAGTAATAGGTTGATCCCTGGGCCTTGTGAGGTCCCCAACCATGAGTTCTTGGCCAGATTTGCAGTATCAGGTATGTTGTTCTTCCTGTGGAGTGAACCTTCGATCCAGTCAGAAAGCGTTGGCCATACCCGTAACATTCATGTCACTAGTGCACCCAAACACATATCTGCAGTTCACAGCATTCACAACTGGGTGAGATTGTTGATGACTTTCCACCGGCCCTCCCAGAAGCCTACATACCACCTTCCATTACTATGAGAGGTATCCAGCAGGGAGAAAGCTTCCTGGTCAGTACTGATTTGATTTCTCCACATCTTACAACTGATGGGTGTGGTGTTTTCAGCAATAGGGACTTACCATCAAGTTCTGGTGGGAAACCAAGAGCAACGGCAATAAACTGTATTGTTTCGGGGGCGGTCTTTAGGATGCCTCTGATAATTAGAGGGGACACATCTCATACCTGACACTGGACATTTTATTGACAACCTGTGGTTTTTGAGATGAGCATATAGATAATGCATATATGTGTGTGTGAAGCTTATAAAATAATAGGTTTCCATATTACTTTTTCAAGCATCGTTAGCTGTCCCTCCTGAACCCGTCCTCTGTCCCACCCTCTTGTTATTCTCCCGACCTAAACCTCCCTTATCCCCTTTTCCCTTCCAATCTCCTGTGCTTCTCTCTCCCCCATCTCCACTGGTCCCACTCCAGGTTCATGGATTCTACAGGTACTCCAAATTTAGCACACGAATCTAAAGATTCTATGATAAGATTCTCATATGAGAAGAGACACATGCTCATCCATGTTCATGGCTGCTCTATTCACAGTTGCTAAGCAGACATGGAAACAGCCTAGATGTCCATCAACTGATGAATGGCTAACAAAAATGTGCAGCTACCTATGTACAATGAAATTTTATTTATATGTAAAGAAAAAAATGAAATTATGAGTAGTTCAGGTAAATGGATACTAGATGAGATAACCTAGACCCAGAAAGATATTCTGGGATGTTCAGCCACTGAGTCACGGAGGAAGACCATTAAGTTTGATCTTGATCTTATAGGTGATAAAACCTATTCAAAGTCTACTCTTACTGAGTCATGCTCACTCATCCACACTGGTCCTAACCCTTAGGATTTCTGCTCCGGAAATGAAGATCATTGTAATGAGAGCTTTACTTGGAGCTGGCTAACAAGATCAAGCGGGGAATTGCCAATTCCAGATGTTTCACTTTGGAAAATCATTTGCCGGTGAAGGCTGGGAGAAGTTCATCTGGAAAGCAGAGGTCATGCCAACACAACTTAAACAGACAGAAATAATGTGTGATGAGAGGAGGTCTGTTTATTCCTCAAAAGATTTTTTTCCAAGTGGGCATGAGCAGTTGGTATTTATCCCATGACAGGCTGGCTACCCCTAAGGTATGTACAGTATTAAATGATCATTTTTTCAGGGTCTCTCACATTATAATTCATTTGACTTAAAAAAAAAATGTCCTAAGTCTGGAGTGATAACTCAGTGGTGAAGAGCACTGGCTGTTCTTGAAGAAGATCTGGATTTGAATCCCAGCACCCACCTGGTGGTTAACAACCATCTGTAACTCCAGTTTCAGGAGATCCATTGCCTTCTTCTGTCTACCTCATGATACAGGTGCACTTACATGCAGGCATAACATTCACACACATCAAATAAGTTTAAAAAGAAATTAAAAATGTTCTATAGATTTGGCACTCACATGAAATATAGTGATCTCCTTTACTGTCTATCCATGGTTTTGCTTTAAAAGATCCAAATATTTCAAATGAAAAAAATCCAGGAATAAAAATTAACTTTTAAGTAGTTTTTATTATAGCATGTTGCTATATTTGGTATATTTGGTCAGTATTTTAATTTGTTAGGCAGATAAAGAAAAACATAGTAATGTATGAAGTTGGGTACTTTCTGTGGTTTCAGATGCCCCTTTAGGAATGAACCAGGCTTGGATAGGAGGAAACTACTGCAGAGACTTGTTCATGACGATCTATAATAACAGGTAAGAAAGAAGCTGTTTCTTACCAGGTCAGTATATATGAGCCTCCTCAATATGCTCAACACTGTCTCTTTCCATTCATAAGCAGAAGCGTCTCCGTGTTCCTTGTTGCCAGATGCACTGGAAGGAAAGAGTCCCAACAGTGTCATTGCTCCCCTTCCTTGTTGTAATGAAACAATACGGATCTTTGCCTGGCTGCTGTCCCCTCACACCATCTATTAATACTGCTTACAGTATTAATACTGCTTACAGCATTACTCAGGAGGCTGCACCTCCTACAAGCCTCCCACGAACATGGGCTGTCAGGGAGTCTCTCTGTATTTTGTTAACAGCCACCACCAATGCTAATCTCACCCAGAGTGTTCAGACAGTCTTCTGTGATTATTGTTCTGACCTTGTTAACTTTCCTGTTCTCAATTTTATGGGTAAGGAGAACAGCTTGTCTTCTAGTCGTGTTTCCTTGGAAACTCCATATATTACTACAGCTGTATTTTTAGAAGGTGATCACTTTAATGTTTACAGCCCTGACTTCTGCATCACTGCCAGGTGAAGGCTACATGCATCAGCTGATTTTTGGTTGTTATAATGAAATGCCACAGCTTTCGTAAAAGTAGTATTTTTACTCATGATTCTGGTTTGAATTCAAGGGCCTATAACTGGTGACAATCTTTTTTCTGGCAAGATTTCCAAGGTGGTACAGGGCCTCGTGTGGAAAACACTAGATGGTAGGGTTAACTTCTCTCTGAAGATCTCATGATGAAGATTAGACTCCAACACGAGTCTTGGGTGGTACCAATCCTATTCAGATCATGATGGTAAGTAAAGATCTATGGCTAGAGAAAGAAGAAAAGAGAGATTGTTCTATTACAAAGCATGGCATTCCTTGTCTGAGGTGTCTTAGAATGACCTGGGGAGGCATAGGTTTGCCACATTTACCTGAGGCAAAGGAGGAGGACATAGTGGATCCTACAGAAGTGCTGAACAAGAATCAACAGGGTCTTTGCTGGAGCTAGGTGTGACCACTCCTGACTCCTGATTGGGGAACTTGATGGGTTACCACTTTGGTGTGAGAGTTGGGGACTGCCTTTGGTGACTGTGGACTTAAGAGCACACTCCCTTGGAAACGCAGTTAGAAGATCAATGGGGCGTGGCCAACTCAAGGACCCGCAGTAGATGGTGGATAACTAGAGCTACATCTTTATCTGTTGAAAGCCATCCTACATCAGAGCATCGTGCAGGTGCAGGACCTTACAGGATGCTACGAAGTCAAATTGTTGATGACTTTCCACCCTACTCCCCCAGAAGCCTACATACCACCTTCCATTACTATGAGAGGTATCCAGTAGGGAGAAAGCTTCCTGGTCAGTACTGATTTGATTTCTCCACATCTTACAACTGATGGGTGTGGTGTAATATGGGGAGCAATCAAATGTTTATCTTATCTGTCATCCTAGAAGCAGGATTGATGACTGAACCCACATGGGGACTTTGGGAAAATAGAAAATTGGAAAATTATTTAAAGGGGAGGAGTCTTGAATGAGCCCATGGGAATTCTGCCTCACGGTATGTATGCTGACAGCCTGGGCCTGAGCATGGGATGCTTAAAAGAACATTTCCAGTAGGGTGGTCAAAGCAAGAGGTCTCCTGAAGTCAGGGCCAGCAGGGACATTCTTCTTCATCGCTAATGGCCATGTCACATCGAGAACCGGGCAGAAGTGAACCTCTGAGCTTCTCTTGCATCCAGGACAGCCTTGGACCCAGGGAAGAAGATTCATGAGTGGCTTGGAAGAGGAAGGTACCCTATGCTTTGAAACTTATCATCTGCCACCAACAAAGAGGACACACAGAGACCTAGAGGGTGTCTTCCCATAACTGCCCACTGGGCCCAATAGGGCTTGGGAGAGTGATGCATTGATCGATCAAGAAGGAACATTAGCTCTGCATATCCCAGCTGACCAATGATACGCTGAGGTTGGAGCCCTTCTGTACTCACAGTGAACCACAGGTGGTGAGCCAGCTGCCTGGCCTGTTCCGCTTTTAGGTGACACATGTTACAGACAAGGAGCTGCCTTTCATATGTAGGAATTCCAAAGTCAGATGAGAATTGTAATGTAGGAAGAAGGGTCAAAGTATGCAATGATAGTAGTTATTATGAACCAATGGAGTCACAGAGGAAGACAGAGCACTTTTGTCTCAGGACCAGTGTTTATTAAGCACTTGCAGAGCAGCCACAATGTCAAGTGCCTTGTATGACTTCCTTAGTGTAATTCTCCCAGTACACCTCAAGGTGCTATCATTAGCTTGCTTTACAGATAAGACGACAGCTCAGAGAAGCTAAGAAGCATTCTCAAGACTAGAACTGAGTTTTGCTTCTCACCTCTTCCTTAATTGTTTAAGCTCACTGTTGCTTTGCTTTGTATATCTATAAAACAAAATGGACTGTCTCCTCCTTTAGAGTATATTATCCTCCAACCATATACATTTAGAATAGAAATTCTCTGTATAAAATTGGAAAACAAGACAGCTGGGAATGCTAGAGAGAGACTCATTAGAAAGATTCACAAGAGCTTATTAAGATGGTTGTCTTGGGGCTGGAGAGATGGCTCTTGCAGAGGATCTGGTTTCAATTCCCAGCATCCTCACGGCTGGTAACAACCATCCCTAACTCCAGTTTCAGGGGATCCAATGCCCACTTCTGACCTCTGTGGTTATTGCATGACATGGGTGCACTTACACACGTGCAGGCGATACATTCGTACGCATAAAAAATAATAAAATATATTTTTAAAAAATGGTGGTTGCCTGCTTTATAAGGAGTGTTTCCATGGGAAAGAGACTTCCTGGTTCATCAGTGTTGGGTTTAGAGGACCATGGGACATGGACAACACTGTGAAATACATAGAACACCAGATCCGCAGGCAGAACGGGACTGAACCCGGCTCTGCCACCCTGAGGAGAGGTCACTTTGCCCTTATAAGAACAAGTATCTGCAGCCCTCATGTAGTTCATTTGCCTCAGGACCAGTCTGAGTAGTCTATTAGGGAACATAGACTGAAAGGTAGCTTTACTGAACTTTCACGAAGACATGGAAAAAAAAAATTCCATCCCTAACTTTGGAAAAATCTACAAGCCTCCCTCCCAGTTTCTTCTCCATCTCTCCGAGAGGAGCGAGCTGCCCTCACCTCTGCTGCTTCTCCCTCCCCAGTCCCAATGCTCTTTGCTTCTTCTCTTCCTCCATCCCTCTGTCTGCCTACATCCTTCCAGACCTCACATACTTCCTCTTCCCATTCCACACACATTCTCTCATAAGGCAACATAGCCCGCTTCATTCCCACAGCTCTCTGCTTTGTCTACAGTGAAAACAGCACTAGAAGAGAATAAGAATGCCAGGTGCCAGGCAAGTGACACAGAGCTCTTCAGAGACCACGTGGTGGGGAGACAGGACTGCTGCTGTCTTTTAAAGCGTTCACTTTTAATATCGCACTTGGCTATTGTGGAGGTCAGGTCAGCGCATGCTCGTACATACGCTACACCTGGGGGGCAGGTATAACTCTTTTCTCCTGTAGGGTGGTGTCCCAGGATACGGCACGTGATGTGCTTTATTTTATTTTAATAATTACATACTTCAGTTTGCATTTAATAAAATACAGCTTCTACAGTGAGGGGCACATGTTTTCTCTACCCCCTCAGATTATGTGCGCCTAAGAGTCTGTGGTTAAGCTGATGAGAGACATGTTACCAAAGAGAAAGATTGTGTGCATAGCACATAAACACACAAGAACATGCGGTGATGAGTCATGAAGATTGGTGGCTGGATTTTAAACTCTAACAGAAGGGAAAAGAAGGAATCAGAGGCTCCCATGGGAAGAACACATAGACTTCTTTAGAAGCAAATGTTTATCAGAACCAATGGAAGATAAGAAAGCTTGTGACAGTGTCTTCCCAGGCTTGAGTGGTCTCTTCATCTCTTTGGGGGTCATATGCTACCCCAGAGGTAGGTTTTGGCTCCTGGGTGTACACTTTCTTCTGGGAGATGTCCCCCAAAGAGAGAATCTATGACAGCCTTATTTCTCAGACACGGTAGCTGCTTTGAGCTGGGCGTTGGAAATCATAAGAAGAATACCTCCTGTTCTGTGGGATTTTAAATAGCTTTAGTTTAAAGTAGTCACCATGTCAACTTGTGTTCTGAATGGGTTGCATCAACTACATTATGAACTAAGGGAAGGGGCTGGCGAGGAGGCTCAGGGATTAAGAATAATGGCTGCTCTTGCGGAGGAAGCAGGTTCGGTGCCCAGTACCCACATGGCAGCTAAATAAACAGTTCAACTCCAGTTCCAGGGGATCTGACACCATCTTTGGTCTCCATGGGTACATTTACAAACATGCAGGCAAAATACTCAAACACATAAAAAAACTTCCCTCCCCCAACTTTAAGGAACAAAGATGTGTGCGTCAACTTGGCCATATTAAGAGAAATGTTAACTTCATGACAGTACAAAGTTGCAGAAAATGTCAAAATTGTGACATTTGTTCACAAATTCCCATGGAAGAAAGGTGTCCCCGCTGATTCTCTGGTCGATTACTATTATTATTATTATTATTATTTTATCATCATCATCACCATTATTAGCTAACAATTTCATCTTCTAGTCTTCAGTTCCCCTCACATTACATCTGCTGAATTAAGGATCCTGGTTCCATCTGCTACTTCCTGTTTGGGCCAGTTGCTGATCAGATTCAATGTTGGTTGGTTTGGTTGCTGAGTAGGTCAATCATAGAAGAGATCAAAGACATGATCAAATCCTCATCTGATTGATTGGATCAGCCATTGATGGAACCAGTGACTGTTTAGATGAGTCACTGTTCAGGAAAAGGCATGGATTAGATCAAGGTACCAATCAGAACCAACATTGACTAGGTTAGATGTGATCAGGTCACCAGTAGGATTGTACAACAGCTTAGGTCTCCTTGGTTAGACCAACTAGGGACTAGATCTGGACAGTGATTAGCTTCAATCACTGAATGGGTCAGAAAGCTCTCCATTGGATTGGAGCATGTGATTAGCTTGGCCACTGGCGGTTGGTTGGATGGCAAGCTCCTAGGATAAGGGATCTGGGCGTTAAGTTTCATGGTACTCTGCAACTGGATCAAAGTTCACACTTGCTCTCTACACATGGCCACTGATTAGTCAGGCTCAGAAGGCCTCCCTCAGCTTTATGGATGACAATATGATCCCTTCCTTAAGAGGATGAAATTCTGCATAAAAGCATGGCCATGAAGGAAGAAATGAGGTGTTTAGTCAGGCCTAGAGTATCACTGCTGTGAAGAAGGCAAGGCAAGATTGATGGAAACCCAGACAATGCTGCAACATGGAGAGGCTGTGAAGTCAGTTGGAGTCATCTGAAATGCACATCTCCTATTACCTTTGTGTGGCCCCACCAGGGAACACTTTAGGCATGGCAGGCATCAATTTGCATATCAGTCTATGGCATTAACTGAGCTCCTTGTCTTTTATACTGATACATTGTGCTCCCTTTAACGTCAAAACAGATCTTCACACTAGGCTTGTCCCTTTATCCGGTGCTGACCTGCTGTGATCATGGACAGAAAATCAAATCTGCTCAGACTAGGATAAAAATTAGATTTGTGAAGGAAAGCATCCACACGGGCACTTCCTCCTGACTGCATGGGAACATCCTTCTGGCAGGTGGCCGCAATATAGATCACCATACTCCACGGAATATTTCAGGAAGTTTTTATTCTCCAAACCCAGGCTTCTGTGACACCTCTGCCTGTTGAAAAGTTTCAGAGAGCAGTCACAAGGGCAAGTGATTTGGGCTATGGAACGGACAGGTGCGACAAGGCGATCGCATCAGACAAGCCCAGATTAAGGAGTAAAATAAATCCTGCCTCAAGATAAAGTAGAAGGGTGACTGGGCTTTCTAACTCATGTTTCTCAACATAGGGCCTTCATTAAATAAGTCTCCATAAAATGATGAATTGGATGAGCAGACCTGCAGACTGAATATGCTGCCCACTGGTTGAGAGATAAACAGAGTTTGTCTCGCCTGTTTCTCCTCTAGGTTTTATAGTCCTTCACTCCTGACAGCATCAGACAAGCTCTCTTATTAACTTAAAAGAAGTCATTTTAATAAACCAGTAAATATTGTTCTATCCTTCCAGGCTGTTTGCTTAAAATCTGGATTCATTGATCGGCGCTTGAGCTTTGGTGGGAGGTGTGGATTGGTATAATCTCCATGTAATCGGCATTATGAGATTTAAGAAAAATAGCTCAGCTGCAGAGAAGTCAGTTTAGGACAGATCATTATAAAATTCCATTATCACCGCTACAAGTTGGACTATTTGTCATCACAGAAGAGATGACAAGCTCAGAAATACTACATTTGTTATTATCAGATGATAAATGCTATTCCATTAGAGTGGCGATACATCATCCGCAAAGCTGCAAAGAAGATAGCAAACCTATCAGGACTTGACTTATAATTTAATTTTCAAAAGCTGTCAACTAAAATTCCAAAGGCTAAGCATTTTCATTTTTAAAGTTCATCTTATTTATTTTCCTCATCTGTTAGTCTAATTCTGGTGATAGGGCAAAAAATAACTGATTATGTGCAGTGTATAATTCTCTCCTTTTGATTAGGTAATATATCAGGTGTCACTTAGGTATTAAAAATTAAATGACAGATAATAAAACAAGAGAATCCCATAAAAGACACCTTATTTTGATTTACTCAAATGTTGAAATACAACACTATGGGACAGGTCAATATTAGTTAAAGGTACACACATGCTTCGGAAGAGCCTGTTTCTCTGTTTATAGGGGCTCTTTCTTGGCATTGATGGGGGGTGCTTTCCGTTTGGTGTTTATAGTCTTTGAACAGTAAACACCTATCCTTTAACTCAGTTCAGGCATCATCAGCATGCTCTCACTACATGTTTGCTCCGTTATCACGGACTTTACCAAAGTTAAGTTCTCAGATGCTGGCGGAGACAAGAACAACTCTGCTCCCTTCTAGTGGTGGAAATATGGACGTGGTGCAAATATGCTTCTAACCTCGAGCGTCCTGGTCCTGTGAATCCACCCCTCCTCCCCCCCGATGACTTTCAGACATATTTTAAAAACGTTTTCAGGCCTTCTGATAGTAACTATCTTGATGAAATGAACAGATATGAGATCTGAAGAACATCTTTGAGGCCAGAGAAGGGAAGAAAGTTGTCCAAAGCCACGTAGTAAAAATGCTGTGAAAAGCCAGGATTCTCCATGCCTGCTCTAAAGTCATTGTTAGAATGGCAGAACCTCAGGCTGATCCACAGTATCTAGTGAGAACTGACTGTTAATATTTGACTGAGGGTCTGGTTTACAGGGACTGCTCTTTCTCACGAGAATTAATAGTACAGGCACACAGAGGAATGGGCAGATGGTAGATGGATTGATGGTTGCTCAGTCTCTAACTCTTAATTGGAAGGTCTTAAGTAACTCTCTAGAGCACAACTCATTCCCATCTTTTGAAAGTGAAAACTGTAAGATACATCCCATAATTGTGGTTATTGCGCCTGCTGCAACTTAGGTCCTCAGAGTATCCCCAGGTGCCCTAAAACAGCAATGAGGTTTCTGATCAACACTTGGAGAAAGAAGAGGAGTGTTAGTTTATCAGAGGTGTAATTGATTCTATTCAATTCAGATAATCCCCCCTCCTCCTCCTCCCCCTCTTCCCCTTCCTCCTCTCAGTCCTCCTCCTTTATTTGTATGTAAAATATACGTAATATAAACCTTGCCATTCTAACCCTTAAGAATTCAGAGGCATAATTACATTCTAAATGCTGTGTGACCATTATCCTAATTATTTCCCAAACGTTTCCAACATTTCAAAGAGACTACACCCACTGAGCAGCAAACCTCCATTGCAAACTCAGCCCCTGGGTCTCTCTAATCTACTTTCTGTCCCTATGAATTTGTCTACTTTAATTATTTCATATAAGTGGGAACATTGAATACTTGTCCTTTCGTGTAAAGGACTGTTTTTTTTTTAAATCTGTCAAACTTGTATGCATATTTGCATATGAAATTTGTTTCAAACAGAGAAAGCAATAGAGGTGAATTTACAGCAAATAATCAAGCTTCCTACTGGCCAGACCTCTCCTCCCTTCCTGAGATGAGTCTCCAGGTATAATGCATGGTGTCAGTGTTAACACAAGTGGGTTTCCTAAGTGCTAATGTTTACATCCTAAACTGGCTTCTAGAGCACGTTCTCAAATGACAGTCCCTGACATTGCACACTGGGAAGGTCTATGATCTCAGTGTCCATAGTGTGGGATGCTTAGGCAGCCTCTTTCTCACATCAGGAAACATGAGGGGAAGCACTGAGCACAGAGGTGGTAGCTGCCCACCATAAGGAGATTTGGTCTTTAAGAGAAATAAATGTGACCACATTATTCACGCTGTTCTCATTGGACAACTTGCTTTTGAGTCTCCATTGTCAGTCAAGCTCACCCCCCTACCTCATCTTATCTTAACTGCTGTATCAAAGTAGAGGACTGCAGTCTGTTTACAGATATATACTTGTATCTTTACTCACTTTGTAAATTTAGTGGACTTTGCCCTTCTGGACCCAATAATCTTCCTAGATGGGTCAACACAACCCCAGGGCTCTTAAAGTAATGGAAACAAGAAGATGAACCATGTAAGGAACTCCAACTGTGTTTCTGGCATTGTGTTCATAGAGTTCTTGTCTTCTTTCTGGCTTTCAATTCCTTGTTCTGCCCCTTTAAAAATGACCTCCGTGATAGATGGTCCTGCCTTCTACCCAGCAGGTGATTCTCAGCCCCCTGGAGAGTGCACATTCCAGCCGTGATTTGCTACACCCTACACCAGTCCTCAATAAGATCCACCATCTCAGATTGTTCATTTCCTTTTGCCCAGCTTTGGCCCTAACAGTGCAGAAGCAGATGGATGGAAGATGGCTAGTGGGTGGAGAATTATTGAAACATGTATGGAGAGATACTAAGTGGGAGTCAGGATCCTTCAAAGGTGTGTTCCAAAGGAAACTGTGTGGTTATAATTCTTTGTCAACTTTTACAGCGCTCAAGACAAGAAGCTGCGCATGTCAAATACAAAAGAGTTGAATCAGGATAGTCCAACAGCCCACGGGGCCCTGAGGAGACCCATCTGCCAAGTCGTCTTGACAATTAACATATTTTTGTCCCAAAGTCCTGCGGCCCCCATATAGTAGCTGAATGCTGTCTTTATTACATTTAAAACCTCTACACCGGATGCTCATGGAACACAGTGGGACAAGGGGTAGAGAGAATACTAATGCCAACTCATCTCTCAACTCTCATCAGTGAAGTTTCCTCATACAACACAGGGCCATGAACACAAAAGGCCACAAACGGCCAAAGTGTAGAGAATAAGAGTCTGCAGCTTGTGGGTGCCTGAACAGGACTCTTATTTTAAACTTCACCCAGCCAGGGCTCAGGGACCATTGTGGAAGAGGGAGTGGAAATGTTGTAAGAGCCACGGGAGGAGGTGCATGACCATAAGAAATAGAGTCATGCAGTCTCCTGGGACCTTGATCATATGAACTTACAGCAATGGTGTCAGCATATCCAAGACCATGCAAACTCAATCAGACAAAACTCCAGCCAAGAACTGAGGAAACAGACAGCAGGCCCAACCTTAGCTGAAGAACTATTGGCAACTGATCACTGCTGGGTGAGGGAGAGCTGATCTTCTTTAAGGGAGAGACTGTAGATAGGCTGACTAGGCCCCAGTGGATGAACTTGCACTGAAGGATGTCTGAGTACACTAGCTTGACTCTGTAGGCCTTAACATATATGACAGAATGTATGAAATCCAGTGGTGGGTGTCATAGGGGGTAGAGATGGGTCAGGGGGTACAAAGGTGATTAAGAGGAAAGGCATAAAAATTCAATTAAAAATATACAAAGAAAGAATAGTAACACATTCCAACACTGGGCTACCCATCCTCAATACACCATTCCGTGTTTAAACAAAGAACATAGAAAAACGGACTGGGGGCTTGACTCAGTGAGTAAAGCATGTACTACTCAAGTGTGAGGAGCTGATTTGAATTTTCAGAACCCAGGGAAAGCTGGACATGGCTACACAGACCTGGACTCCAGTGCTCCTGTGGTAAGGCTGGAAGCGGAGGCAGGACATTCTCTAGCAGCTGGTGGGCCAATTAGTCTGCCAAACACAGTAGCGAACAGAAACCATGTCCTAAACTATGAAGACAGGGAAGCCTGGCACATGAGTTATGTTCTGACCACATATGTACTTTGGCATATGTGCCTGTGCTAACACACACAAGCATGACACACATGGAGAGAGAGACAGACAGACAGAGAGACAGAGAAACAAAAGCCAACTGTTCACTACTTTTTAAATATTAGGTATTGAATTTAGATACAAATATATGAGCTTGAACTTTTGACCTATGATCCAGTGGCCTGTATGTGCCTCCCGCTAAAATTTACAGGCCTCATCTACTTCCAGTGAACATCCAGTGAATAAAGGCCATCTCCATAAGCAGTGGCATTTTCTTGCAATAGCTCAGGCGCCCGGACGATGAATGTTCTCAGAGGCCCCTTGTTAAGAGTTGATGTTTTTTTTTATTGCCCACAGTCTTATCTGGTGAAAATTCTTGCCAGTTTTCCCAGTCTTCTTTAAGCCCCCAAATCTCCTTCTATGATCTCTTCCACAACTCAGTGTTTCTTCTTCAGCCTTGGTTCCTTCCCATTGCATTGCAGATAACACTGGGGCATGTCTCCTGTTGCTGTCAGTCTGGTTGTGCTCTGTGGGCCTTAGAAATTGAGACAGTTTATCATTTTCCTTCTGTACCCATTTCCAGCTGCAGAATCCTCCTGAATGCATAGATTCAGCTCAGGAAGTATTTGTGGATTATAGCCTGGTCAATAATAACAGAAAACTCTCCACACGGTCAACGAAAAGCAAGGCCCGTTCCCTTTGCTTGTTACTTTTAACTCTGGAGCAAAAGGTCCTTGGGCCAAGGCAGCTCTTTTCAGAGAAGAATCTCAATCCAGCCATAGTTTCAAAATGGACAGCCTTCATTTGAGTATCACAGGGCTTGTCTCAATTCTTACAACCCACGACTTAAAGCAGGACACTCAACAAACATAAGCCTATTAGGATCTCTGAACACAATCCTCTGAAAAGGGATGACTCAGAGGATGAGAAACTTGAGAGAAGGAAAAGAAGGCAAGGAAAGACATGAGCAGTGTAAAGTGGTATTTGCCACATGTGGTCAAGATTATTTGTAAGAGATTTGGATGGTCATACAAGGCTGCTGCTGGAGAAATCACAAGGAAGTTGTCGTTGTTGTTGTTGTGTATGCACCTGTGTGTCTTCTTCGTAAGATTTCTCTGTACTGTTGATACGCCAATAACCTGTTCAGAGGGAGAACTAATGTTTTTCGATCTCTTTTCGTTCATCCATCACTCACACACAGCCTCCACTGAGGCCTTCAGTCTACATTCTAAGTGACCTGATTTCCATGAACAAGGAGAAAAGCTAGCTTGTACCCTTTGTACTCTAATCTACTTATACAGCATCCCATATTACAGTAACATAGATATACCCGGAGGCTCAGAGTGGCTAATGTCCCTCTTTCACCAGCTGTTTATGTTGCAGGTTGGGTATAGAATGATATAACAAATCTTATTCTTTAAACTTCATTATGATATCAACAAATAATAAATGTATTATTATGGAGCCGTTATGCCATAATGTGTTAGTATGTAAGACCAGAGGCTAAGACTTGCCAGGATTGTAAGGCCTGCTCTTTGAACCCAAGTATAAGAATAGAATGGCAGAAGACATGGCTAGGAACTCACAGCCAAACAAATAGAAAAAGACTTTAATGAATTAAGGTAGATTGGGGTTACTATGATATTGCTGAATTAAGCTGAGTTTACATAAGAAGATATGCAGAGTCTAAATAAGTTTCTGGGGTCACTTACAAGTATATGAGGCAGAGAAGAAGGAGGGACAGGCTACACCAGGCTGTTTAGACAACTAGCTCAGAGTCGTGTATTCTAAGAAGTCAAGTGACAACTGACAGAGTAAAGCGCAGGCAAAAAATAGCTCCAAGATTTTGAAAGATGTAAACACTAATGCAATTCAGATGTTCTAAGATGGCCATGGGAGCTGCCTCTGACCTTTGTTCTAAGGGTTAGGTCAGTGGGCGCACATTATACATAGACAGATATTGACTGCACATAAATAATAACTGACCACGAGAAAGCAGAATGAGCCGCCTCTCACATTCATAAATGTCTCGTCACCAGGGACATTTAAACAGAGACACGGCTCTGGTTCTGCAGTGGATAAAGACGGAACCAAGGCCTCCATCGATGTGTTTAAGGCCCACTGTAAACTTTTTCCAGGCCCCAAGCAAAGACAGATGTGCTGAATACATCTACCCTGGCTTCGCTCTCTCAGGGTAGGAATGTGTCCCTGAATCTCCCACTCCTTTGCCTTCATCCAAACAAATGTCTCCAAGGTTCTGCCCCAGCCCTGGATACCTTCAGAAACAACATCGTACTCGCCTTTTACCAGTCTGTCACAAGTCCACACAGTCGTGTCTTCAAGGAAGCCCGGCGCACTTCTGAACCAGGATTTGGCGCTGTACCAACTGAGGGTATTGAATTAGATGGCCGGAGACTTTAAGGATTTTACAATCTCACCAGTCAGAACTGGAGGGGAGCTGAGTCCGTTCCTTCAGCTAAAGCAGTTTAGCTTCCAAGAGGCTCTATTGAAAAACATACACTTTTTTCCCCAACTATCCTCAGTTGATAACACAAAGGTACACTTTCACTTTGTTGTAGAAAACAAAGATTCCCGGAAATAAAACATACTCAGGAAGTTTTAGAATGAGAAGAAGGGGAGGACCTGTCTGGGCTTGAGAACTAGGCTGAGCTCTGGGGAACAAAGAATGAGGTAGAAGCATTCAAAGGAAGAAGAGCTCCCCCAAAAGACTCCAAGTCCTCCAAAGACACCAGAGAGGAAGTAAAGAGAAAAGATGCTCTCAAGGCTTTTCCTGGCCTCCTCCTCACAGCCACAGGCAGCACCCTCTCTGGAAGAACAACCATTTCTTCCTTGGCCCAGTTCTATCATTTGACTTTGCTAATGCTTATCTTCAAGGCTAATTTCTTCCCCAGGCCTCAGTTTTCCTAGTTGGGGAAATATAAATTATTATTTATAATTGTTGGGTGTGATGCCAAAGGACAATCTGAGATGTGGATGGAGTTCTAGATGAAGATGATGTGCAGCGGACTTTCTTTACTCTGACCCATCTTTCACAGCGTGATTCCAGAACCACCTCTCATACACAACAGCTAAGCACCAGCCACCTTCCTGGTCCAGCGCACAGAAGGAGGCGGAGCTCAGAGACAAGTTTCTGCCCTGCTCAGGACGGCACCCACACCTGGGGACCCATCTAGGAACTGACATACAAACATTCTTAAACACACCAGCCATCCTATAAATCATCTTGGGCTTGAGCTCAGGACTGGCTGGAAATGCCAAGATGGGCAGAGTTCTAGGGACGGCACTTCCAATGAGGCAGAAGGATGTGGAAAATGCGTTTCCGTTTCCTGGTCATTTTAGGTTCCCTCAGACATCTTGGAGGGATCCCATAGGACCTGCTTACCTCTCCTGAGCAGTGCTCTGCCCAGAATGTTCCCTTACTTGACCTCTTCCCATCGCTACCACGTGCCTGTTTGCACCCTCCTGGTATTCGCAGAAATCCTCCATGAAACAAGTTACTGGTAGCCAAATCTATATAATCTATAGCTCAGGAGCTGCCTTTACAAGGACACCGATTTCACTCACCCATTGAACTCTGTATAAACCATCTTGGTCCCTCTGGGCACGGCTATATTGCCAAGTCTCTTTACGTGGAACTTACAAGGGAAAACAACGGCAGGGCCCTAGTGGGAGTCGCTGTGAAAGGCACAGCCTTGGGCTCCGTGTTCATCCCTCCCACCCCATCCCATACATTCATCTCTGTCTTCTTTTTCAAATTTGATTTTAAATATTTACAGCATCATACATCTTCCCTACCAGATATTACTAATGAACTGTTATTGTCTGCAAAACCTACCAGATGAGTGATGGCCAACTTAAAAAGTGCATCAATGTTTTATTCGTAAAATAGAAGCTGGAAACAGAAAGTGATTACGCATTTTTAGGCCTTTCATCTTTATTATTATTGATCTTTCAGTAGAGAAGAGATACTCTGGCAATTAGAAGAATCAAACAGAAGATTTCACATGGCATCAGTAAAAATGCATAAATAAACAAATATTTGCATATGTGTACTAAATAAATAGGCAAATTTTAAGAACTTACGCATTTTCAACCTACAAAGTTGAAATAAAAAATTAGAATAGGAAACGACCTTCCTGGGGAGTGTATCTCACTGAGAGAGAAGCCACTCCATGCAGTGGACTCTCCCACCAGAGAGAACGCTGTGCCTCTGTCCTTCTGTGATTCTGGGTTGCGATGAAACATCTGACCCCCTAGTGGACACTGATATTCGCATCCTATAGCTGAGTTGTTTCCCATCCACATTTGCCCCAGCTTTCTTCTCTTACTAATGTTCAGACCTGTGAGCCTTGATGCGTGACTCCTGTTCTGATTCGGGATGCAGGCAGCCAGGCTCAGCAAGCAGGGCAGGTATCTAATGGCAACTGGATTCAGGGTAACACAAATCACAGTGCAAAAGCTCAGCGTACCTTCTCGGCCATGTGATCCGGCACATACCAACACCTTTCTCTGGACTTCAGTTTTTTTTTTTTTTTTTTTTTTTAATTTTTTATATGGAAAAAGAAGAATGTTTAACCTGGCACAGGCAACATGATCTGTGGGGGATCTGGTTCCTGACAAGTTTTTAGGAATAGTGGAATAGGAATAGTTGTTGACCAATTGATGATCTGGTAGAGTACAAAGGATTCCACCACCTCCCCACCAGGTGATGAGAGGATGTGCGTATTTGTGTGTTTTGTGCTTGTGATGGACCAGGGCATCATGCATCCTAGGCAAGCATTCCACACAGAATTATGACCCCAACCCAGGATGTGCATTTTTAAATGCTTGGTCCTTGCCCAGTGAATATCCTGATTCTTAGTATTACAGACTAGCTATCAGGAAATTAAGTGAATTAGAGGATCTTATCACCATTAACATCAAGTTCTGACCAACAATAATTTCCCTTTAATGTGACTGAGACCCCAGACCCACCACATGGCCTCTTTAGAGTTGATGGCAGCCCAGCTTCTCCTTATTACTTGTTTAGCCTGGAATTGGGAGGAGTAGAGACCGTACTGTGAAGTCAACACTGTGACAAAAGATCAGACTGGGAGTAAAGCACTGGGTTCCCCTCCCACAGACACCATCAGGAGCCTTTGAGATGCTATATCCTAGAGTACTTAGGAATGTGGACCTGAAGTACCCAAGTGTGGAGCTGGAAGCTGGACATTACCACTCTTTATCCCCATGTTTAGAACACAGTTTTTCCTTCTCAGGCCTCAGTTTTCTCATCTGCAAAAAAGAAGTTGAAGATTGTTTTCAGAGTTCAATGAGCCAAGTACCTGGCAAGTGTTTTCTTCAGAACCAGATGCACAGGGAATGCTCAGAACATACTGGCTGTTATTACTGCTCAGGTCTGGTTCTTGTCCCTAAAGCAGAATGATTCTCCTGGCTCTGCCCTCCCAGCCTACAGAAAAGTTCGACATAAGAACTCCTGATGCAGTCTCGAAGGGGGATGTTCTTGTTGCTTTCGTACCAGGTTCTAGATGAGCACCCGAAAGACCAAGTTTCGACTTCGTATTGTCCAAACATGACCAAGAAATAGCATGGATGTGGCTCTGTTCAACCTCGCCCTCGTTATGGACGTTGTTCAAGTCATAGATGCTGATCACCACCCCCTGCTGGGGTGGCATTTATAGCTTCCTATGCTTCCATTCTGCTGGCATTTCGGATTTATTCATTTATTTTAGTCATGTGTATTGCGTGAGTCTATGTGTGGACATGTGTACATGTGAGTTTAGGTACCCACAGAGTCCAGAAGAGGACAGTGCTGGGAACTGAACTCAGGTCCTAAGAAACTTAGAGTCATTTCTCCAGCCTATGCTGACATTTTCTAAAAGAAGAGACCTAGATCCTCCCAGAGGAAAGAATCCTCAACTAGGTCTTAGGCATGGCAAAGTAGAAATTGAATCATCTTGAGAAAGGAGCTGTCCTGTGCTAGGATGAGGTTCGAGTGTTGCTAAGATTCCTGCTGGAAGGTGCTAAGTTTAGTCCCCTCCTCCCCAGGTCCTACAACAAATGAGGCACAAATTCCCCAACTCATAATTAGGCAATGTACTTGGGCTTACTAATGGAGCAGTAGTTCAGGGGTTACTGAAGAATGGGTGCCCTCCCCAACACCCCGTAAGTTAAACCAGTAAATCCACAACCAGGCTTGGATCTTGCTACTTCCTGGTGGCCAGACCAAAAATGGCAAGGAAGGGAAAACAGGGCCCACCTTGTGGCACCCTCAGCTTATATGCCTTTAGCCCAAGGCCAATGAGCTGGTTGGGAGGGCTGTAGGACTTTCCTACCTCTTTGTTTTTCTCTTAAAAGGTAGTCCTAGGTAAGTACTGCCCAGCCTGAGAGGGAGGTTTTTGTCCATCCAGCTTGTCCCTCAGAGAATTACTCCAATCTATAATGAGTATTAGGCTCATGATGTCACTGTGTCCTTTATTCCCAGTTAAACTAATTACAAAACATTCAGTTAGGAGTTTAGCATTGTGGGTAGACAATAAGACACCTTGGAGATCCACTGTCTCAGAAATTTATTCTCCATGCCTTAGTGGGCGCGGTCTGGTTAATCGGGCTGGATAAAACGAAAACTGATCTTCCATTTAGAGAGACTGATTTATTTAGAGCAATTTACAAAGTTACTGGTTACCTGCGGCCCACCAGCACAGTCCGAGACAGCCGGACGCAGGGCTCTTAGTCCATTCCTGGCCAGAATTTCGCTTCCACTCACATGATTCTTAGGACTGCGGGGGACTTGGAACACTGCCTCCTGAGTCTTGGCCTTCCATGTGGGCCTGGGGCCGGGGCATTCTTCTTCCTGCGAGGCTTCAATCCAGTGCGCCTCCCCAGGACTCACTGCCATGTTGTCTCTCCCTTCTCCCCATCTTCCTGCCCCCTTATTGGTCAGAGGACAGGACTTGCCACGGAATGAATCAATAGAAAAAAAACCTCAGAGAGAACTGTGTATTTAGCATACACTCCACCCTTTCTCTCTGGAAAACAAACAAAACATAACCATACAACAGTAGCCATAAAGGAAAGCAGTAACATCCACATAGACCATCACAAATACAACTGTCTAGACAGTACTTAAGTGGATGTATCATATTCACCTCACAAACAATCACAGTAATGTCTCTACTGGGGCCTACAACTTTCTTTAATACCATTGGGAGTCAACTTTTTTTTTAATATCAGACATGTGTTCCATCCCTGAAGAGTGGGCCTTAAATCCAGTTATGAGTATGCTCAGGATGCACATACCAGACGAGCCTCTATTACACCTGTAGAACATCTGACAGTGAAGCACGCAAGATCTGAAAAGCAGAGCTTTTCAGGACCATTCTCCCATGGCGGTCTGCATAGCGCCCTCTAGCACTATGAAGGCCAGCCATCCATTTGTAGGGAATCTTCAGCTCAGTCAGTCCCAGATAGATCTCTATTTCCATGCTTAAGCCATGTCACATTTTCAGTAATAGGGCCTTACAGTCCATTTCCGGTGTGCAACCAGCATTATAATGTGGCAATTGCCTTTTATTTTGGTAGAGGGGGCTTTCAAGGCTCCCCTGGCCAACAGCTCATAGGGAGGGCCCACCCATGCCTGGTACTGGAATTGCTAGTTAACAATCACATGAAGTATACCTTTACTCTTTGACATCTGAAGGCCTAGGCCCATAGAACTCCCAGAATTCCACAGCTATACTTCACCCTGGTACCCTGTATGAGTTACATTCCATTCTTGTTCCTTCAGGTGTACTTGATACCTCTCAATTGGGTTTCATATCTGTAAAACACTCAGAAGTTAACATCATATACACATACAAGGTCTAATATAGCATGGAAAATTAGCCAGTCACAGGGGAGACATGTACACTGTTTACTCTGGGGTGGTTATTATCCACCCCTGGGATAAACTTCATCCTCTGTGTACCTTTTGTGAACTGTTTCTCAGGGCTCAAACCCTCCCAGAGCTGTTTTAGCACAGAATTTGGCTTTTTATCAATCTTTTCTTTAAGAACTTGGGCTAAACACAAGTCTCTCTGCATTTGTCTACGAGTAACCCAAGCAGACCTCCCTTTCTGTTTTGTCTCCCTTATGCATCTTTTAGGTCTTTCTATTTTTCTACAGACATACTTCACATGCTGGTCCACATTGTTTAAACCTGTCAAAGCCTCTCCTGCCTTGTAAAGCTCCTGGCCCACTAGGGAATTCAGCAGGGGCAGTAAATCTCCATACCAATATCTAGGTCCTTGTTCAATGAAGTTTCTCATTAGATCTCTAGTGAACACAGTCCTATCAGGGCCAGTGTAAGGACTACTGTATATTGCTTTCCTCATGCCCAGTTCTCTTAGCCCCTGTCCTTCTTGTGTCGTACTCCAGCTCCTGGAATTCATAGGGGTCTCCACTGGCGATGATCAAGTGCCTGCCGTGGCATGCACAAGCCAGTTCATCAGCGACTGCTTTCCCTTGTATTGTGCCAGGTTATGCACTTAAATCTCAAGAAGGGATGAGTGGTTATGTTGCTCAGCTGTCTTGCTTCTACAGCATTGAAAATAATTTCATCTGCTCCTCTGTCCCATATTCTCAAGAGCCAGGTGACAGCAGGCTCCTTTGCAGCTTGTTTGAATGTCCTCCCTATTTCAGCAGCTCTGAAAGCCCTTTATTCACTAAATCCTTACGTTTGTTACGGCCTCCATCAGCATGTTGACATTTAGATTTTTTCTTCTGTATTATAGGTTGAACCTGAGAGGTATTTTAGCTTCTTCTGGGTTGCTTCCTTCCTGTCCACTGCCTGCTTTCTCTGGTGGGTGCTCAGCTTGTATACTCTGGGCTTCCTTTTCCTTTTTATTTAATTTATTAGTGAGGTCAGTGGCTGATGCAGAAAAGGTCAGTCTTATCTCCCTCTCTTGTTTTAATCTCTCTCTTAACTCTCCAGTCTCTCTCCAGGCTATAGTCTCTGTTTGGGATAAGCTTTTTATCACACATAGCAGAGGCCTTGCTGCTTCAGCCATCACCTGCTGGAGTCCTGGCTCTTTCCCATCCAGCAGAGTTTTCAAAGTCTGCTTCAGACCCTTTGCTGTTCTCAGAGTATCACCGTAATCCTGCAGTGAGGCCCAATGGCTCAGTAAGTGCGCCACCCCATGCCAGCCACAAGTGGGCTCCCATCCTGGGATTTCTCCCCCGGACATTGCTGGCTTTGACAATATTAAATTAATTAGCCATTTGAGGATCCACTGTAACAGCCATGCCAGACCTCCATTTGTCTGCATTCTCTCTTGTGGGTCTGCTGCAAGCACAGTTAGTGCTCTTAAACACTGAGTTATTTTCCCATTTGTGCCATGCTGGATCCTGCTCACAGCACCAATTGTCTCATGAAATTTATTCTCCATGCCTTAGCGGGCGGGGTCTGGTTAATCCAGCTGCATAAAATGGAAACTGATCTTCCATTTAGAGAGACTGATTTATTTAGGGAAATTTACAAAGTTACTGGTTACCTGCGGCCCACCCGTACAGTCCGAGACCACCGGGTGCAGGGCTCTTAAGTCCATTCCTGGCCAGAATTTCACTTCCACTCACACAGTTCTTAGGACTGCAGGAACTTGGAACGCTGCCTCCTGAGTCTTGGCTCTCCATGTGGGCCTGGGGCCTGGGCATTCTTCTTCCTGTGAGGCTTCAATCCAGTACGCCTCCCCAGGACTCGCTGCCATGTTGTCTCCCCCTTCTCCCCACCTTCCTGCCCTCTTATTGGTCAGAGGGCGGGACTTGCTGCAGAATGAACCAATAGAAAAAGAAACCTCAGAGAGAACCCCGTATTTACCGTACACCCACCCTCTGTGACCAACTTCCCCCAGATAGATCTTACCTCCTAAAATTTTCTAAATCTCACGATACAGCACCGAGTGTTTAAAACATAAGCCAGGAAATATTTTATATTCAAATCATAACACAGATTTTTATAATCATTTTAACTACAGGCCCTGAATCAATCCCAGTTTTGAGACTGTCAGGGCATACAAGAATTTGGGTATTTAATGAATTTTATCAGCAACTGAGAAAATTTTCAACCTTTCCTGATCTTTTCTGGAACTGGTTTAGGTACTTCTAAGGGTCAAAGAACGGAGTCAGTTATCACTGTGTCCTCTAAAACGGACAGACAATATCTGGTCAGATGTGAAATACAAGTGCTTATGTTTTGAAGGAATTAGCAGATGTGTGTGGAGAGGATGAGACAATGGATGAATGGAGTCTCTGTCTACTAGGTAGAGTCTAATAAAAATGAAGGGAGAAAGAGCCTGTGCCCATAGACAGTAGTCCCGGATTGCAGATCACATGCTGGACCAGCAATACTAATGCTTGCAATGTTTTACTGTGGAGTCCCACCAGCTCTGCTGGAGCCAGCATCTCGGACATGACACTGTCCCCTGCTCTTTCAGGGACTGAGAAGCAGCAGCAAAGTCAGATGTCCGGGGTGGGGACAGGGGCAGGGTATGAGTTGAAGGCCATCATTTCCTGGCTGTAAGGCAGAGCTTCCTTCGTGGCCTGTCCTTATTTCTGTAGACAGGACTCGTCCTATATCCAGGTGTCAGTGAAGCCTACTGACTTCAAACCTGGAAAACTAAAAGAAAGGTTGGAACTCGGAATGCAGAGCATCCAGAGGACAAGACTTGAGTGAGGCTTCTAGCCTCATGGCATTCTTCTTCATCTGTCTTCAGAGGCTTCAGGACTGGCTTCCTTTCCACCGTTCCCATCAAACTTTGGTTCAGTAAATCCCCACTTGTAGCAAAGGATACTTGATTACCACCAGCACAATTCTTTCTCTTCATCTGGGTAATTAAAAGATTAAATGCCTCTTAGGAGGCTGTGGGAGTTCTTTTCTCTCCTTTGGGGCAAGAATGAGTCAGTCGTATCCTCAAATACCATATCCCCACATACCATATCCTGAGCTCCTGAGCTTCAGAAGCATCTGCCCAAAACAGTCTTCTCTGTTCTCAAGAAGATGGGGAAATTGAGCTTGCTCTCTGTGGTCCTGCATTCCAGCAGAAAGAATTATAAAGGTGCTAACTGGCATGTTTTCTCCCCTGTGAGGTACATCACGCTTCTGAAAGCTGAGAAGAGGGCATCTGGAGCTCAGCAGACAGTATCCTTAGCAAACCCCAGTCAACCAGCCACCCTATAAACAGATTCACATTTTCCCACCAACCCTTTGGGGTTTTCATGGGTCTCTGATCACAAATCTTCAGGGAAATCTTAAGTGGGTGGCGGGGTTCATACCGTTAATTGAGTCATTTGTTTCCAGGATGTCAGCTTTTACTGCTATTTCTATTCTGAACACTGACTCATACTGTTAATTTAAACTGTGTGTGTAACTGTGGAGATTTCACTACCTTTGACATTCGTTTTGACCCAGAAAGACTAATTTCAGAACAGAGAAGGGAAGGTAAGACATACTTCACTCCCAGCACTCAGCTACTTTACATAGACAAACGTTTCTGTTGGCTTTTTGGTAGGAATCCCCACTGGTGCCACTTTCTACCTTGTGGCCTATGAAGTTTGGAAGATGAGGCTCTGGAAGAAGAGAATCACATGCCACCTCTTGCTGAGTAACTGACTCTGTATCAACCTTGAAACTGAGCTCTAGTTTACCAATCTTTAAGAGAAGATGATGGACCCACATGATCCCTTCCAGGACTGGCTTGTTGACGAGATCTGTGACATCCCAGAGAAAGACTTCCTGTCTAACTTTTCCCAAATGTACTTTCACAACACTAGTTTACTCCTTTATCAGTTCATTCAGCAAGAATCCCCTGAGCATGTCTGTTGGTCCCAGGGAAGGGTCAGTTGCTTGAAGTGCTGTACATTGCACTAGTTGTGGTTGAGAGCATGGTTCTGGTCCAGAAGGCTTAGCTGAGAATCCTGGTCTTATATCATGCAATAGCTGGAGGAACTTAGAAAGGATCTGTGCATCAGTGTTATTTGTGCTGAAAATATGACCGAATGGCATCTAGTCTACAGGGTTATTGTAAATATAATGAATTAACTACAGAAAACACTTGGCCTATTCCTGGCACATTAAAATACATTAAGTTGTTGTTGTCTTTAAACTCATAAGTAGAATCAACATGTTCATTGTCTTCATAGTGCAAAGAATCTTATGTGAGATCAGATATTAATCAGCACTCAAAGATTAAGATATAATTATGGCTAATCTTACAAATATATGTTGCTATAACAGCCTGTAATAAGGGTGCTTAATCCAATTCAGGAATGTTGCCTTAACATTAGGCTTAGAACTGATAAATTAGTTATATTTCTTAAAAGAGTAAGAGGCACACCTTAAACAAGGACAATGAAAGTAAAGAACGGAAGGACCATGTTCCAGCAGCAGGACTAGCACATTCAAAGGCCTGTGAAGGAAGGCAGCAACTGCGGTGCCTGATGCTGAATTCCAGAGGGGCTGTGACTGTACTTTTCTGCCTCCTTGAAGATGGGCATGGCCTTGTGATTTGCTAGTGGAAGGTGAGCACATGTGTGTGGTTGTGCCCTGACTCGCTGGAAGGCTCAAAAGCTATTAAGCAATATCAGCCATGTCTTCTTTTCCCCATCAGTGCATCAACGCTCCCCAACTCCCCAGTCTACCGTTGCTGACACACACCGGATATACAGCCTGAGCAAGGAATGAGCCTCTAAGCTCTCAAGCTGCTGAGACTTGGGGATGGTTTCTTGTTCTAGTTTGACCTGACTGATAGGAAAGATTAGTTTGACTGATAGTAAGAAAGTCAGGGGAGCATTGGGTGAGACAGGGAGGTAAAAGATAGTGAAGAGCTTTGCAGGCCAAATTTAAGGAGAATCATTACCATGCTGACAGTTAAAGAGAATCACTGAAGAGTCTTAAGTAAAACAAAAAGGACTTGAGTGTGGAGAAATAGCAAAAAATGTCTAATTCCAAAAATAGCCTTAGCAAAAGGCTTGGATCCACATTTCATTCACCATCACCATCAACAGAATTCAGTTCTATCTAATGGAACAGCCATTTAAAAAAAACAAAACCCAATTCCAAATGTTTTATCACTAAAGTTATGAATGAATTTACTTCATAGGAAAAAAATCAAAGAATTACCCCAACACACACCATCTCAGGGAGAGTCATCTAGAAAGTACATTTTCAGTGTCATTTTTTCAGGGCATGAATCCCGCCTCCCCATAGTGCATTATGATGCAATTATCACATTTATTATTAAGAAATGAAACAGGAAAGTGAACTCAGCGTTTTCAGTTTGCCTTTGTGGGAAGTTCTATGAACAAAATTCATAGTTGGAGAAAGGTGTGTTTGGATCCCAGCATTCCATTTACCAGCTGAGTGACCTTGCACAAGTTGAGTTTGCTTAAGCCCAGATTCTCTCATCTGTACAGACCAAGTATTGACCCCCGTATCTCAGGTAAGTGAAGAGTGTACAATAAGTGCAGATACTTGGGGCACCCAGTAGGCAGGTGATCGTTAACTGTTAACCTCTTGTTAGAAGGATTATAGGACAGGGATACTGGCAGTGTTTTAGTGTAACAATCTGAGATGTGCTTCTGTCTATCCACTCCTCTTTTCCTATCCATCCAAAGTGCTCTAAGAACAAGATGCAGAAGCTAATTGGGAGTTGCGATTCCTCGCCTCCAAATAAAGTTCCTATGTTGGATTTTTACTCTAGAAAACTAAATAAGAGCCCTTGCTTCCTATTTTATGGTGGCCAGTGAACACAGGGCAGGGAGAAAGGGAACAAAGTAGATAGTCCTGATCTGGGGGGAGGCTCTCCTGATGTAGCTGCCTCTGCTAGCAGACTAGGCGAGGGCAGACTGCATGTCTCCCCCCGACCCTTTACCAGAGTGTGCCTGCCCACTCCTGTACACATGACTGAGGTTAACCTACAAGATCTTCTGGCAAACCAACAAATAATATAATTTTGCAGCATTGGCTGAGCATAAACAGTACTTCAGGATCTCTGTGAAAATTACAATGTAGTGTGAAAATAACATGGACTTCTGTTGGTAAAAAAAAATCACATAGAATTATTATGGTTTATCATATACATTCCTAATAGAGGATTACACGTACAGGTGAGCAAAGCACCATGTTCCCCATTCAAGTTTATCTCCCTTCCTTGCATTTCCCAGTACAACTTTCATCTCATAGTTACCCCCTGGATAAGGACTGCAGATGGTACAGACACAACCTCTGATTATCAGAACAAGTCAGATATGGTGTATCATAGTGATATATATCATTTCTTCAGCACTCATTGTGGGCACCACACAGTGCAGAGCATGGTAGAATTCATTTTTAGATAACAGCCTTATTGAGATGTAAATCACATACCTGCAATTTAGCATTTCAAGTACATAATTCAGTGGGTTTAATATATTCATAGAGTCATGATGCTATCGCAATTTTAGAACATTTTCATCACCCCAAAATGAAACTTTATGCCCATTAGTAGGCACTCCCCATTTCCCCACAGCTATCCCAGATCTAGACAACTATCAATGTACAGATTTGCCCCATTCTGGCCACTTAATATACATGGAATTATACAATATATATTTTTTGTGATAGCTTCTTCACTTAGCATGTGGTCAAGGTCAACCTATATTGTAACATGAGACCATATCTCATTGATTTGGTTGAATAATATTCCATTACATGGCTAAAACATTTTGCACATCTTCATCAGCTCATGGACTACTTGCTGTGTTCCTTTGGAAATGTCACATTTCCTTCATTTTTCTAGTTCCTTGAAGTCTTGTATTGGTATCTTCTCAGTTAAAGAAGTGACCCTCACCTTCAGTTTCTACTGACAAGTTTGGAAGTGAAACACAGCCCCCAGACAGCCCAGCTGATGATCTGGAGGGTCTCCTGAGCCTTTAGTATGGACACACCTACTCTATAGCTTGTCCCTTTTTGGAGCTGTGGAAGAGTTATTAGAACTGTATGCTATGAGCTCTAGCTTGATCCTGCAAATCCAGCTCCAGTGTTACGGGCTTCCCATTGGTTTTCACTGAAATATTCTCTGTGCATCGTCCCAGCTCTTAGACAAGCTGACGTTTGTATGTGCTCAGAAGTCATCTGCAGAAGTTTGCTCTGTTTTTCCCCTGCAGGGGAATGTGCAAGGAGCCAAGTACAGGGAGTAATATATATAAGGCACCTACAGCTTTAGGAATTCCCACCAGCCAGTCATAGACGGGTTTCCATAAAGTGGTGAGTAGGATGCACAGGCTGTTATCTAAAAATGAATTGTACCATACTCTGAACTGTGTGGTGCCCACAATAAGTGCCCAAGAAATGATATTTATCACTATGGCGCACGGTATCTAACGTGTTGGATTCCTAGCCCTGGTTTCTATGTGTCTCTGCCTCTCTTCCCTGTTCCTAGCCTTTTCTTGCCTCTCAGCCATGTCAGTCACCTCAGTAGTTTGATAAGGTAGGAAAAAATGGGCTTTTGGGCAATGTCTGCCTATCTGGGCGAGTCTGAGGCCTCCTCGATAGATTCCTACTTTCTCCCATTGGAGAAATTGAGGCCTGAGAGATCTCTCTTGGTGCTTGCTTGTGTTAGCTTGGGGGAAGAGGGTGTGCAGTGCTCATTTTATCTCTTGTGGCATTCTTCACTCTGAGGGTCCACAGGGACTCCCCCGAACCCTCACAGAGGTGTGTTTGCCTGTGAGTGGCTGTTAAACGTCATGCTTTCCTAGAGAGACAATGAGAGAAAACATCTTGTTGATGTTCCTTTATTGTAACAGTCATTTCTGTTCCTACAACAATGCTATGAAGTGAACAGTCTCACTGTTCTTAAGCTGATCAGAGGAGGTAGTCCATACTAGGTCAAACATGCAGAAAATCATGAGACTGGGACTAGGACCCATAAATGCTTCACTGTGGATTCTTGGGCAGCCTGGAATTCAGCAATAGCCTCTGTTTTGGACATTTATCCAATTGCCAGACCCCCAACTCAATTGCTTTCATAATAGGATCCTTTCAGATGATATGGACAACCTACCAGTTTCTCAAAAGACTTAAGGTTTCTGAACAACCCAAATGTTGAGGCTCTATAACATGTTTTAAGAAAGGTTCAGGGCAGGGGACTAGAAAAGAGCATCAGCCTCCATTGCCAGCCGCAGAGTTAGCACTTGACTGCATTTAGCTGTTCAGTGTCAGGAGAATAAAAGCCAAAAGACTTCAAGTAGTGGAATGGTTTCTCTGCAGGTGCCTATCCCTAGGTTAATGACACAAAGTTCTTTAAGCCTACTCTTTCAAGGACTTTTCTTCTTGACTTACTATTTGAAAAAAATCAAAATATTGAAAAATTTCAAAGGTTGCTTTTCTGATGACAAGCAAACAGATGAATGGATTGGTTTTCTCCCATTTGTTTTGGTTTGGTAGAGATCTGAGAGATATTTTACATCCCTGAGAAATTCCAAGTTTCCCTCAAAGCTCTTATCTGACATGTAACCAATTTTTGAGTCTGTCTGGGCTTATCCAGGATATAGCTACAGATTGTTCATTGTCAGAAAAAAGATTTTTGCCCCGAGAATTATACATGTATATCTCTCAAAGGATGCTCGGCAAGAAATGATCAATGAGAGAGGGCTGGATGCTCATTCACAAATGTCAGCAGGCCATTTCTTTACAGCTGACTGCTGGGCTTCTCTGAAAGCTAAAAAGGAAGGAGACTTAGAAGTTCTCATCAGGCTTGGAGTGAGGTTAAATAGAGGTCATAAAAATGCAGTGATGAGTTGATACTAAACTCCCAAAGATCTGTGGTATACCTGTTTGCATTCCTGGATTATTAGCAATGGCCCATGCAAGCCTTAATTTTCTCCTAAAAATGAGAATGTAATTGTTTTCATCATTGAATCGTAATTAGCCACTGTCACATTGTATTAGTTTATCAGATTACCCTTTATCACATCTAGAAGACAATAAGGTTTTAGAGGAATACTAAACTAGTGTTTAACCATGCTCAGTAGTATAATTAATTCTGGTTCCTTTTATACTAAAGGTGGGAAATTGTTTGCTAGAGGTAAGCCAGTTGGATGATTTGTCCTAAGGAGGGTCACAGTCAGGGAGGTTCAAGGGCTCCTTACATTGAGTCTGTGGTGCAGCACTCCTATGAGTTCCTCAGACACCTTTAAAATTATATGCTTGTCTCTTAGAATAGAGCTTATGAAGGATTTAAATGAGGACTCTTCTTAGACATAAAGCTCTTGTCTTCCACATTGTTGCATCTTCTACAGCATCTGGCCCATGCCAGATGCTCAGAAATACTTGTTCAATTTAAGAATATGAGCATGGGGAATGCATACTGACCTGAACTTCTGGACCAACTATCAACACTAACTGCTTCTTTATCTTGTGTCTACACAAGGGGAGGAAGATCCATGTTTGGGTTCTAGAACAGTCTAATCCTTCTTCAAGCCAATGGGAAGAATTTACCATACATTCCAGGTACTTCTGAGGCCAAGGATTTTCCTATAGAGGAGCTTTCTCTAGTGCCTTTTACCCAGAATTCCTCTGATATCATGTTTCACAAAAACCTTCATCTGCACAGCATAGGGAGATCTGATCATATAATTAGTCAAATGCTGTGGTTTGAATCTGAAATGTCACCCACAGCATTTTGTTGCCTAATTGACGGAGCTCTTTGGGGAGGCTGCAGCTTAGTGGTGAAGGAAGGACATATTCAAGGTTATAGCTTGGCCCTTCCTTCAGGCCTCTAACTCTCTGCTTAGATGTAGATATAGAGGGACTCTGGAGGGTCCATGATATGGACCCTCCTGCCACCATGAACTCTGCCATGTCTTCTCCACTGTGACAAAAATGATACCCTCCGGAGTTGTGAGCCAAAACAACTCTTTTACAGCAATGCAAAAGTAATAAATATGTCAACATATGCAGACGCCAAGTCTAGGTCTGAACAACGTAAAGATATATAAGCTTGGCCAACTTTGCTCTCCCATTTCTCCCAGGGAAAATTGTGGGGGTTGGGTGAAAGGAAGCCATTTCAAGCCCTTCCCTTGGAAGGGTCATGGGAAGGGGGAACGTCTTGTCCTCTGCACTCTCTGCCCTTGTAGATACCTTCTGAAATACTGCCTCTCTTTGGACCTATGACCAGTCTTCACTTCCTCTTTAACACATGGTGCCTTTAGGCTGGATGGCTCTCAGCCTGCTTCTGAGATAGGTTTGAAACTGGATGATTTATGTTGCTTCTTCCCTGGCATAGGGCATGACTATCTCTGGCAACCTGTTTCAGGCCCTCTCTTTTTGTCTGAATCCTCCCTTCTGCCCCTTCCCTGATCTGACCCTCAGCCCAAAGAAACTTACTGAGGCCACGGAGAAGCTCCTCAAGGTTTCAATCCAGCATCACACCTGTGCCTTGCTTCTTGATGACTCCAATGGCTTAGCGCTTTAAACATGAAAACTTCAAAAAGATTCATTTGTTCTCTGATTCATCTCCTTCCCCTATAGTTCTTTTTAGAGAAGGGAAAACTAGGTTCCTTGCATTCAATGGATGATGGGGGAAGGAATAGAAGAAAAATATGGTAGAGGTATACTGTGAAAACAGTGGGGTTATCTTTTCAGCGTTTATTTGCATTCTGATCCTTTATAATGTGATACTGTTGCTGCTCCAGTGAGAAGTGGAATCTACCTCCTTCTCTTGCGAAGGGACTGATCCTGTGTCTCACAGAGTGTGGAGGTATTGACATTGGGCGACTCAAAGTGAGGCCTCAAAAGTCTTTGTAGCTTTTGCTTCTATTCTCTTGCAGTAGATGATGACACAAAGAAGCAGGCAGCCTCTCTAAAGAGGAGAAATTAAATGAAAGTAGAAGCCCAGACAGCAGGACCAATCTACTTTCCTGGGTGGAGACCACCTTAGACATAAGCACAGCAGGGCCATCAAGTCGCTGAAGACACATTACCCTAGGCAGATGAAACAAAAAACTTTCCATGTCTGAGTCCAGCCCAACTGAGTATTCAAAGAATCCTATGCAAGTAAAGTTATTTTTATATTAAGTCATTAAGTTGTAGTGCGGTTTCTCTTGAGACGAGACAACAGACAGACGTAAGTAGCATAGGAAAATGTAGGCAGTGCCTCAATGTTATTATGTTATGTCTCTTAAAGTATTTTATTTATTATTATTTTTAATGGGTGTGAGTGTGAAGTACGCCCCTGTCATGCAATCCCCACAGAGGTCAGAAGTGGGCATTGGATTCTCCTGAAACTGGAGTTGTGGGTGGTTTTTAGCCAGCATGTGGGTGCTGGAAATTGAACCCAGGCCTTCTGCAAAAGCAGCCAATGTTCTTAATTGGTGAGCTGTCTCTCAGCTCCCTGTTATAGTTATGTCTTAAGTCTAGTTTATAGTGATTTCAACATATCCTAATATCTACATTTCAGAAAGTCTGTTGGGAAAGTTTACTACAATTAAATTTGGCATTTCTCTAAGACTTCTGAGGAAAAAGACAGAGATTGGGATGGCAAGGTTGACCTCTGGTTATTAGTTTGAGTCCCATGAGAAATTTAAGGAAGGATGATCAACCCCGCAAGAATTTACCCATTTTGATGTCATGGTCCTGGGACATCAAAATAAACCCACCCATGAAAACACTCACAATCTAGTTGGTGGGAAAAAAATTGATAGAACATATTTAAATGAATTTTCCTTCAAAACCGGAGTCGAATCTTGTATCTGTGTTCTGTCTTCTATTGCTTTCAGTATAGCCTTGAAATTCTCAGAGAAAGAACTATCAGCACAAAGCACATATAATGCATTCATTTAAATAGCCCCAATGATTTATTTTCTATGTAACTTCTATTGATCATGACAACTCTTATGTGATCTGTTTGTTAGTTCTGGGATTGCCTGGTGATATTGATCAAGTAGATTCCTTTGTGAGAAGTTACATTGATTAGTTTCCTGACAAGCTATTCAAGCCACTTGCAAAGCTGTCACTGGTGATATTTGCCATCAGAAGAGTTGGGCTCACCCATAATGTCTCTCTGAAAGGAGACCGAAGGGAAGACAGATGAATGCGGACTGCATTCTCTGTGCTAGGTAAACATCCCAGTGATCCATCTCATAGCTGCTTTTTCCAAGGGGAGAAGATTAATATCCATGCGGTGAGCACTCTCCCTTCCCCTTGACTTCTGCACTAGAAAATCCCTCTGAAACACCCAAGGCTAAGAGGAGACAGGTGCGCTCGTTTGAAGCAGCCTTGGAGTACAGGGTTCTCACAGCCATTCTCTTCTGTTCCTCCACAGAATGGCAACTGCCCCAAATCCCTGTTACAAAACCCCAGATCTGGACGGGAGATAATAAATATGCTTTGTCATGAAAAATTTAATGTGAACAAGAGAGGAGCTAGAACAATGGGCCTCAGAGCTTTCTGACAAAAGAATTCTAAAACACAAGTACAAAGGACACATGACAGTTCTTGTTTCTTTACAACTAAAATTAATAGCTTATACATCTGAAAGGGAACAAGAGCCCTGTTTAAAGGCTGACTCTTATAAGAGCTAGGCCAGGATCTCTATCATGGGGTGGGGGGGCAGGCAGGGGAGGGGTGGGCAGTGCCGGTACCAGAGTCTGACAGTGACTGACACAGCACGTTTTCCAGAGCTCATTCCCCTGGAACAGAATTCAGAACAGTTCCATGGATTTGGCTGACAGTGTGACTGCTTGTGGGCCTGCTTGGGAAATCCCAGGTAAAGGAAGTCTCTAGGTGATGCGCCAGGCTTGCCCCTTGGGTCCATTTGCTATGATCTTTGAATTCGGTCAGGGCCATTAGTCCTTTAGCTTTATGGTGAAATAGCTCAGTTGTCTAATAACAACGAATGAGCCACTCACTAGCAATATGACCCTGGACAAGCTGGATACCCTCTCTGGATACCTCTGTTTTGAGGATTAAACGAGAGAAGACACATACACTGATTAGTTGATATGTTTTAATAGTGGTTGTGTGTTCCTTAAAATAGAAAATATTCCTGTGAGTTAGGCAATGCCTCTGCTCTTTAAAGAGGAAGCAGTGTGTATGTTGGGAGAAACCCAGAGATGGAACAAGTATCAAATTGAACATCAAGTTAAAACTGAAAAGTATAACCGAAATGGACCACTTTTCTATTATTTCCCAGTGAACAATATCAACCACAAAATAACCCCAGTGATACCAAGTTAGGGGTTTTGTTGTTGATTACAGTAACTGGAGGCCAAGGGAATGCTTACTCTTCGACTAACAGACTGAAAACCTAAAGAGTCTTTTCAGAGTAGGGATGGACTATAGCGTGTTACCAGTCACCAGCCACCCTGCATTCTGCCTTTGGCTGGACAAGCACCAGAGACAGAAAGACACTGCCCCTACCACAATTTTTACGCAGGAAGAATGTGACTTGTTTTTCTTTCAAAAGAAAGATAATCATACAAAGACGAGACATTACTTTGAATTTGTAACCACTCTGAATTATATATTCTTGCCACCAGAATTCTTTATTTAAGCTTCCCACTGTCCAGAGTTAGATGTGTTTAAGAGGCTTCCCATCTTCATCCCAGAGCAGAGATGCTGAGGCTGGAGTCCTTGATTCAAGACCACATAGATGGTACCAGGAGGCTCAACACATGGCCTTGGACCTCTAGGTCTAACCTTCTTTATTATAAATTTTTTAAAGTCTAGTAATATCTCAAATTTAGAAAGTATCAGAAAGGAAACGGATGGAAAATATGCTGTGAAGTTCTTTGGTTAGTGACTCATTTGTAGGCTAAGAGATGAGTCACCAGGCTAACAGATGAGTCACCAGTCAAGCAAGTGCAAGTGGGATTTCCTCGCAAGGGCGATAAAGAAAAAGTCCCTGTGGCTAGAGCCAGCAACTCTAGAAATATCCTGTCACTAGTCCCTCCCTGGAGCCACCTTCCCTCCCTGCAGCTTCTCAGCTTTCCTGGAAACTGGCCACAGGCAGGACAGAATGCTGTACTCTTCTTCACACACGTGTTCAGCTCCCGAAGAGCTTAAGCTTAAGAAAAAGATATTTTTACTTGTTTATGTGTTGTATTTGTGTGTGTGATGTGTGCGTGTGTATGTGTGTATGTGTGTGTGTGTGTGTGTGTGTGTGTGTGTGTGTGTGTAGGCCAGAGGTCCATACTAGGTGTCTTCCTCAGTCATTCTCCACCTTACTCTTTTGAGTCAGGGTCTCTTGCTCAACCCAGAGTTCATCAGTTCAGCAAGACTCACTGGCCAGGAAACCCCAGAGATCCTCCTGACTCTGCCTCCCCAGTGACAGGATTACAAGTGCAAGTCACTCTGCCAGCCTATCTTTTACGTGGTTGTGGAAGACCTACCTAAACTCAGTCCTCATGCTTGTACAACAAGCATGTTACCAGACTAAGCCAGCTCCCCAGACTCAATGTGTACTTTTAGAAATTCTTTTCTTATACATAATCTTCATCCATTTACAGTGCTGACAGGTCTATTTTCAAGCATCAGGAAATACAAATGCTTGTAAAGAGTTTTTTAGTCATTTTTCTACCTCCTAAAAAGTGAAGCAGAGCCCCACCCTGTGTCTCTTATCTTTCTCCATCAAAAATCAAAACATTGCTAGGAAGGAATCGAGTTGCTGTTGTCATGTGGTGCTTTGCTCTATTGACAGTCCTCTGGGACAATAAGTGGAAACTGGATTTATCCATTCTAGGAAACATTGAATATTCCATAATAGCATTATGATAGGCCTTGCTTGGTCTTTTCCTTATTGACAGGGACTATAGTCATGTGATGTTTGGTTTGTTTTGTTTTCGTCATGGCAAGTAACATGGTAATATGCTTGTTTATAAAGGTCCAAGGGCCAAGATTACATTACATAAATTCCTAAAAAAGAGATTTCTGGGATAAAAAGATATATAAATGTGTATATATATATTTTTCAAATTTGAGGCATGCTGTCACTTATACAAATAAAATTCATAAGGATTAAAGATTTAACTATTAAACATAAAATAATAAAATTTTCATCACACAGAAGAGGCTCGACTGGCTACTGCAAGTCTCTGAATATAAACCTTGGTGTGTGAATCCGTATTAAAACCAAGATGGAAAGTCAACTTTTGAACTAAGCTTAAGTTAAATTTGTAGGTGAACTGGGTGACAGAGGAGAGAAACAGGAAGAGGAGAAGGGAAGAAGAAGGAAGGGCTTGGAAGGAGGAGAAGAAAGATCTAAACATGCAGCTTTCTACTTTGATTAGGAAGTTGCTGGGCCCCAGCGACCAGGAAAGCACATCGCTCAGGTGCCTGGGTAGACATTTTCACATGTAGTCAGCTTTCTTCCCAGCCAGGAGCAGCAGACCAAGTGTGGCAATCAGGCTGGTGTTCTCAAGGACACGGCTGGAGGGAAAGCGGTTGCTTGGTTTGTTTCCAAGGGCTTCAGTATTTTGAGTGAGATCTCCAAAGTGAGGGAGAAGGCCAGCTTTTCTAATGTCTGGAAGAAAGTCTAAGATACCAGGAGGAGAAAAACAAAGGACAAAAAGGCTATCAAGCATGTGGGAGGCGACTGGGGAAGGATTTTCTTTTCTTTACTTTTTGTTTATTCAGTGCTAGATATGGAGGCCAGCCTCTTGCACACGTCAGACAAGCGATCGACGCACCACTGAACTAACTACACATACCAGCCCAGGAACTGACATGCTTGGTGGGAGTGCCCCCGCTAGGGATTTGCCAGAGTGGCTTCCTGGTCTACCTCAAACCCTCCAGAAAAGCCTCCCTCTTTACTAGGCTTTGGAGTCTAATTCTGTTTGGGGAAGGGCAGAAGATTCTAGAAGGCATGTGGAGATGTAAGAGCTCTGATCTCATAGTGGCTAGAGGTTTCTGTAAGGTTCTGGGTTCCACCTGGTCTTCTCTTAATAAACCGGTCTTATTAGCTCCCAGTGGAGTCTCTGGTCCCTTCTGTCTGCTGGGTCTCCGAACCCTGACCTTACAGTTTCCAAGAGACACTTCTGTCTGTCCAGACTATGAAGTGCTGTTCAAATGCTGGATTAAAAATGAAATCACATCCCAATCTTCAACCTCTAAAAAGCATCACTCATGGGTTTACAAAGCCTCTAAAGAAAGGAAATTTTTGACCAAATGATCAAAGCAGCACTCAGAGTAGGATGGCTGATTGAATATTGACCTCCGAAGGTACTGTAATTGCATCTTATTGGCAAATCATTACAAGTTTATCTTAGTGATAGAAAGCACAGATTGAAATTAGAGGCACTTACTTCTGTGGGCCAAGTGAATAAATTGCAAGCCAAATCACTGTGGCCCTTCAGCACATTGTGGAGATACGGTGTGCGGTAGGAGTGGGGGCCCTTGCTGGAAAGAGTCAGGGTTGGCTTAGTCAGGCCCCCTGGGGCTGTGGATGGCAGGCCCTTCATGGTGGGATCCCTCTCTTTCTCTTCAGACATCTCTCTTGTTCCCCCAACCCCATCAGCTTGACCTTCCTCTAATTGCTTTCTCTTTCCCGTTTGTTCAGGTGAGCATAGTATATTGGTTCAAAGTTCAGATTCAAATTGTGCAAACTGTTTCTTTTGTGCCGTGGCTTTTCTTCTTTGACCTGACCCCATGAACTAAGTGGTATTAGTTTCTGAACTCTAGATGTGAGGTGTCTCAAGAACTTTTCCAACAACGAGGCAGTGCATTTGGCCCCCACCCCTCTGGGTCCAACTGGTTAAGTAAACAGAGTATGCTCTCCAATTAGAATAATTAGAGTTTATTCGGGCTTTACTTAGAAAGGATTTATCACTGGGGAGAGGGACAGCATTCTCCTATTGAGGTCTACATTTTGATCAGAACTGCAGTGAACGCTAATGCACTCTGCCAAGATGGCCACCAGCTGCCCAAGCAAACATCTCCAATGGGGCATTCACTGCTTTCCCCCTAGGCCCTCCCCCTCAAGTTACTGGTTGGTTAGAAAGTGATTGACTCAATTGGCTCCATTTATGTCAATCAAATTCTTAGAGGCGTGTCTTGCCACTGCTCTGTCACTCCCAGCTGCTTTTGGATCCAGCATGTGCACCTCCGTAGGTGTATCCATCCATCGAGCCAGAGGAAATTCCATGTAAATGTACCATCCATGAGGGAATGACGGCTTGCCTAGAAGTAGTCAAAAACTAAAAAGGAGTAATATTTGTTGAGCATAATCCCAGCATTCGGATGACTGAGTCAAGATCATGTCCAAATTGAGGCTAGTCTGGGGTATATAGTGAGACTGGGTAAAATATGTTTTTAATAAGATATAAAGTAGCTATAAGCAGAAGACCTAAAACTCTTTATAAGCTCCACGGCGAGGCACACCTGTGACTTTACAGTCTACTTCTTGCAGGTACTGGCAAATGTTTTCTGTAAGAGGCCTAATAGCAAATATTTTAGGATGGATGGTCTTTGTCATAACTAACTCTACTGCTGTCAATCAATAGCAGCCAGAGGAAATAATAAATGAATGAACATGGCTGCCTGTCAATAAAACTTTATTTGCAAATCAGTTGACAGATTTGACTGATGGTCATTTTACTGACCACTGTTGTGGAATACAGGCTGCTTGAGGTTTGCAGACTGCCATTATTCCCAGAAGGACTGTAGGGATATAGAGTAAGTCCCCAGTGGATGCCACCTGGTCCAGAACCCAGGTAGGTAGGAACCATCAGTAGGAATAATTTTCTGCCCTTATCAAACAATGTTAACTCTGGCTTCTGCAGACATCTGCACTCATGTGCACATACCCCCACACAGGTACACACACACACACACACACACACACACACACACACACAATTGATAATAAGAAGAATAAATCCTTAGGAAAAAAGTTCCATTCCTCCCAAGATGACTGTTTGATCATAGCTCAAACATCTGGGAAGTGCATGCCACACAGATTATCCATCCCCCTCAAAGGGCATGTCTCAAGGGATTGGTGGCATTTTGTAGATTTCTGTTCATTTGACTAACAGAACAATAAATGTATAACTTTCCAAATACTGAGCTCTAGACCAAGTGAACATCTTTTATCCACCTCCCCTGCAAAAAGTTCCATGGACATTTTTTCTCCTAAACAGTGTAAAGTTATCTTAAATATATTCACACTAGTAAGCACGTGAACATCAAGACTTTGAACAGCCTCTCACCTAGCTGGAAGCACCAGTCACACTCGTTTTATTTTCATTGTTCCTGTGAAAAGCTATCCATGAAACACAGTCTGCATATGTACACATAGAATATTTTTCCTGTTATTCATTTGGAATGAGAGTAGCCACAGAGAACTAAACTTCTCTTGACCATCATGGGGATGAAGTTTTTAGGATTAAAAACCCACCTTTCCCTCTTTTCCGATAAATACCCCTTCAAATTATTTGCAAATATCAATACTGTGTTTGGGTCTAAGGAAGAAGCAGATACACATCTCATGGCATTCCCGCCCTCAGAGACTTTAAACATCTAGTGGGAGACCATATAAGACCACAAAAATGTAGAAAACTGCACGTGGCCTTCTGGTCCCAAACCATTCACAGTACTTCTGATGATTTTTAATGGAATGATCAGATAGAACATCAGAAATGTTCCCCTGTAAAAGACCAAAATAGAAATCTTTATTCTTGTCAAATATAAATATATAATAATGATTGTTTACATTTATGTGTTGTTTTAAAATCTTCTAAAACACTTTACTGTATTACTTGTCTGCATCTTCCTTCCATGAAGTAGAGATATTCAAGCAATGATTCCCTTGTCTTATAGACTCACAGACTGAGGTCCAGAATTGGTAAGCATTTTGCCCAAGGTCATAAGTTAGTGAATGGGAAGACTAAAATATATCTCCTGGTTCCTAACTCTTTGGTGTTTCCATTAGACAAAGTTATCTTTCCCCTGACAACGTATAGCTGACATTTAGGAATGCAATGAGCTCTCTAATAATGTGGGCCTGAGCTCTCATCAAGGCTGAATAAAACAGAACTCTCTTGAGCTATCTCAAATAGAAGAAGTAACATATACAAGGGAGCCGCTTGAGCATCAAAACTAGAAGTATATTTAAACTCCCTGAGAATTTGTAAGTTCTCAGCAATAGCAGCCTCCCTTCTGTCTCTCAGGGTGGTCTCACTCATCTTTTCTCACCTTCTACACCCAGGTAACCCCCACTTACAAATGGCCAAAGCCGGCTAGCAGCCACTGCCTCTGGATCTACAGATGCCACTGATCCAGAGCCTCCTTCCACTGACCAGTGCCCCCTCAGTCTTCAAGTTCAGTTGTCAGGAGAAACAGCCAGGTTTTGGGCTAAATCTCTCAGAGTTAGAGGTTAGGCATGAGGATCGTCCTAGGTGCCTTTGCAGAGGCTATGAGCTGGCTTTGCAAAATGACCTTCATGTGGGTTTATTATTCCAAATGAGTGAAATATTCCAGATAATGTACTTAACGAAATAGTAATGCCAACACATAGTAAAAGACTGATAATAGTTGTTCTTATAGACTTGCAGCAAATATCTGCTCGTCTTGCATGAACTTAACCACCGACAGTTAAGAAGACGGGAAGGAGTAAGAAATATTAACCCTATCAAAACAGCTTTCTATTCAAAAGGACTGCTGTCACCTGAAGTGAGATGAGAAAGACAGAGCCCTGCCATCATTTCCTTAGTCTTGCTCTCTTTACGCCTTTCACAACATGATCCCCCAAAGGGAATATTATTCAGCCATTAAGAAAAATGAAACTGCAAAATTGGCGGGAAAATTGATGGCCTTAGAATGTATGATATCAAGTGAGGTCATCCAATCACAGAAAGTAAAAACTGAATCTTCTCCCTCATACTTGGATTCTAGTGTATAAGGTATTTGTGAGCAGCTGTAAGTGTAGGCAGGCATAGGTGACACTTAGGACACCGTGAAGGGGTGAGATTAGTTGATAAGGAAAAGCAGAATGGAGCGAAAGGACTCATGAGTCTGGAAAGAAGATACAAAGCTAATGGTTTTGCTAGTTTTATCTCTTTCTCTTTTTTCCTTTCCTGGGAGATAAAAGCATAAAAATATAATTGATAGTGAGAGCGTGAAACCCTAAGGGAAGCTCATGGCTTCAGCGTGGCCATTTTTTCAAAGGTGCCCAGAGGGAGAGGGAAAAGCCTCCTGTTCCCCCTTCCATTTCCAGGCTGGGATCCTGTCTGGCTTGAGCTTACATGGGTCTTGTGCATGCTGTCAGCACTGCAGTGAGTTCATATGAGTAACTTCTCAGCTGTCTGGAAAATCGTTTCCTTGTGGTCATCCACCACCTCTGACTCTTACAATATGTCCTCCCCCTCTTCTGTAACGGTCCCTGAGCCTTGGGTGTAGAGGTTGTGTTGTAGATGTGTTACTTAGGGCCAGGAACCTCACAGACCCTTGTTCTCCGTGTTTGATCGGCTATATGGAACTCTGTAACACTCTCCATCTATTGCCAAAAGAAACTTCTTTGATGAGTGTCAAATGGCATACTTGTCTGTAAATATAAAGGTACATAGGATGTGACAGAAGCAGGTTTTTCTCTTGGCTTTATGAGCTCTCCAGTCATGTGTGTTTGACTATGTTTACCACACATGAGTTCCCTCCCATTGAGCAGGCCTTAAGTCCAGTTAAACAGCTGTTAATGACCCCCAAGATGAAGGTGCCACTACTGCATTACTAGAGATTATTTTTTGGGCCAGTTGTTGTTGTGGTTCACGGACTTTACAGCAGAATGCACTCATTGATTGATTTTCTCCATTAGCATCTTGCATAATATCCTCTGTTACTATGAGAGCTTGTCTTCAAGGAGGAGGCTTCCAGGTCAGTTCCAGTTTGATTGCTCCAAGTCCCGTGTCCAAACCATGACCTGTCTTAGGCAATAGGTTCTTACATTTAAGTTCTGGGAGACAATCAAGTGTTGTGGGAACAGTCTGTCATTTTGGAAATCTCTTGGACTACCCTGTCTAACATCTTGAGGTTTCCCCTGCCTGGCACTGTATCTTTGTTATATAGTCTTCAGCTATATACATTGTGTGTGTGTGTGTGTGTGTGTGTGTGTGTGTGTGTGTGTGTGTGTTTAGTAAGCTTTAGAACTCATACATTTCCCTCTGGTTTTTCACACAACCTAACTTCTGCTTTAAATTGCTTCTTGTCAGGTACTTGGTCATTAGCCATATAGCAATGTGGCATAGCCAGCAACTCTGGATCACTCCTGGGTCCTCTGATGTTCTTTCCATTGTAGAAATCATTTTGTCTTCAAGTTTATGGAGATAATTCTTTGACATTGTAGAGTTTTCAGGCAATTAGGAATGGTAAATGTTTGGAGTCATATCAAATATATTTTCATATCATATCAAAATATAATTTACTCAAAACTATTTTATCAAATAAGAAAGCTAGAGAGGGCAGCAGAGAACAGGAACCATCAAACTGACAGAATGAGTCTGCTACCAAAATTATATTTGCAGATCATCATGAAAGCCTATTAAAATGCTTGCTTATCTTAAGCTCCATGAGGCATCTCCATGTCCTTCTGAGACTGTTTGTTTCTACATTCTGCTATCAAAGCTGAGTATCAAAGGCCACTCCTAAATCCTTCTCTAGTGTATTTCTTTAAAATACCACATGATTTCTTCTTGTGACCTTCAATAAAGGCTCTGAATGAAAAGATTTGCAAGCTGTTAACTATAGCTAAGTGTTTTATTATTATGTTTGTATGATTCTTATACATCACCTAGCCCCTAAAACTATACTACATGATAATACAGGAAAAAATATTAATCTTTGAGTGAATGTAACAATAGTTATATAACAGGAACTTCCAGTGCAGTATGTAGAAATATGTAAGGCAGGAAAGCCATATAGATATTAGCAATTTCAAATTATGTGATGGAAGTACCAACAGTGGATAATTGAATTTTTGAGGTGAGATTAGTTTCCAGTTGAAAATATTTGTCTTGGTTAGAGTTAGATAGACTTCTAGCCATGCAGATGGCTATGAAAATCACATGAAAACAGATCAGTTTACATTTCACTCTTAAAATTGCTTGGACAATTTTCAACCTGGGCTGGTTTAGTTAAAGTAGATACAAGTATACCTTTCACCTCTCATCAAAGAAGCTTTTTTCTTTTTTTTTTGTAACAGATGGAGACTATTTCAGAGTTCCACAACTGGTCAAATGCAGAGAATAAGTGTCTGTGAGATGCTTAACCCTAAGTGACGCTTCTTCAATGCAACCTCTGCATATAGGATGAATGCATTTCTCAGCTCTCACCGGAGAAGTTTTCTTATACAACAGATGGTGATTAACACAGAAACCCACAGTTGGCAGAGAATGTACACAGAACAAGAGACTGAAGATGCTTATTTCTGAATAGAACACCTATATCAAACTTCTGCCTCCCAAGGCTCAGGGTTCATTGAGAAGAGGAGGCAGAAAAACTGTAGGATTCAGAGGGTGTGGATAACCACAGGGAAACAGAGTTCTCTAGAGAGCTGGTCAGTTATTCATATGAACTCACACCAATGGTGATAGCATACTCAAGTTTCATGCAAGCTCAAACCAGAAAACATCCAGCATAGACATGGGGAAGTAAGTAAGCCATCCCAACCCAACCTAAGTAACTTTTGGCAGTTGATGGCTGCTGGGAGGTGGAGAGACAGCATCTTATAGGGATGGATTCTTGGTGGGCCCAGTTGATATACCCACAGTGAAGGACATTGGCGGACACAAATCAGACTCTATAAGCCGTATTAATATATAAGAGAACACATCAAATTGGATGGGGGGCAGTGGGAGAGGTGACATTAGGGGAGCGGATCTGAATACCATCAGACTACCCCGTATGAAAATCACAAAGATCCAATTTAAAAATTAAATTTAAAAAAGACAGAGGGACTGGAGAGACGGCTCAGTGGTTAAGAGCACTGGCTGATCTTGCAGAGGACCTGGGTTTGATTCCCAGCACCCACATGGTAGCTAACAACTGTCTGTAACTCCAGACCTAGGTGATCCAACACCCTCTTCTGGTCTCCAAGGACATTTCATGGCCCAAATGTACTTACGCACATGCAGGCAATATACTTATACACATATAAATAAATAAAAGATTAAAAAAAGAAAGAGAAATCTTAACCTTATAACATTCTTAGCAAAGAAGTCAAACTGTACTCCTGCCCTTGAACTTTCTTTTTCAATGTAATACAAACTCTGTGCATGAAACTGATATTCAACTTAAGACACTGAATTGCTGGGATACCACAAAAGAATGAATTATCTAATTTGAAAAATAAACTAATACTCTTTGCATGATTGCAAACTGCAACTTTGTTTATTTTAATGGAGTCCCGAGCAACTTGCCATTAGTAGCCCACTATTTCTCAAATGGTCATAATTTTTGAGAACCGAGGAAGTGGTTAATACATTTTAGAGGCAAGCTCATTTTAATGTTAGTAGCAAATTAACACATAAATATGTTAACTGCAAATAACTCCTACTTGTATATTAGGTGAATTACTGAAGCATTATTGTATGTGTTGACCCCAAATTAACATTTATGGAATTTAATAACAACATTAATATTCCATGCTTCAAATCTTATGACTAGCACTTTGCAATTTACAACCTCATATCATCTAATAGGAGAATTAATGGGAGGTAAAGTTTGCTTAATGCTAAGTGCTTTACCGCATTATGTGAGTCTCAAAACCAGTCTACAAAGCGTTTATTATTATTCCCCCACTTTATACATGAGGAAACTGCACCTAAGGCAATATCCTCTTACCTCTGTTTTCCCATATCTATTCACCATGATGTATAAGCATTTTGACTCGACAATCCAACTTTTGGTACTTTTTCCTACTTATGTATTTGCAAAGATGTAAAATTATTTATGTGCAAGGCCATTCACCTCATGACTGTAACAGAAAATCTGTAAACAGTATCATATCCATAAAGCTAGATAAAATATGGGCAATTACGGGCAGGAATTTTACTTAGGAAAAATAATAATAAAAGGAATTCTATACACAGAAAAGGGTCTTCAAGAATCACTTTAAGTGCTGAAGTGAAATGAATTACATTGTCCAGAAAATATCACCTGTCATATAAAGTGTCTTGAATCTCATAAAATAAGTCTAGACTATACATAAAACACCAAGGACAATGGTTACCCACGGGAGATTTGGTGATGAGTGACTGTTGAACTGGGCAGATATAAAACAAAAGATATTTCCCTGTTTAGAATTTTATGATTACTTTACTTGGGCTGGGCATATAGGAATATTATAAAAGTTGTGTGAAGAAGGACAGAGAGAGGGAAGGGTGTAAGAAGGGCTTAGTAGGCAGAGAAGCTAGAGAGAACCCCAGCATCTCACAGACAGCAAGAACCACAGCCAGGCTTTGAACCACAGCAGCTTACTCTCGTGTCCAGCTTTCAAGTACTCCCCAGTATTGACTCTAAGTCTCCGCAGTGAATCTACAATATAACTAAAAAAGGGCAGACAGCAAGAAACACGTGTTCTCAGGATGGTACAGACATTAAGGCTGCAAACACTGCTTTTCTCCCACCACCCCAGAACAGAATTATAACTGCACCTTACAGGCTTCTAAGGACTTGACTCTGTATTGATTTCAATTTGCCTTTCCCTCAGTCTTGCTACTTCATGAGTTTAATTTTAAACTGAATATTGCAGTTTTTCAGAGACAGTCTCTGTTAGTTCTTATAGCTGCTCAAAAAAAAAAAAAATTACCTCAAACTCAGTGACTGAAACAGCACAGTTCTATTATTTTCCAGTTCCAGTGTCCAAGTCAGGGATGCAGCCATTCTGGAGACTCAAAAAAAGGCCTGTTTCTTATTATAGTTCTTCTTCTAGAGTGCCTATGTCTCTTGGCTCATGGCCCCCTCTTTCATCTGCAAGCCAGCAAGATAGCATCAATCCATCAGGTCATCCTTAGTTCACATCGACATGATTCCATTCTCTCTCTCTTTGTCTCTTTCTGTTTCTCTTGTTCTTTCTTCTGCTCTTTTTTCCTCTCTCTCTCTGTGTGTGTGTGTGTGTGTGTGTTTGATCCATGTGAATTTGGACTTTCTGTGTGTGCAAGTGTGAAGGCCAATGGTTCGACTGAGTGTCTTTCATCTTTCTTGATGGATGGCTCTCCATCTTACGTTTTTGAGACAGGGTCTCTCACTGAATCTGGAACTCACCATGTTTGCTGGACTGACTGGCCAGTGAACCTGTGGGATGCACCCGTCTCTACACCCCAACACTGAAGTTGCGCACACAGAACCAAGTTCCAGCTTTCAAGTGGGTACTGGGAATCAGAACTCAAGTCCTCTTACTTGTTCAGGCACAGTAGCCACTGAGCCATCTCCCCAGTGCTCTCTATTCTATTTTTAAAGATCCTGTATTACAATGAGCCCATCCATATAATTCAGGACAATTGCCTTATCAAAAGTCAGCTGATCCACTACCTTAGTTCAGTCAACAATCTTAACTCATCTTCCCGATATAGGGTGCTGTATTCACAGGCTGTTGGGATTAAGAGCTGGGTATCCTTGGAAGTAGTCTGTGTATCAGAGCCCCGTATACAACTTGAAGCATGTCTGCATTAAGTGATGTGTTCCATAACATGTTATTATCACAAGTAATATGTAAAATAAACCAAGTGTTCTCATGTCAGATTTTTTAACTTTGGAGAACTGGATTAGACCCAAACGAGGTTTCTTTCCTGTGGTATTTCGGAATTTTTCTGTTAGTATGCATGGTGAATTCCCTAAGACACACTTCCTGAACAGGAGTGACATGGGATTTTCCTGACTGTAGTCTCTGAAGCCTTCTCCTCTCTGTCACTCTGAGAGTATCTCAACACATGACTGTATTCCCTTTGTGAAGACTGTTCTTTATACTTTTGTTTGTATTAGGCTTAAGGTTTTCAAGTTTGGTTTTTATTGATTTTTTTATCATTTTTTCAGAAGAATTATTTTTTTCCTATCTTCCATATTCAAACACTATCTGAGTACTTCAGGTGTAGCTGTCCCTATAAACCCATAAAATCATTCAGCCCTGGTATAGTATTTCAAATTTTTAGTGACTTCTTTACTTATTTAAACTTTTAAAAATTAATACACTTCACTTACAGAACACATTTATGCTCACAGGGAAACTGAGGAGAAAGTACGTTGAGCTAGCTCCCGTGGGCCCTCGCTGCCAGCTGCACACCCAACATTTCCCCCGTGGTCACATCTTGCACTGTGACATTTGGATAGGGATGAGGAGCCGCTGCTGACTCATCATGGGCTAAATCCCACATTTGCATATTTGATAGATTTTGACAACTATATGGTGACATGTATCCGTCATATGAAATCGTTCCTCTGCCTAAATCCCAAGCTCCATCTAATCATCCTTCCTCCCCTCCCTCCCCTCAACCCCAGCCACGAGCAACTACAAACTTTTTGCTGTCTCTGTGATTTTGCCATTTTCAGACCATTGGAGTTGTCTCATACAACCCCTAACTTTCGCAGGTTTGCCCTCTCTCATGTAGAGATACGTAGCATGGCTCTTCCATGTCTTTCTGTAGTTTGGTAGCTGTCTCGTCTTAATTTTCAAGCAGTAATAACAGCACTGTACAGACTTGATGTCTTTGCTCATTCATTCCCTTATCAAAGGATGCCTTTGTTACTTCCATGTTTTGATAAATATGAGTAATCTTGAATAAAGATTTGAACACAAGCTTTTATGCAAACATATTAATTTTACTCATTTGGGTGAATGCCTAAGGAGATCGATGCTGATGCTACTGGCAAGGTTTTGCTCACTTTTGTAAGAAACTAACAGCTCAACCTATAAACTTTTAAATCAGTTCTTCTTGTTGCATTCCCACTGAGAACGAGTGAGTCCCTGTTGCTCTGCCTCCTCAGCAGCACTTGGTGCTGTCAAGATTGGATTTTAGCCACCTAAGCAGGTGTGTGGTGTGGTGGCATCTTACTGCTGCTGTGCACCTCCATGACTGTGCATCTCCTTGTGCATTTGCCATCTGCATATCCTCTTAGGTGAGGTATTTGTTCAATCCATGACTTAATTAGGCTGTTTTATTATTGTTGAAATTTAAGAGATCTTTATATTTAGGAAATCATTTCTCCTAATATATAATTATCTGTTCATCATTTTAAGTGTCTTCAGCAAAGCAGTTTTAATTTTGATGAAGTCCAGTTTACTAAACCTTCTTTTTAATCTTTTTATTTTTATTTTATTTTTTTTTTTTTGAGACAGGGTCTGTCTCCCTGTACTCATAGCTGATCTGGAACTCACTATATAGACCAGGATGACCTACATCTCACAGAGATCCACCTGCCTCTGCTTCCGGAGTGCCACCATGCCCAGCTAATTTATTAAACCTCCTTCTTTCATGGATCATTAATGGCAGCACAGCATCCAAAAAGCCATAGCCAAATCCTAGGTCTTCTAGCTATTTTTCTTCTATGTTATCTTTTGAGAGAGAAAGAGAAAGAGAGAGCACACACATGAGAGAGAGAAAGAAACAGAAACAGAAACGTGTGTTTGTTTGCAGGTATACATATAAAAGCCAGAGGGTGATGGTTGGTTGTCTTCCTCTGTTACTCCCCACCTTCTGTTTTGAGACACAGTCTCTCACTGAGTCAGCTAGACTGGCTAGCCAGCGAGCCTGCAGACCCTCTGCTCTCCACCTCCAAGAACTGAAACTATAGGAATGCATCACTCAGCTTTTTATGTGGATGCTGGGAATCTGAACCCAGTTCCTCATGCTTGCACAATAAGTACTTTACCCATGGAGCCATCTCCTCCGCCTCCCTAAGAGTTGCATAGTTTTGCAGTTTATATAGGGTCTATAATATTTTAGAATGAGTTTTTGAAAAACCAAGGTCCGTATCTAGATTAAGCCTTTGCACTGTGATATCAAGGTCTTCCCGTACCATTTATTAAAATGGATCTCCTGTTCCCTCTGAATTACCCTTTCATTTGTCAGAAATAGACTAATGGTATGTGCATGTGTTTCTCTGTGAGTGCTTTATTCTGTTCCATTGGTGGATCAGTGTCTTGTTTGAACAGCATCAGTCTGTGTTCCTACCATAGCTTTGTGGTAAATTTGAAGGGTGGTCTCAACCACTGTTATGTTGTCCTTCAGTACTGTGCTATGTGTTCTGGGTCTTTTGACTTCACGAATAAATTTTAGAGTTCGCTAGTCAATAGCCACAAAATTCCATAATGCTATTTGGATTGGAGTTTCACTAAATGTATAGGCAAAATTGTGAGAAAAAAAAACAAAAACTGGCCACTTGACAGTATTAGGTCTTCCTACCCATATACATAGAACATCTCCATTTGTTGTAAATTTCTTTGACTTCCCTCAACAGTTTGTAGTTTCTGTTTTCATGGATTTTGTACATATTGGGCTAGATTTGTATCTGGTTTGTACTTTGGGCACCACTGTGAGTGGTGTTAGGCTTTTTTTTAAATGTCAAATCTTCAAGTGCTCATTGTTGGTGCACAGCAAAGCAATCAACTTTGGTATAGTTTTTTGTCTCATTGCCTCATTTTTTCACTGTAAGGACCAAAGTACCTAACATGAGCTACTTAAGGAAAACAAGATTTGTTTTGCTCACAGTTTCAGGAGTGTCAGGCCACCATGTTGGGGAAGGCCCAGTAGAGCAAGGAGTTCCTGTCCTGGTGGCCAGGAGGAGAAGAGGAATGGTAGTGCTGACCTCCTTGTCTCCTTTCTCCTTTTCCTTCTGTCTGAGCCCCAGCCCATGGGATGGTGCCATTCACACTGAAAGCATGTCTTTCTCCTGTGAGTCAGTCCACTCTGGAAACATCCTCACAAAGTTGTCTAGAGGTATGCCAGTCTTCTGAGTGATTCGGAATCCAGTTCAAGTTCACAATGAAGATTATTCACCGCACCTTGAAACCATGATTATTTAATAGGTCTAGGGATTTTGTTGCTGTTGTCATTAATTCTTTGGAGTTTTCTACACTGAATATCATTTCATCTGTGAACAAAACAATTTTACTTTTTTCGCCTTGTCTGTATACATTTTCTTTGCTTTTCTCATCTTACTGCGTTAACCAAGACTTCCAGGGTGGTACTAAAAGGAACTGGTGAGGCTGGAATCATTCCCTTGCTCCTGGTCTTAGAAGGAAGCCATCTAATTCTTACCATAAGATATGATGGCAGCTGTAGGCATTTAGCAGACTTCTTTATTAAGTTCAGGAAACTCTCCAGTATTCCTAGCTTACTGAGAGTTTTTATGATGAATGAATGGTGGATTTTGTCTTTTTTTTTTTTTTTAATTTATTGTTACCAGGGAATGTGGGGGTCTTTTTCACGGCTTTTTAATCCTGTTGATAAAATAATTTTAAAATAGACTGAGAAGGCTTAAGAAATACTCATTGTATTTCTATTTTCAGAGACTGTGGAGACTGGTTATAAAGTTTACTAAAACGAAAAGTTCATTCAAACTCACCTGAGTCTGGTGCTTTCTGTTTTGGAAGGTTATTAGTTATTGATTCAATTTGTTGAGTCCACAGTAGGCTTAGTTAGATCATCTATTTTACTTTCTTGTTTTGGTAGATTGGGTCATTCAAGAAATTCTTCCTTGTTATCTAGATTATCAGATTTTCATTGAGTTGTTAATCATTCTGTTTATCTTTTTTGTTATTTAAATAGGATGGATAACTTTCTTGATTGAGTCAGGAAGTTATTATCTTGATCTAGATTTTGAAGTTTATTGACATAATATTGTACAAAATAGTCTTTCAACTTCTATTCTCTTAATATCCATAGTTATATCTTATGATTTATTCCAAAGGCGTTACTTGCCCTCTTCAAAAGTCCTTCCTCCTAATCTTTCAGGAAGGAAAGATAATTGTGATGTTCTGAAGATGTTTATTGTTTATTAATTATAATCTGATATGCTCATTCATTAAAGTCAGCTTTCATCACTCGTTATCTTCTGTTTTTATTTGAATGGTTTTAATATAATTTTAACTTTCTAAAGTTAATCTTGTTTTTTGTTTTTTTTTCTTTTTGAAACTAGCAAACAGGACCGAGAAGAAGGTTCAGTGAATAAATCACTTGTCAGACAAACATGAGGACCTTAGTTCAAATCCCCAGAAGTCAGGAGTTTAATCTCAGAGTTCCTATAGCAAAATTAGAGGTGGAGACAGAAGGGCCCCAGAAGCTCACCAGCCAGCTGTATTCAATGGCAAAGAAGTGAAGACCCAGTTTCAAACAAGATGGAAGATGAGCATTCACACACATACACACAGACACACACATGCACACACGTACACAGGCACACGGACGGGGAAGGGGAGAGAAAGAGAGAAAGGGGAAATCAATCAATAAAAATAATTTTTAAGTTATGGTACACAGCGTTAGATATTGTGGCATTTTTAAAAACGTATTTTCATAGATTCTTCTCCTCTCTCGTTTCCCCCTTTCTTCCTTCCTCTGCTGGCCTTGCAACCCCCCCCCCCACATCTCCTTTCTGTTTTCATGTCACATGCATCTTTTTTGCCTTCACCGTCTTAGTTGTTTACCAACTAAAATATTCACAATGAGGCTATACACCTTACTAAATGATTTCTGAATTTGATGTTCTCCAGGGTTTTAGAATTCATCAAGATTTTCTTTATGATTATAAGTATTGACATATCAGTCATAACAAAGCAATATTTGTCATAAAGTGTCAAGTTTTATGCATAAAAATATATTAACTAGTTATTTTATACAAATAGTTAAATGTGTTAGCCGGTAGCTTTCTTATTTTGCTTTACTTTCATTTTTATTACATTTAAAGACTCAATTCTCTTCACTTTCTAGAAACACTTTTTAAAGAATCTTTCTTGTGAAGTTTAAGCCCAGAATATGAAGGCCTAGGCCAAGCATAGTATATCTGGGAAGCCACTCTGTTGACATGTTCTACATAAATGTATGACTGAGAGACACTGAGTCTTCTCCACACAATATAAAAAACAAACTAGGAAGAATGTTTCCCCTGTGCCTTCATGATGTAGAATTCCCAGAGCTGGCAATGTTTCCATCCCACTGAAAGGCCAATAAACTATACTCAGCCAACATGCTATCTAGATTCATTCCTCACAATATTCTTCATCGACCTTCTGTTCATTCCCACCATTCTCCCTGGTCTTCTGAATTCAGTCCAGGGCCCTTGTAAGTGCCTCATGACTGATGGTTCTGTTTTCCATCTCTGAACATCCCCATCACTTAACTGCAGAAACCTGTATTTCTAAAGCATTACACTGAGAACAGTTCTTCCTTCAATTCCTTCTACAGGATGAAGTCGAATCACTGTAGACTCTGGAGTTCCTTGACAGTTGGGCCAGTCATTCTTTTCAGCCTTTCCCCTCAGACCCTTTCTGTTAACTCTCATATCATCCCAGACTGACATACCTAGGTTTGACTTCCCATCATTAAGCACGTTCAAGCTAAAAATTGTTTATCTCCTAAGCTGCATACTGGAAATAAAAGAATTCCTGACATTCCAAAGGCACAATTTACTGATAGCTTGGAATACAGTAGGCTGGGCATTGAGATGAATTTTTTTTGGTTCTTTTTTTCTTTGTCTTAATTTTTTCATTTAGGCTACTCAATTGTTCCATGAGATAGGTGCTGTAAATGTCACCAGTCACTTAACATACAGAATAGAGACACTTAGAGCAGGAAGCCCAAAGCTGTTGTAAGTTTGACTCAGAGCTACATGATTCTCTCTCTTAACTATTAGTCCAAGATCAAGAGATTCCTGGCAGGCTGGACCAATCATTTACACAGCAGGCACTCCCTGCATGAGTGGTTGAATGACTGAAGAATATAGAACTATATCTTGAAATTGCAGAAACTACGACTATTTTTGCAAAGATGTTATCCAGCAACATAGGGATTACTAAGTTGCTTTATAATGAAGATTCATGTTTTTGTCACTTAATTCTATGCCTTATATTGACATATGCAAAATAAGAACACAACACCTATTTACTTTGTTGTTTATTGATTTTCCTACAAAGCCAAGCATGACCTCACTTCCGACTGCGTGAATATCTTGATCCAGTGGCAAATATTAACTAAGAAAGCGTCATATTGAAATTAGCCTTTGATTGATGTGTAGTATTAAAAAAATAGGAATTCGGCACAAATACTCCAGCTTTTGTGTGTATCCATGTTTTCAAACAGTTTTGTGGTGTCATGCTGTGTGGACTCCTCCTTCTGACCTGGTAAAATCTCAGACCTCACATGAGCAGCAGATGTCAGTGTTGTGCAACTTTCAGTCTGGCTGTGCTGGGAGGAGAGCTGTCTTTGTTGCCTAGAGACAGAATTCACAGCAATTTTATGCACACAAATGTAACTTTCTTAGGTCCTGGGTAAACCTCAGATGTACAACACACACACATATATTAACACACATACACACATACATACTCAACTACATTTGACAAATCATACAACACATTCTAAAGATACAGCTGTGAACCAAGAGCTAGAATGGATGGCTTAGAATGAAAGTAGCCTGAATCACATTTTGCTGGCCCAGAAGACATGGTGACATCTAGAAGGCACGGGTGTGACTCCTTATCCACACCCGTTCTTCATGGAGGAAGATGTCAAAATCACCCCAGTCTGCTGAATGGCTAGGGCTTCCCTGACCAGCCTCTTCCTTCTTCTACAGCTTCATCGAGAGCCACTCTTCCTTTCCTTCTGATCCAGCCTTGCTATTTCTATTTCATCCACCATCTTCTTCCCACCGCTTAGGCTTTACCTATAAGGTTATTGCCACGCCCCACTAGCATTTATTCTTTAAGATCTCAGCAGAAATGTCCCTTCATCATGACTCAAGTTTCATGAATCAGGTCTTTCTTTTATGACCTCATTCTACTCTTTAATTTCCTTCCCTAGGCTTACCACAAATCGAGATGACATATTTGTCTGATTCCTGAATTAGTGACTGTGTACTTAATTTCAACTAAGATGTAAATGCCTTGAGAGCAGAGAATGTAACTGTCATACCCATCAGTACTGTCCTAGTACCTAGCAGGGCGCATGGCACAGGGACCATTCTGAATAAATGAGTGTTCAATTGGTAACTACATGTTAAAGGGATAAATGGATGAACACGTACATGGGTGAATGCACATGTAAACGACCTGGCTGTATCCTCTGTTCCACACACATTAACAAGTAGGGAGAAAGTGAAAGAGACTGTCTCAGCTAGCTAGACGCATGCTGCCTGCTCTTTCCAGGGTTCTGAGAAGATGAGATGAGGAGGCTTGTAGACTTGCAGAACATAATGTGATGTGGGCCTTGACCATGTTAGTGCTGACTGTTCCTGTGTAACCAGAGGCTTCCATGCAGCACTTGTGAATGCAGCCATTCTGTACTCCTTTACCTATAAACAAAAAGGTAGCTCCAGATGTGTAAGAAATACTTGTTGTTTTTCATAATAATTTATTTGAAATGTGTTATGTAAAAGTGAAGTGATTATAGGTCAAGAGGAAGGCAGAAAAATGAGCTGAGTTTCTTGTTCTGGAGTATGTAACCACAGGGGAAATTTTGACTATTTTTCTTTCTTCCACAAGATGGAGCATTGGGAATGAGTTCAACAACAAAGGGCCAGGGGTAGTGGCTGTCTTTTCCATGTTAAACAACCTGATTCTGTCAGACGAGATAAATGGAGCCGGTTTTGAACTTGTTTATAGAATTGTACTGCATTTCCTGAAAGTATTAGTCCTGTGGTGGATAACAGTTAAGGCAGATGAGAGAGCCTACAGCATGCAAGAGAGGCCGGGGCCCTGCCCACTCCACAGTGAGGTCAAAAAGAGGCTGTCCTGCTTCCAAAACACCCAGATTCTAGCCCCAGAAAGCTTTCATTCCCCAGCTCCAGAACAGCTGCTGCAAAACTGAGATTGTTTACCGTTCAGAAATGTTTCCTCACACTATGGGGAAATTCTATACATAATATAATGATGCCTATTTTGAACTAAATTGTTTTAAAAGACCAATCACAATGAAGGAACTCTGCATCTCACTATCTTAGTCAGCTACTTGCAGCTGGCAATGAGTTCATTCAGTGGAATATTCATTCCATAAAGCATTAGACCAGGCCCTACAGAAAATGATTATGACATTTGTGTTTTATTATTCTACCTATGACCTATTTGGGCAGACCCCTCCTTTCTTCTACCTGGCTCTACATCTCATAGTAGATCATTATAAATTTATCTCTGGAAAGAACTTGGGGAAAATGGGCTTGACAAAGGTTTGCAGATTAAATTCATGCTGTTCAGGAAGAGGATACCTGTGCGGTATATTTCTTATCCTTAACTCATCTGATAATCTGATTGCCCTGTAACTGAAATATTATTTTGATCACTACTTTGCCACAAATACACATTCAGATATTGACTTATTAAGTAAACATGGAAGAAAGAACTAGAACAGCATAGACATGGGTCTTTAGACTCTAGTTCTCTATCTTGATAGGCGTGGTACAGTTGAGAAAGAGAAGAAAGATCAAGGGGGTCAGCCCATGCCAAAGCATATTACAGAAGAGATCAGAAACTATCTTACATAATAAGCACTAATTGGCCTACAAAGTAGAAAGGACCAGAAGTTGATCAAAGAATGTCAACACAGACTCAGTCCTTAAGGTCAGGGCTTCCTTGTTTTGGTTCTCCATTTCCTCATGGCAATAAAGTAATCTAGTAGATCCAGGCTCCCCTGGACCACTGAACCATGTTGTCACATTATTTAGAAGAAAACAGCGTGCCCCTCCTTAAAATACCCTTCAGAGTGTTTCACTGCTCATTGGCTCACACTGGGTCATGGAAGTTTCTACAACGATCTCTTAGAAAGAAGGATGTGGCTCCTACAGGATAGGACTCTCACCCAAATCCTTGTGGCTGAGACTGGAAAGTGGGGTGGTCCCCAAAGGGTAAGTCAGAGGAAGGGCAAATGATTCCTGGGAAATGATAACAGCATCTTCATTTTCTAGAATTTGACAAATTGTAAAAATTTGACAAACTCAAACGTACTTGAGAAGAGTGAGTCTCGGTTGAGCAACTTTCTCCAGCAGACTGGCCTATGGCTGAGCCTGTGAGGCATTTTCTTGATCGCTAATGGATGTGGAAGGGCCCAGCTCACTGTGAAGGGTGCCAGGTGGGTCTGGGCTGTATAAGAAAGAAAGCTGAGTCAGCCAGGGAAAACAGGTCAGTAAGAAAACAGTATCCCTCCGTGAATTCTGCCTCAAGCTCCTGCCTCGACATCCCCCATGACAAGCTATACCATGTAAGCTAAAATAAACCCTTTCCTCCCCCAGCATAAAGTACTGCCATTTTTAACCAATAAAAATCCACCAACATTTCCAGCTCTATCTGGAAAAAAAAAAAGCAGGTCACTGTAAAATATTCCTAAGAAAGTCCTAAGCATTAGATTTAAGAAGTTTAAAAGCCAAGTTCACAGATAGTACAGGACAGATACCTGGTGCCTAGAAGAGTAGGGGATTACTGAGTAATTCCAGAAAGTCAGGATCCCTAGAGCTGGTGTTAAGCTGTGAGAAAAAAAATACTATGACCCAGAAAACTCACTTGCCTTGAAAGCTTGCTTGCTCCCTCACATAAACAGTCATGCATGAGGAAAGGAGTTATTACCCTGTTGAACTTTGAGCCTCTTCTGCCTCCCCAGGACTCACTCTCCAAGTCAGTTCCTCATTGGTCTTAGTGTTTGAGGTGTCAAGACTGCTTATCTCTAGGGGCTTTATCAGAATCAAAGGTAATAATATGCATGGAAGACTTTGTATAGACTGAAAAATGTTAAGATTTACATTTACAGTTTTAACTTGCCATGTAAGCTAGTTGTGTCTTCCATCAGACAAGTACTAAACCCAAATATGTGGGCTTCACTAACACTCCCCACTCACAACAATCTCCCATCGACTTTACTCCATCAACCTCAAACCTCCCAGCTACTGCATTCCACAGAATACACACTGAACGCTTTATACACATTGAACAATTTCCGTGGATCTACATGCCTGTTTTCAGGATCGACTCATCAGCTCCATTTGAAGAGGAAGCTATTAGTAATTTTCCAATGAAAATGAACAATGCTGTTATACTTTCTGAAAAATGAAGCTCAAAGTTTAGAAATGAATTGCACAATAGAGCTAAATCAGAGAGGAAGAGAAGAGAGACTTAGAAATCCACTTCTGTAATGTGAAAAAGTAGCAGTTCTGAGCAGGCAAAATAGCATCCACAGAAAAGACAGGGTTGATAAAGCCATGAATCTGCCCCTGGCCATCTAGCTGCAGGTAAAATCAGCCCAAACTCCCCTGAGTCTTGAGCGTATTTACTCTAGATTAAGAATACCCACCCTGCTTACTTCACCAAACATTTCTAAGAATCTCCTGCAATGTATGTGAGTGTGCGTGATCTCACAGATACCATCGGTAAGCATATTATTATTTGCTGAATAAAACATGCAATTTTACATACATGACAGTTATGCACTATTAGATATATGGTAATTATGTAGGGAACAAAACTTAAAAGAATTCTTGGTGTACAAGAACCTGTTTTTTTTTTTCCTCACTTTAAATTGTAGTGGCAATTATCTTTCTACTGTAAAAATAAACCACCCTGATTCTTTTCTTAATATCTGAAGCCTCATAAGACACATAAGACTCTTGTGCCTCCACCATGTTCTTATCTATACTGAAAAAAATTGTATGAACATTTCTTTTTTTCCTTTCTAGACTGGAAACTTTTTAGTTAACTCATCCCTTGAGGACCCCTATCTCTCAGCTTCCACAATTCTGTGACAAAAATATGGATTCCAAAAAATGAACAAGTGTTTTCCCCTAATTCATATGGAACAGAACCATGTTCCTCAGGCTGGTGCGTGGACCACAGACATCTGTCGGTTCTCATTTACACATTACTAACCTTTGCTCTCGACAGCTCAAACGAAGAAGAAACCATCTCCTCATTGCAATCACATACTTCATTCCCAGCCTTTAGAAATATCCTCTTGCTAAGCACAGACATTCCAGGAATGCTTCACCTGCGTCTCCTCCAGCACTCTTGCGTTCAGCAGTGTTATGAATGTTCTTTATATAAAATCATTGAAAAATTTTCACTCTGTTTTGCAGTATCTTTTATTTAATTCTTGAGAAGTATGCTTGAATGTTCTTCAGTTTAGAGATCATGTTGTTTTTGTCTCTTGACACTTAGAAACTTGAACAGATTCATTTGCAATAATGACAAAATAAAAATTCCCTGAATAGTATAAATAGCTCAGACATCATTATGCCTTAAACAGAATCCTCTGTATGTGGGATGTGTGTATGTGTGTTTGTGTGCACTCATACATGTGCTTGCCCATAGGTACACATTTAGAGGCCGAGGCTGATAATCATGTCTTCCTCTACTGCTCTCTAACTTATCTTTTGAGACTGGATCTCTCAATGAACCCAGAACATGACATTTTGGCTAGACTGGCTGGCCAGAGGGCCCCAGGGAGCCACCTTTCTCCCTTACTTTGTCCCAATTCCTGGAGTCACAGGTACATGCTGACCTGCTTGGCTTTTTACGTGGGTGCTGGAGATCTGTGCAAGCCCCCTTGCCTGCACAGCCACTGAGCCAGTTCCTGGCCCTTACAATACAATTTAAGGTACTTTTCACATATGGACACACTATAGAGCCAGGAAAGTTCTGTTATCAACTCCATTTTACAGATAAAACAACTGATGCACAAAGGAAGTTGCCTAAAGTTTTCCGGAGAGTAAATATCACAACTGATATTTAAAAATGTTTATCACATAATGTGTGTGGGTGTGTGTGTGTGTGTGTGCGCGCACGCACCTGTCATGGTTTGAAGCCAACTTGCTGGAATCAATTCTCTCCCACCATCATTCACGTACTGGGGATTCTGCTCAGGCCGTCAGGCTTGGCGGTTAGCACCTCCCGTCACCTGCGCCATCTCACTTGTCCTGGAGCTGGTATTTTTGGCTTGGCGATTTGTCTCCATATTCTGGGCTCTAAAATATAAAACATACTCCTGTGACAGTAAAGATTTGTAATCATGGTTAGAAAAACATAGAAATAAGCTTCCACTCCCATCTGCTAGTGATATCATTATCTTACTTATTTTATAATGATTAGGGTGTGGAGAGAGGAATGTATCCTTATATACAAACTCTACAGATAGACGGGAGGTATTAGGTTGAGTTAATTAACTAGCAACTTGGCTTGTTTTTCTAAACCACTTAATGATATCCATGACTTCGTCAATGAATTGGTTAACCATTTCAGTGAGGGTGAAAATGAACATCTGAATTAGTTTTCTAATGTACTTCCAGATGGTTTTTAACAGAAGAGTGCAGCATTTTATTCAGAATGCAATGATCTAAAGGAGGAATGGAGAGGCATGGAGTAGAAAGGGTTAAACAGAGTGGAGAATGGGAGTGTAAGACAGAGGAGGAAATTCAGAGAGAGAAAATCAACATTGAAGGTCTTTAGAAAAAAAAAATATGGAGATCTACCATGATAGGAACTACTCAAAGTACAAGCATATACACTATAAAGAGAAATTAAAGGGAGTTCTTAAAACAAGGGGACATTGCCCCTACTAGACATCATAGACTTGGAAACTAAAAGCTGAATGTCAGGTATGAACTCCTCTTCTGAAGCTGTGGACCACAGATCCCAGACTCTCCCAAACTTTGGTTATCCACCAGGACTTCATGGTAAGACCCTACTGCTGAAGACACTACCTACACGAGCTCTAGAACAAACAAGGAGAAACGAAGCTGGTGCTGACTTGAAAGCCTCATCTCTACTGGCTGGCTTTCATAGTGCTGGAAGGTGCTGTGCGAGCAACCCGAAGAGAAAATTTAGCATGAACCTTACCCAGATGTGACTCCTGTGAGCTATAGCAACAACTGGCCTGGTAAGATATGTCTACTGTGTCAATAGTGGCATGAACATTATAGGAATAATCGACTACTTTCTAGTTGGATTTAAATGTTACTTCATAGGATGGAGCCCATGCCTGACATTGATATCAGACCCAAGAACCTGAGGCTAGACAGCCCGCAGGACATGGAAGAAAGCCTAATACAACTGTTTTCTAAATACAGAATTAAACTGCTTTCTATTGACTTATTGTTAGGCCCCTAAGTTAATAGATCTCTCAGCAAAGAAACTCCCTTATACAGAGATCCACAACTGGCCAATACACAGAGGATAAGAGGTTTCAGACTGTGTATCCCTGAATAGGACACCTATATCAAACTTTTGCTTCCCAAGGCTCAGGGATCATTGTGGAAGGGAAGGTGGAAAAAGTGTAAGAGCCAGAGGAGGCAGATGACCACAAGGAACAGTTTTTCAGACAGCTGGGCAGTTATTCATATCAACTTACAGCAGTGGTGAACCATAAACAAGTCCCACATAAGTTCAAGCCAGACAAAATTCCAGCACAGACATGGGGAAGTAGGCAGGAAACTCCAATCCTACTTGAGGAACTATTGGCAACTGATGACTGCTGGGAAGGGGCGATTCAGTCACATTAAAAGGTGAGACTCTTAGTAGGTTGAATGAGCTACTGAAGGGCACTTATAAGCCTTACTTCTCTCTCTCTCTCTCTCTCTCTCTCTCTCTCTCTCTCTCTCTCTCTCACACACACACACACACACACACACACACATACACACATACTCATTAGATAGGTTTTAGAGTACAGAAATTTGGTGTGGGGTTAGAAAGGGGATCTTTGTATGAAATTCCCAACAATTCAATTTGAAAATGGCCTTAAAAAAGAAACATGAGAGTATGTTGCTTAGAAGTCTTTTAGTTATAAGCAACAGAAGCTCTAGCTGGAAGAAATAGGAAAACAGAATTTATTGAAGGCTCCTTTCACAACGGATGCAATGGATGTAGTCCTATGGACAACAGGAGTCAGGAACTGTAAAGTGACTAAGATTCTTTTTCTCCCTAGCTCAGTGTGCCAACTTCACCTTTTCTTTGCAATGCAGTTTTCTCCACAGTCATAGAGAGAAGGTGGCTGGATCTCTAAGCTTCCACCACTGGAACTTCTTGCTTCTATTCCCTGTTTCTACTTCAAAGTATTGTAGAAAAGATTCGCTAACATTGGATCAGATCTCCAGTTCTGTATCAATCAAGTGTAGCAAGGTGAATAAGGTCTGTTTAATCACTGTCACTGGAATGAGAATAGGACTTTCCAGAATAAAGGATAGCTTATTTCTAACAGCAGCGATTCTGAGCATGTAAACCAGTGTCCACGCAGAAAGGCAGGCTTGATAAAAGCGTGAATCTGCCTCTGACCAGCTCTAGATAAGACCAGCCAAAGCTCCCCTGAGTTTTGAGTTTATTTACTCTATACTAAGAATAATCATTCTGCCTATTTCACCAAACGGTTGTAAGAATTGCCTGGAACGTATGTGCATGTGCGTAGTAAGTTGAAAAATATTACAGAATTTCAAGGTATGACTGTTGCTATTACTAGCTATATAAGTAACTAAATTCTCCATTTTTCACACTGATGCCTTGAGTCAGACTGACACAGCAAGTAGTTTGAACAAATTGAAGCTCATCTAACACCGCGGGCTGTGAGTGTACTTCTCAAGCCATATTGCAGTCCAGCTGTGCATGGATATTATGCCAAGTTCATCAAGAGATAGTTGAGCTTCTCAGGGAGTGGGAACAGGAAAAGGAAAATGAGACTCTGATGCAAGGCAATAACTCAAGCAAGAAACTCTGCTCGCCTGCCTCCCAGAGGTCTTCCTTCTTGAGCTCTTACTATCATATCTTGGAGACCATTACCAGTTAGCTAATGTGCATATCGATGAAGATTAGTGCTTAGTAGTTCAGCAAGGTGTCACCACAAAGTTCAAATTAACAAAGGAAAAAGGTTGAGTAGATGATAACAAGGCATCAATAGTATGATGTCTGTCCTAACTCAGTACTCCATCGAGGGAGGTAGTCACTTGGGTACCAACTTCACCTCTGAGGAGGTAACTGATTCATAACTTAAAGCTGTTGATTCCATACAGTCTTTTTTTTAATATCAAAAGGAAACTTCTCAAATAATAGTACATCGTGCTACTTACATCACCCGCTGTAATGTGTAGGCATGTTCCCATGCAACATTTGTCTAAAGTGACAAACAGATGGCCCGTTAGAAACACTGCTAAACTTGGGAGCCATTTTAAATAGTTGCCACTTAAACCGATGGTGTGGCTTTGGAGATGTCTTGGCCTATACTTCGTCATTTGCAAATTAGGAATAGTAATATCTTTCTGAAAGTGCTAGCATGAGGCTTAACCACAGTGAGTCATGAGAAGCTCTCAGTAAAATAAGTGTGTGGGAAACATTAGGCTTTCAGAGAATCTGAAAATGGATGCAAGAAAAATCGAGAATTTCTGCTTGCACTTAACCAAACTGTAATTCAGAGAATACTAAAATCGTGACCGAAGTCGGCCACAGGAAGTCAAAAGTGCAGATCTTCTCATTCCAAATCTACTAATTAAATTGCTTTATTAATGATTTACCAGAAGAAGGTGTCAATACATTTTCCTAAAAATACATCTTTCTCTTTCCTGCCATTCAAACGACGAAAAGAACATGTAATCACTATAATTTGCATTTGAATGTTGCTCAAAGGCCTATGTAGTGAAGGCTTGGCCCCAACCAAGCCTGTGTACCATTCTGAGCGGGAGGGTGTCAGCTCTGGCTAAGGAAGTTGGATTACTGTGAGAGGACAGGTCCTTGAAGGAGATGTTGGGACTCTAGCCCTTCCATTGCTTTGTTTCCCAGCTGCTACGAGGTGACCAAGTCTGCTGTACCCGGTGTGACACTGTGATGCCCTGCTTTATCTACCACAGGCCCAACTGCAGTGGAGCTGACTGGAAACGGGCTGACAGCTCTGAAACCAGGATACAAAATGAATCTTTTCATTATCAATTTGATCTATGCCAGGTATTTGCCAATGTAACAGAAAGATGATCCACACAATAATTGAAAGTATAAAAGGTGGCAGTCTGGCTTTCATGACCTCCACCACCACATTGCCCAAGATGGACATCTAACAATGGTTACATTCTACAGCACATACTCTGTGCCAGGTCCCAGAGTCAGCAATTTACCAGTATTAGCATTAAATCATTTAAATCTGCGGGATAGGTACATTATTTACCCATGTTTTCAAATAATGAAGGTAAGTCATAGAAAGAGTAAGTACCCTGTTCAAAATCACTTAACAAGCAGCAGGTTGGCAGGGTGGCAGTTCAATAGAGGCAAATTAGCCTGTGAGTCTCTAATCCTCATCCAAAAGCTCTACCATCTCCTGAGGATGCTCAGCTCAGTGCACCACCTGATGATGGCTTTTAAAAAACTCAACCAATGTTTCAGTAGGGTTTCGAATTAATATATTTCCCTCTGGTTTTTCATATCGGCTAAGCCTTATTTATCACGTCTCTCTCTCTCTCTGGCTGACCCTCCCTCTGCTCTCCCCAGTTAAAGTATTCCTATTTTTCCTATACCTGCTTCCTGCTCCTATGATCTCCCCTCCTTTGAGGTCCTTCTTTCCCTTTATCCTCATAGTTCCTAGTGTAACGCTCTCTCTCCCTTCCCACTTAAAAACCCCCATTCAAGCCATTTCTCCCTTGGTAACACACCTGCCTCCTACTGTTCTTCCCTCTCAGGCTCCTTCTTTCCCTTTACCCCCCAGGTTCCTTTCTATGTTCCTGTTTCCTGCAGTTACAACAGGAGATATACTCACATATAAGGATTTAATGCTAGGATCCACAAATGAGGGAGAACATGCTTTTTTTTTTTTCTGAGACCGTGTTACTTCACTTAGTATAACTGTTTCCACTCAGGGCTCAGGGACAGATTGCAGAAGAGAGGGCGGAAAGATTGTAAGAGCCAGGACAGGAGGTGCATGGCCATGTCAAAATAGACTCACAGGCTCCTGAGACCTTGCTCCTATGAACCTCCAGCAATGCACAGGACCCAGTGCAAACCAAAACAGACACAAACCCAGCATAGAACTAGGGAAATGGGCAGCAGGCCCAAACCTTAGCTGAACAACTATTGGCAGCTAATTACCGCTGAGTGAGGAAAAACTGATCTACTTAAAGGCAAGGACTCTAGATAGGTTGACTAGACCTCAGTGGATGAACTTGCACTGAGGGACTTTTGGGGACACTAACTTGACTGGATAGGCCTTAACATCGTTAACAGAATGCATGAAATTCAATGGTCAGGGGAGACTATGGGGAAGGGGAGATAAAGATGATTAAGATGTTCTCTGTGAAATACACATACATTTAATTTTAAAGATCTCAACCAAGAAAAAGATATATTATGCTTAGAGTTTGGAGTACTCTCATTTATTTCTAGCCACCCCCCCCTCCCCCAGTCCGCAACTGGTATCAGAACTTTAAAATCATGAAGACTTCAAAGCAAGCATTGTCCACTCCCTGTCTGCTTGTCAGCTTTAGTGACTATTTGGGCACAGCCAGGGTCCCAAGTAGGGTCTCAACAGGCTTTGTGCTACCATAGCCCAAAGAATTCTGGTCCAGGCATAAGGATGGCTTTCAACTGCTTCCCAAATGACAAGAGAAAGCAAGTAAGGAGGTAGCGTTGAAACCGATCTTTAAATGATGCAACTCCAGCAATCATAGAATGAAGAAGAAAATTAATTTAACTCAGCACTAGACCATGCTATACATTAGCATCACTTGATAGAATCACTTGGCACTCCAGATGGCCAACATTTTTGTACCAGAACATTTGAAAACAGAGTCTTGCTTTAAATACTGTAGGCATTTTCTACACGTGGCACGTGACGTTGCGATGGGAACAACTCCCCCTTTGTCTCTGTTCCTAGGGAGCTTTCTTCACATGAGCATCTTGCTGTTCTGGTCTAATTTAAAACATGAAGATATTCCTCCACTTACAGTGGGGTTAGGTCCTGACAACTTCATCACAAGTTGAAAATAGCAGAATGCAAACCTGCATCTAGTATATTTAACCTTCTTAACATCCTCGCCGAGCAGCACCACACACTGTAGAGCACCAGTGTTTCCCCAACCAGCTGAGGGGCTGAGTGGGTGCCACAACTGTCCAGCATCATGAGAGTATCAATAACACACATAACCAACCCAGAAGAAGGCCAAAATTCAAAGTATCTTCAGCTAAATGACTGTCCTTTTCCCCACCATTTTAAAGTCTAAAACCATAGGTTAAGCCATCCAATTTAGAGACTGTATTGTAAATTATATTTAGTAAATAAGGTTCCTATATGCTATAATAACTACCCGTATTACACATTTTCAAATCCATGCAGGCTGCTTACAGCAGCAAAGCAGTGGGCACAAATTATAAATCAATGTGGCTGGAGACGTGGCTCAGCCATTCCGAGCACTGGCTGCTTACAGAAGACCCAGGATCGATTTCCGGAATCCACATGACAGCTAACAACTGTCCATAACTCCAACTTCAGGGGACTCCAGCACCTTTTGACTTCTGTGGGCATTGCGTGAAATGGGTGAACAGACACACATGCAGGCGATACACTCATCCACATAAAACAAAAATAAAACATTTAAAAAAATTGTAAGTCAAGAGATATAATATGCTCTTCTACTACTCTGAATTAGTTGAAAGACATCCTCTCTCTCTCTTTCTCTCTCTCTCTCTCTCTCTCTCTCTCCAAAAAAAAAGCAGAACAAACATTTACTTAACAGTGGGCAGCTAGGCAGTCACCTAAATATACAGCTTCTTTTGTCCCCTTACCCTCCCAGGGCAAAAATAGTTCTTGCAAGTGACCTTGCTGTATGTTTGCCTTTACCTGGAGGACCTACAGCCTCAGTTTGCTGCTATTTTTCTATCTTTGTTTCTCAGGAGTTCACCTCCAGACTCCTCACTGGCTCTTTCTAGAAGTAATCTCGCAGGGCAGCTCAGACTTTCTAAGCGCACTGAGAAGACACCAATCCACGTTTGTCTTACCTCTAGTTAGAAGGAGCCAGAGCTGAAAGATCTGTAGTACTTGACCACCCAAGCAAGAAGGCTGTGAATACCTACAGATTTGCAGTGGTTTTTAAAAATTCTAGTATATCTTTATTGCATGTGCACACATGCCATGGCTTGCATGTGGAGGTCAGAGGACAACTTGCAGAAGTCAGATTTTCTTCTTCCACCAGAGGGATCCAGAGATGAAACGGGACACCATGCTTCTTGGTGGTATGAGCCTTTACTCACTGAGCGCTCTCTCTCTCTCTCTCTCTCTCTCTCTCTCTCTCTCCTCTCTCTCTTGTTGCAACAGTCTCGAGAATACTGTTGACCATATGAGGTGTTCATTTTGCCTATTTTTATTAAACCTAATTCCTCAAGGAGGTGCAATTTTGCACTTAAAAATTAGGAATGTCGTGTTTCTGGGTTCTGCCAACAGACTTATCCTTAGGCGTAGGTAGACAGGCTCTCAGTTAATCAGGCAATAGCAAGATAATTCAGATGCATGAAGACACTCTGTCATGTCCCTGAAGAGCAAGCATCATTTTTTAGTTTGTTTTGAGATGTCAGGAAAAGGTAGTCAGAGTTCTTTAAGAAAAGGCAAAGTTAGGGGAAATCAAGCAATACACCGAGTAAGGTTTCTATTGTTGTTGTGGGGGAGGTTGTCTTTTAAGAACTAGACCTATGTGGCTGGAGAGGTGGTTTAGCACTTAAAAGCACTTGCAGAGGACCAGGGTCTAGCTCCCAGGACCCATGTGGGAACTAATAACTGCTTGTAACTCCAGTTCCAGGGGATCCTACGCCCTTTTCTTGTCTCCACAGGAATTGCATTATTGCATGACACAGATGTACCAGCAGACAATACACTGATACACATAAAATGAAATATATTTACAGAAGAATGAAGCCTAAATCTGACTTTCTGAAACTTCATGGGAATAAGATTCCTCAGATTCCTCTCTGTGCTGTGACTATCCTGGGTCCAGGATCCTAGCTGTCCAAGCCAAATATTCCACTGTCTACAGTGGCTGCTGCTGTTGTACTTTAAAGACAGTCCTGCCAGTTCACTATAAGATGCCTTCATAGTTCTCAGTTGTCAACATGAAATCAATTTTGCCATGGGCAAAAGGGTGTAAATCCGCCCCCCATTTGCACTTGACCAAACTGTATCCACAGGCTGAAGGAGCACTTGTTATTTATTTATCTTTCCCAAAATGAACCCAACTTGTCTGCTGAGAGGCTAAGGCAAAAAAATTCATAAACGCTATAAAGTACAAATAGTCCTCTCTGAAAAGAAGAGGGCGGGGCCAGGCCCACAAAACAAAGCTTCCCTTTGAAGACTTGTGATTCTAATTTGGATTATTTTCCCACTCCCCCCAGTTCCAAATCTGCATCATTAAACCACGAAAGAGGGAAAGGTAATAATTGTGAGCAAACTGAGTATTTTTTAATGATTTTTCTGTCTTATACCCAAAACAAATAAGCCAAATGCTTGCTCAAAACCAAGCGGGGGAGAAAGGGTAGGCCTAGGTTTTGCAATATCTTTTTTTCTTTTTTTTTCTATAGTCTTTCTTCTTCCACTGAAAGTGTCTATAAAATTTTTAAAGGAAAGTAGGTTGCTAAAATGTACTTAATTTGCCATGATAGATTGAGTCCATGCTCCACTGACTGTAATTGAATCTGTGACCTATTTCTTTAGTAAAGTAGAAATCGTCTCTGGGGTTTTTGTTACCACCATCTTTTAATGAAATTCAAAAAGACTGTCAAAATGTCTACACGTTTTCTACTGGTTGTTAATGTTATTACTTTACAATTTGTTCCTTTTTAATTAATCTTAATAAATGTGTACAGACTCTACCTGGCTACTGGAAAGGCTAGACATTGATTCTTCACTGCCATCAAAAACAAAATTAACAGACGGGAAGGGCATAGCAGCCAGGGAACGTCTTGAAATATTCTGGTTCCAGTTTGAAAAGATACTTTAAGACCTCAGTTAGGGGATCTGCCCCTAAGAAGAACGGGATGGGCAGCACAGGGCTGATCCCCCATCCCTCCAGGCTGACCTGGACCCCCTCTGGTACCACCACCAACTGCTATAGCTTTGCTGAAGCCTGCAAAGCATGGCAAGCCGACAGCCTGGGGGAGCAATATTTTATTGACAAAATGTAAGAAAAAATATGTTCGCCTGCTTTTAAGCAGTGGTGTAGGAGGGTGTTACAGAACCAGATGGTCCAAGTTTGTCTTTCATTTGCCAAGACACTGGGGGGTGGTGCCTGCTCTGTAATTCACACGGCGGTGGCCACTTTGCCGATGGGCAATGGGCTATGGTTTCCAGGGCCAATTATTCCTACTAAGTCCACGGTGTCCAAGGCTAAAGGTGGAGGGATTCCCAAGTCCATCTCCTGTAGTACCCTGCGTGGAGGAGGAAGGAGCAGGCCTATCGGTCTTTGTCAGGAGGGTATCAACTGGAGAATTTCCTTTTCTTAAACATGTCTCATGAGATCACATGACTCCAGGCCGCAGCCTCAGCACTATTCATTCAACCTGCTGCATCTGAAATCCAGAAACGACAGCCACACTGGCCTAGGAGTTCTGTGAATCACTCAAAGTTTTGACCTACTGGAATAAAGAGAGGAATTAGGGAGTCTATGGCATGGACGCCGGGGAAAGGAGGATGACATCAAGGCCAGATAGTGAAATATCAGAGGTGGCACTTGGTGCCTAAGTAATCCCAGGGTTTTCCTATGTCTGCCTGTAACAGTCCTCTGAGAATGCCCATCACCCTTTACCTCTCCCAATCTCTAATTTTCCAAATCATGGCCATTTTCCAAAGCTGTTTGGAGACGTTCTTATCCTAAGCAGTCTTTTCTGACTTTATCAGAAGGACTTGGTCTGTCTCTTTACTAAAACATATTTAGCTTCGTGTGCTAGACAATAAACCCTTTGAATACAGGTGTTTTGCTTAGTCTTTGGTGTGTCCCTCTACTCAATATTAGGATGCAAGGACAAAGAAGATGCTAACTTAGAGGCAAGTATTTCCATTCAGTGGGAAACACGGACAGTGGCCAGATCATTTATACCGGCCTGGTAAACACTCTGCTTTTCACCTTTGGTAAAGAACGTACCTTTCTATGTATCGTCTCCAGATCAGGAGAAGAGCACGTGCTGGGACCACCTGACTGCATCAGCAAGAGCAGGAAGCCACACACTGGGACTGCTGTGAGCACAGAGTAGTCTTCTTTTGTCACCCACTCTGAGGCTGACGACGGGAGGCTTATTGGAGGAAGTGCCCACGTTTTGGAGGACTATGAACTGTATAAGGAGCATTCCAAAAAGAGATACATTTGGGTAACCAGTACTCTGACATTTGTTAGGACAGAAACTTCTGGTTGGAGATTGGCAAGAGGTTGTGTGCCTGAGTTGGAGGCCGGCAGCATGCCTCCAATATGCCTCCTCATGCGAGGCTACAGTTTAGGCTCAGGGAACTTGAGCTTAATGCTAGAGGTCCTGAAAGATAATAGAAGAGGGACAATGGCTGGTTAGATTTTCATTTAAAATAGATCATTTGGCTCCAGTGGTGAGGAAGGTTCAAAGGGATGAGGCTGGATGGTGATGAGAGAGGACAGGATGAGCCCTGGGCACTTGCAGATTTCCCATGGGGACACAGAATGGGATTCACTCTCAAGCCAATTAGAACAATGAGCTCTTTCTCATTAGGAGCAAGACTTGAGCAGAGCACAGTTCTCAGTGAGCCACAACAAACCCCGATCCTTGCAAATGAAGTGCTAGGCAAGCTGACTTGTTTGGAAATAAGCTCATTTTGTATGAGTGACCACACTGTCCTGCTCACTGATCGATTAGGATTCCGAGCCCATGAACTTGAACCTAACAGGCTGTGATGGTTCCAACAGGCGGTCATCAATCATTATCACACTCTCCCCAAACACCAGACAGGCTGACTATAGCTGGTCTTAGTCAGTCAGGCCATCTACATTTTTATAATTTCCTAGCATGTTTTACTTAGCCAACCAAATAATACCCATTTTTACTTACTTTCCCATAGCCCACGCTGGAAGAAAGGGGTCTTATGCGGGTACTTGTTTCTCACATTAATAATAATGAGAGCATCATTATTGCTTCTGAGTCGTTCATTTAAGTCTTAAAGAGCTGATAGTAAGGTTCCAGGATTTTGGAGAGAGAAATGAGAATCTTTTTTAATTTTACATTTATTTTTATTGATGATTGATTGACTGATTGATGGACTTGGGGTAAAGTGTTGTGTGTGTGTGTGTGTGTGTGTGTGTGTGTGTGTGTGTGTGTAGTTTAGAGAACAATTTGCAAGAATTGGTTGTTTCCTTTCACCTTGTGAGTTCCAGGGATTGAATTTGGGTCCTCAGTTTGGGCAAGAAGTGCCTTTATCCACTGAACCATCTCACCAGTCCAAGATGAGAAATCTTAAAGGATCTCATCACTCAGGGGAAAACTAATACTTCATAGCATCCCTAAGATTTTGTGGTTTAGAAAACCTTCGTTACTTGCATTGTCCTCCTCATTGACCATCAGTCAGCTCATGGCTTGTGAGTGCTGGTGGTAAGACCAGGTGTTCAGGCTCTATGTCTTAGTCAAGGTCACTTAGCTATGGTGTCTACCAAATCTGAACTTCAACCCCGGGTCCTACCATTTTGCTCTATGCTCTCCATCGCACTAGAGTACAACCCCTTGATTTAAGATGGTTGGAGGAAGGAAGACCGCAAAAAGCAAGGAAGAGGATGAAGAAAACCTCCATGATAGAAGAGTTCACATTGTTAGGATGACTTGCCTCCCTCCAGACCTCTAGCCCCAAGTGGCCGCTTTCCAGAAGTATAGTGGGATCGAAGAGACAAACAGTGACTTTGTATTTACTGGGCATATAACCATCACCTATTACATTCTTAAATATTCTCTCACTGTTAGAGCTCTCAATCACTTACTTCCTTGGAGCCTGTCAAAGAAACAGCAGACAACACAATGTTTAAGCACAGCTTATCATTTGCTATTTACTCTTAGTTCTGTATCGCCAATAATGCTAAACCCTGGGTTATTCAAAATAAGAAGTCCAGCACAGTGTCTGAGTTTTCCAGATAGTGGAGAGTTTTCTTCTTTGGACCCAAGTACAGTTTAGTAAGCGTAAACATTCTGGCAAGACAGCCCATCAAGAGTAACCTTTTGTATTTCTGTCCTTTCAAGTCCAGTGTGACAAGTGTGTCTTCTTACAGCCATCCTTGTTCTTGATATTCCTACACTCTGGAACCTTTTACCTTTCATCCATTTGATTTTCAGATTTCTTCTTAACTTGCAAAAGTTTGAAGGCCTGAGTGCACCTGTACTAAATCCCTCCAAATGTCTTCCAATGCTCGGCTCCTAAAGTATTGTGAACTCACAAATCAGAGAATCATGTCTAGCCAACTCACATGCAAAACATGAACTACTAAGTCTCCAGTCAGGGCTGCAGACACTATTCTGCTATTTGGGAAATCAAGGATTAATTCATGTCGCTTGACTCTTTCAGAGAGATACCTTTTTTTGTGTAGCTGCATTATGAGTAAAAGAAAGACCCAGGGCTGACAAAACCCAACAGGCGCAGTGTTTCAGGGTTTTCCAAGATCCAGTTTAGAGTTGAGGCCACAGCAAACACTAAACAACTTGCTTGTTGAGCACACTACCTTCAACTGCAAGCAGTATCTTTTGCAAGAATGACCAAAAGATTGTAGTAACTGCTCTCCACTCAGCTCCTGGTTGCATGGAGTAAGAACAATAGAGACTGCGTAGTTCATTAGCCAATCTAAATTTTTTTGTTGACACATGGTTACGTGTAGATCAATGCTGTGTTTCAGCCAACCTTGAATAAACAGAGCTGCGATATCCAGAAACTGTGGGTTAAATCATCACACAGTGAGATGCTTTTATAAACAAGCAATGTAATAAACCTAAAATAATCTCTAAAAGAACATGTAAGTTATACTTCAAATGGTTCTGTTTAGCCTAAAAAATACAGAAACATAGAGAAAGAGGGAGAGGGTGAGAGACAGAGAGAGAGAAAGACAGATAGACAGACACACATACACACAGAGGGTGAGACAGAACAGACAGAAATGGAGATGGCGTCTAGCACTTGCCCCAGACAGCTAATGTGTTTTCATCTTTGATTCAGCTGTTTGTAGTAAGGACCTTGGGAAAATTCAAGGAGTGACCAGAGGAAAAGAAAACAAATGGTAAAATGTGAGTCCTGTTTTAGCTTTCGTATCATTTCAGCACGTGTCTAGCACTTTTTTCGGATATTGAGACACCCACACAACGCTCTGCAGTGCTGATGACAGAGACTTCTGCTTCCCATGACGGTGCCCATCCTGCTCTTGATTTTTAGCCTTTGGGAATTAAGCTGAGCCCTGGTACACTTTCCGTTCATCCTACTTCTGTGCCTGCTCCTGGCCCCCATGTCTCTATGATGTTACTTTTCCTGCTTAGTAGGATGTTTGTTGATGCGCATGTGTGGTCTTTGGGGGAGTACTAAGGTACCTTAATTTCCTTAAATCCAGTGACAACTTCAAGAATGTGTAACCGCAGAGGGACACGTGCCTGCCAGAATACAGTTGTAGGTTTTGTTGTTGTTGTTTGTTGTTGTTGCTGTTATCTTGCTTGTTAATCCTCTGCCTACCTGGTCAGAATGGACCTCATTGCAACAGGAGTGGATCTGCGCAGCAGCCTCTTCCAGCTCACCTCTGTCTAGCTGCCTACCAGTCAGACAATCATTTTTGCCTCAAGGTGCTGAGTGAGTCTCAAAGGTGACATTTAGCACCCTTTCCTAGAGAGATCTCATTATGTATGTGCAATTTGAGCAAACAATGAGACTCTACTGAATTAAATTCCTCCCTTTGAATTAGCCTCAATACAGAAAGGGAGGAGCCTGGGTGCTTTCTCTTAAAGGGATCAGGTCATTAATTTTGTAAATTCTATGAAATGTTGAAAGAAATCTTGCAAATGAATTTGCAAACAATTAGAAGAGCGAGCACTAAAATATGTGCACTTGTGGGAAAAAATGAGATAACATGAATACCATTAGTTCTTTAGTTTCCTGGAGATTTCTTCACTGCAGCTAGAGAGATACGTAAGTGTAACAGAGGTACTAAGTGAAATTTCAGTTAGATGTCATCTGGAAACTAATACTTCTGGATTATTGACTTAAAAAATCCACTTTTAGAAAATGCATTACACTTCATTTTGCCTAATCTTCCATATAAAAGAAACTTAAAATATAGTACTATCTGCTCACATTCATACAGGATTCCATTTGTTTTGGGTTTCTTCATAATGCACACACTATAAGTCTTGGTCATAAAATGTCAGCCTTTTAGAAGACAAGCTTGAAACAAAAGCATTATGAAAGCAAAGCTTTCATTAATTAGAAAAATATAACCCATTCAACTAGTGCAAACCCTGAGCAGGTGAGAAGGCTTAATCAAGGTTTATTATAGTATCTATGACTTAAATTAGAAACTAAACAGAGGAAGATATACCTGTGCTTTTGTCCTTTAAATGCTCATTCATGGTCCCAAGCACTCTAGGTTAGCAAGAGACGCCTGTCAATAGCAGAACATAACAATATGTCCCGCAGAAGTTCTAGTTTCTTCATAATCATTTGCAATCGTTTTGGGTTGCAAGCCTCTTTAAGATCCAGCCTTGATCTTAGATTTCTCAACATTGAACCTGTGGAGATTTAGAACTGGAAAATTCTTTCTTGTGACATGACCATCCTGCACACTGTAAAATTCTTAACATCTTCTTGACCTCTCAACCCTAGATACCAGTTGCAGTCTCCAGGCTTTGCCACATGCTCACCCGAGGGCATAGAAATTCAGAACACAAAGTAGTATTGATGGGCGTGGCATACATAAAGAATCAGTCATCCGTAGAATAACAAGATCTCCAACATGTATAATGACTGAGGGCTAAGAAAGGATGGAGAAAAAGAAATTAAACTGCATTATAAAATTCCTGAATTAAGAGGAAGAAAAAAAACGACTGAGATTACAGTCAGGTAATACTATACCCTGGGAATATATTAAGGCATAGTCTGGTAATGAATTTCAAGGATTGAAAAATGGGATGGAGGTGGAACAAGAGAGGAAAAGATGAATAATTAGAAAGGAAAAAAAAAAAAACCACCAAATTTAGCCCCTGCCTTAACTAGATAAACATTTGAATAGCATCGAAAAAGGTTCTCTTATTTGGGATAAGCCCTCAAAGTGTGAAAGAGGGCAGCAGGCTTGTGACACAGGGAGTCTTCATCCTGTCACACCAGTGGACCGTTCTGGACAAAGTTCAGACACTGTTCAAGCCAGTGCTGTTGCCTGCCATCCTCCGGCTTCCAAAGGTTTTCTAAATGTCCGTTATTTTCCAGAAGCCAATTACTCCATTCTTGTGCCAGCAGTGATTTTATTTATGGCCAGAAAGGTCCATTTTAGTCTTCAGTAAACCTTTCTCTTTCCCAAGCTTTCATCTTGCTTATTATGATTAAACGTCTTTTTGCTGGCGTGCTGGGCATTCATTTCTTCTTCCCATTGCATCTCAGAGCATCATATCCATCTCCTCACATTTGGTTCATTTGTTAAACTGGATTGCCATTGCTCTTTGTAAACTGCAAGGTGTGTTGAGAGAACGGACTTTTCAGATGAGTTTTTCTTTATCTTTGAAAATTGCATCTGGTGTTTTGTGGAACAGAAACTTTCCATTTGAGAATGGTCAAGTGCTTCAGATGTCTCCTTTAGAGCCTCTGGATATCTCACCTTCCTTGGTTAGGCCTTGCTATCACTCTGGGACTGTGGGATTCTTTATTTCCAGTAGCTGTGTGGCTGCACCTCAATTGTGACAGGAATGTGGATGTTTCTGACCCAGTGATCAGAAGAACGCTGCAAAATGGATGACACTTTTATAAAGGGCCAAAGATGTAAAATGCAGACACTATACAAACACCAAAGCAGGAAATCTGACACTCCAGTGAGTGCATAAAGCAGTCCCATCAAGCTAACCTGCAATTGGTCAACAGAGAGCAAAGACACAGAAACACACATGAAGGTCCTTGCTCAACAGACTGGTGCTTTTTATGGTATGTTATGCATGTGTATGTTTATGTGTACACTCATATCATACACGTATGTACTTACCCCTCAGTATCTGGAGGAATTATTGGTTTCAGGATCCTTGAAGACAGTGAAATCTACACATGTTTGAGTCTTTTCTAAAACCGGAAACTCATCTGCTCAGGGTTAGATCATTGCTAGAGGACTAAGAATAACTTGATACAGTGCAAATGCTGTGTAAAGAATTATTTATTGTATTGTTTAGAGTGATGACAAGGGATTAAAGTCTGTGTATGATCTGTATGGATCAAATATTTTTTGAATAGTTTGAGTCACGAATGACAGAGTCTGCAGCTATGAAGTCCATGAATGAAGAAGGTCTACTGTACATGCAAAAATGGTCAACACAATGCTTTGAACAGGGTTTCTGTGTGCCTAGAATGAGAACAAACTCTGCCAGGACCCAAATTCTTTCCAATTTGGCAGACTTTAAGGTACCCAACACCCACACCCCTTATCCTCATTATCAACTGGGACTCCCGGAGCAGACTTCCTAATTCTGACCTTTTATAACCAACCATCCATTCCACTTCTCTCCTCTTCCTTTTCCCTTGGTCTAAAAAAATCCCCAAATAGAGACTTTGCAAGTATACCACATGACCTCAAAGCCCTTCTCTACCTCTCTGGATTGAGCTCTCCTTGATTGGCAAGCCTTGCTGTCTGGGAGCACCAGCAGATCAGCCCCCCAATTACGACTCTTGACTCCTGAGCTCTGTACCTCCTTGCGTGGTGATGTTTCCTCAAAGAGTCTCTATTACAAATTAAGCTGGATTTCTATGTTTTCACTTTAAGTTGCTCCATATTTCCGGACACATAGTAGACAGTGTGTGTAATAACAATGTTTAGAATTTATTAAGCATGCATTATAGTGCAAAGAACTTCTCGTATTTGTTCCCTGAATCCTCACAGCAACTTTATAAAGTGTGTAAAATTCTCATGTTTATCTCCCCATTTTTTGCACGCACTACTAATAAAAGTTACAAGTTATTAACAAAATAAGAGCCAAGAGAGCATTTTCCAAACCAGCAAAGGGTATATTTGACTTGTAAGGAAGTCCCACGGCAGTTTCTTTGTGGTGAATTTGACAATAGCAACAAAAACACGTTGAGAGTTCAGACTCTTGTCTGGAACATTTCGGAGTGTGAATGATGAATAATGTCTGCTTCCTCCCACCCAATGCCGAGGAGAACAAAGCCTCCCCTCATTAGGAGAAGAAGGAGGTGTTCATAGAGAAAAAGTACAAGGAATAGGAGCAAAGGTCAAGGCAAACTACCTGAAGTCCCCCAAATACAGGAGTATCTGGGGCTGTTTAGAGTCCTTAAAGAATCAAGCTTACCTTTGAGCATCCTTGGAAGTTTCTAAGGCCCAGACCATACTTTTCCACCTTTGGACAGGCACCATTCAGCCCAGGTTCCACCCTGTGGAATGAAGAAAACAAAGGCTGATCTTGACCCTTGGTTTTCATCTGAACCAGGAATAAGTGCTGCTACATATGAGGCTTTGAAATTTCCTCAGTTCCCTAGGAAAATGACTACTTTGCGGTGGTTGTTATTGTGCAGTCATCTTTAGGTATCTATGGGGTCAATTGGTTCTCAGACCCAAATCCATGGAAGTTCAAATCCTTTATATAAAACGGCATAGTATTTCATTTAACTTTCACCCATTCTCCCTGCTATGTACTGTAATCATCTTTAGATTACTTAGAAGACCTAATGCCACACAAATGATACGCAAATAGCTATCACTCTGTATCAGGGAATAATGACAAGAAAAAAAGCTATACATGTTCCGTACAGGTACACTTTTATCTTTGAGTATTTTCAGTCTGTGTTTAGTTGATGCCACAGATGCAGATTCCACTGATACAGAAGACCAACTGTGCTGTACTCAGAAGTAAACAGTAAGACCATTGAGACGAAAGGAATCGTTTACCGGATTTTGAGAAGTAGCACAAAGAGCCAAGAAGGCAATCGTCTGTGCTGGTTTCCATCTGGCCTGGCATGCTAGTTTTCTATTACTATAAAATACTATCATATATTCAGTGACTTAACAGTGCGTGAATGTATTCCCTCATGATTTCTGTGGTTCTGAGGCCCAACATAGTTTAGTTGGTATGATAATTAATCTTGAGTGTTGTGTTAGTTACTTTTCTGTTGCTGTGATAAAACACCCTGACCAAGGGAATTTATAGAAGGAAGAATTTATTTGAGCTTACGGTTCCAGGGCTAAAAGCCCATAACAGTGACAAAGGTGGCCAGAACAGAAAGCCAAGTGATCACATCTGGAAGCAGGCAGAGGAAGCATAGAAAGACTGGAAATCCTGCAAGGCTTAAGAACTCTCAAAGCCCACCCAAAATGACACTCTTCCTCCAGCATGGCCACACCTCCAAAATCCTCCCAAAACAGGGCCATCAACTGGGGACAAAATGTCCAGATACTTGGAGCCCATAAGGGACATTATCATTCAAACCCTCACAATTGACAACAACCTGATGAGATCTGGAATCACCATGGAAACAAACCTCTGGGCATGTCCATGAGGAAGCTTCCTCTAGAAAAGATTAAAAATTGAGATAGGAACAAGTACCCAAAGTGTGCACAACACCATTCCATGGATCTTCCAAAAAGAGAAATCAGTCTGCACATCAACAATCATCTCTCTCTGTTTCCTCACTGTGGATACAACATGACCAGCTGCCTCAGGTTTCTGCCCCCAAGCCTTCCCTGCTATGATGGACTGCACCATCAAACTGTGAGCCCCAATAAGTTGTTCTTCATTGCTTTTCTCAAGTATTTTGTCCCAACAATTGGAAAAGTATGGGTCTCTACAAGGTTATAAACAGAGTGTGAACACCCGGAGCCAAGAATCCTAAGAGGTCTCTCAGGATTATATCATATCTATGGCATATGCATCCATACATGACGTGTATCAAGAGAGGGCCCAAACTTCTGATGGATGCCAAGAGAAGGAACAGGAACATAAGAAAGAGGACGAAGGCTTCCTCATAGGAGACAAAGGGAGAACTTTGTCTGGCTGAGGTGTTCTTCCTATGCACCTCCAAAGGCAGGGAAGGGTGTTTTAGAAGAGCTGAACATTTGCAGCTTCCAGACTATGACTGTCTGTTGTGTCTCGCCATCCACCCAAAGAAGAAGGCCCTTATCACTGGCTGAGCCCAGTCTCATTTCCATTGCAACTCTGCTCCACTGGCAGTATTTGTGTGTGGGGTTATCCCAGAAAGATTCTGAGATTATCTTGTTGCAATTCAGTAGGAAAGAGTACTATGCTTGATTATTGATGTCTGTCCTCTAAGCTCTTGACTGGTAAATGGAAATGCACCAAACAAGGACTAGTCATCTCTGACTTAAAAATCATCGTCTCAACAAATACTAAAAAGGAAAGGGGTTTAGAATCTACAGTATGCAGAAACAAGATGATCCTTGTAAGATACTTTTATGTGTCCCATTCCCCAGACTCTTTTTTTGTACTTTATAAGGCTCATGAAGAAGTTGTTTACTTACCCAGTTGATAAATGGCAGTGCTTGGCAGTTACCAGGTAGATTATAAATCTGCAAGCCTGGGGCAGTGATGGCTTCATCATACAGAGTTGTAGGAGACAGCTTGCCAACTTACTCCTTCTGTCCCCCCAAGTAATAGGTGTCTAATCTACAAGTGCTGCTCAGAATCCACAGAAAGTCAATCAGAGATGAGCTGAGTGACTTTCCAGAATCAGGTGAGTCACATGCCATGGAGTGGAGAGAGAAGCTGAGGGTCAGTCTGACTCTCTAGGCCTCCACAAACCTCATTTCCAACTGCTCAAGCCTCCAGAGCACGTTCCCTCCTGGGGGACATTTGGAGCTCTTTGTCAGAGCTGTCTCTGCTCTCACATTCCTTGGGGCTTGGCGAAGAGAAGTCATCTCCTTTTTGCAACTTCACGACATTTTTTTCACATCTTGAAAGTGCCCTCCTGTTTGTCATTTGTGCAATAAACAAAAGCAAGAAAGCAGACCCATCTGTAGAGCAGTACCCACTGAAGTTAAATTAAAATGCTAATGGGCTTGCATGGTGTGAGAACTGAACTCTGCAAAGGCACAGAGAGACACGGACCGAGGCTGAGAGGTGGTCCACACCACAGTCCACAGTCCTTGTCCTGTGGGAGGAGCCACAGGCAGCTTACTGACAAAAGCCAAACCCCGAATTCCATGACTCCTGCTCCCCATTGGTGTTCCTTTTCTCTCCTTTCTTTTCTTGGAATAAAGTTATACGAAGTCTGAAGAATCAGCCACTGGCAATGGTTTCTCACAAAAAAATATCTTTTTTTCCTTCCCCTTTCATCAGTTTGTATGATGGAACTACTTTGATGTAGAGGATAAGATGCAATTACCCTCCAGGGTCGAGCAAGGAGAGAACGCACTACCAAGAACTTCAGAGTATAACTAAGACATTTGTCCTTAAAACATGAGGCAGAATGCATGCTTTGATATTCCCATCACTGTTGAGCTGAATGATTAAGTCTATAGATGTCAGGTGCATCAGGGCAGTTCTAATTGCCCTGTGATCCCCTGGGTATAGAGCATAGGAACAACACTGGTAAATCGATTTGAAAGGTCCTTCAGAGAAAGCAGAATTGGATCCAAGGTATTCAAGGATGACTGACATATCTGAAATTTGGAAAAGAAATGTGACTTCATTAAGACCCTGGTGCTGAAATGGGGTGGAACAAGGCTTGTAAGAAATCCCAAACATCTTCGGAAGACTCAACAGGTGTGTTTAAGGAACAGGTATTAATTCTCCACTGCTGTTCCAGAAGCTACCGCAAACAAGTGAACAAACAAGCAAACGCACAAAATTACATGTTGTGCTATTGTACATTTATTGAGTTCCAGCCATGAGTGTGCATCGATTCTCCTGTTGCCATGGCAAGGGAATGGTTTCTGGGTTACGATGGCAGTTGCCATATGTTCAACTTAAATCATCTGACTCCACCTTGAGAGAACAGAAAAAGCTGTGACCCGCCCCCTATCTATCCCAACATTCCAGCTAGCTTTGAGCTGTCACGTGACACTGTGTTCTTGGCCGGATATTGAATATATGCCGTCCCCATGGCTCTTAAGCAAACATGTCTTCATGGGACTCTTATATAGCAGCCCCAGGTGTTAACCAAACACAGTCCTCTTTTTAGGTTGAGAATTGGCTTATATAGCAGTTAGAAAAGATCTGTACTCACAGAAGGACACTTCCTTGAGTGGGGGATGGTGCAAGAGGCAAATGAAAATGGCCTTTTAAGAGAGCTCAATTTGAGGCACAGATCCTTTTGCTTTCCTGGGGAATCTGGGAGCACAAATAGAATCAAGTGTTTGGTTGCAGGATGTTTTCGAGAGCTTGAGAGTCTCTATCACTTGAAGAAGTATTGTAGAAGTCGAGTTGGACACATCCTTGCCTAAATTCTCTCTCCCTGTAAAGAATTCTGGCCTCACTGTTTTATGGTCTGATTCAATATGACAATATGAGGCTGTGTTGCCAGCTAGAACTCAAATATCCTCACTGTCAGGCCACTAATGAGCATTTTGATTATCCAAGAGTTTGCTTCTTGGTAGTCTTCCAGTGTCTGTGCATAAATTGGCTGTCCAAACAGGAATGCACTGTTTTCTGGAATTCTTGGGTATCCATTAGGAAATCCCTGCTGCCACAATCTAAATGATCCTTGAAGGTTTCAGAGCCCTTCCAAAACAGCCCAACTCTCAGGAAAGGACTCGAGGTACTGTGATATGGTCTGAATGCCCTTTTGAATGGTCTGCCTTTTCTCTACTATGGAAACCCATGGAAATACCAGCAGAAGTAGACTCTGCTTAGGCGATCTCCATTAGTGGGATGTGCGTATTGTGTAAATTATCTCCACGCTGCAGCCCCTGGTACTGAGTACTTTCACCATGGACACAATAGGAGGGCTGCTGTTCTCCATTAGAACCTCCAATCAGCCAGACAACTTGCTGTACATGTGGGGAAAGAACGGGAAAAAACACTCGAAACCATTCCCAACAGTGTATTAGCGAATCAAAAACATTCTTAATTTCCTCCTATATCCAGAGAATCACAAATTAAAACCATAGTAAGATACCACCACACGTCTACCAGATTGGCTCCAATTTGAAATTCCTACAGTATCAATTACAGCTGAAGCTATGGGGTATCCATCACTCCATATGCTACTAGTGGCAATGTGAACTAGTGATACAACTTTGAAAAACAAAGAAGAGCCAACATTATCCAAGAAAACAAAGATTTGTAAATAGTCTGACCTAGCAGTGATGTTCTACAGTATGTAATGTATAATAGCCACAAGGAGAATTTCCCCCAGTGCTAGTCAATACAAAAATGGCCATATAAATATGTATATCTGCATACTAATTATGTATTCGTGTGCATGTGTACGTGTCTGTCATCTAGCTAATTTGTTGTTTAGTAAGCTATATTCCCACTAAAAATTATTTGAGCCGGAGAAATGGCTCAGAAAGAGTGCTTACCTAGGATGTGTGCCCTGGGTTCAAACCCTAGTGCCAAAAGCTTTTTTTGAAGTTTGTATCTGCTGGGCATGTTGGCACACACCTTTAATCCCAGCACTTTGGATGCAGAAAGGCAGAGAGAGAAAGATCGCTGAGATCTAGGTCAGCCTGGTCTACATAGTGAGTTCCAGGCCAGTTGGAGGCTACAGGAAGACCCTGTCTCAAAAAAAAAAAAGCTAGTATCCACGGGCTAGGCATGTATCTCAGTGTGAGAATGCACAAGACCTGATCAAACCTTCACTACTATTTTTTAAATGTCAGTATCCAACAGGGGCCTTCTGTGGAAACTAGCAGTCATTCATTTATGTGAAGACTTTATCCAAAAGTTTGAAATGTAATTTAAACAACCCCCAGGAGGCAGCTGGGCATCTGATTTCCCCCTTGGAATTGCCTCATTGTCTCTCTACTGACTCTTGGGGATGATGATGAGTTTTGTAGAGACCCAGATAAGGAAAGCTCGTTGAGGATCTGTTAAAAAGATCTCAAGAGCCAGAGTTCCCTGGGAAGGGAAAAGGGAAGCAAGATACATGCCATCCTTTTCTGCAAGTGGGTGGGGACTTGGAGCAGAGGATCCCCATCAAATTGTGTGCTTCCTTATGATAATTATTATCTCTCCCGAGATGCTGATAATTATATTTAGACACTTTTTAAAGCAATATTGTCTAATATTTCCCCCCATTGACAACAGCATTGGAGCTGATGGATACACAGGCAGATGAAATGCAGGACTGCTGGTCGGTCCACAAAGTGTTCCCATCAACCGTGTAAGTGAGTTTTATAATATATACATTATATTAGAGGGAAAACATACTCTTTTGGAAAGGACCGATTCTTGGCGCATAATCAGTTCCCATTGAATGTAAATGACTTTTGGTCCTACACCAATGCTGATAAAATACTTTCAAATGTACAAAATACTAACCAAATGTTTATATTAAACAACTCCTTTCTGGTGGAAATGCGCTCGGCGAAGCGTAACTCTCTGGAGCAAGTTAGTGAATATTAATGTTCAGCAGATCGTAAGGAGCTACAAGTCTGTTGATGTAGGAGGCCAAGAGGGAGATAACAGGAAGGCTGGCTGGTGGAAGGGCCCTGCCTGGAGAAGATGCAATGGCATTGGACACAACGTCATTGAGATGGAAATGGAGTTCAAAATGCATGCAATTGGTTGCTAGGAAGTAGGAGACAGCGATGGGCGTTGCAGGATGAAGAGCACCAGGCTGTCACCTTCGTTCCACTTACAGGGATGCTGAAGACTCAGCACGGCCTCAGACCTGCCATGGCCCTATCAGCAAAGAAATTACATAATTAACACCCTCCAATAGCCAGTTCACTGTGAGCCCCCGCTTTGGGCGAGTGAAGCCTGCTCATCACAGGAAGTACAGGGACTCACACTGAGAATTGCAGTTTTTCAGATCTGCTGACGCTCACTGGGTCTTTCTATTACCATTGTTCATCTGCATGCTTCAGGAGATCATATAAATACGCAGCTCTCAACACATTCCCATATTTTCCAGCAAAGGCAGCTTTTATCAACCAGGCTGGAAGGCAAAATGAAGTTTCTTTGCCTATCTGAGGATCACGGACACAAGCTCAGGAACATGACTGCCCTGAGTATGACATCACTGGGATTTGGGTCAGCCAGCTCCCCATTGGGTTTCTGTTCTCACATCCAGAAAATGAAGGTTTGTACAGTCCTGATAATCAGTGTGAAGCTTTGAGCATCTTGGAAGGCTCAAGCAGGCTTATTTTTTATCTAATGTGAGTGATTTAGAATTCAAAGCGCATTCAGCTTTTCATTGTGGTTATAGTCTAATTAAATTTCTTGTAGATACTAGTAAAACTAAGTCTCTTAGAGTCAGTCGAGTTTGGAATGAATAACGGGAGAGGCATGTAGAGGTTATTGCTCCCATTTTACAGATGGAAGAATTTCAGGCTTGAAAATTCTCTCTAGATTTCATCTCTATCTGATGGCTTCAGGGCAGGCGCTCCTCTCACTGTGGTGAAATGATGACTCATTCTAAGTTTCAAGCCCTGTTTCAGGAAAGTTTCCATTCTCCCTAACAATCTGTCGACACCTCTGTAATAGTGTCTCATGTCTATGAGAACTGCTAGACTTCCAGACTCACTAACCATGGTGGTGTCATCCAGTAATTATTCTTGGCGGATGAATCTCATGCTGGGGTCCAGAGAGAATGAATGTCACACAAGGAATCAACAGAGCGTTTGCCTCTCTTGGTATTACAGCTTATCAGGTATCTTACCTACCATGGAGAAGTCCACTTGGTTTTTGTCAATCAGATTTATCAGTTCTCCCTCCCGGTGTCTTTCTTCCTAGTTGCAAAGCAGACCGAGTATAACCCTTTAGTAAATGTTGATTGGGGGCCAGAGACATGATTCAGCAGGTAAAGTTACTGATGCCAAGTCTGACAACAAGAGATTGATCCTCAGGCCGCACGTGGTAGAAGGAAAGGACCACGCTTACTTGCTGTCACCTGACTTCCATGAGTGTGCACAAACAAGTGCACAGATACATAAATAAACAAAATGTAATTTAAAGATTAATTTTAAAATGCTGGTTGACCAGTAATGGAAAAGTTGCATAGAATTTCTCCTCTAAGAATCTGGTGTCATTGAAAAGAAAATGTTTATGTGAAGTAGTTAAATCACTGTATGAGATAAAATAATTAGGTCGTTTGGCCAGCTAAAGGGAATCTAAACTGAGGGGGCAGATCTGTTATTCCCAATGCATGCTCTGTAAAGCAAGCTAGTAAAGTGGGCCATACATCCATGCATGCACACACACATACATACATACACACACACATGCATACACGCATAGCTGACCTTGATGTTGCACATCTGTAACTCCAGCACTCAGAAGGCTGAGTCAAGGAGGATCATGAGTCTGAGGTCACCTTGAACTATACTGTGAGTTCCGGACCAGCAAACAAAAATAAATATGTAAATAGAAAACTAAAAAATAAATATTGCGTGGTTGAATAGTTTGGTATATGCTGTATACTTACTATAGAGAAACAAGTTGCTAACGTTAAGTGATCTGAGAGAATCCTCCATAGGGAAAATCGCTAAACACTTTCCAGTCTCGTGTTCCTCCAACTCATGGGGCCTGACGACCTTTTCCTGTCTTGCAATGGATCTGGCCTTTAGACTCCACCCCTGCCTTGTCTATGACCCGAAAGTCCATCCCCCATTGTCATTGTTCTCATGTCATAAGCTTTATGCTCTGGTCATCTTTTAACCCTTGGGTTGTAATCTAATGTCTGGTTCCCTGCATCTGTCCATTGACTTAGCCCACAGTCTGCCAGGTACTCCGAGGCAGCACAGGATCATGAAGCCAAGCTGTGCTCTCTGTTCTTTGCAATGGCTTTCTTCAATGTTAATTTTTTTGTCATTCCCCCTTGGGACATTGTTAAAATGAGTTTCTGAGAGAGTAGAACCAGAGTAGGTCCTGATATTCTAATTTTCTGTCTCCCAGATAAAGCCAGTGCTGCCAGCCCCAAGGTCACACTTTAAAACCATATGGAGCGAGAAGCTCTCATGAAAATGAGGACCAGACGCCATGAAGAGATGTGATACTTGTCATAAAACAAGAGCACAGTGCTGTGGGGGAGGGGAAGGGCTGCATGAGTTGTTCTTCCTGAGAACGTAGGGAAGCAGGAGAGGACGTGTCTTGCGAGTGTCACGGGAAGGCGCTGTTTCAGATGAGCTTTGAAGAGCATGTAACACTTTGGCAGGTAAAGGAAGGAGAGACCCATGGGCTGAGCAAAAGGCCAGGGGAAGCGTGGTGTCGGACATGTTCAGGGAACAATGAGGTAGACATACGTGGCACTTGTAACAGGGAGGGGAGAGAGATGGGAGTCAAACACAGAATGGATATGAGGCTGGACTGTAAGAGCGTTACATTTTAAAGGAACATTTAATGACAAGAATCCAGAAGTAGGAAACTGAAAAGAGAGAAATCTGGATAGATGGGTTGTCAGAGATCTTCTTGTGGTCCTTACATCTGACATGTGGCCAATATGAACAGTCTTTGCTCCTGGATTAAGTCAGTTTTCAAATTTTAATGGATGTCAATATGAACACTCTTTGCTCCTGGATTAAGTCAGTTTTCAAATTTTAATGGATGTCAAAGGGGCTTTTCCAAACCTCATGATTGATAAGGCATCATCAGTCCCTTTCAATGTTTAGAGACGCTGCTGCTTTTTAAAAGCACTTAGCATTGAAAAGGCTCTTTTACAGGCATCTGCACAAATCTATGAAGCTACAAACTTTATTTAGCTGTTAAAAGACGGACTAGGGTAGCTTACAAAGGCTGTGCTCTTCCATTCCGTTTTGCATCTCAGTTCCAGCTGTTCTGGGATTGTTTCTTTTAGCAACTGGAAAATTGGGTCTATTAATAGAGTCAGACAGTCAATTTAAATCTGATAATGTCCTGACACTTGGCCATACACCTCAACACGGATGCCTGTGTGTATAATTTCTACTTATTTTTGCACAAATGTGTGTACAAATACTAGCTAATACTATGAAGTCAACACTCAATATTTCTTAGGCCCATCTGGCAGTTAGCCTCTGTCTCATAAATTGGACATTCTTTGACAATATAGAAATCATTTAGGAGATGATTTAACCTTGTAAGTTCAAGGGTCAGAATAATTAAAGTGTTGAAGGATTACAGGTAAGAAAGACCCATAAAACTCCACAAAATTGTAGCTAAGTGTCATTTTCCTCATATACTCTATACAAAAGCCACGCTACTCACTCTTGTCTAAACTGATCCTCCAATTCCTTTCTCTTGCTTATATTGTTCCTCATAAGGTAGGGACTGAGTAAGAGTTCCAGCTTTGGATTAGCTTTGCTTTCAGGTTCCAGATCTGCCCTGTGCTAGTTTTATAATTTAGAGCAAATTACTCGCTGAACTCAGACTTCACTCCATCTTCTGTAGAGTGAAGATGGCAACTGTGTTCACAGCACAGGACTTTTACATGGATCCCAGGAAATAATGCAAGTAAACACTGATCACCATGTGCAAATCTAATCCACAGTGGTAGAAATCAAATCAGCAGGTGTCTAGCGTGAAAGGTCCTAGGGTGTTCCTAGATGAAAGAACAAAGAAACATTCCAAGGTGCTGTGGGTTAAATATGGAATATTCATCACAGGGTCAAACATACTTGTTTCCAGATGGTAGCCTTATCCTTGGAGATCATATAAATTTCAGGCATGGGACAGACATAGCTGGACTAGGTCACTGAAGATAAGCCCTTGAGCGTACCTCATCCGACCCTTCTCTCTGTTTCCTGCCCAATGTGAAGTGAACAGCTTTCCTCCACAGGCATCTATCACCATGATTTTCCCAAACGGGAAAGCAAACATGGGTTGGACCCATGCAACCATGAACCCCCCCCCCCACCCAAAATCTTTAAGTTGCTTCTGTCAGGTATTGTGTCATAGAAATGATGAAAGTAATACTTAAGATAATGATAATTTTGATTGTTTTGTATATCTTTAAGGTGATTGCGTGAATGGGTCTTTCCCATTATATATAATCAACAGGAGCTGATTCTAATAGTTCTCTAATAGTTTCTATATCCAAATTCAACAGCTCTTCTGTGTTCATTTTTCCCAAACAGAAGAGATAGCTTCTGTCTATTGGCTATTTATTGTCTGTTGGATCATTGGTGAAGCATTTCTCACTGCACAATGTCTAGTAAGATCCTTCCACTAAGTCTTATAAAGTGTGAGTTCAATGCAACCCTATTTGTGGGATCCATGAGATGGTCTTAAAGTCCACTCCCAAACCTCAGTCATTCCAAGTCCTTCCCAAGAGTTCCATAACTGTAGCTGTTGCTTCTGTAAATGTTCACTTTGTTACTTTTTAATCCATTAAACTCCAGGGTATTTTTTAATAATACATACATTCACAAATATTTGTCTTATCCATGCATAGTGAGATCAGGTTCACTGGAGACACGGGGAATGACAGGGTTGCATGCCACAGTGATGCCAAAAGCTGTGAGCAAAACCAGCTTGTTCTTACACATCCTCTGAGCCACTCTTCCCCCTGAGTATTCATCCTGGCTCTTCAACTGACATAGCATCCATGTCCTCTCCATCATCTTGTCTCTTTTCTGCTCTTTTTGGAACAGAAAACACAAGTCTAGTCTTTGTCTTTGTCTCATTTGGGAGGGTTCAGCAATTTTTCTACTGATTTATTCAATTTTATTTTATTTTCAATTATGTATATATGTGTTTGTCTCTGTGTGGGTATATATATGTAAATGAAAGTGTCTGTGAAGACCAACTGCATGGAATCTTCCTGTAACTGGAGCTATAGGTGGTTAAAACTACCTTATGTGATGCTGGAGCATAATTCAGGTCCTGTGCAAGAACAGTACATATTCCTAATGGACAAGCCATCTCTCCAGTTCCTGGTTATTATATTTTTGCTTAAGTCTTAGCTCACTCCCCTGACCTCAGAATCTCACCTTGAACCCAAGTTCTTCTTGACACTGTTATCCCGTATTAAGCAGCTTCCTCCCCAAAAGAAAGCTTGGGAATAGATATCCAAACACAAGCAAAGAAGGTAGGAAGAATGAAATAAAGAATTAATGACTCCTTAGGAATAGATCACTGAGACTGAACAGATGACTCAGAGGTTAAGAGCACTGGCTCTTACATAGGACTTGGGTTTGATTTCTAGAACCCATATGGCTGCTAAAACAACAGTTTCTCACTCCAGTTCCAGGAGATCCAATGCCCTCTTCTGACCAACAGGGGCACTGCATGACAGGTGCACTTACTTACATGCAGGCAATACATACATACACACAAAATAAAAATAACAACAAAAAAAGAATAGATCACTGAATGGGAATGAAGGCCTCCCAAACAACACATCTTGCCCTTATGATAGTATACCACCTCGAAAGCACTCACTTGAGAAGAATGTATGGGAAAGAAGTTGGATTGATATGACAGCTTTTGGACTTAGGAAAGTGAAATACTGAAAAGTCCTTTTTAATCTTATGTTTAGAAACATTCCCCCTAAAGACCTTTGTAAATAACTGAATCCTCTGTTGTATTCCAGTAAAAAAAAAAGAGGAACAATTTGTCTAACAGAAAGAACTTCTCCCAGAACATGTGGACAGGAACAACAGTTAGGTCACTTGGAAGGATCTATAAGTTGGGAATGGCAACATGACTGATGTCCTGATCATGAGAGACTGTTAACTGTAGAAGGCATCATGAGAAAGCATCCATTTCTATTGAAGTTTATAGGACTTTTGCCCCACAGTACATGATCTAATTTTGTATCGGATCTAGCAATCTTATTCTAGCCTTCTTTTCCAGATCTATACCAACTTGCGCTTTTGAATTCTCTTTGAAGCAGTTTAAACATATCCTGCCAGTTCCCTCATTAAATGGATCAAATAAGCCCTTGGCAGGCACTCACTGTATATTTGTATCAGATTCAAGTTTTTAAGTTTTGAAAAATTCTACTTTGACACCTGGTGATAGCAATGTGTGTCCAAGGCTGAGATTCACTGCTGTGGAGAGAAGCCAAAGTCCTAGGAGGCTTTCATGGGGAAACAGCTCTCTCCATCCCAAGCAGAATAACAGTTTTCTGTCTTTTATGAGCCACACCTGATCATAATAAAAATTAACACTTATTGAGTATTTACTATTGCCAAACATGATCAGAAGAGCGTTCCATGTTTTATTAACCCCATTAGTCACTCACAACCATAGAAGATGGGCACTCATCTGCATTTCAATCTGAAAGCCGTGAGAAATAAGACACAAAAGGTTTAAAGGACTTAAACCCAGGGTACTGCGTATCTCTTTCACGTCAAAGACATGCCATTCTTCAGGAACTGGGGTGATCCATCTTAAGGGCTGTTTAATCCAGATATGTGGTCCACATCTGCATACTTTTTTCAAGCCAAACCAAGCCCAAACTTCATACATACTCTTACAGTTGCTTTGGGGGAAAGACTGTAAATTATTCTTCTCCCACTTCATATTCAGAAATCATCTTTGTGAAGGCAGGTGGCTAACATCTCAACACGAGAGTTCTGTAAGTAAATTAGACCATGGGAACAGTCAAAATCTTGATTAGTATCTAAGAGGAGACTTTTAACATTGTGTAGGAGTCTGAAACCTTTTCCTATGATTCTCTGAGTTTCTGATGCGCAAAACATGAAAACACAAAAATAGAAGGGAGAAATATTACACATTCCCTTCTAATTTAAAACCGTACCCAGCCCAACATTTGAGCAGGTCCATCAGGAAGTGCTCAGTGAGAAATCATGTGTGCACTAAGTGCTTTTTATACCATGAGTAAAGGTCTGAATTGTGAGTAACATTGGCAAGAAGAAGCTATAAGTTAAGATGCAAATCCAAATTGAGTGTGCGGGGTTCTGGCTTCAAGCCTGGTAATTGAATTTCCAGTTTATTATCCTTAATGTTTTTTAATGTGAGTTTGCAATTCAAGGCAAAATGGAAAGCTGCTCCTCCAAATCTTCCCCCTGAAGCACTTCCAGGAACAATTTCTTTTTAGAGTCAAGAAATGGTTTTGGGTCAGGAGTACACTTTAACTTTTTCAAATTCTATAAAAGTTGGTTCCAAGCATGCACTAAGCCATGGGCCCAGAGCTGGAGACCAGGAATTCTGGGGTCCAAACCTGGCACTGGAACTTCCTACACAGAAGTAGACACTGTGAGCTAAGATCCACGTGTCAGCGGGGTGTTCTAAGGGATAGTGCATTCTTGTTCAGAGGTATAGACGAGAGGTGGAGAACATATTTCAGATGAAGCCAGCTGCTCCAACAGACTTGTTTTACACCCCCAGCCATCTATGTCTTTTGGCAACAACAGCCAAACATCACCGGAAGCATGTTTGCACATTTCTGTTTCAGAAACAAACCCTGAAACAAGGTTGAGGACTAAATGACGTTGAAATAGTTTTTTTTAATTAATTAAAAATGTGCACACGCGGGTGTGTAAGTGTGTGTGTGTGTGTGTGTGTGCATATAGCACATGTGTGTACTGTATGCACACACACGTGGAACTCAGAAGACAACTTAGGGAATCAAGTTTCCCTTCCACCATTCGGGTTCTGGGAATCCAACTCAGGTCATCAGCTTTAGCAACAAGTGGCTTTACATGCCTCCCTCAGCCCCATCCCAGGCCATCTCACCAGCCTAAACAGTCTTCTTAATAAAGAAAGAGATTTAAAGATGTCAGTGCTCTTACTGTGATGCTACTAATGACAACAATAGCAAAAACAATAGCCATAAACATCTCAATGAGAGTTTGCCATGTTGTAAGCTGTATTCTGCGTACAACAGACTAGAAGAAAAGGGTGGGGCATTGCTGCTCCCCATTTCATATAAGGAAACTGAGGTTCAGAGGATTCATACAGTTTTCCCAAGAGGCCATGACTAGAATGGAGGTTTGAAAGAGGTGCAGACTCAGATCTCGGCACTCTGCATTGCAGGGGAAGGGCCGAAGTGCTACCTTTTATTGCAAGGTATTTCTTGTCTTTCTGTAAGCATTGTATAAATATTTGTGTGTGTGTGTGTGTGCTTGTGTGTGTGTGTATAAAAGAAATTGAAGAAGAAAGCAGAAATGTCCTATAAGTCACTGCCTACACATTTGCATGACTTGCAAATTCAAGTATAGAATAATGCAAGATAAAAATTAATAGCTTTACCCAAGCTTGGCTCCTTCAAAAGAATACTAATACATTTTCTGATAGATAATATCAAGAAGGATTCAAAATTTCCCTGTGATTTGCATACTGTGACATAATAATAACTCATGGAACAATAAGAATACATTCTTCTTTGTTTTTTTCACTTAATAATATGGTGCTCTTTACTCATTTTACGATGATTTTGTTGAAATAAGGCTACCCTTGACTCTAAATTACTCCATGTTATATAAACCAGTGGTTTTTCAAGCTGTGCCTTGCTCTAGATGTCTCCATTTACAAACAACGCTTGACTCCATTTTGAGGGAGAAGGACTACAGCTTTGGGTGGACCCCGAAACTGTACCATCTGTCAGGTATTTTCCATCCAGCAGGGACTGATAATTGGGAGTAGAAAGGGGGCCACCCTATAAAATTATTGGAGTGAATTGAGACTAAGGGGACAGATGGAATATTAAAATCATATCAGGGAAACCAGGCCCAAGAACTGAGAAGACACACAAGACCAAAGAAAGAGTATAATTCCCCACCTAGACCCCATAAAATTATGGACACCACACACTTCAAAACTATGGCCCCATACCAGTCTGTCACCTGATTCTTGGAAGGTGTGTCAAGGACTGACAAGCAGAGGACTCCCTGACTGTCTCTGGAGCTTCAGCTCAGCTCGGTCCCCTGCCATTGAGGTGGCCAGCTTGACAGTCTGCTGTCCACCCACCTTTCCATTAGTTTAGATCTGGACCTGGACCTGACGTTTTGTGTTCTTAGACAGTGACTTAGCCTTTCATTTACCAGTTGAACTAGAGCTTTGTTGTCAAAATCTGATCACAGCAGCTCCATTGAGACACTGATCTAGTTCATTATACAGACTTTTCCTCTGACCCCTTCTGCAAACTTCTGCACTCTGCTGCGACCTCTTCGACTTTACATGTAGTTGTATTTACTGTGTGATATACAAAAGCTAATATTAGTAATTAAGATTAAAATAAAAGGACTGAATTTCACCTGAAGTAGATCACTGGATTAGGCAGGATTATCTGGCAAACTGGTGCCAATGAAGCCACTGAACCTTGTAAATTTATTGTTATTCAATAATCTATTTATAAACCTATGGGTGTGTGTGTGTGTGTGTGTGTGTGTGTGTGTGTGTGTGCTTGTGTGTGTTTCACATGGTGGGAGTATGGACAGAGGCCAGAAGAGGGCACTAGATACCCTGGAGCTGGAGTTGCCCAAGGTGGACACTGGGAACCAAACTCAGATCCTCTAGAAGAGCATCAAATGTTCTTAAAGGTCGAGTCATCTCTCCTGGTTCATTGTTCAATAAATTATGACATTGTAGAAAGACACAAACATGTTTGTTTATGCTTCTGACATAGTGGGCTCATGATAAAGTTTCAATAATCATTTAATATTCCACTGATTTATTTAACTAGCTCTCAACTATATTTAGGCCATGTGATTTTTTTATCAGTAGAAAGTCCTCAACTTAATAGATATAGGAAACTATTATTTGATATTACTTAATATCAAAAAGCCTAGTGCAATGAGCATTTTTACTAATTTTTTTACGACATGAAATGATTTTCAAATAATTGCTATAGATGGCTGATGACGTAGCTTAGTGGTAGAATGCATAATTAGGTTGTGTGGAGCCCTGAATTCAATTTCTATCATTGAAATAAAAAGGAATTTCTGTAGCTATTCCCTCGAAAGAGGCTGACTGTAACCCAATGACGGACCCTTAGTAATACTCTTCATCCATTTACTTTCATATTCATGTAGTGTATTCTTCCATCAGTGTCGTAAGCCTGTGTTCTGGATGCTACACCTACCACTAGAATGAAAGAAGTAGAATTCAGATGCTCTGATTCCAAGTACAGGTTCCTTTCTTTGAACAAATTGGACTTTAAAGTTGCAAAGACAAATAAAAGGTCAGTATTTTCTGTTTTTACCTCTGACAGATGAAGACAACAAATGCAACTGGGCTTTGTGGTTCAGAGCTCTGGGATAAGAGCTTTAATCAAGTTTGGAACTCACTCAAATACCACTTACTTAGTTTGGGTTTAAGCCATGACCTTCCATTGTTCAAAGACATTTTCTTTTGTAATAATTCCATGGAAAGAAAAATGACTTGAAAGTTGTATTTATTAAAGAGCCCAAAGGCATTTGAACCTCAATTTACATTTTTCTTTTTTTTTATAGAAAAAAAAGACAAAGTGTAAATGAATGTCAAACATGTGGCTTACATTTTTTAGCAATGCATGTGGGGCTTTAAAAAACTAATGAAAATACTTTAGAAGTAACACATTGCACAATATGTTAAGTATGTGTGTGTGATGTAGGTCAATATAGGAGTTGGAGGGCTTGTGGCATTCTGAAGAGAAATCAGGAGATCTGACCTCTTACGTGAGATTCCAGAGACAGAGTATTAGCTTTCTGAAACGAGGATCCATACTGGTATAGACCTATGACTTAGAGAAGCAGGGGATGCTTCAAAATTAAGGAATCTTCTATTGGCACATTCATTTAATGGATACCTATTCTTTGTTAAAAATCAGAGATGTGAAGACAAACAAGAAACCAACATTGCCCTAAAGAAATTGAATTCTTAGAAAGGAATTAGATGTAGAAAGAGACAATAATCAAATAAAAGAAATGGGGTATAACTGTCAGGGCCGTACGAAGAGGAGCCTTCACTCCCTCTTGGAGGGACTAGAGATATCCCAATAGAGAGTGCATTTGCTCAGAGTCATGGGGAATGAATAGTGGAAGCAGAGCAAAGAATTTCCCGAGGACACTGCAGCCTGATGAATGCCATATGTAAAGACGGAAGCATGCAAAGCTTGCCTTTACCAGGAAATCTAGCAATTGTATGTGGCCAGAAGACAGAAGGAAGAATGGCTACTGGGGAGGTGAGGGATGTTAGGATTTACCAGGCTCGCATGCTAGTATGATGCCTTCCCTTGTGACCATAACAAGACGCCCATCTTGGATTTTGCTGTGGTAGTCATGGCTGCTAGAGGAGAAAAATGCAATGGTAGAATGCATGATTAGGTTGTGTGGAGCTCACACAACGGAGGTAATGAGACTCCCTATGGGGATCAGAAGACCCTCATCTGGGGGCCTCTGTTATTATTCCCTCCCATAGCTGGAAGCAATCTTGGGAGATGTTAGACTCTATAGGGAACGGAAAGCTAACTGAAAGCCAAACTCTTTGATGCAACTTCCATGAGGTTGTCATTGATGACGGAGGGGGACTTTGTGCTGATGCAGTTGTGTGGGGATCACCCATGCTCCCACAATTAACCCATTACTTGAGCTCTGTAAGAATGTTCAATAAACTCATGGGGCTCACCAAGTTGGATTCAGTGAAACCATACTTTGGTGTGTTGTGGTGCCCATCTAGAGTGTGCAGAACTTCGTTTGCCTAGAAAAACTGATGCAGCAATCACTGCTGAGGAGAGGAATGATTCACGTTAGGTTATGATTTCAGAGATTTTGGTCCGTGGTTGTTTGGTCCTATGTGCTTGGCAGCAGGTCCATGTTGGGGAGGTTCCCTCCCTCATGATGGACAGGAAACAGAGAATGAGGCAATAACTGAGACCATACATAACCTTTTTAAAGGCACTTTCCTCTGACCTACTCTCTCCAACTAGGTACCACCTCTAAAAGTTCCCTGAATGTGTCAAAATAGGACCACACAGCTGGAACCACAGCCAATCCTTGAGCCTGGGGGACAGGGAGTGATCAACCATGATATTCTACTCCTGGCCCACAAAGACTCGTAGCCATCTCATAATGTAAAATGCACTTAATCTTTTCCTAAGAATCTCTGAAATCTTAACAGTTTTAACATCGTGCAGAGGTCCAAATTTAAAGTCTGTTCTGAGACTCAGGATAAACCCTTATCAGCGAGTACTTTAAATAAAAGACAAGCTATCACCAAGGTGCAGTGGCCTAGTTTATTATAACTCAAGGAGGTGTAAGAGAGGAGCAAGGAAGGATTGCAGTGAAACCCAGCATGAAAATACCAAATTCTATAGCTCTACGCCAGCATCTGGCTCATGTGGTGGCATGATGTGAGGTCCGGTGAGTTTGTGCAGCTATAGCCTGGTGCCCTGCCAACTGTGGCCCACACAGCCTCTCTCCTGGCATGGCTCTAGTTCTGGCCTGGAGCTTTTCTCAGTAGATGTTACATGCTTCTGATTCTCTCTTAAGGCCCGATCCCACCATTCATTGTCTTCCTCCACCCCAGACCTTCCTTTGAAACAGGGTGGACACCATCATGATCTGTCAACTTTTTCTGGCCCATCACTTATGTGATACCAAAGTCTGTTGCTAGCTTGAGAAGCAACCCTGCTGCCTTGGACCTCAGCTACAGCCTCTACCTAGACAACAAGAGTGAAGGAACCACTTCCCTGAAGAAGAAAAGAAATATGGCCATGATTTAAAGTTGCTCTTTGTGTGTCTGAGATAATTTTCTTATGGCTGATTCTATACTTTAGTATGCTTTTGGACAACTAGTAGTAACTCTGTAATCTGTGCAATGCCTTCTTAGTAAGTACTTACTATACTGATAGAGAAGGTAAATAAAATGGAGACCATAAAGGGGCCAGAAGACATTATCTGGTGCATTGTTACAAGCACTAAATTACATAACTAAAGCTGTCTTAACCTTTGCCCACAATATCTGCTTCTGTAAGCAGATATGTTCTGCTTGAACATGAAAGGTATTTCCTGTAATGACTTACATGCAGATAGACATTTGTGTTGAAAGTCACACAGGCTATAGTCTAAATTCACCAATGCTGGACCCATTAAGAAATGATGTAAAATGTTCTATAAAAGCCTATGGATTTCTATAACTGGAGCTGAGACCCTCAGCCTGTTAGCTTGCCTAGGCCCACTAGCATAATAAAAAGTGAATTCTCCAACTCTCTAGGTGCTTCATTTCTCAGCTTCCTGGTTTTCTATAACATCACGACGAACATTGGACATTCTGATGTTCTCTTCTTGAAGGAGTCTTTCAAATGAGTTAAAATCTTTACACTCTTGATTGACCCTAGAGTGTGTGAGGTCCAGCCAACTCAGATAGGCCCTGAAAGTATTTTTCCTCTTATTCTAATGAAGAGTGCTTGATTATTATTACATTTTATTTGGTGTGTGTGTGGTGTGTGTGTGTGTGTGTGTGTGTGTGTGCATGCTATGGACTGCATGTTGGGGTCAGAGAACAACTTGAAAGGGTTGGTTCATATGTTTCATTCTATCACATATTCCCTACAGACTGAACTCAGGTCCAGGAATGGTAGCAAGTGCCTTTACCTGCTGAGGCATCTCAGTAGACTCTGATTTCTTTTAATGATGCTGATCTCTTTTACAAGCATTCTCTCTTCATATAAAACTTTAAAAGAGTTTGTATCTGGCCAATTAAAAAATTTTCAAATCTTTCCTTTTGCTTATTGTTCCTAATTTTCACTAGAAACAAAGATCAAGGCCGCCAGCAATAACCATGCCACAGTCTGAATGGCAAGCTGGTTTGAAATTTCTGCCATCAAATTAATTAGTTCATTACTGTCATTTTGTGGTTTGCTTTGTTTTGTGAGAGAGGGTCTCATAGTGACTTGTAGCTCACTATGTATCCCAGGCTGGAATCAAATTCACAACAATCCTCCTGCCTAGGCCTCCTAAGTACTGAGATTAAAGGCATAAGGAAGTCCATTATTTCTAAATTCAGCCCCATTCAAAGTCTCAATATATGAAGAAATGGACACAAATTCTTTGTCAGAATGAAACATGCATGGCCTCTGGCCTGTGATTCAACTCTCAGTACATCCCTCATTTGCACTTGAAACTTTATAAGCCTGGCCTTTGTTGCCATATCTCTGTCAGAAGTCTCATCTTCCAAGATCCCAGCAGAATCTTCCATCCTGCTCTACAGAATCCTGGGGTCTTTCTAGTCTCCTTCTGCAAACTCATACGAATCCCTTCCATAAACTGCTTCCAAAAATCATAAGCCCAAATCCCTTCCTATGAACCACTTGCAGCTCACATTGTAAGATAGTCATGGCAACAAACCTACATCTCTGATACAAATATTCTGTTAATTGTGGCACGTATATAAAAAGAGAAACTCATCTTTTTAGAGTTTTATTTTAGCTCATCTTTTCAGAGACTTCAGTGTGCTGCTCGAGGTCCCTTTGTGGGACAGAACATCATAACGGCAGAGCAGAAAGCAAAGAAGGAACTGGGATCAGGTACAAAGATAAGCCACACTTGACTTACTTCCTCCAAAAACTTCAGAACCATGAGCACCATAAGCTGAAGAGTCATCATTCAACATCAGTCTGAGAGGGAAATCTCAGATTCAAACCCAAAAGCCATATTCAGATGTTTGAACTTCATTGGAAAGAGGGATAAAGGGTTTTGAGAAGAAAGGTTTTGTCTGAGAAAGATTTTTAGATTCTGGGTGGGAAATAGATCCAAGAAAGATGGTGCTGGAGACCAGGATATCAGTTAAGAAATTGTGAAATTGCAGTCTAAAGAAGTATTATTGAAGGTAGAGAGGAGGCTATTCTCAAAGGGAGGATATTGTGACGCTTAGATTTATTGAGGATAAAAGAAAAGACACCAGGTCCTCTGAATCATTAACTTTAATCTGAAAGTTCAACTTCAGGCATTTTTATGCATTGATACCAGTTGGACAAGGCACAATGTAGCCTGTTGCAGAGGCACTGGCTTAAATTCATTGAAATAGAAAGCCGTTGAATGAAACAGTAAATGACTGACCCACAACATATTAAGGAAGCTTGATAATTCTTTTTCCCACAACAACCCACACATGCTCATGCTCTTCATGTACTTTTTTCTCCTGGTTAAGCCTCTTTAGATTTTCTACAACTCATTTGTAGATCTTACAGAGTGATATCTGATACCTGACCACAGCATGCCTTGGCATTCCCACCACGCCCGCTGTGTCATGTCTAGGGGAAATGAGATTGCATGAAGCCAGGTCCTCACAGGGTTTTGAAATTGTAGGGAAATTTCCACTTGAGTAGGCTTTCTTGGCAAAAACGTCCTATACTAACTGTCTTTCTTCAAAACTATGTAAATTATATTATTATAATAGAATGCAAAACCCAGAAATCCAGTTTCCACTATGATCTATCCTTAATTCACTATCTTTAATAAGTCAGTTTTGATTCTGATCAATACATACAGCCCTGAAAGCATAGATTATGGTCACCTATATGCCACACAGCTACAAAAAAAACGTCTCAGAGGAGGTGAAGAAAGAGTTCTCATCACTGGCATGCCCAGAGAGCCTAGAATTAACGGAACCTTCTGGGCTGAATGCCTGTCACTTGCTTAAGCTGGAATGAAAGATGTGCACTTCATGTTTCTGAAAGAACAAATATGAATTACAGCACAGTAATTTTTTAAATGGTGCAATAATCCTGATTTATTGGCAACCGACAGACTCTGGGAGAGAGGAAGGCATACTCATACACACTAGTGAGCCCACTAGGCTATGATGACTAGTTCCAAACTAGGGGTCATACAGAAGGTCCTATTTAAACTCTGTGGCACACTATACAAAGCTAGTAAATAGAGGAAAGCGATCTGTAGGGAGGAGGCGATGATCTGAGTGGGAGTTCCGGAAATAGGAGTGGCAGCGGGTGGGACCAGAGTACATAGTGCACCTTTATGAAATTGTTCAAGAACAAAATTTACTTTTAAAAATTGTTATGATGTAAGTATGATTCTGATTGAACAGAAATGCATTTGGAGCACCACAGTATATCTAATGCTTATTTACTCAACAATACACTTGGCTATTACTGCAATGTACATATACAGCCTGGATCTTTCCATATACCTCTAACAAGTCACTAATTGTGAAGTTTTCAGGATGAGCTACTGATGCTGGGGAAATGTTTGTGTTTAGAAATGGAAGCAGAACTCCGCAGTGTGTTGATGTGATGTTGCTCTCCCAATGCTAACTTCGTTATCTTATATACAGCCCTGTTCTCTTACATTTGAAGTCACACATTATCATTGCTTTGTGCTGTCTTGCCAAGAACGGGACCCAAGTTCTTTCTCCATCTTCCCCTTTCATCACTGTTTGTGGTTCCCAAGGACTGTCTCTAGTTGAATAGATTAATGTAAATCACAGAACTTGTTCTCAGAGTATTTTGTATGCTTGAAATACAGTCTCACAATGAGCTAAGGGGAAAGGCTGCTAGAACAATCTACATGGCTATTGAATGAATACCATTACTCGGTCCTAACTGGGTTGCCCCTGCCTTTCATCTGCCTCCAAAACATCAAAATGCATAAATGAAAAAGACAATAGAAAAGAAACGCCTTAATGACCATGCACAAACCCTGTTAAAATGTCTGTCTGCTTTATTATTTAGTGTACTATAAATTCAAATTAATTACAAATACTCTTACAGAAGATATATGCGTAATTCCTTTTTAAATCTTCACTGTCTTAACACAGTTGAGGCGCAAAAGAAAAAGTCTTCTTAGGTATTACCAGACCATACTAATGGATTGTCTAGAGGTAAACTGTTGTGCTGCATATGATTTTGTTCCAACAGAGCTAACAATGACCCTGTGACACTGGATAACCAAAAGCTAAGAGATTGAAATGGTTTAGCTAAGTAGTTACTAGAAGTACAAATTGGTATCTACCAAGAAACAAATTTCCAAGCGACTGTATTATACACAAATGATTTCCAAAGGTTAAGTGTATTTGAGTATTACAAAGAAACTAATGCTTTACTTGCATTGAATTAGTGCTGAATATGTTGAGTCAATGATAACAATTGAGACATCTCAAACCACACTGTTTTGTTGTTGCAGAAATCCTTTGAAATTGGAGCCAATTCCTTCATCCTTTATTCTATGTACAAGAAAGAAAGGGACTGCTGGAAGATCGACATCTTGTCCAGGTTCTACTTGTAGTGAAGTTGATCAATTCCAGTCCAATATTTGACCCCATGTCTCTCATGGGCCCTCCAACTGTCTTCCCTCGAGAATTTCTATGAATTGCCACCCTAAGACCAAACAGTATCTTTCAAGATACAACTAATGGCCAACCAGCAGGCCTTTTTCTCTGGGCCTGCACCTAGAACTTCATTATGATTACTTACTCTTTGGATTTTTTTTTTACAAGGATTCCATATATTTCTTTCTCTAGCATAGTTCCTTGGTAGAGCCTGTCCTTTATAGCAGAATATAAATCATAATTTAGCACTTCGGAAGAATTAATAGCAGATTACAGGAAGAACTGGCAATGAAGCCAGTTTCAGAAGAGGTAAGATGTTTGAATGTATGCAACATGTATTAATTACTTTCAAATTGCCATGACAGAATGCCTGAGAGAAGCAACTCGGGATGAAAGATCTGGTTGACAGTTTCAGAGGCTGTCAGTTTCTCAGGACACGGGGAGCAGCCGGAGCAGCTCAGCGCAAGGCAGGAGGACAGTGCGGTGAAGGCTGCTCTCATCTGAGAAGACTAGGCAGCAGAGAACATGACGGGAGCCAGAGGCGAGCAGTGCCTCCGAAGGCCTGGCCTGTCAACCACTGGCACTGGCTAAGCCCTGCCTCCTAAAGGTTTGGTAGCTTCCTGAGATGACAGCATAGCTGTACAGCAGACCTTCGAAACATGAGCCCATATGGGACATTGCTATTCAAACCATAGCAAGGATGGAGAAATGACTTAAAGCAAATACAAAGAAGAAAACCCTCACAATCAGAACAAGTCAAGTAGATGAAGGCACGCTTTGGCCATCACCAGATTATGTCCAGGAAGCTAAGGTCTCCACTGGTCAACAATGTTCCATAAATCATTGAAGAGTCAACTAAATGCTGAACTGTAATGTTCTGTCATTTCCCTTCTAGCTTTCAAACTCTCTACTCACTGAAGGCAAACTGAACAAAGTAGAAATTCAAGAAGTAAAGGTTTATAATAGTAAAGGCACATTTTACTTCTTTCTCTTTGTCTTTGTCTAAAGTGAAATTGTCATTGGAGTACCTGAACAGGAAGGGAGGAAACTCACTTGAGCACTGAGTCTCTAACACAACCCATCAGTTGGCATCTAGAACCGAGTCCATGATACCTGAAGATTGTTAGAATGTCAGAGAAACTATTATGCCCCGAATACCTTATAGGCAGACTTTACACTCTTGCAATGTTCATCATGTCTGTAAGGAGTAGTTAACATACAAGGTTGATTTTACTAACTTGAAACAGAATACTTCAAGACCCTGAAACTAAGCTATAAATTTCTATTTCTCAAACCTTTACTCCAAAGAGCTATTTCAGAGTTCAACAATGCGTGCTCATTAAACACACACATATATTTATTTAGGTATTTATTTAAACAGTACAGGGTTAAGCCTCCATGTGCAGAGAAGCTGTCATTCTTAGAGTACAGATAGACCTAGTGGCTATTGAATGAATTGCTGGTGCAGCACACAGCACAAACTACAGATGAGAACTTCCCAGCAAGAGCCACATGCATGAGTTTATACAGCGGCAGAAACCAGTATTGTATCAACTAAAACTGCGAGGATTTGAGAGACATTGTGAAAGAAAATGAATAAGCAACTGTGACTGCAAAGTTAGATGCAGAAGCTTGGAAGGAACCAAGGAAAGTGAAGGTTCTGGAAACAGAAGCGTCAGTGTTTCAGCGAAGTCACCTCTGGGTAGCATGTGTGCCAAGAAGCTAGCTGACCCCCTCAGCTCTCAAGGTGACCTAGTGGACTTGAGATGAGCAGAGCCCCAGACTTGGGGCCCCCTCCCATCATCCATAATTCTGTTCACTCCAGCTCACTCACAGGTGCTGGAGTGAAATGCCCAGGAAACCTGGAGAGGCACTATTCCTGGTACTGTGGGCCCTATTTTGCTTTCTGCTACTGAAGACACATTATCCTACATTACTTAAAGCTAAACCTGAAGAGGATGTCAGAACATTCTTCATGTTTCCTAACTCTCTAAGGAACTTTAAATCTTTTACCCAATTTGTACCTCAAAACAACTCTGGAAGGCAAAGCAGGTTTTATTACCCTTGTCTGACAGAGAGAGCAAACTGAGAAATACTGCCTTTGTCATTTTTAAATGACTGTAGCTTCCTTTTTCTTTCCCTTTCTTAATCTCTGGCTCTTTAACTCTATCTCCACAAGAAAAAAATCAAATGAGATGTCGATCACTTCCCAGGCTCATTTTCTGCTATTGTTGTTTCCTTTGTTTTTGTTTTGTTTTGTTTTAGACAGTGTCTCCCTAGTCTCAGCCCACCCAGAAGTCACTATGTACACCAGTATGACCTGGATCTCTGAGATCCACCAGCCTCTGTCCTCCCAAGGACTGGGATTAAAGGTCTGAGCACCACACCCAACATCCAGGATCATTCTCAATGTGACAGCTACTTCTGCATTCTGAGGGCTGATGATGCACATGTGTTCATCTACACAGAAGGAATCCCATTGCCATGTGGGGACTCAATCAAGATTCTACAAACTTCAGACATCAAAAACTAGGAAAAATCCCTATACTATTAGTACAGACTGTTTTCTGATTATGTACTTTCAAAATGCTCATTTATCAAGAAACCTGCATCATTACCAGGTGCCAAGGTGTGCCACAGAGGGGTATTCGTAATCTGCTCGGTGGCAATCACTTCTGGAAGCCCATGAAGACTAACATGGTTTAACAAAAACGTGTTGATTCTTTGTGTTTAAAAACCATGATTCTGGGACTGGAGAGATGGCTCAGCCGTTAAGAGTGCTAGCCACCCTTGCAGAGGACACAGGTTCAGTTCCCAACGCCCACATGGCAGCTAGCAACCATCCATACCTCCCGTTCCAGGTAATCTGACATCCTTTTCTGACCTCTGCAGGCATTGTACAACGTTAGTGCACTTACATACATCCAGGAAACACATTCCTACACATAAAATAGATAAAAATAAATAAATAATAAACAGATAAATAAATCATGGTTTAAAAAAAAATCACACCCAGTCTTCAGAAAGAACACTATGGTGGTGTTCCTTCTAGGAAGACCTGTGAGGCAGACAAGTTTAGGGCTGTAACAAAGCAGATGAACCTGAAAGTGTTCGCCTAACTTATTTAAATGAAATGCTCATTGGGATAGGGTTACAGACAACTTCAAGATTACAAAATAGAATGCATCATATTTCTCCTCCTACTGGTTTGAATTCTTCGGAAACACAGGCCTGTTCTTTTCATTGAATCATTCTATAAAGCCAGCAAATTAACAGGTACATGAACAACTGGAGAGGACATTCTTTATTATCAGTGGGATTTAGGATTCAACCTCAACTTCTGCTGTCGTAGAAGCTGTGGGCAAACACAGATCACAGTATCATTCACAAGGTAGCTGGTGTGAACTTCTTTCATCCTCCACCTGGAGGGTGACACTGGTCACCTTTGGCCTCCACCTATTAGCGTTGAGAACATGCACCTACATTGTTTCATTAGTTACCCTGAGAGTAGATATTTTGCAGCTAATGAAGTTCAGTGGCCTGTCTACCAGCGTAAAAGCACATAGCTTCACTGAGAATGTCATCTTCCATCCATGGGCAGAGGTTTCGTGGTAGGTTATGCACCTGGTGCAGCTGCCTCCAGCGTCAGAGGGGAGATGCCCAAACAACCAGCAACCTCCTAATAGACACTACAGGAGGAAATGACAAAAATGGGGACTGCGTTTCACTGATCCTAACTGATAATACTTTAGTCTCTTTATTCTCCAAATGCTCCAGTGGCTTATGGAAATAAACCTGCACTTTAATCCGCCAGAGCCGAGCATAAGCATATAGGTACTTAATGTGGAGTCAGTCGCTCATGAAAGGGACTAAGAAGCCTAGCCTTTCCTCTGACTAGATAGCAAAGAGTATACCACAGTAATGGTAACAGAACAACAACAAAAGCTTACAGAATGTTTGGCTTCTCTGATAAGGATTGAATCTAAGGCATCAGACACCATTTTACGGCCCCCCCTTTACCAAAAAAAAAAAAAAAAGCAAAGGAAGTTAATGAAATAACATTGTCAAAGGGGGTGGTTCTTATTCTCCTCCCTCTCCCCTCCCTTCTTGTCTCCTCCCTCTCTCCTTTCCCCCTTCTCTCTCTTTCCTAAAAAATCAAATTTGAATGCTGTGTTTTCTCATGCATCTTGAAGATTTATTCACGAGTCACTGCTGAATGCTCCATGTGTTATATTTATGTGAACCAGACACACATGAAAAAAAATAAAAATAAAAAGAATGGGTTCCATTATCTAGATAGATGCGTGTTTGTCAGCATGTGAGAGATTCTCCATCCTGGACAGTCTTAAGTATTCAGTGACTCTTTTAAAAACATCAGTCAGGCATTGTAAGACACACAGCCACAGTGTAAGCAATGACCTTTAGATATGTCTTCGCGTCTATTAAACAGGCTGCGAAATAGAAACAAGTTGGTATCGGCGGTCTCTGGGATATGCGTTTAGAAGGTATTTATTTCAGATGGATTCTGCTTCGTGTGCCAATGATAATTTTGTTAACAATAGCAATATATTGAAACATTATTCAAAGGAATTTTAACAGGTATACATTTATTGTACAACATTCTCCAAAACACACAAGCACACACAAAGACACATACCCTTATGAAAAGAACCATAGAATTCTTCCCATTCCTTTCCCAACAAAGGACCCCATGGACATTTAAAATATTTATAACAGTTTTTATTAAATTTCTAAAAGCTCACCAGGTACCTAAACGGAGCATAGCTGTTGCAGGAACACAAGCCTTGTAATCCTTCCAATGACTCAGCCACAGTGATTAATTTACTTTTCCTTTCTCTGAAGGACAAACGGCATTTAGAAAAAAAACAAAGGGGCTTTATTTTAGGTATACATTTTCTCTGGGGTTTTTCTTTGCATGTAGGGTCACATTACATTGGTGTTCTAGCCAAACTCCATTCCTGCCACTGTTCCATCAACACTGAATGACTCTTGAGGTTGGAAAACTCGTGGTGGGGATGTTGTTTGTGACACTGTGGAAAAAAAGTGTAAGGTTACTTGAGATGGAACTTTTGAAATTAATACCACTTGCCCTCACGGTGGTTTCATTCTCATTCACCTTAAAAAAATATCCAATGGCCACAAAGTGCTCTGCCTTTCCCACACGAGAAATCGTGGCACAGGTTTCCCACTAGCTGCCTGAGCACTTTACAGCACTTGCATATGAGCTCTCATTGATCTTCCCAGGCTAAATCCATAATGGATTCAAAGTAACATTCTACGTTCCATACTAAGTATGAGTCCACAGAATAATGGTCTTATTTATTGGCAATTAATTTCCTATCTCCATTGTAACAAATGAGCACAAGTTCAGTAGTAAACTGAAAAATTCTGATTTATTTTCTTATAGTATTGGAATGTGAATTGAGTCTCACAGGGATAAAGCCAAGGTGTGGCCAGTGAGTGCTGGAGCCTCCTGAAGGGTCTTAGGGGAGCATATTTCTTTTCTGTATGGTCACCTATATTCCTTGGATAATGGGCCTTTCTTCCAGGTTCCTAGTACATCATTTTGGTCTCTGTTTCTCTTGTTGCATCGTAAAGTCAATCTCATTCTGCCTCAGTCTTGTGCATACACCTGTGATTACATTTTAGGATCTACCCCACTAACCCAAGTTAAAATCCCATCTTGAAACCTTTAATCGCATCTGCAAAATCCATTTTGTCATAGAAATGCCAGGCCACACATTCTAGGTCACAGGTCTTTCCTCTCTTAGCAGACCATTGTCTAGCTAGCCATAGTTACTTGGCAAAACAAGAGGAACAAGGATAGCTTCATTTTTAAACTTAGGCTTTCTCCAGAAAGAGGGTATACACCGTAGAACTTCTAACTCGCAAAGAATGATAATCAAGTTCAGTTCTAAACATGGCTTCTCACATTGAATTTGGGAATGAATATTGTAAAATTAAGAGCTAGCAAGCAACAATTTGGTTGCAAGAAACAGAATCCAACTTTGGTTAACTTAAGGAGAAAAATTCATTCATGGACAGACAAATCAAATGGGCCCTGGTCAATTTGGCTACAACTTTGTCCTGGAACAAAGAAATGCTAGATGTAAAGCATGTCTTTAACACAATAGGACACTTTGATTCCTGTTTCTAAGTTTTTTCAAAAGATATTTGAAAGCTTCCTTGTATGTAAAATAAACAACATGAAAGCATTTACTATATATTTAAAAAGATACATATGGGGCTGAGGAGATGGCTTAGCAGCTGAGAGCACTGGCTGTTCTTGCAAAAGATCTGGGTTTGAATCCCAGCACCCATATAGGAGCTAACAACTATCTATAACTCCAGTTCCAGGGGCTCTGATGCTCTCTTCTGTCCTCTGAGGGCAATGCATGACACAGGTGCACTTACATACATGAAGGCAAAACACTGATAGACATAAAAAACAATAAAAAACTCAATTTTTTAAAAAATTAAAAAATAAAATAAGAAATATATACATACAAATCACTGACACAAGTCATGTCTGATACACATGGCTGAAAATGAGTGGAGAAATCACCCAGCCTTTGCACTCATGCAAATCCAATCACAAACAACCACTTGAGTGTCCATGAAACAATCCCTCACTTTCCTAAGATTCAAACTCATGACTTGGATCACCTGAATCCACTACTCCCAAGCTCTGAGAGAACAGAAATCAGAAAATTTACCTCTTTGTTTCCATAGAGACAGGAAAAATGTTATCTTTGTTGTTTTTTTCTGTTGTTGTTGCTTTAACAGAATATCTGAGATTGGGTAATTTATAAAACAACAACAACGAAACCCCCACAAGTTTATTTGGTCTACCATTCTGGAGGCTGGGAAATACACAAGGTACCAGGTTCCAGTGAGGCTCTTTGTATTACATCATCCCATGGAGGAAGCTGGAATGGCAAGAGAGTGTGAGGAGACCAAACATACTTTTATAATAAACACATTCTTGAAGTAGCAAACCTACCCTAGAGACAAGATAATCCATTAAATTCATTCATTAAGCCTTGCACATTCCCATCTCTCAATATTTTTACATTGGGAATTAAATTTGGGGGAATTAAATTTTCAACACATGAAATTTGGGAGATACAATCAAACTATAACAGGTATAACTTACCTGCTGGTAAGGGTCCCTACAAAACCACTCAGGCACTAAGTGTAAGAGAAGATAAAGAAAAATGTCCCATGTCGACAGGCTCATGGCAAAACTCCCTCAGGACTAAGGACAATTTGAAGAGATCAGTCTCATGTCAATACATCCCCTATTATGTAATTAATTTGTTTGCTTACACTTTTTTGATTTCTCTCAGTAATGTTTAATTCTCAATTTTAAGGGGGTCTTTGGTTGGTTGGTTGGTTGGTTGGTTGGCTTTTTTTTTTTTTTTTTTGAGACAGGGTCTTCCTGCAGCCCCATCTGACCTGGAACTTGCTATGTAATACTAGGCTAGCCTCAGTCTCACAGACATCTGCCTGCCTTTGCCTCTGGAGTGCACATTTGGCTCTCAATTTTAGGTGTTTTTTTTATACATGTTTTAAAAAATTTTAAATATCAAAAAATATTTATCTAATTTGTGAAACAATATTATACAGGAATATTGGATGGTTATGGTTTAGAGAAATATTTTAACCTGCATACATTTCAAATTTGGAGATGAGTACATGGTCGAAGGTTGGAAAGCAGGCTTCTGGTCATGACCAAAGAAAATTCTACACTCATCTGAAAGAATTTTGTTGTTTTCTTAAAATTTTGACTTAAAGGAAACATAAGAAAAAAAAAATACATTCAATTCTGGTAGTGAAAACACAGGTGTTAAACTGTATTTTTCTAGTTCCTTCATTTTTGAATTTCTAGTCATAATTGTACCGATTTAGAACTTAACAAAATTGAGGGGGAAAAAGCCACCATGAAATGTGTGGTGAAAATCTGAACACTTAGTAATATGTACAAACCACAGAGTGGTAAGGAGAATTCTTTCCAGTTGTAAGAAATAGAATTTAATTAAAAGTACATTAAGTTGATTCTATTTGGCCTAATAAAGGGTCACAAAATTATATATATTAAAAAAAAAAAAAGACCATACATGGGGCCAGGGAGAAGGAAGAGAGCTGTACAGCAGTTACTGTGTTTTTCCATTGTGGTAGCACTGTGTTCTACTTAACACAGAGCTCAGCAACTCAAGAGAAAAATGGACTTTGCTAATGCACTGAAGAAGAAAACTGCAGTCCAGTGAGAAGCAACGCTGGTCAGTGAAGGTTTCCTCACAGGAGCAGAACGAGAGGTCATAGTACATGACGCGTTCTGCTGCAGACTGTAGAAAGCTTAAACTAGAAGAAAACCCAAAGGAATGTGCATGAGGACACAGAGGTGCAAAGACAAAGTGACGGAATGATGTAACCGGCGCCTGGCTGCACAGAACTGGAAGCTGGGTCTTCAGATGCTCTGATCAGGGAGCGTCAGCCATCTGCTCATCACCAAGGAAGGGCTTTGGTGTCTGGCCTCTTCCTTACCTGCTTTCTAGGCCAACCTCCCATGATGAAAGCCATGCTCAAGTTAGGTCTTCTGGAAGTGCAACAATTCTTGTTCCTCTACTTGAGCTTTGCAAAGAAGGCCAACAGAGCAGGTGTCATGCTTTAATGAGGAATCCCTTCCTTCGTTCCCCAGCCAAGTCAGTTACCTTCCTCGGTGCCTCTGTAATACCCAGTATCTCCCTGTGAAACAGAGCTTCTCGTTCTTCTTTCTTCTCACTCCCCTTGGAATGTGATTAACTAGAGAGGACAGAACATACCTCCATGCACCTGTTGGATCAGGGCTTCATCACCAAAACATTTGCTAATGCGTTATGCTGCACTATGGACCCAGCCCCCTCCACAAATCCCGAGGGAGCATGTAAAAGGCATAACCATGTCAATGATCCCTCAGGAACCCCCAACTCTGACATTCTATCATTACAAATCCCACTTCTTTCCATCTCTGACTGTCTCACTTCCTCCTAGGACGTCTTTTCTCAGTTTGCAACATTTGACAGAAAACTGGAGATCTGAACAAGATGGTAGCCATTTTCTTTTCATGTGGGTGTGTCTCTTTACCGACACTCGAGGAGCAAGAATCCTACTTATACTTACCTGGACATTTCAGGCCTTTTATGCAAAAGTGTACAGCAGGCGGTTGTAGAGGATTGTATTAATCAGAGTTCTCTAAAGGAATAGACTTGATAGAATCGTATATATGGGATTTATTAGATTGGCCTACAGGATATGATCCAGGTAGTTCAACTATGGCTGTCTCACATCGGAGAGGCTGAGAATCCGGTATTTGCTCATTCCACAAGGCTAGATGTCTCTGCAGTTTCAAACCTAGGGCTGAAGGCCTGGGTGATTCCTGGAGAACTGCTGGTATTTAGTTTACAGTGGAAGCTTGAAGAAGCGGGCTCTAGTATCAGTGAAGGAATGCAGCAGCTACGTGACAGATGCACTCATCAGCAAGAGGAAAAGCAAGTATATCAAATGCGAAAGTTTCCTTCTTCCATATCCTGTTTTCTGGGCTGCCACTTAAAGGTGCTGTCCACAGTTAGGATGGGTCTTCCCACATTGAATAATCTGATCAAGAAAATTACTCACAGGAGTGCTCAGAGGCTCTCATTTTAGTTGATTCCAGATCCAGTCAAGTTGAGAACCAAGATTAGCCATCACAAGCAAATCCAAATCCTAAGAGTATTCCATAGAAGCCCTGTTTATTGTAGTACTAGGTTAAAAGGTAATGAAGAATCAAAAGTGTGTGTGTGTGTGTGTGTGTGTGTGTGTAAACATGCTTAGAAATAAAAACTATTTCATCAAAGAGAAGCAAGTTCCTGCTAGAAGCCTAAAGAGGCTTCAGAGTAGGAAATGTTGAAATCAGCTGGTTAAAGGTTTGCTTGAAGAAAACCAGGAGGAAGAGAGGAAGAGAGGAAGGAAAGCTGTTTTGCTTTTTACATGTTTCCAAGTGTCACGTGTGAGAGTGTCTTCTCAGTGCTTTTTCTGTTGTCTTCTATTGTTCCCGTCGGGTTTTCAGAAACATACCCACATTGCCTGGCTTCTCTGACTGGTAACAGTGCTGCACAGAAAAAGCCAGAAACGGGTACAATTAGACTCTTCCTCCTGGTACCTTGTACGAGCTGCCCTGTCACCAGAGCCACTGAGGCTACCAGATGCCCGTTTTTGCCCATCCAGTATTCTAAAGCTCCCATGACTTAGTGAGAGATAATGGGAAATACATACAGTATATGGTATAAGATAATCCAATGATCAAGATAAGGTTATCCGGGACAGTTAAATCTCTTTACTGTAGAACTTCTTGGAACTTTTAGGATACAAAGAATCCCTCCAATGGGGCTGGAGAGATGATTCAGTGGTTAAGAGCACTGGTTGCTCCTGCACAGTTTTTAGCACCCACATGACAGCTGGCAATCATCCATACCCTCAGTTCCAGGGGATCTCATGTCTTCTTCCAGCTTCCTCAAGGACTGTACAAATGTGGTATACTTACATATGCGGGAAATACACATAAGAAAGTAAAAAGAAGTAAATAAACAAAATTTAGAACTTCTCAAACAAGGATGTACAATTTGTAGTTTCCAAAACTTAACTGATCCCATGATTTTGTATTGGGTTATCCTGCAGGTGGAATATTCTATGAAGCGCACTTTGGGGAATGCTGCATTAATATAAGATGTAATTAACGTATTGCAAGTTCATCCAGGTTATATGACGTTAACAGACTATGATAGGACCAGAAGAGGCTTTCATGCACCATTAAAGCATTTTTTTAACTCATTTGTATTGCATGATCCCCCAGTTGGAAAACACTGCAGTCAACAAGGAAAAGCCATCCCCCGTGGAACCATTTCATCTGATAACATCTCTGTTGATTTCTGGCTTCAGTGTTCCTCCCTTTGAGAGGATTCACATACTCTGGTCTAATTGAGATTTTGATTGCTCGCCAGGTTAGGATGCTGGGGCTCTGCTAGAATCAGCACTGATGGCTCAGTTCCTGGAACAAACTCAGTCCTCCACATCCATTATGATCAGTGACTCAATGGATAGTTGGATGGTGGAACAATGGTCCCTATGCGTATCATGATCAGATTTGTTTTCAATCTCCATCACTGGGTCCATGTAGACTTTCTATACTCCCCATTAAAGAGTTACTGGTGTTTTCTTATACAAACAGCCTATGAATATATTATATTGAAAAAAAACAAAGACTGGGATTTTTTTTTTTTTACTTTATTTATTGCACCCTTGGAGACTAAACTGCAGCTAATTCATTGAGGTTAATGTTCAAATTTTCAGCCTAAATCACAGAGAGAGAGAAAGAGAGAGAGAGAGAGAGAGAGAGAGAGAGAGAGAGAGAGAGACCTTCTATGTGGGACATGAACTCTAACCTGAATCTTAACTCAAATGTATTAAAGCTCTACCCAAGTTGTATAAGGTCTAGCGAGCTGTGTGCCAAGCAGCGTCCATGGTGGCTGGTTCTGGGAATCTAAGGCAATGCCCTGTAAGACTTAACAACCTGCAAAGTAAAGAATGAATTATAAAATAACCAGTAAAGCTACTATTCTTAACAAATAGCATAACCTGAAATGTAAATCTTGCATAGTTTATGAGCTTGAGACTTCATTTGAAACAGAACCCCAGTTCCTGGATCTGTATAGAGTTTCTATTTCCTACGGACAACTGTGCTCATAACAGTTGTGGTTTGATGCTTTTCACAGTGCTATTTGAATTTTTAAAACTATAATTGCTATGGAAATTTCTAGATAAAACTTAGAGTGATATTCTTATCTGATTAAGGAAGACTATACAAACACCGTAGAGTGTTTGGCTGCAAATCTTTTGTAATGTCAAAAAACAAACACTGTTCTGAAGGAGCAGAGATAAAGAAAAATGGAAAAGAAACTTCAAAATGTGTCACAGGGAATAAATTTCTACCAAGAAATGTGCTCTCTTTTAAACTTCATATTTATAACTGAGGAAACACATTTTACTTCAAACAGAAGCAATATAGCAAATACATTTTACAAGGAAACACATAAACTTATACACAACAACTTTTAAACTTTATGGGAGCAGTTCCAGAATCCTGGTGAAAGAGGCTGTCTGGAAAAACAAAGGCCTGGGGAGGTATTAATTGGCCCCTATGGGTCTTCCTTCTGGGAGAGAAAAGAAACAAGAAACCAAGGAAAATCTTCCCCGGGCTGTTACATGATTTCCGATCCTGGATTTTAGAGGCCAACATTCCTCTTACATCTTCATAAAATGTTTGGTAACTTTTTCCTATCATCAAGCGAGGGCACTGATGTTTGCCCATGAATATCTGCCTCAGCCTACCATTCAGGACCCTCCAATTAACCAATCTCAGTTACTCAGCATCCCCTTGTTCTACAACAGTAAATCTCCTGTCCATGGGGGCTACCCTATCCTTCCGATTGTGACCCGTCCTCCTTGTTTTGTCTCCAAAGGCAATGACTGTTACAGTATTCCAGAAGGCACCAATCAAATTATTGAGGAAAACAGTACGGACCTGAACAAGAGCGTAAGTATCATGTCCTCCAATACGAAGTCTTCCTGAGTGGAAGACAGAACTTGGACAGGATGGAAAGGGACAAGAGAAGAGTGGGATCAAGAACATATAGGGCCCCAGAAACACAGACCATCTCAGCAAAGGAGCCTAGAGGACAGCCACTGTGGAAGTTGAGTGGGAGCCTACAGGCCCCTTGTCTCCACCTGCTGCTCTCCTCCCTTATGGTTGGCAGAGGGGTGCCTCTTATTTTGCCTGGCTCTGACTTGAGAAGGAACTTCCTTTGCCAGTAGCCAGGTAGTCCTGAAGACTTAGATTTTATTTAATCCCTTTTTAACATTTACACAGCCCCCAACAGACAGCTTTCTTTGCAGTGTCCGGGGTAAAGAGGGTGAAATCTGGGTGTTGGATGGTGGTAAATCCCTCTCCCTGTCACAGCATTTACTTTGGGAAAGGGAATGGATGAGGAGGGGCGGGCTCTCACCCGCACCGTGGCTAACACAGGACAATCCAAAGCCAGTGTGGCATTTTTATTCTTGTTTGCCCGTCCCATTTCTGCATTACGCCCTGCCTGTTGCATTAGCCTTCTCTTGCCCCATCTCATTAACAGTGGCAAACTGAACCAAGCAGATGGAATATGAATGTGTTTTTTTTCTAGAATTTGGAATGAAAAAGCAACATGATAAGCAAGTAGAAACAGACCTCAACAGAGGCAGGTAACTTTATTAGCTAAGAAGGGCCAGCAACCTTCCCGAGGGAATGGAGGTTGTGCGGCATGACTGAGGGATTTCTGGGATTTATAGATGGGGCCCAGAAAGGGGATTGTGCCTTTGGGTGGTTTTGTGTTCCTTCCTGGGATCTGAGAAGGAGAGATGGGGAGTTCGGATAGGGGAACCAGGTATCTTCTGCAAAGTGGTTGGTAAGGAACCAGATCTGCAAGGAGGCTGATAAGGACGTTGATAAAGAACCAGATGTGGAGGCTAGAGGCCCTGCATTCTGAGCTAGACCTATCTTCCTCCTGCCGTGGGGAGGCAGGGTGGGTAGGTGATCAGTTTGTTCCGTCATTTGTCAGGCTGATTTCTTCCCTTTTTGCTTCAAATAGCCTTTCCTTATTTTACCATAAGGCAGGGATTCAAGTGAGAAAGAGAAGGTTGAGCCAAACCACTCTATTAGGAGCCTTCCTTATTTGCTGTATTACATTCAACACGGTAGTACGTTTACCCTCTATAAATGACTAATGCTAAGTGTCAGCCATGAAAAGAGGAAGAGGAGACCTGAATTTTGTTCTTAGAAGATGTAGAGATGAGGGATCCATAAACAGAAACTACAGTGAAGCTTACTGAATTCTAAAATGAGGCTCTTTCCAGGCACAAAGGGATCATAGCAGAGGAAGAGGCTCACTGCAGGGTGACGCTCTCTGCTCCACAGTAACTGCAACAGGAGACCTGCATTAAAATGGCGAGAGTGGCGCCCACAGGTCTGTGCAGTCACTCTGTGGAGCCCTGCACCTGGAAGATACTCTCAGACAGCTCTGACTTCAAAGGTTCAGAAATCTGAAATCTGGAATCTCAGAGTCCAACAGGGGGAAGATTAGAAGCAACTGAACAATTTGATCCTTTTTTGTCCTGGGGTGGGGGTGGGGAAACCTGGAACAAATTCAAACTTAATTGTAGATGAAAATAAAACCAAGAAAGTTCAATATCTTTATGAAATGTTTTTATATATTTAAGAAAAGACAAGGAGTTACTTATCTTTGCCCTCACAGTTCAGGTCTACTGCTCTATTGTGCTGATCCCTTTCCTTTTAAATCCAAATTATATAGAAGGCAGGTGCAGAATGGCCAAATATCAGGCAGTTCCAACACCAGGGAAGTGCCTATCTTATACAGCTATGCACATCCCATAACAAATATTTCGGACAAAAATCAACCAAAGCATAGCTTGATCTTTCATGTTTCAAAAGATTCCCAGGGCATGTCCCAGACAGAAAATAACTCTAAAGCTATTCAATAATTTCCCTCCCCCTAGCTAATAAAATTTGGAGGCGGGGGAATCAGTTCTTTTGGCTGATTGTTTTTCTTGTTTGCAGAATGACAAAAGTCATGTCTACTTGCTAGGTAGATAGAAGCTCTTCAGATGGTGTGTTTTTCTCTCCTGCTTTGTGGAGGCAGAGTTTAACAGGAGAATCACAAACAAAGGGAACGGCAAAGATGCGCAACTGGATGCCATATGCACAGCCAGGGGAGTTAAATGCTTTTCTTTTCTGTTGCAATGGTTATAAGGAAACCGAGAAAACTAAGCATGAGAGCATTTCTGCCAGAACACACAGCCACCAATGGACGTGCTAACCAGAGAACTCTTTCCTGCCCGTCTCTCCTCTGCAACAGCCTTCCACGTCTGAGCCTTGGACTGCTCCATGGGTCTCTGAAGAGAGACGAAGCCTCTCTCTCTCTCTCAGATGTCTAGAAACAAAAGGCACTTTTTAAAGAGAAAAAGCCATCGTTGTGAGCTGTGTTTCTTGATTCCTTTCACATGCTCCTGTTTTCAGCATCCCTGCCTGCTGCCCTCTGGTAGGTTGGGGGTTGACAGAGAGATCTGTGAGTGAAGATGTCGATTTACAAACCATCCTACTGGGTGCCTAATAAAATGCAAATCGAGACTTGCGGAGAAGAGAAGTCCTCTATCCTTCCTTTTACAAATAAAGTGTTAGGAGGCCACGTGTGGAGATCAGGGGCTCCATGCTGAGCTGCATCTGCTCTCTCTGACAGCTCCCTAAAGAACCCTGCTTCTCCTTTTTTGCAAGCCGGCAAGCTGTTCTTGGAGAGTACAAAAAGAAACCTGCTTCAAGGGGAAAAAAGTTCCTCTGACAAGTGAGAAGAGATTCAAAATCTCCTGAAAAAATGAAGAGTTAGAAATCTGATAGCCAAACTCACATGCTCAGGAAAAGCAACCCTTTGGAGTAAGGAAGAAGAGGATAGCTCACACAGGACACTGGAGTGTGTGTGTCTGTGAGTGACGAGACCAGGCTGGAGCTGGTAGAGAACTAAGGAATGCATCCCCTACATCAAATAACAGCCAGCCTTAGCAGCAGCTAACTGGTGATCTGAGAAAATAGTTCAACCCTGCTGGATATTGTAGTCTGATGATAGATTTCTAACTTTAATATGAAATCTCAAATTACAAAGTTATTTCTTTGCTAGGAAAATTAAATAGTGTTCCCTTTTCTTTCCATGTTGGAAGAATGCTAGGAGTGCCTCAAACACCTATGTTTGCTTGGCAAAGGGAGAAATCCTTGGGAAGAAACAGAAGACAATGTATCCCCAAAGGACATCAAGAAGACATCTGGAGGGACTGAAGATGGCTCAGTGGTTAAGAGCACTGACTGCTCTTGCAGAGGACCTGGAATCAGTTTCCAGCACCCACATGGCAGTTCATGATCATCTGTAACTCGATTCCAGGAAATCTGATACTCTCTTCTGGCGTACAAGGATACACACTCACATAGTGCACTTGTGTCTATGCAGGCAAAACACTCACACACAAAATAAAACTATTAACAAAAGAAAAGTCCTGGAGCTGTGGAATTCTGAGCTGTAAAAACCTTGATTGTGGGATGCAAAATAATGACAAAGCTAACTATCATTCACTGTGACAGACCCAAATTCATGCTCCTCAGAAACATCGTTCCATCCCATCTCAGGTCTCTCTATGGAGTCAAAGCAGAATCATCACTAGTTGGCAGATGAGGGATCCCAGGAGAATAACAGCTAATAAATGTTGAAGATATGACCTGGGTATCCTTCCCAGTAGGGTCTAGTTGAAGCACATCAGAATTCTGAAAACATTATTTCATAAACTGAATAAATTCTGGGTCGATAGCTACCTTCCTGGAATAGAGGGAGAGAAGAAAGGAGAGAGATCTACCTTTTAACAATGCATACATGGCAAATTTCTTGTCACCGGTGAAATACTGGTAATGTCCACCATTTTTATCAATTCTAAATGTCTTACCTTCTATAACCAAAGCTAAATTTCCTCATGGCTGACTTTTTATTCACTGTTATTCCCTTTCCAGTACTCTTCTGTATGCATTGTCCATGTCAGGGATTTTGACACTTACATTTATTTCCTGGATTCAGCTTACTTTCTATTTGACTATTAGCTTCTCAAAATACAACTAGGAGTATTTGGGGAGAAGGGCCAGGATATGAGAACCCAGAAATCTCTTGTATGGATGGAAGTTCAAGAAACTGGACATATTCAATATGGTACTTGGTAAGGAAGGGAATGTGAAGGAAAGATACCTATAGATACTTTCAAATACTTAAGGGCAGTTCAAATGGAAAGAAAGGATGGAAATGACACATGACATTTAGAGTAGCATTGTTGCTAGGTACAAAAGCTACTAAGACATAGATTTCCATTCAGCATGTGAAGAGAGAAACGCCAAGAATGTAAGAGATACAACTGACTTCCAGGAAGGTAAGGTTAGACCATCCCCATGGCAGAAACCTTTCAGCTCAGATTTGGAAGATCTATGGAATAGAAGACATTCAGTAGATTAGACAATAAAGCCACAGACACTTCATAAATTATTGTCTGTTCCAGTGAATTGTTAAATGTTTTATTATGGAATGTAAATTTACATGGGTTTAAAAGACTATAGACTAGTCAGCTATTTACCCACCCCCGCTGTAGAAGTGTTCCCCCGCCCGTAGAAACGTCCTGTGTACATCTTTCTATTCTATCCCTTTCTCCACTCCAAGATCAATAGCATGGATTTTTACCTTCCCTGTTTGCTCTTCTTGCCATTCTTCCATATATATATATATATATATGTGTGTGTATTAGTTACTTTTCTGTTGCTTTGATAAAACACCCTCACCAAAGGCAACTGATAGAAGGAGGAGTTTATTGGGCTTTCCGTTCCAGAAAGGTAAGAGTGCGTCCTGATGAGGGAGGCACAGAGTGAACTGGAAGCAGGGGAAGCAATAAACTCTCAAAGCCTGCCCCCGGTGGCAACGTCCTTCAGCAGGGCTCCATCTTCTAAAGATTCCATGACTTCCCACCAACTGGAGACAAAGTTTTCACATACTTGAGCCTGTGGGAGATACTCATCATTCAAACCACCACAGTATGGACTTCCAAAGACATTTGTTTCATTGAATTTCACTTTGAGTCTTTTATACATGAACTTTATAAAAATAAGCACATCCTCTGTATGGTTGTCTTTTACTAAATGTACTTTGGATATTCACCATCTGCAGTTTTTCATTTTCATTTTCATTGAATGACTTAGCACAATTCATTCTGTTATTTAAAAAAATTTTTTTTAGATGTGGACATGGATGTGTGAATACAAGTGCCCACAGAGTAAGGAAGATGGGTTTGCATCTCTTGGAACTGGAGTTACAGGTGGTTGTGAGTTACCTGATGAGGGTGCTGGGAATCGAACTTGGGTCCTCAGTGAGATCAGTATAAGCTATTCATTTCTGAACCATCTCTCAAGCCTCTCATTTTCTTTTTCTTAACACTGTGGTTATGCTGCTCTGAGTATTCTTGCATATATGCAAAGCTTTCTGTAGGATTCTAACTTAGTATATATGGCTGGCTTGATGGTTATTTTATGTATCAGCTTGACTCAGTCTGAGCCCTCAGTTTTTCTGTATCTTGAGCCACAAATCTTTTGGATTGGAACTTACTCCATTGACTCCTCTGGCTCAGCATGGCTTTTGTAAATGTCTGCTAAGCACAGGAGTCATGTGTGACACTGGAATCAAGAAGGTCCCAGTTGTGGTGGGGACCACTTTTATGTCACTAACTGCTAATTTACCATTCTTCCTGTAGTGCCTGTTCTAATAATTCTAACATGTAAGCTTTTCTTTACCGTATTTTTAAAATGCTCCAGTCTCTGCCCACTTACTTTAATAGAGTTTAATCTGATGTTAAACTCTATTTACTTACAGATCTCACTTCCATGAACAACATAAGATAAGTTTCCTAAAGAACAAACACCTTTTCCCACAGAGGCCAAACGTTCCCCAAGAAACTACTCAAAAATAGAGCAAAGAAAAAGTGGATACTCAGGAGAGAATTGCTGATTGGCTTGGAGGAAGTCGGAAGAATTGTATTTCATATTTTCATCTTAATAAATGGGCACAATACTCTGAGGGAAAAAAATCAATATCCTCTGCAAGTAAAATAAGACAACTGTCATTGTAACTGCAAGAATACTGCAACATCAATTGATTATCTGCATGCTTGTTATCCACTTTGTGGATTCCCTGTGGCCACAGACCCCATCCTTGGCGTGCAACCTTCTGTTTTGCCAAAGTACTAGCAGGTAACCATGGAAGACTGAGTAATTTAAGCATCAACTAGAGCAAAATGTAATTGGGAAGATAAATCTGTTGCATAACTACCATGTAGCAGTTATTCAATACCAAATGGCAATAATGGGACCATCGATTATTTCAATGCTCATAGCTCCATTCTCCTTTTAACCAGGAATAGTCATAATTTTCTTCTAAGAAACAATATTTTTATAATAATATGCAATTTTCTTTAAAAGAAATATATCATAATTTAAGCATACTTTACAATCCAACAATCTGTCTCCTGCGTTTTCACCCAGTGAAATGAAAACTTAGTCACACAAAGACCTGCACACTATTTTACAGAGCCATCATGCACAATAGCCCCCAAATTAAAATCCTTCAACTGGTCAATGGATAAACTAATTATGCTATACCCATACGATGAAATTGCTGGTTGGCAAAGAAAAGAAATATAATGCTGACACCCTCTTCAGCATCTAAGAAATCAAAATGCAACTATGTTAAGTCAAGGAAGCCAGGCATAAAAAGCTGCCCACTGCATGATCTCATTTGTAGTTACTCTGGAGAAGGCAGAATGATAAAGACAGAAAGTAGATTAAGGGATGTCCAAGACTAGGAGTTGAAGAAACATTTAGCAGAGATGAAAAAAAGGTAAGATTTTAGTGTAATGAGACCACTTACAACCACTTGACTTTGATGGAGATGACAAAAATCCACATGGGAAAAAAAAAGACAGTATCTTCAATAAATGATGCTGAGAAAAATGGGTATCTTCATGTAGAAAAACTAAAATAGATCTCAGCCTGTATAGAAGCCGACCACAAATAGATCAAGGATCTCAATTTAAGACCTAGAAGTCTGAAACCCTTAGAGGAAAAAGCAGGGAGCATAGTATAGTCTATAGGCGTAAATAAGGACTTTCTGAGTAGGACTGTGGCTCCTTGGGGAAATAAGGACAACAACTGGCAAATGGGACTTTATAAAATCAAACAGCTTTTTTTTTTTTACAGCAAATAAAATGGTAAACCAAGTAAAAGACAACCTACAGAATGGGAAAAAACCTTGCCAGCTCTCTATCAGACAGAGTCTTAATACATACAATATACAGAAATTCAAAAACTAAACATCAAAAAAAAATCATAACCTAATGAAAAAATGGCTGTGGAATTGAACAGAGTTCTCAAAAGAAGAAATTCAAATAACAAATAAATATTTTAAGAACTATGCATCCTCCTTAGCTAATGCAGAATTGCAGATAAAAACTATTTTGTGATTCCATTTCACTCCAGTGAGAACAGTTGTATTGAGATGACTAATTGTGGGGGTCTCGGTATTGAGCAAGGCAAGCAACCCCGGATACCCTGAAGGAATGGCAGGTGTCTGGCCTGCTCTGCCTGATGTGATAACCTGACCCCTGGAAATCACTGTAGATATGAATCTTCTTTTCCCCACCCCAGACCAGAACCAGGTTTTTAGGTTTCGTTTCCTCATTCCTGAACTTCCATGTCAGTCCTACAACCTTCCCGCCTTTACCCCAGAGACCCCAACTTTAACTTCCCCACCTTCTGTAATGGTCAGAAAGGCCTCCCTGTATAAACCCCTGCCTTGGTTTTGATAACTGAACCGAGTAGTATCCCGGAAGGGAATTCCTCCCGCTGCACTCTGAGCCACCTGAGGCCCTATTCAATCGTCCTCCATACTCTGGCATGGCTGGAACACAAGAGCCATGCTGGAGATGGAGACCCACCCACAAATGGCACCCAATGTCGATGGATAGAGACCAACAATGGTGATTGAACAAGGGACACTCCAGGACTCACTGAAGAAGGTGAGTGCTCCCCACAAGGGACATTGGCTTTGGCCCCACAATCCCACTCTGAGGACAGGCATGGTTTCTTTCTAATTTCCATCTTTTTCCTTCGGCCTGAGCCCTCTCGAGGGACTGGTTATGTCACGAGGTAATTGAAGCTTTCTGACCAGGGTGTTAGCCAAAGGCCCACATGTCCTCTGACCAGACCCCAACTGCCAGACTGGGTGTGGGCAATGACCTTCTATCTTACTCTCTCTGATCAAAAACCTGGTAACGCAACAACCAGTTAAAAACTCTTAGAGTGGTCACCAGTCTCTTAGACTTGCAGTGAGGCTATGTGTGTATGCTGGACTGAATCCCCCCAGACCATTCCATGGACCAGGGAATGTTCTTCCTGTGTTACATGTTTTTCTCCTCTTTTCCTTTTCTATCATGGGCAATGCACCAGCCCCCAAAAGCTGCTTAGGCAGGTAAGGGAGTGAAAGTTTGTTATGCCTCATGGCATGTTAAAGCGGTAAATACCTTGCCTCTAAGAGTTAAGAAAAAAAAATGGTTTAAAAGACATTCTGTTCCTTTGGCTTTTCACCACCATGGTTCCCCTACATGGGTATGGAGAAGAACAGTTAGATTGACCTGACATTCAAACCTCAGTCACCTGTAAGCACCAAACATATGTAAAAATGGCTAGCCTAGAGTTTTCATGTCTGTCTTTGGTTCCTGTCTCAGATCCTGTCTCTTGTGACTTGGCAACAATCCAGCTTGTGTTACTTGTCTGTGTCTGTCTTGTTTTTGCCTTAAGTGTTGTGATTCCTTCGTCATGGGCCAGAGTGAGTCTGAAAATGTCAAAATGTCACTTCTTTTAAATGTATACTGACTAACTCTTCTAAATGCCTTTATCTAGCTTGTTATCTGAAAATGTAATTACCTCTCTACCAAAAAAAAAAAAAAAAAGGTTTTAAAAGTTATTTTTTTCCTTAGACCTTTTTCTCCACCATGGTTCTCTTCATGGATGGGGGAAAAGAGCTGTTAGAGGGCCTGAACTTTGGACTCAGTCACTATGGTCCCAAGACAGCTGCCTTTCTAACTAGAGCTAAGCATTTTAAGTTTTTTTGGACTGGAGAGTCATATACCATGCTGTATAGAACATGTAACTGGGTGCCTTTTAAAAGTAAAAAAGAAGTTTCTATTATGTACCATGTGTTTGTTCATGATCATGGCCCATGCCCTTACTAGGAGAGAGGAAACCATGTGGTCTGGTCTTCATATCTTACGTGTGTAATTTCATCAATATGGTGAAGTCACAAGGCTTGACTGCCACCTTGGACAAAAATTTTCAAAATGGTGTTGACCTGCTTGACCTTGCCGCCAGCCATCTTAATCCAGCCACATGGCATAATTCAAAATGGCCACACCCAGGAATTTACTGGTTCTATAGAACTCTAGGAGATCATGATAATCTGAGAATTCCCTGGACCACAGGCATTTAATCATTTGTCCTAATCCTTTTGCAATTTATGTTTTTGCTTTTGGTTTTTATTTTTAGATTCTTGCTGGAATCATAGAAAAGCAAAAGTTTCTCACACAGTCTTTTGTAACAAGGTTAATACATTTTTATGTCAAATTAGAAAGACAATATCAGCATTGCAATGTCATTTTGGTCTGTTTCTAATGAAAAGTTTTAAATTTTAATATAGTATTTACTGGTTTTTAAAATGCCTATTTTTATATTGTCTTATGCATTTACTGGTTTTTACAAGGAACATTTTAAATTCTGATATTTGTTTATATAATATCTTTATCTGTTTATAAAGGAAATATTTTGGATTTTAACATCTTTATATGGTATGTTTGCTGATTTCTACATGTAACTATTTAAAATCTTACACTGTTTTTCATAAACAGTTTCTAAAGGGAACTTAAAAAAGTTTTTCTAGTCAGAGGCCTCCAAGACTAGCTAGGTACAAAGTGAGCTGACATTTTGTAATGGCTAAACCTAGGAAGCTCATGTGAATTTGCAGTACTCCAGTGCCAAACTTTACAAGAAAAAAAAAACAACAACATTTTTTTTTTATCAACCTTTTCCAGGTTCCTTTAGGAATCATTGTTTTCTGTGTTCCTTATTATGGGTATTTAGTTCAAATTTTGCATGGTAAATTATAATATGGTTTTTCTGATCCAGACAAAATGAAAGCTCTTTTTAAAAGAAAGTACCCTGTGAGCCTTGCCTCCTGTTTAGTTAAGAAAAAAGTTTGTACAAATAAGTCATAACTTTAAAAAAAGGTGTTAAAAATATTTAAAGAGTGCTTATTAAATCTTTCAGGTTGTGATTAACATGAATAGACAAACTAATCAATTATGGGTATAAGTTTTCATGGCTCTGGTCACATCAAGTATAGCCAGAGAGGACCTCAGGTCTGACAATGGAAAGACAAAAACTTCTGTCAGCCTAGTCATGCTTGATCTTGGTTGCTCACCAAACACCCATGGTTTTATAAAGTAAAATTATCTCTTAATAGTAATTCTTTTGTTTTAATTAATCGAACTCTGCTCTAGATAAAGGACCCAGCAGATGAAACAACTCTCCTGCCTAGATAAATGTATACAAGTTATAAGAAGGACAGGTGTTTTCATTTATGCTAGTAATGATTAAACTTAACAGCTCTCCTGTGCCATGACTTTTGTACAGTTTCAGGCTTGCCCCCTGACTCTGTGACAAGAGAAAAGGAGAACAATACAGCCTCCGACTAAAGCCATTGTGCTATTGAGATTAAATAAGAGATAAACTAATTTCAATAAAGGTTATGATTTTTCATCTTATGATTTAAAATATAGCAAAAGTAACTCATGAAATTTTCTCACAACAATAAAAAGTCACTAACACAGATTAATGCAAACGTATAGTAAAGGGGACAATTCACAGTCCTTGGAAAAGATAGACAGCACCCTGTGTCTAAAATTCCTCCAGTGATTACGCTGGAGATTCTAAACTTCAATTTGATAATGTATTACTATGTACCAATTGCTTCTCTCTATCTAGTATCTACACTCTCAAGACCTAAAGTGAGGTTTTGGGAGACCAACTCTCTAAAATATATAAAGTGAAAAGGATTTTAACAGTTTTTATGTTTTCTATAAGGTTTTACTAGGAACTTATAAAGTACAATGTACATTATCTTATGTGTGTAATTTACATTCCATGTTCTTTTATTAAGATGATGCTGCACAGCACTCTTCTGAGTCCAGTAACTGCCATCCTCATGACTTCAGCTGTGCCTGCTTACAGAAGTTCATCACAGTTGGGTTTGTTAACGGTTGTATTCTTCCACTGAAGGAGGAGTAAGCAGGGTCACTGGACCCTCACCTGAGTACCCAGCCACTCTTCCCAGCCAGCTGTATGTAATTTTGCTCTAATCACAAATGGTCTCCTGCATTTGGGGAGGAAATTTAGGGAAGGCTAAAAGAAAGGACTTGATCCATGAGGTTATAAAGAAGTCAACATCCATACTAGATAAGGACTTTACAGTGCATCTACTCTCAGGTATACCTGTTAGGAATACCGCACCCATCTGTACGAGTAAAGTCATTCATTCCCCAGGGTGAATTTTAATATAATCAAACATTGGTTTGATACTAGAGCCTTAGAAAGGGAATAAACATAGCTTAGTACACCCAGGAAAAGAATTTTCTTAATGTTATTATGTCTCATGATCTAAAGAAAAATAAGAAAGTCTATACAAGAGATTAAAGATCTGAGTTTATATGTTATAATTTAGGAAACATTAGATAAATAATGTATAAATAGTCTTAAAGTTTCTAAAGTAATAGTTCAGCCAAATACTTTAAGGAACAAAATATATGTCTAGTCAAGGCTTATTAAAAAATGTTTGGCTTTTGCCCAAGCTTTAGATACATCACATACAGTAATTAGTAGTTCAGTATTGGAACTAACCTTCTTGAGTGTCTAACAACCATATTCAGAGGGCTCTAATCTAGTCAGAGGGACTTAAAGGGACAATTTTTTGTCTCTTGCCCTCCAAGGTCAACTAAGTTCCAGGGAGCTATGGGGCATCTCTCTAAATGTCTTGTAACTGTGATGAGTCACCTGTCTGTTCAGGGAGGTCGTGGAGACACCACTAGAAGGACTTGAAGTAGTGTCCAGTGTGCAAAAAAGAAGGTCAGCACAAGAAAACGCTTCCTTGATGCTTCCAAGTGAAGCCATGGTCTAGCAAGACTTTCTGACTTTTCTTCACATAGATGGAACTGGTAAAACAAAGGCCTATGGAGCCAGGGGCTCCTCTCAAGCCCATGTGATCCCCCCGCCCCCGAGGAACAGATACTCAACTGACCTTAAGAGTAAAATTAAGTTGGTTTATTTGGGCCAAATTATATGATCTTAAATACCCAAAAGGAAAGTATAACCAAAAAAAAATTAAGTGATTAGCATGCTTCTTTAAGACTATAAGGAATTACACTTCCCAGACATTAGGTTTAAGTTTATATAAGATGTTATTTACACAATTTCTCACTAATGATTTTGTTCTTAATAAGAAAATGCCACCCAGATGTAATTATTGGCCTACTTCAACACTGCAGTGTATACCTGTGGCCAAGAAAGGCAAGCCCACCATTGTTCTAACCCCAAAATTAAATGATGTTTTTCTCTCCCTGTCTAGAAGTCATTTGGGAGGGAACTCACCCTGATTCTAGCCACTCCAGCTATCAAGGTGCCTGAAAACAAAATCCTGACTTCAAGACTCTCAAGTTCAGCCTTGGCAGTCAAAAAACAAACAAACAAACACACAAACAAAAAAACAAAGAGGAACCCAAAGACGGAAGCCTTTGAAAGTCCTTAAGCAAGATATTCTAATGGACTTTGAATTGGACATTTGAACTCTTCCCTGTTATGACTATTTTAATTTCATCTTCCAGGGACAGTAAAGGACTTTCTTTTCTCCCTACAGCTAACAGCTATACAATTCAGGGGTCTTTTATTGCCACAATCTACGACCCTATTCAGCCTTGAAGAAGCCAGAGTGGTCAGCACCCCAATTCCTATTGGCAATTAGGGTGACCTCTTCAGAGAGTGGTGTGATGAGAATAGGAGGTAGAATTTGGCTAGGCAGTTTATGGTAAAAAGACCCCAAAGACCAAAAACTGTCCTTCAGCAGCCTACTCTATATCAAAGGCCAAATATGTCCAAAGTATTTAGGAGCTCCTATCTAATTCCTAAAATATTTTAGGGTTACCTCTTCAAAAGGGGAATGTTAGAGAACAAATAGCTAACTGAGAGACTAAAAATTATCTCACTTATAACTTTCATAAACTCAAGAATGAACTTAAAACCCATTATCCCCCCTGGTTTGCCAATCCCCTCTTGGCCTGGCTCCTCCCTTCACTGGGCCCTTATATACCTCCCCTTATATTAAAAAAAGGGGGATATGTGGGGTTCTGAGTATTGAGCAAGGCAAGCAAACCTGGATACCCTGAAGGGATGGCAGGTGTCTGGCCTGCTCTGCCTGATGTGATAACCTGGCCCCAGGAAATCACTGTAGATATGAATCTTCTTTTCCCCCACTCCAGACCAGAACCAGGTTTTTGGGTTTTGTTTCCTCGTTCCTGAACTTCCACATCAGCCCTACAACCTTCCCGCCTTTACCCCAAAGACCCCACCTTTAACTTCCCTGCCTTCTGTAATGGTCAGAAAGGCCTCCCTGTATAAACCCCTGCCTTGGTTTTGATAACTGAACCGACGTAGTATCCTGGGAGAGAATTCCTCCCGCTGCACTCTGAGCCACCTGAGGCCCTGTTCGATCGTCCTCCATTCTCTGGCATGGCTGGAACACAACAGCCGTGCTAGAGATGGAGACCCACCCACAACTAATGACAACAAGTGCTGATGAGAATATGATCACAGGGAAGTCCTATCTTTTGTTGGTGGGAGAGTCACCTGATGTAGCCAACATGGAATCAATCTGGAAATTTCTCAGGAAGCTAAAATTAGAACAGCTACAAGATCCAGATATATCATTCCTGGGCATATAACCACAGGCTCTACATCCTACTACAGAGATGCCTACGCTTCCATGTTCATTGCTGCTCTATTCACCACAGCAAGGAAACTGAATTAGTCTTGATGTCCATCAGCTGATGAATGGATAATGAAAATGTGGTGCATAGCATAGTAGAATTTTATTTAGCTGCAAAGAAAAATAAAATTATGAGTCTGCAGGGAAATGGATGGACTTAGAACACATTTTGCTGAGTAATACAAGCCCAGAAAAACAAACATTATATTCTCTTTTATATGATGGTCCCAACTTCAAATTTTATGTTTTCTGTAGAGGTCAAGAAGTAAGGAAGAAGCCATTAGCGATGGGGAGGGGAGGGTGTCTACGGAGGGCTCTTAAACTCTTAAGGGCAAGGAGGAAGAAGGCAGAATAGCAAAATACATGTGATATGAAAATTGGAAGAACAGTATGGGTGGGCGTAAACAGAGATGGGGACAAGGGAACAAGGTCTGGGGAAAAAGTGGGGGTGTAGAGAAGGCCAGTCAAATGTAAGGATATATGCAAAAGCACTCTAGAAACAAAAGTTTAAAGTGTAGTTTAAAAAATGACCTTGAACAAAGGTACCACACGTAAGCTAATGCTATTTCCAGAAGTTATAGGCTTTTAAACCTAAGTCTAAGTGCCAAGTGCAGAATAGTACCCTGTGAGTGCTGGCCAGGAAAACCCTCAGAGTGCCCAAAGCAATACACACATTACCATTGCTCTTGGTTGCCTACCAGAACTAGATGGAAAGAACCTGTGGTTGACGAAATTATACACTTTGGATATAGGACACAGAGAAATCAAGCTGGTGTTGAGTTGGGATCATGCTGGCTATATTTTATAGTACCAGAAGATGCTGCAGTAAACTATCGGGAGAGAAAAATCATCATTGGTCTCCCCGAGCTGTTAACTCTTGTGTTGCCTTCCAGGCAAGATATACCCACTGGTGTAATAATGGTATAAAGTTTATGGGGGTAACCAATTGCTTTCTGCTTGAATATGGGGCCTACTCCATGGAAGGAAATGTGTACTATAAACCTTGTCAAAAGCATAAGACTTCCTTGCTATGGTAACAGTTTGTGGCCCCAAAGTGATTGACAAGACATGCAACTGAGGCCAAACTCTCTGCCCAGAGGGAACCTGCTTGCATAAGGATGGAAATACTATGGGAAATAGAGTCATCCTCCATGACAGCATGTGATACGACCACAAAAGTACATAAGAATGAAGGTGAGACAGAAGTATTAACTTGCCAGTTCTTATGGCTGGGTTAAATATAAGGGAAAGCAGACAAGGAGCTCGACCAACCAACCAAGTCATCAAAAGAAAATGTGGTAAGGTTCATGTCAAGCCAAGGTTTCTAGTTAAAAATTTGACAAAAAAAAAAAAAAATGTCAAATGTTGAGCTTGTAAGAATCTGGAAGACTTTAAACGAGTTACCAGAAGTGTGAATGATAGAGAGTTTGAGTTATTCCCATTTCACTCCCTCCTATGGAGAAAGGAGAGCACATAGGTGTGCCACCACAGGCATTTCTTAATAGGATGGCCAAGCTTGCCAACAGGAGAGGTCTATGAATTGTGATCAGAGGCCCCAAGTTGAATTGCAGATTTGTTGATCTCCTCTTCGTGTGCAAAACACATGGATTTTAGATGTTAAGCATACCTTAATCCATGGTGACTCTCACAAACACCAAAGGCAATGGACAGCAGTGGATGGATATGGAGATAGCAATTTGGATGAAAAAAATTAGTAATAGAAGATTATCCCTCTGAAGAACATACTCTGTATACTTCTTCATATAAGACAGTGTACGGAGTAGGAGGTCATTTTGAAGAGTTGTTCCTGAGGATACAAACCACGGAAGTTGTTAAATGTGGTTGGTCATTGTGTGTGGTGAAATGAGAGCCTGTAAAACTGAATGACTGCTTGACTAGCACATGGCCTTTTCAACAGCCAAGTGTGTCTGATAAGGAGGTTGGGCAGCTTATGGAGAATTACTGTCAATTATGGAAGGCTAGATGGACTAGTAGTATTCTTATTCATGCTGCTATTACCCAAAATTGCTCTTAGAACAGTTGATACAAGAACTGGAATGTTTTCATGGTTTTAGAATTAATATGAATTAATACTTATTATTGCTATTACCACATTCACTAAGTCATAAGACAAATTCATATTTGTCTAGAGTATATGGTAAAAAACCTTGAGGAAACCTTCCTACCCTCTTTAAAAAGGATCATAATATGATGCTAACCCTTGTGTGTCAGGTGGATTTGTAAAGGCAACTGAAATACCAGTAAAAATAGTAATTAAAGAATTTGAATGAAGACATTTTGCATAAATGGAAGGTGATCATATGGTTGTTCAGTGAAAATCTCAGTGCCAAGGGTAGGCTACCTTCCTACAAAGTTGTTGGCTAGGGAATCCTCTGAGGGCCTAACCATGGATGCTTCATGCTGCACTATTAACATACTAGTCACAATGCATGGACTGGTGCAGTAGTGGCACAACTATTGCAGGTACAACCAACTATTTTCCAGTTGGATTTAAGGACTATACATAATATAGTTTGGTATGATAAATCCGGGCAGAAGCATATGACTACAAGAATCATGGGCTCCCATGGGAGATCTACTGCTACTGTGTTGTTAAATGTATATGGCATGCATGTCAAATGTCTGTTGAAACAACTCTGCTCATGCCGATAGATGCTGCTGTTGGCCTAATCAAAAGAAACTTTATAGTGGGTAGTGGTTGCTCCAGAGACTTGCATCTGGTTGAACTGTTTAGAATGAGTGTCTTGTGGTTTATACTGTTGCTATAGTATAACATCTCAATGTTCAGGCTTAAACAGAAGAAAATAATCACACATGTAGCCATGTCTTCCAAGGTGTGGCAAATATCACACGAGATTGATTGGAAAGAATGTAAGTGTCAGAAAAAAGGAAGATGTGGAACGCTGTGTAACAGCTTCTTCTGCACTGGACATGACAATTACCATACTGAATCAGAGCGTTTATGATTACCATTACAAGATAAGGCCTATTATCATTCCCTCATGGAAGGAGGAGAAAGTTTCATGAGGCTCACAGGCTTATGAGCCTTTATAAGATCCTCACAATGCTGTTCCCTTCCTCCAGGTTCCACAAGTGGTAATTAACTGGGACTGGACTCAAGTAATACAGCAGCCCACCTGCACATCCCCCAGGGAATTTTCAGTAGCAGCTTGTGAGTTGTCTGTGTCACAATTGGGACTTTTCAGTGACACAGCTGTTTGTAAGCTGCCCAGCAGACTTTCCAGTGGTATTGTATCTGTCTCTTGGTCATTTGTGTTCCTGTTAGTAACCCCAGTTAACTCATTTGTTCATGCAGAACTTGGACAGAATCCTGTCTTTGGTCTATCAGTGCTTTCTTTATGTGGGGAAAATATATCCTTCTTTATGTCTACACAGGAAAAGCCTTAGAATATGTATGCAAGTTAAACTTCAATTAAACCTTATTGAAAACAGTTTTAGCACTCCATAATTCTCAGTTATTCCTTCCTTCCATAGAGCCTTTCTACAATAGTTCGGAAAGAAGAGCCTCATCACAGATGCCCTGACAAATGCTATTTAGTCAGGGTTAGACCAATCCTGTCATCTCCAGTTTCTAGTTGTGCAATTGTAGGTTTTCAAGTTGCTTACCAAGGTTCATTGTTAAGCCTTTAGGAAGAATAATCTAGATGCAGTTTCATTTTAAATGTGCTTTTATTTTAGTAACTGGCAAAAAATTAAATTCAGGATTTTTTCATTTGCATCAGGCATTGAGGTTGATAAAGTAGCTTAAATTAGCAGAAGAATTGCACACCTGTGCCACATTTTCATATCAACCACCTTAAAGACTCTGAGTCAGGCAAGAATTCACATCCAAGATGATCTCTCCTTTCATCATGCACATTGGTATGAGGAAAACATACTGCACTGGAGGAAACAAAAATAAAAATAAAATCAAAGAGGCTGCATTTGTGGTTCTTTGCCTACATCTGATTATGCAGCAACTCCCAAAAGACAAATATATGTTAAATTAGCAATGAATATGTATCAGAACCCATCATAATTCTCCTCTTCCATGTCTTCAGACATTCAGTAAAATGCCCCAAGTTCTGTGTACCAGAGCACTTTGTGGATAAAACTCTACCCAGAGTTGGGGACACTTGTGAGATACCAGAACACCAGGGCGCAAAGGAGGGAAGCATGAAGAGCCACACCATTAAAGTTTAGCAGGAAAAACAGGCATGACTAGAACTACATGTAACACACAGTAAACTGCAACTAATGCTGCCTTAATATGGAAAGATCATTTCTGACAAAGAAGGCTTCATGAAGAAGGCGGTATTGGGTCTGAGCAGTTTCAGTTGGCAGTATGAAGTGAAGTGATCTCTGTGTGGGGAGAATATTGAAAACACAAAGGGGAAGTGTGACAAGGACTGAGTTAAAGTTAAAGAAGAGGAGATGGAGAGACATTTAGCAAAGATGGTGAAGATGTGAGTCCCAAGAAGAGGGTGTTGAATGTAGGATCACCAAGGTCAGAGATAGCTTCCGAGGATGGAAGCCTCCATATTGTCTGAGAGGAAGGACAAAGTAGTGATTAGAAGTGTAGGATAAGAAGCAGGCAATCTGTGAGTCAGGTTCCTCTTCTCTCCCACTGAGCTGTGTCAGGAAACTCAAACAGGCCTTGCATGTCATGGGTGTCTACACAACAACTCCTCTTTGCTTCGTAAAAGAGCCCTGATTTTGTTTGAATAACTGCTTGTCTGGCTCTAGAATGTAAATTATATCTGGTTTAAACAAATGTTTTTGAAGTTTGGTCCACAGACTCTTGGGAGTAGCCGAAATTCTTTGAGAGAGTCTGCAGGAAATAAACTACTTTGATGGAAAGGCATTATTATTTGACTTTTTGACTGTGATTCAAAATCAGTTGTGGGGGACACAACTGGTACATTAGAATGGCCGAGGCAGGGCACCAAATTACACGAGGATCCATGCCATCTTCATCACAACCAACTGCCCAAAAACACAATATCCTTGATGAAGAAAGGATAAACATTATTATTAATAAATTATTTTTATTCGGTTTTCACCCCTGGGACAATCTTTTAAATGTTTTATGTGATGAAATAAGAGGTGAACCTGAAACATGTTTGAACACACTAGTATGGTTATCTTACAGACAGCAACTGTGCAGCTGTCTTGAGTTATGTACCCAACTGGCCACTAATAAGGAGCATCATTTTCACTTTAAAGAACTGACAAGCCATGATTGTTCAGATCTAGGTATCTGGCAGATAATATGAGTTTCTTCATGTACGTCACATATTTTGACAAAATCAACATACAGCAAACATGTGCTTGCAAAGCAAATATGAGATTCCAGGTATCTTCTAATATCAGATATTGAAAAACTTCACAAAACACTGGACATATCATTTTGGCTAAGTTTTGTGGGGTTTTTTTTGACAGACTCCCCATAGCCCTGATTAGACTGGAACTCATTTTGGAGACCAAGCTGTCCTTAATCTCACAGAGATCCACCTGCCTCTGTCTCTCAAGTCCTGTGATTAAAGGCCTGTCCTAAGTGTGTTTGTTCTGAAAGAAAGTTATTTATAGTAAAATACTTTAATGGTATCATGTGTTTTATTCTTATAATTAATGAATCAATGCATATATCCTAATTTCATACCTTTGAAACCTGATTTATTCTTTGAAAATCTCATACATGTACATAATACAACTTACCATACCCACCGTCACTTCCTTTCTTATCTCCTTCATCTCTACCAAGCCCTGTGTCCTACTTAGCTTTAATTGTCAACCAGACACAGCCTCAACTCCTCTGAGAAGATAGCCTCCATGGAGAAATTGCCTAGATCAGACCGGCCAGTGAGCATGTCTGTGGGGGATTGTCTCAGCTGTTAACTGACGTAGGAGGGCCGGGCCCACTGTAAGGATACCATCCCCAGGGGCTAGTCTTGACTGTACAGGAAAGCTGGCTAAGTATGGGTCAGCAACCAAGACAGCAAGCAACATTCCTTCATGGCTTCCACTTTTTAGGGTCTTGTTTGAGTTCCTACACTGACTTCTATCAAGATGGCCTGTAATCTCTAAGCTGAAATGAACTCTTTTTTCCACTAAGTTTTATTCGCTCCGAGTGTTTTATTACAGCAACGTAGAGGAAACTAGAACAAACACTTTCCCCCAAGTCCTCCTCACTTTGTCATGTCATTGTTTCTGTTTTGTCACTCACTGAGTTTAACCATTGCCACCTGCATGAGCACAAGTGTAGAGATATTCACTAGAGTGTGGGTAACTCATCAGTAGCAGCTACACCATGAAAGACGCACAGGGAATGTGACACATGATTAAACCTATGTGCTCAGCTTAACCTATTAGTTACATCAGGATTCCGATCATTTTAGGACTGATTGTTTTACTTAAAAGAAATACATAGTTCTAAATGTTCTCAAAGCATATGATTCATTTGGTTTACAAGATTATGTAAAATTTTAATTTGTCAAGCTTATTACACAGATATTTTCTTGAAAAGTCTTCCCCCACAGGGATTGTATTGAATCTGGAGCCTGCTTTTGTTAGGGTGACCATCATTGCCACAATATTAGTCCCACCAGTCCATGAGCATGGGAGCCTTTCCATCTTCTAGTGTCTTCAATTTCTTTCTTTGGTGATTTAACATTTTAATTATACAGGTCTTTCTATCCTTAGTTAGGTTTTGACTGCAGTAAGCACTCAGTTAAAGTAAAATATTTACTGTAGGCTTGTTGTAAAGAACAAACAAGCTAAAGTACTCATGTTGCTTTGTCCCATTCTTAGTCATAAAAATCTTGTATGGGAAACCCTTCCCAGTGATATGGAAACTGCTGCACAATACACACTGGAGAATACTTTGTTACATTGTTTGCTGAGTTGAAACAATCATTAACACTTTAACTGCTAACACAATCACAAAAAGGAAGTAATCATTCTGGATGGAGAACTTCTGCGGAATTCATATTAAATTGTATTTGCACTTGTCATATTCCAAAACCAAGACACCTCCAAGCTGCCTGCACACTACCTGTGATTTCCGGGAGTGTGTGCACTCGGCTTCCATCCACAGTTTCTGTTCTGAGGTGGCCCTTCAGTGACTGGTTTACACACACGGGTGCTAACCACGAACACACTAGAAGACAACGTCATTTACGTCCATGTCACAGCTTTTCTCTTTTTAATCTGTTGGTGACTTGTCCTGGGAGAGTTTCCCATGGGCCTCTGGAGGTAAGGGCACAGCAGGTGTCACTAGCACTGAGCCTGCCTGGGTTTGAACTTGCTTCTTCCAGTTAGTCAAGCATGACTGTGATACTCTCCTTAATTATATTTTAGTTATTAGTGCATATTTATTATACAAAACAGTGTGCTGCCTTGTGACATTTTTGCACACATCGTTCATGTGCTTTGATCTTCTCAGTGTGATCTTCCTAACAACCGTTGGTTTCCGCTGTCCTCTCCCAGCCCCAGCAGCTCCCTTCCTTTCCAAAATTCCTTTCCCCTCTAGTTTCAAGCCTGTAAAAAAAAATCTAGATGCTGTGTATTAGAGAAAACTTGTGAAATCTGTCTTTCAATGACTGACTTATTTCATTTAACATGATAACCTCTGCTTTTATTTCTTTTCCTGAAAATGACAGGACTTTGTTTTTCTTTATGACTGAATAACACTCCACTGTGTATAGCTACCACATTTTCTTCATCCATATTCATTTTATGGGCATTTATTATGGGTGTTTATGGACACCTAGACTAGTGATTCCATATCGTGACTATAATTGTGTCATAACAAGCATGGGGTGCACTGTTGTATACCACCTCAAATTCTTCCCAGGAGACATATAGCTAGGCTATATGGTAATTTTGTTTATCTGTTTATTTATTTATTTATATTTTTGAGGAAACAATTCATTTATTCTCACCCACCAACCCCCTAATAGTCTGTCCACTCCCCTTCTTAGTAGGTTAGCAGGATGATTAACTTCTGATTCACCAAGAAATAGGAAGAGTCCAGAACATGGTCTTCCAGGGAAAGTGGCAACCTAAGGTCAAAACAGAGAAGCAAGTGTTGTCAGAGGCATTTTGGATCTGGGTTTGGTTCTCCAGTGATGGAGCTGTGGGAAATGCTCAGAGTGATAAAGAAGCAGGAGAGAGGTGACTGCAACTCATTGTGCAACTGCTTTATGAAAAACTCCCAGTGAAAGAAGAGTGGATGCTGGTCATTGTCCAGATGAGAAACCAGGTGATAAGGCCTTTGGGCAACGTTCTGCAGGAAAGGAGAAGTGTGAGGCGAATACCTGGGCCTGGGTCTCACAGAGGACCCTGGGGCACAACAGTAGAAGCCCTTGGAATTTTGTTACTGGGATCCCCTGGCAGAAGAAAAGTCCTGGAGCTAGACTCGAGCATGAAATTTGAGCCTGCTACCTACATATGACACGCCCCCAACATGAAAGTCAACTGCTCCATCTACAAAACAGAGCAATATTACAGACAGAATAATTCTAACTGTAGTATTTGTACCAAAATACAAATACATGTTTAGAGTATCATTTTGTGAGGATACAAATAAATGTTTAGAGTATCATTTCATGAAGACTGTCCACTTAGAAGTTCTTAGAATGTTGCTCTGGAATTTTTTATTTATTTACTTATCATTTTCAATGACTGACACCTGTTATGGTTTGAATCTGAAATGTTCTTTTGAATGCTTTATCTTCAAATGATGGGACCATTTCAAGACTCCTTGGAGCCTTTAAGAGTTTAACTCTAGGCTGGGCGTGGTGGTCCATGCCTTTAATCCCAGCTCTCTCAGGAAGCAGAGCTGGTAGAGGTCTGTGAGTTAAAGGCCAGTCTGGTCTACATATTGAGTTCCAGGCCAGCCAGGAATACATAACAAGAACCTACCTAAAATTAAAAATGAAATAAAATAAAGAGGTTAGTTCTAGATGGAGTAAGTAGCTCATTGGGGGTGGGGCGTTAAAGTTTATATCCAACTCTTATTTCCTACCTCGCTCTGTCCTGCCTCACTCTTTGTTTCCTTGTCCAACCTAATATGAACATCCTTCCCCATAAATTGTGTCGTCATGGGCTGAGCTACTCTTCTATGCTCTTCCCACTATGGTCTACTGAAAGTCTCTGAAGCTGTCAGCTAAACTAAGCCCTGCCTCTTTTAGGTTCTCTCCCAGCCTATAGGGACTGAGGATCTTTGGTCTAGAAAACATGAAAATTGCATTTAATGTCTAGGCTACCACAGAGAAGTAGAACTTGCCTTTCCAGTAGTAGTAGTAGCAGTAATAATAATAATAATAATAATAATAATAAATTAAATTCCCAATGCCCACATAGTACTCTGCAGGTACTAATATACTTTCATATATTATAGGTCTAGATGGAAAGCAGAGAGAAAATTTTATACAAAATGGAAAAAGATATGCTGACAGTGTGGTTATTAGGCCATAAAGCTATGGTTGGATGACTGATGTTCTCCTTTAGCAGCTTGCATAGTGCTCTCCAAAACTATGAGAGCTAGACTTCAAGGAGTTGGCTTCCAGGTCAGTTCCAGCTCCATTGCTCCAAGTCTTGTTTCCATGTATGTCTGGTCTTCAGCAATAGGGTCTTACCTTCAAATTCTCAGGGGCAATCAAGGTTTGTGGCAATAGCCTATGTAATTTTGGAAGTCTCTTGGACTATCCTGGACAACAACTTGAAGGCGGGTTTGTCCTGTCTGGCACTGACCACAACAATGACTGACATAACAAGCTATAGTGGTACTCTAGTAGCACTTTTATCTTGAGGGCAATCAACAGCTAGCTAATTGGATTTAAAGCACTGTAAACATAGCCAAATACATGTGGAAGGAGAGATTATAGATCCTAGAGTAAACGGTACCTCTGTCATATTCCCAGACAAATGTAATTTCTTACTGTATGCTAAATGTGGATTCTTATATTTACAGACAAGTGTACCATTCACCACTGAAGCTTCTGAAACAGGTGGAGATTGCTACAGAGTTCCACAACTGGTCACACACAGAGAATAAATATCTGAGAGATGCCCAGCCCTAAGGTACACATCTACAATGGAACCTCTACACCTAAGGGTCAGGGAACGTAGTGGAACAGGCGTGGAGAGAACACTAATGTATCTCTCAACTCTCACCAGTGAGGCTTCCTCGTGCAACAGAGTGCTGTGCGCAAAGCCACAACTGGACAAAGTGTGGAGAATGCGTGTCCCTGGATAGGAATCCTTTATTAAACTTCTCCCACTATGGCTCAGAGACCATTGTGCAAGAGGGTGCAGAAAGATTTGTAAGAGGGGCATGATCATAAGGAAGTAGAGTCTTCCAGGCCTCTGGACACTTGCTCACATAATCTTACAGTGATAGTGTCAGTAAGCATAAGACTCACACAAACTCAAACGGACAAAAAACTTAACAGAGAACTGGGGAAATGCCCAGTAGGCCCCAACCTTAACCAAATAACTATTGGCAGTTGATCACTGCTAGGTGAGGGAGAGTTGATCTTTAAGGGAGAGACTCTAGGTAGGTTGACTAGACTCCAGTGGATGAACTTACATTGAAAGGCAGCTGGGTACACAAATGTGACTCAATAGGCCTTAACATATATGACAGAATTCATGAAATCCATTACAAGTGATATGAGTAGGGGATGGTCCAGGTGGGGAATGGGTTAAAAAGATGATTAAGATGTTTTGTGTGAAATACACAAAAATTCAATAAAAATATACAAAAAATGAGTGGCAAAAATGAAATATTTTAAAGCATGACTGTTTCATGGGTCTTCAGCTGTTTACAAGTGCTGCAACATTCACTAATATCATATATATTATATATTATCATATATATCATATGTAAAATATCATTTAATAATATAATTGCTAAATATCATTTCACAGAGCATTTAACTATATGCCACATACATTCACCTTATCATTCTTGTTTTAAAAAAGAAAAGGCAAAGAGAGGTAAAGTGTGCTGAATAGCTTCTGTCCACAAGTACTCTCTGTCTTATACTCTGTTGCTGCTTTCCCAAACGTAGTCACCTGTGATATATGACCACTCATAGTGCTTAACAGATCAAGAGACTTGATATGGGCTTTTAGTAATAAATCTGTGGTTCAAGAAGAGAGGATTTTCTTACAGCTTTTCTCCCCAAGGAGCTATTAATAAACAGTAACTCCAAGAGTGTATTTCTACTTAACCGAGATTCCTAGGAAGTAAACCCTTCCTCGAGTCATGCTGAGCCCTTTATCCTCACTGAGAAGATCTGGAGTGATGGATGCATCTTGTCAAGAGACCGTCAGACACTTTGCCTTGTGCCATCATGTACGTTTCATCAGTTGTAAACTTTAATGTGGAGATGGCTCAGCCTCTACCTAGAAATACACAAGTTTAAGTGAGGCCTTTCGATTTAATCGTTCTGCAATTTGAGTCCATTTTCGGTGTCAGGCATGAGATCACTTCATGGGAGTGGTGACAGACATCTCCTTCTCATTATCTCCAATACTCCACCTGAAATCAAACCTGTTGAGCTCTGTAAACTTGGGCACTGGAGCCAGGAGTCCAGAAAGCCGATGCCACTGAAATGTGCCTTGTTCGATGGTTCATTTGGAAGCCCTGCATAATGAAGAGATAATTCAAAGGAAATGTTGACCTGTCCTGAACCAGTGTTACATTAGTGATCATTTCATGGTTTTATGGAATATGATGAACTAGTGAGGTTTTTGTTCAAACTAGGCCTAAGAATTCCAAAAGTATTGACATCTTTGTTCTATAGCTAGAGAAACTTTTGCATTTATGTTAAGGGGTCAATCCAGACAGGAGACCTAAAAAGTGAAAGATAGCACAGTTGGGCTTTAAGAGCTCAGTCAATGCTCATGAACAAGCTTCTGGTGTTTTGGACAGTTTGTCTTTAATGAAACAATTTTTCATGGAAAATTGAGTTTTAATGAAGGCACACACACGTAAAATTCATTCAAAGTACTGATAAGACTAAAGGCTTGTTCATAGGGTGGGAAAGATGACTCAGGCATTAAGAATATGTACTGTTTTGAAGAAGACCCGACTTTGGTTCTCAGCACCCACATCAGGCAGCTTACAGCACCCTGTAAGTTCCGCACTAGATCTGATGCCCTCTTCTGGCCTCTGTAGCCACCTGCAGTTGCACACACATACCAACACATAGACACACACATACACATACACACATAAATTAAAAATAAAAATAAGTCTTTTTAAAAAGGAACAATAAATGAAAATAAATAAATAAAAGTATATTCATGGCAGTTACTGACAAGTCCATAAGCATCGTCATGGAAACCAGGAATGAGCCCTCCCCCCACTCTCCTGGCCTGCTTTGTCATGGCCTTAGAAATGGAAGTGCTTCTGTCCTGACAAAATTACCAGTCCCGTTTAGGACTGGGTGACTGGTATGGATTCTGTTAATTGAGTGTATCTTGAATAATTCACTTGCTGCCTAGGGCAGACGGGAGGGTACAGGTTTATGTCTCTTCTAGAGACTCCCTCAAAATGCAGTCCCAGCCACAAGACAGACTCTAATCATCTGTGTCTCCAGCAGCAAAAGGTGACTGTTGGAGGTGGCCCCAGTCTCCCCTCGATTTGAACGTATAATTTTCCCCTAGGCCAAAAGAAATTGCTCCCCAGCCACTCACACGATGCTAGAGAATCCATAGGAAATTATTTTTACTGTCAGACTCTATACTTTACCAAAGAAACAACTTTCTTCCCAAGCCCTAGACCTAGAATGCTTAGGAAAAATGTCTGTTATATATCTCTCCTTAAAATTAAATTAAGCGTTTTTTTTTAAGTAAAGTTTAAATAAACAAAAAATTGAAAACTCTTGTAAGTCAAGAACTTTATCCAAGATTAAAATTATTATGTATAGACGCTGCTCTCTAAGCTTATTAACAAAAAGCAACTCATGGTTTCTCAAAGAAAACCATCCTTAAGTGTAATACAGCCCTTATCTTTCCTGAACTCAGCTGGGTTTGGAGCCTCTGGGGAGGAAGAAAGCAGATGTGACAGTCAGAAACATCATGTAGGGAACATGTCGTTCGTTCTGCCCTGCGCAGTGATCTCTACAGTTAAAGGGGCAAAGCATGCTCTGCCCTGTGATAAGACGTGAAATGAATTCATACATTTATAAATGGATGATCTGACTCTAATTGGCATTTTAAAGCTCTGTCTAGATAGTGGCTTTCTGGTTAACGAGCTCCTACATTTGACTCCAGAGAGACAGCTGCCTCAGAAAGAAAGATACAAGTCAGTTTCTAAACTTTTTATTGAGTAATAGAAACTGAAAACTTTCTTCTAAGATGAGAACATTCTAGATTGACATATTAAAAACATGACAATAAAAATATTTGAGCACAGATAAAGCCAGAAATAAGAACCAAGCCATTCTTAAGGAAGAAAAAAAATAAGTTTTTACAAAAGGATTTATATGTCTGGAGAGATGAATGAGGTCTAGGTCTGGGGCAGTAAGTGTTCAAAGGCAGCATAGAAACGCTTGCACCAGGAGATGAAGACGTGCTAAAAGACGAAATAAAGCAGACCCAGAACACCTGTACCTATGGGACCTCCCGAAGGATGCAACCGCCTGCAGGAAGCTCCCCATGGCCCAGGCTGGGCCAAGATGGACAAGAAAATGAGCAATGCTAGATTGTGAGCCAAGGGATGCAGTAAATGTCCTTATGTTATGCCGATAGAAGTAAGTTGCTGAGCAAAGAAATAAGTAAATGGGGGGAAAGAGATAAAGTTCTTGTTTAAAGAATTCCAAATGAAAAGAGAAGCAATTTAGTACTTTCACTTTCTTAGTGCCGCAGACCCGAAAGTCAACCTGCATGCCACTTAACGAAGGGGAGAAAAGTCTTGAGTTGATAATGGTCTGGCACATATACCCATCCACATCCTAGTCCTTCAGTAGAAACACTGAAAAGTGAAGGTGCTTTCCAAATTCTCTTCCTTCTGTGTGGCTAGCAAGTAGGTGGGCCTGCACGTGACATCTCAGATTTCCCCTTCGGAACAAGTCTATTAGCCAGCCCCTCAGCATGTGTAGTCCTTCAACAAGTCTGGAAAACCCCCACGTTCTAGGAGTGACTCAACGCCAAGGGCACAGCTGAGAACAGGTTTTGATCTCCCATTCTGGAAGAAGAAAGCAGGCAGCAAGTCACCCCAGCGGTCCCCGACCCCTCCCCCAACCCTTCACCTTCTACCTGCGTCAAGGCTTGCCCAAGCTCAGACTCACCTTCCTCTCTGGGCGGTTATTCCCTCTCCATCCCACGTCCTCATCCACTTCTCAGATTTAAAGCATGAGTTTTTGTGCTTTCTTTGTAAACAATTTGGGCAGACAAGTTTTTTTTTTTTTTTTTTTGCATAGAAAATAGAAACAAGGAGTTGGTGAAGTCATAATAATTCAACTTCATTATTTTTCAGATGAGGAAATTGGTGAAATTAAATAATCAGTACAGCCAGAGCATGTGCCCTCAAATCAACTGAATCTGCTTCCTTCTGACATTTATATGTTCCAACTGTATTGTATATGTATATATGAATATATAAATATATGTAAATATCATTTAGTGATATAGCTAACTATAAAACATAAATAACTATAGTATGAAGATACATAAATATAATATTGATAGGTATAAACCCTACAATTTGCTCTCATTCTGATATTCCAAAGGATGTTTGTGCGGACCTTCCATCTCTATAGAGTTCCAGGGAAGCATGCCAGCTTCTACTCTACCTAGGCATTCAAGCATTGCAGGTTCACACCACAGGGAAATCTGTCTTCATTCTACCCGTCAACAAAGCAGCAAGGAGCTACACAGTGAACGGAGGATGAGATAAGAGAATTCTCAGACCATAAACATGGTATTCTGAGTATTTCCCTTTTAAACTGTTGTGACACCATTTCCACTGCAGGCATTTTCTCTATGATTGCTAGTAATTCAATTATTTCACCATGTTTTACAGCAGCAAGCAAATGTACATCTTATGAGAGAAAGTACTGTGACATTCAGAAATATCTCACCTTGCAATGCTTTAATCAATTACAGCTTTGATGACGGGTGTCCTTGGCAGGGCCCTGGCACCTCTGACCTCCTGGCCCCTGTTAATACTTGATGCTATTTTATCTCAGAATCTAATTTTGGTTTGTAAGTAATTAAAATGCATGAAGCTGGGTCTACTATTAACCTCAGGTCTCCCTTTCTGGATCCCAAATCTCTCTTATGAAAATCTCTTCACCTCAATAAAATGTCAATGGCTATTTTGGCTACTTAGGTGTATATAGACTTAGCCATAGAAAAAAAGGGTGTCAAATTTCACAATCCTATTTTAGAGACAAACAGAGAAAAAGCACATCAGCTAATGTGTTTCATGAGCTCTTACATAACTGTCATTGACTCTTTTTTTGATAAAACAGACATTATGAAGAAACTGAATTAACCTAAGCACATCTAAATGATATGTTTTGTGGGCATTAGAAGTGATATTTGTGAAGATTGGAATACTGTGAAATGAAACTGAAGATACAGACTACGTGGTTGTCCTTTATCTCTAGTTTTGATTCCATGGTTTCTAGGACCTGCAGTCAAGCAGCCTAAAAATATTACACAGAAAATTTCTTATCGACTCAGCCTCTGTGGTGAGCATACCAAATTGCCCTGTGCCCGCCCTCCTCTGAGACAATCTGCAATCCCTCCCATTGTTCCAGGGTCAGGCATTCCTGCTGGCTAGTAGAGGACCAGAACTTGCCACACTGCCTGAGTGACTAAATGAAGGGATAATTGTGGAAACCCAAAATTAGGCCAAGAATTCAAACAGAAATTAAAATGATGGCAACCAATACACATCTTTCAATAATAGCTTTAAATATCAATGGCCTGAACTCCCTGTCAAAAGACATAGACTAGGTGAATGGATTACAAAACAAAATTCATATTTTTGTTGTCGGCAAAAAACTCATCTCACCTTCAAGGATAGATACTACCTTAAGGTGAAAGGATGGGAAAAAATTCCAATCAAATGGCACCAGGTAAAATGCAAGGATTGCAATTCTAACACCTGGTGAAATAGACTTCAAACTAAAACTAATCAAAATAGATAAAGAACATCACTTCATCTGATCAAACAAACAACTGACCAAGAAGATAATGCAATTTTGAAAACATACGCACCTAACTGTGATGCACCCAATTTCGTAAGACACAGATTCATAACCCCAACTCAGTAATAGTAGGGAGCTTCAATATCCCACTGCCTCCATTAGACAGATCAACCAAAGAAAAAACAGAGAGACATCTGAATTAAATGTTACCATACATCATATGTACCTAACAGACATCTACCAAATATTTTACCCAAGCACCAAAGAAAACACTATTCAGCAGCCCATGGAAATTTCTCTAAAACTGACCACACACTGGGCACAAAACAAACCTCTACAAATACAAAATAATTAAAATAATTCCATACATTCTATCAGACCACAAAGCAATAAAGCTTAAAATCAACACCAAAAGAAAGCCTAGTAACTACATGGACTCATGGATATTAAAAAACACACTTCTGACTGATGAATGGGTCAAAAAAGAAATTAAGAAAGAAATCAAAGCATCCCTAGAACTAAACAAAAAGGATAATACAATGCAATAAAACCTCTGGGACTCTTTAAAAGAAGTCCTAAGAGGGAAGTTTATAGCCCTAAGTGCCTACATTAAAAAATCAGAAAGAGCACAAACAAATGACTTAACATTGCAGCTCAAGACCCTGGAAAGGCAACAACAAATGAAACCAAAACCTAGAACATGAGAAGAAGTAACAAAAATCAGAGCAGAAATTAATAAAATAGAAAATAATAAAATGATACAAAGAATTAACTAATCAAGAGCTGGATCTTGGAAAAGATAAACAAGACGGACAGACCCTTAGTCTAGTTAACCAACAGAAAGAAAGAACAACTCGAAATCAACAAAATCAGAAATGAAAGGGGAAACATCACAACAGACACCAAAAGGATCTAGAACATTAAAAGGGAATACTTTAAAAACCTATATTCTAATAAATTTGAAAATCTCAAAGAAAATCATGGGATATAACCAAAACTAAACCAAAAAGAGATCAACAGCTTAAACAGACACATAGCATATATGGAAACTGAAACAGTAATAAAATACCTCCGGAAATTAAAAAAAAAAAGTCCCAGATGGATTCACAGCAGTATTCTACCAGATATTAAAAGAAGACCTGCAACTAATACTACTTAAATTCATCAAAGAGACAGAAACAGAAAGAATTCCCAAACTCCTTCTATGAAGCCACCATTATACTCCAATACCAAAACCAGGTAACGACACAACAACAAAGAGAACTATAGACCCATCTCCTTATGAACATAGGTGCAAAAATTCTCAATAAGGGGGCTGAAGAGATGGCTCAGTGGTTAAGAATACTGCTTGATCTTGCAGAGGACCTGGGTTCCATTTGCAGCACCCACCTGACAGCTAACAACAGTCTGTAACCCCAGTTCAGGGGAGTCCAATGCCACATTCTGACCTCCACAAGCATTGCTGGACACGGGTGAACTTATTTACACATGCAGGCAATACATTCATACATATGAAATAAAATTAATAAATTAAATATTTAAAAAATTCTCAACAAAATACTTGCAGACCACATACAGACACATAAAAAAGATCATCCACCATGATCAAGTCAGCTTTATTCCAAAGATGGAGTAATGGTTCAGTATACATAAGTCAATAAATATAATAAATCATATAAATGAACTCAAAGACAAAAATCACATTGTCATCTCAATAGATACAGAAAAGACCTTTGACAAAATCCAACATTCATTTGTATTGAAAAGTCTCAGAAGGAATTGGACTGGAGTTACATAAAACAAACTCATGACTAGCATTATTCTAAAAGAGAAAAATTGGGAGCATTCCCATTAAGACCAAGAATCAGAAAAGACTGTCCACTTTTTTCAATATAGTGCTTAAAACTCTTGTGAGAGCAATAAAAATAAGAGGAGATTGAAGGAGTACTCATTGAAAAGAAGAGGTCAGGTTACCCTATTAACAGATGATATGATATCACACATAAGAGATCCCAAAGTCCCGCCAGAAAACTCCTAGACATGATTAACACTTTCAGCAAAGTGTCAAGTTACAAAACATATCTACAAAACTCAGTCTTTCTATACACCAATAACAATCAGTCAGTGAGTACATGAAACCCTCCCATACGCAATACCCTCAAAAAAATAAAGATCTAGGAATCAACTTGAACAAAGACGTTAAAGATATCTACAGTGAAATTTTCATTCTTTGAAGAATTAAATTGAAGAAGACACCAGGAAATGGAAAGAACTCCCAAGCTCATAGATTAAAAGAATTAATATTGTGAAAATGCCCATCCTACCAAAAGCGGTATTTAGATTCAATGCAATCTCAATTAAAATCCCTATGACTTTCATCACAGAGTTAGAAAAAAAAAATCCTAAGGTTCGCATAGAATCACAAAAGATCACCGATAGCCAAAGCAGTCCTGAGCACAAAGAACCGTGCTGGGGGGACTACCACACCTGTTCTCAAATTCTCAAATCTCTCAAATTACAGAGCTAGAGTCATAAAACCAACATGGCAATGCCACATAGATCAATGGAACATAATTGAAGACCCAAACATGAGTACATGCAATTTCGCCCACCTTGTATTTCACAAAGTTGCCAAGAACATACACTGGAGGAAAAACAGCATCTTCAACAAATGGTGCTAACAAAATTGGATCTCCGTTTGCAGAAGAATGAAATTGGACCCTTTCACCCTGCACAAAAGTCAAGTCCAATTGGATCAAAGACCTCAGTGTGAAACTTGAAACTATTAGAAGTAAACAGGCAGTATCATACAAGATAAAGGTAAGATATAGGTGCAGAGAAGGACTTTCTGAAGCAGAAATCAGTTGCTGAGGAATTAGGGTCAACAACCAACAAGCAGAACCTCATTGAACTAAAAGGCTTTTGTACAGCAAAAGAAACAACTAAGAAAGTGAAGAAACAACCAAGAATGTGAAGAGAAAACCCACAGAGTGGGAAAAAATCTTTACCAGTGACACATCTGACAGAGGATTAATATCCAGAATATTTAAAGAACTCAAAAAACAAAGAATCAAGAAAACAAACAGCCCAGTTAAAAAAATGGATGATGTATCTGAACAGAGAGTTCTCAAAGGAAAAAATAAAGGTAGCTAAGAAATACCTTAAAAAGGGTTCAACATCGTTAGTAATTAAGGAAATGCAAATTGAAAGTACTTTAAATTTCATCTTACCCCAGTCACATTGGCTTAGAACAAGATAACAAAATACACTAAATGTTGGAGAGGCTATGAAGAAAGAGGCATGCCCATTCACTGATGGTGGGATTGCACACTCATGCAACCCCTATGGAGAGCTTAAAAATGAACTACCATATATCTAGTTATACCACTCCCTGTCAAACAGCCAAAGGACTCACCCAACTGCAGAGGTATTTATACATCCATGTCTATGAGAGCTAACCTTCAGGGAAGACGCTTACCGGTCAGTTCCAGCTCCATTGATCCAAGTCTTGTGGCTGAAGTATGTCCTGTCTGTCAGGTTGTGGGTTCGAGAGACGCAGCAGACAGAAGGGACCAGACTCCGCTGGCAGCTAACAGGACCTGGCTTTATTGAGAGAAGACCAGATGAGACTAGCTCCTCTGCACCCATGAGTGGAGAAACGCTAGCCTCCTCACCCCCATCTTGGGGCTGGGGCTCCGGGGAACCGGGCTGGCGTGATCAGCCCAAGCCTGAGTCTCAAAGCCCAGTGCAGCGCCCCCAGCAGCAGCGCCAGCAGCAGCACAGCAACACAGCACGTTGTCCAAGTCCCCAAAAGCCTTTTAAAAAACCTTTAGCCACCTCTTGGCTTTTAGGGAAGGGGGGTTGCCGTGACATCTGATTGATGTTTAAGGCAAGCTTCTGGCCAGGAAGTAGTCCTTTTCCAGAGCTGTTCGTGAATTCCTTGCTTATCTGCCAAGGAATTTGGGATCTGGAGCAATTTGCAAGGCTTAGATAAGCTCTGGCTCCAGGTTTCTTCCAGAGTCTGAAACTGTTGGGGGTTTCATTCACACCTTACTCTGTCTTCAGCAATAAGATGTCACTTTCAAGTTCGGGGAGGCAATCAAGGGCTGTGGCAATAGCCTGTGTAATTTTGAGAGTCTCTTGGACTACCCTGGCCAACAACTTGAAGGAAGGTTTCTCCTGTCTGGCACTGTTTCTTGTTATAAAGCGTTCAGCTCTGCACATGGACTCCTGTAGAGAAATGTATTTCTAATTTTTCAGTAGTGTTTGAATTCATACATATCCTTCTGGTTTTTCACTTCAGGTAAGCATTATTAATCTCTCCTCTCTTTCTCTCCCTGTTTAAATTTCCCTTCCCCCTCTCCAGTTAAAACACTCCCATTTTGCCTGTTTCGCTCTTGATGATACCATCTCCTGTGTCCCCCCTCCATTGACTTGTTTCTTTCCCTTTATCTCCATGCTTCCTTGTATAACGCTCCTTCTTTCTCTCACAGTTAAATACCCCCAGTTTATACATATCCTCTTAGATAGCATCTGTCTTCTATTGTTCCTCTCCCTCTGGTGCCTTCTTTGACTTTACCTCCCTCGTTCCTGCAGTTACATCAGGATATATACTCAAATAGTCACATATAAGGATTTGGCGCCAAGATCCACAAAAGAGGGAGAACATACATTGTTTGTTTGTTTTTCTGAATTGTTTTACTTCACTTAATATAGCAGTTTCTATTTCCTTCTATTTACCTGCAAACTTAATGATTGTGTCTTTCTTTATGACTGAGTAGAACTCCACTATGTAAATGTACCACATTTTCATTATCCACTGGTCAGTTGAGGGACACTTAGGTTGCTTTCACTTCTTAGCCATTGTTTAAAGAGCAGCCAAGAATGCAAACAGAAATTAAAATGATGGCAACCAAAACATATTTTTTAATAATAACTTTTAATATCAATGGCCAGAATTCCCCTATTCAAAAGACACAGGCTAGTTGAATGGATAAGTTACAAAATTCATCTTTTTGTTGTCTGTAAGAAGCTCATCTCACCTTCAAGGATAGGACACTACCTTAAGGTAAGAGGAAGGGAAAAATATTCCAAGCAAATGACACTAAGAATCAAGTAGGGGGTTGCATTCTAATACTTGACAAAGTAGACATCTCACTATGTAAACTGCTAAGCCAGAACAGTCAATGGTTTCAACCAAATTTTAAGTTGTAATAATCACAACAATGACTGGAACAGCAAGCAATATTGGTGCAGTAATGGCATTGTTATCTTGAGGATAATCAACAGTTACCTAAAACCCATTCAATGGGAAGGAACTCATGTGTGGTACCGTAAACATAGTCAAGTACAAATGGCTAGAGTTTAGAGAAAACTCTAAGACTGTCACATCCATAGACAAATATAATTTCTTACTGTATGCTAAACATGGATCCTTGTATTTACAGACAAGTATGCCAGCACTACTCATCAAAGCAGTTTCTTTTGCAACAGACAGAGATTATTACAGAGTTCCACAACTGGTCACACACAGAGATGGTCTGTGAGATAATCAACCCTAAGTGACACATCTACAGTGGGACCTCTATACCTAAGGGTCATGGAACATAGTAGATCAAGGGGATAGAAAGAACACTAATAATACATCTCTCAACTCTCATCGATGAAGCTCTCTCATGCAACAGAAGGCAATGAGCACGAAGGGTCACAAATGGCCAAAGTGTAGAGAACAAGAACTCTGTAGAGTGTGGGTCCTTGAACAGGACTCCCATATTAAATTTCACCCACCCAGGTCTCAGGAACCATTGCAAAAGAGGGGGCAGAAAGACTGTAAGGGGAGGAAGTGCATGATCATATGGAAAGAGAGGCTTACAGGCTCCTGGGGCTTTGCTCATATGAACCTACAGCAATGATGTCAGCACACACAGGACCCATGGAAACTCAAGTAGACAAAATCTCAGCACAGGAGATTGGCAGCAAGCCTCAACCTTAGCAGAAGTAATATCGGCAGCTAATTATTACTGGGTAAGACAGAGTTGATCTTCTTTAAGGGAATGACTCTATATAGGCTGATTAGACCCCAGTGGATAAACTTGCATTGTGGGACATCTGGGTACACTAACTTGATAGGCCTTGACAGAATGCATGAAATCTGGTGGGGAGGGGTTATTGGTGGGTGTTGATAGGCGAGGGAGAATGAAGATCATTAAGATGTTCTGTATGAAATACAAAAAGATTCAATAAAAATTATACCAAAAAAACAAAAAAGAAAAATTCTTAAAATAAATAATGGCTAAGTCCTTAACTATCTACCATGCTGAGTAGCAAGCTGAAGTCTTTTCCTATCCCACTCACTCTCCCCAGGATGCCCCTTTGCCCATCTATCTCACTCCCCACTGACTGCCCATTGTTCCCCTAGCCTAACTTTCCTGATAGCCAGTACTTATGTTCAAGAAATTCTTTTATTTAGCTTGTGTGTGTGTGCGTATGTGTGTGTGTAAGAGAAAGAGAGAGAGAGAGAGAGAGAGAGAGAGAGAGAGAGAGAGATGTACGTGACATGTGTATATGATGTGCAATGCCCTTTAATAGCCAGAAGAGGGCGTTGGATTTCCTAGAGCTTGAGTAACAAGTGGTCCTGAGCCTCCTGACATAGACACTGGGAACTGAACTTGTTACCTCTAGAAGTGCAGAAAGTGGTCTTAAACAACTGAGTGATTTCACCAGCCCAAGCTATTCTTGTTTAATAACCCCAAAACTCAGGAATAGTAATGCTTGCAATTTTATAACAGTAAAATGCTTTCACTATTCTATTTTATAATTAGTTATTGTTGTTAATATATTTTTGAAAATTTTTTATGTATATGAGTGTATTACCTGCATGTGTGTAAGAGCACCCATACCTTACAATGCCCTCAGAGGGTTTGAAGAAGGTATCAGACCCCCTGGAACTGAAGTTAAGGATGGTTGTTAGCTGCCACTGGGTGCTGGGAATCGAACTGGGGTCCTCTGCAAGAGCAGTCAGTGCTCTTAACCGCTGAGTCATCTCTCCAGCCCCGTTGTTAATATCTTACTGTGCATAACCTATAACATAAATTGTAGGTATGTAGGTAGAGGAAAAAAATAATTCAAGTAGCTTAATTGCTCCGTGGTTTCAGGCACCTACTAGAGAGGTTTTGAAATGCATCTGGCATGGATAAGGTGGACTACTGTGTGTATATATATATATATATGAGAGAGAGAGAGAGAGAGAGAGAGAGAGAGAGAGAGAGAGAGAAATAATACAAAAGACTAGAAGGAATTATATGCTACCATAATGATAATTTGCAATGTTAGGTTTTGCCTGACTCCTAAATTATTTTCAAATAAAAAACTTTAAAAAGCTTTTTTTAAACTTAATTTTCTGTTTTTTATATAGGATTTCTCTGGTTAGTGCAGACTGACCTGGAACTCAGGATTCTCTTCCTGCCTTGGTCTCTCCAGTACATGCATTTGCCTTCGTATTCAGTGGAGGGGAAAGCATCGTTTTTTTAGGTTGAGAAAGATAGATAATAACGTCTGAAGTGATCCTAGCATCCTGTGTTCTCCCTTCTCTCAGTGAACTAGAAGAATCCAGTTTCTGTGTGCAGCCTTCCTTGTGCTGGGTACGGGGAAACCAGGCTTAGAGCTGGGAACACTGGAGAAGTCCAGCTGCCTAGGTCCTGCATTCCACCTAGGGCCTCAATGTAAAGCAAGCTGCTGCCTGACCCTGCTTGCTCTGGCTGCTGAATGGACACTGATTGCCTGGGTGGTGCCCACAGCAGACTCTATAAATGTGTACAATAAATCCAGGACATGTTTCCTCACAGAACTTTAAGAGGCAGTATTAATTAAATTGATTTTTTTTACATGGGATCATATAATTTCTATTACTGAAGTAATTAGAAATGAGGACATAAATTCATTGACCATGTATTGTAAAGACGAAAACGCTCAGGAATTACTGACTGTCCCTGTTTTAGTGCCTCCAGCCACTTTCAGAAAATGAAATCAGCTAAGACATGGTGTAGCAGAGTTTTGAGTGAGACTAGAAACAACCGCTGCCCCTGTATTCTATGTGGAAATTCAGTAAATGGCCAGTGCAGGAAGCGCTCACATTCAAGAAAGAAAGTCAATTTGTTTTTCCATAACTAAGTGACTATGCCTGACATTTCAGTTTTTCATTCATTTTTTATAAGTTTTCCTAATGTCTTTCTTTCCCTATTATTCATTTACTTATTGTGTGGTTTTTTTGTGTATGTGTGTGTGTGCATGTGCATGTACACATATGGACACATGCCATGGTGTGCAGGTAGAGATCGGAGGACGACTCTTAGAAGGATTTGGTTCTTTCCTTCCACCATGTGAGATCTGGAAATTGAACTCAGCACATTAAACCACTGAACAATCCCCAGGCCTCATACCCAGTGCCTTCTTCATGAACACGCTGGTTTCTAGAACTAAAGAAAGTCCAGGGAGATGGCACACACCTGTAATCCCAGACTTGAAAAGCTGAGGCAGAGGATAAGGCCAATTCGGGCTCCATAGCAAGACACAGTAACAAATACACTAAGAAATTAACTATTAGTCAAAGGAAGCATAAGACACAGGAGAAAGTTGCTGCATACTTTAGACAGATCTACTTCCTGAAGTCACCCAATGCCTCACTTAGAAGGACATTCAGAAACAAAGATAGCTACCTCGCTAGGCCTTCAAGCCTCTCCCAAGGGTCTGAGACATTTCCCATAAATCACAGCTTCAGACAAAGCAGAGGGAACTAAAGGGAGTGAACAAAATTCTATTAATCTACCAATAAATAAATAAATTAATTAACCGAGAAAGTATGTGGTAAATAAAAGCTAGATAGCAGAAACAGTATTTTGAACAGTCAGTGTTATTTAGGTGGGTGTATCGACACACACCTCTGCTCTTAGCATAAGTGTGAAGAAGTCTATTAGTCCAAGGCCATCTTGGGCTACATAAGAAGACCCTGTCTCAGACAAACATAAATAATTTAGGAACTTGGGGAGATGACTCAGTGGTTAAGAGCACTTATTTCTCTTGTACAGTATCCAGACTGGGTTCCCAGCAACCCTATGGCAGCTCACAACCACCTGTAACTCATGTTCCAGGAGATCCTGTGCCCAGTTTTGACTGACTGCCTTGGTCTCCTGCACATACATAGTGCACATAAATATACTCAGGCACACACACACACATACACATAAAATAAGTAAATCCTTTTAAGTATTGAAAAGTTATGCAAATATTTATTCAAGACAATACTAGATTGAATAAAGAAATAAAAGCCAATTATTTTCTGCTTGAAGAGACAAGTGAAAGAAAATTGGGATTTAGAAAGATCAAGAATAAGAAAATGTAAAAGTAAATGATTGTCAACATCCTCAAGCCTAAGCTGGTGACATGATCACAATAAAACAGCATTTCAAGTAAGAGACACACATCAAGGATAAAGAAAATCATTCCATAACGAAAGAGAAAAACTACAAAACTAAAGTCACACGAATCTAATGTGTACATCTTACAAGTATGAAACAAAAAGTGCCTCTACTTCACAGGGTAGAAGAGTTTAACACACTTCATTTAGAAACGGATAGATCAAAATGATCTAAAACAAAACCAAAGCAAGAAAGATCACTAAAATTTGAATAACATAATTCACAAACTAATAGTGAATAATTTCTTCTTCAAAAGACTCACTTTAGAAGGTCACTTCAAGCACTATATTTATTGAGAAGACTAAGCGTGTACCTAGAAAGGAAAAAGAACTCTACCTAACAAATAAAAACATGCATTCTGTTCAAATAAACATGCATTCTGTTTGAAAAAAAAGTGCGTATGTGCATGCGTGCGTGCGTGTGTGTGTGTGTGTGTGTCTGTGTGTGCAGGACTCTTGACTAGTATGTGTGTGGGTTAAATCCTCAGCACTAACAACAATAATTAAAAGTGGAACATATGTAGAACACCACTTGGAGAGAAAATTATAGCCTTGAATTCATTTATAAAATTTTAAAAAATGAAAGTAAGTAACTGAGATGTGCCCCCAAAGAGCCAAGTTCAGATCCTAATCCTGAAGTAAATGTGATCTTATTTGAAAACAGTATCTTTGCAGATGTAATTAAGTTAAGATCAGGTCATACTGGAGAGGAACAGATCCTCCATCCTATATGACTGGCATTCTTGGGAGAAGAGAAGAAACACAGTCAGAGACACAAGTAGGGGCCAGGTGAGGTTGAAGACAAAGATAAGACCACAGAGCTCCAGAGGCATCAAGAGTTGCAAGTGGCAAGCAGAAATGAATGCACTAAGTGAAACTAGGAAATTAACTAAAAATTCAAGGAATTCATTAAATAAATCAAAACCATAAAGAACTATTAGAATGCTATTAAAAACATAAAAATATATTAACAAAGCCAATACTAAGTAATACACTTAAGCTATAATCAATGGAAGGAGAACAATAAAAAATGAAAACAAAAGCTGAATCTGTTGGTGAGGGAACATAAACGGTAAACTTTATATAATACCATTTTAAAAAGAAAAAAACCTATGAACCAGATGGATCTCTGTGAATCCAAGGTCATTCTTGTCTATGCAGTGAGTTCCAGGCCACCCAGGGCTATGGAGCTGAGAACATTCAATAGATAAAATAGACTTTACATTTAAAAATATTCCAGCATTTTGTAATAGCTTCAGAACTACAGAAGCATTAAAAAATTATACACAGTTCTGATGTAACCTTTACTCAACCTTCGCTAAATGTTGACATCTTTCAAATGTTAACAGTGGAATGAACAAAATCAGAAAATTAACATTAACTAACTCGCAGACCTAATTTAAATTTCACCGGTTGTCCCCTACTGTCCTTTGTGAGGGCCGTGAGCTAGTCCAAGTTCATATAGTGCACTTAGCAACGTATTCGTAGTCTCCTTGGTCCTACGTGATCCCACAGACCTGTCTTTGATAAATGACACTGTAGCAGGGCTGCGACAAGGTATTTTACAAAATATTCTTTAATTAGGGTTTACTCCACACTGCCTCATGGTTGAACTCAAATCTGGTACTTCATGCAAAAATGCAACTGCAGTGTGATATCATCACTTTACTGGCTAGACGTGCTTCCCCTACTGAAAAGAGACATCTGTTCTTGATGACAAATGATTATCTCCAGGAGCAAGCACATCAAGAAGATGCAAGGATGCTTTTAGCATCATAATTTCTCCTACTAATTTTAATATCTACTGACTCCATAATAATTATTACTGCAATGCTTGTCAAACAGTGATTTTTTTTATTGCATCATTCATTTTTATTAATTAAAACCTATTGATTTACTAAGTGAACTCTGCCTTAAGGAAAAGCTATTCTTTCTCATTCACAAATTTATTTAATCATTATTCAATTTTATCCATTTGAAGACATGAATATGTATTTTATTCTGTGTATTATCAAGTACTATTAAGAATTAGTTATCCAAAGTATGCCAGATAAATGATTTAGAGGTTCTGGATGAATTTCTGCACATTTTAAAGAACTGTCATCAGTGTTATAGGACATTCTTATCTCTTAGTTCCATGATAAGCTCATGGTATACTCAATCTGCATTGCCTCAAGATTCAGACATTTCTCCTTGAAGCCTAACTTACTTTTATTGGAAAATGTAATGTCTGTATGTTAAAAGAAACAAATAAGATGACCCAGTTTATGCCAAGATATTGAAATTTCCCTGAAATGAATAATCTTTTAGGTGAAAAAGTAACAAGATTAACAAAAAAAGATGTCTACAGCATCTAAAAATCCTTAAGCACTTTAATGAGAATAAAGAAATCATTCTCCTCTAAAGAGAACAGTCCCAGATATTCCACACTTGATTTTCCATGTATGATGAAAGATAACTCATGTTTTACAGTATCAGAAGCTAACAACAAGATTAATAATTTTCTTTGTGAATTTCTTTTATTTTGTGACAGTTTGATTAAAATACAATTCATATACTACACAATTCTTCCATTTAAAATCATGAGGCAATGGCATCTATCTTGTTCATGATTGTGTACTATTACCACAGCTGATTTCAGGGTAGTTTCAACACCCTAGGAGAGCTACCCTGTCCCAACTTTCCCCAAGCCCTATGACCGGAGACAACTGACCTGCTTTCTCTCATTATTACTGTGCCTGTTCAGGACTTTCCATATAAATGAAATGGTACATTATGTGCCCCATTTCGCCTGGCTTCTTTCAAGGAGCATGTTTTCAAGGTTCACCCAGGGAGCACTTGCCTGAACATTTTTGTACAGACACATGCTTTCATTTATCTTGACTATAACCTTAGGGATGCAATATCTATGTCTCCTGCATTATGTTCACCGTTAGGAACTACCAAATGACCTCCCAGTGTGCCTGTCCCACTTTTCGTTCTCACAGTCCTGTATGAGACTCATCCCAAGCAGTAACTGTTACCTTCAATGCTTCTGTATCTCATTGTTTTGATTTGCATTTCCTGAGGGAAAATAGTTTCTTTCCATGTGCTTATTGGTCACCCTTATCTCATGAGGACAAGTTTCTGATGAGAGTCTTTGGCCACTGTCAATCTATCACTGTGCAATTGTATGAGTGTATAAATATAGAATTCTATCAATATGTAGAATATATTATGAACTCCAGTATCAGACATGAGTTGCATGAATTTCTCCCATTGTGTCACTTTTCTTTTATCTTTTTGGACAATATCCTTTAAGGTACAGTTTTGATGACATTAATATATATATTTTTTTAATTTTGTAGCTTGTGTTATCAATGCCTTTATACCAAACCATTGCTGAATGCAAAACAGGAAGTGTTTTAGTCCTTACATTTATCTTTTTGATCCATTTTGAGTAAATTTTTGTATAGGTTGTGAAATACAGGTTCAGGTTTAGCCTTGTTCATGTAGACATCCAGCTATTGCCCCACGATTTTAAAAAAAAATTTTGAAAAAAAGTTTTATTTTTTTAATTGAAAATGTTTTTGTATTTATTTATTTTTATTTTATGTGTATAAGTGTTATGCCTGCATGTGTCTAAGCACACCTGGGTTGTGCAATATCCACAAAGGACAGATGAGCATGTCGGGTTCCCCTGGAACTGGAGTTACAAATCGTTGTTAGCTGCCATGTGGGTGCTGGGATTCAAACCTGCATCTTCTGCAAGAACAACCAGTTCTCTTAACCGCTGAGCCATCTCTTCAGCCCCTCACCCTTTTGATTATGGTGGCAGTGCAGGCTCAAGTGTGCTATAATGAGCTTGTGGAGGGCAGAGGATAACTTTGAGGATTCAGTTCCCTCCTCCACTGGGATTATTTGACATTCCTTGTGAAAATTAATTGACTATACATGTGAGAACTTTTTTCTGAACTCTCAGTTTTATCCTTGTCCCATATATCTATCCTCATGAAGTATCGGAGTACCTTGATTACTATAGTACTATAAACTGCAAAATACAGTTATAAATCTTCCCGCGTTGCCCCATGCAGGTGAGATTTCAGACCAAAATGAACGAGAGTTTCTTAGAACTTGAGGAATGCAATTCTAACTTAAATGAATCATTTTTTGGAAACCAGAAACTGGAAATTGTGAATGATGTGATTATATGTTTAACAAAGAAATTTTCTAAGCAAGATAATGAAAGAACGTATAAATACTCTCAAGAGCCTATAAATAGCCAGGGTCGGAAGGATGGCTCCACAGTTAAGAGTACATATTACTCTTGCAGAAGACCCAAGTTTGGTTCCCATGTCAGGAGGCTCATAACTTCCTATGACTCCAGCTTGAAAGGGTCTGATACATGGCACTCAAATGTACAAATGCACACATAGCCACACATAACCACACAATAAAAATATTTTTAAAAGACATAACAAAAATCCATAAGTAAAGAAGGAATTAAAGCGAGAATTATTCATCAAAAGAAAACTCAAGCATGAAGACTTAGGAAATTATCCATACAGCGGAGAAAGAAACCTTGTTTGGGAGATCACATTAAATGTGTGGCTAAACAATCACGTGATAGGTAGATAAGTATGTTCATGAACCACAAATTTAAGAGCTGCCTCAGCCCAGGAAAAATGCAATTACACCAGCAGCAACCCTGCCAGCTGTGAGTAACAGAGACAGAAATAACATCACCAGACAGCGGAAGGGCATGTGACTTCTTGGATGGCACAGCATGAGATCATAGATCTGTTCAGCTTCAAACACATGTCGTCTTTCAAGAAAAAGCAGTAACACCAAGGGCGACTCAGAGATCATAAGGGCTCCACATATTGCTCAGAACCAGTTTTAGGACTGTTTTCTCCCTGTTTTGAAGGGTTTGGTACCTGTCTAGCAGAGACTTGGAGGCAGATCCATTGCTTTAGGAGACAGAGAAGGCAGGACCAACCTTCGGAGCTGAGGGAGTACAGACTGCCTCTGATGGTCCTGTGGGGCACAACCCCTAATCAAACAGAAGTCTATAACAGGTGCACTGAACTTGCCTGGTATCACAGGTGCAAAGCTAGAGGATTTTCTTCAGAGTGAATCATGCCTCTTGTCTCACCAATATCTGATGTAGATGGTGTTTAGATAAGATTTTGTAATTTGGACTTTATAGTGAACTAGACTTTGGGGGTTACAAATGGAATAAATGCATTTTTCATGTGAGAAGGATCTGAATTTGGGAATGGTCAGGGGTGGAATGTTATGGGTTGACTATATTCCCCCCTCAAAGTTTCTGTGTTAAAGCCCTGTACTGTGGCTATATTTGGAGTAAAGAAATTAAGCTGAAAATGAGGCCATAAAGGTGGGACCCTGATGAATAGGATCAGTGCCCTTACAAGAAGAGAATCTGAGGGTCTGGAAGCTCCTCCCACATCCCCAGATATGAGCAGACAAAAATAAGACAGCCAACTTCAAGCTACAAAAATCTCATCAGGAACTAGATCTGCTAGACCTTGAGCTAGGGCTTCCCACCTCCCTGTCAGTGAGGAAGCAAACTTCTATTGTTCCTGCCATGCAATGGTATTATGTTATGGCGTCATAAGGTAGGTAATACAGCTGTTACTACATTTAATGACCTAATTGCACCGACAAAATCTTTTGTAGCAATATTGAATAGAAGTAATAAGATGGCTTTAGTTTTTACCTTGGGTGGAGATTTCAGCTTTTTCTCTAAATATGTTAGTTGTGAGGCTTTCCTGAATTATCGTGCTCAAGGGAGAATATCCCTGTCTACCCTTTGTTATGTACTCATATGAGAAAATACTTTGGGGTCTTGATTAATTCTTTTCTGAACTTTTTGAGGTCAGTGTAACCATACATAATTCTTTTTGCCACTGGAGATAATTTACTAGTATTTGGCCTATAATCTATTTTGCAATTATATTTATAAGAGATATTGATCTGTAGTTTTCCTTTGGAGATTGTGTGTGTGTGTGTGTGCAAACGTGCATATGTGTGTGTGTGTATTGAATAATTTAGATTGTTCATTTAATTGGATTAAGAAAATTCTAGGGGATTAGTGAAGTACAACTCTGGGTGTGTCTGTAAGGAAGTTTCTAGAAACAGATAATGAGGACTCTGACCTAGTATGTGGACTCATTCCTTAATGGCTTCATAATTGGTGGTATTATAGGCCATCAGTGAAAGGTAGGAGGTGGGGTCAACTTGGAAGAAGTAGTCATGTCTTGGGACAGTGTTCTCCCTGGTCACTTCCTGTAGGCCCTTCTCTCTATTTCCTATCCTCCAAAAAGAGAAGAGCTTCGTTTGTCGTGTGTTTCTTCCCTATGATGTTCTACCCAAGCAGATGATACTGAGCAGCCACAGGCTGACCCGTGAGCTAATAATAATAATAATAATAATAATAAGCCTTTCTTCCTTTAAGTTCTTCCTGTATTTTGTTCTCAGTGATACAAATCTGGGTTTTTCTTTGTTTTTAATTTTTTTTTTTTTTTTGCTTATTATCAAACTACATTTTATTTTTTTTCTTGAGAGTTGTTTTTTATATTTTATTCTGATCTAGGAAATTTTTATTTAGTATAATTTATATAATTTGATAAATACAGATTTTTATCCTATCCCTTTATAATCCTGTTACATTCCTGGTTTTAATCGTTTGGATCGCCTCTCTTTTTCACTCACTAATCTACTAAAGATTTCTCGTTTTGTTGGTCTTTTAGACAATCCTTGGCTTCATTGATTTTTCTCTATCATTTTTCTCTTCTACATTTTTGAGATTGGAATTGATGTTCTGTTCAATTCCATTTGCTTTAAAGTTAGTCTGGCCCTCCTTTTCCAGTGTCTTGGTTACATTACTGTTTGAGATCACTTTGACCCCTTTTTTGACTCTTTTGGCTTTTAGTAGTACACTGCTTAACTTCATATTTCTGAACTTCCAAAATGCCTTTCTGCTCTTGATTTTCAGTATACTCTCACTGAGTGATTTAAACCCTTTCAGACATTATGTCTTATTTTATGGCCTAATATATGGTCTGTCCTGGAGAGTGTTATTTATGAATTTTATAAGGCTGTGTATTCTCTTGTTGGATGTGGGTTTCTAGGGATATCTATCAGGACTAGTTCGTTTGTGGTTGATTCAAATCTTCTGTATCTTTTCTCTTCTTCTGTCTTTATTATATGCCATGTTAAATTGAAGTGTGAATGTCTCTATTACCACTGAAAGGCCTTTTTGGCCTCCCATTCTTGTCAGTCTTTCCTTTGTTTGAGGGCTTTATTTTCAGATGCATGTATGTTCATAATTGTTATCTCTTCCTTTCACCATAGACCCTGCCTGTCTTCTCCTGTCTTCTCCTCTTGCAACATCATTCTACAGGAGTTTTGACAGGTGTGCCTCCTCCAGGTCCTCTATGACTGCTTTCTGTAGTATATCTCTTGCTGCCCATTCAAATTATTTGTCTCATTGACTGATGTTATGTCTCCTAAGGACACTACACAAAACACTGGATCTTTCTTTCTTTTGTTTCCCTGTCTTGTCTAATATGGTCTCTCTCTAAAATATATATATACAGACTCCTTAGTCTCTTCCTTGGATGCTTTAATACACTCATATTTAATACAATTACATATATAGTGTCACCATTTCCATTTGTGTTTCTCTCAACTGTTCCTTTGAACCCTCTGCTTTTCCTTTGTTGATTTCTTTGATGTGAGTAAATGCTTTCAATTATAACAATTTAATGACATTAGTGATTTTCACCACGTTAAAAAGACATTAGTCATCTCAGAAGCTTTTCACATACTTATTAACTTCTGAGAACCCACATTAGATTCATACTAGCAATTCTTGTGAGATACAAAAATGTAGAAAAGACTTAGCAATAGTTCAGCTCCTTCCTGATCCTCTTGACTTAGCCTCCTGAGTGCTGGCATGTACCACTGCTCCTGACTGCTGACACTATAGCATAAGTATAGCACCTACTGTATGTTAAAAAACCAGCAATATGATAATTAATGGTGTGTGTGTGTGTGTGTGTGTGTGTGTGTGTGTGCGTGTGTCCGTATTTTGAGATAGGTTCTTACTATGTAGCTCTGGCTGGCCTAGAACTTGCTACGTAGACCAGGCTAGCCTTCCAACTTACAAAGATCTGTCTGCCTCTGCCCTCCCGATTAAAGGTATGTGCTACTTTATATCATTTCAGTTTTAAAGCTAAAAGGAAAAAGAAGGAAAAGCTGTTACGTTTCCTGTGCATGATTTCTGTTTCTCCCTGTTTTCCTGGAGCTGTCACTCAGTGGCATTTCCTTACCTCAGTCTGCATTTCTCATTTCTCCCACCCACCTCCTCTGCTCTGTTATTGGTAATTATCTTACATGATTGTACGTTATAGACCAACACATAATTATAGTCATATGTTGCTTAACAACAGGGTTCTACTATGTGAAATTTGTCATTAGGTGATTTTGTGGCTGTGAGAGCATTCTAGAGTACACTTCTGTAAGCTGAGGTGTCAACCTGTTAGTCCGTGGAGTGCAAACCTGTACATTGTGTTATCACACTGAATATAATAGGCAGTTGCAACACAATGGTATTTGCATATCTCAACATTAAAAGGTACAGTAAAAATAAGCTATAAAAGATAAAATAGAGCATGTATGTGGATCAATGGCCTAAACAGGGTTTCTGAGGTTGGCAGTTGCTCTAAGTGAGTTAATGAATGACTGGTGATGTGAGGCTTTGGACGTGACTGCACATAATTGTAGACTAAACTCTACACTTAAGCTTTCATAATCTCAGTTATTTTTTCTTTATATAATAATCAATTAATCTTAACTTACTGTAACTTTTTTACATTATAACTTTCTAATTTTTACCTTTAAAAATTTTTTTATTTATTTATTGCTTTTATGTGTATGAATCTGCATGTACTGTAAGTGCACCCATGTCCTGCAGTGCCCATAGAGATCAGAAGATTGAATTCCCCTGGAACTGGAATGATGGACAGTTGTTAGGTGCCATTAGAGTGCTGGGAGTCAAATCCAGGTCCTCCACAAGAGCAGTCAGTGCTCTTAAGTGCTGAGCCATTTCTCTATCCCCTAATTTCTATCTTTTCGACTTTTGTCGGTGGTTTAGACAGTGCTCCCTTGGACTGGTGCTCCCATGATCTCACCAGGAGCCAGGCTCCACTAATTGCCAGATGCTTGCTCCACTGTTTATGACAATGCCTGGAGCATGCATTGTTCCCTGTTTGATCCAGTAAACTTGGGTCCCATGAACAGACAGTTTTGAGGTTGGTGTTTGAGGTGTGCTCTGACCGTGAGAAGGCTCTTCTTAGCTACCTCTCTCATTAATTCTCTCTAGAAACCTAGTACTTACCTAATTACTCTCACCTCTCACACCTCCATTGACTTTCTGAGCGCATTTAAGCTTGAGCTTCCCCCAACTACATTGCAAATGCAATCAGTTCTTAAAGGAAAGCTCTGAACTTTCAAGGCCTGCCTCTGCTCTGGGTAAAAGCTCTGAACCTCAAACCCCAGAGCCAGAGGTAGGACTGGTGGTTTGTTTCACTCTGAATAAAAGTTTCACTTAGCTGAAGAGTGGGACACTGTGTACTGCAGTAGCCTAGGGGCTTCTGGGCTTGTCTTCACACCCCATAGAACTGCTGGAGAGATCATGACTGAGGACTTAGTATTCTCAGCTTGCTGTGGCTGAGATAGAGCCTCTGCCCTAAAAGTAGAGGTTTGGTGGGATAAAGGAGCCCCGAAATCTCCGCTGATATGGAATTGAGCCTCTTCCCTGTACAGCTAGTGGAGATGAGAATTGCCAGGTTGTAGTCCCTCTAGGAATACTTAGCTCTCAGCCAGTAGCTCTGGAAATGAGCATCCAGAGAAAGAGCATACGTCATGGCTGAAACACCACTAATCTTAACAAGAGTTTCTCTTTAAATACATATGTACATACACAATTTATTCTTTTAAGTTTTATGAATAAACTTTTAAAAATATGCTTTAAGCCTCAAAAAAAATCCTTAGAGATTTTAAATGGCTAATTAAAAAACATACATAGTCAGCTTACACTTGCTGTACAGGAGAATAGTATCACAGGACTCTTCAAGTGGAATTCTTTAACTTGCTTTGATGCAGAAAAACCAGAATGCATATGCAAGCAAAGTCATTTCAAAAAGCAAATATTGACTAATATGTTTATTTGCTATTTAACACAAGGTCTCAGTATGTAGTCCAGGCTTGTCTCAAACTTATGGCAGTTTGACTGCTTCAGCCTCCTGAGCACTAGCCTTACACACATGCATCTGCAAGCCAAGTTGACCAATCTTAAATAAAACTCTGAATAAAATGCTAACAATATTAGGAAGTTTATTTTAAAAAACAACTCTTATAAACATAATTCCGTATGCTAAGAATTCAAGGACAGTCTAAAAGCAGACATAGACATTTTAAAAGAGAGCATGTTATACATTAATATACTCTGTATAATACCACTGATATACATTTAAAAAGAATAGGAATCTCCGAGTTTTTATAAATGTAGTATGTAAGTGGTAAATGTAATAAAAGTAGAAAAATAGATTACATATATAAAAAGTCTTAACACCTCCAGAAATGAAAGGAAGGTGAGTGAGAAGGCAGAGGTGTATGCACTTCTACTTGATTTGACAGGCATTTGTTAGAATATTTAGCCTTTGTATTTATGTTAAAATGCAGGTAACAAATAGAGACGTTGGTGGATGATTAATAGATAAAGATCATGCAATTTTATTTAAGTAATTCAAATGCTGGTAAAATTGCAAAGTTCAGGCTTACACCGTAGTGCCTGTTAGAGCTGAAACTCCGTCTCTGATCTTTCACAGATTCCTGTGACTATTTTACCTTTGACCCATTTTCATCTTCAGTGGGGGTCAAGTTGGGAGTCACATAACCTTGATTAAATCCCTAGCCCCAGCTCTGCGACTTACCAGATACTCAATCTTAGATGATTCCTTTCTCCTCTCTCTGTGCCTCTGTTACTAAAATGGACTAATAATCTCTACCTTTGTGAGTCCTTGTGCGGAACAGACATCACTGTTCCGCACGCAGCAAATGCATAATCCTTGTAGTTGTTTTTCTTCTTTCTATCTATCAGTACATAGAGCATATCAAAACGCCCAAATATTGATATATATTTGTGTATATATATATATATATATATATATATATATATATATATATTCTGTTCAACAATCATTCGCATTAAAAAGAATTCTAAACTGTGCCTACCTACCATGTTGGTTACCATCACAGCCACAGACATTTCAAATCCTCTTGTAGCATTAATCTCCCTGTAATGGGTTTTGCCTCCTCTTCTTTCAGGTTCTACTCTAGATTAAAGAAACATTTAATGTCCAGTGGCCAGGGGATCCTAATAAACACATAGCTTTACTAGAACCAGCTGTCTAAATTCAACTCCAGAAATAGAACATTATCCAAGTCAGAGTTATCGACCAAGGAGAGATTTATTTCAGACTGTTTCACAAAACAGCAACAAGCCTTGGCTTTAAACCTGTCTCAACTTTGTTCCAATTGCCTTGGAATTATTGACAGACCTAATTAACCCAGCAATTGCTTAGGGATAATTACCATCTTTCTTTTCTTAGACAACAGATCTGATCCTCAAGCCTAGATTTGCTTTAAGAAACATAGTGGTAACAGAATAGTCAGATCTTAACCAAAAAAATGCCTTTCTGTATCAAGCATCCTTCAGTTAAGGTCTTCCATCCCCCAGAAAGGACACCTGTCAGTTTTAAATAAGAATTAACCTTTTCACTTCAGTTTTCCTTTTTGAAGCTTAAGGTTAGGAATGCAGCAGAAGTTGATGAATGAGCCAGTCAGGAACCGTTGCCTTGGGATCATAGAAGGCTTTCAAACACCCCTCAGAAATGCACAGATAAGTCTTTTGATGAAATACTCCCAATCTTCAGAGACATTTTTAGCAGGCACAAATGTTTATCCCCAAGTGCTTTCGATGCTGTCAGCACAAGCTGGGCATGTTTACGATGCAGCTCGCATCGAGCTGGAGTCCAAAATCTGGGCAGTTTTCAGAGAAGGCACCAGAAACCGTCTTGTAGGCATTATTCACAATGCTGGAAGCAAGATCAATAGCTCAGTTCACCCAGGAAGCTGCAAAGCCCAGCAAGGAGTCATTTTTGACATAGAGAATTTAGCGAGAATGATGTGCTTCTCTGCAAAACCCAAAGAGCAGCCTTTCAGGTTAACAAAGACCACACTGGCAGCCGCCACTGCGCCAGATAACACCATCCGGGAACGGCCCCCTGGGTGCAAGCATGGTGTTCAAAGAGGGAAAAATCACAATGGAGTCATTTCACGTGCCAGGATTGTACTGAGACAGTGTGTTCTCCACAGAGCTTCAAGGTTCAGTAGTGGGCTCACCAATCCCTTCCCACTTTCTCCTACCTTCCCTCTGGAGACCACCAGGTCTTAGACAGGCTTACATCTGGTGGGGCTTCCCTTTGACCACAAAGCAAGTGTGGCCTTCTGGTTTCTTCTTGGGGCAAAGAAGAACTAATTTGGACATTGGAGGTACTTTCTAAATATGACCACTTAGATTGTGTGGTCACTCGTGTGACCACTGGGTGTGGCTACAGGGGTCTGAACAAATCATCAGTGGGATAAGGTCACGTGTTAAGCCCATCTGAGAAGTGACTATCACTTCATCCCATCTTGGAAGTGACTCTTTAAAAAGAAAATTTAAAAACAAACATGTTATGTGAGTCAATCTGACCAACATTATGGGTAAATTGCCTAGAGATTTACTAAGCAACTTGTTGAAACATAGATATAACACAGCAGTTAGCAACCACAGAAAGACATCATTTCCTGATCGTCTACCGTGTGCTGTATACACCCGGGTGGTGTATACATAATACTGTTTATTTCATTGATCCTCCACTAGGCTGTGTAAGAAGGATAATACTTGTATCCTTTGTGCTGATAAGCACTCAAGTCAGCCTCATGGCGGGGCACTGACATGTGCCTTTAATTGCAGTACTCAGGAGGCTGGCAGATCTCTATGAGATTGAGGCAAGTCTCTATGTAGGAAGCTTGAAGCCAACTGGAGCTACAATGGAGAGCCTGTCTCAAACAAAACAAGAATAACAAAACTCCTGATTAGTAATTGTATTAGTTACTTTTCTCTTCCTCTGACAAAACACTGTGACCATGGAAACTTATAAAAGGAAGAGTTTGGCCCAGAATGATTAGAGTCCATAAGGTCAGGGGAGGCGTAGTGGCAGAGGTAGTCAGAGCAGAAAATCAAAGATCACATCTTCAGGCAGGCCCTGGAAGCAAGAACCAACTGGAAATCTGGCAAGGCTTAAGAATTCTCAAAGCCCATGCTTCCTCCAGCAAGACCATGCTTCTTAAAACCTCCAGAAACATAACCACCATCTAGGGACAGAATGTCAAAGTACTTGGATCCTATGTGGGGCGTTCTCAATCAAACCATCACAACAATGCTTCTCAAAGTGGGATCCCAGAGCCAGCAGCTTTAACATCACCTGGGAGCTTATTAGAAATGCTCATTCTCAGGTATATATCCAACCTGCTGAGTCTCTGAGCTGGTCCCTAGCAATCTTGTGTTTTAACAAAACCTTCAGGAGATTCCAATGGGTGCTAAAGTTTGAGAACATCTACCCCTGAGATGAAGTTTTGGGAAGTGTTGATTACACATTGAAGTTACCCAAATGCCTTTTAAAACTACTAATGCATAGATCCCAACCCTGGATATTGTATTTGATTGATCTGGGACAGACCTAGAGTATTGGATTTTTCAGGATACCTCAGGTAGCTGTAATCTACAGTGGAAAGCTAACTTTCCCAAGATATCTCTTGAGTAATAAAAAACTATGGAGACAACACTCAAATTCAGATCTGAGCCAATGTATATTCTCTTCCTACATCCTGTTGATCAAATCTGGTCCAGACCAGCAGCTATATCCTCTGAGAGCTTGCTAATGTACCATCTCAGTTCATCTCCTGAAACTGAGATATCAAAGCCACATGCTAATGAGATCCCTTGATGAAAGACTTCCAATAAAATTTAAGGAACAGAACATTACTCAATGACAGTTACATCATTCAGTCATCCATGCTGATTTAACCGTTTTTATTAGGGTGGCAGCTATTATGTGAAGACATTGGTGACAATTCTTCTCCAATCTAATGCCTTTCTTCCACTTCCTATCCTGACTATTCTTAGTCTATTCATCCACAGGAAGAGCTGCTAGGTGGAGATGGGGAAGCCTACACAACCCAGTACAAAAAATGATGAAGTTTTCAAATGTATAGGAGAGTCAAAAAGAAAAAATACAACAGAAACAAACAAAAACAAATATAGAAAGTCATTACTTTACATTTATGCGAGCCAGGAAACAAAATGCTTTGAATTCCAGAACCAAGCCTGGAAGCTCCAAGTCTACATTCCTTCTATAAATGATAACTAGGAGAGGACCTATTTAAGGAAGTTAAGAACTTGTCAAGCAGGAGGGTGAGGAATAGGTTGAGTTATACCCATACAATTTGAGCACTTTCTAGCAAAGAAACTGACTAGTAGAGCCAAGGATAGTCACATGATTGAACTTCAGAACTAAGGCAGAGAGAAAACCAAATTAAGCAAGGATACAAGGTATAAAAAATTAAATATGTAAAATAGCTCCATGTAGCATGAAATGCAAAACCATAACTATTAAATTTAAACAACAGTTGCCTGTGCAAAGAGAGAACACATCTGGGTAAGGATATACAAGATTGTGAGTGTTTTATTTTACTATATTCTGGTTCTTAAGCTGAGAGGTGAGTATTCACCCAGAGATCCTCCCTGTAGTATTCTTAATGTATGTTTGCATGTTCAAAATATTTACTGTCTGTTTTGTTAGAAAATAAAAAGAAAGAAGAGGAAAACAATGATCTCTTCTTTCACTGCTTCAAGATAGAGAACTGAAGCGTTCATGCTTAATATAAGACAACAGTTTACATTCTACTTAGAGATGAACCTTCTTTCCGTTCTGAAGGCTTCATTCATTAATTTCTATAAAAATTAATAGTCGTACTTGATCATATAGCTGTATATCCATCAATACATTCCCTAATACATGTACTTAAGTACATCTCTCTCTCTCTCTCTCTCTCTCTCTCTCTCTCTCTCTCTCTCTCTCCACACACACACACACACACACACACACACACCTACTTCCAGGAGATGTGAAGTTTTCAAAGACCGGTGGAGCATAAGCTCTAACTTCTATCTTGGAGGTGTTTTGCGTAGCACTCCCTGTTCTAGTAATACCTAAGACCGGGAAATTAAACAGAACTATTATCAAAATGAGTCTTTTTGGAGTTAAGTTGTACCAACAAGTGTGCAAGTGCTTGCTGTGTGCCCAGCACTGCTGTTACCTTACTGCTTTTGAACCTGGGATAACACTAGGAATTCACAGTGGTCCTATGAGGTAAGGTTCTGTTAGCACCCATTTTACAGACCCAGAAAAGTCAGGTTTTTGTCCAAAGTCACACAGCTAGCCAAAGTCAGAGCCAAATCCAAACCAGGTCGCCTATCTCCAGAACTTATGCTGACTCACTCACCCACTTCAATGCCTTCCAGAAGTGACCAACACAGAGATTATTTTACTCTGTAAATTAAATAGGATTGCCTCATAATCACAACTCCTCTTAAATGACAGTAACCAACATATGTCGATTAAGAATTTAAATAATGGCGACCTCTCTGGTTAGAAGACTTCTAATTCCTTACAGCTAGAAAGGTGACCACTGGATCAACAATGTCACTTGAGCACTTAGAGATCCATACCCAGAGGCCCACTCCATACCTACAGGAACAGAACTCATGAATATTTTCAAGATCCAGGTAGGAACATAAACTAGGCCAGATTGTGAAGCCACACTGACCTGGTTTAAAGCTGAGCTCTTAATGACCATGTGGTTGGGAACAAGTTTCTTAAATTTTCTTCAGTTTCCTCATATTTAAATAAATAGGCTAATAACACTACTTCCTTCAGAAAGTCCTTTTGAGAGTTACATATCTATGGATGGAGGATAGTGTCCTATGAACACTGAGTATAACATGCATCTTACTGCACTAGTTGTTACCTCCCGACAGCTCTGCTCTACTGCGTGGATATCATGAATTTGGGTCCATACTCTCTTTCTAAGAGATTGCAGGGTCCATCAACTGTCAAGCTCAGCTTGATTCTTAAGGCAAAGCAAACTTGCAGAGTACACACAGCCCCTACACTGTGGCAGTTGGGAAAGGAGGAAAAATTAGAGGTTAAAAAAAAATAAGTGAGCTACATAGCTATTGTGTGAAATAATGCATGTGTATTGTATGATAAAGAAATCTGCTCTCATGAAATGTCAAGTCACGAGTTAAAAGATCTGCTTGGCTTTCAGTTTTGTTAGTGTTGTTGTTCCAAAGCCAGCTGTCGCTCTTTGAGAGTCCAGAGATCTCCCAAAGCCCTTAGCCTAGCTTCTGAAATGGGTGGAGGAGGGGAGACAAATACAATGCAAGAAGTCATACTAGGGTGTGCCTCTAGGGGGCAGAGTTCCATGGCCTTGCTTGGTGACCTTGCTTGGTGGCCTTCCCGTTTGGCAGTCCTTCATCTCTGCCAAAAAGATTAAACACCTGGGTTCCACATCATTTTATCGTAACTGTTCCTTCATAGACCTCAGCGTCTGCCAGCGTGCTTGTCTGAGAACAGACACTACGATGAATGTGAAGAAACAATGAAGGAGAAAGAGGTATTTACCAGGAGATCATAACTAGGGAATAAGTCTGCTCTCAAGGTTCAGCCATCCCTAATTATCTAACTGGACTCATACAACGTTTTTAATGTCCAGAAGCATAGCGTTTCCCAACAAGAAACCATCTTAAGCAATGTAAGGAAGATTAATTTTATTGTCAAGGGAAATATCCTCCAGTTCTATCATAGCAACTACATTTTCATCAGGGGACACATTTTTTTCGTGTATTAGCTGAAGTTCTTCCAACACCCTAGTCTACTATTGCTTTTGAAGGGAAATTAATATATTCTCACTAAAAGTTTCTGTTTATTTGAAATAGAACATGTGGGCAGAGAAAAAGAATTTTCAAACAGGTGTTTGCCATAATAAAAACCGAACTCATTCCCTGACGGCCATTCCAAGCTGTTATGCCAAATAATGGCTTTAGTTAAACACATCATTGGACTTAGAGAATGATTCTTGAAACACACCCCAGCAGGGTCATGGGTTGGCTGCTTTTCACAATCCTGAAGGAATCAGATGGAGTCACGTTCACCTTCTTGAAGGGGTCACTAATATCTACCTGCACTCAGTGGCAGCTAATGAGTTCCTAGTAACTATTTCAAAAAGTGAAATGGTCTATCTGCAAATGAAATTCGGCTCTACCCAATGACACAAAAGTCTTGGTGCTGCTATTGAAACAGGGCTCTCACCAGGCCTATAAGTTTTGTACTTCTTTTAGGCATATATGACTGTTTACTTAGGTGGGGTTGTCAGAGTCAGCTTCTGTTCCTATTTTAGGGGATTCAGTATGTTGAGAGAGACCTAAATGGATATAACATAATATTCAATGAATAGTAGAAGCTGTCCATTCCTGAAAGGAGAGAAGTCATCCATGAGAATCCTTGCAACAAGAGGATTCGCCAGGTAAACAAAGACAATAGTGAGGCATTTGCCTCAGGTTACTACTTTTTAAGAAGGTTAAGACTTTGGGCGGGGTTTGGGGGGGGGATCCTCATGAGAGAGAAAACTGAGTCTGAAGTGTTAGTTTGCTGTTGGAACAGATTCCTATTCTCCCTGGAATCTCAAATGTGCTTGCAATAAACTCTACCTGCCCCCAAGTAATTGGTACAAGTTTATTCACTGCACCCGAGGGAAGATGCTTGGCCGACACTACACAGCTGCTTAGGACTGAATCGCTAACCCCAACAGTATGATGGGGCCTCACAACAAATAACTCAGAAATGCATGTGCCATCTGAGGTCCAGTGCTTCAGATGCATTCTTTCACAAGGTCCCCATATAACTGTGAGACAGACAGTAATGTGCCCATAAGATAGCAAGAAGCCTGAGGTCCTGAAGGGTTATATCCTTTGCTTAAAATCATCTAAATATCAAGTGACAGAGATAAGGCACAACACAAAACCAAGACTATCACTAGAGTCCTTGTTCTCAGCATTGTGGGCTAATACTACATAAGATTTCATTTAACTCATAACAACTCAGGGGCGGGGTCGATGAACCACCACCACTCCTTTACACACAGAGAGAAAGCAATATACTTGGCCTGGATGGCTGTCAAGGAGTTCAGTTTTACTTGAGTAGAGAGCTCAAACATTTAGTGAGCAAGAATGCTTTGAGAAGGGAGGGAGTTTCTCTTAAACAGTCATGGCTCAGTTCTGGAAGGACGCGGCTTTAGTAAGAATACTGCTGGGGAAGGGAGAGTGTTTGCATCTTTTATTTTGAGCAGGACAAAAGAGGCTGAAGCACAGTTTGTGTATTTCCTACCCATTATCAGGATATTTTTGATGGGATCCTACTGATCCTTTCTTCTGTATTCATTGCATACAAAACATATCCAGCCAGGGGTGGTTTTACTGGCAGAAGCCCAACCCTCCTGATATTTTAAGGCTTGTTTTATTTTTGTGTTATCATTTTAACTAACAATTTTCCTTAGCTATTCCTTATTTAACACTGTCTCAGCTGATGAGGAAAGGCACTTAGGGGCAGGGATGACCCAGGTAGTGAACAGGCCATTGTGTCTGAGCTAGAAATCAATTGCCACCATGCAGATTTCAGAAGAAACTGCAAATAAAATTACAGTAAATTTAATTAAAACATTCCAGCCAAGTCCATACATCTGATATTGATTACCTGGGCTGCAATTTCAGGGAGTTCATTAACAGTGTCCTCCTGGACAACAAGTGAACACCAGATCAGATGCTGGTTGTCCTAGCAACAAGTAGGTGAAAGCAGCTCACAGATTAAATGGAAAGGAAATACAGAAACGTATTGAATTAGACTTAAATGCAATGATTTAAAAATATGAAGAGGCAACTTAAAGTTCAAAACACACTTCATGAGCCCCAGTCCTCCTGCGTTTTTAGCGTTTCTAATTGGTCCAGAATGGAGTGTTTGTGCTGAAGGATGGAGAAAAGAGAGGGAGGGCGGAGACAGAAGTCACTTCAGATCATCCATTCCCATCAGGACATTCCCCCAGCACTGCAGGCTCAGGGTACCATCTCCACAAGAATTCATTTGAAGAAAGAAAATAGGCCATTATGAATAATAGCTTGCATCAATAAACAGACGAAGAAAATTTATTTTCCCTTCTTCAGAACAGAGACAATAGAAAGAAAGCCATCCCGGGGTCACCAGGGAAACTGTTTCTTAGGCCATGCACACAGCCCAAGCACTGATGAGCATGTATTCATAGCTCCCCCTCCCCGACTTTCCTGGCCTACAGGCTTGCTTTCTTTCAGACAGAAGTAGATTTCTGAATCTGGGGTAAGATGACTGATAACTGTAGTCCTTAACTAGGCACGTGCTTGCAAAGAGATGGCATCACTAATGCAGTCTGTGAACTGAATTCTGCCTCTGTCCCCTTCACTACCTCATACACACACCTTGTATGTGTATTCCTGGAGTGCTTCACTTGGTATTGCTTTGGTCTGTGTTATCTCACTGCAACTAATAGCACAGACTGGACGGTTCTATAGAAAAGGCATTTGTTTTCTCAGAGCTCTAGAGGCTGGGAAGGCCTCGGGTCCGGCATCAGCACGTTGCTGAATATCCCCGCGGTGGGCTGCAGAAAAGCCAGCAAGCACGCACAAAGGGCAAAGCATCCACACTCATTCCTACAATAAGGACATCAGTCTATTCGTGAGAACTCGGCCTTTGTAATCCCATCACCTCCCATTGGGTCCCATCTTCCAATACAAGCTTGCAGATCAAGTTTTTGATCTATGAGTTTGAGAGTCACCCCCAAACTACAGCAGGTATTCTAGCATAGAATGTTGTTCATGCTTAAAGTAAAGCTAACCCCAAAGGGGATGGGATGAAGATGATGATGGTGACCGAGTATCTGCATGCCAGGAATGATGCTGGGAGCTTTCCATTTAATCTCCACAATAAGCTCTAAAAGACTAGAGGTTTAAATGTTGAGTAGATCGATGTTCACAAACAAACGGAATAATTTATCCCAGTTCCATTGCTGGTATATCACAAAGCCATCTTTCCCAAGGTAAGCCATCTTTCCCAAGGTCTGTTCTCTTTCCATCATCCAAAGAACTTTCCAACTTTTGCTATGGAACTTCCTGCTTTTTTAAATTAAAGTGGAATCCTAAATGGAGCTCTGATTGGCAAACTATGTAAGTGCAGAAAGGATAGAGGGACAGAGTCCATCTACCCTGCTGACCCCCATCCCCAGAAGTTCTCAGGTGCCTCTACAGCAGCTAGTGCTCAGCAAACCCGTGATGGTCCTGGCCACTGTCCTAAGGTCCTGTTCAACAGACAGCAGCCTTGAGGGGAGGCCAGTACCTGCCTCTCCATCCCTTGCATCTCTGCTACAGAATCCAAGCTGATATTACAGGCTTGTGATAATGAGCAAACAATAGACTATCCATGGCATATTCTAAGAAAAGGAGAAGTTGACCTCTAAAATGTGTTTTTAGTGACTGGCAGGGGTGGGGTTTACTCACTTACTTTCTGGATCATATTCAACTTATTTACCTTTAACTAAAATGATGAAGGAAGCACTAACAGAGCCCCAGCCCAACATTAGCTCTGGGCATGGTCTGTGTGTCTTTGCACACATCTCCTCCATCATGGACACCAGTTCTCTGTAAAATAGTGAGTGTCACGTTGTTTCCATCACAATGTTCATATGTAACTCTTGTATTGTAGGGTTTTTTTTGGTAAACATATTCAAAAGGAATTTTTTCATGCTTACTCTAAATAAAAATACCATTTCTATAAATAGAAAAACTAAAAAATACTTTTGAATATGAATTCACAGAACTATATTGTCACCAGAAGCAGAGTTTTTGTCTTTTGCCCCATAAATGAATTCCAAGTGCTGCCAGTGGTCTGTGTACTAGGCTTTGAAAACTGCTGGAGAGGTTAGGAATCTTTTATCTCTGAGTTATTTCAAGAATATCTTCCAGCTCTGCCTCAACAGTATGCAAGAGGACAGAGGGACAAGGAGGGAGGAGAGCAGGGAGTTCAAAACTACCCATGATGCCATGATGGAAGCCGATGGAGGCATAAAGTCTAGGTGGTGACGTGGCCACCACACACTCCATCAACTGCCTGTATCCAGCTCCATCGGCCCTTGGGATTTCTCCCACCCCAGAGAGAGCATTCATATTGATCTTGAGATTCTCCCAGGGTAGACATGGGACCTACATAACTGTTGCACAGGATCCTCCTCCATGCCAACACCTAGGGAACTATTCTACATGAGCTACGTCTCACAACACCACATCAATGAGCTAAGCAAGCACCTGATGCTCATTTTGCAAAAGAAACTAAGACTTGCAGAAGGAAATTAGTCAGACTGTACACATCCAGGACCCCATTCAGTCCTGCTCCCTGTATACCACAGCTGCTTCATGTGTATCTCAAAATGTTGTCTGGAGCTAGGTGTGGTAGCACACACCTTTAATCCCAGCACTTGGGAACCAGAAGCAGAAGGATCTTTGTGAGATTAAGGGCAGCCTGAGCTACATAGGGAGTTTCCAGGCTAGTTGGGGCTACAGGCAGATCCTGTTTAAAAACCAAACAAATAGAAATGCTGTCTGCAGAACTGGACAATTGTCTTCCCCCAGATTTAGAGAACATTAGAATTTCCCAGCAAGTCTGTGGAACACATTCACTCTCTATGTCTAGAGATAGGTTTGCACAAACTGTGCAGTGTGATCTGTTTCTGGATGTAGTTTTCAGAAATTTAGCTTAAGGTTCTCAGTTTTGGTACTGCTGCTGCACAAGATCATGTCAGGGGTTGGGGGCAGGGTTCAGGGACCCAGAAGACAAGATCTGCCACTTTCCCCACAGAGCCTTGATTTCTTCTGCTGCAAACCAAGCCCATCAAGTCAGGGCCTTAAGACTTTTCTTGCCCAGCCCAGCCCAGCCTTCAGCGAGCGTGTCCTTCCAGGAACAGCAACTGGCATGAAATGAATGTCTCCCTTCCACTGCACAGGTAAGGAGGATGGACGCATTTTAAGTAGAGGGTGGAGGGGGTTCTGACACCAAACTCCCTTCACTCAAATCCAGGTCTGACTTTTTAACTACCCAACTTATGCAAGTTACTTAAGGCTAGCTTTTCGGGACCTCAACTTCTTCTACTCCAAAATAGGAATAATAGCATGTGACTGACTGACTGGTGTAAGGTCACAGGACTCATTAACTGCAAAGAGCCTGATACAAAGCCTGATACAACATGAACACGAAAACAAAACAAAACAAAACAAACAAACAAAAACCTTACCGACTGTGTGGTGGCTAGTGTCTTCTTGTTCTCAGCTCTAGCCTTGTCTAATCCCCATTTTCATTTGGAAAATACACAGTCACAGATGGAAGGCTCCTGTGCAGGAAGCAGAGGCCAGATGCTCAGGCAGCCTCTGCATGCAGGTCCTTACCTCCATCCTTCCTAATAAGAGCCATTCAAATTGAGATCGTATTGAGTTGCATTGTGGGAGATATGGAGAGAGGACAGGAGTCCACAGACTCAGTGCCAAAGCTTCAACCCAAGGTGACTACTGGGCCACCACTTGGCCCTCATTACCTCTGTGTCACATCAGCTCACAAAATGACCTACAGTTTCTAGGGCTGCAATTAAGGGATTGTGTGCAGACCTTCATCTCTGTATGGAACCCCATTAAAAGGAGTGATAAGGTGAGGCAGCACAAGAAATAGAATCAAATAAACCGAGTGTCTGGAGGTATGTGAAATAGAGCGGACTTTCAGCAGTACGGGATGAGGGGAATCTTGGGGAGTAGAAACCGATCAGAAGCCCCCCTCCCCAATTCACTTAAAAATTTAAACGAAGCATTTTTGAAGATCTTGAAATCAGAGATTTCTCCTGTCAAAATGAAACCCATGTAACAGCACCTCACATAATATTAAACCCAGAGTCCTATTCCCTCATGCAAACTTTTGCCAAACACCTATTATGTCCTAAGACTAAAAACTGGGTAGGTGAAAGCTAGTATTAAATTACACATAACGCAAGCTCCTGGGTCTAGTCGCCTTTCCACTTATCTAGCAGGCACTGAGTGAGGGCTTCTAATGTTTTCAGGGCTCCCGGGAGGTGTGGGGCTGAAGAGATGTTTCCAGCCCACACTGTGAAGCTCCCTTCAGGCAACAGGGTACGTACCAGGGCCCTGGCCTGGGCAGTGGGCCATCTGAGTCTATCTCCTCTGGTTTTATAGGATGGGCTGGGGTGGGGAGTGGATTCAGTCTCATCACAACCCTGCTCTGAGCTTTCTCACTGGAGGTCATGGTCTCCCTTGAGGAAGCTGGTGGAGAGTGACGCCATGGATGTCATGGAGCTAAATCCACCCCCAGTGGGTGGAGGACAATGACACCAGGAGAGCAAGTGAAGCGATTGAAGACTGAGTGTGCGTCTATGTACATGAATGTTTGAGGTGTGTTCAGGCATACATGTGATGGAAGAACATGAGTGAACACACACGTGTGTGCATATCTGCTTGTGCATGAATGTGTGTGCAAATGTGTATGATGGAAGAACATGTATGTGCACATGTATGTGAATGCATACATGCATTTAAGTATACAGTTAATGGAAGAACACTTATGTGTGCATATCTGTATGTGCATGAATATATGCAAACATCTGTGTGATGGAAGAGCATGTGTGTGATAGAGGAGCATGTGCATATGTGTGTATGAATGCATGCATGTGTGACTATGTATATAATAGGAGAACTTGTATGTATGCATGTGTGTATGAATGTATACATATGTACAAGAATATATATGATAGCAGACACAAATGTGTGTGTATGTGTGCATATCTGTCTATGCAAGCACATATCCAGTTTCATAGGAGAGATGAGATGTTGGAGACTGACTTTGAGGTGTTTGATTCCCAAGATCCAGAAGGCGTTCTCATTCTTGCTCCTTCCTTATCTTGTATAAAATACAAGAATGATCACAAGAGAATCGGACTCTCAACAAAGAGAAGAAAATAAAATAGTAAATAAAATAAACAATGTTCCCAACATTCAAGGAACTTAAAAGCAAGTTAAGGAGCCAAGAACAACTTTTGAACTCACCAGCATGACAAGTGTGCACTTAAATATCCCAGAAGTGGATGAAAAGCCAAGGAACAGAAGACTCCATTCTAATGCACTAAAGAGTTTCTGTAATTCTCTCTTTCAGTGTGCATCATTTTAGTCTATAAACCAGTGCTTGAGGATAAGAAGATATGGACACAAACCCATAAAACTTATTATTCCAGCTAAAAACAATGGCTTATATTTTCCCAGGTAGGATTCCTTGAAATGCTAGTGTTAGGCTACATGGATTTGAGTATTTCCTTAAAGAGGAATACCTTGTAGCCAACAGAAAGTTTACAGTGTAAGAGAGGAAATGAAGCTGCCATGCAGAGCCCAACCTGTCCATTACCAAGCTAGAGAAACGTCACGTGTTTTATCCACTTAGAGACCACCAACATACATAAGCAAAATTAAAGGCTCTGAGACATTCCACAAGAACCAGGCATTCATTCCTTTGTTAGGAATAGTTCCCAGACCCTTTTCTTACTAAGCATCAGGTTTCACTGCATAGCACCAAACAGTTCCTCCCATACCTCAGGTCTAATGGGAGGATTACATGTGAACAACATGTACCAGAGATGCTAAGAGACAAAGAGCCCTTCCCCACAGCCTGGCCTGAGCATACCTGGATCTGTTTAATCAGGAAGCCTTGTTTTCCTACTTCTCTTACACTACAGGATGTCTGTTCTCCAAAGGACCGGGAACAAGGGGATATAGCTTACTAACCTAGATGGAAGAATATCTTTTCATCCCCCCTCTGCACACACACACACACACACACACAGAGGATCTGAACCAGAGAGTATTTAAATATCGACGGTAGAAGAAAGACTTCCAATCCCAATGTAACAGACTGGCACAAATTAAGGGAGATTAATGGAGTCAGACACATTCTCTTTAAGTCATTTTTAGAAAATCAGCAGGTTCTCACTAGCATTATCCTAATTCAACACCGTGGTGGAAGAAAACTCACTCAATAGCTCTCATGATCAACACCACAGGAACCCAATAAGCTATATTAATGTGCAGAAAAGCTCAGGGCCAGCACAAGAGGGACACAGAGCCCATTCTAGGCATGAATTGGTGCCAGAACTCAGGGATTCAGCTCCTTTAATAATAAGTTGTCTTTGGGAAATAAATTCAATAGTTCTGAGAATTAATTATACCCAGAGTATCCTAAGAGCTGTATCCAAGAGTTAGTCTTGGAAATTCTTAACCCCAAATAGAACAGGGTGCATAATAAAAAAGGTGGTAAGACAGCTCTGACCTTTCTAACAATGGGTTTTTTATACATGGAGAAGGAAGGAAGATCATACTGAAAACCTCTGTGATGTGCCAGAAATGATGGTGCATGCCTGCAATCCTAGCACTCCAAAGACTAAGGCAGGAGGATCAGGAATTGGAGGCCAACCTGAGCTACATCGCAAGATCCTGTCTCTCCCCTCTCCCAACACTCTCCCGGAAACCTTTTATTATAATCGGTTTGCAAGCCTTCCCTCAACTTTGATGGCCACATCCTTGGACTGACCTATTATTCTTCTCATCAATTGCCTTCAAAACCAAAGCCGAGTTCTGAGTTTTGCTAAATGTTCCAGGAATAATCAGCTGTACTTCATGATTTCTTTTCTCCATGAGTAGTCCAAAAGATCCAAGCCAACCAATCAGAATGCTTCTCATAGCTGACCTGTGAATTCTGGAAGAAGAAATCATTTTTATCACTAGCTGAGCTGATGACATTGTTGAATCCTTCAATGCTGGCATTCCTAGAGTTATTAAGTTCTTTTTCCATTAGCCAGTTTATGCTAGATTTTCTATCCTAAGTAAAAGACTCCTGACCTATATGGTATCCCATACCCTAATTAGGTTGATTTCTTTAGTTAATAGCAAGCTTAGGATGTTACACTGTGAACCTGTACTTCTAGAACTGATCTTGCATCCTGAATCAGGCCTCTTTTCCTTACAGTTCTCTCTGGGACAGAGAGTTAAAAAGCAGTCTGTGCTGGAACTTGAGAGCTCTCAGTTTATGATATCTGGCTCCTCCATGCTCCCTGTCATGTATACTATGCTGAAGTAAATTAGCTGAGGTGGAATTTCCCACCATCCCTAAAAGGTTTCAGGAGCCAGACCTTCCCTTTGTTCTGGGGAATGGTCCAGAGCGCGTCAGGGAGACTGCTCAGGGATCTGGTCTAAGGCAAATGCTGCTCTATGAAGAGGCTCCTCTGACCCTACTCCCTGTCATCCTTTTCAGGGCAGCACTATTTCTCTGTTTCTCTCTCTCTCTCTCTCTCTCTCTCTCACTCTCTCCTTCTCTCTCTCTCTCTCTCTCATTCTCACTATTTTAAAAATTATTTTTGTTAATTCATTGAGAATTCCATACAATGTACCTTGATCGTCTTCATCCCCAGCCTCTCCCCTAACTCTCACATCCACCTCCACTTCACTAACCCTCAACCTCACGTTCTTCAATAATTCATCTACTCCAATTTGTGCAATGCAGCAGCTCCTTTCCAGGCTTTAAAGGGAACTCTCTCCTTCCTTTTAAGACCAGATCATGTTTCAATATCTCCACCTACTCTATTGTTTCTGTCTAGAGTTCTCCATCCCACCCCAAGGCCCGATCATGGCCCTGAGGGTTTCTCATTCTAATAAGCCTCATTGAAGGGAATTGGGTCAGATTCTTTGGCAGACAATCTGCTGCAGCTTTTACTCCTTCTAAACAACAATTATACAGTTCTGCAAGTGAGAACACAGAACAAGTCTCACCGGACTAAAGTCAAGGTGTTGGCAGAGCTAGTTTCATCGGGATCTTATGAAGGAAGACCCATTCCCAGCCACTTTGCAGCTTCTAGGAACCACTGCATCCCTCAATGGCTTCTGGCTTGTTCTATCCAACCTTCTACTTCCTTTGCCATCAAACCCTGGTCCTCTTGCCTTCCTCTTCGCAGAACCTTGTGGTTACAGCTGACTCTGGGTAGGATAGACATCTAACATAATCACACTTTATAGTGCTGCTTTTCCTGTGGAGATGCGAAGAAACAAAATCTATTCACCAACAGGCCAAAGAAATGATTCTATCCAAGTCCAGCTTAGTGAACCAAAGACTTTATTGAAGTTAGTTACAGTAGCCTGAGTAAGGAGTTTTTTGAGGTTCAAAAGCAACCTCTTCACTGAAAAGTCCCAACCTCAAATGGGTCGGGAGTCAACCATTTACGGGGAAAGCGGTATTAATAAGCATCATTGGAGTTCCACCTTCAGTCAACTTTTTACCTCCTCTGTATCATCCTCAAGACCACAGATAGCTGGGGACGAAAGGGGAGTAATGACTGGAATCTCAGCAAAGGTCTGGAGATCCTCTGCCCCCCGGTATAAGAGAAGGATGTGCTGGTTGGGTTTGTGCAACTTGATACAAAACTGCCTGGAAAGAAGGAACCTCAGTTGAGGAATTTCCTCCATCATATTGGCCTGTGGGCACGTCTATGGGGCATTTTCTTAATTACTAGTTGATATAGGAGGGCCCAGCCTCCTGTAATCAGTGTCATCCTTGGGCAGGTGAACCTGAGCTATATAGAAATGGTAGCTGAGCAAGCCAGAGGAATCGAGCCAGTAAACAGCATTCTTTCATGGTCTCTCCTTCAGTTCCTGCCATCCGGTTCCTGTCTTGGGTTCCTGGCCTGACTTCTCTTGATGACTGATTATGACCTGGAAGTTGTAATTTCACCCCCAAGTTATTTTTGGTCTTGGTGTTTATCACAGCAAGAGAAACCAAATTAGGACAAATGTTAACAGCTCCAGTACCATAACCAAAGACCTAAGTTATCTCTGTATTGTTTTGCTTACTGCATTACCAAGACAACTAGACCAAGATATTCTATCAGCTACCACAGCAGTCTCTGCTCTTTTATGGCTGATGGAAATGACAGGCATGGGGGACATGACAGCATCACATCATTGCTACACAGTCAGTCTCCTTGATAGTGAAAGGTAGCACATTCCTTCACACATTCCATAGACTCAGATCCAGGCATCCTTTTTTGAAGGGCCATTATTCAACACACTGTAGTTGGTATGAAACAAAAACCAATACAAATGAAGTATATGACATATTTATAGTCTTTTGAAAGTCTAATATTATAAACATCTTCAGTGTTAAAGAAGACAGAATCACGATTATGGCAGAGGAGCCAAACAGGAAACAGGGGCCAATCCTCCCTGGGACTTGGTGCTCTGTTATTCTGTTACCACTCTGAACACCTCCTTGGGGCAGTGTTACTTTTCTTCTATCTTACTATTACTCAAATATAGCTATTTATAGAAAAATGAACATCTAATGTTGATAAAAAGCAAATTTCAGGACTCAAAAGGTCTTCTCAGAACTCCTTACATAATTTTCTTTATTTGGAGCTAATTCCTGGGTTTGCCTGAGAAGAACACTACTACTAAGAAGTAGGCCAGATCCATAGCCTGGGAGAGACAGAGATGCCAGGTTTTGAGATGCGCCTCGGTGCTCACTATATCGCTCCTGAATGTCTGACATGAGCCTGTGCTGATTCATCCATCAAATTTCATGACTTGGTGAGAGACACATTGTGATATGTGTCAATCAGTTCAGTGCCTACTTCCTCCCCTCACCGATCTCCAGTTGCCTGTCAGGTTCAGAAAACCTGTTATTAATATTAACACTATTACCTAACATCTATTGACACCACAGGTTACACTCGTTTTATGGATGTTCCATTCCCTGGAGCCTCTGAGACCTCAGCAAGAGACGATGGGCAGGGCAAGTTCATGGAGTTTCGCCTCTGAGAGAATTCTGTGTCCTTCACATCAGCTTCACTGTTAGATCCCAAACACTTGAACACATCTTACTGCAAGAGAGGCTTGGAAATGCGGGATGGTTTTGCATGCAGGGAGAGCATGGGAAAGATTTTAAAGAACAAATACTAATTGTCCCCACTGTGCATTTCTCATTGATTTCGGTGACTCCTTCCAGCACCTGCATGAGGTGAGTGAAACACTTGGGTCTCCAAGAGATCAGTGAACTCCCCTTGGCCCTGCAAGTCTCTCTCACTCCTAAGGTAGTGCTATGCTCTTAATCAATGCTTCCTCAAGCAAAGAGAAGATTGCCACCTCACTATGCCACATGAATCTCCTGCAATGATTTTGCTTGGAGGCCTGGGACTGTTAGTCTGTATATCTTAGCCTCCTTTGCCTTAAGATGGAGTTCAATGCCTGGTGTCTAGTGATGTAACGCTAGTGAAAGCAGCCAACTAGCGTCTGCTGCCGGAGTTTAGTGGAAAGAGACCAAGAGTGACACAATATGTCTATAGCATACTGAGCCACAGCCCCCCACCTGCCCCCCGCAACTAAAATCCAACCTGGTATTCAGTGTCAATGGTGAGATGGGGCCTGGCCTCTGGAAACCACCACCTCAAAAAATCTTCAAGGTTGACATGAATTGCTGCAGTTAAGCGGTACAGGGGGTTCTTTTTTTTTTCTTTCAATGCAAAAGGCAAAGTGCCAAAGTATTTAACTTATGATGGAAATTGAAATTATTACTCTAATAAAAACCAATCCTTTGGAAACAATCAGAATGTAAGTCAAATCAAGAGTCAGCCTCAACCAGAACAGCAGGAGGCAGGGGCCATGGAGCCCAAGGACATCAGGCAGATGGGCCACGCTTGCCTTCGATGCCACTTGATTTAAGCTCATGTGCCAGAATGAACACTCTTCTGGCAAAATGGATAATCTTCATTATGATTCTCAAGTTGTTTTATGACAACACAGATTAAAAAATAAGATGCTTGGGCTGAAAGAGGTCTCAGTGGCTAAGAGTGCTTCCTCCAAAATTATGAGGACTAGAGTTTGGATCTCAACACCTACTTAGCAATCGAAGTGTTACCCACAAACACCTGCAACTCCAACTCTGAGAGAAGTGGGGCCAGGGTTATTGCTGTGGTTTATGCACAGGAACCCCAGGTTCAAAAAGAGACCCTGCTTCAGGAGAACAAGTGGAGAGAAGTGGAAGTCACCCAAAGGCCTCTTCTGGACTCTGTGTGCACAAACAGGCACACATACCTGTCCACACATATGCACAAGAATTCACACATACATACACACATACATGAATAAACAGGTCTTTAAAACATAAAATGCTTCTTGTATTAGAAGAATGTGCTCTTTTCCAGCAGCTAATGTTCACCTTCTCGATATGAAGTCAAGGCACCTTTGCATGACAGTGGATTTGGGAAGAAGGTTTAAGATTTTGCTCTGCTGTTTTCTAGCTGAGTGATGCTATGAAGATTGCTCTTTAAGTCACTTTTATTATACCTTCTGAAATGGGTACAAAAGTTCAGTGTAACTGACAGAATAGTAAAAATTAAATGATGCTATTGTGTAAAGAAATTAGCTTAGAGTCTGGTGCCAAGGTAACCAGGTGCCAGCCCTCATCCATACACCCACCATCCTTGCTCGGACTTCTAAAGATCGGGGAGGAAATTCTGTGCTGAGGCCAGATGCAGAACTTTACTGAAAAGACTTCACTGTGGTTCCAAACACTCACTCAGTTCCAACTTTGCTCCCTGTAGTGCTGTTAGTCAACTCCGACACAAACTAAAGTCATCGGGAAGAGGGGATCTCAACTGAGGAACTTCCTCCCTCAGACTGGCCTGAGGCCATGTACGTATGTAAGACATTTTTCTTCTTAAAAATAGTTTATTTATTCTTTTTGTTTTTTATGTGTATGAGTGTATTGTCTGTATGTGTGTATGTGTACCCATGCTGTGCAATGTTCATGGAGTTCAGAGGGCATCAGATTCCCTGGAACTGGAGTTAGGACAGTTGTTAGCCACCATGTGGGTGCTTGGAATCAAACCTGGGTCCTCTGCAAAAGCAGTCAGTGCTCTTAACTGCTGAGCCAACTCTCCAGCGTTTTCTTGATTGCTGATTTATACAGGAGGGTCCAGCCCAGTGTAGGCTGCCCCTGGGCAGGTGGGCCCCGGGGCATGTGAAAAGGTTGACTAGGTAAGCCAGGGAAGCAAGCCAGTAAGCATAGTGTTTCTCCACGGTCTCTGCTTCAGTTACTGCCTCCACGTTCCCACCTTGAATTCCTGCTCTGACTTCCCTCAGTGATAAACTGAAACCTAGAAGTGTAAGATGAAATAAACCTCTTTCCTCCCCAAGTTGGTTACTGTCAGTGTTTTATCACGGCAGCAGAAAGCTTACTAAGACACCTGGCCGTAGTAACCAACACCCTGGAGGTGCAGCTCACCTGTATGAAATGGAGATAAGATTCTGCTGTGGCACTTTCTCTCAAGGCAGCCCTGAGGAGTGAATGTGTGTTAGACTGCCATAGTTTAAAGACTGAATGTTATTATTGACCAGATGAGTTTCTGACTCAACTCGCCCCTGTCTCAACCTCATCCTCCTGCAAAAAGGAGGTAAGTTACCATCAGGGTGCAAGAAGCATGGGGGAGTGCATGATCTTGTCTGCTTTACTGATGGCTGTGACCCTATCACAGATGACACAGTAGGCATCCAACAAGCGTTTGTTGGAGGAATGAATAATGGCCCCCATTGAACAGGATTGCCGACTGGTGCCTTAGTGGGATTTTATCCATAAAGAGGATGGAAGCTGGGTGCATTGGTGCATGCCTTTAAGCCTAGCACTCGAGAGACAGAGGCAGGTGGATCTCAAGAGTTTGAGCCGTGGTATGCAAACAGGAAGTACTGTTACAACTCTAGCAGCAAACTTTGTGCAAGAGAGACACAATTCACTCTCAATGCACACAGTGAATGCTTCAGGTCCAGGTCTGCAGAGTAAGGATTAATCATGGGTGTCTAGTCAAGGGAGACCAGAGGAATTGCTCCTTCTTAGACTGTTCTCTACTCCATGACTTGCTGGTCTCTCTAGGCATTGCAAGAACTTGATGTTCACGTCGTGTGCAGATCCTTGTGTTTCTTTGCCAGTTAAGTACCTATGAATGACCTGATCATGACCCCTCCAAAGCATCTTCTAAAAACTGAATACCCCATGATGATGAGCCATTTTAGTTTCTATTCTGCTACTCACTCATGATAAGTAGATCCTCCTTTTCCACTAGCAATTTTGATTTTTAACTTACTCTCCATCCTGTCTTACTGTAGTCCTTCTAGATCCTTTTAGGTGGATATTTCAACTCAGGCCTGAGTGTTCTTCAAGTAGTTGCTTTTTCCTGGAGGAGCCTGTGGTGCCAGGCTCCCACTCACACTGAAGCTCTGGAAGTTTCTTGGAATGAGCAATCTGTGAACTACAGCCTGCCAGAATTGAAGCTGGTAGGATGTGACTTTCGGGACCAGAGACCTCACTGTGCATCCATGAGTAAAAAAACCACCTGGAAACGAGTTCTCCAATGAAAAAGCTGAGCCAGGGCATGGTGAATAACGAATTACTTCTGCAGGGACATGAGCTTTTGTATCCAGCTGCGCCTAAAGTACGATTTATCCTTAGGTGATTAAGGCACGGAAACCAAGAGGCTTTTCTGTGGTTTCCTTTTTCTATCAACTGGTTGGGGCTGCCTTATCCATCATTTGTGATTAAAAGTACTGATTGTCATACTGCCCACTGCAGTCATTTATTCTGTGGACCTGACTCTGCTTCCAAAAGCCAAAGGTTAGTGCAAATGTTTCCTAGGAAAAACCAATTATGTGCAATAGAATGTGCAGAGCCTACAGCCACAGGCTACCACTCTTCTTTCTCTCCCTGCCCTTGGGCTGCCCTGGCCTTCTTCCTAATGTCTTGGGACACCATCCTGAGTATGATTCTCTAGAAACCGCCAGTCCTTGTTTGTGAACTCAGTCCATTAACTTTAGCTTCTGAGGAAAGGGAGAGTTTGTTTGTTTGTCATTTATTATAATTGATTTGTTTCTCCCTAACTGTGTACTCGATCTCGATTCCCTTGGCCGTAGGCAGCAAATCCAGGGCTGAGAGCTCCAGGAAGCCTATTAAAATTGGCACATCACTTGTCATGTGGAGGAGCATGAATCCGGGTGGCTATGGAGATGATGAAGGCGTTGGAAAGAGTGAGGAGGTTCTGGGGTAGTTTTGCTGGGAGAGGTCTGAAGAGGTCTTAAGGCAGTCAAGAAGAAATGGATGGTATCATGCAGAAGTCATTGGTCTTATGACAACACCAGATACGGGGATGTGTGGTCATAGCCACCAAGGTGCTCTGGTGGTCCCCACTGACCCTACGCACAGCCTAGGATTCAAATCTTCTTAAGTATTTTTCCATTCTGAGGGACAGGGACTGGATGTAAGTAAAATTGTGGAAAAAGCCAGTAATGAGCCTTAATGTGTGGTTTCCTACCTCCCTCGGGCACCAAACGATGCTCTTGTCTCCCTGCCTGGTGCCTTCTGCCATCTGCTCTTCAATGTCAGGCTTCTGGGCTTCAGGACTAACCATTCCTACCTCAAACCAATTCATCTTTGTTTCCACACACTGTTGCTGAAGAAGTCAATGGCATGCACATCAACATGGCAACCTTTGTGGGTGCCCTCTATACATGATCCCTAACATGGGTTTTCAGACAGTATAGAAGGTTCTCAAATTACATCATCATTCTACCTTACAGCACAGAAAACTCTATCTCCTCTGAGAGAACTGCAACTGGGATCTCTGGAACAATAGCCCCTGCAGTCTGTGTGCATTTGTACTTGACTATCATTCACACCTTGAGCTTGTGAGCTCCTTTCCTTCTTCACTCTTCCGGGGAGCTAAATAAGCCTGTGGCTCTCCTGGTGCCATTATGCATATGAGATGTCCGGTGATAGAGATGCACAGTCACTTCTCAAGGTTAAGTAGCTGTGATAAAGTAGGATCAGGACTCACATTCAGAATGCTGGAGACCTATTCCAGCACAGCTGTGTAAGGTCACCATAACTGGTGATGTCCACACTTTGTGGTACCTAAGGAAACTTAGCAACGTAATATGTCAGACTGTCGGGAGTTCCAGCAGCATCTCCGCTTCCTGAAATTTCACGATGAAGAGTTCAGGGATGAACCAGGCAGAAAACAGATGTCTGAAGCTTCAGCTCACCCACCCCAGCTTCCTCTTGAGCAGATGTTCTCACTGAAGCTTGGAGAGACAGCAGGAACCATCTCCAACATGCTAGTGTAATAATCTGAGTGAAGACACCCTGGCATCTGAAGATGCTAGGATGTGCATGCCGTCCTCCTGAATTTGTAATCAGAGGGCACTGCAAATAGTCATAACATGAGTAAAAGTCTAGGGGGAAAAGACAGTGAGGATAAGATAACAGAGAAAACACCAAACAAGAAAAGTGCCAACAGCACTGTGTGATTTCACCCTACTGAGCATCCTCACTCTTGAAATGACTTGCGATACCCAGGGAAGACTTCAGGTGAGCCACACTTGCTGAAAATGTCCAGGGACATCGGATAAACGTGCTAAGTGGGCTCTGACACCCCACCTTTTCTTTTCGCCCTCATCCCCTTCAGTATTAAAATCGAGGCATTGACTGTTAGGTATATTTTTCTGCAGGATAGAGTGGAATATCGCAAAGCGCATTTGGAAGCAGGCTAAATCATGATTGACAAAACGAAATTTGTTAGTACAATGGTTTGAGGCACTTGACAGAAATTTTTGTCAACAGTGTAGATTAAGGGATTCAAAAAAATGAAATTTGCAGATGAAATGGCTTTGATGTTTCTCATGAAAAGCATTTTGTTGACAGACTGGATCAGAGTGAAAAAACGTGCATTTTCTCAATGCGTGCGTTTTAAGTCTTTGACAAAACACGTATTAGCCTGCTGCTTTCGCTCATTTGTCATCTACTCCATTGGCTTTACCTTTAGCCACAAAAGGGGCTTGAGCATAAGTAGAAAGAGAATTTTTTAAAACCTCATAGCATCTCACATTGGGCCCCACGATCATAAGGTATGGACATATCATTTTTTTCAAGTGTTTATTGACTGGTTTTCAAACACATTCTTTGATTCCCTGTTTAGCAATTCTTCCAAGAATCTTGCCCACTAGAAATGATCTTCTGGGAGTGGAAAGATGGCTCAGTGGTTAAGAGCACTGCCTGTTCTTGCCAGAGGACCTAATTCAGTTCCCAGCACCCACCTGACCTTTTCTACTCCAGTGCCAGGGGATCTGATGCCCTCTTCTGGCCTCCATGGGCATTTCACACATGTGGTACATACATGCAGGCAAAACACCCATGCACATAAAAATATAAATAAATAAGGTCTTTTGGTATTAATCAAGTTAATATGGCGGCATAAGTAGGAAAAATCAAAACAGGATTCTAAGCCAGTGGTTCTCGGAGTGTGGCTCACAGACTAGCGGCATCTTCTGGGACAGTGTTCAAAATGCAAGCTCTCAAGCCTAGGCTACATGGAGGTAGGGCGTAATCATCTGCCTTTCTCCAAACTACTCGATTATTTAGCATATGCCAAAGCTTAAGAGTTACTGATGAGAAATAGCCAAAAATAAAAAAGGATTAATTCACATAACTGTAAAGCTAATAGATATGTGAAGCTTCAAGAGTGATTGTATCCAAGAGTTCAAGCACCACTGAGTTCCTAGTGCCTATTTCTCTCCCTTCCCCTAGGAGGACTACATTCCTTGGTAAGCTCTCTCTTTGTCATGACAATATGTCACCAGCTCCAGGATAGCTTACCATCTCTTTGATGACCCAGGAAAAACAGAGCATCCTTCCCCTGAAGGCATCTACAAAAGTCTCAAAATAGACCTCCATTTGCCATGACTGGTCCAGCTCAGCTTTGTACCTCTGTTAGAAGTCAACATCAGACTCCAAGTCACAGGCTCATCATTTACATATTAGGGGTGTTTTCAACTCTTAAGTCACAGGAAAAAGAAACGATCAGACATTGTTGACCCTAGAAAATTCACTGTGGACTCAGGAGGTGAAGAGAAAGTATACTAGCCAGGAAAAAACAAATAGACATGAGAAGAACCTCCCCTAGCTTCTAATGATGAAAGTGACAGTAACTTACAAACACACAGTCTTCTAAATACTGGAAAAGGAGCCCTATATCTTTAATACCACTTCTTCGGGTCCTCTCTGGCGACTTGGCTAATGCAAAGAGTCAAAGAGTGTAATAGTTCCTATACGTTTAATCCAGAAGCCACTAGCAAGAGCAAAAAGAATCCTTAGCACAGCCTAATGCTCTTAAATACTGAGGGTCCCTTAAGAGGACTGAGGGGAGGAGCCTGAGGCTAGTCCTTGACGAGCACCAGACTCTTTACAGACAGGGACAGGTGGCCATCTTTGACTCTGCTATATTCCCTGCGACATCTGCCCCCACAGAGCCTCATATTCCCCTGCAGTTCACAGAGGAGTTTGTTTTGCAGAGGAATAAAGAACTCATGTACACAGTCGGTCTTTCATCTTCAAACCATGGCTTCAACTTTGAGCTGTCACACATGTGCCATCTCAGCAGCCCAAATTCAGTGTTTTACAAAAGCAAAAGAAGAAAGAAAACTTTATCCATTCCGCACACCATCATCTCTGCCCTGAACAAGAACATGGTTTTCTGTTTGGGAACAAATGAAAATACTCAGCCAGTAATCTCATTCTGACTGGAGAATTGCTATCAAGAACAAACATCTTGTCAAATGCCTTTCACGCGGCTGGCTGCGGTCTGACTCGTTTCTGTGCACCCCATCTTCAACACCAGGATCTCTTCAGGGGCTGCAGCCATGTTTAATTCTGCTCCCGGGCTTCCAGTCCTGATTGATGAACATAAATGAATAGAGCTGAAAGGCGTGGGGAATCATTCCTGTCTTCCTCCACGTTCATTGTCTGCGGCTAGATAGCACGGCTACAGCATGTGCTTGACTCTTTTCTGATTTCTGTGAGCGAACATTTGAAGAGATTCTTCTTTAAGAGCTGCCGCATGCCCCTAAGGGTGCAAGGTTAGCTCGGAAGATGACCTTTGAGACAGTTCCACCCCCAGCTTCCTCTCACGGCCACTAGAGGGCATCAGAGAACACGGTGCTGGCTCCAGGGCCATTTTATCCAGCATTTGTCTCAAGCTTTCCAGTTCTCTCTGTTTTCCCAGCTTTCACCTTTTGTTAACTTTTGGCTTTACAAAAACAAGTTTCAGCACAGGACAGCCTGCCTTGTTTTAGAACAAGGATAAGCATTCCTTTCGCTTTTTTTTTCTCTCTGCCTTACCATGTGATTCCTCGGGAAAATAATTTTATCGACGAGCCAAATCATTCAAAGTTTACAAGATGTACTTTTTAATGACCTCTCCTTTAAAAAGAAAAATAAAATGCAGTCTTATCTACCTACATTAGGCCAGAGCTTTTCCTTCTGAGAGCCTTTTCTGTAAGATCTTTAGCTGATCTGTTCTATCACTCCCTCCAGCCGCCATTCTTCTGATTCAAAATCCAGTCTGGGAAAGAATTCTCATTGGAAGAATAATTAAAGTAGATGAACAAGTCCTTCAGCCCCAGTTAATCCCAGTAAGCCTAATTCAGCTTCTATAGATTGAAGGATAAAAGTGCTCTCTATCAGTGTTGTCTGTGGCTGGACTGAGCCCACTCCAAGAAATCACTCACCAGATAAATACAAGGTCAAGGAGACCAAGTTTCTACATAAGTAAGATTTAATTTGGTTTCACTTTGATCCAATTGCACAGGTCGAGGAATAACTGCCAAACACAACAACAACAAAGAAACTACTTAAAGCTAAATTTCAGAATGTGCCAACACCCGAATCCTTGCCTTCATGCGAAACTTTTCTTGAACCTGCAGAAAGTACCTTCAATTTGGCATACAATTTAAAAGAGCCTTTTAAGATGGCAATTGACCATTCCAATCACTATTAAAATTAATTTATCCTGTCTGAGAAGATGCCTCATCGTGAGGTCCTGAGTTTGGATCCCCAGCCTCACAGAAAGCCAGGCGCAGTAGCTTGTTGTCTGTCATCCCAGTGATCTTACTGAAAGATAAAAGGTGGAAAGTGGAATCCCTGGAAGGTTGAGGGCCGGCTAGCTTGACCTGGGCGGTGGTGAATAAGAGACCCTGACTCAGATAAGTAGAATGTGAGGACCAACATCTGAGGTTGATCTCTGACCTACATGTGCTCTGTATGACATGGATGTCCTTCCCCCAACACGTCATTCATACACATACAAAAATTGATAAAAATAAAAATCAGTAATTCAATTTTTAGAAATCTACCCTACATAAATCCATATATGCATAATATAAAAATACCCATTGCAACATTATTTATTTCAACTGATAATTAGAAATAACCTCAGTATTCATCAATAAGGGATTTTTATTTCATATACTCTGATGTAGCCACACTGCAAAATACCATATAACTGGAAAAAAAAAAAAAAGAAAAAGAAAGAAAAAAGAAGACCCAAGGGTGAAAATGATGATATCACAATTGCCTGGCATGCATATTGCCCTGGGCTCGATACCCCAGGCCAGAAAGAAAATAGAATTTTATATATATATTTGATGGAAGGGTAGCTGAAAAACACTGGTAGCACTGTATTAAAAATTCAATGTAAACACTTCTTCATTTCCAAAACACATGGGTATGTGTGTAAATTTATGCAAACAGAGATTTCTATTTACTATTTCTATTAAGAGAACTGGTTTGGAGGAAACGTAAAACTGAGACGTGCATTAAAAGGTGGCAGTTTTACTGCGTTCTGGTCTTACTTTGTGCAATTCCTTTGTAAAGAGTCTATAAGCTGCTTGCACAAGTGGGCTCCAATCAGCCAGTGTCAAGCTTGCTCACTTGTGATCTGTTATTCACTAATGTTGTGTTCGCTTCAGGCACTATCTGGAATTTGGCCCTTCATGCCTCAAGGATAAAACAAGAGCTTCAAGGTGCCGATGTTTAGAAACTAACACAGCTCTGCTAAACGTAAACAAACACAGCACATAGAAAAGTTGAGTGGCCATGGTTCCCAAGTTGTAAAATCAATTATTAGCCCTCACTACCAGCCCTGCCCGTTATCCCACAGAAAACGAAGTCTTGGCATTGCAAAGAGAGTCTAGAAGTTTGCTCAGTGCTCCTCGTTCCAAAATGAAGAAACAGAAGTCCAACAGGTCGTGTGATTTCATAGTCTGCAGAGAGGGCAGGAGGGTCTCTGGTCCCCTGAACACATCATAGAATAATTGTGTTCTTTATCATCCACGACTGGGGTATTTGTAACCATGAGAGGCAGAGTAATGCACAGAGACTCGGCGATTCATGAAGATGGCAGCCCGCCTCTCCCCACTGTGCGGCCTTGCTGAGATGCTGTCTCTTGCAGAAGTCGTTCTAAAGAGAAATCGTTCCATGTTTTCCTACTTAAATATTCATTAACAATCCTTTTATATTTCTAAAGATTTATTTTATTATTTAGTGTGGGCAGGGTGCTCACAGAGGCCAGAATAAGGCACTGGATTCCTGGAGTTGGAGTTGTAAGGTGGCCAACATGGGCGCGAGGATCTGAACTCTGGTCCTCTCTGTCAGAGCAGTAAATATTCTTAACCCCTGAGCCAAATCCTCCAGTTCCATTAACAATTATGTTTTCATCTTCTTGTCTCCTCAGAAGAATGAAGCTATCTAGCAAATAATCAGTCCCATGAGAAATAGATCCAAAATAGACAAGCCTTCTCCTCTGACTACAATCCCAGAGCCCCTGTGAGAGGATGTAAATACTGGCTTTGGCATCCCTGTCTATCTTGATAGGGCTTGCCAGACTTAGCAAAATCCAGGACCTCTAGTTCAATTTGATTTTTTCAGATTAATGTACAATAATAAGGACCGTCTCATATTAAAAATGTATCATATATTTATCAGAATTCAAGTGTAACTGGGCTCCCCCTGTTAGTTGATGACCTTGCTACTGATCTGACTTCTTCCTTACTTTTAAGTCCAGAACATGTTGATGGTTCATCTGTTGGCCTTTTAGAGCTAGACATTGGCCAGATATGGTGACACACACCCATATAAAAGCATTCAGGATACTGAGTCAGGAGGATGATGAATTTCAAAGCCAACCTTGATTATAAACTGCATAGCAAGACACTGTCTCAAAACAGCTTAAAAACAAACACGTAAATAAATAATAGAAGATTGGTACCTAAATGAGAGAGGCCACAGAAGGACCATTCGAACAGCCAGTTGAAATTTTTCTTCAGAAGCTATATCCGAGGGCCTGTGGGAGCCACCTTCCACTGAATTCTCCTTTGTTCTTCAAAAAAGACAAGGATGCCTTCCTCACAAATCCGTCATGATTGGATCTTCCAACCCCGAGTCCCACTGTCGCCCTGTTCTCCATGCACAACCCACCCCAGCCCAGCCTTCTCTTATTCCTTAGACCTCTTCAGGGAACTGGACTTTGTCGAGGCTCTCCTTACCCTGTGGACACCCTACTTACCTTATCTGTGTTCTGGACGAGCAGCTCACCCATTGCAGGCTCTCTAGTCCGTTTACTAACCTACTTTCTGAACATCAGTGATGACAACCTGACCTTTCAAGCTGTGCTTTTTATTTCCTTGTTGTCTGTCTTCTCCCCCGGGATGGATGCTCCATGGAACAAAGAAATATGTCATCCTTAACCACCGTCATGCACCCAAGTTCTAGAAGACTGCTCGGTGCTTACAAATAGTTAGAGAACAAAGGAATGTATGGAAACCCTCTGTATTGGTTTGCTTTTCTGTTGCTGTGATAAAACACTGACCAAAACACCTTGAAAGAGGAAAAGGTTTATTTCCCCATTCAACTTATAGTCCATCATGGAAGGAAGCCATGCAGGAGCTCAAGGCAGAAACTTGGAGGCAGGGACTGAAGCAGAGACTGTGGAGGAATGCAGCTTTCTGGCTTGCTTCATCTGACTTGCTCGGCTAGCTTTCTTATACAACCAGATCCAGCTGCCTAGGGATGCCAACGCCCACAGTGCGCTGGTCCCTACCACATCATTCAGTAATTAAGAAAATGTCCCCACAGATATGTCTACAGGTCAGTCTGCTACAGGAGGTTCCCGGGTGTGTCAAGTGGACAACTGAGGCCATCCAGCACAGTCACCTCCACCCAAAAGCCTTTCTCAACTATTCTCAGAAAAATTTAATGAGCCAGTCCTTGACACACCCACAGGCCACTGCTCCTCTTCTTCCAGACATATGTTCAACAAATCCTTACTGAGTATCATAAGAAAGAGTTCAGCACACAGTGCAACATAGTCCCACTCTTCTCACTCCTTGAATGAAGATGACATATTCACACATCTAACAGGTATGACAATTAGGACAGAGTCAGAGGTGCTTATCAAATGAGTCCACACATACTAGATGTGTACAGACATGTAGTTTAAGAACCACTGTTTATTCTCTCTCTTTGTTGTACTTGAGATCACATATTGTAAAGTTGCTTTTATAATTGATGCTACTTTAAATTAAAAGCTCTGGTGTGAGTCACTCTGTGGGTAAAGGGAGTACTTTCATACATCCTACAAAGGTGGAGTCTTTTTAGAGGCTGTCCTGGCTCATCATAGAGTCATAGAGAGAGTCTGACAGTGTGGTATCCTCTGACATGGTAATTCTTCTCCTAGGATGCAGTCCTAAAGAAAGAAAAGGAAAGCAGAAGAGATTCCTGCTATCGGTGTTTATAAGAACTTCGGGGCAGAAATAATGTGACAAGTGTTCAGAGTAGAGCTATGCAATCGAGAAAGATGAGTTTTTGGAATATTAAGAAAGTCCAAAGACATTCAAAGTCTGCTATTAATCAAAAAGAGTGTCAAAGCACCTTATTTAGATGAGGAAAAAGACTGCACATTTGGGAAGTTGTCACAATGGAACCCATTATTTTATCCAGTTCATAAACACTAAAATTCCACTTGCATTTGAGGGAGTATCAGGGATAGCCTAGTAGAGACCTAAATTACATTATCAGGCACACAAAGTAATTATCCCATCATAAAATAAAAGAGCATTCATACATGTACACACGTGGACACAGAGATGAGATGTGTATGTAAACACAATGCTACCGGTACATAGATTTGAGTGTAGGATCATAGTGATTTTAAAACGTTCTTCACTTTTTTTAATATCTCAAGGTTTTTACAATGATAATAAATGTCTTCCAACACCAAGAGTGAACTCTAATATAGCCTATGGACTTCAGATGATGAGGATGTGTTATTGTGAGGCCGGGGAGAGAGCCGTATGTACTTTCTGCTCAGTCTTTCTGTAAACCTAAAAGTTATAGTGTTTTCTTTAAAAAAATACTCTGATAATAAGAAAAGATGGAACTAACTTTAAGGCAAACATTTAAATGCCTTGAGAATTGAAGATCAGGGTAAGACGAGTGATTTGAACACATTAGAAAGATTTGACTCCCAAAAGAGGGTGCCCTGACTTCTGAGAGAAGGATCCTGACTCCTAAGAAGGTACCCTGACTCCCAAACTTTGAAGTCCTAGGAAGCATCTGCTCACTTGATGTCCTAACCAGGAGAGTAGCCCCTGTGTTCCTAGGAGAAGGGAAAGATCTTACAGAATGTTCAGTTGTGCACACAGGTATACATCAGCCAAGTTCTCGCCCCTCCCACATACCTCCTTACTCATAAAGGAAACCATTCTCATGTCCCAGGAGATAATCCAGCCCAAGAACACCATGTCTCCTAGAACAGGGCTGATATTAAGCATTCTATTGTTTTCATAGTTAAAGAATACTGACAAAGTCAGGGCAAAGAATCTGGGGACAGATGTACTGTTACTGGCTACCAGTATAACTACCTTCTGTGGGTCTCATGTCAGCATCTATAAAATCAGACTGCAGAGCTTGAAGCGATCTGTTCCCAAATCCAGGTATACAACAGATTTTTAAAAATATGGGTCTAGGGGCTGAAGAGATGTCTTAGTGGTTCCGTATACTGGCTACTCTTGTGTAGGAATGGAGTTTGGTTCCAAGTACTCATACAGGGTGCCTCACAACTGCCTGTAACTTCAGTTCCAGGGAATCTGGTTCCCTCTTTCAGCCTCCACAGGCACTACATACATGTGGTACACTTACATACATGCACGCAAACACTCATACACATAAAATAAAAATAAATAGATTCTTTTAAAAGGAGGTTGTGGCTGGAGCTAGGGAGATGGCACAGTGGTTAAAAGCACTGGCTGCTCTTGCAGAAGAACCAGGTATGAATCTTAGCATCCACGTGGAAGAAAACCATTAGCTGTAACTACAGTTCCAGGGGATCTGCTGCCCTCTCTGACCTCCACATGCACTGCATGACACAGGTGCACTTAGACATATGCAGATAATACACTCATACACACAAAATGATAAGAAAATGAATTAAAAATATAGAAAAAGGTTGTGGATAGATTGAATCTAGGATTAGATTTACTCTTTAAATAGGAATACTGGGAGGTTGGAGTCTTGGATCTATGTTGAGGGATCCTTGGATGGTTGACTTGGATACAATAAACAAAAATGAGTTTGAGCACCAGTAGATTAAGAATATATCTCTGGTCTTTTTCTACTTACTAACAACCGTTAATTCAAAGGGATGCTCACAGGACCACAATCCCAAAGCTTGTGGCTCTTAAGTGGGCAAATGTTGGATGCAGCCTGGGGTGACTGACAAGGTAGACATTATAAGCACACTGCTATGAAGTTTAGAGGTTTCAGAAGAGATAAATATGCAGCAGATTACAATGATACCCTTTCTCTAAGATTTACAACACACTCCAGTCTTTGAGCTGATGAAAAATACCTCCTTATACTGGAAATAGATTTCAAAATTACCCAACTATGTTAATGTCTGAGGGAGAAGGGGCTTATTTGTAATTACATGAAAATACAAAGCTTCATTCCATGATCAACATCTCTGAACAGTTATTCAGATCAGACGTTCTCCAAGACAATATTGCAATAAGGATTCCAAAAGTCTTTGAATGTTACCTTGAATTATTCTGTGCAAGAAAGAACTCCGCATAAATATAGAAGTTGCCACCATAACTAAATGCACAGTGAAAATTAACTTAATAATAACGAACACAGATCTTTAGGAAAGAGTTTGTTCATCCCAGGGATTGCATACCATGCAGCTTCTGCAGGAAGGAAGGTGGGGATTCTTACCAGAGAGGCTCCCTCCCTACACAACACGAATCACTACAGTAGTCCAGCAGTGGTTCTTACAGCCCTGGTGACCTAGAGCATAGTGACTTCCAGAAGTGTTTCACTGGAAAACAATCAACTCTCTTTCACAAACTATTACTCTGCAGAGAGACAGGAGCCAATGACCAGAAAAGCCAGAAACCAGCCAAGTTAAATTACTACAATTGGCCACATCTCAAGTGAGGAGGAAATGAATCTGTTGTCACATTCCTACCATTTGAGACCTTATCCTGAGTTGTTGGCATTGCTTTCTGGTGGGTTCTAGAAGTGAGTGGGATTTGTGGCTATCATTCCTCAACTGTGCCGACTGACATCTTCCCACATGAATAAACGTGAAACATTTAAGTATGTCCTGTCTTGCATCTGGGGAAGTTCATACTTGAAATAAAGCATTAAACAATTGGGTTCTTTTTTAGATTCTAGCTCAGTGGCTACGTACACTGATTCATTAACTTACTGAGAATGTCTCTGACTCATACCCTATGTGTCAGGAAATATTTTAAGTCTCAGAGAAATAAAATAAAGAAGGGTCTGACTCCCATTGGTCTATAACTCCAGTCGAGGGAGGAAGCAATGGAAACATGTAAGGTATGTGTTGTTAATTATGTTTTTCAGAAGAAACTAATGAGTGATATTATAAAGGATGACTGAAGCTATTTTAGAAACAGAATCAGAAAGCCCTTTCTGAATACTGCAAATCCCCAGCTTTCCCATCTAACAAGTACCTATTCGCTATGGCCAGTTTTGAAAATGAGTGTTTCCCTCAAGATCCAATGCTGAAAACATGCCCAGAATCCACTGATCCCACCGTCATGTACAAACCAGATGCTTTTGCCAAACAAACCAACAAAACTGTTTGAATTTGTACTTGAGCACAAACAGGGAAAATATTCATTTGGACCCTAACTGAGGACTAATCAGTCATTATGCTCACAGAGTTACCTAATCAGTTACTGTATGGAAGATGAAATGCAAATCAGAAAATTAAATATTATAGAGTTTGCCTTTGAGGAATTTTCCATGTATTAAGAAACATGTCATTTATTGTGTGTAACATTTCTAGAGCAAACAATATCCACTCTGTATTTTACAATGTAATTCACCACAGTTCTACAAAGTTTGTGGTCTATTCCCATTTTCCATAGAAGAAAGTTTAGGTTTTATGGATTTATATTACTCATCTAAAGATACCTTCCACTGTAAGCAGCACAGTCTAGACAGAAATTCAAATTTCTGACCTGAATTATTATCCTTCTGTCACTTTTCTGTATTACCCCTAATAGAATAGCAAGAGAGGAGGGCTTGTCCTTCATGTGTTCCTGAAGCATAGAGCGTGGGAACAGCTGACGGACCTGCCCCCTCAGGGCAAGCCGTAGTTCTTCCTGAAAGAGGTCAAGCCACTGCACTATTGTAAGAATTTCACAGGACCGACAGTTATTCATCACACAATTGTGTATGGAGGTTGCCTCTCTACCACAACATTCTAAGCCATCACAGCTCCAGGGATGATGAGCATTTGATCCGAACTCAGGTTTCTCTCCTCTGACCTCAAGTTGCTGGGGAAGTTTTGTGCTGGTCTTCTTAATACCTGTCCATGGTCCATCTCCTCAGCTACAGCAAAAACGAGTGGGCAGAGGTCTGTGACAGAGTCTGTGACAAGCAGGAAAACCATGTTACGATCTCCCTTTTACATATCAGATATGGTCCAGCACACATGGTATGGCTCCTCAGTGACTCAGCTAGAGCCAGAACCACACCTAGAAAACAATGGCTCCAGAGAGCCAGAGTACATTCAAGGCTCGAGATGCTCTACCTTCACAAATCCTCTCTCTTCTAACACACCACTGGCACTGAGAATTATCAGAGACACAGCAAGGCCCAAACTAGGGATCAAGAAGCTTGGGTTTGCAATCTGGCCATGCAGTTGCATAACTCTGAGGACTTATGTAATTCAACAAACATACGTTCATTCGGTGCCCACTGTGTGTGCTTATGAACACACACACACACACACACACACACACACACACATGTATACACACATGAGGCCCTTCCAGGAAAAAAAAATTGTAACTATTAAACATGTTGCAGGCACCTGGCACTGAGCTAAGCATTACATATACGTATTATTTATCTTAATGACAAGTAACTTTTGTAGTGTTAACATAGAAAAGAGTGGTTTGCCCAAGGTTACGCAGGTGGTGAATAGAAGAGCCAAGATTGCTTCATTTCTTCTGGGAATACTTGTTCTTTGCATGAACTGGTACAGCTCTGGGATATGACAGCAAACAAGGGAGCCAGGACTCTAATCTCTGCTGCCTTGGAGCACCCATTTCTGGGCAGGAACCAGATAATAAACCAGTAAATTAATAAACGAACATGACACTCACCATTGTTTTAATCATCTCACCATCACTCAGATAGCAGTATCTGGGACACCCTTCTGTGACCACAGAGACCTTAAGGCAGGAATGACAAAGATGCAATATGCCAAGCTATTTTGCAGAACTTCCCAGCAGAAGGGACCACAAGTTTAGGATCCTAAAAAGAGAACAAACGATGTGGCAGAAAGAGGACTGTTATCTGTAGAAGGTAGATAGGGAGGCACAGGACATCTCAGATGGAGAGGCTGTAACCAGATCATCCAAAACCTACTGGCCCATAAAAATTAGGCTTTTACTCCAAGTGTAAAAAATACTGTAACCGTCAGCATTCTGTAACTGTTTTAACAACTGCCTTTGTCCTACCTGTTTCATTTTCAATAAACAAGTTGTCTGGCTCTTATTTCAAAAGAGAGACAGTATTCAAAATGTAAGAGAGAAGAAACAAATTTCTAAGAGACCAAGATGCTACACGCTACAATTAGTCTCATTTAGTTTAGACTTGCCTTGGAATGAGGCATTTAGTTAAAAGAAAATATGTCATAGCCTTTTAACCTACAATAAAGATGTACCTTAATTACTTCTGGGAACAGAAGTCTAGCATTATAGTTAAAAAACATACACACAATTAAGACTTGGAGTGTTTTTAGTAAACAAATATTTCGTTTTTCTTTGTAGACAGATAAAGAACCAGATAGGAGAGTTTTAAGCAAGCAGTGGGATGATGGAAACTGAAGGCCCTTCCAGTGGGGTCCCTGGCTGCTTGTGATAGATTGTCTCCAGGGCCCGTAGGAGTGAGCCCGAGGGGTAGGATTAATGTTTTGAATCCTGAGGGTCAGGCGTTCCTCTCTCCTTAAAGAGATTCAATTTGGTGAGGATATAGGTTGACATGAGAACCAAGTTTGAACACGTACAGGTAGACAGATGGCCCATTTTCCTTTCTCTCTGTAGCACACTCTTCCTAGGGCACATGAGGCAGAGCTTCATGGGGAAGGGGCATGTGATAAAACAAAGCAGCTTACTTCATGGCAGTCAGGAAGCAGAGAGAGAAAGTTCCCTGAGACCAAGTTGAACTTCAAAGACAGCCCCTCCCCCTGTGACTGAAACACCAGGTGGGCCCCACGACCTACAGTTTCTACCTCCCAAAATAGTGTCTATAACCAAGTGCGGACCAAGCACTCAACACATGAGCTCATGAGGCACATTTCATTCTCATGCTTTCTATGTTGTTAATGTGCATTAACTTACCGCATCTTCACAACAGGCTTGTGAATTATGTTCCAATACTGTCTCCTGTATAATGGGTTTTCCAAGGTTTTATAACGGTGGGGTCAGAATTTGACCTAGGAGTCTGCGACTCCAAAGTAAGCTATCACCCATCACAGAGGACAGCCTCTGTGATTTCTGATTGAATATCAGCTATTCGCCTAACATGAGTTCCCCCAAAGAGAATAAAGCTATAGCTACTTAGCACTTTATCGGGGAGAAAAGAAATGCACGCATGAAATGATTCCTATCAATTAAAGCCCTGAGCCCTAGGTGCTCCATGATCTAGAGTTGAGAGCAGTAAGAAACATATGTCTGAAAAGTCAAGGAGGTCTTTCCAGACAGGCTTTTCTTCAGGCAGCCTGGATAATAGAACTTTCCTAGGCCTCTCTGTCCTGGCATGTTGGTTTTTAAATATTTCCAGATTATTTAATACTTCTTCATTCAAGAGGTAAAGTTTAGCTCTCTCAATCAACAAGAGTTGGAGTCACCTATCAACATGAGTCAGTCACCTCAGTTCTAACAACTAAAATCTAGCATGAGAGAAGAGACAGTATATGACTTCTCTAATTAGGTCTTAAAAGGTGCTGGGGTTTTCTCCCTCACTAGTGAATAAATGGCTCTTGAGCAAGCCAAGGGTTTGTGGGAACACTTAAGCAGCCTATGTAGAAACCCACAAAGTAAGGGGCAGAAGCCTCCTGTCAATCACCTGCAAGGAATGGCGATCTCTTGGCCACACAGCTATCCTTTTGAAAGCATTTGATGCTTTCCCCAGGTTGACATCAAATCATTTGTTGACTAATGCCACCTTGACTATATCCTCAGGATCAATCTCTTGCCAGATCCACCTTTCAGAGCTACTCCCAAATTCCTGGCCCTACAGAAACTGTGTGATACAAACATCTGCTGTTATCAGCTGTGAAGTTGGCAGTAACTGGTTACACAACAGAAGATAATTAATCCAGATCATGATGCCTATGCATACTGAATGGATATGAAAAGTAAAGATGGGGAATAAAATAAATGACCAATTTCACATTTTCAAGCACTTGTTCTAATTCCCTGAGACCTAGAAGTAACAGGTTAGGCTGTATTTAAAGGGAGAAAAACAATTTCTTCAAGTTAATAACCAGGAGACAAGTTCCTGAAAACTCAGTTAGTAAATTCAGCAAGCAACTGTTTAGGATCACTAAGTACTATCAAGAGTGGTAAATACTAACTAATCTTTCCCTGGAGGGACTCAAGTAGCCCCAGAATAGAAATATTCCTCCGCATTGTACCCAAGGGCAGTGGAAAAACCCAGGCTTCTCACATGGGATCTGACTTTGTAATTACAATTCAGTTGGCAATCATTAAGCTCATACCCTGGCCCTCAGGTTCCAGATAAGCATCTACCTATATGCACACATACACCAGGAGCAGAGTAGGTTTCATTACCAGGGCTGTGCCCTTCATCTGGGTCACCCGTTATAGAAACATCCAGCACACTATGATCTCAAAGAAATTATTGCCCTTTGTGGTTCTAAATAGGGCCACATTATTTTCTACAAGTGTCAATTTTCCCCTGCAATATTACATTTTCCAACATTTAGTTTTCTAGCATTCTGCCATGACTATCTGTGTAGATTAGAAAGGTTCTTAACTGTTATCTGTAATAGATTTTGCCTGTAGCAAAATTCATGCAGGCATAATAGAAGAACAAAGTGTACTCTGATGAAATTGCACCCATAATTTCCAGATGCTTGACATTTATTGCTTATTGCTATTAGAATTCAAGTGCCTATTTGTTTTGTACTTTGCTTTTATTCTTGCATCACAACATATAATGGAAAAAAGATATTTTAAATGTTGGGTTAAGTATCACAGATCAACATGAGGTACTAACATAATCAATACTACTTAAACATACTCCTAGGCAATTAATTTTTAAAGAATCAAATTGTTGAACCTCACTGAAATTCATAATGATACTGGAAAGGTTGTAACATTCTTTATTGTTTAATTAAAAGCAATATTTAGCACTCAGACGCTTAACTGTAAAGACATCACAATGTGAAAGGCTTTCTTTATCCTTATGGGGAGGGAGGTACAACTGACGCTTTACAGTGTGCTTTTGATTACCAAATGTGAATTGCCAGCATTTACTTATCACAATAATAGAAACAATCAAATGAAAGGCATCAATGGTAGTTGATTAGTTGATAGCCGGACAAATACCAGTAACTAAATGAAGAAAACAGGTCAACTCTGTGGCTCCCATGGTACTAAGGCTGAATCTGGAATAAAGCACAGATTTAAACATGCGGTTTCAGGGAATGATACAGGAAAAAGCTTCCATAGGACAGAGAGAGGATGCTGAAGCAATAACAACAAACAGAAAATTCTACTGACAGATCCAAGCTTTAAAGAAGAAAATACCTAGGTATGGTGACACCAGACTTTAATATCAAGGAGGCAGAGGCAGACAGATCTCTGAGATCAAGGCCAGCCTGGTCTGTATAGCAAGTTCCAGGCCAGCTGGAGGTACAGGGGGCCCTTGAAACGAAAAGAAGAACCCCAGCATTTTCCAGTCTCTGGGTTTAGACCTAGACCTGCTCAAACCACAGGTGGGTGGATGATGTTGGAAATCCAGGCTACCACACAGATGCTGCCCCAATGGTAAAATGATGCGTAGGCTCAGAAGACACAAAAGAGTAGGTAGAAGGAGTGTGCTTTGCCATCCTTCCAAGTTCATGGACCAATTAGGGTGAATTAAAGAATGTCAAGGGTGCTGGAATGGACAACTGGGCTCCGACTTTTACTGATTTCCTTCCACAAACTCCACATTGCAAAGAATTGTTTCCTACACAACATCAACTCAGGAATTGCCTATGTGGTACTTATATAGCCAAATACACATTTGTACAGTGCTAAGATTGAACCCAGGGCCTTGGGCATACAAGACAAGTACTATCCCACTGAGCTATCCTTCCAGTCCAAGTTACACAGCTTCTATTACCCTTTTTACAATGTTGAAAGAAGCTTATGGGCTCCATGGCTGGTGCTTAGATCTCAGCCTGATCCTTTCATTCTGTTGTTGAAGAAATGATGTCTTCTTCCCTGATACTGGCGACTGTTGGAATTGCCTCCACAGACAGCAGTTCCATACAGGAAGCCATACAGGTGCACAAACCCAGCTTCTGAAGGCAGCTCCAAAAGTGTGCTCTTTCTATGCGGAGAGAGCCACAGCATCAGAAGCTACCAATAACTCTGCCTCCCTGGCCCAGGATCCTGTTCAAACTAGATTTCTTAGCAACTGTTCCCAGAGGTATACATAGTATGAGAGCAGGAAGGGGTTCCAGAGAATTGAGGCCCCACTCGTTCTGCCAAGGTAGCCATCAGAGCATGCCTGATCACAAGACAGAGCATGTGCATATGACTGTACAAACGGGGTGGTGGAGTGGGGATGGTGGGAGGGTGGAGGGTTGGGGGGATAGAGGTGGGGGTGGTATTTCAGGTGCTCTAGTTTCTATAGCTGACCTAAGCTAACTGATGTTTCATTCTTAGAAGACAGAGAGATGCTGGGGATTTAGTGCTTGTTTGGCATATAGGAAATCCTGGATTCTTGCTCCAGGACCATGAGGAAAAAAAGTGTCAAAAACTGTGCTTAGCCAGGCATGGTGACACATGCCTTTAATCCTAGCATTTGGGAAGCTGAGGCAGGCAGATCTCTGTGATTTCAAGGCCAGTCTGGCCTACTTAGCAAGTTCCAGAACAGCCAGGGCTATATAGAAAGGCCCTATCTAAAATAAAATGAAAAGGCTGGGCTTGGTGGGGCACTCCTGTAATATCTGCACTCAGGATGGCATGTTCAAAGCTAGCCTGGGCTACATAATAAAACCCTACTTTAAAAAAGACAAACAAAAGAGAAAAGGGACTGAAACATGCCATTCCTTTGTTTCTTCTAATTCAAACAGTCATTTTTGAATAACTGATCTAGGAGACTCGAGAACCACCATAATTCATTTTATAAAGCAATGCACAAATTCAGTTTAAAATCACTAGGTATAAAAGTAAGACCATTCTCTATCCTTTTGCATGTGAAGGACGATTACCATTAACAACACATTTGTGTTTTGTTTTGAAGTTCATGTGCATGTAGTCATGGAGACTACCCCATAGCTTGATAATTTGACTTGGTTATGCATCATGGGAGCATTCTTATGGCTGCATGTACCTTCTGATGTGTTCATCTCAACAGCTAGGTGGACCTGCCCTTCAGTGTAGCTAGTCCCCCATTGATGGATATGTAGGTTATCATTGATTTGATGTGACACCCAAATGATCAAACGAGAGAACTTTTACAAGTGAATTAGTACATGCTTATAAGAATATCCACTTTATAAATTCCTAGATATGTAATTTCTGGGTCAAAGGAGATATTCAAGTTTAATTTTAGTAGCTCTAGCTAAACTTCAAAATGGCATTACCAACTTACATTTCCACTGAAAATTGTGACCACATCTAATCCACTATCCTCATTACTCTGGTAACTAGCCTGTCATTGTCAACTTGGTTTCTTTCTTTAATTGAAGAGTAGGCTTAAATATTTTTTGTAGGAAGACTAACTCATTCTGTATTTTCAACCTTTTTTTCTTTTCTCTCTCGCTCTCTTTTTTTTTTCCTTGGCAGAGTCTCACAATGTACCCCAGTTTGGCGTTGAACTTACACTGTCCAGCTCCCACCCCCTGAGTGCTAGGATTACAAGTGTGTGCCACCACACCCTGCTGTATTTTTCTTTAAATAAACACATGGACTCTCAGGAATGTGCTATTGCAAAGACGTTTTACCAAATGACTTTCCTGGTGTCACCATGAGTCATTACCATCTCACGGTTTCTGAAATTCCAAGTCAACTGTGTAGTTCAGTGAGCTGCATTAAGTGTCGTCAACACATACAGTTGAGGCTGAGGTTGTCTTATAAATGCAACAGAATAGAACCAACGGCATTTACATCACCTTTATTGCATATGAAACATAATAGTAGGTAGAATCACGTGAAAAGAGTGACTTAAGGAGCCTGAGGGAGAGGTCTGATCACAAAGGAACGACCGATGGTTTTTCAGATCACTGCTAGTATCCTCTCCGCAGCATACCTGAAAGAGAAATGCATTCTACCTGAACTTCTAAGCTCTGTCAATATTTTGAAAGAATTCCTTTTACATTCACAAAGAGAGAGAGAGCTGACCTGACAGTGGCACTGAGCTCACACCTCCAGCAGGTTCACAAGAACAATGAAATCCATTCAGTTAATCTCACCTGCAATTAAAGGACTCCAACCCATTAATACGTCCAACTATGCTTCACAGTCATCTGGAGTGTTCTCAAATAATGTCATTTCTTAGTCGCTACCCCAAACCCACTGAGGCAGGACTCTAGCACTGATAACTTTTTAGGGTGCACGCAAACCTGAGAAGCTCTTCATTAGCAGCATCTTATAGGGTTTATCTGAATTCTCAAGGCCTTCCTGAGGTCATTAGCTAATCTCACGACCACTTTCCTGAAGGCTGTAGGTATCCTTTTCTCCAACAATCTGCCAAACCTGTATCTGGCATGGTATCTACTAGGAAGTTGTGTGTGCAAAAGAATCGGCCATGTTGAATACAAGGGAATATTCTAAAATTCCTATGGGTTCCTGGAGGAATGAATGTAAAACCAAACAAAAACTAATGGGAATATAGAGTGGAAGTCAATTTAGCAATTTAAGAGTATTAAAAATGTGTTTATCTTCTGGCCCATGCACCCATTTTCAGAATCATGCACAGGTAGAAAGATGTGGGCATGAGCTAGGAAGGGTGTTGTGGCAGTGTTGCTCAAACAACACTGAAGAAAGTTCACCTAACACACACGTTCGACTTCACAATGAAGCAATTGACAGCCATTTAAAATACCATGCTTAAATGTAATGTGCTTAGCAGATTAATGAGCCACTGACGCACAAGATGAGTGTTGTGAAAAATGTTCAAAATATATTTTCAGTGAAAAGACAAGTTGTAAACTTGCATATGCAACATGATCTCTTTTCTTTATAAATGATATAATTGCACGTTTATCCAGAGCTGCTTTGAGCAGGGCATGCTGATGCCCACCTATAATCCTAGCACTTGGGAGGCTGAGGAAAGAATTAGACATTCAAGACTAACCTAAGCTACCTGGTGAGTTTTAGGATAATCTGGGCTCTACAGTCAGACTCCGTCTCCGTAAGTAAACAAATAAATAAAAGCTTCCTTCAGTTCGGGCATAGTTTTAACCATTCTACAAATATTAACACACTTATCTTTACAACCTTATGAATGTTATTAATGTTATTTATTCTAAAGATGAAACCACTGGGACTTGGAAAGGCTAATAATGTGCTCAAGACTCACACAGCCAGTAAGTGGCAGAGCTGGACTTTCAAACCCATAGCAATTACAGAAGACATCTGCCCAGTGAGAACAATCAGAGAACAGAGCCAGAGTCTCTGAAGGTGCCCCAGATCTGGGCCTGGAGGGTCCGTTTTTCTTCTTGCTCTTATACACAACAGAAGATGCAAATGAGCATAATGAAGACAATCGGCAGCCTGACGGTACTCATAGGAATTCCACAGACCAGACTGGAGGCAGTCAGAGAAAAACTGTGAGAGAAGCTTCTTTCTGCAGTGGGAAATGGTGACTGCAGAGACTCATTTGAGAATAAGTGGTTGTTGAGTGTTCAGCTATAAATGCGAACCTCTATATCTCTCCTTCTCCACGAGGCTCAGAGAACACAGCAGCAGAGGAAACAGAAAGATATTAGAGCCCAGGAAAGGGTAGAATGCTGTGGACCCCTGTCTTCAAGGCACAGCACAGTCGTGGCACTCTTGAATTCACAGAAGCTATGGTTGCCTGCATAAGACCTACACAAGTTGGGTCCATCAGCACCCTGGCTTGAAGAAGGTGCTAATTCTTGGGGCCCCACCACCATTTCCCGAAGATGTGCTGGCAGTTTGTGGTTGCTGAGGGGATGGAGATACATTTTCTCCAGTGGTGTAGCCACTGACAACCTGTTCATGTTCTTGTAAATAAACTGTCATCAACATTCCTGTAAGTAACATTAATAAAACTTGTTGAGTCTCTCCCGTGCCCTCTCGCCCCCCACAGGAGTAGAAAGGAGACTGGTTGGGAAGCGGAATAAGAGAAAACAATGGGGAGAGAAACTGATCAAAATGCACCTTATGCATGCATGAAAATATAATGAAACCCATTGCTATACATAATTAATACATGCTAATTAAAACATGAAAAACAAATAAATAAGAACAAAATGTGAGCAAAGCAAAGAAAGTCAACAAAACCAGCGAGGGTCTGATACCAAAGAGACTGGCTAAGGTTAGGTAGCTTCAGAAGGAAGGATGGAGAGACAAAGACATGACTTCTACAATGCCTCAAAGAGGGCCATCTACAAGGAAGCTTTCCCTGAACCCTCCCTACCTCTGTGAAGTCTGATGAGAAGGTATGATTAGGGAAGGCTAAACATAGAAGTTCAGAGCAGTCACCTTACTGAGGGAGAAATGGAGTCTTTCAGAGACAAGAGAACTTTGGGATGTGAGTAGTTTGGCGCTCAGCGGAAGTGAGACACGGAAGGTTCATGGTGGCGGAGTATACACAGTCACTGTCCTTTGAAGTCACTAGTAGAATGAAGAGGCTCATGCCTCTGACGTGTTGTTCTTCCCACTGGCCCAGAGGCCAAGCCTTCCAGCTTCCTGTGGCCACCAGCATGCCCCAAGCAGCAGCACGAGGTTGGAATTCTGCAAACAAAGCTACAGTGGTGTACCTGCAAACGTCCTAGGTTAGGGAAACACCTTTAAAGAAGAGTAGCTGTCTGGGTCCCTTTCAGAAACACACAGTCTTTCAAACCAGCATAACAAGTTCAAGCTATTACCTAACAAAAACCCTTTCAGAATAAGCATTGACTTAAGAACAACATGTAAACGTGTGCCTCTAAAGTAATTGGAGGTGTTAAAAAACAAAGATCAAAACAGGTTCTAGCCAGGGTTTAAGAACATCACTTCTCATTCCCGTTCTAAATTCTATTCTCCAAAAACTATTTCCTCACAGACTCCTTTCCTTCACTACTGACAGGACAGGGTTAAATAAATACGGTCTCACTCTACATTTTGCTTCTTTTAACAGATTTCAGTCAATACTTTCACAAGTTCACACTTAGAATTACAGCACAAGACCACACTGGAGCCAAGAAATGATTGTCTTTCACAATCGTTCTACAGCCAGAACTCTGAAATTAATGAGTTTAATAGCAGATTGTTCCTCCTCTGGACACAAACCCCTTCCTGTCTCTAGGTATAACATATGAAGTCTGAGAACCATAAGGAAATTATGCGTGGCCATGCATGCACCCGGAATATGAAAGCCTCCTGTGGAAATCGTTACCCCCACAGTAAGGACTCGGGTAACTTTTTTGCCTCCTCATTATTGCAGTACATAATTCATTCCTCTGTAAGTTCAAATTGCATATTACAGCACATTAATGTTGGTCTTCCTTTATAACCACCTATCATGTGGTTAGCATTCTCATTTATAACCTAAATTACTTTTATTTCTCCAGCCATTTCACCTAACTACTTTGAATCAAACAGGAAAATGATCCCATATCCCAAATTGCTGAAATATGCAGTAGTAGAAGTGGGCTGGAGTACATTATCCACTTGCCAAGGGACCCCTGGCTGTGAGGATGCTGGCCCTCCAGAATCTGTAAGGGCAACGACCGCACTTTGTCAAAGTTCCCTGCCTTGACTGAAGTAACCCCAGTGGTGGGTAGAAATTAGGGCCAGCCTTGATCCACACCGTCACCCAAACATACTTAAAAGGAAAGGAGTTGGAGGGCTCCCATTTACACCAAGACAAATCTCAGCATCTGTGAGCTGGAGTCTGCCTCGACTGTGGTTTTGTCCTGTGCCCTTTGGCTATGATCACACTGTGCCACAATCCACTGGCCTTTCGTTTTTGGTTCCCTGATGGAACATGCTTTTTGCATGTTCTGTGTCCAACTTCCTGGAACATTCCTGTCTGTCTACTGCCTTACATCTTTTACATATTCAATTTAATCATCAATTCGTCAGAGAAGCTCTTTCCTAGCCTTCTTCACTGAACCCTTTGCTCTAGAATATAACTGCGTGTGCTGATAGCTTCAGTTGTCAACCTGATACACCTGGGATGCAGGACCTCCAATTAAGGAATTTTTTCCCATTGGATTGTCTTGTGGCCACATCTGTGAAGGATTTTTAAAATTTTTTATTATTTTTATTTTATGTGTATGAGTGTATTGCCTACGTGTATGTAGGTGCACCCGTGTTGTGCAGTGTCTGTGATGGTCAGAAAAAGGTGTTGGATCGAATGGAACTGGAGTCACAGACAGTTGTTAGCTGCCATGTGAATGCTAGGAACCAAACCCAGGTCCTCTGCAAGAGCAGCCAGTGCTCTTAACTGATAAACCATCTCTCCAACCCCACATTTTCTTGATTGCTGAGCAATATAGGAGTATCTAGCCTGCTGTTGTTAGTGCCACCCTGGGCAGGTGATTCTGGGTTACTTAAGAAAGCAGGCTAAGCACGGATCAGAGGATCAAGCCAGTAAGTAGCATTCTTCCATAGTCTGTGCTTCAGCTCCTGTCTCTAGATTCTTGTGCTGCTTAAGTTCTTGCCTTGATTTCCCTTTTGGGAAAATAAGGAAATAAAACATATCCTCCCCAAGTTGGTTTTGGCCAGTGCTTTATCACAGCAGTAGAAAGCTAAGCCAGGACACCATGGCCAGGATGATTTATTGAAATGTGTTTGATATATGTACATATTATTTATCTTACGTTTTCCTCACATTTCTGGCTTATGATTTAGTGTTTTTGTTCATGCTTACTTTAGCAACTTCTGTAAACCAGAAAGAAAAAGTACTCAGCCTTTTCAAGCTGTGTCATGCCATCACAGATGGATTTTTAGTATTCAAGAAGAAACTGGAGGGAAGAGATACCGTGGCAGAGGGAGAACCCTGCAAGGCGGGGAGAAGGTCTCTGCTTCCAGGCAGCTTCCAAAGAGGTGGCAAGACCTCCAAAGACATCTGCACACTGTTGCTAGAGAATTCCTTACGAGGCCAATAGCAGCATGTCTGTGTCCTTTGAGAAGATCCTACACAGAACGAAACTGACCGGGATCAGTGATAGAAGCTGGAGGCCTTCATCGCCTTACTCAGGAACCACTGGAACACCCTGGGTCTAGAGTGACCTAGAAGCAGGATGGCTCCAGTATGAGTGGAAATGGAACTTCCTTCCTGCTCAGACATGTAGGAACCAAGATGAGCTGAAATGAAAAAGAAAAATGTGGTATGTTTTGTACCTCTAAGTTAACAGATTGCTGCTCAAACACGTAATTTCTTATTTTTTTCTGTTCTGATTTTATTTTTAATTATGTCTATATGTGTGTGTTTATATGTATGTGGACATGTGCAATGAGTATAGGTGCCTTGGAGGCCAGAAGAGGGCTTCACACCCCTTTGGAGCTGAGTTCCACGTAGTTATGAGCAGCCTGATGTAAGTGCTGGGAGTTGAGCTTGGGTCCTCTGGAAAAGTAGTAGACACTTAACTGCTGAGCCATCTCCAGCCTTCTCTTCTAATGCACTGTATTTTTCTTTTCAAACATGTGATTTTTTCTTCCACTGATACCTTTCTCCTCTTCTGATCTCTGAGGTTCCTGAGGCTGTGTCTATGTTTGCACCCCAGAGCAGAGTATAGTAGATGTCTCTACATTCCTTTCTGAGATGCCATTGCACACAGTAAAAGATCTTATGTGAACCCTTAGGTGAACCTGGAAAATGTGTATCGTAATCTAAGCAGCACCTCCACCAAGGTGTAGGGAAATGTCGTCACCTAGAAAGTTCTCTTTGTCCTTATTCATTTTTGCCCATCTTCCCATCAGAGGCAAACACTAGCCTGCCTTCTAGATTTTACTAGATAGTTCTACCTGTCCTTTAATGTCACATAAATGGAATCACACACTATGAAACAGTTTATATCTTGATTGATTCATTCATCATTATGCCTTCAAAGCTTACTCATATTGATGTGTGGATGAACAATGTGTTATTTTTTATTAAATCATTGTGTATTTCACACAGAACATCTCAATCAATCTTAATCATCTCTACATCCCCTTTCTTACTGGCACCTCCACATAGACCCCCCCACCTGGAATCCACACATTTCTGTCATCTGTGTTAAGGTCTATTGTGTCAAGTTAGTGTCCCCAGACGTTCCTTGGTGCAAATATACCCACTGAAGCCTGGTCAGCCTATCCAGAGTCCCTGGCTTTAAGAAGATTAGATAATCCTCACCAACAGTAAGCAACAGCCAACATTTATTCAGCAGAGATTGGGGTCTGCTGCCATCTCCACAGTCCCATGCTGAGCTTTTTCTGTCTGCTTGAGTTACAAGGGTCTTGAGAATGCCAATATTATTGCTGTAATTTTGTATGAGCAGTGTCCCATGAGCATGTAGAATTCTATTTCCATATGATCATACATCTCCTCTATGGCTCTTATAATCCTTCCGCTCCATCTTCTGCAATGGCTCCTGAGTCCTGGGTGACTAAAACTTAATAAAGGAGCCTTGTCCAGGGATCCACACTCCACAGACTCCTAATCTCCTTGCTTTGGTTATTTGTGACCTTTTGTGTCCCTGGCCCTCTGTTGCAAGAGGAAGTTTGATTAATGAGAGTTGAGAGATTCATTAATGTCCACTTTACCTCTTGTTCTATGTTGCCTGGGACTTAGGTGTAGAGGTTGCATTGTAGATATGCCACTTAGGCTTGGACAATTCACAGACAATGTGTGTGACCAGCTGTGGTACTCTGTAGTAGTCTTTATCTGGTGCAAAAGAAGCTTCTTTGATGAGTGACTGAGATATTTGACTGTAAATATAAGGATACATATTTTACACTTGGTAAGAAGTTACATTAGTCTAGGGATGTGACAGCCTTGGGAATTTCTCTAAGATCTATCACCTGTTCAGCCACATACATTTGGCTACGTTTACAGTACCACACATGAGTTTCCTCCCACTGAGTGGACTTTAAGTCCAATTAGGTGGCTGTTGATTGCCCCCAGTAGAAAAGTGCCACCACTGTACCAGTGTCATACATTTTACCACATCGTGGATGTGGTTATTTGTTCAGGAAGCTAGTGTGGGCCATCAATTAATATTTTCCCTTAGCAGCTTATGTAGTCCTTTCCAGAGCTATAAGAGCCTTCAGGGGAGGTGGCTTCCGAGTCAGTTCCAGCTCCATTGCTCCAAATCCTGTGTCTGACGTATGTCCTGTCTTCAGCAACAGGGTCTTACCTTCAAGTTCTGGAGGCAATCAAGGGCTGTGGCAATAGTCTGCATAATTTTGGGAGTCTCTTGGGCCACCCTGGCCAACAATTCAAAGGAAGGTTTCTCCTGTCTGGCACTACTTCCTGTTATATGCACATGGGCTCTTGTAGAGATATTGTATGAGGAATTTGTCATTAGGTTGTTGGACTATTATGATTCTCTCTGGTGTTTTACACTACTTAGGCATTATTTCTCTCTCTCTCTCCTCTCTCTCTCTCTCTCTCTCTCTCTCTCTCTCTCTCTCTTTCTCTCCTGTCTCTTTTTGATGTATATTATTCCACTGCATGGATTCACCTTGATTTATTTCTGTGTTGTTGTATTGATGAGCATGCTTCCTGTTCATGTTTTATTTAAGTGTTAGTTTCTCTCTCTCTCTCTCTTTCTCTCCTGTCTCTTTTTGATGTATATTATTCCACTGCATGGATTCACCTTGATTTATTTCTGTGTTGTTGTATTGATGAGCATGCTTCCTGTTCATGTTTTATTTAAGTGTTAGTTTAATAAGACATGTCACAGTGTAACCCAGGTTAGCCTTAAACTCCAGATCCTCCTGCCCTGGGCTCCTGTATGCCACATGATGGGGTATGCCACTCTGCCCAGCTTGGATTTTTAACTACTGTGAATAAAGTGATAATAAGAATTCTTGCACAGGTCATTCCTTATACTTCAGTTCCTTCTGGGAGAGCAGGAAGAATCTGAACTGCTGAATCATAGGAGTTGGTAGTTCGTTAGTGTCGTAAGATACTGCCAGAAGCCCAAAGTGGTTGTAATACTTTCACCATTCAGATACAAGAACAGCTTAGCTACCGTGCATCAAACTTTAAGACTGGGTATTTCCAGTGCCGAGCATGGTGGTGCACACCTTTAATCCCAAAACTCAGACGGAGAGAGGCAGGTGAATCTCTGTGAGATCAAGGCCAGCCTGGTCTACATAGTGAGTTCCAGGCCAGCTAGGGCTACAGAGAGACCCTGTCTCAAAAACAAACAAGCAATAGCAACAACAGAAAAGATGGACTATTTTCAGTTTTACAGATTTTTAGCAAGCGTATAGTAGTTCTTTACTCTAGGTTTAATAGAAGTTTGCCCCAGGTTTATAAAGTTGAGTATCTGTTCATGTGCTTAGAAGCCATTAATATGTTCTCTTTCGGGGAATTCTCTAATCTTTTGTCCATTATATTTCAAGTCATTTTGTTCTGTGTTGTTCATTTTGGGGAATTTTTATAGATTCTGCATATGAATTTATGCTGATTTAGATGCAGCTCCTTGAAAAAGAAAAACACTGAATATTTGCCTCATTCTGTACATGGTTCCACATTTTCATTTCTGCAATGGTGACTGTTAATAGAGAAATATTGTAATTTTCATAAAATCCAGCTTTTTCTTTTTTGTTTTATAGTTTGCATTTTTGCCTTCTGTCTGTTTTTTCTACCTAAGAGCTTGACAGTTTCAGTTTGTATATATTTATATGTATATATATATATATATATATATGTATATAATGTTTTATATGTTTGCATATAATGTGAGTCGTGGGTTGAGGTTCGGTTTTTTAACCTATAGGCAGCTAACCAGCCTCGTTTGTTGTAAAGATTTTCCTAGCTAAATTGTATTGGCATTTGCTTCAAAAATCAATTGACTCTGTGTAGCTTTTATGGGACTTTCTCTTTCACTCTATTGAACTATTTGTCTGTCTCTTCACCAGTCAGGACTATCCTGTCTTAGTTGTTGTAGACTTATAATAGGTTTTAATGTAAGGTGGCATACAGTCAAGGACTTCCTTTTCTCTCAGCAGTTAACAATTATTCACTTTTGGGGGTCTTCTGGATAGACCTACTGAAGGTATACCCCCAATTCCCACACCCAGGGTCCCTGTTCAGCATAAAAGAAGCCAGAGCAGTTGTCACCCTCATTCCCTACTGGCAATTAGGACAGCCTCTGCAGAGGGAGCATGATAAGAAAATTAAGCTAGAGTTGACTACGAAGTTTAGAGTAAAAGACCCCAAAGAAAAGTAACCAGCTTCTTTCTTGGCTAAAACCCCAAACATCCATGGCCTCTTGGTAGTCTAGTCTATGTCAAAGGCTAGAAATGTTAAAAGTTTTTTTTTTGAGGCAGGGCTCTCATATGATTTCTAAAAGATCTTAGGGTTATCTCTTCTGAGGGGGAGATGTTAGAGTGGAAAACCGCCCCCTAAGATCAACTAATCAAAAATAATACTCTGGCCTGGTTGGACCTTAACTTTCCAGTTTTTTCTCCTCAATCACCCGGTCATAGTAACCCCCTTGTCCCCCAGGAGGGCAGGTTTACTGTAAGTCATGCTAAGGACGTGAATGGAATGTCTAGTGCACTAATGAGATGGTAAGTTTTCCTCCTCAGAATCCTTACCTCCCCGTGCAGTTCTTGTGGATCTGGGTCAAAGCCATGTGGCTCTACCTAAGTCTTGTCAGCTTTTCTGAATTCTTCAGAACAGTGTAATCTTTCTCCTTTACATCTTTGTAGCCCTTTTAAAAATAGTTTATTTATTATTTTTATTTTTATCTGTATGAGTGTATTCCCTGCACGTACGTAAGTGTACCCATGTTTGCAATGCCTGTGGAGGTCAGAAGAGGGCATCCGATCCCCTGGAACTGGAGTTATAGATGGTTGTTAGCTGCCACGTAAGTGCTGAGATTTGAACCTGGGTCTCCTGAAAGAACAGCCAGTGCTCATAACTGCTGAGTCATCTCTCCAGCCTCTATATCTCCTTTCTAAGCATGTTTTCCCTAATGCTGATGGCTGTCCCAAAGTTTTGGGTTTCTTTACTAATTTCTAAAGCTTCCTTCTCCCTGTCATGTGGCTGTAGTCTGCCATGTGTCTGACCTCCATGCAGGCTCTAAACCAGCATGACTTCATGGCTTTTTTCCTTCACCCCTCCATTCTCCTCAGGATGGCTTCCGAGATTCACAGCTTTCCTGGCCTGAGGATTTTCTTTAAATTCTACATTATCCTAAATCTTAAAAAAAAAAAAAAAAGTGGTGTAAAATCTTTTCCAATTTCATTCCTTTTTAATATTACTTTGACTACGGAGTTATTTATATTTGTGTGTAAATTTTAATAGCAGCTTATCTATTCCTCTCAAAAAAGAATCTAATAGATTTGGGGTTGCAATTACACCAAATCTATATCAATTAATTTTTATAAAATTGGCTATCTTTACAAAATTATGTTTTCTTTCACTGTCACTTCAAAATCCTATTTAAGGCTGCTTTGTACTCACAATAATTTTTGGATTTAAGCATAGGGATCTGATATTTTTGTTAATTTTATTTCTAGAAATTTATTGGTTTGAGTTTGGGTAGAGGTTGTTGGTTGGTTGGTTTCGTGCATGTGTGTGCATGTGTGTGCGTGTGTGTGTGCGTGTACGAATGCAGGCACCACCATGGAGGTCAGAGGACAGCTTTCAGGAATTGCTTCTCTCCTTCACTGCTGAGCCTCTCTTGTTTCTGCCACACTGTGTACTCCAGGCTAGGGGCCCTCAAGTTTCTGCTCAGTTCTCATCTTTACCTTCTCTTTGACTGTAGGAGTGCTGAGATTACAGATGTACCGCATCTGCTTTTGCTTAGGGAGCCATCTTGCCTGCTTCATATTCTTTGGGTTTTATGCTTCTGTTAGTTACTGTTCTTGTCATTGTAATGACTTGCTTGACAAAAACAACTTAAGGAAGGAAGGATTTATTTGAGTCTGTGGTTTCTGAGGCTTCTATCCATAGACCCTTGATTCCACGTGCTTAGAGAGAATATCATGGTCATAGGAGCTGGTCATTTCATGGCTAGCCAGGAACCACAGAGTAGAACAGGAAGCAGATGGACTCGTCCCTGTGACCAACTCACCTAAAGTTTTCAGAATCGCTAAGCTAGCATTTCCTGCTGGGGACCAAGCCCTTGAAACTTGAGCTGTATTCATGGTAGTGTTATTACGGATGGTATTTTTTAATTGTAAGGAAGGATTGGGTGTATTCTGGGTGACTGTTTGAAGGTACAGCCCACTCTATGGAGATGACTTGGTAGCAAGACTGTGAGGTACCTGGTTCTGTTGTGTCTGCAGTCAGGAAGCAGAGAAAGATGAATGCCAGTCCTCCACTCCCTCCTTGTTCTCCAGGGTGGGACTTGGGCTATGGGATGGTGCCTCCATATCCAGGGCAGGCTTTCCCTCTTCAAAGAAATCTCTCAGACATGCACAGAGATCTGTATGCTAGGTGACTGTAAACTATATTAATTTGACAGTGAAGTCTAACCATCAGTCACCTATATATGATCCATAAATACCTGCCTGGGACTCATATACATTTCAGGGTGGTGAGTGAGCTCAGAGCTGGGCTGCACCTTAATCATATTGCAGAAATCTGGGTGACACCAACTGGCATGTTTGAGTCAGGACTCTGGTTCAGTTCATGAAGAATAATAGAGAATAACTTAAAATTTCATCTGTTTGTTGCTCATATATAAATACATATTGAGTTCTGCAGATTAACTTCTTATATTAAGACCTTGCTGGGGGGCTAAAGAAATGGTTCAAAGATTAATAGATTTTGCTGCTCTTCCAGAAGACCTAAGTTCAGTTCCCAGTACCCACATTGTACAGCTCATAAAGCCTCTAATTCCAACTCCAGTGAATTTAATTCCCTCTTCTGGCCTCCTCAGGCACCTGCACTCATGTGTACATAGTCAGCACATGCATGAACATATAATTAAAAATAAAAGCCAGGCATGGTGGCACGTGCCTTCAATTCCAGCACTTGGGAAGCAGAGGCAGGTGGATCTCTATGAGATCAAGGCCTTGTGGTCTAATATAGCTTGCTGAGGTCATGTATTAGATCCAGTGATTTTCTAAGTTTGCATGGTCACTCACTGCAAACACCACTGCTTGGTCAGTGTTTCACTTCTTAACCCCAGGTCAATGTTAGAGAGGAATGGTTTGGAGTAGAGAAATAGAGAAATGTCTTGAAACAGACATTTTCAATATTCTACCATCATAAATGGTATTAACAATTGTTAGTTCTTTCAGTCTTTAGCCATGAGAAATGATGATCTTTTTCAGGGATTTCCATATTAGATTGAGGAAATTCTCTCTTTTTTATTTTGTTTGCTCTGAGGTTCTTCCTGTTTTATAATCCAGTGTGTTGGGTTTTTGTCAAATTCTTTTTCTTTGCCTATCGAAATCATCACATGATTTTACTCTTTTATTCTGTAAGTGTGGTGAATTGCATTAGTTTATGAATTGTTCAAGCAATCTTGTATTTCTGGACTTCAGCCCACTTGGTCATTGTGTACCATGCTCTTTACATATTGCCACACCAATGGCTCATAATGCCTTGAGCACTTTTTAATCCATTTAATGACAGACAGTAACCTGCAGTTTCTTTCCTTATAATGACCTCATCTGGTTTTGGTGTACTGATTTATACAATGAGTTAATCCTCCTCTGTTTTCAAAATAAATTCATATAAGATTAGACTTATTTCTCACTGAGTATGTAATAGAATTCACCACCAAAGTTACTGTAGATGGAACTTTTGTTGTGAAAAGGCTTTTAAATTCCTTTTAAAGGAATATTTAAGGCTATGTCATTCACTTTTTTTTTCAAATCTTTCTTGGTCAGTTATATTTCTTAGACTTGCCCATTTCATCTGTGGTGTGTCATAACATCTGATGGCACAGAGGATCAATGTCGCCACCTTCTTATATTCTTAGTATTGTTTTGGGTTTTCTAGGTTAGTCGTGTGAGTTTAACAACTTTGTTAATATTTGCTAATCATAAAAAGTTCCTCTTGTGTTTAATCTTCACCAATTGCTCTTAATTCTCATGCTCATTATTTCTTTCACTTCATTTATTATTCTCCATTTTTCCTAGTTTCTTCAGATAGATGTTTACAATTGTATTTTTCTATTTAAGAAGTTTCTTAATTTTAGAGCACTTCATTCATGAGTACAATATATTATCACACCTCTCCTTCCTCCACCTTCTAATGGGTTAGTGCTCTGTACTTCCACATATAGATTTTATTTTATATCATTCTTCTTTTCTAGCATAAATATTTAAAGATATGACTTCCTATCAGCACAAATTCTCACACTTATTTATATTTGTTCTACTTGACATTTAATTTAAAATATTTTGATTTTCTCTTATGAATTCAGTTCACAAACATGGATTATTCAATAAATGTAGAGACAACCTTATTATTGATTTCCTTTTATTTCATCATAGTCCAATAACATGTTTTATATGATTTTGATGTTTAAAATTTATGAAGGGGTTTTATGACCCAGATTTCTGGTCGATCTTATTTAAATTTTGTGTGTTCTTGATAAGAATATGTTCTGTAGTCATTAACTATAAGAATTTGTATTCTTATAGTAGTCCCAGCTAGCCTGGAACTCCCTTTGTACATACACCAGTCTGGCCTGATCCCCTAGAGATTCATCTGCCTCTGCCTCTCAAGTGCTGGGATTAAAGGTGTGTGCCACTGTGCCTGGCTTCTAAGGATTTTTTAAATGCTAACTGTGTCCTGTTGGTCGATAGCTATTCAAGTTCTCTGTACTCTCTCTGCTGTGTCTAGTTTTACTTCTGCTGAGAAAAGCATGTTGAGGTTTCCAAATCTGACTGTGGGCTGCTGTTTCTCTTTTAGTTTTGTTAGTTCTTATCGTAGCTAGTTGAATGCACTATTCGTATATGCATTTAGGATTGCTACAATTTCTTGAATATTGGCCCAATTATTATGAAACGTCTTCTATGTAGTAATATTCCTGATCTGCAGTTGACTTTGTCTGATGCTAGCATACATAGATCAACTTTCTTATGAATCTGTAATAAGCAAAATCCTGTGATTTGGGGGTTGGGTGGCAACGGGATAAGAAGGTCACACATAGAAGCCCCAGAGTCCAGAAATCCAGGAGACTGGATGCCTGAGGCCAGGAGCCCCAGCTTAAGAACCAATAAACAATTCAGCCTTCCTTGCTTTTCTGTTTTCTTAGTGCCATTGGCAAACACCGTTAGAGCCCATCTTTACCCAATGTATTAACTCATAAATTGCTCCTGTTACTCTTCAGGACACACCCAGAAATACTGCTTTGCCAGATACCTGAACATCTCTTTGCCCAGTGAAGTTGGCACATAAAATTAGCCTATCACAGTGTGTGTGTGTGTGTGTGTGTGTGTGTGTGTGTGTGTGTGTGTTTTCTATGGTTGCTTCACAAAAGCATGATCCGTATTTATTAACTAAGTGAATGAGATGCACGTACCCACTTACAATCCACCTGACTCATCCTTCCCCAAGCCTAGCAGGAACGCAACCAAAATTGATAGTATATCACTAGGAGAAAAATTCTGGAAATTCAAGCTTTGATATTAGAGAATTCCTGTCTCAACTCTATTACAATTGCTTCTTAGTCTGGTTGTATTTTTAGTCTTTCCTCAATTAAATTATCTATCCATCTATTAGCTACATGTCTTCTTTGGCTGTACTATGCTAAAATTGCCTTTGAACATTTAAAGCTCTACAGAAATCGAGATCCAGCTGAAGACCTCTGAATCAAGCTCTTTAGTGAGCTTCTGATGCTCAAAGCTGAGACCCACCAGATTAGTGAATGACCTCTCAGTTGCAGAGACCATCTTTTAATCCCATTCACCTATATAAAAACATAATCAGACTAAGAAGTAACTGTGATAGAGTTGAGACAGGAATTCTCTAATATCACAAAGCAGCTTCCCTAATAGCAAGGAACACAGTCCATAAGTTCCTTCTCTCTCCAGATTATGTGCAAGAGTAGATAAATCTTCAGAATCTACAGACATCAGTTTCGTATAAGTTTTTCTTTTTCTTTTCCTTTTTGGAGATAGGCTTTCTTCGGGCACAACAAAACTCAGAAAAACCCATGCAAGAAGGGTGTTGGTATTTCGATGGAGGAGCTCAATAGCAGCAAAAGAAAATAATGACATGTAAGAAGAAGAAAGAACATTTTTACAATGATGCCATAAGACAGGGGGCTGTTACGAAGGAGCAGCACCTGCTCACTTTTCTCTTCTGTGTGCCCCGGCATACAGCAGACTATGGCTTATGCAAGGTGCCATTATTCCCACACCACTGGGGTCCCTGCACTGACAGGCTTTGGTCTATCAAGACCACAATGGGCTAGCAAAAATCAGCTGACACTTGTGCATCCTTGGGTGGAGGAGCCTTGAGACCTCCCAGTACCAAGAGGTAGCTCTAAACTGCAACCCTTTGTTCCAACAGATTCCTTTCTTTGCCATGGGCAGAAATGAGCTTTTGAATTTATCATTTACTCTGAAGATCTGTGTGGGTTAGAGGCCTTGCAGGGAGAAGGCAATGTTGTTGCTGTGGTACAGAAACCCAAAACCACTTTCTGCTCATTTTTTTTTTTTTTTTTTTTTTGCCCTGAAATCTGTAGAAACCAAAAAAAGGGAGAGGTAGACAGAAAACTCCATCAAGTGAGCGTGAAGCACATATATGTGAAACAAACCAGTGAAATCTCTCAGGGCCCCTAATGATAGCTTAGGTGCTCGCTCCTCTCCAAATTACTAGCATTATGTGTGCAGCGCACAGGGTGTTCGTAATATGCAATTCAACCCTGTTGTTGTTTCTCTTTTATCCTGGAGTAGACAAGAATTATGCGATTAGATTTGCATGGCCTCCTCAAAAATCAGGGACTGCTGTGGTCCATCAGAACAGGTACAGTAAGTAACGTCTGTCTAGAAGTGCCCAGCATGCAGAATGCCCACCATTAACACCTTCTTCTCCCCAAAGGGGAACTTCCCGTGCATGGGAGAGGGTGGGTTGCTTGGAACCTGGTGTGCCTAGTAAGCTGTTCACACTAGCTTACAGAAAGGCCTACTGGGAACACAGAAAATAAAATCCTCTTAAGTATCATGGCAAATTGGAGAGGCACTGTGTATACGTGGGCTGAGTTTTCCCAACCCTCTGTGCACCTGTGTGTGGTTTACAAGCAGGCATCCCTTCCTCTTGGGAGACAAGTCCTAGGACTCTCATTGTACAAGGTGACTCTGAGTATCACCTTCTCTGTTTGTTTTTGACAAATGAGAATAATTCACCAGAGGCCCATCAGATAGATATTTTTCTCTTAAATAATTGGAATCACAAGGCCATATACTCACTCCGTCATGGCAGCAAACACTGAAGATGGACAGCAGTCACTGAGGACTGACAGCAACCATGATTTGAGATGGATCCCATGCTCTTCGGTTCACTGCAGTCCACCCCACTCCCTATCATCCTCCATCTGCCTCATTGATTCAGTTTGCTGAACACTGAGGATTTTAGAATTTTCAGCGACTCTTGATGTCTTTGAAGTCTTGCTCTACCTCATCAGGGTTAAAAGCCCATCTTGCCTTACTAAAACAGAGAAAAGAGCTTCAACGGAGCCACTACACAGCAGTTTAAATGGGACCTATATAGCAAGATGGTCCAGGGTTTAAGGAGCTCTTTTTGCTCCCTGCTCAAATGACCCTCTGTGAAATCTGGCTCTTAATCGCTTTTGCCTTTCCTCTAAAGTTTGAACTAAGCAACAGTTTCCCCAAGAATCTCTCTCGACAGCCTCCACATGCCACCTACCCAGGGTTACATGAACCCAAACAGCAAAGGATCATGCTCCAACCCTGAACCCAACCCTCACCCATGGCAGCTATTGACTAAGATACTCCCTGGCGTCTACCTGAGATGAAACATGGGACCTAGATAGACTTCTGGGAATCCATGGAACTAGCCAGAATGAACTGTGGAGTTGTCATGGGAGGATGCGGCACCTTTGGGACGAGAGGTTTAGCTGGCTGATGTAGGGCATCCCCTACGGGCAGGCTTTGATGGTTTTACACCATCCAAATTTCTAGTCTATCTCTCTACTCCTGACTGCCAAAGCCATGTAGCTACCCATGACAAGCTCCCGCTGCCAGAGAGCTAGCTGCCCACCATGATAAACTGCATCCCCCAAACTGTGAGTCAAAAGTAAATCCTCCCTCAGGTTGTTTCTGTCAGTTGTCATAGCCATGCTAAAAGTAACTAATACAGAACCTTTCTGCACTGGAGGGAAGCAGTTGATGGCGCTGATTAGATCTCCGCATCAATTTGTGAACTATAGATAGATAGTTTTATAGATAGATAGTTTTATAGATAACTATAAAAAGCATGGTTCCTGGCATAACTCTGCCTTCCCCACTGAACACGCTGGCATTTGTTTCTTACATTTTTCCATTTTTTAATGTCTTGTTTATTATTTCTATGTTGTGTGTATGAGTAGATTTCTCATGTATATGTAAGTGCACCTATGTCATGCAACACCTGAGGAGGTCAGAAGAGGGCATTGAATGTTCTGGAACTGAAGTTACAACCATTGTTAGCGACCATGTGGGTGCTGAGAATCAAATCCAGGTCCTCTGCAAGAGAAGCCAGTACTCTTAACCACTGAACCATTTCTCCAGCCTCATTTTATCATTCTTATTATTCTTGTTTTTATGTTGGACATAGATATAATAATCCTGCAGTAAAGAGGGCTAAAATCTTAGGTACTTAAAAAGACAGATGTGATATTCCTATATTAAGCCCTCTATGGATCTCTTAGAAGTTCTCTGAGGCTGCTGTGGTCTACCTGATGAATCACGCAATTTCACAGTGACGAACCCGTCTGTAATCACCACGACTGGAAGAGAGTATATTTATTTCATAGGTCACCTGGAACAAGCTACTGGGTTCCTCTTCCTAAAAGTAGCACACATCACTCTCCTTTGCATTTCACTGGGCAAAGCAAGTGGTCTTATCCAACTTGAGGAAAACAATTTTAACATAGCACAGTAAACACAAGCAAGCAGCATAGTTACTTATCATTATCAAACATTACACATGGTGATTACAGACAAATGGATATGCTCTACTTTTATACAATAGGCAGAAGAAAAGGTTTGTTGACACCTCCATCACCTCAGACACCTGCATTAGGCGTTGCACTGTGTCGAAATGACCATTAAGTGTTGGAACCCCAGCTGAACAGTGTTACGCTCCAAGCTTGTCATCACGCACAGCATATCACATTTCTTCACCCTTTCTGGCTCCCAGCATCTAGAAGACACCAAGCATGCCTGAGTACCTCACATGGTCCTGAGGGGCTGTTTTCATACATCATTTTAGGAGTGAACTTTTTTTATTTGATAACTCTTCGTGTGGATTCTCAAGACATCTCATCTTCTATTGTAGAAGTAGGAAAATTCATTCTGCCAACTACATGAGAGGGTGAGCCTTTGGGATGAAAGGAAAGGTGTGATTAGCTGGATGATAGATTTTTTTAACCACTTTGAGCTTCTTCATTAGTAAAATGTGAATCATGTCATTATACATCTCAATGATAGTTTAACAGTCCACTCAATAAACTGCCTGGCGTACAGTAAATGGTCAATAAATGTTTGCTATTATACAAGATAATAAAAAGAGGACTCTAGCTACTAGTGTAGATAAATTCCTTTTGATTAAAAAGTCCGTGCAAATGTCTTCTTACATCTTAGCTAGGAGAGTTCTTGAGGACCTTATAGACTTCATAGGTGGAGTGGGAGACAAAAATTCCTTCCTAGCCCAGGGGCTAGGGCTGAGCCTGGGGTCCCTCTGCCCTTGACATCTGAGCCCACTGCCTCTCAAGAACAGCTGTTCTTCCATTCTCTGCCACTCACTGGATGGGGCAGGGGAGGTACATCAGAGTGGATGACCCTTGGGACTGAAAGGTGGAAACACAGAACCCAAGGAGCAGCAGCTGGGTCCCAGCAGGGCTGGGTCCTCGAGGGTTATTTGTCGAGGTATCAATGAAATGATCTTAACTTAGTGTATCTATATTTTATGTCTAGGTTTTGTTCCCAGAAAAGATTTCCATTCTGCAGTTTATTTCAGGAAAGCTCCACCCTCCCTTGAGGTTGGTGATAGTAATTTAAGTGTTCAGTTACTTAGTCTGACTTGAGAACAATTGTTGGAAGTCACAGATTAGACAAGATAATCTCAACATAAACTCTGAGTCACTTCCTTCTCCTTTTCTTATTGGTATATTTTAATTTTTGTTCTTTTACGTGTTTGGTAGAATCACACAATTCAGAATTCTACCACTATCGAAGAACGGTCTCCTACTTCTCCCTATCCCAAAATCCATGCATCAAGACAAGGACTTTCTCAGTGTCCAAGTTTGTTCTTTCACACCCTTCCAAAGACTTATGCCCAAATAGACTGGATTAGTTATTTCTCTGGTGTTGTGATAGAAACACTGAACAAAAGAACTTATAAAAAGAAGAGTTTATGTAGCTTACTGTTTCAAAGGGGCAAGAGTCCATCATGGCGGGGAGGTGTGGAGGCAGAGGTGGCTGGAGTAGATGCAGAAGCTAAGCGCTCCCATCCTCAAGCAGCCACAGGAAGCAGAGAGCAACTGAAGATTCCATTCAGCAAGGCTTAAGAGCTCTCTAAGCCCGCCCCCAGTGACATGCTTCCTCCAGCATGGCCACAGCTTCCAAAGACCTCCCTCCTTCTAAACACAGTACCACCAGCTGGGGATAAAATGTCCAAATGCTTAGAGTCCATGGAGGACCTTGTCATTCAAACTACCTCATAGACTAATCCGTGAATATACATATTTCTTTGTTTATTCATTTCGTATTCCTCTTTTAACAGAGTATTTTTTAGATCATCATGGTAGTATGATAGCTGTTACTTTTGTTGGCCTTTGTTAAAATAGTCTAGTGACATTTTAAATGAGCTAGTGTTTTAGCAATAACAGCATCAGCATTCATTTAAAAAAAGTTCACTCATGGGTTTTTAAGCACAGCTATGCTACGTGTATCACACAGTGACTAAAAGGAATGAAGTAGTCTTAGCTATCGGTACTGAAGAACCTAATAAGACAAACAAGTTCTGGAATGACCTGTTACATAATGATGCTATTTATTAAATAGCTGTCCTCACAATACTCTAAATTCACCAGCTATCTACACTAAACTATCTAATGCTCTCCAAAAAGTTAAATGCCAAACCAAGAACAAAGTGAAAGGGAACAGAATTAATGGAGGTGCGGGTGCACGGTCAAAGGGGCCGTTTCCAAAGGACACACTGCACTGGGACAAGCTGTTAGACAGCACTTAGTGTCAGAGGCTAGCATCTATCTGATTGGTCAGTGCATAGACTCACTGTTGTTGGGTATTTTGAGCATCATTTTTCGTTATCAGACTTATCTTTACTGTGCAAAGCTTTTTAGCACATAAATTCATGTATTTCTTCTGAAATCACAAAGTTGCACATAAGAAAAATTTTATGTGCAAAGCATATGTGTTTTAGCCATAAAAAGAGCTCAGAGCATATGGCTTTTTAGTCCAGGGATGTACCCTAATCCATTTCCAAACCCCATAATTTAAAAGCAAAGAAAATCTTTCTGCTCCTTCCTGATGAACTCAAACGGCATCTGGGATTCTAGCTCCTGCCTGGGAAAGACCTCCCAGTGTGCTGATGTGGACTCACTCCCTCTTGCTCAAGTCCCTCCCAGCTTGGACACTGAAAAACACAGACATAAGTCCTCTAGGATCATTATCAACTAAGGCTACGTAAACCAGCACTGCTGATCAGAAGTGATCTCTAGCAATGCACAAGAGCCAGGCCTAAGTAGCCAGATGGTGAGCAGTTTAGGATCAGGTGACAGACATGGAAACCACTAAACGTGGCCCTGGAAGCAGAAAGACAGCAATGTGGAAGACTGAAGCTGTGCTCTGTCCCAGTGAAGCGTTCTTCCCTAAAACTGCCGCGGCAAGCCTGTTTACAAACCCCAGAGGCCGATGACTACAACCAGCATCTTGTCCGTTTAACCCTTCACTGGCCTGAGGTACCAAAGCCCTGTGCCAGGTGGAGCTTCTGGATTGTGACTAGCCACACTTTACACACTAAGAGATCTGTACAGAGTAAAGGGAGCCAAAATGACACCAGCTAGCTCACCCAGTGACCCCAGATAAGGGACTCTCTAAGGGTACATAATGTTCAGTTTCTCATATTCTAAGGAAATTTGAGTTCTCAGTATATACAAATTCCACCAGAGGAAGCTGACATCAAGGGCCTCTGATGGAGAAGAAAACTTCACTTTTGGATCTCAGGTCTTTATTTCAGTCTACATTGAGTGCTTGTCTTCTTATTTAAGTAGAAGTATGGAGCACTGAAATGTAGAAACCAGTCACAAATCCTACCTGGGTTAGGCAGACTTTCCTGATAAGACCCTATCTATTGTAAAGCTCTGGCACCACACAGGAGATCTATCTTTATCTTAAGTAATAAGCATTATGCCAGTCAATCTTTCTGTGGCAGGTTGACACATCATTAAACCAACGCATGAGGATTAAAAAAAGAAAAAGGCCCATCAAAGCATCCCAATTCCAATCCTTTTATATATAACAATGAATCGAGCTAACTTTGTGTCCTGTGCTCAGTCTGACCAAGTGGATTGTTCCAAGTTTTCTCCAAAGTCACCACACCAATTGGAAAGCCAATTTTTAAAAGTGATATGAAATGAGTTTAAAGAAAAGGAAATAAAATAAGAAAATCTAACTGGAGCACACTGTCAAATCCTTCTAAAAGTAACTGTGAGGTGCTTATATTTCTCCCTAGGAAAAGATTAGAAGCTAGAGGAAGATCTAAATTTTGTGATTAGAGTTTTTTTTTTTTTTTTTTTACCTTCTTTCTTTCTTGCTCTCATTTAAAAAGAGTCTGCTTCTTTCACTGGAGATGTACAGTTATTAAATCATGATGTCTTTCTTTAAAAAAACCAATTTATAGCAGAGGGCTCTGTACTGCAGCCACTTTTCAAAGGTTGCTTATAATTGCTCCAGCCAATGCTTGGACTAATTAAATCCCACAAAAGATTGTTTCTTAGTAACACACCTGGTCCACGCTTTGTTGTTGGCTTTCATTAAAGCGTTGCGTCTCATGCTGCCTTGTACCATGAAAGGATATTAATCAGGTAAATGGCCATTAAAAGTCATATCAATATTTGCTGTGCGGTGATTGTTTTCTTAAATCTTGAACAAAGGAGGTTTCTTTGAATTTCAGGGCTGGTCTCCAACCGCAGGAGAGAACAGCCACATTGAAATGCTTTGGTTTTCAGCCTGACCAAGAAGAAGAAAAAAAGAAATAAAATGTAAGGAGTGGCAAGAAGTAAGATTCTGTTTTCTTTGTTCCCCAGAGCTGTTTGGAGTCAGAACAAGTTGGACTAACTGAAATCCGTGCAGGGCAAGGGAAGGGGGTGCACATCAGACAGGAAGGGCTCTCTAATGACCCTCTCAGTACCTGGGAGAAGAAAGCTCTACTTTGGAGTCCGTGGTGCTAATTAGAATGTGATTTGGAGTTCTACTTAGACATGAAAATGCCCAGGGAATCAAATGTTACTTTCATGTTAAATTAAAAGAGGAAGTGTTGCTAAACATTTCCTCCTATCAACAAAGCACCTTTTGTGGCTTCAGTGATCACTTGGACTTGGGAATAGGATCACAAAGCTTGATCTCTGAATTATTGGGCCCTTCACCTCCTGGAACAGCCCTAAATCAATATGTATTTATATGGCCAAGCCCAGACCCAACAGAGCAAACATTCCATTCAGGAGGGGAAGGGTGGCTTCATGCTCCTACACCTGAGAAAGCCACCTCCCAACAGCGTCCGCCTGCAGCCGTGTCCTGCAAGATTCTGCTTTTCATCCTATGGACAAGACTGTTCTGTGCTGAGCACATGGCCTTGTGGAGGTTAGGGCCCAGTACTCTGCTTAAAAATGCCGGCCTCGAAATCCCACATCAATGACTCCATGGCAGGGACTGTGAACTGTGTCCTTAAGCCTTCTCTACCTTGGTGTTTCCATGCATGAAATGAGCAAAAGTGCAGTAATAACCTATGAGTGTTGTACAAATGAAATTAATGTACTAGATATACATACGCTATTGTATTTGTTAAGCTTCCATTGCTGTGGTAAAACACCATGACCGAGGTAACTTATAGAAGGAAAAGTTTATTTGGTTTACAGTTCCAGAAGGATAAGAGTCCATCTTGGTCGGGAGGTATGACTGCTGGAGCAGAAAGCTCAGTGGGCTCATCTTCAAGAAAGCACAAGAAGCAGAGAGAGCAGAATTGTAAGTGGGGTGAGGCTAGGACCTCTCAAAGCCTGTCCTCGACTTGCTTCCTCCAGGGAGGCTGCACCTCCTGAAAGGTTTATGACCTTCCCCAAATAGTGCCACCAACTGACCAAGTGTTCTGATTCTTGGAGTCAATAGGAGTATTTGCATTCAAACCACCACATTTATAACATCTGATACATATATATATAAGTATATATATATATATGTGTGTGTGTGTGTGTCTGTATATGTATATTATGTACACACACATATACACACATACAATGACTAGCACATATTAATTTCCCAACACCTACTAGGTGCAACACTCTTGATGGTCTCCAAAGGTTTACACAGTATATTCTTCAATTTAAAAAGGAACTGCCAATATCAGTCAATAGAGACTGATAACCAAACATTCTTCTGTGACACTTTTTGTGTCAAATACCCCTTGGGACATTGGATCATGGGAAGAATGCAAGCTTCATTTGAGTCTCACTGAATCACTAAAGAACTAAGCTAGGGAAGTCAATCTTGAGGCCTACCCACAACTGCCCTAGAGCTCTCCATGAGAGGCTTCTACATACACCCAAGAGGACCCTGCTTGGCCTGCGCTCCAGGTGACTTTCTATGCTGTCCCCTTTGCAAGAAGACAGAGGAGAGACAAGGGACCTGAAGGGAAAATCAAAAAGAAATTCCCCAAAGCAGAATAATACTGATTTGGGACTGACAGAGCATTATAATGGGGCTGTGCGTATCTCGGAATGGGTATATAAGGTTGCATCAGATATTTTGAAACAATAATTTTTGGCCACAAGAATTAATAATGAGTGACAGTAGCCTGAGGTTGAGTTTCTGGGTTGGAGTGACACTACAGCACTTCTTAGTTCTACAAAGTTACACCAGCCCATTTGTGAGGCTGGGGTGTCTGCAGTCTTTGGTGGGAGTTGTGATCAGATACTCAAGTATAAGAACACTTTCTTTATAACCTTCTCACTTCATTTATGTGTCAGAGTTGACAGAAGTGACTCCATTTTGGTTTGGACAGACCTCACATCCCTCTCACAGAATGGAGCCCACACCCCACTGTACACCCACTGAGCATGGCTGTGAGTTGTAACAGCCAAGGCCTTCCTACAGATGGAGCTCTCAGCATCATCTCTCTTCGTGGCAATCATGGCTGTCCACACCAAGACCTCACTGACATTTCTCACCAGACAGAGGCATCGAGTTGATCAAAATGCAGAACTATGACAGAAAGGCAATGCAAATTAGCTCAGTGAGCAAAAGTTGCCCAAGTGTTTGCAAAACCTGGAAGTTTGACTCTCACCCTTTAATCAAGCATGGCCCCTTTCATGGGCCTGGGCAACTCCAGGCTGATTTCATCTCTCACTTGTGGGTCTCCATTGTATAAAGCTAGTTCTTCCCATTCAGGAATAGATAAAAGGCAATACCTCAGATTCCCAAAAGCTCCTATATAGCTCTCAGTGATCTAAAAACTTGCTGTCCCAGTCACTCTGGTAAGTATTCAAATTGAATTGACCAAGTTAAAATACCAGAGGATTAGAGATAGCTTGGGTTAATTCAAGTCCTCTGACCATCATATTAGAGAGTTGGAGATCTCAAGGAGGTTGGCTAGGCAAAGGAGCCCCAAGATTCTGCCACTATAAGAAGTGTGTGTGTGGGTGTCATCAGGAAGGTTGTACCACTAGAGTTTAGAAAGGTAAAGACTGGGCAATGGAAATTGGAAAAAGCAAGAAGGCAAGTGAAGCCTTTTCAAAGGCGCATTTGCTGGTCTCCTGGCCTGTCAGAAAAAGGCTGCAGACTGACCCATGAACTAGCGCCAGGATTTCAGAAATACCTAAATTTCAAAGGCAATAGTTCTTACTTTGACTCCATATTAAAATCACCAGAGGCATTTCTCAAATATCTTCACACTGAACTCTGCCTCCAGAGTGCGATAATTTTAAGAGGGATCATTACCCCAAGTGACTTTCTTGGACAGGTGTGTGAGAGACCTTTTCTCCTGGACATCTATCTACTGTTACTTCTTTTGCAGATTTGTTTCTGAGTGGGGACCATCCTTCAATTTCCAAGAGCTGGTTAGTCAACTAATCTTCCCCTCCCCAGGGACTGAGAACACTGTGGTCTGCTCTGTTGGGTGACAAAAGACTACATATACAGGAAGGACACTGGGTTCATCTTCTTGTTACTCTGTCCTCTGAAGTCCTTTCAGCTGAAGCTCAACTGCCATGATGTCATCGTTCAAGCTTACCAAACAGATTGCAAGAAAGACAGAACTTCTGGAAAATGTGAACAGCTATATTCCACTCTATATTCGTCCTGTCTAGCAATTTTGTTTCTGAGTCTTTTTTCCAGTGAAAATGTCCCCTCCCATTTTATACAGGTTCCAAAGAGATTCCATCAATGTTTATATGAGATCTGGTACTAATGACACAAAATGCATTACCATAAGTCAAGAGTCTGATGAAGGCATGAACTTATCCAGCCAGTATACTAACGGGAAACCACCTCCATGTGCTCTAGGGTTGATGCAGCTAGTTATACAGTTTCTAATCTGCTTTGGATCCCTACAGTGCTTTTACCTGCTAATTTTCTTGGTTTCTTTAAATTAATTAATTTTAATTTTATGTGTATAAATGCTTTGTCCACATTCATATAAGTACAATGCCTCTGGAGGCCAAAAGATGGTATCACATTCCCTGAAACTGGAGTTTCACATAGTTATTAGCTGCCCTGTAGGTGCTGGGACCTAGACCCAGATCCTCTGGAAGAGTAGCCAGTGGTGTCAACAAAAGCCATCTCTCAAGTCCCTTTCCTGGTTTTGAAATCAGCTATTTTCTTTACCACCTAACAGGCTCAAGGAATGCTTGAATCCATGAAGAGTGAGCTTGTTACAGACTTGCAAAAGGAAATTAAGGACATGTTGGATGTGACATGGGGTCATGACCAATATAAGTGACTATTAGAATCACTCCTGGTCAGTCACCATCATTTGAGGCTGAGGACAATGGTAGAACATTGCCAGGAGTCCCCAAGCCCCAGAACAATTTCTATAATATTTATTGACATTTAAAGACCCCGTACCAGTTGCTAATTCCATCCATTTACCTGCAAATTTCATGATTTTTGACTTTCTTTACCTCTGAGTAGAACTCCATTTTGTAAATGTATGACATTTTCATTATCCACTCATCAGTTGTGGGACACTTAGGTTGCTTCCATCCCTTAGCTATTGTGAAAAGAGCCGCAACAAACATGGTTGTACAAGTATCTCTGCAATAGGATGAGTCCTTTGGGGATATGCCAAGGAGTGGTATAACCGGGTCAAATGGTAGGTTCTTTTCTAGTTTTTAAAGAGTTCTCCACACTGTTTTCCATAACAGTTGACCGAGTTTCCATTCCCACCAGCAGTGAATGAGCATTCCTCTTTCTCCACATGCTCTCCAGCATTTGGTATCATTTGTGGCCTTTATCTTTGCCAATCTGACTGGGGTAAGATAAAATCTCAAAGCGGTTTTAATTTGCATTTCCGTAATTACTAAGGATGTTGAACACTTTTTAAGTTGTTTCTTAGCCATCTTTACCTCTTCTTTTGAGACCTCTGTGCAGATTCTTAGCCCGTCTTTTAATTGGGGATACTTATTTTCTTGATTCTTTGTTTTTTGAGTTTTTTTACATAGTCTAGATGTTAAGCCTCTGTCTTGTAAGTTACTGCCATGTTTTCTTCTAACAGTTTTAAAGGTTCAGGTTTCACACTGGGGTCTTTGATCCATTTGGAGTTGACTTTTGTACAAAAAGGATGTAGTTTCATTCTTCTCCAGGTGGCGATCCTGTTTTTCCAGTACCATTGCCTAAAGATGCTATCTTTCCTCCAGTGAGTGTTCTTGGCTCCTCTGTCAAATACTGAGTGACTGAAATTTAATTTATTCATGTTTTCATCTTCAGTCATGTTCCATTGGTCTACAGGTCTATTTCATGCTGGTACCATGCTGGTTGTATGGCTATAGCTCTGTCATATAGTTTGAATTCTGGTATAGTAACTACCCCAGCATTGCCCTTTCTGCTTGGGGTTGCTTTGCCCATCTGGGTTCTTTTGTGCTTCCATATGTATTTTAGGATAGTTTTTTTCCTAATTCTATAAAGAATGTCATTGGAATTTTGATTGTCATTTTATTGAATCTATAAATGACTTTGGGTAAGTTGGTCATTTTCACAATATTAATTCTTCTAATACATATGCATGGGAGATTCTTCCATCTTCTGATGTCTTCTTCAATCTCTTTCTTCAAAGATTTAAATTTTTCATTGTGGAGATATTTAATGTTTTTGTTTAAGTGTCCTCCAAGATATATGTCAATAAATTAATAAATCACGTAAATGAACTTAAAGACAAAAATCACATGATCCTCTCAGTGGCTGCTGAAAAGGCCTTTGATAAAATTCAACATGAATTTGTGTGAAAAGTCCTAAAAGGAATTAGACTGGAGGGAACATACCTCGACATAATTAAGGTTATATTAAAAAAAAAACAAAAACAAACTCACAGTCAGAATCATTCTAAATGGAGAAAAACTGGAAGTATTCCCATTAAAATCAGGAACCAGATGAGGCTGTCTACTATCTCCAATCCTTTCTAATATAGTGCTTAAAACTCTTACTAGAGCAATAAAACAAGAGAAGGAAATTAAAGGAGTACTCATTGGAAAAGAAGAGGCCAAATTATCCCTTTCTACAAATGACATGATATTAAACCTAAGAGATGCCAATAATTCCACAAGAAAACTCCTCAAAATGCTTGACACTTTCAGTAAAGTGGAAGGTTGCAAAATTAATCTACAAAAATCAGTAGCCTTTCAATACACCAATAACAAGCAATTAAAGAAAGAGTACAAGGAAACCTTCCTATTCACAGTAGTCTCAAAAACAATTAAATATCTCAGAGTAAACCTAACTAAGGCTTTAAGACTCCCTACCATGAAAATTTTAAATCTCTAAAAAAGAGACACCAGACAGAAGACACCAGAAGTAGGACAATGAATTTCAAAGAACAATCATCAATATGACCAAAGAATTCAATGACTTTAAAACACATACAAACAACTTAAAGAACTCAATGTGGATAGGAATAAACTCCTGACTGAAGCTCAAGAAGATAGACGTGTACAGCTGAATGAAATGAACTGACAGCTCAAGACTTGAAATGTGAATTCACAAAAGAGAAATTTTGAGTAAAACTCCAGCCAAAATGAAAATGGAACTTAAAAAAAAACTCAATAAGCCAATCTGAAACAACACAAGAAAGCTTCACAAAATGGAATGAATGAAATGGAAACCAGAATATCAAGACCAGTCAATAAAGTTGAAGAATTTTGGGCTGCTCAAACAAAGAATATGAATTTTTTTTTAAACACAGGAATAGGACATACAGGAAATATGGGACGCTATGAAAAGACCAAATCTATGCATCATAAACACAGAGGAAGTAGAAGAATCTTAGGTCAATGGCATTGATCAGATCTTCAACAAGATTATAGAAAACAACTTCCCTAAATTAAGAAAAAAATATACCTATACAGATACAAGAGGCATACAGAACACCAATTAGACAAGACCAGAACAGAAATTCCCCACACCATATCAGAGTAAAAACATTACATGTACAGAACAAAGAGAAGGTACGGAAAGCTGCAAGAGAAAAACAAAAACTTCCATAAAAAAGAAAGCCCATCAGAATTACAAGTGACTTCTAACTGGAAATTATAAAAGCCAAAAGAACCCAAGTACTCCAAATTCTAAATGACCATAAATGCCAACCTAGAATACTTTACTCAGCAAAACTGCCTATCATAGTCAAAGAAGAAAGTAAAACCTTCCATGTCACAAATAAGCTGAATGAATTTGTGTCCACCAAATCAATGCTCCAGAGAATACTTGAAGCAACACAAAGGACTGAAGAAGGAAATGACCATAATGAAGAGTTTACAGAAAGAAAAGAGATGAAGGTATAAAGTGTGGAAACATGAAATAATACTAAGATACAGACAGAAAATAAAATGACAGTGGCCAATACACACCTTTCAATAAAAACTCTCTATCAATGGCCTCATCTACCCAGTCAAAAGACACAGTCTAGTTGAATGACTTAAGAAAGAAAATCCATTTATTTGTTGTCTACCAATTTTATCTTACCTCCGAGAATGGACACTATTTTAGGATAAAAGGATGGAAAAAGAAATATTACAAGAAAATGATATCAAGAAACAAGCAGAGGTTGCTATTCTAGTATCTGACAAAATAGACTTGATTATTAATAGTTAAAATTAATCAGAAAAGATAAGGAAGGATACTACATTCTGATCAAGGCAACAATTGACCAAGAACACATAGAAATCATGAGTGTGTATGCACCTGACTCTGGTACACCAATTTCATAGAAACAGTACTTCTAGAATTCAAGACACAGATTAACCATAACTCAGTAATAGTAGGTGACTTTAGAAATAGAAAGTGACCCCACTTTCTCCAATAGACAAGTCATCTGTACATGAATAAGCAGAGAAGCATCTGAACTAAATTATATCACATATCAAATGAACCTATCTACCAAATATCCCACTCAAGCATAAGGAATACACATTCTACCACATAGCATCCCATAGAAGTTTCGATAAAATAGAACACATACTAGGGTGCAAAATGAACCTCAACAAATACAAAAAATATTGAAATTATTTCCATGTATTCTATTGGAAAGCAATGCAATAAAATCTTGACTCAAAACCAAAAGAAACTCAAGTAACATAGGAACTCATGGAGATTAAACAACACACTCCTGAATGATGAATGGATCAAAGGAAAAATCAAGGAAGAAGTAAACATATTCCTGGAACTAAATGAAAGTGATAACTTAACCCAAAAAACATATGGAATATATTAAGAGCCATTCTAAGAAGGAAGTTTATGGTTCTAAGTACCTACATTTTTAAAAAGTCAGAAAGGACACAAATGACTTAATGGTACAACTCAAGAATTTGGAAAAGCAAGAATGAACCAAACTGAAATCCAACAGATGAGAAGAAACAGTAAAAATCAGAGCAGAAATCAATGAAATTAAAACAAAGAAAATAATAACATGAATCTATGAGTCTTCATTCTTGCAACTCTTGCTAGAGCAATAAGACAAGAGAAGATTAAAGGGGTATTAATTGAAAAATAATAGGTCTAAGTATCTCTATCTGCATATGATAAGATATTATATATAGGAAATAAAAAATTCCACCCCAAAACTTCTAGAAATAATCAAGACTGTCAACAAAGTGTCACATTACAAAATCAATTTAGAAAAGTCATTAGTTTTTCTGCATAAAAGCAATCAGATAAAGAGATCAAGAAACATTCCTATTCACAGTAGCCTCAAAAATATCTAGGAATAACCCTAACCAAAGATATTAAAGACCTCTATAATAAAAATTTTAAATATTTGAAGAGAGAGGCTGAGGAAGACACAAGGACCTAGAAAGAACTCCCATCAACACATATTGGTAGAATTAATATTGAGACATCATCCTACCAAAAGCAATGTATAGATTCAATGTAATCCCAATCAAAATCTCCATGACATTCTTCAAAGAAAATTCTAAAATTCATATGGAATTACAAAAGATCCCAGATAGACAAAGCAACCCTGGGCACAAAGAGCAATGCTGGGATAGGGTGGAGATTACAATAGTAAATCTCAAACTATAGTACAGAGATATAGTCACAAAAACAGCATGCTACTGGTACAAAAACAGACATGTAGATCAGTGGGACAAAACCGGAGACCCAATCATAAGTACACAGAATTTCAGCCATCTGATATTTGACAAAGGTGCCAAGAAAACACACCAGAGGAAAGACAAATGATACTGGCAAACCGGATCTATGGATACAGAAAAATAAAATTAGACCCCTTCCTATCACCTTGCACAAAAGTCAACTGAAAATGGATCAAAGACCTCAGTGTGAAACCTGAAACAATGAAGGTGCTGGAACAAACTTAGAAAGTAAGTAATATGAGTACTTTAATTGGGGAGGAGGGAGAGAAAATTATACAGGAGGAGAAAGAGGAGAGATAATGTTTAGGTGGTGTGAAAAAACAGAGGGAAATATATTAGTTCAAAAGTCTAAAAACATACTATATATATATATATATATACACACACACATCATGCATTTATATATATAGCTGAAGGCTACATAATAAGAAACACGGTGCCAGACAGAAGAAAACCCCCTTGGAGTTGATATCAGGGTAGTACAAGAGACTCCCAAAATAACATGAGCTATTGCCATAGACTTTGTCTGCCTCCCTGAACTTGAAAGCAAGACCCTATTGCTGAGGACAGGACATACTTCAGACACGGGACTTGTAACAGTAGAGTTGAAACTGAAAACCTCATCCCTGAAGACTATCTTTAATGCTATCAGAGGATACTAGGCAAGTTGCTAAGGGAGAAGATTAATCAATGGTCCACCCCAGATGTAAATCTAATAACCACAACATTGGCCAGTACAACAAACTATCTCTATTGGTGCAGTAGTTTATCTTGGGAGCAATCAACAGTTTTCTTATTGGACTTTAAGCCTGCTCAGAGAGAGGGAATTCACATGTGATGCCGTAACTGTAGTCAAATACACATGGCTGGAGAGGTCATAGATCCTAGAGAAAAATCTACTTTTGTCATATCCCTAGATAAATTTCTTACTGTATACTAAAAATGTCTCCTTATATTTTCAGACAAACTTCTCATCACTCTTCAAAGAAGTTTCTTTTGGCAACAGATGCAGACTATTGCAGAGTTCCACAACTGTTCAGATTCAGAGAACAATTTATGTGAGATGCACAGTCTTAAGTGACACATCTGCAATGCAACCTTTGCACCTAAGGTTCAGGGAACATAATGGAACAGGGGTTAGAGAGAATATTAATGCATCTCTCAACTCTCACCAGTGAAGCTCCCTCATGCAACAGATGGTGACTAACACAGAAAGCCATGACTGGTCAAAATGTAGAGAATAAGAGACAGCGTGGTACATGTCCATGGACAGGACTCCTATATTAAACCTCAGCTTCAAAAGTCTCAGGGACCAGGGGGAAAGACTGCAGGAGCCAGGGGTGTTGGATGACCACAAGAAAAGAGATTTCTAGATGACTGGGAACTTGTTCTTATGAGCTGACATGCACAAGACCCATGCAAACTCCAAGCAGACAAAAGCCCAGCAGAGAATTGGAGAATGGAGAAAAGAAACCACACGCTTAGCTCAGAACAACTGGCAACTGGTTACTGTTAGGTGAGAGAAAGAGTTGGTCTTCTTTAAGTGGGTGACTCAGAGAACAGACTCCCATGTGTGAACTCACACTGCGGAACATCTGGGACACAAACTTGATTGACTAGGCCTTAACATATGTGACAGAATTCATGAAATTTGGCAGGGGAGGCCATGGAGATGCAGACAGGAGAGGGGATCTAAATATAAGTAAGGTGTACTGTATGAAATGCACAGCAATTTTAAAAAGACAAAAAAAAAATCTCATTCACTGTTCTGTGCTTTCCATCGTTTGTGTCCTTGTAAACCACTTCCACCTTACAGAAGACACATCTTTGTTGCTATATTTTGGTCCTGATTTGATTTGCTGCTGATTTGATTCTTTAAGGTTATGTCTTAATCAGTGGATGCGCGGTTCCATAGCAGACTTCTGGTATGCTTTGACATATGATCACATGTTAATAATCTTCCCTGGTGGATACATAACATTTTGATTCAACCCAAAGCACAGCTTTTGGTTACTCTGTATCATATGGTACAGACACCTTCAGGTGATCTTTGACCACCCCCCAATCCCATTAAATAAGGATCAAGTTTTGAAATCCTCATAGGGACCGGCAGGGAAGAACAATTGCATGGCAAGGGTTGGTAAGACCTCAGCAAACCAAAGGGCACAATCCACTCACTTGTTGCCATGACCAAATGAGGGCAGATGCTTCCAGATCTGCTGCTGCCTCAAGGGACATTTCTAGTCCAGATCGCTGCATAATATCCCTACTTTTAAATTATAACAAATCTGTTTTTACTCTTTCTAAAACTCTGTCAGCCGAATTGGCCATTTTCTTGTGACTGGGTGCTTTCACTTGTCACTCCTGCTTACCCCAGGCCTCTTGCCTCTGGTTTGTTCGGGACTGGCAATGACAACATTGCCAAGTCACTATTGGCAGTGACAACGCCATTGGCTCAGAACAGCCAAATCACTATATACAGGGGCATTAACAGGTCTAATTATGGTTCCTTTTGCCTGACCACCCCATGTACCGGTTTTGATTCTTGTCTCTATCCATTCCACTTAAATAGAATTCTGACACTCACTGTATCTAGAGAGGTCTAAACCTCTGCTTCTAAAAAGAATCTATTGAGTGGTTTACAGCAGTGAGGAAAACATTCCTATGATGTTGCATGTAGCATGGACACATACACTCATGCATACACACAGCCCTCTTGCAACAATATCATGAGTACCACAGCAAATCCCATGTTTGACCCAACAGAGGTGGTAAGACCACAGTTATTTATAAACGATATTAATGACTGTGGTTCTAGGACCAGAGCAGTTAGGCAGTCACTGGAACTGCAAGTGACCTGGGTGCCGAAACACGTATATTGAGCTCTTGAAACACATTTGCTTATCATCTGCCCAGGCTCCTAGGACGGACCCCCTTCCTGTTAGGTTGTCTTGGACTCAGTCACAGGAACATGGACACTGGTCCCACCTTCTCTGTGCCTCTCTTAACTTCCTGGTTCCTACTCGTATTCTATTCATCTTTCATGGCACTTCAAACTCAGTCTTTCTTCAGAAGCTTTCCTGGATGTTTTAGTTCCAGAGCATCTTTTCCTCCTCCAAATGCTTGCAGGGGTTATAATTGACTTTGACACCTTATTACCATCATTCTTTTCTACTTAATGTGTAGTTGCATCCCAAAGAAATTGTCATTATGGAAAGTACTGTTTAAAAATGGTTGTTTTGATGGAGAAAATAGAAATTATGGGATCAAGAGCTTCAGATTCTCAGGAACAAAGTTGTAGTTCCTGCACTAATTTAAGAACAGATGTTGTATGTACATAGCTATAAAATCCAAATGTCACTGAACAAATATAACAGTGGAGTGAGTTTCACTTCTGCTCAAAGCTCTTTGTCTTTTTGACATACATATGCTCAAAACCTTCTTCTTTGTTATTCCTTCAGCAAATATACTGTGCTCCTACTATGTGCCAGCCACTGATTTAGGTGCAAGAGCCACAGAGATAAACTGGAGTCAAGATACCCCTTCCCATTCCTGTAACTGAGTTGACCTTACACCAGAACAAGTAAACACATTCAAACAGCAGTTGGGAACATGCAGTCAAACAGGCTGGCAGGCTAGAAAATGCCTGTGCACGTGGTTGAGGGAATAGACGTGGCATGGGACGGATTGCACAAAGCCACTCAAATGAAAAGGCTTGGTGTCAAGTGTAACTGTTTATTTTTCCATTAAAGTAGATGACACGAGTTCTTAAAATTCACTGGTTGCTTAGTTTCACTTTTCAGACTTTAACTGATATTAAAATATAGGGAAGTTCACAATTATATGGAGAGCTCAATGGCCTTCCTTCAAAAAGCACATCCACAAACTACTAAGACCAAAAAAACTCAGCATCGTAAGTCATCACTGCACCCAGAAGTCTGCCTGATACCCTCTTCTAGTTCTGTACTTTTATTTATCATGTGTTCTTATTTTATCATCACAGATTAGTTTGTCCTCCTTTTAAAATTTATCTAAGTGGAATTATAAAACAATGCTTGGAAACAAAGAATACATGCTTGTTATCCCAGCACTTGGGAGGCTGAGGCAGAAAGACCAAAGTTTAAGGCCTGTCTGGGCTACACTGGGGAACTCTGTTTCTAAATAAATAAAGTCTTCTTTAGCCATCTTTGATTGACTATGCTAAAAATCTTATTAGTCCGTTCTGCCCTACCACTAGTTTTTTCACTATTAAAAATATTGCCGTTGTTAACTTTGGTTGCAAGACATAGAAAAATCAAACTGGAACTGATCCAAAAACTTCCTCCCTGCTGGCTATCTTTCAACATTCTGGAACATGCTATGTAGGCTACTGGGGAAGAAGAAGAAGTCATCAATGGTATTACCCAGAAGCAAATTCTGAATGCTATAATACTGGCTTGCTAGTATTATATATATACTGGCAATAGTGGCAAGAAGGTTCTAGGGGTAACCAATCCCCTTCTGATTAAATTTGAAACCCACTCCACAGAAGATATTTCACATTTGATACTACAATTCTGGACAAAAACCTATGGTTTGAGAGGTAAGAGGCCTCAGGCGGGAAACTACTATTGTGGTCTTGCTATATGAACATGTTATCAAGCTGCTTGATATTTATGTTTATACACATAGATTTTGTGTTGTTCTCAGTCCTGCTCAGTCAGAGACACTTCTTTCTGAAGTGGGCAGCAGTTAATGCAGGGACGCACAACTGGTCAAAGTGCTGAGAATGAGTGACTGCTGAGCCTTAAGCCACAGTTACCCAAGCTCTTCATTCTCTGTTGCAGTGGCCCCCATGTTTCTCAAATTCTCTGCTATTGTTCCAGCTTATGAATTTCCTTCTGTCAGTAAAGTATCCCAACTTGGGGAGGAAAGGATTTATTTCACTGATAGCACATAGTCTGTAATCAAAGGAAGATGAGGCAAGAACTCAGGGAAGGAACCTGGAGCACAGACCATGGAGGTATGCTGCCTACTGGCTGGCTCCCCTGGCCTGTGCTCAGACTGCTTTCTTATACAACACCGGACCACCTGCCTAGGGGTGGTACCACCTACAGTGGGCTGGACCCTCTCGTGTCATTCAGTAATCAAGAACATGCCCCACAGACATGGCCACAGGTCAGTCAAATGGAGGATTCCTCAGTTGAGGCTTCGTCTTTGCAGGTGTGTCAGGTGGACACCTGAAGCTATCCAGCACATGGAGTCTAGTGTGTAGAAGATGGATTAGGCAGCTTTGGGGGTCAATACCTGTTAAAGAGATGGGAAAATAGAACTAAATTTAGTCTTAACAAAGATCCTAAACAACTGTGTATGGATGCCCAAACTGGAGAGATGGTGACAGGATTCTATAACTTATATCTGCCAGTAATTGAGCAAGGCTGTTCCAAGAAAGAGGTATCACTTCAGACAAGGTGGCTATCACCGCACCCCCCCACACACACAGGAAGTTGTGGAATTGTTGGAAGCACTATCTGCACAGCACTCTTGGCTGTTAGTCCACCTTAGATTATCACATATGCAAAGCAGAATAAATGGACACTCTGGTTCTGCTCTGCTCCATCTGCTGTGGTGGTAAGTGCAAATGACTAGATTCAACATTCATTCCTGATTTATTTGCCCTTACAAATCACATTCAGTGTACATGTTTTTTATCCATCCCTCTTAAGTATTAATTTCTCTTCTATCAGCTTTTAAAGAATAGATATCCAATGAAGCAAATAGATTTTGATTCTACTGAGATAAAGATGTAATCTACTGAAATTATTGTCTTTACTTCTGACTTACATGGCAATTTATAATGACTTTAAAATGTCACGCTAGACTTAAATTACCAGAGTCAAACCATCTTTGTCGGTCTATATCTTTTGATATCGTTACTGGAATTTTGCATTAAGATATCTTTTTTACTCCTTTATCTTTGAGAAATCAACCTATAAATTTCTTTTCTTTACTGATTTGTCAGGTCTTGCTCTTAAGGTCGTGTTGACTTCAGCAAACAAACCAGGGAATGTTACCTGTTTCTATAAAAGTAGTATTATTTAATCCTTAGCTGTTCATTCCAAGTCACTAGTAAACCCATAAGAACCTGAAAATTCTTTGCAGGAAGATTTTTACCTTGCTAGATATCTGACTATTCAAATCTTCTTTCTTCTTAAGTAAATTTAATGATTCTTCTTTTTATAAATTTGCCTGTTTCATCCAAATTGTCTAGAGTTTCTAGCTTCTTGTCTTCTCAGAAATTTCTTTTTGTAGTTTTCCACTTGACTTTTCTGCTGTTTGAGTCATACTGCTTTTGAATTAGAAATTGCTTTGAGTGGGAACATGAGCTAGATGAGAAGTGGACTCACTTTTCTGTGTTTTCTGAACCTGTTTCACCTTAGTCCCTGAATCGCTTCTGTCTTGGTATCTCTCTGATACTTTCAAAGATATCTTTGCAAACTTCATTCGGCTTTTCTAGTTGTTTGTAACACAGAGATTTGTCTTCTCATCCATCACACTGGCTTGGATTTTGAATGTCCCCTAAAAGGCCCCCTGTTGAAGGTGTGGCACTCACCTTGGTCCTATGAGAGAGACATAGAAACTGTTAAACATGGGGCCTACTAAGAGGTTTTAGGTTCTTGGAAGTGTGTGTCCTTGGAGAGTATTGTAAGACCCTGCTTCATTCTCTTTTATATCCGGCCTCTTCTACTGCATGATAAACTGTACCACACCAGTCCCAAAGCCACAGGGACAGTCACCCAGGGGTAGAGACTTCAAAATCAACCTCTCTATTCCCTTTTCTAAGATATTTGCATGGGACTAACGCATCCATGGTTACTCCCCACATTATTAAAACGTACCCATCTGACTGATCAGTACAAATTGGAGTCTACAATTAACCTACTTATGTGAGCAGAGTGAGAGACATAAAACATACATGCTACCAAAGGGAGATGGGAAATAATCTGTTCAACTCAAAATTTAGCCAAATTGTCCAACTTTTAGCATTTGGGGAAGAAAGGTAAATTCTGAAGAATGCAATGAAAACTCTTAGGATTTGTCTGAATAGAGCCACTTTTGAAATGATTCCTGAGCTTCTGGGTCATCTGGGAGCTTGCACTGTCAAGGTGCTAGTACTCATCCAGTGGTCCAGTGATTAAAAAAGAATTCCAGCCATCTGGATCAAACTTTTTTAAGGAACAACCATAATTAAGTCATTGGGTTAGATTCTGGCTATTGGTAAAAATGACAGAGACAACCAAACTTTAGCTGATAGTTAACCTGGTTAAACTCTGCTCTGAAATGCCTTTTAACTCAATCTCGCTATTTAGAACTCCATTACCCTGTGTTTAAAACAAAGGCAGCCCATTGAAAGCAAGCTGTAATTGCAGTCTTTCAGCAAAACAGCATTTACCAAAACATGCCTTTTAGAATGGCACAATTTATCACCCCCACAGTACATGACACACAATTACATTTGTGTCTGCTGTAATTGGATGTTACATGTCAGTAATGACTCATCAGCTGCAGAAGTTATGAAAGATGATTTCCTCACTACCAGGCTTCTGAATTTGCTCCCAAAATAAAACGGAAGAATAGCTTATTTCTTACTCAGAGTTGAAGCTACATTTGGAGAAACACTAATGCCTGTTTTAGAAAAATAATGATGTATTTCGTTTATTGACAGCAAGATGACTGCCTGAAATGTTTCTCATTACTCCAAGTTCTCAAATAAGTAAATCACTGTCAGACAAACCAAGGTTAAAACTGCGTGTGCACATTTTAACAAGGTACAGAAAAAACATGGTAATGATAATAAATTTAAAAAAAAAACACCACTAGGACTGAGAATTGTTAATTCCGAGAATTTTTCAGAATCTGTGATCTGATACGCTCTGCAACCCAGTCATTGCTGAAATTAAATTAGTTTTCAGAAAAATGAATATTTCATTTTTAAGATTCTGTTGCTTAGAGACCCGGAAAAGAGAAGGCTGGCTTAGCTTGAGATGCGAGGAATGTTATAAGGGGCAGCATTTTCCAGTCCTGGAGACTGCCAAAGAATGCACAGGAACAAATCGTACAGGGAAGTGAGACACTGACGGTGATACAAATGGGTTCATTAGCGATGCCATGATGCACATTATTTCTTCCAAACTCGTGAAGTCTCTCTCAACCCTTCACACTTATTACTCATCCTTAAACTGGGCACAGAGGAAGCCATAGATCCAATCTATATTTTGTTTTAACAAACATGGGGTGGGAGGCAGGCCAAACAAATACAACCACTTTGCAAAGCAAAGGGTAGATGTCCCAACAAGGAGAGATGGCGGGCAGCAGAAATGTGGGGCTCATGCTGCATGCGGGCAGGGTCAACACCTGTCTACAGTGTTTTCATCAACATCCCACGTACCAAGCATCCTTCCTTTCCCTGCCCACCACTTAAGTTAAAATGGTTTTGAGATCTACCTTCAGGGCATGGTAGATACTTGGAACCTCACCTATACTTAAGATTAGGCTAAAGAACACTTTCCCTGGACGTCCTTGAAGGCCAACATGACCAAGTGACCAGACCAAGAGGATGAAGGCGTAAGTTCACTGTATAGCCTGAAAATCATTACTTTGACACGGGACTCTTGACCCCTTTTCTCTTTTCCCTACCTGTGGACTAGAGTGTGAGAGTGATTGTGAGATCCGGCTTTAAGCCTGTGGAGCTGTAGCTGAGACCAGGCAGTGTTACAAGAGAGACGTAACCTGGGTTTTTCGATGAACTCGTGGAAGCAAGGAAGTCGGCAACTTCATTTCTGTCCAGTGCAAGACTGTAGTAACAGAAACCATGTCCATCTCATTAGTCTGCGTGTAGGGGTCTCTTTCCTATAGAAATGAAGCTTTTGCCTCAACTAAAACTTTATATTTGAATAGACAGTCTCAAGGCATAGTTTTCCCTCCTGTCATTGGTTCAACTTCATCAGCATCCTGACCTGCCTTGATTCCTGTTCTCCCTCCATTCGTAAAAGTGGAAACAAACTGAAGTCAGAACTAAAGTGTCTAAGGCCTTATTTGAGCTACTTATTTTGTTTGTCTGTTTGCTTATTTGTTTTTCTCTAGGTCTTGCTCAATTCTCCCAGAATTCTAGGATAAAAGCTGGGCTTGGTGGCTCATGCCTATAATCTCAGTGCTGAGAAAGAAGCTAAGGTAGAAGACTACCCTGGGCTGCACAGAGAGACCCTGGTCAAAAAAAATGAAGGGAGGGAAAGAATGAAGGAAGAAAGATCTAAAGAAAGCAAGTGTTCTAATATACGCAGCCTGAAATGCAGGTAAATGGCCTTGTCTCCATGACTGATTGCCGCAAGGAACAGACACATGACCCAAGCTTGGATGGTCATGCTGAAATAGATCCCTTATTGAAGGAACCTTTTACAATAGGGAAAATGAGGTCCGAGTACAGATAGGAAAAGATTGAAAAGCCCAGTGCTTGTCTCTAGTTAGCAAAGCTAAGAACCTAAAGCTTATAGACCACACGAGTCCATTCCTAAAAGGAAAAAAACAGAAAACTGAAAAACATGAAAACAATTATTTTGTTGTGGCTGGTGTGAATGGGAAACAGACATTAGCCGATCCATACTCTTTTCAAATTAATATCATTAACAACAGTGTCTTATTTTAGTTTAATTGATTTTTTTAAGATTGCCCCTCCCCTGACAAAGGAGCATCAAATGCTGAACAACAAAGAAAACTCAGTATCATATAGTATCCAGTTAGAGATTCATAGCCTATATATGGTCAAATTTCACTCTTCAAAGCATGATTTTCTTCTTCCAAGCTAAACATAAGTTATTGAAATCTATACAGGCTGCTCTGAGTTGGTTCCCACCATGCCACAGCACATGGTTAGTTCAAAGCAGAGGAAAGTATTGTTCTGTTATCCTCAGCACATGACACAAAGGTTAAATTTACCTTTTAAAAAGAGGAAAATTATAATATTTAAGGGATAGCATGCATCACACCATCAGAATTACAGCTGGGCTGGAGGCAGCCTAGTGCTAGAGGGCTGGCCTAGCATGAGCAATGAGAAGACTCCTTTTTCTCCAATACATAGACAGTTAGAAAATGAAAGGTCTGATCACCTGCCTGATCATGATATAAGGGCATCTAATGGGCCAGGTTTGATGAGACCATCAATCTCGGTGATCTAACTACATCATTTTACAAAGAAATTGAAGGATGATGAGGTGGCCACTTCTTACTTTGGAACATGATTGTAGGTGTCGTCCTGAGATGGACAGGGAGGGTAGTATTCAAAGAGAGTGGTCATTTCCATCTTGTCAGTGTGATATGATCATATAAGGTAAGGGACTCTGACTAGCTTCCAAACAGTAATTCCTCCTGGGAGATGTATACTTAATTTTACTCAATAAAACTTTTTTCTGGAGAGGGTGTTGGAGCCATTACAGAGTGTGAGCATGCATGGGAGTAGACATTTAACAAGACGTTTCCCTCATGGCCTTTGGTGCCTCCCAATAATTGAAGCACTACTCCCAATAACCAAGTAGAAAGAATAATTCCTATAACAAATAGACATTGACTAGGGCCACCACATTAAAATGCTTTTCTCTAGTTGCCACTGAAGCCTGACTGACAGGGTAAGCTGTCCTGTGGGTAGAGCATCAAAAGAGAAGTTATTTTCAATCTAATATCCAACCCAAGTGTGTTCCATTTGTTCCTGGGATTTTTAAGGCCACAGTAGTATTCTGTTTGCAGCAAACATCAAGAAAGAAAGGTAGCCATGGGTAGAATATGTCCAGTTGTTCATAGAAGAACTGTTTTTCTTTGGAGTATACTTCTGTTAAGAAATGACAGTTTCCAAAAGAAGATTAAGAAATGTATTCTTTGACTGAATTTTGTGCAAATAAATGGTAGAACGGTTAGAATAAGAAGCAGAGAGAGACATTCCTGAAAAATTTACAGTCTATGTGAAGGGACAACAGGGCTCAGAGTAGGTTGTAAAGACAGAAGCCCCCCTGGGGTAGATCCCTGAAAGGTGAAAGAGGCCAAGTTTTCAGTGTCTTTTACATGGGTGAGAATCCAATGGGTATCCCTGCTGTCATTTTCCCATGCCATTAGAATCATTGTTACCCAACAGTGTTATGCAAATGAAATCGCTTATTTTTTTTCTTCAATAAACCCCTAGTCAGAAAAAACAAGACCACCACCAAAAATGGAAACTCACCATAATCTGCCAGAAATTAGAGAGTATAACAGCAAATACACAAAAAATAAGACAAAGATAAAATGTCAGCTAGATATTTTTGCCTTCAGAAGTCTGAGAATACTGGGTCCTGATACTGGATTTCACCCTAAGCAATTCTGACATCTGACACCATCGGGAATGTGTATCTTCCACTCAGGATATATTGTCTGGGATGAGAAAGAAGAACAGGAACTTCAAGAAGAATGCAAGATTTGAGACTAGTTTGGACACATAGTCAGGACTGTCCAATTACTAGACCTAGAAGCAGAAATAACTGTTTTTTTTACAGGGAAGAGCTGAGACATGGGGGTGCTGTAAATGTGCCAAGATTCTGACTTATTCTACCACTCATATGCGTTAGGACTTCAATAATGGAAGGCAATGAACATTTACTAAGTACCTACGCTCCCAACACTAAGCTAGGCATTTCTGTTTCCTCTTTCAATCCTAATAATATAAGGAGGCTGATATTAACTCCATTTCATAGTAAGGATCATCATTTCATAGATGTAAGCCAAGGAACAGAACTAACTCAAGGTCACATGTGGTAGAACTGGTGGTTTCAATTCAGTATCTTCTGCTTCCAAAGTCCACATTATTTTCCACACAAGGTTTCTCCTGAAACAGTGAGATGAGAGCCACAGGCCATCCTGGGGACCTCTCATAAAACATGCCTTTAATTGGCACTAAGAATAAAGAAAACAGACAGCTGTGTTGACATCCTCAGAGGATCCCTATACTTGGGAGGCTGGGGTGGGAGTATCCTGAGTTTGAGCCAGCCTGGGTTACCTAGTAAGACCCAGATCTCCTGAATCAAAAATAAGAGCGCAGGGGAGCTGCTGGTTAGCTAAGCCCCTCCAATCACCACCTAGGTAGACGTGGTGAGCACACGCCAATATTCTCTTCTGGAATTATGGTTTGTCCTCCCTACTCTGAAGCTGGAAAATATCAGCTGTGCCTATCAGCAGCATCAGTGACCACAAGCTGACCTTGCTGAGTTAATCAGTAGAGAAATTAATCAGTTGGAAAAATGCAAATTTGTTTTCTGCACAGAGTTGGAAACTCATTACACTGAACCACTCCTTAAATTAAGTTCAGAGTAGTGGCTGAAAATCTAGGTCAGATAAGAAACAATGGAAGGCTGAAATAAGCAAGCCGAGCAGTGGGCACTGAGTGGTGTTCATTTCTCCTCAGCCCCTTGACTGTGTCTACAGAAAGTGACCCGCTCGCCTGGGATCAGCTTACTTTCTCTAGTTGGCACATACTTATGTGAGTGAACATTGTCTTGTCAATGCACTCTGGCTTAGAATTTAAACAAAGCATCAGCTTCTTTAGCCCAACAGTCCAACCATAAGCTATTTCATCTTTCCAGACACACAATGGGTTGCTGCACCGCATTACCTGGGAAACATGAGTCTGCAGGTGAACATCTTTTGCACTAACTCTGTCTTTTACTGCCTAGAACTCCTGCATTACTAAGCCTGAGAAACCGGAAATGTGTTGCTTTGTTTTTTTCATTTATTTATTTTTTTAATTTTATTATCTTTTTTATTTTATGAGTGTTTTGTCTGAACGTAAGTAAGTGTACCACACGTATACAATGCTCACATAGACCAGAAAAGGGTGTTGGATTCCCTGGAACTTGAGTTACAGAAGGTTATTAAATTTCATTCACAGAAAGGCAGAATTGTATTCCTCTGCCACAGCTCAAGAAGGCATACCTGGTTATATGCCGTTTCAATTTGTCATCAGAAAGAACTTTCTCCTAAGTAAGGTATTCCCATAAGAAGCTAGCTGCTTTGAGAATTATGGAGCAAGTCTATTTTCATACTATAAATGGCTGGCTCTACTTTCCCTCACCTGTCACACATGCATATTGCTACTGCATCTTAACTCTTTGAGGATGTCCCTTACCTTTATGCCCTGGGCCAAGACCGACCCACTTAGCCCATGTGATCTGTCTGCTGCCACCATACCCAGTTTACTGGGTCAATCTGTTGGTCTCTTATCCCTAATACCTGGAGGAAAATATTGCAGAGACTGTGGCTGGCCTGTCACAGGACCGGGCAGAGCTGTGTCCAATTTGTAGACTTACGAGTTGTAGACATAGATCAACTCAGAGAAAGGTCACTCTATTAACTACTTTTTTCTGTTGCTGTAATAAAACACCATGATCAACTTACAGAAGGAAGTGTTTATTTGACTTAGGGCTCCAAAGTGGTAAGACTCCATCATGGCGGGGAGGCATGGCAGAAGGCAGCTGGAGCAGAAAGCTGAGTGTTCACATCGACAGGTAGGCACAGGAGGCAAATAGAGACAGAGTAGAAGTGGGCAAACTACGTATTCTCAAAGCCTGTCCCCAGTGATGTGCTTCCTCCAGCATGGTCACACCTCCTAAAGGTTTCATGACCTCCCCAAATAATGCCACAAACTGGGAAGCAAGTGACCAAATACCTAGAGTTTATGGGGGACATTCTCATTCAACCACCACAGTCACGAAGAAGAGCAAAGTTAAATCAGACCACACAGCTGCAAAGGGGAGTAACAGGACCAAGTAGCCTCTGAAATGGAGGGTAGGTCTTTGTCTTCTACTGGATTCCAACTTAATTCCTTCCATGTTGGCTATGTCTGAGTTTGGCCATTAGATCCTTAAAAGAACATCCCTTCTCCTCAGCTAACTCGGGCATCCTTCTCCCTATATGACCAACGCTTTCTCCTCAGACATTGATAAATGTAAGCAAGCCTATACGCTTCAGTGAAGAATTAAGCAACATCAATATACACCATGCTTGAAACTTTAAACAAAATCCTGCTGTAATTAAGCAATGTTTCCTGGATTTTGTTGCTCGCATCACTTTTACATGATCTCCCATTCTTTTGTCTCTAAACATGAGGAACGTTCCCAGAGGACCCAAGAATGTTGAGACTCTTTCCTCTATGACTCTCCAAGAACTGCTCTGCAGCTCACATTGTCAGGCTATACATGTGTTATCCATTGCCGAACAATTTTCATTCCTTAATACACACTACATACTTTCTTAATTCTGAAGTTGTATAGGTTTTTCTTTCTGCATATCTCACTAAGTCAAAAAATAACACTAGAATGTGCATGTCTGTGTATCCTTAAAAAATTATTTATTATTTTTATTTAATGTGTATGAATGTCATATCTACACGTAGACAGGTACACCTACATTTTGTAATGTCTGAGGAAGTTAGAAGAGGGCGTTCCATGACCTGGAACCGGAGTGACAGACAGTTGTTAGCTGCCACATGGGTGCTAGAAATCGAATCCAGGTCCTCACAAGAGCAGTCAGTGCTCTTAACTGCTGAGCCGTCTCTCCAGTCCCTTTTGTGTCCCTTTTGCAAGTCCCTGCCTGGCATGTAGTGTGCTCTTTTGACCTAAAAACCCAGAATGTCATTTGCTCCATTTGTGCCATTATCACCTTTTATTGCTTCCCCTTTCGTTTCTGTTTCTCTTTCTATAACGTGCATTTGAAATATCCTACCTTGGGGTCTGGGAAGATGGCTAGGTAGATTAAAACCCTTGCCCTGCAATCGTGAGGACAGGAGTTCAGATTCCCAGACCCATGTAGAAGCCTGGTGGTGTGGAGGCCACCTATAATCCCAGCACCTTCGAGAACAGAGATGAGAGCTCCAGTGCAAGCTGGAAACCCTGCCTCAACAAAGAAAGTAGAAAGTAACTGAAGCCACCCAGTGTTGACATCTGGCCTCCACACACATCCTCACACATGCATGTACCCACACACATGAGAAGAAGCAGGCATGCACATGACACAGGCAAAAAAGAGAACTATCTCATCTCTTAGACTTATCCCGATTATCTACTCTTTCATCCAGAATGTTAATTCTTGTGCTTTTGCCTCGTGTTTTTGAAATAAAGTCTTCTATTACTCTACCAGCTCATTACTTCAATGTTCCGCTACTTTGTGTCTTGTTTCTAGTCTTAATTTGTGTCAACATACATTTCTTCTGAACTTTTTCTTGTCCTTCAATTACGTCCTTTCTGTTGAAGCGTGGGTGAGTGAGGGAGCTGCTTTTATTTTTAAACACTACTACTCAGTTGTAATGAGATTCATACTTTAAAGTTTTTTTCTCCACTATGTCACTTTCACCTACAATAAAGCATGTAAAGAAATAAAATGGGGGGAGATTAATATCTCCATGACGAAATGAGAGACAAATCCAATACAACAAATGGGAAGACAGGCGCCCCCAGAGGCAGCTGTAGTTCTGCCTGCCACTAGCATTTGGGTCTGAGTGCAGCCCACATAAAACAGAAGACCAGAGTCAGGAGGCAGAGACCCCAGGAGAAAGCGCACCAATAACCTCAAGTTGAAAAGGAATAAATTAACAAATAACATATAGACAGTTCTGCCAACCTAGAATGCTGCATGTTACCAAATTTTCATTTAAGTGAAGGTGGAGAGAAATGGGATTTTGGACATACAAAAATTTAGAGCGTGACAGATGTTTTTCTGTGTTTTGTTTGATTTTATTTGGATTGATTTTGTTTTTGTTGTTTGTTTGTAGACAAGGTCTTTCTGTAGTCCAAATTGGCTTTGAATTGCCTCAGTCTCCCTAGTGCTGGATTGCTGGTGTATACCAACACACTCTGCTTAGGTGTTTGTCCCCCCACTTACAGGAATTATTAACGAGCATACCGTGTTATGAATGTAAGGTTTCAAATGGACCCAGAGAGCCTGCCTCACAACCCCAGTGTCTGCTAATAATGTCTCTACTGGGTATAACCTCCAGACAGTAATATATACATATATATTTGATACAAATATATATTAATTTTTATATACAAATATTCATATGTATAATGTATGTACATTATGTATGTATAATATTAGTGTGTACAAAATATATGGGGTATATGTGTGGATGTATATATACAAAATTGTGTTATTTACATAAGATAAGGAAAATCTTTAAAAGTATGGTAAAAGAATCACATCTTTCTGAATTCTAGTACCAAACAGAAACTCCAGTTTTCAGTGCATCTGGAATATTCTATATTAAACACTTCTTCTTAAGATTCTGGAACAGGAAGTGAATAGGCACAGCCTACAGACGCACGCGCTCTGGGCAGCTGAGACTATCAGTAACTCTTCTCTCATTTTCTCCCAGCTCATTGGTGGTGACATTGCTTTTTAAGCTTATCATAGAAATACTACCTCCTGCAAATTGTTTAAAAAATAAAAATAACTTCAACATCAGTCATGCATCTTTGAAAACTAGTTTCCCTGTATTTGAATGTAGATTTCCTTGAGTTTTAAGTCTTTTTATTTGAGGGGAGAGGTGGGGTTTGGCAGGGGGATTGTCACAAGACAATGGTGAGCGTAAAGCGAGGTCTGTCTCCCCTGGTGAAGGGAGACCATCTTTAACAGTCTTTTTCCTTGGATTCATAAATGGATTTCTGCCTCATCTTGCAGCAAATCTGAGACCAAAAGAATTCATAGGGCTTCCTAATGCACTTAATACAGCGTGACTGATGAAACGTGGCAGGCACAACACAATACCTAGTTTTCTGAGAACCACACTGAAATGAGCCGTCCTGGCCAGAAAGTCAAAACAATACACAGACTTGAGCAACCAGCAAAGTTATTTTCCTTGATTCTTTCGTATTCTCAGCCCCATTGCAATTTGGATTACAAAGCACTATCTGTGTATTTTCTGATGGCGTGTGACAGCTACTGTTTATTCCCAGAAACTCAAATTAATGGTTTTGTTAAATCGACTTTCAGCACCGCACACATAAGTCATCCCCTGAGGATCTGTCCAAAGGTCTAAGCCAGTTCCATGTAGTTCAAAATGAGTGCTCTTAAACAAACAGTAAGAAAATTGGTTACCTGATTCCTGAAAGTCAATTGAGGGGCCGCCTGCAAGGACATGGGAGGGTCAGAAGAAACGGGTGTGAAGTAAGAACCAACTTTAATCCCTTCCCCAGCATACCATGTCAGTGAAATGGACTGTACCTAACACCGTCGGGGAGAATTGGATAGAAGAAGATCTTGGTTTCTGCTTGGTTCTCCAATCTCCCTCAAGTCTCACTTGTCCTTTCTCTAACCCAGGATTCCAAAGATGAACATGAAATGAGCCTTTAAGGGCTGGGGCATAGCTTAGTGGTAGGGAACTAGCCTAGGATCTATGAAGACCTGAGTTTGATCTCTATCACTATGCACAAAGTTACAAATATGAAACCATTTTGTAGATGCAAAACGCCATAAAATAGGAGAGATCAGATTACATTTTAGATACTTAGTTGATTTTTAAAAACTTTTTCAAGTTCATGGCTTAGACTTAGAAAGGCAAGAGTCTAAGCCACCTCTCACAGTTGACTGTCCCTTGGAATGAGTGTCAGTAACCATGTTAAACAAGGAGCAAATGAGAAAATAACTCTCTACTGTGACCTGAAAGGGATGGGACACACAAGCAGTGTGTTCTTTCTGATGAGCATTTCTGTCTTCCTTTCTAAACAAGTACCTTCTATAACATATTGAAGGAAGAGCAGCCACGTTCATCATGTGGATCAGATGTTTCTCTCTGGTTTTTGGTGGGTTTTTTTTTTTTGCATATTTCAAATAGAGATTGTGAGCTCTTTCTATGTATTTCTTATTTTCACGAGTCAACTTAAAAAGTGTGACCATTCTCCTTTTCCTTTGTTACAGAGGAGAAATGAAATGATTCATTGCAGGAACAGAATGCAGGCTGATTTTGGAGAGATGCTGAAGATAGCATTGTAATAGAAGTTATAGAATTAGGTAATGGCATTGTGTTCTTTAGGTTGAAAAGATGACAGTTAAAGGGTGGGGAGGAGGGGCTATATAAATTGCCCAACTGGTGACCTGTCTAAAATATCTAAAATCAATATCATCTACTCAAAGATCATAGGAAAGAACACAAGTGGGTTTTATTAAAGCCACAGGCCTTCTTTAAGTGCTTGAAAACTGAGCAAAAAGAAGCCAAGATTGACAAGGGTTTGCTTCCATTTCAAAGAAAGCCCTTCTCAGAGTAGAGCAGCAGTGAGCTAGGTTAGGGGTGGCTGGATGGGCGCAAGCACTTAACTCCCACATACGCTTATTCTGCAAAGTGAGGATCATACATCTGTACCTGCTCTTTACTGAACAAGGCTGAAGGTGGGCATGAGGTTTCAAGCGTGTAAAGCCATCTTGGCTGCATTGATACACAATTCAAGGAGTTGTTGGTTGCTTCTTTCTCACACTCTGGACTGGTCATCAAACTAAAGAAGGTTTCGTTTCCAAAAGCAATATTTCACAACTCCTCCCATACATAATAAAAAAAAATGTGGTGGTTAACCATGGCTGTGGATCGAGACCCTCTAGGCGGTTCATGAAACACACCTCTGGATAGGTTTTAAAGGCATTTCCAGAGGTGATTAGAACACTTTAGGTCCTGAGAGCTCCAAACTAGCCAAAGGCTTGATCCCTTATTGGATTCATAATTTGACAGCATTACGGGGAGGCAGTGAAAGCAAGGGATGGCTACTATTTGGAGAAAGTAGGTTACTGAGGGTGTGTCCTCAGATCTCTTCCTGTGTCCTGGTCTCTTCCTGAATGCTGTTTTTCTCTCCTTCCTGGTCACCATAAAACCTACCCCCACATACAGCTGTTCCCACTGCCGTCTTGGTTTGCCCAAGCTCAGGAGGCCATGGAGACATGGACATAAATAAATCTTCTCTCCCTTAAGATATTCTCTCAGGTATTATGGTCAGTGAGAATGTTAATTGATACTCCTGGACATTGGCAATATTTTGTGTGCCATAACGTGGAATTGTTACGACCACAAATCTCTGCAAGGCCCATGGATTCTCTTCAATAGAGTCTCTGTTTCCTCTGAGTTTTTATCATTCATGTCTGTTTATTTTCATAGATATATAGTCAACATGTGTACCTGTGTACTTGCATACATAGAATGTCATCTATTTTATCATCACCAAAGACCATGGCCCAGCCTCTTCTTCCTCTAAGCAGAAAGCATCACTTCCTTCCCGTAGCTAGGTATCAACTATATAATCCATATTTGGTCGTAACTGTTCCAAGTCCTAAAACAGAAACCTGCAATATTTTTGTTTATTTAAATTTGATTGCATTCATTTATTGTACATATGCATGCATGTTTGTGGGCTGCCCTTGTGGAGGTCAGAGGAGAACTTATAGGAGTCAGTTCACTTCCCCCACTATGTAGGTGCCAGGGATGGAACTCAGGTCACCAGGCTCAGGAGCAAGTGCCTTTACCTACTGAGCCATCTCACCAGCCCACCTGAAATATTTTTAAATATTATATTTATCATTTTAAATTTTTTATGTGTATGAGTATTGCCTGCATGTATGTAAGTGTACCCATGTTGTGCATGCCTGAGGAGGTCAGAAGTAAGCTTCAAATCCCCTTGGAAATGGAGTTATGGATGGTTGTTAGCCACCATGTGGGTGCTGAAAACTGAACCTAGGTCCTCTGCAAAAGCAGTCAGTGCTCTTAACCACTGAGCCATCTCTCCAAACTCTGAAGTATTTAAAAATAAAACTCAGATGTTAACAATATCCATATAAACATAATGAATGTTGGAGGATTACTGTATACACTAAGTCCAGAAATGACAATCAGGAATTTTAATGCTTTACTATATTCGAGCCATTCTTTCATGGAAAAACATGCTAGGGACTGGAGGGATGGCTCAGGGGCTTAAGAGCAGTGGCTGTTCTTGTGGAAGACTCAGATTTGGTTCCTGGCATCCATATGATAGCTAACAACAGTCTATAACTCCAGTTCTAGGGAATCTAATGCCTCTTCTGGCCTTTGTGGGAACTGCATGCATGTAGTACACTTACATACATGCAGACAAAACACTCATGCATATAAAATAAACAAATAAATTTTTTTTAAGGAAAAGCATTCTAGATATTTGAAAACCAAAGGCTTCCAATGTGTTTTTGTCATAAGCTGGCTAGAGGACAAATCCATTCTGTCCATTGCCACATTACTTCATTGCTCCAGAACTTCTTAATGAAATTCAGACCTTAGCAATCCTCCACGTGATGGACATGAGCCTCTTTGCTGCTGCTTTACCTACGGACAGTCACATCTGACCATAGAGGAGCATTGCAGCTTTTCCATGAATCTCAAGCCAGAGCTGATAAATCTGTACCATGTCTACCACGGACTCTCCACTCAATGGTCTGGAAGCTCATATTCTCACTTCACCGAACAATCTAGGTCACAGAAATACGTAGGTTTCCTTGAGATATTAGGTTCTAATTGCCATGTTCACTATGAGGAGATATGTGTTTCTTTCTATTAGGCAATTGAGAAATAATATATTTCCGTCAACCAAAGCGGATTGCTTTGGAAGCAGCTGAGCCCAAGCAGCGGAAGCAGGGCTTGAAATGAACTGGCAGTGAAGATGGAGCCAACAATATGAGAATGCCTCCTGCTCCATATCACAGTCATCAAAACAGACCTTGCCCAGGCATTCCGAGGTAGGGAGGCAAAGAGGGCTGGGGAACATGCCAGCACCTGCTTTTCGTTTGTTCTGTTTCATGAGATTACATGCAAGGTCCCCAGCCTTTCCTCAACAGTATATAAATGTCCTCAAAATTCTACCCTTCGGTGCAATGGAACTTAATTTCATGACTCTACAGAGTTCCTGTGCACTGAGTATCATCTATAAGTTATGCTTCATTAAAAAAAAAAAAAAGGAATTAGGTTTGTTGAAAATATTTTCCACAAAGCACTTTTTGTCACCAGTTTCTCATTGGTATTTCTTTTAAAAAGAAATGGGAGACTGGCAGTTACCCATGAGTGCAGATTCAGTTTCCTACTGGTTACCTCCCCTGGCAAGCCTCTGTAAACGTGTGATTAATTCAACTTTTTAAAAAGCCTTCCAGGAGTCAATGTTTATACACATGGCGATCAATAAAGAGGAAAGAATATAAAATATGTTTAATCATTCATTTCTTAAATTCCATTGTGTGCATCGGTGTTTGGCATGCAAATACCGTGGTTTGTTGTGAAAATATGACATACATACCTGAGTCAAATTCAGGGCCAAAGTAGCAAACAAGCCATTATTTCCATGCATTTTAAGGTTTAACCACGGTAGTCATTTTAAGTGCAAATACATGCGTATGACCATATGTGCATGCCTAAATATATACATACATAGGTATAAACACACACATATAAATATATAGAAACCTAGGATTGTCACAATCACATTGATGATATTTCCCTTATGAACCTCCTTTTGTTCCCATTTAAAACTAAAAAGCTTAGTTAACATCTCAAGTTTAAATATCAGAGTTTTACAGCAGGAAAGCAAAGAGCAAGTGACTTAAAAAGCAATTGCTTCTCTCCTGAATTCCCCTCAAAAGCATCTTATCTAGCACTGACCCCATTGGCTGAAACCGTCTTCTCTTGTGCATTGGACATGATTCGGTGTGTCACCTGTCTCTTGTTTGTCTGTAGATTAGCACAGAAATGTCATTGCAAACTAAGTGAATAGGGCACAGCCTCAGCACCTGCCACTTTTCAAACTCTTTAGAAGATTCCCTTGTTTATTTTGTAGGCCCCCCGGGGGCACTTAAATAGCTGCATTGAGATAAACAATGTGGGGGATGATTAAAGAGGCTTTTCACATGAAAATTCACTTCAGAAAAATGTTTTGCAGATGTAGTGAGAACACTGTATCACTAAGAACCACTCAAAATACTTTGGTGGACCAAAACACCTTTATATTTCTTCTGGCAACCTGCCAAGTTCACTGCCAGCTTGAAAAGAATTCTATAGCTGGAGGCTAGAGCAGAAACTGCAATGATTTAAAAGAGAATTGGCTACAGTAGGAACGATAATGCCCTATATCGTTAAAATGCAACTGGCATCTTAGCCTCCCTGCAGCTCTTTGAAAATGTGCTTACTCTTCAACTATTTACAAGGAAAAATGCGGAGACAATTGAAATCACAGGAAATAAAAATTATTGTAAAGGGCTGAGAAGTATTTGTCAAATGATTTATCAATAGTGCTTATAAAATAATAGCGTGTTCTCAACTGTTAAATGAGTTCGAAACCCATGCAGGAATCCTGCTCATTATGAAACTCACCCATCACACAAACCATTTTCATGATGTCCTACATTAATTAGTGCCAACTGTAAACACAGAAACAGCCTAAAATTAAGATGTGTGAGCACAATGTACAGAGTTCTGATATTTAGCATTTGATAGAAACAAAGAGACCTGGAGTTACTTATGTTTTCTGGACCACTGGGGAGGAATGATGATTCTGGCTGGCAGGAGCAGGAGAAATGAAAGAGTCCATGGGCTAAATAAAAGGGAATCAGCCCACTGTTTGCACAAAAACCAACAGGAACATCTGTCCAGCAGTTTAGACTTATAAATATCCAAGACAAAGCCTGTAGTCTTAGAATTCAGCATTTCTGTAGAAATTTCTACAGCATTATGAGGAATAAGTAAAATTCTCTTTTTAGTGCATACAAATACCTCTCCATTTAAATTTGTTCTCATGAATACACAAATGTCAATGGTGAAGTCGAGAGCAATTTGCTACTAGCTCAACATGGGAACTGCAAGGAGGAAACACTCCATTTACTTCACCAGTCCCTTACTGCATGCCAAGATTTAAATAAATCATGCCAGTACCTGGCCTTATGAGGCTTTATGTAAAGGGCAAGGAAATAATAGGAACCTAAATATGTAGTATTGGCCAAGGTAAAAAAAAAAAAAAAAAAAAAAAAAAAATATATATACCTTGTATACCTTCATGAAAGTTTGTGCTAAGTGCAGTGGGGACACCCACAAGGCAGTACTTTCTAAAAATCTAAAACTGGGTGGTCAGACAAAAACTGGGAATTGCGACTTTGATATTTGCAACCCAAACTCCATATTTCTGTCCATAAGAGTCTCACCGTCTTCATAGTTAAAAAAGAATGGGTCCTTTTTCCCTTTTGTAAGCAGAGGTATCTGTGAGACATGGGGGAGCCCCACTAAGCCTCTTGGACCTTTTATAATTTTTAAGTGTTTTTATGGCCTTATTTATACGCAATCGTGAGTTTCACTATGACATTTTCATACAGGTATGTAAGGCATTTTGACCATATTTACCTCTCCTTACCCTCTTGTCCCCATCTAACCTTGCATATCCCCCTTCTTTCCAGCTACCCACCACCACCACACACACACACACACACACACACACACACACACATACACACACACTATCGTGACTTTTGTAGGGGTCACCTAATGATTTTCAGTAGGGTCAGAGTTTGCTTACAGGAGTATGGACAACTTACCTGTGGCTACACCACTGAAGAAAATGCCTCTCCCTCTCTCATCAGACATCAACTGCATATAAATCTTCAGGGAAGAGTAAGGCTCCAGTAGACCATCCCTCCTACATAACAGGGTGTTGACAGGTCCAGTCTTGTGCAGGTAAAAGCAGCTGTGGGGAGTTCAGGAGTACACCTGTGTCACGCCCAGAAGTCAACATTCCACACTTCTCTCCTACCCTTCTTCCGGCTCTTATGTTCTGTTCCCCCGTCTTCCTTGATGTTCTCTGAACCTTGGAGGAAGTTTGATACAGATGTACCATTTATGAATGGATGTTCAATGTTCTATAGTCATTTATTTTCTGTATTTAGGCCAAATATGAGTCTCTGCAATCACTTATGACTTCTACACAAAGAAACGTCTCTGATCAAATCTGATAGAAACACTGTTCTACAGCCATCAAGGTTATTTAGGAGGTAATTTGACGGGCACATTATGCCCATTTAGCAAAACAACAGCAGTCGCTTCCCCACTAGAGCCTGTGACCTTCCCAGTCATGGGCTTTTGACTGGGTTATAGTACCAGGTGTGAATTCCCTCCAATAGAATGGACGATTAAAAACTGAAAAGATGGTTGGTTATACCCATAGCATACTTGGCACTATTGCACCAGTGGGCTCATCTTGACTGGCCATTTGGTATTGTTATACTTAGAGTCACAGTTGAGTACAAATGTTAATACTAATTCTCCCCTAGCAGCCTAAATGGTTTCTTCTAGAGCTAGGAAGGCAAGCCAGCAGAGAAGAAAAGTCCAGGACAATTTCAACTTGATTTCTCTGTGGTCTGCACCCAGGATGTGTGGTGTCTTCAACAACAGTCTTACCATCTAGTTCTGGTGTGCAACCAACCACAGTGGCAGTTCCTTCTACTGTTTGGGGGCCTCAGTCATCAACTCACAAGGAAGTAGCCCAGTCCTGGTCCTGGGATCTTCATTTATTGACAATATCCTATAGATTCTATTCATCAACATAGGCTAGCCCCACTCAAACTAGTTTTCTAAATTTTTTTTATTAGCTTATCACGAATGAATTTTCTTATGGCTTTTTCATGCACTGCTAGCTTTATTTAACACACCTCCTTTCCCCAATCTCCTTGTCCCCCCAGCCCAATGTAAGCCTTTCCATCCCCAGTGTTCGCTTTTCAATTTTTGTGTCACGTGCAGTCTATTATCACGCCCCACTTAAAGAATCATGGGCTGTTTTCTAGTTCCTGCTGCTCTACACCCCCCACACATAAACACACATGTATAATTAGAAGAAATATAAGTGCTTATCTTCTGAGCCTGGGTTACCTCACTTAATATAATATTTTCCCAGTTCCATTCGTTTTCTTTATGGCTCAGTAAAATCCCACTGTGTAACTAGATATGGTAGCACATGCCTTTAATCCTAGCTTTTGGGAGGCTGAGGCAGGCAGATCTCTGTGAGTTCAAGGTCAGACAGGTCTACATAAGGAGGTCCAGACCAGCCAGGGCTATATAATGAGAACAAGTCTCAAAATGTATTCCATTTGTATGTTCATTTTTTCACTATCTGTTCATCAGTTGATGGACATCTAGGCTGACTATACTTCCTTGCAATTGTGAATTAAGCAGCAATAAACTTGGATATGCAAGTATCTCTATGATAGGATTATAGGCCTTTGGGTATACGCCCCAGAGTTTTCTAGTTGGGCTATAATGGAAGTTCTCTTTTGGTTTTCTGAGAAGCCTCCACACTGAATTCTAATACTGGCTGCACTAGTTTACACTTCCACCACTAGTAAACAGTCTTCCTCTTTCCCCACATTCAAGCTAGAGTTTGTTGCCATTTGTTGACTTTATGACAGCCATTGTGACTTCAACAGCTATAGTCTCAAAGCAGTTTTAATTCACATTTCCCTGATGGCTAATGATGTTGAATACTTTTTAAAATATTTACTGGCCATTTGTATTTTTCTTTTGAGAGCTCTCTGAGGAGTTCCTTAGCCTGCTTTTTGATTGGCCTGTTTGACTTCTTGATGCTTAGTTTTATGAGTTATTTATATATTCTAGAAATTAATCTTCTGTCAGATGTACATCTCCCACTCTGTAAGCTCTTTATTTACTCAATTAGCAGTTCTCTTTGTTGTACAAAACGTTTTGAATTTCTGGAGTTCTCATTTGTCCTTTGTTGGCCTGAGTGACTAGAATCCTATTAAGAAACTTTCTTCTAGCAGTTTTAGAGTTTGCAGGCTTACATTAAGGTCTTTGATCATTTTGGAGTTCTTTTCATGCAGGGTGAGAGATAAGGATCTAGTTTCATTCTTCTACATGTAGATATCCACATTTCCCAGCATTATTTGTTTAAGAGACTATCCTTTCTCCTATGTTTATTTTTGACATCTTTGCCAAGAATCAGGTGGCGATAGCTGAGTGGGCTTTTATCTGAGTCCTCTATTCTATTTCATTAATCTATGTCTGTTTTTGTGTTGGCATCATGCTGTTATTATTACTAAGGTTCTATAACATGCCTTCAAATCAGCCATGGTGCTACCTCCAGCACAATCTTTGGTCAGGATCACTTTGACGATCCAGGATCTTTTGTACCTTCACATGAATTTTCAGATTGTCTTTTCTCTTTCTGTGAAGATAGCATTGGAATTTGGATAGGATTACATTGACCCTGTAGATTGCATTTGGAAGAACAGCCATTTTCACAACATCAATTCTCCCTGTCTGTGAGCTTAGAGCCTCTCAGAGTTAATTCTATGCGCATTTACTGTTTCTTTCTCTCTCGATGGTTTCAGTTCCCATCAGTGTACTAAATCCCTCCAAGTTAGACTCACCTCTGCATGGTAGAACCATAAATGTGACCTGCTTCTCAAATACCAGTCTGCCTACCAGTCTCAAACTGCATCATGATCTTCTCAAATCTCAGTCAAACTCAAGCCCACCATGCAAGAACTATCCCTGAAGTTTGCTAAGGTGTGGAAATTGCTCCTAGCTTTCCTATTCTGCTTCGCCACCTCAGCTCAATCAGTTTCCTATTGAGTCCATCTTCTTAATACCTTTCCAGTGCATCTTTTGTCTCTTTGGATCTGGCACCCAGGAGTCTTTTAACTTGACTCCAATTTCTACATTATCTGCAAATAGATGTATCTACAAAAAACAATCTTTTGAAATTCAAATCTGACTTTCTGCCAGACTGAAACCCCACAAAGGCAGCAGCATACAGTCTAACCTCCTTAGTGAATCACAAATAAACACATCATGATCTAGGCCCTAAATATCTTTCTGAGGTTCGTCTCTCCCCAGAAACCAACTCCCACTCCAGAATAAAGCACCACACCCAGGAAAGACCTTTTTTACCTTACTGCTGACAACTCCTCTGTCCTTTGGATTTGCCACTTGTCCCCTTTCAGGAGGCTGATTTAGATCCTCTTCTGTGCTTTTCAACATCTAAACAAACACTTTTCTGAGCACACAGTAGGGGAAGTGGTTTATTTTGGGTGCTGAATGAAGATAAGCAACTCATTGTGGAACATGCGAAAATATTTTTACTCAGTGGTTCATCCATGCAGATTCTGGTCAAAACTATGGTTTTAAATACAAAGAAAGGTAAACATGCATATGCATATGTGTTACTTAATAGGAATACATTCTAAGAAATGTGCTGTGAGGCAATGCCATCATGGTGTGAGTATATATGTGTGTGTGTATATATATATATATATGTATATACAGGGTGGAGTGGGGATGTGTGTATTTAACACATTTATTTAGAATATCCAAGTTGAATGATAACTATGGAAAACAGAAGTGGGTTCATTCTAGGAACACAGAAGGAATCATCAATTCTAACATTTGACAAAGGCTGTCAATAGCATCTTAAAATCTTACTTTGGTTAGGCGTGTTAGAGATTAAAAATCCCACCACCGGACAGTGATGCTAGCCAGCTTTTTGTTAGTATAACAAAATGATGAATGCAGACTACTGTATAAAGAAAAGAGGTTTATATTTGTCTCGTGATTCTGAAGAAGTGGGGTCAAAACAACCTACTGAAGGCGGCCGTCTCTGGTGGTTGTTTTTCCTCATGGTGAAGTGAGTACATTTGTATCTTTGTGTGGTCTCTCTTTCTCCCCTTATAAAACTACCAGGGCTCAATTATGGGGGCTCCAACCTAGTGACCTAATCTAATCTAATCATTTCCCAAAATTCTATCTTTAAACACCATAGTCGGATTAAGATTTCACCCTCTTAATATCATTACCATAAGACTTTGGAGATTAAATTCCTGCATGAGTTAGAGAGAACAAGTAATACTCAAACCATAGCAGGAGTCCTAGGGGTCCAGGTCAAGCACAAAGGGAACAACAGATGCAAAGTTTGCATACTGTATAACTGTGTCCCTACCTGTAGCTACCAAAGCGGGCCCCGCTCCACCCCGGACCTTAGTTTTCCTTGGATACAATGAATTACAAAAATAAATGAAAATTAAGCGCCAACAAAAGGCTACCTTTGTTTTAACTCTGCTAAAGTCTAAGGAAAGTGTGCTAAGTCATGCACATTTAGAGTATGCCATTTGATCAGTTCTGAAATTTGCACCTATCTGCACCACAATCAAGCGACATTTTCATCTCCCTCCAAAACCTCCTCATGCCCTTTGTCATCCACCCCTAGCAACCATTGATCTGATTTGACTTGTGTCACTTTCCAGAATTTTAGAGAAATGGAATCTCGTGGTGTGCACGCTTTTCTGTTTTCAAGGTTTCTTTCTCTCAGCAGTGACTTTCAGATGCATCCAGGTTGTGTTTATCAACAAACTTACTCTCTCGAGGGACCGTGTACTTTAAAGTGTTCCTCCTACATCATAATCCTTTCATAAAAGCAAAGACATTTGAACCATCACAAAGGAGAAAGGATGTGTTGCTCAAGTAAGAAAGAGAAACTGGAAATCTTTTGCTAACAAAGAGTGGGGTCCTTAGGTAAAATTATGTAAGCCCCGTTTCCCAAAGCCGGTTCTCCTGCCATGAAGGGGGACGCACTGTCCCTCACAAAGCCCTCTACTCCTCATTCAGGAAGGGAGAAAAACAGAGCCCTCTTGAGACCTGTTTCCATAGTAACCAGTGAGCAATTGACAATGTGGCAGCAGTTGGGCCTCCTAAAGGGAAAAAAAAAATCTTCAACAGAGACCAAACCGTAGAGTGGTCCTGAGAAGGGACAATTCACACCCAGGCCTGGTGAGGAGGCCCCGGGAAGCAATGGGCTGGCCCTTTGTTGGAATGAATTTCCAGAGAAATGGAAAGAGAAGCAAGGAGGGACCTTTCAGAATCAGGTTGGTCCACAAACTGGCAACAGGCAAGGTAGCAACACTAGAAGAGACAGAGCTGTGGACAGAGAGCTCCCCCACAGCCTGTATGACTTTAAGCGATCTTACTAATCTCCCTAAGGCTCAGGTTCCTCAAAAAAAATTAAACCAAGTAAAGGCCTTGACATTAGACCCCTCCAAAGAGTGCTTTTAAGGTGGCATCTGGGGTTAGCTTAGAGACATTCTGGTGCATGCCCATGTTTTCTGTGACATACCCAAGGCTGAAAAGGGAAGGTTTTGTGTGTAGTCTTTCAGATCTGGAAAAAGCGAGAGCTTGCAAAACCAGAGAAATATTTCAGATGACTGGGAGTGCTTAAATCTGGGGCTTGCTCAGTGGTCTCCAAGTCACCATTCAGGAAGGTCCTGCTTCCCAAGCACTTGTGGATCTAAATAATTCGTTTCAACACTGCTCCTGTCCTCTCCCAGGCTGGTCCACCCAGCCTCCAGTTAACTGGTTTTTACCCCTTAATGACAGCAAAGTACATCCGATTGAAATCTCAGTTCAGCCTCCTGACAGCGAGGTAATCTTGGATGGATTACTTAACATTCTTAAGCCTCATTTGCCACTTGATAATTTATCTTATAGAATTGCTGGCAGGAATCAATGTGAAAATGTACATAAACTGTTTAGCAAAGACAGAGTGCTCAATAAATAATACCTTTATTGTAACTCTTCAAATTTTTTCCTAAGTACAACAGAATCTTTCTTAGATCCTTTCTGTTACTTAGAGCCCAGTCCTAGACATCCCTGAAACAGGCTGTGGTTCCTACAGTGTAGAATGGGTACTCTACTTAATGTTAGGCATAGTGGAAGGGTCTAGAATAAGCATCCTTTAAAAGCCCATTTACATTATTTTTATTGTGATTTGTAAGAACTGTGTGTTTTGTTCGTGGGCTCAGTTCTAGACCAGAATTCCTAAAAATCCTTGGAGTTTTCAAGTGTTCAGCTCAATAAAGGTAAGAAGCTCATCTTTTGTTATTCATAGCAATCTTTTTTCCCTACACCTGAGTTCATGTTAATGAGATGACATTTGGAAAGTCCCTTAGGAAGGGGGTCGGTTGCCAGGGGTGATAAGCATGTGACTAAAGAGCTGGAACTTTCAGTTTCAATTCTCTGATCTCCTGGGAAAAGAGAAGAGAGGTTGAGTTAATCACCAATGGCCAATGACTTAATCCATCATGTCTGCATAATGAAGCCTCAAGGAAAAAACCTAACTTGACAAGGGTTCAAAGGACTTTGAGGGTACCAAACACACCAAGGTACTGTAATCTGATTATTTGGAGGCCAAATTCTGGGTTCTGGAAGTTACAACAGGCTTCCCTTGGCCACCTATCCCAATACATCAATGAAGGGAGACCATACTGGAAAAAAGAGGAAATTAATTCACCATGGCTACATTGGCTATAAAGGGGCCCAGAGCATCCAAATCCATCTTTGGCTACTGTCATGAGCGTCAGGTGTAGATAAGAGTTAGAACTGGACAAGGGGAAAGATATTCAGAATTAAGCAGTACGGGTCAAGGTTCGGTTCCACTCATCATAGTCTCAAAAGTCAATATTGATTTGGGAAAAGACATGGTGGTCCTATAACAGCTCTCATAGGGAGGGCAGGAATCTCTCCTTAGTCCTGAGACTAAGAAATGGAAACTAGTCAGACAGTTTGGGGTAGGGACATCGATTCTTGTCCAGAAGCTGGAAATAGCCTTGATTTTTAGCTGCCTGGAGGCCAGAAATGCCAGAAGGCGACTCTGGTTGTTGTTCTGGGTTCTTATTACCCTTATTCTCCTTTACACAACCTAAATACCTGGAAGGATGTAGCCCAGACTGAGAAGCACCTAGACACCCTGCGGGTGGGGCAATTAGAGTGACCACCCTCCACCCCATGATGGCACGTCATTTTCTGGCTTCTATTCCTGCTCTGTAAGAGTCTGCTTTCTTTCTGTCTCTTAAGCTCCCACTTATAATAAGAGTCCTTTCTAAACCCACCCTCCATGACATTCGTCCTTTGAGTTCTCAAAACAAAGGGTTACAACTGTGTCTTCTCAGTTCCTTGTTCTCAGACACAAAACCTGGAACCCGCCTGGAGGTGCCTTCCAATCTGTGGTATCAGCTGATACCAGGAGTGTTCTTGTGGGCATGAGACCTTACTTTGTGGGGTCTGATGATCACTGTGGGAAGGACTAGAACTGAACTGAATCGTAAGACATATGTTGCTGCTGACAGAGAATTGATGTGAACCTCACCTCTGAGTTAGTTTTCCTTATTTACAAACAAAATTATCTATTTGCTTGCTTGTGACATTTTGTTTTTAAAGATACCCCAGTGATCTTAGAACACAACCAAGGTTGAACACAGTTAGTGTGAAATAATTCTTAGTACATTTTCCTGTAAAGGACCAGAAATTAATATTTTAGGCTTTCAATGCCATGCCTGCTTTTTAAAAAGTATTCATTCTCTCCTTTTTACAAACCTTTAAAAGTAAAAACATCATTCTTAGGTTGTAGGCTGTATAAAAACAAGCCATGGCCAGATTTAGCCTGTTGGGTTATGCTTGCTGATCTCTGAAATAGAGATTTCAGTCTTGGAGTTTTTGTAATATAATATAATCATTGATTTTCCCTGGAATCCAGTGATCATTCTGACTCCATGCTCCCTTTAGCTAGCAAGGTGATTTTCTATTCTTTTTAATTTATTTTTAATATTATGTGTATGAGTGTTTTGCCTGTATGTATGTAAGTGCACCTATGTCGCCCAAGGCCCTCAAAGGTCAAAAGGGGTTGTCAGATTCCCTGGAACTAGAGTTGTAGATGGTTAGTCACCATGTGGATGTTGGGAATTGAACCCAGGTCTTCTGGAAGAGCAGACAATGCTCTGAACCACTGAGCCAAATCTCCATTCTTTATTTGCTCACCTCCAGCAAGCTTCTGCAGAGCTATGTGGCCGAGGACAGCAAGCACTCCAGGAAGACTGCACAGTGATCAGTGTTGCCCATGGACTGTGGTTCCCAATCAGAGAAACATGAAGTAGCACTGTGTTGAGTTCAGGAATAGATCTACATTGCCAAAGTGTGATTTCCAAGCAGGTACGGAGCATCCTTCATCCATTCTGCAGTTACTAGTTATTGCTATTCCTGCACACAATCAACTATTCACAGTCTACCTTCTAAATTGGAACTCTGAGTCATTTCTGAGTGGAAAGGTCTCTCTGATAGCCGAAGACAGGGCTTCCTAATACTGTATCAGTTTTGACATAGTCTGCACCATGAACCCACTGAAGAAGATTCATTATAGAATCTTTGAGACAAATTTTCAGTCTCATTCTCGAGGTGCAGATATGATGCTTAAAAAGGATTCCCAATGAAGCTAAGGCCATTGCACTCCACAGGATGCCCCCACTGCGCCTCCTAAACCAGCACATGTTTTGCCATGCTGTTAAGACTCTGACATACCTCTTAGCCCTGTCCTTTGAGGTAGAATTCAGTAGAGGCAGTTGATGAGCAGTAATCACCTGAGGCTCCTTCATTGTTTTTGGTCTTTTGGTATTCCACTCAGCCTGGAAGGTTCTCCACATTGCCAGTACATTGTCTTTTAGAGAAATGGAATTTCAAATGTCAACTAGTGCACTTGATGGCCATGCCAAATTTCTGTGTCCCGGTGTGACAGTGAGAGCTGCTTCCTGGAACTTTCGTTCACGCTCCTCTCGTTTTGCTCTTTTGCAAAGGTGTTGACCTTTCCTAATCCATTTATACTTTTTTCCTTTTGCCAAAGACTTTAACTTCTAACGAGAAGTCCTACCTAAATGGCTAACATGTTAACTGTATATGTTTACAGGACTCAGACTATCTGGTGACCCTTGTAATATTCTTACATAGTTTTTAGCTGTATAGGTCAACTACTAGAGCTTGCTTTAGGAAGTTGAGGTCTGTGGTGTTACTCCATCAAAATGACAATTATGTGAACAACAAAAAAAATCTGACTCAAATTCAGTTTTTAAGAGTGGGCCCAAACTTGAACACCATTTCTCCAAATGTGTCTTGGCACTGTACTAGAATGCTGTTTGGTACTGTGTCCCCAGTTCAGGCCCAACCCATGATTTTATTCAAAATGAGTTCAAGCTTGGCTCCACCCTTAATCTTAATAGACCGTCATGGCTTTTCATTCCTAGTTCTAGAATATCTCACACCCAGGGTCACGAATCCATCTCAACATTCACTGTGTGCAGTGAAGATGGGTGGGTCATCGTTTGGTGCTTTCTTATGTTAATTTTCAAGCACACCCACATTCATTGATTCATTATCTTTTTGGGTAGAGTACTAAATTGAGTTTCTCAGGAAACAAGATTAGGTACTCAAGTCACAAGGCACAAAACATGGGTTTTGCTGGGATTGATTAAAAGTCATTAGTTCAAATCATGTCCATTTTATAAAAGTCATGCCTAACAGCTATGACTTTGTCCCAGTTAGAAAAGAAAGGCTGCACATACCTTGGTTGATGAAGACCACACTAATTGCCCTGCACCTCCTTTCTATAACCTCCTACCCCTACTTGCTCCAAGTCCCATAAGATGAAGTTTTGGGGTCATTAGCCCTTCCGTCCTCCCGAGATGCTAAGTCTTGACTAAACCTGGGTAAGTCCTATCAACTTTCATGTCCTGGGTATTGGCTTTCAAGTGATGAGCAGTCTGTCATTACTCTAATAATATGTTACATAGTGCTTTCCTCCAGGGTGAATGAAACATTTTCCTCAGGAGGAAGTAGAGGGCCCATTAAACTCAGAAAACCTCACATGTTCATGAAGTTCTTCCCTGAGATCCTATCAGCAGTCCCTTCGGAGGTGGAGCTTCAAGTTTTGGGGGGCGGGGATTCCAGCAGTGCAACTCTCAAGAGGTGTCGCCCATGCTGAGTTGATGAGCTTCCTTTGAGTCACCTGTGTTCTAGTATCGCTAACTCATTCTCTGGTAAGGAATCCTAGTAAACTTACTGACTTACAGTGCTAGATTTGGATGGAATCATTTATTTAGTCTGTCATTGCCCCCTCTCTGTGGAATGAATAGAAATGGACTCTTCTGGGAAAATAATGCAGCACAATGACTGGAGACATTTTTATTTTACCCACACCCCTGTTTAGAAAAGTGCTTTGGACTGAAGAGAGCATGGATACGAGTGGAAAAGTTGGTTGTGAGACTAGAGGAGGGATAAGGGCTCTTGACCTCAAGAAGAAAGAGGAAAAGGAAGGAAATAGGAGTAAGGAGGACAGTGAATCTGTGCTCTATGTGCCTCTGCCAAGACTTCCTAATTCTTTACTATCTTTATTACACTCATCACATACCTGTGTGTACAGACTCTTGGTGGAAACTAGAGAAATGGAAATGCACGCTGGGTTGATACAAACTGTGACAAGCTGGGGGCTAGGCAGGTAAATGACAAAGTAGAAGAACAGAGAAATACATACAGAGTTAAACCCTAAAATCTAGAGACATTTCTAGATTTTCCTACATAGTGCACTGAGATGTTGCTCAAAGTTAGCCAAATCACTAATTTTGCTCTTATTTTTATTTCACCAATTTCTGAAGGGTCTCACATGACTTCTGACTTAATGTCTAGCTGCCCTAGCTCACAATTTAGAGCAACAGTATCAAGTGGTAAATTTATTTCCCTCTTTACAAAAAAATCAATAACCAGTTTGCAACGTCTTTGATAGAAATTCAATGTCTACTGTGAGGTTTTGCTTTATCAAGAAACCAAACTACTGTCAACAGCTATCCAAGAAAGTAACTGGTTCAAAACCTAATTGTTAAAGCAATTGTTACACACACTGCGTGTAAAACAGTGCACAGGGTGCTGAGAAGTTTAAGAAAAACAGATGATTCTCTTTCCTTATGAGAAATGTCAGCATATAACGTGGTCAGGGGACCCACACAGTAAAACACACCCTGAAGTAAATGTGGCCATGTGACTTTTCAGGGGCCTAGAGCTTTAATTGGCTTATCTAGAGTTAGATAAACAATGCTGTGGAATCCAGAGATCCAAAAAGTCTGAATGTTGTACTTTGAATCTGGAAACATCTCCCAAATCTCATGCATTGAAGACACGACACCCTGCAGGTAGTACTACTGAGAGGTTATTAGATCATGAGGAGGCTAACTTCCTCAGTAGATAATCCAATACCCAAATGGTACTGATTAGATGAGGGAAGTCATTCAGCATGTCTTGGAAGAACACGTCTTGTCTTGGCTCTTTCCTGTCTGTCTCTCTGCTTCCTAGTTGCCATTAAGTGAGCAGCTTTCCTCTACCGTGTTCCTTGCCATAAGCCTAAAATCAGTGGAGCTAGTCAATCATGAAACTTCTGAAACCATGAACTGAAGTAAGTCTTGCCTTAACTCGTTTTCTCAGGTATTTTTCATAACCCAATGGGATACTAAAATAATGGAAAGTGGAGGCCTAATCTCTTCAGAGAACAATCCAAACGCACTTAGCCTAGAATAAGCTTATTCTATAAGCAGGATGAGGAAGAAAGACTTTTGAAACGTTCTCCACATGCTCACCTCTGGAAAGACAACTGCCAGAGGACATGCAGTCACCCTTCAAAAGGCTTTTAGGAAAAACTAAGAAGATTCCCAAGAACTTGAAATCCCTAGTGGCCTACAAGGCACCCTGAGAATTATCTCATGTGGTGGTTTGAATGACAAATGTCTCCTATAGATTCAAGTATTTGAACATTTGGCCCCCTGTTGAAGGCACTGTTTGGGGAGGTTTAGAAAAGGCTCCTTACTGGAGGAAGTGTGCTACTGGGGGCTGGATTCAATAGTTCATAGTCTGGACCCACTTTCAGTTTGCTCTGTTTCATGCTTGCCATTCAAAATGTGAGATCTCTGCTTTCAGTCCCTGCCATATGACTGTCCCTTGTTCTCCTGCCTTCCCACCAAGATGGACTCGCCCTCTGGAACCATAAGCTAAATAACTCTTTCTTACATAACTCACCTTGGTCCTGGTATTTTGCTGCAGTAATAATAATTGAGTGGGCTGTTGCTGTGAAGAACCTATGTTGAGGATTTTTTTTTTTTTTAATGCAGAAGACTTCAGAACTTTACTTTAGAAAAGTGGTTGAATCCTGTAAGCAGAGCCTAATGGGTCATTCTAATAAAAGCCTGGAAGACAGTACTGCTGTAACATGGGCTGTCAAGGCCTGACTCAACAGGGTTCAAAAGGAAACAAGTTTTCTGTTAACACCTGGGCTAGGGACAGTTCATAAGATATTGTCCTAAGAACTTGCCAGAGGCTACCTTTAAAAAGTGATAGACTTATTTCTTGGGTGGAGGAAATTATAAAACAGCTTAATATTGAATAATGATATGGTTATTAATGATAATGTTTATGAAAGTCTACAATGAAGAAGAACAAGTAAGACAGAAGGAATATAAAGGTACAGTTTAGAGAGAAAATGAGCACTAGTAAGCTTAATGTTACTGGAAAAGAGGATGTAATTGTTAGGGAGAATAACGCCATAAAAGAGATGCCTTCTGGACTAGAACAATGGGAAGGGTGCCTTCAGGGCAAGAACCCACCTAGGGAAGCTTTTAAGTTGCAAAAGGTGAAAGCCTAAGGCCTTTCTGTTCCTAGAAAGCAACAACATACAAAAGCTGTTGCAGATGTGATTCCAAGGGGCCAAGAGTCCATCCTAAGCTGTCAGCTAAGCTTGGCAGTGTTGGCCATGTAGAACTGGCCTTGGCGGCATGAAAGATGCAAGAGTGAGTGGGTTGTGGGTTCTTCTTCCACTATTTCAGAGTCACTGAGGCCAGGCAATAAGGGCTAGAGTTGGAGTCACTGGGAGAAGACTCTGAATGAAACTATGAAAATGAAACCTGGGTTGTCAGAGAGACCCAGAGATGCCAGAGATAACCAGAGCCATCTGCCAAGGCAGCTGTATGCAAGGAGCAGATGCAACTCAAAAGCAGAATGTATGTTGATGGCAGCAAAGCTTGAGGGGAGACCCCACCTAAGCCCTTTGAAACTGAAGTCCCAGATACTGGTCATGGAGCTATGGGATTGGTGTCTGTCCTTCTGGGTAGTGATCTTGGTTTGGTCCAGTATCTCCTCGCTATGCCTCCATCCTTCCCTTCTGGAATGGGAATGTTTATTCTGTGCCACTGTATGGAAGACATTTGGTTTTGATTTTACAGGCTACACTTCAAGGGTTGCCCTGAGTCTCAGAAGAGACTTTGAACCTTTGAAGAGTATGAAGACTGGTAAAGACTACAGAGACTTTTGAACTTGAACTAAAGACATTTTGCCTTATGAGATGGCCATGAGCCTCTGGGGCAAGGGAGTAGAGTGTAGTGATTTGAATGAGAATGTCCCCAGTAAGCTGCAGAGCTTGAACATTTGGTCCCCAGATGGCGTGCTGTTCTGGGAGGTTTAGGAAATGAGGCATTACTGGAGAAAGCATGTCACGAGGGGCAAGATTTGTTCATAGCCTGGTTCCACTTCCAGTTTGTTCTCTTTGCTCCTTGCTTCCAGTGTGCGATATAAACTGTCTGCTTTCGACTCCCACGACCATGTCAGTCACTTGCTGCTGTGCCTCCCCACCATGATGCATACTTCTCTTGGGTCTGTAAATCAAAACAAATGCTTTCTTCTATAAGCTGCCTTGTTCATGGTATTTTATTACAGGAACAGAAAACTAACTAACATGCTTTGGTAAGTAATAATGGGTGGTTGACCCACATCAAATCCACATCTCTCCTACCTCTTCAGGGAGAAGAACGAAGAATCCACTGGCACATAATATATGCACAATAGATAGAAAAAATTACAAATATGGAAATGGAAATAAGATCTAAAACATCCCCTGAAAACCAAAAGAGCGGTATTTGCTCTTCGGAGCCAAATTCTATTCATAGTCTCGCTTTGAAAAGCAGCACCTATGCTTCTCAGACAATTTCCACTGGAGAGGAGTCTGAAGATTCTGAAAGTACATGGAAAGAACCAGCCAAGACTAGAGATGGTGATAAGTAAAGTGATTAACTGAGGAGTTGGGGCCGAGGAGGGAATCATCTCAGCTCATCCCAGGTTCACAGATAACAGAAACTTTCTACCAAATGAAAGGTGATATAGAAGACTGGCTGTCACCGACCTCAGGGAAAGCTCACAGACAGAGAAAGCAAGGCAGATAGCACTTTCAGGTGAGGGCCTCCAGGGAATCTAGCTGGTAGCCCCCAGATCCCATACGGAGCCGGCTTATTTCTAGAAAGCTTGAACATGAAAGAATCCATAGCTTGCGAAACTATGCCAAGACATTTACCAATAAAACACAGGAAAATATAAGATTTGGGTCCAAGAAATTGTGTCAGGAGATAGAAATATTATTGTTGGTGGTGATGGTCCTGGAAAGTAAAAGAAAAATAGTAAAAACAGCAATCACAACTCTTTCTCCATATGAGAAACCTGAACCCAGGTGGCTCACTTAAGGGTCCTGCAGCTGATTAGCAGCAAGCTTCACTCCATGGATGCATGCACTACATCACCACCTGTCATGTTACATATTCTTCTATTTGAATGTAATTTCCATTAAAACAAGCACTCTGTCTATTTGTCTGCTGCTCCATCCCGAGCACCTAGAAACAGTATCTGGTATAAAATGGGTGTTCAATGAAGGTGTGTTCAACAACACAATGATTTAAACTTCTTGATTCTTATTCTAGTATACCCTGTCAGTGACATCATCCTGTTCACACTTAGAGGACCTTGGAACAGGTTAGTGAGCAACTATTGGCCATGCACTCATCACACGCCTGCACTGTGCTGGATTAATTAAGAATTTACCACATGGTCAGGCTTAGCTTCTGGTAAAGGTACATGGACTGATGAGGGCTCTTTCAGAAGCAAGATGTAAAATCCCATCTCAAGTAGCTGTGACTTAAACAGGCTTGGAAGGGGATTTTTTAATCCATGTAACTGGAAAGTTGAAGAATGCTTTCAGGAATGACATATAGGTTATAAAAAGACACACGGAGACAGACGTTCTGCTCTCACCAGCACTTTCAGCTCTGTTTTTCTCTACATTGGCTCCATTCTTGGTCTTGATGTCTCTATCAGGAGCCTTGTGCTTCCACTCTATAGCCTACCTATTAGCAATGGAAAGAAAATTCCTTCAGCCTAGTAAGTCAAGGAAAACTTGAGATTGCATGCCTATTGGTGAATCTTGGCCCATTTACCCATTTACAAATGAATTTTCTGATTAACAGAATATAATAACTTTCTTAACTAGGTTCACTACAGATATTTAACCCAGCTATGGGGGAGAGACTGGGATCATCCCCATCCAAACTACATGAATTAGACCAATCTTGAATCTCTAAAAAGAAAATTGGAATACTCCATGCAAAAGAGGAGATGCTGTGATGGTAAAGAGTATACACATCCATGGAGCTGGAGAAGTGGCTCAGTGGTTAAGAGCACTGGCTCCTCTTGCAGAGGACCTAGGTTCAATTCCCAGCACTCCCATGGCAGCTAACAACTGTCCTTAACTATAGTTCCAATTGAATTCCATGCACTCTTCTGACCTCCGTGGGCACTGCATAACACAGGTCCACTTACATATATGCAGGCAATACACTCATGCATACAAAATATAAATAATAAATAAAATATTTTTAAAAAATTAAAAAAAAGAATATAAGCATTCCATGCCTCCCACATAGAACGATTGGGGGTCAAAGCAATAAGAAAAGTTCTTAAGCTTTAGGAGGTTAATATTTTATTGAGGAGAAAACATATCAATTCATAAATAATGTAAAATAGCATCTTATTCAGTTGGTTTCTGTTTACAGATGAACAGAATTCATATTGTATAGAATTGTATTGCTATATTCTAAAGATTTAGCTTCCTTCCCATACAGTTTTGTGCTCTGTACAGTGATATTCCTAAACTACTTATGATTCATATTTATAGATTTTTCACAGGTTTCGGTCCATGGTTAGCTGGACTCATTTCCTTGGGCCTGAACTGAGACAGAAACATGGCGGAGGGAGGGTGCTCCAGAGGCTGCTTACTTCATGGTGACCAGGAAGCAGAGAGAAAAAAGATGGGGTCAGGGATGAGATACATCTTTCCAGAACAGGCTCCTGGTGACTGTCTCCTCCAGCCAGACCTCACCTTCTAATCATACCATCGTGTTATAAGTCCACTGAGGAAGTAGCCCACTGCTTAGATCAGAGGCCTCGGAATATAATCACTTCAAAACCCATCAGCTGGCAACCAAGTCCCCATCACAGGAGCCTGTGGAGGTCATTTCACATTCAAACCATAGCAGTGTCTGTTCTCCGAGGCACCCCGTGAGCTGTAATTGTGCCACTGCCATGTTTTTGGCCTCGATGCCAAGTTTTGGTACCGGCATTCACACAGCAGGCGATTATTGCATGTTGCATTCGGTGGAAAACAAAGAAAGAAAGCCATATGAAATTGTTAGAAAACACAGTTCTCACAGACTTCATAAAGTTCAGTCATCTTTGTACGTGTCAAGACTCAATTGATTTTTCCTTCTGAGAAGACTGGACCTGAGAAAGATCAAGTGGATCACTCAGAGACTGGCACCTCATTAACACCAAATACCTCTCTATACTTGTATATACTAGATCCCAGGACTAAAGAAGAAAATTAAAGAGTCTGTGCCCTACGCTGGCGTGTAAGTTTTCGCCCTTATCAGTCTGCTTATGCATATGTCTTCCACGTATCTTTCAGCCTGTGCTCTACACGGAAGTAGAACATTATCTGTGTGTGCATTCCAGCGTATGTGCTGTCTCTATCCTTAAACTTTGACTACGTACACGACTGCTTTCAAAGGCCCTGTACTATCACCCATTATTTCCCTTTCTTCTCAAATATTCTTAAAGTTCTGTAAACCAAGCAGGAGAGAGAGAATATTAAAATTGAAATAATGTCATTGAGAGGAACGGGGCGGGGGAGGACATGACAAAATGTATTATATGCATGTATATAAAGGTCAATGCATAAATGAAACATTGTTTAAGAAAACAATACCATTAAGTTTCGCTGTTTGCTGCAAATCTTAAAGCTTGCACTCTATTCTTTTATTTATTTGTTTATTTTTAATATTTTATTTATTACTTTATATTTATGTGTATGAGTGTATGGCCTGCATGTATGTAACTGCACCTGTGTGCAGTGCCCACAGAGGTCAGAAGTTGGTGCTGGATCCCCCGGAACTGGAGTTACAGGCAGTGGGCAGTTGTCAACTGCCATGTGGATGGTGGGAACTGAACTCAGGTCCTCTGCAAGAGTGCTCTTAACCAATGAGCCACCTCTTCAGCTCTTGTTGTATTTTTTTCAAGTGCTTTGTAACTATCAGAGAGTTGATAAAGATTTGGGGCTGGAGAGATGTCTCAGCCATTAAGAGTGCTTATTGCTCTTGCGGAGGACCCAGGTTCAGTTTCTAACACCGACATCGAGTGTCTCACAACCACCTGTATCCCAGCTCCATGGAATTCAACACCCTTTTCTGGCCTCGGAGGATACTGTACTTACATACACAATCCACCCCACATTCGCAATTAAAAATAACAATAAATCTTAAAAAATAACAATGCATCAATACCAAACTTGAACTTTCCCTCTGAGATTTAAAGACAAGGATGGCAGATTTGGAAGGGCACTAACCCCTCTCCCGCTGGGGAGTGTTGTTTACCGCCATGCTCCCGAACTGCCTGTAGTTACCACATACCATGGTGCCGATGACTGAATGGCCCCCCTGAGCTGGAAGAAACAAGGATGGAGCCAAACAGAGCAAGATGCCCTGGTGGAATGCCTGGAAGCGGTGGTACTTGACCTCAGCACCCTGGAGTTTGAGCACCTTGTAGAAGCCATGTAATAAGAAGCGGGGCAGGTTAGGTCTGCCAGAAGAACCAATGGTCAGTCCAGCTGGCCTTCCATGGGTGACATGGGGCACGGGTACTCTCCACTCTACTTATTCTTCAATCTTTTCCACTTAACATTTAATCGCCTGCTTTCTTTATGTCTCCCCGACTCACCATGGGCCCAGAGCCTCTTTGGATCAGTAATAAAGAAAACATACTTTAGAAAAAAAGGCATTTCATTTGTGAACATGTCGGCCAAGATAAACATCATAGAGCTAAATCTGTAAATATCTCTACATACGGTCTGTGCATTTACAAAGGCTCAGTCAGCAAAGCACTTGCCTGGAAAACACTAGTTCAGTCTTCAAATGCCACGTGAAAAAATGCTAGGTGTCACTGCTTGTAAGCTCAGCTGCAGGGAGGCAGAGTCAGGAGGATTCCGGGATGTGGTGGCCACCCAGTCTACCCTAACCAGGGGACATCTGAGGTTATCCTGACCTCCAGTAACATGTGCACAAAGATTCCCCTGTACACATACATATGCACCCCCCCCCACACACACAGTAAATAAAATAAAGGTACATGCAGGAATAGAAGTTGGGTCTGAGCCAATTAGCATTAAGTCACCCAGGTAGGCATCAAGGTGACTTTTGTGTGGCACATTTTCATTCTTCGCACTTCTTCATGGGATAGGGAAGAAGATGAAAGGGGACAGATTAGCAACGAATGCATTTTATTTAGAAAAAAAGAAATTTATCCCTCATACTTTAAACTATCACCAGGATAGGTAGTGACTTCAAAATGTTTTGCAGAACAAGCTTTACACTTTGACTATTATATACACTTAATAACACTCGGATCATTTTTATTTACTTTATTTTTTCCTGCTATATAGCAGAGGCTGACTTTGAACTTGTGATCCTCCCGCCTCAGCCTCCCAAGTGCTGTACCACCACACCTGGTCTATCATCAATCTTTAAAGACTTGTCTCCTAATGCCCAGTAAGTCACTAAAGTGTGTCTGATTTTCCTTTTTTTTTTTTTTTCCTGTATCGCCTAGAGAGTTTCCAAGTCAATGGCCTCTCTCACTGCACAGCTGTAGAGTTCTCCTTCTCGGTCTCCCTGTTTGCATGCTTATCCAAGAATAATGCATCATTCAGACAGCAGTGAGAGGAATCATCCAAGCCCAGAACTGCCTGCTTAAAGGATCCTTACTGACTTACTATGGGCTCACTTCTTTCCAGAAGCTACCCGGTCCTGAGTGTTTCATGTACTCTGCTCCCAGGCTGTGACTTTGTTGGTTAGACCCTTCTGGCATCCATAGCAAGAACAGAGGCAAACATCCCAGGGAAACTGAAGCATGATCTCTGAGGCCAGGCTGTTGGGGAGGGTAAAGTATTAGGGAATTGTGAGAGGAGTTAGATGCTCGAAGAGGCAACTTAAAACTCCCTAACATTAACAGTTTGGCAAGAAAGTGTCAAACTGCTTGTCACTGCCTGTTTAAAAAGGAGCCAGAAGGGCAGCCTGGGGCTGAAACTGACCACAAGGCAAGAGGGTAAAGGGTTAACAGGAAAATAGTCAGCTGTCCCTTCCCAACAACGTGGACAAAAATCAAAAGTAGACTTACAGCAATAAATACCCTTCAGTGTCTCTGATCTCAGACACCCTGCCTGAATTTTGTGCTACACAGAACAGCAGTTAATTGACTCAAAGTTTCTGTTGCTGTGATAATACCCTGCCAAACTTTTTATTTCAGCTCACCAGTCCAGGTGACGGCCCATCACTATGGGGCACTCAAGGTGGCAAGAACTGGAAGCAGTCACATCCATATCAATAGCTAAGAGGATGGAACCACACATGCTTGTGCACGGATCGCTTTCTCCCACTTACCACAGTGCAGGATCGCCTGGGGAATGGCCCAACCAGAGCTGATGAGGTGTCCCCACCTCAATGAATGTAATCAAGATAATCCTCCACAGACAGGACGACAGACCAACCTGATCTACACAAGTTGTCATGAGACTCTCTTCCCAGGTCATTCTAGATTGTGTCAAATGGACACAATGTTAAAGAAGTCACAGTGTGGTAAAGTAGTTTCAGTCAAGGCTGAGCTAGCCCTGGATCATTTTTATATTTCATTCTGTCTGGAATAGAGACCTTCTTGTCCACCTCTGTCCCAGACAAACCCTAGTTATTCAGACTCAAACTCATATGTTGAAGTCTTAAACCCGAGTCCCTGTGACTTTAAGTGTACTGGAAAATACAGTTATATCTTTCAAGAGATGACTGAGTTCAAAAGCTATTAAAATGGACTGTACTCCAGTTTGGCTGGTGTTCTCATAACAGGAGGAAATTTGGACACACAGAGAGACAGCACAGATGGGCACACATAGAAGAAAGATCATATTAGAATGCAAGCCAAATAGAAGCCAATGAGAGGCCTCAAGAAATCACCTCCTGACACTGTGATCTTGGACTTGTAACCCCAAGAAATGGGAGAAAATAAATATCAATTGTTTAAAGCATCCAGTCTATCCAACCTATCATTTTTTAAAATGGAAGTCTAGGAAACTGAAATCAACTTTCAGATTTTGGCTTTACCAAGATTCAACAATTGTATGAGTCAGTTCCTTAAAAGATCCATCTGACTACCTACCTGCCGACCTACATACCTGTCTGAGTGTCTGCATCTCATTGGTTCTGTTCCTCTGGAAAGCTCTGACTAAGGCACTGTTTCCTCAGGAGAGCATTCTTATCTGAAAGCTTGAGTTGTTCTTCCTAGTGTGGCTTCTCGTGCTTCCTCCTCCCATCACCAGCAGGAATGCATGATTGCACCTGTGTTTATGTGTCCATCATCCATCTACACATCTGAGTGATGTCTAAGTAAAGGACCCAGGCCTGTTCAAGGTCATCGTGCTATATTACTGCTGGATGAATAAACAAGAAAACGCAGTTAAATCATGAGTTCATAGCATCCCTGTCTTCTTATAACTCACAAGAAAATTAAAAGAGCATATCTTCTTGTTTATTTGCCAATATGATTAATGTGTTCATTACTCCTCAGTCTATTATTTTAAGCCAATATTTTACTGGGCTAAAATATTCAGTGGGAGAAAAAAATTTACTTCAAGTCTCCTATTATTATGACTTGTACCTTAAAGTCATACAAGTGCATTCAATATAACTGTGAGTGGGCGAGAGATGGAGCAGCTATGATTGACAACATTGACAATAGACTTTGGAGCAAGAAGTGAAGGGGTGGGTTCCAATGGGTTCTGTAGTTAATATTTCCAGGCAAATAATGCAGTTTTTTCTGTGAGAGTTAGCTACACCTCGTGGTGCCACTTTTAGCCATTTTCCCCCCAGTATTTTTTTGTGGCTTAAATTGCAAACTTCTGGTACTGAAATAAAAATAATACTGTATTTTTTATTTTTCAGGCCTACCACATGGTACAGGAGAAATGAACCAGTGTGACAATCGACAGAGTTCAGCTGCCATGAACTTTGCTCATTTCTTGGGTACTTTCCTCCTCTTATTCCCTTCCTTAACTCGAACGTGACTATGACAGGGACTGAAGAGATGGCTCAGTGGTGAAGAACTGGTTGCTTTGCTAAAGAACCCAGGTTCGATTTCCAGCACTGACATGGCAGCTAACAACTGTCTGTAACTCTAGTTCCAAGAGATCCAGTGTACTCTTCTGGCCTCTGTGGACATTGCATAGCACAGTTGCATTTACATACATGCAGGCAAAACATTTATACATAAAATAAAAATAAATAAATACAATTACATTAAAATGATTGACAACGAGAGGAATGACTTAGCTCTGTCTACAGACTTCCTCCAACAATAGCTGTTTATGGTGGGACTAATCAACTTACATAGTAGGTCTCCCCTCTCTCTCTCTCTCTCTCTCTCTCTTTCTTTCTCTCTCTGTGTGTGTGTGTGTGTGTGCGTGCGTGTGTGTGTGTGTGTGTGTGTGTGTGTGTGTAGCCAAAGGACTCCAACCACTCTGTGCTCTTTGTTGGATCCTGATCTCTTGCTTACTGGCTCTCTGTCCCTGTCTTCTTCCACTGATGAATATCCCACCATTCTTCAAGGCTTTGGTCAAGTACCATTTGCCTCAGGAAGGCTGATTCCCACAACTAGAAGGCAGATTGCTGTCTCTGACTGCTTGAATATCTAAAACAGTCTCTCTAACCACAACCATCCCTCCATTAATATTTCACTGATGGATCATTTTAAAGCTGACTTCAGTGAGATCCTGTCTCAAAATGAGTTCAGGGGTCAGGAATAAAGCTCAGCTAGTAGAGTGCTTTTCCAAGCATGCAACAGCACATAAAATTGGGCACAGAAGCCAATGTGGTGGCGCACGCTTTTAATCTCAGCCCCTAGGGAGGCAGAGGTATGTAGATCTCCACAAGTGCCAGGTCAGCCTAGTCTATATAGCAAGTTCCAAACAAGCCAGGGCTACATGGTGAGATCCTGTCTCAAAAATAAAATAAAATAATAAAATAGCACTGAGAAGGTAGAATCAGCAGGGTCCTAAGTTCAGAAGTTCAAGCTGTCCTTGATTACATAGTAAATCTGAGGCCAACATGGATTACGTTGGATCTAGCCTCAGAACATAAAAAGTAATTAACTAAAAATAACAATAGAAAACATGCCTGAAAATAATTTATATTTCTGAATAAATTTAAAGTTGGGAAAATATTGAGGAAAGGACTCCACACATTCAGTGCTGTCGTTCTTCACTTTTTGTCCTGTTTCACAGGCTCAGTACCTCTTACAGCAACCAGTTCCTACAAAAGCGCTTCCAACTGAACCCACTTTTCTCTGCTCCAGTAAAGTAAGCCATTCTCTTCAGCTTAATAACATGGAGAGTGAAGTGGGAGGTGCTACTAAACCCATGCATTTCCCCTTTCACAGGGAAGCCCAGAGTTTGTACTATTAACAGTCCATCTCCCTCAGCAGGCCAGTGATTAATGTTTAAGGCCCAAAGGTTTCCAGTCTGAATTAACTTTTTTTTTTTTTAACCAACACAAGAATTTTCTCCCTCAGTAAAAAAAAAAAAAAAAAAGCACAGGCTTTCCTAACCCCTGTGTCCTGGCTTCTCATTTCTTCAGCTCCGGAGTATGGCTTGAATATAGACTATGAAAAGCTTCAGGGAAGGGACTTAGAGGATTCAGGGACCCTATGGTTTTCTTCAAATATAAAATACTGCTGGACATCTTACAAATTCCTGCAACTAATCAGAAGAAAACTCAGAAAATAATTATTAATTCATTAGAAAAAAAAGTTTTAAAGGAAGAAGAAAATCTTCCCAGTGGTAAACATCCTGGCAGGTGGTCCCGTGGCAGGTAGGTCAGCAGATCATCTCTCTACACAAAGCAGAGTACTTTCTGATACACACTTTCAGAACTCCCCAGAAAAGGTCAAATATCAGGCCCATGGATAAAGCTACTATATAAACACAGGAAAAGCTATTGACCCATCATTTTAGGAGGAGCTAAAGGTATTTCCTTTAGCATTAAGCAAGCAATAAATCTCATTCACAGGAATGACCCCTGTTCTCTCACCCTTGATAACCACACATTTTCTCTCACCAATTTAAAAAAGAATAATCAAAACTTATGCTGAAAATATTATGAAGAGCTGGCCTGTATTTCAAAACTGCTCCCAAGAGGAATCTGCACAGCAATTCAGGATATGCCACAAATGTGATCAGATTAATTAGAACCCATTAGAAAAAAAAAATCAAGTGGAAAAATGTAGAAATTTCTGATAGAAATTTTCCCAAAGAATACTCCTAATAAGTTGGAGTTAACCTTTGAGCATCAAGGTGCTATGATAATGCTCTGAAAGTGTTCACAGTAAATTGGTATATTGCTATAAACACATATAATCTGCTCATTATTTCATTTTCAAATGCCTATTGAGGCTGATATGAATTGAAAGAGCATCAGTACCTATTAGGAACAGGGTGGATGTATATTCTAGGAAGAGGCAGGAAACACTTTCCTCTATAATGCGTTCTCCCAGAGCTAGAGAGAGACGATAACACAATTAGAGTGAATGAGAAGACAGGGAGGGGTGAGCCTTAGGCTGGAATGGTTATTTTTGATAAGGTCCCTAATAGACTTCCCCAAAGAAGTTTCCTTTCACTAGAGACCTGAATAATTGAGAGATCTGGAGAACAGTTATCAGATAAATACAGAAGAATGGCAATAATCTTGAATACCTAGTCTCCCAACATCGAAATAAATGGATGCACATCATGGGCACTTTGTAGGAAAAGTGCTCAAGAGGGAAGAGAAAGAAAGAAGAGAGTGAGATGCTAACAGGTGGTAGGATGCAGGCTTCTCAAGCATCGAAGGGAGACAGGACAGTGGGAGACACCAGCTGAGCTGACTGATCTGTCAATGTCAGGGATGTGGAGTGGCTCAGACAACAGTGAAGGTATCGGAGTATGGTGGCAAGCAGTTCAGGGTATGCATTTAGAAGGATGGGGGTTTACAGAACCGATGAAAATGGTCCAGAAAAAGAACTGAAAAAAATAAAAAAAAGAAGCATTCTGTCCCTAAGATCTGGCCTCAGATTCAAACAAAGCAAAAGCCCAAACCCCACACTGACAATGACCTCAAGGAACAGCAAAGACTTCAGTGCACAAAACTGCAGAGAATTTCAGAGACTAGAAGATTTGGGTGATGATCATGAGTTTCCTATGACATAAGTTTTCTGGGATGAAAAAGCATTAGAACATTTAGACAAATTTGAGGGTTTGCTGAGTCAATATGGCTTATATGACAAAGAGAACCATGTGTTCTCTAAGGTGGCAGGATACTGGAGAGATAATGGTTACGCTTATGGCCTTGATGGTGGTGATTGTTTGATGGACATATACTTACTGTCACATGTATTAAGATGCACACATATACATTATGTACCTGTTGGACTGGGGAGATGGCTCAGCAGGTTACAGCTATAGCTGTTCCACAAGTCTGGAACCCACATTATAAAGCCAGATGCCATAGTGCACGTTTATAATCCTAGTACTCTTTCAGGGAGATGGGAGGCAGAGACAGGAAGTCACACAATTGATGACTGGAGTCCATTCCCCAGAACACACACAAAAAGCTCCACGTAGCAATGTACAATTGTCATCCCGGTACCCAATGGGGAGATGGGAGGTAGATACACGAGCTCACGGGCTAGCTCAAGAGAAGTATGAAATCCAGTGGCACAAACAGCAAAAAAGACTACCTCAACTTGCTGAAAATTGTCCTCTGACCTTCACACATTTGGCATGCCCATGCCCTGGCATGAGTGTGCCCCCTTACATGCATGTACTGAGAATAAAAACAAAATTTAAAGAATGCGTGTAACTTATACATCCCAGTAAAAAAAAGTATATCATGGGCTACATGTGTGTCATAATTTCATAACTTTTTATTCCATAAGAATGGAAAATATTAAGAGAGGAAATAACAAGAAGAGATCAGGGTGATTTGCTTTCATTTTCTTTTGCTTTCTTCTTTATTCCTTAGCATGGAATTTAATTGATATCCAGCTTTATTAACTACTTTAACATAAATTTTGAAGATTTATGTGTTATCCACAAGACACTGAGATTTCAGATAACAAGCTCCACTGGCCAAGAATAGAAAGGTTGGGAGTCAAGAGATAAAATTGACTTCTCACATCAACAGCCCTTGTCAGTTTGACCAAGACATGACTTCTATTGCAACAGCAAGGGCACGTCGCCCAAATGCACTGACTTTTCTATTTTAATGACCAGAAAGGGAAAACAGCAATCAGATAAGATAACATGATGGATGTTCCCAGACTGTGCACCTTACTCTGTAAATCCTGGATCTTTGAAAGTTTCCTGAGTTAGCTGAAGACTCAGAAATTGGTTGGAACTTGAGTTGAGGATAAGATGTGAAATGCGTCAAGATAGCTTCTATTAGAGTGCCTTAAACATCTGGTTCAAACTGACTTGCTTAAACTGCCAAGCCATTTGGCTCAACCAAGCTCACAAGATTCACCTTACTTCTGTAAACATCAAAGATGGTTGTTGACAGTGTATAAAGAATCTAAGTTCTTGCTGCCCGTTGTTTCATTAAAGGCTTTTGTCCTTCGTACTAGAGTTTGTCCCGTATACTATACCGAGTTGAGTTTCTGGTTCAGTTATGAAAAGGACAAAAAACAGAACAAAAAGAAAGAAAAGAAAATAGGAAGGTAGAATCTTATCAAAAGACCTGTGATGTGGTGTGATATTCTGAGGAAAGTTGGGGGACACAATGCGGAAACACAAAAGATCACTTCTCAAGGGGACCACCTTTGAGTCATGATGCCCCGTCATGTGACATAGCATTGTGCTTATGTTGAAATATGAACTTAGTTCTGAGTACCTGAAAGGATTCATTAACTGAGAACTTCATGCAAACTCAGCTCAAACCAACCCAGAGACAACTTCATCTTTCTCTTTGTGCTTAATAAAATATGTTATTTCACTGTGAGAAAAAGCAGGAGAGCCACAGTGACCCCACAGTGAACATGGTGATGGATTTGTGGGGAACTGTAATTACTGATCACACAGATATGTGCCATGACCCTCACTGCTGATTCTCTTGAAACAATATAGAAACATAGCTTATAAATGATGCTTTCTTCTTGTATTTCTGACCGTTCCCTTTGCCTGCTCCCAACACCCCTGCTACCAGTAGAAGGTTTGCCAGCACTTTCTGGAAAAGACCATGTAAATAGGGACCGTGGGCATTTCACCAATAACCGTAGCAGAGAGAGGATCCCAGGAACCTTCATGCAAACTTAATACCTCTTAACAACCTAGGACCACACAGCACAATCCTGAGGACTTGGTGAACTCAGTTTGAGGTCGATTTCTGGCCAGGTTGGAAACATAAAAGTTCAGAGTCAAACCATGTCGACTTATTAAAAATAAAGAAGTATATCTTTTCAGTTAGTATTCTGCGATCTAGTCCTAATGGCCTTGCCAATCTCTCTGGAGATGTGTATAATACCCAACCTCAACATTTCCATATTTGGTTATAGCATAGAAGAGGGTCCTGGGACTATAAACACTGGAACTTTTAACAAAGGCTTCTTTAGAGAAGCAGGCTCAGTGTGAGGTCGAGAAGAGGACAGACTTCCATTTTGTTGCAGTTCTTTCAATTCTCTCTCTCTGATTAGAATTAGTAAGCAGTCATCACCACTAGTTTTTCCACTTCCGTATGTATGTACGGCGTGCATATGTGTATGCATGTTTTTGCATGTGTACAGGCCCATGAGTATAGGTCAATGTACAGTTGTGCCTCTAACGTGAAGGCCCAAGGTTGATGTCAAGAATCATCCTCGATCTCTCTTCCACCGTATTCGTTGAGGCAGGCTCTCTCAGTCAAACACAGAGTTCACCGATGTAGCTGCTCTTGCCAGACAGCTTGCTCTGGCGATTCCCCGACTCCACCTTCTGAGGCTGGAATTTACAGGTGGAATGCTACTACGTCCACCTGCATTTACCTGGGTTTTGGGTACCTGAACTGTGGTGCTGTATTTTTCCATGGGCAAAGATAAAACGTATCAGCATAAATCTCCCCCTGAGGAAGTGAGGCTCCAAGGAAGTCATGCTGAGTTACGGAAACTGTTCTGTGGAAATTTTCCGTGAGATCATTGTGCTGCTTTGGGGCCAGATGCTAGCAACTCCTGCCGTAGTAGTCAAAGTGATACCCACAATCCACTCTGTTCCCACAGCCTGATTTTCTATTCATATTCCAAAGCCAGCATTAGCAGATTTGGGAAGGGGTCTGTTGTTCAGTTCTTTTTAAAGATTTCAAAGTTCTACTTAAATCTTTCAGCTTTAAATCATTTTTCCTTTACGCATTCTTTGGAGATTTCAGGGGGATTGCCAATACTTGACTCTGCTTTCACAAAGGTATCCTTAGATATCAGATTAGATAAGATGATGAATTGTATTTAAGACTCCACATAAGTTAAAAGCCCAGGAGTTTTAGTGGAAAACTTTTCTCAAACACAGTTAAATCGCATGTCTTGCAAAGAATGATGGGGGTTAGGTATACCTATAAAGTAATCCAATTCATTAATGCCGTTGCTGGGATTACTGAGACCTAGCAACGGTCTCATTTTTCCCAAAATAAGCCTATAGAGCCATCAGAAATCCCCCAGGTTATGAAAGGGAATCATTTTATACTAAATGGAAGGTACTGTTTCATTATAGGCAAGGATAAAATTTCTATACTTTATAGACTGTAAAACGCATATTTTTATCTTTTTACATGACTTAATTTGGGCCACACACCATAATCACTGTTGGCCACAGGGCACTCATGATATCACTGTTGCTGCCTGAATATGAACATTAACAGGCAGAGAATGGGTGTCCATGGCTTGCAACAAAAGTTCTGAGGCTGTTGTTCACCTTTTAAACACTGGTTAATCACTGCAGTCCTTCATATAGAGTACACAGACATGGACAGTCTAGAAAAAAGTTGCTCAAAAGCAGAGGTGTTTTCGGAATATCTTTTAACATTTATTTTATTTATGTTTTCCCTTCAATGTAGAGATATTTCAAGGGCCACTGAGATGGCTCAGTGGGTAGGGGGACTTGCTGTCAAGCCTGAGGACCTAGCTCCTGTGTAGTACATGGTATAAAAGGAGAGAACTGGCTCTCCAAGTTGTCCTCTGACGTCCATGCAAGTCCTATGGTACACGCACACACACACACACACACACACACACACACACACGCAAATAAATGTGGTTTTTAAGAAGTACAAAATAAGTTACAAGTAATTTAAAAAAGCAAAGTGTCTGTTTAACGAACATTTTAAAAATACTTCAATCATACATCAGTTTGACTTCATTTGGGGGTGCCTTAGGTTTGACAAAATATGGTAATTATCAGGTCATGTGTCCCAATTCTTGTTTTTGCTTTTGTTGCTTCTGCTCTTTGTTGACTTGTTTTCTTTTATTCTTCAGGGATCAAAATGGAACCAGGGCTTTGCAACAGGCCAGGCAAGCATTGTACCCCTGAGCAAGCCTCAGCCTTGAACTTAGGCCTCGGTGGCAGGTGACCAGAACACAAACTTCGAGTTCAGCACTGTACTCCTTCAGAATATTTGTTCAAACGAGTCATTTTGCAAGGCGAGTGGCTTCCTTGTCAGTTCCAACTCCATTACTCCAAATCCTGTGTCCAAAGTATGTTCTGTCTTCAGCAATAGGGTCTTACCTTCAAGTTCTGGGAGGCACTCAAGGGCTGTGGCAATAGCCTGTGTAATATCGGAAGTCTCTTGGACCACCCTGGCCAACAACTCAAAGGAAGGTTGCTACTGTCAGGCACCATTTCTTGTTATGTAGCCTTCAGCTGTGCACATGAGCTCATGTAGTGAGATATCGTATGTGGAATTTGTCATTAGGCTGTTAAGACTAATATGATTCCCTCTGGTGTTTTACACTACCCAGGCATTATGCATCTCCTCTCTGTCTCTGTCCATGTCTCTCTCTCTCTCTCTCTCTCTCTCTACACACGCACACACACACACACACACACACACACACACACACACACACACACACCCTGTCTGACCCTGCCTCTGTGCATTCCCCATTTCTGCCTCGACAATACCAGTCTCCTAAGGCCCCGCTCTCTTGAGCACCTTTTCCGTTTTATCCCCATAGTTCATTATATAACCCTCCCTCCACCCTCCTACTTCAATAACTCCATTTTATCTATTTCTCCCTTAGTAACACCTGTCTCCTACTGTTCTTCTCTCTCAGGTTCCTTCTTTCCCTTTTTCCCTGGTTCCTTTCCATTTTCTGGGTTATATCAGGACACATACATATAAGGATTTGGTGCTAGGATCCACAAATGAGAGAGAACATTTGATTTTCTGATTCTGTGTTACTTCATTTAGCAGAACAGTTTCTAGTTCCATCCATTTATCTGCAAGTGTCAGGATTTCATCTTTCTTTACTGCTGAGTAGAAGAACTCCATTGTGTGACTGTACCACATTTTCTTTATCCACTAGTCAGTTGAGGGACACTTACGTTGCATCCATCTCTTACCTATTATAGAAAGAGAAGCAACAAACACGGATGTACAAGTATCTCTGTAATAGGATGAGTCGTTTAGGCAGATGCAAAGGAGCGGTATAACTGGATCAAATGGTAGGTTACTTTTTAGCTTTTTGAGAATTCTCCACACTGCTCTCCATGGGGGTTGAACGAGTTTGCACTTCCATGAGCAGTGAGTGTTCCCCCTTTCTCCACATCCTCGCCAGCATTTGGTATCAATCATTCTCTTGATCTTAGCTAATCTGACTGAAATAAGATGAAACCTTAAAGTGATTTTAATTTGCATTTCCATAATTATTAAGGATGCTGAACACTCTCGAAGATGTTCCTTAGCCATCTTTATTTCTTCTGATAACTTTCTGCTCAGATCCTAGGCCAATCTTTTAACTGGGTCACTTGCTTCCTTGGTTCATTGTTATCTTGGTTTTTTACATATTCTAGATGTTAAACCTCTGTCAGATGTGCCACGGGTGAGGATTTTTCTCCCATTATCTTCACTTTCTTGGTTGTTTCTCTGGCTGTACAGAAGCTTTTTTTTTTTTTAATGAGGTCCTACTTGTTGATTATTGACCTCAATTCCTCAGCAACTGCTGTCTCACTTAGAAAATCCTTTCCTACCCCTTATCTTGTAGGCTACTGCCAACGTTTTCTTCTTAATGTTGCAGAGTTTCAGGTTTTATGTTGAGGTCTTTGATCCATTCGTATTTGGCTTTTGTACACCATAAAAGATAAGGATCTAGTTTCGTTCTTCTGCAGGTGGAGATCCAGTTTTGTCAGCACATTTACTGAAGATGTTTCTTTCTTTCAGTGTGTGTTCCTGGGGCCTGTGTCAAATATCAGGTGGGTGAAATTGCATGTACTCGCATTTTGAGTATTCAATCATATTCCATTGGTCTATGGATGCATTTTTGTGCCATGCAATTTTTATGACTTTATCTCTGTAATATAATTTGAAATCTGGTATTGTAATCCTTCCTGAATTATTTTTTTGTGCTCAGGGTGCTTTGGATATCAGGGATCTTTTGTGCTTTCATATGAACCTTAGGATGCTTTTCTCTAATTCTGTAAAGAATGTCATGAAGACTTTTATTGGTATTGCATTGACTCTATATATTGTTTTTGGTAGGATGGTCAATTTTATAATATTAATTCTTCCAATGTGTAAGTATGGGAGTCCTTCCATCTTCTGATGTCTGAATCAATATCTTTCTTAAATATCTAAAATTTTCATTGTAGAGGTCTTTAATATGTTTGGTCAGGTTTATTCTGAGATATTTCTTTTTTAAGGCGACTGTGATTGAGTTTCCACATACTCTTTCTCTAATTGCATAATATTGGTATATAGAAAGGCTACTGATTTTTATAGATTAATTTTGAAACCTGCCATTTTACTGTAAGTGTTAATCATCTCTAGGAGTTTTCTGGTAGAATTTTTGGCATCTCTTAGGTATAATATCATGTCATCTGCAAAAAGGGGTAATTTGACCTCTTCTTTTCCAGTGAGTACTACTTTAAATCCTTCTCTTATTGCTCTAGCAAGAGTTTCAAATACTATATTTAAAAGGAGTGGAGATAGCAGATAGCTTTATCTCATTCCTGATTTTAATGGGAGTTCTTCCAGTTTTTCTTCATTTAGAATAAGGTTGGTTGTGCGTTTTTTATATATAGCTTTTTTAATTCTTCAGGTATGGTCCCTCCAGTCCAGTTCCTTCTTGGATTTTTAACATAAATGCACGTTGAATTTTTTCAAAGGCTTTTTCTGCATTTATCAAGACACTCATGTGATTTTTTCTTTGAGTCCATTTATATGCTTTATGACATTTATTGACTTAAGCATATTGAACCACCTCTGCATCTCTGGGATAAAGTTAACTTGATCATAGTGTATGATCTTTTTGATCTGTGTTAGTGTGCATTTTGCAAGTATTTTGTTGAGAATTTTTGCATATATGTTCATTAAGGATCTGGGTCTATAGTTTTCTTTTTAGGGTGTATCTTTATCTGATTTGAGTATTGGTGTGATACTGGCTTCATAGAAGGAATTTGGGAGTTCTTCTGTTTCTATCTTTTTTAGTAATTTAAGTAGTAGTGGATATAGATCTTCTTTGACTGTCTAATAGAATTCTGTTGTTAATCCATCTGGGCCTGGGCTTTCCTTGGTCTGGAAGTTCTGTATTAATGGTTCAGTTTCCTTACATGTTATAGGACTATTTAAGCTATTGATATCTTCTTGGTTTAGCTTTGATTATTACCATGTTTTTAGATATATATCCATTCCTTTAAAGTTTTCTAATTAAATAGCATATAGGTTATTAAAGTAATTCCTTATCATGTTCTGGATCTTTTTGTTGTTGATTGTGATGTTTCCCCTTTCATTTCTGATTTTGTTGATTTGGAGTTGCTCTTCCTTTCTTTTGGTTAACTAGGCCCATGGTCTGTCTATCTTGTTTATCTTTCCACAGAACCAGTTCTCAGACTCATTGATTATCTGCATTGTTCTCTTTGTTTCTAGTTCATTGATTTCTGCTCTGATTTTTGTTATTTCTGCTTGTCTGCTGGTTTCATTTGCTGTTGGCTTTCAAGATTGTTGAGTTGACATGTTAAATCATTTATTTGTGCTCTCTCTGATTTTTTAATATAGGCACTTAGAGCAATAAACTTCCCTCTTAGGACTGTTTTTAAAGTGTCCCAGAGGTTTTGGTGGGTTATATTGTCCTTTTTTGCTGAATTCCAGGAATATTTTTATTTCTTTCTTAATTTCTCCTTTGACCCATTCATCATTCAGGAGTGTGTTGTTTAGTCTCTGTGAGTTCATGAAGTTACTAGGGCTTCTTCCAGTGTTGATTTTAAGCTTTATTGCATTGTGGTCTGATAGAATGCATGGAATTATTTCAATATTTTAGTACATGTTGAGGTTTGTTTTGTGCCCCAGTATGTGTTCACTTTTGGAGAAAGTTCTGTGGGGTACTGAATAGAAAGCGTATTCTTTGGTGCTTGGGTGGAATATTCAGTAGTGTTAGGTCTATTTGATGTATGGCATTGTTTAATTCAGATGTCTCTCTATTTATTCTCTGTCTAGTTTACCTGTCTAATGCTGTCTAATGGAAACAGTGAGATACTGAAGTTCCTTATTAGTGAGTTTGGATTAATCTGTGTCTTAAAGTGCTGTAGTACTGATTTTATGAAGTTGTGTGCACCAGAGTTTCGTGCATATATGTTCATGACTGTAATACCTTCTTCACTGATTGCTCCTTTGATCAGAATGAAGTGACTCTCTTTATCTCTTCTGATTGGTTTTAGTTTGAAGTCTGTTTTGTCAGACATTAGAATGGCAGCTCCTGCTTGTCTATCAGTGCCATTTGTTTGGAATATTTTTTACCATTCTTTCACCTTAAGGTAGCATCTGTCCTTGAAGGTGAGATGTGTTTCATCCAGACAGCAAGAGGGTAGGTTTTGTTTCTTGATCCATTCAACTAGACTTTGTCTTATGATTGGGGAGTTCAGTCCACTGATATTTACAATTATTAAAGATGTCTATTGATTTTTTTGAATCTGTGGTCTGACTCTGTGATTCACCCAGTTGTCTCTTCATTTTTTTTATTTTGTCCTTTGGGTATAGTCATTCCTTTGTTCAGCAATTTGTATTGTTTCAAATATACTCTGAATGGCTAGTTTTCTGGTCATGCATTCTTTCAGCCTGTTCATGTAATGGAAGATTTCTTTCCCCTTCAACTATAATAGACAGTTTTGCTGGGTAAAGTATTCTAATTTGGCATCTATGGTCATTTAGAATTGGGAATACTTTGTTCCAGGTTCTCCTGGCTTTCATAGTTTGCATTGAAAAGTCAGGTGCAATGCTGTTTGGTTTTCCTTTATGTGTGACTTATTGTTTTTCTTTTGAAGTCTTCAGAATACTCTCTTTGCTCTGTATGCTTAGGGTTTTTACTATGATATGGAGTGGGGTGTTTCTTTTCTGATCATGTCTATTCGGTGTTCTAGTGCTTCTTGTATTTGTATGGGCATGTCTTTCCTTAATTTGGGGAAATTTCCTTCTACAATCTGGTTGAAGACTGGTCAATATCATTACACTGCAATTCCTCTCCTTCCCCTATGACAAGGATGTGTAAATTTGGTCTTTTCGTGGTGTCTCACATTTCCTGCATATTCCATTCCTGTGTTTTTTAAAAATTTGTCATAATCTTTGCTTGAGTGCTCCAATTCTTCAACTTTATCATCCACTCTTGATATTCTGTTTTCCGTTTCATTAATCCTATTGGTGAGGCTTACTGAGTTCTTCATTGCCTTCTTGATTTCTGCCTAAGTTTTCTTTAATATTTTTCCCCTTTGTGAATTCAGTCAGAAGTTTATCTCTATCTTCTTCTACTTCCTTGACTTGTTTGTGTCTTCTTTAAATTCACTGAATTCTTTGATCATGTTTATGATTGTTCTTTTAAATTCTGTATGTTCTTTATTTCTGTGAGTTTCTCATTGGAGAATTCTTCTATAGTACTGGTGATATGTGGTAGGTACATATTATTTGGGTTTTTCCTATTATATTTTCTCATTGTGATTTTTGGCATGTGGATTTCTTTTGTTGTTTGTGATTCTGATATGAGACTCAAGCCTTCCTTTGTTCAGCTGAAATCTGATTCTGTTTGTATCTTTGATGTGACTTGGTTGCTTTCTTATTGTGTATGAAATGTTGATTGGTCAAGGCTTCAGCTTCTCTCTTTTGATTTTATATTGGAGAGACCAGATGACTCTAGTCCAGCTGCTCCAGAGTTCCCTCAGAGGCACAGGTTAGGCAAGATCAGATGCTCTCAGGTTCTCCTTAAGTTCTGAGTCCCTCTCGTCAGCAGGCATAGCACAATTTGGGAAAATTCCTAGGCCAAAGCTGAATTCAGGTTTTCTCATGTAGTCTAGGGCCCAGTGAAGAAGACTGCTCACTAAAATCCAATGCAGGTTTGGGGATTTCTTACCATTATTAAAAAACTCTCACAGTTGTTCATAGGATAAAAATCCTCTCAATGGAGACCTGCTCCCATACTGAGCCTATATAAGCTATATGGTCATTGTGAAGTAAGTAGAAGAGGAGTCAGCCTGTCTTGGGGTGAATATCAACCTTTGGGAAATGAGGAGAAAAGGGGAGTAGATCAGTTCCCCTCCTCTCCACTGTTACATCCATCTTTTTCATGCCCTTCTGAAATTCCCAGTATCCAAGCACACTCACTGAGTGGACTGCTAGGCTTCACTGTGGCTCACTGTGAAATGGTCAATCTGAGAACTCACCTTTTCTAAATCTCTATGTCGTGTCCTTTCCTCTGGCCTTCCCACAGTGTCCTCTACCTCCAAAACATCAGCACCTACATCCTCGACTTACATCTGGCTTCCTAGAAGACTCTATACATCTCACAGCCCACATGTAGCCCATGGCCAAGAGTTCATATAGAATCCTGGGAAGTTTTATCTGAAGTTTTTCTAGAACTAAAGCAATGTGGTTATTTTTTCAATGTAGATAAAATTGTGAAGCCAGGTGACCCAGATTCAAGCTTGGGCTCTTGAGTTTATTAAATGAAAAATCTTTAGCTTCTCTCTTCCATCTAATAAAAGAAACACCACCAATCTCCCTTATCTGGAATGTCATCACCAGGATCAAGTGGGATAAGGTTGAGAAAGTAATATGTAAACCATAAAGCAGCATACACATGATAAATATTGCTGGCACACAAGGATTTAGTCCAATGAACCGGTTTGCCTATCGATGTTAATATAGCCTCTGTGTGAAAAAATTATAAAGTTATGAAAACTTTAGGCAAATTATGTTTATTTTTATGTAAATCACAACATAGTAGGACAAAGGTTACCACGATGCCAAACAAATTCTTAAGATAGCTTTATTTATTTGTTTGTTTTGGGTATGTGTGTATGTGTGTGTGTATGTCTCTCTCTGTGTGTGTCTCTGTTTCTCCATCTCTCTGTCTCTTTCTATCTCTCTCTCTGTGTGTCTGTGTATCTGTGTCTCTGTGTGTGTGTGCCTGTGTGTCTGTTGTGTCTGTCTGTTTGTATGTGTTTCTGTTTCTTTGTCTGCCTGTGTCTGTGTCTGTGTGTGTGTGTGTGTGTGTGTGTGTGTGTGTGTCTGCTATCAGGTTATTTATACAGGTTCTCTCTCACACTACATAGGTATTCTAGTACTAAGATATATCCCCTGCCATAAGGGCATTCCTTTTTGTAAATAAAGTTTTATTAGAAGTCCACCACACATATCCTTTACATTTATAATTTTCTTATATTGTGTGTATGTGTGTGTGCTTGTGTATGCTTATGTATGTGTGTATGTGTGTGTCCCCTCCACACAGTATATGTGGAGGTCAGAGGACAGCTTGCAGGAATCAGTTCTCTTCCTCCACTGTGTGTATTCTGGAGATTGAATTAAGATGGATGCTCCTGCTGAGTCATCTTGCCAGACCAACATTTTATATATTTGCAATATGACCCACTAGGGTCCAAAGACAAAATTTTTATTTGTTGATTTATTTCCTGAGACAGGGTCTCATGTAGCCCAGGCTGGCCTCAAACTCATTATGTAATCAAGGATGACCTTGTATATCTGATCCTCTGGTTTCTATAGCTGATCTTCTTGCTTACACCTTTCAATTTCTGGGATTGTGTGGTGCTGAAGATCGGACCCAGGGATTCATACATGCTTGGCAACCACTGCCGAATGGGTTACAGGCCAGCTGACTTTTGAAATTGCATAATTACATGTTACTATCTATCTAATTTCTGTCTGTTCTCTCTCTTTCTCTCTCTGTTAATCAGTACGCTCAAATGCCACAAGGCATGCCATAGGACAGATGTGAAGATACAAGGACAATTCTCAGAAGTCGACTCTCTCTTCCCATCATGTAGATCCCAGAGATAAGGCTCAAGTCATCAGACTTGATGGAAAATGCCTTTACCTGATGAGTCATCTCACAGGCCTTGATTTTTGTTTCTGATTATTTTTCATTTTAGTAGCTATTTTACAAAGTATAATATATATTAGTAAGATATGATATGTAAATAATGTATAGATATGCAGACACATAAATAAATTATGTGAAGTCTAAAGTGCCTAAAACCAAGTTAGGAGTTTTACAAAGTAATTGAAGACGCATGTTTGGCCTGGTCCCCTCCGCGGTGCAACCTCATGTCAAGACACAGTAAAATGCGTGTCCTTTCCCTTTAATCACTATTTGGGCTGGGCCTAGTTTTCACTGTGAATCACAGTCGTGCCGTAAACAGGTTTGATCTGCTTTCTTCCAGAGCAATGGCTATTTGGTAAAGCCTGGTGATAGGATGGCTTTTAACTAACCTTGCCCAGGTTTGAGAAGAGCATGTAACTAGTAAAATGCTGGCCTCGACACAATTGGGCCATAGCTACTTTCTTCTTGGCTGACTGCAGATGTGCTTTATCTGCCTTGATGACGAATGGATTACACAGAAAATTTTCACAAGTTTCAAAAGACGTGGGGCCGGGGAGAAGGTCTCAAAGACTCTGCAAACTTGAGAGGCAGTAAAAGAAAAACAGCCTAATCCAAGGTGCTCAAGTCTCCTACTTCTTACACAAGTGATTGACATCCACCAGACCCACTGCAGGTGCTTTACCGAGCAGTCTCACCTCACTCTCCCACCCAAACAATCTGGCTTCTGTGCCTCTAATGGACTGCACCTTTTCCTACCTTGTGTGTCTTTGGATTTGATCCTGAAAGATCTGAGACCTGTACTCAGATTTAAAGTATTAACGTGGGTCAGTATTTATGTGTTTAGAAGCAAAGTTCCTTCTTCAACCATCAACTATGAAATGAAAAAGGACATCTTATAACCATCAAAGCCATCAGTTGCCGCGTGAACAGTCCACGTACCCTCATTTTTTGATGGGGACTCTTTGCACCCTCCTTTCTGTTTCCGCTATCATTTACTGGGCTGTGAGCCAGAGAACATTCTATGCTGGACAGGAACTGACTGAACTGGTTCACATTAGTTTTGTACCTGTTGTTTCTTTCTCCTTGGCTTTTGTTTGAGCTTTAACCAAAGTCGTTTCTCTCACTCATTCCCAAAGTGAAATGTTAGTTTGACCTGTAGGGGAAAATGCTTTAGCTATCATGAAACTGTTGGCTTTGTAAGGGTTCATTTTGCTGACCTTTGGTTCCCCAGACACATCACTTAATAAATGTCTGACAATATTTAATAAATGGACTTATAAATGGAGGCCAGACACTGAAGTGAGAGGTAATCATCACCCTGTCCTTGGGGTCACTTGGACTCGGTGTATTGCAAATTCTTAAATGAGAAATTCCTCCACAATCGTGTGGAGACCAAGGATGTGGGAAGCCTGGAGGACTGTCCCTCACTATTCAAATTACACCCTAATGATGAGACGTTAGCATACATGATGTCTAAGATTAAACTGAGAATAAGAAAAACAATTTGGTTGTCAGAATTCAGAACACTCACAATGGAGTCCCAAGGCCCCCATTTGCTATGACTCTCTGGACAAGGATCTTTACAGTTTATGCTTCAGTTTGCTTATCTATGAAAGAAAGAACATACTGATTATAGACAAGGAGCCTGTGATGATCAAATGGAACGATTGTTTTAATGTTGACACATGGCAAGTGCTCAATAAATGGGAAAGGAGATGTGAATTCCCTTCTCCATTCCTCCTCTTTCCCCTTATCCACAGTTATTTGATTATTGGAATGCTGATGGGACCTCTTTAAAAGGTGATTTTGCGGCACAGACTAACATAACTATTCTACGGTTATGATATAGCCAGGGCAGGGAACTTGAAATTTAAAAAGCGACAGTTTGAACATTGGAGAAATAGTCTAAGAATTATACTCTTCTTTTAATAGCAATTGTATTTATCTTCACTTTGTTAACTTTGTAAATCTGTAATATATATGTACATACACACAAATAAAGTTTCATGAGAGCTGTATGTTTAACTATGAATGTGATTTTACTTAGAAATATGGCCTTTGTCTCATGTAGTCAAGTGCCAATAAGGTCTTACTGCATTAGGCCTGAGATGGTTTGTCTCAATTGTCAATTAGATGAGCTCTAGAATCAACTGAGTGAGGGGTCTCTGGGCCTGTCTCTGCAGGATTATCTTGATTGGGTTAATTGAAGAGATTGGGTTAATTGGGGAGATCCACCAATATGGACCACATCTGGGCTAGGATCCTGGACTGACCATACAAAAGGAAAAGGAGAGGTGAGTGCACGCGCTCCTCAGCCTCTGCTTCCTAGCTGCGGACATAAGCTGCTTTTGTCAGAGATTTTTTTTTTTTCCTGCAGAAACAGAAAATTAATTAAGAAAAAGTCCAAAATTGGATAATATGTATCCTTATAAGGAGTCTCATAGTGATTAAGAAGCAAAGAGATACACAGAAAAGATGGTCATATGATGACAAGGCAGATTTGAGGTTCCACTCATCCCCCACTTAATAGCACAGCAAGGAATACTAGGGTCAGCAGAACATGGAAAAATCAGAATTCTAGCCTTTCAAGGGAATATGGTCCTCCACACTTTGATTTTGGGTTTTGAGCTTATAGAACTGCCAGCTAATTTTTCTTTCCTTCCTCTCTTTTCTCTGTGAGTCAGGGTCTCCACATAGACCCCTGGCCTCAGTCTTGTAGAGATCCACCTGCCCCTGCCTCCTGAGTACTAGGATTAAAAGCAGGCCCCACCGCATTAAATTTTATTTACTTTTAAGCCACCCGCTTTTAGTTCTTGGTTAAAGTAGACATGAAAATCTAACAAGGAACTGTCCTAAAGTTTTCACAGCATTGTAAGTTTTTAATACCAAACTTGTATTGTCAGGAAAGGACAAGAAAGTTCATTGCACCAAATTCATGTTTGACAGCAAAATTATCATTTGTACCCTACCCTATGGCTTCCATATTGTTTTCTCAATTATCCTTCTTGATCCTGATGATGACATTTCCAGATAAGGGAGGCTGGTTCATTATTTCCATTAAGCTGATAAGAGACACTAAAGGTCATACAGTTAATAAACTCAAGGGCCCAGGCTTGAATCTGGGTCACCGGGCACCACAATTTCATCTTTATTGACTTAAGCATATTGCCTTGGTTCTAGAAACACTTTGGAACAAAGTCCCAGGATTCCATAGGAGCTCTAAGGACCGTGAAATGTACTGAGTCCTCTAGAAAGCCAAAGGTATGTTGAGGTCTTAGGGGCTGATACAGTATTTTGGAGATGGAGACCGTAGTGTCAGCAGACCAGAAGAAAGGAAACTGGGTAGAGAATTTGGGAAGGAGGGTTCCTTGATTGTCCACTACACAGTGAGCTGCGGAGGAACACAACAGGCGTTAGCAGTGGGTACATTTGTTTGGAATATAAGAAATTTCTGGAAAGACTACATTAAGGAACCATTGAATAAAGACAGGAAAAAATTATGTCTCTCACTTCTCATGGAAAACAGGTTGAAATACAGGAGCTCTCCATTATTTCTGGGTAGAATTTAGCAAGACTGTCAGTTTCCAACACTGCAACAATTACCTGAGAGAATCGGTTTTAAGAAGGAAAGGCTAATTTGAGTTTGTGACTTTAGAGGGGTCCGTCTGCACTTTGCTGGCCCATTGCTTTCAGACGGTGATGAGGGAGAACATCACAGTGAATGCTTGACGTCACTCTGGGCTGCTCACCTCATAGCGGCTGGGAAGCAGACGGAAGGGAAAGGCCTCTCCAAGGGCAGGCAGCCATTCTATTAGCCCCTACCTCTTAGAGGCGACTTCATCTTCTAATGCTGCCCGAGGCTAGCACCAAGTCTTAAATACACGATCACCTCGGGGTCTTAACCCAAGCCATAGAACCACAGCTGCACCTGTCACCAGGACTCCTGTCATGATACATGGACAGTTTCTTCAAGTGAATACCTGCAGGAAGTAGAGGAATGAGTAATATAGGATGAAAGCCTCACTCGCCTTCCTTGTGCAATTTTCAAATTATACCTGAAGAGTGAAAATAGAGAAAATTAAAAGATATAATGCCATTATAGTCAATGCATATATTTTGGTTTTGTGTTTTATTTTAGTTTTGGTCTTTTTGAGACAGGGTCTCCTTGTAGCCTCAGCTGGCCTGGAACTCGCTATGTAGACCACACTGGCCACAGTCTCAGAAAGATATGCCTGCTTATGTCTCCTGAATACTGAAACTAAAGGTATGTTCCACCATGCCAGACTTATTTTGTGATATATATGTGTGTATTATATATATGTGTGTGTGTGTGTCTGTCTGTCTGTCTCTGTGTATATATATACATATATATATATTACAGAGAAAGATGATACATTTACATTCACTTCCTCATCCCTTCTTTCAAAATGACAGTTCTTAGAGCTTCCCAGTGGATCTAGTCCATGTTTAACACTTTTCCTCGTGTGTGTGTGTTTGTTGAGCATAAATAAATGTGTATGTATTTGTTTGTACCTATATTATACAAGCAAGGTTTGTTGTATCTATACAACAGTAGGCATATAACTGCACATATATATTTCACATACTTACATATTTAAACATACTTGCATTTTACCATAGCCAATCCATGCTATGAAATACTACGCAGCAATTTTAAAAATCTAAATCATGAATATGAAGTCAGAGAGATACACGAGATGTTTCACTAAGTGAACCAGGCAAGTTGCCGAATTGATAGACGTGGCCTGATCTCAGTTGTACACCACATTTCTCACACGCAAAGGCTATGTCAAGGGTAGATATGTTAAGAACTCATGGTTTGAGAGTGAGGGGGCAGACAGGAGAACCTTTAGTTTATATGTTTTGTCTTTGGGTTCTTAAACCATTAGCAGGTACTACTTTTCTAAAAAATATGTTTTAAATGTTTAAATATTTAAAACATTCAATGAAAATAATGATCTGCTGCCTAAGTGTGACTGCAGGACTGAGGCAGGGATCTAAGCCTTGCCGACCGATAGAGGAGGGTAATGCACATTGAGCATCAAGAGAAGTGAATCTGAGTCCTGCTTCTGTCATAAAATGCCAGGCATCTCCAGGAAGGCAAGCTCTTTCCACTAGTTGTGAGATTTTCTTTGACTTACCGTTGCCTACAACTATAGCTTGGATGACTGACTCCAGAGATCCATATGGAAAAAATTGCTTCCTAGTGTGTTGATACTGGAAGGAGTTTTGGACTTCTTTGAGGTGAGGCTTATCATGAGACCCCGGAGGAGATTATGTCAAAAGGTTGTATCTCTCTGTCTCTGTCTCTCCTTCTCTTCCTTCTACTCTTCCTCTTCCTCCTCCTCTTCTTCTTTCTTTCTCTTATTCTCTCTCTCTCTCTCTCTCTCTCTCTCTCCCCTCTCTCCTTCCTTCTTTCCCCTCTGTTTATTCTTGTCATGGTGAATCACCTTTACTACATATCAAACTACTGGTGCCCAATTTGGATTTGAATCTCCCAGACTGTACTCTAATTACAAACAGATCACCCTTCTCTTCTTGTAAAGGTAGTTGCCTCAGGCATTTTTGTTATAGTACTATGAAGTTGACAAAACCGCCTCTTCCTCTTGATCTACACACACATACACTAGCTTTTCTGTGCCTTTCCACATTGCCTCCAACCTTGTGCCTGCACTCAAGCCTCTCCTACCCGGATAGCATCTGCTAATTGGTTTGCTAACTAGCCACATTGTACCAAAGAGACTGCAGGAGAATCCTCTGGATTCCCAGTGTGCCTGCTGCAGACTGCCACCTTGCAGAGGTGTCACCTCTGTATCATCTCTCTCCATCCTGGAAGTCTCAGCTTGTGGAGTGTTGCAATAAGGACTGACTGACATATGCACCTGACCTAGGCTCTGCTCTCGGAACACCTCTTTTCCCCTAAATACTTGGTGTACACTTATACACCAAGTCCCAGTCACACCTTGTCTCTTGAATAAGGAAGTAAGGATTAATTACATTCAGTAAATATATACCAACATAGACAGTATTTTAGGCACGTGCTAGCGCCGCAAAGGAGGGAAAGATGGATCCAGTTCTCTAATAGGGAGGAGGGTTTAAGGCCCCGGAAATCCAGCTTCTGTTTCTTTCAACCAGAACTGAAAAGATTTGTACTCAATTTTTTGGTTCCTCTTGACTGATTGACTAATTCTAGTAATGTGATTTTACCTCCTTGAGGACGGTCACATTGGGAGATGCAATGAGCAAGGCACCCTGATCTCCCCAAGGTAGAAAGGGGGATGTTGCTTTTTCTGCTGCATACCATGCTGCTGGTGTATAATCATACAATCTACATAATTTATTCTTTTAAAATGAGTCATAATCTCCAAAGAGTGCCTCCCGATTGATATCAAACGTAAGAGAGTACTTTTAAGGGCATGGCAGCATCCCGGCTATACATTAACCTACACAAAATCAATCCATTGCCAAGTTAAGCACGACCCTAAAAATCACTAATGGAGCTCGGTACAGTTTGTTCATGCGACGTGCAGTCAGGAGTCATGCATAATGCATAGTAGTGCAAATGCTGAAAGCAACTTTCACAAACTAACTTGATCTTGGCTTAATGGACACGGAGAACTGATTGTCGGAAGAGACTATGGATGATTCTGGGGCCCCAGAGTAGCCAGAGAACAAGCTCCAATATTAGATTTTGGTTCGTTCTCTTCTTTAATAGTGCATATTAAAGACAGCTCAATATGGCTGTTGAAATTATAAACAACTTCCATCGACTTTCACGAAGAATGTGATATAGACGCCTTCATGCATCTGCATAGACCTCTGGGATTGAATTTTGAATTTTGCTCCCTCTACCTTTTAGTCCATGTGCTATGAGTCAAGAAGCTGGTATTCTGAAAGATCAGAAAGCTAAGCGGTACCCACTGCCCCCAGGCCATGGCAGAGAGACAGTGTTTGAACAAAGACGTGGGATGTGAAATCTGTGTACAATCAAAGGGATTAGACTCATACTGCTGTGGCTCATCTCCTAGGCTCTGCAAAGCCCTAAACATGAAGTCCCACCTGAAATTATTAGAGAGAATAGAGAGCAAATACAAGGGAGCAAGCAAGGGAGAAAGAGGGAGGGAGAAAGAGAGAGAGAGAGAGAGAGAGAGAGAGAGAGACTAGCAATGTAAGCAGGCTTTATATCAGCTCCAGTTAGCTAAGTAGATTGTAGCACAGCTAAACTTGACATCTTATAGTCCGTTTAGTTCAAGTGAATGTTGTTAATTGACTTTGAATTTGTAGTGCCAGGCTGTGTGGAAAGCACAGAAAAGTCAGTGTTGGTAGGCAGAGAAACTATGTAATGAATGTATAAAATGCAATAGCAGAAAGTAGAACTAGGAATGGGGACTAAATGGTGGAGAAGAGAGATACAGATAATAGAACAAGTGCTCAAGCCAGGGGAAAGCTGTCACACAAGGCACAGAAGTTGAACAATGTGACCTGGAGTTAGAGACCACAGAAGGTACTAACACAAATTTTAAATGCTAAGAAGAGACACATAGGAGAGAGGTTGATAGGGGTGAGTCTAATCCTCATCTTCCATACTGAACAGATAATAGTTATTGACTTGATGGAAAATCAAGAAATGAAATTGTGGAAGTGGCCACCCAGATAACTAACAACTAACATCAAGTAGATTTGAGCCCTACAGTACAGGAAGTGGGGCTTTTCCTGTGTTCCTAGATTATTTAATTTGTTACACTGCATAAACTATACTTTGATCTTAAAAAGCCTAAAGTGAGTGTGTATTTGGAGCTGAGACATAAAGGGGAGGCGTGGGACAGACAGGGTACAGCCAGACCATTTGCGAAAGCAATGGGCATGTGTTGTTTCCCCGGGGGCTGGAGAGCTTCAGTTTGACACCTGACACATTTGGGTGGAGGGAACCTCAGCTGAGGACTTTCCTCCATTAAATTGATCTGTGGCCTTGTCTGTGGGGTATTTTCTTGATTGTTGAGTGACATGGGAGGGCTCAGCCTACTGTGGGCAGTGCCATCCCTAGGCAAGTGATCCTTGGTTATGTAATAAAACAGCCGGAGCACAGGCTGAGAAGCAAGCCAGTAAGCAACATTCCGCCACGGTCTGTGCTTCAGCTCCGGCTTCTTCTTCTTGCTCTGCCTGCCCCCTGTGATGAACCTGGGAGACAGGAGATAAAATAAACCCTTTTCTCCCGAAGTTGTTTTTGGTCAGTGTTTTCATTGCTGCAATAGAAAGTAACCGAGACAGCCTGATTTTCTGTATATGATTGAAAAGGTAAATGTTATAGAGCAGACTGTCAGGAGTGGGTACCTCTAGAGCGGTATTACCCAGCATGCTTCTGTGGTAACAGACATGTCTGTTTCTGCACCATTTCACATAGTGGTCTCCAGCCACAGGTGTCCTTTGTGTACCTGGATAAGGGTTAGTGTCACTAAGGAACATAATTTCAATTGCAGTTTATTTTAATTAATTCTAATTTAAGGAGCAACGTGTAGTCAGTGATTCTGGACTGTGTAGCACAGCTAGAGAACTGGATGGAGGTGTGAACACCTTTTCTTTTTCTTACAGTCAACATACATCACTTGAAAGCCTACTGAGGTGAGTATGGCACTTTCATGATTCAAGAATCTCAGAATTTCTCCATTTGAAAGAATTATGAAAAAGTTAAATGTGGAAACAGAAAACCCATAAAATAGTGTGTCGGAAGTGAAGATTCCACAAAGTGGGCTGAAGAATTCGGATAGATGACTGTCCTTGGGTTCCGTCTGCCGCAACCTTCACGTGACTGTCCACGCAAATATTCCTGCGTAATGCTGTTCCACCACAGCACCCAGACCTTAGCTCTGCTAATCCAGTCACAGCTCTTCTGCTTTCAGTCTTTCCCCTGCACTTTGCCATCTCCTGTCTGTGGTCCTCCCCTTCCACTCTATATTGTGATTGGGATAGGTGTAGTTATGCAGACATATACAGCTTTTAACCCTTTGCTCTCATATAAGTGAGAGAATAGATATATGTTCTCTATATAAAAATAAATACATGCTCCATTTACCATATTTAATCCAACCTGTACCTCCTAAACCCCCAACCTGGCTTCTTTCTATTCATCAAGCTGTGCCCACCATTGGGTTCCTATTCATCTTCCAATTATGAGGCAAAACAATGACTCTGCTTCGTCTTGGCAATGGAATCTCAACTCACATACGCAGTTTCCTTGTCTATCAGGAGGAAATCAAATTTGAACTAGCATCAGAGAGTTCTAGGGAGGACAAAATGATACATCACATAGAAAGGGCTCCACAAAGCCCTGTCAGTTAGGAAGTGCTCAGTATACGGCACCTTTTGTGATTTTAAAGACAGTAAAACTAAGAATTCTGTGCTTTGTACAAGGCAAGAAATTTCCTTTCTTTTAGTTGTTAAAAGTATCAATTCATCTTTTTTTCTGCCTAACAAACCATTTCAGACTTATTATAAAATTAGGGGCACAATTAATTTTAGAGAAATGACAGGCAATATAAAAAAAGATAAGAAGTACAGCAGCAGGCAGTATTCTTCAATTTGATAGGACTTATAGAACCAGAAATGGCCTGTTTTGATGGTGCAGCTCACACCCGCCTCTTTCATGAAGAGTGGGTACAACCAGGATGTAATCATGATACCAATTTCACACGGGCTGAGGTCATTGGAGAAGTCTCTATTCACATGAGCACATGAAGCCAATTGCTCCTTATTTTAGTTGTTAAATAGCTTTTTCTTATTATAAAAGTAACTCACACTCATGGAAAAATGTTAAGAAAAATGAGATAGAAATAAGTACCGTCTATGATCCTACCACAAACTAGCAAACTTTTGTTAAACTTTTATTACACGAAAATTCAGAAAGGTTATGCATGTGTATATAAATCTAAATAAAGAGAAATAACATGATTAATATAGTAAATAATATATGGGCATTTATAATATGATAAATTATCTTTACAAACAAACTATGAAATAGGGGCCAGTTCATGGAGGCACATGCCTTTAACTCCAGTATTTGATCTTTGTGAGATCAAGGCCAGCCTGATCTGCATGGTGAGGTCCAGCTAGGGCTACAAGGAGACCTTGTCTCCCCTCCAAAAAAAAAAAAAAAAAAAAAAAAAATTACAGACTAGATCGCTTCGCAAATATAAACAGCTGTGGGATCGTGAAGTCCATAGTATTTTAATCACATATAGATCTTTCCTTGTCAATGGTTTATATTTATAAGGTTTCTTTTCACCAATATGCTCCTGTTTCTTCTTTTCATGGGTCATTTTGTGCTGCTGGTTTTTGTTATTTTAAACTTCTTTGATGATGACTACCTCCATCTAGTTATCCCTGTGAAGTCACCCTAAACATGAAATCACTGCATGTGGGAGAAAAGCAGCCCTTCCCCTGGACATCAGGGTTGAAGGTGAAATACTAGGCCCCAAATGTGGAAGCAGCTGCCTTCCCAGTGTCCTGCATCATTGCCATCGTCAGGCTGCTTTCTGCAGCATGGCACAACCCCATCTTGAGCCACCTTTCGCCATATGGCATGATCCCAATCACAGGACACTCCCAAAGGAAAAAAAGCATAAAAACCCTGAGTTGTTAGGAGAGGCCCTCTTCCTGCGGACACCAGGGCCACAAGCAGGTGCCCTTTTGGTTTTTATCTCTGCCCAATAAACCTGCTTGTTCTTGAGGTTGGTTCCTTTCTTTCTTTTCCCACTTCTTATTTTCTTTTTATTATTATTATTATTTTTATTTGATGTGTATGAGTGGATTGCCTGCATGTAAGTGCACCCATGTCATGCAATGCCCATGGAGGGCAGAAGAGGGCATCAGATCCTTGGAACTGAAGCTTCAGATGGTTGTTAGCTGCCATATGGGTGCTGGGACGTGAACCTGGGTCCTCTGAAAGAGCATACGGTGCTCTTAATCACTGGGCCATCTCTCCAGCCCCAGCTTCCTGTTTTCTTACATGAGTGCCACATCTTTCTCCATCCCTTTCAGAAGCTGTGGTCAGTCTTACTTCAGCCAGTCCAATAGATGAAAAATAATCACTGATTCTTGTTTCAATTCCAATTTATTTTTATTTGATAATTGAGTGCCTGTGGAGCAAATATCTTTTCATATGTTTAGGAAATGTTCCTACTTCTGTTCTGCTGAGGACTTATTGCATTGTTCTCCAGTGTGGAATCTGGAAGGACGGGGACACAAGGGATGCCTACATACCCTTAGACACAGAAGTTTAAGAATTCTCTGTTCTTAAAGGCCAGCTAAAGGGACCTCACACCCATGAAGATTTTCCAGACTTCACCAGCTGAAAGAGAGCTCCTCATGGAATTCCTTGGGGATCTGATTGTAAAGCTATTTTGTGACTGTGTATATGTGTCTGTGCATGGATATTTGTGTGTATACATATGTGCATGTGTATGGAGGACAGAGGCTAACCCTTAGTATATTCTTTAATCACTTCTAGTTGTTTAAAAGAGTTAATTAATTAATTCTTACATATATGAGTGTTTTGCCTGCATATATGTAAGTGCACCATGTGTGTGAACCCAGGAAGAGCAGTGCTTTTAACCACTGAACCATCTCTCCAGCCCCATCATTTTTCATCTTCTCTTTTGAGATAGGGCCTCTTTGCTCTGATGCTAGACCAGCTGGCCAGTGAGTGTCAGGCATCCTCCCGCCTCTGCCTCCACAACGCTGGGATTACAGGCTCTGTAATTACAGGCTGCACCTGTCTTTTTATGTGGGTGCTGAGGGTCTCGATTCAGGTCCTTGTGCCTGTGTGTCAAGAACTTTACGGACTGAACCACCTTACCGGTTCCTATTCTGTGGCTTTAAGACCACTTTGTCTTTTACAGTTATTTGCATCATCATCTCATCACCAAAACAGACTTGCTTTCTTCTCATTAAGAAAGACTGAAGAGAGAAGAATAGTTGGAAGATTACAAGGCACTTAAATGCAAATGTATTGTGTATGTATTGATAGTAGTGTGGCTAAATATAATTATGATTACCAGTACTTATTGATTTGTGCATTAGCCATACGTCTGTTATGTACAGGAACAGATTCAGACTAGATGTCAGCAACTAAGCCCAACACCAATGCATTTCTTTCTCAAGGGAAGCCCAGCATGGAACGATTGGTCTTTCTTTTTCTTTTAACTGTTTTATCTGGAACATATCATTGCCAACATTGTGAGGGAAGGAGAAGGATGGGTGAAGGAAATGGGAACTACGATGGTGGCTCCAAAATGGTAATACATACCCAGTACTAACTCTGACCCAGTCTCAAAAGGAGACTGGGAAAACGAAGGAAGCTCACAGATATTCAGTAATCAGGAATTCCTGTCTTTCTATGATCTATGGATTATAATGATTTCATTTTCCCGATGAGGAAAATAAATCCAGGCAACTTGCCTAAGGTCACTCAGTCAGTCAATGACAGAGGCAGGATTTCAACATGATCACTCTACTTCTGAACTCTGGACTCCTAATGTGTAGGTTATGAAAAATTGATTTGACCAGCAGCATGGCTCCACTTAAAAAAACAAACATGAGGCCTTAGACAAGGGAAGTCTAGCCATACATGTGTGAGTGATCGCTGACTGACCGAAAGGCAATGTTAAACAGTTCTGCACACATGCAGTGTGTCTTGTGGACAGAGTGGTGAGGTCTAAACCAATCTGTGTATCTTAAATATATATAAATCATGATTTCAGTTTTAGGAAATTGTTTATCTCCTGATACAACTACAGTTAAAAATGGCTGAGAGCAATGAAAAATCCATTTTACTATTTAGTACAGTCTGTCAGACTAGAGAAATGGGATTGGATTTCAAAGCCACGGGAAAGCGGGCTGCAATCTGCAGCTACACAGTAGATGGGATTTTTTTTCCTTCTTTATTTACAACTCTTTTGATAAGCCTTCAGCGAGCTACATAGGTAGTTCTAGCTGCATCTCGTTTGACTGGATTAGAATACTTGATGACAGTTTGGAGAAGTTTGAGGCAGATGGTTCTTGACATTTTTCATGGCATCAGTTACAAACCATGCAAGAAGCTCTTTCATCCTTTGTTTATCCTTCAGTTAGAAGCCACTATTGTAGATCATTACACTTTCATTTTTCACAGTGCTGATTAAGGCATACTCCAAGGCAGATGTTACTCTGCACCATTTTGAACAATTTACATTTAGCACCAAAGCTGGCTTTGTATTCGCTCCAGTGTATCAATTCACTTTTTCAAAACTTCAAGGTCAATCTTTGAAACACTGGGGCTCCCTCAACAATTCAATGTTTCGTAAACTTCATCGCAGAAACCGTGCTACTTGCTATTCCACATATATGTGTTTGCTAATCAACGCACGGGACAGTTTAACAGCGCTCTTTCTCTGCAGTGTGAGTATCATTTAAGAGGCGGGCCATTCGACAAAGAGACTAGTCAAAAAAGAAAGAAAGAAAACCTCAAACAACCACAAAAGAGGACATATGTGTGAATATAGCCTGTCAGAGTATCTTAATTTTTTACCAAAGCAGTTCTAGAATGAGAAATGATTGACATTTTGAAGTACAAAATTCATCTGACACATCACAGCTGAGATACAAAACAGAGTGAGAAATACTTGTCTTTTCTTCTTCATGTTTTAGTGATTTAGTAAATTACATACTATTTAGTTCAACTGAAGACAAATAAGAGCAGATAAAAGCATCTTAAGGTACAGCAAAATGTTGGCAAATCGGCTCATTAGATGCAAATTGTGACAAAACTCTATTGTACCTCAGGAAAGCACAAACTTTCACTGTTCACTTCTGGAATAATTTCAAAGCACTTTCCTTCTACATGCAAATGATAACATCCTGTTTAGGAAAACAATGTGTGGGAAGTCAGAGAGACAGGGTACAGGAAGGATGCTCAAATACGCTTCCCACCTCATTTAAAAATAAGAACTCGAGACAGGACTGTGGGTCATACACCCTGAAACAGTAGTTCTTCAAAAAGCAACGAAGCAGGAAACAGACAGCAACAGTGACAACAAAGCAAGCAACAGGGGGCGTGGTCTCTTTTCTTCTGAAACACAGAGCCAGCCTATACACGCTTAAGCTTCCCTGCACTCCAAACTCTCAGAATCCTGAGTGATATTTAGTCCAGGACCTTGAATAAAATAACTAGAAAATCAACCTCTTTCTTGTCCTCTTTTTACTTCCACGGGGAAGAGATAGAAGCCAGGAGACAGCAAATATTTCTGTTTCTTAAAGCAGAACTGCCTGTACTGTGGACCCAGCCTTGGGGAATCAGGTTGGCATCATTGGGTAGCTGTTCCCTAACTTTTAAATACTGAAAAAGCCTGAGGCAGAACCTGTAAGTTGTAATAAACAAAGGAAAAAGGACGTTGGTTTGCATATTCATGAGTAAGGGAATCTGCCCAGATTAAGTACATTTTTTTACAAAAGTCATTTTCTTTCATAAACATTGCATTTTTAGCTGACTTGGGTCATTGGGATCCAGCGTTCACATTTGGTTACGTTAGTCAGAGCCTTTAGTTTATCTGAGCTACTCAGTAAGGAACAGAGACTCAGAGGCAGGAAGAACAAGGCCATTGTCACCACTCAAGGAAGCTGTTTTGACCTAGGTCTTGTTATCCAGGCATAGTAAGGTCATCAGATGAGGAAATGGTCACCATTATAAAGACTCCTTGTTGTGCTCACAGGCTTCCAGAAGACATGTTGTGGGGCTGTGGACAGTGTCGGTGAACAGCAGGGATGGTAAGACGGTGTAGGAAAGGGGACACTGTGGAGAAGAGCCTACACTGTAGATTTCTGGGGTAGAAATGAGCAAGCCAGGATGGCAAGTATTGAACAATTTCAACTGATCAGAAGAAGTGTGAGAATGTAAAAGAAGTCACTGGGGTGTGGACTGTGCCTTCGAAAAGCACACAGCGAGTGAGCTATGTATGAACTGGCTAACCCTGCAAGAGTCACCCATTCAGAGTCAGAAAGTAAACTGTAAAGGCATGGTTAATACAATAGTGTGTCTCTGACCAGCCTCTCTGTTAAGCACAAGCCAGTACATGAATGAGCCCAGAGCCTTAGAGTCTAGGTGGGGAGCCATTAGACAGAGGGATGCTGCATGGCCAAAGCAGAAGCTGGAGGCAGGAGCTCACAAAGCTTAGTAACAACCATCAAGAAATAACTGGATACTCAGAGTAGTTATCCACTACTACAGAAAAATAGCCTCAAACTTTGGAGTTTGAAACAATTAGCATTGCTTTTCTCACAGCTTCTGAGCGATGGGAATGTGGGCATCTTTTATCTAAGTGCCTCCAACTCAGCATCTCTTACAAGTCTGTGCCAGGGCTGCAGGTTGGAGCTGTAGACACCTCTAGGCAAGACTGGGACATTTGCTTTCAAACACTCATGTGCTGTCAGGAGGCCTCGGATTCTTGCTGCCTGTTGACCAGAGACATCAGTTTCTTTCTATCTAGACCTTTCCACTGAGTGTTCAAAACATGGCAGTTGCTATTCCCAGAGCGATGACTCCAACAGGAAACAACACAGAGAGGCCAAGCAAGGCTGAGAAAGAGGGAGGCCAGAGTCCATCGCTAACCTAGTCTGGACATGGCATCCATGTTGAATTCACTTGGCTGGAAGTTAGTGACTCGGTTCAGCCACACTCAAGGGGAGACTTCACAAGATGGTGCATATTAGGAAGTGGACTCTTTATGGCAATTTTATCATCTATCTACTACAAGACTGGACAGATTTTTTTTTAACAAAAATCTAAAACTAGAACAATCATGGATCTTCCCTTTCCAATTACATATCAGTAGAAAATAATCTTTGTGGCTATGCTCGTGTGCTTCTCTGCCCATTTTACAGGTCCTGGGAGAAATAACAACTAATCTCTCATTATGACACAGAAGTAGATATCAAGACTTCTGGCTTTCACGTTGCACCACAATCCCTTTAAAATGCCAGGAAAGTACAGAGACAAGCAGTGGAAGGTCACTGACTGAAAAGTCACAGTGTTCTGTACAGAAGGCGAACGCTGCCAAGGGCCACTCACTCAGAGTCAGAAAGTAGAAGGTAAAAGCACAGCTAGTTAATACAGGAATGCAGTAAGATGGGCAAGCCCAGTAAGAACCCGAAATAGACGAGTAGGGATGAGGAGGGTTGGTACAATAACTGCTTTAGAATTTCAGGTTGATGCTTCCTGTTAGGGAGCCTGTGGAGAGAAGACTCTCAGACCCTGTTGAAGGAAGTACAACGCATATGAGATTTTGATAGGCGATTTGTCAACTTTATTTCTGGAAATTTGACACCCCTGCCCAAAATATAAAAAAGCAAGCATACAGAAAAGCATATGCAAGGACAATTATTGGTATGTTTTTGCAAATGTATAAATAGATCGAAAGATTGATAGTAGAGATAACTAAAAGTAATTTTCATAAATTAGATAAAAGATTAAGTAGCATAGACATCTCTTAAAATTGGCAATTCATTTCTTTTAAAAAATATGTATTTTATTTTTAATTAACATATGAAGTGAGAATTTTCCCTAAGACATTTCTTACATACTTAGGTGGTTGCTCTGGTCCCACTCTGCCTCATTTGTTAAAATATTTTTTATTTTAGGCTGGAGAGACGGCTCAGTGGTTAAGAGCACTGACTGTTCTTGCAGAGGACCCTAGCTTGATTCCCAGCACCCACATGGCAGATAACCATCAATAACTCCATTTCCAAAGGATCCAACACTCTCTTCTGACCTCCACAGATACTGTAGGGACACAGGCCGGCAATACACTCATACACATAAAACAAAAATAGTAAATCAAATATTTTAAAATATTTTATTTCAAATTTAGCATACAACATAAAAAATTTCTTTGGGGCATTTTTATACATACTTAGTTGTGCTTGATAAAAATTTCAGTTTCTTTTTGCAAGAGACAACCTCTATAAGATATTATTGGAAGAAAAGATGAGGCATATGAAAAAGAATCTATAGCAAGTCTGTTAATAACTGGGAAGTTTGTTATAAAATATTCCCTGAGATTAGTTCCTGATAGGAGGACTTCTGGTTTTAACTTTTCTGACTATATTTTCTTGCATTTTTATAGTAAGAATGCATAGATTTTGTAGTGATAACTAAAGAGTGAAAGTTATTTCTTCTGTTTTCTTTTAGAAATATGATCCCTATACTGAGTGCCACAGGTAATAATTTTTAACTTTGAGGAAAAGGTTTACACAGTAAACACCCACCGCCAGTTTACTAAACATTATGGAAACAGTGTGTGTAAAGAGCAAAGAGCTTTGGTTGTGGCAGGTAGACATTTTTGGGCCACAACGATACGAATAGTACTGGAATGGAAAAGCTAAGCACATTTCCACACAGCTCGGTCACCCTTGAATCCCAGCAATAACTTGTTGCTTAAAGGTTGGGATCATTGTCTTGAAGACTAGTTCATTAAGCCCCATATACTTGATTTTTCAATGCTCCACATATCTGGATGTTTCCTACTCGAGATTCAGCTACAAATGGGCTTCCTCTTTCACTCTGAACTCAAGCCAAGAAGACATCTGTGCCCTCAGCCCTTCCAGTCTATTCTATCTGCTTATGTCTCTGCATCCAGAGCAATGTGGAGTTTGCAGTGCTGGCTTTTGTATGTACCCTTAAGTCACATGATTTCTTTTTTAACATGACTTTTCTAGAGTTACAATTTCTGTAAGGAAATCCCAGCACTCCCATTTGGACTATAATAATTGGAAATCTGACCAGAACTATTGCTTTAACTGGAACTGTCATCAAAACTTACCTTGTCTGCAAAGCTTTGTGAAATAAGCTTGCCATAGAAGGTATTCTGCTCAAGTGATTTCTGCTCTTAAGTGAAGTCAACATCATCTTGTATCTAAATAAAACAGAGCATCGTCTTTGGGATAAAGAAGTTTGGCATCCAGCATGCTGTTCAGGGAAGACACAGGTCAGACTGTCCTTTTGACAAATTAACCCTAGAGAACAGATCTGAGAGACAATAAATACAGCATAATGGACTAGAAAAAAAAATGGCCTCATTCGCTGATCTTCTGTCTATAGTGAAAAAAAAAAACCTACTCTTACACAAAAAGACGAATTTAACATATTTTCACAATTAGATAACATTCTCTCTTAATTTTTCAAGTTATCACGAGACAATTTGATGTGAATGAATATATGTCTGGCTTTTATCTTCTGGGGAGAGAGTGTCAATGCCAAGATGGGTGACAGATCCTCTCATGACTTAATTATTCTAAACAATCTTAGGCTTCAGTACATAGAAGATAACAGCTAACATACTGCTAAACATTTGCTGATATACAAGTCCAGACAAGGATAAAAGATCTTATTACAAAGGGAAAATACACTTAAGGAAAAACTTTTGTCACAGGGTTTTGGAACAGAAGACAGAGGAACAAGAATCGATAAAGGAAGGTCGGAAGGGCTTCCCTGCAGGACCGTGATTGTGGACACCTGGTCTCCACTTACCATAGGCATTACCTTTGACCTTCTTCTATGCCTTTTCTGTTGTTTGTTTCTTCTCACTTTTGTCTTTTGAAACAGGGTCCTGCTCTATATCCCAGACTTGCCTTGAACTTGTAATTCTCCTGCCTCAGCTCAGTTCAGTTGGAATGACAGGTGCTCATCACTATGCCTGGCTCTGCTCACAATTTAGAGTGCTTTCTCATCTGGAGAATGTCTGAAGTAACCTGCACTCCCATCGCATGTACTCCTACCATTAGAACTGGCTCTCCTTCCGCAATTTGAGATACCCTCGGAAAAATCACCCTAAAAATGCTTCTCACTACAATAAAAATGCCTGAAGTCTCCAGACCATCAGAGCGTCTTCGTAGGCACAGCCTCATTCCCTAACACTTTGACACACAGAACTGGAGAACTTCCCAGAGCCCATTCACACCGTGATGTCCTTATTCTCAGAGGATCACCATGGTTAGATGAAATAGATGACAGAGAAGGGGTCAGTAGGTTCCGACCACTCCAGATCGACCAGCGGTCAGGTCATCCTAGTTCACCTCCAAATAAACAACAGCCTGTTCCAGAAACTGCTGTAGTCCCAGGCACTTCTGTCTCCCCACAGGGCTGATCATTCGCATGCTCATGCTTTGGAAGAGCTGGTCAGTGACTTTCTTCTGATCTGGGTTGCACTTTCTGGAACTTACTCGTCTAGCTCTTTCTACATTTTGTATGTTTGAACCCATAATAAGATCTCAGAGAGCATAATATTCACAGTGGGTCTGTCTACTCCTGGTTGAACCCTAAGAAGTCAAACATTGCCTGGTTCTGACCATCATTCAGCCAAGCAAGGACACCAGTTGGATGGAGGGTTCTGCAAACCAAATCATTTCAGGGCTACGGAAGTCAAGGGGCCTGGTACCCCTGGAGAAGTGGCCGTGTTGTGGTACCAGCACAGCTTCCCACACCTCTTCCTTCTTGCTGGAATTGCTTTCCCAGCCTAGTTAGCAACAAGAGCTGGCCATTCTTCCCAGCACTCTAATTTAAGTAAAAAGCAAAAGTTCACAGTGAGGGATCAGGAAGCACCTCGTGCTGCCCGCGGAAGGGAGCACGAGCGGCTTGCAGATGCATATCCCCTTCCCACCTTGAGTCGTTCATGATGCCTTGTGACCTGCCGCGTGTCAGAGAAAGGAGACAAAACGTCAGCCATGCTAACGGTGGAGCAAAGACAGAACCTGGGTTCGCCGGGGGTTCAATGACTTACTTGGCCAACTCCTAGTGAGAGCGCTTCTGTTAGACAAACAATGAACCTCCTTACAAATTATACCATTTTTTTGAGTTTTCTGTTACTTGTAACCAAATGTGATACCTCTCTGCCCTCGAGCTTTTTAAGTAATCATGAGAAAAGGAAATGGGGCAGAAAAGAAAATGTATTAGATACTATGATAGTTAATTTTCAGGAATACCCTGATTGGATTGAGAAATGCTTGGGAGACTAGCAAATCACACCTTTGGGTGCATCTCTGAAGACCTTTCCAGAGCTGATTCTGACCTAGTGAATAATGTAATCCATTCATGAATTCAAGATTCAAGCAGTCTGTTGCAAGTTAGTGGAACTAGAAGAGGCTGGGTCTGGTTGGCTGACGTGATCCCTGGCCCATTACAGTTACTATTCTACTTTGTCTCCTGGCCACCAAGGTGTGGACTGCTCTGCTCTGCTGTGGTCTGTCCATCCTGAGGAGCTAAAACTCAAACCATGAGCCAAAATTCGATCCGCTCTTTCTTTTTCAAGTTGCTTTGCCAGGTCACCATGCTGAGAAAAAAGAAACATAAGCACCTGCTATATAATGGGCAATTTTTAGACACTTTCTCATATATGTTTCTATTTAATCTTCACAATTACTTAGTGAGGTACATATTATCTACATGTTAGAGTGGAGAGACCTGAGACCTAGAAATTAAATACTTGCTCAAGGCCTAGAAATTAAATACTTGTTCAAGGTCAATTAATTTGTGGAAACATAACTTTTTTAAATCTTCTGATTTAAAGCTCAATTTAATTTTGATTAGTTCACATATAAAACATGTCCCTTACCTTTTTAGTAAGCATACACAGGATTACTGGAAAGACGCTAGACACATCGGCTCTGTTCCATTAATGTTTATGGCATGAAACTGGCACGAAGAAATGAAGTTGAATAACCAGAGATAACTCAAAGTCATGAGAGTCTTTTTCAGGCGGTGCTAAGCTCTTTACCAACAGAAGTTCTTGTGTGTGGGTAAGCGATGAGGCTGTCTTGGACCGTTGCAAATGAATTCCAGCATCTGGTAGGAAAGCAACTCAAATGATTGCTAAGGCTCCTTTTCAGTTTAAGATCGTAGGACTACAGATGCTGCAGTGTTCACCCTTTTTCATTCTGCCCATCATATGCTTCTGAAATTAGCATTTTTTTCTAGTCCCTCCTAAAAGATGTTGTATCCTAAGGGATACAACAAAGATCTTTCCTAACTTCTGATTTAGAAAATAAAATCCATTTATTTGCTTCAAAACCACACCTTAGAGCAAAGTCAATGTGACAACAACTCAGGGAAGCTAGGAAAACAGAGGTCAACTGGAGCCCTGAGAGGGGATACTACAAAAAAAAAAAAGAAAGAGAAGGAAATGAAACAAACAAACAAAGAAAAACAGTGTCTAACCTAGTATACACCTCAAGCCTAAGAAAGCACAAAAGAAAATGTTATTTAACGGTATATAAAGTAATTGAAAAAGACATTATGGCAGTGGTTGTGCTGGCCTGTGCTCTAATCTGCAAACTTCAAAGGTTGAGGCAGGAAAATTGCCACAAGTTCAAGGCCAGTCTTGGTTACAGAATGAGTTTCAGGATAGCCTGGGCTATAAAGCAACACCTGTCTCAAAAAGCCCAAAACATTTTGACATAGCTATTGACTCTAAACAACCAGAATTGGTGGATTATTAGTGTCTCTTCTTTCACCAAGCAGGAATGAAAAGGGTGTTCTCTGTAGGGTCTGTGCCCAGCTTATATTAAGTTTCTCAGAGACAATATGGAAGGGATTCCTCTCCCTGCTGTAGAGTCATGGGTGTTTGCTAACTTTACTACACAAACCTACATAATAGGTAACTAAGTAATTCAAAGAAAATTGAACATAAAAAAATACAAATGTGAACCATAAATATCATGAACAGCATAGTGAATGGCGTTTCAGAAGCAGAACAGAGTACATGCACTGTTCCTCCCAACTGAAAGACATGTGCAATTTCTCTTTGCTCACCTTGTAAAGTTAGCCTTCACAGTTTCCATTCTGCATCTAGGATAGGCATCATCTGTGACTATGCTATTACACACAGACTTTCTGATTGTGTCACTATCCCCTATCAGGACATCACATTTATTTCCATAACTCTAAATTACATATCCATGTGTGTGCGTATGTATTCATTTTCTATCTTTTCTTTGTAACAGCGTCTTTAAGCAGGTAAGAATGATAGCTTCAATATTTAAACATTTTAGTTTTGGGCATTCAACAGGCACTCACTGAAGGATGGATGAATGAATGGGCGGATGGATGATGGATGAATGGACAGGTGGATGGATGGATGGATGATGGATGGATGGATGATGGATGATGGATGGATGATGGATGGATGGATGGATGGATGGGTGGGTGGATGAAGGATGGTGGATGGATGATGGATGGATAATGGATGGATGGATGACGGATGATGGATGGATGGATGGGTGGATGAAGGATGGTGGATGGATGATGGATGGATGACAGATGATGGATGATGGATGGATGGGTAAATGAAGGATGGTGGATGGATGATGGATGATGGATGGATGGATGATGGATGATGGGTGGATGATGGATGGATGGGTGGGTGGATGAAGGATGGTGGATGATGGGTGGATGAAGGATAGATGATGGATGATGGATGGATGATGGATGGATGGATGGGTGCATGAAGGATGGTGGATGGATGATGGACTAATGAGAAAAAGCTTTGTGAAGGTGATTTAATGATGATAACTCTTAAAATGAGCAAAATTTAATGAAGTTCTGATGAACAACATGTTCTAGTCATGTTAGTGGCACTGAGGAACTGATTCCTGTGTGACATGATCAGAGCTTCTTCCCCAGACGCTCTCACACATGAATGGGCAGACAATAAAGTCAGTTCTATTTCATATCAGTTAGTCAAAAACAATATTTTACAATGTTTAAACTATTCACATAATTAATACATGGATGTTTTTGGCAGTAAAGGGTATGAAAATTAAATAAAGCTAATGTTAAAACCCGATCCATCTCTCACTTTATTTCACCTCCTTATTCTCCTTTCTCTCTCCAGAGCTAAACAATTACAAAATTGTCTAGATGAACATAAATTCCCAAACCAGAGTCATGCATTTAAATACACACACACACACACACACACACACACACACACACATATACGCTTCAAGACACATGCATTCGTGCCCATAACAGAAATAAACAGAAATGCAAATAACTGAAGATTTCTAGTAAGTGGAAATGAGAGTAAGGATCACAGTTTAAAACTAGGATTCTCCATCCCTATTCACCATGGGAACTCAGCCCAGAGCATAGACTTTATCATTCTCCCCTCAGAAAGAAGGACTTCCTGTTGGAACCTCATAGAACCTCAACTTCATAGACAAGGGTGGAAAATGTTTACATAAGAATAATAGCTCTGAGAAGAGATGCTCCATAACTAGATTCAGCAGACACACGTGGGTCTCTTCTGAGTGTCATAAAGGTGTACTCATTTCCATCAGTTTAGCTTAGGAATCTACTCTTCCTGAGTTCTCCATTTACCTTTAGTATGCAACTTGCACTTGTCTAATATTCTAGAACCTGCGCTTGATTCATTTAGAAGCATTTGCTGAATTCCTTTATACTCAGTGCTCTATGAGGTTTTTCCTCTCCACATTAACGTTCAAGTCATCCTGCAAGCTCATCTTTCCCCCGTGCCTTATATCAACAAAGGTACTGCAGGTCTTGGAGGAGAACTGAGACAGGCCCCTGAAGACAGACCTCTAAAGTGATAGGGGAGGTTCTTGTAGTTCAGTGAATACCATGCAAGCTCCATGTTGCTCCACTCAGAACAGACACAATTTAAGGCCTCAGAAATAAACTCAAGTTCCTCTAGTAAAACTAATATTTCACAGTTCATTTAATCCAAGATACTGAAAAACCCTGCAAAGCCTTAGGGCTTCCCAGTCCCCAGGGATGCTGTAGAGTCTGAGTAACACAGATGCTAGCCTCCCACCCAGCTCAGCAGCCGTTGTACCACCATAAGCCTCCCTGTTTTTAGGCTTGTTTTCTGGAGCCATTGCTGGATTCAATCCAAAAGAGGCTTGAGTGGGGCTTTCTCTGCCTGGGTTTCTCATCCTAAGACACAGAGAATTGTGTCTCTGATGTAGCCATCACTGTTCAAATATTCAGTGCATGGTTTTCACTATGGAACACTCACTACGCATTGGGCACTGACCCGATGCTAGAGATACAGAAGTAAATGTGATGGAGAAAAGTTTCTAGCTCTCTGGATCTGATACCGTAGCACATAAAAGCGACAATGACTCTGTAAGAGGTAGTGTATCATATGGTAATGAATGTGGTGAATGACGTCATTCAAGAGTGTTGGGAACCTTGTAGAGGGAGAAGTAGGGTTTTAAGTAAACTGGACAAGAAAAGACTTATTGCAGTTGGTTAAGCCATTTATTCAATAATAGACTCTGGTTAAATTACAATGGCTCAAAATCAATTTCAGAAGAAAAGTTTCAAGGTAAGCTTCTTCTCTGGAGTGGATATCTAAGGAACTACTCATCCACATCCTAACACAGGAACTGTCATCTGTACCATGAATGACTACCATTGAAGCAGCTGTGTTCTCATGGGATACTGGCTGTGTTTGATCTGCTCAATGGAAGATAGCTATCCGTTACAGGCCACTGAATCTCTTGCTTGAGGACTTTTCAGAATTGAGACCCAAAGAATACATGTCGAACTCAAGAGTCATAGGCGGCCATCTTTTCTACTTTGAGGAATGATAGAATTTGAGGCCAACAAGTAGAGATTACTCAAAGCAAGGGTAGGTTGTTTCCAAGTGCATTTCAGTTCCTAGGGTGCCCCCTCCAAAACAGACCCAGGTGGTAGTGTCATTTCTGTGGGTTCTGAAACATTAGGGGTTGGGACCTAGCAAGAGGAAGTAGGTCACCAGGGTAAGGTCCCTGGTGATAAATTATTCCTGGTCCCTTCCTGGTGGCCCACACATTGAACAGCTCTTCGCCAGGACATGTTCCCATCTCCACACCATGATGTTCTGCACAAACACGTGTCACTAAGCAGCCTGGGACTGAATCTTCTGGAACTGTGAGCAAAACAAATACTCATGACCACGCCCCCCCCCCCCAAGCTTATTCTGTCAGGCATTTTTGTTACAGTGTGAGAAAAGTAACAACAGACTGATGAATCCCACTAGCATGCCTACTCATGCCTAGAGTTTTGTTTAACCTTTCCGTGGATGTGAAGACAAAGGCTAGGTCATACAGAAGGGACTTCCATCAGGGGACAAATCTCCAGTGCAAATGGAAATTACTGTAGTAGCATGTCCTCATATGATTTGTGTTGGCTGAGAAAGCACACAAATCCCATACATAGGTCTTGTTTTCAGTGTTTCATTGTCCAGAAAAAGAGAAACATAGATGCCCTGGAAATGGATATTCCAGTGGATACAGCCTAGCTCGCTGATTTCTGCAACTCATCCTTTTGGGAGCTGACCTAATAAGGATCTGTATTACCTGGGAAGTTGTAGAAAAAAGATAGAAGCCTGGCTGTCTTCAGACTCATTCTGAATGAGGACACCTTAGATGGGCATTCAGGTACCTCACTTTCTAAAAAGCTCCTGGGTATCTGGAACCTCTAATATTGATGTATGAAGTCATACGTAAGAACTTCCGCACCATACAGAGAAATTAGAAAGCAGCTGTCATCAACAGTCTGAACCAGAGTACTGGTCTGTTGGCTGCTTTTGAACATAATGCCTTAGGGCCTTTGCATTTTGCTGGGCCTTTTCCCTGGGGCGTCCTCTCCTGGACATGTCTTGATCTCTTGCTTCCTTTGAATGTCTTAGAATATTTCCTAATCGCAAGACCTTTTATACTTTCCCTAACTAGTATTTGAAACTCCTTAACCCACCATTTCCGCCCCTCCCACCCTTCCCTTCCCATGGCCAACTACCACTCTCCTGTGGTATGGACTTCATTTACTACATTATTCATCATTGCGCTGTCGCTGCTCTATGAGGACAGGAATATGTGTTCAATTTGCTCATTGCAATCTCCCAGGACCTGGGACAGTCCTTGAAAAGAGGTAACTAAAATCTGAATGAAAGAATGAACTCCATCTTAGTGTGATTCTACAATGGCTAACCACTTAAGTCATTTTGATCCCTATAACTAGACGGCAGCTTCTCAACAAGTAGATAGCCTTCTATACAGAACCCAAACCCAAGTGTCTCACATCTAAACAGGTTTCAACCTGCTTCCAGAGCATCTGAATGTTCATCTTTAAGAAGGGAAAGACCAAATCAAATCCAGGCTTAGTGGGCTGTGAACTGGAGAGAAAGGAAAAGTAGCAGCCACAGGCCTGTCACGGCTAGCCACGGACTTCCTGAGCCAGAGTGTCCCCAGGAAAGAGGAATGAGACTCCTCATTGCCCCCATCAGAAAGTCTCTGCTTCAGGTCAGAGTGTCTCTGATGGGAGAAAAATATGCACTGAAGATGGGATAGAAGAATTACAGGGCAGAGAGTTACATATGTAACTTCACATGTCGGCCTTACGTCATTGTAGAAACCCCTATTATTCAAATGTTTTCCAGACACCAAATAACCAAATGGTCTCAAATGCCTTCTTAACGGGCAATTGGGGAAAAGAAAAAAAAAATAGTGTGCTGAGGAGAACTCTGTAAGCACATAACTACTTAATTTAAAAACTACTGATTAATTATTTTTTGTTTTTTAAGACAGGGTCTCCCTGTAGCACCAGCTTACCTGGATGGAACTTACTGTGTAGACCAGGCTGGCCTGGATCTCATAGATATCTGCCTGCCTCTGCCTCCCGAGTTCTGGGATTGAAGGTGTGCATCATCACATCCAGATTATTAGTTTATTTTTAACTGATAAAAAGTGTGCTTATTAATAGTACCCAACATGATGAAATATACATATATAGAGAGAGACAGAGAGACAGTGTTTAATGGGCCCAGATACAGCTAATTATCTTACCTATTGCTCTCATCTTTCATACACTACTTCAAAATGAGAGTATTTTGAATTTACGTTAACTCCAGTCACCACGCTGTGCAGCAGATCTTCTGAACATGTCCCATTGTCCAACTGAATTTTTGTGTCCTTTAGCTAACATCTTCCCATTCCTCCTTTCCAAGAACACTCAGAGATTGGCTTGTTTAGATTCCACGTCTAAGTGAGATACTTGACATCTGCCTTCTTGTATCTGACATCTTTCACTGGTAACATCCTCCTTATTCATCTGTGTTGTCATAAAGACAGATTTCCTTCCTTTGGGAGACTGAAAAATAAGTATCCAACATTTCCTTTACCCGTTAATTCACTGATAAAACCAATGTTTATTGTTTCTGGTTGCTTCCCTCCCCATCCCCAAAACACATAACGGAGTCCACATTATCTCAGGTTTCCAATGGAGAAGAAAAAAGCCAGAAAATGATCTCTTCAAACTATTTTATTTCTTTTTATCTTTCATAATGTCGGTTATGATAAGAATCGAGAAGGTTGGGGGCTGGACAGAAGGGTCAGCCGTTAAGAGCACTGGCTGCTCTTACAGAGACCCAGATTCTATTCCCAGCACCTACATGGCTACTGACAACCATCCGTAACTCCAGCTCCAGGGGATCTGACACCTTCCTCTGACCTCTGTGGGCACTGAATGACACGGGTGCATTTACACTCATGCAGGCAATACACTCTACACATAAAGTAAAAATAATAAATGAAGTTTTTTAAAAGTATCTAGAAGGTTTATTCTCAGCAGCAAAGTGGTATACATTTATAAAGCCCGGCTCCAACATGGAGGAGCCGTAAGCCTTAAGGGTGAATCTTTTATTCCTTCCACCCCAGGGCCATGGGATTAGCCATTACACCATGCCACCAATGGCCCAAGAGAATCAGGAAGCCCAGCCTCTTTTGCTTTTCTTACCCACCTCATCTGTGAACAAAGATGACGCTCCGACGTGAAGTTCTGATTGCCACTTCTCATGGCTTCTTCCACATTTTCTCAGCCTCTGCCTTCCTCCTGACTTTTTCTGAAGAATTTCCTACCAGAAACCGCACCGCAATCTCTTTTCCTCGGGGTCCTTCTCCTCCATTGAATAATCCATGAATAATCATGAATCCTTCTAACACTTATCTCTGATGCTCTCAAATTTTCCATGGCACTCAGTCTCCTGCTAAGGTCAATGACTTTGTCTTGAGACTCCATCTTTACTTTCTATTCCTTTCCTGTAGGCAAAGAATCCACACAATTTATTGTTTAAATCGGGATATGTCCATCTGGAATCAATGCCAAACTGAATGAACTTCTTGTACAATAGGCAGAGGTTAGAATGTATCAGAAAACCTGGGCATAAGTGTTCCTTTGCTAAACTGGACTTCCTTTCTGCCATCTTTACACATTACTTCCCGCCTGCAGACTATGTCCTTCTCCTTTTTTTTCCTACTTTTTTCAACTCTGTCATCCTTCCAGATCCAGCAAATAACCTGTTTCAGTCTTTGTAAACATCGATCCAGAAATGGAGCAGGAAGCTGTAACTGTCCCTCCTTTCTGCTGAACAGCATACACCAGCTATGTCCCACCTGTGGCACCGGGCATAGGTGCTCCAGGATAGCTGTGAATGGGGCCCAATGCAATACTGTAAAGCTGCTTAAAACATCATGAGCTCTGTGTGTGTGTGTGTGTGTGTGTGTGTGTGACTTTTTCTTTTTCCTTTCCTTTTTGGAACTTTAGTGTGCCATGAGATGCGTAGATGACAACACTATCACAATGGCAAAAGTTTGGACACACTTGAATCCTTTCATGACATTTGACTGTCATGTACGTGCAGAGATATAAGGAGTTGAGAGACTTTCCAAGACCAACTCTCTATATGAGATGTGGGCAAAAAAAAAAAGAGGAGTTAAAACAAACACTTCAGAATAAGTCAGTAAGTGATATGTGACTTTGGAAATGGCTGTTTAATTAGGAGCCTCCGAGTGAACTGTGAAAAATCTCCAAAAATATAAAAGGAGTCTTCCCTCAATTCTTCCTGAGTTCCATTTAGTTCTCAGTCTCCTCCAGGAAACTGAAATAAATATCATAGTTAATGGACACAGACACCTGTTTAATGAATGAAAAAGCAATGGGAGAACCCACTTATAAAACCCATAACTGATGTAAAGGCTTTGGCTGCAGAATGAAACTCAGAGAAGTGTAGTTTACACAAGGATGCAAGTGAAGAGGATGCATTTAGATAAAACAGAGAGTTCAGTTCCTTCAGTGTCAAATGGTTTATGGTTCCTGGATTTGCCATTGTTTTCAGTTCTCTGAAAAAACTTACAAGTGCTCATTACAGTTGATTAAACAATGAAAAATCACACATTTGTTCTTTCACCAAAGCTCTTAATGCATAATGAACCATCCATATAATCATACTTTTCACCCAGAACCCAAATAATCTCTCCATCATCTTTTCCATCAGTTAAAAATCAGTAAAATGTGATGTGAGTGTGACAACAGACTAAAATGAAATCTCATTAGTACTAGAATCCCAGCTAAACTTCTCTCAGAACCAGTATGACATATATATGTTATTCTTGTTTTAGTTATTTTAAAGTCAAAGCCCTATGATGTAGAGAAACACCAGTACTGATATTATACACTTTTGTTTCCTTAATCATACAGAAGCTATCTTCAGTTTAAAGACAGATTCCCAGATCCAAGCTGTGTGCGTATTCTGTAATGTGGAACTACTTCAAATAATTTTTGAAGTTATTATGTTCCAGTCCCCATTTTATGTGAATAGCTACTCCATAATGTCATCTTAAAATACTCACTTTTCTCCTGTTACATATTTGGAGGGTGAAAATCCAGACAAGGTGTAGAAGACAGCTTGTATCTATCCCCTGGGGCTGGGACCTCCTGTGGCTGTAAAATTCTGGATGTGTTAGATGACTTAATGGCTGGAGCCTGAAGTCACGTACAGGCATCTGCACTCAAGTCTAATAGCTACTGATGGCTGCTGTCCAGGCACTCAGTCCCTATTCCACATGCCCATGGAAGCCTCCGGATGGTAGAACTGCCTCCTGGCAGCAGAGGACCCCAAAGCCAGTGTTACCTCTGACATGTTCTTTTGGTTTGAATTGACTCTCAAGCCTTCCCAGATTCTAGGTAAGGGAAGAAAAGAAAAGAAACATAGGCCCTTCCTTTCATTGAAAGGTGGGTCTCATATTTTGCATTGGTTATTTGAAATCACCACAAAGTGAATAACAAATGCTCTTTGATTCCCGTCTCGGTTTGAACTGAATGTCCTGTTGTGAATGTGTGTTCCCCCTACAATGAAGGAAATCCAAGACCTTCAGGAGCTGGGCCCAGCTGGTGAAGGTGGGTCACTGGGGCGGGGTTTGAGGCTCATGGCTGGCCGCTAGTTCCTGCCTTGCTCTTCACTTCCTAGTCCTCCATGATGAAAGCAGCGTCAGTTACTCACTTTCTCATGAACTTCACTGGTCGTCATACCTTCCCCTCTATCACAGACTGAAACCTTCTAAACACTGTAAGTCAGAATAAATCTGTTCTTCTAGCTGTTTCTCTAGGTTTTGTGGTCACAGCAATGTAAAGTACTAATGTAATCACAGTCTGATTGCATCCTGACAAACTTTCACAAATGGAAAATATCGTAAATTTAAAAAGCATTCAATCTATCACCACGTTGAGTATGCTGAGTATCACAGAGAGTAGAATAATAATAGTCTTCGCTGGAGATGATTGACTGATTGGGAGCTGTGACTTGCTGTCACTGCCCAAAGTCTCAAAAACGTATCATCAGAGAAATTCAGAACCTAAAATCTGAAGTACAGTTTCTACTGAAAATATTTCACCTTCACATTATAGTAGTCAAAAAGTCCTTATGTCTGTTATAACTGAAGAACTGTCAGTAATTGTTTCCAGTTTGTCTTTAAGTGATCCAGGTTTGATGACGTATTTTTACTATTCAACATGCTAGGCATTATCTGCACATGAAGATGTTCAACAATCAAAAATTAGGAGGATAAAATATTAAGAAAGGGATTTCAGCTGACAGAATGATGGTTCAGTGGTTAAGAGCAATGACTGTGCAATTCTGAGGACCAGAGTTCAGATCCCAGGACCCACATAGCAAGGCAAGCAACCAGAACATGCAGGCAGAAAGAAGAGGATCACTGGGAATTGTTGCCTGTCAGCCTTGCCAAGGAAATGTGAGCTCCAGGTTTATGGAGAGACACTGCCACAAAATAACAAGTGGAAAAAGATAAAAGGTGACACTAGACTCCGTCTCGTGGCTTCTGCTCATGTGCACAGATATGAGTGTGCACAGAGACACACATACATGAACATACACTCACTCACACAGAAATCTTTTTTTAAAAGGATTTCAAACTCAAAGGCACATGCCACATAGCTGGTATAAGAATTAAGGGGCTGAGTATGTTTATAGGAAGCTTCTTTAACAAAAAGAAACTGAAAAATATGATTTTCATGTGAACTCACACGTGTTTAAGTAGCTGGTGAAGAGGAAAGATACTCTGATAAACCACCACTTTGCTCCTTCTGTAATTGATAGATACTGGACTATTAGATAAATGCCAATTAAAGTGACGGCTATGTGTCTGGAACTTTTCTGAATCCTCAGACTTAATGATAGGCTAGCTCTGTTCTTTATGAGAAGTGAATTTTCCATGATATACAAAATCCCCTGGTTAAATGGAAATGAGCTTATTCTCATCTTGAGCATCAGATCTGTAGAACAGAAATAACTGTCCATCTGTTCTAACTTTCCAGAATCATTATTTGTTGCATCAGCAGCATAAATTATCTATCATCAGCAACACTCCTGTGTATTGTGCAGATATCATGTCAAGCTTAACTCGGATTTCTGAAAGATTAGTCAGTCGGTATCCATGTATTTAACTACTATACACACCTAGCACCATAGAAGTAGATCACTTTACCGTGAAATGGTCTTTATCTCTCGTAATGAATATGCCCTTACTTTCTCTGCTAAGTTACCTCAAGAGATTTGAACCCTAAAGAGATCACATAGTATTAGAAACCTTTTCAATTGTTATAAATCATTCATTAAGGATAATCTTAAGGACATTAATTTCCAGTCAAGATGGAGTAGCAGGTACCTTTGCCCTCACAGCCATGAAAGTATAGTAAAATATTTCAAACAACGATATATTTGTCAACAAGGATTGAGGTACCTGGGAGGTAGCTAACAAACCAGAGAAGGAACCCCCACCCCAGGACCAGCTTATTCTATTAAGAGAATCTGAAGAAATGGTACGGGGTCGAGAAATCCAAGGAGAACTGCATAGAGTCCCTGAGAATATAGACACGAGGAAGACAAGAGTTCACAGAGCAAAGCACTGGAGGAATTACACAGAAGGAGACCCCCGGGTCTTCAGAGACTCTCCTTAAGTGCTCAGCATTGCTGCTGACCAATACTTAGCTTCCGATAAAAACTTATCAAAGATAGGCCAGTGAGATAGCTTAGGATGCCAAACCTGATGATTTGAGTTCATTCACTGGGACCCACATGCAAGTTGTCCTACACATAGCAATGTGACACATGTACTTTCCTTCGCATACACACACTATAAATTAATTAACATAATAAAAGTATCAGGCATATCAAGAAATGAGAAGATGAAAAGAGAAATCAACTCATTGAATGGAGCCTGAATAACAGAACCAGGCATTAAAATTATGACGACTGCACTTAGATATTTAAAAACTGACGATGGTAACTGAAATGTGGAAATACACACATGTACATAGCATCCTGAAAACTCACCAGAACTGAACTCGGAATGACAAAAGCTACAGTATATAAGAATAAAACCACAGTGGATGGGATTAGCAGATGATGAGACAGTAGAAGAGAACTGAGTAAATATAAAGATGCGAAACTAAAAGCTGCCCAAAGTGAAAGAGAGAAAAGAAATAAAGAGACCATCAGTGAGCTGTGGGGCCACCTCAAGCAGTGTGTGACTCGAGTGTGTAAAGGAGGACACAGGCAGGGAACACGATATTGAAAAACCAATGACTGAATGGATTCCCCCTGTCTCCCCAGTTTAATGAGAACTACAAAAGTAGTTTAATGAGATCACAAGATCTGTGAACTTAAGCATAAGATATAAGAAAAAAATTGCAGCAACCGGAAACCTTATCAAATGGCTCAAAAGCAGAGAAAAGGAAAACCGTCACATCAAAAGTCAGCACGTGTGAAGGTGAGAAGACGAGGCTCAGAACAGATTTTTCACTATCTACAACACTATTAAGAGCGCAGTTCAGCGAATCTTCCGACAGCCAACCTATCAACCCGGAATGCTACGTCAAGCAAAACATTCGAAAACAAAGGGAAAATAAGAAGTTTTTCATACATAGAACAAATAAACAAAACAAAGAAGTTGGACCAAGATGTGGCAGGATATGCCTCTAATCCAAGCACTTAAGAAGCTGAGGCAGGGGGATGCCAAGTTCAAGACCAGTGCCCTTTATTCAGTGGGATCCTGTCTCAAAGAAAGAAAGAAACAAAACCTAAAAATTGCAATACTCTGCTGGCATTATGTGAGTGGATATGTTTTTAAAAGTCCCTCAATGTGAAAGTAAAAAATACCAGTTAAAAACATAAATTCATTTGTGCAAATGAATATCCCATGTTAAGAGTGATTCTTACACTGTGAAACACTTTTTTATTATTTAAGCATTTTGCAAAAGTAACAAAGTTTTAAAACAAAACAGAAAGCAGTGGGAGGTGTTAAAAGGTCTGTGAAAGTGAAGAACCGGGAAGCAAACGCATAGACTGGCAGTCTGACATGAAGGTGAGGCTGCTGGGGTCTGGATGTGAAATGTGCTCCACAGGCTTGTGTGTTTGACCACTTGGTCCCCAGAGCGGGTCACTGTTTGGGAGGAAGGAAGTGAGCTACTAGGGCCAGGACTTGAGGTTTTGTAGACTGACTCTACTTCCTGTTTAGTCTGTTTCCAGACTACAGAAGCATCGTGATGGAACGAACTCATGCTCTTGCTGTCTTGCCTTCCCCACCATGATGTGGAACTTTAAGCTCAAATAAAATTGTTCTCCTTTAAGTTGGTTTTGTCAGCATGTTTAAATTGTTTTGGTTTATTTATTTTTATTCTATGTGTATGAGTGTTTTGCCTGAATGCCCTCAGAGGCCAGAAGGGGGCGCTGGAGCCCCTGACACTGGAGTTACAGACAAACGTTAGTGACCATAAGGGTGCTGGGAACTGAACTCAGGTCCTTTTTAAGAATAGCCAGTACTCTTGACCACCAAATCCACTCTCCAGCCCCTTGTCACGCTATTTTATCACAAGCGTGGAAGAGAGAATATGATAAGACTATAATATTTTAAAAGTATAGATAAAATGATATCACTGATAGACTCAGGTATATTCAAATATGTATATATATTTATATTATATATATATATTGTATATATATTTATATTATATATATATATATTTATATATATACATTAAGCATGAGATATAAGAAAAAAATTGCAACAACTGGAAACCTTATCAAATGGCTCAAAACCAGAGAAAAGGAAAACCATCACATCAAAAGTCAGCACGTGTGAAGGCGAGAAGACGAGGCTCAGAACAGATTTTTCACTATCTACAACACTATTAAGAGCGCAAGTTCAGCGAATCTTCTGACAGCCAACCTATCAACCCGGAATGCTGTGTGTGTGTGTGTGTGTGTGTGTGTGTGTGTGTGTGTATATATAAAGGTTTGAAGCAATCACCAAGAAACTGGAACAAAGAAGCATAGTTAATACCCAAACATGAAGTTAAAATAGAATCATGACCAGCATAAAATCCAATAGACAGGAAAACAATAACAGACGAGAGATTAATAGAAAATAAGTAGAAATATGAAATATGATAGGTTTAAACCTAACCATATCAATAATCACATTCAACATAAATGATCTGAATAATTTCCATAAAAGCAAGAGGCTCTCAAATTATATTCTTAAGAGGGTAAGACCAAGCTCTTTGCAGTTTATAATATAAGATAGAAATATAAACATGTAATAAAAGCTACAAAGTAAAAGAATAGATAAATTCATGCTATCCTAATAAAAATCAAAGAAATCTGGAGTTGCTGTATTAATACAGAACAAAGTAGATGTCAGAGCATAGAATCTTAACAGGATAAAAAAGTTCATTACAAACATAAGAAGGATCAATTGATTAAGAGGCTATAACACTCTTAAGTATTTATAGACATAATAATTATACTTCAAAATACATAAAGTAAAAAGTTATAGAACTACAAGAAGAGACAGACAAACCCATAACTTTTGTCAAAAACTGTACCATTTTTCCTCCAATTGTCAAAAGAAAACCAAACAAAATCAGTAAGGATATAGAAGACTGAACTTAATTTACATTTTCATGACACTGGCGAAGACAACAGCTGAATTCCTTTTTTTCTAAACTTAACAGAAGGTTTACCAAGACAGATATATCATGAGCCACAACAAATAGCTTTTAAAGGATTCAAGCCAAAGTATGTTCTCAGATTCCAATGGAGTGAAATAAAAAACTAACAACCAAAATAAGAATAACTCCAGACACCGAGAAACTAATTCTTGTTAAATAATCTGAGGGCCAAAAATTAAACTGCATACTGAAAATATTTTGAAATTAATGAAAATAAAGGCACACATTTAAATTTTTAATGTGATACCACTACAGCATCACTTAAGGAAATATTAATAGTCTCAGATAGCTGTTTTAGTATAGAAATAGGTCTTAAATCAATAACCTTATCTTCTCCCTTAAGCAACTAGGAAAAAAATTACAAATAAAGCCCAAAGTAAAGAAAAGAAAGAAGAAAGTGAGGATCAATGACATTGGAAAAGATAAAACCAGAAAAATCAATGAAACCAAAGCCAGTCCTTCGGGAAGATCAATAAAACTGAAGAATTTTTGCCAGATTGATCAGACAAAAGAGAAAACATGAATTACCCATAGCAAGTATTTATAATAACATAATTATTGAGTCTATAATATTAAAAAATTATAAAGGCTTAGCATAAATTATTGCATGCTAGTAACATCACAACCTAAGTGAAGTGGAGAAATTCCTCAAAGCACAAAGCTAACAAAACTCATTAAGAAGAAAGATATATCCTGGAAAAGCCAATACCCACCCACTCACACACCCACACTACACACACCACACCACACACACCCACACACACACACACACACACCACAGACACATATCGCACACCACACATACATGCACACACTACACACACATGTACACCACACACACATACATATACCCCACCACACACACACTACCACATAAGCACACACACATACCACACATACACCACACAAGCACACATACATGCACACACATACCACATACCATATACACATACACCACACCACACACACTACATACCACATACCACACATACATGCACATACTACACACACATACACCACACACATATACATATACCCCACCACACACACACACTACCACATAAGCACACACACATACCACACATACACCACACCACACACACATCACACAAGCATACACATACACACACCACACATATACCACAGCAAACACACAACACCACACATAACACATAGACATATACCACACCACACACATAACATATACACATATACCACATCACACACACACACACACACACACACACACACTCATTATATGAGTTCATATTGTAGCTAGCAGCGTCATAAAAGAATGACCAGGCCCAACCAACTTCATTGGAGTATTTAATAGAAAAGCAAACAAATAAATAATTTTGCTAACATTACCCTGACACCAAATCCAGATAAAGATGTGTGAGTAGAGGAAACCACAGACTAAATTCTTCCATGAACACAGACATAAAAGTCCTAGTTAAATTTTACCAAATGGAATTAAATATTGCATAAAAAGATACCTGCATCATAACTATGCAGAAGTCATCCCAGGAACTCATAATTGGGTTTCCATGTGAAAAATAAATGAATATAATTTGTTAACAACAATGACCTATATAACCATCTACAATCATTTAAATATACAGTAAGGAAAACCCATTTGACAGAATCACACACTCATTCCTGATACAAACTCTCAAGTACACTAGCCACAGACGGGAACTTTCTTGCCCAGAAAAAGGAATTCCATGAAAACCTGTGCAAACATCAGGTTATCAATAACAGCATGAATAGCTTTTTCCTAAGATTAAGAAAGCAACTATGTCCACCCTACTACCTTTTGCTATATTTGTGTGTGCATGTGTGTGTGTGTGTGTGTGTGTGTGTGTGCCACAGTGCACATAGGGAGGTCAAAAAACAACTTAGTGTGAGCTGGTTCTCTCCTTCTACCGTGTGGGTCCGGGGGATCAAATTCAAGTCATCAGGCTTGGCAACAAGTGCCTGAGCCTGCTGAACCATCTCAGCAGCCCCACTCCCTTCTATTCAACATTCTTCTAGTGGTCCAGGCTGTCAGTAAGTGAAGAGAAAGGATGAAAAAAGGATACCCAGATTGGAAAGGAAGAGGCAAAATTGTCTCTACCTACAGAATCTATAGGAAGTAAATGCAGGCTCAGGGTGTAAGATTACAGACTGAAATCGATCGTTTCTTCTTTACTAGCAACAGTCAATCAGAAATTAAAATTTGAAGTCAGTAGAATTTATAGTAGCACCACAAAGATGACACATTCATAGACAGATAAATCATATAAAGGATGGGCACGACTTATTAAACAATGGAGAGATGTGTTCTATGTTCATGGAGTAGAAAAATTAATATGTTAGAGCAAAGATTACATCAATTTAAAATTTTAAATTATCCAAAGTAATTCTTATGACAATCTAGCAAACATTCAACTTGATTATTATTCAAATTATTTTCAAATGAAGAGCCCAGTTGAAGGATCCACACTAACCATCTCCTCTCATACAGGTCCAGCCAATAGGATAGTACTATATGAGCCCAAAAGAGAACAGATGAACCACAGGACAAAATAAATCCCAAGTACTTGCACATGTCTGGGTCACTGACTTTCAAGGTGACTAAGGTAATCAGTAGACATGGTTACTCCTCAATAAGGGCACTTCAACAATCAGCCATCCATACACAAAAACCAATAGGCTCAATCCACAACATACAACATACATACAAATGAACTAAAACCACATCACAGACTGAAATTGCAAAACCTGAAACTACAGGACATGTAGAAGAAAACAAGAGAAAATTTTCTCAGCCTGGAGTTGGGCAAGAACTTCTTAGACAGGATACTAGAAGGATGATCCAAAGGAAATTCTGATAAACTGAACCTCAAAATTGGAACCTCTGTTCTTCAAAGGACCGCAATGAAGAATAAGAGAAAAGTCATAATCTAGAAAAAAATATTTGCAGTCCTGTGTGACATAAGATTTTTAAAAGGACTCCAAAACAGTTTTTGGTCTTTTTGAGACAGGATCTCCCTTTTAATCACAGCTACCTGGAACTCATCATGTAGAGCAGGCTAGCCTTGATCTCACAGAGATCCACCTGCCTCTGATCCTGAGTGCTAGGATGAAAGGCATGCCTCATTATACCCAGCCAAAAGACAGTATCTTTCGAATAACAATAACAGCAACAACAATAATAATAAATAGGTGACAGATTGCACATCTTCTAGTATCTGCACTTGCAGATTCCTATTCAGAGACATCATCATCTTTCACCTACCTGCTATGGTCTGAATGTTGGTGAGCCTCAAAAATCCGTGTGTTAAAACTTAATTCCCAGCATAACAGTATGAAGAAGCGAGGCCCTTGGGCTATGATTTGTCCTGAGAACGCCATTGTCATAAATGAGATTAACACCCTTATAAAAGACACTGGAGAGAACACCCTGGTTTCTCTGGTTCCTTCTGCCATGGGAGGACACAGCAAGAGACACCATCTTGAGGCAGAGAACACCCCCAGACACTGACTCTGTCAGTGCCTTGACTTTGAACTCCGCTGCCTCTACAGCTATATATTTATACCCTGCCCAGTCTACATGAGGGAAGGAAAGAAGGATGAGGAAAGAGCAGAGACGGAGGATGAGACACAGCATTTGGACAGAGAGATACAAGTAAAGGAAAACACGTGCACATAGAGCAATGTCACAGTGAAACCCAGCACTATGTACAATCAATACACATTCATAATTACATTCAGGAGCTGAGAATGCAGTTCAGTGGAACAGAATTTTACTAGTATATTCAAGCCACGGGCTCAATCCTCAGTACTGCAAAACATTATAATAAAAAGAACATAAGTAAATGAACTGATTTTAATTCAATACAAACAAATAAAAGATTCCCATCAAAAGTAGTTTTATTTATTAAAAACAAGAGCAAACTAAGATATCTTCTAAAGGTCTTGACTGAGATTATCCCTCAAAAGTCTACTCTTCAAAGGGAAACCAGCATGACCATTCTAAACATTTAAACAGGATGATGTCAATGCTGGTCAATGCTCTAGCAAATCTCTCTGAGCCAGGTCTGGCCTTTCTCCAGCTTACTGTCATCCCACCCTCCCCCTCATTGGCTGTTCTGTACTCACACAGGCCTTCCTTCCTTTTGCTTCTCAGATAAATCAAGCTTACCTTTGTGATTTCTGCTCTCTGAAGGGTTCCTTCTATGCATCATATGGCTACCTGTGTGTGTGTGTGTGTGTGTGTGTGTGTGTGTGTGTGTGTGTGTGTGTGTATAAAGGGCCTTAAGCTCCTTCCCCAAGCAGTTTCCCACATGACCTAGTCTCACAGCCTGTCTAGCCTGGTACACTGCCTTACACTAAAGAGCAGTAGTTTATCACTATCTAAAGCCTCCGTATCTGCTAGCCTGCTTGTTTATATCCTCAGTGTCTCAGCCCTAAGATGTAAGGACTAGAAAGCAAGGGCCAAGCTGCGCCCTCCCACCAATAACCAACGCTGAGTTCTCCACGCCAGCCCCAGTGATAGCCTCTCCCAGGTGGCTGTGTAGCTGCTGCTGCTGCTAAACAAAAGAACTGCAGATTCTCTCTGCAGAGAGGAATCACCACAGAAATCCAAACTCTGGGTCCTTCCATAGACCTCTGCTTTCGGGATGAAAGGAGCATTGCTAAGCTGAGACCTCTCAGGATGCTGTCCCATAGTGTCACAAGCTGAAACGACCCCAAAGTCTGATGAGAGTGCAGGAAAGCACCAAGAACATCCAAAGAAAACTGCTTTCTGCTCTTCCTTACTTTTCCCTTTAAGAACCATGCGGTGGCTCAGTTGGTAAGTGCTTTGCACACAAGCATGAGGCCTGGAGTTCCGATCCTCAGCACTCACACTGAAAACAGGATGCAGTGACTCGTGTTGGTGGTCCCGGCACTAGGAAGATGGAAATGGAGGGATCCCTGAAGCTTCTGTCTAGCCTGTGTAATGGAATTATTGAACTAGGTGTCAGTGAGAGGCCATGTCTCAAAAAATAAGGTGGAAAGTGGTTGAGGAAGTCTTGTGATATTGACCACTGGCCTCCATGAACATATGCACAAATGCATTCACACATGCATGTGCTTACATGCACATACGCACACATAAAATAACTGCACAATATCCACCAAGAGTCACGACTACTGTCACAATACATCTATGACACAAATGAATGGACTATTCAGTTTTGCAAATGGAGTGTGGAAGTGTCAGGACTGAAACCGTGGCTCCAGTTCACACTTGCTGGGGTTAAGTGATTTAACCTTTCTTTCCCTGTTTCTAACCCTCCATGAAGACGGTAACTGAATGGGATGCATGGGTTTTTCACAGGTCTCAGTGAGAGAACGTAGAACGTAACTGTGTGTTCAATAGACAGTAATAACAACTTAAGGTATTAATAATGACAATTATTAAGATGAAAATTCCTAGCAACACCTGACATATTTTCACTTTTTCTGTCAAATTTACATCTTTTAGGACTGGGAATGATATGCCTTGCCAAAATAAGATATAATGCTTGCATTTCATAGTTTTCGGGTTACGGAGTAGGAAAGGCAGAAGGGTGATGGAAGGAAAGGTGGGTTTACAGGTGGTGCTCTGCCTCCCGCAGCATCCGTCCTGTCTGATGCAGTTAGGGAAGTCCACCTGACCACTGGCACCCGTAAGACCACGTGTTTGTGCCTCAGAAGAGCGTCTCACTGCCCTGCTTCCTGCTTTGCCTGTTTCCAAGCCCAGGCAAAAGGTCACCCGGGATGAAAGACGACCGTCCTTCCACACGAGGGCTTCGCAGAGCGAGACGCCTGAGACCCTTGCAGGAGAGCAGTACAGAACCCAAGTGCAATCCTATATCACGCCATCTGACCTGAGCCGGGGCATTGTCTCTCTCTTGTGCCAGAGAAGAAGTAACATGCCCAAGCTCTCAAAAGCTTTCTCATGGCAGGAGAAAAAAAGAAAGCTGTCAGCTTAAGTAGCTGAACACAGAAGGTTCAGTCAGCACAGAGCCCCTTCATTCAAGTAACATGAGACCTGGGAGAAAAGGGAATGCAGAGGACTGGAGCCCAGTCAGGTTTTCTTTTGCCAGTGCTCTTATTGGGTACAGAAGCCGGGAAATAAAGGGGAACAGTTGCCTAACACAAAAGTAACTGGCAGAGCAGATGCCAATTTGGTACCTTAGAATAACTGAGTTGGGTGAGAGACTGTGGGAGCCTCTTCCTCATAGAGTCGGGAAAAGGCTCCTTGTCAAGCCTTTTCTTCAGCCAGATCATAGGCACCATAAGAAACTAATGCCAAGGTCGCCTGTGTTAGGTTGTTGAGTTTAGAGACAGGGGTAGGAAGGAAACAATAAAATGTAGACCAAACGCTAAAGATATAAACGTAGCTAGTGTGAAGGGATGAAATCCCCTCATTCGGCAGCTGGGCAGGGGTCTTCCTGGCATGGACTTCAATAGCAGTTTCTGTCTCTAGACCTCTCTTGGTGGGAGGTTCAGTAAGGGAACAAAGGAGTCAGAGGATGACTGGACTTCTCTGCAATGCAATTGCTTTGGCTTCAAGCATTTGAATACTTGGTCCCTGGTTCGTGGGGCTCTTTGAAGGGAGTGTAACAGAATCTTTAGGAGGTGTGGCTATGCTGGACGAAGCATATCTCCAGGGGTGGGCTCTGACAGCATATAGCCACTTCCAGTCTGGCTCACTCAGCGCCTGCTTGAAGATGTGATCATTTGGCCTTCTGCTCTGGCCATGTCTGTCACCATGCCTTCCCTGACATTTATGGACTCTTACCCCTGGAATCGTAAACTCAAATAAGCTCTTCCTTCTATATGTCCGCCATAGTCACAGTGTCTTATGGCAGCAACAGGAACTCATACAGGAAGTTAGTGCACAGGTGCACTTACATTTATGCAGGCAAAATACTCATCCACATAAAATATTAATAAATAATTAGTAAATAGATAATATGAAAAGAGGCACACCACAGCTTAACATGAATGTTGTAGATGGTAGTTCACTGTGATAGGGTATCTGAGATAATCAACTTTAGAGAGGAAAGATTTATTTGGGCTCCTGGTTTCAGGCATTTCAGTCCATGGCTCCTTGGCAATATCACAGTGGTCCTACTATGAGGCAGAGCATCACGGCAGAAATGGCACAGTGGGGCAGAGCTGCTCTCCTCATTGCAGCCAGGAAGCAGAAAAGAATAAGGGTCAAGGGGCAAACTATGCAATTCAAAGACACCATCTATGACGTAGTTTCTCTTGGTAGCCCCCACATTTAATAGTTTCTTCACCTTCTAAGAGTCAAGTTTTATATTCATCAATAGACTAGTCCACTGATCAAGGCAATGTCCTCACAATGCAGTCACTTTCCCAAAGCCCCACCTCTGAACACCTCTTGCATTGCACGCCACAGCTTCCACAGATGAATCTGTCTGGGGGACATGGTGCCATCTTCTGTGAACCTCCTGCACCTGCCACTCATCTGCCCTATCAGTTCCTGAGCATGGCACATTTAGCTCAACACGGGGCCTTAGCAGTTGCCAACCTCTCTACCTCTTCTCCCCTTTTCTACCTCTCTCTGTCTCATCCACTGACCAATTTGCTTCCTATCAATCATTCAGCTATCAGCTCTAGCCATTAATGACTACTTCCTCTCTACTCCCCTGGGTTGGATTAGATTCCTTTGTCATCCCTTCATTAAGCATCATGCTGTGATTTGAATGTTTGTCCTCTCTCTTACACATTTGATTGCCATTGTAATGATGAAAAGAGGTTGGACCTTTGAAAGGTGACGAGGCCAGGAGGACACTATCCTTGTAAATGGACTAACGCATCATCACAAGAGAGAGCTTGATTTGGTCTCTCTCACATGCTCGCTCTCACTCTCATTCTCACTCTTTCTCCCCCACCTCTCTTTACCCGCCCCCTTCTGTATCTGTCACAGAATGAGGTTGGAAGAAAGCCCTTATGCAGATTCTGGCTCCTAGATCTTGGACTTGCCAGTCTCTAGGGCTATGAGAAATGAATTTCTGTTCATTATAAACTACTCTGTATGCTCTATTCCTTTGCAGTAGTACAAAGTAAATGAAGCTACAGCATGTACTTTTTATAATTGTAACTGTCCTACTTGTAGTTATGTTTTGGGTGATTCTTTGACTAAGGGCAGGAACTACCTGGATTTCGTTGATTATCATGTCCCGAGTGCATAACCTGTGGCCTGGTACAACACAAATACTTAATAGATTTTCAAATGAATGAATGAACAAATATGAAAATGAATGAATAAATTGATGGATGAATGGATGGAAAAGGAGGATGGGGTGAAAAGAATTTCCAGCTTCAGAAATTGTATTGTTTTTAAATTAAGGCACAGAGAAAATACATATTGATCTGTATACATGACTGGCATTGAGCCACATATTTAAAACCAGGTCATCCTTATTCTAACTCCCACAGACTTTGTACTCCATTCTTTGACCTATAAATAAAATAAGTTAGACACCAAGAGAATTGGGAATAAAGAAGACTCTCTCTTTTCTTTAAAGACGTTTATAATCTATGGAGCCCATAGACATTAGTCTATATAACAAATAGTCTGGGGCAAGCTGAGTTCTACTGCATGAAAAATATTAACTAATGAAATATTAACCCTACATAATAGTTTCTATTATTATTAAATGTGTTAATTTGAATTACAGAAATCAAGTAACTTGCTGGAGGTCTAAAAGTTATAAAAATCAAGATTTAAATCCATATGTACAGTTCCAGACCAGGTTTTACTCTCACACTATGTAATTTTCATAATTAAAAAAAATTATGCTGTGATGATTTAGAGAGAGAGAGAAGGCACTTCCTGCCAGGTCTGACAATCTGAGTTCCATCCCCAAGACCCTATGATGGAGGGAGAGAGCCAACTTCTGCAGGTTGTCCTCTGACCATCACCCACACACTGCAACCCATTACATACACACACATGCATATATATATATATATATATATATATCTTAAAAATAAATATTAACAATGACCAGAGCTTAGCTAAAGCTGAAAAAAAAATTTTTTTTCTTTCAAAATAAGGGAGGAAGTTGGAGTTGTGTCCAGCTGGTATTGGTACATCAACTCTGTCTCTCCCAGTTACTGAAACTAAGGACGCTGAACAAAATGGAGCAGCTAGTTGACTCTGAAAAGCACCTGGCCAGGCAGATCTAGGAGGGAAGTGGGAACACTTACTACCACACTGTTAGGGATAAGCTCCCATCTGGTCTCCTGACCCACATGAAAAGGCTTCCACAGCACCTGCACTGCAGGAGGAGATGGTCCAAAGAGTGGCAAAGGGAAGATGAGAAAACGTGGGGGATGTTTCCACTTTTTCTTCTAATTCAACTTAAATTCTCCTCTCACCTTGAAGATAAGGACACAGTGGTGCTGCAGCAATGGCCACAGAGGCTGGGCAGGTGCCCAAAGCCCAGATGGAAAGGAAACACCATGGAGATAATCCCCAGGGTGCTGCCTCCCTATACAGATGGTCCCTGAATTACCATGACTCCACTTACAGTGTTTTGACTTTCCCGTGGTGGAGAGTGGTCCACATTCAATGGAAACTGCACCTGGAATTTGAGTTTTGACCTTTTCCTGAGCTAGTAATATATGGTATGGTATGTTTACAATGCTAGCCCATGTAAATGAACCACTACTCTCATGCAGCCATGATCATGAACTAAACACACAGAACTCTATAGTGCATGTGTTGTTTAGCCGTGATGTTTCATAAATCTGATCAAAAACCCTTGATCAGAGAGATCATGGGTTAGAGGGGAACTGAATACTCTTGTTTATCAAATTGACATGGCATATCTGGTTTTGCCCACAGACCCAGTACTCTCAGCTTTCATCAGAGAAGCCTCTCCTTCTGGAGAACAGTGGTGAATGGAGAGACTCAAGGCTGCTCAGGATGTGGAGAATAAGTGATGGACATATGTTCAGCCCTAAGTATCCCCTCTGAGACTCAGGTTAGAAAGAATGAAAGAGTCAGAAGACAGAGAGAGGGGCCACAGTAAAATGTCATCCTTGGGCAAGACACAGCCATTGCAAAAACCAGCTCAAAGAAGCTATGGATGCCTGTGCTGTATCTGCACAAGAATGTACCCTAAGAGTCAGGCATGGATGGAGAATGGGCTCAGGGGGTCCTACCCTCAGCATTGGGTCATTTGCTATTTATAGATTCAGGGACAGTGGGAACCATTGCCTTTTGAACCACTGATGACCTCACCAAGTTCCAATGGATAGTTCTAATCCAATGGTCACACAGATGGCCTTCTTTAAACTAAATGGGTCATAAAACAACAACAAAAAAAGCCATGAATCTGGGAAAAAGTGACAGAGGGAACAGGAGTAAATAAAGATGGGAAGGAGTTAAGATGAGAAAATAATCAGAATATGTTGTGTACATGTAAGAAATTGCCAAATAGCAAATTAATAAAAATGTAAAGATCCTACAAAAACATGTTAGAATAAAGGGATTAAGAATAATGAGGATATGAGCAGAAAACAAGTGAGATCACACTGCTAGATGGAAATGTATCAATTATTAGATTGATAGAGACCCTAAATGCATAAAATTTAAATATAAATTGTCAGATAACAGATCCTACTATATGCTGTGCTCAGGAAACTCACATTCAGTATACAGGATTAAAAGTCAAATCATGTAGTAGTTATGACATGTAACCACTAATCCAAACAAATCTGGTGGGATCAGTTAATATTGGGCAAAGAAGACTTCACAGCAGCAAAATTTTCCAGAGCTAAAAGGATATTACAGAAGAAAAAAGTATTGATTCATCAGATATAATGGTGTTAATTGGGGACTGGAGAGATGACTCAGCAGTTTAAAACACTGACTGTTCTTGCAGAGGACCTGGGTTCAGTTCCCATCACTCACGTGGTGGCAACAATCATCTGTTCCAGGATATTTAACACTCTTTTCTGACCTTGGAGCACTGCAATGCAAAACATGGACATAATTACGTACATACAAGCAATACACTCATAGATAGAAAATAAAATAAAAATAAATAAAAACATTTTTAATAATGGTGGCTAATTGTGGATATTTCTCAACAACAGAGGTGCAAAATAACTGAAAAACAACTGAAAGAAAAATCAGAGAAGCTGACATTGTTTGCCTTCAATTGTTGTGACAAACCACTTCAACCAATACCAACTTGAGGAGGAAAGGTTTATTTGGCTTACATCTCCCCGGTCACAGTTCATCACTGAGGGAACCCAAGGTAGGAACTCAGGGCAGGAACTTGGAGGCAGGAGCTGAAGCACAGCCCACTGAGGATAGCTGCTTACTGGCTTGCTCCTCTGACGCATGCTCAGCCTGCTTTCTTATACAACGCAGAAAACAACTGCCCGGGGTGGCACAGCCTACAGGGCGCTGTGCCCTTCCACATCACTCACCAAAAAAATTACCCCACAGACATGACCACAAGTCAGTCCCTCAAACCAGGTAGGTCAAATTGATATTAAAGCTATCCAGCACAGAAGCCTAAAATTACAGTTGTGAACTCAGATATTCTTTTCTTGGCAATAAATAAAATAACTGTACAGAAGAACCAGCTAACATATAGACAAATGAACAACAGTTCAACAAATTAGAACTACTTGATGTTTATGCAGTATAACACCAATCAGCAGAATATATATTGCTTGCAAGTAGTGCAAGTGGTTACAGAAAGTCACTAACACCTTAGATCATAAAAAAAAAATCCTTGCACATTAAAGAACTGAAAATATACAAGGCATATTTTCTTGCCAAAATGGAAACACATTAGAAAAATAACAGAATGATAACTGGAAATATCCTACCCCATGACAGTTAACATAATTCTAAATATTATGTGAATAAGTATCAAGAGAATGAGAAAACTGGAACAAAGTAAACAAAATGAAAACATGACATATCAGAATTTATGAGGAACTTGCATTAGGAACTACGAAGTCTCAAGTAAGCAACCTATGCTTCTACCAAATGAAATTCAAAACCAAAGAGCAAAGTAAGAAGACAGAAATAAGAAGCAAAATGACTTAGGAAAGAAATTATCTACAAAACTGATGACCTATAATACTGTAAAAGAGAAAAGAAAGCATGTAAACTGCCAACATCAGAAATGAGAGGTGAATTAGCACTGTAGAACCACAGAAATTTAAAGAAAAGTGGGTGAAGACCATGAATGGACACAAATTTGACAATATAAATGAAATGAACAAAGTCCTTCAAAGCCACAAACTATCAAAACTCACCCAGCAAGAAATAAAAACCCCATGAGTATTATATCTGTTCAAAAATAAAGTAAATTCTTGGATCAGTCTTCATAGAAAGAAAAATCCAAGTCAAGACATGTGATAAATTCAGTCCTACACCTTAAAAAAAATACCAATTCAACTTTTTTAAAAGAACAGAAAAAGAAAAGACACCTCAGGATTTATTTATAAGCTTGTAATAACCTTCATAATGAAGCCAGACAAAAACAATTTTAAAAACTACAGTCAATACCCCCCATGAACATAGAAATAATTTTTTAAAATTAGCAAGCCAAATCCAGCAATGCACAGAAGAAATAATTCATTATAAGTAACTTGTTTATTCCTATAATCTAAGGATGATTTAACATATGAAACTCTATCATATTAAAAAACTAGAGATGAAGAAACATAAACATAAATACATAAAGCACAAAGATAAATATTTATTTAAAATAATAGAAGCAAGCTTCCTCAGTTTGATGAAGGATACCTGAAATCTCACTGCTGACAATAGGATGAAAAGGAGACTAAATGTTTAGGTTAGGAGCAAGGTGAAGGTATTCATCGGTATTCATCAGTACGTTCAATGCTACACTGGAAGCACAACCAATGCAAAAAGTCAAGAAAAGTAAATAAAAGGCATATAAACTGGAGTGGATGAAATTAAGCTCCTTTTCACAGATAACATTTGTGTCTTTGTGAACAAAACAGTGGATCCAGGAAAAGGCCCATGAAAACAGTAAGTGTGGATCAAAGGTCAATTTATCAAAAAAAATTTTTTACATACTATCAGTAAAATTTGAAATATTGCGGCATTCAAGAAGTTCTAAAATGTAAAATTTTAAACACATGTCTAATAATCACATACACCTTCATATGAAAATAATTGCACATTAAAAAATAAGAATGTATTAGTTACTTTTTCTCATTATTGACCAACAGAGCAATTTAAGAGGAGAGAGGTTTATTCTGGGTTATGGTTAGAAGGAATGCACATCACCATTGTGGGGAAGTCAGGCAGCAGTGGGTAAAGGCGTGATGGTAGCAGGAACCGAGCAACACTACATCTGCAGACACTAAACAGGAAATGGAGCCAGCTATAAACCTCAAGGCCCACTCCTAGTAACCTACTTCCTCCAGTGAGTCTGCACCTCTTAGTGACTCTACAACCTTCCCAAACATGGCCATCAGCTGGAGACAAAGGATTCAAATGGGCTCATGGTGGCTACTTCACATGAAGCCACAGCATTCTGCTCCTGGCCCCAGATGCCTTAGCCATCGCATGATGCACAATGTATTTATCCTAATTTCTAAAGTCCTCATTGATCATAACAGTTCCAACGTTGTTCAAACTCCAAAGTGTCTTCTGAGATTCAAGGCAGTCTCTCAAATGTGAACGCCTATAGCATGAATAAAGTTGCATACTCTCAACATACAATGGCACAAAACCAACACTCCCCTTCCAAACTGGGGGGTGGAGGTTATATTAGTACCTCTTATTGCTGTGATAAAACTTTATAAACCAAACCCACTTTTGGAAGTAAGACATTTTTGGTTTACAGTTCCAGAAGTAGAGTCCATAATGGCTAGAGAGGCATGACAGCAGATAGCCAAAGCAGGAAGCTGAAAGATCTCAACTTTATCCACACACAGGAAGAAGTGAGAAGAAACAGGAAATGAGGTGAACTTCTCTAAGTTCACCACCAGTGACATACTTCCTCCACCTCCTGAAGGTTCCATAACCTTCCCCAAAACACAGCTAACAGAGGACCAAGTGTTTAAATATGTGAGCCTAATGGGGACATTTTCCATTCAGAGTACCATAGATGCATAGCAAGGAATCAGATCAAGGAGAGAATGAAACCACTAAGACAAATGCCTAATCTGCAGCTCCATGTCCAGCATCTGGAGCTTGTGAAGGAGTCATCTGTGCTCTACAGGGCTTGGGAAACCTTGCCCCTCCAGGTCTGCTACCTATAGCACACATAGCCTCTCCACTCTGGGCCTACAGTTTTTCTTGGAAGATATCCCATGGTCCTGGCATCCCTAGAATCCTGGACCCCCTATTGAAACCTTAAGCTTCACCTCAATAGCTTCATGCTGTAGCTTCTCGGGACCTTCTTCAGTGTCTCTGATCCTACCACCTATTATCTGGCCTCAGCAACTCTGAAACAGTGGAGTGATACATTAACCTTGTTAACAATCACAGATGCTTTCAAATTTGCCATGTCTGTAACTTTTATCTTTCTGACACTTTCCTCTGTTTCTTGTTCTGTCACTGCAGATCTGAATAAAGAGTAGTAACTATGCCACTGCCTAAATGCTGGGAGATCTTGAAATTTCCTCTGCCAAACAAAATAGTTCATTATTTTAAAATTTGGCCTCAGGCAAGTTTTCAGAACATGGGCACACTCTGCCAGAAAGCAGCCGCTAAGCCTAGCTCCTGATAGAGTCCTTGTTCCCCTCTAAAAAGTCATGCACTGGACCTCCAACATCTGCATTTCTCTCTGCATTGGCCTTCCATGCTACCATCAGAATGGTCTATTAACCTCTGCTTTCTAGCATTCTAGGGCCACTACACATCTGTTAGAATGGATGCAACTGAAATATGGACAATACCAAGTGCTGGCAAAGACAAGAGCAGCTAGAACTCTCAGACATGATTAGTGGATATGCAAAAACAAGTCAATCACTCTAGAAAGCATTTTGACAATTTCTAGTAACATTGAACTGACACTAATTATGGAACGTAGTCATGCTGTGCTAAGTATTTACCCCACCCTAAATGAAAGCATACGTGAGTAAAAGCTGAAGACAGTACACGTTCTGTGTGTTTTAATGGGTAGATGGACAATCTTTGGCACATTCATACAATGGCATACCATTCAGCCATAAGAAAGGAATGTTTCATTGATAAAGGCATCAATAAGGATAAACCTCAAAGACCTTAATGTTGAATAAAAACAGAGCTCAAAACAATGCATCTACATTTTTCCATTGATGTGATATTCTGCAAAGGATCAAAGTCTAGACAGGGATAAAGAACAGACCAGCGTTCCCAAGGATGAACCACTAGGGACAGATGGAACCCAGACATGGATAGTGATGTGAGAACCTATGTAGGTGTTGAAACTCACCAAACGGCAGGTGCACGCACACATAGACACACACACAAAATTTAAACACACATGAAGATGAAGAAGTAAAGTGAACTTCTCAAGTCAGATATGCCAAGACCAGAAGAAACCAGTGTCTTAGCTTCCCTTTTCAGGGAGATTAGTAATCTAGCTTAATCTAGCTTTAAACTAGTCTCAAGATCTATCACTAAAAATAACACTTATTCCTCTTATTTATGAAGCATTTACCTGGTTTCAGGCAGTTTTTTGATATTTTCTGTTATAGTTATACCTGGAATGTTCCACAAAGGCTCGTGTATTGAAGGTTTGGTTCTTGCTGGGGGCCCTGCTGGGAGTGATGGACACATTAGGAGGCGGGGCTTGATTGGCAGAAGCAGGATGCCAGCAGTGTGCGTTTGAGGACATACTTTGCCTTTTCTGTTCTCTCATTTCTCTCTCTTGCTTCCCAGACACCAGGGTGAGCAACTTTGCTTCACCAACTTTCTGCCAGGATGAGCCTCGTCTTAGTCTCAAAGTGATGGAGCATCGCTTTTGACAGAATCGTCTCTGAAGGGACTTCTGTGACTTGTGCTCCTTTTTAAATGAGAAAGTCAAAACAGCTGAAGGGCTGTTCAAGTTCTCCCGGCCAGTTAGCTATAACTTGTAAAACTGTGCAATGAATTTTCCATCTGTGGAATGGATATAATCATATGTGTGATCTACTGAAGGAATGTGAGAATCCTAAGACAAAGATCATTAAAGGAAGCTTGGAAAGACGCTTAGAATTGAATGCAGGCAAATGGAACCCTTTGACCTATGTCCAATGGTAGAGTCACCTGTTATCTCTACCAGCTGATACTTCTGCCTTTGTCTTCACCTCTGTCTTCAAAGGCCCTGCCTTTCTCCATTGGCCCCAGCTATTAGTTTACTTTTTCTTGAATTGTGAGACTTAGGAGAACAAATCTCTCTGTATCTTGTGTCTGTGTATGTATGTGTGTGTGTGTGTGTGTGTGTGTGTGTGTGTGTGTGTGTGTGTGTGTGTGTGTTCAGTAACCAAATACCTACTCTCACTGAATGGTGAAGGTTTATTCTCAATGCAAATTTGGTATTAGCACTATGAGAGTCTGACTCAGCTCAGCTTATCCCAGAGAATTTTAATTCACTATAGCAATCCCAAACAGAGAGAGTTCGGGGACTTCATCCTCCAAATGCCTTCTACGGTATCCCAAGGAGACACTCATTCCTAACTCTTCCTTCCTCAGTCTAGATCAGAAAGTATACCTCAGTGGGAACAGAGGTCATTACTACATGGATATAAGAAGCACATATAATGCAGAGCACGGTGGCACAGGCTTTTGATCCCAGCACTCGGAAGGCAGAGACAGGCGGATCTCTGTGAGATTGAGACCAGCCTGGTCTGCATAGCGAGAACCAGGCCAGCTGGAGCCATAGAGAGACCCTGACTCAAAAGAACAATGAAGCCCATATTGCTAAATGCTTTAAGATTTTTCAGTGATGGAAGATACATTCTACTCCTCATCTTCTAAGAAGACACATTTCTCTTCCTTTCTGTGAGCAGTATGTTCTGTGTGTAGCTCCTGTTACTCTAGATGATGTAATTTGCAGCATGCAGAATTTATAGCTGATGGGTTTTTTATTTCCATATTTGAGAGCTGTGTCATGGCAGCCTAGCTCAAATGGGAAATTTACTGTTGCTTGAATTGTCCTTCCCATCCAAAGGATGCCTTACTCCTTTGGGACAGCTTTCAAGGGATTTTCTCTGCCATTAGTTTCCAAATACTAATTATGATATGCATTACCGTAGACTTCTTTCTATTTATACTATTTGGAATTCACTCACTTTTTTGAATATACTGGCTTCTGATTTTTATCAAATGTTTTCAGTACTTATTTCTTCAAACTCTTCTTCAGTACAGCTTTCTCTCTCTCCTTCCATTCTAGTACTCCAAAGATAATCTTAACAGGTGTTAACTGTTTTGTTGTCACCTAGGTGCATTTTATTTCAGTCTCTACTAGGTCTATTGTTTACACTGAACAGTCCTCAAAGTTACATCTTCTCTACTATTGTGGTGATTTGAATGAAAATGTCTCCCACAGGCTCTAAGTATTTGGACATTTTATTCCCTGTTGGTGGCGATATGTTGGGAGGTCTTAGAAGGTGTGGCCTTGCTGGAGGAAGCACATCACTGGGAACAGGCTTAGAGAGTTCTTAAGCCTTGTTGGATCTCCAGTCATTCCCTGCTTCCTGTGCCTGCTTGAGGATGTGACAGCTTAGCTTCTGCTCCTGGGGGCTAGCCACCTCTGCCGCCATGCCTCCCCGCCATGATGGATTCTTGCCCCTTTGGAACTGTAAGCTAAATAAACTCTTACTTTTACAAGTTTCCTTGGTCAGTGTTTCTATCATAGCAACAGAAAAGTGATTAATACAACTATTAAGTCCATCCAACGAGTTTCTTATTTATTACATTTTAATTTCATAATTTCTACCTTATTCTTTTTATAATCAACTTCTTTCATGAGATTTTCTACCTTTTCATTTGTTTCTGGTGAAGTCATAATTGTGTGTTGAAACACTGGTAAAGATGGCTGCTCTAAAATCTAGCATCTCATTCATCTTGACATGAATAACCCCTGATTGTCCTTTTTTGCTCGTTAGGTTTCCTTATTGAACTGCATGATTTTTTTCTTGTATCCTAGACATCTCTGATATGATACTATGAGGCTGCAGAATCTATTTTAGTGTCTTGTTTTAAGCAAGCATCTCTTTCATTGCGGTAAAGTGCGAGAGCTGGGTAAGTATGTTTGCTCAGCTTCCCACTGTGTCCCTCTGACACCCATCCTTGCCCCGGTGGAGTGGTGACTCACGGCACTTCATTGAAACTGGGTGAGGCAGAAGTTCAGTTTGTCTGGAGCTTGAACTTTCTGGAAAAAGTAGCTTTCCAGCTCTGATCAACTTACTTTGCATAAGTTCAAGTGTAAGATTCCTATGGGGCCAATCTATATCGGGAAGAGGGGACCCGCGGAATGTTCCCACACTGAAGACTGGGGATGGAAGCTTAGCTGCTTGCTGGGCCTTCCTGAGGAAACACAGGAGTGTCATGTTACCTAACTCTGTTTTCTGGCACCATTCATTGTGTTGGTATGAACTAGACATAGTGATGGGAAAACAGGGCCCGAAACTCAAGTGCTGGCAAGCTCTGACTCCCCTTGACTCGTTGGCTTTTCTTGCTGTAATTGGGAGGAGAGTTTCACCTCTCCACTGAATGCTACTGACATCAGAAATTGGGAAAAACGGAAGTGAAACGTTGACTGCCCTCAACTCATGCTTCTTTGTTCAGCTGGGTGTGAATGGAGGTTCAGCTCACCTCTCTGCTTGTTATTTGACCCTATTCAAGAAAGGACCAGTCGGTCCAGGAGAACACATTATGCAGATTTTGGTGGGAACAATTAGGAAATATAGAGTGACTGAGATGCAGATTTGAAACCTATGGAGATGCCACCTAGAGATTAAACAGAATGCAGGCTCGGGTGGCTGTTCTACACAATAAGCAAAATGATTCTGTAACTTTTATGTATCTCACAGAACGATTTAAAGCAGGAATTATTATAGCTCACAGTTTCAGAGGCTTGGTCCCAGGCACTTGCACAGAGCTTCATGGTAGTTAGAGTATCTCATGGAGGCTGTTGATCACTTAGTGGCAAGCAGAAAGCAGAGAGAAAGGCATACAGGTGGGATCCATGGCAACACATAGCACCAAGGGCCTGCCCCCAATGACCTCTTTCCTCCGTGTGAGCAGGAAGATCTACCGTCTACCAATAATTTATTCAAATTTATAATCTGTCAATGAATTACATCCTTTATTCCATTGAACCCTAATGATCTGGTAGGCTCTGTAATCACCTTCACAGACACACCCATAGACATGTGTCACTAATCTCCAAGGCATTTCTTATTCCAATCCAAATGAAGATCAGGACCAATCACTACAATAATCCGTAGGTATACAGACCTAATTCCAAAATGTGGCTCAATTATGAGTCTTTGGATTCAAATATTGCTTCATTTTATTTCATGCAAGTAGAGTATGTGTCTTACAAGTTTACTAGAGAATTTTGAAACGTGATGTTTGTAAAGCAGTTCCAGCAATGCTCAGGCTACTGTGAGCTCTTCCTAAACAGAAGCGATGATGGGTGACTGACTTAGCACAGTTTTTTCTTTAATACAAATCTTAGATTCGGATGACCAATTGCATCCTCATCGTGCACAGTCATACAGCACAACATTCACTGTCCTATATTTGCTTCTCCATGGATTCCTGTATCAAAAACAAGTTCCTGTGGGACTGAGATCATTATTCCTACACAGAATAAAATCTGTGCTCACAATGATGTTCAATGGTTTAATTTCTTCCTTTAGTTTACTAGTTTCTTACTGGCACTGATTAAAAATAGTCTAAGTGGAACCTGGTCTTGAGGACTGAAAGTTATGAGAAATAGACAGCAAAGGAATATTGATACCAGCATCAATATTGTACTTAAGCATTCGCATGAAGGTTTCCAACGTAGTCATAGAAAGAAACACCAGCAGCTTAATGATCCTGTGCATTCCCATATGCAGTAAAACTTGCCTCTGCCAAATTGTCAGAACAAAGCAGAGAGAGGCTCTGAGATAAGTTAACTGAGGACAGCCATGTTGAAAATCTCTTGTTCTAAACTCTACTTGTCAACATCATCGAAAACGATGGCCAAGCGTTCCTCTCTGTCTTACATTATCTCTTTAGACTTTTCCATTCCATGTTTGCTACAGGGATTCGTACATCTAAATGGCATGTTTATTTGTATCAATGGTCGTTCAGATGTCAAGGGACTTCTTTTCCTCTTATATTAGCTCTGATTAGTCTATTTTGCTGAGCATAGCCACTTACTTGGCTTCATTCCTATTCTAGCCCATCATGCTCTTCATTTCCTTAGAGTACTACTTCTCCAGTAAAGGTATTTTGCCTCCAAACGGAAATTTGGCAATGACTGGAGCCATTTCTGTCTGTCACAACCTGGGGCAAGGCTGATAGAGGTGACATCTAAAAGTGGAGACTAGGGATGTAATTCAACATAATACAACATACAAGAGACTCTCCATCCTCAAACAATGAAGGATCTGGTCTGAGATGTCAATTGCATTGAAATTGTGAACACACTTCTCTAGAGGCTAGAAAAGAGGATGTCAATACGACATCCTTTGCAGCTTCTCCTAGTCAACAGGAAATCACAAGTGAGGTCCAAGCAGTCTCAGTTGTAAAGTCATCTTGTAAGAGGGTTTGGTTCCTCCTCAAAGGGTGAGATTCTTGTACTAGTATTCAGTCCCTAGCTTTTCGGCATCAAGTGTTTGACAATTCATCGAGTTTGGATTGAATGTTTCCCTCGTCACATGTGACTGGATTTTTCTCTTTGTCGCCTTGCTCTCAGTAGTGAGCCTTCAGTCTTGTTTATCTGCCCCATAATGAAATTGTTGTAAGCCACTTAATTACTTATAATAAACCTTTTCTGCTCCAGCTAGTCGGTATTATCTGTAATCAAGAGCCCTAAGTAACAGTAATTATTTAAAAGAATCAATCTTCGATAAAATGGACTATGGGATTGATTATAGGACCTGGCTGAGTTTGAGGTCAGAGCAAACGAGCTAACATTAGGAAATGTAGGTCTTACACAGGTTTTTGGATATAAAGAAACTGCTTCTTTACAAGATTATGATACATAAAGAGTAAAAAGATGTGAGGTAATTTGGTGTGATGGATTAACGATGGTCACAAATTGGGGTTGAAGAGATGGTTCAGCAGTTAAGAGGACTGGTTGTTCTTGCAGAAGACCCGGGTTCAATTCACCGCACCCACATGGTGGTTAACAATCATCTGTAACTCCATTTCCAGGGGATCAGATGCCCTCTCCTGACTTCTGCATTGTACTTACATACACATGCAGGTGTTATACATGTAAAATAAAAACAATATATAAAAAATTTTTTTATAAAAAGGTGGTCTCAATTAAACCAAACTGACCTTGAACTCACAGAGATCTGCCTTCCTCTACTTCCAAAGTGCTGGGAATAAAGGTGTGCACCACCATGCCCAGCTAATCTGGCTCTCTTTTATCAGACTCAATGAATAGAAATATAATGAAATTAATCTTGTAAACTTGAAGCTTGGCCCTAAAAAATCTCAAATGTCCACCTTTGACTTTTGGGATCATTTTTTTTTTAGCATCCAACCATCACGGTGTAAAGAGACCCAAGAAACTATGTTCAGAAGATTAGAGAGTAAAACCAAGTTATCCTTAGCTGACAGTCCCATCTGAATATTTAACAAACACCCAGAGGCCACCACAAGTCATTTTTTCAATCTATCTTGACTAGCCTAGCTCCTGTTTCCTTAGAGAATTGCAGTCCTAGCAGTTTCCAATAAATCTAATCAATCTATATATTTGTGTAATAATAATTGTTATTGTTTAATTTGTTACACAGCAATAGATAAGTAAAGCAATCGATTAGTAACTGCACTAGCAAGCTTAATAAATAAAATAATAATAACTTGACAGGATGGTGTACACCTATAACTCTAGCACTCAGGAGGCTAAGGCCGGAGAAGTATGAGCTCAAAGCAATCCGGGCTACAAAACGACATCCTGTCTTAAAAGTAAATCAAATAAGCATGCAAACGGAACGACAAAATCTACGCAAGTTTAATTTCTAAAAATTTTCTATTCAGAGTATAGTCAGAAAATCAGAAAGTTTTCATGACAAATCTAAATGAATAAGATCTCAAGTCTAATCCCGTGGTTTGCTCAGATTCAACACAAGTTGAATGAATAGCCCAACGGGATCACTTGGGTACCAGTTTGAACTGACTGGGAAATAACAGGATGTTGAGAATAAGAATAAGATATTTGGGATAATTTCAATAATCCTGAGGACATCTAGTCTTCCGCATCTGATGACCTATGAGCAGCAGTCCATTTTCCTTATCTGAGATAGTTGACCCTGCACCTTACAGTAACCAGGACACCGCTAAGGTAGTTATCACCACAAGAGTCCAGTTATTTCCTTCCTCAATGCTCTGCTCTTATAGGCTCCAGATAGAGAATCAGAGTCAGAACTCAGCATGCTCTAGGGCATAGCTCTAAAGAAAAAGAAATCACACTGAAAAGGCTGAAGGAGTTTACTAAATTAGGTCAACAAAACTTGGGGAAAATATTTGAGAATATCATAGATCAAAGAGGAAGCATCACAATTTTGAATGAGGCACATTTAGTGCTCTTTTACCAAAGACTGTAATATCACAGAAACAGCTGTGATGGTCAATGGAAATCTTGGCTTGTAAATAGATTTGTTAGGCATGTAATGACTTGGTACAACATAGAAGGAAGACCCCAAAGATACAGGACTTCTATTGCATTTGTTGCTATGACAAATGCCTAAGAGAAGCAATTTAAAAAGAGAAAAGGCTTTTTGGCTCCTGGTTTCAGGGGTTCCAGTCCATGGCTGGCTCCCTTGTTTCTGGGCTCTAGGTGGGGTAGAATCATTGTGGAATGTGGTATGGCAGAATGAAGCTGCTTGTGATCGCCAGGAAGCAGAAAGAGACAGAGACAGAGAGACAGACAGAAAGACAAAGAGTCAGAAACAGACAGACAAGGGGCCATGGTAAGACAGTCCCTTCAAAGACATTCTCCCAGTCAGTTGATAGACTGTGGCACCCACATTCAGAGCAGACCTTCTCCCATTATCTTCCTTGTAAATTCACTCAGGAGTGCCTTTCTAATCTCTGAGTGAGTCATGGAATTGTCTTTCAGTCCAATCAAGTTGAAAATCAAGAGCAACCACCACCGGGATAAGGAATATTTGAGCAAGTTTATTATACTCTGTTGATCCAGCATACTCCCTTTACCAAATCCCCGAAAAATACTCTGATAGAGAAGCAGCAGAAACTTTGAAAGGCATCTTATTCCGTGTACTCTGTAAGCTGGCACAAGGATGCAAGATGCTGTTATTGAAAAGGGCTTTCTGACTTCAGCAAGGAAAGTGTAGCAGAATAATTGGAGGAAGGTAAGGATGACTATTAGTCATAAGCACCATAGTTGGTCTGATACATAGAGATCTTGAGCAATAGCTTATAGATTATGGGGACCTTAAGAAAGCTCACAAGGTCACATACAAACCTGGTTTGTATCATAAACTCTCTACATCTAAAAATAGAAGCTCAAGTTCTGTCAGCATGACAAATCACAGTTCTGATCCAATTCTGAGGCTCCATTTGGCTCACAAAATAAGAATCCTTTGACTAAAAGAGAAACTCAGCTCACTCAAGGAAGGAACTTGCAATTATATGACAAGCTTGTATTGCTAGCCTACTTCCTATTTTTCCCCAAGGAAAATCATGGTCCCTTGTTATTATGACTCTGCACCGGGAAAAAAGAAGATATGCAGACCTTTGTGGCATTATTGGACTGAGTGACTCTGAATTATCACAATTTCTGGAAAATGGTAATTGTGGATCACCTGTTAAATGGGCTGATTACAGAATTTAGGCATGAACCATGCTTCAGTGAATTCAGTGGATATGGAAGTCCAGCTTGGTGGTTTCCCAGTTCTTGAGTTCATAGTAAAAGAAATATTTTCCAAATACCTTAAAATGAGAGGTTAATGGGAGAAATGCCTAAGGAAAGTTCCTTTAGCTGTCTTACACACACACACACACACACACACACACACACACACACACGCACACACACACACTCACAAATTAGCAAACCAGAAACAGTACTAACCCCCATAGAAATGCCATGATTCGTGCTACCACTTAAATTTTAGAAGGTTAACCCTATTGTAGTCTTGCTTCCTTTGACTAATTAAAGTGCTGAAGATGGATCTTAGAGAATTATAGTCAGTATTCTAAGCATACCAGGTGTTGCTTTTAATTATAACTACTATTCCAGATATAGTCTGTATTAGTCAGGGTTCACCAGATAGATTAAAAACAATAGGATATTTAAATGCACAGCATTTAAATTATAAGCTATTAGTCCAAAAAAGAGTAAATATCACTCAACAAACTTCACTCTCCCTTAGAAGAGGAGTTAATGTGTTTAAAGTAGTACTCACATGCTGATTAGCTGCATGATGCTAGATGGATTATGACTCTTATTTTTATGAGGGTATTAAATTTATTTGAAGACATAAATATGCCAAGCTGACAGGGGTGAACGAATTCAGTGTATGTCATCTTGATTGTACTACAGGCCCCATAATCAAGTATTGTTGCTCAGTGTGCCTATGAGGGTCTTTCCAAAAGAGATTAACATTAGACTTGGGGTATGGAGTAAAGCAGATTATCTTCTGAGTGAGGAGGAGGGCCTTATCTAACTGTTGAGAGTCTACACGGAACAAAATGTGAAAGTAAGAAAGATTTCTTATCTGTCTGCTTAAACCGGAATGTCAGTTTCCTCCTGTCCTTCCTGCTCCTGGTTCTTAGGCCTTCAGATCCAGCCTGGAATCCACATCATTTCCCCCCGTTGGCTCACAGGACTTCATGTTACACCACTGATCTTCCTGGGTCTCCAGTCTACAGATACTTCCTAGCCATAATCATTCGATGCCTTGTTGCATAGGATATAAATTCACAGGTGGAATGCAGCATACTACACATAAGCATACATGATTCCCTCCACCTGTGCATATCACATGTGGCTCTTATTGCTTCTACGTCTGGTTTTACAGAGAATGCTGCCTCTGCAAATACTGACACCAGAAAACAGGGAATTCCTAAAAACATAGAAGTGTCATTGCAACCTGGTAATGAATAAGTTTTGGGATACATGATGTTGTCATGAAATAAATTTAAAAGATGATGATGGGGAGGATCAGAAAGGGAAGGAGCTATCTGTTCTCTTGTGGAATACAAGAGTAATTGGGTACATCGTCTTGGAAGAAATATGGGCAGAAAAGGCTTTTTGGTTGGGATCTCAGATGGAAATGAGAAGACCGTTATTGGACAATGGCTAAAAGGCAATCTTCGTTATAAAGTGGCATAAAACCTGGGCACATGTTTGTGTTCTGGCATTTTGTGGAAGGCAGGACTTGAATGAGATGAAATTAAATATTTAGCTGTGGAGATTTCTGAGAAGCAGGAGCCGTTTGGTTCCTCCTGACCATGGAAAGACGCAAGGAGAGAGAAATAAATCAGCGATGGAATTGTTAAGCAAACCAGAACTTAAAGTGAGGACATGCCCAGCTTGCCAATTTTGGAGACAGAAAGGCTGGGCAGTAAAAGGCAGATGAGAACTCCAAGGCAGTGGCTGACTGACGTTTAGTAAGAAAACCAGTGTCATTGTGAACCACGGGCTGCATCAACCATCATGACAGAGAGGGGAAGGAAGACAAGATGATGGAGGAGACATACTGTCCATTTGTCCTAAAGAGAACAGAGAAAGTAGGGTGAATGCCAAAAAGACTGCTGAGCTTAAAACTTAGAGAATCTGACTGTAGATATTTGGCTGTAACTGTGTATTATTCTTCTAGATAAAAATGATTGTAAAGATCTTTCAGCGACTACTGAGACTACTTCTACTACAAGCCCAACATGCATGGGCCTAGCAGACAGGGCTGCCTCAGTCTTAAAGGGCAGGACCAATATCCGTCAGACCCTTGTGGATGAGGCCATCACAAATTCCAACAGGACAGATGATGGTTGCTGGGAGCAATGGAAGGGCCATCCTGAGCCTTGGGGCCACATCCCCTATCCAGCAGAGCCACAGGTATGCCACTCGACCCAGCCAGGTCTCAGGGGGTTATCACTATCCCAGTGGTCTCAGGGATACAGAATTGACCAAAGATTAGTTGGTCTCCCATAAGATATAATAGAATTTGCCTTGCAAAGCTTTAGACTTACTTGAGGCCCATTTTCCCTTTCTTCTTTCCAATTTCTTTTGTTCTCATTGGGAATATATGTCTGCTCCATGGCTGACCAACTTCTTAATTGTAGAAGCACCTTCTTTGGTTTTATGGGCTTATAGTTGGAGAAGAATTTTGCCTGACCATCGATTATACCTCAACTCATCTATATTGAGTTACATACTATTCAGATGAAACCTTGAACTTAAAAGTTAGACTTAGTGCTGAAATAGGATATGATTCTGGGGACTGTTGGGATAAAATGAATGTATTTTTCATGGAGGAAGGATATCAATTTGGAGAGGCCAATGGTAAAGTATTCTAAAGTACAGCTTTGTTTCTCTCCCCCTAAATTCACATGAAATGCAACTCCAAATAGATTGACATTATGATGTAATATTTTGGAAAGTAATTAAGTTTAGATGATATTAGGGGACTGGAGCCCCTAGTAAAATTTGTGTTCTTGTAAGAGAAAAGGGTTTGGACTGCTCTCCACCTCCGAGCCATGAAAGCAAAACTTGCATCCTGAGGAGTGAGAAGGTGACCGCCTGCAAACCAGAAATCAAATTTTCACCAGGCACTCAATCCAAAAGCTACTTGACCTTGGCCTGCTCAGCCTCCAGGATTGTGATAAATAAATGTTTGTTGTGTAAGCCATCAGATCTTTGGTATGTTTGTTATAGTGGGCTAAAGTAAGAACTAGTCTTTTTAGTGGGATGAATCAATACAGACCCTGGCACCTAATGTACAGATATTGATTTATCTAATGCATTTTGTGTTATTGCAATTATCTAAAAACACAAGGAGAAATGATTAAGTAACCTATAAAACTGCCAGTGTAGAAGGATATCCAGAGGAAGAGAAGGGCTCTCCAGCTGCTCCAGCTCAGGTAGTTGACCTTTTCACTCCCTCTGATCCACTGATGTTTGAATGTATTTGATCAGAGTCCTAGGTGAGGATTGAGGCAAGAGAAAGTTGGAAGAATCACAGTTCCAACCCCTAAGGATTAGCAGCAAAGCCATGCTCTCCTCGGAAATTAGATGTTCTTTTAAGAAATGACTTTTTCCCAAAGCACCTGCAAAACAAAGGGTCTTGCAAACTGAGCTGCCATTTGTAAAGTGGGAGTTGTTGGACCTACCAAGCCAGTGTCAAACAAGCCTCGTAGCATTATTACATAAATGAAGTATGTAGAATTGGGCTTGAGAAGAGTCTTTAGACATTACACTATTGGCAAGTCTCCCATTCCTCACTCATAGTCCAGGCACCTTGCTGTGCCAAGGTTGAGCAGGAAGTTAAAGCGTAATGTGTGTCAATGTGAAATGGGTTCTGTAACGTCGCCACCTCACTCCAGGATGGTCTGGAAAGACAACAGACAAAAGAGCGTTCTCCAATGGTAAAATTTTAAGCATTCACTCTCATAATGCAAATTTAAGGAATTCGAGAGAAAAAGAGATTGGAAAATTGGTAACAAGGATGTTTTCATGAAGGGAGAACACCTCTAAGTGGGTTCAGAATATAAAAATACTCGTGTCCCATGAGAATGTTCAGTTAAGGGCCCCCATCAGTAATCAAGGGGCAAGCCATGTCTCTGTGGATGTTCATTGCCTGTTCCAGACACTCCAGTGCATGGGTTTGTGGACAAGGTAGTGATAGTAGCAGAGACAGTCGTGATATTCAGTAAAAAAGTTAGTCCCAGGTATTATCATCTGTGAATGAACCGGAGCCCTCAAACATTATATCATTTTCTGAGGACCAGCCTACTGGCTAGTGACAATGAACTGCATTGGACCCCTTCCTCCATGAAAAAACAGACATCTGCCCTCCCCTTGACATGATTTTCTATTCTTCATGTCTTCTAGTCTTCCTAGGCACAGAATGACTAAATACCTTGTTCCTGATCACAGCATCATATGGCACTTCCTCCTCAGTGAGGAGCAAAAGCAGACAGAGGCTACCCGCTGTTCATGATACTCCTTAATGCTCTGTAAACCTTCTAACCTAGAAGTTACTCGAATTGCAAAATGACAGATTGGTCTACTGGAGTATAAGCTGTTAGAAGCAACATCATGAAAGGCTGGATAATTGTCCCATGTCGTATATGTTTGGAAGAAACAAGAGACCAGTGTTCTGATGCCATTTTGCTCGTTTCCAAATCTTGGAAAAAGGAGGTGTAAAGGGAGAGCTTCGGTCACCATCACTATGAACAATCTAGGCAAGTGTCTGCTTTCTGTTTTCATCATTCCAGAGTTTGCTAGCTGAGGAATATCGACGCACAAGGGAGGAAAGCCTTCTTCCACAAAGGACACAGTTGTTTCACTGAATACAAAATGAAGCGTTCTTTCTGTCCTATGAAAAGAAAAGAGGCCTTTGATCTTTGATCAATGATAAATAGAAGATGTCAGAAACCTAAGCTGGTAATTTCAATGAATCTCCAATACGTAGAACTGAATGATCACCCAATGAACCCAGCAAGCTGGTTTCAATAGAAATAGGAGAAAACCATGAGCTATTTCTCCCAGCACACAGCATCCACACCTGGTTTTCCAGCTCTTCCAGATGTGAAGTGAACGTGGTGTCAGGTGCGGTATCAGAGTGAATTTGTTGTTAGTTGCTAGAACTCTGATCAGTGAGTGGCAAAAGGTAAGCATTAAAGGGGTGCCCTTCTATAGTGCCTCTCTGGGAAACCTTGCCTGCTCCCCTTCTCACTCATCCTCTGCTCATACCTCACCGTTCATTATTACACCATGGTATTTATTGTTCTTGATCATCTCCTCCTTGCTTGTAGAATAGTCTAATCACATCCTCTATAATTTACCTACAGTCTGGTAAGGCCACATTGACTTTGCTTTGGGAAACTCTTCCACTCTCAGTCCAAGAGGTTTGGGCATGTGACCCACACGTGAGCAATGGACTTAGTCTATGGTTTTGGCAAGAGTAATTGGTTCAGTGGGGCTGGAGACATGGCTGAGCGGTTCAGAGTTGCTGCTCTTGCAGAGTTCCTGGTTTAGATTCCCATTATCCATATGGTAGCTAACAACTATTAATAATCAGCCAGATTCCCAAGAACAGGATTGTAGGATCAAAAGATCTGTGTTTCACTTGAAATGAGTAATGCCAGGTTGCTTTCCAAAGAGCTGACATAATTTCCGGCTCCTCCAACAGTGTGAGAGCCTACTCTTATGCTTGGCATGTGACCAGCACTGGGTGCAGATGCACTCCTAATGTTTGCATTGGTATTTAGTTGGAAATGTTTCTGATGAGTATTAAGGTTAAGCATCTTTTGATATGCTTATTGGCCATTTAGAATTTCTTTCTCTAAATAGGTTTTTCATATTCTTTTCTATCACATTATCTTAGTTTAGCATTAATTTGATGAACAAAAGGTAATAAAAATAACAAGATAAATTTTATTTGAGGAAAATGTACAATCTCTATGTCATATGTGCAATAAATTGTTAATATCTGTAATATACTAGGAAGATATTTGTGCTTTCAAACTTTTGCCCTCAGACACTGAAAAGTGGTATTGAGAAGAATGAATATTTGTCACTTTGCTCAGAAATTGTGGCAATTAATATTGCCAATTTTATCAGATTTCAAATCACCTCAGAAATGTGATTCTGGGTATATGAACACTATGAAGTGTTTCCATAAAAGTTTGCCTGAAGATGCAAGACCCTCCCAGAATGTGACTGTCCCCATCCCATTGGGCTGGAGTCTCAGACTGAACCAAAAAGAGAGCTGAGCACCAGTGTTCATTACTCTCTGCTTCCTGATTGTGGATGTCCAGATTCCTCCTGTCGTGCAGTGCCCCATGGTGATGAACCATATCCTCAGACTCTGAGTCAAAAGTGGTTTCCTGATGGGCATTTGATCACAGCAATGAGAAAATGCATAAATGCATAGATATATATCACCCTCAATTACAGACCTTAAAAGAATCACCCCCTATGAAAAACAGGTCAGAAGCACCAGAGAAGATAAAGTATTGTTAATTCTAAGCATAACAGAAAATATGAACTGAAAGATCACGAAGGAAGAGGAAGTCTGCCACTTTAAATGAGTGAGTCAGCACGGCTGCTCTGGCTCCAAGTCAAGGGCAAGAGTGAATCAGCCTGATAAAGGTCACCACCACCACCTTCTTTTTCTATGCTTCCATGCGGTTCACCACTTTTAGCCATGGTGAGGGTGGCTTATCACCCACATCATTCAGAAGTCTGATTTTCACTCATTTGCTCTCCCAAGGCAGGTCTGAAAGAAACAGTGTACAAATGGTTAGAAGACCAGAGATACAGGGAAGAGCATTTACAATGGCTCATGGGGCCCAGCCCACCCCCTGCTACAGCAGCCAAGCCTTGGTCACTGCCAGTCTGTCTTCTATTGTTCAGTTGCCATAACAACATACTTCTCTCTCTTAAATATAATGTTTACCTACTGCTCCACATTCAAGAGAAATGCTTCAATTGGTTTTCTGAATATGTAATAGGTTGGTGATACATAATCAGAGAATATTTGATGCAGCAGAAACATAGAAACCAGTATGGTTGATATCCAACATGTGTGGGCATACTCCTTCTTCCTGAATCCATTGCAGACTCTTAGCTCTTGAGACTGGGCATAACTTCTGAATTCTCTCTCATTAATTGCTTTTTAAAGATGAATCCAAGCTGCTACATGGGATGAATGCACTATGCTGTCAGTACCCAACTTCATGCAGAGATGAAAAAGGTGAAGTTCCAAGGCAAAAATAGATTGTCTAATACAATAGAGGTCAGCAGCAGAGTCCAGGCTGATAAGGCAAGGAGAAGTCTAGAAAAGTAAAGAAATCCAGTTGCCTGAGTACAGCTGAACCACATTAACTGAGACATTCTGCTTGCTATTTTGCATATTGTTAGCTTAGAACAGAACCCAGGGCTTCTGAGACTGTTGCAGTAGAAGTCTCTTGGTCAAGCCCTTTATGGAGAGTGGTACCAGTATGTAAGACAAAGTGCTGAAATCATGGCTCCAGCTGTGGCTGGAGTCTGAGTGATGCTGACTAGGCCCTGAGAACAGTATGGTGAAAGCCACACCCTGGTTCTCCTCACCTCTGAGCTCACATCAGCCACTTCACCGAAGCATCACGTAACCCAGGAACAATGTCAGCAGATAGGGCAGCTGTCACACCTTAGCAGATGATATCTTGGCCATGGGGTTAATATGCATGAGAACCTGTTATCCCCACACAAAGACGATTTTCTACAGAACCACATGCTGAAGCAGTGGGGGGTGCAGATGGTACATAACTTATCATGATCCAATTTACAGTTTTTCAACTTTTGGTGGTGCAAAAGCAATGTACAGTCAATAGAAATCTGAATTTTGGGGTTTTGATCTTTTCCAGGCTTTCATGACACTGGGCAGTGGTAGTGAGTCACAACTTCCAATCAGTATTGGGATCACTCATGAAACAGAAGACATAACACATTGGTGTACTGTGTGGCTAAACTGTGATGTTTTGCAGGGCAATAAACTTTCAACTTCCAGAATATGAGCATCTTACAGCCTGTTTCCTCTACCAAACACAGTCCAAGTCTCCCTTGGCATTCTCCATAACCACCATCACCACACTGATACTCAGCAAGATTATAGTAGAGTTATGAGCTAACCTTGAAGGTGATGGGGACATTAAAGTTATCTAATATGCATGATGCTTCCTCCCCGTTCTATGGAATTTAATCAGCATCTGCCATATGCTCTGGGCTATCAGAGAGAAAGGCTCGAGGATGCAAACCCAACAGCTTGTGTTCAACAGACTTTCATGTAACGTGGCATGGTCCTAGAGGTCCGACAGAAGCCCAAGTCCTGTCCTGGCTCAGCCATTTAATTGTGTCACCTTGGAGAAGTTACTGAAATTCTGAGTCTCAGTTTCTCCAGCTGTAGGATACAATACAGACAATAATGAGATGATAAAGGTAAGCCATTTAACTTGTTCATCACAATGCAAACTCTTCATAAATACTTGTGATTATTAACTATTGCAATTCTAAGACTTGGTTGTGAGTCTAATCTCACTTTCCTAATCCTAACAAATGCTAATTTGCCTTATCTTTCTTAACCTCTCTGCTTTTCTTCTCATTCTTCACACGCTCCCACATGACTCTCCTACCCGGAAGCCTAATTCATATCAGCTCTCAGGAAAAAGCTGTCCCCTTGTCTGTCTACCTGGAGGAATTTTTGGAAGCCGTGCTAAACATCTCCAGGAAGTCCATTCCCGCCATTTAGTAGCCATTTGTCTTGGACTTCTGTTCCACGCCCGTTGTCCCCACATGTTTATGACATAGCTACGCCATGCTTGGCTTCTAATTGAGCTTTTCCTTGCCAAGTGAGGTTGCATTTGAGTCTTGTGTTCCTTGGTTCCTCTGTCTTTCTTGCCTTTCCCGTAACAGTGCAAGGTCAGGATCACGTGCGGCCCCTGCAGAGATGCAGAGTGGCCTTCCTTTGTCAGGGCCTTCCAGCAACATCTCGCCTCCCACCAATCCACTCCTCAATCCGTTTCTTTGTTGTTTATTCGTTTTTCTATATTCTTCTCTTACTGGAGATAAACTCCATTACGTCAAGAACCTTGTCTATCTTAACACAATGCTGTACCCACAAGACATACAACATTGCCTAGCACAAAAGTATTCAATAAATGTTTACTGAGTGAATAAATAGTGTTTCCTTTCCTCCCACTAAGTTCAGAAGCTTGAGGGCAATACCCTCTATAGTAGATATTTCTTCAATAGTCACTTTTACTGTGCCTGAGGCAGTTATTACTCAAGGGTTGAATGCAGCAGCCATCAATTCAATATTACGGCGTATGTTCTTGCGATAACCCCACTGGATAGTAAGCTCCTTTGGGGTAACAGCTGCCCCCTTCTCACTGCTGTGTTTCTTTTAGTACCCAGAAAGCACCATGAAATGCACACATATGACAGGAATTTAGCTATGGCAGATGGAATTCTACAGAATCGCATGGCTGGCTATAGCAATGTTCAAACACAGGCAAGAGGCAACAATAAAACTGCAAACTCACACCCGCTGCTCTGAGGCTTGGCTCCAATCTTAGAAAAGCACTATCTATAGTTGGGCATTTTGTTCTTTTTATATCAAAGGGATGATAAAGAAGCTCTTACTGCTGAGTGGCTTGGGAAGCAGAAAATAAACCACCGTTGGAAACAGAAAGAGCCTTTGAATCTTCCTATTTGATCCGGAGAACTCTGATTAAATGTGTCAGTCTTCACGTCTTCGACAGATCCTCTTTCTAGTCTAATCCCTGTCGTATCTGCCCCAATATACCTTGTCCTACTGGGAAGCTGGGTTGATAACCGGAGATATGCCAGGATTCATATCTAAGAAACATCTCGTCTCTCCTGTGGTTAGGAACTTTCTCCTCATTGACTTATATATTAGAGGAAACAGTGGCCACCATTTACTGAGTGATCACAGACAATAAGAAATGAAGAGCGTCCTTTGTACTGCGTCATGTGCCCCTGCAAACTCTAGGGCTGTGATTAGTAGCAGTATTTTATGTTTGTATCTTCTAAAAAGCCAAAGCTTGGAAAGGTGAGGTCTAAATATGGCTCACAGTTTGCTTTATAATATAGTCGTATGATGCTCTGCTCTATATAAGATGCTACTGTTGGGGGAGGGTGGGTGGCAGCTCTGTACTGATAACTTCTTTTGGACAGGGAAGTATGTTGAGGTAGGGTCTTGCTATATAACCCAGGCTGACCTTGAATTCATGATCTTCCATCCTCAGCTTGCCTAGTAACTGTCAATGCCACCACATTCAGACTGATCATTGCTAATGATTCTGAAACTATCTCACACTAAATGTGTTTGTTTAACAAAGATGAATCCTAGGATACAATGAAGCTGAGGAGCCTGACCAGATCACAAACTCTGAATGCAAGGAGTTCAGCCTAAGCGCAGATTCACCTGCTGGGAGGCCTGTCCTAAATCCCATCGTAATGTTCCCAGCCTTTAGTCCAGCTTCTCAAAGTTCTTCTACTCAAACACCATGAACTCTTTGTTCTCAAAGCTAAGCTACCAAACTATAGCATCCACTGACTCATCCTGGAACATCTCATTTTCCTTTTTCAGTTTCTCCTCCACCACAGACGGTGGATCTTAGACTTTCTTAGATCATTTGTCCTTTTGTCAGAAATGGTTTTTTTTTTTTTTTTTTTTTTTTTGCCTTCTGATAACTCAATTCTTTGGAAAGGATTCCAGGTTACAAAGTTAAGACTCTTCGTCCCACTTTGTAGGCAATTCTTACTGTCAAGTTTCTGAACCAAGAGCTCGATTCTTCCTTCTCAGACAGCAGCTGCATGGTGATCTCAGCTAGAGAGACACTGGAGGCCGGGACCTGTGTGCAAAGCAATGGTTGGTTCTCAGGTTGCAAAGGTGACAAGGCCTCTCCTGTCTTCATTTCATTTTCTGAAATTAAATACTTGGCAGGCTCTTCCTTGAGCTAATTAGCATCCTTTCTTAACATTTTAAGTAACTGCTCATTTAGAGCAATGAATGATTGCTCTGAGATTAGAGTGCAGAAAAGATCTTTCTATTGGGAATAATCTACTTATGCGGCTGTTTGTTTGAAGCAGAGATAAACAGAGATTTTTTTTTTTTCTTTTCCACATGCCAGGGAACAGGGTGATTAATGAAACTACTTCTCACCAAAACATTTTTGACTTTAGGTACAAGCTTATAGTTTCTGAGTTTTCTGGGGATTTAATTTTTCTTTTCTTTAAACCTATAGGAAAAAAAAAAAAGGAAAGTAGTCTGCTCGTGTTCTGGAGGCCATTCAAATCTGTTACATTATGAGCTATTTTTGGTTCCTAAAATGGTCTAGGTAATTTTTCATTGGCTCTCCTGGGAATGCCACTTTGTGCTGTTATTTATAATCTACAGAAATTAATTATGCTGCTAATTAACAGCTTGCAAACACATTATTGCTCAAGGAGCTATTTATTCAGTTATGAAAGCACAACTCCAGTGTTCCCTGTGACTCCTCCTGACAGCTCTTTTACCACTTGCTTTTCTTGCTGAGTCTTTAATGCTTCTAAGGTTCCTTGAAATTTTGCTTAGAAGACTGACAGGATCTCAGAGGCCCCATGAAGTACATGAGCTGCTCCCCTGGGGACGAGAAGAGGGCAGCAAGGTCACACAGCCATCCTAGTGCATGACTAGCCCCTAGGAGTGGCTACAGAAAGTCTTGGGGCTGTGGGTATAGCTCAGTTCACTGACAGCTTGCTTGCTCAGCATACACCGAGTCCTGGGTTCAGTCTCCAGAACTGCATAAGTGAGGTTGGTGGTGGGTGGGATGCCTGTAAGTTAAGCACTCAGGAGGTGGAGGCAGGAGGATCAGAAGATCAAGATCATCCTGGGCTACATAAGACTATCCAAAGAAAAGAAGGAAGGAAGGAAAGAAAGTTGACTTTATGTGAGTACTGTGTCTTGCAATGCCTACCTCAAGCCTTCACTTTTGTATCTCTAAGACTTTTAAAAGCTCCCTGGAGCCGATACTGTTCACAGAGAAGAAGGCAGGCAATGTAAACACACTCCACTGACCCTTTTCTATACCCACATTCTTAACAAACAGCAGTAATGGGCCACAGATTCTTCTTCAAGCTTCTTAAACCTCTTCAACATAGTCTTCTAGGAAGGTGCTGAAAGCTTCTGCTCTCTAGGAAGAAGAAGACCATCCAGGTGGGTAGTTTGATCTTCCCAACTCACAAAACAACTCCCTTTCCTACCAAGACTGTGGAACAGGCCAAAAAGATGGGGGGGGGGGAGGCGTGGATTGTAGATTAAAAAGTAAAGCAAGCAAAGAAACAAAACTTTACCTCTTTCTCCTTTGGCAAAACCACTTAGGACACTCTCTGCCTCTCTGACTTATCCCAAGGGGATAGAAGGTTGAATAAAGGCAAAAACCTAAAGGACAAGTTCCACGTGAAGAGTTATATGAACAGCTCCTACAGGCACAAGGAGTCCATCACGAAATGTGCCAAGAGACTGGGCAGGGTCTAGTCTATCTGCTTTTGGATTCTTATATGCTGTTCAATTGCTGTGGGATATGAGTAAGTTGTTTTCCTTCTCTAGTCCCTGATCTTCTTTGTGTCAAATGGGAGAAGTGAGCTCAGGACCTCTCAGATCCTTCTAACTATGAGAGTTCAATTTCTCAACCCTGCTGCAGACACTGGGTGCACATGGAACCACTAGGTCTCTGTCAACAGTCAAACAATAGTTCTGGGGCTAGGGAAATGACCCAGTAGGCAAAGTGCTTCGCACACAAGCACATGACCCAGAGTTTGGGTCCCCAGGACCCATGTAAAAAGCTGGATGTGGCAGCACATACCTATAATTCTAGCACAAGGAATGCAAGACAGGAGGATCCCTGGGGCTCGCTCACCAGCTAGCACAGCTGAATCAACAAGCTCCTGGTTCAGTGAGAGATCGTGTCTCAAAAGAAAATGATAAAGACATAAATGACACAGACACCCTATGTTGACCTCTGTTCTACACACACAAACACATACACCTATGCATTACATGCATACACACAACCACAATAACAAACATGCTAAGGACTCACTATGCAAGTCCTGTGTTTGGCTAAGAGTAACAAGCTGGGGTTAGAACAAACTCAAGAACATGAGACAGACTGGTAGGAAGCAAGTGCGAAGGCTGCTATGCTGTTCTCTGTTGCTACCACACATCACTCCGTATTTACCCCCAAGGTCGGTGGAGACGAATTCACCTTGTGCCACTGGAGACGTTCATTTTCTGGAGCTGCCTCCTTTCAGCATCCTAGAAGCCTGTCTTCCCCTGTAAGACCCAGCCTGCCTCTTACGCTTTCTAGACCCTCATTACTGTAAGTAAATGAATTCACTTTAACCATCTCTCTTGAAGCTGAGAAAGAAGTCATAGTCACTTCATGAGAAAAGTCCATAACCCCGTCCCACAGTAAGATTTTCATGCTGACTCTACTAGACCAGACATCCTTATGGGATAAGCTATCATCTGATGCTGCACAGAACTCAAATTGCCAGTCCTTAAGTTTCTACCCCTTCCTACTTTGGGGCATCAGCTCTATATTTGCAAGCCAAGTCTTCCCCCAAGTTTAACTCGTTCTCTCAAACTTGGAAGGAGTGATCAGTTATTAAGAGAACGAGGGACACAGCTCAGTCATTGGAGTGCTTGCCCAGCTTGTTGGAAGCCCTGGGTTTGGTGCCAGCACAACATAAACTAGGTGCTGTAACACACAGCTATAATCCCAGGATTTAGGAGGTAGAGGCAGGAAGAACAAGAGTTTAAGGTCATCCTCAGCTGCACAGGCAATTTGAGACCACCTGCGGTATAAGAGGCCTTGTTTTATTTTTTAAAAAGAATATGATTAAAGAAGAGTGACATTTCCATTTTCTAATTGCCACTAATACATTTAACCAATAACAATGTCCGTGATGATGATACTCCTTAGTCACAAAGTTCTTCCCTTCTAGTAATCCTTCCAGAAGCCACAGTCTATCACATGTGAAAGCTAGAACCCCCATCTTACACCTATATTTTTAAATTTTATGTCTGTATGTAGGTGTGGTTATGGGTGTGCGCATGCCAAGGCCTACATGTGGAGGTCAGAGGGCACCTTGAAAGAGTTCTCTCAATCTACCATGTGGGACTTGAGACTCAAACCTAAGTTATCAGGCGTGGTAGCAAATATCTTTACCCACTGAGTCAGCTCACTGACTCTAAAACCCCTATTTTACTGATGACACTCAGAGATATGATATAACAGGTTCCAGGTGGCATAGTCAGGAGGTGATCCACAGAGCCTGATCCTGTGATGTGGCACTGATGATCGCCTACTGACTCTACGCTGTCTCCCTGACATGGCAACACTCAGTGATCCCACTTAGAGCTGGGAAGCCCATGTCAGAGCCATCTGACCGGTATTGATGAACTTTCCCTCTTCAGATCTCTCTCAGAGCACCACATCCCCTGTCCAGGGAGCCATTTGACTGGGCAGGAGGCTAAAAGCAACAAAGGAAAGAATATGATAAGGATTGGATTCTGTTCCTCACTCAATAGTTACCTGATTCCACAACAGCCCCTTAAAGGTCTTGAGCCAGTTTCCTCATCCAGAGCACAGCAACAAGAAACTCTTACTTTGCAGATCAGCGTGGATGGAAATGTTAACCGCAACCTTGCTCACCATGGTCAAGCTGGGAAATTATTCATCAGTAAAAGAAGAAACAAATCAAGGCTCAACTACAAACTCGAATACCAGAGCCAAAAATAGACAAGAGTGAATAAAGCAAGACACGAGTGAGTAGAAGGCGCCATGGCCATGAAGGGCAGATATTACATATTTACTGTGCATATGTCCATCTACCGAAGGAATTGAAAATGCATTTGAGCACGATGTTTAGCAACCTTAGGGTACTGATTTTTCTCTGGGGAACAATAAAAAGTTGAATTCTGAGGGTTTCTGATGAGTGCTACCTACTGACAGCCTTTAGGACTAGTTTGTGTCTAGCACAATTTCAGTAATTTGGGGTTTTTCGTACGAATTCCACCTTAGATATATCCTGGGTGTGCAAAATTTAAGGAGCCTTTGATGATCTCTCTTTTCGGTTATGTTATTAGCCCATACTCTGTGTACTAGCAATGTGTTTTGACAGTATTTCCCTCAAGGCATTCATTCGTTCATTCATTCATTCACTGGTTGTTTAGTGATCTCAAACTCCATGCTGTGTTCAGAAGGGAAGACAGGGATTCACTAATGCTATGCAATGTCATTCATGCCACATTCTTCCAAAGATGTCAAAAGGCCAGCTCAGCTTCACAGGTAGGAAACATGGATTCTACAACTTGCTAGAAGCTGAGCAGTGACTTACCCATCTCGCCCACCGCTCAGAGGTGACTAGTTAAGGAACAACTGCATTCCATACCTTTTTCTTGGGTATTAGCCTGTTTATTACCAAAGTGGTGGCTCGAGGAAGTCCTGTGGGAAATATTATTTCCCTTCATTTATTTTCTCTGTACATGATTTTTCATTTTTATTAACTCCGTGTCGTCCAGAATTAGTTGACCCCAAGTACTCTTTTTGTTCCCAGAATGTCTGGGACTAGCATATGTGCATTCTGTCTGAGAAATGATTGCTCAAAATGAAGTAGATTTTTGTACATTAGAGTTACTTAAAACAGAGTCCAAATGGCAGGTATTTGATGTTCCTTGGAGAAAAAGTTCTCTGCATAAGTCAGAAAAATTAATAAACACAGTGAGACAGCTTGCGAGACACAGCCCAGGCTTGAGGCAGGGAGGGGGGACAAGAGAGATCTGGGCTATTTCACTTGCTCTGGCCTCCCCAGACCTTCCATATTTTACTGTTAACTCCTTTAGCCTAGAGCTTAATTTGTATCTGAAATAAAAATCCACAAGTAAAATGTCATTATCCTGTAGTAGTCCAACCACCTGGACAGTTATTAGAGACAAACTGCTGTGAAGATTATGATTGACCAAAGTAGCCCTCTTGAACACCACCCAGCACCCAGCAGACAGACTGTGATGTTCCACAGCCTCGGCGGCCATGTTACAATTGAGTTACACCAGGGAAACTGTGCTGTGCTGATTTTGTAATTATCATGATCTACTATTATGATCCATCACAGACAGCAGCCACAATAAATCACTATTATTTATACTGCAACAAATCACGAAGAAGTATCATTGAGAATCATAACTCACACTCTCTCTGGTTTGTAATTACCTATATATGACTGTCTAGGTATATCACGCAGGGAGCACAAGAAGGAAGCATTGTAAGCTGCATTGTTTTGAAAATTCAGCTTCTCCAAACAAGTTTTCAAGCTCTGCAAAAGTGGAGAGGCCAAGTTTTGCTTTCTACCCCTCAGTATCTTAGCTCAGATCAAAGCAAAAGCAAAATGAACTTTAAGGTCTGGCTGGAGAAAGGACACTAACTGTACAGCCTCTTAGACTTCCTTTTAGACTTGATCCTGTTATGGTTAAGACATGAAGTATCCTACTTAAGGGCTGGTGTGTTGAAGGCTTTCATGACACTGGATCATCAGTGTCAGTGGATGAATAATCTATGATGAGTCCACAGCTGAATGGGCTACGAGGAGGTGGGGCCTAATTGGAGGAAGTGGGTGACTGGTGGCATGCCTTGGAAGGGGATCCTTTCATAAGTCTTTCTTCCTTTAAATTATTCTGGGGTATCTTGTCCCAGTAACAGAGGAACTGATTAACCGGAACCAATTTCTGTGGAAACCAGCTAAAGAAATGTGTACTGTTCATCCAGAACAAAATAAGGCTCTAGGAAATATAGTTGGAACTGTCCCACAACTGCTGTACTCAGGAAGAGTCAAGCCCCTGTCTCTAGAGTGGGCAAAGGCAAGACAGCCACACCCGCTGAATAGGATTAAAACTCCAGATGAAAGTTGGATTGAATGAGCCTTTTTCAATGATATTTTAGCTATCAAATTCTTAGGGTCAATCCCAATGCGATGCTAACCATATTAGAGGATGAAGTAAAAACATTAATACCAATCTTCTCTTTATTTAAACTGTGGTGCTTTATCAAGGATTTTGCATTGTCTTAATTTTCTGAAATATTACCTTAAGATGCTCTCAATTACTGTGTATGTGTGCGTGCGTGCACTCCCTTACATTTTGCAACCTGAGCAAGTACGTCAGCTTTGCATCAGAACCTGCCCCGCTGTATTTTCTCAACAATTCTACGAGACAGATGCAATTATTTGGTTTTGCTTTGTATGATTTTTAGGGATTTTAGTTACATTTTGTCCTGAGACAGGGTCTCATGTACCCCAGACTCACCTCAGACTTGCTATGTAGCTAAGGATGAGCTTGAACTTTTGACCCTCCAGTCTTGCCTCTGAGTCCTGGGCTTACAGGTGTCTGCCATCACACCCAGTCTATTCAGTGCTGGGGAGTGAACTCAGGGGGTTCAAACATACTAGGCTAGCACCCTATCAGCTGAGCTACATCCCTTAGCCCTTGCTTGTCGTTTTTGAGACAAGACCTCTCTCTGTATTCCAGGCTGACCTCAAATTCATGATCCCTTTGGTTTAGCCCACTGAGTACTGGGGTTACAGGTATATATTACCACCCGTGACTAGATGCTATCATTATCCTCACTTTAAGGATGAAGAAACTGAGGTTCCAGCAGGCTAAGGGTGCCATGCAAATCACGTTCTAGATAGAAGTGAAGTATGCTGAGACAAAGAACAGGCCCTGTTTCCTTTGTCTCCTAACAAGAGATCAATTCTACAAAGGCATAAACCTAGACTCACAATGTACTGCAGTAGAAACAAGTCTTAAGTCCAACCCACTTAATTATTTGCCACGGAGCAGGAAGTCTCAGGAAAGTACTATCAAAGGCTCCATTGCCTTTACAGGGCCTACCAACTCCCCCCCCCCAACGTTATAAAAAATGTGTGCTCAGCAGCTGGGAGTCTGCGGTAGGAGAACTCTCATGAGGTTAACCGTTCTGGAAAGCAAGTTCTGGAAAACAAGGGAGCAAGAAAGAAAGAGGGAGAGAGAGATGAGGGAAGAGCAAAAACACAAAAAAAATGCAAGACAAGGAATCCAGTTGTTACAGGAAGGTAAGACATGGGTCAAAATTAGCATATAAAAGATTCCAGTGGGAGAGAGATTAAAACCCTGCCACATGCTAAGCATATGCCAAAAAACAAGTGTTCTGTACAAGTGACTTCTAAAGGTCCCCAGATGCCAGGAACAGGAACCATTGAGGTATTTTTTATTTTATTTATTCATTTGTTTCTTTGTTTGTTTATTGACCTTTTTCCAGCTCTGGCCCATTTATACTATTGCAAGTGCTTTTCTCCCTTAACACACTACCCCTGTTTCTGTTTCAATCCATATCCTTGTCCATTTCCTATTTGGGGACATAAGAATTTGGAAATACCAGTAGGTGCTCACAGGACCCCAATATCTACCTAAAACACAATTAAGTGAGCAATAGTTCTGATATAGTCGGAAGGAATTCAGCTTCTCCTCTAGGGTCAGTGTCTCTGCAGTCTACCGCAGTCTAAAGGGGTCATCGGAATCAAACTAACTCATCACTTTGCTGTCTATCCGAGGGCCAAGAAAGCAATAAACACGTGAGTGGGCTGAGGGCTTTCTGCATATTGGGATTTTGTGTAGTTACAATGGGGCAATAGGTAAGTCAGAGGTATGCTGAATGCCTTCCTCCGATTCTTTGGGAAGATGATGGAAAACAGGCAGTTGTACACCCAGAGTGTAGACAGTCCCACTCCAAACCTTCCACAAACCCACACCTAGAAGTGGAAATGTGTAAACAAGAAGGGTGATAGGTCTGAGGAAAGTTGGAGGTTTGTAGTATTATGGTGATGCCAGTAAACTGAGAAAGGGTGACTGGGGAGAAAGAAAGAGCCGAAAGGACAAAGAAACTAAAGAGGGGAGAGAGAGATAACAAGAGGAATCCAGAGAGGGTGGGTGGGCCCAAGGTCAAGGTAGTGAGGCCATTGTAGCCTCTCAGATTGCCAACCTCAGGGTCAAAGATGGGATACCTCTGCTGCCCTCTCCTGTCCCCAGCACCATGACTCTGAAGAATACCAGATTGTTAGTTCTAAATTGGGCAGATACTTGGGGAAAGAGCCCCAGACTAGTTAGGTTCAGTTGTATTCTAATTACTCTCACTTGTATCTGAGAGGTCCTATTTCCGGGTTTTTGTCCAAAGTTGGCTTTCTTGATGGATTCACCCCCGACACCCACCTCACCACACACACCACTGGCAGGCTTCTTCTGGTAGGAATTTCATATTCCCTGCCTTTGGCTGACCCAGTCAAGTGCCTGCTTCCATACAAGTGAATCAACCAATACTGTGTATCCTGACCTGTTCAATGCAAAGGGAGAAAGGGGAGCCCAGTTCTGCCCCACCTTCTACCCTATGGAGTGTAAAAGCCCAGACTTTCCTGTGGGGTAGCCAGCACTCCAGCTCTGAACCCTTTTGTGTGCGGTGGGAGTTCTGCTTGTGTCTCAGTAAACCTTGGCTGTGGGCTGTGGCTGCAAACTGCTCATCTTCGAAAGCATTACCTGGCAAAGAAACAGCGAACAGACCCAGTGCTGCATCACCACTTTCAATGAATGATTTGGATTTTTACCATTAGAAATACTTACAAGCATGGAGCTGTCTGACCCTGCCTGTGAGGAGAATGCAGCCAATGTGGTAAAAGCGCAACAGCTGGAATTTCATTAAGTAGAACAGGTACTTTCGTGGACTGGTACATTTAATCCTCACAGGGACCCACAATATGATGACTGGGAATGGAGAGCACTTTAGTGTTTGGGGAAGAGGGCCTGCCTGGGAACCTCATCAGAAATGATGGAAGAGGAAGGTGACCATCATCCTTCCCTCTCTTGTCTCCCACTCAAGCATCCCCAGTAAAGAACAGAGACAGTCCTATGTGACAAATAGTGAGACTTTCTGTTCCCCTACTCAGCTGAGTAAATGTACCTCTCTAAACCAAGAACTGTCCCTGAAATGGAGACATTTATGTTTTGTGAAAATGTCCTTGACATAAACCCAGGTTTTGTGTATATGTGCACACACATGCATGCACACATATGTCCCTTTTATTAAATAGGAATGTCTTCCAGCACCTGAAATTCTCATACACCCACCTTACAGTTTTATCTATTCCTAATATCCAGGTTCTCCCTGAGTGGTCCTTTTAGCTACCTTGCAGATAATTCCAGAGCCTTACCAGCCCCCGAAGTCTCTCCCTCATCCTGAGACTCCCAGCCAACATGGGCACCACATAGTCAAAAATGAGTACAGTTCATGTTCCTGACCATTGATCTGCCATCAATTTTTTCCAAGCCTGAGGCATGCGATTATCTGCAAAGCTGACTTACAAGATAAAATCCCCAGGCCTCCCCCCCACACCCCGTTCTCCAACAAGCAGACATTGATTTTACACAGAATGTGCATGGCTTTGATGGTGTTATTGCAATCAACATGAAAAATACCACCACAGTGTTTATCCGGATGTCTTGGTTGTTTTGCTTCATAGCACAAGTGATTGTTTAAAGAGGCTTGACACTGTTGGAGTCTTTTGTTTTATGGATTTTGCAAAGCATTGCTCTTTGTCTCCTGGGCTGGCAGAGGAGAGAGCTCCTTTTTCAAGGCAGTGGGCAAGTGCTTTTAGAAAATGGGATCCAAGGAAGGTGGAGGCTATTTGGAGTTTCCTGAATTCTCACATTTTTTTTTTAGGAGGCTGGTTCCCAGAGACAGGTTAAACCTAACTGGCCTGGCCTATTCACTTCTCCCCCGTTTCTAGAGTCTGAGAGTCCGCTTGTGGTTCATTGGATTCTACTGTGTCTGGCTCCATGCTGTTTCAAAGTAACCACCCTGCTCTCCTCAATTTTACCTCTATGTCTCTTGTTTTCCTACATCACAGAAAAATGATTGACTCCAAATCCCTAGGAAAAGTCACAAAGGGTGACACCCACATCATTCCTACACCACCATGTTCAAGGCAAAAAAGCGGGAGTCTAGACAGCCCATCTCCTCCTGCCACCCCCATCAGAATGGAACACCATTCTGAATGTTCCATGCGGTTGTTAGTACTGGGTCTGCATTATTTTGGAAAAAAAAGATAAAGGAAAAGATTGAGTGGTTCATTATGAGACAACATATCTGAGATCTGTTGCTAAATTCTCATGGAGGCTATTTCTGGGTGGGCACTGACATGATCTTATATTTGGTAATTCCTATACTTTGTTGAGGAAAATATCCATTCGTTGTAGACTGTTTAGCAACATCTAAACACGTCCTCAGATGTTGCCAAATCTCTGCTGAATCCTGAGAAGTCCTGAAGTAATTGACACTAACAACGCATCCATGTGAGACACAGCATAAGGACAAGCTAATTATCTAACTATCAGAGGAAGGCTCAAACCTAGGGTCAGGTGACATCCTACCTTTCCTGTTCTTCGTTCCCATGGAACCCCTACCAGCCCACCTCGGGGCTCCCACAGGCAGATGATTGCCCACTCTTCTGAGTGCATCTGAAGCTACACATTCTTTTTGACCTTCTGGCTCGAAGTTCGGGGTTCGAATTTATCAATCTATGTTTAGGCCAGCTTTTGATCATCAGTTTCCGAGAGTGACTGGACACTTCTGTGTGACAATCTTCAAGAAAAGCAAGTTGGGGCAAGTAGGTTTGCGATCCAGATCTGACAGATGGGACCGCCGAATAGCTCTCTGTCCCTCCACCGGGGGAACTTTTTAGTTTGATTCTCATTCCATGGCAAACACCACAAAAAGTAGAGGCTGAACCAGATCAGCGGTCTTCTGATTGTAGTGTGGATCTCCAGGTTTTGATAAACATACTGCGTGTCTCAGGACTTATCAGAAGAAACAGAAGATGAAGAGAATTTCGGACTATCCAAAAGATGCTAAATAAATCAGAATTTTCCTCTGACCTACATACTGACCTTCCAGTTTGTTTCCTCTCTACCCAGAAGGCTGCCTTAAAATCATACAGGACTAGAGAAATGATTTAATGGCATGAGTAATTCCTGACCTTCCCCGGGGCCCATGCTTGGCTCCCAGCACCCATGTTGGGCATCTCACTACCTTCTGTAACTCCAGCAATAGAGGATCTGAAGTCCTTTTCTGGCCTCTACAGGCACCTGAGCTCAAGTGATATAGACTCACATAACACACATATTTACATAAATAAATTTAAGAAAAATTAAAAATCAACAACATATGTGTATGTATGTATGTATGTAGCACACATAGGTATGTACATATGTACAGTTGCATAAGCATACATATGTGTATATATTTATAGTAATAGACAAATACAAATACTTGTTCTTATAATAGTTACTGAAGTTTGTTTGGGATTATTTTGCTTTTGTTTTGAGACAGAGTCCCCCTGCAGCTCCATCTGGCTGGAAACTTGCTATGTAGACCAGGCTGGCCTCCATCTGACAGAGATCTGCTGCCTCTGCCTCCCAAATGCTGGAGTTAAAGGCCTGTGTCACCACACCTAGGCTAGTTACTAAAGTTTTAAGCCTAGGCTTTACATCCCCAGTGAGCTCTTCTATTGCCAACATTCTACTAAAAATTTCCAACATCAACAGCCCCTGGAAGGTAAGCTGGGGGAGGTCAAGAATTTGACTCACTCCTTCTGATGACCATATAATCTCCAGATGTCCATGTGGAAAAAGATAAAAATAAGATATGCTTTGGAATGCCTGGGTTCTGAAGCTCTGTAGGAAACAGTAAAAGAAGTTTGGTGTGTTGGGGTTTCCCACCTTTTCTCTTCTTACCGTTGCCTCCTCTCTGCAAGCCCATTGCCTCTTTGCTTGGGACCTGTGGCCTCAGTCTACAGGTACTGCAGACACTGTTTCTTCTTTCCAGCTACTCTGAGCCTCTGAGGACTGGAGCCCTCAGATATGTTTCTAAAGGCCAAGCATCTGACAGAAGACCACCCCATATCATGGCTCTGGAAAGTCTTCCTCAGTCCTTCAGCGCTAGGGCTTAAGGACGTGAGGAACTGCATGCGAGGAACAGAAACAGGTCAAAAGGCAGCTACAAAGACACCGGACTCCTAAAACATGGTATTTGATCACAGGAGGATTTTGCAGTAGGATAGCATATAATCCTAAATTTAAATCCCTCCTGAATTTCAGAGGTTCCAGTATTAAAATCCTTTTAGGATTTTTCAAAGTGTATAATCTGTTCAGTATTTAAAAAAAAAAAAAATTCCGGCCCATTCTTTCTCTAAAAATAAGCCTACTACATATTTAGCTTCCCTTTAAAAAGAGAGGTCTATTTTAATAAATTATTTTTTGTTGTTTATTTGACTCAAGGAGTAAGGATGTCTAGGACATGCAGTGAAATAGTCTTGCTAAAACAAAGTGAAGCTTCTTTCAGCGTTTGCAAATAAACCAGAAGACACATTTATCTTAAAAGGACTAAGGAGACGAGACAAGAAGCTACGTTAAGGAAAAACAACTCGACCCAAACTAGAGACACACAGGAAAACTTTCGTCCAAACCCCACAACAAGACTGCTTGCTTATTATCATATAAATCAGAGGGTGGAGAACACGTGTTCTCTTGGGTCTAGGGGTGGTAGATGGGAGGGAGGAGGAAACAGGGAGAGCAGAGAAATGAAGACCAGGAGGGTGGGAAGGTGTCTCCCGAGAGCTGGGCATCTGAGCCAACCTTACACCCAGGGAAGACCTGGGACCTTCTCAGGGGCTGCCATGAGAAATGTCCCTAAAGACAGTCTAAGGTAGAGCTCTCCTCAGAATGGCCCAGCTTCATGGACAAGTTTTTCCATGTGATTTTCATTTCGTTTTCATCCCCTGTTATAACATAAAATTTCATCAACTGTAAATGTCAGTCCTTCCTTCTATTATTTGCTAATGTCATAAAAATCTGAATTGTTTGCTTTGTTAAAGGGCTTGCTGGGCATTGACTTTTCCTTATTTGTACTTTACTACCCCAAATGTGTGGGGTTTATTTATTTATTTATTTTTAAATAACATCCCTTTTGAAATGGGATTTAAATAACAGAGCAAGGTTTGCCATTATCATAAATGTATAAAGTGCTTTGTGAGTAATAAAATGCATCATGGATTCAGGATAATTCAAACTGAAATGTTATGTTCAGTATCAAGATTAGATTACGTTAATGCAGTTCATTTTAAATGGTTTAAAGGCCATCAGATGCATGTGAAAAGAATCTGTATCATAACTTAGAATAAATAGACTGAGACATTTGTTTATAATGTCAGTGCTAAACAAATCTATTACTACATTTCTGCATGTAGTGTTATATTACCACTGCTATTAAACAAACAGAGCATGAAGATAAATTATAGCTTTAATTATAAACATTACCTTTGCGTATTTATTAATTTAAAATGGAACAATGTTCAATAACCCTAGGTTATTTATATCAGCTAACATTTTAATTAACTTTGTTGTATTTTTGCCACTTGGTAATTGTTGCTACCAGGCACATGTAGTTCCTTGAATAATGGAGGCCATCGAACCTATCCCTGTGCACATTACCCGTTAAATGAGATGGTGACTTTGTAACTCTACCAGCGACAGTCTGCCGCACAAGCTCCCTGAGTGAGGAGTTTAGTTTCCAAAATTACCTTTCATCTAGGGACTCTCCAATAGGGAATGTCTGAATTCCTGGAGACACATCTTTTTAATTAAGAAATAGTATCATTTGAAGAGTCAGAGCTGGAGAATCATAGTTGAGTATGCGACGAGACGCTATGGTCCCTTCTCAATAGGGTCCCATTAAATATAGTCCCTCATTGATGACAGTTCAACATGGCGGTTTTGTTTGTTTGTTGGTTGGTTCATTTGGTTTTGCTTTATGATGGCATAAGTACATATTCATGCAAAGACAATGCTTTGCAGTTCCAAAGCAGTATCAACACTTCCTTTGCTACATAACAGACTTTGTGTAAGATGATTTTGCCCATTTGTGAGCTAAAGAAAATGTTCTGAGTATGCTTAACAGGATAGGCTATGTGTATTTAAATGAGCTCGATATTTCGCACTTATAGTGGCTGTATCATAGCCCCCCTGTAAACTGAGGTGCATCTGTATACATATCAGGGTCTTGAATTTCAATCATAAAACTCAGACAAGAAATGCCTAACACATTTCTGGTTTTTTTTTTTTAATTCACCAACCTGTTTTTCCCCCTTTAAGTTCCTGTTGCATGAGGCTGGTAGGAAATCCCATCTGTCTTTGCTAGAACCATACCACAATTCTGAAAAAAAAAAAAAGGAGGATGCACCCGGCACTCTGCCCAACATGTTTCCTGTTCAGGAGTTCTTTGTTTCCCAATGGTTTCTTAGAGCCTGCTCTCAACCTACTTTCGTGCTATGAGAGGAAGCACGAAAAAGCTATGGAAAAGCTATGCAGTGCCAAGCATCTTCTCCTTGGTACTTCGAGGCATGGCCAATCCCTCTGAGGCTGGCCACCCCAGAGGACGCTGCCTCCAGCCTCACTTGGACCACCCATCTCAGCACACTTCTCTACACAAAGCCCAAGAAGCCTTTTCGCCTTCCCCTTCCTCCCCAAAGCCTCCTCCCTCTTTCCTAGGCCTCCTTTTCCATTTGTCCATTCTGCGATAGACTTTTTTTCTTTTTTCCAGCTATGCTCAAAGACCAAAATATTCAAATATTCAAATATTCGTGTGCTCTCTGCCTTGGGTGGCTGGGAGGATTTAATCTTCACACACTATCTCAAACTCAGAAGAAAAATGTTTGACTCTGAAGGAATTTGGGGAAGAATACTGAAGACAGGCATCTTTCCAAACTTTATCCCTTGTATTTATGGATGATCATACCCTTTAGCATCCCAGAAGTCACTGCTCTATCTGAAGACGTTCTAGATGGTGACCACACTGAGGGGAAGAAACCTCTTTTGCAAGAGTCTGTCCTCCATCTCTAGAAGTGCACACAGCCTGGAACAAGGAAAGTGCAGATACATATGCTGAAAATTCCAAACAAAATAATTCGATTAAAAAATGGACAAAGGTCTTAAATAGACATTTCTCCAAAGAAGATATACAAATTGTTATTAAGCACATGCAAAGATGCTCAACATCAATCATCACTAAGGAAGTGCAGTCTAAAGCACAACGGCCTCACGCCCATCAGGATGGCGACCCCATAAACAACACCCAAGAAGTGATGTGTTGGTGAGGTAGAGAGCTTGGACTCTTGAGAACTGTTGATGATATCTGTAAACCGGTAGGTACAACCAGCCATGAAGGAAAACACCACCACAGTCCTCCAAAATCTTGAAAATAGAATTACCATGGGATTCAGCAATCCCACTTCTGGGTACGATGCCCAAAATAACTGAAAGCAGGGTTTTGGGGAAATACATACTGATGTTCATAGGAGCAGTAATCACAATAGCATGACAGAGGAATAAGTGAAATCAGCATGCAATGACAGTGGAACATTATTTTGTCTTTAAAAGGCAAGGAATTCTGAAACATTCTACCTTAAGGATATTATGCTGTATAGAGTAAGCCTGTCAAAAAGTCAAATGTTATATGATTCCACTTTTATGGTGAATCATAGTAGTGAAATTCACAAAGACAGAAAGTCAAATGGTGGTTGCCAGGGACTGGAGGGAGAGAAGGAAGTGGAAAGTTATTCTTTATGGAATATAGAGTGTTTGTTTTACAAGATGAAAATAGTTCTGGAAATAGATTGTTCCACACTATCAATGAGGTATTTCAGTCTCTTGACTTGTACGTTAGAATATTTGAGACAGTATTTTTATGTGTACTTGACTGCAGTAAATGCATAAATATACATTTTAAGCCATGGTCTCTATGATAGACATCTACCAACTTCACTAGTATCGCTTGTTTCCACTTTCAGAACACGAGAGGGTCAGTCCTAAGGTTCGGGATGTTCTCCTGAGCTCTTCTGGTCCTCTCTATAGTCCTGATGTTGAAGTGGTGTGGGGGGTGGGGATGTTTAAATCTCCATCACAGGACTGTGAAGAAAGCAGAGTGAGAATCCTTTCAGAATACACACACACACACACACACACACACACACACACACACACACACCACATAATACACCTACAGGTAAGTATAAATAAGCTGACTTCCCTATAAATACACATACACAATACTCACACAGGTAAGAATAGATAAGCAGTCTTTCTACCTACTTATTACCTTCCAGCACATTCTTCCATTTTTCAGGCAAATGACAAGCAGACACACAGACACGCATCCCGGTTTCTGCCCCACACCCCTCCTCTTCACTGACCCCCATGCCATCACATCCATCCAAAAGATTTGGATTCTATTCCCACTCTCCTCCCTAATTAATTGGGGGGCCCTTGAGCACCTTCAGAGCTCTAAGAGTCCATTTATATATCTAAGAAATAGGACCATTGAGTCTGTCATCCAGTGTGGTGGATTAAACAAGAAATGTCCCCCACGAATTTGTACTCCACATCATAGAAAGGAATTTGTGCATTGTGCTGGATAGATTTACTTGTCAACTTGACACACCTGGGTTGAGGGAGCCTCAGTTGGGGCACAGCCTCCATTAGATCACCCTGTGGTCATGTCTGTGGGGTGTTTTCTTGATGGTTGAGCAATGTGGGAGGGTCCAGCCCACTATGGGCGGTGCCATCCCTAGACAGTTGGTTCTATATTATATAAGAAAGCAGGCTGAGCATGGGCCAAGAGAACAAGCCAGGAAGTATCATTGCTCCATGGCCTGTGCTCCAGCTCCTGCCTCCAGGTTCCCGCTCTGAGTTCCAGAAGATGTGAGGTAAATTAAACCCTTTCTTCCCCAAGTTGGTTTTGGTCAGAGTGTTTTGTCATACCAATTGAAAGCAAACTAAAACATGCATGTTCTTTGTAAACAGCTCAGTTCATACACACTGTTAATGGTTTACTTCTTCTGAGTTAACTTCCCAAGGTGATACCTGGAGGAATTCAAGATTGATACCACCAGACACCAGTCAAACTCATCATCCTTGGGGAGTCCAAACCCAGCTATCTAGAGGGATAGTGATAAAGGAAAAGTGCAGAAGACCATAGAGAGACACTATCACAATCAGTCTCAGAGACATTGCTGACCACTTGACTCAGGGAACAAGACTGAGCTCCTGGATCACTGGCTGCCTTAGCTGTCTCCTCTCTTCCTCCATATAACCTGTTGGCATTAGACAAGGTGTCAGACGGTTTTCAAGGGTGTGAGTTTGCTGCCTTCTCAGATCTCCAGGTCTCTCAATAAAGCACAACTTAAAGAATTCAGTTCCTATCTCCGCTCACTGGCATTTGTCGGGACAGGAACCATAAGCTCCAGTGGCAGCTCCAGCAGTGGGTGCATCTGTTTCTGTGTGGCGTCAGCTCCCATGGAGAGCTCCAGCTCCAGTACTTCTACCAGATCTCATCCTGTCTCTGCCTCAGGAATGCAGGTGTTTTCTATTGTCACTCCTCTCAAATTGCCCAAACATCCTCTCTGGTTTTGTAGCTTTCCCAAACCCTCTCTACCAAGTTACCCTTACTGACTACTTTTAGGCCACCTAGCATGGGTTTCTAAGTGAAACTTCATGTCAACTTCCCATTGTCCAGAGAGGAAGGAAGAGTTGAGAATATAAATTTAGAAGTCTCCACCATGAGCTAAATGGAAGAAAAAGAGTCTTGGAAGAAAATGTAAAGCCTCCCCCCGCCCCCAAGGCAGGAAAATAAACAAAAACCTCCATTCAGGATTCTTCCTCCTCCTCCTTTTCCTCCTCCTCCTTCTTCTTCATCTTCGAACAGACATATTTTAATTAGTTCATTTGAAAAATATTTTAGGAGATGTGATGGTTAGGCTTGTCACCTTTGACAGGATTTTAAATCACCTAAGAGACATACCTCTGGGCACATCTGAGAAGGTGTTTCTAGAGAGGTTTAACCCAGGTGGGAAGATCTGTTTTGAATGTAGGTGGCACATTCCAGAGAGTCCTGGGCCACCAGAAAAGTAGAGGTGGAGCTTTCCTCTCTCCCTGCTTCCTGACTGCAGCCGCCTCATGTTCTGTCTGCCATGCCTGTCATGATAGGCTGCATCCCAAACCGAGCCAAAATAAACCCTTCCTTCAACAACTTGGGTTCCTCAGTTATTTTGTTACAATAATGACAAAAGTAACCATTAAAGGAGCCAAAGAAATGCACAGCAGAGTAGAAGGCAAAAATCTGAAACTGTCCTTCAAAGCTCTTCCCGGGAACATGGCTGTCTGCCAGAATCCAGGACACTTACAACCTCTCGGAAATGCCGAGTTGTGGGACATCAGGCAGAGAGAACATTCTACTCAGTGGACGGCCGGGCTGTGTTTGTAATCTTCACAGCTCGGCAGCTTAATCAAGTCAGTCCTGCTACCTTAGCTATCATTTAATTGCCTGTGGTTTATATCTTGCTCATTCGGTACTGATGTGATTGAAAATTTAATGATTGAGGCACTTAAGTATGAAAAAAATGAAGACAAATATTAACACACATTGCATGAGAAATTCCGACTAAATAGAGTAATTTTACATTTCGTTAGATTCTCTTTTTTTCCCCATCAAACTACCGAATAAAACTTAGGCTTGCCCACTCGCGGAGAATTCTTGCACTCTGTAGATGGACTGTGCCTTTTTTTCTCTCCCATTGATAAATCTACATAGCAGCACTTACAGCATCATCTAACTAAGTGTGCCTCATTAACCTATATTTATCTGTGCTGAGTACCTAGTGATCACTGATGTTTTTAGAATTGATTCCCTCCAGGTGGGTCTCAAAGAGCCCTAGATTGAGAAGACTTTAATGGATCTGTTGACATTTCCAAAGGATTTTAAATTCTAATCCCTCTTCCCTGACCACTAGTTCCCATCCAATTTTTTTTTGCTCCTACGGGAGTTTCAAATCACTTTATCTTTGCCCTTAAGCAGAAGCTGTGACCTAACAGGGACCTTTGACCTCCCTTGAGCTTCTGCAGCCCATCAATGTGGTGTGGTGGTCTCAATGACAGATGACACTTAACTGCAGTGAGGAAGTGAGTCAAAATTAATTGTGCTTTCAGGAGCTGTGCAGTGTGGCCACTGAGGGATAAGGAGCAGACCACAGAAGCAGAGCCCACGGTGTTTGTACTGCCCCAGTGTCCTGGGGTTCCCTGAGGTCAGGGGCCTCTTGATGCTCCTTATCTGGCTCAAAAATCACTGACTGACTGACCTACTGACTGACTGAATGAATGAATGAAGTCTAAGCATCGCTAAGCACACTCAGTGACTGAGTGGGAACACTTGAACAGCTCTCAGATCTGAAGGCTTAAACATCACCATTCGTGTTTCTTGCCTTCTCTTTAGAGGCAAACCCAGCATCAAATCAGCATTTGGAATGACAGAAATCTGCGCTGCAGAGACTCAAGTTTTCTCAGACTCCGTTTCCTCATCCGTGGCGTGGAGACCAGTGGCGGTGACATGCTGGGTTGTTGCGAGGTTTAATGTGGCATCACTGGAGTTAAGCACTCAGAGGAGTCAAAGCTCAGTCTGTGTTAACCACAGTGACCAATATCAGGGCACATAGCTAGGTTTAGTTTACATATTTTGTTTAAACATGAATTCTTTCCCCACAGATAAAATCTTGTTGGAGATGTCATAACATAACAGAGATCAAAGCAGCCCTAGCAGCACTGTGGGAGCAAGTAAAGTTCTAGGGTCTCCTTTGTCCCCTTCCTGTCTCCTGACATGGCTTCAGGAAAAAAATAGTGTTGGGGCTAGAGTGGTGGCTCACTGGTTAAGAGCAATGATTGCCCTTGCAGAGGACCCATGTTCGATTCCCAGAATCCACATAGCAGTTGCCAACCGTCTACAACTTCAGTTCCAGGGGATCTGACAACCTCTGCTGACCTCCTCTGGCATTACACGACACGGGTGCACTGACATACATGCAGGCAATACACTAATACACATAAAATAAAAATAATATTTTTTAAAACCTAAGTCTCTGGAGAAAAATTTAACACTGTGCTTGCCTGGATTTCTCCTCTCCTTCAAGACAATACTGATGTTCAGAGAGGGGACCTGCAGCAAAAGGTCACACAGCAAGCTTTTGATCCAAGTTTCCTGGATCTTTCTTTCCATGTCTATTGCCTCTAGAATCGCAGGACTGGAAGGACCCTGTACATGACAAGCCTAACCTTCTTCTGTATAACGTCCCTTGTTGACATTGGATAAGCTCACTTGAATTTATTCATGATTGGGAATTGTAATGATAGAAAATTCTGCCCCGAATTATTTTAGTATATTATACCAAATGAAGTACTTGCATATATATATTGAGGCCTCTTGTTTAGCAATGAGGAAGCATCTAGGTTCAATTTGATGACAAGTTGTTCTCTGATTTTATACTTTTGAAAATAAACCAAAATGAATCACACCCAAGTATTCATAAATAGACAAGTAGGTAGGCAAAATGTGGTAAACACGAACAATAGGATATTACTCAGCCTTTAAAAACCAAGGAAATGTTGATATATGCTACAATTTGGAAGAATTTTGGGGTTATTTTGCCAAGTGAAATAACCCAGTCTCCACAGGACATGCCATCCAGTTCTAATATATAACGTACCAAGAACAGTCACACCTCCAGACACAGAAGATGTAGTATAAGTTACCAGGAGACTTGGGAAGGGATGGGATGTCATTTTTTTAATGGGTACGGGGTTTCATTTTGGAAAGTTGGAAAAGTTCTGAAGATGGATAGTAGTAACAGTTTTACTACAATAAAAATGTACTTAATTGAACTGAATTATAGTTAAGATCGGAATAGACAGTAAACTTCACGTTCTGTATATTTTACTATGATAGAAAGCGCATACCAAGGCTCCTTCCCAAACCCTGTCTCTGCACTACACAGTGGGGAAAAACAAGTGTCCATCTGCCGGAAAATACCTACACTCCTCCTTTTGTCTTTCATTACATCCATCTTTCCTTTGGTTAAAATCAGGATCTCACTGTGTAGACCAGTTGACCTTGAATACATGATCCTCCTGCCCCACCCTCCTAAGATAGGATTATGGATATTACTTCTGTACCTCATCTTATTTTTGTTTCTAATAAATATGCTTTCATGAGTTGAATTTATGACTCAAAGTTTTCTAAAGATCTGAATATGTATCCCTCAATTATATGAACACAGGAGAACAGCCAAGTGAGACCTGTCTCTTTTAAAAATATATTTGTTTTGTGTTTTAAAATTTATGTGTATGTGTGCATGCTCTGTGTGTGCAAGTGTCCATGGAAGCCAGAAAAGGGTGTCGGATCCCCTGGAGCTGTTGTTACAGGTGGTTATGTACTGCCCAATGTGGGTTGTGGGAATGCTGGTCCTGAGAGAATAGCATGTGCTCTTAATCAGCGAGCCATCTCTCCAGCCTATGAGACTCATTTCTGAAGAGGACATGGGTGTGGAGCACTCTGGTTTGCTATGGTGGAGAAACAGTTCACACTTCTTAGAAAACTTTTTCAAATGTAAACATCAAATAGCAAAAGGAATTTTCAAAATGGCCTTATTTAATTCAGAAATTAAAAGTACGCAGAATTAGCCAGCTGCCAATGATACCAAAAAGAATTGTGTTCTTGAGCAAATTACCCAGATTCTCTGAATGGGAATATTGTCACAATTGAAAATGAGGACTATTACCCACCTCCTATGATTGTTTATAAAATTAAGTGAGATGTAAGACAGCTGTTATAATTCCTAGTACAATACTAAGCACTCAATACATCTTCCTTCTTTTCTTTTCCTTCAGTCAAACTCCATATACATAATAACCACTCTATGAATATGTATGGAGAAAAAGAAGACTGACTATTAAATACATTTACCCTTAACTTCTATTTCTTAATAGAATCTAATTACTTGCCATCCATTTTTTTTTTCTACAAAAGATTTGGATTCAACACATACTTTTTGAGCAGCTGTTAATGTTCCAGCTACACTGTACTAATCAAATTCACATGTGTCTTTCAAGAAAGCGACAGTGGGAGATTTGAGGTGCAGCCTCAGAAGACCTTGAATGCTTCCTTCAGTATTCTGTTCAACACAGTCCTGTCTGCAGTTGAGAACTCAGAATCCATTGACTAATAACGACCAGGTGGAGTGCTTCTAATCCAAGCTTAGAAGGGCCAAAGGAGTGGAGGGACGAGGGGGTGATCTGTGTAGTAACAGTGTTTCATGAAAACACACATAGTAAGCACATTTCATAGTTTGACTCACCACTTGTCCCCAGTTGGTGGCACTATTTTGGAAGGCAGTAGAAACTTTAGTAGGTGGCACCCAATTGGGAGAATTGGGTCACTGGGGTTCTGTCCTTGGGAGTTATAACCTGCACACAGCCTTCCCCACCTCATGGTGAGCAGCTTCCCTCCATCCCCAGCCCTAGGCTCCTCCCACTACAATGTTCTGCTCCAATGTTGTCCCAAAAAGGATGGCATCAACCAGTCGTGAATCGAACCCATGACCGACCAGAATAAATCTTTCTTTCCTTAAACAGTTTTTCTCAGGTATTTGTCACAGTACTAGAGAACTGACTAACACAATATGGCAATGTCTAGAGACTGGGATATGTCCTGTTAATTAAGAATGATATGGTATCTGCTGTCACAGAGTTTGACTCTTACACAGGAGAGCTTGAAACTTGCCTACAGGATGAAACAAGCTACTCCAGATAGTGGTGATGTTATAAAGGAAGCAAAACAGGTTTGTGATGAAAGGTACCTGAGCATGGGAGAACCACTCTACATAGTTCAAGTAACACTTCTTTAAGGTGCATTCCAAGCAGAGGGTCAGAGGAAGTCAACTGTTTGGAGAGTTCAGAGACAGCGTGATTCTGGCAGTGAAAAACAGACCATAAGGGGACTCGAGAGATGACTTGTTTAGTCCATACTGTATGTAGATCTTGGAGGAGTGTCTGCCATATGGCAGACACTCAGTAAATCTCAGTGATGACAGAGCACTCCTCAGTCTGTGGGTTTCTAGAAGTGTGTCAGTACACACCAGACTAAGACATGTTAAAATACACTCTATTTTATTTCCCCAAGCTACCAGTCTAATAATCATATTTTAAAGAGAGGGAACAAAATGAAATCAGCTCTGCATAGCTTGTTAGCACTTGGATCACTGCAATTCTTTACTTAATGCTAACAAACTCTTTAATAACCTGTTTTTCTTTCGTTGATTTTCTTAAATTGCACAAGCAATGCATGCCGACTGAAAGAAATTCTAATAACACAACAGAATTTTTCAAGACATTTAACGGAGCTGGAGGCTGGAGGGATGCTTCAGAGCTTAAGAGCACTAGATGCCTTTGCAGAGGACTGGGACTCAGTTCCCAGTACTTACATGGTACATGGTGGTTTACAACCATCCATAACTCTAGGTCTAGGGACTGCAACGTCCTCTTCTGACCTCTACAGACAACGCACAACATGGGTGCACTTAAACACAAACATTCATATAATCACACATGAAATCAAAAGAAATAAATGCTTAAAAATTAGACATTTTTCTCACTCCCCAGATGTGGCCTCTGCTAAAGCAGGATGAATATCTCTCTTTTATTTGTGCATCTGCATATGAATATGTAGGGATATATTATATAGTCTAATACACATGTAGTTTTAAGGCAAAAATAGGATATGTGTATGTATGTTCACTTGTCACATGGCAGGCATCATTCTATGTGCAAAGAGATCGATGTGCTTTAACTATAAGAACCAACAGAATTCTGTTGTGTTTCTTAATTGATTCATTCAAAGTGTGCAAAGACAGAAAATCTGAGGCTTTATGTAAGTGAGTGTAGTAGGATTCTGACCACTGTAGTGGCCTCGCGGTACACACATGGGGCTTATGAGCACACTCTCTTTAATGTGTATTTGAAATTTCTGTGAAAGTTAAATTTGTTTTCTGTGTGTGCGTGCCTGGATGTGGGGTTATGGGAATGCGTATGCCATGGTGCAGGTGTGGAGGGCAGAGGACGCTCTCCAGTGCCAGTCCTTACCTTGCAACTTGTTTGGGACAAGCTATCTTGATGCTCACTGCTGCATGCTCAGACTAGCTGGCTTGCAAACTTCAGGGGATGCTCCTGTCTTGGCCTCCCCACCTGACTCAGAAGCACTAGGATTATAGACTTGGGGTACCATTTTCAGCTTTACATGAGTTGCAGTGATCTAAACTCGGCTTCTGATCCATCTCCACAGCCCCAACAATTAAACTTACAAAGAAACATTTACCAAACCTCCTACTTACAGGTTAACTACTGAACAACTTCCCTGAGATCATAAATAAAATGAAGATACCTAGTGTTCCCACTTATATTTAATATCGTTATGTAGGTCCAAGCCAAGACAATAAGAGGTACAAGGACAAGAAAGGAAGAAAGTTATGATTCATACATGACATAGTTTCATATAGTGAAAAGTTAAAAGTATCTATAAAATGGTTCAATTAATTACTGACGAGTGAAAACCTGGGATACACAAAATCCATAAAGCCCCACTGGATTACCATCCATCAGTCGCAAAGACAAAAAAATTAATTTTCAAAAATTCATTGACGATATCAAACACAAGGAAAATGTAATGGAAGATAAGACTTCTGTGATGAAAACTATTTCATATTGAAAGGAATGAGAGATAATCTAAAAGCAATTTCTCAATAAGCACTTTTATGCCCTAGACCCTACAGCTACCAAGGCCGAGAAGGCAGGAACACATAGAAATAGACATAATCTCTGCACTCTGGAGCTTGCAGTGAAGGGGAATAACTGATATTCCTTATATAACATGCAAGTAGATAGAATGCTGTAAAACACAGAAAGGATTATATGGAAGATATACAGTGTTAGAACTGTGAGAACCAAATTTTGCCTAGTCAAAGAACCTGAGAAGACATCTTGAGCTAAACTCTGAAAACAAATAAACAAAACTCAGCTGAATAAACGAGAAAAGACATTCCAAACAGAAGAGCACACATAGAGACTTTGTACAAAACAAATAGCAACTACTGATTTTTAAAACAGTATTTCATTGAATTTTTGAGAATTTCATACAATGGATTTTGATCAGATTTAAGTACCTATCCGTAACCCCTCCCCATCTACACCCCTGCCTGATTTCATGTCTTCTATTTTTTTTCTTTAAGGCCTATTGAGTCTAATTTGTATCCAAAATGCTCTTTGGTGTGGATGCATCCCCTGGAGCTTGGTCTGTCTACCCAGGCAGGGTCACACCTTTGAAGAAAACACTCAGCAGCTCTCAGTTGCCAATAATTCCTCAGCTTCTTAACCACCTTCCCCTCAAGACAAGTATGAATTTTAATAGAATCAACCATTCTTGGTATTGGTTATTGCTTAGGTTGTATGGTAGATTGTCTACCAAAGAGATAGCAAAAATTCATTTCTCTTAGGCAATCCATAGGCTTACATGGGCTTCATGAAGTCTACACACACTACATGAAGCATATGTGGACTACAGGAGTTCTGCATGGTCTATATAAATCTTATACGCCCATGCTAAGTCAAGCAACTTGCTTTGGCCCCTTGGGCAACAACAACTGTTGCTACGAGCCGAGACAGAAAATACCATACACTGGAGAATCTCTCTTCCCTCCTGATGCACCTTTTAAGCAGACTCGGGCTGGCCCAATAGAGAAGAGACTGCACACAGAAAGGAGCTGGCTCAGCTAGAGTTCCCTCTAGAGCATCCAGTTCTCTAACCATGAGATATATGAGGAAGACTCTCCTAGACCCTGCAGCTGTAAGCCAAAATGCTCACTGGTTTCAGACATGAAAGAGCCACACAGCTCAGCCAACTCTCTCAGACTTGAAGAGCCACCTACCAACTCATAGAATCAGGGGCTAACTAAAGTACTACATTTTGAAGTCATTCTTGAGCAAGAAAACGTAACTCAAGAATGTTGACTACAGCTTTCGGGTCTCACCAAGAGTGCTTCCAGAAATGACTGTGCGTTCCTGCCAGAGAGCAAGCTTCTTGCAATTGACACAATTAGGGTTAAGGTGAACTAGAAAGCTGCACAGAGGACCCTGAGACTCAGCTACATTAAACTGAAATACCAAACTTAGAGATGTGGAAGCACTCTTTGGAATTAATAGCCAGGTCTTCCAATTTTGATTCAACTACCACTACAACCATTACAGCCTCTACCCTGCTACAGAGAAAAAGAAGCATATTCACAATATTATTCAAATAAAGCAAAGAAGTTCAAATTCAGTTTGTTTTTTTGTACTTCATGCCCTTTAATCTTGTCGTCAATAAACTGGAACTAAACTGGCTTTTTTTAAAAAAAAAGAGTTCCAACAAGAAAGACCATTGAGAGCAGAGCAGGCTCTGGCTTTGGTATAGAAATGCCAGACTGCTCTCAAGAGAGAAGACTAATGGATGACATTTCCTGACCCCACTGGTCCACAGATCATGAGGGTTAAGCAGAGAATATCTACTCTCTTCACCAGGGGATGGTAAAGCTTATTTTTTTTCTGCCCACTTTAGGGAATTACAAAACTGTTATTTTCCTGGAATTTAGCAGGAGAGTTGGGCACACAATATGAATTTCAGAAAAATATTTTTGCCATTAATTATGTCATAAGCAAAAGAGTAAAATAAACTGTTTATTATCACATATAAAATGCTTTTGATCAGTCAACTGAAAAACTAATTTCATTTTCTCATTACCCTGCCTCGGGCATCTTTTAACGTCAATTTTTATTATAGCAAAAGCAAGAAAATTAAAATGATCAGTTATGGTGCAGAGAGAAACATTTGCTACAGAATTTTTAAAAGTAAAAATAATAAAGTACCGAACCTTGTTATCATTCATAATAATCACAACTTATCTGCTGAGGGAGGAATTCTGCTCCAGGATTCCAGATTGCCGTCCCTAATATAACCCCATGCAATTCATAGAATTGGTCAGTACTTCCAGACATACCAGGTGTCCTGTTGTTAGATTTTTATCTCAACAGAATCCAAATCCCACTGATGTATCAGGAATGGGACTCTGTGCTTGCCAAAGGAAACTAGAGAAGAAAGCTATGCAGTGGGGCAGGGAAAAGATGAACTTGACCTCAAACTTCTAATCCAGTCATTTATTCTAAGGATAAAGAAATGATTTCAAAATAAGAAGTCAGGTGACAGCCTCCAAAATACGACTCTGCCCTTACACTCTGTGATCCTGGGTATTGTGGTAATTACATTTTCATTGTTAACTTGATTGGATTTAGAACTACCATGGACACATACCACTGGGTGTGCTAATAAAGAGTTTTCCAGAAAGGTTTACCTGAAGAGGGAAGACCCGCCCTGATTGTGAGCAGCTTCAACCCATGGACATGAGTCTCTGACTGAATCAAAAGGAAAAAGTGAACTAAGCACCATCATTCATCTGTTTCTGATTCCTGAATGAGGGAGAATGTGACTAGATGCTTAATGCTCCTGACACCATGCCTTCTCCACCGTGACACCCTCAAACTGTGAGCCAAAACAAGCCCTTCCTTCCTTAAGTTGTTTTTTGTCAAATATTTTGTCACAGCAATGAGAAAAGTAACTAATGCAGGAACTATTTTCCGACTGAATATCCTGGCCTACCACAGTGTTTTAAAGAATCGACAAGGCTATTGATGCAAAAAGTCACTTTCCAACTTAGCAATCAAAGGCTATTTGACACTGGTCATAAAGAGCACAGAATGGCTTGGCTGGAGTATGCGTATCTGGGGGGTCAGTTGCTTTTTGATGAGAATCACTGATATTGAAGAGATAAGCTGCCTTTTGGCTATAAGAAGAATCTTTATATAGCACTAGTTCTGGTTACCTGTCAAACAAGATGTGCCCACTGGTGCAATAGTGGCGAGATTCCATATGGGGGTAACCAAGCTCTCTTGATTGGATTTGAAGTCTTCCCACAAGAGGGAACCCATGCCTGGTTCAACAACATGTTCAAGATCTATGGCTAGTGAAGTCATAGGCCCAAGAGGAGAACCTTTTGACGTTTTGTTAAGTGGTCATGTTTTCAAGCATAAATATTTCTCTTCATATTCATGGATTTGTGCTGCTTTCAGCCTCAGTCAGTGGATCTTCCTATTGCACTGGGTAGGAGTTCATGCACAGACTTGTAACTGTTCAGAGTGCTCAGAGCAAGCAACTGTGAGTGCTCAGCCACATGGGACATGGGACATCTATATCAAGGCTCAAGGAACACCACAGAAGAGGGGGTGGAAAGAATGTAAGAGCTAGAGGATTGGGAGGAGAGATCTCAGGACTTGCCGTGGCTGTTGCACATGTGAACTCAGCAACTGTGGTTACTTACGTATAATAAGCCAGTTAAATACTCCAGCACGGAGTTGGGAGGGGCTCCTGAGTCTCCACCCCTACCTAAGGTGTTATTGGCAATTGATGGCTGCTGAGAGGGTCACTTTTCTTTGGGGGTGGCTGCTAGTAGGTTGCCCATGCCTCAGTGGACAACACCACACCTCTGTGCATTTGGAGCAGCATTAATTGAACACAGTGAGTAATAAGATAGCATTTAAAAGAGGACTTGGAATTAGGAGGCAAATGTGTTATGGGAGACCCAGGAGAAACTGGAGGAAGGAGTGGTGGATATGATCAAATACACTATATATATATATATATATATATATATGTATGGAAATTTCAAAAGAATACTTTATGTAAAAGAGGAGGAAGATACTCTGGTGACAGAGATGATGTGAACAGGAGCAAGAGAGCTTTGGCAATTGAATGATGACAAAGTCTTTGGCCCTTTGTCTCTGTGAATGATTTATACACCCAGTGACTTCATAAGTCTCGGGTGAATGTCTGGATGGGAAGACTGTTGTGGGTCCCCTGATAGCTCTGAACCACTCCTCACACAGAGTGTAGCATGACATAGTCACACTTTATGAAACAGGTGATGAGTAAAGGCTTGCGGAGGCAGTAAAGCTAGAGAAATGGAGAAGACTTACTCTTGAGGACAAATACTTCCACACCGCAATCCTGAAGACGCTCTAGTAAGAGTTTCCTAACCATGACCTCTGGGACTGGTAAGAAAAGACAAAACTTTGCTGAGGATAAGCTCTCCATTCACTTTGGCCACAGGCTGGAACAATACAGAAAAGCTGTATGAGATTCTATGATGAGAACTGAACAAGCCAGTTTTGAAAGCATAAGATATTGTGAGGATGTATGCTCTAGACACCTTTATTTGCCATGCGAGAGACAAACAAGTCTTAATAGTATCTGGTCCAAAGGATAAGTCGATGTACCTGGAGTCAAAACTCAGCAAATAGGAAATGCTGCATTTGCAGGATAGATGATGGGGGAGGATCTTGTTAGAGGTCCTTTCCTTTGGTGTAAAAAGCACATCCTAATATAAACAGGCTGAGTCCTGATAACAGTGTCCAGTATGTGATTTTTGCTTTCTGTGTCTCTGAGGAATCCATGTTGTCTCCCACCCTGTCATGCTCTTTAAGGAAGGACTTCCTGGGGCATCATTAGATCTGAATGTTGACAAGCCAGCTCGGTCCCACTTTCTCTCTGCTTTACTTTCCTTAGCACTGGCTCTGTTCTTAGCTATGTTCTCCTGTGTGTAAGGAGAACGGTTACCACCAACTCCAGTTTGGTATCCTTCTATAGTCAAAAGAAAGAACCTTCTAACAATTTACATACAAGCTCTAGAACAGAATCTCTTTGGTCTTGGATGGCTTGTCTTAGGTCAGGTGCCCACTAGAGCTAGTTACTTATGCAGGACAATATTATACAGTTGGTCCTTTGTACCAACATGTTAAATCTCTATGGACTCAACCAACTGTAAGTAGAAAGGTTTTGTTTTGTTGTTGTTGTTATTGTATCTGAGATGTACATGGACAGATTCCTTGTCAGTGTTACTTAAATAATAAGACGTTTATCTTATATTAGGTAACATAAGAAACACAGAGCTGACTTAAAGTATATGGGAGGACATGCATAGATTCTGTGCAAATACTGTACCGTGTTACAAAAGGATTTGAGCATCCACACATGCTTATGGTGTTATTCACTGGGGAATTCAGAAACCATTCTCCCAAAGATACAGAGGGATGTCTGTATTCTGAATGGCCAGGTTTAAGTCATGACATTTTCTGGGGCTTGAGCAGAGCCACTATGTCCAGATTCATAGTGCCTAAAAACTGTGAGAAGGAAGGTGGGGAGAATATGGTGTCCTTATTGGAAAGAGAGGGTCCAAAGGAAAAAAAAATAAGTTTGGCAGATGATTCTGAAAGCAACAGCAATTATGTTTAATGTTTTCCAAGCTTTCATCAGGGCTGGCTTAGGAGTACGGAGGAGATCTGAGAGAAGCCCAGGCTTCTCACGCCCGTGGAATTCAGCAGGTATACACAGGTACTGGCTGATCACAGGAGAAGCTTTGCTTTCCTCTAGCCAAAATCACCCAGCCTGATGAAAAGGATGATTAATCTGCCTGCCTCTCAATAACCCCCCAGCCCATTCGGTAGCCATCTGTAAGCCTCATTCCACAAGGGAGCGAATTAAAGAGACATGTATTTGTTTTTCTGGAAAATATTATGATTTTTCAAGTAAACAGTAGAAACTTTATAAAACCATAAGATTTATTGAAACTGCCAAATTGTTTGGACTTGATCACACCAGTTTGCACTGATTTCAGTGTGTGCTCTCATCTCTCCCTGTTTCATTAATATAAACAACAGTTTATATTTATTTATACAAAACTACAATGTCACTTTATGTTTACACATATTTCATTAGATCCCACTCAATTTGCATGTGGGGTAAATGTTCACAGTAGTGACTCACTCTACTGTGAACACTCCCAATTTGCCAGTGGGGTCACTTGCAACCTAAAGGCAAGAGATTTCCAGAAATCCTGTATGAGCCCGACCCATAGAATTTGAGCCCAACTCTTCTACTTGAAGAATGTGCTAGTTCCAGTGTTTGAGGTTGCTCTTTGACTCAACTTACACTTGTAACACTGATCACACTAGATTCATTCTTCATCACTCTGGTGCTGGGAAGAAAGAATAAAGACATTTGCTAGGGCTGGAGAAATGGCACTGGCTGTTCTTGCAGAGGATCCAGGTTCACACATGGCAGCTAACAACCATCCCTAACCATGGTTCCAGGGAAGCTAATGCCTTCTTCTGACCTCCTCAGGCATTGCATGGCACAGGTGTACTTACATACATGCAGGCAAAACATTCCTACACATAAAATAAAAAATACATAAATCAAAAAAAAATCTTCATGTCTAGTTGTACACACTAAGAAAACTTAAGAAACAAGTTGACAAACATTTAGGTGAACAGATGAATGGAAAGATATACAGAGAGACAGATAAAAAAGCCTAAGTCTGAATAAATGGAAAGGTGACTCTACACAGTCTATCTAAAACGTGTGCAGAGGAAGACTGGGAAACAGCTTCAGTGAGAAGATGGAACTTGAAAAAGTTCCTCTTTAAAGCCTTCCTTGACACATCAAGCCTGCTATAGGACATTAAGTCACTTCATGCTCAGGGTTCTCTCCAAGAATGGGTCAAGATGCAGGTCACCTTAAGGCCTTCTAAACACTTTGATCCATTTGTGAAAGATTAGATACCATTATTTAGCAATTAATTAATGATGTCCTGGAACACCTCTCAAATTTAGAAAGGCACAGACTTGTCCTGTTTTTATTGGCTCATCTGCCCAACCCTCATCACGCCCCAAAAAACTTTATATCCACAGGAAAAGCTAAGTATCATAAGATTGGTATTGAAATACATCTAATCTATTAATGAGCCCTAAGTACCTGTCTGCTTGATCCATGAGGTACTGAGAAAAAAGAGAGGGACCGAGCAGTAGCCTCGCTGAACAGAAAGCTACCCTCTGTCCTCAGGGTTTAGAATATCTGTGACAGTGCTGGGTGACCTCTACCCTAGTGATGGCTGCCTCATGGGCATTTACTTATCTATCCATGGACAAATACTCCAAGATGGTGTTCACCAAGGAGAAGAGGGAGATGCACCAGGACAGAAACTAGCACACGAGGAAAAGTAATGGAGTCTCTGTTTTCTTAGCTCATGCTTCTGCCCCATTAAATACCTCCAGGTGGAATTGTACAATCCTTGCTGAAACTGCCTTCCTAAATTATTTCTCTTCTGAGCAGTGACTCTAGCCAGCCTTGTTGGATACATCTGTTATAACACATCACAGCCTCCCATAATTACTCTGTTATTTAATTCTACACATTCTGATTAGCTGTGTCTGTTCCAGGAAAGCACTAAGAATGTGGTAAGTGCCCTTCATTCAAAAAGAGTTCTTCAGCACAGTACGAAGTGAAATTAAAGTAATTATTAAGTCATAGAAACTGAATGCGCCTCCGTGATAGGCAGAAGGGCTGGCAGACAGCTAGCACACCACAGTAGGAAATATTCAAAGCTGCTTTCAGAAGTAAGTCCTGGTGTCTGCCCTTGGTAATGAAATGTACCAAGTAAAGAGGCAGGAAAGCAGAATGGAGGACCACTTTAAGATGTAAAAGGAGTCCTTTCCCAAACACTGATGAGGCTAGAGAGGCAGCCTTGGTGGCGAAGGGATGCATGGGATAACACGGCTGGGCAAGCCTGTCTTCTTAGCTGTTCTCTTTAGCTCTCATGAATATGCTGTATGCCAGAAGCTTTTAGTATAGAAGAGACAATTAAATTCAAGCTTTTCACCATTGTATCTCTTGCACCAGAGTGAGCAATAGGGCATAGTGCAATAGACTGAAATTAGATTGTAGCAGAACATGTGTACTGACCTTTCCCGGAGCACATCTATTTACTTTCTAATGCAGTTCAACTTGCTCCTGATGTACTCGGAGCAGGAGTAAAGGTTAAGAAGCATGTGCATCTTAATTCATCTGGATTTCACTCCGCTCTGGTCTTCTGCTTACTACATAAACTACAAAACGTACAAAGCTGTAATGCACATTGCAGGCAATGAAACCGAGAAGGCAGCATTATTAGGAAGAGAGCTTGACACAGGCCCATCAGCCCTTTACTGGGGTGCATCTTGAAGTGTGGTTTTTTGGCATCAGTGTCAGTATTACCTAGGATCTGGTTAGAAATGCAAATGTTGAAGTTCTATGCCAAATGGACTGAGTTGTGAACTATGTTTTATCAAGCTCTTTTGGCACACACGAATGTGTGATGGCTGGGTGAGGGCCCTCAAATACTTTTGATGAGGATCCAGTGTGAAAACTATTGATGCAGTTTGTGATTTCCCAAAATGTGAATTCAGCAGGTACCCAGGTGACATACATGTGTCACTTTGCATGGCTGTCGGAATGTAACTTTAAATGACACTGTGATGCAAATTGAACTAAGATTAGATTTGTTTCCTATCCTTCTTGTTATCCTACTGGACTCACAGTTTCTCAAACACCTTCCTGGTACTCATTAATCTCCCTCTTCAAAAATATATAATGGTATCATTCTCACAATCTGTAGCACTCAACAATATCAAGACAGAATATGATAAATGTAATTAAATTTTTATTTGGGTTACGCTTATAGGTTGCTTTTTATTTATGTTGCGTGCCACCAGTTTTCATTATATGATAGTGATATAAATTCTTCTTTTAATTAATTTTTTCTCAGAGAAGACTAAACCAATTTAGAAAGAAATATTCAATAAATCACTCAATAATAGTTTACAGATGGCTCTTGGGAACTCACTCATAGGCTAGGATTCGGTCAGTGCACATTGCGCTTAATTTCCAGGACCAGCTCAGCCTTCTTCTTCAAGTCTTGACCTTCAGAAAGATGACCTAAATCATGAGACATTTGTCAACAGTAAAGAGAAATTCCATTATGGTTACTACACAATTTACTAACATAGAAGAGTGATTCATACATTTTGGAACAATTTCTCATCACAACATTTGAAATCAGAAAGGGTTCTGAATTACCCAGATAATTAAAATGTCAAAAATAGTCCATTCTTCAAAATTCAAGGTAATTGAATTTGGGTTGGTTTTGAAAAGGGAAGTAGGTTTTCTAACTTTTAGAAAAGCAATCAGATTTTCCAATATAACGTTTGAAAAGGGGCAAAAAAATAGAAAGAAGAAAAATATCACACCATTCGCAGATCTGTCTTTTAAAGGGACCAGCGTTACTGTCAAGACTGCAGTCTATTGCTTTTCAAAGCTTTTTCCATGTAATTTCACTTTGTAATACATACACACACACACACACACACACACACACACACACATATATACACACATAGTTATGTGCCTTTTAGAATGAGTGCATAATTTCTTATTTTATAGTCCAATTATGATTTTACTGTACAGATAATATGTACAAATGAATTACTTTAAGAATTTGTATGTCTATATATTTTCAATACAAAAGTATATCTCTTAAGTTTAGTTTTAGTTTTCTCTTAGTTTTATGTCTTTAGTTTATCTCTTAGTTTTAGTTGTGAATAACAGAAAAGTCAAATCAAATGAAGATATGCCTCACTTCACATAACAGAAAGCCCAAAGTAAGAGAAGACTTCAGGACTGGCCAGGTAATAATGTATTAGTTTCTTACATCTTCCTGGTATGAACACTGACCTCAGATCTGGCAGTAAAAGAGTTCAACAGCTCTACGTATCAAGGCTAACAGTCCATAGAAGAACAACGGTCTCTTCATGTAAAACTGTCTTAGAAAACAGGAAACTTTAGAGACATTCTTCCACAGATTTCCCCTTGCATCTCCTGAGACAGACTGAGATAGACCCCACCGCAGGTCAGGGGTCAGGGCTGAGCCTGGCATGGCAGGTTCCCTGGAGGAAGGTGTGCTGGTGAATCAATTCCTTTTCCCTTCAAAGAGGAAACAGACAAGGAGGTATACTTACATGGAAAAATGTTTAAAGACATTTAACTTCTCTCACTGGTTCTTCGTCTAACCTTGAGCATAAGCCCACTCTTGCTTTTATCACCCCAGAAATCTAGACTACTCTCTTAGTCGAGACCTACCCACTGCATCCTGTATTCTGTACTCAAATGAGTTCAGTTTTTCACTCTATTTTGATAGAGCTGTCTCCACTCCCAACTTGCCCTTGCATTTCTGGGACCTCCCATCTAATTGGCTGTCCCCTCCCCCATCTACTTGGAATTCTATGAGCAGCCTTCTTCCCTGGTAAGTCTGATCCTCCCCTCTGCCTTTCCACTCTCCTCCCGCCTGAGCAACTCCATTCTCCCCCAACCGTATATCCTGTTCTTCTAGCCTTGGGCAGAGACCTGATCTTGCTCTTAGCACCCCAGATCTCTAGACTAGTCTTTTAGCCTAGACCCACCCACTGTGTCACTGGTTCCCCATACTCAGACCAGCTCAAATTTTCAGTCTACTTTCTTAGAGCGGTCACAGGTTATTCCCACCCCCAACTTTCCTCTGCCTGCCCTAGACCAACCTTTTACCCTAGCTGTCCCCTCCCACAACCTGCCTTGGATTTCTGTGGGCAGCCTTCTTCCCTGGTAAGTCTGATCCTGCCCACTGCCTTTCCACTACTAACCCCATATCATAACAACTCCATTGCCCTTGCTCCACATCCTAGTCTTCTAGTCTTAAGCCCTGGGCACAGGCTCACTTTTGCCCTTAGCCCAGAGGTGTGTCTTGACTCTGAGGTCACCTGAAGCTGCATTTGGATCCAGGCAGGAACCTCCATGGCTGTGTCCATTGAGCCAGAGTGAAATTCCATGTCAATTTACCCTACAGATGCAAATTTAAAATGACAGGAATCAATAAACATCTTTCAATAATAACTTTAAATATCAATGGACTGCACTACCCAGTCAAAAGACACAGGCTGGTTAAATGGATGAAGAAACAAAATCCATCCTTTTGTTGTCTGCAAGAAATCCATCTCACCTTCTAGGACAAGCACTACCTTAAAGTGAAAGGATGGAAAAAAATATTCCGAGCAAATGGCACTAAGAAACAAGAAGGAGTTGCCATTCTAATATCTGACAAAATAGACTTCAAACTAAAACTAATCAGAAGGGATAAAGAGAGTCACTTCATTCTGAACAAAGGAACAATTAACCAAAAAGATATTACAATCAAGAACATATACACACCAAACTCTGGTGCAACCAATTTCATAAAATCAGTACAACAGAACTTTAAAACACAGATTAATCCAAACTCACCAATAGTTGGGAACTTCAATACCCCATTGTCTCCCTTAGACAGGTCAACCAGACAGAGAATAAACAGAAAGACATCTGAATTAAACAGTGCCATACATCAAATGGACCTAACAGGTATCTATTGAACATTCCACTCAAGCATCAAAGAATACACATTCTATTCAGCACCCCAAGAAATTTTCTCCAAAACTGACCACATATTGGGGCACAAAACAAACCTCAAAAAATATGAATAAAATTTTAAATAATTTCATGTATCAGACCACAATGAAATAAAGCTTAAAATCAAAATCAGAAGAAGCCTAGTAACTTGATGCAGGCATAGACACTAAACAACACATTCATGAATAATGAATGGGTCAAAGGAGAAATTAAGAAAGAAATAAAAGTATTGCTGGAATTCAACAAAAAGGATAACACATGTCAACAAAACCTCTGGGGTACTTTAAAAGCAGTCCTAAGAGGAACATTTATAATTCTAAGTGCTTACATTAAAAAATCAGAAGGAGCAGAAATAAATGATTTCTTATTGCACCTCAAGAATCTTGAAAGCCAACAACAAATAAAACCAAAACACAGCAGACAGAAGAAATAGCAAAAATCACAGCAGAAATGAGTTAAATAGAATCAAAGGAAACAATACAAAGAATCAATGAATCCAAGAGCTGGTTCTTTGAAAAGATAACCAAGATAGACAGACCCTTAACCCAGTCAACCAGAATAAAGAAAGAGCAACTTCAAATCAACAAAATCAGAAATGAAAGGAGAAAGGAGAAAGGAGAAAGACCCAGAACATTATAAGGTAATACTTTAAAAACCTATATGCCATTATATTTGAAAAGCTTAAGGAAATGTATATCAAAAATCATAGGAATCACCAAAACTAAACCAAGAAGAGAGCAATAGCTTAAACAGACCCATAACATATAAGGAATTGAAAAGGCAATACAAAACTTCCCAACCAAAAAGAAACCAGGCCAAGATGGATTCACAGCAGAATTCTACCAGACAGTCAAAGAAAATCTCTATCCAATACTACTTAAATTATTCAAAAAGACAGAAATGGAGAGAATTCCAAAATTCCTTCTATGAAGTCAAATCATTCTAATACCAAATCAGGTAAAGATACACTAAAAAGAAAAACTATAGACTCATGTCCTTGATAAACATAGACAGAAATCCTCAACAAAATACTTGCAAACTGCACACAGACACATATGAAAAAGATCATCCACCATGATTAAATGAACTTTATCCCATAGATGCAGGGGCGGTTCAATATACATAAGTCAATAAATGTCAGAAAGCACATAAATGGACTCAAAGACAAAAAGCACATAGTCATCTCAATAGATGCAGAAAAGACCTTTGACAAAATTCAACATACATGTATGTTAAAAGTCCTAGAGAGCATTGGACTGCAGGGAACATGCCTCAACATAATTAAAGCTATATACAGAAAGCCCACAACTAACCTCATTGTAAATGGAGAAAACCTGGAAGCATTCCCATTAAGATCAGGAACCATACAAAGCTGTCCATTGTCTCCGCTCCTTTTTAATATAGTGCTTGACACTCTTGCTAGAGCAATAAGACCAAAGAAGGAAGTACAGGGAAAACCTCCCATTCCCAATAGCCTCGAAAAAATCTTGGAATAAACCTGACCAAAGACATTAAAGATGTCTGTAATGAAAATTCTGGATCTTTAAAGAAAGCATGATGAGGACACCAGAAGACTGGAGGACCTCCCACGCTCACAGATTGGAAGAATTAATACTGTGAAAATGATCATCCTATCAAAAGCAATATAGAGATTCAACACAATCTGAATCAAGATCCCAATGACATTCTTTAAAAAATTAGGGAAAAAAATCCTAAAATTCATATGGAAGCACAAATGAGCCCGGATAGCCAGCACAACCACAAGCACAAAGAGCAATGAAGAAATGATTACTATAGCAGATTTCAAACTATATTCCAGAGCTATAGTCATAAAAACAGCATGGTGCTGGCACAAAATAGACCCGTAGACTAATAGAAAAGAATTGAAGACTCAAACATAAGTACATACAGTTTTAACCACCTGATATTTGACAAAGGGGCCAAGAACACTCACTGGAGGAAAGACAGCATCTTCAGCAAATGGTGCTGCAAAACTGGATCTCCACCTGTAGAAGAATGAAACTAGACCCTTATTCCCCCACTTATATAAAAGTCAACTCCAAATGGATCAAAGACCTCAATGTGAAACCTGAAACTCTGAAACACTTAGAAGAAAACATTGGCGGTAACTTACCAGATAAGAAAGGACTTTCTAAATCAGACAGCAGTTGCTTAATAATTAAGGTCAATAATCAACAAGTATTATCTCATTAAACTAAAAATCTTCTGTACAGCAAAAGAAACAACCAAGAAAGTTAAGAAAGTTAAGAGAAAACCCACAAAGTAGAAGAAAATGTTCACCAGTGACACATCTGACAGTGGTTTAACATCCAGGCTACATAAAGAACTCAAAAACCAACGAATCAAGAAAATAAGGGACCCAATTAAAAGACGGGCCAAGGGTCTGAGCAGAAAGTTCTCAAGAGAAGAAATAAAGATGGCTGAGAAACATCTTTAAAAATGTTCAGCGTCATTAATAACTAGGGAAATGGAAATTAAAACCAATTTAAGGTTACATCTTACCCAAGTCAGACTAGCTCTGATCAAGGGAATAAATGATACCAAATGCTGGAGAGGATGTGGGGAAAGAGGAACACTCATTCACGACCAGTGGGATTGTAAACTCATGAAACCCCTATGGAAAGCAGTGTGGAGAACTCTTTGAAAACTAAAAATGAATGTACCATTTGACCCAGTTGTACTGTTCCTTAGCATAAACCCAAAGGACTCATCCTACTGCAGAGATACTTGTACATCCATGTTTGTGGCTGCTCTTTTCACAATAGCTAAGAAGTGGAAGCAACCTAAGTGTCCCACAACTGTTGAGTAGTTAATGAAAATGTGGTACATTTCCACAATGGAGTTCGACTCAGCAGTAAAGAAAGATGAACTAGAAACTACTATACTAAGTGAAGTAACACAGAATCAAAAAGCAAATGACGTATGTTCTCTCTCCTATGTGGATCCTGGCGCTAAACCCTTATATGTGAGAATGTATCCTGACGTAGCTGCAGGAACCACGAAAATGGAAATGGTGCTAAAGTAAAGAAAGGAACCTGAAAGAGAAGAATAATAGGAGACAGGTGTTACTAAGGGAGAGATGGATAAAAAGGGAGTGTTTAAATGGGAGCGGGGAAGAGGGTTCTACAAGTCACTACAGGGATAAAGGAAAATAAGGGGCTCGAGAGAGGTGTGGCCTCAGGAGACTGGTATTATCAATGGAGAAATGGGGAAAATGGGACACTTTAAATGGGGAAGGCATGGAGGGAAGGAGAGAGAGAGAAAGAAAGAGAGAGAGAGAGAGAGAGAGAGAGAGAGAGAGATGTGTAGCTAGTTTAAAACACCAGAGGGAATCATATTAGTCTAAGAATCTAATGACAAATTCCACATATATCTCTCCATGAGGCCATGTGCATAACTGGAGGCTACATAACAAGAACCAGTGCCAGACAGGGGAAACCTCCCTTTGAGTTGTGGGCCACGGTGATCCAAGAGACTCCCAATCATACACAGGCTATTGCCACAGTCCTTGATTGCTTCCCAGAACTTGAAGATAAGACCCTATCGTTGAAGATAGGACATACCTCAGAGAACGGATTTAGAACTGTAACTAACCTGGAAGCCACTTCCCCTGAAGGCTAGCTCTCATAGCTCTGGAGAGCACTATGCAAGTAGCCAAGGAAGAACATTAATCAATGGCCCACCACCAGCTTCATGACCAAATAACCACATCAATGACTGGCACAACATTCGACACTGGTGTAGTAGTGTCACTTTTATCTTGGGCACAATCAACAGATACCTAATTGGTCTTATAGTCCACTCAATGGGAGGAGACGCATGTATAGCACTGTAATCATAGCCAAATGCACATGGCCAAAGAGGTCACAGATCTTAGAGAAATCCCCAAAGCTGTCACATCCCTAGACTAATGTAACTTCTTAGTAAATACAAAATATGTATCCTTATATTGACAGCCAAGTATCCCAGTCATCACTCATCAAAGAAGCTTCTTTTGCACCACACAGAGACTACTACAGAGTATCACAGTTGACCAACAGACATTGTCTGTGAATTGCCCATGCCTAAGTAGCACATCTACAATGCAGCCTCTAGACCCAAGGCTCACGTACAATAGAACAAGGGGTAAAGAAAACACCGATGAATCTCTCAACTCTCATTAATGAAGCTCCCTCATGCAATAAAGTTCTAGTAACACTAAAGGTCACAAATGGCTAAATCACGGAGATTAGGAACCTGCAGAATGTGGGTCTATGTACAGGACTCCTATATTAAGTTTCACTCATCCAGGGCTCAGGGACCATTGTGAAAGAGGTGGCAGAAAGACTGTAAGCAGTGTGTGTAAGGAAGTGTGTATAAGGAGGTGTGCAACCATATGGAAATAGAATCCTGCAAGCTCCTAGGACCCTGCACATAGGAACCTACAACAATGATTTTGGCATACTCAAAACCCATGCAAACTCTCGGACAAAAACCCAGCGTGGAACTGGGGAAATAGGTAGCAGCCCCCAACCTTTGCTTAAGAAATATTGGCAACTCGTTACCATTGGGTGAGGATGAACTAGTCTTCCCAAAGCGAGGGACTTGGGGTAGACCGACTAGGCCTCAGTGGATGGACCCGCACTAAGGTCATTTGGGGACACTAATTTAACACAATAGAGTTTAACATAGATGAAATAGTGTATGGATGTAATACACAGATGTAATAGTGTTGAGGGGCTGTGAAGGGTGCCAGTGGAGAAAGAGATATAAAGATAATTAAGACTGATTGAGATGTTCTGTATGAAATACACAATGATTCAATTAAAATCTTTTAATTAAAAAAAAAGTCTCTCACTAGCCCACTGTTTTCTATAGTGTCTACACTCTAATAAGCTTCAAGTTAACTCCTAGCACCTTGGTGTTTTGGTCCACTTTGTTTCTCTAGTTTTAGTCATTCAGTTTCCAATTTTACATCCCAACAGTCCTCTGTTTTCCTTCCAAGAGCACAGCACTTGGTGCCCACAAAGTTCTTTCGAATCCCAGGTCCATTCTCTAGATGCCCTTACGTTTACACAGTGCTTCTTAGCTAAACAGCATTTCTCTTCGTGCCGGCACCTGAGCCTCCTACAGCACACATGACTTGAAGTTGTCTTCTCAGCATCTACTTCCCATGTATCTGACTGAGGCGACTCCATGGAGAAACGGATACAGTCAGCCCATGTGTCTGTAATCTCTAGATAGAATTAAGACAAGATAGTCACAGTGGGTACTTCAGGGATGCACAAATGACCCAATCAAAGTCCTTGAGGCTTAATTTCCAGGACTTTTAGAACTGATAGGGGAGGTCAAATCAAATTCTGCATCAGTATACCACAAAAATTAAATCTGGGAATCCCTGCAACTGTTTGGCCATTAAAGACATGGCCTCATGGGACTGGAGAGATGGCTCAATGGTTAAGAGCACTGACTGCTCTTGCAGAGGACCAGGGTTCGATTCCCAACACCCACAATGCAGCTAACAATCATACAACCATCTGTAACTCCAGTTCCAAGGGAATCCAACACCCTCTTCAGACCTCTGTACACTTACATATATGTGGGCAATACACTCATATACACACACATGAGAGAGAGAGAGAGACTCATATACACACACATGGGAGGGAGAAGGAGGGAGGGAGGGAGGGAGACAGAGAGAGAGAGAGAGAGAGATAGAGAGAGAGAGAGACCGAGACTCACTGGAAATAAATCATTGGCAATGCAAATGTGAACCCAGAGGTGGAGAAGGGTCCAATGATCTCGGTGCATGTATGTAAGTGTACCCATGTCGTGCAGTGCCCAAAGAGGATAGAAGAGGTCATTAGATCCCCTGGAAATCAAGTTACAGATGGTTGTTTGCTGCCAAGTGGGTGCTGGGAATCAAATCCAGGTCCTCTCCAAGAACAGCCAGTACGCTTAACTGATGAGCCCCTGAGAATCATGTTTCTCCAGCCCATGAGAAATCATGTTTCTTGGGACAGCTCATCCCAAGAGGAACACATTCAGAAATGAGACAATTCTACCCATATTTGTCAAATCATATTTGACAATCCCTTCATATTTGTCAAATGGTATTCTGCTTCCCCAAAAATGGACCAAAAGGAGAAGATTTTAAGTCACACACCTGAGAACTTCCCTCTGCCTTGAAGGAACTATTAGGCTCAGGAAGAGGCATTCCTACCCTTCAATACCTCTCTTGGCCATTCCAGTCTTGTCTGAGAAGCACATGACTTCGTAGATTCCCAGCAGTAGAAAAGGATTCACAGACCTTGTGTGGAACTGGTCTAACAGACTGGGCAGTCCCTTTGAGGGGGACTCGGCATGCTGTTATTTCACAGGATGAATTTCCTCCTTTATTTCAATCCTAGCTTTTTTTCCTCCGAAGTTTTCTCTCTAAATCTTCCATTTGTTATGTTTTGGGGACTGTGCTGAAGTGGAATTTTATGCTTCAAGAGGAGAGGTGATGAATCATAGAAAGTATAATTGACACGGAATCGGCATGTTTGCCACTTTTCTTTTTCTGCATCAACCGAATAAGATTACTGTCTTACATGGATTATTTTTTCAATAAAAGGGAAGGCTATGTTGGCAACAAAAACTGCAAAACAGCAACATCATAAGCTTGCCTAACCATCCATTGGAAGAGAATTTTTAACTTGAAAAACACTCTTAGTTCAGCAAACCAAGGACTTGGGTAACAATTACAACTGAAATCATTATACACCCACGTTTTCTCCTTTGGAGAAACCAGATCCTCTAGAGTTCTTAGAGGAAAAAGCAAAGATGTTGGGGGAAGACCTTACATAATAACCTTCCTGTAAAGCTTGGATGGCACAAATGATTTTTTAAGACATCCGAGTCACATGTCATTAATCAGAAATGACAGTCTTTATTCACATATATTTGACTGAGCTGCATAATTTTAGACTCCAATAGGTCTCGATAAATGACCCTAAGTATTGTACTTTTTCAAATTGACAATGATTGATGGCAGAGTAAAAACCCAAGGCTGAAAAGGGAGTCTGAAGTAAACACTGGAAATCAGTTATACTACTTTGGGGGAAGGATGTTAGAGTGTTTTCTTTTTTGATACTTACTTTTCTTTACGTCGCTGACTCCTTATTTCCCAGTTTAATCAATTCGTCATTTCTATATTCTTTATATTACAACTCTAATTTCAGGGATGTGCTAAGGCATATTCCATTTTATTTGTTTGAAAATCCAGGCAGGAGGGTCAGTGAGACGATTCCTTAGTAAAGACACTTGCTGCCAAGCCTGACAATCTGAATTTGATGCCTGGGATCCACGTGGTGGAAGGAGAGACACTCAAGTTGTTCCATGACCTTCATATGTACTCTGTGGGCTGCATACATCCACCCACAAGTACATAATGTAATAAAAAAAAAAGGAACTTTTAACAGGAAGGCAAGACAAGGTTAATGAAAATTCATACACTCAAAGTATTTCCTGGGCCTATTATGTGCCAAGTCCCACTCTCAAAGATCCTAAACTTCCTCAAGTAGAGTTACCAACTGGAGATCAACATACACAATATGAATGTGTAGGAGACAGTTCAAATTCCAGCCTTACGGACCCCATGAGCATCCCTGGACGGCTGTGTGCGCCGTAAGTCGCTGACCTCTAAAATACTTTTATAATGTGAGAAAAGTAAACATCCTCAGTTTGTAAAAGAATTTTTTAATTTATTTATTTTTGTTTTATGTGTATGAGTAGTTTGCCTATATATGTAAGTGCACCATGTGCTTGCAATGTTCACTGATGCCAAGAAAAGGGCATTGGATCCCCTGGAACTGGAATTGAGGATGGTTGTTAGAGGCCATGTGAGTTCTGAACTTGAACCTGGCCCTTCTTCAGCCTGTGCATTTAAATGCTGAGCTGCCTCTTCGGCTCCTTATCTTCAGTTTAGTGCATCGTGAGTCAGGGTTTCTACATTTCAGCTGAAGCCTCCCAGATACCATCAAGAAAACGAGATACTGGCATTAGGAAAAGACTCCCAGGAGAACTCTGTAATGGGAAAGGGTAGTGATTTGAATGAGAATGTTCCCCATAGGCTCCAAGTATTTGGACATTTTGTCCCCAGTTGGTGGTGCTGCTTGGGAGGTCTTAGAAGGTGTGGTCATGCTGGAGGAAGCACATCTCTGTGAGCGGGCTTAGAGACTTCTCAAGCCTTGCCAGATCTCCAGCCTCCCTCTGATTCCTGTACCTGCTTAAAGATGTGAGCACTTAGCTGCTGCGTCTCCTAGAGCCCCCTCTTAAGACACGCATTCCCACCATGATGGACTCTTGCCCTTCTGGAACCATAAGCTAAATAAACACTTCCTTTTATAAGTTCCCTTGGTCAGTGTTTCTATCACAGCAACAGAAAAGAGACCAAATCAGAAGCTGAGGGGATTAGATAAACAACAACAAGATTTAGATACAAAGATAAATAAAATGTCTAGTTGGATCAGACAAGTCTTAGTGGGGCAAATCATTTAAACTGAGATTCTTGTTGAACTTCTAACATAATTCATTCGAAGTAGAATATAAGTGCCACACGAGGTCCACACAGGCCGAGGGCGTGGGAGTGGGCCTCAGTGGTAGAGCGCATGCTTAGTATGTGTGGGGACTTGGGCTCATCCCATTGGTAACAAATAAAGTACACATTGAGTGGAAAGTTGTAAAAAAGAACTACATACTTGGCACTCTGAGGCAGTGTGGACAACAAAGAATAAAATAAGACATGCTCTGTTTCCCAAGGCAGCGCGCAGTCTTTATTTTTTATGTGTGTTTGGATTGGGGTCTTTGTTTTCTTGAGACAGTCTCTCTTGATGTAGCCTAGGCTAATTTTGACCTTGCTATCCTTCTTCCTTGGCCTCTCAAGGGCTGATATTGTGGGCCTTAGTCACCACATTTGTCCAATTGAGAGGTTTCAGATGTGTCACATCCACAGCTGGCAGACCACGTGCTATGAAGATGAATGTGGTTCAACATGAAATCTTAAACTTCCTTAAAATATGATGAGAATGTGTATGTGTGTGTGTGTGTGTGTGTGAGAGAGAGAGAGAGAGAGAGAGAGAGAGAATTTAACTGTGTGATTCTTGACATGAACTCTGCAGCTGACAACAGTGTATCCCAATATCGAAAAGATTGAACAGCTGGCTGATTTATTATCTGTATGCCTGATCCAAGAAAGGCAAATATATGTCAGTTTTCCAAATGGAATCTTAGGGTCCTTTCCTCTGAACATGAGATCTGAAAGGCAAGTTCAACAGCACACTCTGGGTAGGTTCCTGGAACATTTTCTTGTGGCTGTATACCAGCAGCTTTGGTCCCATCCTCTGCAATGAAGCAGCATCTCACTATTAAGGAGTCCTCTCCCAAACGTACTTTCCTGGATTCTTAGTTTTCTTTATCCTTTGTTATCAAGTCCCCTGAAACTGGTTAATAATAATTTATGTTTACTTGACTTTGAGACAGGGCCTCATGTAGCCCAGGCTTAGTCTTAGCCTTAAATTTGCTGTGAAGTGAAGGATGACCTTGAACTGCCTCTTGAGATTACAGGTTTGAGCCACCAAGCCCATAATAATTTTATTTATTTATTATTTTTATTTTATGCATGTTAGTCTATTGCCTACATGCATGTAAGTATATCCATGCTGCACAATACCAGAGGAAGTCAGAGGAGGGTGTGAATCCACTGGGACTGGAGGTATGGACAGTTGTTAATTGATATGTGGGTGCCGGGACTCGAACCCAGGTCCTCTGCGAGAACGGTGTTCTAAATCACTGAGCCATCTCTCCATCCCCCACCCACAATAATTTTATATTAAACTTTCCCCTTTCAAGTCACTGCATGGGTGTCACCTCTGAACTGGCCCTGACTGATGCTCACATCCTTTCAGATCCCCATCTCTGTTCTGCTCACAGTATCACAGTTTTCTGAAGTAAGGCTGAGTAAGGCTCTAAGAATCACCAGTTCAACTTTAAGAGTTTCCTAAGTTTCTTTGACCACAAGGCATTTCTTAAAGATGAGTGCTCATTACTCAAGTACCTGAAAGCACACCCATGTTCTGTGGCCCCATTTAGGAAGTGCTGTTTTGGAGACCCATTGGTAATTTCATTGTTTCCTAAGAGGGTGGAAGTGCTCACATCCTCCAGAGGCACTCCCTTCAATGTAGTGCATTTTTGAAATGCCTATAGTATGGGGACCCAGCACTGTCAGAGAGGCTCACAACAAATGGAAAAATGAGTGTGGAGACATGTGCTGGGGAATTTTGGAATGAGGAATGACATTATGTGTTAACCAGAGGAAGTTTTGGGAAACATTTTTGGAAACAGGCACATGCCTTCGTCTTAGAAGATGAGTAGATTTGACAGAAATGTACATAATAGAATGGGCCAGAAAGGAAAAATAGGTATGAAGAAGGAGAGAAATATGAACGTCAGCCAGGAGCCCTGTCTGCAAAATACAAAAACTCAACTCCACGGTTTAAGCAAGACGAGGAATTTATTGAGATGAATAATTGAAAAGCATAATTTGTGCATCAGGGACCGATGTCTTGTCGCCACACTCAGCTCCACCACCTGGCTTCATGCTCAGTTATTTCAACTCCAGAGCAACTATGCTGAAAAAGGAACGGGGGGCGGGGGTCCCTTTTCAAAGAGATCCAAGGAACAAAATTTTCATAATTCAGTCCCTTAGACTGACTGAGTCACATGTCCATTTCTGATTCTTTTCTTGTGCTTGATAAGATATAATGAGGTCCTTATTCACAAACCTGTTCTTGGGCCCAAAATAGACACAGCATTGCCTGTCAACACCAGTTAGACAAGGAAATAACAGGATGTGATTGTCAAAAGAATGCCTACTAGACAAGGACTATGTTGACTATCTCCCCCTACCCCAAAGTTCACATGTGATTAAGGCTTGGTGCCTAGTGTGGTTCTATAGGGAGGTGACAAAACCTCTGAGAAGTGGGGTACAGCAGGAGGTGCTTGGGTCACTGGGAACACGCCCTCATGCCTCTCACTCTGCTTCTGGGCTCATGCAAGTGGTTTGTTCTATCATGTACTCCCTGTCATCTCTGTCTGGTGCCCTCATCAGCAGAAACCCAAAGCACCATGGCCTTGCAGACATGGACTGGACGCTCCAGAACCATACGTCAAGTTAACCCTTTACTCTTTTGAAGTTGTCTTGGGCACTTTCTTATAGTAATGGAAGCTGACTAATAAAAGTTAAAAAAAAAAAAAAACCCTGTAGATTCTACTTCACTGTGCACAGAAACTGAAGGTTTACTATACTAAGCCTAGAGCTAAGTCTGAGGACCCCAACATTCAGGTTAGTGTAGTTCAAAGGTCAAATCATTATCTAGCACAAGAAGCAGAGAAGTCTTACTTAATTAGCTCTAAGGCACACATCAATCTTAGACTAGTTAGCAAGGCTGCGGGCGTGGACAGCCAATGCAGAGGCATAGATCTAACCTCAAGACAGCCGTATAAACATCATGGATGTTTGAAAATTTCAAATTTCGTAGGGATCCATGGTCCTAGTAATCTCAGATACTTGGAGGCTGAGACAGGAAAATCCTAAATTCAAGGAGACTGGGCAATACAGATAAGCTCAAGGGCAGCTTGGGCAAGTTAGTGAAATCCAGCTCTAAGTAAAAAAAAAGGCTGAGGATACATAGCTTAGTGGGAGAGTGCTTGCCTGTCATGCATGAGACTGTAGGTTTAAACCTTTGCATACAAAACTAACTCACAGACATAAATCCTTTCTGACATTTTGTGGGTTTCCTTGATGACATTTTTATGAGGCGAAGAATAAGGACGAAAAGCAGGACTAGATGGCATGGCTTCAGGACAGTGGCTTCACACAGCCAGTACTTGGTACTGAGGTCCAATGAGGTACACCAAGGCTTCATTTGAAAGTTCTTTCTCAGTACCTTGCATTAGTTTAACAAAGTAAAGCTGCTACAAGGCTGATAGACCTTGGTGAGATGCGGTTAACAAGATGTACACATACTTAATAAAATGACCCACTCTTGTTGATTTATAGCCAGCTAATTACTTGACAAATATCCAAGCTGTGTTCTCCCTACTGGACTGATAGCAGGTTGTCAATATGAGGTGGAACAAAAAGGCAGTCAGGGTTGAAGAAAGGCCTATATGTTCCGGTGGACGCTGGTACACTGTATTCCAGTATCATGGGCCACTAGAAGCACACTGCCAGCCAGATCTAAATGGGTATTTTTAAGTTACTTAGAATTTCATACACATACCAAATGTTGGGGACTTTGGGATTAAGGAACAGCGAAAAGAGAGAAAGCATACCAGAGCTGCAGAAATTAATTCAAGAGTGAAGACATTGTTTTAAAGATAACCTCTACTCTAGGACCCTAAAATATACAGAGGCACAAAATGTCCATCTTGGAATCTTCTGCTGGTCATATTTCTTATGACTTTAGAGAATACAGAGTTGCAAAGTTTCCACTGCTCAACACTGAGGCTCATCTTACGTCTCCAGTTCAATAAAAGACTATCCACGTGGGGCTAGAGGCTTGGCAGTTAAGAGCACTGCCTGCTCTTGCAGAGGACCCAGGTTCCATTCCCAGCACCCACATGATGGCTAACAGCCACCTGTAGCTCCAGTTATAGGAGATCTGACTCCCTCTTCTGACCTCCGTCGGCATTGTACAACATGGATGCAGTTACATATATGTAGGCAATACACTCACACACAGATGATAAAAGAAAATAATAATAAAGTATTTTTTAAAAAAGACTATCCGAGTAACAGTAAAATGATACTAGAGTTTGGTCCTTTTATGAGAGCATCTGGGTGTGTTTAAGGAGATTTTCTTCACTGAGGTAAGCCGAAGCCAGCTCCTAGTGCCTATGAATTAGGAGGCTGTGGATTAAAACCCGATAAACACCCTGTACTCAAGGAAAAATGGATTGCCCTGCTGCCTTTTCCTGACCCAGCTGTCTAACAGGGGACCATGGTGTTCTTCCGGTTTAACCGAGTTACTCACACACTCCAGCATTACAACCAGAGATTAACATTTACCCTTACACAAAGGGATACTGACCAAGAAAGCCTGAGGCATCCACTAATACCTGAAAATACAAAGACAGGAAAATAGACATCAGATCTATAAGAAGAGATCACAGAAGTCTGAAAAAGCAGTAGCTCTGGTTTGTTAACTTTCTGGAAGGATGAGGGTCCCTCTGTACTATGCTGTTCTTCTTCCCCACGTGAGTCACTGCAAGGCCCACGTTAGCTCGGATTCTTCTCAATCAACTAATGGCTTTATTCAGTTATTTCATCGAGATCTTGCATATTGATCTGTGACTTCTTCTGTGTTGGTCTCTTCCCACTCCTGTCCCGCTTAGCTCTTGGGAAGCTGTTGCACACTGGCTCTGATCACAGGATCCCAGGTGGCGGGAAAGCCCGGCGGGGAACAGGTTCTCTCGGTGGTGAGTACTATGTAAAAGGAGACCCTGGAGACTGTTCAGTGGACAGACAGCTCATTTATTGTAGACAGGAGGAACACTTATATTGGGGTTTTTGGCGGGCGAGGGTTTTGGTGGGCAAAATTGGGGCTGGGTTGTCTTCAGCGCCGTGGCATTTCAGGCAGAAGTTTTTCTTTCTATGTAGTTTGCAGGGTCGTGTCATTTACAAGGAGCCTCCATCAGAGATGGGGAAACAGAAACTTATTATCTGCAGGGAATCAAAACCTGGGGTGCATCCTGCAGAGGTAGAGGGCGAGGAGGATGAGTGTGTAGCCTGGAAAGGAGGTGGCCAGACTCCTGCTGTCCTCATGGGGCGGGTGGGGGGGCCGGGGGGGGCGGGGTTTCATGGCCATTCCCAACTCTCCAGGCCACTAATCACCTCTCCACACTTCTATCCTCTGTTTTCAGTATGTAATACTCTGACTAGAGTCTTAAAATATAGTTTAAAAGTTATTCTTTTACTGTAAGCAATAGAAACCACCTCTAGTAAATTTAAATACAGAAAAGATTTACATGAATGGAGGGCATTGCATCTAACAATGGTTTGGGAAGGGAAAACTAGGCTAGCTACGAAGAGCCCATGGCAGACACTCCCAGGCCTCCTCTAACCAGTGTTTCCAAAAATCAACCAGATGGCAGGAACCACCCAGGAATGCTTGTTGAAGCACTGGTTTCTGGGTCCAGCCCAGACAGCTAAACTTGAGTTTGGGGAGGAAAAGCCTGGAACTAACGTGTTTAACTGGAAAGATCAAAAGCATTACAGACAATGCTGGGTGTGATAACTATAATCCCAGCAGTCAGGAGGCAGAGGCAAGCAGATCTTACAGAACTTGAGGGCAACCTGGTCTGCACTGTTGAGGTCCATGCCACCTGGGGCTGTAGAGAAATTCTGTCTCAAAAAGCATTACAGATAGTAATGGCATCAACTCCAGTCTACTGGCTGTCGGTCTCTGCTCCAACTGGCAAATCCAGGGTGAGCTAAATTGATTGGCTGTTCTGAGTCCATCGGTTATAGTTGGAAGAACTGTGTTGAAAGATACCATTCATGTATCAGAAGCCAGTCCACTGAAGGAAAAATTACCAAGTGCAGGAGTCCACTGCTATATAGTATATATTACTAATAAAATAAGTCAAAGCTATGTACATTTCATTACCCAGTCCTCAAAACTCATTTGAAGTTTGGAAGTACTATATCAATCATTTTTTTTAAATGAGGAAACATGACTTTTCTGGAAAACTGAAAGAAATGTCCCTGTAACAAATCCAATCTAGATCTGGAGTTTTCATGGTACCAGTGGGAAGAAGCCAAATGCCTCCCAGAGACAATTCTACATCTTCAAACAACCTCCTTTCTTCCCAGTCACAGACTATACCCTAAAAGATCTCAAGCTTCCAGCACATCCCTCCCATTCTCTTTTGAAAAGCATCAAGTCACAAGCCCCAGTACTCCCTCCTGGTTGTCCTGTGTGTGACTGGTGGCTTTCCATGTGCAACTCTTCCCCAGGAGGCCCCAGGAGGACTGATTTTGCCAAATGATGGCAGTTTAACGGACAGTCTTCTTTGTCCACAAGGTCTTAGTCACAGTAAACATTCAATAGATGGTTTTGCTGCAGGCACATTTTCAAATGCCAGGAGAGCATCTGACAGTGTTGGATGTTTGGAGGGCTATTGTTAGGAAGATGAAACGCCATCCCATGTTCAATCATTTATTCAATAGCCACACAGGGAAGCTAACAAGAGGAGGCAAGACAGAACGCGTGTTTGGTGCATTTTGTGGAGAAAAATTCATCTTCTTATTTTATGTGTAAACTCCAGGGTAGGGGCAGGGGCTAGAAAGATGACTCAGTGGTTAAGAACACTGACTATGAGCTGTGGCAGAGGACCCAGGTTCAATTCCCAGCACCCATGTAGTGGCTAACAATCATCTGTAACTCCAGTTCCAGGGCATCTGACTCCCTCTTCTGACCTCCAGGGACGTTGCACAACTTGGGTGCACTTGCATACATGCAAGAAAACCACTTATACACATAAAATCAAAACAATAAAAATTTTTAAAAATCAAGAGTAAGACTCTGAACAACAGACAATTCACACGGCCTCACTTTGAAGGACAGGCTCTGGGAGTTGCATGTAGGCAATGTCCTCATGTAAAAGGTAGGTTCAGAGTAAGGGAAAAGGCATTCCCCAAACCATGAAACTATTTTGGCAGACACCCAAAACAAGTCTCCTCCTTCCCAAGCTCCTACTAAATGTTCTTTATCAGCCAGCTCACTGAAAAGAATTTCTGCTGAAAGTGGGTTTGGTTAATGCCAACGGCTACCCACTCAATCACTGGCAACAACACTCTGCTTACCATGGACACCCAGCTGTCCCTGTTCTTAGTCCATGTTCCGGTGCTGGTCTCTACTCCACTCTCAGTTCTAAGGATGAACAGGCGGCTTGAGGCTAACCAATCAGATCAGTACCCTCACAGGGTTAGCTTATACTTGGACACAAGAGCTAATCCGAAGCAATCTCCCTACTGGAGGTTTTTAAGAAGATAGTGAAAGCAAAAGCTATTCTCTTTTCTGCTGGAAATGCTAACAATAAGGATGTTCTGTGCTGGGCTTCTGAGAGGTATTAAATGGAAGCTAAGGATGAAGGTAGCATTGCAGAAGTCAGATCAAAGATGGAGACAGAATGAGTCTTTATGTCTTGTTTGTGCTCTGGGCACAGCTGTGCCTGAAGCTAGTTGTGTCCCTGGACTTTTCAGTTATACAAGCAAATAAATTCCCTTATTTTCCCTAAGCCAATTTGATTTGGGCTTTTATCTCTTTGCAATTGAGAGTCCTAATTAAAACAGGAATGGACAGAATAATGCATTTTGTTAATTCTGTTTTCTTTTAAAACTATCTATTGAGCACCTGCTGTGGGCTTTTAAAGAATTAGAAAGCCCTGTCCTCCAAATCACTGAAGACACAGTGTTCACATGAGCACAAGGTGCAGAAGCACTTCTACCTAGAGCAAAAGGAGACATTTTGTGTATCACAAGACCTTCAGAGGGGTCAGAAATGGTGCAAAGAGAAAGATCAAGGAGGGAGGAAGAGCTAGGGTTTTCTAAAGGTATGATAAACTGGGTTAATTCCAAGTTTGGCATTACTTTTCCTTTAGCCAGATAGACCTGAGCCAAAGGTATAAGTCTGATATATCCTTTAGAGTCCTGGTCAATGATGTAGCCCTGGGTGAACTTCCTGTGCCTACTTGAGGATGTGAACGTTTAGTTTCTGCATCTACTCTAGTAGAGGTCACTGGGAAAGCTAAGCAATTCAGCTTCTCCTCAATTGCTTTCCAGTCAGTTGGGCTGGAGATCTACCAGATGCCGCTGAGGTTAGGTCAGATTATCTGTAGTCACTTTGCCATTTCCTTTCCACGATGATTAGGAGTATGCTATTCTTGAGGCTGGAGAGATGGCTCAGTGGTTAAGAGCACTGGCTGCTCTTGCAGAGGAACTGGCTTCAATTCCTATCATCCACGTGGTGACTAACAACTATCTGTAACACCAGTTTCAGGGGATCCAATACCCTCTTCTGACCTCTGTGGGCATTACATGACACAGTTGCACTTACACACATGCAGGCAGTATACTCAGATACATAAAAATAAAAATAGTAAATAAAATATTGTGAAAGAATATGCCATGCTTTACATTACTGATTCTCACTAAAAAAGTCAGAAACCAGTCAGCCAACCTCTGACAATGTTTGTTGTGAACCCACCTTGGTGGTGAAGGGAACCTTATATTCAGTGGACTTGAAACTATACATAACATAACAAACTAGACAGTCATCAAGTGCTTATTTGTGAATTCATTGAAGTTCAAGGGTTATTCTGGAAGACTAGACTGCAGGTTTCCTAAAAGCAGTCTGCATCCTAGACAATTCCATTAGGTCCAATGCCAGTGTCTTATTGAAGATACACTCAATATAGAGTTGTGAATTTATGGAAGAAGATATCTAGCAATAATAACTTGAAGATATGGCCCCGAAGGACTAGAAAGGCTCTGCTTCTACATTTATGCTTCTTAACCTAGAGAAAAATGCCAGGAGTATGTGGAAAGTTTGGTTTGATTGAGGGGGTTGGATTTCATTTCCGAAGCTTCCAAAGCATTTACAAAGCATTGAAAGATGGAATGTTGAGTTCCTGTATATTGAAGAAAAAGAAAATTTTCAGACCTTTGTTCATTAAAATTTAGAAACTGGGACAGCAAAATGGTTTAGTAGGCAAAAGCCTGATGACCTAAGTTTAATTCCTGAACCCATGATGAAACGAGAACCCACTCCTGAACACTGTCTTCTGATCTCCACACCTGTGCTTTGGCACACTTGCACACCTGCACATACACATATCACACACACACACACACACACACACACACACTCACTCTTAAAAAAAAGAACTGTCTGGCCATTTTAAAAGTCAGAAATTAAGGCCAAATTGGGAAATGCTTTAGGTAAAGGAAATCAAGGATTTTACAGTGTGTGGTGGTTTGAATGAGAATGCCCTCCATTGGCTCTAAGTATTTGGATATTTTGTCACCAGTTAGTGGCACTGTTTGGGGGGGAGTAGGTCTTAGACCGTGTGGCCATCCTGGAGGAAGCTCACCACTTGGGGAGACTTAGAGAGTTCTTAAGCCTTGCCAGATCTCCAGTCCCTCTGCTTCCTGTGCCTGTTTGAGGATGTAAACGTTTAGTTTCTCCATCTACTCCAGCCACCTCTGCCGCCACACCTCCCCGCCATGATGGACTCTTCCCCCTTTGGAACCGTAAGCCAAACAAACTCTTCCTTTTATAAGTTCCTTTGGTCAGTGTTTTTATCCCAGCAACAGAAAGCAAACTAATACACACTGATTTTCTCACGCTGTGGCAGGATTCCTGGGTCATCTCACGCTCTACTGCATTCTCTTGAAAACCTGACCCTTCTGCTGTGCCTCAACCTAGCATGTTTTGGAACGTCCTGCTTTGCCCAGCCAGTTCAACGAAGTAACAATATGCATGTTCAGCTCCCTTTCTTGGTGCCTAGCCCTCTCTTTCATGGTCTCACCCAGACTGTTTTGTAATTACTCTTACCTATAATTGGTTGACTCTCCTGCTCAGGCCTTTCTTCCACATAGTCTTCTGTGCACCCAACACCCAGAATGACTTGTTTCAAACCCAGGTCAGACTGTGGTGCTCACATGCTCAAAATTTTCCAGTGATGCCATTCCTCACTCAGAATAAAGCCTACGTCCTAACAATGAGCTGGAAGACCCTGTAACAAGGGTTCTCATTTTAAAAAGACAGGAACAAGACTTAGAGACCATGTGTATGCTGCATCCCAAACTGACTATACCAGTTCCTGTTTTAAAGATTCTCTAGGTGATTATTTTTATGGTGTTATTATGGAGAATTTTTAACCATATATAAACAGAGAAAAAAATGGCACACTGACGTCTGTGGACACACAAACCCACACAGTTCAGCCATGGCCAGTCCTGCTCTTTCCCATCCCCTTTCACCAGGCTGAATTATTGTGGATCAAGCTCCAGATATCATCTCATTCTATCTCTAAAGACTTCAGAATGCAGCTTAGAAAGCAGGAGACTCCTTACAATAACCCACAACTTAATGAGAATGTCATTATTACATCTAAGGAAAGAAAGAAGCACAGTCTTTGTCATTGACTGTGAGGGTCCATCCTCCAGTTTGCCTCGGGCCTCCTACTTAGATCCTGTCTTCTGGTTTTTGTTTCTTTCATTTGCCTCCAGCAACAATGGGTTGTCTTGTCATCTCAAACACATGGGACACCAGAAAGCCTGTGCCATCCATTTTCCTGGGATGATCTTTTCCCACTCCTTCCCGCTCCCACTGCCACTGTTTGAGTGAGTCCTCCTTGAGTACCTTATTTAAGCTTACTCTATTCTTTATACACGCCTAACCACCCCCATCTCCCTGTTTGTTTCATCGAGTGCCCAAATACTGACTGAATTCATGAAACTGCATCCCTATCAGAGTTTAACGCCATAAGAAAAGGCACCATGTAAATTCTTGCTGAATGGGCACATGAGCGAACGACTTGGTTGGGTAATATTACACCTATATATGAGCCAATGAGAGGGTGGGATGGAGGGGAAGAAGTCAAATAAATACTCTCTTTCACAAAGCTCACTGAAAAGCCACAAGATTAGTCAACATGAAAAGGTGAGAATAATTAATAGTTAGTGCCTTCACGGTGAGCTATTATTGAAAGCTGCGGTGCCTGAAATAAAATCCTAAACACTGGGGTTAACATCAGAAAAGACAACTGTTCTCTTTTATTGACAGACCTTAGGCTGCTTCTACCAGACAATTAAGCCGGCTTGGTGAATCAGAGGGACAGCACAGTCATAATGAAGCACTTACAATATATAGGTCAAATTCAGCAGTTCCTCAATCCATATTCACATGTTTATGTGTTCTGTCTAGAAAAAAATATAGAGCGAAACCCAGGTGGGCAAAACCCCAAGCATCCTCCTCCCCAAGCAGCCTTTCCCCTTTCCCAGGAGAAACTGATCCCAGAGTTCACTGTCTATGCTATTCTCAGTGAACCAGAAGTATTGTTGGTCATCTTCCAAGCACAGGAAATAGCAAGACAGCTAAGACTCTCTGAGAGGCAGAAGTTACACACTCAGGCATAAAGGCACTAAAGCCACACCTCCCTACCTTCTTCTGGGGCGAAGGACATGTGGAAGCACTCCCTTTGGGAAGTGTATCTAAAACAGGTCATTTCTCTCCAGGCTTGAAACAGTATTGGCCTCCAACATGGTAACAATGGGAAAGTTCTCTCTGTCTCTTTCTCTCTCTGTCTTTCAAGCTTCTAAGGCACACGATGTCCTGCCTGTTGCTGCCTGACAGACAAACACCTAAGGGCATTTTCATTATGACAGCAGGAGATGGACTTGAACAGTAGTGTGTGTTCTCCAGGTTGGCTTGTACTCCTCTGCATCAGAATCCATGAGTGAGGTTGCTTCTCATGTCACCACACTCATAGTGCAAATCGGAATGTCAGCCATCGCTGGATGAAGTGTCCACTCATCAAAGTCTAGCAGCTGCCCTAGGTCATAAGCAAAATTTCAGTCCAGCCAAGGAGCTGCACCATTTTTTTTAATGGCCATCACATATGTATGAGAGAAAAGGCATAGGCACTGGGAAGATGAGTCAGTTAGTAAAGTGCTTGCTGTGCAAGCGTGAGGCTCTAAGTTGGATTCCCAATACCTGTTTAAAAAGCTGGGCAAGTTGGTGAGTACCTGGAACATTATCACTGGAGAGGCAGAAATAGAAGGATCACTGTGACTAGTCCTGTCCCATCAGTGAACTCCAGGTTCAGAGAACAACTGATGGCTCGGGGAGGCAAAGACAGTGTCTTATAGGTATGCGACTCTTTGTGGGCCCAGTGGATGGACTCACACTGAAGGATATTTGGGGATACAAATCAGACTCTATAGGCTGTTATATATGAGAGCACATTAAATTGGGCAGGAGGAGCAGTGGGGAGTGGTGTAAAAGGGGAGGGGAATCTACATACCATCAACCTATATTGTATGAAACCTGCAAAAATTCAATAAAATTTTTTCTAAGTAAATGGAAAAGCGATTGAGGAAGACAAAGGCACTTGATGTAGATCTCTGGTCTCCACACACATACACCATACATATTAGAGACAGGCCGTCACTGAAGTCATTTGTTCTGATGCTCAGTTGTCCCCCTGCTGTGTTCATAAATGCACACCTGTTTTACAGACACAATTAGAAGAAACTTCTACTTAAAACCATAATGAATGTTTGGTTTGTTTGTTTTGTATCTTGACGGGACATTCAGGGCATACACTTGTCACTTTTTTCCCATTAGAAGACATGTGAAGTTATGTATCCAATTATCAGATTTTATAAATTCACAAATTGCATCCAGAAATATTAAAATAAGCATGTGCCAATTTGCAAATTGTCACAATTGGGGCATATGTAAGGTTCCTTTGATGGTTTAGAGAAACTTAGAATCCCAAACACTCTCCCACAGAACAACCTGAGTTTTTTCTTGTGTAAATATTAAAATATTGCTATCCACATCTACCCATTCAGTGGTGACTTGTGAAGTTTCCCAGGTGACTACAAAGAGTGTTTGCTACGGAACATCCAGGCAACTCATTTCACCAAGAACCCTGATTTTTGTGTTTGCAACTCTGCCAAACATTGGCTAAGTTTGAAAATATCATCATAAAATGGTGAGATGTTTATATCATTTCTCTTATTATTAAAAGCTACCATGGAAGTGTGAGCAGAGCCTACACTTCTTAAAATATTTTCATATAATAGTTTAGTATTCAGTTTTACTACAGTAATTGTGAGTAACTGTCCCAAACCCCAGTCTGTTTTACGACTGCCTCTCATGCTGAGCTCCCATACTCTACATAAACACCATCTGCATCAAACATAAAACTCGGAGTTGTTCTAAGAACACAAGCTTACAAAATGTAGCTTCTTAATTTTGTGGCCAAACAGTGTCATGGCTGCTGTGGGAGTCCCTAGCACCTCACTCAGATGGTCTTCCCATGCCATGCATACTGCGCCTGTGCGTTAAAGCCTGGGTACCCAGGTAGCAAGGCTCGTTGCAAGTATTATGGGCCAGGTGCCCAGAATGCTGGCCCACCTTTGCAGTTTTTATTGTGCATTTAATGCACTATCTCTCCACTGTTTGCTGATTTCTGACGTGTGAGAGGAAGAGTGAGAGGAAGGGGCAGAAAGAACTAAGCCCTTAAAGCTGATCAGCATCTGTGCTCCCTTGTGGAGAGCTAGCAAGGTCCTATGTGCCAGGGTGCCAGGGTGAGCCTTTACAAGCCCCAAGACGAAGCTCCCTGAAAGTCACACCCTATGTAAAGAGATTTTTTTGTTTGTTTGTGTCTTTTGTTTTCTTTTTGAGACAGGGTCTCCCTGTAGCCTCAGCTAGCCTGGAACTTGCTATGTAGATCAGGACGGCCTTGAACTCATAAAGATCCACCTGCGTCTGCCTCTTGAGTGCATGTGCCACCACATCTGGCTTTAAAGGTTTTAAACACAGAAAATAATAACAAAAGCTCTAGCTGGGTGTGGTAGTGCATGCCTCTAACCCCAGCACTAAGGATCAGAGGCAGATGGATCTCTGTGAGTTCAAGGCCATCTTGGTCTATGTACCATGCTCCAGGCCAGCTGGGACAACAAAATGAGACTCAATCTAAAAAAAAAAAAAACAAACAAACAAACAAACTAAAATTCTGAAAAGTTCTTGTTCAAGACACCTAAATCTTAACTAGTCCAGAGAGTACGAGCCAGGGAGAACTACACTAAAGTACATATTTACATATTTTATCTCCAATCAGCTCTTTTCCAGCAGTAAACAAATTTAGACACAACCTACAAATAAACAGAAATATCTTAGCAGGAAGTAAGTCTCATCCAGGAAAGCTAATTTGCGCCACTCTCAAAAGGCATTCTGTTTGGACTGTGTCTAGCAGATCATTGAGCCCAAGCAACATACTTCTGGACTCTTGACAGTCTAGAAACAAATACTATCGCCAAGCTTTAGCATGTTTAAATCTTGTAACGTTTTCCTGACAGATATCCTGATCTCCTTGCCAGTTAAGACTTTAGGAGTTAAGCTGTGAGAAAACAATACTTCTTCTGCTTCTTTTGGGGAGGGGGGGTGGAGAATTTCTGTCTTCAAATAGCACAGGCAAAGCATATCTTCTTTGCTGCATTTCCCACATGGATGTGGATTCTGCTTTGGAAAGAACTACGGGTTGGACTCGTGTTCATGGGCCAAAATAGTCTGAACATCATTAAAAAGTTCCAAGTGAGGTATGCCAGCACTTGGACACGATTTATAAAAATGTTATTATGAACAAAATGGTGCTAGTTCTTGCAGGTAACTGTCCAAACATTCAAAGATGGATGTCTTAATTTGGCATCTAAAAAGCACACAAGAGGTCAGACTGTATGTAGGTAATTTCCTCAGACACTGTTATTTGTCCCCTGGGATTCCACATGCTCAATACCAATTACAGAGGAGAGGATTAAGAACCAGCGGAAAGGGTGAGGGGAGGAACAGCAGGCCGGAGTAATTTGGAGTAAGATCTTGTGTCAAATTTGCAAATTACCAATTAAGGCAGGTTTAGGACATGGCATCATTTTTGCTCATTGTGACAAACTGAAAATTAAGGCTCCTTCTACATGTCAGAGTGCTGTCAACAATGACACATAACAAGAAATACTACCAAAGGCATCCTTTCTCATAATACTATATCCGTGCGTGCAAGGCAAACTGAGTGGAAAGAAAAAAGTAGGACACAAATCTGAAAATAAACCCAAGACCCAGATCTGAAAATAACTACTACAATGTTGGACAAATTGCTGAAATACCTTGCAGATGAAAGCCGGCTCCTGTCCCCTAGACTGACCCACCAGAATCCACCCACTTCTGTCTGTTTAGAAGTCATGACTATACAATCTTAGCAAGTGACCATTTGCAAGGTAGCTTTAGTGCATTGTTTATTTCAAATTAAAGCAATGATAAAATTTGTTGACAAGGAGCAGAGAGCATTTGACAAGTAGCAGTCTACAGTTGGGTCCAATGAACCGCACTCAGCAAGGGACATGTGTTCTCAAAGATGGAGCAGAAAGTCATGAAGCTCGGTGCAGGATGGTGTCTGTACAACGGCGTGCACACACTGTCCCTGTTTTGTCCAAGTTCAGTTTCCAGTCAGTTCACTGGACTCTTTAAATAATGTATAATCTTGCACACCAACTTGACTCACAGCCTTCATTCACCATTTTCTTTTAAACTTACTTCTTTTCTTAAATACTTACAGCGATACCCTGCATTGCACTGGGATGACCCTTGGTATCTTAATTCTTGAACACAAGTCAAAGCCATTTGCCTGAATACAATAATGACAGAAAGAAAATGTGGTAGGGAAACCAATCAGACTGGAAAGTATTCACACCAAAATAAAGTGCCATGTGGCACTGTGCCCCATGGAGAACATGGGTTAGGTGGCACTTGCTCTGGCTTACTGCTTGCCTAGTCATGGAGAAAACATGGATTAATTAGTCTGCTTAGTGTTGTGATGGATTTCTGTCACCTGTCTACACCCACAGGCATACATTTACACATCCTACCTCCTAATATATAAATACACATAAAGATGGTACAGATTTGCACATATTTGAAAGAAAATGAAATTAATATGAGACCTAGAGAAAAAAAATTTTGTTCCAGTTCTGATTGTGACTCTTTTAAACAGCCATGGGAACAAGCCATGACTTCTCTCTGTGCCTCAGTTTCCTAATTTGTTACCTGTTAACTCCTGCTTTCACCCAGCTTGAAAAATGGATGAAGTCATCCACAGAAAATTGCTCTGGAAAATGCTGTATAAGTGCTAGAGATAATGAGATGTTTTACAAAAGAGCATTATTCCTTGGCTAAAAAGTGTACATCCACACACACGTTTTCTACCTGTGAAGGTTCTTCTTTGAAATTAAATTGAGACCCTAACCAATGGCCCTCCCTGTGCAGCCTGAGGTTTTACTCGGCAACAAAGCAAAGGTTTCTTTTCATCCCTTCATCACGTTGGCATGCAAGCACCGAGAGGTACTTTTCACCAGTGGTGAAAATAGCTTTCTTTTTACAGCAGACACAGAAAATGATCTCTCTTGATGCTAAGGCAAGGATAAGGCTTAGTCTACTGTTGCCACCGTAAAATGCCTTGATTTGGCTTTCCTGGTGGTGCTCTTGCACCAGGAAGAGGGTTTTGTGTGGGGAAGCATGAGGCAGTGGCTTTATTTATGTATGAGAAGAATTAAATATTGAGGAACACTTTCAAGTGGGGATCTTGCTCAATGTTTCTTTCAGTTTTTAATGCCAACTGGATATTCACTTCTAAAACGCAAGATAAAAACCCTTCACGCATTCAACTCGACCTTCCTTACACCGTCAGAGCCTGACTTAAGCACAGATTCCCGGCAGATCATCTACAAATCAAACTCCCAAACTCCCTTTTTCAGTGCTTTCTCCTGTTCACCTTTGCAGAAGCAATGCGCCAGTGTTTGCTGGATCCTCTTCTGCTGCTTGGAAGTGCCTGTCCTTGCAGCCTGAATCTTGTCTCCTACAGTCCCCATGGGCTAGATGTGCCTCTTCCTCGGGCCCAAATTTCCATCTTGGACTACAGATATTCACCCCAACCTTCAAGGCATCTCTTAAACATCAGTAATTTCATGCAGCTTTCTCTAATACCCCTAGCCAACTGCAATCTCTCCCTTTTCTAATAAGAATTTTCATTTTCTCAGATTAAAAAGAAAATCACACACATTTGTTTTATGTCTCCTGTTGGCATACTTAATCATTCTGTGTGGTGCTACCTTCCCTGCCCCAATAAAAGCTGAAAACTCCTTAAGTGAAGGATAGCCTTGGTATGATTTTTTTTTTTAATCTTTATTACAGAAAATTTCAAACATACACAAAGTAAACAGAAGGTGCTGTTTATCCCTGCCTGTCCTCTGGGGCCTATCACAGTGCTTTGCATATTGCAGAAGTAAATTTAAGTAATTAGGGCCTAAGGCAAATGGAGTTGTCTGCCTGCATATCTGATTCCAGATCTCCCGGATGGCTAAGCTTTTCCCTAGTAACACACACCAACTCACACAGCCCACACACCTGTAGGATCACCATCTACACAGATGAAACTTGTCCACCCTCTTTAGCATTCAGGGGATGTTTTTAGCCACGAGGTTAGTTCAGTAAAATTAACTATATTTGAGGGGATGAAATCAAAACACTTACATGGTTAAGAGTATTTTATAAGAAAATTCAATTCTGGTTGTATACCTCTGTGGTTTTTTTACACATTATATCTGATGGATAACCTACACCTTGGAGAGCTCCTGCTTATATCAAAATTGTAAGTTTCTTTACCTTGCATGATTGGCTAACACAAATAATATTTCAGAGTGTCTTTGGGCTCAGATTCTTAATTAAATCTATTATTTTACATATATTCTTTTTAACTTGTACCTACTTAGCCATGAACTCTCTCTCTCTCTCTCTCTCTCTCTCTCTCTCTGCTAGAAAACAGTAAAATCCTTAAAGTGAACCAGAATTCGAGTGATAGATTACATGTCCATGCTGTGTCACATGCAATTAACTCAAATTGACTGTACAGTGCATTATTCTCTTAGTGCATGGAAGATCAATAAATATGTGGAAAACTCAAGCCCAGCTCTCCACTTTCCCATCCGATTCTAGTAGGTCTGAGACGGATCATGCTACTGTGATGTGTACACCACAGCTAAGGCAGGCAGGTGGTGCATAGACACCATTCAAACTTGGCCTATTCAGTCCCAACTCCTCTAACGCTCCATTCATGCATAGCAAAACACCATCTGGTCCTATTTTGCCTCCAGCAATCACAGCTGACCAAAAACGATAATAACAGCTGTTGCAAAACAAAAGCCAAACAAAGGGGGTGGGTGAGGGGGAAGAAAGGTTAGATTGAAGTCCAGTGCTGAAAATGCTCCGTGAAGTGAGGAACGGGAAAGAGACCATTCAGATGTCTGGAGCCCACTGAATGGCCAGCAGAGGACTCCTACTTAAACTTGAGATATGAATCCATCTGTCTCGATAGCCTTCAAATCTCCGTCAGATGGTAATATACTGCAGAAATTATGCTGCATGAAGGCATTTAAGCTTGTGTTCTTTGAGTTGGGAACTAATGACCCCACGTCAGCTAAAAATGAAAACTCTTATGCTCTTTCATCAGATGGCAGTACAGGTTAATGCAGGAAGAGAAAATGTGTAGCCAGGGTAATAAAATAATATCCGCACAGCAGAGGAAAGGCAAGGTGTGTGTGTGTGTGTGTGTGTGTGTGTGTGTGTATGTGTGTGTGTGTGTGTGTGAGAGAGAGAGAGAGAGAGAGAGAGAAAGAGAGAGAGAGAGAGAGAGAGATGGGACCTGTGGGACGGGGTCGTAATGTCTATGTAGCACTTAAGAGGACTATGCCAATCAGGTACCACATTTCTCATCCTGATTTTTCATTACCTTGAGTTGTTTCTGACCTGTAAAAAATAGTGTATCAAGCACTTACTTAAGTCTCAGAACCAGAAACCAGTCACACATACAAACTGAAATACAAGATGACTCATTTTGTAAATCCTGAGAAAAATAACCTGGTAACAAGAGTCAGGGATTCTTTACAAGATTCGAGTCTTTTGACATTTTAAATATATAAGTGTGTCTGGTGATTACTTTTTTAAACTGAAGTAATTAAACTATCTTTTTTTTTTTCTTTTCTCGGAATTGACCATCAGTGGCTTAATAGCATTTAATCAAACGTGATAAAATCTAAGATTTATAAAATCATTTAATGGATGTTACAACACCTGCCTCTAACTGCAAACAGTTGAAAACAGACTTCACTTGCAATTAAGTCTTATCACTTGTGACATTTTTTTTTCCCAAGCAATACTTCATGGGTTTTCAAAATGACAATTACAGAACTAACACACAATTACTGTCACATGTAGTTTAGCAATTAATTTTGAAGACATTTGTCTAAAGGTTTCACAACAGAATATCAAATGGTTCTTATTGTTATGTAATGGTTTCAATTCACAGAAAATCTTTTAACATCAGCTCTGCTTCTGATGGGTCTGTTGCAGGCAGATAATTTCTTTGTGGAGCACAATTGCCCCCTTGTAGATGTGATTAGGCATCTTTCTAAGACTGTTTGAACACTGATACCTGTCAACTAATACATCTTAAGAAAAGCTTCAATTTAGACATAAATTTTTCTACAGCAAAAAAAAAAATCCATAAATTTATAATTAGAATCTCTTGCTGTTCAATATTTGTACATAATACAGAGTATGAGAGGATTATAAAATATTGAAAGCAAAATTCATTATTCATAACCCACAACATACAGTAAATATTCTTTGAAATACAACTTTGAGGAATCCATATTCTATTATTTCTGAATGTTCTGCACAGAGCAGCGATGGGCAGTGCCTCGCACACCTTCATTTTTTTCCCCAGATTAGGATTCTGGTCAGGGTTGACACTTGCTGTTTTTAATTTTCATTTTTATCATAAGCAGTTTAAGACTGTTGCCAGTGGTAATTTGCAATTTTTATCAAGACCTCTTCATTATAGCTTCTGACAGGACAGATGCTGTAATTAATCATGCAAGACAACTGGGGATCATGGTCACAAGGCTCTCAAAGAGAAGCCTCTGCAGAACACAGAAAAAGGGGAACTGGGTGATGAAATAATGATTTTGGCTTTAAAATTAGGATTCACCCTTCATTTTAATAGCAGTAACAACACAATAACAGCCAGCTCTAGCCCTAAACAGAAGAGATCGCTATTTGCCTTCTATTTACCTTGTATTTCGACAAAAAAGACAATTATAAAAAATATTTCCCATCCTTTCTTCAGAGCCCTGGTTTTTGGCTGTGATATCCAAGTTCTTGGTCGCGAATATCATGTTTCCAAATAAAAACGGAAGGTGATGTTCAGGCTCCCACAGAGCTGGTGATGAGCCATGTTTCGCATCTCAAGGTAGTCAAGGACCAAAAGTGAAATTTGATATATCATTTTATTTGAAAAGTGAACAGTTTCCTTGTTGTTGCATCAAAATACAGGCCACAGTTTTTACTGAAATGTGTTTATTCTATAGCAAGATAAAAGCATTTTTGTTTTAGTTAAGCAAAATACAAACAACTTAATTGCTGCTATCATAACTCATAAAAAAGTATAAAACAGCATAAAAACACAATAAGCAATGTAGCAATGAATGGTTTATGTCAGCAGTGTTTACGTTAAAGCCTCATTTAGGAAAACTTTACAACACATGATATGAAAACTTACAACTTTGAAAGAAAATATTTACATTGATTATTCAGATGTAGTGTGCCTTTTAAATATTCTACCAGTGTTACATCATAATAAAAACTCTTGCTTTTTCTTTTTAAATCTTAACTTTTGTAATAACTGTTTCATTTAAGTGCATTTCCCTTTTAAAAATACAGTGTTTTTATTTTTCGAAGCTTGTCACTCAATACACGGAATATAGTATTCACATTTCTTCCCTTCTAATTGGAATGAACATAATGGGCTAACAGCGGTCATAGATATTGTTACAACATATACTGTGGTTTGGTTTGGAAAAGTCATAAGTACAAAGTAGAAAGAAGTAAATAAATCAAATAATTGAATCTAATCACTTGCATTTTTTTTTTCTGGAGAGATTTAGAAAAAAAATAAGAGCTTTGGCAAAAGTCTGTGATTTACATTATTTTTTTTTTCATGACAAAAAAATGCCATCAAATATTCACATCATACAAATGTTTGTATGAAACTGGATCTTCCTATTTCAGGTAGTTACAACTGTGCTTTTTATTTAGTTATTTGTTTTAGGGCTTCAGAAGTTCAAATAGCCTGGAATTGTGGTTTATTCACTTCTGGAGAAATAAGGCCATTTTTCTATGACTCGGAGAGGCCAGTTTACAGCCATCATATGTTCCAGGATTCATTAAGTGGTTTGATTCACATACTGTAGGTATAGCCTGAATAAATAAAAAGGCAGCACATGAAAGAGCACAGCTTTGCTTGTTTAGAATCAAAGTGATGTAGAGTCAGCTAAAGGATGTTACCCAGCTACACTGGAGTTCTTATTGCCTATCTAATAGACACTGGAGGGGAACGTTTGATCTGTTACACATTTCTGCATAACCATCAACGTACAAGTTTCGGCCCGGTATACCTTCACTCCTATGCCACTCTCCATGGGGCGCTCAAATCCGCGAGCCACGCGTGCCTTCAGAAAATACTGACCTGCGGTAATACTTGAGTCTGTGTCTGAGCCTGGATTTGAGACTGGTGCTGCTGAGAGGCTGGCTGAGGGCTGCCGATGGCCGGGATGGGGGACGTCATCTGTGAGGTGACAGGGGAGTGCTGCCGGGGAGAAGGCTGAGATTGGTGCTGCATGTGCTGCAGCTGCTGCAGCTGAATATGCTGCTGCAGCTGCTGCTGCAGCTGCTGTTGGTTGATCTGCTGCTGCAGATGCTGCTGTTGCTGTTGCTGCAGGTGCTGCTGCATGTGGTGCTGGAAATGCTGCTGCTGCATCTGCTGCTGGATCTGTTGATGCATTTGATGCTGCTGCAATTGCTGCTGTTGCATCTGCTGCATCTGCTGTTGCTGCTGCTGCTGTTGCTGCAGCTGCAGCTGATGCTGCTGGGTTTGCACCGAAGGGCTCACCTGGGTGGAGGCTGCTGAGCCAACCATGGTCGTCCCCATGGAGCTTATCAGTGGCGCCCCAATGTTCGAGGGCATGTTGGCTGCTATGGTGACCGATGTGACAATCTGGCTCATGGGGAGTCTCATGGTTAAGGGTTTGGGAGCAATTGACCTAGGGAGTGACTGTGGGAGAGTCTGAGGTGAGGCTGAAACTGTTCCGTGTTGGGACAGTGACGTGTTCAGAAGGAGTGACGATGTCAGGTTGGTTGATGCCAGGGTCTGCTGGACCGAACGGATGGTCTGAGCCTCTGCTGACTCAGCAGCAGCCTGCATGCAAAGGGAGAAAGTTCCAGAAAGTTATAATTTATAAATGCTGAAAAGATTTAAGCAATATAAACTGACTCAAAACACAGCCCTCGCTAATCACGCTCTCTGTCTCCATGGCCTCTGTCCTGTGACGGCTCCGCTGTTCCTGGAGGCATCAAACCCTCCTCCACCATGAGTCTGGGCTGACGCAGTGCCTTTGCTTTGGCCGTTGGGACAGGGTGAGAATGACAGTGTCCTCATTCCGTATTGATTCCCCAAGACACCACAGTTTCTTCCACTCACTCTCTCAGTCTACCACCACCATGTAGGTGAGACCCAGGAGCCAACCCACTGCGAGCCTTGCAACCACATATATGCTGATGACTCGACTCGAAGAGCAGGACAAGATCTGAAGAACCAGCCAGCTACCTGGCACTCTCTGATAAACCTTTGTAATTCACTGCTGGGTTTGTGGCTGGTTTACTGCGGTAAAAGACAACAGACAGAATTTTAAAAGCAACAAGTCTTTACCCTTCAAGTTCGTTCTAACTTCTCCACTGAAGCACCAGATATGAAAAGGTCGTGGATTATAGCTTCACTAATGTACAGCTCTGTCTCTTGAACATGTTTATTCATCGATTTCTCAGTCTCTCCTTCTTTAACACGGCATTATATGACACTACACTCTTGTAAAAGTTCTGGGAATTAAGTTAACTCATGTAGTAGGCATTTAGAACTGTGTCTGGCCCTTGGAAAGTACTTTGTAGTAACAACTATTATCACCGGAAAACCATACTGCTAGACTATGCCAAAGCCCTATTTGCATAATTATTTAAAACAGCACTCACTCAAATATAAAAAATAATAGCTGGATTGTTCAGAGATATCAAATGGAAGTACTTCATGACCTCAAAGTATTTTGGGTTTAACAACTATATGTGAAGGTCTCCCAAATTGATCAATAAAGCTATAGATGAGGGGAGAATGTTCAAACTTCGTATAAATAATCCATTGAACAACACTTGACAGATCTAGGTCTCATGGTGGAGAAAACCTACATAATTCATTTTGTGTTAAAAACATACAATTCCAAAACGATCATTTCTTTTGCAAATGCAGCAATGATTGGAATACTTCGCCATAAGATTGTTTTTGCTTTTATTTTCCACCAAATCGTGTTTTCTTGTTTGTTCACTTTTTTTCCCATGGTACTTGGGATTGAACCTAGGGCTTCCTGCATGCTACAGTCTCACCCCTCGGGGGTTTCTCCAAGGAAAATAGTAGCATAGGAAGCCAAGAAGCCATGAGACATCTTTAATGATTTCAAGTATCTACTTCTAGATTTTCGAAACTCAGATTTATAAATTCTGCCACTGGAAAGAATCTGAGAAATAACCCCATAGTATAGTTGGTGGCTCCAGTTTGAACATGTCACTGTGAGGTACTACCCTTCTATGTGTGGACAGTTGTCTTTGGCACAAAACCAATGTGACTGAATATTCCTAGAAGGCCCCATGCTAAAGGCTTAAGGAAGAAGATTATGCAAAATTACCCTTAAAATCATTTCATGACTTATGAAATAGAATACACACAATTCTATAAACATAACTCTTATGTAGTCTAATATTTAAAAATCACCAGGCCACTTTTAAGGAAGAAACTATAATGAAACTATACTTGACCCTGGGCAATGGCATTATGACACATTTAAGGTGTCATTTCAACAGTAAAAGGAGCTGGGTTGGAACTCTAGAGGTGTCTGCCATTTTTATTTGTAAGCCTCTATTAATTCTGTGACAGTAGGGTCACAACTTGGGATGGAGACACTGGACTCTACGAGAGGCATAAATTAAATCATAATAGGAGGCAAATGAACTGCGGCTTTTAATGTTGAGGCTAAAATCTTGCCTCCTACAACCCCACCCTTTGGATGAATACTCCAACTGGAGCACATCAAAATTGACCTCCCTTTCACCCCCTATATTTGAAGGCTAAGATCTCATATCTCCAAATTTTGTTCCACTGGGTTTTCTTAATTACTCCAGCGGATATGATTTGTGTTCCATCCTGTAGGGAACTCTGACAGGCTTTAATTGACCATCTCTTTAATTTCTGGTATCCAAAACAGAACCAGTTCTTTTACACAGGGAACAGTAGAGCCGGAACCCAGAACCTTGTGCATGTTAAGACGCTAAGCATGCATTCTACCACTGAGTTGCCCAAACAAAGTCAGCTCCTCAGACTGGCATAGTAGTCACCATGTACCGTCAGATGCTGCCTCCTGGGAATCACTGTATCATTGACTTTTTCATGCTTTGGGTCCAGGTTGACATTATCCTAAACTGTTACATCAAGTATTACTTTATTACCTCCCGGGTTTCTAAATCTAAATCCTAAGTCCCTCTGAATATGTTTTACTAAGTTTTAAAAAATTTAAAGTATTTGAGCTTATCCTTTTAAAATATTGTCCTATAACAATAGGACAGTTTGGGGGGGATTTTTAAGGTCATCAAAGTGAACGTGAAACTATTTCTGAATCCTGACCCTTTTCACAACGTGTAACTTTCAACTTATCCCTTCTAAGGCAGTCACAGACTCCAGGAACCCAATCATGGTGGCTATTTCCTTTTGAGATAGTGGTTCTTGGTTTCAATCCATGTGTGGTCAATTATGCATACTATAATATGCACAAAGACCAGCTATACTCGCTTCTGGGTAAATGAATGAAGGACTGATTCATTTATGAATTGCACCCCATTACTCTACTCATTGATTTCCACCTAATTAATCTCCAAGTCTACCTCTGTGTGGTTGCATACACCTAAGGTGGGTAGCCCACACAACCTACTTTCTCTCCGAGTATCTCAGAATCGGTGTCTATTCAGGGCGTGTCTTCCAGAGTCTCCGAAAAGGGGTTTTGCTCTTGCCCTGATAAATGTTTTCTTTCTTTAATGAAGTGAGAAGTATCCTGAGAGCTGCCAACACAGGCAGAAGAACCTCTGTTGATCTGACTCAGAACAGCTGCCAGTGGCAGGTCATCACACAAAGAAGAAACAACTCAGGTGAACACGAGAGGGGAGGGAGCCGCCCTTTGAACGTGGCTTTGAGGCCTCATGTCGTACTTAAGACAACAATAACAATGAAATGAAATCTCTGCTTCCCTGTGAAAGCATGCTAGATCAAACTGCGCTCCCCAAAGCCTGTCTAAACTCTCCAAAGGCAAAAGACAGCATTAATTGTTAAAAGAATATAAGAGCTCAGGTCTGGGGGTGTCACTCAGTGGTAGAGTGCCTGCCTAGTATGCATGAGGTTCTGGGTTCAGTCCCTAGGACTACCAAATAAACAAATAAACAAACGAATCAGTCAATAAATACATAAATGAACAGAAGCTCTACACTTCTTTTGGATGAAGGTAATAATAACCTAGAGTACTATTTGCTTTGGGATATCAGTACATTTTATAATACATCAGGGTCCACTGTACAGTCTATGTATAATGCATATACTTTGTGTCTTAGTACTTGAAACATAATTCTATTTTAAATAATCATGAGGTTTATTTATTTATATGATGTGAAACAATTGGTCAAAAATACACCATTGCTGATTACAGTCATGCAACCACTGGAGAATTTATGAGATGTTCAAAAAGGCCCAGCAAACACACCTTCAGTTTTAAAGAGAGGACATTAACCCAGATTCCAATCCCTGACAAAACAAAGAACAAGGGGGCCATTTAAAATTTCTTGATACGGCTACAAACACATATATAAAGCACAACGAATCCTTTAGCTGTAATTTAGCCTTGGCAGCTTAAAGGAACTCCTATTTTCAGAGCCATCAAGCAAGCAGTCTCTAATGGAAGCCAGTGTGTGCTGCTCAGGGGGCTTCTTCATCAGCTCTTAGGGGCCAGCACTGTTTCCAGTGCAGATAGCCACTTTCCAGACTGCATGCAGGCTTACCTTAGAAACGAGGCTGGCCCTGTATGCAGCCAGGGCCTTCAGGTATTCTTTTTTGGCAGCTTCTGTTTTCCTTTTATATACCTGTTAAAATAAGACCACAATTAACACCACCTTTAGGCTATAAATTCTCAGCTATAAAGCTGTTGCACAAATTAGGTCATATAAACATAGCTCACCTAAAAAAGTTGGTCTGCCTGGCTTTGATTTTCAAATGTTGCACTCATGTGCACAAAGAGACATTAAAACAAAAGCCTTGCCACCCACACCAGAGCCTAATTGTGAGAATAAGAAGATGTCCTCAGATTGCCAAGTTCGAAACTGAGAAGAGTCTCAGCAGAAGGCCTCATGCTAAAGTGGAAAACAACCTCTAAGGATGAACTTTCTGCAGTGGCTTAAATTCTAGGGAGGAGTGGGTCTCCTGTCAATGCCTTCTTTCCTTTCTGTGTCTTCCTAAACTGCATCAAATCAGAGCATTCAAGAACACACAAAGGGCCTGGAGAGATGCCCCGGTGGGTAAAGGGCAAAGCATTTGCTGATAAGCCCATCCAGTTCTTGGACTCACTGAGTGAAAGGAGAAAACCGATTACCTCTGACTTCCACACACATGCTGTGACCCCTGCACACGTGTGCACACAAACGCATACACACAAAATAAATAAATAAATGTATAAAAAATTAGACAAAAGAGAAAAGATAGAGACCTCTCAACCCTGGACTTTTGGAGGCAAAAAAAAAAAAAAAGAACTCAGAAACAATATAAAAGTGAGATTTCCATGACTGAGATCAAGGAGTTACATTAAAACAAATCTCAGTATATTATACCAGATGGGGAGTTCATTCCCTCAAATGGCCTGATGGCTTGCTATTAGACCAAAGCACAATTCCAGAAAACATCAGTTTGGGATAGCAGTTTGCCAATCCTTAAGAATTCTTAAAAGTCAGTGTGCTGGTTATGTTAACACACTCACAGCAAGCAAGCAGGAAAATTCAATAGTTGCCCCATCCCATCGAAGAAAGCCACCAGGAAGGAGTTCATGATTTTCAGAGAAAAATCAGGATTTCTTCCACTCTTCTTTCCAGAAACCCTCACCGTACTTTATCACTAACAGAGGTCTATTCTTCTATGGATATTTAAAAGTTAACTCCTATTAATGGTAATTGGAGTTTTACACAAGGAACAGGGGAGGACCAGCCCCCAAGGACCTCAGTCTTCTCTTCATTTGTGCTGAGGAGTTGTGAGAGAGCAGAGGAGATCAGCCCCTGAGGAAATATCTCCCACCAGCATGGCTAATCTCTGAATACCTCTCACACTGCCTAGCTTTAAAATAAACTTGGAATAAAATTCCAAATGCCCAGTGACAATAATGAGGTCTGCAGAGGCGCCTTCAAAGTTTGGAAACCCACCAGGACAGCACAAGGGTTCAGAAAAATGATCAATGGAAAAGCAAGCGGGATGGACCTAATCCCTTTGTAGGGCCCTTTTTGAACAAAGGGAAAAAAATTCCACATTATTTAAAATGAAAAGATTATCATCAAAAGTTTATGCTTGCAGGCTACCGCCTGGATCCCTTCCAAGTCTCCCGTGAATGGATTCTGAACATGCACCTTAAACTGACTAGAAATCGATATAACCAGCGTTGTTTGGCTTCATTTGCTTGTGGGTTTTAATTCTGTAGCTTAGACAGGCTTTCCTAAGAAGCAATCATAGTAGAAGAATGTATGCATTCAGGAAAGATTGTAAGGAATATTCTGGCAGTTTTTATCATCTATGTCCATGATAGATGTTTTTCCTTACTTGCTTTTGTTCCTCTCCGAGGCTGTCCCACATAGATGCTACGATTTTCGAGACCTCTCCAAAGGTTGCATTGGGGTTTTGACCTTTAATTGCAGCCTGTGTGTCTCTGAAAAACAGTGCGTATGCTGATACTGGCTTCTGGGGCTCATTGGGATCTTTCTTTTTCTTTTTCTTTGGAGTCTTGGGCTTTTTGCCAGAATCTGGGGCCGTTCTTTTCTCTCCAATGGCCTGCAAAGCGGGAAGAAAATTCACTGCCTAGAATGTACTTGCAAAGAATGCAGCAAGACTTACTCACAGCCACAATTGTTCTTTGAAGGTTTTGTTAACTATCATCAACAGATGAATCACCAGCAAAAGCGGGGGAGGGGCAGATTTGCTTAGGGTTAACTGGACAGCAGAGATTAGCATTTAGAACACTGATTAATGAGACCCGGAAGTAGCTTCAATACATTCACAACATATGCTCTCAATAGCAATTATGAGTAATGAAAACCACACCACTCTACACGAGGCTATGCTCAATATCTACAATGCTACACATGCTACATAAAGAAAATATTTCACACTCTCAGAGGTTTTAGAAGGAAAACCTACTATGATTTTGGATGTGGATCATATTCAGATATTTAGTGGAGGCCCCTTGCCAAAGTCACTGGTCAGAACTGATTTTTGTAAAGCTGGTGTGTATGTATGTGTGTGTGTGTGTGTGTGTGTGTGTGTGTGTTTACAAGAAGGCTGCTGTGCTAATGAGTCTCTGGAAACTCAAATAGAAATTAGCTGTAATTACTACACTTGCCCAATAATGGAAAGGTCACCTTTATTTTCTAAAATAATAACTTTCGAAAGGACAAGATAATGAGAAATATAAAGGTGTGAAAAGGGACTTTAACTAGAGATAGAAAAGAAACTGATACTCTTCGTAACACTAAAACCTTGTAAAAGAATTGCTACTTTAATCACTAAGGCTAATAAAAAGCCTAAAAGGAAGGTATTTATTACATAAGCTATTACATTACACCTGAACATGACATCACTGCACACTCACGGACACACATATTCAGAGTATGAACTCTCCAGTTAGAACCCCAGAGATGACCTGGGTCTAGATCCAAATATATAAACACTAAGCTTCACACCCATTTGTCACTATCATCTACTTTTTAGTGACTATATCAGAAAGATATGTATCAGAGAAGGAAGAAGATGGCTCACCAACCTGGGTTTTTTTCCCTCTCCGATTACAATACAACCATATTAAAGACATTTTGTGGTTAATTTCATCAAGAACTGTCAAGTGTTCGACAAAATCTGTTTTAAAACCCAGGCTTGGGCCTGATGAATGGTAATTGATTCAAGTTACTAACAGATTGGATTTTAATGATCTTGAATCTTAACTCAAATATTACTGGAGTTGTAAAACTTTCTAAATGAGGGTAATTTGGAATTTAATCCAATTACTACAATTCTTAGGGAGGAAACTGATAAGAAACTTTTCCTGGAAAGCACTGAGCATTCAGTCTTTGAGAACCACTGGCTGCCTTCTAAATTCGTACTGTTTGAATGATAGTGGCATCAACACAGGAAGCAAGTGGACTCATCTCTCTCTTCCAAAACAGCAGTTTCTACAACTCACACAGTTAATTTGATAATTCTATAAACCTTATACTCTTTTTTTTCTAAACTTTCAGAATAATCAAAACTTGCCCAATTCTACTCAAAAAATTGGAACGTGAAGGGGAACCAGACACCTTTCAGTTAGATCTTTAACAGAAGCCACATTTTCCTTCACTGAAAAATTACTTCCACAAAGAAAAAGCAATAGAAATACACACACATTTTAAAAATTGAGTCAAACAACTTTACTCTTTTCCTTGAAGAAAATTTGGCACTCTTTGTGTCAACAGTACTCTGACCGATGGCAATTTCCCATGCAGCTTTTCCCAAATGGGAAGAGTTGCATTTTGTTCTCTGTGAAGAAATATTCAGATGTCAGCAGACTTTGATGCCTCTCTTAGAAAACTACAATTCGCCCTAACCAGCATTGCTTTATAAGGATAATCTAGAAATAAAGAATCCCAGAGTTTAAGCACAAGCTCAAGATGCATCTCTTAAAGAAACTACTTATCGTGGACTTCAAAGGGCCAAGAAAGCTGGAGAGATCCCTTTACTGAAAAAGGCAAATTGATCATCATTTTCATCTTCCTTTCTCAGAGAGGTTGCCTCAGAGCTAAACAAGTTGGATTTGTTATCTTCACAGGAAACCTAGACCCTCACTTAAAATGGAGTAAGATAGGGGTCACAGGGACAATTTCTGTTTGATGGGGGATCCATGTGCATGAGTTCAGGGAAGGAGTCCAGCGGAACATGAAAGCAGACATACATGGCTAAGCAGCCGCTACTCCCATCTGATGGGCCTTGAGTTTCCTTAACAATGGCCTCTCATTTTGCCAGAGTCAAGTCTTTCTAAAAAAGATATTGCCAACCCAGCCTCCCTCAGCTCTGCCCAGCTGGGTGCTGATTTGATGTTACAACACCAAACTCTCCGCCTTGAAATCCCTTTGTCTTCCCCTGTATCATGACTCCTTCTCTGCTCGTCACTGTCTTCTGGAGTTCTTCTTCTTTGCCGCTTAAATGATGCTTGGGATTCTGGCCTGATTTGCTCCTTACACTATCAATCAATTACTCCAGATTCCTGCCAGTCTTCACACCAATACGCACACAGTCCCCAAATTTATAGTTCCAGCTCCAAAGAACTGAGCTCTAGTTTCAAATGGAAGCACCTGATTCCACCACTGTATGCCACGCCCATCTTTGTGGGGTCTGGGCATTTCTTTCTTTCTAGGCTGATCATCTTGTCTACTGATAGATGTACTAGCTCTTCTTCAAATGCACTGCAACAGCACGTCTTAGTGAGTCACCCTCTTATCAATCTGACACTTCCTGCCATTCCTTCTTCTGATAAAAACAAACAAACATGATAGTGTCTTCCCATTGATTTCTTGTTCCCTTGACACCCGCCCCCCACTTGCACTGCGTCTACAGAAGGCCAAAGTTAGTTTTCTAAAGCATCAGTTTGCTTATACCATCCCTGCTTGCTATCAGAAAACCTCAAGGGCCAGCCAGGCAGCTGCACGTGTCAGCAGTTTGCTCTTCCTTCTTTCCTCCCCCAACTCAAACTTCATGGCACTCATAAACTGACACATATTTTCTGTTGTTCCTCATTCTTCTCTCAATGAGAATGTTGGTCTCTTCTGCCTCACAAACTTTGATGCATCCTCTTAGACATAATACAAAGGCAATCTTCTCAATAAAGTCTTCCTCAAATCACCTTCCCAAGCAGAACTGATTATAATTTCAGCACACCAGACTCATCCACTCTGTCACCAAATCACAACGGGAACTAGTCTTGAACACTGCTCTTCAGAACCGGTGGGGAGTCCCTCGGACAATCATTCAACCCTCCCTTTTTTTTGTGGTTCTGGGCATTGAACCCAGAGTCGTGTCCATATTAGAATATTTCTACCACTAGAAACATCCTCAGTCTCTTTAAAACCCTTATGTAGAGGTTACAGAGATGGCTCAGTAATTACAAATGTGTATTGCTTTTCCAGAGGACCTGGGTTCGGTTCCCAGAGCCCACACCAGGCAATTTACAACCAGCTGTAACTCCAGTTCCAGGGGATTCAACCTCCTCTTCTGGCTTCCATAAGTACTGCACATATGTAGTGCCCAGACATGTACACACACACACACACACACACACACACACAAATAAAAAGAAATAATAATAAAAAAAATCTTTATGTCACTAGAGTCAAGTAAATGTAAGCACAGAATAGGTCCACAAGACAAAATTAAGAAACGCATAATAAGTAATTGTTAGTACTACAATATTCATTTTCATTAATGTCACCCATTTGGGGGCATTCAGAAAAGTCATGCCTACCACCTATATACATTTAAAATATTTTTCTGTGACAAAAACAAAAGCATAACATAAATTTAAGTCCACCATGTGATAACTATCCTTGAGGTACAAAGCTACAGAAATGTGGTCAGATAACACATGGGATGAAGCATGCTCATATCAAGAGCAATAGAAAGGGAGCAGTTTAGATCTTCTGAAGAGTCTAGAATTTCTGGAGGAAGAGTGTAGGCTCTTCTTTTGCAGATTAGGACAATTAAGTGATCTGCCTATGTCTTACAGTTCAAAGAAAACAGATCCCCAATTTCCATTTAAATACCCTTCCTATCAAAACTAAGTCCAGTGAAGAATGAAATCTTTCTCTAACTCCATGAAGAAAATGCAGGTAACGCCATGAATAGAATCCATAGCCATGAGCAGGGAGTGAACTCCACTGTCTGGTGAGCTCCATATGACCGCAGATTGAACTTACTCTGTTGGCTTCATCAGCATCCTCTTCATTGATGGAGCTGGACGGGGAGGGAGTGGCTGATTTGCTTGCTGGAGGTGATGGAGATGTGTGGGGCACACTGGCTCCTCCCAGATTCAAGCCCAGCTGGGTACTGAGCTGAGACTGGTTGATGGTGGTCAACTGGGCAGGAGGCATAATCCCAGAACGAGCAGCATCAGTCATGTGGACAATTGACCTCATGATCAAGGAGGGATCCTGACGGTATTGTGACACTTGTGTGTGGCTCTGATCCTACAAAGACAACAGTCAAAGGGAAAGGATTTTAGTTATCCCTAACAGCAAGGAACTTACAAGGTTTAAACTGGGGACACCTTGAGAGGTCTAACCTGTTGCAGGATGATGGTCTCTGTGGGTTTATTAAATATTATTTATTTAATATTTATTTAATATTTATTAAATATTAAGACTCATGCCAAACTTGAAAGGCCAGAAGCACAGAATATGAAGACAAGACCCAGTCTGTCTCACTGTAGAACAGACTTCTTAAAAAAGACAATTAGCCAAAGAAAGAGAAACAAAATGCTTGGAATCCATTGAGGATTCTGGTAGCAGGGAAGTAACTGACACTGAGCCCAACCCCTTGGACTACCCCTTCTAACATACAGCCCTGGTTCCATGATACCTTCTAACGCCCAACACTAGTCACTCATCTGTGTTAGAAGAAAGTTCATCCTCTTCTCTATCCTTCAGGAAATAGACATTTCCAGCAGAGAGAACTGGCTGGAGAAACACAGAGTTACGGTTTCACAGAACAGCATCTGTGTACTATTGGAAATCCTCTCTGCGCAACTCTGTAAGCCAGGGTCATCGTGATTCTGAACGACAGTCAAAGGCATCTGGAAGTCATTCAATGTCTTTTGGATTGGGCATGAATGTTTTCACTTAAACCCTCTTTGTTTTTGTTTTCTTTTGTTGAACCCACCGTGATTTAATCTCGTAATAGATTTCTAAGTAGACATGGAAAGAGCAGGTGGAGACATGAGCATCAGAATTAGTTTTCTCTGAAAATGACATCCCTGTCAAAAGTAGCCTTCACTGCTACAGAAGTTGCATTTGGGCGTCTCTCTCTCTCTCTCTCTCTCTCTCTCCTTTTTAATCCCAAAGAATACAAGATGAAGACATGCTTTTCAAATCACTCCTTCTGACTTGTTATTGGGAGTGAGTCTGTGATTTTACTAAAACCAAATTCTCTTGACTCTCAGTGACCCAGAATCTAATTTTATACCCAAGCTTATGAATTCTTAACTGCTCCTTTTTGAAGCTTTTCTGAGAAGGCTTATTTTTGTCCTTAAAAGAAGCAGTAGGAATTGTCAATAAGCACATAGGAGTGTTTGGTTTCTTAATATTATATTCTTAATATCACTAAGTAAAAAAGCCATATCAAAGGAAACTAGCTGAATAAATTATGACCTCACTGTACTACAAAGTATTATGAAGCTTTTCAAAATAGTGAATGAGACTGATGTGTACTGATCTAAGATTGGGCTTCTCAGTCTTGGCTCTACCGATGTGATATGTTAGACTGGGTCATTTTATTAGTGGGGTTTTGTCTCTGGGTCCTTGGTACTTTTGAAGCATCTTTAGCCTCTTCACCAAGAGCAGCCTCTCTCTCTAGACAGTTTCAAGGGCTGAATTCACTTCCACTTGCTTATTTATTTTTAAAGTGTATCCCAATTGTTAATAATGGCCATATTATAAAGGATAGAATTAGAACAAGACAAGGAACAATTTGTGAAAAACTAAAACAGAAAATGGTTAAAGCAATCCAATTAATTGCTAGAGTTATATATTTTTGGTTTGTTTTGTTTGAAATAGGACCTCATGTTGCCCAGGATGTCCTTAAATTCACTATGTAGAAGAGGCTAGCCCTGAGTTCCTGATCTTCAAAGTGCTGGGATTACAGGTCATTTTTCACAGACACTCTGAGCTATTGTACAATCATCCATGTTCTTTTGGCCTACAACCACCGTTCACTTACTAACTTCTACTCCCAACAGCAGGCAACTGATCTGTGTTACATTTAATTTAACTGGCCACAAATATCTTCCAGGAGGCTTTTAAGTCTTTTCAGACTTATTTCTGCAAACTCTAAAGTTATCAACAAGCAACTTCCAGAGTACACTTAATAAGTATTTTAATTTTGACTGCATAGTAATAATTTACTTAAGTGGCATGGCCATGGACCATGACAGTCTGATTTGTGCAGCTTTATCATCCACAGAGGAATCACTTAGCTGCCATTGCTGCAATGCCTGTGAAAAAGAAGCCCAGATAGGTACTTGATTGACTGGCAGCACTGTGGATGGATCTCATCAGCAGAGTGAAGGCTGAGAACCATGCCTTCCTGACCAAATCCACCTGCCACTCATGCCTTTGTTATGGAGCTGGCTGCTGGGGCTCTCCTGCTGGTGGACTGCTGGGTTTAACTGTACAGAAAAGAAACCCCTCTGAGTGTTTACTGGGTGCCAGGACTGACCTATGTTAAACTTTCCCTCATTTACCCCACATGACTGGGTACTGTTACTATACGGGTTCTTAGACAGACAAGAGTGATTCCCTGGGTCTCCAAGCTAGCTAGTAAGTCTTGCTCAACAGAAAACAATGGTGCTCCATAGCGCCCTAATGATAGATGCTACCAACCGAGAGAGAAGGGAATGGGCCCTGGGCTCCCCACTACTTCTGTCTGCTTTAATGAAATCAGCTGTATGCTCATTTGTTTTATAAACTGAGTTCCCTTGTTACACTTCACCTCCAAAAGACTGAATTCTTTTGTTGCTGGGGAATCCTTGAAAAGAATGTTGCTGTTCACCCAAACTTAAGTCTTCAAATCCAAAAGATTGTGGGCCCCACCCTTCTTTCCTCCTATGGGACAAGACACCAAGGATGGCTGCAGTATGTTCAAGGAACCTCTGGCATACGTAATCAATGCATCAGAATGTGCAACATTCCTCATGGCACACAGCTAGGCTATCATAACTCCCTACGCTGAAGGATTATCGTATAAGAAGATTAGTGGTCAAAGTGTGTCTTTAGAAATTCAAGCTCCTTTAGGGGCACCAGTTATTAATAACTGCTTAGAGGAACTTGAGTCTCAATAGCTCCCATCATTTTCCATTTAAATAAGTAATCTTTAAGAGATGTTTCTAGGCTGGGGCTATAGCTCAGTGGTACAGTGCTTGTTCAGCATGGGTGAAGCCCTGGGCTCCTCGTAATAAAATAATAAAAAAAAAACACCCAAAATAAAACAAAAAAAAGTTAGTACCACCCAATATAAAATAAAACTAAAAGAAAGATGTTTCTTTTGATCTCAGGATCCACATTTCAAAAAGAAAACGATGTCAGCCCATTTTAAAGGTTTATATTAAGCCGGTGCCAAAGCTCATAGAAAATCACTATGAGATTCTTTCTAACAGTAAACCATATTTACTATAGGAAAGTGCAGGACACAAGAATTCGTATCTAATTTTCCAGAAAAAGCTCCCAGTTTTCCCTAGCAGGGATGGCATAATCAGGAAATGCATAAGTCATAAACAAAGCCAAAGGCACTTGATACCTTTGTGTGAATCACTTCCTCTCCATAAAAGGAGGTTCTGAAAGATTCTTGGGTGACTGAGCTGGTGATTGAGCTGAAGGCTTAGCAGCTACTGGAGTATCAGCAATTGCCACAACAGTAAGGTTTGAAAGCTGGTAACTGTATAATATTCACATGTTTGTCATTTGTCTGTTCATTTAATTTTGCTTTGTGATTCTGGGACCCAACAGGGAACCTGTTCACACAAGGTAAGAGCTCTGTCGTTGAGTTGTATGCAGTGATCTCTCAGAATTTCAGAAAAACTCACATTCCAGGCAGAGAGAGCTACATACGAAGTCTGAGGGCAGATAGCCCACCCAGTGTGCTCATGAGGGTGGTGAGGAGAGGAGAAACAGGAGAGAAGTGGACAGACGGCAGTGGGCCAGAATACACATGGTAGAGATGAGAGTGTGCACCCTGTTTGGTGTTCCCAAGAGCACAGGACCAAGGAAGGTGAGAAGTAACAGGCAGAGTGAGAAGCAGCACACCCCAACTGGAGGCAGTGCCCAGATGTGCAAGACCCAAGCAGGAGACAGCATGCCACAGGAGACCAAAGGCTGGTAATACAGGGCAAGGAACAGCAAGGTTGGAGGTAGGTTTTACAGGCCGGTTTTACAGGCTGGTTCAGGAAATCTGCATGGCATCACAGAAAGGTGCTACTGAGCGTGTAAAGGCATGGTGTCTCCTGCCTAGTGGAATTATTCAGCCCAAGAAATAAGAACTGGCCGTTCCTGTGCACAGTCCACCTAACTCAACTGTGAACAGTCAGTATAAATATCCACATGATTACCTAAGCTTGTATTCTGAAGAAAAGATCAATATCTACCTGCAGAGGGCATTCAAAATGGGCGACTGTGTCTTCATGATCTCTCCCAATAGGAAGGCGTTGCTGGCTGGCCTAGAAGCACCACACACCCACTGAAGGCTTCATGGCTCCTGGGAAGAACCAGGCTGCTCCTCTGAGGCTTATTCTATACCCCATCAAAGGGCTTCTTATAGCTCCAACTGGTTTGAAACTCACTATGTAGACCATGCTGGCCTCAATCTCCCAGATATCTGCCTGCCTCTGCCTCCTGAGTGTTGGGATTAGAGGGGTGTGCTACACTTGGCTTCCTCTATTTTGAAACAAGAGACCAGCTAATGGTTACTTCTGTTTAGTAGGTTCTTGTCTTCTTAGGTTGTCCAAAACTCCATCTACTACTGAATATTAATTATGTAAGTGAACTATTTTTTTCAAACCTATATGTGTGAGTGCAGGTGCCTGTGAAGGCCAGAAGAAGGTTTTGGATCCCCCTGGAGCTGGAGTTGCAAGCAGCTGTGAGACACCCAGTGTGGGACTTGAACCTGAGCCCTCTACAAGAACAGTACATGCTTTTAACCTCTGAGTCTTGTCTCCAGCCCCTCACCATGAACAGCTAAAACATAGATAATCCTATATTAGGAAGGAAACTTCAAATCACTAAATAAAAGACTAGATTCTTTGATGATCAATGGAAAGTCAAATAAATATCAAAAGGAGAAACTGATCCTGTTGGGGTCCTGTGCACCCCAAGACCTGCTTAATGCTGTAACATCAGATCTGCTTTCCCTTTTTTATGGATAAAAAGAAGGTAAAAGACATGCCAGCCCCAAGCAAGGTGTTTTCCTTGTAACACAAAGAGAACTGAGAAGTGAAACCCTGTGGACTATGGAAGTCCCTGTCACACCAGGGAGTCTGAGTCACACACAAGATTTGCGGTGGGAGGTGGTGATATGCTCTCATCTCCTGAACCAGAAACTCAAATCCTACACATACCTAGGTCTTTTTCATGTCTCATATTGGTCTCATATTGTTTGTTCTTCAAATGTAATGTATATGCTTTTAAATGGATTGGCCTTCACATATTACGTAGTATTATCCTATTTAACCTGTCCTTCCCATGCTGTCTCCTTCCAACTAGCTTGATCTCATCGTAAAAGACATTTTGAATTTCATAAGCAAATGTGTTTTGGGTGCCTTCTAGCTGCGCTGATGAGTAGGTATTCTCGCTAACAATCCAACATCAGGTCTGGATACTGTATAGGACAGTATCCAGTTAAGAAGCAAATAACCCAAATATGTTAGGGAGTGTGACTAAATAGATTTCTACTGTGCAAGGTTTTTAATCAATATTTCTTGGGAACTGGAACAAATTAAACAATTATCTGTAATAAATATTACTTTCTATTAATAAATACCAGAGCAACTACAAATATGAAATTCAAGCCAGTAATTTTATGCCCAATTATTTAGTCATGTCCTATAGCATTGTTAAAATTTTATTTGTAAGTTAACAACAATCTCACAAATGGTTTTGATTAGCTCTGAACCCCAGCAGACCATGGAACAAAGACAGTTAAGCCAAATGCAAGCCAAGGAGAATTACAGACCCCCACTGGACCAACTTTATATTCCTCAGAATATCTGTACCTTTCACTCGTGACCCTCAGGGTTATATTCAAACACACTCACAAATAAAAATTTTGTGATAAAAGGTTTTTTCCTAAAGTTAATTAACATTTTCTTAGCAAAATAAAATTTTCAAGTTTGTTTTCAAACACTTAATGGCATTTTACAAACACTTAATGGCATTTTACTTGAGCAAAAGTGAGGGTCTTGGTTTATTAGAGTCAGCTCCAGGCCTATCTTCTTTAATCCTCCTTTATGCAAATTTTATAGGAGAATTCCATCTTCCCAACTGTTTATACTTCCCTCCAGTTTAAATTAGCAAAGTATGCCTTAATAATGAATAATGTTCTTCCATTTATATATTAAAGAAATGAAGTGGGTACTGAGAGCCTGGTGCAAGTCTGCTCTGGCCCAGAGGTGGGCTCACAGATCCCAATAGCAGGTGAAGTGCCCCGCCTTCCTAGAGCTTATAATCTTGCAGGGAGGGGACGATGGTAAACAAGCTAAGGCAATGGACCATAAGATGGTTGTGCTGTGAATAACTAAATTGCGCATCTTTGACCCCTTTAAAACATATTGTGCCAATATGTTCAGTTATGTTCAGGAATCTAAATGCTCTAAAATGATATCTTTAAAGTCCCAGAATCTAAGATAAGTTCTGGCTGGCCATAATCAACTATAGAAGGCACGCACTACAAAGAAGACACGAGGAAATAAACTGGTCCCCAAACTTTTGACGAACAATACCCTTTAAAGTTATAAATGACTTGTATGGTACTGCACAGTGGCCTATTGCAAGTAGACGTTTGGAGCACACACTTAGGGTGGCAAATAACCCTGACTTTGACCTCAAAGGCAGCACCCATGTGATGAGGGTCAGAGGTATTTAAAGGCCACGAAAAAAGAATGTTTTAAGACTGGGTGGTGTGAGACTATTTGCTCCACAAAGAGTCTGCATCCTGGCGTGTGTGGTAGACAGCATACATCAGCCACGTTAAAGGTAGCTTTAAGTAATACACGTCTTTGAAGCAGTATTCACACTATGAGATTTTGTCTCAAGAGGAGAAGGTACCAGTAACCAAGAAAACAATGTCATAAACGATATAATTAGTTCAGGATCATTAAGAATAGATCATAGCACTTAGTAGGTGCACAGCAAATATTCATTGGATATTAATGTGTTTGGGTTTTATAATTCAGACTTTGTATAGTTAGAGCCTTCTCCAGTAACAGTGAGATTTTTTGCTTCTTTCCCATTGTTAACTAACAACAAAAACAGTTTTTGACAATAACTTGACTAAAGATACAAGGGGGACGCAATCATTCAATCTGTATGAGAAACCACAGGTCCCCAATGGCTGAACGGTAACCATCCTGTGGAATCGAGCTGCGCAGCCTCTGTTGACAATGGCAATGAACATGTTCATAATAATAATAAGGGCTTGTTTTAATAGAACGTTCCACACATTAAACACGTTAATGACCCATGAAATAACTGTTTTATCTGTAACACATTAAGCAACATTGCTAAAAACAATGTATTAATTGGAAGTGGGCTTTTAATGTAAGATTTTTAAAAAAATATATAAGATAGCATGACAATCATTTTAGAAAGGCAAAAATAGCTCAATTCATATTAGAATTAGAATCATGCCTATTCTTAAAAGCTAAAATATTGTAAAATTAGCTTGGTGATTTTAGATGTATTATTTTGATAGATTCACTTTTTTATCACACATAGTATCTGTCTGGGTTATGATTAAGCATCTTACTGGCATGTAAAGGACTTACAATTTTTTCTGACTATGTGTCCTTCTAAGGGATTTTTTTCTTTTACCCAGATACATCCTACTCAAATATGTTTCCTTCCCACCTTCCTTGTCGATTTCCTAACACTCCATTTGATGTTGCTACAACGCAAATGTGGCATTCTCTGCAAACACATACTATCACAATTAAAGCCGAAGCAGTATCAAACAGAACCTGTAGGTCCTCTACACATGAAATACAATATGGGAAGAAAATGTGTGTGAATTATCAGTGTGTTTTATAAATTCTCTTTGGGGGGGCATATAAAATATCAGACTAGAGACAATTATTTTACTGTCTGTTTCTTAGATATCAAAGAGAATTTTGAAATTCATCAAAGCTAACCTTCTGTTATGTACAACAGGCTGAGCTGAAAAGAATGTTAACAAGTTCAATTTTCATTCAATCAGCACTACTGCGCTCTGAAATGTTTCATTGCAGGAAAGAAATAAAAATAATCTATATGGTAATTATGAGGATGAATCCCCCAGTAACTTTCAGCTACATGAAAGGTCAGTTCTATTCAAGATATTTTATCAGTCCCTCACACATACTCCTGGACTGTCATTTTAAATCTGAACAGCATTTTATTTTCCCATTTACAGCTACCTGCAGAATTAAGTACTTAAGCCAAATAAGAAAAAAAAAAAAAAAGAAAGAAAGAAATGTTGAATGCTGGCAAAGGCTATAATAGCACAAAGATAAATCGTTCGTCTGCTCTCTCTCAAGCCTCTGGGGCTGCAGATTTTTCTTCTCCCGGTGCACTGTGGGTATTCAAAACTTGTTCAACATGATTTCATTTCATTTCAGGCACTGCCTGAGAAAACTAAATTACAGAATCAATCATACAGAAGGTCAGAGTGAGACTTCATTACAAGTATTGCATGCTTGCATGAATATCTTTCATTTATGACTGACCCAATATGTCACAATAGCTGTCTAGTAAAAATAATCCACTTTCTGAAATTGATGTACTACTGATGTCAGTGCTGCTCAGCGGGCTGGGCAGATTATAGAGAGCTGTTTAAAAAAAAAAAAAACGATTTGGAGCTCATGTTGTAGATTTTGAGAATTGCAATTTTTTGCAGATTGAGATAATTTCCCAATGATCATCCGAATGACAATAATGCTTAGAGGTAACAAATTTTTAAACAAAATCTACTGTTGGTTTTGACCTGCCAGCCACATCCTGTCTTAAAGCATCCTGCCCAAGAGAAGCAAATCAAGGTTGTTCTTTGAAGCCACAAATGCTTGGACATTCCATTTTTCAGGAATTTGCTTTTGAATACTGGGGGGGTGGGTATTTGCATATTCTAAAATGTGAATGCTGATCACTGGACTCTTTTAAATCCTCCCCCTTTGTTCCTGCTTTCTGTTTTTAAATATAATGGCATAAATTTAAGGAAGATAAACATGTGCTTTTTGCCAACAATAATGCAGCTAATCAGTACTGTGACAAACCATCAGTTTTTCTAAGGAAAAGCTGGTTCAATATGACATAAACAAAGTGGCTTTTCTTCTTATAGGATAGTCTTAATTCACCACAGGAATCTTTAACAGGCATATTCATTTGGATAACAAAATTTCTTACTTGCATAAGATATGAACTTTTCCCCATGCACTATGAAGCTGAATCCATGATGTATAAAGTATTATTTATTATTTTTTTGTTGACCTTCCTACGGGAAATCTCAGTGGAGGCTTCTGCAGAGTATTATGATGTAGCCAGTCAACCCAGTACCCAGAGGGAGATATGAAAGAACCTTGACACAACCTATTTTTAACCATGCCTCTGGCGATTCTGAATTCAAGTTTACAGGTGAACATGTCAGGAGTCCACAGAACAAAGCCAACGACACCTTGTATTCATCATAATTCTGTCCTAGTACATTTTATTTTTTCCAACATTTGTGATTTAAAATCCCATGACATTTCTTCAAGGTGAAATTCCACCAGAATTTCCAACAAGATTACTTTGTTTCAAGCCAAAATAAATAGCATTCGGGTTCAGCAGAACTTCAAGCTGGCAGCCATAAAGTGATGAGGTCCCTATAAGCACCATGACAACAGCCTGCACTTAAAGTATCTATGCTTTAGAAAAATCAATGAAATAATTCAACTGCGTGAGTGATTAGCCATACATTACAAAAGAAGCATTAAAAATTGAGTCTTTGCTTCCAACGCCAGCCTGGGAAAGCATTGTTCTTTAAGTGTATGTGAATATCATAATTATTTTATGATTCCATCTTCAGTTCTTTCCAATATAGTAAATTCAATTGACCATGAAATGAAATTTCATAGTCAAAATGCCTCCTTTACACTTTTTTATAGCAGCAATAACAGTTTTATAGCTTTAAGGCAAGGTAATTCATCAGATGTTTAATTTAAAGGCAGATTCTTATATTATTAATAAATATTTACCAATTTAATAAAGGACACATTTTAGCATACATTATATGGTCCTTTAACTATTTCTGCAATTTGAATGAGCCTGGCTGAGCATCTATTAATAATGGCCAACTCTAGTAAACTCCCTTGGTGACTAAATGTCCTTTTTGTTTTTATTATTTTCCAAGTATATTAAAAAGCCCGACCGTAGAGGAAGATAGAACCCTCCATTCCAGTGTCAAAGGGACAAAAATGTAAGAAAGTTCACAGGAAACAATTATTTGTGATGTCAGGGAACATTTATGAATACTTAATGACTATTTCCTGGCTGTTCACTGCATTCACTTCTGACCAAAAAAAAAAAAAAAAAAGGAAAAATAAAAACCCATGTTCAGCTCAAACACAAAAGATCACAAGCAAAGAAAATTATGTGCAGCAATGCTATTTGGGAAAGTAATCTTACATTTCAGAAAGCACACTGACTCTTTGCACCGCTAATCCACTACATATTTTGCAAAATCATATGTTGTTATCTGGAGAATTAAAAATGAAACCAATGAACATCACTGGTGTGGTCCTGAAGCGCAGAGAAATATGTAAATAAGCAGTAGGATTTGTTTTTGTTATACCAACACATCTGCTTCATTTTATCCAGGTTTAAAAAAAAAAAAGAGCCCTATAAACTATTAATCTTGTTTTTAAATGTCTGCGTAGTACCTCACCTACATAGATAAAAATGTATTATATACTGTGCTGGAGAAAAAGGCAATCCCAGCAGAAGAGAGTAAAATACTTAAGCAGATTGACACTGGTGATTGCCAACTATAATTGCACACTAAGAGAAACAGAACCGAAATTATTGCATTAGTAATCTTTGCTCTCTAGAGTGCCTTATTCGATGTTTATGGCAATAAATAACACAATTAGGTACATTTCACACAATAACATGGTCTATATTTTCCTCTGCTACTTATAAGCAATTATTATTTTTCTTTTCTCTGCAGCACAGTTTGACATTTCATTTGAAGTGGGAACCCATCATATATCATAAACATCGTGCTCTTATCCAACAAGTTCAAAAGCACCAGGTACCTAAGAAGGGTGTCCATTTCTAAAAGCTTGCTTGGGTAAACAGTCAAGTACACCTCTGTATTAAGCCAAAGGCCAGGGAAGACTGGCTACTTCCAAAGCAGTGATTGGACTTCCTAAAGACCATTTCATTGAAGAGTCCTGTTGGCCACCTTTGTTTAGATAGGAATGCCAGTCAACCCAGTCCCAGACATTGATCTGGTCCCACACCCATGTTAAAGGACAGTAGGAACATAATCTATGTGTTTATCAGCAAACAGGAAGGAGATACTTAAGAACAGAGCCTCTCGGATCTTTACCATGAGGGTACCAATGATAAAAACCAAGGGTGTCAAGTAATAATTGCTTACCATATGCAACCCGCTGTTATGAAGCATGCCGTCCTGCTCAGCCAGGTTTCTTGAAATTGTAATGGAAGGAAGATCTAGGCTTTGAGGAGGAAACTGGGGTGTGAACTCATTCCCCTGGGAAGGCAAAGGATCACTGAGGGCCTGAAAGGGCAGCAAAACATCGGGCATGCCCAGGGTGGGGTCTGACTCTGGAGGAGGCGTGATCGGTGGGATTTCAAACTCTTCATCCCCAAGGCTTGGTGTGTGGAATGTCTGCTAAAAGGAAACAAAATACAAACATCCTCACATTCAGTTCCTGTGTTTTCATTCCTCCTTGGAGGGAAGACTTTCTATGCAAACACCACATATCTAGGCCAAATATTTATTTCTCAAATGAAAACATCTTAAACACAGATTTCCATATATATATAGTTTTGCTGATCATTCTGATTAAAGATTTAAGTCTCATTATCATATGGTTTTAATGGAGTATCAGTATTAACAGTTTTTTAATGCGTACTTAATTAGCAACATCTGTCTTTGTTGTTAGTTGGAGCATCAGCGACATTAGATTTGGCTATATAACAAATTGCTACTTTATTGATATGTTAGCAAAACAGCTCAAACCGTTTACACAATCCACATGCTTCATAAAATGCTGACGATTTTCTGGTATACACACACACACACACACATTAACCCACAAGTGTATATTACATGTGTTTAGTATATGCTACATGTTTAAAACAAGATATTTTAAACTTGTGATTTGGTTTTCTAAAAATTTCTTTATTGGCACATTCCCAAAAATAATGAATGCTTCTTTGGAAATTGTTATTGTGCGTCATGTAATGTTTTATATAAAGATTATTGCGATTCATACTAAAAAGTGTTGGTGTTTTTATGGAAATTATAAGGAGAATTATTTTCTTTTACAGCAACATTTTGATATCTATTTATTGGAACACTTTCTACCACTCTTCAACTTTGACAGACTATCTAGCAAGTAGAGTTATACTAACACAGATATACTAACTACATTAACAGTTGCCTACTCCGTTAGACAAGTGTTATATTTTAAACCTAAGCAAATCTTAGTGTATTGTTTTTCTTCTGTGCTATTGAAATCATTACATACTGTGTTTCAATGTAGGGCCTCTGATGCCTACCAGGGCTGCCTTGTGTTTCAACCACAGGAAGCATCTTACTTAAAGTAATAGATCATGAGAGAGGAGGTATACCAAGATCCAAGACTATTATTATGATGTCTATATATGTATATGTACATATATATGTTGATGATGCCAGGAGTTGGGGGGCATTCAGATACTGTTTTATTCCTAGCTCAGAGGGTCACAGATGTAGTTCATTTATTATTAACAGTATTTGAAAGAATGAACTGGTGCGAGATAATCTGAGTCTGCTATTATCCGTAAAGAGACCTAATTAAGAGCTTAAAATCATCATTCTTCAAACTATCAATTATAATACCATATAATAACCACCTGAAAGAAAAGAGAAAGAAACTTGAGGGGAGGAGAGGCAACAAAAACATTTCTTGCATATAAAACCTGTCAATTACGATTTGTATCTCGCTAGAAATGAAGAGACCCTAAGCTATGGAAATCTATGGAGGGTCAATTGGTCATCTGAAAGATGTTGGTGGACTCAATAAATGTAAAATAATGCAACCACAGAATACACTAGAAAGCCAGAATGAAGTGTTCAATATTCTGGCAAGGGTATTCCTACAATGACTCCCCCGCCCCAGCCCTCCCCACATACACACAGAGAAAAAAAATGTCAGTTTCTGTGGTACTCTGAGTTCTCAGCAACAAAGGGATGAATTGGCCACAAATGTGGTTGGCTAATGAACGTAACCCTATGGCTGCGTTTGCTGTTATTTTGGCACTAATGTGGTCTAGTAACAGATGCAACTGTAATTTGTGACTCATTTGCTAGCCCATTACTGCTTAATGAAATCTAACATATCACATTAACAATACGGATAAACACTCATTCTTGATATGTGGCATTTGGCTGTTTTCATTACCACTGTAATTAACACTTGAAATATTATTTCAATAAATATTTAAAGTACTTTAAAAATGGTCAGGCTAATCATGACACAGATAGAAAACATAAAGCTAATGTGTGAATTTCAAACTTCGAGTGCCCTGGGCTCTGCAGTGTTATTCGCAGGACAATATCTATAAGGGAAACTGGTTTCAGGCACAATTTAGGCTTTACAGCATGCAAACCTCAAGTCTTCCTGAATTAGTTTACACTCATTAAAATGTTAAAATACCAGATAAATTTACTTTTAATGCCGTGATTGGGAGATTAGACGTGAGCTACGATGCAGTACATTAACATTTACTTGGGCTTTATTTTTTGATCAAGAGAAGATGTAGCGAAATCATTACATAAGATTACCTCTTACACACCAATGTAAAGCACAGCTCACACCAGGCAGTCAAAATTACAAAGGCTTTCATTTCTTATCTTTGTTAAGGAATATAGAGAGATGTCATGTACATAATATGTCCCCGTGGTATTATTTTTTAAAGGACAAATTAATTTTAAGTTAGAATCTGGTGTGTGGCTGTGTCCTCACATAATAAACCATTGCAATAAAATAACAACACAAAACATAACCAAGGAAATGTTAAAATCTTAACTACCTTCAAAGACAGGCAAAATATTACATATAAAGTGGTCTTCCACAGAGAGAAGAAAAAGTGTTGAAGCATTCCATATCTAAAGCACTGCTCTCAGAGAGGACAGGAGTCACCAGATGCGGCATCAACAATGGAGGATGTCGACTTTTGTGTGTGTGCCAAGCGACCACTACACGATTAATCATTTAGAGTTTATGTGATCATGTTTTACAGATACTGACGTTTCTGTGTTTACCTTGAACATGTTAAAGTAGTGTGTGCATGGTTAAATACCATCTGTACTGAAATGTTCAAAACATTTGTTCCTTTTGATAAAAATGCAAATCTGGAGAACTGTTGTATCAACATATAACAGCCAATGTCTGACACGGTGAATTATCACAGCTGGAATTAAATTGTTTCTGAACAGCTGCTGGCAGCAGAGTTTTCATCAGTGTTTGATTCAAATGTAGGGGGGAAAAAAAATCCTCCAGAATGAAACATCATGTTGTCCTTACAGATGGGGTTTGTATTCATTATCGCAAACAGCACCGCAGAAGGGCCAAACAATATTCCGGTATCTAAGCTGTCTTCTTGGTTAGAAAGATGATGGTCACTGTAAAAATGATTAATCTATGAAGGCCCTTAATTCTTGAGTCTCCCACTTATTCTAATAATCTTTCAACATTAATTTCTTTCATATCACTTGCTTCTTTGTACCAACATCATTCATGAAGCCATTATTATTTTCAGTCTCTGGGGTCAGGCTAGTTCAGGCTTCTATATTTGAATGCATTTGGAAAATGAAAACTTTTTATTACATAAGCCACAGAGGAAATGTTCCATTTGGGTCAATTTCATACTTCTGTGTGTTATTGTTTGAAAATGTTAGCTCTCACACAATGTACTATTTTTAGGAAACTATGTTCTTGATGGAATCAAGTTTTTCAAGGATTTTCTGGAAGGCATGCCAATGGAAGCAGGCAAAAGCCTGACATCAATAAGAAGAAATAGAGTGAAAACAGCAGGGACACAATGTTTCTCCCATGAATACCCAACAACTAACCCAAGCTCAGAGCCAACACAGCACCATAATGCAGATCCCATCACCCAGGACTTCCTGTTACAGTCACATCTTGGACCATGCCCATTCATATATTCAGTCATTCAAATTTTTTTAATTGAGCAGCTACTATTGTAGGCATGGTGTTAGATTATAGGGCTCTAACAGCAAAATATCCAATTCACATTAACCCCCAAAACTATAAGACTGTTTCTCCTGGTCTCTAAGCCATAACAGTCAAAACCACTATTCTTAGAGATATATGAAATAAACACTTTCTATTCAAGGCCACTTGTAGCTCAGGTTCCAAATGACCTACTTATCTACTTAGATACCAGTAATGTATATGGTGCATGTGTATATGAGGATGGTATATGTGTACATGTTTGTATGTGTGTATGTATTTAACACATTCTTTCGCATATTCATTTTTGTTTGCATATGTATTTTTTCATCAGATTTTTGTGAAGTCATGAATGTTAACAACAGCCTATAGACAAGTGACAAAGCCTTGTCACGTTATTTTATTTTCCAATAGGCTTTTCTCATTTCTTCTCCAAAGTTGTTACATTGTGCCACAGGAGAGAAATAAATTTGATACTTTGCTTTTCCCTTCAAGCCTATTAAATTATCTATACAACACACAAAACATGAACAGACAAGGTAAGACAGACACCTACCTCACTGGCAGCAAAGAAGGCATTGTTTGCCTCAGCCATGTTCATGTAGTTATTATTCCCAAACTGAAAAAAAGAAGCAGATTGTGTTATATTAATGAACAGCAAAGTAAAAATTCTTGTTGTTTAATATGCAGAAGTGATTCAGAAAGAAAGTCAGTATAAGGGGTGTTTCGTGGATCAAAGGATCAAATCTGAAATATGAAAGGTTTCCAACCATGACCTGGTTCCCTCCGAAAACAAAGCACGAAGTTAAGCGAACTCAGTAATTCCAGAAAACAGTTTTGCTTCTCCCCAAGACTAATAGTGAAGAGAGACAGTTACAAGCATTTGGCTGCCTGGTCACTAGTGTGTGTTTATTGAACTGGAATTTGTCAGAGCTTGGAAGAAAAAGAGTTTTTAAGAAAATCACTTTGACGTATTTTAAAGCACGGTGGGATTTTATACCTTACTTTTCAAGAACAGATGTCACAAGTATGGGTCGGTTAAAAATGTGAATTAAAGGAATAGAATCCAATTTCTAAGACTCAAATTCTATTTTCTGGAGAATGGGGTGTGGCACGGATGTAAATAAATAAGACTAAAGAATATTTTTTAAATCTCCAAGCAGAGCTTAATGCCATATCTAGATCCATCAGAGCTGCTGAAGGCAGTGATATTTAATCTCTCTACATAACATTAAGTGCAAAGAGGTTTAAAAAATAAGCAGGATCCTATGAACACAGCAATTTTTATTTCATTCCCTAACACAATAGCCCTTTCACATCATCGCAATAAAACTGTATCAGCATTTCAGACTTAAGCGCTTTACTTCTGGGGACCTGTTATCAAAATGTAAAACTTGGATTTGGGCAGAAATGTATTTCAGGTTCAAATGGTCGAGGTAGGCACATTTTGTTGCTTTAAACATTCTGTTATCAGTCTGGCAATATGGGAAGGCTCTGTGGGCATAATTATCTAGAGCTATGTTATTTTCATGATGTTTAAAAGGTAAGAGAATGTCCTTTTATAAAGTATATTACTCCTTTCCTTTAATGCATCACATAAAACATAGGTTTGGTCCCCAAGGGGTGAAATGTATACAGTTATTTTCTAATATAAGTAAAGCTAGCAATTACATTAAAGTAAAAGGTATAATTTTCCCAAGAGATAAACAGATGGTTGGATGGATGGATGGATGACAGGTGGACAGTGATAGAAACACGTACATAGATACTCAGATACATACGTAGATTGAAATAAGGAATAAATGGAATACAGATACACAGATATGGAAAACCCACCTAATCCTCCTCTCAATACACCAAAACCCACTTATTTCCAGGGGGCTCTCAACCCGACTCTGAACCTGTGGGAAGTAGGATTGACATGCTGCACTTTATCATGTCAGGGATCCAAGAAATAAGCAGGATTTATAGGAAAAACTCTAACGGCTCCAGAGTGCTGTTCGAGCCTACAGAGGCAAACTCAGCCTTCGCAGGACACCTCCTCACACAGTGAGCCAGCAAGCACACTCTTCTTCAGCACTCTGCACATCTGGCCGAATAGCCTTAGAAAGAGTTTTGAAAGGTATATTCATTCGCTTTTTATCTGGCTTGTCAGATATCAAATATATCTGGCATGAGATATCAAAAATATGAGTACATACACACATATGCACATGCACACACATGACCACACATGCACACAGCTCAAACACATGTACATACACACTCATACATGCACATGTACACAGACATGTAAGTACAAGCACACTCACATGTACACACATGCAAACACACATATGCACACACCCACATACATACATATATTCATATACACATTCTCCAGTGTTAAAAATTTTCTACAGTGTTAATATGCAAGAGCCAAAACCCCATAGGCTTCTGTCATGCAGATTTTGGTGAATTTATGATGCTTGAATTAAAAGTTTAGGCCTCTAATCAAATACGATACATATTTCAATCTATGTGTTCCATGATCCAATCTTGGTCCCCCAAACTGCCTGACAGACAGTATCACAACTTTAACATTATTTAAATGTCAGTTTTGTTGGGAATTAGAAATCCATTTAAGGCAAAGAGCTCATTATCAGAGAGTATTTTTTAAGATTAAACTCACTTATTATCTAATAGCACCTAAAACAACAAAGAAAAATAAAATGGCTATTAAACTAAGGGCCTAAACAATTCAAAAAAAAAAAAAAACAAATTAAGCTTAAAGTGAAATAAGAACTGGGTTAGAAATCCTCTTCTGAACAGTTAGTATGCGAATGTAATTACTGAAGAAACCACAGCTAATCAGCTGTGAATTGTATCCATTAATTAGTATTTGCCCTGGAGAAATGAGAAAAATCAGTAACAACGCTGGCACCGCGGTGCGCTGATGAGCTGTACGCCAGCCACGCTGCGTTTAGTCAAGCAGGTGGCTCCAGCGGGCCACGTAATTTGAAAAGCCCTCACCTGGAGGGGCGAGTGGAGCGGCAGAGAACTCCTGCCATATCTCTTGTATCTGCGTAAGGCCTTAATTAATGGCTTTTAATTTGGAAACACTTGGTGATCAGGAGGGAACAGTTATAAATCATTTCAAGTAGAGGTAAAGGTTTGTCTTCTACCTGGGGTAGACTATCTGTTCAAAGGTCGCTATGGATGTTGGCTTGTGGCGGGACATCTTTCTGCTGCACAGGACTGGAATCATGGCTCAGGATAGGTAGGGCAGTCTGATAACACCTAGGGGCCCAGATAAATTTGGCTTTCAAATAAGCACTATACTTGATTTCCAAGTATATCCCATGTATAGTGTGTGGGACACACTTAGACTAAAAAGGCACTCTTTATCTGAGTCCCAAATTTAACTCAGTTCAATATATTTTTGACCTGAATAATTTGGCCAGTTTAGTGACTAGAAAGAAAGGAATGGCACTTTTCACTTGATTTCTCTTTCTCTCCTAGTGCAGGCTTCATTTTCTTTCCTTTTCGTTTTGTTTTTGTTTGTTTGAGGCACAGTCTTGATATGTAGCTCAGGCTGTGCCCAGAACCTGCTATGTATCTCATTTGAAAATATGATCTACGAATCCTGTGTGGTTGTTTGGTGTTTAGAACAGATCAGATTCTGAGAGGGAAAGTACTTCAGGGTACCTTCAGGGTAGACTGCTAATATAATGACTTCAGAACAATTAACTTTGAGTTGTGTACAATTAAATTTAGTTCATGTTTTGGAGGCAGTGACATTGGTAAACACATTATACCACACATACCTTCTAGGTCCAGCAGGAAGGGGACAGAATTGGGCTCACCACTGCCACCCACCGAGGCAAAAGTGCCTGGAATATTAGAAGCCCAGGATCTGTCGGAAGGATGAGGGCAGGTGGATCCCATTTAAATTTAGGGGACTATTTAATCGCCCCTACTGTCTGAGATCATTTGTCACTTATTTTCAAGATAAATGTAGTAAGTGGCACACATGGAAGCCCTGCAAATATTTATTCATTTAATTTTCAAAAGTGGGACTAAATGCAATTCATTTTTTTCCCAACAACCAATAAGACAGAATTATTATCATCCCTGTTTTCAGAACAGTAGCTTGAGGGTTCCAGGGGTCAAATTACCTGCCCTAGAGGATTCAGGCAAGCACAGCTTGCATCCTTCACCTTCGAACTTGGCAATGCTTGCATGCCAGGACCCACAAATGCTTGATTCTTCCACTTGTTGAGCAATTCAACTTTAAAATGTAATTCTTAACTATTTAATTCCAACTAGAATTTCCATGGAGATTCTTAATGTTCCTAAGCCTAATAGGATGTTCCTCAAGAAAAGGGTTCCACAGTGCAGTGTATCTGGGCTTTTAAAGGTTCTTTGATGAGCCTCAGTACCTCCTATGTACTCTGAGAACCCTCACAGCTCCTTCCTTTGACAGATAATGAAATGCCAATTGTTTAAGGCACTGCACTAGGCCTAGAGACACAATGGGACACAGATGATGAGGTTCCCATGGAAATTACTTTTTTAATGGAGGCAATAGATATGTCTCCCTAGCCTCTCCACCCCTCAAACTCCAAAAAACAAAAACTAACCGCATAGATTACTTCCTTTCATTTACTCTACAATGCCCCTCCACACACTGGGAAAGTTATTGCTAAGTCATGTATTGCTGGTATTGTTTTCATTTTTCCTGACCCCCTCTTAAACATTTTATAAATCCTAAAGATATTCAAATTATCCATTCTATGTCACATTTATTTGGTCTACTTCCAAACTTTTGGAGATGATAACCTCTGCTGGTATTCCTTCAGAGATCCACAGGCCCCAACACACACACACACACACACACACACACACACACACACACACACACACTCAGTTCTATAGATCTGTGCAGTCCTAAGACACAGGGCGAAATATTTCAAATAAATAAAATGAATAAGATGGGGTGATTAACTACTCTGACGGGCATGTAAAAGTGTCATCCAGGAAAGCAGTCCATTCCCAATGTCTGAACAAGCATGTATCTGTGGGTGTTTAACTTTTATAAGTGCACAGGCAGCAACAGTTGCTTTTCCACACTGATCCACTCCAGGGCATGTGATCCCCAAAGACAGCATTATAAAGCAGGACCAACTTGCCCTGGAACTCCCGGGATTTTTGTTTGTTTGTTTGCTTGTTTTGTGAGTTTCATAAAAGAAGTTTTCCTTTGTACTCATGGGTAGATTTGCTTCTGCTCCCTGGGGAATGATTATAGCTTCAGCAATGAAGAAGATCAATTAAAAAGGAGCAGTGCAGGATTTGTAGAAGTGCATTAGAGAACATTATGGCCATGTGAAAGGCCACAGTAAATTAATGCAGATTGGGAAGTCTAGCTTGGCCAGCAGCAACAGGCCTGGGAGAAAACAGAAGAGCAAGGACAAAAACCCATCTGTAAGCACAAGGCGGATACTTCAGCCTGGAGAGTCCACAGCACCATCTCTACCAATATTATGTTGACACCCACTTGAGGAACTGTAGAGACTTCTAACAAAGCAGCATTAACGACAGGGTCTCAAACTGCTAAATGGCACATGCTTACTCTTTTTTTTTTTAATTAAAAGGATATTCCTTCAAATTCTCTTTTCTCTTTCTCCATTAGATTTGCTAGTAGACACTACCAGATTTGAAGCTTCACCTCAGACAGTTGTCAGGGACAAACTGTGCCATTATGGACCAAGTATGCCAGTTCATATAACAGAGAGGGCAGCAGGAAAGTCCATCCACTGCCAACCACTCTGATAATTATGCCCCAGAATAGAACTGGCAGTGTATCTAGCCGCACCGGTTCCAGCAGTGTGACCCCACTGAGCATGGGAAGCCTACCCAGGAAGCAAAGCAGACACGGCAAACGGCAATGCTGCTGTTGTCTACATGGAGCCTCCTACCAGGACACAGAAATGATGGGAACATAGAAGACCATCCATCGACACTGTCACCAACAGTGAGGGGCCCAACAGAAGTCTGCAAAAGGAAAAGCCACACGTGGGTGGTGCCCAGCTCACAGAGGTTGGACTCATGATGATTTGACTTTACCAAGATGCAAAAGTCATGTGCACGCCATAGGGAGCTTAAGCCCCTTGAACTCTGATCTTTCCCAGTTAGCCATAGGCAGTAGGAGACTCTCTAGGGGAGTAGCAGAAAGTTATGGGTAACTGTCAGACATGCAATCATGAGAGGATACAAACAAGACTCCAGAGCACACCGTGTTCTCAGTACTTTTTGGATACTGATTGTCCATATTCCCCTTTCATCATGTCTACAAAATGCCCATTCATGTGTGCACATAGATATCTAACAATTGATGGCTAAGTAGATTTTGTATTGGATGATTACTCCCAATCATCAGGAATGTAAGTTTGAAAGCATTCATGCCACTAAGAGAATAACCTGAGGGAGGAAAGATTATTTGGGCTCACGGTTTGAGCCCAGCATGGAGGGGAAGCCCTGGCAGAGCAGAGCAGGTCACAGTATGGTGGTCAGGAAATACAGAGAGAAAGATAGGAAGTGGTCAGGGAAGAGGGCCCACTCCGTGTTTCACTTCCAACAACTAGATCTCTACATCCTAAAGTTTCTAGACCCTCCAAGACAGCACCTCTAGTGGGGGCCATGCATGAAAAACATGAGCCTGTGGGAAATATTTTATATGCCAACCAGAACAGCCTCTGAATCGTGCGAGGCTAAGCTGTGGGGTTTGGTAGGTTTGCTGTCTTCATTGTATTTTCAACTCTGAATATTTCCTATTTATAATAGTCATAATATTTTCAATGTAAGGTTTACCAGTGAGGCGCAGCTATGTATCTGAGTACATGCTACATAAAATGCTGCTAAGTATGAATACAGAAGTATATCTGTATGTATGCAGAGAGTCACACACATGTGCATAATAGGTATACACACATATACACATGCCTTTCCACATACTAAAATCACCCAGACGAAAGCTTGAGGGCTCACACATTCAGCACTTGAACTTGGGCATCGGCAGGCACCTCAAGCATATGCCCAAAGCTGAAGCCCTTGTTAGATCCTCCAAGTCTGTTCCACCCAGGCTTTCCCTCCGCCTTTGAGGGAAACAGCCTCAGTGCCATCCGTCAAGCCAAATCATTCCCGAATCCACTCTGCCTTCTTTCTCCTATCAAACTGTCAGAAGATTCTGTTGATTCATCTTCCTAGTTACACCCAAGCAGACCACCTATATTCACTTCCACTGGACCCAGCCCTGCCTAGCCTGTTGCCTCTTGGGAGCTACAGGAACAGCCCAGTAGGTTCCAACAGACTATACATGACACACCACCACAGAGGCCTCGCCATCCCCAGTGGCTTCCAGTGGTTTCCCACTAACCCAAGGAAGAGGACATATCCTTGTACTAGTCCCTGCCTCTTTTCTGGTGTCTTGCTGACATTCTTATTGCCCATGGGCTTCATCCTATTGGCCTCCTTCCTGTCCCTTCAATGCCTCAGACACACGCTCACCTCAGGACCTTTGCATTAATTCTTGTGCCTGGACCACTGTTCCTCCCGATGTCCCGATGGCTTTCTCATGCCCTCCTGAGTCTTCTCTGGAAGGCTGCTTGCAGCCTTCATCTCTACCTCCAACATTTTCAACATCATATATTACAGTCATCATGTTTCTTCTGCTATTAGAATGTAAATTCAGGAAGGGAGTTTTGTCTGTGTTTCACACAGATGACCTACTGACAAAAATGGAAAATGATAAATGTTCAGCAGATCTGTTCTAAATGAACCAATGAACGCCTGGGTGAGTTCTGCTTTCCAAGCCCATCAGGGTACAGCATAAGCTCCTAAAATTCAAGTGACAAGAAGGAGTCCTCAGCATTGCCCTGCCATACTCTGCATCTATGAACAAAAAGCTGGGAGAGAGAAACACAGTCTAATAAAAGGAGCACTAGGACTCTAGAGGTGTCCATCCATCTGGGGAAGCGCTCTGTTCCTGAAAAGACTGGGGTCAGTCTAGAGCCCAGTAGGGTAGCTGTTAACAACAATTCATTGTATTTCTAAGTAGCCAGCAGAATATTTAGAATGCTCCCAAACGAGGAGAAATGATACATGTATGCACAGACAGAGGTGCAGATCAGGTCGACCTGATCGTTACACAGTGTACTTAAATGTCACACTGTCCCTGAGTATACATTGTTACCATGCATCTGCTAAAAATAAAAAGTACATATGTTAAAAGTAAGTCCACATTTAGAGGCTCAGGTGGGCAGGGTGAGCTGTTAGGGATGGCACAGTAGGGGGCCGATACATACTGCAATGGTCCTTTCACCCGCACATCCATACAGGCAGAGGGAGGAAGAGCAGTGCAGTGTCAAAGGGGAGAGGACTCAGGTATTGGACTTGAGAGCTGAATTTTTTGAAATTTGAAATATCCTCTCTAATGAAATATTCCCTCTCTAGTGTTAGCCAAAGTATTCAGCCAAGGACCCGAGAATAATGAAATGCCCATTCAAGGATACAAAACACCTGACCCCACCGTAGATTTACTATATCATAATCTTAAAGCAGCGGGGTTCTAATATGTCTAGTTTTTTTTTTTTAAACCAGTTTCTTAGTAATTGCAGAGCATGCTAATATTTGGGAACTATTTGCCTAGTTTATTTGAGACTGACGTGATGGAAATTTCATTCTTAAAAAAATCCCTCCCCTTTCTCTCTCTCTCTCTCTCACTCTCTCTCTCTTCCTTTCCCTCTCCCTCCTCCCCGCTTTCTTTCCACCTTCTCTGTTTTGTTTTTGTGTTTTGAAAAAGGATGCCCTATGTAGCATAGGCCGGCCTCACAGGAGCCAGGCTCCTGCCTTAGAGTCCTGAACACTGGGGTGACAAGGGTGCTTTCCTATGTCAGGCTTTAAGGAAGCTTTTCTGAGCACCCAGAATGATCTTAAGGAAATGCTGGGGTTGTGTACAGCAGCCTAAACACAAGTGTTTTTCATCCGTCTTAACACCTTTCTCACTCACAGGAAGTCGTCATTTGTGAGGTGGCCACCCATCTCCCTCTCTTACCCACAACACCAGGAAGAAGACCAAAAACATATGGTGCTGTATCAAGTGAGGAATACAAGTTCCAGTGCTGGATTCTCAGTAAGTTTTGTAGGCTCACACAAGTAACAACAAAGCCTAAACATATGGACTCCACTCAAACACAGAGGCCTTTGGATTCTCATGATCTGGATGCATATGAGTCTGCGAATAGTATAACCATCTGGAATAAAATGAGACACTTGTTTAATATCAACTGTATACACATAGACACACATATGTGGAGAAAAAGATGTTTAGGGTCCAGAATCAAGAGATTTCTAAGCCAAACTGGAGCAATCTTTGGGATGGCCAACCAACCCTTACCAATAGTCCCACAACAGAAAAATGGTGACTAATAAAAGAGTCACTCCAATAAAAGAGTCAGCAGCAACACACATGCTGTGTAAACATATATTTGGCATGACCCTGTTTCTCCCTCCCTTCCCCCCAAAGCCTTACCAACATTCAGCTAAGTGTTTACTGATTTATTTGGGAAGTGTATCACTTCTCTGTACAGGCAGAGCAGCGGATGTGACTGTACTTTTGAGGGAATGACAGTATAGTTGGAATGATGAATCAAAAAATACATTGACATAAGAACCAAGTCAGTGACAAACAGCACCCTGCTGGTATGCAGGTGCAAGTGTTAACAGTGCAGAGCTGGCAACGGGAGAATGAGATACAGAGAGCACTTTACCCTGAGTCAGACCGTCTGGACTCCAATCCCACCAACCTACTAGTTTGTCTACCTACTGAGAGACAGAAGGCAGGTTGCCTGCCTTGCCATCAGTACAAGTTCAAGATTCCAGCTGAGCTACAGACAGCTGGGTTCTTGTCCTCTCCTTTCTGTCCTTGTGCCTCTGGTTCCTGATGACATTAGCTTCAAGAGGCTTTGAGAATGAAGCAGGCTCACACGTGACAAGTCTTCTTTCTAACCCATACTACTGGCTACGGTGAAAGCCAAAGCAGACCAAGCCCGCCATTTCTGTGGTGCCTGTGACAACACGGGGGAGTTCACTACTTCAGCCAATGACAGGGCTGGCAAGATGGCCCAATGAGAAAAGCATTTGCCCCTCAAGTCCAAGCATGAGGACCTGTAATCCGATCCCCAGAGCTCATGTAATTCCAGCAATGGAAGGCAGAGCTCAGTAGTCAGACTGGCCAGATGGTGAGTTTCAGGTTCATTGAGAGACCCTGCCTCAGTACAACTCTAGGAAGAACCCAGCCATCAACCTCAGGCACCAGCACACACACACTCACCCACATGCATATACACCACACACACACATCATTTGCAAAAAAAAATGGCTTCCCTATGATTTCCAGATTAAAAGGCAAGCTTCTTTCCAGAGTGACAAGTCCCTGTACAATCTGGCTGCTGGAGTCCCCCTCACGCCTTCTAAGGGCCACTCTTACCACCAGGCTCCAGACACTGCCTGGCTGTCCCCCGGTACCTGCCCTGGGCCACTGCCCCAGTTACTCTCCTTGCCTGGACCACTCTCCCTTTTTACTCTATGTAGGTTTCTGCCCAGTGTCCACTCCCTGAAAGATCTCTCTAGATCAGCTACTCGAACGACCTGCGTACCCACCTTCCCTTTCCTTCCCGTACCCTACATATCCCAGCCTCTGTCTCGTGGGGGACAAACCACTCACCGTGCCGATTTTCCTGATTGATGTTTGTTTACCATCCCACCCACTCGCTCTGTCGGACAGTCTATGATAACAAGGGATTCCTTAGCTTCAATTATGCTTCCTTTTCCCATAGGCTAATGTCTGACCCACAACAGGTGCTTAGTGTATGTGTTGAATATATGAATAAATAAGTGAACCGGAGGGATCCTAGTTCAAAGTCCAGCTCTGCCATTTCACACTGGATCTCATCAGTTGGATCGAGTCCTGTTACCTCTCTGAATTTCTATTTCCTCATCTCAGGAGAAGCCACTTTGGTGGTATATGGGAGCAGTGGCAAAGGACCTCAGGCAGAAGGGTCCACTGAGAGGGAGAAGCCTAGGGAGGAAGGACGTCAAAACCCTGGAAAATATGAGAGCTCATCAAAATGTGTTCTGCCATGTTTACTAGGAGCCAATTATATAAAAAGAGAAGACACTGAGTGCTGCCTTCTACTCAAGACATGCTCTAATGGGAAAACTCAGTCGACTCCATGGGGAGAAAGCCATGCTGGGCATGTAGGTAGACATTTCTCCCTGGTCATTCAGAAAATTACCAGTAAGAGATTTCTGCTGAGTGAGGTCTTGAAGGATATGTAGGAATTTGCCTAGAAGATATGAACATACTGGTAGAGAAAACTGCCTGGGCAGAAGCTTAGCTAATGTCATGGGGAACTTGCCTAGAAGATATGAACATACTGGTAGAGAAAACTGCCTGGGCAGAAGCTTAGCTAATGTCATGGCAGTAGGCATGGCAGGCAGGAAATGGGGATGCAGCACTTACAACATAGAAGATGAGGAAGCACTGGCCCACGAGCCCACAAACCTGCTATGATATGGAGGCTGAGATGGAACACACTGATGGACAACAGTAGATGTGTGCATTGCTTATAGGGGGCAAAGACTAAACATGAGGAGCAAGATCTGCCCACAACTGAGGAGAAAACTCACAGTATAATTTCCATATGAGAAGAATATTGTGCCAAGTGTGGCACATACCTGCAGTCCTACCATTCAGGAGGCAGAGGCAGGAAGACTGCTGGCTCAGAACTACCCTGGATTATGTAGCGAGATCATGCCTTGAAAAAGAAAATAAAATAACAAGGAATATCTATTCTGTGCCTCTTTCGCGGCATTTAGCAAATATGTGAGTGTTTCTTGCTCCTCCTCCACACTCCAAAGCAACCTGTGCATCACTCTGCACTGTTGTTCAAACACTCTATTTCCATGTTCATCTCTCTGCTAGACTTCTTTAGAGCAAAACTGTGCCCACTAGGTCCTTGGCCACAGAAAGTCCTTTACTGATAATGCCCCAGCCTCCAGGGACTTGGAGCTGGAAGCCTCCATGTAGTGAGAGATGTATTACTAAGCCGTTTATTAGTTTCCCTTGTCATCAAATGACGACTGTGAGTCAGTGCACATCAAAGTTAGGTGAACCAATGCTATTATGGTTTGCCAAAGCCTTAAAACAAAGTCGAAATGAAAAGAAGTCCTAGAAGATAAAAATCTGGATTATTTTCCTTGTACTGTCAGGCTTTGTAGATCTTCCAAATGATTAAGAACCTCTGAGACTTTCTGCTGAAAACAAACTTGGGTCTCTAATGGCTTGGCATATTTATAATGGATACCCTTAGCAAGTCTTTTGGGCATTACTTCCTGCATGACATGAAATTTCAAATATGAAAAGAAACAGTAAACTAAGTAAAATATTCCTCGGCATTTTTATATGAAAACCTTTTAGCTAATTAAGAAAAGTCTCTTCAGTCCACTAACCAACTTCTACTATTGTAACCAATGGTTAAAAACATATGTTCTCTAATTTCAATCAATTCCTCTAATTATGATTTAGTATAGTCCCAGAAAACATCAATGACTTTCTTTACAGTCTCCTGTCCTTTCATCTCTAAAGTAGAAGATTTAATGCTCTTAAAGCATAATTATGTTCAGCTGTGTAAAATAAATATGTGACCACAGAGATAAAACTACAGATACAAATGTATAGATCAGTGATCTCAATCAGGGGTAAGTATGTTCCCCTAAAAGGTCTGATTATGTCTGGACAGATTTTACCCAAATGGTGGGTAGCCTGGGTGCTACTGTCCGACCTGCAGTGAGGATTATCCTCAGCAAGAGCTGTGCCGGGAGCAGCTGAGAAACCCAGATGTAGACCACGTGCATAAATAAAGGAGAGGATGCAAAGTTTTTAATGAGCTCTACTACAGAATCATGGCCTCTGTGTCATCCGAGCACCAGTGTTCTTTCTCCAAGTGCATAATGATGATTCTGAATATCCCTACTTAAAGATTATTGACTGCTATCAAGTGAGTGTATTTCAGATACATAGTGATGGGTGGGTTGTCAGCGTCGAGTTTTCTGTGTATATAAATACCCAGTTGCATTTTTTTTTCCTTTCATGCTGAGAATAAGTCAAGAAATAGAAATAGTTTAACATGTTCTTCTAAGGCTAACATTTTTTAAAAAGATCAATAGGCCTATAAATTCTTCCTGAAGTATTTTAAGTGACTCAATGTGTTATTTTCCAGTCTTAATCATATTTGATAAACCAAAGATCTAAGACTTACTTAACTGAAAAACTATCAGTGATAAGCTCAAGGGCATATATAATACAGAATGATGTATAATCGTTTAAACCCAGCAGGATTACAGGAGGGCTAAGGATGTCTATTAATTCACATCCATCATTTCTCAGAGCAAGTCTTGGATACTTGCTGGGAAGTTGTTAAGAGCCTAGGAAATCACAGGTAGCAGTCTGGCCAGAAAGGCACTGGGGCCATTGTTTCACAGTATACCTGAAAGCCCTCGTGACCACGGCAAGAATACCTTGCTTATCTACATTTTCTGTGATTTCAAGATTACTCATCTCCTACAAGGAGAACTTTTTGGCAGATGGGCAGTGATACAGCTCTTGGTACGACTTCTTTCTGTTTGTTTGTCTAAAAGCTTTTCAGTTGGGAAGGGCTCACATGAGTGAGGGCTCACACGGGGCTCCAAATCTACTCCTGATGTGGTTTTAGTGTAAAAGGGGCGATCACAGTGCTCTCAATCAACCATTCCCAGGACTGTATGTTTTATATCTTTTATTTATTTTTAAGAGAGAGCTTTTATACAATTAGTTTGAGAACGAGACAAATCATTTTTTAAACATAACTATAAAATAAACTCTCTTCAAAGCAGGACTACTGGCTTTCATCTTGAAGACAAATAATGGAATTCAGTCGAGTTGTCCATGCTAATCTGGTACACAGCTCAAATTTATTTCAGCATTTTATATAAATAACCATGAATTTAAGTATTCCTAAATAAAGGAGGCATTTTCTTCTCGGGATCAGCCATTGTATACTAATGCATTCAAGATTACCTTAACATTTCCTTATATGAATTTAAAAGATGTGATTATCCAGCAATTTGTAAGGAGCTCTTCTTAAATCACATCTCAAATTTTACTTACTTCAGCAAAAACTAAAGTCTATTCCAGAAGAGTGACTCAACTGTATTGAGGGAAATTAGAGTAAACTGTCAATGCGAAAATGACCAAAGGGAGGCAAAGCAGATAAAAAATCATAAAACAATGACAAAAGGCTATTAATGAAGCTGTATTTGGGCTTAAGACTACTAATACCATCTCAAAAGTATTTTCTCTCTTATATACCCACAGCTAGATTGGAAATACTTGGGGAGGAGACAAAGAAAGAAACAAAGGCAAACTGCTGAGCTCTTAAATAAAATGTTAATGCCTTGTTTACAGAGATTCCTATGCAAAGAGTACAACTCCATACAGACTCCACTCTTTCCTAACATAAAGAATTCTTGTTCTTATTGTGACTAGTGGGAGACTATATATAGATGTAAATATATATATATATATAATGTATATACATATATTACATAGGATAAAATTACTGCACATTCCACAGTGCTGGTTAATAACTGAGTGAAAAAGTAGTATATGTCATTTATAAAGCCAAACTATAAACTTCTTTGGCCATAATAAAAATAAGTTAGAAGTATGACTTTTTTTTAAGAACTGCAGCTGCCTTCATATCAAGATTAATATTGAAAATAAACCCCATCTAATGGGGCCCCTGGGATTAGTAACAGATTCCATGAGGGATGTCCATCTGGCACTGGCCATAAGCTGCTCCTTTCTACTATACAGAACACTCCATTCCAAAAATACACCCTTGCTGACAAACCACTCCCTGAGGCTAATGCTGATCACACCAGTATGCACTTGCTTGTTTCAAAGACTTTAATAAGATTATGAAAAAGTGAAACTGAGTATCAAAATATACAACTGGAAAACACCACACCACCCAGGTGTGTAAAAAAGAGAAGTTCTCAGTGGAAGATCAGGGTTCTCTGAGTGACCAGCTCTCCAGAGATACGAGGACTGGATTCCATGAAGGACAAGTTCTTGACCTGTTGGCTAAGAGGTAAGCACAAAGAGCTGACGTTGCCTTATCCCAGTACTGCTCAGCTGTCACCTCCCTCCAAGTCCACTTGGAAAACAAGAGTGACAACAGGGTCCTGATCTGCCAAGGTGCTTACTCACTGTCAGGCAAAACATTAGAAGAGCTTCTCTACCAAACGGGGCTGGATTTGTTTGGTTTCATTTGGTTTGGGGTTTTGTCCTGTTTTGAAGATTTGTTTTTATTTTTATTAGCGTGTGAGTGTAAGTGTGTGTCTGTGTCTGTGAATGTCTGCCTGCCTGTATGCCACATGTGTTGAGGTGCATGCAGAGGCCAAAAGAAGGCATAGGATATTCTGGAGCTGGAGTTACAGGTGCGTTCATTCCCTGTTATGAGTGCTGAGCACTAAATTCCAGTCCTCTAGCACAGTATCAAGAGTCTCTTAACCACTTAGTCATCATTCTAGCCCTTCCACAGGCTATTGTTTTTAATACAAAAAACAACTTTGTCAAAAAGATGAGATTCAGCTCCTAGTGTGAAAACCTGATGCTAATGTTTATGTGGTCATCAGGAACTATATGAAACATGGCTTTATGACAAATACTGACCAAGGAATCCTCCAACTAGCCTTGAGAAAGAGGAAGGGAGATCCAGATAATCACGTGGAGTAGAAAACTACTTTTGACACTAAGCAAAATGTAACATATTTTAAATAAAATCTCAAGTTCATCAAACCTATAGACCCCAATCCTATAAAGAAGTTTCTTTTAGACAGGTCTTTGTCAAGAGTTCTCTAGCATCAAAGATAAACAAGTATTCTAGAAATGCTGCATGTCTTTAGCATGCTAATTTTATTTTGAATCATTCTGAAAGGGTTTGAATGACAGAGGAAAGTGGTCATAGACTAATACATAGTCAGGGTTCAAAGTCACTGAGAAGTGATACAATTTTTCCCCTTTGCTTTTCTGTTCTCTCTGTTTCTAATATCAATACTTACTGGTTCTGTCATCAGAAAAAAAAACAGTTATCTACAGTGGATCTGCTCAAAGAAGATAACCTGAATCTCCAGCAGCAAAAAGTGTGCAAATAAACACGGGTCCTGAAAATAGAGGAGAGCAGCAGTCTCTTCATTTCCTCATTCTTACAACACATATTCTGATTAACACCTGTGTGCTAAGAAGCTTGAAATAGTGACAACACAACAAGAGTCCAAAAAGATGGGTCCTGACTGCAAGGAGTATCCATCCCAGTATAGGAAAATCAGACACGATCCCCAGGCATTGTAAGCTATTGCCAATGCTCTTGGTTACTTTCCAGAAGCAGACAGTAAGACTCCTTTGCTGAAGACAACACATTAAACAATAAAGAAATCAAGTGGATACCGACCCGGAACCTTCATCCCTACTGGATAGTTTTCATGGTGCAGGAGAAAAACAATCTCACAAATGAATGAAGGAGCAACTTCACCTGAGACATTGCTATGAAGGAGTCAGGGTGGAAAGTGAATTAGACTGAGTGGGAAAACAGCAATGGAAGACAAGCTGAAGCGGAAATGGGACAGAGGGGATGAGGGCAGAGGAGCTGAGAAATAGTTGGATCCTGAGGATTTTCTTAAGCGTGTTTTCCCTGGACCTGAGCAGGACTCAAGAGAGGGTGAGGACAAGGGACTGTCAGAAAGACCTCTGTGTTCGGTGCTCTCCACCTACATGTGTGACAGTCACACAACAGAACAAGATGAACAGAACCAGCGGTGGGGTGTGAGTTGGATCATGCAGGAAAGAGAGCTTTTAAACTCGTTGGGACTGAGGTGCTGAGAGATGTCTACAGTTCACGGGAAAGTTCTAGAATAGATCATCTTCTTCACTGACATTCTTGCAAGATCCATGGAGACAAGGGCTCAATAAAGTCATAAAGTAAATGGAACTGAGAATGGGGATCTCCCTAGAAGAAGCCCCAGAGAAACTTTTGAGAGCTCCACTATTTCATGACATGGATTTGAGGACCCTGGGAAAGGGTGACTAGAGATGCAGAAGGAACATCTATTACCTACCACCAGGAGAGACATAAAGAACAGTAATGCCACATGCTGCAAAGTCAAAGAAAGATGAGGCTGAAGAACACCTGTTGAGTGTGACAATGCTGAGGACATTTGGCCGTGCATAAGAAACACTGAGCAGAAATACAAGGAATGGACTGTGACCACCTCCAACTGTGAGGACAGTACAGGCAGATAGACAGCTACACAAGACCAGACCTACAAAGGACTAGGCCAACACCCAAGTCTAGTCTGTATGGAAGAGTAAGAAGGTCCTTTATGGTGAAAGAAGAAGTGTGTGTGTAAAGAAAATAGGAACTTTCACCACAGAGCATGGAAGGTCTGCTCCATCATGAAGTGAGGGCTGGGTGTGGGGGTGGGGATAAGCCACTCAGTCCCCTGTCAGTGCTAGGAAACAGTGTGTCATAAAGCTACATGGATGGATTTCACCTCAGCAATGATAAGGTTCAAAATTAAGTGTGTGTGTACCCCAAGTTCCTATTTTATAAATGTGCATCCTTTAAATATGAGAAGTTGTTTGAATGTGTTCATAAGAAAATTGTATCATTGATTTAAAAAAAAAAAAAAACAGAATTCACGGATTCCTTCAGTCACTGAGGTATATTTGTAAGCCCAAAACGGGCACTGTCCTACTTCTTGGTATCGCTCTAAAACAAAGGTGGGGGGGCGAAGAAAGGAAGAGGAGACAGGAGGAAAAGGGAGGAGAGGGAGGGAGGGGAGGGGAGAAGACTATCGGGTCGGATTTTGCAGTTAAAGTCAATACATAAGATGTTAAAATTTGAGGCCATTTCTTAGAAAATTTGAAACCATTTCTCAGAAAGCAATTTGGTTTTGATAAATGTTGGTGTTGGGGCACCTTTTTTAATGTTTTTGTCTTTGGGGCAATGAGAATTCCTACAAGTCTGTAATTTGGGGAATCAAAGAGTGAATGATTAGCAATAAATACCCTCCCTCTCCTGAGACGTGCAAAGAGTAGTTTCCCTGCCCTGACCTTTCCTTCTTCATCCAAGGTCTCGCTGGCTCTGTTAAGGAAGCAGACAGCTCATCCTCGGGTGCTGGAGCTTTGCGGGGAGCCTGCTGTGGTCCTTTCTGCCAGCATTCACCTGCACATGTATCCTCACACTTATTTCGGATCTGGGACACAGATCCCACACTTCCCCATCCCTCCTTCTACAATGTTTCCTCTTATCCCAGTCCAACACACCAGTGACTTCCCCACCAGGGACCTCTTGTGGAGAGCCACCCAACCACCACAGTCCAGTGCTGGCCAACTGTTGACTGCAGGACCAAGTTCTTGGCTCAGGCCACTAGAATGGTTCTTTCTTTCTTTACAGTTTTCAAAGCTCTTTCTTTCCCTTTATTTTATCACACCAGACCGTGCTCTACCCTCCCTCCCCAACCCTACACACCATGATCTGAAAGCGAGGGGCATCTGCCCTCCCCCCAGTTCTTCTGTAGAGTGGACGGCACGAGACGCTCTACCCACAGAAGGGATATAAGAAGTATTTGTATTTTGTGCTTCACTCTTGCAGGAACTTTAAAAAGGTTTTACTAGAAGAGGAAATACCAACTGTTAAAAAGAAAACAAAGATGGCACTTGGTAAAGCACGACAAGGAAAAGGCATTCAAAGCCTTTACATCGCATTACTGGGTTCCAGGAACCAGACAAAAAATAAAATTGTTTGCAGATCTTTAAGGGACTAGACCATTCAGCAAATATGTACTGAGTTCTCATGGCATAGTACACACACACACACACACACACACACACACACATATATATATATATATACCACATACACACAAAATTTCTAATCCTTGGAAATATAAACATCAAAAATACAAAAGTATGTACCTCCTCCTCACAGGCTCAGTCTCTTCATGATGAGTTTCTGGCCTCAGCAGAGCCTCTCCCAGCACTCAGCAGCCCCTTGTCAATATCCTTTCTCCTCACAGATGTACCACTGGTCTTTCCCTCCTCCAAGCTCTTGGCCCCAATCCTCACTCACTCCACCACTGAAGAACTCGTCCCCTCACCCAGGTCACACGGGCAGCCAGGCAGAGATGTCTTCAACGTCACCCGGGGGCACCAGCACCTTTAGCAGTCTCTACTCCGCTGGTGTTCATCCGACCCCAGGCAGAATTGATCCCAACAGCTCAGCTCACACCTCTCCAGCTTTTCCACTGTTGCCTCCTTTGATAAGATGTTCAAATCCCATTCATCCTTAAGATGCATCAGAGTAGCCAGGCATGGTAGCTCACATATGTAATCCCAAACCTCAGGAGGCTGAGGCAGGAGGAATGCCACAAGTTCAAGGCCAACTTGGGTTACATAGTAAGTTCCAGACCAACCTGGACTCCAGTATAAGACTTTGTCTCAAAACAAAACAAAACAAAAAAGAAAGATGTAGGGTAATCAAGATGGGTAAGTCAGGGCCAGAGAGACAGCTCAGCGGTTAAGAGCACTGACTGCTCCCGCAGAGGACCCAGGTTCATTTCCCAGCACCCACAGGGGTGACTAACAACCATCCATAACTCCTGTTCCAGGGGATACATCGCCCTCTTCCGACCTCCGTGGACATTGCATGACATGAGTGCACTTACATACATGCAGGCAATATATTCATAGCCATAAAATAGAAATAATTAAAAAAATACTCAATAAAAAAATGGCTAAGTCTCTCTCAAGGTCTCAGTTTCCTTCTCCCAAACCAACTACCCCTTGCCTTCCACCTCTAAAACCTGGCTTTCCTTTCTTCCTTATTCCTCCTACTGTCTGTCTTCCTCTATGTAAAGAGTTGCTCTCATTACATCTACTGGGAACGCCTAATTACCAAATCCCATGGACACCTCCCATTGTCTCAAATAAAGACATTTTTTCCTGACATTTTCAACCATCTTGAAAAAAAATGTTTTCATTTGGAAGTAGTCACTCAGTGTTCCTCTTATCCAAAAGTTCTCCTGCTTCTTCTGAACACACTCTCTGTTAATTCATCCCATTCCACTGTGACACCCAGCAACACCACTGACCAGTCGAAATCACTTCTGATACACTGGGCTGCAAATCTCCAACTCCTTGAACATGCCATAGAATGCTTACCAACAACTTAAACCCATTAAAGTCTGTGCACAGCTTATTTCTACCAAATGTGGGCACAATCCTCTCAAGTCACCCATCTTATCTACTGAGTGTCCCATCTAAACCACAAATGACCTTGACCCCCTTTCTCATCCTGAAAATAAAGTGATTGCATTTTAAGAGTGACACAAACATCCTTTACCTCCAGGGTTGGTGTTTGTTTGGTTGGTTGGTCAGTTGGTTAGCTGACTGGGTTTACTGAGACACAGTCTCACTCTATAGCCTTAAATTTCTAATTCTCCTGCCTTGGCCTCCTGGGTGCTGGAATTACAACTGTGCATCATCTCCATGTCCCCTGCGTTCCTTTCTAATGACATTGCCAATCCTAACTTACCCTCAGAGTCCAGTTTCTCTTCTTCTAATCCATCATTCATGTTGCAAGTGAGGTTACATTTTTTTCAACTTGTCATCTAACTAATTTTATTATGTTGTAAGAAAATTGATACTTCTGAAAAGCTTTAGAACATAAAATGCTTTTACCTCCACCCCAACCCCAATTTCACCTCCCACTATTTTGACACGGACCTTCCCATCTGTGGGCCACCACCGCATCCTCCTCCTCCCTCTCCCCCCCCTCCTCCTCTCCCCCTCCTCCTCCTTCTCCTCCTCCTTCCTCTTCCTCCTCCCACTCTGCCTCCCTCCTCCTCTTGTTCCTCTCTCTCTCTTTTCCCATCCTTCCTTCTCTGTCTTCTTCCTTTGCTCTCTGTCTTTTTCCTTGCCCTCTTTCTGCAGTGCAAATAATCTTAAAGATGTATAATCTTAAGACAAACCTGGAATCAAAGGATAAAGCTATTATAATTTTTTAAGGTATAATACAACCATTCTCCTCAGCATGGCCTTCTACAATGTGATTTTTTTTATTTTATTTTAGTAGCTATACAGTGTGGCACAGTATGACTACAGAATAACTTTCTTAGTCTGCTGTTTATAAGGTTAGCCTTCCCAGCTGGAGACCTGATCATACCTGTCCCTGAAAGTGTAACCTACAGGGCTATTACTCATAAACTCATTTCCTAATTGGGGAAAATGTCAAAGGATACCTCCTTATCTACCCTGCCTCAGTTCCTCTCACTCACTAACCACAATATCTACTCCCATGATCCTTCACTGTTTAGTTCTCTGGGCCTTTCTTCTGACTGTCCAACAGTCAGCTCTCTTTCCCACACCCAGGCTTCCCCACACTGGAATGTGATTGGTTTCTTTATCCTTCTCCTTGGGGAGCCACTCTGGCTCCCCAGCACAGCTACAGAATCACAGCATGCTCGCAAATTTGTGTTCAAAAAGTGAGAAATTGTTATTGGGATATGTCACCAGGAAAGTATTAACTGTGTAATACTTCTAACATTTATGGAGAGCCGATGTGTCAGAACATACAAGTTGTTTTTATTTCCAGCTATGACTTTTACATGGCTTTGTGGAATTATCTGACTGATCTATTTGCCCCACCCACTGACTATGAATAGCAAATGTAATAAGGAGTTGCATCCCTTTTGGTTCAGAGTTTGTTTTCAGTATTAGACACACTGTGCACACAACATGTTGCTACATAAATATTTCCTACATAATGAAAAGCTGACCCTGTGAGTCATTAACAGTTTCGTGTCCACCCTTGGAGAAGGGAGAGAACATAAATACTTTGGTTGGAATTTCACATCAAAGACTAGGACATGACAGGCTTCAATATCCTGCTATAATTTTTCCGAAGGTTTCTAACTTGTCAGGAAAGAAGAAAGCCATGACCATATGTCAAGCTGCATTCTGAGCTACACACCAGGCAACAAGGGGAGCAGGCAAGCAACTGGCGAGGACTCCAATCTGAAGGGATGACCTTGAAACCCGACTCCTTCAGTTGTTCCTGGCCTAAGAAATCAAATCTCTCAAAATGAATGTTCACAATGTTAGTATTGAATTACCATGCAGCATTTGGGAACTTTCTTTCTGTCACTTTTGAAACTTTTGAAACTACAACTTAATGTATACCTTAACTTTCACTTTCACGTAGAATGGCCATTGAGAAACCAAATTTTTATGAAGGCAAAACAAGTGGGTTTCCTCCCCTTTATACTCAATATCCCAAACAAGCATGGGCTTTGTACTGTCTGAGAACATAGACTTAAGGCAGCATCTCCCTGCCTACTCAGCACTCACACACATGCTAGTCCTGAGAATCAAAGACTTACAACTGGGACAAAGGTATTTGGGAACAGGCATTTCAAAACAACATGTACAGACCATCATGGTGGCTGATACTTGTAATTCCAGAACTGGAGAGGTAGAGGCTAGAGGACTGTGAGTTCTAAGCTACCCTGGGCTACAGAGAGAGACCCTGTCTCAAAGGAACAAAACAACAGTTTGTGCAGACTAAAGGACAAGTAAGAAACAAAACAAGGCTACTTCATGAAATGTAACTGCAGTGTCTCATGCAGATGCACAAAGAGCCACGCCCCCTAACTCACATACAGATACACTCAACTTCCAAACACACTGACAGGCTTCCTCTCAAAGTCCAGCCCTTTAAAAAAGCGAGAGTTACAATTTTTATTCAAGTTTGGCATATGCATAAATGGAGTCATAAGATAAAAGTAGTAATCATGAGTTGCCAGGAGAGGTTAAAAAACAAATGGGTCAATAGACTACAGGCTGATGAAAATCAGTATAGCACATTTTAAACCGAGTATTATCTGAGGAGAATTACCTACTGGAACGATAAAGAGAGCCATAATGTATAAATATTATAAATATTTGACGAGCCTAAATAGTCTCGTTTGTCCTCCTTAAGCCCTCTTTTCTCACAAGAAAATTTCCTAGATGTCTTTCTTATCTTTCTAAAAATCTCTGTATTTGGAGAATACCCGCTTCTTGCCTAAACAGCCTTGTATCCAACTCTACATCACCTTTCCTGCAAAGTCTGCTACTTTATCTGGAAGAAAAGTGGAATTCCTTCAAAACTCTGCCCAGTGGAAACACATAATTAGCCAGGCAGCTCCTCAGCCCCACCCACACCCCTTAGCTTCAGTGTCAGTATACAAGCCACTTCCTCGCTGTTTGCAATTCTCTGTGAACACGTGCTCTTTACACCTTTATCTGTACCAATAGAGAAAGGCCTAATATCTTAGGAGAACAGATATTTTCTGACTGATAACCCAACCCTCACAAAGACCTTTACACCCACAATTCTAAGATCATTCCTTCCAACTCCCCAAAGAACCCTCTCATTTTTGACAAACAAATATGTTTGTGACCTGTGCCAGGTACAGCTCATTCCTTTCTAGAAATCCAGCTCCAACTTTCCATGGCGCAAGCTTTGTCCTGTCTCCAGCCCCTCTGCATCTTGATAGGGCCATGCATCTAGGTCTTACCAACTGCAAGTTGAGTCTCATGTTGAGCTCAAAGCAGATGAGCGGCAGGTGTGACTTCTCTGTCTTCTATCTCCTTCCACCCTCGCTGGACATGGGCGAGAGTAAAAGATGACAGAGTCACTGCGAACCTCTCAGGGCCTCCTCACTGGCAACCAGAACAGCCTTGACCACATTAAGTGAACAAGGAATATCCTTCTACCACATTCTCCTGATTATATACTACAGGCTTATTTGTTACCACTGTTAGGTCACTGCTTCCTCATTTCGATCTCTATGTTTGCAGTCATCCCTGTCATTTTATGCATCCTAAGTCACTCTGAATTCTCCTTGTCCTTCCACTCGCCTATCAAGTCCATCTCTCTAATTAAAACTCCCTCTCGCACCTTCCTCTAAGCACTTATGTACTGCTCACATTAAGCTACATTACTTTCATTTGGTTACATCACTCGTTCAGTCTCTCATCGATCAATATTTCTTCAGAGCTCTTACACCAGAATCAGCTACTTCACCAGGCTGAAGGAAGATACTGGAGGACAGCGTTTTTCACTTTGCATGCTTTCGTGTGACACACCATCCACCTCTGCCCTGTGCCAGTGGGCAGTGTGCTTTAACTCATCTACAGCAATGTCCTCAGTATACGACAGATAGTGAAGGTTAGCAGTCATTTGTGAAGTCACTCTACTAAAATCAGGACTACTGGCTGCTGGGCCACAAGTCCAAGGACAAGGGCTCAGATCCCACCTATCAACTGAGTAATGTAAGATCCTCACATTCTCTGACTTCCTGGTCCTCATTTCGTAAGTGGGATAACATGGCTGCTGAGCTTGGGGGTTGCTGTTAGGCTGGTAAAGACCTACCTTTCTCCTCCACAGCACCTTCACAAGAGCTTGTTCCCTCAAAGTACAATGCTCTGATGTCTTATTTTTGCTTATTTCTCTGCAAGTGCGAAGCACAACCATGTGACTTCCAAAGAATGATTATCAAGAAATTTGTGAACAAAAGGAAAATACGCAGCAAAGTATACTAATCTGGGCTCTTGCCACATCTCACTTAGCCCTAGACCTAGCTGAAAAGACAGACCACAACAATGGCTCTGCATATGGTGCACTTCACCTTGATTGTAACCCTAGAGGGGAATTATTATCTTCCCTTCTGTGTACAGGTGCAGATTCTCAGAGTGGTTTAGTACCTTGTTCAAAACTCACTCAACACAGGAGCCTGTGGTAGGTCTAGGATTTGCAGCCAGTGTGTCTGGTACCAGATGGCTAGTTCTTAACGACCTGCAGTGTGAGTGCACACCCATGCCCTTCCAGAGGACAGCTAATACACAAGTACTCTCCAAAGTCTTGCAGCGGGACACTTGATCCTCAACCAAAATTCATCTAGAAATTATCCAAATTAAGTCACAGTGGGCAGAAGATGGCTTCCAAATCTCCACCGCAGTGTGCTGAAACTTGGAAACTGCATTTTCCTCCACTTGTTCACCAAAGTTTGGAGATGAGCAATTCTGAGCATACCCCCAACCCCCATCACAGACCAAACATGACAATCAGAACCACAGGTCAAGGCGAAAAGACCCTATCCCACCTAACTGCACCGAACGGTGCTCACAAGGATAACAAATTCTACCTATTTGCTTCGCTCATTCTTTTCTGACTAAAGACGTTGTGAAAGCCTACATAAAATAGTGACTGGGAGCTTAAAAAAACATGTAAAATACCATATAATCAAGACTGTTTAAATGTATAAAACTGTCAAGCAGATTATCCTTTATGCAATTCAAATGAGCCTTTGGGAGACAGAATTAACTAAGGGCAAACAAGAGCTTAACTTTAAAAGACAAAGAGTTGGCTTCTATCAAGTTGACACTTCCAGATAAGATACTGCATTACACCAGGTTACACTCGCAATAATAATTTTTGATTGGCATATCATTTGCCACTAACTACTGCTTGACTTCCACTGAGCACACGCAGCTACTATAAACTGTTATGAAAGATGTCTTTGTATTGTTCAATATTTACAGAATGTTATTTTATAAATGCTCCAGTTGGCAGAGGTAAGAAAAAAAGTCCCTCAGAACCAAAAAACAACATTAAAATAATTCAGATCAAAATAATCCCTTTACCTTACAAAAAGAAGTACTTTCATAAGACAGGTGACAATTGTGTTCAGAAATTTTCACACCCAGACTAAGTAAATGTTCAGCAGTAAAAGCAGAATTGCTCTGTTCAGCTGCACAAACACATTTCTACATGGCCTCTATTTGCCTATTCCTGAATATCCTCTTTCAGATCCCACTTTTATGGGAAGCAAAATCAATTTTCTTTTGGACAAAAAACTGAGATCTGGTCTCATGATTTTAATCTTTTAAATAAACATGAACTGAACTTGGAGCCCAAGGTTTTCCCTTAAGAAAAGATCTTCGTTGTTCAGAAAGATCTCTTTCAACATGGGAAGAGCTACTGCCAGAGACACAGTCTAACCTGGAAAAGTATGAGAAAATCCATATCTACATCAATGTTCTTTTAAAAGTAACAGCAAATATTTAAACACACACACAAAACTGCAACCAAATTGTCTTACCCCCAATGCAGACTAATGTTTAGTTTAATTTTTGAAGCAAATTAGGTTCCCCAATTCAATTTTAAACAAATAGAAAATGAGAAACAGAAAACTATAACATAAAACTTTCATGGTTATTTTGCTAAAAAAGCACACTCATGTTTATGAAATAAAGTGTCCCTCAGCCTCAAAGGGAGAATTATTCTGAAAATCTGCAATACTTCAGGACCCTCACAAATACCATCTCAGCAAGGCCCTTGCAGACTGTTTCAGCCCTGCTAATAGTTAGTGTTTGTACAACTGTAACTAAGTACATTACCAACCAGTTGTTCAATCTATATAAATTTAAGAAACACACATTGCCAAGGAGTGACTCATACATCAGTCTATTACATGCTACAGGGCTGACTGTATTAAACAAATCACTCTGCCTACAGCTAAAGAATAGACACTATATACAGAGCAGAGGTTATTGTCTAATTTAAATCTTGGCTCGCTTCCCAGTGCCGTACAAGATTCCAATTTGTGGAAATGTTGCTCTTTGCCACTGCCAGAAAGGCTGCAGAAAATGGTATTGGGAGCCTTCCAGAAATATGTCTGCAAAATGCCAATCAACAAGTCACTGAAGATTAACAGTATGACTGTACCAAATTAATTTAAATTATAGAAACATATGGCTAAGATGTTTGCTTTGCACTTAAGACAACACCTACCTCACAAAGAGCGAGGTTTGCTCCATCATATAGAATATAATATCCTGACGTTCCAATTACTGCAAAACATGAGCCTCAGCTAAGAACTCAGAAACCATTCTCAGGCTCTCTTTGGATGTTTAGGGTCTTGTCTTTTATATGTTCAGAACATATGGGAAAATACTTGTTATAACAAGGTATTTTCTCCCACAAGAATTCAAAGAAAACAAAATCTACTGTTCAGCAACTGAAAACAATTTTAGCTTCTCTGAGATTCACAGTAGAACCTAGAGGATGATAAGATCCATTGTAATTATGCCCATTCTAAAATATGATGTTAGAATAAGAATTTAATATATGGCCAACAGAAATTTGCCAATTAGATGACCAAATCATGAAAATCAAAAGACAACACAATCTATACCCCACCAGCTGCTCTCAATGTATATTATCTTCGTGCTGCTTCCCATTATTTCCATGGGACTCTTTAATATATACAATCATGTCATCAGCCAAAAGAGGGGGAAATCAATGGCACTTTGAGCCGTAGTTACACATTAGTGTACGCTGTATTTCAACTGAATAGGAAGGGAACTGTTTTATGTTTCTCTCGACTGCTTTTCTATTATTGCCTAGCTAATGGAAATACATCAAACAAATGTTCTACAAGAGCAATAAATATTAAAGTTGACCTATCCATCTGGGAGAAATGAGAACAATACTGCTCACTTTTAGCCCAAATATGACACTGATAAATGAAGCGATGAGATTCCATCACACTTCCAACAACCTGGGCTGGGAGCCCTTTGCATGATCCTGGTACCAGCAATTTTCTTCATTCATCTTCATTAGTCAGTCACTTGACCTGCCTCCCAACATCCCTGTCAAATCAGAACCTTTGTGGGGTTGTGGTACTCTAACAACGCAGCCCAAATGTGCTCTTCATGTTTAAAACAAAACCAAAAAGTAGATGGAGGCCTGATGAGCAAGGGAGTAGGTTCAATGGCTCCTCTGCAAGCAAAGAGATATCAGTGTTACTCAGGATTAAAAGAGAAACCACAATACAAACCCGGTCCATGCAGCATCCTTCTTGCCAGGGCATTGGCCACAGTGGCAGGGAAAGGCTGCCGGGTGTGCACAGAGGCACCGTGAGCCATCAAAAGGCAATTACATATTCAAACGAAGAATGTACGCGGGCCTTATCACAGATGTAGAAATGCTTCCCATTCCCTTCCTCAATCACAGTTTCAAGTGAGCTGGAACAAGAAAGGAGGACATTTTTACCCTAACACAATGAGTGAGTTTCATCACATTAGCAGTTTTACATTACAGTCCCATTATTTTCTATTTCGACAGAATAATAAGAGAGGGGCTGATTTGATTATTCCATAATAGTGAAAATGAATACCAATGCAATATAAAATTGCTATTATAACACAAAGCTACTAATATGATTCACAAGACCCCTTGGAAATTAGGTTTTATAACTATGATCACAGGGGGAAAATTAGAAAGCCAGGAGTAACAGAAGGGAGCTAGGTACTCCACACCAGCATCTCAGGGATACAGACAGCTGCCTGCATTTACTCTGCAACAACCTGTAAAACACAGTCCTTGAGAATCACTAAAGAGATATTCCTTTATGGTGTGTTTCCAGATACCCACAGTGTTATGTGACCAGTGTCACGTGCAGTATTAATGTACGGTTTTCTGATTCCAAAACAAAAGCATAAGTGAGCAGCTGCTGGGGAGAACATGAAGGATCCCTCATTCCTAGAGTCTGATGTTTTGGACCAGATTGAGTATACAGATCTACAAAATGAGAACTAAGATGCCTGAGGATTTCAGAGGAAGGAGCTTCGAATCTCTCATCTCAAATAACAAGGATGCTAACTTCGATGTCATCATCAGGAACTGATCCCCTCCCCAGTGGTCTGAAGGATCTACCACCTCACCACCTCAGGATAGTCTCAGCTGGATGAACAGGCACACCTGAATTCCAGGCATCTATCCATTTAAAAACCCAGGCAAGTCTCAGTGAGTGGAAAAGCTCCTGAGTGACTCGACTGCCACCCCAGCTACCAGGAACGATGCACTGCCCTCTCCAAGCTCTTTCTAAAGCTGTTCTCCAGTGGCTTCTGAGAGTCACCCACTCTCAGATAAGCAGAAAACCATAACAAACATTGATCTCCACCCCGAGCACAAGGGCCACTGCTGCAAAGTGACCACTGTCAAGGTCTTCTTCTGACCCAGTGAAAGCAGCACACTTATGTTAGCCTGAAGTTGTCAATCTCTGGAGGAACAGTACCCTCTAAGACTGGCAAAGGAATGGCTGGTGATGGTTTTCTTTTCCAAATGAAAAGGATTATGCTAAATTTAATTCAGTGGAAAAAAATGTATGTGTTTACTTGACAAAGGAAGTCAAACCACATCATGTTATGCCCTGTGTCTGTACATTTCCTTTTTGTGTTTATGTATTTCCATTATTGGAGGGGATGATACTACAAGCCACACAAAACCAGGGAGCATGTGAGTGAAGCAGGTGTATCCTGCACGTCACTTCCTCAGCATAGGTGTCAACTCCTGGCACAGACTTAAAATAACCAGTACTCTGCTGATTGACAGATACTGGTCTTGCTTCAACTCACACCATCCTATGAACCAATAGCACCACACAGTGATGCTTTACAAAGATGTCTGCAGAGCATTAAAATGCTTCCTTGATTCTCAAGCTGGGGACCACAAGAGTTCTAACAACTGCAAGCATGGAAATTTGAAATCCTCCTAGTCACGTCAAGAGCTGAGCTCCAAAACCTTCCAGCTACAACCATTGTGTTTGGCTTTCTGCCTTCCCTTTCACAATAGTGTATAAGCCAATAAACCTAATATTAATAGCTGTTAATATTTATTGAGCATCTAGATGCAAAGCATTATGCTAATCACTTTCCCATTTATCATCTCTTTTATCCTGGAGAAGAAGCTTACAAGGTAGAAACTGCCATATTTCATACAAATCTATATGACCCCATGGATCATAAGACATAATCCAACTACAGACATGTTAAAACATGAAAAGAAGTGTCCCAGTCAATAAAACACACTATTATTTCTAACACTATTATTTTAACCAGCCCCATTTACAGCTAAGGAATCAAGGTTCAGGGTGCTTAAGTAACTTGTTGACAGTTATAAACAAGCCTTCACTCAAACTAAAACCATTCAATCCTGAAATCTTAAACTATTTAAGGTAGTCTCGAGTTATTTTCATTATATATGGCAACTAACAATTTTTGCATACTCAGTGGCAATTCATAGTTGCATACAATTTACCATGTGCCCAAAGAATTCAAAGCACTTTGTGGGTTCCTTAATGTATATGGCCTTAGGGAAGCCAGTGAAACCTGCACAAACATTACACCCATTCTCCAGAGGCATGAAATACGACTTTGGCCAAGGCCATGTGGTGGTACAGATAACAGACTCCTCAGTGCACTCTGAGTCACTGCACTGCCTTTCTAGAATGGGAAGTCTCTACGTCCAGCACACACAGGCTTGTTTACTTATAAATTATACACACAATCAACACTATCCTACTTTGCTATTCACATGTCAAAACATACCAAAAATGATAGTAGAAAAAGAATGACAGAAAGGCAGAACTGGTAATGTGTTCTCCGGTCCTAATGCTTACTTTTCAAGCCGTGTGGACCATATTAGGGAAACTGAGCTAAACGGATTCCTTTTAATAATCCTCCCTATCTAGAAAGATCTTTGCAAAACAGCTAGGTAAGGAACTGAGACTCCCTCTGCCATCCTTCTTAGGGCCGTGTGTGTGACTTTTACCACCTAGTAATCACCCAAGGAAAAATAAGGAGAACATCAAAGTTTTCTGTCACTTAAAGAAACCAGCAAACTGGATCCACATCAATGCGAGACAAAGCATCCACATTTTCCCTAGTGGCTTAGATCCATTGCACACCACAAGTTCCCTCCAAGCCCACCAAAAAAGCATTTCCTGAACATCTAGTATTCACAGGGAACATCAAATGAAAACTACAGCCATCCAGGAACAGGATTTCAGCAAGGTAAGACAGGGAGAAGCTTCAAGTTTCACCTCCATCTCTAAAATTTTTCTGTTTCATTTTTATGGTGACCAGAAATTCAGGATACAGCAGGATAAGAAGCAACATTCACTACACAGCTCTGACCTACAAGAATGAGTTCTCAAAAAAGGGAACACATTTTCTGTCAAGATATAAAAGCCTGTTTTCAACAAACAGCACAGACTGAGAAAAGATTTCAATAGCAAAGAAGGAAAACTATTGACCAAGCCAGGCTAATAAACAGCAACGAATGATTTTTTAAATATTTTACCTATTGTTTTTATTTTATATGTGTAAGTGTATTGTCTGCATGTGTGTAGGTGCACCTGTATCATGCAATGACCACAGAAGTCAGATTCCCCTTGAACTTCAGTTACAGACAGTTGTTGGTCACCATGTGGGTGCTGGGAATCTAGTCCGGTTCCTCTGCAAGAGCAACCAGTGCTCTTAACCATTGAGCCACCTCTCTTGTCCCAAAGCAATGATATTTTTAAGAAAATATTTAGGATTGAAGTTCAAGCAAATTAGTAGCCAGAAGGAAAGGTAAATATTTTTCAATAGCTTATGGAAGGTATTACCAGAAACACCCAGCACAAAGTTAGCCTAAGCAGATACTCACCCTGAATAAACAAAAGACAAAAGTACGAAAGGTATCAGCACAATGGCAAAACTTTACCTTAGTTTCCAAATTAAAATATAACGCTGTATAAAAGGACAAGAGAGTAATAATTACCATTTAAAGTGCATCCACAGTTTTCCAGAGAAAATTCTATATAGTCTCCAGCCCACAACTCCAAAAAATGGGAAATGAAAAGCACATTAAAAGAAAGGCAATTTTAACGTTATTTGAACCAAAGAATAAGGCTATAGCAGCACAAACTGTAAACTAACCAGGTCCAACACTGTAATGCAATACTCCAAGAACAATTGTGTCATACAATTCAAAAAGTACACCATGACAGATAAATTAAACAAATACATTTAACAAATGCGTCACTCCACACAATACAGACATCACTCAAAGGCCTAATTTTCTGTTGCTTTTGAAATCAACGAGTCCTACTCTGGTATCTGCTCTTCAACAGAACCACAACTTCCATATTCACAATAGCATGAGCTATTTAATAAATGATAGGTCACGATAATCCAGGGATTAAGTAGCTTCTTTTAGGAAAATTGAACATGAAGGCAGCATATGCCAATGATTCCTGGTTGTGCAACAGTGTCTGTTGCTAGGAGAAGATGAAAAGGCTCAGCATATTCCCCTAAGAAGCTCACACTCAGAAATGAAGAGAAATGGGAGGCGTGTGCATGGCCATATGCATACGCACAAGCTGAAGCAGAGTCACCTCTACACTCTGCCCATGTGACACTTCAAAGCCAAAGGCTGGAAGAAATGTGGTTTGCTTCACATCACTGATGATCCTGAGTACAGGAGGCTCTTGTATGCCAATGGATGGCCAAGCCAAGAATCAACAAGGAACAGAAGAGTAAGGGATCCAGGAAAGTGAATGGGGTGTAATTCCAGCGGAACAACAGGGCCTGAAAATGTATCACAAGAACAACAACTTTTAAAGAAATAAGACAGGGGGCTGGAGAGCTGACTCAGTGGTTAAAAGCACTGGCTGCTCTTACAGAAGACCCAGGTTCAATTCCCAGTGCCCACATGGAGGCTAACAACCATCCATAACTCTCTAGTTCCAGGGAATCCGATGCCCTCTTCTGACCTTGATGGGCACTGCATGGCACAGGTACACTTAAATACGTGCAGGCGGAATGCTCATTCACACAAAAATAAATAAAAATAATAAATATTTAAAGAAAGAAATAAGTCAGGAAGATCAACTAGGTAGAGACGGTGTGGGAAGGGAGGGCCTCAAGAGTATCCCAACGCCTCCCATTTCAGTGGCAGTGGGAGAAAGCAACCAAACAGAACCCAACACCCGTACTTCCAGTGAAACTAATCATGAAGCTGACCCACTCCTTTGGAGGGATTACTTATTTGCTTATTTTTTAGCTATAATAAATTCTGAATGCCAGTTCCCAAACTAAACATTAAACAAATTTACTGGCAATCTCAAAGTCCATGAGTAACGTGGATTATCTTAAAAAGCATAAGCAGATTGGGTCTTTGAGAATCTGAAAACCATAGATTTTGCCACAAAAATTACTAACTGCTTTGGTTTCCAGACAACGGCCTTACAGGTTACCTGAAAGTTGCTTCTGGAAACTATGAAACAGTCAAAACCGCATCAACCTAGCTAATAGTCTTATACACAGGAAGAGCTAAGAATCCCCTAGGATAATCTAATTTTTTTTTTTATCTAAACCTGTCTGAAAATTCAGTGATGAATTTAAACTTACACTTCAATTGGCACTCCAAAACCCCAGTCACTTCAAGAGAAGTCTCAGTGTTAAACACTAAGTCTATCTTATATACGTGCAAGATCTTGGGGAGCAGAACAACTAAATCTTTTTTCACACTGAAAGGATACATAAAGCACCTTTCAGTTTCACTTCTTGCTAGGGTAGTGTCTACTGTCTAAAACATAACAATATTCTTGCTACATTTCCCAGACATACAAAGGTGTACCTGTGATGGTTAATTTTGACTGTCAACTTGACTTAAGAACCACTTAGGGAGATAGTGGAACATACCACTGGGTGTGTCTGTGGTATCTCCAGAGACAATGACATCAGGAGAGCTATAGCATAACCAGTAGATTAATGCCTTGATGGATTCAGAACAGGATAGCATTAATGGAAGGTGGTGACAAGGAGGAGACAGAGTCTGATTAGAGGAAGCAGATGCGTGGGGACTTCTCCTTGGGCTACATCTCACCCTTTCTCCCTCCTGCATGGCCTTTCTTCTGTTTCCTGTCTACCATCAAGTGAAAATGTCCTCCACCAGACATTCCTGCACCTTGATGTCCTGCTCAAGCACTGAGTCCAGTAAACACAGACTGATTGAACTCTCTGATTTCATGGCAGTGGAATCCTTCTTCCCTTAAGTTGTTTCTGTCAGATATTTGATCACAGAAACAAGAAAAGTGAAGTAATAGCCTACTAAGAGATAAAAATAAGCAGAGCAGATTAAAAAGTATTCTCCCAACTGGTAGAAGCAAGCCTAAGACGAAAAACGAATGAGGAACAAGAAGGTAGATACCACTGGGTGTGCTGGTTCACACCTATAATCCCGGCTCTCTGGAAGCTGACACAGGACTGCCATAAGTCAGAGGTGAGCCTATACTGTGAGTTCCAGGCCAGCCTGAGTTACAGTGTGAGATGTTGCCTCCAAAACACAAGACTCATAGTTAAGACATCAAATCACAGGTAAAAACACACAAATGAAAATATGTCGTTTACGTGTGTCTTTCTCTCAATCCAACCCAGCAAGTGATAGAGTATAATACCCAACAGCCAGCTTGGAGTCATTTTAAAGGGCTAGCAAAGGCTTCAGGGATTCAGAGCCTTCTTTTAAAGAGACTTTCTGAACCGTGTGATATATTATATTCATAGAACCAGAGGAACTAGACCCTTGCCGTAAGCTGTTCGTCACCCCAAGCATGTTGGTCATGTATATAATCTGAACTCTTCAAAGGCTGCAGGCATGGTAAGGTGAGAATATTCTTACACTAGGCTGGGGCAATGGGCAGATTATTAGAGAGGACTCCAGTGATGACCTGCCACCTATAATCACCCTAAAGATTAAATGGTACGATTAACGCACACATTGACAGTCTCTTCTTTAGAACTCTGGCTCTCCTTAGAATGTTCTTCTAAATCTACTTCATCTTAGAAGCATTGGCATTTGTAAGATAGTATTGTTCGTGTTGCCTTCTAGAAGTAGTTATGGAAGCTAATGGGTTTAAGAGCTAGACACCTTGGTTAGAGTCACATAGAGATGTGAGTTCTGCTCTAACAGTCTAAAGCTTCCAAAAAAGTAGCTATCAACTTGCAGAGTGGTAAAACTACCCACTTCACATTTAATACTCAAATATGTGGCACCCCATTTTTAAACTGGGGTACACGTACACCTATGATACATGACAGAAAAGAAATTGTCAAAATTACAGAGTGAACATGATAGTTTTCTAAAACTGTCCATTTTATTCAAAGAATGGAGCAGAGGGGGCTGAAGAGATACCTCAGTGGCTGAGAGCACTGGCTGCACTTGTAGAGGACAGGGGTTCAGTTCCCAGCACTCACATGGTAGCTTACAAACATTTATAACTCCAGTTCCAGGGGACCTGACACCCTCTTCTGGCCTCTGTGGGCATTGCATGGTATAGATGCACTTACATACATGCACACATAAATAAAAGAAATAAATAGATACAGTTTTTTAATGGGAGAAGAGATGAGCCATGACTTGCATGTCACAGCAAACACAAAGCTACCATATAAAAGGAGCAACACTTCTATAGTGAAAAAGGTTGGAAGAAGAGTCAAAGGCTATGAGATCTTGAAGGATGTGTGTTCTCTGCGCTTTAGCCTCCGGGGGCACATCTGTGATGAAGTTTAGAAGGCAGACCTCAGGGAGTCACAGAATCCTCTTTCTGCACATACGCTACATCGCACATTTCAGTAAGCAAGAGAAGTTATCTGAGTAGCATAACCTCAAAAAACGATTTTTAAGGAAAATTATATACACGTATGATTTCCACATCAAATAACTGAAGGTGTTGGTCAGACCAGAAGCAACAGGCTGAGAAACAAAATGTGTCAGAAATTCCACAATGTGTCTGTGATCTTCCATTTTGCTGAGGCCAATGCTCCATTATTTTTCTTTCTTTCTTTTTTTTTGGGGGGGGGGGTACTTTTAGATTAGATTATTTAAAAACAAATAAAGGCTTCAAATCTTGTTCAGTGGCAAAAGGAGTCCTGAGAAGAGAGATGAACATAAATCAGATGGCTGAACTACCTCACAATTAAGCTGGGAAATTAACTATAACATTACAAATGAACTTGAAGTCTATCACTGAACATGTTTCATGCTGATCAAAACTATTGAGATGGAGTACTTTTGACTAAGCACCAACAACAACAACAACAATATGTGACCATAGAACTCCTGTAAGTTTCCATTGTACAAGAAGATGTTCCCTGTAACTTAATTGGAGTTGACTAATCATACAAATATCTGGAGACATCATCATTAAGTCCGATTTGGAGGAAATGTGCAGCATGGAGAGATTCCATGTGGAAGTATAAATCAGTATAACCACCCCAGAACACAATTCAATATTCCCTAGCGAAGTATCTCACACCCATGCGTCCCATTCCTCAGAGAAGAATTTCTGAATAAATGGGGCACGCACATTCACAAGGATATTTACAAGGCTAATACTGCTGAGAGCAGAACAGGAGTGAGGGACTAAAAGTCCACTGCGGGTACAAAAGATCAGAACTCACCCGTGAAAACAAGAGGCGCGGGTATAAGGTTGAGCAAAGCAAAAATAATACTGAAGGTGGAAATTCAGCAAGAAAAATGAAATGTGCACAGAACAGCTCCATTTAGAGAGACGAGAGCTGTGCAACACGCAGATAATCTATTGTTGGGGTGCAAACAGCTCTGTGGTCAAATTCTAAAGACAAAAGAGAAAATGACATATCTGAAACTGAATCAGGAAAGTCACCCCTTCTAGGAGAGGAAAGATGGAAGCTGCCAGTGAAAAAGACATGGATGCAGGTTCAAAATAATTCACAGGTTTCAATCAAGCTGGGCTTTGAGCAAATGGGTCATCATTATATCATTCTTCCTTAAACACACTCACTAATTATCCTGTTGTTCCTAAACTAAGCTTCATGATTTAAATTTACAGTGCCATAGTTTGGATCTTGAATGTCCCCCAATAGTTCATGTGTTTGCAGGCTTAGTTCCCAGCCTGTGGCACTTACACGAAGGTGGTGGGATCTTGTGGCTTTTGAGATTCTGGCCCCTTCCTCTTGCTCTGTCTCCCAGCCACGAAGAGAGCAGGTTCTCCTCCCACTCCTACCACAATGCACTGCACTGCCATTGGCCCAAAGCAACCAGGCCAACTGGCAGGTGACGGAAATCTCTGAAGCTATAGCCAAATGAAACCTTTTCCATTATTACGTTGGTTGCCTCAGGCATTCTGTCACCATGACAGAAAGCTAACATACATGCAATGCTACATATCTATATATCTATATCTATATCTATATATAGATATGAAGTCAGAGGTATAAAACACAATAAGAGAGTATACAAGCCCTCTTCATCAGCCAAAGATGACTGTTATCGATCAAGTATATCAAAATGGAATACTGGAGTAGTTCCAGGAATCTTGACCATTGCTCTCTCAGCCCAGGCTAATGAACTTTAGGAAGGTTTTTCTTTGTGTATATTTCTTCTAAGATGCAAATATGAAAAAAATATTTACTTGGAATTATCTCTGTAACTATGCTGGAAGCTAACACCAAGTAAAGCTATTTATATACCTCCCTCATTGGTTTAAACACATCATTACAGCTTTATTGCAAAGAACATCTAGAGGATTTTTTCAAGCTAAGAAAATAACAGTGCTAAAATAAGGTATCTTACATTTGTGGATAAAAATACTCCTTTTAGAGAACATAATATAATTAGTTTCTATTCCAAGTCTGTCAGTGTGCACTGTTAACCTCTGACAACTATACATGAACCTTCTAATTAGCATGTTATCTTTGGTGCAATTAATAACTTGTACCTCATGTTATAGGCAAATTAAAGTTTTCCCACTAAAACTAAACTCTTCAGAGTAGTTCTAAAAATGTTTTGCCATTTAAATGAAATTTTAACATTCAGACCTCTTGCTCCCAAAACACATAAGCCATTTTTTTTCCAAAGCCAGACAGCTTTTTGCTATCAACGTTCTTTCAAATATTTTACCTAAGACAGAGAATCTCATATTAAATTCAATTTCACACTTGTCAATCACACGATGCCCATACACAATTCCACCACATGATACAATGTGGATTATAGGGATGCATGTGTGTGTGTAAGTGTGCATACACTATGCTCATATTCATATAATCATATTAGCTGCAAGGCGCTGGTTAAAACAAACAAACATCCACCATACCAACTTAAACATAAGGACTAATATTAGTAGTCCTACTGACAGGATTACTGCACTGGCTTGGGAAATACTACTAAGGACTTGCAATAACGGTCAGTCATGGTAGTGCAAAGAGGAGCCTAAGAAAGCCCCTGGTCCTATTCCCCCCACTCTAGAGATATTTGCTACTTATAATGGTGAAGGTGGCATTTCTAAATAGAAGACTTTCCATATTCTTCCAATTCTGGGAACCTGGCCCCTTCCCTTGTTCCTCAGAAAATATCAGCTGCATTTCCAAGGACAAATCAGGCGTACCGAGCTTTTCTACAAACGATACTGCCGACAAGATGAAAGTCAAGATGCTTTGTTTGTTTTTCTTCTCTCTCATGACAAGTGTGGATAACCTCAAAACAGTTATGTCAATAAGGTGGTTACAATAAAGTAATGAAGATGCCATGAGGATTAGAGCAAGGAAAGGTACAAATGTACTGCTTAGAGCTAGGGCTTCAAGAATTCAGAGGACGTGAAGGAATTCATACATACAGATCAGAATAAAATCAACATTAAACGGAGCAATGCTGGATTTAAATCTGAAAGAGGTGCTTGAATTCATGATCTAATAAATATATATTATGTCTAAAGATATATGTTTGTTCTAGTTCTTCACCTGAAATGGCTTAAGAAGATATCATGTCTTCCTTCTAGAAGTCCTTGGATGCGCTTAATAAGACTCTTGGCACTCTTTCTATAACTTTAATTCTATTCTCTATTAAAAGAAACAGAAATTCCTAGGAGAACAGCTGATTCCATGTCTACAGAAAGGGAAAAAAAATCAAGATCTGTAGGAACTTCTGTGGTTCTCAGAAAACAAAATTACTGTCAGGAATGGATGGAAAGCAGTGCTGGGACAACCAAAGAGAGACAGAAGGACCGTCACACAGGCCATGCTGGGACCATCTGAGCATCCCTGGAAGAGCACAGGCTTAACGAGAACAAGCACATCTTGTAAAATACCATGATCCCAGGGTGCTAAAATAGACACTGTAAAGCATACTTTTGTCAAATAAAAGAAAAGCCAATATAAAGGAGGCATCCAAAAGCACATCTAATAGACGGGGAAGTAGTCACAGATTTGGGTGTTCTGGTTCTTCTATGCTTCTTATGAAGTGTAGGTTTGCATTTTTGTTTGTATTGATTGTTTGGAGAAAGAATAACTACAGGGAACTCCAAATCAATTAGGTCCAGTCAAGCATAAGAACATGAAGAATCCATCTCAAAGCCTCACAAAGTTTGATGACTGCAAGTTCAGTGTATGCTCAAAAACAATCAATTCATCAATAAAGAGGATCTGTCTTAATCATTTCAGAGAATACTGAACTTATATCGACAGGACTTCCAGGTGCAGACAGACTCGGGACACCTCGAGACAGCTCCACAGTGGAAATGTGAGTGTGCTATTAGACGCTCCGGGTTCCAGCACCACCTCGCACACTCACCAGTCTTAAAAATGACAACCCGGGAACACTCTCCATCCACAGGTAGCACAAAGATGATCTTGTGGCTTTATTTGTTTGACTGTGTTTGGTGATTCACCTCTGACCATGGGAAGAGCAAGATGTGACCATACCCCAGAAATCAGGGCACATCTGGAGAGGGCACATAAATGATTAAAAATAATTTTTCTACAAATAAATCAAAAGACTAAAAACCTGACCCAGAAATAGTTGACAACATGCCAGGGGTTTTCTCACAGGAAAAGTAGGAAGTTGATAACTGAGTATTTACCAGGCTTAATGATTCCAACCCAAATGCTCTATTATGCCAAACTTGAAATATGTCCCACCAACGTGAGCCACAGTCTTCAGTTTATCAGGAGCATCATTACCACTCCATACACCTACTCACAACACAAGTACCATCCATGTAACTGCATGCCATGTGTGCATGTGCAACTCACTTGCAACAACCACAGCCTGCGCCCTGATGAGTCAGGACATTCAGAGGCAGAGTGCCTGGAAATAAGAACTTCAGGTAAAGAAAGGAAGACCTTATGAGTAAGGAGATAGATGGGTAGGACGCTTTTGAAAAGGCACCCCAGGGAAAGACGCGTTTTTGAACTGGAACGAAAATGATAAAATGCTCGCTTTACAAAGAAAGAGCTAGATCTCTCCTGCCAGAAGAAAGAGTAAGTGTAGAAGCTCTGAGCTAGGACTCTGCCAGGCACAAGGGGTCGGGGGAAGTGGGGTTCTAGAGAGGGAAAGAAGGAAGAAAGAACAGGAAGCAAGGGAGAAGTAAGCAAAGAAACAAGCTAAGATGGCTTCTCCAAGGTGAATAGCAGAGACATTTAAGAAGTGAGTTTGGGGGCCGCAGAGATGGCTCAGTGGTTAAGAACACTGGCTGCTCTTGTAGAGTACCTGGCTTCGCTTCCCAGCACCCACATAGCAGCTAACAACTGTCCGTCACTCCAATTCCAGGGGATCGAAAGCCCTCTTCCAATCTCACTGGAAAATGCATGACATGAGTGCACTTACATACATGCAGACAATACACACACACACACACACACACACACACACACAAATAAAACTAATAATAAAATATGTTTTTGTAAATGAAGCGAGTTTGGAGAAGGAAGGAAGGAGCTGAAAGACAATATTAGCAAGGTCAGCAAAATAAATAAATGAATAATAACTACTCATCATATTAATAGTTGACCGATTTTCTTTGTTCCATTGCAAAAATAAACATAGATGCATGATATACATATGTACCATAGTGAGGGTTACAGGGGAAAACTGACCATGACATAGACAACAACCCATCCTAGGATGGTACAGAGGCTTAAGATAAAAACAGTCTGAGAACCCAGCACAAAGCTGGCTAAATCACAGTGTTACCCACAAAACAATACCAGAGCATAAGGAAAGGCATAGGCTCTTCTTTCATACCTGCCACTGGCCAGCCATCACCATCAACTGCATTATCCTCCAAGCAACAGGTACTAACAATAATCTCTTTGCTCAGGGAAAACTCTCATAACAACTGGAGCTGCATGGTATGCTCATTACAAAGATGATGACTATTTTCTCTTTGTACATTCAATGTCCAGGGACCCTAAGGACTTGGCCTATATTTCCCAAATATTCAAACAAGTGGAATTGTTGCAAGCCTACAGGCATGAGTCAAAATGTACAACATTCAGATGAGATGGAAATTGAAAAATACAGGAAAGCCTGAAGTTTTTTACAGTCACAATGAGATAAGCATACAAAGCTCCTCTCATGGAGTAAACCTACGCTTTACATGGGCTCAGGCAATGTTACCTTCTACAGCAGACGTGACTTTACGTTTTGGAATTGCTGTAACTAAGGTCCAAAATGAAAATTTCACTGGGTAAACACATGTTAACTAGAGTTAGAGGCTGGAATGATCAATCTAAAATTTAAAAGAATCTAAAGCATATAATTCTTTAAGTAACAGAAGGTTCGTCTCTGAGCTTCTTTGATTCATCACAGTACTTAAGTGATTGTGAAAATTCTTAAAGCTGTACATTCATGATTTGTAAAGTTTATGTGTTATTATTCTTCAATGAAAAGTTTAGTACATAATGGGAAGCCTGTATTAATTCAGTAGCCCACAAATTTCTCAGTATCAATCTACTGACCAAGATGTTGGGGCACATTGAGAACGTGACAACCTAAGCATTTGCACAGAAAAAAAAAAATCTGGTTCAATGAAAACCATTTAACAGTACAGAAAAAATAAGGTAATAATTTAAATATATTTCATCCATTAGCCTTACAATGAATCTGAGGCTGCTATTTCTTTATTTCTGAGGAGATCATGGATCAGAGACATTAAATACTGTTACCAATAAATAAAGCCAATAAACTATGGATAACCTAGTGTTACCTGTTTTCCCAAACACACAAGTTTAACAAATTCCAAATGGCTGGGGCCTAATGGGTACCTTTTTCATTCAACACTGCACATCCTTCAGAGGTACAGCCCAGTGCTTATACACTTAACCCACAACACTGGTTCCAGAAAAACTCCAACTAGTACTCAGTACATCTGTTCACATGGCACACTTCATTCACAATTGGTGAAGCTGTTTATGAAAACAGGTACCAGTATGGTTTTCTCAATATTGTCTAAAAGCTGAGATAAGAACAACTCTAGAAAATTCAATAGAGTCAGAAATAGAAGGGTTGTAAGGGGTGCAGGAGGAGAGGCTTGTTGGAGGGGGACCAGGAGACTGAGCACTGGAAAGGTCTTGGGAACTAGAAGAGACAGCTAGCCTTCCCAAAAGAATGTAAGTTCCATGGAAGCGTGGCGCTGCTCTACCTGGCTTTGTACAATTGACTATTTCATCCTCAATATGAAACAAACAAATACCTGGAAACCACAGCTATTAATGTTAATTTTTTCAAGTGAGAGGAGGCATGCCTATGCCCTTGTCCTTGGTCCTGAATGACTGTATTTGGCTGTATATAATTTCTTAATCCTGTTTCATGAGGCCAAAATCTGTGAGCTTTCCTTGATTTGAATCTCCGTCCTTACAAATTTCTTTACCATCTGGTTTGGTTTTGTTAGCATGGAACAGATCATTCCATGAGTCATGTTCCAAGTTTGGATAGCTGACTACATGGACTTGGCAATAGTTCTATCTTGCTTGGTGTAAACATTCCTCCCCACTCTTTTGAGGAGGTCAGGTGTTTGGTGTTTTTATCCTACTCTGATGTTAAACTTTAGTTTAAAAATAATGGTCATTATCACTCAGTTGTTCAGTGATCAAGTGTAGTACCAGGTGCAAACAAAAGTTCTGCCAACAGTAGAGCATGTTCTTCTGTCCTGTAGGGATTCAAGAACTGTGCATCTCTGAAGCTACATGGTGTGGTCGCACTGCAACTCTCAGTTTGAAACAGGTAAAGTAGAAGAAGAAGAGCTCATTGTTCATCGTTGTCCTTTTTGTTTTATTGTTGCTGTTACTGGGGAACTAATAACAATATATACTAACTTTTTTTCACATTTTCCATGGGCATGAAGTAACATCTAAAGTGTTTACAAATGATCAGTGTTTTCATTACAGTCAAACTTCTGAACCAATGGCTAAACTTTAATAGCACAGCCACTTTCAGGACTTTTCCGTTTCTTTCCCATTTAAAGCTTATATGAAAAAAAACCTTGCATGACTCTATACATGTACACATCCACATATCCCATACATATCATTCAAATTCACACACATTTCTTTAAAATAGAAGATCCCTTCAAAGAATCAACGATATCTTCTAGAACCAAAAGAAGAAAGTCATTTGGTCTAAAGTCTTGGTATTGTAGCTGACCTCAAAGGTCAGATAATGTGAATTTGACACATATAGCTAACATGATATGATATACTACCAAGAATATCAGCCAAACATAAATGTTAATGCTTTTATATTTTAAAACTGACTTATTTAACATTTTAATGGACTTTCGCATTGCAGGAATTAGATCTGTGTACTATTGTAGATCTAATTCGTTAAACACAGAGGCATGTCCTTGTAACTGTTGCTCTGTAACTAGCACTGTAAAAGACAAATTATGTGTTTTCCCCAACCATAAACAGATGCATAAATGAGAAACTTTAATTAATCACAAGTGAAAGGGAAGTAGATTTACAGCTTCAATGTATTTAGAAAAATCAATCTCACCCAATGGGAGGGAAAAGCTACAAAGAGCAAATAATTTGAACCAGAAATTATTTCCACTGCGAATGATCTAAAAGTCTTATTCAACCTCCAAATTCCTGACAACTCCTCTTTTTCTCTGATAATGACTCAGTTGTTTCAAAATACAATAAAATATTTGAAAACAAAACCTATATACTAACCACTAGGGCTTAATACTATAGCTCTGCCTAAGCACTTACATATTAATTGCTTTAATTTAGTTGACTTATGATAAATACTTAGCACATAAATACTTCTCAGGCACAGGCAGACTGCAAAAAGAGAGAAGAAAACTGTGGTGATGGAAACAGCATGTGAAACTGTGCACTCAAATTTGGCAAATTATATTTCAATATATTAGGAATCTCTTCTAAAGAAAAAAAACCACTGAATTCTAACGCACTAAGAAAAATTGCTATAGATTACATACCTAGGTTGTGAACGCCCAGATATTAATTATAACCCAGCATACTATAAAGTGTGCACAAAGTAATTCTCCTATGAAAACACACACACACACACGCACGCACACACACCACACATACCACACAAAATGCTATGGAAGAATAAGTACAAGAATTCAGTCTGACCCCACAAGACAGAACAGAAAATGAGTTTCCCAACTCATGCCTCACTATCCCTTACCAATCCTCAATTTGGCAGACTAACATGGGCGGGGTTAGTTATGGAGCTCTCTTAACTCACGTCCTCTTGAACTACCACACAAACATCCTTGGTCTTGTTTAGCATTTGAATTATTTAAACAAGGGAAGAAGTGTGGCCTGTCCCCACCTGTGCCTCCATCTCTCTACACTAGAAGTAGGCAGAGGTGTCAGGGTCAGAGGAATGTATTGGTGAGGAGGTTGGGTTGTTCAAACTACTCTCCTCTTGTCATACCTAAAGTTTTCTTGTTGGTGGCACCCAATCTATCCTAGGGTGCCTATACATGAAGAAAAAGATACTCAAATTGACTACTATGAACAGAACTTCTTAAATTATGAAGAATAAACTATTAGCACAGCACAGGCTCTGAAAGAACCAATTGCATGTCTCTTAAGTTCAGTATTAAATCCTTACTGTCCTCTGACAGGCCATCACACCAGGTAACCTAATAAACCAAAACTATAGCTACAGGACCAGGTTCAGTTCACCAAGGTTGCTGGGAAGGGTAGAACAAAGTATAAGCTAAAAACAAAGCGATAGTTTTAAAAATACACCTTGTTTACGAGCATCAAAAATATCACCTCTAACCAGAATAGACATGGATTTCTGCTTCTCTCCAAAACATGATTTTTTTTTTCTGCACATGGGATAAATACACGTGCTTTCAATTTGACTTAATAAAAAGTAAGGCAAAGTAGAAAACAGGAGCCTGTACAGATGGAGTGTGCTAAACACATGTAACACTTCTGATAATGTTGTGCCATCCCCTTTTAGAATTTAAGACATTTCTTAAAACCTGAATTTTCAAACACTGCTCAATATTTGGGGTCTGAAAAGATGACATTCATTATTTTGCACAGTAACATATCTTCAAACATTTCAGGCTAGTTTTGAAGAATTGCAATTGATATCTTTTCTATATATACTTAACCTCATACAGATTTATTTGATTCTCAATAATTACTATTCCCTGGTAAAAGGCATATGTTATTTCAGTACACTGCACTCCCACAAGCTGTCCATTCAGTGTATTTTAATAAATCTCTGCCAGAGCTGTATAAATTTGATCCTGTTTAAATTTAATAAGGATCAGAATATATCAAAGCACAAATACCCATGGGAGAAATAGATATTTTGCATAGTTATTGAATAGCCTATTCAGGGATACAATATGTAAGACCCAGACCATCAACCTTGAATTAAAAAGAGAGATTAATGTGTTCAAAGCCAGCTACTTGTTAAATAACATATGAAATTAGTATTTAATAAAACATCTTCTCTATATTGCTGCTAATGGCATCGAGTCCTCACATAGTTACAATATCAATATTCTCATACAAAATTCCAATATTTACTAAAATCGTCAGCAACGTATTTGTTAAATGTCTACATTTACTTTGATAAAGGGCCATACAGCTTGAAGGAAGATGAATTCCTCATGATACTTTTGAAGTAGAGGTTTCATGTCCACTTGAACGAGATAAATACTAAGAATAACTAATTACCTGGTTTGATATAGTCCTTACCCATCGCAAGTACGGTGATCAATGAACTGCTTTCCCAAACATCCTCTTCCCTGATAAGATTATGTTTCTGATTAGGTCTGACTTCAGTGATCATTAATGTTCTATAGTTGGGCAAATCATTTCAATGTTTTAACCAAAATTTACAATCGAGTGTGAACACAAGGGGCAGTGACTAATGAGCCTAGACTGAGAAGCTGGGAGAAGACACAGGAGGGCAAAATGTCAGTCACCAGGAAATCCTTCCTCACAGAGAGGATGAATTATGGGACAGCTATTACCAAGAAGATCAAAGGGAACCAGCATCCGTCAAGGCATGTAAAGCCAACCTTCGCTAGCACTAAATGTCCTGGGCAGATGGATGAACTAAACTGTCTTATCTACAAATATTTGGAGACCACAAATTGTTTAAAGCCTGTGAGACCTAAATTAGCTTGTGATGTTACATTCAAATCTACACCTAGTTATTCCTAACCACTTTCATCTTATTTAAACTAGAAATGTAAGGGTTAGTTCATTCATCAAACAAACTGATAAAAGGCACTGTCAGGTGGGCCACCAGGATGAATTAACTAGCCTACTAGAGGATTAGGTCCTATTATCAGATAGGTGGCTATTCGGTAACAACAGTTCTCACCAGAGTGCCTGGTTTCCCGAGCTAGGCAGCCCCCAATCACACCTCACTGAATTGTCTATGCATCTCTGAGTCTTTTCTGTCTCTTCAGTCCCCCTGTTGGAAGGAGTTGAGTGGAAGAAGTGAATTCTAGCTAAACAAAAGACAAAAGAGATGTGATGGTTGGGCAATCGGCCATTTCACATGAAGAAGATGACCATAAGAATCAGACGAGTCTTACCAGGGAAGAAGTGGTACAGTGCATTCCAAAAACAATATGCCAATGACCAAAGGAACCTGCAGTCTAGGTGAAGATACTGTATGCCCGTCCAATGTTCCCAATTCTACAAAGGACTGCCAAACAAAATTCATATACCAAATGCAGATCCATGAGAGTAATCAGTGCAACATAAAAGTTCCTGACAGAACCTCTAAATATATTTTTAGCAAACTAGTGGGTTTTACAACAATACTGTGAAGCTTCTTATACCATTGCTGTTCTGAAAAACTTTTAAAGAAATAACTGGATGCAGAGTTGGCAATTTATCTTACACAAAGCACGATGCCCTGTACTGTGTCTTAAACAAAGATACAGCCACTACCAGCTGTTTACAGCAGCAAGAACAGAGAAGTCCTGTTAGGTGTCATCCTTGTTCTGTTCACCTCAAATAACAGCTCTTCCTTCCAGATCAATGCCTGCCCATTTCAGCTATTTATATACCACCTGTATGGCGTGGACCTAGTCATTTAAAGCAGGACCACACTCTTCTTCATACAAAATCTTGAGGCCAGATGTGGTTTTGTGTTTGAGAGTTTTTAAGATCTAGAGAGCTGATACTGAACATAGGCCATCAATTATATAATACCTCTAATGGATATTTTGCAGCAAAATGTCCGAATGTTCCCACAAAAAAAAAGATAAAAATAAAACAAAAATAGTCTCACATGCTGGTGAGATGGTTCAGCAGAAAAGAGCTTATCAGACAAGCCTGATGACTGGAGTTTCATTTCCAGAATCCACTTAAAGGTGGGGAAAGAAGACTCCACAAATTTGTCCTCTGACCTCCACATGCATTCTATCACATTCACACATGCCCAAAAGCACATTACACACAAATAATTAATTAATTAATTTTAAAAACTGTCAGATTTTAGTGTAAACTCAATGCCACTAAACTTCTTTCCTTCAAAGCTGTTAAATTGTTAGATTATGGATAAGTTAGTGTGAGGCCTTATCTCTCTAATTTCACTAAGCGAATGAAAAATAAATGTGTATTTTTATTAACAAAAGGAAGGTTCATATTGTAAAGCAAAAACCAACATCCTTTGCCATAAATAGAACATAACTATCAAAAGCAATACAACCATAGAAAAGCCTTCTATTTCAGTCTAGCAAACTGCTAGTTACAGCAGGGTCTGTAACAGGGACCTGCACGTTCTCTCCTCCCTCTCTCTCCATCTCCCAACTATGCTGTTAAAAAGAGAGTTTAGCAAGTGTTAGCTGTTAAAGACATGTTAGCACCAAACTGAGATCTTTTCTCTGGTGTAATAAGAAACTAAAAGGGAAATAAAAAGGAAAAGCTGTGTGACTCAATGTGGTTTAAAAACACATTGCAGCTAAAAATCAAGGAGGCACCACCTAGCTTCCTCCAGTCCTCCAATGTGCATCACAGCCTGCTTTCTCCACTAGACGTTTACAAGATGTCTTCAGTGTTCAGCCGAAAAAAAACAACCTGTTTCTGTGATACAAGACCACAGGGCTCCAGGAAGTGCTTCATTTCATACATAGCCCATTTTATAGTTTGAATGTGGTTAGTCCCCACCCAAACTCATGCAACTGTCAGAGAAAAGGTATTAGAACATAGGGCCTTTGAAAGATGATTCACTGGGGGCTCTAAGCTCATGAGTGGTTTAATGTCTTTCTAATGAGACTGGGTTAGTTCTCTCGAGGCTGGATTCAGTCTTACAGAAATTGATTAGTTTTTGCGAGAGCAGGTTCTTTTCCGGAGAGCCTGCCACCTCTCCGCCTGTCACAAGCTCCTTCTTCCACATGCTCACCTCCCTTCCACTGGCCATGAGTTGAAGCAGCATATAGCCTTTACTAGAAGCAGTTGCTCAAATCTTTGCTCAATCTGCCACTGAAACCATGAGCCAAAATAAACAATTTTCTTTATAAATTGCCCAGTCTTAGATATTGTGTTCTAACAATGGGAAATCAACTAAGTCCATGGAATGTTTGCCCTTGTCTATGGCTATGTGTGCAAATGGCACCATTAGTCCCAGAGTGTATCAGTAGAGGGATCAACTGTCTACACAACTCAAGTAGGTACAAGGAGAGTCTCCCCAATGACCCCTGATCCCTTCAGAGGTCTTGGGAGGGCTCAGGGCAGTGAGATTCAAACCATGATTCAGGACAGCAGCACTCAGAAAGGTGAACACTTGGGCCCCATCCAGATTTACTGAAGCTCTGCCTGCCTCAGCCTCTGCCATCTAGGTTTAACAATCCTTCTCAGTCTCCAGAAGGTGTTAAAGAGAAACCCACGGGAGGAGGGCACACCTACAGGATACAACCTCTGGACCCCCACCTGTGGTTTTGAGTCCCTGATCTATTCTCATCTAGTCCATGACTTCAGTCTTCTTATGTAACCACAGTCATGCATCTACTTTCCATCTGTTAAGTAAGACAAGTTTATTATAATACATATAAAGTACTCACAGGAGCTCCTAGAAATACAGCAAATACGAATAGCATTCCATGGAACAAAACTAAAGCCTTTACTTTCAGCTACTAATGATAATTCTTTTCTCAAGTTAATAAAAATATTTGGTGAATACATTCTTCATTTAGTGCTCAACACAAGGCTCATAGACCTTGTGTCTTAGTGAATTGGAAGCCTGGATCTAGTCAAGCCAAAGAAGCCAAAATGGCAGGCTGTAGTACTCACAGTTTCCAATTAGTGTTAACACTTTATAAAAATTAGCTGGGCATGGTGATGTATACTTGTAATCCCAGTATTTGGTGAGATAGAGGCAGGAAGTTAGGAGTTTAGAGCCAGAATTCACTGTACACTGAGTTCAAGACCAGTCTAGGCTACATGAGACTCTGTCTCAAAAACAGAAATGGAAAGAAAATGAGAAATACCAGCGAAATCACAATTTCTGGATCCCATGGGAAAACCAACAATTCAGACAACACTGGTCTGCAGGTCCTTACAGAGCAGAATTGGAACCTCTTCCACCTTTAAGGGGGTCCATGTTCTGCTCAGCAAGTTCCACAGGCTCACACAGACAGGCAGGTCAGCTGTAGTCACAGAACCTCTTGGCAATTGTGGTACATGGATTTGTCATCCCTGTCTTCCTGTAAATGCTAATGGCTTCAAGCATGGTTCTTGCGTCCAGAATGAGCAACCACCCTAGCATACCAGGACTCAGCCTGAGTCACAGCAATCCAGGAGCAAGCTGGTAGTTCACCCTGTTTGTGCAAATGACACCAAACCTATAATGCGGTATCTCTCCTAATCATCTGGTCCTTATTTCCAAATACCATGAGGAATACAGTCCTGCAAATACCAAGCCTGCTTCAACGTACACTTTTCTATCATTCGTGCATAGATGGTGGATGCTTCTGAAATGCCTCTGTACAGAGGATCAGTCCTTGGCTTTAAGCATAAACCAAGGACCAAAGGAGAATGAGTCTCTGCCCTTAAAATTAAGTCTCCCACCTTAGAAAGTCAAACAAAATAAACAAAGCAGATGTTTGATTGGGGTAAAATGAAGCATGGACATGATTAAAAAACACCAGAAAAGAGATTCCATTTGAGTCAGGCTGATCTCTGAGGAAAAGACACCGGAGGAAAGGACTGAAGAAGACTGGGAAAGCAGAGCTTGGGGCGGAGGGAAATAAACCAAAGCTTGGGAGGTGAGGGTGTCAAGAGTTTCTTCGAGATAAGCAGAATGTGAGTATGTGGTCACAGGCTGGACCAGACCAACGTGGCAGACACCAAATGAAGACTGTGTGAGCCTTTGGCTTTCAGAGAGTCATAGAAGAGCTCTGAGTAGAGAAGGCATTGCATGGCTCTCGTGCTTATAAAGACCAGATACCCACATCTGGTTGTTTTCATTCCTATTCAAGTAGATCAACTCAAGGAAACTAGTTCTGTCCTCTATCGTGTCAGCTCCTCTACCACGTAAGACAGGAGCCCCACTTAACATCACTAGATGCCTTGGCAATCAAGATGGACACAGATCAAACCATGAAACAAAAAGACTTACCTCAGTTTATCGATTGGAATTTATATACTACGGTCTAATAATCTATTTCACTGAAAATATTTGTGTTTATGGAGACATTGTGATAAATGGTACATTTTTTTCAGTTCATAAAATTTTCAACATAAAAGAACTCTGAATTTCTATTTTGAAATCCATTGTGCCACTTTTGTTCTCCCTGTATTTTAATACAGCATCAATATTTAACCACTCATTAAATGAAGTGTGACTTTTATAGTGAAAATGTCAGTCTTTGCAGTTCATTAAATTCATTTAAAGTATAGCTGCTTGATTTTCTTCCCTGGAAGAATAAAAAGACTATGAGCTAAAGGCATAAACTTTAAATTTAAGCATGTGTTTTCTTTAAAATTAACATTCAGGATCTGTAACATTATTCATAAGGCTGAGGGACCGTTTGCATTTTCCTGCATTTACTTAGTGACTGTCGTCTTTTATAGAGTAGAGAGCTGTTTATCACAGTTGGATATGACCAGTGGAATGTCACTATGGACATTAAGATGTCATAAGCTATTATGAATCTCTGGAATTCTGCATGTAGTATTAAAAAAACATTATCTTGAACTATGGCATCAGGAAAAATAAACCCTGAAAGATGTGAAATTTAATAACTCACAGAATCCAGTAGGGCCTAAAAATGGTCTATTTCAGTTAAAAAAAAATAATTCTGATAAGACCTTAGACTGCCTGAACGAAATAGATATATTAAAATAGAATTTGAAGAATGAATTCAAATGAATTTTTTAGATGTTTGCAGCTCTTTCTTCCTAAAATTACTATGATTTACATGGAGGAAGCGGCAATGCAAATGATTTCCAATCACCACGGGTACGTGTGCTCGGTGACAAGCTCTCCTAATGAGACGTGAGAAGACTCTGGCTTCGACTGAACAAGACTGCAGGAAATGAAACACTCGCCTGCCCTGTTTCCCCACGGAGAGCTGACATGGGCCCACTCATTTTTCTCCTTTAAACCAGTCCATTTCTCACATCACTTCCGGTCACCTTCAAAACAGAAACCTGAGCAGAACCACTTGTAGCACGTAGGCTTTATCTTGTCTCGAAAGACAAAGCCTTAGCCAAGCTACATGCCTATCATCCAAGCACTTGAGAGGCTGAGGCGGGAGGATAGCTAGTTCCAGGCCAACCTGGCCTACATAACTACATAGCAAGATTGTCCAAAAAAAAGAGGCTGAAGACGAAGGAAGAAGGAAGGAAGGTGGCCTAAAACCTTTAGAAATCTGACCTCAGCCCGCCTCTCCAGGTCTCCTCCCTGAGCCCCCATTTCCTGCCTTTTCATGAAGCTTTCACATGATGCGGCCTCCTCTCCTTGCCATCCTCACCCCAACTTTATTCTAAGTTATGGTAAAATCTCCCAGGAAGTCTCCAGAACTGGAGTGGCAATCACAAAAGAAAAAATCCTACGTTGTCCTATTCTTCTTTTAAAAATCTTTAAAAGAACACAAACAAAATACACCTGGAAACGGACCACCCCATGCCATAGTATCCCAGCCACATTGCATTTAGTCAAGTAAAATAAATAAAATGAACCGGGATTCTTCTGATGAATGTCAGAATTGATGACGTTTTACACGGGGTTATCCCTGTACTCTTTGACTGAGGATCTACTTAGTCTGGGCACAGTTTCCTTCCCTTCTTCCTTTTTTTTTTTTTTTTAATCCTTTTCCCTGAAACCTGTCACTGTCAAGAATAGAAAACTTACCTGGAGTCCAGAGTACCTGCCTAAATTATTGAGAGAGCAGAGCACAGAAGAAATAATGTAACCAAATTCTACTTTAGGCTGCTGACCACTCCCTAAACGAGGATATTCTACTATCAGTAACTCTACCAGCTACACCCAATGGAAGCACTAATTTCCATCAATGGCTCTTATCGAGCATTTACGAACTGACATACTGAGCCTTGCTATCAGAGATAGTGGGGACACGTGCTACAAAGGAATAACTTAAGCCGGAGAGGGGCTCTTCCCATGGCTCTGTCGCTCTGTGCAGTTTGAAAGCCAACATGAATCTTGTGGAATGTATACACAACACCCCTATGTAATATCTCTCTCTCTCTTTCTCTCTCTTTCCCTTCCTACATCTAAAATCATCTAATATCTTTGTGTTCTGTCCAGTCTGTCTCTTCCCTATTACAGGTAATGGCAGTAATATTTCATGGAAACCTGCCTAGTGAACCTGAGAGGAAAAGAGATTCCACTGAACAAGGTCTACAGTTAAATAATTTGTTCTTAATCTTTAATAGTATATATTGTACACCTATGATGAACTAAATATATGTTTGCTTTCATCTAGATGGTTTACGATTCTGCGAGTCTACCCCTGCTGTCCAAAAGTAGATACTTTCTGTAAGAATTTCCCACTGCTTCTAAAACATTCTCCAACAATCCCACTGGCTTAAGTGGTCTCATATTTTTATACCTAAGCTGTAGTTCCCCAGGTTTAATTACCCCAGAACAATCTGGTTCTCAACAACCAACTAAAAGAAGGAGGGCATTTCCCCCCATAAATCTATTCATCAAGATTCCATCAAGCCCAGAATGTCCAGGGAAAGCTTCAGTAATCGGGGCGGGGACGGGGGTGGGGGGCGCTGGGGGAGGGAATGAGCTGCAGAAACTCAAAGAGAATGTAAAAGGCGAGGCAGATTAGGAAGCCAGGAGATGAGGCCACACTGAATTAAACATTCTTAAGCAGACTTACATGCATAATGAATTGGTCAATTCTGTCCAGTGTTTCTGAAAGAGATTACCCTTCCAACAAGCCAAATGAGTGTTCAAGGATGGTAGCTCGGATGGATTCCTGAACAAAATAAGTGTTAATCACTTTATCTCCCCCCAATCTTTTTTTTGTGAAGAAGAGCAACTTTTCATTTCCATAAAGCCTTGAAATCATCCACTGGCAGGGGCCGGGTTGTGGGGCTGAGGGCTGGTTAGAGGATACTGACAAAGAAGTCCTTGAAAGGGGGGATTTCCTGACAATAAAACACTGATCAGAGCCAGAGAGAGGACATTGTTGTCTTCAGCACTCCCTTTCCTCTGGGAATTCCAGGCATAGTAGGGAGGGAGGGGGCACAGTGACAACCGCTGGGGAAGGACCTAACAGGTACGCTTTGTCATTAACTTCTTGGGAAACATGGGACACTATGGCATATTTTCTTAGAGTTGGGTTGTTTTAGACACTTTGCTGCTTGCGTCAGACACTCTGCCAATTGTTCAAAAAGACAATCCACTTGTAAAATTCTTAAGTAAAGAATCCCAAATATTAGTGTAAAATCTTGCAGTCAATTATATACTCAGATCCTTCCACCTACTGGGCTCAGTGCTGGATACTGAGCATTCAACAAGAAAATAAAGTGTATGTGATCACTGTTCCCTTGAATTCACAGATTGAAGGGGCCAAATTGACTCCTAAATTTCAGTGCCAAATGCCGTGACCATTCTGTAAATATCTGAGGAATGAATGAATGAAGATTTCCGATATTGGGGGTCCATGTGATTTAAAATATAAATAACTAGTAGATACACTAGGAACAATCACATAAAGTCATCGATTTGAGTTCCGCTATTAGAAGAATGAAATGAGAAATTAAAGTTAGAAGAAATGGACAAGAAATAAAAGTCCATGTCATGTAGAGTCTATTTACTCTTTTAATATAATCATTACACAGAACCAGTCATTGACGACATTTTAAGAATTCATCCAAAATAGCTTTGTGACTTAGTACAAGCACCCAGAGACACAGGTGGGTCCTAACTGAGCCAATACTCAGTCAATGGACAATTAGTTTCCTTTAGTGAACACAGACTTTCTCTTTCTTGGGCTATTCTGTTTGCACAGCTTTGTAAACCCAAGAGATATGTTTATTAGCCCAGAGAGATTCCCAGAGAGAAAGAAGAGAAAAGAAAGACTTGGCAAGTTCCAAGACAAATGTAGCTATTTTAGCTGGTCCAGGAGGTTCCTTCGCTGGTGGCTATTTCCTTGGCGTGCACAGTGGCCTTCTCACTATTCTGGGGAACACAAAGTGATGGAGCCTCCTTTTGGCTCCTTCAGACCCTAAAAAACATAACTGTCCTATATTTTAGGTCAATGTCCTTTCTAACAAAGGAATAACTAATTCCCAATTAGCACTTTCTGAAAGACAAAACCAAGAATTTTTCTAAAATGTCCCCCTAGCTCAGGGGTTCCCAACATTTGGAAATGTCTAGAGACACTTTTAGTTGTCACAATGAGGGGGGTGGAGGGCCAGCCTCCAGTGGACAGAGTCTGGGGTGCTACCCTACACTCTACACTGCCATGAAAAAACGGTCTTCCCAAAATCTCAGTACTGCCAGGTTGAGAAGTTCTTCTGGAGTTGAACATTACACAAGACCACAGGGTTCATCTGTCAGTACTCAAGCTGAAAGTTCTCCAAACAGTGCCTGCCCCCCAAGTCTAGGGACAGGGTGAGGCAACTGGTTCTCCTATCATCTGTGTTCAGTAATTGATCCACATGTGAAGACACTGGCCTAGAGTGATGATAATATCTTGAATAATAATGATAGAGAAGGGAGTGCTCTATAAATGGAGAGTTACAGTCAATATTTCAGTAATCCGAGGTTGTAAATATTAGTGTTATTCTCCAGAAGCAAACTGACTTATCACACACAATAACCCTGTGGAGCAGGTGTTCCTAGGAGTAAGTGCTGTGAGGCAGGAAGTGATCTGTGCTGCTCATCACTGTTTGTCCAACATCACAGAGCAAAAAACCTCTGAGAGGTTCTGGAACATGCTGGAATCACCTTGCTTCCAGCTGGGCAGCCTGCCTGGTTCCCCAGCTGACATCACACCCTGCCAGCCTCCCAGTACTAGCTATCCGGAGTCACCAAAACCCATTAGAGCACTCGGGTCTCACCTCTGATAAGCAGAACCAACAACAACCTAAGGATGGAGTTATGCTGCTTTCCAAAGTGACCAAAGTCAAGTTTTCCAATTTTCAGAAAGCTGATTAAACAAAACAGTGACCCCAAAACAATGGTCAAGTACATTTGCATTGCCATGAGTCACTGGAAAGCGATCTAAGAGGCTGGCTGGCTGCAGAGCAATTTAACTGTTTCAACTTCATTCAAACTGGACTGAGCAACACCAGGTACGGGGCAGGCTTCCTGAAGCGCAGGCAGCCCTCTCTCAAAGGATAAATGTCCTGGGTGAGTTAAGAAACTCTGGTCCCTTGGGAATCAACTCCTGGATCATGGGATGCATGTGTGGACCTGTCAGCACTTGATAATAATAGAACCTCAATGCCAGGTCCATCTTAGCACAGTCTCTAGGTAAAATGAAGAAAGGTACCAAATATGCTATGAGATCTAATTTCAGGAATTAATACTTCATGAGTGATGAGAAGGTTCAGACATTAGTTTAAAGACCCAGTTAGGGGACACCAATTCCATATTTTTCTCACATTGGCAGAGGCTAGAATTCTGGAGGAAATATTCCATAAGAAACTCCTAGCAAGTGCTATATATTATTGAGGGTTGTGCCAAACTTATAAAGAGACCGAATGAGGGATGGAGAGTGTTTACTTTTAATGTTTCAACATTAAAACAGCAGACTTAAGTTCTTTTCTGACATGGAAATTTCTCTTTTAGAATGATGTAAATATCCTTGATATTATACAAACATATTCACTGCACTTGTAGGTACCTTAAATATTTACCTGCTTTTCTCCAGGAAAGAATTAGAGTGAGTTTTAAAAGCATATTTGATTTCTTTTAAAGAGGGATGATAGTTATCAGAATGAAAACAATGAGAAAGTAAAGTCAGGGATAAAAGTACAGTGACTAGCACACAGGAAGGCATCTCCCCAGCATCTGAACAACTCCTAAGTAGGTTTCCTGTCTGAGTCCAACTGCTTGGCAGCCAATGTAAAGAAAGACAGGAAAATGGCAAGATTAATAACACGAGATAAAACAAAGCGGATTTTCTTCATCTCTTCCTGTTAAAGTCTTCTAAGAGTCTCTGGCAAATCAAGCTGAGGATAGCATGCTGAGATACAGCAAGCTGCATTCTAGACAGAACAATAAAGAATGATGCTCATGAACCTGTCACACATGAGACCCCTCAAGGCAAAGGTAAATCCAAACCAGTGCACAATTCAATAAAGAAGGGGAGTGCACAGAACCCACGATAGGAAACAGTCAGGGTCAGCTCTGAGCCTGGAAGGGGCTCCTCACTAAGTTTGGTCATCCAGAGGAGCAGACATACACTGCACCTTCTTTGTGTCACTGTTCTTTCTTGCAACAGATTGTTTTTTTTTTATTATGGGCTAGACAGCAGAGATGTCAAGACGATCATTTCTGATAGGAAACTGAAGGGAAAAGATTCTGTGTCGAAAATTATGCACGATGGCACAATTTGTCATCAGAAAAAGAAATTTCTCCGAACACTGAATTCTAATGTATAGAGTACATAGCAACTGGAAAGTTTGGTTGGTGGCTGTAATCAACCAATGAAATGTCATCTGTCTTCCAGTAGATGTAACTTAATGTTCAACTGACCTCAAATAAAAAGACAAAGCCTTCCACACTGCCTCTCAGCACCTTGCTGTCTCTCTTTGTCTCTTACCCTTATGTAAGAAGCTTCAAGATCTTTATCAAGCATCACATTCTTCTAGTCTTCCGTTACTACTCTTCTCATTAGCCCAGCAGAATTCCTTTGCCTTGGCTCTCTTTGCTTTGTTTCAGCCTCTGACTTCCACAAGCTTCACCCTCACAGACTTGAGCAACAGGAAGTTTGGGGAATGCTCCCTGCCACCTGCCATCTTGCATTTTCAAAGTGTCTACAGAAAGAGCTCAAACATTCAAAGCTGTGGAGTCATGACCACGGTGTCTTCTACAAATCCAGGACTGAAATCAGCCATAAGATAAGGCAGTGCCTAACACATATGTGATTTAACCCTCCCAGAAACTAGAAACCTATTACGTCAAAGCTGAGAATGGAGAGGATATTTGAAAAATTATTACTGAAGAAAGAGCAAGATATCATGTCACCAAGAAAGTTACTTGCTACGAACAGTTGAATTTAGAGGCAGAAAGAAAATAACTACTTTAAATTAATAGTTTCAAAAACGGCATGCCTGTGCGAAATGCAAAATTATTGAGGCAGGCAATCCTAGTTCGTGCTGCTGACCTCTAGCCACTGAAATGGCCTCAACTGTGACCAGGAGAACTCAGTTAAGAAAATTCTTCAGCTACTCGCTAAGGAACTTGGTGGATGCCTACCAGGCTTGATATTAAACATGAACCACCTTCAATGCTGAGTTGAAGACACAGCAGTTTATCCTGCTAGCCAGGGCTCCCACTAGCTTTAATACATACTGCATTAAGAGAAGTGATCCACAAGCAAACTTCTTAAAATGTGATAGTTCTACACTTACTGAATAGATAATCGTTATGTGCTGCAGGTAATTACAGTATTGCTATATGCAAGGGAATATAAACGAGAAGGTCAATCAATGTGGAAACTGTTTAAATAAATAAATAATACCACCGGTAATTAAATATGGTGTGAAAAGAGGTGGCAAGTCAGAGAAAGCATTGTTGTGAACAGATGCCAGAACTGGAAGTGCTTTTAAGACAATGATAGTTAGGCTATCCTTCTGAGGGTAAGGGAGAAGCTTCTACTGGAGGTAAGAAAAGTTCGGGAACAGAGAGCAGAGAGAAATCTGTAATTCTATCAAAGCCTCAGCTAGAATGATAACTAAAAGAAGAAGGCAGCAGAGGAAGGACTCATTTGAAGGAAAGGAAACGGACGTGAAAGAAACCAGACTAAAACTCATGTATCTAGAAATGAGGGGGTGGCATGGAGCAATCTGGAGAAGACTTGAACGGAGGTTTCGGACTATCGAGGCACGGGTTGACAGGTGGCTCATGTTGAATTTGAGCTCATGGCGGACCATGTGATGGTCTGTGGAAGACTTGGGTATGAAGGAGAACAGAGAGATGAAGACTGGAGGCCTTGGGGTAGATTACAAAAGAGGCCACAGTTCTTCACACCTGTGTAGCCTTGTCCTTGGGCCATCAGAAACAGACTCTGTTTCCTGTCCTCTGGAACCTTAGCTAACCAAGAGACTCATTCTAGTCGACAGAATATGGTAGAAGATGTTGTGTGACATTTCGGAGCCTGGGCTCCAGACCCCTTATACACTTCCATGCTCTGCAAGGAGAGCACCAGGAGAAAAAGCCCAGCCAGCATGCTGGTGTTAGGAACCACGTGCTAGAGAAACAAGGAACACCCCCAACAGAAAACCAGCCATCCTCCATCAGCGCAGCAGTGACTGCAGTTACTACGCTTAAGGAACCCCAGAGGAAGAGAAAAAACAGCCCTACCCAGGCCAGACTAAATTGCTGGCCCACAGAATTGTAAGCAAGGCAATGTTTAAAGATAGCTTATTATACAACCACACACAACTGACATAAACCCAAGAAAGAGACCAAAAAGGGTGCAAAACACAATCCACATAAAAAGGGTTTTGTTGTTGTTATTGATTTGTTTTTTAATGCAAAGGCAAAAGTGTACAAGGCCATGCTCCAGAAGGACAGTACCAGTTCCTGAGAAAAGAAAGAAGAGCAGTCAGCAAGATGATAAACCAAAAGCAATCAGGAGTATCTATCTGGATATACAATATCAAGAACTAGGAACGTGGAGGCACAGGGACACAGGGTAGACATAGGTGACTACAAGGAGTTATCAATCAAATGTAACTCCAGGACTTGAATGCCATGTGCCCTAGAAGAGGCGTCCCATGCTCTTTCAGGAATGAAGGAAGTTTGATGTGGCACTGAGAGCTCACTGAAGATGATGTTTCAGTAACTTAAGGAAGAAGAGACATGGTCCACATGGTCCATGAGATGATCTGGGGGAGCCGTCTGTAAAGACTGCTTCTTTGAGCAATTATTCAAAGAAAAGATACTAAGGAGGGGAATCAACAGAGGCAGGCACATATAAATGATCCTTTCCCTAGCACTCCACAACCACAGCATCCTTGAACATACCCACCAGCCCCACTGTGGAACCTACTAGCACTCCTCACTCTCAGGCCCCTAAAACACACTGTCTGCATTTTATCTCAGGTTAACAGCAGCACACTCAAGTTTGAGAAGAACTCTGCTTCAGCAGGTCAAAAGACAGGGACAAGAAGAGCCTTTGGTTTTTATTAGAGAAAGTCATTCTGGTTTGAATTCCTTCAAACCCAGATGAAAGCATACCTCCCTGACACTTGTAAATCTCCCCTTCCAACAAACAGAAAGCAAAGCCTTAGAAAACAAGGTCCCCAGTATAATTTCAGTAACACTGTTTACACCCCTGGTGTTTATCTTTAGGATTTTCTTCTCTACGTAGAAAGTTTCCATTGGTGGTAGTTAAGAGTTTCATGTCAATTTATTTAAGAGAAATTTTGGAATAAATGAAAATGAGTGATTTTTATCATGTGAGTGAGAAAAACAAAAAGTAAGTTTGTGACAAATGTGGACAAGAAAATCTGTAATGGAAGTCAGAGGACATCCAGGCACTTATCAGTATAGACAAGAACAAGACAAGCTAAGCAGGCACCATCTGTGAAACCAGGAGTGTGAGTAGTCAAGGAAGAGCATGTAACACTGCTGGAAGGCTTCAGCCCAAAAGTAGGCTTTTGACCCCTGGGTCTAGAGGAGGGAGGCTTAAACCAGTGAGACGGCCAGTGGCAGGTCCACGGCAGAGAACATCACATTCTCCAGGAAGAAACCATAAGACCCGCCCTGGAGAATAAGGGTGGGGTGGGTTTGCCTGGCAATGGAAAAGAGTGGGAAAGACTCAGACTTCCATTGTGGGGCATTCCCAAGGGAACAACAGATGAGCAAGAGGTTTGCGCAACAGGGGAGGCCTGGGAAAATCAGGCAGGGCTCAGTTGTTAAGTAGGAAAATGGACCCCATTTCCGGTGTCCCCGAAGTTGAAAAGTGAGACCCGCAGTACTATCAGAACTGAGTTTGAAAAGCATGGACCAGACAAGGACCACCACTCCACACTTTGTCACCTATGCTGGTGCTGACTTAAGAAACCGCTAGAGAACTTGAAGATGTATTTTGAAAAGAAGAGAAATGTGGGCCTAAAATAAAGGTAATCAATTAAAATTAGGACATACTGATTTGCAGTTCCTGCAAAGAATATAAATCACTGGATATTTTAAGCAGGCCCAAAATAAATCCCCAAACTGAAGGAAGAACTAAAAAGACGTCAATCTTAGCAGTGTGTCTCTCTTACTAAAGGTTCATCCTAGAAGCAAATGACAGCAAAAGTTCATGTTTAGACAAATGAACCACCATGTACAATCTCACCTTGGAAAGGCCCACAAGCGTCTCCTGGACCTTCCCCATAACTCAGTCCCCATACCTGCTTCCTGCTCACTCATTCCTTCTCCCACAGTGATGGGATGCTTGGCCTGGGCAGGCGGCCAGCTCGCAACACAGACTAGTAATCATGGGTTGAGGGCACGTGACTGAGTTTAGTCAGTGATGTGGCAGCTTTTGGAACCTTCCTTTACCTTTGACTTCCTCCCTCCCGCTGGTCTGACCTCTGGTAATTAGCTCAACCTTGAACTATGAAGATGAGACTCGTGTCCTGGGCTGCTTCCTTCTAGAGTTGATTGCAGAAAAAAAGAAATGAATATTTACCTCATTTAAGTCATCACCACACACGTTTTATCTGTGTCCTTTGAGTTTTTCTGGAACGTCTACTTTGAAAGCTGACCAAATTCCTCTCAGCCTGCGCTGACGTTACCCTTTCCTGGATCGTTTCTTGGCCAGCCTGAATACTTGGGTTAGTGTCAGATCCTCCCAGAGCTTCTCTCTCCACACCTGCTCTTTTCTCACGCCCATCTAAGCTAGATCCACCCCCAAGCCACCTTCACATCCACTGCTCTGTTCCTGCCACATGCACAAAATATACTGATACAAAAAAATATACCTATAAGATTTGAAATTAGAAGCTTTGAGGAAGATCCTGCTAATTTCAGACCACTTTCTTAAAAACAGGACAAGTGGTTCTTTTCAGCTATAGTTCCACTGCCTAGAAGTGTCACTAACATGTGGGAGGTCCAACACATATATATTCAAAGATTAAGTACAAGCAGATCTGCTCAACAGTATTTTTACACATATCTTTTTCATGCTTTATCACGTTTTCTTTAGCGTGCCAAGCACTGCTCTGTACAAAGTTCCCACCCTTATGGAGTTCATATCTCAATGGAAAGAGATAAACTAGAATAAACGATAATTCAAATAGTTAGCTTACTTGCTAGGAATAAAATATATGGAGTCACTTGGGTAAGGAGTGGAGGGACAGGAACAGGGATATTTTAGATACTGGATATATTAGATATTGGGTGGTTAGGTCATATTGGAAGGTGACATATGGGCTAAGAAGGGACAAACAAAGTAAAACTCTATGGGGAAAGGTTCCAGAGAGAGGAAAACACAAGCACAAAAAGATGGAGTGACGGTTAAAGGTTCGAGACACCTAAAGGAAGAGATGCGGGGAAGAAATAAGACAGAGGTAGCTGTAGATAGATCCTGGGTTTCTCAGTCAGTGCCCACTCACCACTATCTGTCTCTGGGTCAGTACCATCTTTCAAATTAGATTATCTATAATATAATCTTTACATAGTATATGTTTAATTATAATATATAATTATAATCTTTATAATTTATAAATCTTTAGCTATTATCCTTTTCTTCACTGTTGTCTCAAAGAAATGGTTAGCATTTGCTAAATGGTTTGCAAATGGCTTCATTTAAGGGTCAGCTAATACCCAACACTCAATAGCACTCTTTTAGCACTCTAATGGTATGCTTTAGTTGCCCCTGTGGGGCAATCCTGTGCAGGCCTAAAGGGACTTCTGCTCGTGTAGTAAATCCCGCCTGGAGTTCTATTTTCTCTTCTCTAAAAATCACACTTTACCCAAGTCTGAGAGCAATCTTGAGCTCCTTTACCTGACAGTCCTCTGCTACCCAAAGCATTTTTAACTAATACAAGTATTTGAACTACTTCTCTATTAAACCTTCTCACTAGAACTTGGAAAAAAAGTCAAATAATAACTACAAGCATACCATTAAAGAAGAGGATATGAAGGGCTGTGGCAGAGATCCTCTAAGCATATTTTCTTAACCGTTCAATATTTCTAGATTTACTGCATGCTCTTCCTCAAGAAAAACAACTTCCAACTAAGCATACATGCACCATTAAAGTTTTCAAGTCAGTTCAGCATGTTGGATTTCTGCTGCTACTCCCTATGCCTACAAGATTTCTGGAAACTGTAGGACTTTTACTATTCTACAGGAAATCCTTGCCCACTACAAATTAGCTGCAGGAATTGGTGTGGAAATCTCAATGGTACAGTTACTTATCCTAAATAAGTTTAAGATGAACTTGAAAAAAATCACTCCCATCATCATCTTCAACAGAATTCTTCAGTGTAAACAACTGAGTTAATATAGATGAGGCCACATTAACTTGTCACATTTCAAGTAGCCTAGATTAAGATCTAGAACCTCTCAAAAATAAGGGGCTGGAGAGGTGGCTCTGCAGTTAAGAGCACTGGTTGCTCTTGCAAAGGACCTGCGTTCAATTCCCAGCACCCACATGGTGACTAGTAACTGTCAATAACTCCAGTTACAGGGGACCTGACAATCTCTTTTGACCTCCCTGGGCACTGCACCACATGGGTACATGCTGGCAAACTACTCATACACATAAACTAAAAATAATAATTTTTTTAATGAGTCCATGTTAATGAAGCATGTAGAGTAAACTCTAAATGTGTCTTGATATTGGCCAGCCAGTCAACTTAATTTCTGGATTATCAAGACATTCAAATTCTTCTTTAATAAGCAAAGCAAAATTAAATTAAGATTAAGGACCATTTTCCAGTGGCTGATGTGTCTTGTACAAGCATGAAAAAATATTTAAAAGAACATGGCTTCCCTAAGGAAGAGATTAAGGACACAAACCTAGGAAACAAAGAAAATGATCTACTGCCCCAGGAGAAGATAAAACCTGTTAAAAGCACACCTTCAATAAAAGCCTCTATTACTTATTTCTAAATATGGTTTGTTGCTTCTTTTTTAAGTGACCTGAATATACGTTTAAAACATATTTGAATTTATAAGATACGTAGCAAAAAGCCTTCTTATTTACCATACTTGAAACAGATTCTCTAAGATACTTAGAGTACCATTAATACCTTACAGATATTGAAAACAAAATTAGACATCATACACTTTAAAAAAATGAAATGTTTTCATTCGTAAGTGGCTGATACAGCTTTAAATTACTTCTCTCATTTGCGACATGTGCATCATCCCTAATTAATAATAACTATTTAAAGATGTTTCCTTCCAAATAACTATTAAAAGAATAAGGTTGTGTCATCAAGCTGACACAAAAATATAACCATCTTTTTTATGTCATTCTTAAATAATGAATTTGAGGGCCAGAAAGATGGGTTAGTGGGTAAGACGCTCCCACACAAATCTGATGACCTACCTGAGTCCAATACTCAGGACCTACATAGTTGAAGGAGAAAATCAACTCCCACAAGTTGTCCTCTGACTTCCGTGTGAACACCAAGATGTCCAAATGTGTACATACACACATTCACACACAAATAAATAAATAAATAAATAAATAAATAAAGGTTTTATTTAAAGAAATGAAATTGGTAAGATTTTCAAAAACGTAATTCTATATATTACTTCCTAAATGATGGTCTCCTAACTGAAGAGCTGAATTAATAGTTATAAACACTCAAGGCCAAGAGCATGTCTTTCTGTCTCCTCCTTTCAACTTTGGAAGAAACCAAGTCATTTCTACCATTTTAGCGCATAACAGAAAGACTCCAATTTTGATTCCTGAGCTCTGAACCCACTCTTAAAGATTTATTTTTATAATTTTTACATGTGTGTATGTCAGAGGGGGTATGTACATGTGAGTGCAGTGTTCTAGTCCCTAGATCCTCCCAGAACTGAAGTTACAGAAGGTAGTGAGCTGCCCAACATGGATGCTGGTAACTAAACTCAGATCCTCTAGAGAAGCAGTACTCACTCTTAACTGTTAATCCACCCCTCCAGGCCCTAAACTCACTCTTGAGTCCCAGTAATGTGGCTGTGGGGCTATTCCACCAAAATATTCAGTCAGTAAGCTTTATCTTTCCTTCAAAACTGAGCTCTGCTTCCGCCTAAGATTTTAGCATCTGTCCAGGTTCCAGGTTTAAATACCCTGACTCACCTCTGCTTCTGCTTTCTCCTTTCCCAGAGATGTCCTGTTTCATGCCTGTCTCCCACCTTCAGCCATACACACACTCCTAGGTTCAAATCCTCTGCCTCAACTTGATTGGGTAATGGTATCCTATGTGGTTTCTATAGCTCTGACCTCCGCCACTCCAGTCACTGTCTAGAGACAGCAGTTGGTCTTTTCAATAACCTTTTTCCTTTCTAACAGAGTATTATATTAATTGTACTCACATGGCAATGCTCAGCCCCTAAGGGCATAAGGCTTGGGTTAAACACATCAGGCACTCTCTTTCCTCTCTGCCAGTGAGTGTCCTAGGGTGGCCTTACTACCTTTTGATGATCAATAGGATAAAAGAAAGCAGAAAGGGAAAGCTTTTCCATGCAGAAGATAGATGTGTTGGCTACCATTCCCACACCATCACTGTCTTGCTTTCTGTTGTACGCAGTATTATGTGAGGATTCATTGCCCAGTGGTACAACAGCAACTTGTTACCAGTAAGGAAAATGCCAAGACTTCAACACTGACACAATAAAAAGAAAATCAAACAACAGTTCTTGAAGCCAAGAAGGAGCCATTCAAAAGGTTGAGGCTAGCTATCTAAGACTTCCTTGCAATGAAACATGCCTCTGTGGCTTACACCACCATGTGTTGGTTCTCTGTTATCTGCAGCACAAAACAATCTTAACTGATAAGTTTACAAAGAGCACACTCTCAATGACTGGGGAAGGTCTTCTGCACCATGACACTCGAAGTGTAGTCTTCAGTATCGCAATCTGGGTACCAACCTGGGCACCCCACTCAGGTGGGCTTCTGAATCTATGAATCAGATTCTCTAGGAGTAAAGTTCAAAAGTCTGCATTACGTCAAACTTTGCAGGTGATTCTTGTGTATGATGAAGTTTGGGAAACCCTTCTCCACAAAACGGTCACACAGCCCTTTTTTTACCGTCCCTCTGCTACCCTACAGACCATGAGGCACAGTTGGTCTATAATTTCTCTAATAACAATAGCAACATTATTTCATTTTATTTTGGTATTATTTGTTGCTTGTTTAATCTGATCTTTTCCCTTTTGTGAGATTTTTACTGAACTTTAGTATATTTCATATGGAACTTAATCATCTTTATAGTCTGACCTTTTCTTCATCCAAGTTTTCCAACTCCAAGCTTCCCAGTATCTGAGAGGAATACAAGACGACCAAGTAGAACTTAGACTGGGAAAGAACATAGACTGCGAGTAGCACAGATGCCCACTGGAAGTGCTCCCAGCAGATGCATGGTCATAGGCTCAGTGTTACCAGATTTATAACCATTTCTTCTAAAAATCTGGACTCCAGATTTATATGCAAAGATTTTTTAGATACAAACTAATCGAGGGTTTTTAAATGCTGTGCTGATTAGATAAAGTAACTCTTCAAGTAGCTTCTGCCTAAAGGGGAACGTTCTTGAAATAGCAACACATTCTTTGAACATTGTGACCACATAAATCCATTGACTTCATCTAAAATTACTCAAATTAATTTTCTCTGACTAGCTATGTGCTTGTCTCTACTGAGCATAGGGTTCGGTTCAACATTCCACTGCTTGAAGTCATCAAATGGAGAGCGTGGAGGCCTCTAGTTAATGACCACTGGGTGTCCTTACCCATTAGCCACTGGAGTTAAGACAGCTGGCACTACAGGTATCTCAGTGGACTACAAAAATACTTAAAATGGGTATGGAAAAGTTAATCAGACAAGCAATGAAATTAAAACTAGTAACTACATATTAAACATCTACAAAGAGTATACACAGGTCAACTGGTCAATATCAACTCAGCTATATTATTATATCATATGAAATGGAAGAGAGATGGAGCATGTTAATGTTTGATTTGATGCAGAGGGTAGCTCAGACCAAGAGAACTTAGAGCTTGCCAAAGCTCTAACAAGACCCTACTAACTTGCATTCTGCCCTAAGTCTAGTCTATTTTGCAATTATCACAATATCTACGTCTTGGCCCAAGTCTAACCCAGTAATTATACTAACCACATAGTTGAACCCAGGGGTAAAAGTTTCCACATAGATTGGCCATAAATGACTTATCAAAAAAAAAAAAAAAACTATTCTTGAATCCCCATCTCTTATGAATTGTCTAAGCCCAAAGTTGCAAAGCACTACACAAGCATGTGTTATGGATCCCACATAATGATGCCAATTATTCAGTTTACTGTCAACTTTTAAAATTGGGATGTTTCACATACAAATCAAGATTATCTTCTCCTGAAAAGAGAATTGTAAAACATGGATGTACAGGGCCCAAACACTGGCCTGGTAACAGTATATTGATGTTGAGTCGTCTACTCACTTGAATGGTGGTGTCTGCTACTTGGCCACAAACCCTGTCCACATGCAGGTTCCCTGCCTATCCCTACAGACATCTGAGAGTCTGTTTCCTACTAGGAATGCAACTTAAAAAGCCTATTTCTTTCCATAATATGTCATTAATATCTTATTTAAAGACCTGTTCTGGATATGGAAATAGCTTAATTTGTTTTCAGATTTCAATGGCCCCATACTCCAGATGCCAGAAGCAACTAATTTTCATGACAGTATAAGATATTGATCTAGGAAATTTCTATCAAAATCCACTCTCAAATATATTTCCACTGTGAAGCATGGTCCCCAAGAAGATAGACAAGTAACAAATTAACCTTTAGTCCTCTTATCCTTCAAGCTCGCCAAGGTAGAGGCCCAATGAGATGGAATCAAAGAACGAAGACCAGAATGTCTTAATTAAGTAGAGTGATCAATAAATAACACACATAATAATTAGAAATTAAGGGTCAGGACTGAGGGAACAAGAGTAGCATAGGACTAATCCATACAAGTGCAGAAAGTCAACAGCCATATTTTGAAAGGAAAAAAATAGCCCACTAATAGTCAGATAAAGCTAACAGAAATTAATCCAAGTTCACTACTGACCCACTGTATGATTTTTTTACCTCAAACCTACATTAAATACATTATCTTATTTTGTGACTGCACACTTCTGAGACTTTTATTTTAATTGATATTTTATGTATTTTTCTTTACTGGTAAATAAAATTAATTGAATTCAGGGTAAAATCTCCAGATTAGAGTCAAGAGGTCACCAACTAACTTGAATAATATAATGACTTTTTACTTTTTTAAACTACAGATTTCTGTTCAATTTACTAGCCACATCATAAAAAAGAAATGTTCAAACAGTGGATTGAAATTAAAATGGAAATTAGTCCTTAGAAAATAGAGATGACTTTAAGTTTATACATCAGTGGCTGATTCATGAATTATTAACTGATTTTAATGATCCTGGCTATATTTTATTTGAAGTTATTCTCCTACTTGCAATGACTTTTGAACCCGCAAAACTCTTTCATCCACTCTTCACAGACAGCATACTTTCATGAGCACTGACATTTAAAAAGGAACCATATACTCACAGAATGTAAAGATAATACACTCACATATAAATTATACAGAGGACTCTGGTCATTTGTGAAAAAGAGAAATGAATGAAACCCTATTATTCACGGTTTGTAAGTAAATGTAAAGATAAATGCGAACATTTCACTTGTTAAGCCTGGAGCCGATAATTCGGCTCCTTCAGAAGTTGCCCAGATGGTCATTAAAACAAGAAAAGGCAGAAACATACTTTCTTGAAATCCATCATTTCCCATTCAAAAATATATCCAAGTCTTCAAAAGTCAGATCTTAAGAGATTCATGAGTGCAGGTACTTTCAAATGAAATAAATGCACGTCTTTGTATGCTAAGTTTTACATCTTCCATATAAATCTGCACTAAAGAGTAAGCACCAATTCAGACACACAAGCTAGATGTGATACAAAATGTTGTAAACCTTTAATTAGCTTTTTCTACTCATAAAGTTAATACTTCCTTTTATTACATGCCCTGTACAAAGATAAATTACAGGGAATAAAACTGGGTTTTTTTCACTATTGAAAGCAAGAAAATATAATATGGTGGCTCCGTTTAAAGAGCGTCCTATTTTTACCTAAATGCAAATAGAAACAGCAGGCCTTAGGAGTAAGTACAAGTTGAGCCCTTCCAACGCTGTATCCAACTTTTATAAGTTGGGTCTCCACAGCACTTCCGATCATCAGATTGCTGAATTACTAAGCCAGCAAGCTATTTCAGGCCTATCACAAGATTAAGAAAACAACTCCAAACCAGCTCGCATCACACTCCTAAAGTTAAAGAGACATCTCGATAAATATTGACTGATTTCAGGCTTTATATACCCTCCCTGAAATAAGTGTTCTGAATTTAAACTGACTCAAAATAACCTTTCTCAGAAAATAAAAGACGTGCACAAAATATCCCCAATTTCCTCTGGCCCCTTAAGAACCCTTGGGATCCTAGTGAACAGAGATTTGCCACGCATCGCAGTGACTGGATTAGTACAATAGGTTTCTATTTTGGTGTCATTCGAGTGTTGCTGATCTTAAATCAGAGAAAGAAGCAGTTGCATTAGACAAGGTAATGGCTTCCAAAAATAAGAGCATGCCCAGTTTACAGGAGGCTTGCATACACTGGCTGAGTTGTAAGAAGATAAGCAATACCTCACTGGGACAATTAGGTGGATTCTCAGAAACACTACATACTTAATTAGGCTGCCTAAGTCCCTGACTGAGCATACATGGGGGACTTTTTAAAGCATTTAATAACCTGAGTAAATCCAAAATCAGAGGACAGAAACCGATCCTTAACTCTGGCTACACAGCCTTTGGTCTTTTCTTGCCTTGTTTTCAATGTTTAAAGCGTTACTCTCGGAATGTGGAGACTGAATGGCCGCCACCACGGCGGGATTAAAACTGAATAAAGTCCCTTGGTCCTATACTTATTAGCAGGCCCCTGAGTGCCTGGCGCGGGGCTGCCCACCATGACACTGGGGCGAGCCACTGAGATCCTGATGGTCTTTTGCAAACTTCAGCACCAGGAGTTGGGAAGGGAGCATAAACAAACAGGAAGGCACAGGAACTCCATCAGCACAGCCAGCTGTCCGGCTCTAGATACAATCCCCCTCTTCTTGCTATTTATTCATCAGTTTTCTGTAGCACCTTTCCTTCGTCTGGTTCCTTATTTCCTCCGCAGTTATTCAAGCAATCATAAACAAACTACGATTTGAAAGAAGGAGGTGGGGGCAGGGAAAGGGGAAAGAAAAACATATTCAAAAGACTCAGGGCTCTTTCTCTGAATATCGCCCCCGGGGTGATGCTGTCGCTAAAGCTCCGCTCCAGGGGCTTCAGGAAGAGCAGATAACCCGGGTCCGTGAAGCCCACTGGCTGCGCTCCAGGTTCACCTTTAGCCACCTGAAACGCTTGGTCCTGGAAGTTGAAGAGCAGTGAGAGATGCGGGGGGGGGCGGGAGGGGACCCTAGGTATGTGGCGTGGAGTTGCAACTCTGATATCCGGAGAAGAAAAACTTAATCCCACCTCCCACCTCTCCAAAAACAGATGAGAACGCACTTGCGCTAACTCGGGGGACAGGGGCGGGCACCTTGGTGCCAGAGACCAAAGCGCTCCAGCGAGAGAAGGCTGCAAAGGCCACCTGCCGGGGTATTAGCACTTCGGGCTCTCCAGACTGAGATCCAGGGCAAGCTCAAAAGTTTGTTCCTTCCCTTCCCCAAGCGCCCCGGGACTAGTCGGCGAGTGAGGTGAGATGGAAGGGCGAGGACAGGATCATTGGACCGCGAGATCCGGGACCCCTGCGTGGTGTCGCTCCCCACAGTACACACACTCAGTAGGGCTGCGATCCTGCTTGCTAATAATATCAACAAAGAATCACTCGTGAGTCCCCGCTCGGTGCTCGAACTGCTCATCGCTTAGCTTTGTGGGGAGGGGGTTCAGCAGAGAAAAGGGGGCGCCGGCAGAGGGACAGAAAGGTGGGTGGGAAGGGACAGAAAGAAAAGACGAGCAGAGTTGGACAGAGACGAAGGCGCACAGAGAACGCAGGCGAGGAGAGATGGGAAAGAAAAGTGCCGGGGCGGCGATCCGGGCACCCGGGCGCCCGGGACGAAGAGGTGGCCCCGGCCCCATCCCCTAGCCCGGCCCGGTCACCTTGCTGTAGCCGTAGTACCCCAGGCACTGTGCGAAGTCCAGGCCGGCGGGGTCCCCGGCCGCCGCGGGGTAGAACCTCACATCCATGCCGGAGCCGGGCCCGGGGCCGGGGACCGCGACTGCAGCTCGCGCAGGCGGCCGCCCGCCTCCTCGCGGCCGCTAGGTCCACCGTCGGGGGCGCCCGGCCGGGGACGCCCGGGGGCAGCGCGGGCCGCGGGGCCGGAGGCGCGTCGCGCCGGAGAGCCGACGAGCCCGGGAGCCGCGGCCGCCGCACACAAAGGCGCGGCCACGCGAGCCGCGGAGAGCAGGAGGCGGCCCGCGGGACGCGCCCCGCCGGGGCAGCGAGGCACCGGGGCCGGCTGCGCGCGGGCCGGGCGCCCGGGGCGCGGGGCGCAGCGCGGGGGCCCGGGCGGGCGGCGAGCTCAGGTGCGCGGCGAGGCTGCGACGGCGGCGGCTGGCCCCGCTCCTCCTCCCCGGGCGGACTGAGCGCCGGAGCCGCCGAGACAAGGGGCCCGGCCCCTCCCCTCCCGCTCCCCCTCCCGCCGCCGGTCCCCTCCCCGCGCCGCCGCCGCTCCGCCCCTCCCACCGCGGGCAGCTGGCGCGCCGCCCGCGCGGCCGATGCGCTCGGCCACCGACCGCCCCCGGGCCCGCGCCCCGCCCGCCGCGCGGCGCCCCGCGCAGCCCGGCCGCCCCGCCGCGGCCCGCCCCGGCCCCTGGGCTCCCCGGCTCGCCCCCTTCGGTCTCCGGACCTCTTTGTCCCCGCCGCCTCTCCGGGCTCCGCGCCCCCCTGCCTCCCAGGGCCGCCCGGCCGCCGCCAGCCCTGTCCCTCCTCGGTCCGGTCCTCGCGCCCCGCGGCCCGGCACCCTCGCGCCGTCCTCTCCGGCCCAGCGTCCCTTCCTCCGCTCTCTCCAGGTCCCGCTCCTTCCCGGTGAGGACCTGTCTGCCAGCCCCCGGTGTCCCTGGCGTAGACGCGCCTAGCCCAGAAACTAACCTGCACAAGTGACTCCCCGTAGCCCGGATCGGGACTCCATGAACTCCCATGTGTTCTCCAGGAGAGTTAGGGCCTGACCCCTCACAGGTAGGCGGACTAGAAGCTTCCCGGGTTAAGCCTCATGTCGGGTCTCTTTGTATTTTCTTTGCTCTTGTTTGTTTTCGAAAGCGTTTGAGTAACTGGATCTAGGCGGATCATTCGCTGCTCTCCAAGAGAAAATATCCCTATTTTCCTGAAAGGTTCTGAGTGATTAACTTCCTCACACTGCACTCACCCACCCCTCTTTATTTCTTTCTCTGTCTTTAAGCTCCATCTCTCCCTCCACCCCTCAACCCTGGGCTTTATTGCTCTGAGTTAATTTGAAAGTTTGGCCTTCAGCCTTGGCGGTAGAAGACGCTGAGAAGCCGTGAGAGCTCCCTTTCCTCGGTTCACTTATCCCAGAGGTACTTGTAACTAGAGGGAAGAAATGTTGGAAGATTCTGACACTTGCAACGGTGTGGCCGGTAGATCACGTCGCTGGCCCAGGGCCTGAACTTTTCCAGACAAGCATCGCTCGGGATTCTGTTCCTTTCTCACGTTCTTCAAAGTAGACACTTGGGCTTGTGACACCTGTATGTGTACCTTCACGCAATATTATCTTTCTGGAGCCAAGCAGGAAAAACAAACTTCAATTAGGTGAAAGTGTGTGTGTTTGCTCTTCTCTTAGCAGAGCCCTGTGTCCAGAGACTGCGTGAGAAAGCCATGTGTATTCAGGGAAGGAACAACTGCTCACATTGTCCCATGCTTGACTCTGATCCCCCCCCCCCCCCACTACCCCTGAAAAAGCTTTGGTCGCCTCTCCTGAGTCTCCATTTAACGTTGACAACCCAGCGGCGTTCCCTTATGGCCCAGCGGGTTGCACAAATTGGCAGTACGCTGAGATATTATCAGGACAACACCCCATTGAGTGAGTTCTTGAAACGCAGAAGTGGAGGCCCTTTCTCTGGGCCACTGGGCGCCTGTGGCCTTTCCACCAATCAGAACTGGAGGTTGCAGTGGCCACCTGTTGTCCCGAAAGAGAACATCTTTTAAGTTTCGCTATGAGTATTTAACAATGGCGGCTAGTGCAGAATCTGCCCACAGGAGAGGAACAGACTGCTGACTTGGGGTACCAGAAAGGAATTTTTCTTCCCAAATGGCTCTTAAAGGAGCCTCAAAGGCTGGGAAGCAGGGCTGTTCGCTGCACACTTTCACCCATCACTTTGCGTTCGATCTGTCCTGCATCTGGAGCAATCTGAGCTTGATTACCCAGGATGAAGGAAAGTATAATCAGAGTTGCAGAGAGTAAACCTGAAGTTGTAATCAGACCTTCCGGATCACACATACAAATACTCTGCAGTGGAAATCCTGCTAGCTGCCAGAGCTGGAATTGCACATACTGATGTGTTGCACCGAGCAGAAATCCTAGTGAAAACCTTGCCCAAGAAGCTTGTGAGTTCCTCGAGGAAGGCCTGTCAGACATAGCCTGTACTGCTCTTGTTGAGTTTCTCCTGTGAAGTCTCTTCCCTGTTAAGGTGTAGATTCCTTTAAGGGGAGACAGTATTCACCAGCCTGCCTCTTATTGTGGTGATTTAAGATGTAAGAGAAGCAGAATTGGGGGGTGGGGTAGAGAAATGGCATGATGAGACTTGAGATGTGTATGTTGAGGCATTAGAATGAGAAATCACTGATCACCTGGGAAGGCTGGACACCTGACCATTTTTTAGTCCATCTCCATGCATTTGGCAACTATTTTTGAGTACCTAGTATGTGCCAGTCACTGCTTTAAGAACTTGTAACTAAGGATGAATATCCCAATGTGAGACATAAGAGAAAGTCTCAAAGACAACTATGCATCAGACCACACACATGCAGACACACACACACACACACACACACACACACACACACAGATTCACAGAGAGACACAAATACAGACGCATATGCACAGATATGCACAGATTCACAAAGATGCACACACCATACACATACAGACACATAAACAGACACACTAGGGCACACACCACACACAGACATACAGACATACAGTTAGATAGACTCACACAGGCACACACACACAAACAGAAACATAGATACAGACACACACACACAGAGAAAGGCATACATACAGGGAGATACACACAAGGGACACACACGACACACAGACATGCATATGTGCACATACACATGGATACAGAAGCACACACAGACACACATGCATACAAAGATACACAATACACATGCATAGACACACCACACACAGAGACACACAGGTTTTGTTGCCTACATCCTGGAGATCGTGCCGTGCGTGATGGCTGTTGCCTCTACTGTATGAAACAATTTGACACATTCACCTGCGCTGTGAAGGAAACCCAGTCCTCCGAGCCCAAGCCTCGGAGGTATCTTAAAGATGACTCAAGGGACAAGGTCGTGTACATGGAAGGATACCCAAGGTCTCGGGAGCAGTAGACCATGCATGGCAGTTTGCAGAGAATGAGTATTTGTTTAAGAGGAAGTTTGGGAGGGAGAGAGAAGAGTGAGAAAAGCAAATGCTTTACTACCGGGATGATCTCTGTAGGGAATCTTGCTAACGTAGGATTTAAGAAGAGTATGTAGACTTGGATGAGAACAATCTACCTTGAAGGGACAGTGCCTTTTGCATCCTACTGCTTTAAATAAAGCCTTTGTGAACGTTAGCTCTAAGATTATATGCTGCTTCATTTAGAACTTCATTTGATTAAACTGTGTATTGGAGTGGAGATATTACCTACTCTTAAGAGTTCCAGTGGAGGTAGAGCCTATCCATTATAAATTTTAGAATGGTCTCTGAAATACTTAAGGCAATTGTGACATGTCACCTTAATGGGCATCCCTTTCTTCAGTCTGTCAGCCATGTTGTTTCTGGAATTCCATACCAAAGCTCCCTGTATACTACTAATGTTACCCTGGAACATGAAGCTTCTCCACAAATGGATCTTAAATATGCTTTGAATTCATGCTGAACAGTGTGCTAACAATTCTTGAATAAGAAGGGCAGCAAAGGGCTGGGGAGACGGATCAGTCAGTAAAGTACTTTCAGGTGTGAGGATCTGAGCTCAGTCCTCACAATGTATATAAAAATCCTGGGTATGAGCTGGAGAGATGACTCGGTGGTTAAGAGCACATACTGCGAGGACCTGAGCCCAGTACCCACATTGGGCAGCTCATAACCACCTGTAACTCCTACTCCGGGGGATCTGTCACCCTTCTCACCTTTGTGGACACCTGCACTCATGTGCACATACACACATACACATAATTAAGGATAAAAATAAAAATAAATTATTGGGTGTGGTTGCACAAGCTTGAAATTGCAGTGCTGGGAAGGTTGAAATGGTGGCACCCTGGGGCTTGCTGGCTGGCTGCTCTAACTTAATTGGTGAGCTTCAGGCCAATGAAAGACCCTGCTAGAAAAGAGGTGAATCTCCTTAGGAAGACTGATACCCCATGACTGTCCTCTAGATCCACATCCACATTAAAAGAAGACAGAAGAATCAGTTGTGAAGTCAAAACACAGCTGAGCATAAGGAAACTCCTTCAGGGGGTTTTCTATGATTTGGGTCATTACTGTCAGTTTTATTAACTTGATATTTCTATTCATCCAAGAATATCCTTTTAAAAATGAAAGAAAATACACAAATGTTACATAATGTGAAAACGACTTTAAATCTTAGGAGAACTCTGAAAATTTTCTCTACATGACTTCAGATTAAGCAAGAGGGACTTGTGAAGCCTGCATCAGACCTAAACCTGCTGGGTTTTGTAACCAGAAATCTCACTTGTGGAAGGAATTTGTGGAAGTAATTTAACCACTCTGAGTTCTTCTTAGCCAGATCAGATGAGGATATTATTAAGCATTATATATGACTTAGTCTCCTTGTGTTTGGGCGATGAAAAGTCCGATCCAAATATTATGATCCTTGTTTGCAGTATGTAATGTAGCCAAATTAACAGCAGCTCTGGATGGAAATTAACAAGGCCAGAGCTACTCAAGTTTCTCCCCATCTATTCCCATAGTAACAGCTAACGTACTATGAGGGTGAATGTCTGAAGGCTGGGTTGGTATCTGAGCTTGACTTCCTGTCATAAAGCAAAGTGTCTCTCTCCAGCCTGGATTATTAATATAGATGTAGAACCCATGTCAGTGAAATTCACTAGTTTCATGTCAGAGAATCAACATTTCACAATCATAGGCTAAATCACACGCAAATGAAATTAAGACCTGTCAACTCTTTCACAACAGCCAGCATGTGCAGGGTGGAGAGGAAGATTCTGACCTTGAGACTCAAGTTCTCAGTCATCAACACTGCACTTAAAACTAATTACCAGGCAAGAGGTCCACCCAGTTTGGGAGAAATCCCCTGGCTCGGGCACTTTTAGTTTCAGTTTCCACTGATTCAAAACTTTCTAGTCTAGGAATACAAGTTATTTTTCTATTTCTACTTTAATCAAAAATACAGAAACAGTAAAAAAAAATACAGAAACATGAGAAGATTAAAAATGGGCTTTTCCTTCATGATAAATATATATTCAGGTATATATATGAGGTTGCTTCTCATATTGCTAAGACCAGTTTTGTTTATATTGGTCTCTGTACCAGTAGACACATGAAGAGCCCTAAAATACGAAGCATTTCCCCCGCAGACTATTACCTTTACTAAGAATAGATTCCACTGTAGGTTCTGAAAGATATAGGGTAATTATGGACCAGTAACCCCCAACCCTCCTAGCAAAAAGTACAAAGCTAAAAAATCATTCCCAGAAATAGAAAATTCATTGAGTATTTGCTTGTAACCTAAGTAGCTCTTCAATAAAGCTATTTTGGAAACCAATACACCCGACGCAATCAGGAGGTGTGCAATCCTCAGTGTATTTACACCCTACCTTAAAAAAATTCTGTATTCACAGAAATCCTAAACTGCTGTCCTGCCTGTTTTCTGAAACATATTCTATTTCTTCTAAAGTGAAAGAATGACCTCTTTTGCAGGAACAATTTTCAGAGACAGCGTGTTTATCAAATGGTTTCTCTGCTTTCATAAAAACAATTTATTTTCACTGAACTCTTCAAGATAAGCATCAAAGGAAGAATGTACAATGAAGTTTATAATTACACTCCAGAAACAAATCCCGGGGAGTTTTTATTTTGCTCAAGTGAAAAAGATTTTTTTTTTTTTTTCCCTCAAAGAAACAAAGGTTGGGATGACGAGGAGGTTTATATGGGAGTAGAAATCAGGAAACTCAGCCAGTTTGCAGCAGGAGACCCCTGCAACGCTGCCCACAAAGCCCACAGGCTGTGAACAATGAGCATTTAAGATCCAGTACTTTCCCTGCAAATGGGTGGGGGTCAGTCTATATTTTATTTTTCACTAAGGGATAGCTAGAGGGGCATGAAGGCGAGAAAATCACTAGGTAGATAAACATTAAACCCTTCTATGCAGCTCTGGAAAGCATTGCCCATAAATATATCTCTGTGGCATTCTTCCTTTGATAAGGGACCGACTTTCTAGATTTAATTTATATGGCCTGTTCTTTTTAATAACCATAGAACAATAAAATTGTAAAAATAATAAATAAATAACTCAGAAAAGATCTGAATCTAGTAAAGATTGTGTTTCTCAAGAAAAGAGAAACAATTGCATTTCATCAGAGAGCAGCCAAGGACCAGCCACAAAATCATCTCCCCTAATTTACATAGATCTGTGCATGCCAAGCAGATGAACATTTGCTTTTCCAGTGTTCGTGCAGGTGCATCTCCTGCAGCGTCTAAATCTCTCCCTCATCAAACTATTTCACCAGAGTGGGACATGCCCTCTTTTCCTGGAACAGTTTCAAGTTTTCTTCCCAGCGTTCCAGCCACCTGTTTATGGAGTTCATCCTCTGGAGTCGATGCATGCAATTAGAAACAAGAAAATGAAAATAAATGACCTTGTTTGTTATTTATAACAAAGAAACTCAGCAAAATTAATGCTGTGGAGCTTGACCTCCTGACCCGAGAGAAAGGGCCACCTCATGGCTTTGTGGCCAACAGACAATAGTCCGGCAGCTCCCATTGTCCAGCCACTGTGACTTTCGGATGATCATTAAAACCGTATATCCAAAATATTAAATGTTGTACAAGTTAGATTAGAGGATTTGCACTCTTTTTAAAAGCATGTTTAAAGAAGTGGGGCTAGTTAGCACAAGAGCTTTTCTCTTTAAAGACAGCAAGTAAAATCATTTAGCTTTATCTACTTACTCTGTCCTGTGTCAACACATTGAAGAAAAGGGAAATATTAAAAAATTTTGAACTAGGGCCCTGAAAATTGAAGATAGCTAACTATATAATAGAAATCAAACAGAAGAATGGTCCTTACAAGTTGGTTGAGAGAAAAGATTACACTTCCTTCCTGTTGAGGCTACTGCTGGGCAAGGAAGATAGAACGTCCTTCTCTTTCATCAATGCAGTGAAGCTGCTGCCCCCTAGAGTTGTGCAATGAAATGGCCTGGCTATGTTCCTTTCTTCCACATCCCCAACCACACACCCTGGAAGTCCTAGACAGGAAGGAAACTTCAAATCACTGTGAAGACCCAATGCTTGATCTTGAGGTATAGTGAGTAGCTCAGAAAAAGGAAAAACCCTCCATCTTGAGTGATGAACGTCTGACTGGCCCGTGTTCCCATCTGCTGCCCTTCCTTGACTGCCTTTGGTTCCCTCCCTGGTTGACCCCCAGCAAACTCCATGAGTATTCTGGATTCTCCTAAAACTTTTAACTAAATATCTATATTTGATTTTTTTTCTCACTGATCTGGCTGTGTTTTGATCTGTCAGCTCTTGTTTCATTCAACCTACCGTAGCTTTCATTGTTTTATTTTTCACCTAGTGATAACTATTTAAGAAGAAATTTCAGTTGTTCTTGAAAAACATCTCTTTAGTCGTAAAAGCCAGCTTCTCAAAGCATGCAAATAGCACCGCAAAGATTATGCTTTCTTTTCTCAGAATTATTTTTCTTCCTAATTCCACAGCGCCTCCCCCCAGCCCCCATGTCTTAAATTGCAGGTTATGACACATACTGTCTGCATAACTAAATAGGGCTCATGAGAAACTTAGCAAAACTAGAAGGTTTCTGAATACACCATGACCAAAAATTGGCTCAAATGCAGATACGGCATGAATCCCGGTGTTTGGGGTAGCGCTTGGCTTGCCTTGGTTGCATCTGGAGACTTCACTGTAGCCTTGGTTCTAAACACACAAGATGTGCCCTGTGCATGCCACCATCCCACACAATGCCAGTGAGCACTCCTGTAAAACCTCCACTCAGACTGGACACTACTGAATCTCAGTGTTTTGACTGTGCCTGCAAAGTTTTCTGCTCTTAGAGAAGCACAGTACTTTCACTGTGGAAAGCCAAGGCATTTAATATTTTCCTGATATCATTTACAGCATGGCAAGTGGAAGATTAATTCATCCCTGGATAATTAGAATGTTTTATTTTAAAAATTGTTTGACTTTCTCACTTACGTTTCATTAAAAAATCATTAAATGAATTTTGATTTGCAATTAGGGCAAAATTTCGAAGAGTTTCTAAAATGGCCTAAACATGCTTCTACCATTGTGTTGTGTATTTATAAAAACTATAATGTCAGGATTGATGATTATTAAATAAAACTGTCAATCAACTTTGAAAAAGGTTGATGATTCCTTACATCCTACAATATCAAATATTCACTATGATTTAATTATTTATATAAAAGTAAATAAACAAATCCATCTCATTAGGCTTTGTTTTCATCTATAATAATGCTAAAATCATGTGTATTAACAAATTATCTTAAGATAAATTTTTTTAGAATTCATTGTTAGTAAATTTTGATTTATATCTAGACACGTACTTATATACATATGAAAGGTCACATAAAATTTTCTTGAGCATAAAAGAGTTGCCAGGCAAAAAAAAGTCTAGGACATGCTGCCGTGGGACACTCTTGAGAGATGTGGCAGTTGTAAATCTCTCCCACATCTACAGCAAGAAAAACAAAACAAAACAAATTATAGCCAATGAAAGGTCCAGCTTTCTGGCTTATCTGTTAGAACTACGAATTCTCAAACCCAAGGCAAGGAAGTCCAGAAAGTTTTTGCACTTAACTAATCTAAGGAAACCCATTAAACTGTCTAAAACTACATGTTGTGTACCTAAGAGACTGAACTCTCTTTGTTTTAGAGTATAACATTTGTAATGTATTCCTTTCTGATTTCATACATGCATACAATGTATTTTGACCCAGTCTATTCTCTTCTCCCCTCCAGGTCCTTCCAGACCCCCTGTCATAGTCTGGTCTCAACTTCATGTCCTCTTTTATTTCTTTTTTCCATAACCCATTGAGTTCAATGAATGCTGTCCATGTGCCCATGGATGAAGAGCCATCCACTGGGGTGTGGGAACTCCAGCAGGGGCCACACGCCTGAAGACAACTGACTCTCCCTCCCCAGCAGCAATCAACTGCCAATGGTTCCTCAACTAGGGGTGTGGCCTCATGAGTCCCACCCCTGTCCACACTGAAATATTGACAGGTCCTTTATAGGCAACCATAGCTGCTATGCATTTATGAGTGCAATGGCCTTCTCATGCCCAGAAAACACATTTTGACCCAGTTCTCCCTGTCCTCTGACTCTTACAATCTTTCTACTCTTCTTTCTTGATGTTCCTTGAGCCTTGGGGGGAGGTGGTATGATACTGATGCCCCATTTATGGCTCAACACTCAACAGACACTTATTTGACCAGTTGTGAGTCTCTGTATTAACCACTGACCACTTGAGGGTGGAAGGGCTTTTTTGATGAGGTCTCAGAGCTGCACCCATCTATGGGTATAGAACTATATACTTATATGGCAGTTATGTCTATTTAGTCAAATAATAGCAAGTAGGCTCTCCCTTAGAAGAGAGCTCCCCAGCACAGTTTCTTGGCCAGATTTACAGTGTCAAGTATGTGAGGTTTCCACCTGTGGAGAAGGTCTTAAATCTACTCAGAAAGTGACTGGCTACCCCAATATCATGTATGTCACTCTGCATCCATTGGCATATCTTGCCAGGCTGGTGGCTATTGTAGCTCACAGGTTTCACATAGGGGTAAGACTATTCATGTCTGCTGTCCCCCTAGCAGCCAGTATAATATGATGAGAGAGAGTTGTTCAACAAGAAGGATAACTCCAGGTCGGTTCTTACTAGCTTGATTTCTCCAAGTCATGTGACCAAAATGGGTGATGTCTTCAGGGATAAGATTTTACCATTAAGTTCCAGTGGACAACCAAGAGCCATGGCAATTGTCTGTTTTAGGGATCTCTGGAATGTCTACTGACCAACGATTGAAAGGTAAGTATCCCACAACTGACACTGGGCTTTTTGTTTAACAACCAATGGCTTCTGGAAGAAGTATCATCCCCAGGTAGAGTAATCTCTGTCTGTCTGTCTGTCTGTTTCTCTCTCTCTCTCTTTCCCTCACTATCTATAACATAGTGTTGGTTATCCCTCCCTCCATCTCTTCCTCTTCTCTACCCTCTAGCTCCCCCCCTCACTTAAATCTTTCCACCCCTCATTATTCTCCAGTCGTCCCCCTTCTTCCCGTCATAACGTTCATGCTCTACTAAAGCCCTTCCTCTAAGATCTTCCGTCCTTCCCTCCCAACTGAGCCCTCTTAATCTGGAAACGTCACAGAGTTCCCAATGTGTGCTCTAAACATAAGGTTTTATAACTGTGTTTCAGTGTAAATGTCAGGGAAGAGCAGTACAGATTCTATCTCCCCCAGAACCAGAACCCATGCCACTGAATTTTCAACACAGTTTTACTGTGTTTTTCTATGTATATGGTATTAATGTTCCAGAGAAAGGAACAAACATGAATTTTGTCTATAGTAAGATGATAAGGCATAAGGAGAGTTTTGTAATAGTGAAATAATATAATCATGGCCACTGAGAAATAGTCTCTTACCAAAGTTATCAACAAACATGTTTGAAGATACTGTTACAGATAATAAGTTGAGGTTGCTTAGAGAAAGGAGAATCATTTAGGACCAGGGTAATGTCAAAAAAGCATTTGAAACAGAATTTTAAGGAGGCATAAGGGATGAAAACATATCCTAAATTAGGGAGCTTTTGGATAGGTGTGAAGAGGTCATTGGTGTGTTGGGGATCTAAAGTCCCATCAACCATCTCTCGATAGAGGATGCTTTACTAATAAATAGCCCTTAGTGGGTGTCAACAAAAAAGCACTGCTTCTCAGCTACAATCCTATCAACCACCCATCAGCTGCTGCTTTTTTGCATGTATTAATTTCAGACCCAAGCTGAACGGAAGTTGCTATCCATAGCATGTTGGTCACGGAGCAAAAGAAAAAGAGCAACATGGACGTGTGCTGTGGCACTCGAAATTTCTGTTCCCATCACATCCACTCACTTTTCATTGGTCAGAGAAAGCCAGATATCAGTGAAGTACAAAATTTGTTTTTATAGAAGGACTGAATTGGTGGGCGAGGGCCCCAATATTTGGCAATAATTCAATTAGTGACACTGGAAGAGTTTTTTAAGAAACTTACTAAGTCCGCAAACAAGTGAGCACGTTATTCTGGAATAATGAGTGTGAAAGGAAAATCCTTGGGGAGGTATGAGGCTGGGCGTCCTAGGAGAAAAAGACTGAATGAGAGAGGACACCTAATAGAACTTTGAGGCCAGGTGACTGAGTTACATTGAAAACAAGAGGAGGCATGAAGGATGACATGGAGATCATTCCTAGGAATTTTACTCTAAAATTTGACCTATATGCAGCAGATTCATTTAACATTGAGTGAATTCATACTGTACACCAGTTGTGGTTCTATATAGACATTTGCATATAGATGTATTTTTAAAGGCATCCTCATGTCCTCTCTCTGGGTAGATAGCTATTACGCCCCTTTTCATGATGAAGCAGAGGTGTCTCAGAGGTTAGATGGCTTGCTTAAGGCAAAATAGTAACGCATAGTAGATCAGTGATTCAAATGAAGGTATTTTCTTTATATTGCATCACTGCGGGGCCAAGAAATGAAGATATCATGTTTCTTTGGTGGTGACTTCTTATTCTTTATTTTCTATCCACAGTCTGAAAGCAAAGCAATATGATGTTCACTCCACAAGCAAAAGTTGTCATGAAGATGATGTTTATATGAACACTCCTTGAACAGTCAAACGTTATAAGTAGGAACAAACCTTTGTAGGTTTGTTAGGGACTCATTAGAAAACCTTGCAACAGAAATATTGTCCACTAAGTGTCCATGTATTTACTAGCCTCTCTGGCTGTTACCTACAGGCCACGTGACAATGTTGGCCAGTGGGCTATGAGTAAAGATGGCACGTATGTTGAGACAACTGGGCATTACTAAGCATCCTCCCTCACCTCTCCCACCTGGAGGGTCCTCAGATACCAAGTGTTGCAAATAACACAAGTATAAGATGTAAAATGCCTTTATGCTTCAGAATGATGCTTGTGAACAAACAAATCTTGATGGCATTCAGCCATGAGACATGGATGTTTCTTACAGCAGCACAGTCCTGCTCATCCTCACTAACATAGACCCTTCCTTTATTTGATATAGGAAAGTGATTGCATTGGTCTTTCTCACTCATCCATACTGGCAGTTATAGGGCCTTTCATATGTTCTATGATCAATCTATTTTGGTTGGATTAAAATGAATGAATTTCAAGTGTAGTTTAGTGTCTGTACGCTCTACACTTATGTTACCCAGGATCATCTTTGGAAACCAGTGGTTGACACATCCTGACATATAATTTCATCATGTTACCTCTTAGTTAAGATTGCCCTGTATGTATCTAACTTCAAATTCCTCCCTAAGACACTAAGAGACTGAAGGTCTTTATCACTGCGCCTGGATTCCTATGATTTTATTTATTCATTTCTCTAATCTCTCACAGCTCACTGTCATATTCCCTTACCCATTTTCATTTATTTATTTATTTCACTGTCCCAGAAGCAAACACTTTGTGGTCTTGAGGAAGTTATTTCCATTCTCTAAGCTTCTCAGAGTGAGTTTTACACTCTGCAAAATTTGCAGCAAATGAGCTCATGCATACGATTTTTTAATTACTTGGGTTGATAAAAATCTGAATTAATTTTGTGTTTAGTTTCATTCATAAATATTTACTAGATTGAGAGATCAGAGATCACAAGTGTGATGTTGTAAAAGACATATATTCAGCAAGACATTTGCTGAAATCTCTCCTGGAAATCTTGCACATGAACTTGCTCTCTGAGGCGACATCGTTGATGATCTCTAAATTCATTCCCTGTTCTCCTTGCTCAGCCCCATTTCCACCTTCTTTTGGTCCTGCTTTTCTCTTTCAGCCATCTTCATCCAGAGTGGATTCTTCCTCATGGCTGTGTTTCACTTCTAGGGATCAGTTTACTGTGGTGTTAATCTGGACTGTGAGCTTGATGGGACTGGAGAGCGCACAGGAGATGAGGAAAGCACATCTCTGGGCATGTCTGTGAAAGTATGTCCACAGAGGGATAACTAAGAAGGGAAGACTCACTCTGGATGTGGGGAGTACCATCTCCTAGGCTAAGGGTCTAGAGAGAATGGAAAGTGGACAGGGAGAAAGCTAGAGAACTCAGGAAATCTCTCACTGGATCCCCAGAAACAAAACAGACGAGCAAAATAAATCCCTCTTCTCTCTGTTGTTCCCTCGGGTGTTTTCTCATAGCGGTGAGTCTGACTAATACATTGATTAATCATTGACCAAGATGCTTTTCTGGTCAGTGAGACAGGTTTCAAAGAGTACAGGGAGGATAAGAAAGATTCCTTTGCTTTTTATAAAAATTAATTCAAGAAAATATAATGACTTCTTCCCCAGACAATGTCATGTCTCAAAATTTTGCATGTCAGCATAAAGTGGTCCCCGCTGAGATCAGAGCTGACACGCTAAGTGCCTGGTAGGGGGCAGAAACACGGGAAGAACAGTGTCCTTGGCTAAGCTGTGAGTGGCTGAAGAAACAGCCCTGGACCCCTTATGGTCCTGATTGCTAGTTGTCAGAAATAACACGTCTACTTAGCTTTTGATACAATGTACTGTTTTCTCTTGCATGCCCACTTAAACTCACTGCCTTAGTCTGTTAGGGAAGCCATAACAAAATACCATAGTTGAGGTGGCTTTTACCACAGACGTTTCTTGCTGCCTGATTCTGGAGGCTGGACTGCCATCTCAGAGCTGGTAGCTTCACCTTTTCCTCTTGGCTTCTCTTCTTGGCATGCCTGTAGCTGTCCTTGTGTTTCTGCACATGGCCTTCCCTGTGTACACATGCTCCTTGTGCCTCTCCCTGTGTTCTCAGTGTCCCTTTTTTATAAGGGCGTTGATCAGATTGGATTACAGCCCCTCCTTAAAGGCCTCATTTTAAATTAATCGTCTTTCCAAAGGTTCTAGCCGCATAAATCTGTCACTTTCTGATGTACATGATTTGGGGAGAAGCACACAGTTTGGTTCCTATTTGCTTATGCATAAACTTTGATTTATGTTTAAATTATAGGAAGTCCTCGTAGAATCCAAGGTTATAAAGTCGGAACTCGTTTTTCCCTTTTCTGGTCTCAAATTTCTCTTTCTTCCACATGTATGCTTTGGTTCTTTCTCCCCTAGAGTCCGTCTCTCCTCTTCTTTAAGGTCTATCATGGAGGGAGGCACCCATTATGGTGCCTTTAGTCTCCTAGCTAAAGAATCTGATTTGCCCAGTTTATATCAGATGTCCACCTTTGGTCCAATACTAGCTAAGCTGAGTCAGGGAAAACATAGAGCTGGCTCTGACTGTCAGTGGCTAAGTTCTTTCACCAAGAAGGTGTGAACGAGAATAAAGCATTTGGCAGCTCCAGTGGAATTGTGGGTAAGTTGGTGTTGCAATCAAGTGGACTTGAGGCAGACTTAACAATCATAAGCCAAGGTGTTGATTTATTGGTAAGGTGAACAGGAGTCTTTTAGTAAAGTCTTAGAATGCCTATATCTCTAGAATTCTTTTTTAAAGATTTCATTTATTTTTATGTATGTGAGCGTTTTTGCCTGCATATATGTAAGTGTACCATGTGTGTGCCTGTAGAAACCAGAAAGAGCATTGAATCTCCTGAAATGGAGCTAAGAGTGGCTGTTAGTTGCCATGTGGGTGTTGGGAGCTGAACCAGAGTCCACTAGAAGAGCAGCCAGTGCTCTTAACCACTGAGCCATCTCTCCAGCATTCCCCGCACCCATGTTTAAAATGATTTAAACATGAGTTAGCATAGTAGGAAACAAAATTCAAACTTAAAATTATATTAACAGGCCAGAAATCTAGGTATAATCAAAATAAGGGAAAATTAACCAAAATAAATGTTCCCTTCTAGATTTGAATGTGTTGGTATTATTCATTGGTAAAATGTACAATGGAGTTTAAATTGAGCCTTTATGTAAATTACAGGCCTCTGTGGACATGGCCTTTCTTTCTAAGATAGAAGCCCTTTTTAATTTGATTTGACTATTTAAATGTCTTAGACTTGGAAGATTCCTATAATTTTGATTTCTCTTTTGTTTGTAAAACAAATACATGATAAGAAAATAATAAGGGTCCTTTCAGATATTTCACAAACCCAGAGAATCAGAGGACAGAGACCCCTTCATGCTACAGCTTAGTGAGGAGGAGGTACTGCGACACACAGTGGGAATCTCACCATGAGCCCCACCTTTCAGCATATGCTTGGATAGTGCATGAGCAGAGCTTTCCCAAAGTACCAAACCGAGATATAGACAACAGTGTCTAGCTATTTTGTTATGACATTTTTATTTCTTTCATTTTTCAAAAATGACCATATTACTTTCTTCTTATATGAACAGATTAAGAAATGGATCTTTATTGAAAACTGAAGCCCAAGCATTATGAAGAAAAAATATATATATAGTATATAAAATGAAATACTACAGAGTGAGTAATCAACATAGATGGTTAGATGAGTCTTCTTTCAGGTTATATTCATGTGCATAGTCTAACAAATTGCCAATATCTTATTTTATGAACAGTCGTACCATACATATTCTTTGGTAGTTTGCTTTTCTGTGTAACAACATCTGACAGTGGTAGATATGTATATTGTAGGACAACTGCAGGACAACTAGAGGAACAGGGTGACATCTTTGACTGACTCAGAGCTACCAAGGCAGCAAAGAGTCATAGGGTGTGAGATCCTTAAAGACGTGCATGCAGAGAGGTGGACTCAACACTCAGTCTTCTTCCCTTAAGGCCTCTGTCAGATTCACAAGTAATGGTTGTGAAGAGCATGGAAACCATCTGACAATACAAAAAGGAAAGTGGCAATTCAGAACCTGCTTTGGTTCCAATGTCTCCTACAGTTGTGTGCTGCGAATGTAATCCTCAGGGCAACAGTGTTGATAGCTGTGGTCTAAGGAGGAGCTAATGTATCATAGGGCCTATTCATTGCCCATGAATGAATTAATGTCATTATTGCCCAAATGTATTAGTTAGTCATCAAAAGAATGGTGTGGTTTTTTGAATTTTAATTTTTTATTAGAATATTTTATTAATTATTTTATTTCTTTGAGTGTAAGTGAGCCCATGCCGTGCAATGCCTTCAGATGTCAGGAGGCGTCAGATCCTCTGGAACCGGAGTCTCAGACAGTTTGTTAGTTGAGTCTAGATCCTCTGCAAAGTACTCAATGCTCTTAACTGCTGAACCATCTCTCCAGCCCCTAGGATGGTCTGTTTTAAGAGAGAGATTGCAGTTTTCCTCTTGCTCTCTTGTGTTTCTACCAGATGATGACATGGCATATAAACCCTCACCAGATGCCAGCACCTCATGTTGGATTTCCCAGCCTCCAGAATCTCTGTTCTTTACGGGTCATCTAGTCTGTGGTGTACTGTCACAGAGGCATACAAGGACTGCAGTAGAACCCATCAAGGAAAGGAGCTCATTCCAAGTTTCCTGTGTTTTCAGTTGACATTCATAGAAGGTAAGACAGAAATAGACCAGTCCCACAAAGACCAAAGTCCAGATCTGAGTAACCTTAATCCTTGATTGGATTAGTGATCTGCCTTCATCCTGTTTGCTGGGAGTAAAATCAAATCTTTATGAAATTATTTGGACTCCCAAATTATCTTAATTTTATTTTTACTTACACCTAAAATCATTGGAGACAAGACCTTGTGAATGGAGATGCAGATGTCAAGGGCACATCTAAAGGGTGTCTAGATGTTGATGCTGTTAGACACAGACCTTAAAGCGGCCATTATTATGACACCATTTCACCCCTCCACCCTTCAGAGATACAGATGTGTCTCCACTATGATGGGGTTATGCCCTGATGAACCCAGTGTCAGTTGAAAATGCTGCAGTTTGGACTTCAGTAGACCTAATCTACCAGTCATCTTGGCCCTCCCCTTCCTGGAACATGCTCAGAACCCCGACATCAGCCTACAGCTTGGCAAAATCATCCAACCCAATGCCTGCTTTACAATAAACTGTCAGTCATCTCATGCAATTTATTACATACCTCTACCCCTCAAATGCTGGCAGCACAGTACCCTGCAGGACACTTTCTTGTTGATACTGGTTGACTGGGAGCTGTGGCCTGCTGCTTCCCAGCATCATAAGAAAGTACCATAGTTGATGTGGCCAGTCTGGGAAAGGATTGTCCAAATACAGTTTCTACATATTGCCTTTGCAGCATGGCTAGACCAAAATACAGTAGCTCTAAACAGTGTAAAATTGTGTACTCTCTGAACTTACTTAGGACCTAGGCATTGCATAGTAAATATTCAGTGATAGGAGCTAGTAAATTAATCCAAAATGATGGTACTAGCGTACTGACAATTTAACCCTAAATAAATTATGTGCAATTTAATTGAGATTTCAGAAGACCATACTAGAACCCAAACTAACTGAAATGATTTAATGCAGTTCACAGGTACTAAATTATACGGAGAAATCATTCTTTCTCCTATTCACTTTTAGTCTTGCCGATTATGTCATAAAAGAAGTCTCAGCTTAATGCTACTATGTCCTTCCCATGCTGTCTTAACACTATTAGAGTTTCCCTTTTAACAAAGAAACCACAGGTCCCAAGTTTGGCCCACTAGATAGGCAAGTGTCATGATATCTCTTCTCTGAGGGTCTTTAGAAAGGTGTCATGGGCTTCTTTGGGTATTTGGTATTCCTAGGACCCCATATCAAACATGAGATGACAGAATCCCACCCAGCCTTGCCTTGGTGCTGATCCCTGTATCTCTTCTCTGGTTGCTTCCTGACTGTGGAAAATGGTGCTGCTTTTCATGTATAATCAGGACATACAACTTGGATTTTCAGAAGATTTATTCAAATTAAAGAGGAGAGATGAATTAAAGAAAGACATTCTGTAAGCGTGTAGGAGAGGGGACAAAACTACAAGGCTACATGGCAACCCTGTGACTGAGTACAGAAGGCTGACTTGACCCAGGCAGTGCTGTGAGCTGGTATCTCCAGACTGCTGGCTCTACGCCAGGCTTGAAGCAAACTTCATTTGCCCACCAGTCAGCATGTATTCATTGGACAGTACCAACAGGCACAGACAGTCTTCCAGTTGTAGAGGTAGGATACCCACCGAACAAGACGATTTCTTGTCAAAACATTTGCATTGCAGCAGAAGGATGTAGACAGCACACAGGGCAGAACGTTCAGTAATAAGGCAACAGCAGACACCAGTGTTTCCCCTGGAGGGTGATGAGACATCTTATCATTTGGGCAAAGATGGGAGGAGTGAGGCTGGGGAGTTTTGCCTGGCCCCAGGCTGGGTCTAAAAGAGACCAGCTTCCTACTCCAAGGGTGCCTGGGAAAATGCTGAGCAAAATTCAGGGGTCTCTGCAGCACAGTTCAAGGAGAGGAGGAAATGTGTGTTCTCTCAGTTGCTCCTCTTCACACCTGCGTAAATGGCTGTTTAAACAGGCCTATCACCCAGCCACTCCCCGAAAGGCAAACAGCTGCTTCCTGCCTTCGTCCCTCAGATAGGCCCTGATACAGTGTGTGCCCAAGCAAGAGAGAAGGTGAACTCCATTTGTGCTTTCACACACTTGTCAAGCAAGACATCTCGGGTCCTCCTAAGGGCTGGGCGTGGAGGTAGGTACTAGGAATAAAGTAAGCATAAGAAAGCAGTCACCCCTCCCCTGACCTCTCCACTCCAGTTAGAATCTAGGTTTATCCAAGCTAGACATGTTTGAGTCCCCAGCCTACCCAACTCATGGTTGGGTATTTAGATGAATATTTAAAAAGCTGAAGAGACAGAGAAACTTGCCTAAGATCCTGCACAAAGTGGTTTGTAGATTCGGGGAGTCAGGACTCGTAAGTCCTTTGATAACTGTACTCAGATGGCTCCTGCTTCTGAAGTTATCAATTTGGGAAACATTTGAGTAGATTCTCCTTAATGTTCTCTATGATCAAGCTATCATGGTTAAGGGAAGAAACAGGGATTTGCTCCTGTAAAACAGGGATTTGCTCCTGTAAGCACACTGAAGTGTTACCCATCCTGTGGCGCTAAGTTGCCCCATAGACCTCTTACATTGACTGTGTCTTGTGCTTCTTTTTCTGCTTTTCCAGAGGGCCTTCCCTGGTCCCATTTCCCATGCTGAAATACGTACAATCTAAAGTTCAGGGAAGTACACATCACATTTAACCACATGTGCATTTACATATTACATTGTCTGTTCCATTGTTTCCTTCACCTCTTAAACTGGCAAATGTTCACGAGCACCCACTGTGTGTCAGGCCCTGTGGGAAATCCTGGAACTTAATGACAATCAAAGACAAAGACACACATGATCTTGTCTCTCCCCTCGTAGTCTAGTCTAAGAGATAAACAAGTATCAAATGATTGCACCTATAAGCATAAATTTGTGAGCATAATAAGTGCTTAGGTTACTTTAGATTCTCTAAAGAAGTCTCCTAAAACAGGGATAAACATGAAACAAAGGTTCATGGGAGAAATGTTAGTGAGAATGCGGAGAGGCCTGGAGAAAACTGGGGCAGCCATCAAATGGTAAAGCAGTTCTGTGAAGAAGAAAAGACAGGAGGGTGTTGTCTTGTTCCACTTTATGTGGCAAAATACCCGAGGCTGGATAACTTATTAAAAGGAGTAGACATGATTCTAGTGAGTAGAGCATCTAAATAGCTCTTGGCTGTGTCACAACATAGAAGGGAGCAGAAAGGGAAATGGCCAGAAGCAGAAGACAGCATGTGTGAGCAAGGAAGCAAGAAACCAGGGAGGGGCCAGCTGGCTCTTTTTAGGGCAGTCCTCTCACTTGGGGACTTCTCTACACCTAACCAGTTCTGATCCACTCACAAGGCACCATTGACACAGTCTGAGGATGGAGTTCCTTTAATCGGTTCTGTTCTATTAGACCCCACCGTACCAGCTCTGCACTGAGGACCAAGTTTCCAACTCATGAGCCTGGGGTAGGAGGCAGACAGTGGTAGCATCAGACTTCAGGGTGGCTCTGAGGAAGTCCTGTCAAGGCCTCACTTAAAGTGTCAAACGTGGGCCGGTCTTACTATGTCTTCTGTACTCAGTGACAGGCTGGCAACAGGACTGGACCTTAAGGCATGGGACAAATAACAATAACAACATGGTTGATTTTGACTGAGTGAGAAACTGAGGGAGGGCTAGAGACCTGTGGATCAGCCTGGATAGTGGGACAGAGCCAATATCAGCCTATAAGAGCAGTGATTCAAGACAAAATCTAGTGAATGCTAGTGAATGTGCAACCACCAACTCCTCAGGGACAAAGAGTCCTGTTCTGTAGTGTTTGCTGATTTTCATGATGTAACTAAAATACTCTCACCCTGATGGAGTTCGAGGCTCCAACATGCTGTCACTGTGCATGGAGTTGGAAGGATTATGTACAACCACAACTTGTGAGATGACAAAACTGGTACCAGTTCGCCACTACTGTGTGTAAGGCTGTAGTTACTAAATGACTGGAATTATGACCTTCTGGAGCAGTGCCTGAAGCACAGCAGGTGCTCTGCAAATGGCTGTTTATCCAGGAACTGAATGGATTGAAGCCCACAGATGGGAAGTCAGTGAGAAACAGGGAAGGGCATGGAATTGAGGCCGTTGACCCTGGGACCACGAGTCAGAGGAATGTTGTGATTCTTTTAACCAATAACCTTTCAGTCTTTTAGATTCCTCATGGGCCCAATGTAGAGAAAAGGTTTCTGTGGTTCCTATAACGACCTTTATAACCCTATGATGTAAAGCAACAGTTTTCAGTCATTATTTTAAACATGCAATATTCTTTTCAAATGAAATGCTACAGGAAAAAAAATGATGAAAGACAATGTCCTTCTGTTGGGGGCCAGGATCCCACCTTGTAGGAGTCTTTTAGGTTGGTGACTCCCAGTAAACTGCATTTTCTTATTTTTACATCTTGTAGAGATCTTTCTCTCCTGACTCTGGACCGTGTCTATGTCCTGATGCAACCACAGAACACAGCAGAGAGGAAGAAGTTCCGATGGCTTCTCTAGATAACTGCATAGGAAATCCAGCTGTCCTGTTGGAGAGATGGCTCAGTGGCTAAGAGCACTGCCTGCTCTTGCAGAGGACCAGGTTTCGAATCCTAGCACCTGCATGACAGCCAACAACCATTTGTAACTCTAGTTCCAGGACTTCCAACACTCTCTTCTGACCTCCAAGGGAATTGCATGACACAGGTGCACTTGCCTACATGCCGGCAATACACTTATAAAAAAAATAATAATTTTAAAAATTTAAATAGTAAATTCATCTGAAAAGCTATCCCTATAGTGGAGAACTACACATTCAGTAAAAGAATTAGGTAAGTCAGGACTAGGGACACACACTATAATCCTAGCAGGTGGAAGATTGAAGCAGAAAGATCCTGAGTTCTGGGCTTTGAGTTCTATGTAGCCTGGGCTACATAGCAAGTTCCAGGCTAGTCTGAGCTGGATAGCAAGCAAAACTTCATATCAAACAAACAACAGTAAAGCAAGTCTATGTTTATTAACATGAAAAGATGACCAAGATTTTCATTGGAGTGACAATGCAACATGCAGAAGGTCTGTATAGAACATGACTGTACCGTCTAATAGAAAGGAAGGTAAGTGTATACACACAAGAGTGACACATGAGCAATGGAACCTCTACACCTAATAAGGCTCACGGAACATAGTGGAACTAACGGTAGAGAGAATACTAATGCATCTCTCAACTCTCCTCTGTGAAGCTTTCTCAACAGACAGTGATGAACACAGGTCACAACTGGCAAAAGTGCAGAGAATAGAGACGACAGAATGCTCGTCTGTGCTAGCACTTGCTCAGCCACAAAGCCAAGCCTGTGGCCAATGTGCTTATGAGGCAGGAAAGCGGGAAGCAGGCAGAGAAAGCAACGCACACTGACAGACTGCTGCTTACTTTTAGTGGTATCTTCAAGGAGACCAGGGGAGACGGCCTCATCTGCAGTCTGTGAGGAAGAAGTACAGTTTCCAAAAGACTTCTGCTTCTATGCAGTCCTGGGTAGCACATAGCACACATGGTGATGCCTCTGCAAGTCATGGGGTTTCACACTTTTAGTAATAACATGAACACCCTAGGCCAGTTAATGAGAGGACTGTGGTGGAGGAATGAGGAGAGCATGCCTGATCCATTGTTCACACTGGAGGACGCTGAAATGGCCAGACTTCACAGGAGGGAAGACACACACTGACATCCAGGACCAGGATGGATCTGAGGTGGTGCACAAACCAAACCTGGTCCAGAAGGCAAGGGCTGGACCAGGCCAAGACCAGATGGAATGCTCCTGAAACTTCACATCATTCCTGAGTACACTGGACTGAATCACAGAACTTCACCGATGAGACCTTTCATTAATCAACCTTTTACATATTGATTCTCCAGGCTTCCTGATAATTATAAGGCATATAATGTTTAATATTATATAATACTAATATCAACAAGCACACTGAAAAGAAAGAAGGGATTTTTTTAAGATCCAAGTCTAGTTCTCTGGAATTTCATGTCTCAAATGTCCCACTCCTTATAAAAATCATTGCAGTTGCAAAGTTTGACTTAAGCAAGGCACCTTTCTGGTCACCTCACTAATAATATTTTTGTCAGTAATAGACCAAGACACAGGTAGAGTAGCCATACATTTAAAAATGGATTTGTTGCTGTTTCCAACCAACCACACTCATGTCTCTGGAGCTCTCCCATCTGCACATGCTGTGCTCAATATATTTTCTTTGATGATGTGAAAGAGATACAGCAGCTATACACCCCAGATTCATAGATGATGTAACCAAGGAAGAATGGCCTGCATGTCTGATGGCAGAATTGGGGCTCAACTTGTACTGACAAACCAGGGTGTTAGGCAACACCAGCTCAGCGTTATAATATTTAAGAATATTAGAATCTGTATTTAACAATACAAATAAAAAGTCACTTGCGGTCTGTATAGAATTTGGGAGTTAGAGTGACAGCCATCCATCGAGTCAGAAAACCTGAATGTTCGTTTTAATTAACTCAAAACGCAATAGGATCCAACAACAGAACTACTTGTTTTTTTAAAAAGCAATTTTACCTGCAGCAGTAAGTCTTATTTTAGGTAGCAGGGCAGTGATCGTCCTAATAGATTCTGTGAGGGGCACACTACAGCTAGAGAACTGTGTGTTCAGTTCTGGGTGAAGGAGTGAGAAATTAGATGCAGGAAGGATTTCAAATGCATGTCACACACAGGATGCTTATCAGCACCGAGGATAAATGAGAACAAAATGATAATATTTTACGGGGATAATCGTGGCCTCCATCTATCTGACGAGCATTCAGGTGTAAAAGGGAGTCAACATATCCTCCTTTTTCTGCCTTTTAGTCAGCTATCGCCACATTAATGCCGTGTGGGCTTATAGCAGTGTGTGTTTATCTTACGTGGGTCTGCAAGTGAGCTGCTGTCTGTCGCCTGGCAGAGGGGGCTCGGCTCAGTTCAGGCGGTGATTTGGGGTTTAGGTGTGCTCTGGCTACTTCTTTTTCTTTAGGAATCAGTGTGTCCCTGAGAATAGTTTTCTCATGGTAATGTAAGAAGCACAGGAAGCCCACATATTAAAAAGACTCTGGAGGCATCTCGCTGACCAGCATCCCAAATAAACCATCCCAAAGTCAAGGGCAGGGAACTATACCATGTCCACTCTGAGACCATGGGGTGGGAATTGCACATACTCCTGTTAGAAAGGAGTAAGGCAGTGATTCTGATTATCCACTGGAAACTCAAAGGGTAAGACCAGGGTCAGCAGTCTAAACTTATAGAAAGACAGATTTGGGAATAAGGCAGTAAAAAATGGAATTATCATTGGAAATGCCCAATGATGGAAATCTGTGCCCCAGAGAGGTAAACAAGAATCTTCTGGCTCATTCCCAAGAGCATCAGAGATATAATTCCATTATCATTTGGAAAGTTAAGCCCTCCACTGGGCAATTCTAACATCCCATGGTCCCTCTCCACCCACACTCTTCTCCGCTGACTGTGACATCCTGAACTGCTTCCCCCTTTGCCACGTCTTGGGAATCTTAAATAGATAGAGCTAATTTGTGTCTCTGACAGTTTTCTGGAGTGTTTGTCCTCTTCCTAACTACCCTGGAAACACTCAGTGGTACAGAAAAGGGTCATAAACTTCCCTTACATTTCACACGGCTGCTAGCTCAGTTCCAAGCGCCAAGTTCTTAGCGTAGCATTAAGCATCACTGTGTGCCCAGTCCAGCCCAAGCATCTTTCCATCTTCATCTCCCACTTTTCCCATTCTGTAGTCCACTCAATGGTGCTTACCGCCCCTCTCTGCCCACGCCCTCTGCTTTGCAGGACTGTGCTTAGACATATCATGTTCCCCATCCTCAGAGTCCCAGATCCCACCCAGCCAAGCCAGTGCCAACCAAATGCTGTCCTCCAGAAGATGTTTCTGCTCATGCTCCACCCAGAAGGAAGTCTCCCTGCCTCAGCTGCACAGTCCGAACAAATTTCAGTGTGATTTCATGGCACAGAAAGGATGACTTGGGAACATTTAACATCTACTCAGATCTCATTCCAAAATGCTCTCACATATATTGGTCTTACAGAAACTCCAAGCAACATTAGCTTGAGCAGAAAAGACTTTTGGTTAACTCACATAACAGGATATATGGAAATAAATTATTTCAGAGTTTGCAGTTGGGCTTAATGATGTCACTAAGAGCCTATGCGTTCTCTGTCTCCTTATTTGCCTCTCTCAATGTGTAGGCAATATCTCTCCCCGTGGTTGAAAGACAGCTGCAATAGTATCAATACCACATCCTTGCACCAACAAAAGGCAGACAAATATTCTTCACATATGTCTGTCTTACCAGAAAAAAAGAATACGAGTCTCCTTCCATCTTGACTGGCTAAAACTGGGACCCATGCCCATCTGTGGCCTGTCACTAACAAAAGGGAATGAGTTGTCAAGGTTGTGTTAGGTCAAGCATGATCCATTGTTGAGGCCAGGCACTGTTGAGCAAAATCCGGGCTCTGGACTGTAAACAATAAAGCAAACATATCTTCACCTTTGCTAACACTGTGACTAAGCAGAGCAGTTTCTGTCCCTAGTTGCCCTTAGAGGGAGAGTGGGCACATGTCAGAGCACACAGAAGTTTGAAGAGTCTTCAAGGAGGCTCCACAACCATGGCAGGAATCAGGTGCTCTCTCTCAGCCACTGTTACAGTGCTGTTTTGGTGTGAATGGAACACAGGCAGGTCCCAGCCATACTCGTTTTGTCTCTGAGGCTGTCCTTTCCCCCCAGGACCTCCAGTAGAGTCCAGCATTCACTGACAGCGCATCCTCGGAGGCTTGGGAATCATCTCTGATGATTCAGGTTCTTAGAGCAGTGCACCTCAGTGAAGGAGGTGTGGGCCAAGCACAGCTAGTGTGGAGGCTTTTGTTTCTCCTTTTAGCACCTTCCAGAAGGCAGGATGAGGTGTGAATGTATTAGATAAATAAGTGGTCACGTCCCCATCCCAGCCTTTAGTACCAGTTTGACTGTGGGAAAACAATTCAGCTTGTCTGAGCCTCGGTATTCTGGTTTTCTCATGAGCCCTTTCCCAGGGATTGCTGACCACGCTGAAAATGACTATGATGGCAAAAATTCCCACTGTCTGCCTGCTCACTGTGTGCCAGGTCCTATCCCAGGTATGCTATATGTACTATTTTAAAATTTTCATCACAGTGGGACTCTGGGAGAAGCTTGAGTTGCCCCTGAGGCTCAGGGTAGCTGAGCAATTTGCCCTAAGTCACATATACTGGGTGGACATTTGAACCCAAGTGCCCGGGCTCAAAGCCCTTCTGAAGCATATCAGTCACTCAGTATCCTCCATTTCTTTTTCTCCTGTTGTCTGAGGAGCTTCCCAAACCCTCCAGGCTTTCTTTGTCTTGAAATGAAATGGGTCTCACTTTCCCTTTTGGTCTCTAGGTAAGTTTGTTAGTCTTTCCTTTAATGCCATATATTGAAAATCCTTTTAAAACCGCGTTCTTTGGACACTACTGTTGTGAAGAATCAAGGCCCAATGAACTGAGGTGGCCTTTTCTGCTTCTCTTCTGGGCTTCACTCTGGAATGCTGTGTCACCAGGGAGTGGCCTCCTTCTCATCACCCTTTCCTCAGAGAATACAACCTCCTTTCCCTGTCCTTAAAAGTGTCCATGGACTTTGTGCCCTGACCACTGTGACCGCCTTGCTCCAACCTGCCTAGTAATGCACTGTCCTTTTTGTAATAAGGCTTCTGAAATGACATAGAGGACTTTTATACCCAACCAGCCACCACACTGAATGCAGATACCATGAGACTGTACCATTCTTCCCCTGCTTTAACTTTTAGGAAAGGATGGTGTCTGCCTCCACTCTGACTACTAGGAACCAGGATCAAAATTCCTCTGTTTTATGGCTGCCATTTTCCAACCTCTGCCAGTTTCTGTTTCACCAGAATGCCCCTCCCAGGACTGGGACCTGGATTAAATAAGTGCATTCTCCTCAAAGCCTGTTTTTCACGTGTATCTAAACACCTGCTGGATTCTGGCACATGCCCTTGCTTCATCAGCATAGTCCAGACTGTCAACAACATGGTCTTTTCTCAGGGAATGCAGAGTCTTGCTTGCCATTATAAAGCAGACGTTCTTACTGCCAGGATGGATGGATAGACTCAGACTGAATGTGCTTAGTTTGAACCTGCAGTCACCATAGGCCATGCCCTAGACACTTAGAAAGAGTAGTATTGTAACTCTTTTCTTGAAATATGAGCATAGGAAATAAATTCAAGAGATTAAATTGTATGTTTTAATTGTACATATGCACATACATAAAATAAGAAGTATTATTGACCGAGTCCATCAGAGCACCACCACTCTCCTCAACATGTCCTCTACAGGAGGTTATTTAATCTGTGTAACAAGTCTCAAAGGAATATATGACCATCTCAGATTTTCAGACAAAATTAAGGAAAAGGAATGTTAAGTAATGTATCTACTCCCATTCAGCTAATAAATACCAGGGAGATTTGAACCCAAGCCTTGGCTGCCTTCCAGTTCCCTGAGTTCAGCTCCTATTATCCAGCTTCACCTGCATCTTGTTCCACGTACTGCCTCTCTGATTCTTCCCTATTTACTCCCTAGTTAATATTTACTCACTTCTCCCTAGTACACCATGTCAAGGGTGTGTCGTGAGCTTTCTGCTTCCTGAATGTTCATTACTCAGTTCAAGTCAACTTTCAAAGGGACATGAAAAGTTACAGCTCTAATCTCACAAAGAACCAAGGGCTGACTCCAGTGCACAGTTGGGTAACAGGCAGTGGTCTTCTCTTTTATACTGTAGGAACTTTTTTAATGTCCAAATGGTCCAACTACTTTCTAGCCTTCAGACAATCCCAAACAATATATAGGAAACTACTAAGTAGCCAGGAAGAGTTACAAGGCATAAAAAGATTGAAGTACCTGATTGATGGGATTATTATGGTTGGGTAGGGACTGGGGCAGGGGAAATTATAAGAATTGTTGTCCTATGTCAATATACCATAGATCACGTAAGCTATGGGTCACAAGCCTGTAGTGACTTCATCAGCTTTCTGTGCATGCTCGGAACAACTTGGCTTCCTACCTGACAAGAGGAGGCTTAATGATATACCATAATGGGATAATTCATGGATTTATGATATTTTGTATATGAAGAATTCAGTAGATACCTGCAACATTGTAGATTGTTCCTGAAACCAAAGCCGTCATTCTACTTGGAGATTGCTTGGCTCTCACTGAAATCTCTAGTGATCAGAGACTTAAGGTCAGCTTTGTTTCAAGCCACCAGGTGAAACCGGATTTGCTGGTTCTCCTGCCAAGTCCAGGTTCCCAACTTGGGCAGTAGAAGTTATCATTTCACTTAGCCTTTCTTGAACGCCAGAGTCACCAAAAAACCTGTGGAGCAGTCTGAATACCTAAAGTGCTATTAGGTTGGGTTTTTTTGTTGTTTGTTTACTTGGGGAGAGAGAGAGAGAGAGAGAGAGAGAGAGAGAGAGAGAGAGAGAGAGAAATCAAGAAAGGATTCCAGAACAGATGTCTCCAAATTTACAAAGTTTACAAGATTGGTGTTAGGTACTTTTTGGTGTCCCCTTTTGCTGCCTCCCTGCCCCCCCCCCCAAAAAAAAACGAAGATGGAGCACTTTCAAATCCTCTCAACCAGTTCTTGGAGAGAGAAGTAACTAGGGAAAGAGAGAGAGAGAGAGAGAGAGAGAGAGGGAGAGAGAGAGAGAGAGAGAGATCCTTCCCTTTTCTTCCAAGTATATGACAGAGAAGACTGCCCATTTTTTACGCATAGACCACTTTGTTACACATAGACCTCACTGCCTACATTTCTCCATCCGTTGGGCTGTGTCTGGCACTAGCTGCCCATACCTACAGCTGATAGGAGAACAGAGTGCTGAGGTGATCAGGGAACACGAGCAGTGTTCACCTCAAGATAGAGAGACTTCCTAGCAGAGAAGAGCTCCCAACCAGGAGGGGCAAGTCTGAGTTTGAAGGTAGCCTTCCACAGTCAACAGCTGTGTGATTCTGGACATGTGGCATCTCCTCTCAGTGCCACAGGCTCTCTTCTTACAGTAGGGAAGGTGGAATCTGGCTGGGCCTTTCAGGTTCGGAGGACGCAGTGGGGGGGTCCCACTGTGAAGGTGTCTTGCAGATTCCAAATGCAGGACAGGTCATTTCTGCCATCTTCCAGGGCCAGTCCTTTTGTAAAAGTGCTTGTCTTTCCCATACATCTTCAGGAGTTTCCAGGGTTCCTTTTGGGTTATTATACCTTCCCCCAACCACTTACAAACCCTTTCCTAGTTAGCTTTTAACTGCCAACCTGACCCCGACCTAACATCACCTGAAAAGGGAGTCTCAGTTGAGGGGTTTTCCAGATGGGATGGCCTATGGGCATGTCTGAGGGGATTGTCTTCTTGATTGCTAAATGATGTAAGAAAGTCCTGCCTACTGTGGTTGGCACCATTCCCTGGGCAGGTGGTCCTGAGCTATAGAAAGAAGGGAGCTAAGCACAGGTCTGCAAGAAAACCAGCAAGCAGCGCCCTCATGGTTTCTGTCTCAGGTTTATGCATTCTTGCCGACTTTCTTCAGTGACAGACTATGACATGGAAGTGTAGGCCAGATAAATCCTTTCTTTCCCTAAATTGCCTTTGGTCCAAGTGCTTCCTCACAGCAACAGAAGGAAAACTAACACACCTCAAACCAAGCTGGGTGGAGGACAAACCAAATGTGGGCATTGGGTCCATGAAGCAAGCCTGTCTTAAAAGAGAGGCAGCTGGAATCCAGCACCAGTAGACGCTAGCCAAGATGAAATGTGTGCAAGGGGTCCACATCTGATTTTCATAGATTGCTATTGTTCTAGATTTCTTCAAATAGAAAATCTACTATTTTAAAAATACTTGCTAACATAACTGTGAACACCACACGGGACAAAACTCTTCTTTCACCTAGCGCCTTTTCCCTGTGTTGGACGTTGGAGACTGAGCAGCAATCAGAGAACAGAACTGGAAGCATATGATTCAAACGTTGCCTTCATATTCCTCACTAGCTTCAGTCGGGTCTCTAGAATTCCTCGACAGGATTTGTCCTACGACTCTAGGCTCCCTTTCTACAGAGGAAGTGAAAGCAGAGGCAGACAAGAGAAAGGGAGGAAAAGAAGCAATGAATAAGGAAAAGGAAGAAGGTGATAGAGGAAGGGCCCCACCTCATACCACTTCCTGAATTCCCAGCACACCTTTCAGTGGAGCATAAGTGGATGCCTTCCCCCTGGCTGCTCCAGAATACCCCATGTACACAGTAGAATGATTCGGTCCTTGATATCGGAGCCCAGCTTGCAAGGCACTGTGGCTCCACATTGTTAATCTCGGGTATGGAGAAACAAGTTTTCAAAAAAAGAGTTGGAGGAGTGGCTTGTGAAAGGCTGGTGGTGCTGGCTCCATTCCTTCACTTGTGCCCAGTGAAGGGTATAGTAATGTACATTGGGTACTATCAAATGTTGTTTGAAAAAAAAACAGCAGTAAGTTCACCTGATTGTGCCAGGTTTGTGCCAGGAAGCTACAGGCGTGGATCTTGATGTCCCATAGGACCCTCACGTCTTGACTGACCCTTGATCCACCTGCTTTTCCTGGACTGAGTCAAGGACACACTTCCCTCACTTCCTCCATCCTTTGTCTACGCCCATCGCATGGTCCGGTCCGTGTTAGAAAGCACAGGATCTTGAAGTCAGCTTCAATAGATGGCTGGGGTCAGAAGAAGTCAGGATCTAGACAGAACCACTCACTCATGGGCTGTGTGGTTTAACCCTTCTGAACCTTGCTCTCTTTAGCTCCAAAACTGGACTAACACACAGCTCTGCCTCAATGAGAAATTCAAACCAAATAACCTGCCCCAGGATGAAACACGTGAGAAACATTCAACAACCTATAGCTTTAACAGGGGGAGAACATCTCTTAGAGTTTTCAGACTCACACTCGAAACAGAAATCTATGTGAGATGGCCTAGGCCCTGGTACAGGCTGCCTGGATTGGAAAATCTTGACTCTTCCCACTGAAGCAAGTTGCTAAAGACACAAAATGGGGACCGAACCAGGATCTACTTCACAGGTTCGTTGTAAATACTGAGACATAACTCTTACAGTGTGCTTTGCATCATGGATGAGCCACGTGCTGGGTCTCCCATGTGACAACAGGATTAAATAGGTGAGAATCACAAATACAGGCTGATAGGTCAGTTCAGCCGTGTCCTTGCTGGGGTTGCAGTCTGGGAGAGAAGCCAAAATACACATGAGGCTTTCTATGGAAAGCTGCGCCCATCCACACCGTCCCGATTCTTATCATGACGCTAAGTAGAGATTCCACCACCAGCACCCGTGGGTGGATTGACCCAACTTCTGCTGCTGCTGTCTCTCTACCTCACCTCTCTGGCAGCTGCAGCCTGCTCTGTGCTCAGCAGAGTAGAATCGGGAGAATTAATACTCCTGCAGGAGCAACTCTCCACCCGCAGCTGATGGGAAGTGCTCTGTAAACACATGGCTGCCCCACATCCCAAAAAGGGAGCTGTGGCCTAGATGTCCTTCACTGGTTCCTAGAAGTCCCCTGCAGGCTTAAGCCCAGATGTCCATGGCTTGATAACACACCATTTACTGGCTGTCTGCTTGCCTTGTCTGGACCCTCATTCTCCATCTAGGGTTTACTGGGATCAACTCCAAAAACTTGAACCTTTATTTTAAGTGCTACTTTGGGGAGGACCCACATTAGGATGCTGTATTGGTTACTTTTTTCATTGTTGTGACCAACTATCCAACAAAAACAACAAGACAGGAAGGCTTCCAGTTTGAGGGGACACAGTCGGGAATGAGAGGAAGAGCAGATATGGTAGCCTGGGCATGGAGCAGCTTCCCGGAGGAGGAAGCAGAGAATCAGCTGGAATCTGGCCGACTAGAATCTTCTAGCCCTGTGACATAACCCTGTCTGACATCTAGGTCTCGTGTGCAAAAGGTTCTGCAACCTCCTCAAACAGCAACCGCTAGCTGGGGATCAAGTGTTCAAATTATTGAGCCTGTGAAGAGTATTTCACATTCAAGCATAACAGATGGACAGAGATGGACAGGGTCTAAAGGGCTGAGTTGACCCTCCCAAATGCACTTCTGTGTAGTTAGTCCCCAAGAGCAAGGAATCTATGGTCAGGACCAGGGGGAGGGGATATTGGCCCTGGTTTCTCTGACTCATGCTCCATGAATCTACCTTGAGTCCTTGTTTGGGAGCAGGCTTACTTGGCAATGCCCCTGGAGACCAGGAGCCATGGGTGGGCTGATGCAAGAAGCTGAAGTTGTGTCTCTAGGCTATGACAACATCCCAGCTGTGGGCTCCTCAATTTAAACACAGGATCTGTGAGCACGAGGAAGCATACTCCATCCAGGCCAACTGTAGCTTTCTTTCTGTTACCTTTTTTAACAGGAGAGAAATGTAAAGACACCTAACTCTGGGTCTTTCATCTGTGCTAACAATAATAATTAGAACAGCAGATCCAGCTGAGAGACATTCATCTCATGATAATGAGAAAGCCTAAATAAATAAGGAAAACAGTAAGCTGAAAAATAAACCTCAGATGTGTTACTTCTAAACTGGATAATTGGTTGTGTGAGTAAGTCAAGTTCTAGCCTAATATCCTATTTTAAAAAAGTTAAAACTGTACCAAGAGAAGAGAAGGAATAAGAGGTACCCAGTGCCAGCTGCAGCCCCCAAGAGTTCGTTGGAAAAAATTAATGTCACAGAGACCAATCTGCCTTTGCTAAAATGTTTCCCCCAACTCAGAGGCATACTTCTCGTGTTGATGAGACATGTTGATGAGACAGCAGCCAACCACAGTGTGAGTGCACAGGTCTTAGGAAGCACAGAGACAAAAGAATGGGGTTTCTTCAAAGAAATTTGACTTCTGCAACAAATTCAGGATTTGGAAAGTGAGTAAAAGACAAAGAATACCCCAACTCACCTCATTCAGCTCTTTCAAAACAAATACAATCATTTCTAACCACTCGCAGGTGCTTTTACTCCCAAAACAAACACAGAAACAAATATTTACAGAGTTATGAAAATTCAACAGGAGTCACCTGGACATAAGATTTCCTTGCATGGGCCAGAGATCTCTGGCCTGGGATTATTAAACAGAATGTCACACCTAGTTTCCATTGCAGGACAGGAAGCCTGTAAACCTGAAGGGGATTAGTTTCCAGAATGTGTTCTTAAGGTTAAAGGCCATAACTTTTTAAGAAAGTGTTTGCAACCTCACGGAGGAATGGGTAGAGATAAAGACTAATGCCGGTGATGTTTTCCTCATATGCCAAGGTGTGCAGAAATGCCCTGAAAGAGCCCATGACCCCTCACGAGCCAACTGCTGGGTTTACGAACAGCCCAGAGATTGGTGCGGGCTTCCAGGCTGCCCACCTCAAATGATTTCTCATTTGTTCGTTTGTGGGAAGGACCCTTCTTGCTTGCTTTTCCCAAATGTTCTGGACATGAACAGGTCTCCAAATTAGAAAACACAGCAGTGATTGATGTCAACGGTCTCTGTTTCATTATGTTGCTTTCTTTCACAGAGCTAGAAAACCAGACAGGAAAGGACAGCGGATGGAGATATTGAAGGAAGGAGAGGGAGGAAGGGAGAAGACAGAAAGGCATGAAAGCAATGAGGAAACAGTGGAGAGGAGAGAAGAGAAGGAGAGCAAGAGAGAAGAAGAAAGGGGAATGGGAGAGCCAGAGAGAAAGAGAGAGAGCCCTACTGTTCACAGACACTGACTGCTTTACACTGAGGGGCCAGATAGCCTCTCAGTGAAAAGCCGAGATTAAGCTCACAACATAATTTCCATTATGTTAATGTTGCTTTAAAATATATTGCACAGAGTGCCGCAACAATCAAATTATCAATTATAATGTCTACTCAGAGTAGAAAAGTGTTGCAAACAGAGGGCTGATTACTGCTTCAGTACATCCAATCTGCATGCTCATTGTTCAGTACAGGGAAAACAAATTATCTTGTGTTGGCCCCAGTTCAAATTTAATTAAATGAGTGCAAAGCAATTATAATAAAGTACAATAGTGTAGTAATGAAAGGAAAATAACTCATTAACCTATTAATCTTTATTTATGTTCCTCTCAAATAACTATGTAATTTCTTTATCACCGCATCCCATAAGAAAAAGTAGAGTCTCACTGCTCATGGCCTGGTTTAGAGATTCTATTTGGTTAAGATTCTGCATGGCCACCATTTATATCAACTTTCCTTACCTTCAGGGCTAACCCTCCCTCACCATCCCAGCAGGCTCCCTGCCCACATGTGCATGTACTATGGTCTAGATTTAGGTTCCTCTCTCAAATGTCTCTGACATTTGTCAGCTGTGCAAGGGAGATAGTTCTGAAAGTCAAGATGTGTTTAGCACGGAAATAAAAAGGAAACAATCTCTATTACCTACTGCATGAGTAACACAAAGTGGGAAAGCAGAGAACCATGTCCAGAATAGATGGAGCCAGGCTTAAGCCTGGAGTGACGCTGCTGATAGCGCACACTGGACTAGACTTACAGATGATCTCACTGAAGCACTCTGTGAGGGATGGGGGATGACTGATAGACAAGGCAACGGAGTCTTGGGGTGAAGAGGTATTCTACCCAGGCCTTACACACACAAGTAGCAGCCTAAAATTGTGAGTCAGGTCTACTGCTCCCAGACCCTCATTCCATCCCTGTGGGAGTGTTTCCTCAGTGTGGTCTGTTCACCAGCAGCTCTGACGCCATCGAGAAGCAGCAGAACTTGGTCGCGTGGGTCCTGTAGGGTCAGGATCTATATTATAATCTCCTGGGTGATCCCTCTGCTTGTTGGGGATTGAGAAGGTCTGCCTAACAGATGCCAGTCATTTGGTTCCTGATGGAGAGAGCAGTCAGCGAGTCCTGGAAGTCCCCAGCGGCATGACTCTGGCGAACACTACAATAGCTTGACCACGCATTTTCTAACAACTCAAAACACCTTAGAGACAATTTCCGGAAGTCATATTTGACTCTGGCTTTGTTTGCCTATCGTTTAAGAACAAGGCTAGAGGTGAAAAATATGTAACATCATAAAAACCAGAGTGTTTTCTCTTTCTAGGCTTCACAATCTTCCCCTTCTCCTTCAGGGAGAATTTGAAAACTGAGAAAGGAGGAAAGAGATCCTATGAATCGAAGTAAGTAGAATTTTGTTAAGTTTCTAAAGATTTTCCCTGTATTACTTCATTTAATCATCCCAATACTCTTTTTGGATAAGGTTACAAAGGAGAGCTTTAACTGTCATTGTTAAACTTGCCTACACAGCTAGTGAGAAACAGAGAAGAGATCTGCTAGGCTTCAAGTTTTTACTTTCAAAATACTGAAAGGGGAGAGCACTGGAAAGGAGAGGGAGAGAAATGGAAAAGGAAGAGGAGGAGAACAAGGAGGAGGAGGAGGAAGAGGAGGAGGAGGTAGAGGAGGAGGAGGAGGAGGAAGAAGAAGAAGAAAAAGGAGGAGGAAGAGGAGGAGGAGGGGAACAAATGCCAGGAAAGGAGAGATGAAAATTTTAAAGGGAATGTGAACCTCTTGCCCAAGACTCAGGGATTTTGGAAGAGGAAGGTAGGAAGATCCTAAGAGCCAGAGTCCAGGGAAGACAAAAAGGAAACAGTGACTTCTGGACATGACAGGCCTTCTGCACTCAAGAACTCACAGCCGCTGTGATTGCCTACAGAAAACCTGCACAAGATCAAGCCAACCAACATTCTAGCAAGGAGGAGGAATGGGTCATAAAACCCCCACGTATATCTGGAGAACTAAGAGCAGTTGAAGGCTCCTGGGGGAGGGAAAGTCAGTTTTCTTTAAGGGTGTGGCCCCTGGTAGGTTGTCCACGCTGCAGTGGACGGCCCCATATCCTTGAGTTTATGGGCAGCACAAATTGGACATAGTAGGTTATTTTTTTAAGAGGACATGGAGCTGTGGGGATAGTGGGTGGGGATGGGTTTATGAGGTACTGGGGGGGTAAAGGGTGACTATGAATAAAATACAGTGGGTGAAATTCTCAAAGAACTAGTAAAAAGTATTTAAAAGAGGGGAAATGGTGTGGAAGTCACTAGGGCTGTGGAGCAGATATCTCTATTTCTCACTCCTTTAGGCAGCTTGAGGGATATACTGACTGCTTGCCTTGGCAGTAAGTGAGCCAATGTGAATGACTTTGGCCAATGAGAGGCCAGCTGGTTTCACTCTTAGGTCAAATGCGTAATTGCTTGTGGACATTGGCCAGAGCTGACTCTTTCTTCTTCTCTGCTGTAGTGACCAACAATATTCAAGATGCAGGCCGTGCCTGTGTCCTAGAGTGAGTGACTGTCCTGCCCAGGATCCCAGATCAACCTATGACAGACATGATATGAATGAGGAGAAAGAAAGTTTGGCTCTTTCAAGCCACTTGAGCTTGAGGTTGCTTGTTACTGAGGCACCCCGTTCAGTCAAACTCAAGCCGCAAGTTACAGTGTCTAGCTTTGTACCTAGGCTTCTTTCCCTTACCTCTCTGGAAGAATGCAAGTCACCCGACACAAATAAGGCCAAAGAAAAACAGGTTCAATGTAGTTTCCAACAGATGAGACTATTAGATTTGGGGGAGAAGCAGAGCCACTTGACCAAACCCACATTGTAGACAATTACAAGGGGTTCTACTATGATTGTCTTATGATTCTTTGGGGCTGTTTGCAAGGTAGGAAAGTGAAGCCAGTGATTCAGGGATTAATCTTTGCACTTGACGTCAAAACTATTGAGCATTGAGCTAGGGATGTAGCTTAGGCAAAAAGCACTTGCCTAGAATGCATCAGGTCCTGGACTCCACCCTCAGAACTGTATACACACACACACACGCACACGCACACACACACACACACACACACACACACACACACATAGAGTGATAATTTTGCTTGCAGAAAAATCTTTCTTAAATAATAGTGACTTAACCAGTTCAGCAAATTAACCGAAGCTCGCTCTTCCTCCTAGAAAACAAAACTCTACTGTGCCCCAGCAGGTTGAAAGTTCCTGGCAAGCATGCTACTCAGTCCAGCTCTTCAATCCTTTGAATACTAATGTTACTATGAGTCCATTAGGTTTATTCCCAAATCTGCTTACTTTGGTTGTATTCGTTAGTATAATCATGTACATTACTGTGAGTGGGAAAGGAAACAGAGCTATTTCTGTGGAAATGAGATAGGATGCATTAGAAAGAGTCAATAAAGGGAATTCTCTAAAATCATGTGGAAAAGTCTATAAAACAGGAAAAATGTGAAGACTTACATGCAAACTGCCCTATAATATTCTTTCAGTTGGTGAAGGTTTCACATTCTATTTTAAAGAACTTGGGTCTTCTAGGTAAGGCATTGGAAATATGGTATATGGTATACCAGAAAGGGAATCTATAAGTCGTACCAATATGGTATATGGTATACCAGAAAGGGAATCTATAAGTCGTACCAAAATAATGCAACACTGTTTGAAGGAACAACCTAAAGCCCTTCATCAAATGAAATAAAATGAAATGGTCACTTTATGTGTCATTGTGTGTGTGCTCATGTGCACATGTATATGTGGATGTTCTAGCCTGCATGTGCACCTGGAGAGGCCAGAGCTCAATGGCAGGGATCTTCTTCAGTCACTCTCCATCCTGCTCTTTGAGACATGGACTCTCACTGAGCCTTGAGTTCACCAATTGCTGGGCTAGCTGGCCGGTGAATCCCCGGGCTCTTCCTATCTCAGCCGGATAGCAGGTGTATGCTGCCACATCTGGCTTTTTACAAATGTACATTAGGGATCTGAAGTCAGATCCTCATGTTTGTGGAGCACTTTACCCAGTGAGCCATCTCTCTAGTCCCTGGATGCATCCTTTTAATTTCAGTCCTATCAGCTGTTCCTGATAAAAGGATTTTCTTATAAGCACTTTTGTGTTTATCAGTTGCCTGTATCTCCCTCACCACATAGACACATTACACTACTTTAGGTGTAGTCTGTAGTCTTTCATTCAATAAATATTTCTTGAGAAACTGTGCCAAATATCGGGCTGGATGTTGGGCATGGATCAAGGAACTCTAGAGTCTACAGAGTGGAAAAAATTCTAAGTCAGCACAGAATCCCTGTTTGATCATCATAGTGATGTCATAAAGCCAGTACCCACCCTAAATGGTCACCCTCATCCTTAATAGCCCTGGACTATAATCCTGTAGTGGCTGGAGCACCTTGAAATTTGAAGGAAGTCCTCTCAGCGGCCCCCTTCCTCCCTCTCCTCTCTCATGTGCTTCAGGGTCACTCTTCTCACCTCTCTCCGCTCTTGTCTATTTGCCACTCTGGACTCCATGACTGGTTCCCTCACTCATGACCTCAAGTAGAGGAGGAGGTGAGGGCTTGGAAGGCAGGCAGAGACAGGGACCTTGGCTTTTGTTCCCTGTTTGGTGGCATATAGCTCTTGCCAGGCAGTCCACTCTACTTATCACTTGGTTAGTCAGGGTCAGCAAATAGGGTCCACATGGGGTGGGGAGCAAGTGAGCCAGCAGGATTCCCGGGGTCACTCATTTCCAGGTTTCTGCTGGGTGGAGCCCAAGAGCAGTACTTCCTTGAGTTTTGCACCCTAAGTACTCTGCTTTTCTTACACAACCTGGCCCTGATGCACATGTCTTTTATAAAGGCTAGACAGCAAATGTTTTAGCCCCGTAGGTCATGTGATCTCAGCTGCTGTGTTCAGGGCCGCATTTGGAACATGCACTAAAAGCTTTATTTTCATAAACAAGTGGGAGATCCGATTTAGCACATGGCTGCAGTTTGCCAACCCTCGCTCTAAGGGAAAAAGTTGCTGACTCGGAGACGCGGCACCATCCTTTGGCTTCCTATAACTCTGCACACAGCTTTGCAAAAGCTCCCCGTGAATTACCCACACTGAACATTCCATATGTTTCTTGCAAGGACCTTAATTCATGCACTTGGATTTGCATCTCTCCTACATAGCCTTTAAATGCAAAGTAACAACAATAACAAAAACAAGGAAAACAGAGACTGCAACCGATTACTGCGTGGCAGGGATGCAGTACTTAACATGCATTCATCTGTTCCCAAATATGATAGAATATTGCTCTAGTGTGATACCTTCTCAAAGTTGACCAAAGCTGAAATAAACAAACTTTTTTTTCCTTAGAGCCTACAGACTCCATTCTGATGTCCTGCGTGCCCTCTTCTAATGGAATGGAGGTCTATTCTAATTAAACAAGAAAACACATCTTTTCACAAGGGGAGAACAGAGGGCATTGTACTCAAAGAAAGCATGCTTTAATAAGAATTCTTTCATAATCTCTGCTTCTATTTGTATCTTCCCAAAGCTTTTGCTGGTAATAAAAGGATTGTAAAGTTGACAAATATAAGCAAGGACAAAGAAGTTTGTCAAGATAATGCCTTGGTGAATGGGCAAGTGTTTGAAAGCGTATTGATTCCACTACATGGAGAAGATGATCACAGGCAGCCAAAGCTACATCGGTTACTGTGATATTTCTATTACAAGCAAAACCCCCTCCAGGAAGGACCACGGGTTCCACACATCATGTTGAATTACGCTCTGTGTCGAGGAAGACAGTTTGGGCTAAAGGCATCTGAAGATCTGTTTTCAAATCCGAATTCACAGTACTTCCCATCACCTACAGTATTACAATAGGCAATCAGCAAATGGAGTTCTAGCCAATGCCGTGCGTTCTGCTATGGGTGTATGGCACTGTCTGTGGTCATTCCTCCCCTATGACCACCAGCAGCAGCCGTTTGTCCTCTGGGTAAGAGCTACCAGTTTTCACTAGAGGTTCGTTTGTTCCTACACCCAAAGCTTTTATGTCTCCTGTGAAGCCCCACCTACGTGCACATGATCAAACCCAGGCGACTTACATACTACATCCTCCTGGCCACAGAGATGACTTTGATCATAGGGTAACATGATCCAGTTCCAGAGAAGGGGATCTTCTAGGCAAGTGGAATGAGTGTACCTTTCCCATCAACCTTGAGTGTGGGACTAGAACAGCTGTACACTTTGTGGCAGTATGAGGAACCTGAGGCTGAAGTCAACAGTGAGCTGGTGACATTGCTCAAGCTGGACTTTGCCTAGAGCCAGCCTTAATGTATAGACACATATCCATGCTTTCCTACATATAAGCCCTTTGTAATTTCACTTTGCAGTCTTTAATTGAGAGCAGTAAGAGAGAGAAACCATTCCCTGCTCCTTATATGGGAACAGAAACTCATTTTGGCCAACACAGTGGAGTGATGGTATGCATTTTCACTTTTTCTCAGAGTCCTTCTACTATACAGAAAAACCTGGGCTAGCCTACAAGAGCCCAGGGCAGAGTGGATGAGAACTAAGGCAGGCCAGCCAGCAGCCAGAGAACCACCAGACACAGCTGACCCACAGACCCTTGCAGAGGAAAAAGAGGAGGTCAGAGGAGATACCTAAGTGTGCCCAGGGGAGATGCCCATCTGAACCTAGCTTAAATTGTTGACCCACAGGTTTTGACTTATTCTGTGTTGAGGTGACTAAACAGTCCATCAGTCACTAATAACTGCTCTCCATCCCTGGATTTTTTGTTTTTATGAATCAGCAATATACCCTTCTGTTTTAGTAAGAATTAGATTTTCTGTCATTTGGATTGAAAAAAATCCCTTTTTTTCAATGAATGCCTTTATCCCCCCCCACCACCAAATAAAACTGTCAGGGATCTCATTTTATCTGTATCCAAAGCTAAGTGACTTATCAACAAATACTAGATTGTGTAATACTGACATTCACAGGTCGTATTTTGAAGAGCAAAGGATGTATTTGCTCTTGAGTCTCCAAAAGCAAAACTGTGGAAATTGTCATTTCTATGGTTTAGCTCCTTGTCTTAGTCCATTTTCTGCTGCTATAACCAAATGCCTAAAGCTGGGCAACTTATAGAGAAAATATGCGTGTTACTTCACAATTCTGGAGGACCAAGAGTTTGTCTATAATACGTGGAACATTGCATGAGGTCCCCATGCTGCACCCCAGTGCAAGAACAGAATGGAAATTGCTGCACTTGAAAGGAGCGAGCATGTGGTGACGGAACTGAGTTTGCTTTACAACTGACTTTGATGAGAACAAGTCCATTCCTCCTAGAATTCATCAAGTCTCGAGTGAACTGACCCAGTCTCTGAAGAAGCACACTAGTTCATCACAAAGGCAAGGATGACTCTCCCAGAAGCTTACCTCTTCTTCTAGGTCCCACCACCTCTCAAAATTGTCACACTGGGTTCTAAGTCTCTAGCACAGGGACTGGGGTGGGAGGAGACAAACAATATGCAAATCACAGTACCCCTGAACGAACTGAAGAAATACCAACAACCCTCTCCAACCAATAACACACCTTCAACAGGCACATATAACATACAGCAGTTAAGAGAGCATACTGAACCATCTCCCTTGAGAGAATCCAGAAAAATACCCAGGCCCCAATTCAGCCCCTGCCTTTCTATGGAAGCCTCAAATTAAGGGTCATCATTTTCTTCTTTCTTAAATAAAATAAAGGCTTGCCCTGTTTCCAGGCAAGCAAGAAGCTCAGATCTATCTGCCCTCTGTCATCTAAGACCTAACTATTTATTGCTGTAACTTGCTGCATTATTCCTAGAATGCAGTTTCTTATTTATTTTTAAAAAGAAAAAAAAATGCCTGAAGCTAGATAACCATAGGGTCATGTTTCACCTGACCTGTTTTCTGTATCAGAGTAGAAGCCAGCAACCAGTTCTCACCAACTATTGACAGTCTATATGTAAGGGGGAGAGAGAGAGAGAGAGAGAGAGAGAGAGAGAGAGAGAGAGAGAGATTGTTGAATTATTTTTATTCTTAGAGGATATCCAAGTTGTCTCCACCCCAAATTGGTTTATATTTAAGTTCTCAAGGACTTTTACTTTTTCCTCCTAGCAGCTCCTCATTCTTTCAATCTCCTCCTCCTCCTCCTCCTCTTCCTCCTCCTCCTCTTCTTCCCCTTCTCCCAGGCTCATGTGTTTCTACCCTAGGGCCTTCTTCATCCCCTTTTCCAATTCAGACCTGCTGCCCCATCCACCACTTCCTCCACCTTTATTCTAAAACCTTCTCCTTCATGATGCATAGTATTTTCTGAAAGCTTCTTGATATGTTTGTACTTACGTGCTTACCATCCACCTGTGGCTACAGAACATCAGCCCTGCTGAAACAGGCAAGATCAGGAATAGTTTAGTGACCTGGGTCTGTACTTGGTTTGGGTTGTATACACCCTCCTCTTCTAATAATGCATTTTACAGCCTAGCTCCTTTACCTACACGTGCCATGCACACACACCCCACTATGAACAATGGCATGAGTTTCTCCTCCTCTAACTTGAACAGTTTCTATTTAAAAGTATTTCCAATACATCCTGGGTACAAGGTAGAGAGAGATGATCCAGTCTGAACTAGTTTTAGATGCATGTGCAATAAAGCAAAACTGTCCTCAAGTGAACTTTTAGTGAGAATTAACATTTACCATATTACACCTATGCATAATTGAGCATGCCTGTGATTAAAATCAGATGCATTATGGGAAGAGACATGCAGAGTAGAAAAATCATTATATGATCTAAACTACCAATCAAAGCGGAAAGCCATCCTCACCAGGCCCTCAGTAACCAGACTCCTCCGTCTCTTGAACATAAAAAGAAGCACAGACAAAAGCTGGGGCCCTTGAATATCTTCACTCCGTGGCCCACTGCTCTCTTGACATATATTCTTATCTGTTCTAATGCTTTGCTTGAAATAAAGTTTCCTTGCTGTTTTTGGAAATCTGTTTGTGCCTTTATTTCAGTCCTTTAAGAGGCCAAGAACCTAGAAACACCCAGCCTAGACCCTGACCACAGATAAACTCTACCATGGTCTGTCTTATCTACTATAGAGAGTGTGTTATCTTTCCCAGCACCTGCTTGGCATATAGTGGAAATCCAGTACTTTTTGAAAGAAAACAAAAATGGGAGGGAAAGAAAAGAAGACTTAGAAAGTAAACAACTGTTAAGTGATAACTTGATGAGATACTAATTTATTTTATTAGCCAGTAACTTGCTTCTTAAAACAAAATGTTAATTGTCCTTACAACAAATGTGTCCTTAGTCTTTGGTGTTTGTACCTCATGAATCTTCACATCTCCCAGGTCTTATAATTGAAGAGAACAGTATACGAAGAGGATGGGAAACCATTCTGTACTGAATGGGTCACTTGCCTGAAGGCCCAAAACATACAGACCCCAATGTACCTTTGGTAGGAGAACTGGGGATGAGAGAGTGTTTTGGAATTGCTAAAGTAAGGACATAATCAAAACTACTGTGATAATCTTGATAGCTCTAGATGGAATTTAGAATCACCATGGAAACAAATCTCTGGGCACATCCACAAGAGACTGTCTATACTGCATTGAATGAGGTAGGAAGGACCACCCTAAACGCTGGTGGCACCATCCCGTAGGATGTGGTCTCAGAATGACTAAACAGGAGAAAAGTAACTAAACAAAGTATTCACAGTGCTCTGCTTCCTGACTGCAGATACAATGTGGCCCCTGTCTCAAGCTCTCACTGCCGTGGCTTCTCCACCATGATGGACTGTATCCCCTGGAGCTGTGCACCCAAATAAGTCCTTCCTTCCTTAAGTTGCCTTTGTCGGTTATTTTGTCACAGCAATGACACAAGTACTACTATGGGTGGTTTTTTTATTCTCTGCAAACTCTGCACCCCTTACTCCTTCACCCTGGGTGGACTGCTCCCACTACCCCCTCCCCGAAGTTCATATGGCACCTAGTCCCTGTTCTGGACTGAGCAGGAGTCCTGAAGACATCCCAAGGGCCATCTCCATCCTGGATATCCTTGCATATCTTCACAAACATGTGCACAGGAGACACAGCAACACAGAGAATCCGCACTCTGAATACCGGGAATCTGAGTGTCAGGCCACTGGAGCACCTTGGCAGTGAGTCTGAGAACCGTGTCTCTTCCAGCCTCTGGAAGATGCACTTTCCCTTGTCCATTCCTCTGCAGAATGGGCAGATCTGTCAGTGTCTATGGGGCAGGCTAACCAAGGGCCTGTGGTGTCCAACCCCCACAGAGCCACCTGGGCAAAGATATAGATGGCGTGAGACACAGAGAGAAGGTGAGTTGGTGTCTCTCAGTAGAATGAGCCTGATGACATCAAGGGACTCCAGCGTCAATAGCACTTGCTTCTTATCTCTATGTTGGCCCCTTCCTCACTCAACAAGCAACAGCCATCAATGTGGATAACACTGAACTGAGGACCTATTGACTCCTGCTTCTTGCCTTTAGACATTCATGCTCCCACCCTGGTAGGGTGTCTTAGTCACAGCAAACAGCCATACTGCCAGATTCCTTCCATCTCCTCTCTACTTCCTTTACAAAGAAAGACTTTCAGAACCCACCCACAGGCACACATCAGGTCTTTTAGGCCTAAAAAACGTAATTCTTGCTGATTTTCAGGGGCTCTGTACGTCTATTTTCACCTTGATTATAATCCTCATGCATTAGGGGGACTCTTCTAATGTGCTTCATTCGTGCTGTCCGTTTCCTGACCCATAATGTGCAAGACGCAGAGGACTCCCGGGTTTCTACACCATGTCTCCTGCAGTCATGAGAACACACAGCTTCCTCCATCCATCATATGAAGCCCACCAAACAAGATAGCTCACCCTCCCTCAACGTAAAGGTTGCTGTCAAATGAGCATCATTTTACCTGGAGGGAAAGATGCATCCATAGAGTGGAGAGCATCACTACATGAAGTTATATCAACGACCTCACTTCTGTGTTTATCAGGAGCAGCTCATACAGTCCCTTCCCTGAATTACATGCTGGCCAGTTCAGATAAGAACACAGATCTCCACCATTCATAATCCAAAATGTTAACAATTAATTTCCGAAATCAATCCTGAAGGGGACTGGAAGCCTGAACCCCTAGGCCCAGGCAGGCAGACTTTGCTCCATGCATTTCTCGTGAGTCAAAATTTAAACCTCAAAACTTGAAACTGTTGTCAAGACACAGCTGACTTAGGCAATCAAGATAACAATATTCAGCAATAACCCGGGTGAAGCAGGCACTAAGTGTGAATTAATAAGTCGGCTGACACCAGGCCCCAGATGTTTCCTACAGTGGCAATATGCCCAAAGTGATGATAAGCAGATTTGCATACTTAACTAATATGTTTATTTAAAGGAAATTTCCAAATCCAAAATAACATCCAGATTTCTTATTTGGCTGCAGATCAAAAGACATCCTATCAATAAAGACAGAATCCAGGATAAACCCTTTCAACATCTGCTTAAAGACAAACAACAGATTTGAGAGTTTTGAAAAACTTAATTGCAGACAAATCTCACTGCCTCTTACATAAATATATATATATATGTTCGGGTCCCTGGGGTGGTTCTGACCTCATCAGTTTTCATGCTCCCAGTATCTGGCATTGTTCATTACCAACACCAGTGGCCCTGCCTTTGTGGAGAATTCTAGACCTTAGGTTTCCTTTCAGAAGGACTTCTTCCTCACCATAAAATGTCAGGCTAAAATCAGGAGCAGATACTTGAGCATGGAACATTGCAGAAAAGAAAGCACCACCCTCTACCAGTACCTGTTTTGTTTGCACATAACTACTCATGAGGGTTTGCTTGGTCTCAATAGCCTGTATTTTTAGGAGAATATAGAAATAGCGGTCTCGGTCTCGATGCCTCTGACTATCAGCATGTTTCTTCATGCTGTCAGTGATTCCCTGTGAGAGAGTCCAGGAACCAGCTCTGTGTGTTTAGGAAGAGGATATGAACAGAATGCTGTTGGTTCCATACTAGTTCTCATCTATTTAGTGTGACTTAGTTCATTTTCCGTAGGTGATAATGGCCTGAAATTGTGCTGTGATTGTTGAATATAGAGACATTTTCCTGACTACCTACTGGTCATGACTGTGATTGAACGAAGGACATGGTTCAGAGACTCCCTTTGACTGGGAATATGTTTAGTGTCAGATTTAATAGGCTGACCTTAGGGTTAGGTGATTTGGGAGTCCAGAGTCATCCCTGTTTGCTCCTGTTCCATCCTTTCAATTTGGTCATGTTGAACTTCGGGAGCTAATCTTGACCCAGTTGTGATAGAAGCAACGTGTTGTGTCATCACTGACATGTTGGATTTAGGGCTGAGTGGCTACATATGTACCGAGCATACGCAGACCTTGTTCTTGTCATTATTCTATTAACAATTGTTTACATAGCATTTACATTGCACTAATTATGACAGGTAACCTAGAGACCAGTTAAGTCACCAGGAGTATATACCAAGTGACAGACAAACATGGTGCCATTTTATATAAGGAACTTCAGAGTTCCAGAATGTGAGTATCTCCAGGGAGCCTTGGAACTAATCCCCCATGCATATTAAGGTGCCGTTAGCGACACGTGAAGCTTTATTTTTGCCACAAATGAAACAGGGAAATAGGAATTCTTCTCAAATTCTATTAGAATCGACCCTTGCCGCTGGGTCGCAGAGCTGAGCTTTCTGGGCTGTGGGTCTCCTTACACCTCCATTCCTCTGGAATGAGATGTTTTCTGATGCACACCCAGGTGACCTCATGCCCACTCTCTTCATTGTGCTTCTTCACACGGAGGGCACATTTCACAGGTGGACCTCCTACACTGACATTAGCTGCTGTCGTGGGCATGGCCGTGTTTTAAAAATCTTTATGTGTGTGGTGCCTACTGGAGAACTGGAATATGTAAATAACAGCCCAGTGCATGCCCTCTGAGTGCCTTTGTGGATGAATGGATGGATGGACAAATTATCCCCATCCCAGATTCTGAGATGCCTCTTTCTATTCTAACCTTCTTTAGAGCTTGCATTCTGGAACTGGATGGAACTGGAAGGATCTGGGGTCTTAGGTGGAATCTCAGTCCTACCTCCTGCCAACTGTGTTCCTCAATGCTGCCAGTTTCCTTGAGCCCAAGGCTTACTACAGGGCAATCTTAACAACCACCTCACTGGTTTGTTTGCATGGGTGACGTGAGCTAATGCATGAGTTCCGGTTGGGGCCTGGGTTGTGGCAGCACCATGCCATCCTATCTCTGATTATTTCTGCACTATGTTTTACATGGTTGAGTTCCTCCAGAGCAACTCTTAATGCTGCAACTGGTTAAAAGATGAAGGCAGGGGTAAAGGTAATGAAATAACTATCAGACTTGGGGCCCTATGTAACACTATAGTTTTCAATCTTCGTAAGATTCATTGATAGTTATGATTAATTCTAGAAGTTTACTTCTTATTTTTAATTATATATGTGGGGGATGTGCTCATGTGAGTGCGGGTGCTGGAAGAATCTAGAAGTATTGGATCCTCTGGAGCTGGAGTTACAGGCAGTTGTAAGCCATCTTACACAGATGCTGGAAACTGAACTAAGGTTCTCAGGAAGAGCAGCAAGTGCTCTTAACTGCTGAGCTGTCTCTCCAGACCCTATTATCTCTGTTTCCAAATTGTACCTGCAGTAATACAGGTCATGAGGTCACAGAGCTGGCACATGATGAAGCAGGGATTCAGGTCTGTGTTATCAAAGTCTAAGTTCTTCAAACCCAGCCACTCTGTCCCCCTATGATCTGTCCTTTGCACTAGAAGGTCTTCTCTGATTTAGAAGAAAGGATGTTTGCAACCAAAGAGGGGACACAGGCCATCTACATGGATGAACAAACTGTTTAATTAGGAGACAGAGATCAGCGGATCTTAGGGATTATCAAGTGGTTCTCCTTTCCACGTCTGTGGCATATACCAGAAAACACATATCACACTGACTGGAATAGTATAAGCCTTTTCCTCTTAGACATGAAAAATGTAACAATATTTAGCCTAAAGTTGGTATGTGGGTTCTAGTCCACAAAACCAGGTTTCTTGGTCTTTGCCCACCAAAATAAACGACCAGAGTACTTTTAACAATGGTCAAGATACAAAATCAAATTAAGTATTCATTAACAGATGAATGTGTGGAGAAAATTGTGGTATACATACACAATGGAATATTACTCAGCCATAAGAGGTCGGATTGCAGTTATTTGTAACAATGTGGAAAGAACTAGAGGTTTTGTGTGGTGTGAAATAAGTCAGGTACAGAAGGATGAAGAGCGTATGCTCTCAGTTAAATGCAAAAGCCAAAAATATTGATCCTATAGCAGGTAGAGATTAGAATAGCGAGCATGGGAAGGGATGGAAAGAAGATGGTTGATGCGCACAAAAGCACAGCCTGATAAAAGGAATAACTCCTGTGTTCCCTGTGCAACAGTGAGCATCAACCCCAGCGCCCTGCCCCTTGGCATCAAACCCAGCGCCCTACCCCTTAGCAAGCGTTCTACTGCCAAGCTGCAATCATAGACCGTTTCATCTTTTATTTATTTATTTTTTGAAATCTCATAATAAGGTTTAGTGAATTTATGTTCTTTCTGTGTGTCTCGCTGTCTCCCTTTCTGTCTCTCTCTTTTTTTCTCTCTCTCTCTATCCCTCTCTGTGTGTCTTTTCCATTCACTATGCTAGAAACTTATTGAGACCTTTCAATGTGATGATTAATATCCTATAGTTCTTGGAAATTTTCATTCTTGATTTCTTAAAATAATTTCTTCCTGTCTATTTCTATGTTCTTTTTTTGAGAGTCCCTCCTCCCGCTCCCCCCGTTTCTCATGTTCTAAAACACAGTAGACCAGTGATGGCTGACATCGATTAACTGTGTATCACAAAATAGCTGAGGATTTTTCAAATGTTTCCACATAAAGAAATAATGGATATTTGAGGTGGTGGATTCACTACTGTGAACTGATCATCACACACTGCATCCCGACACTGAAATAAAGGAGCCTTCTGCATGTTCACAATTATGTGACAATTAAGATTTTTTTAAATATTAAAGTATAAGCAGCCTGGAAATTGTTTTTAACTTTCTCATAGGGTTGGGACGGCCTTCTTCCACTACATGTTCCCCTTCTTGCCCATGGAAGCTCCTCTCTCCTCTTTCAGTTCCCAACACATGATACACAGCAGACCAAACAATACTACATAGACTGAAAATTAACCTGTCACTGGAGCTATAGACCACAAACGTAAGCACAACCTCTGGGCTGAACCCAAATCAGGTGGCTGGCTGTGAAAATAAAAGATTAGAGTGGGACCCAGAGTCTCCTAACATAATAAGAAAGACGTCCAGGATACAATCAAAACCCATCATACTGAAAACCAGTAAAATCACAACTTGACTGAGCAGAGATAATCAACAGACCCAAGGCTGAATCAGATGTTGGAACGTCTGAGACAGATTTTAAAGCAGTCATCATAAAAGTACTTCAACAATCAGTTACAAATTCTCTTGAAACAAAAGGGAAAAAATAGAAACTCTCAGCAAAGAAATAGATTGAAAAAAAAGAACCAAATGGAAACTGCAAAATATATAATAGAAATAGAAAGGAGGGATCTCAGACAGGGCCAACCTCCTCAAAGAAGCACAGAAAGACCACTCAGAGAGTCCCACTTAACCCCTTAGCTACTTCCTAGCTGCAAGAGAGGCTGGGACAGGTAGTGTCTAACTTGAAATACTAGTAATAGACTGGAATTTTCTTTCTTGAGTCAAAGGAAAGAGTGGGTGCTGGGTTATTAATTTTCTGGGTCTGTCACTGAAGCAAAGATACAATGAGACTGGAATCAAGGTCCCAGGAAGTTTGTACTGGAATATGGACTTACTATATTTAAGGCCAGAAAACTCAAGTACCCACTAATGAGATTAGTATTAGTTTTGGTTCCTCTGATCCTGCAAAGAGGCAACTTGGTATGACCTGATGTCACGAACACCTTGATAGGCTCACCTTCTGAGAGAAGGCCACTTAATTACCTGATTAATTTGCTCATCTTAATTAACTTGTCCATATTGTTGATAACCTTGTATTGATTGATCTTCTGGCAGTAATTAGAAAAGTAGTGAAGTAAGTAGAGAAGTCACAGGAGGGGCAGCAGAGCATAGATTCTGTCTTTCCAGAATCTACTATCTGGGCTTTTAAGCTGCACACTTTTGCTTCTCCTCTTTGTTAAATAAATTAGAGACACTGCTGATCATTTCTGTCCACTCCACACTACTTCTTGTGAAATCTGATTTGGTTTTTTTGTTTGTTTGTTTTTCTCATTTTCTCAAAGACTCTGTTCTCACCCTGACATGATCCAGCTATTCAACCACAGCTATTGAGACAGTGGATGGACTCTTGATATGAGCTGGGCTAACCATAATTTTCTTCAGATATATCAACTGGAGCATGAAGAAGCAGAATCAGTCAAGTTTAGGTGCTGAGACTGTTGGGTATGTGGCCGAGGCAGGCATTATGTGGTACCACCCAGGGCCTGGATTCCCTCCAGCAAGCAGAGAGGAGAGCCCAGCTAAGGTCAGCACACTTATGTACCTTTTTGCCCCTAGTCCCAGTGTCCTAAAATGTCCTATCTGAAGCCATGTTTCTTGCTCTAGGGCCTGTAGGGCACCTCTTGTTCTTTTATAAAAGTTTTCCATAGACAATAAGAGTTCACTCAAGTCAGTGCCATTTCTTGTGACTTAAAAAAGTCCCTTATATAGTAAATCACTCTCATGCCTAATTTCTGGCTTAGCTTTAAACACCTCTAGTAAAAATAAGAGTTTGAGGAATTCACTATAAAATGAGAAAAGTGAGAGTTGTGCTTAAAAAGCATACTGGTAAACTGCTCTGGCCTCCCCCGGAGCTATGCTCTGTCTACTTCTACATAGTAAGTTGGGGCTTTACAGCTTATCACTATCATGTCACTATTTCCCCTACTGACTTCAATCCCTTCGAATCCTCTCATTCTCATCCTCCACCCAGTTTCCCAGAACTCTACTGCCTTCTATAAGTAATTATAGTCAACGTTTAGTGCTAGTTATTTTGGCTTGAGGCCATGGTCTTGCAAAGCTAGTATTGAAGTGATGTTCGCCTATCTAATTTGATTGAATCGAGTGTTCCAGTAAGGCTGATGATGTGTTCCTTGCTTCAGGGTCCACTGTACTGAGCAAAGGCTGCCTCACTTCCATAGATGGCTAAACACAAGGGCTGGTAAAGAAAATCTTTACAAGCACTTCTTGGTGTCTCAACACGGTAATATGTGGGGTATGCTAGGAAATTCAATAATAAACCTGATCCACCCTCTCCATTAAGTTTCTCATTCACTATTGTGGTATCCAATTTAAAAAAAATGTTTCTCCAAACTTCGGTTATTAATAGGGACTGGGACGGAATGGAAATCACCAGCAAAAATGAAAAAACAGTGTAATCGTGGAGACAGAGTCGTGGCTATATGGAATACCACAATCCCCACCCGTTGACGTCCTAGAAGCACAGCCTGAGTTTTCACATATCACACAAGCTGAAACAATCAGAAACTTAGTTGAGAATGAGGGGCCTCTGCGAGGCAGCGGCAGGGCAGGGAGGAGCCCCGTGCTGCCCAGCTCTCCATGGCTCCCCACGGAGCTGAAAGCTGGAAGAGCCTCCCTGTAGCCTTAACACACATAGCAGAGACCCTGGCTTCATCCACTTTGTGCTGCTCCAACAAAATCCCACAGAGTAGGTCATTTATAATTGCTAGAAGGTGACATCCCTCAGCCCAAGATCAAGGCTGATGAGGGTCTTGTTCTGCATCATCCCACGGTAGAAGGTAGACGGACAAGCGGAGGCGAGATTGAACGACAGAAGAGGGAACCTACTCCTGTGAAAATGGCGTTGATCCACTCATGAAGGTTTGAAAGCAACACAGTCCTTGTGGCCCAATAGCCTCCAAAAGGCCCCACCACTGATCATTGATAAAATAGTTTAGTCATCATTCCGCAGAAGATTGTTTCTTGAGTGCAGGTCCTCAGGTCTAGGTAGTATTTTAACATGCAAACAACTTTTTCAGCCAATAAAATTTTCTTCTCCATCACTTGTAGCCTAGCTTAATAAATCTCTGTGTTGACAAATGTCTCTGTAGCACCATTTAAACATCAGCATGCTATTCCAGGATCTAAAAGGATCACAATTTACTCAGCCAATTCATATTCTGAGATATTTAAGCTATTTCCAAAATCTGTCTGTTAACGCATCAAAGCCCAGTCCAGCTAGCTCCTTAGAATAAACTTCTGAACCACTTTTGGGTGTCCTAGTTTAGCTGGACCCTGATAAACTAATGTATAGATTTAAGTCTTCTTTATATTTAGCATCCCTAGGCTGCTTCTGACAGGTAGAATAAAATGAAGCTTTTACAAACTACACCTATTTGTTCATAGCCTCTCCACATTAGTGATCATTATTTTATATCTTTGGCAATTTGATTCACTCTGGGCTTTTGCAACCAGAACAAGAATCATGAATTTAATAATGCCCATCTGTCCATTACCATCCTCAGTAATCCCCATTCCTCTGTCTCAGGGCAGCAATGCCAGCCATGTAAATGACCCACATTTTACATCACTTCAGGGAAGAAAAATGTTGTAACTTTTGTTTACCCATTCACTCAGCCAATATTATTGAATATCTACTTCGTTGTAGGTATTGACGATGTAGTGATGAGTGAGGCTCGCAAGATCCCTGTTTTTATGGAATAGAAAGCCCCTCCACCATTCACACAGTGACCTGCCAGGGGGCCACAGTCTGTCCCCATCTCAGCATGTTGGAAGCATCTTCCACTTCAGACCCTACCTGCTCTTCCATAGGCACTAAGCACCGCTTTCTTAATTCTGCTGGCTGTAATGAGAACTGGCCACCATGGCCGACCAGGCACCAGCACCAGCTGCTCACAAATGACTTAGTGATGAGCCATGTCAGAGTGGTCCTCACCATCATTCCATAGAAGACTGTTTTCCTATATAGTTTCTCAGATCTAGATGTATTCAAGTTCTGACATGCAAAAATATTCAGTCATATAGCCAACACGTATGTTATATCATTGTTCAACTCCTGAGCATTCAACCAGCCCAGGGGTGTCAGGGCTCTGGAATGTTCCAGAAATCATAGAATCCTTTAGAAACATAGGATTTTAGAAATAGAACACAACCTCCTCCTTATTTAGTTTACTTTTTGCATGTCCTGACTCTGTAGTAACTCTATCTTTGAGACTTTCCAAGGTAGACACACAGGAGGACAGGACCAGAAGCCACACTTGTTCCCAGATGCAGAGTCAACCTACAGGTTTTAGCTCTAAGCAGGGATGCCCTGATGCTCTTGGTTTGAGGTAAAAGAACCTGGTGACCACTCCATACAAACCTGGACTTCTCTGAATTTTTGATAAGAGCCCCACACTTACTGTTAGGTCTCATGATTCTAGATTTTATCAGTTTTACAAGAAAATAAAAGTGCATTTCAGGAACATCCCAAGTGTTCAAGGATGGCATGAGCGTACGTGAAAGTAATTGCTTGCATGCATGATTGTGTGTATGAAGGTGGGGCTGCATGGAACCCTCCCCAAGCAAATCCAAGTCATGAGTCTCATCTAGTTCATGTTGCAAGTCTCCTCTGCTTTGTTATTGTTCACAGGAGCAAGAGAAGAGTAGGAAAGCTTACTGAGCTCTATAGGTTTCACTGCATGTTGTTGGGTTTTTTTCCTATTCTCTGAAAAAGGACAGGTTCTATGGGTGCAGACGGCAATCTATGTTACTTAGTATTGCCACTCAATAGCTTAGAATGGTACTGGATACACAGAATCACCCAAAAGATACTTTAAGCAAATCTGTCATCATATTTCCTTCACACCACTGGTCTGTGAGGAAACCTCTATTATTCATTCTCTCAAGTTCCCTTGAAGTTCTATCCTGTGCCTCACACCAGGTCCAAACCCTGATGCATCCTCTACTTCATTCAGCCCAGTGCCTCTGGGGACCTAAAGTATCAAAAGATATAAGAATGCATCCCTGTTGGCAATTTGCAATAACATTTGGCATTCCTTCATTCTCTGCAAATCCCAAGTACAGCAAGGGTGATATATTAGTTACTATCACATCACAGAAAGCACAGTAACTGACAGAAACAACTTAAAGGAGGAAAAACTTATTTTGGTGCATGGTTTCAGATGGTCTGGTCCACCATAATGGGGAAGGCATGATGGGACACCTTAAATCGCGCTGGCAGCAGTGTGTAGCAGAGGCTGTTCACATTAGGTCAGGCAAGAAGCAGAGTGAGACAGGAACGGGAGGTTGTTAAAACCTTTAAAGGCCCACCGTCCAGTTACCGACTACAACCATCTAGGTCCCTCCTCTTAAGGGTTCCACAGTCATCCAAAAGCAGCATTACCAGTCAGGGAGCAAATATGCAAGCAGGCAAACATGAACCTCTGGGGGACATCTCAGACCTGAACCATAACAGAAAGAAATTTTAAAATTTACTTTGTCTTCTCCCCTAACACACACACACACACACACACACACACACACACACACACACACACACATGGAAGAAATGTGGCTCTGATAACTCTACAGTTATGTCCCCTCTATCTACCCCAGTACAGGCAGGTGGACAGGATCTCACCCAACTCAAGCACATACCTCCATTTTACCACTTCTCCTTTTCCCTAGACACCAAGTCTCAGCTGCCACTGGACCTTATAGTCCACAGGACAAACCCTTCTCTTGCCAAGCTAGAGTCTCCCAAGGGGTGACTCTAGCCTGGAATCAGGCTGGGAAATCAGAAACTGACAGTGGTCTCAGTCTTCTCAAGGGGAGATAAAGAGATGGACCCTAGAGCCTGCAGTCTGCTGCAGCGACTCACTGATAATTGGCAGCTAAGTTTAATGGTGCTGGCTTCGGGGCTGTTCTAGACCCGATCCAGAAAACACCCTGCTTCATAATAGGCTTATACTTCTGCATGGCATTTGATCTGAGATGACATTAACAAAGAAGATGCTGCTAATTAGCTCTGACGTGACAATGACGAAGAGCCACAACACAACCCACCCATAGAGATGTTAAACTGTGATAAAAAAATTGTGCCTTAGAGACGATGAAAAATGGGAAATGTTTCAGAATCATGACCTACACAGAATTCTGACTTAACAGCAACAAAAATCTCCTGACTCCCGCAGACTGGCAGAGACACTGCCACACTGACAACAGACAAGGTCATAAGATGTTGAAGGCTTTGCTTGAAAACAATGGATAAGGGAGAGGGGTCAGGCCAAAGTGTCTGCTACAGGGAAGCTTTCTGACTATTTCCAAGGCTCATGAGAGCGAGCGTCATTGAACTCCAGATCCCCAGCATAACTCGATCATTAAAACGTCACATAGTCTACTGAACTTCTCAACTTATGTTGAATAAGACTTCCCAGCCTGTGTACACTTTCGTGGAGATTCTTACTTTTCTTTCTTCCCTGTATTGATACTTTAAGGCAGGCAGTGAAGGATCCAAGTTCAAGGAAGTTAACTTTCTTGCCCAAGGTCCACAGATATTGTAGACTGCATACCTTTGGTGTCAACTTAATACAACTGGGTTGAGGGAGCCTTAATTGGGAATTTCCTCCATTGGACTGGCCTGTGGTCATGTCTGTGGGGTATTTTATTGATTGTTGAGTGATGTGGGAGGGTTCATCCCCTGGGCGGGTTGTTTTCTATTGCAAAAGAAAGCAGGCCGAGCACGGGACAGGGGAGCAAGTCAGTAAGCAGTATTCCTCCATGGCCTGCACTCCAGCTCCTGCCTCCAGGTTCCTGCCCTGAGTTCCTACCTTGGGCTCCCGGATGAACTGTGTGGCCCAGGAGACGTAAAGGAAATACACCCTTTCCTCCCCAAGTTGGTATTGGTCAGAGTATTTTGTCATAGCAATTGAAGGCACGCTAGGACGGTAGTGCTTTAAGTGTTCAACATCCTGGCATCAGAACGTGCTGACAGCAGAAGTGAGCACCTAGGTGTAACCAGCAATGTCTCAGGAGCAGGTGGCTCACACCAATTAGTAGCAGGGCCCAAAAGCTCTGTACAGACAAGATAAGTCTCAGAAGGGCCGTAACAAACAGGCTCTAGGCAGCTAGACAGACCTGGTCTCCAACGTACCTCAATGTGCATAAGCCACATACTGTAGCAACCAGGGACCCTTCCAGTGACCACATCTCCCACAGAGATCTCCTGCTCTGGCTTGGCTCTGATCTTGGTGGCTGTTGAGTATCTTGGGTACTCTGGTTGACCTGGCTAAGCGTAACTGAAGCATGACCAACTAGCCTCTGTCATTCTCAAGGAACATCTGCTCACTGTCCTTGCCCCCTCAATGGGTGCAGACATGGCAGCAATTGTCTGTGAGTGATTCCTGCCTCCAGATACTGGTGGGATCACTTAGAGCTAGATTGTTAGGTTGCTATATTCATGGCAGTGAGTTATTCCCCATTTTTTATGTGTCAACAATAAATTACGCATTTGAAACAAGACACCTGACTGCCTGCCTCTCTGTGACATATAAATGTTCAAGGCCATTACATAGTACAATAGCCAAGACCCAAACAAATTCTCCAATTAGCTCTAATACCTAATCCAGGCTAATGAAAGAGCTTGCATTCAAACAATTGTTAAATAGAATTGAACTTCAGTGATGTTCTGTTGTGAACATTCTGGAAGATTCCAGAAAGTTCTGACTCATCCGTTAAAGCCCTCCAGGCCCAGCCACTTTATCTCCATCCTGAGTCTAGGGGTGGTTCTATGTGAATGATCTATTGAAAGAGTTTGGACTCCTTTGGGGGTGCATTTGGAGCAGCTTGCTGTTTTCTTAAGGCCTGGGGACGAGTAAGCAGTAATCAATAGTGAAATCTGCCTGAATCTTGGAGGCTCAATGAAGGTGCTTTTGAAGCACATCACAGAGCTTGATTTCCTGTTATTTAGTGCCCAAAGTTATTACCTCAACAGCAGCTCGATGTCTAATTTATACCAAATTGTTAGCTGAAATCTATTAAATTTTATTAGCATCGTCTCAGAATACAGCGACATCTCATAGGTTCTGCTCCTGTTGAAATTGACCAGCTGGTTTAACTCTATTAGCCAGGAGGCTGAGCTAAAGTAGAATCCACAGGCATCATCCTCTGCTCTGAGGGAGAAGGATCACAGAGAGGCTCTGAGTATTTGGGGCAGGGGTAGCGGGGTTGTCACAGGATTGCTGCTGATTCTCTTGATGTAAACTCAGTCCTTTCATTCTTCATCTCACTAGATGAGAAGCTGTCCTCAGAAAACAGAATGCAGAAAGTAGTTGTCAGCATGATGGGACTTTGCCGAGGAAGGCACTCCCAGAACCAGAATGCCAGACCACTTTGGATTGTCTGGAAAGATGGAACTGAGTCTTCAAAATAAACCAACAGATTCTCAGTAGATCTGTGACTTCTCATGGGGCACTTCCAACTTGACTGAGGGAGGACAAAGATGTTATCATTGAGTTAGGCTCTATCCTTGGGTCCATCCTACGTGTCCCCAGGGCCAGGCCCTGAATCAACCCGCAAACATATGGAAACATTTAAGTAGCAGCAAAATGACCCTCTGCCATGGGATTCAGAGTTTGATTGTTGGGAATACCCTGGAGCAGTAACAAAACTGACCTTAAAAGTCACCCAGATTTGATCAGAAAACCAACCTCACTGCCTAATGGCTGTGGCTGTGAAAAACTGGCAAGGCTTCTTGGGTCCCAGTGTCCTCCTCTGAAAAATCTGGGATTTAGGGTTAAAGTTATACACCCAGCATCCAGCAAAGCATAGAAATATCCTATGTGTTCTAAACCCGTTCCCTATTTTTGCCTCTGCTTGGCATGTCTTAGCTGTAATTGTGTCTTTATTTTGGTCTCTATCTCATCTAAGTTCTATTCATTATTTCTCATGTCTGAAAAGGTCCCGAAAGAGTAAATGGAGCAGGAATTGATAGTCCTGTTTTATGTGATAGAAAAACCCTAGACTTAGAGGAAAAGAAACCCCTGCACTGTCACACTATTGAGACAGAATAAGCTGAAAGGACTGGGTTCCCAGATGCTCCAGCTTCTACCTGCCACGGGGACGTATCAATAAAAGCAACTGGCACAGAGTCTCAACATTGGGAGCAGACTTCCACTGTCACAGGGACAGCAGAATCAAAATTCCCAATGACTTAGAAGTACTTGGATTAGTGCTTGGTACACAGTAGGTGTTTGTTTTTATGCCAACTAAATTAACGTACTGATGATCCAAGCTGATCGTCTCCATTGGGATTCCACATGAAGATGAGAAGATGTGAGAAGCAGTGGTAAGGAAGAGACAGAGTGGGAGGATGAGAGAACGCGCCACTTACTAGCTGCCTGTGATCATTCAGGTAAAGTACACGCCATTCTAAATCAAAGGCAGGCTGACTCTGGAGCAGAGCATCGAGCTGTAAGTGCCTGGGGGTGAGCCTGAGGGTGAGCTCTCAGGGTGGTCAGGCCTGACTTCCCACACCCTCTGCCTAAGAGATAACAGCTAGCTTGGAGCACCCTAGCCTCTTCAGGAGCCTCTGAACTTGTCCGAATACACTCTGTGGCCTTGGTGTCTAGTGCAATGCCTGAGTGCAAACCCCTGAGCGGCACTTTCTCTAAGTGAAAGGAGTGAGGTCAAGTATGGCAAATGTGGTTAGCTCTATTTTGTGGCTAAGGATCCTGATACCCAGAGAAGGAGTCCAATGGAAGACTGTCACTCTGTCACAAGTATTGCTTAAATAAATGTTCACTCTGCACCAGGACCAACCTAGTGTGAGGACGCCATAGCAAACGAGAGAAGCAGCACCCTCATGAAAACAACATTCTGGTGAAGGAAACAGAGAAGAAAGTATGCTCAGAACACACAGGGCTGAGCTGGAAGTTTAATAAAGGCAGAGGCAGAGGACAGTGTCTCCAGGGAACCCCAACCAAGATGGGACAATCAGAATGTGTATCTGAAAAACTGAGATAGGAATGACTATTAGAAAAGAAAGATGCCTTAAAAAGAAAAGGGTAAGAAAGAAACCAGGGAGAAGAGCTGAGTGGTTTAAAAACAATAGCTACGTGTCAGGCAGAGCAAATATTTGACTGTAAAATCTCATTCAGGGAAGAGCTAGGGCTGTGTGGAGAGCTGAAGGGATACCAAGAGGCTCATTCATTCCTTCACAGGAAATCAGAGAAAGCAAGGTTGTGGGAGAACTGGAAGAATAAGGAGGAGCTGGAACAGGGACATCTTGGCAGGTTGTGGATCTTTATCATAAGTAAATTTCGAACCACAATCAACGGAAGGGTAATAAATAAGGAAGTAACTCAATTAAGTTGCAATGTTGAGATCGCCTTCTGCTGTAGGGGGAAGCGTGGATGTGGGAGAGGACCAAAAGGTGAAGGTAGTTGGCCCTTCCAACTGAAGTGAAGGAATCTGATGACATATCTATGTCAGATAAACTAGAATGAGACATGACCAGAGTCAAGTCTGGCTAAGTCCACAGCCAACTAGGTGAGGTGGCACACACCTGTAGCATTACCACTGGGGAGGCTGAGGCAGGAGGATGACCAGTGCTAGGTCAGCCTGGGCTACATAGCAAGTTCTAGACCAGTCTGGAATAGACAATGAAGCCCACCTTTTGAAAGGGAGAACAAAGGAAAGAAAGAAAGAAGAAAAATAGGAAGGAATGAAAGAAGGAAGGAAGGAAAAGAAAGATGGGCCATGGCTACAACTCAGTGGTAGAGTACTTGTCTAACATGTTTAAGGCAGTGAGTTCCATCCCTGACACCGGGAGAATGAAGTGTGCAACAAAAAATAAAGTCTAGGTCTTCTTGATTGTCTTCTAAATGAACCATGCTGTGATGGTACCCAGGGTAAAGGGAGCTGACTACAGGAAGAGGAAAGCCATTAGGAAAACATGTCTAGAACACTGTGTTCAAGCCAGAGCGTAGCGCTCTGAGAGTCCGCACACAGTATGCCCTCTGAAAGAAAATCTTGCTGTCCCTTGAAATGTCAAGGACAAGTGAAAAAAAAATCAATAGAAGCATATTGGGATCATTTGGATGAGCATCTTCTAATGAGCTCAGCCATGCTCATTAGATGACCTCGGGTGTTTTCAGCACCATGCGAATGCTACTTCCTTAGCTTTCTGCAGAAAAGGCTAAAGAGGAGCTAGTGCAGAAATTCATATTTCCACAAATGTATAAATGTGTGCCAAGCGATAGGAACTGTAGGAGAAAGATAGAAGCCTTGTCAGTATACAATTGCCTAGCTCTTACCCTAGAAGACCTGCATCCAAACTCAAAGTACAATCGTCCAGCTTATAGAGGAGATGCCATTTCAAAGAACGTTGTATTCATCAGCCTTTCATTACTGTAACAAAATACTTGACACAGGCTATTTATGAAGAAAAGGGAGCTTACTTAGCTCATATTTTAATTGTTTTCATTTATCCATTTATTGTGTGTTTGTGTGTGTCTGTGTCTGTGTGTGTACGTTCCAAGGCACGCACATGGAGGTCAGAGGACAACTTGCAGGAGTGGTTCTCTCTTTCCACTATGTGAGTCCAGGTGTGAAACTCAAGTTGTCAGGCTGAGTGATGCCATTGGTATCTTAACTTGTAGCTCTGAGGCTTCAAATCCAAGCTCAGGCAGCCGCACTGGTTCCCCCACTGGGTTTTCCCACATGGCAGATGGCAGCACATTATAGTGGTCACATGTCAAAGCCAGTGATCACATGTCAAACAAGGGGGAAAGAGAGAGTCTGGGGCCCCATGATCCCTTCAGAGGATAGTACCCTTAAAGACCTAAGGACTTTCTACTAGGCCCTCGATCTTAAATGTCCCAATGCAATCGCTCCAATCACAGTGAACTCCTGGGGACACTCAATCCACATCCAAATATAGCAAACCTGAATCACTGTGTTTATTTAATATCATTCAAGTAGATTTTATTGGATCTGCAGTGGTTTATATTTAATTTTGCATTTGTCTTGGTTTCATAATTGACTAAAACATCAGCACAGGGAGTGTATAACTTCTTTTATGTTTATACGTATCAACGTTTTAACAACAATCTTTCAGAACCTCATTAGGGTCCATGATGATTTTTTTTTTCCCCTCAAGAGACTGTATATTACAGAAGTCTGAGAAATCCTGGTCTCAAGAAGATAAAAATTCAAGCAGTGGGGGCTCAGTTCAAGACTACGAGACTTGGGGTTTGGGACTCAGACTGTTATGGGAAAGAATGATTTTCTCTCCTGCCATACTCCCAGAAGGTATGACCTCTGTGGAAAGCCAAGTTTTAAGAATGTGCTTAAAGAGAGTAAACATGCTACTGAAGCCTCCATTACAGCAGAGTATAGCTTCTAGCTCTTCAGATGAAAAGGCAGCTTATTGTCCTCCAAGCCCCAGCAGAGGGGGCTCAGATAGTTCAACCCAGAAAGTTCTCCCTCTAAGACTGGAATGAATGGACATTCCGGAGTGTTGGTCCTGATGAGGAAGGCACGGAGCCAAGGACCACGCGCTATGGAAACTCACTGTCTCTAAACCCGAAACCTTGTGCTCAGCAGAGAATTCTGCTCATGCTACTGAAGACCTGCCGGCATCTCACATCACACTCAGTGAAGCTGATCAGCACTATAAATTTCTTCTCCTCCTTCTTGATATATTCTCCTTTATAGCTGAATTTTCCTATCATGTAAATAAACTATTGACATAATTTGTGGGACTGGGGACAACTGCAGGGAATGCTAAGGTTTGATGAGAGGATATCATCAATAAAAGATATTATTACTGCTATTGTCCATGTGGTATTCAAGATAAGCTTGATCTTTGGGCTCTACAGTAGATATTTTTGAAAAAGAGACAAGTAGGGGCTGGAGAGATGGCTGAGTGGTTAAGAGCCCTTGTTGCTTTTGCAGTGGACTCTAGTTCAGCTCCCAGCACCCACCCCAGGATGCTCATCACTGCTGGTAACTCCAGCTTCAGGGGATCTGATTGCTTCCTCCGGCTCCATGGGCATCTCCATGAGTATGCACACACATATATGCAGACACGCATATGCACACAGAGGAAAAGAAAATAAATTCCAAAAGAGATAAAATATAAATTTTTGCTCAAGACTTGTCCTAATCCCTAAGTTGATTGGGCAAACAGAAACCATAACCCTTGAAAATAATGGAAACTGGTCATCAGAGGACCAGGGCAAGAATGCTTTATTAAGCCAGCAAGAACAAATGAGGGCTGGTATCTTAACCAGGATAGAACAGTGCATCCAAGATTCACAAAAGGATGAAGCTAGGTTTGTCAGCCCGAGAGGCACGGCTGCTTAAATAGGTGTCCTTTGCTTTTCTCTGCGCATCGTCACTGACCTCTGCCACCCGTCCTTTCCGAGCCACATGGAGCACATAACTTCCCAGCTGCTTTTTAGGTAAACGTTCCATAGCTGCACGTGGAGAACAGCCGACGTGTTTGATAATTCATCAGCAGTAGCAAACTCGACCGTCTCCCATGCAATGCAAATTGCTTTGGCTTTCATGTGGCTCCTGTCGCTTCAAGTGCTGATGGTAAATAGCCTTCCTTGGGATTGCTATCAAGTATTCATTTTAACAACATTAATTTACAATGTGTTATCCCACTTTACATTGTGTTACATGACTTATTCACAGAGCTGGCCCTTTGGTGGTGTGCACATCCATTCTAATCATTGCATTCACCCAAGATTTTTAGGTTAATGGAAACTAGCCCAGAAAAAGATGATGGCTGGGTTGTTTCTGCAGGAATCACTGATGGCTAAGGCAGTGGCATCTCTTGAAAAATGTGTCTTTTCTGCTGAGTACGGAGGAAAGAGGCCATGGGAGGGACCTGTGTTAAGTCGGTTTGCTCTCCTGAGCACCCTTGACAGCAGTGTACTGAAGAATCATCTGTGCCAGGCCTGGAAGGCTGATAGACCCTTGATGATGCACATTTCCCACGTCTCCTCTAACAATACATTTTCATAACGACCCTGTAAGATACCCAGAGGGCTGGCTTGAGTATAGGATCTGGAGACAGTTTGGGTTGAAACTTGGGACCTATCATTTCTTAGCCATGTGAACTTGGGCAGTGACTCAACTTTTCTGTGCCTTATTTTATTAAAATGGGGGTATCAACCATCATTTCATCATGGACATGTTGGCCAGTAGATGAGCTGTTCCAATAAAACTCTTAAAATAGAAGCTGGCATATAGATAGTGGTATTTGTGTTAATATGTAAGTAATAATGCAAAAAGGGAGTCCCTAATTACCTTTGTGCTTGCTTTAATCCCCCTCTCTGCTTCTGTGTAAGCAATTTCTCTCACTGTTAAACATCTCTGATACAAAGAAGCTTTTCCTGTTGACCTGTTCCCAGATTGTTAAGTACCTCGAAGTTGCATCCTGTTTCTTTTTACCCTTATCTTTAATAGTAGAAAAAAAATGCACAATGTGAAGTTACTATATTCACCCCCCACAGAGACAGAATAAAAGCACTTCAAATTGACACTGATAATAAGTTCAGGGGATGGCAGAGAGAGTAATTGTCATAGTATTTTGAGGGGAAATATAGCAATATTTCTTAAGATGCTAAATGTGATCTAATAATCTTATTCCTAGTATTTTACAGAGATATAAAAGCATGAGTATGTAAAAATTTATATTCAGTAATATACTTGAGGGGCTAGAGAGATGTCTCAGGGGGTAAGAGCACTGGCTGCTCTGGCAGAGGTCTTGGGTTTGGTTTCCAGCATCCACATGCCACCTAACAACTGTCCATAACTCCAGTTCCAGGGGATCCTGTGCCCTCTTCTATCCTCTGTGCACATTGCATGCATGTGGAGCACTTGCACACATGCAGGCAAACACACACACATAAAACAAAAGATAGAAAATTTAAAAGAATATACACCATTTTACTTTTTTTGTCAAAGCATATAAAATTGAACCAATCTGCAGTGGCCCTCCATAGCATAGAGCTGATTACATAAAATTACCCATCCATGTGATGGGTACTACATTATGAGGTAAAATTTTATTACATGATCAATTTCTCCTTTTCCTCATTTTATTCCACATGGGCCTTAAACCCTATGAGACAGTGCTACTTACAACCCCCTGTGCTGGGTAGCTTTAGTTGTCAACTTCACACATCTGGGTTGAGGGAGCCTTAATTGGGGAATTGCCTCCATTGAACTGACCTGTGGCCATGTCTGTGGGGTATTTGCTTGATTGTTGAGTGATGTGGGAGGGCCCAGCTCACTGTAGGCAATGCTGTCCCCTGGGCAGGTTGGTGTCTATTGTATAAGAAAGCAGGCTGAGCATGGGCCAGGGGAGCAAACTAGGAAGCAGTGTTCCTCCATGGCCTGTGCTTCAGCTCCTGCCTCCAGGTTCCTGCCCTGAGTTCCTACCTTGGCTCTCTTAGTGATGAACTGCGTGACCCTGGAGAGATGTAAGCTGAATAAACCCTTTGTTCCCCAAGTTGGTATTGGTCACAGTGTTTTCTCACAGTAGGTGAAGATAGACTAGCCCACCCCCTCAGTCATCTCTGGAAATGCCCTCACAGTCACGTCCATGGGTGTGCCTCAGCAGTCTTCTAGGAGATTCTACATCCAATAGATACTTTGCTTTGTTTGCTAATGCATGCTCCCAAACTCTAAGATAGTGCCTGGTACATAGTTAGTGATTGTTGAATATTTGTTGAAAAAATTAATTAATATATATTCAATGAAAGAATTTCATTATAGAAAATGAAAAGAAAAACATTTTAGTCACTTTGCATGTCATCCAATTTTTGCTTTTACACACACACACACACACGTATATAGGTATACACACATGTACAAACTGATAGAAACCTATACATCCAAATAGACAAATGAACGGATGGCAAGATAGATGCTAGATTAATTAGATGGGCAGATGATTGAGATAGTTGACAGATATAGATAGATAGATAGATAGATAATGAGAGACAGAGGGGGCAGAGGGATGGAGGGAGCTCTATATAAGAATAACTTTGCCCCAAACTCTTTAACAGTGATCTTTTTTGGTAAAGGAGCTTGATGGTACTAGAGTTGAGCATTAATGGGGCTTGGAATAGGGGAGTTCTTTCCCTCTTATGCTAAATAATTAATTCCCTTAGTGATATTATAGGTGATTTTCTTTCTTTTAATTGTTTTTGTTGACTATGTCAAAAACCTTTAAAATCATATAATAATCATATAATAAATAATAAATTTTTGACTCAATGATTAGTAGATACGATGCCTTCAAATTCTCACCCACTTATTTCTGTTACCTTCCAAGAGAGACTCTCCTTCCCCACTGACCCAAAGCTGTCAAATATACCAATAGATTTTAATTGGCTGAAAGAGGAAGACTGCCTACAATAATGCTTTCTGGGCTTGGCTTAGCAGGTAAATGTGCCCTTTGATGCTATCACAGCTCATTAAACTCTGGATGAGATAGGGGCAGGGGAAGAAAAATGAAGAAACACTCCTCTGAAAGATTACCATTTTGATGAAACTCTGAATGTATCCTGGAAATTATGTTTTTTTAGGAATCACTGTAAGCCAGACCACAATTTAAACCCCAGCCCCACCTCAAACTGTAACTATGAGAAAGTTATCTCAACCTTAAACTCTATATTTTTCCACAAAAAAGAGAGTTCTTTATCAATAAGGGTAATTAATATTAATTACTATATTCCTAAGCTTCAATAATTTAATAAAATAAAAATGGATTTCTCAATCACACAAAATTCAATATTGATGTTCCTGGTTGGGTGTCTGTACCAGACAGCTCTGCATCTAGCAGTGCTCCTTAGCCAGAGATCTCTACTTAAAAGAACCTAGGTTTCCATGTGGGTGCTTCATTTGGGAGTTTGGTAGTAGGTGGCAACTAAGAACGGTTTTCATTACTTTGACGAATGTCCCACTTAACTTAGAGGAAGGGATTCTCTGTGTTGGCCTATAGTTCAGAAGATGCAACCTACAATTATTTGGTCCCATGCACACAGGCACAGAGATGAGAGCGTGAGGCAAAAGAGCTTCCTAGTGATGGACAAGAAGCAGAGGGAGGGAATGCTGGTGCTCAGCTGCTTCCCCCAGCCCCATTTTATTTCCTTAGGGGCCTTCGTCTTCGTGGGATGACACCGCCCACATCCCTCCCTCAATTCGTCATTTCTGGAAACACCCTCACAGACGCACCCCCAGGTGCGCTTTCATTAGTCTCCTAGGTGATTCTAAATCAGTCAAATTGACAGTGAAGATTAACCATCACAGAGAATGATAGAGGGATGAAAGGTGTTGATGCAAGGATGTTTGACTGAGTCTTCCGCTGCTGCCTGTGTGCCTGTGTGGTCCACAGACTGAGAACAATTCTGATCTGGGCCTTATGATTCTATGTCTTATAGGATTGGGACAAAGCATTTATCCACTGGCTTTCATTCTCATGGATCAAAAGTCTGCCTCCGTGGGATGTTCACACCTCAACACACCAGAGTTATCCACCTGTTTGGGGAAGTCATTGTCTACCTAGGAGTTCCCGGGTTGAGCTTATGGAGACCTGGTAATCGTAGCAGTGGCTGGAACATGTACAAGGAAGAGCTGAAGAATCCAAAGAGTATCCTTAAGATACGTCACCCAGACAAGCTTCGTCTTCATGAACCTTCATGCATGGTGGCCACACCAGGGAGGGGAAAGAAAGGAAAAGAAGCTGCCAGGCCTGGAAGCGGTTTGTGTCATCTCTCTCATATTTTAGCGACTAGATTTGGTCTCACACACCATCACCCTCCTATAAAAGAAGATGTAAAATTAAAATATAATATTCTTGTGAGCCTAGGGAAAAAAACAATAGTTGAGTGAACACGGAACCCTTGTTTCTCCCAGTGGAGACACTGGCTATTCTGGCGAGTACTCTGATTGAGATCAGGAACATTTGAGGACTGGGTGTTCCGGGTACATGGCTCATAACTGACAAACAACATCTATTTAGCATTCTGGACATGAATACATGTGGCTTTAAAGACAGTCCTTTATGAGGAAAGCTATGACCTCAACCAGCAGAAATCTGACAGGAAAAGAGAAGAAGTGATGGTGACTAAGTACAAAGCATGCTGGGCTCCTGGCCATATCCTCTCCTGTAGCGGGTTCCCCAAGTCAGATTTCCAAGCACGAGTTAGAAGTTTGCACATAGGTAACTAACCTTCTTGCTATTGTATTGGGCCATCACTGCCATCCTGGGTACATATCACATTCATACTGATGTCTCTGTGACCAAGTGACCAATTTCTGGCCAGACAAAACAACTTCTCTCAGGGGTTCAGGAAAGAAATGCACACCTTTTTAGATCTCCACTTGGAATTCTCTTATCTTGCAGCCAAACAAAGACCAAGTGATCTTTGTCTGTGTCTTGGGAGGGAAGTAGGCTAAGTGCTTGACATCTAATGTTTGCATCTGTGATGGGTAATGTCAGGGGTCGATTTGACTGAATTGAGGGATGTTAAAATAGTACAGCGTTATCTCTGCTGTGACAATGAAGGTATTTCTGGAAGACACAGACGTTTAAATTAGTAGATTAAGTAAAGAAGATGGTAATACTCAGTATAGATGAACACCATTCAGTCCACTGGGAAATGAAAAGACAGGATCTCCCTGTGTCTGTGTGTGTGTGTGTGTGTGTGTGTGTGCGTGTGTGACCAATTAGTTCTATCTCTCTAGAGAGCCATGGGTAACATAGAACCCATTCAGAAAATAAGTTGATAAACTACAATGTGCCCAGCTCCCTACTAAGTGCTGAGGACACAGAAGAAATAGGTCAGAAGGTTCCTTTGGGTCTAATGAGAAAGATATTGACTAAACACACACACACACACACACCTATCATACAGTACAGAGGTACGAGAAGGAACAATGCCAGGTTACCAGTTTCCGATGCAGTCAGTCGCCGTCTCATGCCCATTCTCTTCTTTTCATTCATCATCAAAATTTTCCACCTTTTAGCTGAGCACAAAGCCTTGTAGGCAAAAAAACTATCTGCTCAAGACTCCCTTCCAGCTAGGCCTGCTCATCTAACTGAATCCTGGCCCGCAGGATATGAGAGAAGGGAGAAGGTTGTTTTATCCTCTCTTCCTCTTTCCAATTGTTTGGAAGTCAGATGTGACAGTAACAATGATAACAATGTTTTTAACTCCAAGACAAAAACCATGTTCAAGATGTGGTATTCTGCTGTCTGTTAACAACTAGCACCATTCTATACACAGGACTGCTTTAAGATAAAACGATGGGGAAATAGCCTGGCACATTAATAGAGAGCAAACACATTTCAACCAAGTTCAAATCTGGTCTCTGCTACTACTGTGGGTTTGTTGGCTATAAATGCTTCTGTGCCTCAGTTTCCCTATCAATACTATAGAAATAGTAATAAAATTTACTTTATAAGGCTGCTAAGAAAACAGATTAATATTTGTGGATCACTCAAACTAGTTCATGCCACAGACTAAATGTTGTATATATGTTTATTAAACGATGAAAGTGCTAGGTGTGGTGACTTACAGTTGCAACCTCAGCATTCAGAAGGCTGAAGCAGGAAGATCACCAGGGAGTCGAAGGTCAGCCTGGGTTCCATAATGAGCACATCTTAGTCTGGCCTACAGAGTAAGGCCCCAAGTCAAAAATGATCTTAAAGAACTGCATGAACTACATATAACAGGCTCCTATCTTAGACAGAAACTCTTCAGGATGAGCAGCACAAACTACAATTTGCTGTTCTTTAGCACCTAAGGGTAAGTTTTCCTTTGAAAAAGTCTCATTAAAAGTGACTTTTCAGGGGGTGGAGAGATGGCTCCGCAGTTAAGAATACTTGATATTCCATGGGACCAGGGTTCAATTCCCAACACACACATAGCAACTAATAACTGTCTATAACTCCAGTTCTAGGGGAGTTCCGGCCTTTGCAGGCTTTGCACAACATGAATGCACTTACAGACATGAATGCACTTACAGACATGAATACACTCATACATATTTTTTTAAAGAGACTTTTCAAGCAGGAAATTGAACAAAATGCGTAGAGTACAATGAAGCCTCTGCACCCCGACTCCCACTCGGCCTGCAACAACATAGGTATTACAGTCCCTATTCCACAAAGCTGCTGTGCTAGTGAGACACTACATGTGAACGGAGGTTGACCAACTTTCCCTGTTGAGGGTCAGGCAATGAAGATGTTAAGCACTACAGGAAATATGATTTCGACAGCAGTTACCTGACTCTGCCACCACAGCCCATAAGCATATGTGGACAGAATTGTCCTATGACCCATAGAATGAACAGATGAAAGGACATGGCTCTGACCTAACAGAATTTTCCTTATGGAGATTGTGACTTGGTTTCCATATAATTCCATAAATCATGTTCCCTTGACACTTCGCCACCTCTTTTTTAAAATACTTAAAAATATGACAAGCACCCCAAGCTTACAGACTACACTGAAAAAGATGGTGTGATGGACTTGGGTTAGGGGCCATAGTTGGCAGACACCCTGTTCACTGATATCTCCACATGCTTGTCATAAAGTACAGGTCTAGCAGTTGTTGTTGACTGGTTTACCTGTGACATTAGCAAGGGAACATCAGGGGGTGTTTCTCAGTCCTGTAACCTAAAATCAAATGTAGCCCACCTAGTCTGAACTTGACTTTTCCCCCGTCCTTCAAGCAGCTGGTTTTGACCTAAGTTAGGGTCAAAGGTTGTGAGAAGGAGAAAGGAACAAGGGTGCATGAAGTCAATGCCCTGGCTCAAGAGTTTCTTAAGCATCCTGATGGCTGGGTTCCCAAACCACCAACATGGGATGGACTTAATAAATGGAGATAGTGTAAGGCAGTGAAGAATCTGATTTTGCTGCAAAAGCATGATTTTAACAGATCTGTAGCTGTTCCCAACCTTTTAACACTGTCTCCTGTGAGTCAAGAGATTTTGATCTTGTAACTAAATTGACTTCAGCACAGGTTTGGCATTCTCCTGGGTGATGTCTCTGACACACCTGGCTTCCAGCCCAGCCCCTCCTGAACAAATTCTCTTTCTCTCTCTCCTTCTCTCTCTCTCTCTCTCTCTCGTCTTTTATCTCATTTTCACCAAATTGAAGTATATGTATTTTTAATTATCATAATGAATGTCAGACTCAGGTCCCTTTGGCTCCAAACCTAGCATCTCTTTTTGGCAGGAGACAGCTTCTGCTTAACCTTAATGCTAATATTTGGAGAAGTGGCAGCAGATTTAAATCGGTTATTTGCATCATGCCAGAATTCTATTGTGTTCCCAGGACAGTCAATCAGGATGTGGCAATCAGACCGTTTCTTTTTCTTTCTTTCTGGTTGTGGGTTTGTTTTTTTTTTAAGCCGAGACAGACTGCTGCAGAACCTAAGACACTGATTCAAAATAAAGAGCTCCAAGGGTCTTTTGGCTGAGGCCAAAAGGAGTGGCTCTGTAAAGCCAGCTCATCTAGATGGCCCAATATTATCCAAGCGAAGGGAATAGGCATTGTGTTCTGGGGTCAAAATCCCCCCCCCCCCGCAGGCATGTTCCTGCCCACACAGCAGTGCACACATGCACGTGAGGAACAGAGCTTTGGGGGCTGGGCTGGTGAGAGAGGAAAGTATCTGTCCCCTAGAGCTGAGAACAGAGTGTGACCGGGAAGCAGCAATAGAAAACCTCCTCCAACAGAGACAGACTTTATGGGGGTTGGGAAGATATAAAGGAGAAAGAAAGAAGAAACAACTCACAAGCGTGCTGAGGGGCTGGAGAGAAGAGTGGTCAGAGAGATTCTAGGCACTGGTACTGTAGGCGGACGGGCATGCTTAGAGAACAGCCTCTGATAAGAGCTGAGAAGGAGTCAGCAAAATAGGTATATTTTCTGACTCATCTAAAACCCTGCAGTAGTTCACCAGCAGAGACGTGTGGGAAGGAAAAGGAGATGGAGAGGTGGTGACTAGGGAAGGGAAGGTCCCTTCCTAATCTCTGTTGTTTCAGAATAGGCATTATCCTTGAGTTCTACTGGATATTATCAGTGTTCTAGAACTCCATGATGCTCCTGGTAGTCCTGGGATGAGCAGGCTCTAAGGTGAGTGGGCCACAGCCTGGCCAGCAAGCCGGGAGAACGGAAGTACTTGTGGCTGTCCAAGGAAACACCTGGGTATGAAATCAAGGCTCAACATGCATTTTCATTTCTTCTCCACCAAGGGAAGGGAGAATGGACTCTAAAGAAAAGAAAAAGAAAAAAGCAAGAAATGAAATTCTATTTATAAGCTCAATCTTCTGTTAATTGACACTTTGACCCATCTGCTGAATGACAAATTATGACCCCTACAAAACACACAAGGCTTTTTTGTTGTTGAAATAATATGTCTTTTAAGTTAACAGAAGATTTCAATAACAATGATGATCATTATTTATTGAGACTTACTATGTTATATGTGTCATCTTGTCAAGCCACATATTATTGCTCTTGCTGGCTACTTAACTGGTGTGAACACTGACTTGGAAAGGAAGATGATTTCCTTAGTCTCATGGTCAAGACTTGGAAGGGCTCAGATTTGAATCCTGGGAAGTCCATGCAACATGTGCTTAATTTTCAAGCTCTGCCATTTGTTAATTCAAAGCTACTTGTTTAGGTAGAATAAAATACAGTAGGCCCTACCCTACAGAAGCTTAAATGGGTTTAGTTACAAATGAATACAAGAGGCAGGTCATGCTACCCTAGAGGTAACCAGCCTCAGAGAGCCAGTTTGTACGGAGTTAGGACATTTATTGGTCCAATTGTAGAGGAGTGTGAATGTGTACACGTATGGGTACACTTGTATACAGGAACATAAGCCTCAGAGAATGCTTCCTGGATAGGGCTGTTTGTGAGCCAGGTTTTAACAGGTAAGTAGCTTAGTGTGGGCCAGTTATCAGAAAGTCTTCCTAGAATAAGAGAACAGGGCGTGCAGGACAGGTTCGCAAACATCAGGCATTGTTCCTGGAACATAAGGTACCAGGTAAGGGGTGGTGATGGTTGAGAATACAGAAGAGACAGGCATCTGGGTTTTGAGACCTGTGTTCTAATATAAAGACTCTGTACTTAGCAGGTAGAATCTTCTCGAACCTGACTAGTTTGGAAGGATCACATCCATGTTCCTAGGTAGATGATAACTCTGGTGAAATATGAAGTTATGGAAATCAAGCAAAACAGAATTATGTGCATAATAGAAACATCTAGAAATAGCCTTAGTGTGGCCAATGCTCAAGTTCCTAAAGATTAGGTTCATATAACTGTGTTTGTTTGTCATCCAAAGTCAATAGTCATTTCTGTCCCTTGTTTATTTCTTCCCATAACTGAACTTTCCCTAAACCGATCTTCTAGAATTTACCTGTAGAATGGGTGCTTGGGAGAGGAGGCAGCATATTTGAAGGGAGGTGGAATGAGTATGTATAGGTCTGATCTTCCCACTCTCCCAGGCTGAAGAACTCCATTCTGCCCAGAGAGAAGGGACTGACCTGGCAGACATGTTTTCACGCTGATGCACCTCACGGACAAACCTGATAAGACCAAGGAGCTGCACCTGACCTAAGTTAAACAGAGCCTCTTTTGCCTGAAAGGTGAAGGAAGAGTTCAGAGGTAATCAGTTACTCTGCGTGAACCCTAGAATATGAAGGACATGAGGATGCTCTGTGTGGACTGAGAAGCAAAAAGAACTGGTATACAGAAAGAAAGATGAACGAGGCACTCAGGAAAACCAGTAATGACAGAAAATGCTGTTTGATTCCCAGGAGCTCATTCAGTTTCAGACAATTCCTTTCTGAGGGAAAATTCTTTTTATCACTATGATGCCTTTAATTATTGAATTCTGCTCATAAAAGTTAATAGCTAATAACCAGCCTGTCAGAGGTTTTGTTTTCAATGTGGTGCTGTAAGTTAGTGTCTGCTTGAGACACATTTTGAATCTTAAGATAGGTATGTTTCCTTTTTATTGAATTTTTGAGTTTTTAGTACAATGTAGTTTGATGGTATTAGACCCCCCCACCCCTATCACCACCTCCTCCCTGCTCAATTTAACATGCTGAGATATATATCACAACCTATAGAGTCTTAATGTGTGACCCCAAACACCCTGCAGTGTATGTTCATTCACTGGGCCCACCAAGAGTCCCATCCATCCCTGTAAGACACTGTCTCTCCCTCTCCCATCAGTTGCCAAAAGTTCCTTAGGTTTTCTTACTTCCCTATGTCTATGCTGGGATTCTGTCTGGTTTGAGCTTGCACAGGACTTGTTCATGCTATCACCATTGCTATGACTTCATATGAATAACTGACCAGCTGTCTAGAAGACTGTTTCCTTGTTTGTCCACCCACTCTGGCTCTTCCAATCTTTTCGCCACCTCTTCCGCAACAATCCCTGAGCCCTGAGAGGCAGAGGTTTGAAGCATTCTATTCTGAGATAAGCACTCTGTGTCCTCTTGTGTTCTACACATTGGCCAGTTGTGGGTTTCTGTGTCAGTCAGGTTCAATTCTGTTCCTCCCCTGGGGTCCTATGAGATGCTTGCATCCTTCGATAAACCCACTTTTTTCTTGCTCTCTCTTGAGTTTTTGTTACTTGAAATTCAGTGGTTTTAACAGTGTCAGAGGCCCCACAGACTAGTGACCATTAAAAGTATAAATACTACCAGGAAGACGCTATGAGATAAGAAAAAATATCAGATGTTAATACTAATGAGCTACTGAAACAAAGTCCTCGGATCTGAACAGCCTGAAGGCGCTCCGTCTTCAGGGCATTTCCTCTAACACAGCGAGTCAGCTACCTAACAAGTATCTCTTTGATCAATCCAGTCCTGAGGTGTAGTAGCTAAGATTTGATTTGAATGCAATAGCGAGCCCTCATTAGACTGTTTTCCTCCTCCAGGAAGCATTTTTAATCCCTTGTCCCACACAGATTTCCTCCTTATTGGTCTGTAATTAGCTTCACTTTTCTGTATGTGACAACACAACCTTCTCCCGCAGCCTCTTAATCTGTACAGCATCTTCCCCAGCAAATGGCAGTGCATTTGGGAGCAGAAGCCAACCTTACTGCTATTTCTCCTGCACTGAATCACAAGCCTTTCTATCAATGGGTATCTCTCTCTTTTTCACATTTTCTTTCTCTATAAAACATCTGTATTTAACATGCAAACCAGCAGGTTTTCTTAATAGCTTTCATACCTGATAGGTTTTGGCTGATCTTCCCCTGACTCTTTCCTTGACCCCATCTCCTAGACAACCCCCACCCCCGCCTAAACACTTCTGCCCACAGTATCCCACCTTTCACTTTCGTGTCATATGTATATCTTGTAAGTGCCATTGAAGGGACGTTTTCACCAGTGAATGAGACCCATGTTAATCCCTTCCATATACTCTTTAGGGAATTGGGATGAATTCCATGGGTGGAAGCCTCAGTTTTAAACCTGAAGCTTTTCTGCCGCAGCGTGGAACTTAGATCTGTGTCAGTTCTTTGGAACAAGGGAAAAGAGACAGAATTGGTTCTACCAGAGTACGGAGTCAGAGTATCTGAGGGGCTGTCAATCAATGCTGTTTTTCTTTCTGGACCAGTGCATACCATAATTCACTGAGTTAATAAGAAAGAGTCAAGAACTGCCAGGAAGAGCTGAACAAAAGAACCTACTTGCTATTTACTCCTGATTTTTTTTCTGATATGGGGCCATACCGTGTAACCTAGACTGACCTCAAACTCAAGGTCCTATTGCCTCTGTGTCCCAAGTACTAGAATTGCAGGTGTGCACCAGCATGCCTGGCTGCCCACTTCTTTCAATCGGAATAGTCAACCCTATCCAGGCACAAGAGTGCCTTTTAGTCTTTGCCTAAGGGCAGCTCTTCAAACATATAGTTGGCTCTGAGCCTCAGGGACAGTATAAAGACCTGGAGATTTTCTCCAGACCACTGTGAAATGGAGGAAAAGAAGATACTTCTGTCCCCAGTGAAATCCACTGCCTTCTTCAGAATACAAGAGAAAAGCTATTGATAGAGAAATACGAAGCCAAGGAGGCCAGCCAATCGGGTTCTGAATCAAATAGGGCCCCGTAAGCCATTGGAGGCATCTCACCTTCCCCAGCACAGACATGCAACTCCTTCAGGAAGAACCTCAGTGACCTCAAGCTTGTCAATAGTGCTTCCAGTTAATGAGTATTCTCTGTTCCTGAAAGAGAGGGAGATCACTCAGGCCTCATTATAATATTTTCAGAGAATCCTCCATGACAAATCCCTCAACCCAGACTCTTAGAAAATTGTAATGGAAAACAAACAGTATCCTGAATCACTGGGAAAATAATAGACAAAGGTTTAAATCTTTATCATCTTGTCTATCTCTGTACTTTCATGGTAGGCCCTCTGGAAGTTGAGACCTGAGAGGGACACTCCTGGGCAAGGAGACATCCTATCCAAAACTATTATCGGTTACTTGCTGTATGTTCAGATCATTTGTAGTCACTGTGGTCTAAATATATATAATATATATAAATATAAAACAAGAAGCACAGTGTTTTTGATGTTCTATAGATGTTCCAGAATTTTAAGTTTATGAGATGCTTTCATTTGATGTTAATAAACTATCCTATGACAATGTAAATACCATAGTAAGAAAATAAAGGCTCAGTGATAAGGCACTTGCTATGGTCCACGTGATGAAGAGGAGGGACTAGAACCCTAGTGTGATTCCCCTTGGCACCTTGGTCTTTCTAGCCACTGTATCTCCACTGAATATTTGGTGTGAGATGCCAATAGGAAGAAGCAAGCCAAGGCCAAGTTGAATCCAATGAGTATAGATCCAATAGATTACATGAGTGGACTGAGAAGGAGACAGTGTGAGCCATCAGAAGCTTCATGGAGGACAAGTGCTCAGGGCTGGACCATGAAGAGTGAAGACAGCAGCATTCCAAGAAATGCAAGCCAAGATGAGAAGAAATTTTCTGAAGGAACGTAGAAGTTTCCCAGAGAGTGAGATTCAGAAAAAGAAAACAGAAAATGCTAACATCCAGTCCAAAGAAACCTTCAGTAGACATGGACAGCTTCTAGCACCATGTTCTCTGAGACACAGATGATGGAAACAGCCATCTTCCCAGTCTGGATTCATCGCAACCTTTCTTTGTGATGATGATGCTTAGACAACATGAAGTGGTGGCTAAGAAACTAAGTGGATCTTTAGTGCTGGAGAGAAAATTTAAAAGTGGTTCTTTACCTGTTTTTTTCTGAATTTTCATATCAGCTTCTTTCCTATAGTTGGTTCTCCCAGCAATTAATTTGACTGGGCTGAGGTCAAGTCCGAAGGAATCCTCCTGGGCACTCTTCTTGGGTGAGTAGAAGAACCATTCCTTTGGACCTCTGAGTCCTCTAAAACAGACACTGCATTGAAACCATTGGTCTGCCCTTGAGGTAGCAAGGTGTGACCACCTATTCCTGAACTATTCAGCTGGAAGAGCCCATTGCTAGTATAAGAAGAACAAGGAAAGCTCAAGGTCAGAAAGGTAGGCATGTTTTCCCCACCTGACCCACTTCCTCCCCGTCTACTTGCTTCAGCACCTCAGGTCCAGTTCCAGCCGCCAGATTCCAACCTTCCAACCCTACCGAGGAACTCCTTTACATTGCTGGGAGATTGCTATCCAAACTGTCAACCCATGATCAGAAAAGGAGTCCTGTAAGTAACTGACAGCACCTGAGAGAGCTCGCCTTTGGATTAAATCAAGGTCTTTAAATGTTTATAAAGTTCTGGTATCTAAAAGAGCCAGTCTCTGCCCTGCACACAGGCTGTCGAAATAGAGGCACAGTGCATTCTAACCGTAATACACATCTGAACAGTCATATATTTTGTTTGTGTATGACTGTGTGTGATAGTGTGAGTGTGTGTGTGCACATGTGTGTTGAAAAACCCAATACATTATGTTAAATATCCCAAGAGCTCAGTATAGAACATGGCTGGAGTGGATACAGGACATGAATAACTTCTTTCTATCTCATTAGATGATCTGAGTTTTGAAATCTGTTCTAAAAGTGTGGTAAAGTGTATGGTGTTGTAGATTAATGCACTGAATACATTTATACAGTTCTTGATGTGTTTCATAAAAGGTCCATTTCAAAAGTGTGCTGTATTATAGGTGAACACTCTCAGTAAATAATCTTGTTACAGAAACCTAAGCAATTTTTACAAGGCGTATTTCTGGCTGACTGAACAATTTATTCTCCAGATGTCACATTGTATTTTTCCAATATAAAATGAAACAGCTATTTTTTTTTTCTTTTAAGGCCGACTGTGTTGCTTTGTCTGAGTCTAGAACAAAGGATCTCCCCTTAAGGAGGCTGATGCCATGTTGAAGCCCATCACTTTGAAAAGAACACAGCACCTGGGAGGAGCTGGCTGCAGCATGACCGGCTTCCCCATTCCGAATCCAGGATCCGGATCGGACGGTCAGGCAGGAGACTCCCTTGGGTCATTCATTCTGGAAAACTTACTGCTTTCTCAGAGAACGGGGGAAGTGGGAAGAGAATGAGCAAGGGACAGGAGGGGAAAGATGGGAGGGTTAGAGAGAGAGGAGGAAGAAACAGGAAATCGAGGTAGAATAAGGGGGTCGGCAGAGGCCGAGGGGCAGGTGGAAGCGAATAGAGAAGAGGAGGAAAGGTGGCTGGATGGAGCAGCTGCGCGGGCAGGAAAAGCAGGCAGAATGCGGCGACAGAGGGAACTTCTAACCGTTGCTTTGTTTGGAAGCTAGAGATGCAGCTTAGTGGTAGAGCACTTGCCCAGCATACAAAAGGGTCTAGGTTCAGCCCCTAACCCCGCCAGAGAATAAAGAATTCCCAGCAAAGTCTGCCAGATATGCGCTATACAGTCTCTTTTATGTATCCACAAGAATCCTAAACATGTTAAAGACACTGAGGACTTTCGCTGATAAAAAAAAAAAAAAACCTGTCTGGCTTCATGTAACTCAGGGTTCTCAAGCTTGTTTGAACGCGAAACCTCTCTTTTGGTTTTCATGAAGTACCCAGGACCACGTGGTTTGGACACATTCTCAGGAAGGTTTACAACACACTGATAGTGTTATTTCTGAAAAGTAGACCCTATCACATCAACATGCTTCAATCAAAACACCCTGCAGGGAGTGCTATGGTTACATGACGCTTACACAGGGAAGTATCTTGGGAAGTTACTTCCTCACATGGTATTGAATGCTCACAAGGTATAGCAATCAACTTAGGCTAGATAAGGCTACTGTAGCAAACAGTCCCCAGTGCTAGGGTTTCTGAAGAACTATCGTATGTCTTGGCAGCAAAGCTGATGCTGTGTGTTTCTGTTCCCTCTGTCTTCGCATTCCCAGGTCTTGTAGTCAACACAGATCTGTGAATAAACAGAAGACTGACTCTCTCTCTCTCTCTCTCTCTCTCTCTCTCTCTATATATATATATATATATATATATATATATATATATATATAAATGATATCCACCCCCGTTTCCTGACTCCAACTCCTCTCAGAATCCCCAGTATGTTTCCCCCTCAAATTCATGAATTAATCTGTAAACCAATGAGTTAATTCGTATTGCATGCATACACTTGGGTGTGGGGCCATCCACTGTATCATGGACAACCTACCAGTGGCTATGCCTGAAAGAAAAATGACCCTCCCTCAACAACCATCAACTGCCAATAGCTCCTCAGTCAGGGATGGCGTTTAATGAGCCCTCCAGGATCCATACTGGAATTTTGACCAGCCCCATCTTGAGTAGGTACAATGAGTTCATGGGTGCCATGCCATGTCATATCATGTCCAGAAGACAGCATTTCCCAGCTCTCCTCCCCTTCCTCCAGCTCTTACATTTTTTCCACCCAGTCTTCCATGATGTTCTTGGAGTTTTGGGGACTCATTTAAGGCTGAGCATTCTCAGTCACATATTCTCAGTACTTTGACCAGCTGTGAGTCTTTGCATTAACCAGAGTCCACCTCAAAAATAGACAGCTTCTCTGACCAAGATTGAGAATGGCACACGTGTACAGGAATGACTATAAATATTTAGATGGCAGATTGACAGCATGGCCATTTAGCAAATCACAATAGTAAGTTTCCCACCAGGAGTACGAGAAAGATGGCTCAGCCATTAAGAGCACTGGCTGCTCTTGAAGAGGACCCAGGTTCAATTCCCAGCACCCACATGGCAACTAACAACACCGTCTGGTACTCCAGTTCCAGGGGATCCAACACCCTCTTCTGACCTCTGCGGGCATTGTGTAACACAGGTACACTTACATACACTTACATACATACACGTAGGCAATATACTCAGACACATAAAATAAAATTAATAAATAAAATATTTTAAAAGTTTCCAGCCAGGGCGTATGACTTCCCTGATCATGGGCTTTCTGATCAGGTTTACAATACCAGACATGAATTCCCTCCTGAGGAACAAGCTTCAAATCCGTGCAGAAAGTGACTGATTATCCTCACACCTGTCATGCCACAATTGTACCAGTGGGCACATCTTTCCTAGCAGGTTGGTACTGTAGCATTCAGGGTAGCACTGGGTAAGACCCACTTTTCTCCCCCTACGGCCTATATGGCACTTTCTGGCACTGTGAGAGCTACCCAGGAAGTCTCCTCGTCAGTCCAAGACTGATTTCTCTACGTCTTACAACCAAAATATATGTTGTCTTCAACAGGATCTTATCATCTAGTTGTGGTAGGCAACCAAGAGCAATAGCAATAACCTGTGTTGTTTGGGAGGTGGTGGGCCATTCTGGGGCCTCCCTGAGTAATATTTATAAGGAGGTATCCCATGCTTAGCAATGCATTTTTTTTTTATTTAGGTTATAAGACAGTGGGTTTCCATGCAGCTTTTTAGCATTCTCTTCATTTGGTTAATCCTCCCCCACGTGACTTCACTTCTCTCCCCTCCCTCTCTGCTTAAGCCTCCCCCACCCCCACAGTATGTCTCCTCTTTATTTTCCTTTCGCTGATGTTCTACAGTTCTCCATCCACGCTTCCTTCTGCTTCCTTTCTAAATTCCTGACTTCTATGACACTCTAAGTTAAACACACAAAACTAAAGATTCACAGTTAAGATCCTTACATGAGAGAGAGCAGCAGTGACTTGCCAAGCACCTGTCCATGGGTTTCACAGATCACATTCCACAGGGCTGAGCATGTCCCATGATGTCTGATGTCTGGGGCAGGGGAGGGTCCTTTACTCTCAGGGAGGCACTTCAAGCCACAAACAGGTTAGAAAGTATAAACCTTCCAGGAGAAGAGCAGGAAGTGAGAACAGCAGCCAGAGAGCATAATTCCAAGGGAGAACGCCATGCTGCCTAGTGAGATCCTGTTTCCTGCATTCTCAACCACCTCGCAGTCCCTGAAAGTGAAAAATTAGGCAAGAGCTGGAAACTGTGCCACAGTAGGTACATCAGAACATTGATGAAGACAGGTGGATTACACCTAAAGAAATCCAGTGTATGGAAAGCTGAGTATATGCTGGGGTCTACTTGTTCACAGAAGACAAAAAGAACGTCGCTTTGCAAATGACTTCCCATCGAGGATGAGCCACACAGAATTTTATTCCGCTCAATGTAGTGCATTGAGCTAAGTAAAATTGTTCTTCTGGGGTCAAAAAATGGCCTATTGATGACCTCATGCAGTTCAGTTTAATGCAAAATATCATTCTACATGCATATTGTCAGAAATTATCACCAAGGATGGTCAGAAGGTCTCATTCTGAGGTCACGTATGTAGGTATGATGACCAACTGCTGTCTGAAGTGGGATCTAGACTTGGATCTCCCCCAGTCAGCTAATCTCTTTAGCAAAGCCCCAGGCCAATCTAGCATCCTCAAGACTGCCATCCACATGCCAAATTCAAAGGATTTCTGCTACAGTACAAACTGGATCCTATGATAGATCACCCCCAAATCCCCTTTTCCAGGGAAAAACTTTATTTCTGAGAATCAAATCAATTTCTAGAAAAATCCGTGTATATTGTGGCCTGGGAAGGCCCTGAGGAGTAAAGAAGCCCCCAGATGGCAACATCTCCCTGAGGCGCCCCACTCAAGCTGTCTTCCACAGTGTCAGGCTTGGTCCTGCAGGTGATCAGGGCCTGCAGGTGGTCAGGGCCTGCAGGTGGTCAGGGCCTGCAGGTGATCAGGGCCTGCAGGTGATCAGGGCCTGCAGGTGATCAGGGCCTGCAGGTGGTCAGGGCCTGCAGGTGATCAGGGCCTGCAGGTGGTCAGGGCCTGCAGGTGGTCAGGGCCTGCAGGTGATCAGGGCCTGCAGGTGATCAGGGCCTGCAGGTGATCAGGGCCTGCAGGTGATCAGGGCCTTTGCACTGGTGTCTTCTGCTGAGAAAGCGGCCCCGCCCACCCCCACATCTCCCTCTCCCGACTTTCTTCAGGAACCTGCTCAGATGTTGCTTTGGCAGAGAGACCATCTGTGACCACACGATGAAATTCTTGCCACCCCTGCCATTTTACTGTGTGCTGTTTAGGCTACTCCAGACCATCTGGCATCATCAATGGCATGGGTGAGAACAGGTACTCAGTAAATGACAAGTGAGTGAGCGACTGACAGACTGATGGACTGACGGACTGACATGGGCGGACTGAGGGACTGAGGGACTGACTGAGGGATTGACTTACTGACCGATGAATGGACAGACTGACTGACTAGTGGACAGTCTGAGGGACTAATGGACTGACTGACTGACTGACTGACTTCAGACCTGTGACCCTGCCATCCAGCAGAACATTGGCAACTCAGTCTTTCTTATATAGACGTATTGCTGAAATTTGAAAGAAAATAAATTAAGAGAATTCTGTGCAATGATTTTAAAGATAATATAACACTGAATCTGTGAAATTAGGCTGGGCATAAAGAAATAGCCTAAAAGTGGGAGTCATTTCATGGGAGTGAACAGTAGCATGCATAATGAAGAAAACACCGAGCAAGTGAGATCAAAGATCAGTTAGAAACACAACCTCATCTCAGAGGAGAATGCAGAGTTTGAAAATGAAGAGAGACGTGATGGCAGAGACACCTTAGAGATCAGCTGATGGAGAGAACTGATTATCAGAAGGGAAAACTAGGGATGGAAGCAGAAAGGCAAAGGAAGCTCAGCAGAAGTTGTGGAAGCTATGTCACGGTCCGAGCGTGCAAACTGGACGGCAAATGATTCTTCTGAAAAATTAACTTGGCCTGAGGCGTAGGTCCATGGTAGAGCATGCACCTTCTGTGATCGGGCCCTGTCTTCATCCCCAGCACAGAAAGAAGAAAAACAAAGCAGAAAGCCCTTAATTTGAAGACTTAATGTATCAATCACAGCACTAAGTGTTAACCACATGTCATCTCACAGGCCAAGCGGTACCTGTGTTGTACCCATTTTACAGATGAGGAAATGGAGATCCAGAGACATCAACAGAGTAGTTCAAGGTCACACCAAGTGCATTGATCCTTGGGTTGGGTCTTTCCAGTTCCCAGGCCTGGCTCTGACAGTCTCTCCACTCTGCCTCCTGGCATAGAGAAGGCTTGGTCACACATTGCCTGAAACTGAAATTCTCAGGCTCTTCAGGGGTGCCTCCCTGTTTGCAGTGAATAAGACATACTCCTCCCCTTATAGGCACTCAGAGAGCTTCCAACTGCTTTTCCAGGGTGGACGCATGTTGCCACATCATTTATTCTCTCCCACCTGCCCTGCCCAGCATTCATTGCTGCCTTAAGCAAGGTCAACAGGTCAGGACTTGTTCACAGAGCACACTGCAGCAGGTAAGTAGGATTTCTGGAACCACACGGCCTGGGTTTGAATGCTGCTCTCATTACCCCTGTGTGATATCTTGCCAATTAATTACCTTCTTTGAGCCTGTTTCCTTATCAAAGAAAGAATAGTAATAACCAATTCATAAAGTCCATGTAAGTATTAAAAAGTCGAGACACATAGAGTGCTTAGATCAGTGCCTGGTACACAGAAAGAGTCCAATAATGTGAGCTTTCATTGAGTGTGGTACCAGTTGAGCTCTGGCCCCTGGTCCCTGCCTCAAGGCTCTTCTATCTGCATACAGATTCTGCTTCCTGAAAGCAGTTCTGCCCTGGGTTTAACTGATTTCTAGCCAACCTCACTTGACACCCTCCACCATGGGCCACCGCAAGCCCTGGGCAGCCGCTTTCTCTCCGAGGGCCTTCTGCTCCGTTCTCCCTTCACACCATTTAGTCAATGCCATTAATCAAAATCCTATAGCAGAAAACGCATGCATAAGTCCGACACATTTATTGCTATGGCAACAATTCAGGCACTTGTCCCTGTGTCAAGCTATATCAGTGGAGATAAATTCTATTGTTTTCACAGTGACAGTTTTCTCTGTGTTGGACTTAATCCATGGAAAAATATAGCCTTTCTCTTTATTTAAGAGAGTGAGAGAGAGAGAGAGAGAGAGAGAGAAAGAAAGAGAAGGTGACCTTCGGGTTTCTTACTCAGGGCATTCAGGACTGAAACCAAATTTTCTCCTTCTTTTAAAAATGAAGACAGTCAGTGATCAGTAGCACACAGATTCATCGCAACCTGCAGTGTCTTCATAGCCAACATTCTCCTCCTAAAATCTGGAGCCAGGGAGGTGCCAAGACCTTAAAAGCTTTGCAAGAGCTCCCTGCAGGGCTATGGTGTGGTCCTGGCCCAGCAGGTGTCCCCCAGGACGCCCTGGGGGAATTTAGCCCAAGTGCCTCAGCAAACTGTGGAGTAAACAGAACAGGCTGAAAATCAGCACATCCCCAGTGAACAGCACCTCACAGAGAGGGTGGAGGGTCCTTGCCCCATCCTTCCCAAGCAGCTTTGCCTGGAGCCTAGGTGCCTGGCTTCTGTGTTTTGTACATGAACCCAAGTTCACCACATCCACACTGCCGAAGGTGATTTGCTGTTTATAAGCCCCATCTCTAAGGAGAGTCTTTCCCATCCTTCCTGTGGGAATCAAGACCCAAAGGTAAGGGAAGGACCTAGCCAAGTCTACAAGCCTTTGGAGCACTGGAGTGTGCCCAGCACACTACTAGGCACTAGAGATGCAGAAGCTGTTCTCAGAAAGTCTCTGGTTTAGTGGGGAAAACATAAATATCTATGCATTTTGTCACTGCAATCCGCTATCAAAGTCCCCACTGTGTGCCAGGTGTTTCCTACATAACACCTGTGTAATGTCCTCCCAGCTGCCGTGACAGATCTCCACACATTCAGTGGATGAAAGCAATAAATGCTTACTCTGTTATTGCCCTGGAGATCAGAAATCCAAAAGAGTCTCACTAGGCTAAAACATGGCATCATCAGAGCTGGATCCTAATGGAAAACTGTTTCTTCGCCTTTTCCAATTACCAGGTGTATTAGTTATTCTTCTGTTGCTGTGATAAAACACCAAGACCAAAGGAACTTATCAAAGGAAGAGTTTATTTGAGTTCATGGTTCCAGGGGAATTAGAGTCAAGGCAGGGAGGCATTGTGCAGGAGGTGTCAGAGCAGGGGCAGAAAGCAGATCAAGAAGGCACAGGAAGTAGAGAGACTAGAAATCCATAAGGCTTAAGAACTCTCTAAGTCCGCCCCCAGTGATGTGCTTCCTTCAGCATGGCCACACCTTCTAAGACCTCCCAAAACAGCGCCACCAACTGGAGACAAAATACTTGGAGCCTAAGGGGTCCATTCTTATTCAAACCACCACAGACCAACTACATTCCTTAGCTGGGAGTCCCATCCTTCCATCATCAAAGCCAGAAACTTTGGCCTTTCTTTCTTTTTCTTTCTTTCTTTCTTTCCTTCTTTCTTTCTTTCTTTCTTTCTTTCTTTCTTTCTTTCTCTTTCTTTCTTTCTTTCTTATTTCTGTTTTTGTGGGTTTGTTTGTTAAGACAGGGTCTTATTTAACTCAAGTTGAACTTGAACTCACTATGCAGCCTTAAATTCCTGATTCTCCTTCTCCAGTCTCTGAGGATTACAGGCATACATCACCATGCCTGTTTTAGTCTGAGTCTTTCTAATGGTACCATTTTTCTGTTTCTTTTCTTCCTCCCTGTTCCATTTTTAAATAACTTTGTGATCATATTGGGTCCTCCCAGATAATGCCTTATTTTTTGTTCAGCTTATAAATAACTTTAATTCTACCTGAAGGTTTGATTTTAATTTCACTTTGCCACAGAACATAACACTCACAACTTCTAAAGATGAGAACATTATTCTTTCTTCTACAGCCTGTAAATTTTGACACTTCTTGTAAGGTAAATATTTTTTAAATGTCCTCATTTAAAAATGACAAAACTCAGGCCAGAGAATTAAAGTCTTTCCAGGGCCATGCAGTCAATAAATGGGGGAGCTGGGAATAGACTCAGGTTCCCCCAAATCCCACAGTCTTTCCTACCAGCACCACAGTATTTCTCTCACAGTTCACTCAAGAGAAAGTAATTATTTTTTTCTTGGTATGCACTCACTGTACAAAGCAGTATGTTTCATAAAGAATTATTGTTCACACGTATCATGCATGTTGACCTTCTATACACATTACCTTCCCCAGGGAACCCCCAACAGTGCCCTTCCTCTTCCCAAATAGTCCTTCATTGCAGATAATAATTACCAAACATCTTCTCTGTGCAGCCAGTGTTGACAGAAAAGCCAATATTCCTAATAGAAAGGCAGGTGATGTACGAGAAGGATGGGCGTTGAGCTCTTCTGAGAAGAGAAAGCTGCTTGAGCTGGGTATTCGGGAGTTCTTCCTGGAGGTTGGACAGCCTTGGCTGCACCAAAAGAAAGCACAGAACAAGGATTCCCTTCCTTCCAGACTTCTGTGTGTGTGAATGTGGGCAAGGATTGTCTTCATTTCCAGGGCAGAGCTTTGATCCTTTCAAATCCTGGAGTTCGAAGTCGCTGTCCCAGCTTCCACAGTGGCCTCAGGAAACTTCCACTGAGGTTCTTTCCTCTTGGATGGAGAGCAGACTCTGGTGCATTCCATCCACTAGGGTTCTAGAAGCACTGGTGAGAACTCTGTTGGGTCACAAGGCAGGTCTGTCTTGCCTGACACACTGAGCAGTGGAGGAGGCCTCCTTTCTGCTTTGATTTCTTTCCCTGCTTCCGGTCTTTCCTCCCCTCCTCTCCCTCCCCTTCCTTTCTTCTGTCTGTTTTCCTTTCTCTTTTGACTTCTTTATTTAAGAAGGAGTTAGGGGCACAAGTCACCGTCTTTCAGAGACTCTCTCCATCCACATGGATGAGGCCTGGCTCCTGGGGTCATCCCAGTTGCAGATCCATTAACTGCGTCTGGTTCCCTGGGCCTAGAGTCTGGTGAGGCCCAGCCCTAGTCCTGAGACGGCACCACCCACCCTCCATAAACAATGGGGCATTAGGTAGAGGTCTCTGTAACGGCATTTTCTAAGCCTGGAGAAACCTTTCTTCATGGATTATGGAAGAAGCTGACATTTCAACCCTGAATTTTCAGTCCAGTAGGTCAACCTGTAAAGAGGTTCAGTAAGGGAAGAGAAATGGGACAGAGGTCCGCATGGGTGGGTGATAAAGATGGGAGAGCAGAGAAATGGCAGATTGCCACAGAGCAGAGAGCACAAGGAAAGCAAAGGAAGATTCTGGGGAAGCCACAGAATTTCCGGATAGGTGTGGTCTAGAGAAAGCAAGCTGCCAAGAAGGAGGGCTTGAAGATGCTCTTCCAGAGCCACAAAAGAAGCCCAAGGCCATCAGTTGCCACCTCAAACGGAAGAGGAAGGACTAGGGCTTTTGACGGCATGATGGCATCACTTTGGGAAACCCTGGGGACATCAAATGTGATAGAAGCTCAGCACAGAGCACAAAAGGTCTTAGAGTTTAGATTGAGAGATGATGATTGGGTCCATACCAGCATCTAGACTAGGCTTGGAGAATCTACCAAGGCAGAAGACAGGGAGAGAAAGCTCATGGGGGAGACATTCTTACGTGTTTGTTTATTGCAAGACTCACAATTATGAATATCAGAAAAGAGGCGTCTCTTTCTGCACTGGACTGGCCAAAATCTGCTGAAAGCCTAGGAGACCCTGAGGAGGAGGGGGCCATGAGGAGATGTCAGGGAGAGCAGAGAGGATTTCAATTTTTTAATTTATTTTATGTGTTTCAGTGTTTTGTCTGTCTATATATCGCACCACATGTGTGCAGTGCCCAGGGAGGCCAGAAGATGTCAGATCCCCCATAACTGGAATTATGCCATGTAGGTGCTAGGAACTGAACCTGGGTCCTCTACAAGGGCAGCCAGTATTTTTAACTACTGACCCATCTCTCCAGCCCCACAAAGAGAATTTTAAAGCTGAGCTTAAGGCACTTCGTTTTACACTTCTAGCACCAAACAAAGTTTTGGCCTTAAGACATTTCCCAAATTGTAGCTCATTCCAATCTGCCATTTGCATTGGACCAAATCCCTGTGCCATGCAGAAACCCTGATCACACCACTCTATTACTTTCACGTTATTATTGCTGTTATTTCATTTTTTGAAATAGGGTCTTGGTATGTAGCCCAGCTCCCAATCCTGCCTCACCCTCCGGATGACTGTGCTTGCAGCTGTAAACCAACATGCTTGACTCCTTACTAGTATTTAAATTTTTAAAATAACTTTTACTGAAAGAATAGTTACAAATTGAGTCACTGTGGATTCTTTAATTTATTCTGTGTGTGTGCGCGCGCGTGCGCGCGTGCGTGCGTGTGTGTGTGTGTGTGTGTGTGTGTCAGGGGGTGTTTGCACATGCCATGGTCAAAGGAGCTCAGAGGTCAACTTGCAGGAATTGGTTCTCTCCATGTGTATCCCATGGACTGAACTCAGGTTGTCAGACTTGGTGGCAAATGACTTTATCTGCTGAGTAATCTCACTGGCTCAGTCACTGTGTTTAAAAAAAAAAAAAAAAAGGTTTTCTTTGAGATAATTTTAAATTTACAGAACAGTTCCAAAAATAGCACATAGAATTTCCATGCATCCTTTATCAACCCTTATGTCAGAACCTTACATAAATCCACTCTAAACTTCAGTTAATAGTATCATATCAAGGTTAATTAAGTGTTCTATGGTTATGTAATATCCTTATTAATTTTTAATTGGTTTATTTTTATAGTTAAATTTATTTAAAGGAAAGATATATGCTACTCTTATTACTGGGAAATGAGTATCACCATACAGAAAGGCTGAACGCAAAATAAATACAAAGAAAATGAAACCTAGTGATTGCCCTGGGCTCACGGAGTCCAGCGCTCTGCTTGAGAGCTGGCGTCTGTTTGAGAAGTGGGAATTTATTAACACTGATGGAAACTGAGTTAAGTCAGGGATTCTTCAAACAGAAACTTTCTTCGTGGAGAAATTGAAAAGACAGAGACTGATATGAGAACAACTGTCTTGCAATCAGAGTCAAGGGTGCGTTGTGGGTGTGACATCTAAAGGACTTTCCCAGACCCGTGTGATGGCACAACCCAGAAGCCTACCACTTTAGGGGACTAATGTAAAAGGATCGTGAATTCCTGGCCCATCTGAGCTACATAGCAGGACCCCATCTTAAAAAAAAAATAAAAAATAAAGGCCAGTATTAGGAAAACCAAGTTGAGTGGTATTGTCATAACATGGTTCCACAGGGAAAAGAGACCAGAACACAGCAAATGGGTTTGCCTGGGCTATGCAACAACGAAGATGAAAATGAGGACAAAGCTGGGAGGCTGGAAGGATGGGAAAGACAGGAAAGGAGCTCTTGGCTGAGCCGGCCACAGCCACACAAGAAAACCAACTCTGTTTGACTGTGGGGGACATCTCTGCGGAAACTGGAATCATCATGGCCCCTTGGAAATGTCTGTGGGGAGAGAGAAGGATGAGAAACTCACAGCATTCTCCTGTTTCCTCTCATCTAACACAGTCTGTACTAACTCCTCCAGCTACTAGCTCCTGTTGCTCTTCGACTCTGTGGGTCCTGTTTGATTAGGGGTGGACTCTACCAGAACAAGCACTGCGGAAGTCATGCTCAAATGATACTTCCTGTCCAGGGAGGCTCAATGGCTGTCTCTGTTAGGCTATAAGGTGATGGTGGTGCTGGCAGAGAATCTCCCAATTCCTGTTTTGTACAAGTAGCAGGCTGAGATGAACACGTGGGAAAGCCTGTCACATGCTGAAGCTCACAGGCTCACAACATCATTGTCTACCCTCCCTTTGAAAGTCCCCTCATGCTAGAGGACTGTGGCTCCTAAGGGACACAGGAATGTGTGCCTGTCTGGTGTCAATGGAGGTCTACACCCTACTGAGTTGGCAGGGCAACCAGTAGCAACAGGAAATGAGGGTAAGTTTCATGTGGCAGATGGTAATTTAGTTAGAGGGAAAACATACTTTTCTAGTTAATTATGGAATCAGAGAACCAGAGAGCGATTTCAGAGCTAAAGTGATTGTGAAAATCATCTCCTCTGACCCCTTCATTTTACAATAGGGGAAACTGAGTCCTGGAAAAAAAGCAAACATCTGTGTCTACAGCACAGGCAAAGCTGGGACTTGAACCCAGCTCTACCCTAAGTCCAGTGCATGTGCCACCCTGGTTCAATGCAGTCAGAAGCTCACTGACCTCCTTCCCTATTTGAAAGGATGAGGCTGCAACTGGAATTATAGATCTAGCTTATTATTTGCTTAAGAACATGCTTAATGTAGACACAATGCTAAAGATCCACAGTATTGAAGCAATAAACTTGTGTTTGTTCTGTCTCAGCTTCACATTCTATCTGAAACACCCAAAACAATATGCATTGGCTTAAATTCTATATTTTTAATATTAAACATATATAAGGACTGTATATCTCTGTGTCACACACACACACACACACACACACACACACACACACACGCATCACTCATTTAACTTGTCAGAATGTTCTTGGTCACAGGCCATTCTCTTTTACCACCTCAGTGACACTGGAAAAATCACTCCTTAGGCAACTTAGCATTACACTGCATCTTTTCCCTGGCAGGCTTACATTGTGGTTCTGTGTGTGTGTATGTGTGTGTGTGTGTGTGTGTGTGTGTGTGTGTGTGTGTTTGATTGTGTTTTGTGTCCCATTTCTTAACTGACATTTTGAAATGTGCATTTAGTTTTCTTTTTGTGAAATGCTCTTTTGTGAAAATGAAACCATGTTTGCATAACAACTAAGATCTTTGTTTTAAAATGCTTGAGGTTGTTGTCAGGAACTTTCTTTCATCTCTGAAGAAAAAAAAATCAACGTGTGAGGCACGTTTAACAGAGGGCTGAATTGGGGAGTTGAGTTAAAGAGGGCCTATGTAGACAGAGGGAAGAGAGAGAAAGGCTTACTGTAAGATAATATAGATGCAAGCAGTCTTTACAAGAATGGGGGTTTGTTTGGGTTCCACCATTAGGGTGGAGCTTCTTGTTTTGTTCAAGGAAGCAACAAGATGTTAAATGCAATAGATTTCCAATTACTTAGTAAAAAAGGCATTTTGGGGGTGTCCAAAGAGCTAAAGACCAGACCTTATCCTTTCTACTCTACAAAGTTTCCAGACCCAGACTTGGGCTAGCATGCCTTTTTATTCTCACTAGTAACTTTCAGATTTCAAATGAATTGTGGGGCAAGAAATATGTTGGCAAAACCAGGAAAATTTTCTCCTGGAAACACCTATGTTCAAACGCTACCTTTCAAAGCTTTATGACAGACCTTTCTCTGTAGGAAGGACTGGTCAATGCCCAGCAATTCTTCTTCTGTACTTAAGACTAGTCTGATCTCCAGAGGTTCATGCTTCCATGGTGTTCAGTGACCATGGGAAGAAACTTCCAGGGGTCAGGGATGTATTCCACAATCTCCTTAGAAATTCAGTGAGACCACGTGACTGAGTCCCTGCCAATGGATTATGAGCAGAAATGACAACCATCAGAAGAGGGCAGGGAAAACCTTCACTACCTTCTGCCTGTGAATATAGCCGACCCACAGAACGAGTTTGGGAGTCACAAGCTAACATCTAGCTAGCGCTACAGTGGAAGGAATTTAGAGCCCACAATTAGTCCTTAAAATGAGCCCCTAATTAGAGCAACCAAAGTGGACTAGTATGTAAGTGAGACACAAACGTTCCCATGCTAAGCCAGTACAGAGAATCGGGGATATTATCTGTTATAGCAGCTCACATTCCCTTAATTAATATCACTTTTCAACAGCTCAGTGACTTTCTTTTGGGAAATTACATCTCCCATTATGTGTCATCTGGACTGGACAGCAAATCAGTCGCCCTTTCCCACAATGGGAAGCAGAGTCTCGACACCTTTCCCTCCTCCCCTCATGAGAGTGAAAGTGTCAAGGTCAGACGGAGGTAGCAGCAACGTTCTACTGCAGGATATTTTCTAAATTCCTCTGTTCTAGCCCTCTATAATCATCCCAGTTCTGGTCCATTCATCATCAAACTCAAGTCATTCCCCAATTCTGTAGCCTTCAGAGAGTTTGCCAGTATATTTCTCCACCTTACAGTGGTTGAGTCAGATTTTCTTGCCCGTTATCAAAAACCCAAATACTAGCTTCTCAAAGGGACAAACTAGAAATAAAACTTAAAAGAGTCCGTGTTTCAGTAGCTACATTGAAGACTGGGTTTGGTAAATAACACTCAAAGCAAATATGATCTCTTAAAATATAAATACCCTTTACCTAGATGTCTCCTTGAGCTCTGCAGGGACGTGGGGATGAGGGTGGGAAAGGATTAACTGCGGTTCTCTGTAAGCTGCAATAAATATGACTACAAGGCAGTCAAGGCGGAGGAGTGTGATTGATTTATTACATTATAGTTCATTAAAACTGTTCCATTGCCTTTTTAAAAACCATTCAGTCATTAAAAAATCTTTGCGAACACAGTTTCCAACATCGTTATAAGGGATTCTTGACAGCTCTTCATTTTTAATGGCACTGTTATAAACAGGCTCCATAATGGTCCTGCTTAGTGGGAGGCTGGTTTAGAGGCCATCGAGACTAAAGCAGCCAAGGCTGCCATGGTGGCCCTGTGCAGAGATGAAGTCTGAAGTTAATTTGAGTAGAGTAACTGAAGAACCTGGGCTCAGTGCTGTGATGATGAAGGTACTTTCCAGAAGGGGCTCAAATTCCAACACAAGTCTCTCTGCTATATTTTCTCTTGTATACCCAAAAGACAAAAAAAAATAGCTGAAGTGTCAGATTGTCCTCAAACCTTCAACAGAAAGAAACAGTACAGATGTGCAGTTCAAATCAGAAGACTGTGCCTTGGGCCAACTAAAAGGAAATGCCAGCTTCCTCTTTTGCAGCAAATAGACATGAGCTCTCAGCTGGTTTGGTCAGGGTCCTCAAGAGATCAGGCAGCAGAGGGAAGATTCAGGGATATGCACAGTCTGCATTTGGACGAGTGCTTCCACTAGAAGGCTCCTTAGCCCACCACCCACAAAAAGGAAAGTATGAGAAATACAGAATTCCCCATCTAATACCACGAGACATGCCAACTGTGCCCCAGAAATAAGTGTCTAGAGTAACTGCTCACACCCAATTCCACTCCACAAACATTTCCTGAGCACTTATTAGGTCATTGCCACAAGACTGGACATTGTCAGTCTTGAGATGTATAAGGCGTCCTCTGAACCACTGGAATTGGTCAGGACCACAAGGAAATAGAAACGATGCTGGGAATAAAGTGCCAAAGGCATTAGAGAACACATCTGTTTACACACATCTGTTTACACCTGCCCAGAGCCCCTTCTTCTGGAAAGAGCTTTCATTTTCTTGAGACAAACTGCTTTTCCATTCAGTACACACACACACACACACACACACACACACACACACACACACACTTCATGACCTGACTCACATGCCTGGTCTGAGCAACCATAGAATTCCACTCTTCTCTCTTGGACTCCAGCCATAGACACTTACTCAGCTTTGACCTTCACCTGGGACTACTGAGCAAAGGTGCTGGGGTTGCTCATCCAGGGGTGCGAGCATGGAGCTGCCCCCTCCCTGAGGAAGATATCTTTGAGAATAAAGACAGGCACAGGACAGTAAAGATGAGACATGGACAAGGACAGCTTCTGATGATATAATCAAGCATCTTCATCCATCTCTGCTTGTAGCCTTTTCACCCTGGGTGTTTCAGAAAGGTGAGCCATTTGCAGCTCATGCAGTTTCTTCCTCTAGGTCACCCCACTATCTTTTATTCACTCTGAGCTTTCTTCCAACATTTTTCTAACTGGATCCCTTCTAACTATGTTAATGCCCCTCTATTGGGTTATCTGGCATGGATTCTGCTCCCATTATTCGTTACCTTGCACTAAACTACCTCTAAACTTGTGACTTTCGACAACCATCATTCTAACATCGTCCCTGGTTTTTGAGGGCTAGAATAGAAACATCAGATCACCCACCTTAAAAAGGCACCCTAAATGTAAATGCAAAATAACATTATTAAATTCTAGCCTTAAAATGTTGGTTGCTAGAGCCCAAGTTCCAGGCTCTCTTTGTAGGAGAGGAAATTGCCAACTCTAAGCTGCTAAAGTCAGACACAAAACTGAGATAATCAAAACCTGAGGGGGATTTCTCTCTCAGACTGGAAATCAATGGTGATGTCTTAAAAGCTGGCTGATGGGAAGGGAGATTCAGTCTTATTTAAGGGTGAGACTCTTGGTAGATTGACCAGACTCTAGTGGATGAACTCATACCAAAAGGCATTTGGGGATTCAAACTTGACTCTATAGGCCTTAATTCGGAAATCTGTTGGGGAGTTAGTAAGGAGTACAGGTACAGGAAGGAATCTAAATATGATCAAAATATATTGTATGAAATTCTCCAAACTTCAATTAAAAAGGGAGAAAAGGCTGGAGATATGCACTACCTGGCACCAGCACTCCTGATGTCTAAACCAGTGTGGTGTCCCAGAGGTGCCTATTCCAGATGTGAGGAGGTACTTTGGATAAGGACAAGTTTGCAGAGAACAGAAGCCAAATGAAATCAGCTGAATTAAAGGGGTTTATCTCAAGAAGACACATCTCTTTTCCTCACCTGACACACTCTCCTTACCCCAAAAGGGTCTTTCTTCCCTGACTTGGCCTTGAACTATTACCCTTCCTGTGTAAATGGCTGGCTAGGTCCAATAAACACCATGATTTAATCCTAAATGTGGAACAGGAAAGCTGATTGACCTAACTTGGATGAGGAATCCAGCTCTGACTCAGCTAGCCATAGTAGAGTAGAAGTCTGACCCTCTGTTGCAGACAGCCAGAAGATGAGGAAGAGATCCTGGGAAGAGGTTTTAGTGGCCTAGATACACTGTATAAATCAGGAAGTCATGTCAGTCCAGGCCTGTGAACCACTGGCCAGATCAGGAGAGCTTGAGGCCATGCAGCTGTGTGGATTTCTGAAGCAGCTTTGTGAAAGCTGCGGGTCTCAAGATGGTCGCCTGTGCTGGTTAGTGTTTGTCAACTTGACACAACTTAGAGTTACAGGGGAAGAGGGAACCTCAACTGAGAGATTTCCTCTGTCTTACTGGCCTGTGTTTATGTCTGTGGACTTCGATTGACTGCTAATTGATGAAGGTGGGTGCAGTGGGCTGTGCTATTGACCAGGCCTGAGTCATATAAGAAGGGAGCTGAGCTGGCCAGTGGAGCAAGACAGTAAGCAGCATTCTTCCCTGCTTTGTACTTGAGTGCCTACCTTCAGGTCTCTGCTTTGAGCTCCCCTCACTGACAGATTGTGACCTGGGTGTTGTAAGATGAAAGAAACCCATCTCCCCCCAACTTGGTTTAGGTCACTGTTTTATGCCAGCAGCAGAGAGCAGATGTGGATGGATCTCATATTTCACCAAGGGGCCCTAACAAAATGTAAACACCCTTATCTGTGACTACCTTAATCGCATATGCGCGCGCGCGCGCGCGCGCGCGCGCGCGTGCGCGCGTGTATGTGTGTGTGTGCGTGCACGCGCGGTGTGTTTCACTTCCCCATACACCAGGTTGTTTTTATATTTTCAATGTCTTAAATTCCAAGGAGCAAACACTAGCAATGACTGCCTTACTCTGTCCTGTGCTGGCCATTATTTCAGTTCTAGGCTCACAGTCTGAGATACTCGGCAAGAATTAATCAAGGAGATCCTAGCTAACCCTCCTCTCCTCTGCTTTTAATAATAAAGATGTTTAAACAGCCAAGTGGCAAGGCCTTTCTCCAAGTCATAAGTTCTTGGTTTTGCCACATCATTTTGTCCCTTCCATGGCCGCATGTCATTATATCAGTATCTTCCCCTGTGATTACTTAGAACCTTGATCCTCATCATGCAACCCTAACAACCATTCAAGAACCTAAGTCTGGGCTGAAAACAGGCCCCATCTTTCCTGCTAATGCTCCATCTACGGTGGAGGCTGCGTGGAGACTTGTACTCCTAAGACTCTAAGGTTGAGCCAGGAAGACATCATCCACGTGGAGGCAGGAAGAATGCTCCAAGGAGCTGGAGCCACAGACCACACCCGCATTCCTTCTCACCCTAAACCTATGTCCCTGTGTCTATGCTCTAACTCCAAATTGCAGCCTATCCCCAGAGGGAAGGCCAAGCAAAGCCCAGGCCTCGTATTCATTCCCAGGATCTCATCAGCGGAGAAAACAACTGACCCACTCCTCTCATTGTCAGTGGGATTTGTTGTTCCCTTTCTGAGTCTTCCTTCCAGAAACAGTAACACCAAGACATCCCAAGGAGAAGAGGTCTTATATAATCATTCACACCCTTTTTTCTGTTCTGCTGATTTATGAAAGCTGTGGATTCTGTCTCATCAATAGATTCTCAGCTGTCAGTGACAAACTCCCAGAGGAGTTACTTGTACCAAGAAGGTGTCTGTGTTGACTTGAACATTTGGATTTAGAAGTAACATGGGGCGGAGCTGGCCTGAGGGGCATCCCTATCAGTGAGCTGCTGGCAGTTTCTGTGGGCTTTTTTCCTGGGCTTGTGCTTACCTCTGCTTTTCTATGATTGGTGGCTTGTTTCTTCCTTATTGCAGAGGGGTTGTGGTATATGATGGAGACATGACTGAGTCCTCACACCATCTACCAGAAAGGGGCATGAGCCTGAGTGCCGTCCCTCCAGCGGAGTTGGAAAATTCCCAGAGAAGGATTCTCGCTGGCTCAGCTTGGTCAGGTGGCCATCCCTTAGTTAACCTCTGTAGTCAGGGTGGTGACAAATGGTGCAGGTTATGGCACAGTCCCTTGTTCGTGGTTCTGTCACCAAAAGAACAGTGACTACTCCAGGAATTGTTCTAAGTCAAGTGTCCCCATCTCAAAATCTACCTAACAAATTTCCTCAAAAAAAAAAAAAAAAAAAAATCACATACACAAATACATGCAGGTTTTTTGCACAGAATTTCAAGAACCCATAAGACACCCTCCCCTCAACCCCTGACTATTCCAGGCCCTAGATTAACCCTGTCTACACAAGGGATTTGAATGTTAGTGGAAGAAATCCCAATGGCTGGTCATTTGCAGAGGCACAACATCCCTGTAGCACCTCAGATCCCATCTAGCTCCGTTCCTCTAGTGCGGCCCCTTCTAGGACCGTCTCACATGTTGATGCCGTATCCTCTCTTCATCTGCCCATCCATCACTTCACTCCAATTGCTGCTAGGAGGATGGGAGACTATTCAAAGAGACATGGGGTTGTGGGGAGACTACACAATACCAATCAACTTTGAATGGCACCAGGAAGGTAAAAACAAGGGCACTGAATTACAGATTGCAGAGCCACAGACGTACAGTTCTGCAAAGGTTAGGGAGGTTCTTTAAAAAAATATGTGAGGAATATTTCCAATGGAATAAACAGCAATTTGAAAGCTGTTCTGTAACAAATTGGAAGTGAGTACAATACCCAGACATTCAGTTGTTAGACCTAGAAGAATGTACATACACACACAAACACACACACACACACACACACATTGCATTCTTTCTGCATACATATTTACACACAATATACATAAAGAATGACCTTCCCCCACTCCGCCCTATTCCTGCCTGCAACACTAACATTTACTGGAGATTTTATTACAAAAACCACAAAATGAAATTCTAATCAATAATAGTTTGCAGGATGGCGGGGAAAAAAAGGGAATTGAATACATTCATAGGTAAAAGATGTTATTATCTCAGTTCAATAACTATGAAAGAGAAATAGATGAAAAAAATCTGGGTTTTATATTAAAAACCGGCACAGCTGTAGAGTTACATAATAAAGTATTGCCTGTATCCATGGGGATGGAGAGAAATTGATGCACCACAAGTTATTTTTATAAACCCAAACAAAAAAATTCAATCAGAAATGTCTTTCCCCGTTTTGGGGACATTGTATATTTTGTATCTGTACATAATGCACACATTTAGAGTCTGAATGCACTCATTATTGATCAGCCGTGTTGAATAGGGCATGCTGCTTTCCCTGAATATTCAAGATTAGAATCCTGAGGCCTCTCACTCCTTGAAAGACTTCCTCTGAATAAATTGTACAGTGCTTTAAAATTCAGGCAGTTCCAAGTTGGGGAAAGAAAGCAGCTGGACTCGGTGTTGGAGGTGTCCGAGGGGCCACGTTTGAAGATGAGAATTCTTCATCACGCACAGATTGGAGTTACCGCCCCCCACCTCTCATGCCAGCAACCCCTCCCTTACCTCAGCCTATGCACGCACATGCTTAGTTGCTAGCAGAGAGCTAAGCACAAAGCTGCTCTTCCAAAACAACCGAGCTGCATGGAGCATTGTAATTTCCCCAGTTTTTGTTTGACAAAGAATGACTGAAGACACCTGTTAGGAGCAGATCCAGGGCACTGCCCCTACGAGGCACTGGTTCTGCATAGGAAACACATAGGCATCTGTAAAGTCAGTTCATCTATTGCCATTAAGAACTGGAGCAAGGTGAAATATGGGGGTTCAGAAGTGTATGAGCAAGGAACAGGGGCGGGGAAAGCGCCCTGAATTCGAGCTCCTTTCTCTTTGTTAAATATCTGCTGCCTCTACCTTGAAATTCTTAATAAATTCTTAACAAAGAACCTTTCATTTTCATTTTGCACTGGGTACACATTTTGTATTAATAGCTGATCCTAAAAAGATGTGATGGCTCAGAACATGCTTTTAGCAAACAGACAGACTTGGGTAAAATTTCCAGATTTACCATTTAACTGCTTAGAGGATCTTTAGCAAGTTAGACCTCTGAGCGTCTTTGCATTGATCTAAGAAATGGAGATAATAGCAATATTGGCATGATGGGCTGCTATGAACCTCACATGACAGAACATTCCTGATGTGCTCATGGTTTGAAGAAGAGACAAGCCTTGCTCAGCGACCACCATTAATATTCAAGCAGAGCTGAGCCGAGGAAAGAACTAAAGGAGGAGAAGGCTGCTTCAGCTGAAAGATTCCAGCCAGGGAGGACTAACTAGGCTCTGGTTGTCCTAGCCTTGACTGACTCTGCAAATCACCTTAAGCAAAGCAATCATACTGCAGACTGGTCTTGGAAGCCATCTTACCTGGCCAGTGCATGTCTCCAGCTTCATTTTAGAATCAGCTCAGTGACTGGCTGGGTGACAGAAAATGCTTAGTAAAAAGAAGCTGCCACAGGAACTTGAGCTGCTTTGGACAAGCTGACATGACCATTCGTGGAGAATGCGGTGAGTGGTATCTCTATCCTGTGTCTCATTCCTATGACACATATTCTCGTCTCTCTTGTTAGACATCTACCAGTAGGGTTACTAAGTCGTATAGTAATTCTACTGTTAACTTCTTGAAGAAAGCCATTTCTTTGCTGCAGGTGTGCATTTTACAATCACACCACCAGAAATCTGATTTTTCTATACCCCTAGTAATATGGGTTAGTGCCTGACTTTTTAATTTTAGCCATTGTAATATACAAAAGTGATTCTCATTGTAGTACTTACATTTTCTTAGTGATCCACAATCATTTTTCCATGCATTTATTGGCCACTTTTACCTTTTGAGCAAAAATAGTTATTCATATCTATCATCGTTTTTTTAAAATTTGGTATCGCTTATTGAAAAACCTTTCTTTAAATACTGCAGGATTGGGGCCTCACCATCAAAAATTAATTGATAACAGCATGAAGGTGTGGTTGGGAACCTGAGTTCTATCCCACATCTCCATCTATTTGCCTTATTATTGTAGGAGATATCTCGATTACTGTAGCTGTGTAGTGGTTTTGAAATGTGAGTGCATAAACTTCTCTTTTCTCTGGATCACTTTTACTCTTCTGGGTTTCTTGAATTTCCCTACAAACTTGAGGATGAAACTGTCAACCCTCCCCGCCCTCCGGCAAAGGGTAGCCGGAACATTGATAAACTTTGTTGAATCTAAACTGTTTTGGATGGTATTGCAGTACTAACAATAAACCTAAATCATGAATATAGTATATCTTACCATTGATTCAGAAGTTAATTTCTTTCAATAATATTTTGTAGTTTCGGGCTAGAGAAATGGCTCAGCAGTAAAGAGCATTGACTGCTCTTGCAGAGGACGTCAGTTTGAGTCCCAGTCCCCACATGGCGGCTAATGACCATCTGTAACTCCAGTTTCAAGGTATCCAACATCATCTTCTGACCTCCATAGACACTGTGCAGTACACATGTACATAGACACATGCAGACAATACACTCATATGCATAAAATAAAAATAATAACATTTTTAAATGTTTTGTAGTTTCCATAATACAATTACTGTGTTTCTTTTATTTTATTAAGTATTTCATTACTTTGATGCCATTTTTAGTTTTAACTGGCTTCAATTTTTCTCTTTCAGATTATTCATTCCTAATAGATAAAAATATAATCGCTTTTAAATCTTTGAATTAAAAATTTCTGTATTCGGATTATTAGAGTTGTTATTCTATTATTTGTGTGCACAGTGTGTGGGGAGGTGCTTGCCATGGGGTACCTCCTGTGTGATCCAGGGACAACTTTGAGAAGTAGGCTCCCTTCTTCCAGAGATTAGACCCATGGCAAGCCCCTTTATCTTCTGAGTCATCTCATTGACCCTCATTCTTAAATCTGTAGTTTGTAAACTTTAGTTATTTAGTTATTATTTGTAACAGTTTCTTGGTGAATTCTTTAGAAGTTCTACATATAAGACAATTTGATCTGTAACAAAAGATAGGTTTACTTTCCTTTTCTTACTGTTTGGTCTAGAACTGGTACAATGTGGAACAGTATGAAAAGAATAGACATTTTTACCTTGTTCCTGATTTTAAGTAGAAAACATACGATCTTCCATCAAGTATGATGTCATGTATGGATCTTAGTAGCTCTCCCTCTCTCTTCTTTCTTATGCTCTGGCCACACGAATCCCATCTGCCTTTGTGTGTGTAATTTCTTTTCCTACAACCTATACCACCTGCCCTTTGAGCTAAGTAAATTCCGGCTCACTTTTCCATGACAGTTAGTTGCTTTCTGCCCCAGGTCCAGCCGGATACCCACATTCTTGGAGCTCCTTTTTCCCCTCTGTGATTTGTCACTTGTAGCCATGAAGTAATTGGGCCCTTACCTTCTCCTCATAGAACCTTAGTTCATGAGGGCCCAGGTAGTATCTGACCACTGTAACCCCAACTCCTGGCACAGGCTTTAGAAATACTTCATGAAGGAGTGAATTATTCAAGCCAGTAGAACAGGAGGCTACAAGGACCCTCGATGCGCCATTCCTTCTGATTTTAACCCATGTTTAAAAAAAATCTTTGCTACGCTTTGGAAGAAAAAGTTCACTCTTGCTTTTGAAGTGGCAGGTGAAGCCCTGTTTTGGAAGATGACTCCTAAGCACAGTGTTCATTATAAATCCTTCTAGTTCCCCCATTAAGCCTACCTCATTCCCGCCATCTGTAGCTGTTTCTGTCTTCAGCATGTGTGATTTTCATTGTATGATCACCACATGAGTACGAGTCTTCTCTCTCCTTTCTCTGAAAGCAGAAACCATTCGTGGTCTATCTTGGTATCATCCTCCTCTAACTTAGTCTTCAGAAATTGGTTTAGTGTAAAAAAGAGCTCTGATCTCCATTGATTAAGTAATTCAAGGATTTAATACAAAGCAAACTTTTTTAATCCAGTTTCATTTTCAAGTATTTGGAGGGGTTTTTTTTGTTGTTCTTTTATTATAAGAACATCTTAATTTTTATCAAATAAATCAATATTTTAGTGACATTATAGCAAAAACCTCTATCCAAACATGGTCACAGTAGATCTTGTATTCCAGTCTGTGGACATCATATATTATCCTCTTCTGCCAAAATCACATTAAGCATCATCCATGTTTATTTAAGCCATTTTTACCTGCCTGGATAAACTGTCTTTTGCTACCTGTATTTTAAGGGCAGCTAAAATCCTACCTGATTCTTTTCCTTAATATTAATATTTTATTTTTATTTATTGATTATTAAATGATGTGAATGAGTATATTGCCTGCATGTATTTAAGTGCATAGCCTACAGAGGCCAGAAGAGGGCATTGGATCCACTAGAAGTGGAGTTACCTACAGTTGTTAGCCACCATGTTGGTGCTGGGAACCAAACCCCAGGTCCTCTGCAAGAGCAGCCAGTGCTCTTAACTGCTGAGCCAACTCTCCAGCCCCATCTTGCCTGATTCTCAAAGACATTTGTCACCACAGTCAATCCAGAAGTGTGCTGAGTTTCAATTTCTGCCACTTACTCAGCATGTCCTTCTGACTTCATCACGGGCTCTGCTCACTTTACCGAATGTTGAATAATCCTTCAAGATGACTTCAAGTCCCTTCAGGCTTTACACCTTGGTAAAGTCCCTTTATTACTTACTGTTCTCATTGTTATATCAGAATACCAGACATAAACAATTTAAAAAGATGGAAGGTTGCTTTGGGCCCCACTTCCAGAGGATTTAGTCCCTAGTTTTGGTTCCATAGATTCTGCACCAGGTGAGGGAGAACATCATGAAGGAAGAGGAGGATGTTCAACCAATGACAGAAAGGAAACAGAGAACAAAGAAGGCACTGGGGATCAAAGATCCTCTTCAAAGGCATGCGTCTGGACACCTTGCTCTTCCAGTTGGGCCCTACCTTTGAAAGTTTCAAGAGCCTCTCAAACAGTGCCATGAGCCTGGGTCATGAGTCTGTAGGGGAACACGCCATAGTCAAACCGTAACAGTTCTTTCCACAGCTTCGTATTCAAACCCTAACAGTTCTTTCCACAGCTTCAGCATGCCCACAGTCCACAGAATTGGAAAATCTGCCATTCCCGTACGCACGCTTCATTCTGAACTTTCCATGCCCACACTTACTTCGTCTCCATAATTACCTAGGCGACCCCCAACTCTACACCCCCTTACATACATGCCTAGATCTAAACCTTACTTGACTTTACTGTGTCTCATTTTTTTTTACTTCTGAGTCTAACTTAATAAGTAACCTTGGCTCTGGCCTATTGCTTCAGATAGATATTGGCACGGCATAAATACTGCAATAATAAGAAAGCATAACCATGTCCAGAGTCCCTCAAAGACTGTGTTATGGCCTCCCTTCTCCTCCTCCTGTAAGAAGAATATTAGACAGCATGAACTAAACGGTGCTTTTATGGAGCATCTATTAATCACTGGGAAAGTGTCTGGACATCAAAGAATTAATTCTAGTGAAGGAAATCAACCTGTTGATACTAAAGAGGAAAGTCTGGATGAAAAGGGCATAATTCATAATGAAATTAGAAATGTTTTCTTAATGTGGGCATGACTTATAAGCCAAGTCTATTTCATGCTGATAAAATTGGGATAATTTTCTACTTTGGTCTTTTTAAGATGTTGTGAAATAACTTTATTGAGGAAGAGATGGAGTACAGAATGTTTCAGGTAACAAAGGAAAAAATCCAGCTTGATTGATCATAAAACATTTAGCTTAGGTTTTCTTATTACCCCAAAATAGAGGGCTTCTAAATTATTGATGAATGAATATTTCCCATGTTCTTAATCATATGCAGTAGTGTGTTGGTTAACCAACTCTCAACACAAACACATCACCAGTAAACACATACAAACAAAATCCCTAATTTGTGAAGCTACCATTTTCTGTCCAGTTGATATTCCTACAAGAGCCATTCTCAGACTACCAAAGGTCTAACAGCTGGTTTGCCAAACTGAGACATATTGGCACCAGCCTCTCCTCTGTATGTCACCATGCTGTTTGGCTTGAGACATATTAGCCCCTCACCCTAACCTCAGTGAACCTAATATCAAGCATAAACATAGGCATATACAGCTTGATTAATTGCTTTGAGTTGTTTTCCATGGGAAATATGGCACTTACTATGACTTGGAGTCAATCAAGGTAAATACTTGAAGCTTCCCAAAGGTTTAATTCTCAAAGATTGATAGGTTGGCAGTTTGTAATAATGTACCAACCATAGCATCTACTCTAAATGTTCTTTCTACCTTATTACATTTTCACGACCCACACTCTGATGAGGTTCTTAGGTAATTTTTTTCAACATTAAGGTTTTTGTGGCTAGACACAAGTAGTCTTTCAAGATAGTTAAAGACCATTAGCAAAGCACACACACACACAAAACCAAAACCCCACTCCCACAGAAATCTTTTTGATGGAACCAGATAAAATTGCTCTAAACATTTTTATTATTTATGAGTAAATCACAAATCACTGGGGTGGGGGTCAGCAGAGAGAGATGAAAGCATGGTGTGGGAACACACTCTTGGGTAATGGACAGCATGTACCGAGAATGCCTGCCTACACCTCAGCCCAAAGTATGAAGTCAGCTCCGCAATGTTCTTCAGCGGGTTCTGCGACCAGGAGAGTGTCTGCAAAGATTTCTGCCTCCAGGATGGGTGAAATCGTTAAAGCTTAGGTTTGCTTTGCAAGCAAGTTTTAGGAGAAAACCTGCAATAAATGTGAAAATGAGCAAAATGTATCTCTAATTAAAATTTCATGAAGAAGGAACCACTGTCTGATTTCATGTCTGACAAGAACACAAAGGTCTATCAATTAAAATCAGAGAATGTCGTGCTCTGGGTGATTTACTTTGAATTTGACCACTGAATTTTCCTTCTTAAAAATTGTGCTCAGCTATCAGCTATTTGGGTATGGTCCCATATTCATATTCTCTCTCTCTCTCTCTCTCTCTCTCTCTCTCTCTCTCTCTCTCTCTCTTCTGCAGCCTCAGTCCAGTTCTTCAGAGAATCTAGACTCTTGACATCAGAAAGAGCCAAACGTCAGCTCACATGCTGCCTTCTTACCATTAACATCTGTACCTGTTCAGCAAGGGTTATTCTTTCGTTTCTATAGCTTCTGTCTCTGTCTCACTTTGCAAAACCTCCCCACACCCTTTAGGATCTACCTGGAAAAATCACACAAGTCCATGCTGTGGTTGTGACCAAAGGATGGGCCTGGAGTGAAGCTCCTTCCCTCCCCCTTGTCCACCGCGTTCTACTAGTTAGAGAACCTTAAGCACCTTCTCTAGCCCTCTGAAGTCTTCCTGACTCTCAACTGGACACAAAGTAGCAAATATTGTCTTTATCCAAATCAGATGAAATTCATAAAGGGATGTGAGTTCTTCCAAACCAGATGCCAACTCCCATCTTGTCTTCCAATGTGTGTTTGATTTGGGGTGTGCCTCATCTCATTATCCTCATTAAATTGGAGCCTACATGAAGTAACAAATTTTCGTTCATATTCATTCATCACAGTCTTCATGTGCCTAACAATATCTAGCAGAATGTCCTGCATGCTGGGACCTCTTCCAGGCAGGTCACATGTGTGACCCAGTGACTCCAACTTCTTCGACTTCATGCAGCCTACAACCTAAAAGTGCTGCTAGGTGGGGTTTAAGCGACATTATGCCATTGAAATCAGCAGCCCACAAACCATGCAAAAGGTCCCTGAATCAGTCACCCCCAGGCAAGACAGGTCACCTGGGGATATTTGGCAATGTCTCCGTACGATTTTGGTCATCACAACTCGGGGATTGTTACTGGCATCTAGTAGGCGGAGTCCATGGATGCTTCTAGACTCTTTACAATGAGTGTAGAACTCACTCACCCAGGCCACTCACAAAGACTCTGCCCACTCCTTCCCAAATGCCAGCTGCCTTTTCTGTTTCACTGCAGGCTCAGCACTGACCTAGGCGCTGCGGTCTGCTAACCCTGAAGTAGGAGTCTGTTTCTAACTTGCCTCATTCACATCTGGTATCACTGACCCTGCCATACCCATGAACCACATATATGACTTTCCCTTAAATGAATTTTAATAAGCACATCTTTTATCAGTGTCATAAGCAAAACTGGAACCGTTTACCATAACATAAAAGGATTTAAAATTGGCACAATGCAAACAAAAATGCTATTCATTGCTCCCTGGATATGCTATCCCTTTAAGTCTCTAAGCTTGAATCTTGCCTTGTTTTTGTTAAGAGAGCTGAACAAGTGTAGGAGGTGTGTAAGACATATTGGCAGCAAACCGAGGCTTTCTCAGTTTTAAAGCAATGCAGTATTTTGGATGGAATGATGCTGAGGAAGAATTAAAAAGGGAATTCTCTAACCGTGTTCTTCAGTTTTATTCACTGTCAAACCTATGGACCACTTTTTCAATGCACCTTGCATTCCCTTGGTGGTACAGGTATCTGCTAAGGTGAGCAAGAGTGAGCAAGACAACTTCTGACCTTATTGGTAGACAGCCTTCCTTTGTCTCCCAGACTAAATGAATTCCAGAATCATCAACTCTTCTTTGTTCTCACGCCACATGCAATTAAACAGGAAAATTAAACTAGGAATCATTGACTATGATATGGACTTTCAAGGCATAGATCTCATGTAATAGAAGGCTAAGGCAGGAGAATTCTATGATTCCCTGCCCCCATGACCCTCCCTTGTAAAACTCCCTTCCTCTTTAAGTGTGGGTCGGACCTGTGAATTCGATTACCACATCTGGGATTGTCACAATTTACAACCAAAGGGAGATTATCTTTGGAGCCTGACCTAATCATAGGAGCCCCTTAAAATCAGATTTTTCTGCTGGATACTGAAAAAGGAGCCAGACAGATGCACAGCAACAAGGCAGGGATAAAGCCAGCATCCATGCCACGAACTGCCCTGAGGGCTGCAAGGCTCCTAGCAGCTGTGGTTCCTGGCCAACAAGTAGCAGGAAAATGGGACCTCAGTCCTGCAAACAGGGAAATGAATTCAGCCACCAGGCAGCAAACTTGGAAGAGGATCCTGAAGGAAAGCTTGTGAGCCCCAGAAACTGTGAGATAACTTCATGTTAAGTTCATCTGAACATGAGAAAAATAAACACACAGGGACTGAGGAGATGAGGCAGCTCCCTGATATCCGAAAACATAGTCTAATCCTGAGGAACAATGAGATGCGCATGTGGTAACTTTAACACTAATCAGAGCACAGAAGCTTGTATCTACAAAAGGTCCAAGAAAAGTAGCAAAAGAAATATGATCAAAGAAAACACGTAAATCAAGAAAACACTCTTAGAACTTCAGCAAGCATCTTCTGGACTGGCCAGATTCCTGATCAGTCGTAGACAGAAGGCCATGTGCTGTCCAAACTCTGGGAAAGTGGAGCCATTGACAGCAGGGCAGGCACAACCTGGTCGTCATGAGACATCAGCAGAGCCACTTTCCTCACTGTGCTGGCTCCACACACCTTCCCTCACATCCAACATGCGTGGGGCCCAGGGCAGGGCCACCCAGAGTCCCACATGCCATATGTCCAGATATCTGCAAGTTTTAAATTGAGCCAGAAGCTGCTAAATAAAAATTCTCTCCTCCCACTTTGGCAAATATACTTCATAATGATTTTAAGAAGTCCTTCTGTGAAAGATGAGCTCAAGCTTCTTACACCAATTGGGGCACTTCTGAAAGAATACCACAGTGCAGAGCTCAGTCGTAACCTTCATAGGTCAGCTTTTCCCTTTGTTCTAACTTCCCTCCCTACGTTCCTACCAGAATGACCCCAAGAAGTGACCCTGGCAGGCAAGCCTGCTCCCTCTGGAGCCAGTCCAGGAGGGCGGTCTTCTCACCCCTAACTCACCTATGGAATTCCCTGCGGGTGGCTGGGAACCTACACTGAACCTTTAGCTTCCGGTCCACTGAGTCTTCTACCTGCTGGTACACATCTGATGGCTTCCAAGCCAGGAGTCAGTCACCTCTCAGAAGGGAAATGTCTCCATTCTAGGGATCAAACTCAGGCCTGGAGCATGCTAGGCAAGTGCTCCTCCCCTGAGCTTCTACCCAGTCCTGCCATTGCCTCTTTACTAAAGCAAATCGGTTGCATCTCCTTTTGGCAGATTTCCACACAAACACTCCCCTTGAGAGGACCAGCTCTGTGCAGTAGATCACATTCAGCCTTAAAAAAAAATAAAAATAAAACCAAACAACAACATTTAATTATGTGCAAAGAGAGCGTCGGTGTGTCATTTGTTGGCCGGGTTTGCATGGGACTTTCTTACGATGCATATCACTGTAGCCTATTATTCCTCAGCAGATTGGACAAGTTTCAAGGTTAATAAAAATGTTCTGGCAAATTGCTATTTTGAAAGTGATTGAAGGAAATGTCCCACTCACGGCATATGTTTGACCTTTTGGAGGAGGAAAAGTAGAAAACGCTTGTGGAAATCTCATGCCGTTTGAATTCTTCTGACAGCTCTGAATTGTTCGGCGAGTGCTGAGTTGCTTTAAGCACCACTGAGACCAGCGTTTCCTTCCAAAGTCTTTCTCTCTCCACATGGACTCATCACTTCAAATAATAATGATAATAATCATAACTTAATAAAACACTGTGTTTCCGTTGTCAGGCCCAGCACACTGCACTCAGCGTGAATACACTTATTCAATGTTCACAATAATCCTGAGAGATTGGATCACTTTCTACCTCCATGAGGTTTAGAGAAATTAAATAACTTGCCCCAAATCAAAACGTTCCAAAGGTGGAACCTGGATGAAAACTGAGATCTGGGAGCTGGAGAGATGGTTCAGCAGTTAAGAGCACTTGCTGCTTTTGCAGAGGACCCAGGTTCCATTTTTAAAATCTATATGGTGGCTTGCAGTCATCCATAACTCCAGTTTCACCCTCTTCAGGCCTCTGAAGGCATTGCACTCCTGCAGTGCATATACATATCTGGAGGCAAAATAATCATACACATAAAATAAAATATTTTTTAAAAAAAGAAAATTGAGGCCTGTCCTTCTATAAACCACCCAAGACTGCTTGTCCTCAGTAATAGGTTGAGGGCACCGTGGAGGCTTTCAGAACTGTCTTTTCCAGATCTCCAGAAGGCCACCTTGTCCTTGAAGAACAGGCCATAAGTGTGAAGGAACCCACAACCTTGCAAGAAGCCCTTAACGAATAACTTGTGAGAGTCAGTGTGTAAAATCCCCATCTCCCTGAGCACTGGGACGGGGTGGAGGGCAGTCCTGAGGCCTGCAATGAACACTGTTTACCAGTGTTGCTTTCTACTGTTAAGTTCCAGCTACCTACCATCCACAAGGGTCTAATAGTGATTTTATATTGGTCACCTTCCCTTCCCTACACCACATCCCCATTGCCTAAGTATTAGCCTCTCCCAGATGAACTGTCTACACTTGAATCTTTGCTCAAAGTCACTCTTGAAATTATTATTTTTTTATTTTCTTGGCACATCAGGGACTCCAGAAGGACCAGTAGTGGGCTCACCTGTCCTACTCTTTTGAAAGCAAGGACGACTTTGGATAATACCACCCCAGTTATTTTGGCCCTAACACTAGTGATTGAAGGCTACTTCTCAATTACCTTCTTCCAAGTAAAATCTTCCCAAAGGAAAATCAAGAATTTTCATGCCCTGACGTCATAGATTTAAGACTTCCAGAGAGGATAAGGGGAACACAAACCAGTGCCTCCAGGTCTGATTTCTACCCAGTCCCACATTACAATGTGCTCTGGAAATCCATCATCAAGTTCCTAGACTCTACTCTTAAGCTCCCTGTGTTTGAACCCTGGTTCCAATGCTATGAAGCCACATAACCTTGGACAAGGTTCTTAACCGGTTATTCAGTGACCTTGTTTCCTCAGTCATAAAAATGGTGATAATCACTTCTGCTTTGTGAGGCTGCAGCCAGGACAGTTTCAGTTGTATAAATATTTATACAGTGCCCGGGATATGGTAAGTGCTTAGTATTACCAATTATCATCGCTGTTGCTGGTATTATTGTGCTTGTCACACAACCATCAAGAAAATACCCCAGAGACATGGCCATAGGTCAATCCAATGGATACATTTCCTCAACTGAGGTTCCGTCTAACTAGGTGTGTCAAGTTGACAACTAGAGCTATCCAGCACATACACTTTCCCAAAATAACACTTATACTTTGGAAGAGGCTCCAGGACTGTCTCACAGGCAAGACCACCACACTGGACTCAATCTCACCCACCCACCTCTGTGTTGGCAGAATACCCTCCTGGCACCCAGTCTAGTTCTGTGAAGTAGTTTCTGCCACCTCTCATTTAAGTCTTATCTTTTCTGGAAACTCTACCCAAGGGGTAGCTTTGGCTTTTCATTTCTGCTCAAGGCCACGTATTCAGCTTGGCGCCTCTCCTCGTGACTCCTTGAGCCCTCCTTGTCCTTTTCTACACCATCATCCACACTTGGGAATGCCTTGCTATGCAATCAAAAGGCCTGTACATAGACCTGTGTTACCTGACAAAGACACATAGCCTCTTTGAGTCTCGGTTTCCATGTAAGTTACCAATCATCCCTTCTGAGGTGCCAGGAAATGACACCCCAAAAGCAACTAGCAGTCAGAGAGAGAAGAGTCATTAAGTACATACCCTCTATCCTTGCTTCTTGGTAGAACAACTTTGAGATATGTTCTAGACTAGAGTTCAGCCAACTTTTCCTAAAAAAGCCCTATAATAAATACTCTAAGCTCTGGAGAGCGTATGGCTTTTGTTACAACTCTTCTATTCCAGACAATATATAACAAACGAGTATGGATATGTTCCAGTGCAACTTTATTTACAAAAAGGCAGGCATCCCCTTATCCTTGTTCTAGAGTCTCGCGGGGTCCCCAAGTTTGGACCCAGTGCCCAATAATTCATTCATTAGCATACTTCACTTCTTTCTGTGGTGTGTGCAAAGACCAAGCACGAAGGGCCACTGGGAGCTCTGTCTCCTGCCACTTGGCCAGTACTAATGAGTGACCTACCGCCCCCTGCTCTGTTCACCACCATTTGCCCAAAAAACTCAGGCAGGAAATCAAAAGCATCACCTTAAAACAGATTCATCAGTCGTTAAGCAACAGGAGATAGAGGAGAAAATAGCCAATAAAATATATAATAAAACAAATACAGAACAAACAAAGCCACAGCACCCAGGCCTCACCGGGTTATTACTTAGACGTGAGGAAGGATTAGGGAGTAATACCATTGGATTCGGCCTGCTCCCTGCCAATTATTTCAAAATACACTCTATGCCACCCTTCTTTGTACCCTTGTCTTGACAAGCTGATGTTATAAAGTCTCTAAAGGGAATCCTGGAAAAATTCTTCTCTTTGCTGCCTTCTCTCCTCACCCCTTACACAGACAAGAAAAAAAGAACCATCACCCAGAGCTGGCCCTGTTTTCCTGAACCCTCTTCTGCTAGCACAGAAACCCAGGATCCTCTAGAAATAACTGCACACTGATCATGGGCTGTGGAAACTCATCATTTCCCTCCTTTATAAGAACATACCAGGTCAGGACTAGAGACACAGCTCAGTAGTTAAGAAGACTTGCTGCTCTTGCAGAGGATCTGGGTCTGGTTTCCAGCACACACATGGCAGCTCACAGCCATCTCTAAGAAACTCCAGTGCCAGCGGACCTAACGCCCTCTTTTGTCTGCCTCAGGCACTGCACATATGCCCTGTTCTTGCATAAATGCAGGCAAAATACTCATGCACATAAAAAAAATAAATTTTTGAAAAAAGGATTATCCATATTTGGGACTGGAAAGCGGAATAATACATGGCGATAAAAGGAAATGTGTAGAAGATTTCGTATTTTGTAAATCTGAGGACAAACGACTACATTTTTCTGTGGCTAAAGCCATTCAGCCAGTCACAAGCTACCTGCTTCCTAAGCATGTCGAGTCACCCTTTCATTCCCTTAGCCTTCCCAGACACACCATCTAAATATACGAACATGGTGTTGGAAAGCATGTGCTAGTTAAGTTTCTTTAGGGCTGTGTTAAGGAAGTGAGTGATACTGTTTATTACAGACAGGGTTGGAGTATCTGTGGGTCCCAGTGAGCTGCTGTTCCCCACAGTCCCCACACCCAGGTATCATCTGCTTTCTGAGGCTGGACAGACATTCACATCTTTTCTCCTTTTTTTTCCTCTGCTATTAGTCTCTTATTTCTCTTTTTTCTTCTGCTTGTTGGCTGGCTTTTCATGGTGTTTTTGTTCTCATCAGGGGGAGTTCTGCTGCAGTCTTGTTTTGCTTTGCTTTATTTAAGACGAGCTCAGTAGTTTAGGCCATGATTCCCCTGCCTCGGCCTCTGGAGTACAGGTGTGCTCACCACATCAGCTTTCAAGCTGTCCTTTTGACAATGGTGAACTAAATGCATTTCTAGGCCAAGTAGTTAGGGGAATCGCAAACCCCACAAAGCCAGGAGCACTTCTTCAGCTAATGTTTCAGCTAAATTTCTTTTTGTTACAACTGACAGAAAAATCTATCTCATACTTGCTTAAGCAAAGAAAAAATTATTAGGCAAAGCCAACTGAGGAAAGCAGGGCTCAGGTCGCCTATCACCAGAGATTGGTTCCTTCTTTCTTTTTAAAGCAAAAAATACGCTATTTATTATTTTAAATCACTTCAGGATTAAAAAATAATAATTGTTTTATAAACCAAAGAAATTACCAAAATTTATCACTTCCTAGCAACAATGTTGAAATAAATCTGGTCCACAATAGCAAATGCATTTCCTTGCAGTACGGTTATTCTTTTCCATTGTGTTTCATCTGTGGATGCTAATGGTGAATTTGTTTTCATAACTCACGAATGGTCAGGACTCATAGTCTCAGATATCCTGTTCAAATTTTCCCACTGCTTTGCCTGGGTAAGGCAAACATGTCAGAAAGACTCAGTTTCTCTCTCTCTCTGTTCATCTTTGGTGCCACATAGGTGCAAATGGTGACAGTTGTTCAAGACTCTGTGTCCTCTTTGCTTGGATGTTAGGGACACAGCATTCTCACTAAAGGTCTCGTCGTGTCCTCACTAGCTTGAACTAAATCAAGCACCAGTGAGCAGAAGAACCTTATCTGTGGCTAGCCTGGTTGACAAGTGGCACCCATGGCTTTACACAGAGCTCTTCAAGCACATGAGCTGTAGGGACTATCCCGGGACACTTATGTTTGAGATCCTATAATAAAATACCCAAAGCTGGTTGGTCCAGAAACATTGTGAGTTTATTTCTCACAGTCCTGGAGGTTCAGATGTCAGAGATCCAGGGGTTGTCAATGTCAGAGTTTGGTGGAGGCTTGCTTCCTCATAGAATGAGGAATGTCAAAGAGTAGAAGAGGCAAGGAATTGCTCTGGGGTCTTTTATAAGAGACCCTGTCTTATGAATTCTCCTCTCACAGTGAGGCCAGGAGTTCAGCCCCACCCCACCCCCTAGGTTTGAACCGACTGAGCAAATGGAGAATGCTCTCCAATTGGAGAAACCAGTTTATTTCGGGTTACTTACAAAGGATTCATCCCCGTGGCGAGAGACAGAGATTTTGTATGGGGGAGCCAGCATTCTGATCAGAAGTCCAGTGGACCTCCGGCACACACACCCAAGATGGAGTCCTGTGGTGCCCCACCTGCATCTCCCATCCAGCTTTGTCTACATTCCTGCTGGACCCGCTCCCACTAAGTCACCGGTTGGTCGGAAAGTAGTTGACTCTATTGGCATCATCTGTGTCAATCACATTCTTGGAGGCAAGTCCCATGAGGCAGAGGGAAACTCCGTAAATTTACTGACACCCCACCCCTTTTCTCTCTGGCTCTTACAAAACTTTCTGCCATCCTCTTCCGAGATAATCCCTGAGCCTCAGGAGCAAGGGGTTTGAGAGGGAGTAACAGGTGTAGGATGATGTTCTTTCCACTGTGGTATGGATTATCATCTGGCTCCCGTGATACTCCTTCTACTGTAGAAACACAACAACTGTAAAAACAACAACAAAGGTAACATCCACACAAATACTGAATGACCTAACCTATGGGCATAAACACAAATGCTTAGGCAGCACCTGAGCAGGTGCATCATAGTCGTCTTGCAAACAATTACAGTAGTTTCTTTACAGGATCTATAACTCCCCCATCACCACTGGGGGCTGACTTTTCTCCTCATATCAGATGTGTGTTCCCTCCCTGAGGAGCTGGCCTTAATCCAATTAGACTTCTGCTGGGGGTGCACATACTAGACGAGCCTATATTACACCAGCAGGAACATCTTGTTTGACATCTGACAGTGGAGCACACAAGATGTGTCATTAAGCAGAGCTTTTCAGGACCATTCTCCCATAGTGTTCTGCATAGCACCCTCTAGCACTCTGAAAGCCAGCCATTCATTTGCAGAGTGTTTCCAGCTCTGTCCCAGCTAGATCTCTCCTTTCCATGCTCAAACCAGGCCACATATTCAGTAATAGGGCCTTCCCATCCACTTCTGATGTGCAACCAGCATTATAATGTGGCAATTGCCTTTTTTGTAGAAGGGGGCTTCCAAGGCTCCCCTGGCCAACAGCTCACAGGGGGAGCAACCCGTGCCTGGTACCAGAATTGCTAGTTAACAATTATATAAAGTATCCTTTTATTCTTTGGCATCTATAGGCCTAGGCTCATAGAACTCCCCAGAATTTCACAGCTATACTTCACCCTTGTGCCCTGTATGAGTTACATTCCATCTTGTTTCATCAGGTGTACTTGATGCCTCCCAACTGGATTTCACATCTGTAAAACACTCAGAAGTTAACATTATATACATGCACAAGGTCTAACATAGCATGGAAAATTCCTTTCCATTTGTATCAGCTGCTTTTTCAACAGATCCATGTTGGGTACAATGCCATGTAACTTAGTCAGTCCTTTACTATCTTTAGTTATCGTTGGGAATTCATTTACTGTCTTGGAATTCTCACATGGAGCCTCCATACATCCCTTTATCCTTGATAACGTCACTGGGGCTGGCCCAAACTGCTTGGTCCTACACAGGGCCAAGGAATAACAAGGCTCCTCTTGCCCCTGTTGCACCTGTTTTTTCCCCAGGGCCAGGTAGAATCTAGGTCCAATTCCTGGCTCTAACCACACCTGTGGTCTCTCCATTGACCACACCTGGCTGTTGGGAGAGACCCTGGCAAGGCACACTGTCTCCAGCCCTCGAATAGCCATTCACAAGGAGAAATGTACCCTGTTTATTCTGGAGGAGTTAGTATCCAGCCCTGGGATAATTTTTATCTTCTGTGTACTTTTTGTGAACTGTTTCTTGGGGCTTAAAGCCTTCCAGAGGTGCTTTAGCACAGAATTTGGCTTTTTAATCAATCTTTTCTTTAGGAACCGGGGCTAGACACAGGTCTTGTGACTTTTGTCTATGAGTAACCCAAGCAGAACTTCTTCTCTGTTTTGTCTCCTTTATATATCTTTTAGGTTGTTCTATTCTTCTACAGACATACTTTACATGCTGGTCTAGGTTGCTTAAATCTGTCAAAGCCTCTCCTGCCTTGTAAAGCTCTTGTCCCACTAGGGGATCTAGCAGGAACACTAAACCTCCATACCAATGTCGAGGTCCTTGTTCAATGGAGTCCTTATTAAATCTCTAGTGAATACAGTCCTATCTGGTCCGGTAAACGGGGTATCGTATATTGCTTCCTCCTACCCAGTTCTCTTAACAGCACCTGTCCTTCTCGTGTCGTGCTCCAGCTCCTGAAATCCATGGGGACCTCCACTGGTGATAACCAGGTTTCTCTAACAGTTTGTACAAGCCAGTCTACGAAAGACCGGTTCCCTTTGTACTGCCTTAGGCTACGTAGCCTAAATCTCAAGGAGAGCTGATCTGTTATGCTGCTCAGCTGTCCTGCTTCTGCAGCATTGAAAATAATCTCATCTGCTCCCAAGTCCTACAGCCTTATAAGCCAGGTAGTTAAGGGTTCCCTCCTGGTTTGTTTGACCTTCTTTCCTCGCTCCAGCAGCTCTAGGGCCAAGAATCCTTTATTCACTAAATTCTTATGCTTGTTAAGGCCTTTATCAGTGTGCAGACATTTGGATTTTTCTTTTTGTATTGTATTGTATGGGGGGCACTTTTAGTTTCTTCTGGGTTGCTCTCTCCCTCATTGCTGCTTGATTCTTCCCAGGGGTTCCAGATCCTGGGATCCCAGGATGGGTCTTGTATTATCGACCTGACCTGGGTTTTTGTCCCTTTTCCACCTCCTAGCTGTAGGAAGTGGCAGGCTAAACCTTCTGTCTCCTTTTCTCTTTTATCCAATTTGCTAACAAGGTCAGAGGCTATTACTGAAGAAGCAAGCCTCATATCTTGCTCTTGATCTTATCTGTCTCTCATACTTTGAGTGTCTCTCTGGGCTACAACCTCAGCCTGGATTGCCACCCAAGTACTTGCCCCACTGATCTCATGTGTTTAGGCAAGTTCACCTTAGTTACATATTTCACTATAAACCGCACTATTCCTGCAATGGCCGCCACACACGCCAGTCCTATGGCGATAATCCACCATGTCAAAATTTCTTCTGCTCATACTTGTCCCTTCCTGGTCCCCACATTAGCGGCAGTCACACAACTCCTTTTCCTGGAAGCATTTTCCATTATGTCAGTCAATCCTGTTGAGTACGCCATTGTGTCCTATGAATTCTCCTCTCACAGTGAGGCCAGGCACTCAGCACCCCACCCCGCCCCCAGGTTTGAACTGATTGAGCAAACGGAGAATGCTCTCCAATTGGAGAAATTAGTTTATTTCGGGTTACTTACAAAGGATTCGTCCCCATGGAGAGAGACAAGAGATTTTGTATGGGGGAGCCAGCATTCTGATCAGAAGTCCAGTGGACCTCCAGCACACACACCCAAGATGGAGACCCGTAGCGTTGCGACTGCATCTCCCACCCAGCTTTTTCTATTTTCCTACTAGACCTGCCCCCGTAAGTCACTGGTTGGTTGGAAAGTAGTTGACTCTATTGGCTTCATCTCTGTCAGTTACATTCTTGGAGGCATGTCCCTTGAGGCAGAGAGAAACTCTGTAAATTTACCCCAACAGACTCCATAATCCAAAGGCTTCTTCTCCTAATGACATCACCTTTAGGTTGGGCTTTCAACACATCATTTTGGAAGGACACAAATACCAAAACCATAGTAGTATCATAAGAGTATCCTTGCAATCAAGTGGAAGAGAAGTAGAGTAAAGGAAAGTGCACTGAGGAAAGAAGAAAATCTGCCCTTGTCTATGTTTGGCCCACAGCTGCCCCTGCTTTAGTACACAGGAGAAGCTCTTGTAAGATAAGATAAGCCCCAAAGGACCTTCCCTATGAAGCTCTGTCTGCAAGCAGGAGTAGAAGGAAGAAATGGCAAATGCCTTCCCTCAGAGGAATTACAACTAAACAGGAAAACCAAGTACATGGCACATAAACGTCACTGTACTCTAAAATTGTGCACAGTACAACCAATACACTCCTGTACAGTGGACTATAATGATGTCTTCAGCCAGTCTAAATAAACTCAGGGTTGTAGTCCCAAAATTACATTCGATGGAGCATTAACTCTTCAGGATTTTGACAAGTATTGTGTTAAGGAACTCAAGAAATGCCAAGTGTAAAGGTCTTTTACTATGGGACTTTCCACAGCCTATTTCATATATCAGAATACAGAATGAAGCACTTTCCAAATATGTTTGATGATTCAGAGTTATATGCTAATTTATATAAAAATCACCCACCAGGCATGGTGGTACTCACCTTTAATCCCAGTCCTTGGGAAGCAGAGGTAGATGGATCTTTGTGAGATCATGGCCAGCTTGGTCAGTATAATCACTTTCAGGCAGGCTGGGACCACAGGAGACCCTGTCAAAGAAAATTATATATGTATAATATGTTGAAGAAAGTAGGCTCAGTACAAAATAAATAGCAGACGTCTTCCCCTTTTCCAGGCTTGGTTACGTACTCTCATTCAGCAAGTCATGCCTGGGCACCAACTGTGCACCAGCAGCTGTTAGAGATGTGCAAGTTGTCAACAAGCTAGTCAAGTCCCATAACTCTGTTGCTCATAAAACTTTATTGAGAGAAAGGCTAAGTTATAAAGACATAATGGCAAAAAGATTCTAGTCCAGCCCAGCAAATGCTCGTAATTCAGGGGAGACATAGGCCAAGAACAACAATTTGCATATAATACTGGTAAGAGCTGCAGGGGATATTTTTGCAAAGTCAAACAACACGGGGAAAGAGGGCTACACTCTGGTAGGTGGGAAAGCTGTAAGGAAAAGCTCCATAGAGGCAAAAGAAAGCACGAGTTGAGTCTTAAAAGATGAGAAAACAAAGCCCCAAAGAAGTGCAGCAACTCTAAAGACACGGAACTTTGTGGCAGCCTGAGGAATACTGGGGCTCCAGAGCCTGGTGGCAAGGAAAGGTAGCCGCTCCAGGCGACCTCTCTGGGGTTCTTGTAGAGTTAAGCACATGAGGAGAAGCAGATGCTAGCCAGTTCCTCTCCATGTGGCAGCTCCAAGTCTGAGCATCTGGTGAGCCCTGTGCAGAGTGGAGTGGCTCTAAAGCTCACAGGTCTTAGCCAAAGAACAGTTGAGTCTCTGAGGTGTGTTTGCTGGCAATGCAGATTACACCTTCCACTTGAAGAGTAAGCTGGGACAGATGCCAAGCCACTGAAAGCCACTCTGCTCCTGAACGTGGCACTTACAGGGGCTGTGGAAAATATAAACTGGATCATTCTCTCAAGGCACAAGAGCAATCATAACTGTAAAATTCTCATTCAGCTCAATTCAATCAGCAACAACAGAGGGACTGATCTTTGTCTGCTCAGCCAGAAGTCAATCAAGAAAAAATTAAGCAAGATGGATAAACAGATAGACATATCATATATACACAAGCATATATATATATATATATATATGTATATGTATATACACAAATCATGTGTACTACTCCATAAATTATACAAATTGAACAATACAAGATAGAAAAGCCCCATAACCAACATCCTAGAAGTTCTTCCACATTTAAGTGCCTGGTCACCTCCACAAGGAGAACTGCTATCCTCACTTCTAACAGTATAGGTTTCTTGGACTGTTTTATATTCTGTAAAAATGGAACAAGTGTATGAACTTTGGGTGCCTTCTTTTTAATCATTGGACTATGAGATCGGTTCATGTTTTTACACAAGACTTGTAGACTGCTCGTGCTAGCGCACAGGATCCCTTTGTAGGATGTACCATTCCCGCACGCGCTGTGGGTGGCCATCTTGATACTTTCTACCCTGGCGCTATTACAAAATGCACTCCTAGAAACACTTTGATAAATCCCTGGTGATTATGTGAGGAATTTCTTTTGAGTACATGTCCAGGAATGTGTTGTATAGCAAGAGCCTCCAAATTGAAACCATCTCAGAGGGAAGTTTGTTACGACTCAGAAAGTTCTAGAGGGAGGCTAAGACTTAGGAAGAAAACAACACCTAAGTCTCGGTAAGTCACTAACACTTACCATGTTCCTGAGGCCCCTCCTTCCCCAATGTTGCAGAAACAGTGAGTATTACTGAAGGGAGGAAACTTTCCAACTTGTGGAACTGTCTTCAGGTCATGCAGAGAGCTTGAGGACTTCCGCTTTCATGAATGGTCACCCATGCTGGGGTGGGTGTTTGGTGATGCAGCTGCTTTTGAGTTACCCATGAACATGTGTTACCTCTCACCTATTCTCCTGTAAGTTACCCCAATAAACTCATTGGTTCACCAAGTTGGACTTTGTTAGCATCCTTACTGTGTTCTACCATTCATTTCCTGTCCAGGGTTAATAGGTGTGTGTGTGTGTGTGTGTGTGTGTGTGTGTGTGTGTGTGTGTTGTTTCTCCAGGAAAAATCTCACACAGAGCACTGGGTGCCTGAGCAGGGATGAGAAGAACCAAAGATGTGTTAGGAAGGAGTCGCTTCATGGCCCCTGCAGTGGGTGCTGAGACATGCAGTTGAGGCTGATCCACGTGAGGGCGGAATGCCCACAAAGGACATCCTGCTATGTCTAGTTTTCCCTGTGTGGTAGGGGATGTTGTGCCTGCAAATCGTGGTGGTGCTTGCCGATCCCTATGAGGGTTGATAGGACATTCAACCAAGACTGGGATGTCTGAGAATGAAACCTCAGTGGGTTCGAATGCCAGGCTGGCCGTCTTCCTCTACTGGTATGGAATGGCATGCCTCCTTGACGAAAGGAGTCTGCCTCATGAGTGCAAGAAAGCCTTCAAAACAGCCGGTAGATTAAAGAGTGCATTACAGTCCCTGAAAGTAACTCATATGAGATGAGTAACTCGTAAGCAGGCTGTGGTGTCTGCTGTGTGGCAGCTGATGTGGGAAGGAAGCTATACAGCGGAAGCTCAACTGTCTTCCCAGAGAATCTTGCGTGTTTAAGCAGAGAATTGCAATGGACAAAGGACAAGTGGTTGCTAGCCTCTACATTAGCTTCTGATTCAGATGGCAAAGTGAGAAAATAGAGAATGAGACAGAGGTGTCGGCTTGCCACTCCTAATGCCTGGTGAGCCAAAAGCAAAGAGGACACAACACAGAGAAGCTAGAGGAAGGACAGTGCTGTTGAGAGAAGTGGGCATGACAGAGGCAGGCTTTGGTGCCCAGTTCACTGATCCTGATGGATCTGTGCTTACATGAAAGTTTAAACAGAGCTTGATTAGGCAGGGACTTAGGAATGGTATGGGGGCTTTAGTGGCTTTGCTGAGCCCCATGGTGGGACGTGGTCTTTATGACCTAGGAGGAGCTCTGCCAAATCTGAATGATGTAGAGAGATGAGCATGCAAATCTGTTTTCTAAAATTCAAAAGCAATCAAGAGGGGACGAAAGAAAGGCAAAACAAAGGAGTCTGTATAAGCCACTCAAAGGCACATGTGCCAAGATTTGTATGGAGCTGGAGTTCCTATAGCAAAGGTTAGCAGAAATCCAAAGGCTATACTCGTAGGCTTCTGGAAGCTCTTAAATTCTGAGCAATGATTCGTAGAACAAGAGAGTAAGCCTGTTCTAGGAGTGGGCAATTATCACCTCAGAGTATGTGGTATAAAGTAAACCATAGGTAGAGATTGTTCACCCAGCCTGGGGCCTTTTCGGCAGCCAAGTGTGGCCTGAAGCCCGTCAGAACAAGAGCTGGCTCCAGCATAACAGGCTAGGGGATAATCACTGGGCCTAAAGCAGATCAAGCAGTGCAAGCTGGCCTTGCTGACACTCTGAGAGGTTGAGAGTGCACAGCAGTCCTGCCGTAACAACAGTACCTCAGGATGAGGTGGCCAGATGGCTCAAGGAAAATATCTGTAGATTTTGTGAATGGGAAAGAGCATTTCCAGTAGCCAAAAGGTTATTGGGCAAAAATGTCAGTGCCAGGAGTGAGCTACCTCTCTAGGAGTTGTTTGCCATAGGCATCTCAGAAGCCCCCAAACTGATAAAGACTTTGACCTTCTTGGTTGCATGCCAGAAGCAGATGATAAGATCCTATTGCTGAAGATTACACATGCATTGGTTGCAAGGCTTAGAGAAATCAGGACAGGCCTGAACTGGAAGCTCCCTTCTTGCTCAAAGGTGCCAGGCTAAGTGCTTGGGGAGAACTGTCACTTGTCCCTTCTTATGTGTGGTGGTGGGGAGGTGCTAAGGATAAAGAGAACACATCTCAGATCCATGTTAAAGAACCCTTCCTGGGATCCAAAAAGTGAAACCTGTGGGGAGGAGTCAGATAATGAAGAAGAAATGAACAAGATAAAGGTCTGACCTTTAATGGAGAAAGAGAAAATCCATGATTCGGTATACAGATAGGGACCTTGAAAATGGGCTAATGTGGGAGACTGTGATAGTCAGGAAGTATTCTGTTTCTCAACAGAATTAATGAAAGAGCCTGTCCCAGCCTGGCTTATGGAGCTGTGGGAAATGAGGGCTGATGGGACAAGTCTGAGCGCAGTTGGACCCCTTGTGCTACGTTATCAAAATGTCAAGCAGGATGTGGTTACAGGGGCAATAGTGGCACAGACTGCTTTGAGTACAACCGTTACAGGGACAAATGCAAATTTAAGAAAAATGTGGATTTTAGTCTTTGCTGTCTCTCTGTGTCTCTGTCAGTAGAGTTCAGCTGACAAGTTTATGGTTGGCACAGCTAGACAGGACTATAGTTTTAGAAAGAATTGTTGTGATAACACCTTTAGCATTCAGCTGAGGATGGGGACATCACACCCCAGGCTCAGCCAGCTGTGGGAAGCACCTGCAACCTCCTGCCCTTCTTTGGAAACTTTATACTATTTCGAGAAGTGGAATCTTACTGTGATAATTTTGAATATGTAGAATGCTTATGAATATGTAATCCTATAAAATGTGTAAACTCCCTTAAATCAGGGTCCACATTTGAGGCTTGATCCTGTTGGACCAGGCTGCAGCCTAGATAAAATACCTGCTTTCTGTATACTCCCTGTGACCTGCCTGAACTTTACTGCAAATTTCTGATTAGATTTAAGGTTCATTCCACAGAAGGGAATTCATGTCTGGTATTATAAGCCAGAACGAAAAAAAAAAAAAAACCTTTGACAAGGGAGGTCATAAGCCCCAGCAGGAATTTTATGTATATTCTGATGTTTCTTTATGGACATGTGTGCTTGGGGAGCTGCCTTTTCACCTTATCTTGCTAACTTTTTATTTTATTGGCGGGTAGACATCCTTGATGTACTCTTGATTCGTCAACTGTTTTCTTTTATAGGTATCCGCTTTTATTTCCTGTTTAAAAGATCCAAAGACTTAGATATTTTCTCCCACTTCCCTTTAAAAACTTTATAATGTTGTGTTTCACACTTAGATATGCAAACTACCTAAAATTACCGTTATTTTGTATGGAGTAAGGTAAGGGTGACAATGCATTTGTTCTTCTGCACAGAGAGACAAATCACAACAGGCAAGTTTTAACTCTAAGACCAGGAGAACATCGGTTAAAGATGTTGACCTGAGATAGAGAAGAAAGGCTCGGAAATGTGAAAAGTCATTAGAGCAGGAAAGGGCATCGTCATATTTGGATGACTGTTCAGAGGGCTTTGTGCCAAGGTTGACATGGTCTAACACTCCCTTTGGATGTACATCCAATGGAAATGAAATCATTATTTTGAGGAGTCATTGGTGCTGCTCTGTTCACTGCGACACTGCCCGTAACAGCCAAGGCAGAGAAACACCTAAGAGTCCGTGGGAGATAAATGGAGAAAGAAATATGGGAAACATATGTATGTACATATGTGTGTGTGTGTACACAATGAAATATTATTTAGTCTTTTAAAATAAGGAAGCTCTGCTCTGCCATTCATGAGAGCATGGATGAATCCAGCCAATATTATGCTAAGCAAGATGAGCCAAACACAAGGAAACATACAGTGTAAGATCACACGTAGAGGCTGAATCTGAACAAGTCTGCTGAGGTCCCTCTGCTCAGGGCCAGCCCAAGTGGGATGCAGGGTCTCCTCCGTGAGGGGGTGAAAGGCACAGAGTCAACACAGAGACCCCGGGAACTGGATGGAGGCATGCAGAGGGCGAGCCGCAGCAAACTGGGTTTATTCAAGGAAGTGCAAAGCGTTATATGGGTCTGGTTAGCCAATTGCCCTATGGGGTGGTTCTCAACTGCGGCCAATAGAAATCTGTCTCCAGCAGATCATCTCGGTACAGGTTCTCTCCAGATCCTGGGGGGAAGCTGGTGTCACGCCTGGCCAGAGTGGAGAGCCATGTCCACAGGCGCCACTCCCTCATTCCTCATGACAGGTGGCCTGGCTAAGGCCCATCTTGCATTATGCCATACACAAGTCTAACTCACAGGATCACATGAAGGTGGTTGTCAGGAGATACAGTGTGGGGAGAATGGGGAGTCGTTGGTCAAAAATTACGAACAAGATATAAGATGAATGTAGCCTGGGAATCTAGTCTACAGACTGGTGACTATTGTTAATAATCCTACCTTGTACACTTGAAATGTCCTAAGACAGTACATCTTAAGTTCTCTCACAATACATACCCATGCGTTGTGGCACATGCCTATAATTTCAGCACTTAGGAGGCTGAGGCAGGAAAACTATAATGAGTTCAAGGCCAGTCTAGGCTACATAGTGATTACTAGGCCAACCATGACTACATAGCAAGGCCCCGTTTCACACAAACAACAACAACAAAAAGAAAACCACACACAAACTGTCAGCTATGAAAGGTGATGGTTGTGTGAATTAGCTTGATTGTGGTGAACATTTCACCATGTAGGCATATCACAAATTATCACATTGTACATTTAAAGTTTTATTAGCCCATTGACCTCAATAAAGGTAGAAAAATAAACTGAAAAAGAAGTTAAGCCTGCTTTCCGGTCTCCTGAGTGGCCAGCAGACCCAGTGATCAACTGCAGCTACTCCATTTCAGCCTGCTTTGCTCTCCTTAGCTGTGTCTGCACATGCTGTTCTCGGAAGGGCTGCTTTCTCCTGCTCTTATTTACATCTTTCCATATCAAGACTGTCCTCCAACATCCCTTTGTCCTTGAAGAGGATGTCCTTGATTCCTTCCCTGTCTTGCTTAGTTTCTCTCATAACGTATTTTACTTGTCTCTGTGATAACAACGATGTAGCCCTTTCTATTTCACTGCCTCACTCCTGGAGACTAGGATCTCTTTGGAGACAGATCCTATGGTTTATCTTAGTGTCCCTACTATACCTGGCTCATAGAAGAAGTTCCTATTTTGAGTTGATTACTGTTGAGTTGGAATAACAGGAATGCCATCAGCAGACACATCCAAAGACAAACATGGGCCCATGGCATGCCTTAGAAAATAGAAAATCTAGTCCGCACATGGTGGTGTACATCTTTAATCCCAGCCCTCAGGAGGCTAAAGGCAGGCAGATCTTTGTGAGTTCAAGGTTAGCCTGGTCTACACAGTGAGTTCCAGCTGATGCTGCATGGAGACCCTATCTCAAAAAGACCGAAAAAGAAAGTACAAAATCTGATAAAGGTAAGCCTCAGGTAACACCACCATTTTTAAGCAGGAGGAGATAAGGTAGGTAAGTGAAAAATGTCAGAAGCAAAAAGAAGGAAAAAAGGAAGGAATGTTTGTCTTTATCAAGAATACAGTAAATGGTATTGGACGTGTTCCAATTGCTATGAAGTTGAATATAATACTAAAGGTAATGATTTTCAAGAAGACCCAGCATAGCACAGAAATGCCAGAAAGCAGGGCTGTATATGAGTTGAGTCTCTATGTACAGAGCAGTGTCCTGGCAAGGTCAGGAGGGTGAACCCCAAGCAAAACATGATGCTCCTGCTGATAAGAGGACTTGGAGACCAGAACTAGAGCAACTGGAATGTTCAGGACAAGGTGTAGCAAGGAAGCCCCTTCCAGAAGTTTCTATGGAGAAGTTCAGTGCTTTACACTGAAGGTAGGACTTCAGAGGACAGAGCAGAGAGTGATTCTGAGAGTCAGTGAGCTAAGCACCAAGACAAAACTCAACAGTCTTTGACAAATGTCCTGAGTCACATGAACTGTCATTACCAGTACATAATTAAAAATTACCAAACATGAAAGTGTCAAAGAATAAAATCCTCAGACAGGAACCTTGGCTTGTTACATGAGCTAGTAACTAACCACGTGACTGGAGCACCAGAAAGACGCAGAGACACTTACAAAGATGATAATGATGTAGGACTCCCGAGATGTCATGAAAAATAGATATAGAAGGTTCAGTAAACTCCATGCAGGGCATAGAGAAGCCACAACTAGAATTATACTTGAACTCGTGAAAAATTTTTTAAAAAAAGAATCCTGAGGCACCTAGAATAAAATGACACATTTCACAATTTTATATAGCCAATTTGTTATGAAAATCAGTGGTTGTCAGACAACAAAATCTTCAGAGTGTTCAGGGAAAAAAAAAAACAACAACAGTCAATCCAGAACTTTATAGCCAGCAAAGTATATCCTTCAGATACTAAAATGAAATAAAGACACTGTCTCCTAAACAGAGAGTACGCTGGGAACAAATATGCCCTAGAAAAGATAAAGGGAGTTCACACTTGAATGAGCACAATCCACAGAGCTGCTCGGATCTGTAAGAAGGAATGAAACGGTGAACACAAGCTTAAAAATGAAAGATAGTAACCCCCCCCTGCTTAATTACATTGGGATTTTAAAGAGGGCAGGAGGGAGGACTGAAAGGGGGTTGAAGTAAAAACCGCATCCAATCAGAGAAGTGAAGGATCAACTCTCAGCCTGCCACATACAAACCGTATGATGGAGAACTAGTGAGCCATTTCCTTCCTTCGTTACTGGGTCAGTAATGCACGCATGGTTGCTTAATGAATTAGAAAGAAGAATGTATGTTCTGAAGTTAGCACAGCTCCAGGGTTTGGGGGACCTCACCTGGTCCTCGTGGTAGACACTGGGAGCTTCTGAAAGAGATGAGAATTCAAGTTCTGAACTATCTTCCTGATTCAAAACTGCCTAAAGTTTTAAGAAATGTTTTCTTTTCTGTGTCTCTTTCTTTTCCAGAATAAGAATCTCGGAAGTTCATAGCAGCCATGTTGCTCAATCATCTTAGTTAAATCTAAGAGGATTCAGAGCCATTCAGAGACACTGATGACTTCAAGCGTTGCAAGTCTTGGTGCTGTGCTCCGTTTAAACTCTCCAGAACGCATATGCCCCCAACGCCAGTGGATGTTGATGTGTGCGTGAATAGAGTGTACCTAAAACCGCAGAGCAGACCCCCTTCTATTTCTCAAACTTCAGTCCTCTGCTTAGTTCCTCCTTAAGTGTGACCATTATTACTAAGTATCTTGTTTTTTAATTTCAAAGGCAACCCAAGTTGCCAGCCTGCTCTACATAGTGAGTTCCATGTCAGCTGGAGCTACAGGGAGACCTTGTCTCAAAAAACAAAACAATAAAGCCAACTTGGAATACTACTGCAACATATACATGGAGTATCACTTTTTTAAATCAACATTTGAAAACAAAATAAAAAGAAAGCAAAATTGGTCCCACTTAACTATAAGCTATGGCTTTCCAGGGGCTCTGAACCAATGTCGACAGAGAAAGGCAGGGGGATTTTCTCAATGTGTACTTTAGTTTTAGTCATTCTGTGAGTTAAATATTCTCCACATGTTCATGGCCCACATCCTCTTGTTCCTGGAGAAACACAGTGGGCTTCTTGGCATTCGCCTTTCCTGTAACACTGGCCGTTTCCTTGATAGAGGAAGTCACTAAGGTTTACAAATTTAACCTCTGAGTGGACTTTTTATTTAAAAACTTCCAGATTAAACCCACAAATAAGGCTAGTTACTAAAAGACATCTAAAATCTAGTCTCTCCTGCCATGCAAGTTATTGCTTCTATTCTATCCTATTGGTCTCCCTGCAGGGAGAGATGTTTCACTTCCTCCACCACCACCACAATCAACATTCTACTAATACATACATGTTATGGGATTCTTCTAAATTACAGAATTCTCCCCTCAGAAACTCAACTTCTTGAGTCCAACCCCAGATCTGCTAAATTAGAAATACTGGAGGTGAGACCAGAAGTCTGTTATAAACACTTCAGGAGACACTGGGTTCTGAGAGCTTCCTTCTGAGATGGTTAGGAAACACTTGATGCTCAGCATATTGGGAAAGTCACTTCATAGAACTGATAATCAGTTTGTAAATATTTACATTCTGTTTTACTTTTTTGTTTGTTTATTTTGTTTTTGAAACATGGTCTTGATGCGTTGCCCAGGTTAGCCTTGAACTCACCCAGATTGGCCACAAACTCACAAATCTTCTAATCTTTTACCTTGGTCTCCCAAGTGGTAATATTTCTGATTTGTGCCTAGCTTTGTTTCAGAATTTCTATTAAATAAATTCATAGAGAGAGTGAGAAACAGAGAGACAAATACAGAGATAGAGACACAGACAGATAGAACCTTCAGATGTACTACATTTTCCAAATATTTTACAGCAAGGATGACTAGTGACACTGGCCGCTTCTTGAGTTCAATAGTAGAAACTTTGATCCTGTTCAAAAACATTTCTAGCAGCAAAGAGAGGAAAACATTCAGTAAAATTGAATTTGGGAGAACTTCAATAATAGAACCATAAACTTCTCAAAACAGTGATATAGTTCTTTCTGGTGAAGGAATCAAATGCTCACTACATTAATACCGTGTCTTTTTTCTTCCACTGACGTGAGTGGTTAATTAATTGCACTTTTGCTAACAAAAATAATAAAAAACAAACAATATAAAAAGAAGGGGCTGTCAACACGTCACCATCCATCAGGCATGATGCTGCTTCCCTTTCATTGGCTGTCCCATCCATCAGATATGTTAATATTTATGGAGTGTTTATGGAAGAAATCTGTTAGAATTAATAAATAATAAAGCTAATATCTTCTTTAAAAGAACCTAAATCAAGAACCTCATCATAAAGTTACCCATAATTTACTGCAACAAAAAAAAAAAAAAACAGGGAGGCACTAAGCGTGCAGAACTATGTTTCATTATTCAGAATATCTAACTACCTTCAGCATACTTTTCTTTCTTAACAATGAAGTAAGATGTTTTGGCAACTTCAATTTATGGTAATCTTTTTATCTATCTACATAAGGCCATTAAGTGATTAGATGTCTGTGGCAACTCATGCCGAGCTGTTCTTTCCCTCTGATTCGAGCCTGGAGTGCTAAATTTGATAAATATAATAATACTAAGGTTAGAGCCTATATTCCATACTGACACTGAATTTATTCTTTTGAGATGTTTTATCAAGTTTGAGTGTTAAGATTATGAAAACCTCTTGAAATTTATTCAAAGTTATTTCTATTCCCAGGTAAGACATGGATTATTCTTTGACTTTATCCAAGGGATGTAATTCTTTCTACTAGTTAAAAAATTCTGGAAGAGGGAGTAGAAATGTAATTCTTAAGTTTTTCAGAAGCACGCAAAGAAAAAAAAGTTACAAATATTTAAAAGTTTTAGTGGTAACATTTTTTCTATACCAATAATAAGAAGAATAAAAATATTACACACTATACTAGCAGACCAAGTCTCTAGCTAACTTTGGTTTTTTCTTCCTCTTCTTTTATTCAAAATTATAATTTCTTTGTCTCTAGATTACTGAAGTCTTGTTTCAATGATACCCACATGCTTGGGGATACGGAAAATTTCTTTCTGTTCAAAACTCAATGTTTTCAAATCTCTCTTAATAACTGAATTGTACCAGTTTCAGAGTTGATGTGATTTGTTCTTGAGTTTGGGAGTCACATAGGCAGATAAAGACCATAATCTGACCCCAAATTGTCACATTGTGAACACATATTACCTACAGATTGCTGCGAAAGAATAGTAATATCAGTATTAGCCAGTACTAACATTGTTTTGGTTTTGGATTTTGGACTTCTATAAGTAACTAATCAAATTATTTTCCAAATGCTTTGAACTAATATTATTGACTCAGGCAAAGTATAAGTTGTGCGGGTTTTTATTGTGTGTAAACTTTACTGACAGCTTAAAATGAATTTCTTATGTACAGCATCTACTGGATGATATTTTAAAATCCATTCTGTCAGTGTGTCTTCTGAATGGTATATTCAGAATATTTTATTTAAGGTAATTGCTGGCATAATACGGGTTATGTATCAGTCTGTTATATAAATGTTAATGAATGTCATTTCAAGGTATTGATATGAGACGAAGAGTTGGGACAAAATGGACTTCTGACCAATCTTATAACACCTGTGAGGCAAGCCCCACTGAAATGCCCACCAACAGAAAAGGCTTCACCTCACCATGAAGTTCCATCCTTGCAGCTAGAGATAGTTCCCTTTAGCCTAAGGAAGGTGTTTCTCTATTTACCTGAGGAGGTACACTTGGAATGTATCTGGGTTTTACTTACCATGTGTCTGTAATTTCTCTTGAGATTCAATTCCTTTTTCTGTTGGGCAAATGCCTACAAGGAGGATCTAGAGCTCACTAGATCTCATACATAATTGTCTGTTTAATACAGAAGAAAATACCAAAGAATTTTTCTACAGTCCGACAGCTTTATAGTCCCTTCAGCAATTATGAGCATTCCAGTTGTAGTATAGCCTCAACCAACTTTTGGCAGTGTTAGTCAATCTAGTAAGTCATGTGTTTGATTTGCATTTATTTTCCTAATAACTAATAAAAGTAGACAATTTATGCTTCTACCAGCCATTTGTATGTATTTCTGTGAAATGGAGGTCAGGATGTTTTTGCCTACTTTGTGAGTTTGTCTCTTTGCTGAATTGCATAAATGTTTTTATATATTCTTTAAGTCCTTTGACAGGCATACTGTGATTGCTTACTTTCTTCGGCTCATCTTTCTTCTTGCATTATGGCGACTTTTGGAGAGGAGGTTTTCATTCACCTCAAGGATTTCTGCTGGGTGTTTAGTGCTAAAGTGGTAGAAACCGGTTCCCTCGGCAAAGATGCCATTCTCTTGTCTTTTGCTTCCTCGGTCTCTGCTGAGAACTCTGCCGTGATTCCTCCTGTTATTCCTGCAGGTGACGGGTCTTTTCACTCTGCCTGCCTGGGAGGCTTTTCTTGTGATCTTTATTGATTTCAGCAGATTGACAACAGCCGATCACAGTATTATTTTTAATGTTGCAGCTTTCTTTTTGCCAGATTACTGAACTACTTTGGGTTGATTTCAGAAAATTCGTAGTGAACAAAGACATCTTTATCATCATTTGAGTTCCATGTTCTCTCTCCCTTTGTTCTAGGTTTCTCCTCACATTCACATTAGATTGTTTGACAGTGGTCTATGTGACTGTGATGCGGTATAGATTCCTGCTTTCTCTCTCTCTCTCTCTCTCTCTCTCTCTCTCTCTCTCTCTCTCTCTCTCCTTCTCTCTCTCTCTCTTTCAGTTTTAGTGATTTTCTTTGCTTTATTGATCCCTTTTTCTATTTCCACAGCACTATTAAACCCATCTATTAAATTCCTAATTTCAAAAATTATTATATTGCTTCATTCTAGTGTGTCCATGGTTCCTCTTCAGTAGTATTTCAGCTGAAATTCTCTCTTTTCATCTATTTTCTCCACCGATCTTCCTTTACTTGAACACAGCTATTATTTTTAAGTATTTGCTTGCTAATTCCAGTACTTAGGTAAACTATATGCTTATTCCTATTGATTTTTTCCTTGATCGTGAGTTTCTTTTAACTGCCCCTTCTCAGGTCAAATATGCATTAAATGTAGATGCTCTTATAAAAGAACTGAGAGGCTGTAGTTAAGGTGAAGGCATGCCCTCGCCACATCAGAGACTGGATGAAGGGATGATTACCTCGACTCGGTCAAGAATGGAGACAGGAATACAGAGCTGTGGCTAAGGTAGCTTTAATCAACCTCTGATGGGAAATGATGTGGGGGTGGAGATCCATCTTATGTTAGCATTGACTTCTTTATCAGAACCATTATGCCTGCTGCTGAAGAAGCCTGAAGAGCTTCACTTTCCCAGCCCAGTGGCCAGGCTTGCTCAGCTCATAGCAAAAGTCCCTGCAAGAAATTTGGTAGACAGAGAAATCTGGCTCCTCTTTGCAGCCCGCCTTCACTAAGCAGCTACACTAGCATAATTTATTCTGATTAATACCTCAGGTCTTATCCACAACTGTATCTATAGTTCCAACAATCCTAATTTACTTCCTATTCTGTTTGATTTCTTACAGTTAAGTTGCTTCAAATCAGTATCAGCTAAGATAAGGACTAAATATAAAAATAAATCAAGTTATTGTAAAGTTCTGCCTTAACTATATCCCATCAATTTGTGCTTTCAGTTTTCCTCAAGGTCTTCAGTGTTCTCAAAGAAGTTACATTTAAGGTTTTTTTTTTTTTAAATCAACTTTGATTTTTTGAGATTAACATCAAAACCCCAGGAGTATGGCAAGAATCATACACAGATTATTAGTAGAATCTAGAGTGGATGGACAGTTGTTGGCTACTGAATTGAATTCATTTTTCTGAGCCAGTTTTTTAATGAGAAAGATGAAGGAAATAAAATGAGACATTTAAAACTAATAGAAATCTTTAATATAATAACTGCTGACAAAGGCAATTAAAAAACTCTTTCAAAATTTTAATAGAAATAAATGAGAATGTTCAAATGATAGGTGCTCACAGAAAGGACATTTGTTGAGTTTAACTATTGAATTATTTCTAATTATTTTTCCTGTACTAAGAAAAGATTTTGCAAATTTTTAAAGCACTATGAATAGTAACCCCTGAGATCCTCGGTGAAAAATGATGAATTAATATTGTTTCCTGTGCCTTCCTAGCTTTTCTCTTACCTTTGTATATAACCCTAAAACCTATCACACTTCATTACGTGGAGAAATGGTGAAAAATTTAGGTAGAAAGCTCTCTATAGATAATTAAAGATCTGCAAAAACAAAATGGAACATTAAAACTGCACAGTCCACAGCTCTAGAACACCACGTTAAAACTATCATTTTGGCCAGGAATGGCGAAGTATGCTTGTGACCCCAGGACTCAGGAGGCTGACTCAGGAAGACTGTGAGATTGAAGACAGCCTGTTCTACCACACTGTGAGACCTGGCCTTAAAAACAAACAAAACGAAAAACAAAAACAAAAAACTCACAATTTTGTTTCTAGATAGGTTCTCAGAGCTACACAGTCTGACGATATTCATCTTTTTTTTCAGGATTAAATACATAGAGGGAAAAATCTATTCCAAAATCCAGTGGGATTCTTGCCATATATTTCTAGTAATAGTGAAGTATTCTCTATACCTTCCAAGTAAAATTTTTACCCAATTTCCATTTAAAATAGGAGAAACTGACGTAGTAAGGGAAAGTAAGGAAAGGAATCCTAAACAGAGTCTTCACATTCAGTAAGATTATGAAGCAACAAGAAAATGGACGGAAAGTTGGTTTGCGTTTTCATTTCTTTTACTGATGAAAGTATCTTTGGAATTGAAATTCTTTCTTTTAAAATTACTTATCCTTTGCTTTAAGCTCAAGAGAAAAATAGTTTTGATTATTACATTTATGTATATGCATATATACATATATATACATATATACTGGCAATAGCAAGAATAAAGATATTTTAAAATATCTGCTTCATGTTTTTAAAGACACCAGATATACCACTGAATGGAAGACCTACACTTGATAGTAACTGACACTATGTGCTTTGCAGATCTTAAATCATCTCATTCAGGCACAAATTAATAAATAAAAACGTTATAAAATGTTTTATTTATTATTTTTACTTTTTGTGTATGAGTATATTGCCTACATGTACGTAAGTGCATGCATCCGTGTCATGCAATGCCCACGGAGATCAGAAGAGGGCATCAGATATTCCCCTAGAACTGGAGGTATGAACCATTGTTAGCCTCCATGTAGGTGCTAGGAATTCAACCCAGGTCCTCTGCAAGAGGAGTCAGTGCTCTTAACCACTGAGCCATCTCTCTAGTCTCAAAAAAAAAAAAAAAAAAAGAAAGAAAGAAAGAAACTTTTTAAAAGGTCCTGCAAGATGTCTCAGTGTTTGGTAAAGGAGCTCACTGCCAAGTCTCATGACCTGATCTCCAGGATATACATGGTAGAAGGAGAGATCTGACTCCCATGGTTACATGGTTGTCCTCTGACCTCCATACGTGTGCCGAGATGAATATACCTGGGCATATGTGCAGACATAAATGGATAAATAATGCCCACAGGGTCAGAAGAGTGTGTCAAATTCCCCTAGAACTGGAGTTATGGACAATTGTTAGCCAGCATATGGGTGCTGGGAATCGAACCCAGGTCCTCTACAAGAGTAATCAGTGCTCTTAACCACTGAGCCATCTCTTTAGCCCCACATATTAACTTTTAACTGTATATTTTTATTGAATTTTGGTTCCTTTCATGCAATATATCTTAATCATCTTATGCCCCTCCCCATCTACACCTCCCATAGCCCAGCCCCACAAGATTTCATGCATTCTGTCATATATGTTAAGCCCTATCAAGTCAAGTTAGTGTACTCAGACATCCCTCAGTGCAAGTCCATCCACTGGGGTCAAGTCAGCCTATCTAAAATCTCTCCCTTAACGAAGATCAACTCTCCCTCACCCAGACGCAATCAGCTGCCGACAGTTCTTCAGCTAAGGTTGGGGCCTGCTGTCCATCTCCCCAGTTCTATGCTGAGTTTTTGTCTCCTTGAGTTTGCCTGGGTCTTGTGCATGCTGACAGCGTTGCTGTGTGTTTATACGAGCAAGGTCCCAGAAGCCTATAAGGCTCCATAGCGTCATACATCTCCTCCCCTGGCTCTTACAATCTTTCCATCCTTTCTTCCACAATAGTCCCCAAGTCCTTGGTAATTGTCTCTGTCTGCTGCAAAAGATGCTTCTTTGATGAATGGTAACAGCATACTTGTCTGTCAATATAAGGACACATATTTAGCACATAGTAAGAAATTACATTTGTCTAGGGATGTGACCGTCTTAGAGTTTTCTCTAAGATCTATCACCTCTTCAGCCATGTGTATTTGGCTATGTTTACAGTACAACACGTGTTCCCTTCCATTGAGTGGACTTTAAAACCAATTAGGTAGATGTTGATTGTCCCCAAGATAAAAGTGCCTCTACTGGACCACTGTCATATGCTGTACCAGCCATTGATGTGGTTATTTGGTCATGAAACTGGTGTTGAGCCATAGATTGCTGTTACTCCTTAGCAGCTTTTATAGTGCTCTCCAGAGCTATAAGAGCCAGCCTTCAGGGAAAGTAGCTTCCAGGACAGTTCCAGTTCCATTGCTCCAAGTCCTGTGTCCAAAGTATGTCCGGTGGTTAACAATAGGCTCTTACCTTCAAGTTCTGGGAGGCATTCAAAGACTAGAGCAATAGCCTGTGTAATTTGGGGAGTCTCTTAGACCACCCTGACCAACAACCCAAAGGGAGGTTTTTTCCCTTCTGGCACTGTTTCTTGTCATATAACCTTCAGCTATACATGAGCTCATGTAGAAATACTGTATATGTAATTTTTCAGTAGCTTTGGAACTAGTACATTTTCTTCCAGTTTTTCGCTACAACTAAGCATTATTTACCCCTTTCTCTCCCCACCCCCTTCTCTTTCTGTCTTTCCATGTCTGACCCTAATTAACCTGTGGGTAGAAATTTTTTACTGATGAAGACACTGACACTTGCAGGTGCTCTCAAAGAAGTGAAGATGAGCCAGGAATCCAGGTGGCCTAACTCCAGAAGCTGTGCCGTTACCACGATCCCATTCTGCTTCTCAACAGCTCATTCAAAAACTAATCATCTCTAGCCATTTCCTGAGCTCCGTTCCATGTCTAGAGCTTTATGCATATTGTCTCACTAAATCTTTCAATCTCCACACAAACCCTGTGGAATGTTGCTCACTGTTTCCATATTACAATTAGGAAACATTCAAAGAAGTTCAGGAACTCGCCTAAGATCCCACAGGAATGATGGTAGAAAGGGCCTGTGACTGAGCCCTGCCTGGCCCCCATACCCTGATACCTCCTTCTGTTTATTCTAGAAAAGAAAGGCTGTATGGACTAGAAGTACGAGAAGGAACTTGCAGACTAGACATAGCACTCTCTGGCTGAGAGTCAGTGTTCTCTTACTGTTGACTTAATTCTTCCTTCTTCATAGCCATGATGCAGAGCAAAGGGAGATGGCATGTCTCCTTGTGGGTGCCAGGACTTTGGGGAGCAGGGCTTGAAGCTCATAGGCTAAGCATCAGAATAAGCATTTGTGTTTTGTTTAGGATTTGATTTTGGTTTTTCTGAGACAGGGTTTCCTGTAGTCCCAACTGGCCTGGAAGATGCCATGTAAGCTGGGCTGACCTCCAGCTCATAGAGACCCACCTGCCTCTGCCCTCCATGTGCTGGAATTAAAAACTTTGTGCACCACCATACTCTGCTCAGAGTAAAAATTTTCTAAATTTACCACAAGGCTCACTCACAGCTATGCAGTGTCAGTCATCTAGCAGAAAAGAATGAGGCTGACAAGGGAAGCCACGGCTTCAGGTATGACCGAAACAAGCCATCACAGTCACCTCTTTCTGTCTGTTGTATCTGGTGTTGGACAGAGCCTCCCGAAAGGGTCAAAGAAGCTGCTGCTCTGTAGACTGACATCCCACCATCTGCACAAGCCCCGAGAAAGAACACATTCACTGGCCATAGACAAGCAAGGTCCCCATGGCTGACTTTTAATGTCTCAGCATGGGCCATACCATACATCCACTCCTGAGACACTGGGGGGAAGATGGGAACAGCCTCCTTCTCAGTCCCAATTGTGTAACTGGCACTGGTACCGTACAGTGGAGTGGACTCACCTGAGCTCTGTGAGTTCAGTGAGAAAAAATGCCCTACTCTTCACAGAAGAAAGGAGAATGCAAGTCTTGTTGCAAGTAAAAAACAAAACAAAAACAGATGTTTACCTCCATCTTCACCCTTTACCAAGGAGGCAATCAGCTCTCAGTCCTCCTGTGGCTCAACCTGCTGGGCACATCTTACCCACAGCTTAATCTGTACATATACCAACCATCAAAAGACAATGCAAATGGGCCCAGGAAATAACTCAGGCAGTAGTGTTTGCCATGCAAACCCGAGGACCTGAGTTCAATTCCCAGAACCCATGTGAAAAATGTAGGTGTGTGATAGGAGCTTGTAATCCTAGTACTAGGGAACCCAAGTGAGATGGGGCCAGTTGGTGAGCCTCAGGTTTCAGTGAGAGACCCTACCTCAAAAAAATGGTGGATGGCTCCTAATGAATGGAACCCAAGGTTTACCTCTGACTTCCATAAGCACACATTTACATACCTGCACCTCACATGCATGAACATGCACACACCTGTACAGATACATATTCCAAAAAAAGGAAAAGAAAACAATGGGCTCATGTAAGTCCATCTTCTAGGCCACACAGAATCTATTAATCCAAGGTCTTCAGCCTTACCTGCTACACCAGGTAGCACAAGTCATTCATATGGTGACATGTTTCCGACTGGCATTACCATTGATTTCACTGTAGTTGTGATGTCACCCCCTCCCTTAAGAAAGCACACAAGAGTGCTAGCCAAGGACAGTACTGATTCTTCTCACCCTAATTTCAAGGTATTTGCCATTTCCAGTTCTTGGTTTATTTGACTTGATTTTTGGCATTCTGTGGAAGTTCCATATATTTATACAATATATATTGATCATACCCTCCATTCAACCCCCTCAAGCACCTTTCAAGCTCATCTCCCTCCTAGCTCTAGGTCCTATTTTTATCTTTATTTTTTGTTATTAACCCCCTGAGTCCAGTTAGTGCTACCAATATGCACATGATTGTGTGGCCATCCCCTGAGGCATGAACAATCTGCCAGCAGCCATGTCCCCAAAGAAGGGTGACACTTCTTCCCTCAGTAATAGCTCCTCAGACAAAGTTAAGACCACAGAGGCCCCTCCTCCCATCTATGTTGGAATTTTGATTGGCTTGTGAGAGTCTTGCAGGTCACCTCAGCTGCTGTGAGCTGATGTATGCAACAGCCATGTCGTGTCCAGAAGGCAGCGTTTCACAGCTCCCCGACCCATCTGTCAGCTCTTAGGCTCTTTCTGCCTATTCTTCCACAAAGTTCTCTGAATCTTAGATGGTGGTAAGTTGCTCTAAATGACTCAATCATAACTGAGCACTCAGAGCCATTTACTCATGGCACGCGGACCAATGATGAATCTCCGCATTAGCCACTACCCACTGAAAGAGGCTTCTCTGACCAAAGTTGGGGACAGCATAGATCTATGGGTATAAACACAAATATTTAGAATGAGTTTCACAGAATGACCATTTAGCAAAACAATAGTATGACCTGTCCCCTAGGGTCTATGATCTCCCCAGCCACGGGTTTTGATCATGTTTACAGTACCAGGTATAAAATCCTTCCTGTGGAGCAAGCCTCATATCCAATCAGAAAGTGGTTGGTCACCCCCTAACCATCATTCCACTATTGCACCAGTGTCACATCTTGCTTGCAGGTCAGTGTTTGTAGCATGCAGGGTCCAGTGCTGGGTGAGCCCGTTAACATCTTCTCTCCCTCAGCTGCCTGCAAGCACCTTCTGACTCTGCCTAAGCCACAGCAAGGAGACAGTTTCCTGGTCAGTTCAAGGCTGATTTCTCTACGTCCTACATCCAAAGTAAATAATGTCTTCAGCAATATGGCCCTACCATCTAGTTACGGTAGGCAACCAAGAACAATAGCAGTACTCTGTGTTGTTTTGGGTGCCTCTTGGGCCTCCCTAACCAATATCAGCTCCTATGTATTAATCATTTTGTAAGACAACTTCTAAATTCACAGGAATTCCCAAGTAAAGGAAGTCACGTTACTCTTTCGTCAACCTATTGTTCCATCTAGAGTATCGCCCCACCATTTGATCATAAGCTCTTGTGTTATTTTCTTTTTTTCTTTTTCTTTTTTGAAACAGGGGTTGGAATTGACTTTGTAGACCAGGTTGGCCTCAGTCTCACAGAAATCCAACTTCTTCTGCTTCCCAAGTGCTGGAATTAAATATACTACTAGTACCAAGCATGTGTCATTCTTATTCAAGGGGTATAACTACAAATGGATGCGGAAGTTCTCAGGTAATGCAGTGGGTGAGTTCACCTGGAGTAAGAAACAAGGAGGATGAAGACTGCAGTGAGCTGTACGGTGTGTTCTTTTTATAAGGAAGTAGCCACCAATCACATTTGCAAGCAGCTACCCAGGTCTCAGTGAACGCACGACCTGTGCTTCCAAATCATCTGATAAGTTTCAATGTTATATATTTAACTTTCTATGTTTACTTATGGAGGGAAAAGACCCTGAACTTGACACATCTGCAGGCCACATTTGCCATTTTGCAACCTTTGGTCTCTATGCCTGGCCCCTTCGAATGTTCATTCCTGGAAGCAGAGGAGAGCTGGCATTTTCCTGCAACGATTAAAGCACTTTTCAGAGTATGGAACTCATGGCAAGCAGTCAATAGGAAAGAGGGCTAAAGCAAGACTTGCTGACAAATGCCAGCACTCAGCAAATGTTGCAACTCAGCTGCACAGGGCACTGCGGCAGTTTGCGTTCACTCTTAGGGATGTCAAATGAGCATATCAAGACTTTCATTTAACCAAAGTTTGGACTCTGGAGAAGCTGTGTTGCCAAGCCTGATGAGTTCATTTAAGGAAAAGTCACCCAAACAGGTACAGTGCAGTAAGGCCCTCCCACCTGAAAGGTAGGTATAACAATCCTAGAAGCTCTGCTTAGAGACTCTCCTCCCACCAGCCTCACCTGTGACAACTAGCACACCTTTCTCCCAACATTCCTCCTAGAGTCTCTCTTCTATACACAGTAAGATAATCCCCCTTATCTACAAGGGACAAGTTCTAAAACTACCCAGGGAGTACCTGGAACCATAGAAAGTCTTAAGACCTATATAGTCTATATGTGTGCTTCTTCTTCCTATATGTACATATCTATGATGAATACCTATAATCCCAGCACTCAGGAGGTTGAGGTAAGAGAGGATCTGTGTTCAAGTACAGCCTTGGCTACCATACTGAGACTCTGTTTCTTTTTTTTAATTTTTATCTTCTTTCTATTACTTTTATTTTCTTTATGTGTACGTGTATATTGCCTGCGTGTATGTACGGACACACCCATGTCATGCAATGTCTGTAGAGGTCAGACAAGGTCATGGAATTACCCTGGAACCAGAGTTACAGATGGTTGTTGATTGTCATATGAGTGCTAGGAATCGAACCCCAGATCTCTGCAAGAGCAGTCAGTGCTCTTAACCATTGATCCATCTCTCCAATCAGACTCTGTCGCTTATAAAAAAGAAATTAACAATAATGACTAAGACTAAAATAAATCAATTATGATAATATAATAGAATAAAAGCTATTCAAACTTACATTGTTTATTTCTGGTCTTGCCCGTATTTTCAGACCACTCTTAACCTCATAAACCGCAGATAAAAGGGACAACTGCTCACACCCCTGAGATTTACATATGCGTTTTGCAAACCTCCAAAGTGATTCTGCTACTGAATTTCCCAATTGCAGACAAGAAAACTGACCTCACGTGTCAAATGCACATTTAGAAAGGCAAGTATGTTTATCCAACCACAGACAAGGCAACCCAGCAAGGCATCGGGTTTGGTCTACCTCTGAAGGGAACTAGGCACTGATTTGTTTCAGTAGCAAAGGCTTTAAATGCGCATTGATCAAGTATTATTTGAGAATCACTTAAATGGAAATGGTACATAAAATCAATATTCAATTGATTGCTTTGAGTCAGTGACCAGGAGAACCAGAGACTGATAGAACTGAAGTCTGAAGTCAAACTTCTACCAGTGTTGCTCTGTGCCCACCTCCGGCTTTCAGGGTTAGCAGGGACACAACTCTTCAGGCTCTGGGGAGGGAAAGCCATCTACTCCTCCTCTACGGCTGCACCTTGGGTTCCATGTTTAGAAGAGACAAACAGCCATCTAAAGAAACCAGGAGCAAGGGAAGCTGGTAAAAGTTTTGGTGCTGCCCAGTGGAGAAATGGAATGAAGTCCACAGATGAGAAGGGAGAACAGAGCAGGACGTGAGTGTGTCCCAAGGTAAAAGCGAAGGGGTGAATTCTTGGCTTGTGACAGCAGTCGACATGCACGTTATTTCTCCCGATGAACTCAGTCTCTCTTCCTGTGCTCTGCACTTCATTTGCTGTGTGAATTTATGGTCAAAACAACAGTAGAGGTATTTTTACTGATGAGCTGTTGTCTCAGAGATGATAGATGACAATAATGGAACAGTATGATTAGAAGAGTCTTTAGATGCCATTGATTTGTTTCCCTTTTATAAATGGGGAAACTGATGCCCAGAGAGAATAAATGATCTGCCCATGTCCGATGATAATTATTTGCAGGGTCCGTAAATTCAAACTTTCTAACCTGTGCCACCCCGTTCTTGCTAGGTAGCCAGGAAGCTGCCCAGCCAGGCTTTCCTTGCTGTCCTTCTGCCAAGACTATTCAGGATTATAGGCTACAAGTTAGTCTTTCTATCCTCTTGACTCTAACAGATACAGGAGACAAATAGGGTCCAAGAAAGGGCTGTCAGGAGGACTTTGAAGTCTTATAAGTCTGAAGTAAATTATGAAAGGACAGGCTACATAAATCAACCACATGCCTTAAGTATAAACTGTCAAGAACGTCCACTCTTGTTCATTTTCAACCCTCTAATGTTGATAAAATTCAGCCAAATATGGACACCCAGCAGACCAAGATTAATGAATAGGCCAAGATTACTTATAATTGACCTATGCATTGTTCCTATGCAGATGGTTCTACTAAGTATGTGAAAACAATTTGTTCTCTTAAATAGGCTATATATTCCCTACCCTCAATCTTGTTTACACTATTAATTTGCTTAGCAAACGCTTTTACCATATCTAGTACAAAGGTAAACTACAGCCCAGCCAGAGGGTGTGAATTATTCATACATTCTAAATTAGCACGGTCCAGATTAATGAGATTTTACTCTATATTTTTATTCTCAACTACCTTCCCTTGAGGCACAGAGTGGTTGCTTCCCTCAGTCTCTGTCCCTATTATCATAAGCTACATCCCTCAGGTGACACCGGGTTAAAGGGCACCTGGTTACATTCTCTCCAAGGCTGTTCTGAAAGTTACAGGAAGAAGAGAGTGAAGATTCCTAGAGCCCCAGATCTCCTGCAACCCATGCTCGTGCTTGGTTCAAACTCTTTTCAGTAAGTAGCTCTGGAAAGCTGACGACTCACTCGATTTTCTTCTTTCACACACGTAATTTTTATTAGGAGCTCGGACACTGTGAGGCCCTTAGCAGAGGGCAGAAAGAGAGAAAGGCTTGAAGCATTTCTCCAAAGGACCCGTTGGTCATGCACTCTATTTAATGAAATTCAGAATTCCAGCTCTGTGAGAGTAGGAAGGGCTGGCTGGTTTGTGATCAAGCCCTACTCTGGAGTAAGAAACAGACAGACATTTTGAAAGCTGTTTTCTATGCACCATTCATGAATAATAACATCCTCAACTCATGAAAGGCTGTCTCTCTCTCTCTTTCTCTCTCTCTGTCCATGCCCCCTCATCCCCTCACTCTGTTAATGTCACCATTATGATGTGAAAATAACAATTTTGAGATTGGTACAATCTGTGAAAACTGAAAGCAAAGAAATTGTGTGTGTTTATCCAAGGTAAGTGCGTAAACAGCAGTGGCGTCGGAACACGGTCACTGCGGAGGGTTCGCTGAAAGCCTGGTACCATATGCAGCCTCATTTCCTCTTTTACTGCTTAATTCCCCCACGATGCCATCTGATCAGTTCTCGGATGTCCCCTGTGTCTTCGCCTTAACAATCGAGCCTGGTAGGCCATTCCACACATTTGTGATTCTCCGCATGAAAAAAAATGCTTCCTGACATCTGTTCTGAATTTGTTTCTCTTTAATTTCCATTTATTCTCCCTTATCCTAACATCTGTGTCATTCTGAAAACAGTAACTCAGACTGACGTTATCTGTGCCATTTACAATTTTATATTCCCCAGCTAGAAGTTCCTCTTAACCATGTCGTGGGTGTGGAATGCTGATCAGTCCAGGAGTGGGGCTCAGCTGTGATTTCAGAGGGCTCTGCAGATGTGTTAGACCCCAATACTTTCTCAATATAAAAGAGAAGTAAGGATCAAACAAGAATCATCACAGTCTTACAGCTGGATCTTTCTGCCCAGGCCCCTCCCTTGGCCCTTTAGGACAGAGGTAGCATCCTGTTAGTGTCCCAAGGATTGCTCACCTATTTTCCAGCAAGACTCAGAACCTAAAATACTTTACTTACTCAAGAAATGTTTGATCAAAGAGACAGAAGGAAAGGCGGTAGCATGATGAAAAGGAAGAACAGAAGGAAGGAAAGTAGTTGTTTCTTCAAAGTCAGATGAAGATGGACTCGAACATTCTAACCTCATCTTACATGATCAGCTACCTATGACATTCATGTATATGTTACAGCTTTTTATTCGGATGTTCAAAATGTCTTCTTTATTTGCAGTCCCCACCCTGTAGGTACATATCTCTACAATGTGCTTGGCACCAGCATTTACCTAAACTCTACTCATTGTTGCAGTAGATTGCTCTGCAAACCCCATACATGCTAGCTTGTGGTTCCTTCCTTTATCTGTACTGTAAATTTTTATCTCTTCCTTTATGTTTAAAAGCACCCACATGAAGTGTACTCCGAGATTAAGATGAAAGGGCCTTCAATTTTGGAAAAATAATGTAATTGTTTAATCCAAAGATTTGTTTTGTTTTCTTTGGGTTTTGTTTGTTTGCTTGTTTATTTATTTGTTTGTTTTTGAGACAGGGTTTCTTAATAGCCCCAGCTGGCCTGGAGCCTCCTATGTTGACCAGGCTGGCCTGGATCTCACATGTATTCACCTGCCTCTGCCTCCCTCCTGAGTGCTGGGATCAAAGATGTATGCCACCACGCCTGGCACAAGAGATTTTTTTTTAGTCTGTTGTGTAACTACCGCATGCCAAGCAGGCACAGTGCAGCTGACTTGCTCAGCATGTAAACAGGGAGAAAAAAAAAAAAAAAAAAGCATGAGGCTTAAAGTGAGGGAGGCAGAAAAGCAGGGAAACAGGAAAGCAAATCAAATTATCTTCTAATTGCACATTATGGTCAGTGGCATGAAAGCAAGACACTGGGGAAGACAGCTCTTTTTAGACTGAGTGATCAAAGGGAAATCATAAAATATAATCTTTAATAAATATGGAGCAAAAGTAGCTACGGACATTATGAGCACTGCGTTGCTTGAGTGCACAAATTACTGCAAGCCCTGTGTCAATGGAGAAGAGACAGGAAGGACGTGAAGTCAGAGTCAGGAGGCAACCCTCACCTTCACAGCAGACATAGATGCGCTATGCTGGATCAATGGGAGTAAGGAAGTAAATCATGGTCCTGATTCTCGCTTGTTTTCCACTGTGAAATAATTTGTAAAACAGTGTTATTAAAGCTCAAAGAAGAGAGAGTTTATGAAATTGTCAGACCCTGGGAGAGGCTTTGAAAAAGAGAGGGGAGTTAGAGAGGGCTTTGAGGAACCAGAAGCCTGTCTCTCCCTGAGCCCAGCATATCTCCATGACTTGCTTTAACAATAGCTTCAGCCTGCTACCTGCTGTCCTTTGTGAAAGCCAGAATGGAATGCCTAAGATGTAAATTTGCATCATCCCCTCACTGCCTAAACTCATCCAGATGAAGGGTGAGCTCCATATGGTTTATAGGAACCCTCATAATCCAGCCCCCAACACTGACCTAACCACAGCTCTCCAGCCTCCAGCACCATCTTTCAGCACTAACTGTGAGCTCCCTTTGTACCAACATCCTTGAGTCCATGAATATGTGATATCTATGTGAAGACAACATTCCTTCAACTGTTTAGCCTTCTGCTTGACTCCTCCAGATTCAGTGCAAGTGATGAGATTGTTTCTCCAGGAAGCTGCTGTGAGCCTCCTCCAGGTCTGGGCTGGGAATCTCTGCTGTGCTCTGACAAGTGTCATTCCAGTAGACCCCAACCATGCTATCAATGACCCTTTAATTGCCACCCCCTACATCTTGAGAAAGCAGAACCCATGTGGGTCTTGTTCACAATTGGTTCTCAAGAACCACCACATGTCTAAAAAGTAATGAGTGAGTGCCAATGAAAGTGTTGGACCTCACTGCTGAGCTGAAAGGTCTGGCCAATGAAACTAGATCGAAGAAGGAGGAGAAGAAGGAGGAGAAGAAAGAGAAGAAGAAGACAGCCTGCACTAGGAGCCCTCAGAACTTGGATCAGAGAGTTTTGTTCATTACAACCAGGAAGAAGTTAGAGGAACAGGAAAGGGCATTTAATCATGTGTATCTTGACCCCCATCTTGACATCAGAATGTTCCAGAACAGCACATCTGCTTCTCTTCCCCTCCCCCTCACCAAATGATGATGAACATGCAGTTGCAGGATTCCATTTCTCCCTCTTGGAATTATTTATGGGGCACTGGGCTTGAATAAAGAATCACTTTTTTTGAGGAAACCATTATATGTTTAAAAGGACTATATTTTTACATTTGGTATAGGGATCCTGTTTGGTAACCAAGCCCCACCCAGGCTGTGAGTAATAGGTAAGTTTCTTTGCTGGTTATAACATACTAAAGCTTATTCAGATGTGATAACATTTTTGCTGCTGTATCTTGGCAACATGATTTATTCTGCAAATGCTCAGTGTTACCGTCTCACAAAGCTGTACCATCTGGGTTGAATTAATAGGCTACCCAGAGAAATAAATGAGAATGGTCTCCCATAATTAACATGTAGGTAAAGTATATTTAACAGATTATTATAATTAATATGTCAGTTACTGATTTCATGCTAAATAGAATTGTGAACACAAGATATTAAGATTAGTTACCCTCTCTGTGTGTGCCTAGAAAAAAAAAAGAAAGAAAGAAAGAAAAAAGAAAAAACGCAGTGAGGAAAGAAATGAGGGCAGAGAGTTCAGTATCAATAAAATTGACCTTAACATTAAGAACATCAGATACCAAAGACACTAGGCAAACAGTGACGATGTCAGGCATTATAAGCTGGGAGCAGCAAATTACTGGTTTCATAAATTCTGAAAAGATACCAGAGGTGTCCAGAATATCCCAGATGCGACCTGCAAAAGCACAGGAACGTGTGTAATTTACACGCAGCTGAATGCGCCTATCGAAAGCCGCGGGTGGGGGAGGGGAAAGGGGAGCAAAGACAAAGAAAAACCAGATTCTCTCCTAAAGCCAGCCTGAGTTCCCTGCTGATCCGCACCGTGTGCAAAGATGCCAGTGTGTAAGAGAGGAGTCCGGAAGGAGACCTGGAGGCACGGGAATTCAGGGCGTGGCAGCAAAGCTGGACCCTAAAAGAGGCGGGTGGAGTGTTGTCTGGTCATCGGGTGTGGATAGCAACCGAGGGCTCACCGGGAACCACTGGGTGGCGGGAAGAGCAGGAGAAGGTGCTCGCTGCCCTTTGACTCATCTTTCTGACAAATTCCATTTCTTTCCAAGCTTCTGGAGGCAAAAAAATGTTGGCCTCGGTGAATGCTGAAAGGCACTGTTAATGGGATACCGCTTCATCTAGGTTTCCTGCTAGGGGTGCTATGCGCTCCATACAAGCGAGCCCACAACAAAAAGTTTTAAAAGTGTGACTGTGTAATTAAAGAAGGAGGATGACTTTGTTTTCATCTCTCTGGATTGTCTTGGTCACTGCTGAGTGTGTTTTTCTGGATTTTCCTCCTCCCCCACTACCCCAGAATCAGAAACCCTTAGGGAATTTCTTCACTTTGTAGCTGACTTTGAACTACTAAACAGAGATTAACATTATAATTCTGCTTTCAACAGGCATGTCCCCAAATACTAGGGAAGATTACAGAGCCTCCACAGAGTGAAGCCAGGTTCTGAAGAAGGTTCCACCCAGTGTATGCTAGGGGTTCCGTCTCTACCCAGAAGAGAGCAGTAAGGAGAGCCTACGCCCCACCCCACCCCCCCCCAACTCCCGGTCAGCTTCCAGACTCCCCTAATCTAATTGCTGAACAAATGGATCCAGGAATCCTCCAAGCTGAGCCTTCCCCAGAGAGTCCCCAGGATAAAGTACAGCACATTTCCAAAACAATCAGGCCATCTGAGAAGTGACAGAGTCAAACAGAATGTGTCTCCCAAGAACGGGTTGTGTTTAGCCTTTGGGGACAGAATGACAAGCGTCTCTATTGCCTTTTTCCCGGTTGTACAAAGGGGAAAGAAATATTGTCTTAGCCACGGAGATGGGGATGATTATTGGAAAGATGAGCCATCAGATTAATTAAAGAGAAAGAGACGGGGGAGGGAAGGGAAAAAAGAGAAAGGATACCGCACTCTGTTGGAATGGTTTGGGAAGGCTCGAGGAAGCCATGCACAGGAACTGCTTTTAATCTCAGAATTCTGACACAAAGGGAACTGTCCAGCTCCGCTCCTTTGGAGGCCAGGGCTCTCTCCTCTCCTTCAACCACCTTCACACTGTCTCTCTGCCACTTTCCCTGCTCCATTTGCTCATGGGCCTGGACACAATTCCACCCTCTTACCGCTTCCTAAATGAAGCTGGCACAAAGTGCTTGACCTGAGATCTGAGGCTACACAGCCAGCTCCCCAAAACAAAATCTAATCGCCAGATCAGGAACCAGGGGTTCAATTCTGAACCATTCACCTATGCCTGAAGTAAAGGGGTTCCCTGGCTTCCTCAGTAAGACAGAAAGATACAACTCTCCAGGAAGGTGAGAAAGGAGCAAATAATTCACATGATTTGATTTTAATTTCTAGCGTAATCATCCTGTCAGTGTAGCCATTGGGATATGGGATGTTATTTGCTTCCTCAAGGGAAAATAGTCTTTGTTCTACCTGGAGTTGATTAGTTCTGGCTTCTAAGACACCATTTTTTTTTTTAAATGAGTCTTTCATTTAAGATGTTCCCAAGACATGAAATCAAAACCTACACAAGTTTTGGTATACTGTTGGTCATGGTGTTGGGGTCATGAGCGGGGAAGTTCCATATGTTTATGACAATCTACTATATCTTTAACTCCGATCAAATGCTTGGCTCACCACAGCTGCTCAAAGAATAGTTGTTAAAGGAATGAATTAATTCAGGAGTTGGTGTGGCAGGCTCTAAGCCTCCTGCCTCAACTCAGACCACCATTCAGTGAGTCCTCCCCACACTCTTACCAGACAGTGATTTCTAACTTTGGCCTCAGGCATTACTGAGGGTACACCAGTCGCTGTCTGCTTGGGCAGCAGCGCCCCAGCCCCAGCTGATGTCTGCAGGTGCACAGTATGTGCTCAGAGGGGAGAAGCACACAGCCTGGGAAGTTGGCTCCAGATCTAACATAGTAAACATAAGTCCGGGCTGCTTAGAGGATGGGACTCAGATGAGCCGGTGAATATAAAAAAGATTCCAATGGGACTGTGACAACCAGAGTAACCAAGAAGGCATGTGGTGTCCCTGGGCACAGAAAAATAACCAAGCACAGCACACTCTAAGATATTTCACTGGAATCCCCTTGAGCAATGTCAAATGGTCTCTTATGCATTTACTTTAAGATAGAGATGCAACTCCACTTCTACAAATCTATTATATCAGAATACCCAGCTGCACAAGCAAGGATATGTGTTTGAGGCTATTTATCCTTGCAGAATTTTACATAATTTTAAGAAGTAGAAGCCATAAAAGTTTCCAACATTCAGGGAATGACAAAGAAAATATCTAAGTCCAGATCTTTAAGTAAATGCAATTGGCCCAAAGCACAATGACATATCTGCATGAACACCACAGACATGAGAAAGCACCAAGACGTATGATTCTATTCTTAAAAGTAATGTATGCTGGGGGTGGTGGCACATGCCTTTAAACCCAGCACAGGCAGAGGCTGGTGGATCTCTGTGGTGAGTTCAAGGCCAGCATGGCCTACATAACAAGTTCCAGGCCAGCCAGGGCTGTATAATGAGACCCTGTCAAAAGGCATATAAAAATGTGCGTATAGTTAACAACACTGTCTTGTATGGCTGAATTTTTTTAAGATACTAGGTCCTAAGAAAAGGGAGCAGGAGGAGGAAGAGGAGGAAAGGAAACTGAGGTGCTGGAGGTGTTAATTAGCTTGATTATAGTAATTATTTCATAATGTATGCATACACAAAATGCTATACACCTTCAGCGTGTACACAATTTATTTGTCAGTTATACTTCAGTAAAGCTGGAGAAATAGTAAACCATGTGTTTGTTGTGTGAAAACTGTTAATCTATGGAAAAGAATTTATACTCATTTTAAAACTAATTGCCTCTATAAAGAGGACTGGCCGAGGCAGGGCCACTGGGGGATATTTCCAACCTTGCCTACACACTGCTTTCCATTTGTGTGTTAAATAAGTATTTTATTCCTTTTGTAATTCTCCAAAATTTAATGAGGAATAAATAAATACTGAAAATGGAAAAACAAATGTTTTAGCCATAGACCCCATATAGAGAACATGATTCTGGAATACTAAGTAATTTACTATGTGGTACATGCCTGACTTGGGATAGGAACCAATATAATCTCATATTGCCTACAGCAAGGAATGGGATTAAATTGAGTTATAATGGATTTAAGTTGTATGCAAAGATGCCAACCATTCTGGACTGGCAATCATTGAACCCAACCCACTAATGGAGGCCATGGCATGATTCAGAATACAGCCTTTTCTGTCTTCTAGGCTTGGGTGTAAATATGCAGGACCTTGACCAAACTACATAAGTTTTTGATCTTTCGAAGTATTCAACTATAAAGTTAAGATAACAATGACATCTGCCCCAGGGGAGTCACTGTAAAAAGTATAATTAAATACTATCTCTCTGGTACATAGTAAGTCCTCCAAAATTTTAACCAGCAAATACAGATCATTCACAAGAGATCTTCTGAAATTTAAATGATGAATCATCTGTCAAGCTTGTTAATGTTTGACCTGGAAGAGCCAAAGGACATCTGCGATTTTATGGCCCTTCTACAATTACATGGGTAACTGTGGGAAAAGCATGTGGACTCTTTCTAGGGGAAAAGAATGCATTCTTATCCCATCCTTACAGGATAAGAACACCTGGTTGGAGACTACTTCCCAGTGACAGGGGTTTCAAATCCTCTTCCACCAAGACAGCGTGACTCTACAGAAGTTCCAGGATACGGCTCGCTTCACATCCTCCACGCCCAGTGTTCCAGAGCTGGGACCTGTCACACCCTTTTCATGGGCACCTAGCCTGCTCCAGGATGCCTTACCAGTCAGGCTCACGAAGTTAAAACAAATCTAGCCTAACCACAGGTTGCTAAGCCATAAATCCATTTTGTCACTGAATTGGCCAGTATGAGTGAATGAGCCAGCTGGACCACTGAGTGAGGGTGGTAGAACAATTTCAGTTTTAAATGACAGAAAGAGAACTCACTCTGGATGAGAAAGACTAGAATGTGTCCATGGAAACAAGCCCAGGAGTGTGCCTCACTTCTCCCAGGTGCTCATCCAATGCCACCAGCAACCTGTCTCTGTCTCTCATGCTGCTTTATTCTGAGTTGGCTTCAATGACAAGTGATCAGGTGGCAATGATAAAGTATGACAGCTCTGAAGAGACAGAGAGAGAGAGAGAAAGAGAGAGAGAGAGATCACTCCTTCCCAGCAGTTCCAACTAATGTCCAAAATACAGTCCTTACCTACCTTGGTCACTGGTTCACCTTGAAGCCCACTTTCATGGCAAAGGAAAGAAATGGATGACTCTGCTTGGTTGGACCTGGACTCATCTCCGGTGCTAGAGACAGATTCGCCCACATAGAGTTTTATACACTGGCGAATTTCTTAAGAGCGGGTGAAGGGTTCTCAGAGAGAGCTGGGTATCCTTACCAAAAGAAAAGGGAATGGATGTTGGACTAGATGACTGTTCTCTGAGTTCATCACCAGGACACATGCTCTTTGCTGGCTTATCTAAAGCACAACAGGAAGTCCCTGATGGAAACCATTGAGGATTGGGCCTGCTTTCTACAACATCAGGCCACAGATCCAAATCCAGCCTTGCAGACTGAACAGAGGGCCGTCCACAGCCACCCCCAGCCCACAAGCCACACAGAGGCAGCTTCTGTTCTGCAGCCCTCAGTAGCACTCCGCTGAGGTTCTTGAGGCTCCTATTAGCCTGTCAGAAGGGAAGGATTAACACGCATTTTGATTTCTGCTGCAAGCACGTTGTTTCAGAAATAAAGTTGGCATGGCAGGCATCTTGGTTGATTTAATCTCTGACACGGGAAGCTTATGTATAGCACTGCAGCCTTCTGAATGTTTAAAAACTCAAGCACTATAAGCCTGCTGTGCTTTTCCTGCATAGTACAAAATGGCACTAGATGAATAATACCACCTGGCCCCACAGCACCAGCACGATCCAGCATCCAACACAGTTTTCGTCTGTTCCTGGTGAGTGGACTTCCTTCTGCTAGGTGGGAGCCATCTTGCAGGAGTGTTTCCATGCCCCTGAAAGCAGCCTAGAACTTGAGCCTCTGAGAGGAAAGAGCTCAGGGGGAACACTACCAGTCTTCCAACTCTCTCCTGGATGCAGAAGTTTCCAATCAGCTGGGCCTGTCCATGCCACAACCTCCCCTGAGAAATCTCCTCAAGGCAGCTTTTAAAGCCACCAGAAGTGTGTCAAGAGCATATTGGGAAAATGATGTTAAAACAGCCTAAACCACTCTTATTTTCCCAGTTAAAGTGAGTCTCAATCAGTATAACACACACACACACACACACACACACACACACACAGGCACACATACCACTAAAAATAGATATTGATGTGGAGTAATTTAGGTATATAAGTCTGTCTTCCCATCACAGGAAAAATTGATTATACCCAGTTTAAACCGAAATTGTCTAAGAGGTATGTAAAACAGCCAGGCATTGATACCTACAAGTTGAACATTTTATATGACGTTACAGGCAAGCACCAAGTACTCAACACTAGACTCTGTAAGCAGTGCACGCTTTTCCAGGTTAAAGAAAGAATTTCGTTTCTTTAATCTCAATGTCAGAGGTTACAATTTTGACATTTAGACAGAAAACAGACTGCTTATGGTTTAGACAAAGCTGACGCCAACTCTTTGTAGAATCTGACTACAAAAACAATCCCATATCGAGACATTTTATTAAGAAAAGGAACTCAAAACAGCTAGAGACTTATTCTCTGCTCTTCACAAGCGGGATTAAGATTCAGCCAGAGGCTGATGATGTAGGTGGCTGGGGGTGGGGCCTGAGCTCCACAGGGCACATCAGAGATTATTTTTAAAATTTGTTTGTTAAAAATTGTTTGAAAATTTCATGCATAAATGTAACGCGTTTTGATCAAATCTTTATCAAGGAAGAAGTTCATAAAGCCATGCGAGGGATGACAGAGAGGCAGAAGACAACCCCTGTGAATTGCTGGGCGCTATGGCAATGGTCACACTTTGAAGCCAAATCAGGACAAGTGACCCGAGAAGCACAAGAGTTCTTATGTAAGTTTTGAAATGAGGACCAACACAAATCATAGCACTGTAGAACGAGATCACAGAACCATATCTTGGTCCCAGAGGTAAAGTCAGATCTGAATTCTCTATGCACTAATTACATGGGCAAACCATTCTCCTCACTGAACTTCAGTCTTCCCATCTGTGTAACAGGAATATCTACATGCTATAACTGTCATGAGAATTATATGAGAGAAACAATGTTAAGTAAGGCTGACTGTGTCACTGAAATCTTAAGAACCAAAGACAACTCAATAGATGATAAGTCACTCCAGGAGAAGATGCTAAGAAATGTAAAATGAGCATTTTGACTATGAGCTTGACATTAATTTCAAGGAAAGGCAAAATCTGATGAAAGACCAGCAATGAAGATTAAAAAACAATCTCTGCACTCCACAGTCTCCTTCTCTGCACTTCGAACAGTGGTTAGTCTCTGTATCCACTTTGCACCATCCACTGCAAAAAGAAGCTTTTCAGATGAGGGTTGAGAGATGCACTCATCTATATCTCACCTCTATCTGCAAGGCTCCGGGATCATCACAGAATAGACGGTAGAAAGATTGTAAGAGCCAGAGTCAGCGACACAGTGTTTTCCAGGAATGACAGAGGCGTTACACATATGAACTTGCAGTAGCTATGACTGTATATGTAAGATCTGAATAAGATCAAGCCAGCCAGAATTCCAGCATGAATGGGAAGGAACTTACATCTAGCTAGGAACCATTGGCAATTGATGACTGCTGGGGAGGGAACCTCCATTTCCTTCTTCAGTCTTGATAGGCTGCCCATGCTCCAGGGGTTAGCCCTACATCATGCTCATACTCGTGGCACTAAGTGGAAGTAATGGCTTCAGAAAAAAGTTCATGAAGCTAGAAGAGAAATGCAGTTGGGGGGGCAACAGAGGGCAGGGAGTGGAGAATAGATTTGATCAAAATGCATTATAATCATGCAAGAAATTCTCGAACAATTTTTCAAGAACAGATTTTAAAAATAATCTCTAATATGCCCTGCAGGGAGTGCTCAAACCCCACCCTCCAACCACCTGGATCCTCAGCCTCTGGGTGGATCTAAATTCCACTGCACCTCAAGCACCCTCTGCATCTCTGGCTCCCACTGGGCCCTATGAAGAGACATCTTCAGCCTCTTTGATGAACATCTTTTTCAAAGTGACAAAGATTCTCTTCTTGATCAAATATTAGTCATGCCCCCCAACACTCCAGTTTTAGTAAGAGTCTTTTAAGTCTGTCTACCCAGAATCCCCTGCCCTCAGTAGCTGACGTCCTTCCATGTCTGCTCAAGATTCCTCATTCTTACCACCCTCGGGAAGTATGTGATCACTTTGGTCTGTCTTTAGCTCTAATACTGTTGGGTTGGCTTAGCCAATCACCTAGAAGCTTCCTCTTGTAATGTAGTCATCAACACCCTTCCTGGGCTGTAAACTTTTTCCCCTGACCTCTCCTCCTTACCACAAAGTTCCACTGAGGTTGCCTCCCTGACCACCACCTTGAATAAAGTCCTCCCCACTGCTTTTAAGCAACAAGATATTTGTATTAGTTACTTTTGCTGAACTGTGACCAACTGTTACCTGAGAGGACACTGTAAATGAGGAAACAGGAAAGGTCTGTTTTCACTCACGGTTTCAGAGGTATCAGTCCGTGGCACCCCACGGGAACAGCAGGGAAGGGCAGTTCACCCCACTATAGATGGGAGTAGAGAGAGGCAAATTTAAAAAGCTGTGGACAAGTCATCCCTAAGGACTCACCCCCAGTGATCTACTTCCTCCAACTAGGCCCTGCCTTATAAAGTTTCTAGCGCCTTCCAAAACAGCACCATCAGTTGGAAAGCATTCAGAACAGGAGTCTGAGGACACTTCCTATTCAAACCATAACAATATCTATTTATCACATATGAACTCTGGACAGAAAGACAGGAAGGAAGCTAGATGGGGCCCAGCAAGACACCTCTTTTGTACTTTGCCTGTCTCTGGAAGAATGACCAGTCCATCTGCAGCCCTCAAGGGACAGCACTGGAAGAGATCCAGTGACAACATGCCTGGCCCCAGTGCAAAAAGCCTTCTCTTTTTGGAGGATGTGAACAAGGTGTCTCTGTGTTCACTGCCCAGGCAGCCCTCTCCCAACCTTAGTGATTTACTGTTTCTTCTTATCCTGTGTATGCTTCAAGGCCTAAAGAGGGCCAAAGACACCTTACCACCTACCCCTTCTTTCTCCGACCACTGGGGCTCCATGCAGTGGAGTCTATGCCACTGTGACTCTCAGTCAACTCTCCTTCAGCCATTGACAGCTGGGTGCATGTACTGCATCAGCTCCCAGTTCCCTGAGGTCTCCAGACTGCCCACTCGTCCTCCCACACTTCATCCTGGACTCTACTGACTTCGACACCTACTGGGTATGGCTTTGCCGGCTATTGTCTTGGCCTCTCAGTTGCGTGGTCTTTTCACTTCTAATTTTGTTTGGACCCATGGCTAGGGTCAAAGATTAGGACCCAAGTTTTGGCTCTTCTGCTCAGCAGCCCAGGCTCAGGCAAACCTTCTGATTCTCAGTTTCTTCCTCCATTAAATAAAGATGATGAGTACTGACCGCAACAGGATGCCCAATTCTAACAAAGATGCAGGGACTCCTTTCTAGCCCTGACAAGGTAAGGAAATGGGCTGCTGTTTGCATCTCAGTTTCCTTTTCTGTAAAGTGGAGATGGTGGTAGTCCTACCATGTGGTTGTAAAGACTAACTTACACCTACTAACAATGTGAGCTAGCTAACATTTCTTGAACACCTATTTTATGTATGCCACAATTGCTTCTGAGAGCTTTATTTTTACATTTATTTGTTTCTTCCTTTGTTGGGGAGAGGCATGTGCATGCCGTGCCGCACCTGTGGAGGTCATAGGACAACTTGGAGGAGTCAGTTCTCTCCTTCTATCTTGTGGGTCCAGGGAATCAAACTCAGATTACCAGGCTTGCAGCAGGTAACTTTACCCATTGAGTCATTTTGGCCCCCCGACCCCCATAATCAACTCATTCAAATTTCCTCAGGATTCTTTCAATTTTCGTGTTTGTTTATTTGGCGGAGAGGAGGCAGCATGGTGCAGGTTCTCTCTCTCTACCATGTGGGTTCCAGGGATCAAACCCAAGTCATTAGGTTTGTCAGCAAGTGTCTTTACCTGCTGAACCACAGTGTCAGCTCAGAACTTTACAAGTAGAAAAGGACTTGCATATGACAAAGTGGGAGCCTAGAATGGTTAAGTGACTTGCTCAAGGTCACGGAGCAGTATATAACTCCCAACCCTCTGAACCCAGAGCCTGAGAACACTTCAGCTTTTGCTGTCTCCAGTGGCTCTGCAAAGTGCTGTGTTCCATACATATGCCACACTCAGCAAGCTCCTTGGCAGGGTTTCTGTGCAGATGTGTGAAAGACATCATTTAAAGTACTTGGTAATCGTAGATACAATATAAACAGAAGGCAGCAATGTAAATGGTACGGATGCACTCTGGACCCCTGAAATTACCACTTCCCAGCTCTGTCTCCTAAACCTGGGGCTGGAAAACCAAATCCAGCCAGCATCTGCTTTTGTAAATAAAGTTTTATTGGCACATAGCCATGTGTGTGTGTTTACTTATTGTCTGTGGCAGACTTTGTGTTCCAATGGCTGCAGAGATTAATTCAGAGAATCATCTGGGGTGCAAAGATGAGTCTATACTACGAGTCCTTCACAGAAGCTGTTTACAGAATACTGTCCTCTGAGCCTGTTTTGAAACAGAGCTCCTCAACAGGTTGTCCAACAATAGAAGACAGCTTGCAATGGAAAAAAAAAAAAACATTAGCTTGGAAATCAGAACAAACAACCTTAAAGACTTTGGCTCCTTCAAGTGTGTGTGCTTCGCTTGACAGTAATGAAGTGTCAAATATGCAGAGATTCCTTCTTCATCATGCAGCCTGTGCACTCTGATTGTTCCCATTGTACAGATGAAGAGGCTGAGGCTCAGAGATCTTAAGGTCCCACAGCTGAAAACCATAATTGAAGACAAGATGCCAAGCTCCGGTTCCTAACTCCTTCATCTTGCTGCACTGGGTTCTGAAACCGTCTTTGTCCCCTCCCTAACCAAGAAGAAGAAATTCAAGTTTTCACTCTGATTCTGAGTGACTTTAGGAGAAGGTGAGTGTTGATAAAGTCTTTGTGAACTCCAAAGCAGCCCTGGTGATCATCCTTCCTCCCCTTCCTCCACTTCTTCCGTCCTTTCCAAAGAGAAAGAATGAACCTGACCTCCGTGTGTGTGTGTGTGTGTGTGTGTGTGTGTGTGTGTGTGTGTGTGTACGAACAGGTACACAGAGAAAGCAGGAGGAGGTGGGAGAGCGCAGTGTTCGTGCCAAGCAGAGGTGTGGGTTAGAGCAGTGGACCAGAGAGGAAATCAAAGTGTAGATAGGTGAGGTTTTTTATCGTGGTTTGCTTTTTGTTTTTTTGCCAGAATTTGTTCTTCAAAGTTCTCTTGACCGCTTGTCAAAATATAAAAAATGATAGTTTTTCTCTCCTGCTTCCTTCTGCACTTTCGAGCGTGCCACGGTGTGCATGCTGTTTTTCTTGGCCCAGCTACTGAGGAGAGAGAAATCTATCGGTTTCATTAGCTCTTTGAGAAACGAGGTGGGACTGTGCTGGCGAGGTGACAGGGTCACTAAGAGTCATTTATCATTTTCAATGAGGCATAATGAACCCCTCGAAGCTGGACTCTAATTTAATTGTCGGCTACTTAATTGAGAAGGAGGAAGCCAGTTCTAAGACACTGACTGAAGGTGTTTTCATTGAAGCGTAGACATATCGTATTTGTACTCCGTAGGTAACAGAAAACCTGCTTCTGGTCAAGCTGTATCACTTGTTCCCACTCAATGCAGTTTTTATTTTAGGCCCAGTGGAAGCTAGAGCTTCTTCCCAAACTGACTTATCCCTTCGGCCAATGACAATACCGTCCACCATCCCAAATCAACTCAATTGCTCACCAGCAAACCCATTGGGAGATCCCACTAGCTGACAATCCCTCATGCCTGAAATGCAAGCCATCTGCTCCGGGGTACCCAGCAAGGCTAACCAGTGCTCTCCTCACTCCCTCACTCCCACACTTTGCTCCCCCAAAGTATGGAAAATCAAAATCAGATTGTATCACTTGAATCCACTATATATCACAAAGAAATTACCCAAAATTTAGCAGCTAAATGAAAAAAATAAGCACTTATTATCTCACGAAACTTCTAAGAATACAGAATTTGAGAGAACCATTGGAGTGGGTGGTTCTAACATCGTTTCTCCTGAGGGAGGAGTCAGGAGGTGTGCTGGGCTGCGGTCACAAGGGGCCTCTATTTGCGGTGCGGCTCCGGCTGTATGTTGGCAGGAGGCCTCGGTTTTTCCCAAACGGACCTCTGCTAATGCTACTTTCACGCCCGCAATGTGTGGTTACCACCTCAGAGGGAGCAAGACAGATGCTCCCATGTCTTCTGCAGCTCTAGACTCAGATGCTGCCATTTTCTTGACAGCTTCTTAGTTCCAGTTTTATTCAGTTTGAAGGGTGGGGATTGAAGGAAGCCAGGATCACTGGAAGGCCACATGGGATACTGGCTATCATGACAACTTTACTTCAAACCCTCCAGGGACTTCCTACTGATGTGGGAATAAAATCTAAGCTGCTACTGAGGTTCCCAAGCCCTGCACCATCATACCTCCGCTTACCTCCTCACTGTCCACTGAGTCTCATCTACTGTGCCTGCCTGTACCTCAAACACATGCCTACCTCAGCTCCTTTTCACCTACCGGTCCCTCTGTCTCAAGTGAACCTCTTCCAGGCATCCACATGGCTGATTCTCTCTTACCTAGATCAAGAAGCAAATGTACCCTCCAGAGAAGCCACCAGCACCTGGCCCTCTTTGTAGTGAGTTCTGGAGGACGTCACCACATGTTAGGAAGTAATGAGTGTGGGAGGGAACCAGGTAATGCCTGCCTGGCAAACATAGCTTAGAGCCTGTCCTACACTGATCATCTAATGGGAATACACCCTCTATGTACAGCTTCAGTGCCTGGGTCCCATCCTGTGCACCAGCCTACAGCCCACTGTATGCGGTGATGCTGCAGGTATCACGGGAATGGGGAACCTCCATAGCTGTAGTTCATGGAATTCCCACAGCAGAAATCTCTGTAAAGCCAAGCCTGGTAGAGCAGGCTAACATCACAGCATCTCAGCTACTCCACGCTGAGGCAGTCAGATCACATATTCCAGGACTACCTGGGCTACAGAGTGAGTTCCAGGGCAACCCGAGCAATCTACCAAGATGGCCTCAAAAAATGAGTAAACAAAAACGTGAGATGGGGCTGGGTCTGTGACTAGGGTTGACTGCTTGCCCAGCAAGAACCAGGCCCAAACACAATTCCTTGAAAGCCTTGGGATCCCCTCAAGGCTTCACCTTGGCAAAGGGACACCAAAGGCTGCCTACACCTATGGAATTTCACTTGACGATGGCCTCATTACGGAAAGGCTCTATGGACAGTCACATCAATAACTAGATGTGTAATTAACTTAGTTTCCTGCCCTCTCCAGTGGGTGGCAGTGAGAAGTGGAAGCTTTTAGGGTTGTGTCTTCCTCCAGTGGGTGCCACACTGACAGCATGGCTAAATGAGGCTTAATTTGACAATCCCAACAACCCATTGTTAATGACATGCCATCGTTATCATTTGCATTTGGTGGATGCAATCTTTTTCCTGCTGTCGGCTCTGCCCTAGCTCTCCCTCTGGGTTCCTGCACCCTGTGCTTTTTGGTGGGCAAGTTTCCTTTTCAACACTGCAAATACCATCTCTGCTATTGGGACACAACAGTTAAATAATGTGCAATTGCTCTGATGCCAGTGAAATAAAAGTGAGTTTTACAAAACCGAGTTCCTTCCCTGAACATAATAACAGTAAATTTCTAGGGTCCTATAGTGTAATATCCATTCGATTTATTATGTTGCAATTCCCAGTCCCACTAGTTCTGCCTGAGGGTGAGTATATTACATTTCATCACAGTTTCATTTTCTCCTACAGATGAGAAATGGGAATGCAATTGCAGTTATGTAGCATGCATGTGTTAAATCTGATCTCTAATAAAATCAAACACATCACAACTCAAAGCACTTTAACACAGTGTCGGCAAAATGAAACACCATCTGTCATCATGTAGAGAGGGCCTTATTAGAACACAAAATCAAACTGCTCAGTGTGAACATTGTTGCTTAATAAATGGGTAAATGAAAACTGATAATTATGATCTTATTTATTTTAAATGATTAGTTAAAGCCACCAAAAGCACAACATGATTTGTCAGTTAGACACTCTGGACCCCATAACGGTACATAGAGGAAACACCCTCAGTAAAAAAAGGGTAAGCAGACTTGGAGAGAAACAAAAGGGAAGGGATTGCAAGGAACTTTCCAGAACATAGGAGGAAGGGCCTGAGCCATGCCTGGTTCTGATTCCATGACTACAGAGTCTATACTAGAGTTACTGGCGCTTTCAGTTGGAAAATCTCACAGTGAGCAGCGAGCACAGTGACACACTCATGGCTGTAGGGGAGCTAGTGGCTTGTTAAGGCAGGAGGTGTGTGACTTGGTTTGATTTTTCATTTGAATGGAACACTGTTTATGTAGGGTCAGTGACTACTGAGGATGGATTTAAGTAGCCAAAAAATACACAGTCTAGGAGAAGAGAATGCAGAAGTCGAAGAGAAGCTAAAGGTGGCAACCATTGGCCATCAACCAGGGTCTAGGGGAAGCTTTGCTCCTTCTCTGGACAATGGAAAATGGAGAGTCAGGTACACCTGCAAACACAGCACTGTGTAGGCTGAGGCAGGAGAATGCTGAGATCAAAGCCAGCCTGGGTTGGATAGGGAAACCCTATGAGAAAGAGAGAGAGAGAGAATACAGTAGATAAAGGTGGGAGGAGAGAGAGAAGGAGAGAGGAAGAGATGAGGTTAGCCTCTAAATACCTCACCAATAGGAGACAGGTGTTAATATCCTTTCCTAAGGCTTTTAGGTGTATCTCGTTTATCTGCTGGCCTGATAAAATCACAAACAGGATTTGTCAGGAGGCTGCAAGCCCAAGATGTACAAACACTTCCTGTCCTCCTCCTAGGCAGTATTCTGTAAGTGTCTACATAGGGATTTGACATTCTGGATTCTTCTTTTGGGGTGGCATCTAGTTTTTTTTTAGTCTTGGGATCCTACAAATTCCCTTCGTCCCCAAGAAACTGGTAAAAGGTCTAGAGCATCCCCTGAGATGTATAATAGGGTATATTAAATGGCCTGGAATTAAATCAAATCTGAAAAAATTATGCAGTACATGCTCATTTTGCTGTGCTCTGCCCAAACACTTTAAAGGGTGATTTTTTTTTTTTTTTTAAATCAGTGGTTGGGTTTAGGACTAAGTGTTTCCAGGTTCTTGGCCTCTCATTCATAGAACTGAAATAAAATTTAAAAATGCAGATTTCAGGGTAGCAAGGTAATCTTATTTAAAGCAAAGCAATGGCACGCAGAATACATGCAAGGGAACAGTGGTCACATGAAAGAAGATCCTCAGGGGCCCCAGGTTTCTGTCTGGGGTCTCTTTTTGAGGGGTCAAAAGGAAGAAGGGATTGTTACTAAGGGATGTAGCTTGGGTGGTTCTCTGTTTTGATTGATAGATTAAGCTACATAATCATTTTTTTCTCCTATGCTTGTCCCTTCCCATAATGCATTTTAGTCATACATAGTCCCATCATAATTAATTTCGTCTGTCAATTTGACATGCACCTAGAGTCACCTGGGGTAGAAGGACCCTCAACTGAAGAGTTTCCTCAATCAGGTTGGCCTGGAGCAATGTTTGTGAGGCACTTTCTTAATTGCTAATTGATGTATGAGGCCCAGTCTACTACAGGCAGTGCTATCTCTAGGCAGGTGGGCCTGGGCTGTATAAGAAAGGTAGCTGAGGGCTGGAGAGATGGCTCAGTGGTTAAGAGAACTGGCTGCTCTTGCAGAGGACCCAGGTTCAATTCCCAGCACCTACATGGAGGTTAACACCCATCTAACTCCAGTTCCAGGGAATCCAACGCCCTCTTCTGACCTCCTCAGGCATTGCAGGACATGGGTGCACTTACATACTTGCAGGCAATACACTCATACACATAAAATAAAATAAAAATAATAAATAAAAAGAGAAAGGTAGCTGAGCAAGTCACGGGGGGCAAGGCCGGAAGCAGCGGTCCTCCTCCAGCTCTGCTTCAGCTCCTGATTGAGCTCCTGACCTGACTTCTTCCAGGATGGACTGGAAGTGTAAACCAAATAAACTCTTTCGATCCCAAGTTGCTTTTGATCAGAATGCATTATCACTTCAACAGCAATGCAACTACAGCAACATCCACATATGCACAGGCGTAAGATGGTAAATAGCAGATTCCCTCAAAAAGTTCAGTTGGAGGACACGGCTTACCTTACTATACACACACCCGAAACCAATTCAGGCTGAATCAGCCTTTGTATTTTTTAATAACTTTATTTAATTTTAGGTGTACAAGTGTTTTGTCTGCATGTATGTGAAGAATACCACACACATACAATACCCACAGAGGCCAGAAGAGGGTGTTGGATTCTCTGGGACTGGAGTTATGGATGGTTGTGAGCCATCATGTGGGTACTGGGAACTGAAACTGGTTCTTCTATAAGAGCGGCAAGTGCTCTTGACCATTGAGCCATCTCTCCAGTCCCAAGCTTTCTTTTCTTTGAATCCCAACACAGTGGGAATGTATTTGACTAGAAACTGTCTAAATGTGATTGTTATTAGCAAAGGAGGAACTTATTCCATTGTCCAGAAAGGAGTGTACGTATAAAGCAATGCAGATGGGGGTCCCAGGTTGCTAAGTGCTTTGTTCAGGGAAGTATGTGGGGTGGGGGATGGGTGTGCATAGTTTATACAAATGAGGGAGCTGGGCTGCCGCATGCATTATTGGAAGAGAGAGGTGTGCATAATCCAGCCTAAGCAGAATCCCAGGTTACTAAGGATTCCCTGTGCTTGCCTGCCTCAGTCCATGAAGGGCGTGTCCTAATTTCCTTCTCATAGAATCTGGTTATTAAATTCCAAGAGAACAATTACAAGATCGTTTTCCCTTAATGTTTAATTTCATTAGGTAAACATACCTAGAGCTTTTGCCATATTTGAATCAATGAAGTTTATGTTTTCACACAATTGGAAATCCAGTTACAGAAAGAAAACTTGCAGTGAGGTTGGGAGTTAGGGTAAGGAAGGCAGCTGCAGTTCAGGGCTTTGTGGCAGCCTGAAGGTCAGGCACAGCAGACAGACCCAGCGGAGAAGGAGAGAGAAAAGTTTTGCAAGATCGCACTTGGGGTGGGGTGGGCTTTAACGGACTTCAAGATTTGTAAAGATGCTGGGGCAGAAGAGGTGGAATGGGAGGAATCCCAAGAGAGCCCTGGGCTAGAGTGAAGAACTTGTCTGGTTTTGTCTTGGGTCCCTTGTTGAGATTTCTAATGCCTCTCGGGACTTCCTCTGTTATGTGATGTTTTTGCTATGCAATGAGGGAACTGCTGGACTCCAAGATACTTAAGGATAGAGGCTAGTCACCAGAAAGACCAAGAACAGGACTCAGTAGTTGGAACTTTGGAACACCTTGGAACTTTAGACCTCCAGGGAAATGGAAAGGAATGGAAACTGACCTCATTCTTGGGACAATGATGTAATCAACTTGGACTATGCCAGAGACCCCCATTGAAACCTCTGGACACATCAGCTTGATGGAGCTTCCTGGAAGCTGAGTGCTTGGCTGGGCCTGAGGAGAGGTGTGCCTTTGAGTCATTAGGAAGAGGCTGTAGAGGCTCGGTACTTCCTCTAAGATCCCACCCTCTGTCCCTCCATTATAATTAAGCTATACTTGTATGTATGATCCTGAGTTCTGTGAGTCACTTTGGTGAATTATTGAATGGGAGTGTTATAAGAACTCCTGAACTTAAGCCAGCCAATCGGTGGGGTGGGTGGCTTCCTTTGCAGCCAGTGCCAAAAGTGAGGTTAGTCATATGGAGTAATTTGTTCTTAATTTGTGAAGATGATCCTCAGTAGGATCATCTAATCCTAATCAGGTGACCTGTTAAAACTTAAGGCGGTGGGGCTCTTTATGGCAAGAGACTTTGAACCATCAGAAAAATTCAACGGAAAGGACATTCTCCATTATTAACTTTAAAAATAGAGAGGACCACATAGGAAGGAATGTCTCTAACAGAGCAATTCCTTGTAGACACTTACAAGGGAATAGGCATGTCCTTCCTGTGACCTCCAGAAGTAAATTCTGGTCTGGAGAGATGGCTCAGCAGTTAAGAGCACTTGCTCTTTTTCTAGAGGACCCAGGTTCAGTTCCCAGCACCCATGTGACGGTTAACAATTGATCATTTCTTAGTAGTTCCGGGGGATCTGACACCCTGTTATGGCCTTTGTGGGCACTGTGTGCACTCACATACATGCAGGCAAAATACTCACTCATACACATAAAATAAAAATAATAATTAAAAATATTTTTGAAAGAATTGAATTCTGTCACATCACGTGATTAAACGTGCCTGGCACCTTCATTTCAGGCTTGTGACAGTCTGAGCTGAGAACCAAGCTATACCTGACGGTCAACCTGCAGAACTGTGAGCTAGCATGGGGCTGGCTGCCAGCCGCTAACCTGGGGGTAATTTATTACACTATAAATTAAGGAGACCAGCACCGAGAATCTCACATCCATTCTTTCTGGCCACATTGTTTTATCTGCCAAACTTCCTGTTTGTCTCAGAGCTTCCTTTCACCACCTGTATCGGTTCTACATTTGCGGTTATCGTGGGCGTGGCCATTTTGGACACGCGACCTGCCCCAGCGGCAACTGATTGGTTCAAGAATAAGATCTAAATGTGCCAGTCAGAGCCCCTCTCTGGAGCTTTAAACTTGAAGTACGGAAGGTGATTAACACAATAAAATGCTAAAAAAAAAAATCAAAAGTTTCTTCTTCCAGGGAGAAGCTCCCACTGTGAGTAGAAGGAATGAAATCTGTGCACAGAGGCCCGGATAAGCGGTATAGCGGTCATGTATGAGTTCTCGTTTTCTTGGGTCTAGACATGACCTGGCTGTAAATTATGAGAGACACTCAAGAATCTTTCACATTAAATTCCTTCTTCACTTAAGCCAAGTCAAGGTGGATTCCTGTCCCCTCACAGCAGGAATAGTTACGACTCCGTTTCCTGATGTCTGTTAGGTCAAGGCTAAATCCTGCCTAGTGGAGGGCAATGCTCCATCTCCATGGACAGTTTTGTGACGTATTCTATAAGCAGCATGTCGGACTTCCTGACACATTACTTTTGTCTTCTAGATGTTGTTTCTACAGGCCAAAATCAGCAAATAACCTGTTCATTAAATTAAAAAAAAAAAGAATTTAGTCAAAATTGGCTCATTCGTTGTATTAGCTTCATAGATCTTTGTCCTCAAGCATGACATAGCTGTTGCCCTTATGAATTCTTGGCACTTATAATGACCAGCACAAAATTAGGTCCATTAACGTTCTGTGATGTTCAGAGGAAGGGGCTCAGGAGGTCTGGCTAAGCTACACTTGAGTGGAATCATTTCTTTGGTCTGTGGTTGGTGTTCTATCTGAGGCTGAATTGGTAGATGTTTGTTCAGCAACCCAGAAGTGTTCCCACAACAGCCTGGCCTAGTAGATAAACCTCAAACACACTGTTGAAACAAGGATGTGTTTGGCAAAAACAGGTCCGAAGGTTCCTAGGCTAAAATTGAAGGACCGTCAGTATGCCAGGAACTGTTCTTCCTCTGTATTTCCCCCTTTAGTCCCAAACACTGACTAAATGCAGTCACTTCTGGGTGCTCTCCCCTCAGGGCCTGAATCAACACCCCTAGTTCACGTGTGATAGTGTCTACCTAAGCCCTGGAGAAGCAGCGTCACTGGCAACACTGGGGTTTTGGAAGAAACCTTGCTTCAGGCCTCTGACCTATTTGTCACATGGAAACCAAATGGAAGTGCGGAGTAACAGAAGCCTGTGTGTTTGCAAAGGGACAGGGCAAAGAGGAGAAGAGAAAGGAGCGAAAGGAACCAGAAGTCTGGCCGACAGGAGTGGCTGCCTGGAGTAGCTGCCCTAGGCACACCAGCCCTAGACACCAGCGGAACCCTGGGAGGAGGGTGCCCTCCCTCCTCGGGTCTGTTCTTCCCGGGGGCTGGCTTTCCAGTTCCTGGAGCCCTCGCCACATGGCACTGTGCTTGCATTTGGTTTAATGTCTGCCAAGGCCTCCAGTATTGACACTTATTCCCATGGCGAAGCAGAACTAAGAGGGTGGAAACTTAATCTGACCGTGGTATTTACAGGTGAAGCCTTTAGAAAGTGATTGGGATTAGATAATGTCATTAGAGTGGAATGGGTATGAATTCTACGATTGAACCTTGATGGCATTTTAGAAAGAGAGATGGCTTAGCAGTTAAGAGCACTGTTTGCTCTTGCAGAGGACCTGGGTTCAGTTCCCAGCACCCACATGGCAGCTAACAACCATCCATAATTCCAGTTCCAGGGGAATCCAATGATCTCTTCTGTCCTCTGCAGACATTGCAGGACATGGGTGCACTTACACACCTACTAGCAATACACTCATATGCATAAAATCAAAATATTTTTTTAAAGAGAGACAACACATATACACACAAAACACACAACACACACAAACACACACACGCACATGAGGTCCCTGTTTATTTCCACAAGATGCCTTGAGCTCCACTGGCATTCTGCCAGCAAGAAAGCTGTGAGCTAAATAAACATGTTTTCTTTATAACTTACCCAGTCTGTGGTACTGTGTTTTTAACAACAGAAAACCAAAAAATGCCTGAGGTGACTGCAGAAGATCCACATTATCATCCCCAGAGCTCTGAGTTTGATAGAGATTCTCTTTATCTCCAACTGTTCCAAAAAAAATGCACATACCACTTCCCCTGGACCAGTGTGGGTTATGTGTTCATCTAAAATCACTTTGACCAGCAGTGGGCTCACCTAACTTATTTAGCCCTGAATGTTATGGGGATCCCTGGTGCAAAATCTGAGAGTATTCTTTCTCCATGAACCAAGATGGGAGAGGTGGTTCCTGCAAAGAAACTCTGATCTATCATAGAAAGTCCAAATGACTTCTAGGTCAGAAGAACTGTAAATGTCCACTGCCATACGTTGGCCAAGTTCAGGCCTCCACAGTAAGTCTTCTACAACCTGGGGTGACTCAATAGACCCTGTGGCCTCTGCTGGCCAGAGTCCTGACTTCAGACATAGGACACTGAAGAGCTACACTAACATTTTGGAATTTAGATTCTGAGCAGTTATGCAGATCTGACCCCAGGATTCTGTTCTTGACCCCTACGTATTCTGGCCTCGGCAGCCACCTTGGATATCTCCATTCACCTGGCCTTGCCTTGATTTTCAGAACTGTGCCCCAGATACTAGCTTGTAGCTTGGGAAAAAAACAATATAAATAAGGTTCGAGAAAAGGCAAATTTACATTTCGTTCCTTCCCATTTACAACTGGTTATCAGTGGGAAGCAGGCACTCATTGAACATTGTGTAATTTCACAAACCTTGGAAACAGTCTGTACATCACCGTCCTTATTTTCTATTCTACATCAATGTCTTGCTTTTGATCATAATAACTGTCAAAAAATTCAAATAAATAACACAAAGATATGACAGAAAGGAATGTGGCATGCTCTATATTAACCAGCTGGAGTCAGTAGTTTATACTGTGTCCAATGAGATGCCAAATGTCATTGGTTTCCTTAAAATATATCAGGAATCCCATGGTACTAAATCAATATATTAATTTATTAACTAATTAATATGGTATCTCCACAGGTTAGCCATAGTATCCCTGTGCACTTCACCACGAGGTTCAAGAATCATTACAGCCTTAGGATAAAAGATATACCACATACCACCATGCCTGTAATCCCAGCACCCAGAAGGCTAAGCCAGGGGAGTTCAAGACCAGCCTGAGCTACAGAGTAAGACCCTGTCACACAAGAAACCAAAGGACAGGCAGATGAACTGCTTCTGGTTCCTGCCCTCCCCAAGGCAGCATGAAGTGACCTTCAACAGCAGGAGGTGCCATGGAGAAGGATGAAGATGCTACTGGGCCATCTTAATGTCACCCAGCCGACAGAAGAACCTCACTGCAGACTCTTGTTCATGGACAAGGGAGGGCAATGCCAGCCCCAGGTCTGAAGAACCAGGTTAAGCACCTTTGGCCTCTTCCTAAAAACAATAGGACCAGATGCCCAGGAAGAACAGTCTTATTTCAGATGTTCACTTCTTGCTGTAGATCCTATTTCATTTTGCACATCTGGCCTGAATCTCATCACAAACAAATCACTTGCATTACAAATTCCTTCAGAAACCGAAGTGAAAGCCCATTCAAGACTATAATTTTCCTGTAAACATAAACGAATGCTGTTTACGTTCCCTTCCTCCTGTCCACATACCTGGAAGCACATCCCAATCTTTCAGCCTCTCTGTGACACTTCCTTGCCATGCAATGCTAGATAAATGCGTCTTTCCTCTTTTTTCCTGCTTGTTAAAAAAACAAAGGTGGGGCTCTGGAGAGATGGCTCAGCCATTAAGAGCACAGACTGCTCTGTTGGAGGACCTGGGTTCAGTTCCCAGCACTCACATGGCAGTTAACAACTCCATTTCCATTCATAGCTCCATTTCCAGGGGGTGCAGCACCTTCCTCTGGCCTCCGGGGGGTTTGTCCATGGGGTTAGTGCAACTTCCATACAAGGCAAAACATTCATGCATATTAATTAAAATGAACGAATCATTTAAGAAAGAGTGGAGGGAAAGCTGACTTGGAGGTTTTTCTTTTTAACCAACCACTAAATTTTCCAAAGTTTTCAAAATTAATCTGGGATTATCAATATTTATTTTTGTTAAAAACATTCAAAGAGCTCTTTTATAATATATAAAGATCATTTTGCTATCAAAAGATTGAAAGAAACTCTCTCAAAAGGGTTTTCAAATTAGAAGTTTATTTCTATACTTTATTAGACAATCTCACTGCCCACCCCCCCCCCCGTGTGTGTGTGTGTGTGTGTGTGTGTGTGTGTGTGTGTGTGTGTGTGTATAGGAAGCAAAACCAGAGCCTTCATAACCTAGGCAAGTGTCCTTCCATTGAGGTGCTCCCCAGCTTGCTTGTCCAGTTTGCTGCTTTACCTGACTGATCAAAACTTCATCATGAGAGTGGACATGATGATGCACACCTTTTATCCCAGCACTCAAGAGGCAGAGGCAGAAGGATCTCTGTGAGTTCAAGGCCAGCCTGGTCTACATAGTGAGTTTCAGGTCAACCAGGGATATACAGTGAAACCCTGTCTCAAAACCAAAAAGCAAGAAACAAAACCACAAAACTTCATCACAATCTGCACAAGCTGCAAAGGAACTTCAGGATATCCCTACTAGCCCTGACTTCAGTGGAATATCAATGACTCTTTCTGAGCCTTGGCAGCAGTGGAACATCAGTACTTCTCTTTCTGAACCTCAATATAGTCATCTGTCAAATGGGTACAAACAAAACCCTCTCCATTGACTTCTCAGGATTATTATGAATGTGAAATGAAAAAAACAATAGCTATGAAATGCTTTTTAAAAGTAAAAGAAGAAAAGATTAAGGTGTCAGCTCCAGTGCCATTTGTGGAACCACTTAGGCTCTATTCAGATTGAAGTCTACAATTACAGATCTCCAAGTCTTTCCTCTAATTCTTTGGTCTTGACTGTTTTAATTTAGACCCTGAACATTAGTTTAACAAAGTGCTTTCATGTTTATTATATTGGATTAGCAAATTCTTAGCTATCATATGAGGCTTTCGAGAACACCCAGACAAACGTCCTGCACACAGGGAATTGCTACATACTCACCATATGGGTTACATTTATTAAAGCTTAGGACCTGGAGCTTGGGGAGAGCCAACCTCTTTACAGAGAGGCTCCTGGGGACTGGTTGCTAGGAAGCTACAAAAGCTAGTGTTTTTAATGAGATTTAAAGTATCATAAATTATATATTATTTTCTGCACTTAGGACATTCATAGCTCTTTGGTTTATTTTGTGTTTCATTTTGCATTGGTGACATATAATCCCTTTACATACAAAATGCCTTGCATAAGAATTCCCTCAGAAATCAGCGCAAAATTACATTTCAAAATTATTTTTTTCTCCTTAAAATAAAACTTCTCTTTGCTTTGTCTTTGTGAGTCTAAGGTAGGCAGTGGCTGAGAATTTATTTTCTCCAGTTTAAAAAAAAAATGTAATCTCAGTCTTTCCCAACAATAATTACTCCAGTGAATACTGAGAGTTGAGTCTGGAGCTGCCTGTTAATAGGAATTCTCATAATTCCATTTCTGATGAGTTAATGTGCTTCTGCCGGCTTAATTCCACAGATAATTACAGAGGCAGTATTTAAAAAGCCTGTTTAGTGACTACCCTTCCTCAACTCCTGTCTTCAACATTAAAGAGGCAGCTATTCTACAAAAGAAACTCAAAAACTATTTGGTTTAACTGTCCATCTTTAAGGAGGCTGATCATTATGCAAATGAGGTGGTTGCAATTGGCTGGTGGGGAATGCCGGTCATCTGCATAATAAAGGGCAGACCTGCTCAACTCCCAGAGCCAGACTGCATTTCTGCTGGAAGTGGCCACTGGCGATAAAACCAATCAAGAAGGTGGGTTTTGATTAAGAAATTGTTTTCATTGAAGACCCTTTGTGAAATGAAATTTTAACCTCTTTGGAAAACAATGGGCTTGGCTGATGTTTTCTTGCCTCTCTGTGACTGTTCAGCAGCTTACGTATGTTTTAGACACAGTGGGCTACTTTCTGGAACTCTTGGCCATTGCATCTAATAACAAATTTGACTTTTAACAAATCAAGAGCTCTAATGAGGTGCAATTGATCAAGTCCGAAGTTGGTTTTGAGGTCCTTTCCACAGTTCCTGCGTTGAGTCATTGATGAACATCTGATTCATTCTAGGGATAAAATAAGAATATGGAATCATCAGGATACAAGCACAAAATGAACCTTAACCCTGCAGGGCCAAGGCAGGAGAGAGCTCGGAGATCTTCCAAAACGTCCTTGTGCAAGGATTATTGGAAGGAAACATCGTGCTGTGAGGAGGTGTTGGGGACCTCTGGTCTACTTCAGGGCCTTAGCTAAGAAACAAGAAGCTCCAGTGGGAAAGAGCTAAGACTAGAATGTTCATGTCTCAGGCCTGTCTGGAGCGTTTTCTACCAAATGAGGCACTATCTTTGAACTAACTCCCTGTCTGACCCCTAAACAAGGTGGTCATTCATTTCCATTTGCCTGCAATCATCGGGTTTTTACCTGGTGTCTCTGTATCATCAACAGTAACTTCTTTTTTTGCTTGTGAGCATGTCTAGAGCTGAGTGATCACCTTTACTTTCTCATCACTCACCCTTGAACCTGGTCCTAGCCCTTCTCTCAGCCTCCTGGTATCTTACCTTGTGGTACAGCTTAACATCTGTTTTCATCAGAGAGGACTGACCCAACATTCACTCATGGGTTCACCTTGTCTCTAATTCTCACTTATGGTCTGGAAGCATAAGCTAGGGTTTACCCTTCCTGCTCAGCAGATGAACTCTAAAAAATCTCCATGTGGAGAAAGACCAGACTTGAAGAACAGGAGCCCACTATAACTATATGGTACAACGGCCTCTTTTGTCAAAAAGAACAATGCACCCCACCAACAGTATGCATCCCATCCACAGGTTTCTCTCATTGATGATGGCCATACTGTTCTTGCCGAAATGTACTAATTATGCAGGCACAGTCTAGCTGTGGGACAGAGGGTGGGAGGTGAGCGTTTACACACCATCAATTCATTTTGTCATTTTTAATCTCTTCCTGACAGAATACGATTTAATAAGCACTCGAAAAGGTTTTCAGTTGCACGCCTATGTGAAGTCAGGTATCTGTCGATATCTTTCTTTTCGACAGCCCGGTATATCTACCTTTTATCTCTGTAGATACTGAACTGTATTATTACAGCACGGAAGTTAGAGAGGCAAGAACCTGTAGCCATTAAGAGTTCGGGGTCTAGTGGCTAGAGAGATGGCTCATTGCTTAAGAGCACTAACTGGCTGCTCTTGCAGAAGACCTAGGTTCAATCCCCAGCACCCACCTGGCAGCTAACAACCATCTGCAATGCCAGTTCCAAGGGATCCGATGCCCTCTTCGACCTCCTCAGGCATTGCACAACACGGGTCCTGAAGTGTATGACAGTGGAAAAATGGATCTGAGCATTAGCAAGCAAGCAGGCATGCATTCTTTCATTCTCTTGCTGCTCCGGACTGTGGATGTGATGGGACCAGCTGTTTTAAGCTCCTGCCACCGTGAGTTCTTTGCCCTGATGGTCTGCAACCTGGAATTGCGAGCTAAAATAAACCCTCCCCCAAGTTGCTTTTTGTCAGAGTCTTTTTCTCCTAGCAACAGAAGCAAAGCTGTGACAAGGGAGAAAGAGATTATCTCAGCCCATAATTCAAAGGTGCAGCCCATCATTGTGGAGCAAGTCACAGTGGCAGACGCTTGAAGCAGTCAGTCGCATCGCATCTGCAGGAAAGAAGCAGATAGCAAGCAACAGATAGATGTTCGTGCTCAGCTCACTCTCTCCATCATATACAAACCGTGGGCAGCTCTTCCCACCTCAGTCACAATAATCCTCACAGACAGGCCCAGAGGCCCATCTCCCAGGTAATTCTAGATTCTGTCAAGATGGCAATTAACATTAACCATCTCAGCACCTAACCCAGTGAACAGGGACAATGTTGTGTTACTTGGTGATAAAGGACAGTCAGTTCTCCAGGGACATAAGGAAAAGGCCCTAATGTATATCATGTGTTGATTTCCATGGTGTAAATGCTTCTAATCACCAGTGGAGGAAGGACAGTGTGGTGGAGGGGGGGGGTATATGATTTGTTCCAGGCAGCCCACCACTGATTTACACCTGTGGGGCACTGTATGTGAAAGCAATTCCTTAACTTTGTAAATGTGAGTTCACTCTCTCAACCAACCCTCTTTCTCTTTGGGTCCCCACTGTGTTTAAAAGAATAAAACAGGGTCTGGAGAGATGGTTCAGTGGTTAAGAACCCTGGCTGTTCTTGCAAAGGACCTGGGTTTGGTTCCCAGCACCCATGGCGGCTACCAACCGTCTGTAGCTCCAGTACCAGGGAATCCAGCTCCCTCTTCCGACTTCCGTGAACATTGCACCCATAGGTATACTTACATTCATGCAGGCAAAACACTCACACACATAAAATAAAAATAAATAATTTTTCAAAATGAAAGAGTGGTGATGTGATGGGATCAGTGTTTTAAATTATTCCACAGACAAGCCTCTTACATGACACGTAAGAAAAAAAAAGAAAAAGGGGGATGGGGTTAGGTGGTGACAAACTCATGATTTAAGCTACCTTCCCTCCATTACATGTAACTGCCTCCACCCAGCAAACCAACCCTCAGTAAGGTCCCCATGCGAGTTCATTTGCTGCAGCTCTAACAGAATACCACAGACTGGGAAATTTATAAGCAATAGAATACTATTTGCCTCCTGGTTCTGGGGTCCAGGAATCTGGGATAGAGGGCCTCGGCTGCTGAAGGCCTTTCAGGTGCCCCCTATGATAGATGTCATCTCATGGGCCAGAGAGCAGAGAAGGCTAAACCCACTGAGAAACGGACCCACTCTTATGATAGCAAGTCTACTCCACTAATAATATCAGTCTATTCATGAACGTCAAGCCGTATGACCTAATCATCTGTAAAGGTCACCCTCTCAACACTGGTACCCTGGGGACTGTTTCCAACCCCTGAACTTGGGAAGGCACATGTATCATAGTATCCCATAGAGTATGGTCATCCCTCACACTTCTCCATATAGTAACTAAATATTCCCATTGAAAGGCAAAACTCTTTGCTAAACCCGGTAAGATAAAGACCTAGGCAGGTGATTGTGCTTATCAAGTGGATGGCTTTCCAAGTCTTTGGATACTCTTGATTCAGTCTCTCTTTTTTCAAAAACATTTACCTAAATATGGTGACAGTGTTGCAACTTTGGGGAACCAAACACACCCCCCCCCAAAAAAAAAAACCTATTTTACACTGACCTGACAGTGTCTCCCAAACCCCTTACGCACACGTATGTCTACTGACTGTCAACCCTAGCATCGACTGTATTATATCCTCCAGTAAGTTCTCTATCATTTGGGAAGAAATGATACTTTTTCTAGGAAGAAAACTACAACAGAACCCAACTGTCAATTTACTAGAAGATCAGGACAGATGACACCACTATGGTGCAGCCATGGAAGAGGGGATCACACCAGCCAAATGCAGCAAACGGAATCTGTTAGAATCTTGACCTGAACAAACCAACTACAGAAAGTTATCTTGAGACTGTTTGAACATTACTGGACTAGATGATGACATTAAGGAATTCAAGTTCACGTTTAGGTATACTGAAGATGTTACAAATCTACAGTTTAAAAATTCTTCTCCCTTAAGAATGCCTACTCCACAGTTTATGAATGAGATAACAGGGTATCTGCTATTGCACTGAAGCATTCCAGGCAGGACCCAGGGACATAGGGTGGGGAAATTAGAACTGAAATTAGAACACCCACTGTGGATGTGGGTGTGGACGTAGATGTGCTGATGGCTGTTGGGTGATAACTTCATAAGGGTGCATTATGCTAATCTCTCTGCTTTGTATGTGTTCGGAGCAATTCAACTTTCTGAAACATAACTGTCTTGATTCCTCCTCTTCCTTCCAACCACTGCCCTCTGCCATCGCTTATAGTCACCAACTGCTCTCTCCTGCATGCTCTGCTCTCTTCTCTACCCAATAGCGCCTTACCCTGCCCCTCTGCAACAGTCTCTACCCATGCCAGTGTCGAAGTTCTTGGGCCCCCACCCTCTTAACACCAGGGTAATCTTCCTGGATGATTCAAGTCTGATCACATCTGTCCCCTGCTCCCTGCCCTTCAGTGACTCCCCTTCATCCACCAGTAAGCATCCTACCTTCAGCCACAGACCCTTCATGATCCACCTTTCTGTCTGCCGTTTATCTTGCCTCAAACACAGTAGATTCTGGGAATGACAGGCTGCTTGCCATTCATTTGGAAACAGCTTATTGGATCTTCATTGCAAGAAGACTGCTAAATGTGAAGACATAATGGCAAACCACACAGAAAAGGACTCAGGGAGCCTCCGTACTAGTAACAGAGACACGCATAAGCAATCCATAGAGACAAGTAGTAGATGGACTCCCCTGTCACCCGTGAGTCTTCTATGCTTTTTCATGAGTGACTGCTATTGTTAGAATGTCCTTCCATAGTCAGATCCATCCCATCTGCCGAATGTCTGCCCACTTTGCCATCTTTATGATTTAGACTATCCTTTGCTAGTCTGAAAGAAGAAACTCTCTACAGCCTTTCAGTTTGACTTTCCATCATTATATCGTTTCATCATATCACTAATATCTTACGCTTGACCCAGGCCCAAGATGGCATGTAATAAACGCTTAGTGAAAGAACAAATCAATGAATGGGTTAACGAATGGATTTCTGCCTTCTTTAAATTAGCTTATTTGAGCTTTGTGTTATGAGTAGTAAGAGAAGAGATTATATCTGAGCATTAGTCTATATCCTGAATCACTTAAGAAGATGAAGTACATTTTGTTAACCAAAGTCAGTAAGAATGGATATTCACTTGAAGTAAGATGTTTTCCATTTCCAGGGCATTTGTGTTATGTGCAGAAGACACAATACATTAAGTTAAACAAGTCATACTGAGCTCTTTTTTTTTTCTTTTTTTTTTGATTTCAGGATTTCTCAGTGTGGTGGTGTGAATGAGAATGTCCCTCACAGGCTCCAAGTATTCTGACAGTCTGTCTCTAGTTGATGTAGCCCTGTTTGGGGGACACGGTAAAGGGTGTGTTTATGCTGGAGGAAGTCTGTCACTGGGGGACGGGCTTAGAGCATTCTTAAAACCGTGTGGGATCTCCAGTCACTCTCTGCTTCCTGTGCCTGCTTGAAGATGTGAGCCTCTACTTTCTGCTCCTGCTCCAGCACCTCCTGCACCATGCTTCCTCACTGTGATGGACTCTAATTCCATAAACTCAGATAAACTCTTCCTTCTATAAGTTCCCTTGGTCATGATTGTTTTATCACAGCAACTGAAAAGTAACTAATACATTCAGAATCTCTATAATGCAAATTTCCGTTATGACCCGTAAAGGTAGGACTTTGTAATTTTCCAAAACACGGCTGATAAACAGACCCTTTTGTCCTCAGCACATTTCAACAGATGAATGTCCTGAAAGAGTATCTTCTTAGAAATATTGGTCTACTGACAGCCTGTCATACTTTTTTCCCTTACTGGTCTATTTAATTCACCTTAAAACAAGGGAATCAGCAGTACTAGCCACAGAAGCTGTGCACCAGCAGGAGAACACAGAGGTTCTCTGTTCTCTTGTCCTTGTCTGCTACACCATAGAGTGTGTATAGTGTCTGAATCAGCAGATCCAGAAGCACCTTTCAAAGACAAGGCATGGAAGCTGCTGTCTCCAGCTTCTCCCTTTCTACCTTTATCTCTCAATCTATGCAGTAAAGAAAGTGATGCCTTAGTAATTGAGAAAACAGCGTATCAATCAATGCTTGTTAAAACAAACGTGCAAAAAAATGGAAGCCTCTAAGGACCAAAATCAGTAACAGCTAAGGCTGCTCTGGATACGTGAGAAATGAAATAGGAGTCGACAATAGGCCAGTGGGGAGAAGAGAATCTCTTCTAGCACAAGGGTTCACATTGTTTTCTAAAACACAAAGAGCGCAATAGAATACACGTGAATGTGTGATTTTACACATCTGCATGAATAGACACCTTACGCTATCGCGTGAGAACATAACACTGACAAGGGCTTTCTTTTCAGCCCATATCTCTGCAGCTTGGTTGATGACTAATCTTACAGATTAAATCCGATCACTGGATTATTGATATTAATTCTTTCTTTGGGTTGACAGCTGTAGGATGGAAATGTTGTAGGAAACTAGCTGAAATCGACTGAGCCCAATTAGGCAGGCAGGACCTAAGCCAGCTCATAGAAGATACATCAATCACAGCTCACAGTTTTAGTTCTCAGTCAGAATATTTTTAAAACCCAAGAAAGTAAGTTTAAAACATTATATTAAGGGCAAGACTATTTTGTATGATGATTTAAGCTGTTCTCCATTGTTTTAAATCTAATCTGTCAACAAAGAGTAGACATTTTCCTAAGCTCGTTTAAAGACCCAAGAAATGTTCAAGGATGGAAGAGGTTTTATCGTCTTCAGTATTTTAAGCCCCACTTTTAGTTAAAGCTTTTAGTTAAACAAGGACAAGACTAAGCTGGCAATTTGCAAACAGGTTCACTTCTTACCCATTCATTAGAGTGCTGATTAGAATCGTAATGTAGAGATGGAAGCATTTTAAAATCAGTTCGTTCATGGAAATGCTCATAAGTTTGGCAAATCACTGTTCAAACAGAAGCATTTCAAGACTTTAGAATGTAGAGCAAGAGATTTTAAGCAGTTGGGGATGGAGACACACGCAGCTCCTATTACAAAGTTACCCAGAACAAAAAGTTAAAAGCTAAACTCAGAAGTGAAAGATATTTGATATTAATAAATGGTAGCGATGTCAGGTACCAGCAAGAGCAGTCAGCACACACGGAGAGAAAGCGGTAGGTGAGAGAGAACTAGAGAGACACAGAAGACAGAAGTCAAAACCACATTTGGGAAAAGTAACAATGCCCTTGAGCTGATTGTTGTCCGACTTGGCAGCAGATACACGGGGATTATCGATTTCATATTTGTTTGAAGCATCGCATGGTAAAAACATGAATGGAGCTGTGCTGATGGCAGAGAGGAAAAGGGAGGGAAGGGGAGGACTCTCCAGGGAAAGAAATAAGGACCTAAAGGAGCATTTAAGAGAAAATAAAGACAGAGGATGATGGTAAATGCATTTTTAAAGATTTTTTTTTCAAATTTCAAGAATAAGCAGTATTGAAGAATACCATAAAGAGCTGGACGTGGTGATACACACTTGTAATCCCAGCACTGCAGAGGCTGAGGCAGTGAGCTTGTGAGTTTGAGAGCAACCAAAGCAACACAGTGAGTTCAAAGTCAGCCTGGGACACACAGTGAAACTCTCTTTAAAATTCCCATAGGTAAGGATGTCGCTTAGTGGAGCAGTGCTTGCCCAACAGATACGAGGTCCTGGGGGGTCTGTCTTCAGCATTGAAATCAAACAAGACAAAATACTAAATATCTGAAGTAGTAAGAAGAAAAACTCAGAATAGATAGAAGGGATACACATTCATACATTCCCAGGATACAAATTGTAGAAAGTATTTAAATAAAAATCCTCAGGAGAAACAGGGGGGAAACACAAAAAGTCATAAATGGTCTAGGCATAGAGAATAGGTCTGTAGCGTGTAGGTCCTGGGACAGGACTTCTATATTAAACTCACACACCCAGGGCTCAGGGCCCATTTGGAAGAGGAGGTGGAAAGATTGTAAGAGTCAGAGAAGAGGTGCGTGACCACATGAAAAGAGTCCTATAAGCCTCTAGGACTCGCTCATATGAACCTATGACAGTGGTGTCGGCATGCACAAGACCCATGCAAACTCAAGCAGACAAAAAATCCAGCACAGAACTGTGGAAATGACAGCAGACTCCAATCTCAATCAAAGAATTATTGACAACTGATTACTGTTGAGTGAGGAAGAGTTGGTCTCCTTCAAAGGGATGATTCTGACTAGACCCTGGTGGATGAACTTGCACTGAAGGACATCTTGGGATACTAACTTGACATGATAGACCTTCACACAAATGACTGGATGGATGAATTCCAGTGAGTGGGCGGCTATGGACAGGTGCCAGTGGGGAAGGGGTAGAGAGTTGATTAAGACGTTCTGTATGAAATACATCAAATTCAATGAAAAATTTACAAACAAAATGAAAAAGGAAAGATCAAGCTAAAGAAGCAACAAATAATGCAAAAAACAAGTGAAATAATGTTGTTGCTGGAGAAATTATAAACCAAGTGTGCCTCGTGGTCCGTAGGGTGGAAGACAAGATAGTAAAAATGGGCTGTGTGGCCCTTTTATGGAGAAGTGTTTCTCAGACTTTATCATACACAAGAATTGCTTGCAAAGTTTGACATACACCCTCTTCTGACCTCTGTGGGCATCACACAACACAGGCAAAGCACTCAGACACATAAGAAATAAAATTTAAAAATTTTAAATCTTGTTTTTCCCTGAAATTTTGGTACTGTTTTCTTTGTGACCATCATCTAGTAGATTCTCAATGAGTAATTACTGCTTGGATAATGGAGCAAACAAATGAATGAAGGAATGAACTATGGTGCCCTTCCTGCACCCCACCTCCAGGAGACATCTGGGCCACAAGAATTGTCAGGCTGCTCTTGGTTCCATGTCAGCTGGAGATGAACACATCCAGAGAACGGGGGCCTCAGAATCACACTCCACCCCTTCTGTCCCCAACTCTCTGTCCCACTCTGCCTCTCAACCCACCTGTAAATGCCATGACCTAGTTACATCAGTAATTTAATCTAACAAGGTCTGAGGACCCAGGACGTTTCAGAGACTGCTAATAACAAAAAATCATCCTGAAACACTGACAACAAACAGCAATGAAGTGATCTCTCCTTCTCATTTCTTTTGCTAAAATGCCCTTGATTTCCCCCCATTAATTACATATTAGCATATCTAACACAGAGAATATCTTCTAAATTACCCACTGGTGTGAGGGATAATGCAGTGTGTGAGATGAATGAGATACTCAGCTTCTCAAAGCTCCCCAAATACTTCTTTCAGAAATGAGCCACTATTTTCTTAGCTTGAATAGTCTTTTCATATCAACCTCAGTGACTACCAAAACAGTTTAATGTTATTAGAATATCATCAAGTTTCATTATGTTTAATAAGAGATGGTGACAAGAGATAATTTTAAATACATTTTCACCAAAATTAAAATCACAAGTTGTAAAATTAATCCAAGAAGTGTCAGTTATAATGTGATGTAATTTCAGCCTCCTTAAGCTCATTCTCATTAACTGCTTCAGTATGGAACTCTAGCAATAAAATTATAAATGTGGGAAAGAAGCTAAAACCTCAAATACTGTCTTCATTCTCCATCGTGAAAATTGTGGTTTGTGTCATCAACCTACTTGGCAATCTTCATGGATTAGTTAAAAGAAATCAATTGACATGGGCAGATATCTCATTGTCCCGGCGTGCACTGAAGAGCCACTGGGCACTTCTACCTAGAGCATTGCTATAGGCTCACTATGAACCAACAAGAAAGATAAAAGACATTGCATGCTCTCTTCCTCTCCTCCCCATAGCTAACTCAGAGGGCAACCTAGAAAAGAATCAAGTTAAACCCGATTGGTGTTTACTCATTTATAGCCTGTCAAAAAGGGGATACGAGGTTCCTTTTCAGACACACATGATATACAACAGGATAAAACAGAATAAACTAGGATAGAGGGGAAATGAAAGAAAGCCAATAGGTGAACATTCAATTGAAAGAAGTTTGCTGTAAATGAAGCATGAAGCTTCCTAAGACGGGAAGCAAAAAACACACACGTACCCATACATCGGTTGCTGAGAGGAAGCTCAGCTCTTCTGGAAATAAAAGTCAAGTCAAATGTAAAGGAATGCCATAACATTTCCTTGACAACATTGTGCCCTCATCCATTGGAGCAACAAGTTCCATGCAATTAGGCCAAAGACAGAGTGGCAACACAGGGGTCAAGCAGCATGGGCTAAGCAGGCTGCTTTCTAAGCCTGATCTCTCAGGAGCTAACTGTCTGGTTGGGGTCTCTGAGGAGCCCATTCTGAACTACAGCTCATGTGTGGCTAGTTCCAGGGTTTCCGAAGTATGGGAAATGCATAAAGAGAGAAATGGCCCTTAAGCAAAATTCTGAAGGAGGAGGAGTTGGTTAAAGGAGCAAAAACAGCAGGACACCGGTCCCCCACTTCACCTTCTGTGCGCCCACAAATCGTAAAGCATTTTTATTCGTTTTTATTTTATGTGTAGGAGTGTTTTGTCTGCATGTAAATGCACCTGTGTCATACAATGCCCAAGGAGGCCAGAAGAGGGCATCGAATCCCCTGGACCTGGAGTTACGGAGGGTTGTTACCAGTCACGTGGACACTAGGAGTGGAAGCCAGGTCCTCTGCAAGAGCGGTCAGTGCTCTTAATTACTGAGCCATCTCTCCAGCCCCTATTTTCAAATTTTAGAATAGATGCTAATATGAAAAATTCCAACTTTCCCATTTCTAATATATGTATATTATACATACATACATATGTATACATATATATACACTATACATATACATATACATATACATATATATATATGATGTATTTTCCAAGGCAGAGCTCTCTTTCTTCCATGGGAAGAAAACTGGGTAACAGTGGGCTGTAACCTCTTCTTTAGCTAGAGGGATAACTCTGTAGTTTGCCCCAGACACCATGGCATCCGGTTTACTCACTTATCACGATGGAAATTCAACGAATAAAGAAGAAGGAAATGCATCTTGGTTTAAAGCATGTAAAAAGAGCCTGGTATGGTGACTTATATCAAATCTCAGTTCGAGGGCAGCATAGGTGAGTAGATTGAAAGTTCCCAACATAGCTACCTTGTTGCTAAAACAGGAGTAGGTCCGCTTATGCCAAGTATGAAATAACATTAGACCCTTAGGATACTGGAGTGCGGGAATGATGGGCAGGATGTTAAAATCACCCGCCACAGCCAGATTCTATTCAAGACTTCATAAGCAGAGCCAGTCTGGGAGCCTCTTCTGTCATTCAAATGGCCCTTTGTCTCCACTTGCTGAGAAAAACTCTTAGGGTCTAATTGTTCTCTTCTCAATGAATTTATGTTCCAGAAGACAAATGTTTACTTATTAATGAGTAAGTTTGGTAAGGACTTGAACGCCTACTCTGAATTTAAGAAATGCTTATTGGTGGTAAAGTGAGTATTAAGAAAAGAATAATCCATGAGCTGGGCATGGTGGTACACACCTGAATCCAGCACTCAAGAGGCAGAGGCAGGCAGAAGTCTGTAAGATCAAGGCTAGCCTGGTCTACATAGCAAGTCCCAGGGTAGCTGGGGGTCAAGGGGACCCTGTGTCGGAGGGGGGGGAGAGAGAGAGAAGAAGAAGAAGAAGAGGAGGAGGAGGAAGAAGAGAAGGAGGAGGAGGAGGAGGAGGAGGAGGAGGAGGAGGAGGAGGAAGAGGAAAAATGTAAGCACTTCAGTGCCCTAAGGGTTCTCAGGACCAGGGTTTGCCAAACTATAGCCTGTGAGCTAAAAATCCAGCTCACAGTGTCTGAATAGTCTGGGAATCAAGAGTGGCTTTTACATTTTTAATTGGTTGGGAACAAATGAAAAGAAAAAAATATATTTCATGGCATCCATAAATAAATATTTATTACTGTATAGGTATGGCTGCTTTCATACTTGAGCATCAGAATTTGAATAGTTGCAACAGAGGCCATCTGGTCCACGATGCCTGAGATACTGACCATTCAGCCCTTGACAGAATAAGCTTGTCAACCCCACACAACCAGACTATAAGTTTCCAAAGGTCCATTCATTTGCTCTGTGCCAGGCATTATGCTGGCCTCGGGATAGATGGTAGATTAAGTCCCACAGTAGAAGATTCTGAATTTTTATAAAGGTACATCAATGTAGGGTAGATGGAAGGCAGGTTTGGGGCTCAAGGAGTTACTCAAAACTGTGATTCATGTCTTGTTCCCACTTTCCCATAGCATCTGGCCCCTTTTTGTCAACTTTAAAAGAAGGCAGAAACTGGGTCCTGAAAAGTGACCAGTGCCTTGGAGAAATGTGGTCCATCAGCAAAATCCAAAGGCTCTGAAATATGTTGAGTCAAGCTTTTTTTTTTTTTTTCAGAGCAAAAACGAAAAAAGAAGATGAAGTCCTCAGAAAGAAGATATTATTTAGCAGGCGATGGGAAGAGTTCTCACTGCACTAATGAGTCATTAAGTGAGGCGTTTGGGAACGGGGAGGCGCTATAATTAGGTTATCTGTATTTTTAACACAAGAAAAATAATCCAAATCGGCACTAACCAATGCAGCTGTATGGAAGGGGGACGGCTCTCTGTAAGTCTCTGAACAGAGGGGAATCATTTTTAACAAGAAGAACTCAGCTGAGCAGTTAATTGAACAAAATGCTTAAGAACCAGCTTTCAGCCATTGGTAACCATCCTGAACTGTCTCCTATCACCACAACTAGAAAGCAATACCCCATTCCAAAACACCAGATAGCAGTTTAGATGGAGTGGAATCAGCAAATCTGATCATAACAAGGGGAGCAGAAAACAAGTGAGTGACGGGTTAGGAATTTCACATAATTAAACTGTCAAAGGCCACAAAAAGAATGTGCAAATCAGAGGATATCACCAGCATTGGGAAAGAGAAAGGGGAGTTAGCTACAGATACATTTCTGAGGAAGATGAAGAAAAAATAGATGTCCAGATTGCTCATTTTTGGCCTAATGAATAAATCATCTTGCCCTGCACCCCACCCCCAGCGCACCTGCTGTTTTGAAAAGTCCTTCTATACCAACCCAACATAAATGCCTCACAAAGACTCCACCAAGGCTGGAGTCCCGCCAAAGAAAATTACCACTCTTCAACCAAGATAAACATCATATTACTTCATTACCCTTTTAAAACATATGCAAATTAAGTCCATTATTCTTTTTTCACCCAGAAATGAAGTTCGTTTGGCTGGAATTCAGTGATTCCTTTTGTTGCAGTTGACCGTGAATGGATGAGCTTCATGTAGATGGTGCCCACTCCCCATCTCTGAATCAAACATTAATACCATTTGACAGTAATAAATAACACTTATCACAATAGGGATAGAATAATGATTTTCCCACTCAGCTGGCTCATCAGAGCCTATCAGCTGACAACTGCATAAATGAGATTAGCATAACAGCTGCCTATGACAAATGTATCCAAATCCTTCTGATGCTAACTAGTGCTTTGATCTCCCTATCAAGTTGGTGCCAAACCCCAAATCCATTTCTGCAAAATACATCTTGTTTATGATAGATACATATGTGTGTCCCAGCACACTCTGCAATCCTAAGAAATCCTTAATTAAAAGGATGTGAAATATTGATTGAAAATCGTCACCTCTGGCTTTGTACTCTTTCCATGACTATGCTGAATATTTCAAGAAATTTATTTTCAAAATGTAGCTGATGCTCTGCCATCCCATCCTACTCTTGAGTCGCTCACCAGAATGTAATGAAGTCCCATTCTGATGTTTTCAAATGAAAATAATTACCATGGCTTCATTTTGATTATTGCCTTTCAGAGGTATTGGGTTCATAAAAATTTAAATCAACTCCAAGTAACATAAGCCACAGTCCTTTACTTCCTATTATACAATCACAATGAAGCACAGACTTGCTCTTTGTTTCGAAATGCAAATGGGGTTTGAGATCAAACCTGAACTATAATGTCTTCATTTATCCTCCCCAACAGCCCACACTACTGATGAAGGTAATATGAAGACCAGTAAGTACACATTTGGGTATCCAGGTCTCTACGAATCTCTATTTGTTTCTCCTACTGAACTTGAGGTTGAAACAATATTTTTAAAAAGAGAGTCCAGTGTCTAGTGAATAACACACTGAACATAAGGGAGATGACGATATATGCAGTTAGATATTCCTTTTAAGGAAAAAGAAACACTTCGGGAAAGCAAGGCTGACACATGAGTTGAATGTGGATCTAGTTAGCCCATCATGGTACATGTTAGTGTTAAAGGACAGTAGTAGGTACTGTCTGTGGGAAGCATCTCCACCCTTTCAACATTCCTCCAAACAAGTCATTCACACCACAAATATTTGGTAGGGTCCTGCCATTCAGTCTTCCAGATGCTAGATATCAGAGAACCTAGATAAAGTCCTTGCCCTCCTGGGACTTACATTCTACATGGCTGGTGTCAATAGCTATTGAAAATGACTGCACAGCAGTGAGGAATGACCCGATGCAGTTCTAATCACATACTAGAGAAGACTTCAGTTGATTCCAAGCTTTGCACAAATACAGGAGCACTAATGAGAAGACACAGATGCACTAGGCAGAGATGATTGATTTAATCTGCATTTCAGCAATTTTGAGACAGAGGTTGAGATTCCTCTACAATTAATATGCTCTATACGAAATGGTCGGACTATTCATTTATTCAACTAGGTACTGATCAGAATGCGAAAGTGATGGAGGCAGCCTTGTATGGTTGCTTAATCTCAGCACTCAAGAGGCAGAGACAGGCTGATCTCTGTGAGTTCCAGGCTAGCCTGGTCTACACAGTGAGTTCAGATCAGCTAGGGCTACAAAGTAAAACCCTGTCTAAAAAAATATATAGATAAGACAGGGTCTCATGAGACAGACTGGCTGGTCTCAAATCAATATGTAAACCTCTGGCTCCCAAGGCTTAGGGATCACTGTAGAGAGGAGGAGAAAAGATTTTAAGAGCCAGATAAGGGAAATGACCATAAGGAAACAGAGTCTCCCAGACCACTGGTCAGGTACTCGAATGAGCTCCCAGCAATGGTGACAGCATGCATAAGTTCTATGAGAGCTCAAATCAGACAAAAGCCCAGCATGGACACAGGGCAGTGGATAAGAAATCCCAACCTACGCTAAGGAACTTTTAGCAATCGATGCCTGCTGGGAGGGAGAAAACCAGTGTCTTACAGGGCTGAGATTCTTGGTGGGCCCAGTCGATGGACCATACTGAGGAGATTTGGGGACACAAATTGGATCCTACAGGCCATCGTATATACATGAGTATGTTATGGGCAGGAGTGGCGTGGAGGGGAGTGCAAAGAGGAGAAGGATCTGAGAGCCATCAAACTATACTGGATGAAAATCGCAAAAATTCAATAAAAGAGTACATTTAAAAAATAGATAAATAGGGACTGGAGAGATGGGTCAGTGGTTAAGAGTACTGGCAGTTCTTGCAGAGGACCTGGATTCAGTTCCCACCACCTACATAGTAGCTGGCAACATTCCATAACTCCAGCTCCAGGGGATCTGATTCCCGAAGGCAAGTGCATTTAAATACATGCAAGCAATACACTCATACACATCAAAAATAATAATAATAAATAGGTAGATAGATGATAGCTAGATAGATAGATAGTCAGATGCATAGATAGATAGATAGATAGATAGATAGATAGATAGATAGATAGTCAGATCCATACACAGATAGATAGATCCATAGACAGATAGATGATAGGTAGATATAGATTAGATAGATAGATAGATAGATAGATAGATAGATAGATAGATAGATAGATAGTCAGATCCATACACAGACAAATAGATAGACAGATCCATAGACAGACAGATAGACAGATCCGTAGACAGATAGATAGATAGATAGATGATATAGATAGATAGATGATAGATAGATAGATAGATAGATAGATAGATAGATAGATAGATAGATATGAGAGAGAGAGAGAGAGAGAGAGAGATGATAAAGACAGTCTCTGCTGTCTGTAACATATCATTCCCACTGTGGAATTATGACACCAGATGTTAGAAAACTCTGCTCTGACAAGAATTGGACAAGGCCTTCATGAAGCAATATTATTGAGGCTGAAAAGTATATAAGCAACACAGAGAAAACTGTCTGACAAAAGAAGACTGGATTACAGTAGCAGACATGTAGATATGTTAGAGCAAAAGTTTTCAGGGAGACCTGTTTAATGAAGTTCTACTATTAACACTGCATCTCACAGTAGTTGTTGTAAAGTTGTTTGTTGATGTCTGGACATATGGATGTTTATACTGACTCTTGGTAAACCATCTAGGTGTCATTATATGAGAAGTACAGTCCAACTATGGGTGAAAGAGGATTGTATAAGTATTATAAAGCATTATAAAGGTGAGACTTTGTCTTCTCTTCAGAGAAGGTAGGTCAGAATAACGCACACAAACGAAAACAGCTCAGGGGAATCTAATCACTGTTGGATTTACTGCACAAAAGCTACATATTTGACTAATACTGACATGTACAGTTAACTGATATGTCGATGATTCCATTGGAAAGAACTCTGAAATTCTATACTTACAAGAGTCATGATCTGTTATTGGAATCAGTATCATGTATCACAGAAACAAACAGCCCTGCGTTAAAAATATATGTGAAGGATACTGTGGCGTAACAAGACAGGAAAGCTGTTTAAACATCAGTGAATTTTCCATAGCTCTAACGCCGTGCATTTTCTCAGTCTCCAGACACAGAAATGTATTATGATCTAATTAGTGTTCAGTAGAGAGTTTTAATATTGGAAAAATAGAAGCTTTTGTCCTCTGTGATACAAACACTATGCTAAAAATTACCCCTACCTCGTCACTCCTACCTAGCTGATGATTCAGAATAACTGAAGAACTGACCCACTTGACTTCACCAAATCTTGTCCTGGGCACTTTTACTTCATTTCTATCAACATGTCTCATATCCAAGCTTGAAATGCAGTAATGGTACCAGTAAATGCAAACTACCAAAAGGTTGGCGCACCGACATTTCCGCTTTGACTGAAACCTCTGCCCATGTTTTCTGTTTGTTTGGTTGATCCTTTGTTTTCTTTTGCATTCCAAGTTTTGCCATGTGTTAGAGCTTCCATGGTGCTGTGAACATAGAATACTTTTAAAATTGCTTCCTGGCTTCAGTGAGCTTACAATGTAATTAAGGAGAAGGGGCTGATGCCCAAGTTCCAGTATCGATCACCATTAAAAAAAAAAAAAAAAAAAAAAAAGTGGGCATTCTGAACGGGAAATTGTCCCAAATCCTAGTGACACAAAACAGCGCTGAAGGAAACAACGTGGAAGGTGAGTCCGGGACACGGCTACACCGTGTAGACATGTGGACCACAAAGAGTCGGATGGGCTGCATCTCCAGGAATGGAGGACAAACAAGGACCCAGCATAAAACCAGTTAATAGATGACCTTGAAGGACATTCTGGGAGTCAATAGCTTTTAGGGGGGTTACCATCTAGTTCTGCGCTTTGTTTGTTTGCTTGTTTTTCAACGACTGCGCAAAGCTGGAAGAGTTATATTTCTTAGAAAAGCAGCTTCTGTGATAAATTTCAAAGGAGAAAAAAAAGTACATTTTCATTGTCATCCTATGGTTTGCGAGCATTATTAAAATATCAACTTACAATTAAGCATCTAATATCTACACATCCCTTGGGTGCTTTCCTCGGCTCACATACCAACTTAGAGACATCGGTCCTGGGCAAACCCTTTAAATCTGTGCCTCTATGCACCCTTGGCATGCTCCTCACCTACCTCTCTTTGTACATTCTCCTCTACCTTAGATCATTTCTCAAAACCAAGGACTGTGATTCCTGCTCTTCAGTGAATCTTCCTTCTCTCTCCCATCTCCAATCCCTCACACAAACTACTCAATGAACATTTGTTGAATGAATGACTGAATAAACAAAGCCATACCCAATCTGAAGGGAATCGTGGCAAACATTGTGGAATCTACAACAAGCCCACAGGCTTGAAGGCTGGCAACTGTGTTTGAAGCAAACAGTCTCCCATCCAGATCAACTTGACTCATCAGACTGCCCTCTCCTCTCCTGCAGAATTTAACTGAATTGTCACTGCCACTGATGTGGCCACATGAGGTGTTTAAAAATGGCGGGAGTAAAGCCAACACTAAAAAACAAAGCAAGAAGAGCAGATTTCACCCCAGAGAGGGAGGGAATGATACAGAGAAAGACTGAGAAGCCAGGTGGCCTGGTCTCCTTCATCAAGAGACTCAGTGCTTGCCTTTCCATCCCCAGCCCTTTGAATTCTGCACATCCTTATACCCTATCTTAAGAATTCAAGCTATCTTAGTATAAGCCTTTATCTATCCCTTACAATTACATCCCGAACCAAGATAGTGCTGTAAAGCAATTCCTGGAGCAGATGATAAATGTGTTTGCATTCATCAAAGTGATATTTCAATAGGTCTGTGGTCAAATAAATGTTCTTGTCTTTTTTTTTATTTTTCACTTTGTCAATTCATTGAAACTCACATGGAGTCAGGGTTCACTTCGTGGCTTGAAGACAGGACTCTTTATGTGACTTTTTCATATGATAATGCCAAGTATGTTTTCAGCCCAGCCCTCAATCGAATGGGCATTGTATTGAGGAGATAGAATTATAACTGCTATTTTGCGGGCTCTAATGGAAGACAAAGCAAAGAGTGTGCTAAGAAATTGTTTTCAATGATGGCACTTCCAACCACAGGGAAAGGTGGCCAGCCAGCACGTTGGAGCTCCCAAGTCCCACTTCTCCTCAGAGAACCACCCCTCACGAGGATTGTCAGGTGCTTTTCTTGGGCAGATGGGTTGTTGTTTTTCTAACTCTAACTACTCAATGTCACACTGGAAAGGCCTATCTTCAGCAAATATTCGATTCCTTGACCCTTTTAAAAAATGTTATTAGTTACTTTTATTTTCCGTGTATGAGTGTATTGCCTGCATGTATATAAGTACAACTGTGTCATGCAATGCCCAGAGGCCAGAGGAGGTCATTGGAGCCCCTGGAACTGGTGTTATTGTTGTTAGCCACCATGTGGGTTCTGGGAACTGAACCTGCTTGTCGGAGCAGCCAGTGCTCTTAACCACTGAGCTGTCTCTCCAGCTCCTTCTTTGAACTTTTGAAGTTCAAAATTGCACAATGTTAAAGAAGCTAGGGGTGTAATTCTGTGGTAGGGCCCTTGCCTCGCACATACAAGGTTCTGGGTTCAAGTCTCAGTACATAAGAAAAACTTAATTAGGAGTACAAAATTGTGCAAATGTTAAAAACTGTAAAAATCATTAACGATGGTAATATATTCTCTTTCAATGTTCCGCACTTGGGAGTCAACTATAATTAGAGAACAGTTGGTTGGCTGTCCAATTATTTAGCCATCTCTGTTTTACAAAGAGAGAAATTTGGCTTAGTCAGAAAACATGAAGCTGCGTGACCCATCAGCTGCTGTAGATTAATTGTGTTTCACATATATAGTTACTGTGTTTGGAAAGAGAAGAGATATGGGAAAGTGACTCCAAGGAACGAATGCAGGAGATGTGCGCTGGCACTGAGCCTTCTCTGCCTTTCCCCCATCTCAAACATTGCATACGGTTCACACAGACAGTTGGGTTTGTGTGTGAATACAATTGACTGCTTCCCGTTGCAGAGACCCTGCGCCCACTCTTTAGCTAATAATATTTCCCTTTTGTTCCACCTCATTACTTCAAGCCTTCCTCACAGTGCTAAGTAATTTCTCTCTCCACCCTGTCTGTACCTTTACAAATATTTGCAAACGGTTATCATACCCTATCCTGGTACTTAACGCACAGCAAAAACCTTCAGTGTCTTTAATACTTAATAAACAGTCTTAACTGTTTCTCTCTCCTACAATTTCAGCTGTCTAACATGCTATGGTAATTATCTAATGGATTCCTCTGCAGCACAATGTTGAATTCAGAATTTACTTTGTGTTCCTTAGTAAATTCTGTCTCAGATGAAATTTCTTTATGCAGTGATCAGAGCCACCAAAAGCTTATTGGAAAAAAAGCTACTACCGCCAGGTGTGGGTGGTGCTCGCCTTTAATCCCAGAGGCGGGCAGATCTCTGTGAGACTAAGGCCAGCCTGGTCCACATAGTGACCTCCAGGAGGACTGAAGGACTGTCAAAAATTATTAATATTAAATAAATAAATAACAAAATGTAAATAAATAAAGGCAGGCTACTACTGAGTCCTGGATAGCCACCAGAAGAGTGTGATCTTGAGACCTAACTGGCAATGTAACCAAACCTATCCTATGGTGTGACCAGGGGCAAGTCACTTAAATAAGAATCCAAATAGATTGCCACTAGGATGGCTTCTAAATCCAGGGTGCTTTTACAGTACCTTCTGAACCTCCGCCTTTCTAAAAGTTTGCACTTGCTTCCCGTTGCCTTCTAATGAAGTCAAACTTCTTTGCAAAACCTGCCCAAGTCTCGCTTGCCTTTGCCTCTCCCTACAGTTCCAAATGCTGCTTGTATCACCCTTTCTGTTCATTGCAGGTTGAATTCACCCAGATGAGACTCTGAGACAAGGATATGAGTCCTTGTGATGAAAGACGAGGCTGTGACCAGAGTCAGGAAACCAGTAACAGGTATGTATGTCATCTAGCACCTTATCAAAAATAATGATCAAAGTCCAATCCCACCGAGGACTCTAGCGAGGCTTCAAAAGTGAGTGATCCCGTTGAGGGATATCACCCATCCATCAAAGCTCATGCACTCCCCAACAGCTGTGTCCTTCCCAGAATGCTGACCCAGGGTGCCAGAAAAAGCCACTGAACACAGGACAGTGGCTGAATGCTCAGTGAGTATGAGGAAGGTACCAATACACTTGCTGCTCTATTGGTTATGAAAACCCAGCTTTCCAGACTGTCTTCTAGTTGCTCAGCGGTATCTTCTTAGGGCCTGTGTGCAAACAAGCTCCTCTGACCCAGACCTTCCACAGGAGAGCTTTCTTCTTAGTGCAGGGCATCACATTCTCAGCCAAGTCTTCTTCGCTGACCATCTTGATTCGGTCACTCTTCTCCCCTAGCTGCATCAACACCATCGCTCAGCACATGTCCCATGATTACTTTGATCTGTTTTACTCTCTTATCCTGCACCAGGTTGTTAAGTTGCCCTTGGGCAGGGATCATGTCTATTTTATTCAACAATGCCTGGTAAATGGTTGTTATTCTCTGAGTTGTTCTCACGTGAGTGAACTTTTGAAAGCTTACAATTTGTAAACTGATCCATTGACTCAGAGTACCCAAAAATGTTTTGGTCAGATGAAAAGTGTCCAGATGTAAGGTTCTGCACATCAGAAAGGGCTCCTTTTGGTGGTCTCCTGTAAGAGACTCCACGGGTGCTTTGTTTTTCCCAGCTCACTAAAGATTGCAGCAGACACAGGCAGGGAGCTAGTATACTCAAGAGTCAGGATGGCTCCTCAGTCTCAGCTGTTTGTGCTTCTGGCAATGATGGTGGCTTTCTCAGCACCGAATGTGTTTGCTCTTTGGTTTTGTTTTTTTTTTCTATTTTGTGTGTGGCCACGTATTAATTTTTTAATTACAATTATAACGAAAAAAATCAGATAATTTCTTGACATTTTATTTATTCTGTGTGTGTGTGTGTGTGTGTGTGTGTGTGTGTGTGTACAGAAAAGAGGGATCAGATCGTGCCATGGAGCATGTGTGGAGGACAGAGACAACTAGCAGGAGTCACTTACCTTCTTCTACCTCGTGGGTCCCAGGGACTGAATGTAGGTCATCAGGCTTGGTGACAAGCACCTTTATCCCTTGAACTGTCTTGCCAACCCACACAATTCCTTAAATACCATCTTAAGCACCCACATTTTCAGTCGGTTAAGTGAGAAAGACAAAAAGGCCCTTGCATATTATAGGTGCTGACAAAATATTCATTTTTCAGATTTTTTTTCAATATAATGGCTGGGCCACAAATATAAAGTCACAAAACTCTGCATGTTGAATATCATTCACATGCAAAAAGTTGTGATTTTATATAAGAGTCAAGGGTGTCAAACACCTGCTGAGAGAACGCTTGTTAAAAACCAAGTCTGTGCTGCGGCAGACACTACTAATCAATCGTTACACTCATCCAAACTGTGATCCCAAAAATCTGGCAGACAGTACCTTAGCCAAGAGATCAAGATTAACATTGATAAACCACACTGAAAGTATGATGTGACATTTAATAATATTACATGTGACATGACATGACATGACTTTTTACTTTGTGGTGTTTTTCTCCAAAACCCATAAAACACCAAGATCAATTCAAATTGCAGGGCAATATACAAAAATCCCTGAATAATGCACCTCAGAACTGTCATGATCATGAAAAACAAGGAAAGAATGAGAAACTGTTACAGATCGGAAAACAAAGTGTAGAGGTAACCACTAAATGTAATACACTATCTTTCTTGTAATTTGGTTGACGATTTTCATCAGTATCGAGACCTGAACCTAGAACCCTAAGTATCAGTAAACCTCTACCATTGAGGTATATCCACAATCACAATATAGTATCCTGAACAGAATCCTGGATCAGAAGAAGTACATTCGTGAAACAAAAAGAACCCAGATAAAATTTGAATAAAGTCTAGAAATTAGTTAATGGCAATTTACCAACATTAACATCCTAATTTTGACAAATGCAACATTAGTTATCTAGAATATCGACATTAAGGGATAATGATACCATGTATATGGAAACTCTGTATTATCTTAGCGAATCTTTAATAAATATATAAAATTATTCAAAAATCAAAAGGTCTTCTTCTTTTATTTATTTTACGTGTATGAGTATATTGCCTGCATGTGTGTAAGTGCACCCATGTCGTGCAATACTCATGGAGGTCAAAAGAGGGCATTGGATCCCCTGGAACTGAAGTTACAGATGGTTATTAGCCTTCATATGCATGCTGGGAAATTTAACCTGGGTCTTCTGCAGGAACAGCCAGTGCTCTTAACCACTGAATCATCTCTCCAGACCCCAAAAAGTTATTTTTAACTCAGTGAACCAAAAGCCTTCATTATTAGTATGAACATTTTCTTTAAAATTATTTATTTATTTATTTTTATTGGATGTGTATGAGTGTACTGCCTGCATGCGTGTATGTGTGTCCAGGTTGTGCAGTATTCATGGAGGACAGAAGAGGATGTCAGATCCCCTGGAACTGGGATTAGGGGTGGTTATTAGTCACCATGTGGGTGCTTGCATCTTCTATAAGAGCAGCCAGTACTCTTAATTGCTGAGCCACCTCTCCAGTCCCTAGTATGAGCATTTTCAGCATACTTAACCTCAATATCTCTTCTACCTCACTAATATAAGTGTCTTTCATGTTTCTAGATATTTTCTTCAGATAAAGAAGGTTGAAATTAAATGCTTAGTATCAAAACTTGTGGTTAGGATATCTAGCTTGAGACATGTAATAAATAAGTAAATAAATGGTCCCGCCAAACTTCATGTTATTCTTCTCCAGTTTCAAATAATTAAAGAGTTCTGCAGCTACAGATTTCCTTAAGTTGATGTCTTTTTAAAAAGTAACTTTCAAAATATACTTTCACTTGCCTCCAAATTTAATTGCAAATTTTGAGATCTGGGCATAGACAGAATTTATTGAATCCTTTGATGCTAAAACTCTGCTGCTTTAACACTGAAAATCAACTAAATTGCCACAAATCTTGTCCTAATATCCTCCAGATGACATGTGGGCTGTGGTTCATCTTAGTAAGATTCATACAGCTTTTCCCTTGAAGATACCAAGCACAGGATCCACACTTTCTGTGTGCTTATGGATTCCATAATTCATTGTCTAGGTGAAATGGGCTGCTTTTGAAAACTTATAGACTGCAACCTTCACTTTTCAAATTGTGTAGCTAGCAGATTTCATTTACAGTATATTGCAACAAGTCCCTGGGAGTTTCCACCAGAGCCCGTAAATCAGAATCAGTTAAGAAAAATGTTCAAGAGAATTTCCCATTTCCGCAGATAGACAAGGTTGAGAAATATCAGAGGTAGAGTTATATAGTGTGAAATGGCACTTTCTAAAGGGCTCTTTTGAGCAATTTATTAAGAATTTGTCAAAGATATGCCAAGCACTCATCAGTGAATTAGACATGTATTATAATGCTTATCGTAGCATTTAAAGATCATGATACTTGCTACTTAGATTCTACTTAACATGCTCAAAACATTTTCAATTCTAATTAAATATCCTCCCACGCGTATCTATGTAGAGAAATAAGCGTTTATAGGAGGAAGAAATACCTAGACACACAAATAAAAAAATCCATCAAAGAAGGCTTGGGAACTCGAGCATGGTATTAAATATGTAGGCGAATGCATATCATCTTGAATTTCAGCCAGAAGTCTAAGCTGGTTCCCCAAACAGCCATTTGGAGTTCAATCTTTTCATCAAAATGAGCCTTTGTGCTTTTCTCCTAAAGTTTTAGCTGCCCTAGACAGACTCTTTGGAGGTTTAGACTAATTACGTGGAGCAAACAGAGAAACCAAGCAACTCTATCTTCCCAAAAGGAGGTTTATCTTTGCGGAACACAGCCCAGTGAATACAGGTTCAGGCTATCCCAGTTTCATGATTTTCTTTATGTTTTCAAATTTTCCAAGAGACGTTCTATTTCCCAGTGGGATCAGCATTTTGGTAAAGGGAATAACTAAATGGAGAGTCAACCTTCAGAGGTAATCATTTCCTGCTTGTGAACATAAGACACAAGTGCAGAATCTGGATTGACAAAGAAAATGTATATATAAGACTTGAAAGTAGAAGAGGGACTTCCCAGGGAGGGAGAGGACTAATGAGAGGGAATGATGGTGGGAGAAAGAAAAACAAATACTTTTTTCATATGAGGAATCTAGATTTTAAAACATGTACAAAGAACATGAGGGCAGGCAAGGGAGGATCCGGAGAAAGGAACCGATCAGCAGGAAATGGTTGAAGAGTGCATAACGGGCTGTGACCGCGAAACACAGTGGGACTCGTATGAAAATATAGGAGTGAAACTTATTTTAGACTAATTTCAAAACTCAATAAAAATCACGAGAAAAAGAAATTCTGAGAAAATATGAAATAAGGATGCTTTGCTCAAGAGATTGGACAGTCAACATTTAAATTGGCCTGTTCACTGAGGAGCTTTGATTTTAATGTTCAAACTAAAGGCCCCGGTGGTAGATGAGATGGCTCATTAACCCAAATGTGCCAGTGTGTTTCCTTTGGTCTCTACATAGGATATGCTGGTTAGTTTTGGGCAACTCGATGCAAACTAGAGATATTTGGGGAAAGGAATTTCTTCTATCAGATTGGCCAGTGAGCATATCTGTGAGGCATTTTCTTAATTTCTAATTGATGTACAAGGGTCCAGCCCATTGTGAACTACGCCATCCCTTGGCAGGAGGGCCTAGGCTCTACAAGAAAGTGGCTGAGCAAGTCAGGGGAGCAAGCCAGTAAGGCACATTTCTCCCAGCTCGCTGCTCCAGCTCCTGCCTCCAGGTTCCTGCCTCGAGTTCCTGCTTTGTCTTCCCTTGATGAAGGACTGTGAGCTGTATGCCAAATAAACCCTTTCCTTGCCGAGTTTGCTCTTAGTCATGGTGTTTATCACAGCAACAGAAAGCAAACCAGAACATGGGACTTCTAGGACTCTGCCCAACACTCTACGTATAAAGTATGTGTGTAAGTGTGCTCACTGCAGCACCACTCACATGATAAAAACAGTAAAATTCTCCAAGATGCCCTCCACGGGGAAGTGTATAATCAATGCATCTTTCTTAGTCTGTTGGACTCCTATAGTTAAACAAACATGAACATAAACAACAGAGTTGTGTTACTATTCGAGGGGCTGAAAGGCTGAGATCAGGGTGCACCGTGATCAATTTCTAGTGAACTTTCTTCTTCTTTACACAATCAAAGTGGCAAGGCTGTTCTCTAGTAATTCTTTTTTTTTTTTTTTTTTGGGGGGGGGGACAGGGTCTCTCCTGTAGTCACAGCTAGAACTTGCTATGTAGACCAGGCTTGCCATGATATTACAGAGATCCATCTGCCTCTGTCTCCTATGTGCTGGGATTAAAGGTATGTGCCACCATGCCCAACTGGAGATTGTTTTGTAAGGACAAAATCTCATTCACAAAGGTTCTACCCTCACTTATGACATAATTATCTCCCAATGCCCTCACTTCCTAATACCAGGATTAGGATTTCAACATATGAATTTGGGTCATGGAGCAAACTCAACCCACTGACAACAATGGCAAAGAATGGACTAGAACTAATGTCAACATCAACTGATTATGTTAGTGACCATGGCCGGCACCATCCAGTCAGCTCTCACACTTATCCAGAAGGGCATAGAAAGAAGAGATAAAAGCTTTCCAAAAATCTACATTACCTGGGAGAGAATAGAGAAATGATATTAAGCACATCAGCAACAGAACCAGATGATCTGGTTCAAACCCAAGCCTGCTCCGCATATGGCCTTGGCTTGGCTAGCTAATCCATAACCATTGTGTTCATTATCTATAACATGAAGCTGCTCTTTTGCAGTTATCCTTCTTTGAGGATAACTGAGACACAACTTAAGATGCACAGGATGCCTGGCACAGAAGAAGCACCCACCCCCTCCGTGTCATCTACTATTATGATAAACAGCTGAAGGAAATACTAGACCTTGCTACTCCCATGGAATTGGTGGAGAAACAGCCACCACATCTCTTGAGGAATTTGGCAGAAGGCACACTCTCAGATTCCACTCCAAGTCTACTAAATAACTCTGCATTTTAATATGACCCCGGATAATGCATACACATGTTGTAATTTGAAACTAAAAGGCTTCAGGTAGGGTCTACATTTCTAGCAAGCACTCAGAAGATGCTGCTTTCCTCTGGACCATGGTCTATACTTTGAGTAGCACAACAATGACTGAGAAATACTGTCTTAAAAGATGCATGGCTGTGCACAACCACTTACCACCACCACCACCACCCCATGTTACAGAGGAAGAAACAGAGTTCTACAAAGGATTGCTGGCGTGTTCAAGCCACACACCAGTCAAAGTAAATCTGGGACTCACACTCAATGTTCCTGATTTGGAATAAAGGGTTTAAGCCACAAATCTCCAGAGCACTGCAGTTCTGTAAGAACACAGTGGACAAGTTGAAACGGGCTGCCTATTGGATTCTGAGCTTCTGTACACATGTCAAGGTGAGCCACTAAATGCTTGTTTTAATGAATGTAGTGTCATAATGCACGCACAGTCACTGTTCTACCTGGCAAATTCATAATTAGGGGTAATTTTGCACCTGCTGTCATGGAGAGATGGCATTTTCTTTAATTTAGCTTGAGGCCTTGATTATGCTACAGGAGCTGCAAGAGACAGGGCAATCTCTTACTCTGCTTCTGGAGAAAACACACAGCCTTTCCTTGGTGACTGTAACTAATAAAGCCATCCAGCATCCTTGGGATCCACTGCCCCGTCTCGTCTCATGCTGTGACTGCCTTCCACAGGGTGGAAGTGATTGCCTTCATCCAGCCTATCACATGAATGACAAGAGACACGTGGGTTCTCTTTGGGGAAAATTATACTAAGACTATCACCAAGGTGAAAATAAGATCAGGAGCAACAGTGTTGGGGGCCACGAGAAACAGAATCTCACAGCCTAAGCAGAGAAGAGTGGAAAGAGGTTAAGAAACCAGTTTAGAAACAAACTCACGGAAGGGACTGGATCTTAGAACACCAGTCAAGGCTACTGCAACTGAATCTTTCTAGAACTGAATCTCCTTCCTAGTAAGATGCTGCTGCTGGAGTTTAACATCTCCCCTTTTTCATGGACTGCCTTAGACCTAAGTGACTTATCCGAAGCCAAGTAATTAAGGAAAAGGGTCGTATAAGAGCATCCACTGGCAGGCCCCATCTGGCGCTCAGCATCTGTCTGCGCTGGTCATGACTATTCACAGCTTCAGGGTGCTCCTGGTCCAGGGCTGTCATACTGGCTCTGATCCCTAGACTTGTTCCTGCTACATTATTCCAGCCAGAGAGAAAAGAACAGGATGAGCAAAGCCTGGGCCCTAAACCCGCCCCAAAGCGACCACTTCTGCTCTAGTGCCATGCTGGGAAGCCGTGTGCTGGGACCCGAATGTCCGCTCAAAACTCATGTTGAAATGCAATTGCTTTTGCAATAGCCTTACTCAACGAGACTTTAGAAGGTGATTAGATCACGTAGGTATTTCAGACCTCAGAAATAGATGATTGATAGATACTATTATCCCAAGAGTGGGTTCCTGATCAAATGATGAGGTCCACCTGTTTTTCTGTTTCACGTGTTTGCTTTGCCTTTCTGCCATGTTGTGACATGGCACAGAGGCCAGTGTCATGCTCCTGGCTTCTCAGCCTCCACGTGCAGGACTCAAATAAACTTACATTGTTTATGAATTACCCAGTCTGTGGTATTCTGTTATAGCAAAAGAACACGGACTAAGGTAACAGAACACGGAAAGTGGTGGGGTTTTACCTGCTCAATATTCAAACTACAGCTTGGTTGAGGCCAAGTCACTTCTTAACCAAGCCCATACATACCAAGCCTCACTTTCCCCTCAGTGTTGGCCTAACAGGAAGAACAGTGCAGCTCTGGCTACCTGACTAGATGAAGCATGAGACCTGTTAATACTATAGAGAGGAAGTGGATCAAGACTGGGACCCCGGGAAGGCACAGTATGATCTGGGACGAGTTCTTTAACCTGTGCGAGTGCCGCCCTTCCATTCACACTCAGCGATGGCAGTCTTGACAGTAGTCAGAAAGTAGGCGCCACCCTTAATTGCTGCAATCCTTTGTTAATGAAAAATTGGGTAATTTCCATTTTTTCCTATTTTAAACAAAAATGCAGAGGACATTTTTCAAGAAACGTGAGCTCAGCTGACTGATGGCTAAAGTTTGGGGGAGCAGGGTGAGAACTTGCAGATCTGAAAGAGAGGAGCCACTCCTGACTTCACTCCATAAATGCACATCTGCTTCCCCTGGATGCCTCTTTGAGGTGTTCCACAAGTCAACAGAGAATGCCTTGGAGCTGGAAGAGACCCTGTGACCTTAAACAAGTTCCTGACCTCACCTACATCCAGTTTCCTTATCTATGAAATAAAAATAGCACCTACTCCATAAGGTGTTGCAGAAACCTAAATGAGATGCTGTGGTAAGGACATATGTAAGGTGTTTGTCACTGTGCTTGGTTATTAGGATGATGATGATGATGATGATGATGATGATGATTGTGTCAGTTTAATTCTTTTCTTTTTTCTTTCTCTCTCTTTTCTTCTTTTTCTTACATGGCTGTGACAAATAATAGGAGAAACAACTTACAGCGAGAAAGAGTCTATTTCAGCTCACTTACATAAGTTTCAGTTCATATGACAGGTTCCCTTGTGATGGGCATTTGGAATAGACATCATGCCAGTGGGAGCAGGTGACGAAGGATGCTGCTCACTTCACAGGAAGCAGAGAGAAAGAGAGAGAGAGAGAGAGACAAAGACAGAGAGAGCAGAAGGGGCCAGAGACAAGCTGTTTCCTTCAAAGGCACACCCAAGTGACTCAATTCCTCCAATTAGACCCCGCCTTCTGACTTCCATCATCTTCCAATAACTTCGTCAAATTACAAATCCATCAGTGAAACCATTGATGAAGCCAGAAGACTTCATGGCCTAATCACTACCCCAAAGCCCTACTTTAGCATTAAGAACAAGCCTTTAACATGTAGGCCTTCTGAAGGGACACTTCATATCTGAACAGTAGCAGTGATGATGACACTGGATTGGGTAGCAGAAAAGAAGAGGAAGAACTTAGAGAGGATTTATCACTCATGAGTGTACTCCCTGGGGACTGGTGAGTACCTGCTCAGAAGCGGGAAGAATAAAGAGAGTCCCTAGACTATGGGGTTCCATCTCCAGAGACAGCCGTTGCACACCAGCAGTCCCAGAGAGGAGAGAGTAGAACAGGTCCTCAGATAGCTCAGAGTGCAGCAGGAAACGACACCCGGGAAACTGCGTTGGTGGGCAGATCGTTTATTGGGACCGAGATAGGGGTTTTTATAAGAAGGCCTTCTTCCAGTTACAGAAGGTGCCACCATTAAAGGTGGGGTTTTGGGATAAAGGGTGGGAAGGCTGTAGAAGTTTAGGAATGAGGAAACGAAACCAAAACACCTGGTTCTGGTCTGGGGTGGGGAAAAAGGAAGATTCATATCTACAGTGGCTCCCTGGGGCCAGGTTATCCCATCAGGCAGAGCAGGCCCGACTCCTACCATCCCTTCAGGATCTCTGGGGTTACTGGGCTTTGCTCAATACCTTATTGCAACAAACACTGGCCCCACACTAGATCAACACTAATTCCTGCCTTCATCCTCTCTCCACTTCATCATCTCTCCATATATATATAAAATCTCCCACCTGGGGGAACTCAAGAAGACTCTATAATGCTCCAAAAAGGCAATTACTACTCTGGTGTGTTAAATTGGTGATGACTTCCTAGTGTAAACACATAAAGTCAATACAGACTCCCAATGAAATGTAATTAACTGTAAGCTATTTTAGTAAATGTGAGATTTTGTTATACAGAGGGAAAGTCATGATGGCTTTAAACCAGAGTCCCTTCCAAAAGGATGCATCTATTTTCAGTTTGAAGTTGCAAATGGTACAGGATTCGGTGCTGAATTATGTGGAACATAGTTTCAGGTGGATCTTATGCAGGTTCTTAGTGCGGTTGTTTTTTAAAAGATGCTCCTGCTTTTGTTCTATTTTCTTCCCCTGAGCTTCAGACGACAATTGAGGCTCTTATTAAAAGACAATCATTACCCGAAGCCCAAAGGATATACTCAGCATGCTGTATATGAGGCCCTTGATTTGGAGTAGTGTTAAGAGAGCTTTTAATTACTCAGTTTTGGACTCAGGTATCACTTTTCAGGCAAAAACAGCAAGGGAGGAATCACTTTCTAACTGGATCAGATAGCTCTCCCTGCCACCAGCCCCAAGACCAGAGCCATTTTGCTCAAAGGAGAAGCTATTTTAAACTAGCTTATTAGGGGAGGCAGGGAGAGAAGCTATTTAGAGTTTCCTGAGGCCCCTGGGATCACAAGAAGGAAAAGTAGACAATTCTCATTGGTAGCCAGCATCTCCTCCTTTCCCCATAAAAATTCTGCTGAAACTACACCAAAGTAAAAGATGTATATATATAAAATAACAGCAGAGGCACTGGACTTAATCCCAGCCCCTAATCCTGGGAATACGGTTTAAATTCTCCAGGAAAGCTGATGCTGAGATGCAATCTGCATTGCAAGGTAAAAAGTGAGACCTGGAGAGGCAGCTCAGTGGTTAAAAAAACTGCTCTTGCATAGGACCTGTGTTCTGTTCCCAGCACCCATGTTCTGGCTAACAACCATTTGTAACTTCAGTTCCAAGGGATCCAATGCTCTTCTCTGACCTCTGTAGGCACTGTACATCATGAATGTACTTACATACATGCAGTCAAGACATTCATACACATGATATAAAATAACGTTTTTAAAAGAGAGTGAAAACTTAATGGACATGGTGGTGCATGCCTATAAATCCTCACATGGAAGGCAGAAGCAGAGGATTGTGAGTTCAGGGTCAGCCTGAGCTACATAGCCAAGGGGCTTTAATTCAGTGGGCTTTATAAGAACAGCTGAGAACTGAGCCTGGACTCTCTCTCTCTCTCTCTCTCTCTCTCTCTCTCTCTCTCTCTGTGTGTGTGTGTGATGCTTTGTGTTGCCTAAGAACTCTACAGAGCTGCCACCAGTAAGAAGCACTTCACAGTGTACAGCCACCAGCCTTGAACTTCACAGTCTTTAGAGCTGAGTCATGTAAAGCTTTGTTCTTTGTAAACTACCTAGTCTACGGTATTCAATTATAGCAACAGAGAATGGACTACTAATGGGGAAATGTTAAGCACTTCTGCAAGGATGAGGACTTGTGTTTAGATTCACAGCATGCATGTAAAGGGTACATGATGGCACCTGTGTGTAAACCCAGTGGATCTCAGAGGCTTACCGCCCAGCCAGTCTAGTCGAACGTGAGTTCCAGGATCAGTGCATCAAAAAACACAGTTCAGTGGAGGAAGACACCAAACATCAGTCTCTGCTCTCCACATATGCAAGCAATACACCACACGCAACAAAAACAAAATGGACTAAAACTCCAAACTTGGTCATATGTAAGGTGAGGGTGCATCCTTCGGGGACATTAATATTACTTGTCCCATAGATTTGTATGAGAATTAAATGAAAAATTTATATAAAAGTCTTGCATTTTCAGCTTCATTGTCTGTAGTCTTACCTCAAACCAGCAATGTAAAGTTCCTTTATGATTCTTGCTCATCATTTAGTATAAAACCTCCTTTTTTGAAATCTAAATATATTAGATGAAAAATCCCAGAAAACAATCCCGAGTCTTAAACTGCATACCATCTTGAGAGGTTTGATACAATCTCATAGCATCCTGATCCATCAGGGCCAGAAAGTGACTCATGTCTTTGTCTCTGTATCCACCCTGTATATGCTGTCTGCCCAGTGGTCACTCAGGAGCCATCTTAGTTGTCAGAGCCACTGTCTGAGTATCACATGCAGTGCCAGTGTTCAGGTGTGCTGTGGCCTATATCACATCCTAACTTCACCTTGTCTCATTAGGTAGGCATTGCATCCTCTCACCTCATTAGCATCAGAAGGGTGTGTTAAGCACAGTAAGATACTTTGAGAAAATGAGATCACATTGGTATAATTTATTAACAGTGCATTGTTATTATTATTCTATTTTCTTATGTTACTGTTAATCTCTTACTGTATATAGTTCATAAAGAAAGTTTTATCAGAAAAAAAAAAAAATATATATATATATATATAAAGGAAAATAGAGTTCAGGACTAGCTGAGGCTCTAGAGGGTCACAGAACATCCCTCCTACCAGATAAGGGGATTCAACAGTGCCTATGTTGAGAACACAAAGATCAGGAGCTGATTCAGAGGCCCAACAGTAAAATGATGTTTTCTAGAAGTCCTGAAAGAGGCAAGTTCAAGATGGCCAGGGGGCATGGGCACCATGCACACCATACATGGGTTGGTGGTAACCAAAATGCAGGGCCAGTTATGTGGGCATGTGAGCTCTGCAGACACACAGGTTTCCTTGCTTAATGGATCCTGCCTTTGGCTTTATGTTCGGCTCCAGCCATCTTGAAAATCTTTGTCCTAGTTTGCTTCTCTATGCTGTGATAAAAACACTGACCTAACCTAACTTGGGAAGGAAAGGGTTTATTTTGCCTTACATGTCCCAGTTCATCATCAAGGGAAGTTGGAGCAGGAGTTCAGGGCAGGAACCTGGAGCACAGACCATGGGGGGACACTGCTTACTGGCTTACTCCCCTGGCTGGTGTTCAGCCTGGTTTCTTATACAAGACAGGGCCACATACCTGGGGTGGCACCACTCACAGCAGGTTGGACCCTCCTACGTCACTCAACAATCAGGAAAATGCCCCCACAGACATGGCCACAGACCAGTCCAATGGAACCTCAGTTGAGGTTCCCTCGACCCAGGTGCATCAAGCTGACAACTGAAGCTATTTAGGACACTATCCATTTTCATTTTGCTCTGGCCTCCACAAATTGTGTAACTGACTCTACAAAGAGAAAAGGATGTATAGAGATGAAAGCTAGACCGGCTTCTTACCATAGCTCTGAAACATTCTACATGCATAGCCTTGCATCAGGTAGCGATTTAATCTACATACAGTTTACAGACTGGCTCCTATGTGCCAGGCTCAGTACTCTTATTTATAAAATGGGCATGATAATGTCTCTCTAAAGAGTTGTTCTGACTTCCACATGTTCACATCCAGACACATGCACCAGGCATAGCACATGACACGCACATACTCACACAAGCACACAAGCACACAAACCACTCTATTCGGAAACACCCAACAGATGCAAAACACAAGGATGTATTGGGCACAAATACAATTAACAAGTAACAACTCTCCTCTTGAGAGTCCCGTTTGTATGTTGGCATAGCGGGGGTAGATCCCTTACCCACACCCTCAGGTTGGAAATTAGATAGTAGTAGCTGTGTCAGAGAAATAACAAAGCTGGAGTGTGAAGGGACAAGGAGGAGATCCTGGTTCTCCTTTAGGGGAGCTTGGGATTCGAGATTCTTGCTCCAGGAAGAATAGCTTAAACTTTGAAAATAAAAAAGGTACAAAAGACAGCTACGTGGAGCTGACGCCTTCCTTCCACAGGAATGGGGAGTGAAAACGGAACGCAGGGGCTGAGAGTGAAGCTCAGTTGGTAGAGTGTTTGCCTCAAATGCATGAAGCCAAGGGTTCCCTCCCCCACCCCCGCCCCAACACTGCATAAACCAAGTGTGGCACACATCTGTAATCCCAGGTCTCCGGAGATGAGGGCAGGAGCATCAGAATAAGTTGGAGGCCAATCTGGGTTACATGAGGCTGTGTCTCAATAGCACACAATAAAAGAAGAAAGGGAGAAAAAAAAAGAGGAAGGAAGGAAGGAAGGAAGGAAGGAAGGAAGGAAGGAAAGAAGGAAGGAAGGAAGGAAGGAAGGAAGGGAACATCAAAACATTCAGGTCTGCTCTAGTCTGCTTCTTTGTTGCTGTGATACACACTGGGATCAAAAGCAATTTGGGAGAAGAGGGGTCCATTTGGCTTGCAGTTTACAGTCCATCATGGAGGGACGCCAAGGCAGGAACTCAAGGGAAGAACCTAGAAGCTGGAGAAGAACCCAGAGCATGGGAATACACTGCTTAGCGGCTTGCTCAGCTGCCTTTCTTACACAGCCAGAGCCCACCTGCCTAGAGATGGCATCACCTACAGTGAATTGGGCCCTCCAATATCCATTAGCAATTAAGAAAATGCCTCACAGACACAGACACCGGTCAATCTGATCTAGGCAATTCCTCGATTGAGGTTTCCTCTTACCAGCTGACTGTGGGTTTTGTCAAGTTAACAGCCGAAGCTATGACAAGGTCAAAGATACAAATCTTAGTCCACAACATGCTGGCATTTTAAATATATAAGTTTCTTCACTGTCTTTAAATCAACTTAACTTTCACCTTGAATTCTCAGGCTACCATGCCAATAGGAAAGTTAATCTCAGGCATTACTAGAGCTGTTTGGTCATTCTAGATTTTTCCAAAAACCTGGAGTCTTCTGCAACACTTCTGACTGTGGGTCCTGGGTCTATCTTTGCCTTATACTTTGTACTTTGCCTTATAGGGTACTATGCTTTGCCTTGGAGGACAAAGCCAAGCAATGCATGATCCAGACAGCAGAGAAAAGCCAGAGGCCCCAGGAAAAGCTGAGAACTGCCATTGATGTTTGCTCCAATCTGACTGACCCAACTGAGGGTGGTCACAGTAGGTACTACTGACACTTTCTAGAAGAACTTCTAGAGGTTAGGAGTCAGACATGAAAGGCTGGGCAAGTAGCTTAGTGGCAGAGTGCTTGCCCAACATGTGCAAGACCCCGGGTTCAATGAAAAAAAGAAAAAAGAATAAATCTATTTAGGTTGGCTGAGATGGGTACACACCTATAATTCCAGAGAAACATGAGTGCCAGGCCAGCCTGGGCTATACAATAAGACACTGCCTCAAAAAGAAAGAAAAGCCCTCAAATGTGTTTCTCTTTTCTATTTCAATTCTAAAGTTTTATCACTTTTGTAAGTTCTTGACGGTCTCTGAGTCTCAACTTAGGAAATGAAAGTATTAATAATATTTTGTAGAAATGGTTTATTAAATGAGATAATACACATGAAAAACAGGTTGTCCCACACATATAAATGCAACGTAAGTGGAAGCTGCTGTCAGCAGCATCATCACTATCACCAGCTTCCTCTTGCACTCGGATAAATGTTCACTAGGTAACAAAATTCCCTTAGAGCATACGTCTTCTTAATGAGGGCAGCAATTATGAAATCAGATTGCTGGAATTCAAATCACAGTTCACAACAGATACACACATCCTCTCTAGGCCTTCGTTATTGTAAGGTGAGACTTGTGTCAATGCCCACCTCATGGAGCCTTACAGAGAGCTCCATGAGTTCTGTATTTAAGTATTCACATTTGCATATTTGGAGTACCTAATTAGGAAAAAAGAAACTGTCCAATAATCTCCTGTTAATCAAATGGGTGCATTTACACAGCATCCCATGGTTATCAACCCTTGCTAGTCCAGGCCCCTGTCCATAGAACAAGATGGATACCAATCTAATGCCCTGGGTTGGAAGGTCAGCTCTGCCATAGCCTCAAGCCTACTGCCAGCCCTCTGGATCTGTTTTAACATGTCCCATGAAAGAACAATGGTCACATCAAAGAATTACTCAAGAACTCAAATGGAAATCCCAGGTAAACACATGTGTAAGAGCAAAGTCAGGCTTCAGTGCTGTTTGCAGTTGTCACTGCCTCTGGTGAAGGCTCCTCCCATTACCAAGTTCATGCACCATCCTCACTGCCCTTTGGCCTCCTCAGAGATTACTGTCCCCATCAAGAGACCTGCTTCCTATGCAAACAGTCTCCAAAGGCAATCAAGATTCACGTTCCCTCCCCAGTGCTTGTGAAACCTGATGTGTTCTGTGCTTCTGGGAACATTAACCATGACTTGGTGACACCATTCCAGAAGAGACCAATTGGCTTTGGGGTAGCCTACGATGACTTCATTGGGAAGGCTATTAATCATAATTATGAAATAATGAAATGGCTGTCAGTTTGCCCATGCCTAATAACACCCAGTTAATAAGAGGGTCTTTTATTTCTCACAGTGGAAATGGATGACGGAGGATACTGTTTCTGGGAGCATTACACGTCTTGGATGGCTGAAGTGCCTTGGCCAGTGGAAGTCACTCGACTCTTGGCGGGATGCCTCAGCAGCACTCTATGAGCCATGCAATAACCTCTCTGAAATGCACCACTGCTCCTGTCTTATTGCTTAATTAATCCACTTCTAATTGATACGGCCATGCCTGACCACGGCTGCTTCCCTGCTGTGAGAGCCCATAAAAACCTATTTGGCTTTTCCAACAAGACTTTCAAAACAATGTCAAGAACATGAACTTCTAAAATGACATCATACTTTCTCATGAAATATGAGTCCCGTGACTTTGGCCAAATATCATCCTGGCATGTAATAAAAATGACTAGGTGCGCTGAAAGTATGACTGTATTTCAGAGGGTTTGTGGTACAGGGAGACAGGGAAGGGGGATGAAAGGAAGGAGGGAGCACGTGGTGAATGGACACTGCTGTGCCTTTTGCACCCTCCCTGAGCGACTGTGCTTCTTATTTCTTTCCCCAGTCATGTCGTCATCATCACCGACGCCTCCATCAAGTACCTAATTCAGCACTCTGCTGAGTTATTCTCGATGTTGTGTGAAAGGAAAGACAATTCTAAAGACAGACTGGTGGTAAAGCGTTTACCTTGCGCACGTGAAGACCTGTTTTCAGATACCAGAATCTACATAAAAAGCCAGGCTCAGTGGTAGGCGTGGTGGGATGGGAGGCGGAGACAGGGAGATCCCTGGACGCTCACAGTCCAGGTATCCTAGACCATGTATCAAAGTTCCAGGCCAATGAGAGACCCTATCAAAGGCGTGGTGACTAACATCCAAGGCTGTCCTCTGATCTCTATATGTGTGTGCACACACATACATACATAGACACATACACACCCACGGGCACACAAAAATTAATTGCTTAATTAAAAAAAAAAGAAAAACAGACTGAGATGATTTCAAATTTCAACTCTGTGACTCCCAACTTATCTATCAAATTCTTTCTGCAAATTTGATACATCCAGACATTAAAATAACACATCACACATAACAAATTGGGCCAGACATGAGAACAAAGTGTACAAAAATTATGTAAACGAATTGTGTAATCAAATGTAATCAAAATCATCTTTAGAAACTGCTCTAAGCCGTTGCTTTCTTTCTAACGCCTTCCTGCCCAATTCTCAGCACATTCCAGTTTCAGAACTACAGAAGGATAATCTAGATCAAGACTTGACCAACTGTGGTCCATGAACCAAATCCACCTGACCCAACCAAAAAACATTTCCATTCATTTACATACTGTTGAGGGCTCTCTCCATGCTGCTATGGCAAAGCTGAGAGCTCATACGCAGTGAGTTTATTCACAAATTTACTATCTAGTTCTTTATGGAAAAAGTTTGCCAGTGCCCAGCCCACGTGCAAATAACCATCACACCTTATTATGATGATCAGTCATTCCTGGCAGTGAACAGAGAAGGATGGAGGATCCTAAAGGGCTCTGCTTAACTCTAGGGTGATCTCCAATCAGTCGTCATGTTAAACTTCTACAGAGGAGAAGAGACGTGAAGAGGTGAGATGCAGAAAATAAAAAATAAAAAATAAATATATCACTACTAGAGACTTAAAGCATTAATGAAGTTGTTAGATGCTGGAAGAATTAAAAAGAAGTCATGGTACACACCTTGCGTGAAAGTTAGGTTTTAAAACCAGCTGTAACTGCACTTAGGATTTGATATTCTTGACAATAGTGACTCTTCTTCCCAAACCAGAGTTGTAGTGAAGGATGAGAAGTTAAAGAACAGAAGCAAGGCCTGAAGGGAGCTCTGATGCCAGGCTGGGTTTGCCCGAGCTGGCAGGGTACAAGATTCCAAAGAATTCCCTAGGATGAGCCCATCAGGGCTGCTCAGAGTCAAGATTCCTGGGCACCTTTGACAAACTGGTTTTATTATGCCCCAGCTCAGTAGTTCAAAAATCTGCTCCTAATTCCATGTCCACCACCCGAACTGCCTTCTGTCCACCACCTCCTCAGAGCCCAGGCGGATTCTAGTTCCTTCCTTTCCTCCTGCACACAGCATGCAGACAGGCAACATTAATCATGCTGATTAGGCATAACCTCCCTTTCTGTAAACCCACATTGATGGCCTCAAACTCATCAGTACTGATCTAAGTGTTTATGGTCCCATAAAGATAGTTGGGGCTGAGGGGGGCATGCAGGAAGTGCCTTGAGTGAGGATTTTCACAGACCCACCCCACGGGCAGCCGTAAAGCTTCTAGAAGGCATATTCAGAAGTGTCTTCATTGCTTCTTTTCTGTTGCCCTTCATGCACCAGTCTACATTTATGCAGCACTTTGTTTGGCATGTTCGACATGTATCACCCTCTTAGAAAGGTTTTTGGATGAAGGGCAAGGTGCATGGGGTCCTGATTTGAACTGCTGGGATATGAATCCTGCCCTGTGCCTCTAAGTAGCCTGTGAGTTTATAAGAACATAAACTTATTCATGGCTCAGTTAAGTCATCTGCAAATGTCAGACCAGAGATGGTTTCATGGGCACTCGACATACATGGTTACAGAGAAGCCCGTTTAGAAGTGCCTCACACTTGGCCTAGTGTTCTGCTTCGCCATCTTGAAATCTGTGATACTTTCTCATGGAAGAGCCGCACATGTCCATTTTGCACCAGGTCCTGAGAATATTGCAGTTGTCCTGGAGAGTGTGGTGACAGACTCATGCACTGAAAGTCCTATCACACCTAAGACATAGCACTCTAAAAGCTTACTTGATCTCACGATTAAGGGTGATTTTGCTGATAGTATGGTTTCATTTACAAGTGAAAACATCGATGCTCAGAATGATAAATACCATCACAATGTCATCTAACTCAGGTTTAGTTCCATAAACAGACATACATCTTTCCATCCATTCAAAAAATACGCACTGGCTCTAACCACATGCCCAGGGGCTTGTGGGAAACTGTGGGGAGCAAGGCTAAGTTAACAGTGTCTACACTCCTATAGCTCACTATCGAAAATGAGAAAATCTATTCAGCAATTCGTCTTCAAAGCATTAGCCCGCCCCCGAAGGACCACATTCTGAAAAGACAGCATCCCTAAACTCAAAGATCAGCCCAACCAGTTCATGTGCTCTCCCTGACCATGGCTGAGGCCAAGGCACCCTTTAAGGACTTTTGGTCACATCCCAAAGTCTTTGGAGAATTTTTCATCTTTAGACTCGGAGGCTTTTCCACTCCCCCATGTCTAACCATAACATTAGCCCCAGGATCAGCTAGCACTGCCACGGTCCCTTCAGGAGAGGGCATCCCAGAGGGCATCTCGGAGGATGGGCGGCTGATGCTTCATTTCTATGAGGAGCAAGTCTACACTGCCTAACCCAGTGACTGGACTGTTCCTTCCTTAAGAGACGGGGGCTCTAAAGCATGCCTTGGTGGCTGTCTTGACGGGGCCAGAGCAAAGACTGACAGCTCACTCCATAGTCCTCACAATGAATTAATCCCCTCCCTATATAAACTCCCCCGCAATTCTTCCAGGGTCTGTCCTCAGAAACACCACGAGTAAGTTCAGAACCCTCCTTTTACGTTGCCCCAGTCCCATTATAAGACTCCATTCATCCTCACATGTCAAAACAAGTCAGTCATTCAGGTGTGTTATCAATCTATACACATCTGTCTTATAGTGTACTTAGTATTTTTCTTAAAATTGCCTTTTTCAAAATTAAAATAGTTTATTTCAAATAAATTTCATATCTTTAACATTCAAATAGACAGTGATTGAATGAATATATATATATATATAAATGTATAATATTAAATTCAATGATGTGTATCCTACCATCACAAAAGATATGCACAGCCCATTTGGGGACACTTAGAGTTGTTAAACTAATTCCCTGCACTACATTAAAAACTGACATCATTTTAGTGTGTCACCTATTTGAATCTTGATAGTGGACTCCTGGAACATAAAACCTGACCTGAAGAAATAACGTGGGGAATCCAAGCAGCTGGTAATGCCAAGAAGACAATTTTACTTAGCACAGGGCTTTCTAGCAAGGGTGAGAACTTAAGGCACAGGCAGCCACCTTAGCCATCTCTGAGTAATACATGCCTGAACACTAACGAGTAGAACCCAGCTCCCTCGAGGATGGAGGAAGAGGTGACCTGCTTTAACAGGAACCCTCATTTGCTTTGTGCTTTGTTGCTTTCCCAAGTGAAACCACAAAAGGACCTGTCCTCAATGGAGAAGGTGTGAGTTGAAGGACACATACTCTAACAGGTGTCTGCTGAGCAATGCTCCAGTCTTATCTGGTGACCGTCAGGGCTAGCCTGAGGGAAAGGCAGATAACAGTGGAACATGTCTCCCAGGCCTTCCTGTGCTGTCTTCTGTTCTCCTTAGGAGTCACAGTTCACCTCAGCTTCTCAGTGCTCCCACTTCTCATGAGGTACCAGCTGGATTTTTTCTCCTCTCTCTCCATCTAATTGACAGTTTTGATGTGTTTCTCTCCTCCAGGGAACACAATTAGAGCATCACTGCCCATAACGAGCAGTGTGACTTCACATCCTTTGTGGACAGCTTGGCGTAGAAAGCATTGTCACTTTCTGTCCCATATTAATCATTCCCTCATATGACTGATAGTAGAGACATTCATTCATTTCAGAGAAAAACAGCACTTGCCCCCACTGGGTGTCATCTTGTCACCATGGTCCCAACAGACAGAGACAAAAGAGTCCCTCCTTATGCATTTCAGTTTCTGGATTTCAGAATACCCATGACTCATTTGTTACACACAGAACTTTCCAGACACCATACCACTACTGATGAAATCAGATTGCCTGGAGACTAGAAGACATGGGAATGCGTTCTGAACAGACTAGAAGGCTGGGGAAGGAGGGAGCCGGATGTGGCACCTGCCATGCGATTTTTAATGGTAGAATCAGAGTGACTTCAAGTTCTTGTGTGCCAAAGTTTAAAATTTTAGACCTTTTTCTGGAGCTTTCCCCTCAAATATTCTAAAAGATCCCCAACACTGGTCACCTAGCCTGGGAGTCAGAATCCCAAATGCTTCCTACTGCCGCCTGCCACCAGGGTTCCAGTGTAACCCTGAGGAGGTAACAGCCTCATCTACAACCAGAAGCCCAGAGCACCTCTCTCCCCCTTTGCCACATGACCTCACAGATGGATCCCAAAGAGTTCCAGAAGTGTGAAGAAACGCACCCCCAAAAGACTGCCTACCATCTCAGCACCCGACTTCCACTCCCACCATGGTCACCGAATGTCTCAGGCTCCACAGCATATCAACTGCCTGGACCTAAGCCTCGAAGCTTGGAGCAATCAGCCTGTGTAGGTCACATATAGGGATCTGTTCCCCCCAAAGTTCACAGGGCTCTTGGATACCTAGGTCAGGAAAGAGGCTCAGAGTGACCACTCACATTGTGTCAAAACATAAGCCAGGCCTTACTACTTTGTGCAAGAAATAGATATTTTCTATGTCCAAACAACACCAATACTTACTTCTACCACAACCAACATAACACACAGAAATAGAGAAAGCCATTTTACAATGATGTTTTGGTGAGTGGCAGCGTGAATGCTCAAGAGTGGCCCATGAGTTTATCCTGGAGCTGAAAAGTTCCTATTTCCTGTTAATGTCATAGTACAACACATTGCTCAGGAGTTAGCAGAAATGTCAGTAATAAACAGAGCCACTGTGCTGCCAGTCGTATGAAAATATAACTTGCAGATACTTGGTTGTAAGTCACTGTGCTATTTATAAAAAAGTTAAATACAAAAAATCCTCAGATTGGTTCCAAAAGAAATCATTGTTGCCTTAGGAGATAACAGCTCTATGCATGTTGCTGCCCCTCATGATCTTCCAGCTGGCAAGATATTCAGTAGTGATGTTGATGATCTTGATGGTAGTGTCCTGTACAGGTGTCCCACAGTTTGTCCTTTATACTGTATTTTTATGGTATCTTTTCTGTGCTTAGATGAACAAAGGAGCATCTGTTACTGTTGCCTTCAGTATTCCGTACAGTACCACTCTGTATAGCTTGTAGCCTTGAAGCAATAGACTATACCATATAGCTTAGGTGTACAGAAGGCTAGACTAAGTTTGTGTACATATGCTCTCTGAGGGTCACACAACAAGGAAATCACCTAATTTTCCAGAACATATTCCCATTGTTAAGTGATTCCATAAATGAAAATACACATGTATATGTAAATACATAATGCATGCATGTGTTGCTAAAAATTCTTTGAGGGGGAATATAAACAATGTCCATCCCCTCTCTTGGTCCCAATGGCAAATCAAAGTATGACTCCACCAAAGTGCACTCTAGAAAAGGAATGAGTTTATTGGGCTTACTTACAGAGCGATGGGAGAGGGTTTACTTACAGGAATGTGGGTGCTCTCCCCTACAGCTGCACTGGAAAGTCTTCACCCAAGCATAGATGATGGCTTCCCCATAGCCACACAAAATGGCGGGAGCTCCTCCCGTAGTCTTCCGGCATATATGCTCTAACTCAGATTAGGATCAATTTGCTTACCATGGGTTGGGTAACTCTTCCTTCCCCTCCTTCCGTGAGGGGTGTGAACAGTCAACAAGCCAGCTGTGATGATTGTAGGTAATCAGGCACCGCAGGGTTCAGGAAGATGGTGTCTGTCTGTTGGAGGGCAGTCCTATACGACACTACACTCGCTACTTTCTTCTGCCATCCTCATCCACAAGAATCCCTGAGCCATGGAAATGATCTCTCTTCCACTGAGATGAGAGATCAAATCCTTGGGCCCTCTCATCATGTTTCCAGAACATGGCTATTGGCCAGACACCATGTTATTCCTCCTACTACAAACACAAATGAAAAAGAAGAAGCAGGAAACAGATATTTGTAATATTTGTAATATTACACCTGTAACACACTGCATTAATATCCTATGGGCATAAACACAAATGCTTGGAAGGCACCTTAGCAGGGCTATCTCATCTTTCTAACAAAATAATTGCAATGGCTTCTCCATTGGGGCCTATAAATTCTCCTGCCCCCGGGGGTTCACCTCGCTTGTAGAATCAGAAGTGTGTTCCTCCCCAAGGAGCTGGCCTTAAGTCCAATTGGAAATTTGTTGGTTGTATATACTTTAGTCGTGCCACAATTGCACTGGCAGGCACATCTTGCTTAACATGTCAAAATTGCAGAACTCTGGGTCTGCCATTAAGCAGGACTGTTGGGGACAGTTCTCTTTCAGCAATCTGCACAGCCCCTTCTGGCACTCTGGACTCCAGCCATCTGGCGGCAGGTAGTTTCTAGCTAGCTAAGTTCTAGCTTGAACAATCCCTTCCTCTCACCCATTATGTTACATCTTCAGCAACAAGGTTCTTACTGTCTAGTTCTGGCATGCATCCAATATTAGTAGCGATAGTCTTTATCATTTGGGGGGCTTCCAGAGTCTCCCTAGCTAACAGCTCATAGGGGGCAACCTTTCCCTTACACTGAGATTTTAATTTAACAATCAAGTGGCTTCTGGGAGCCTCTGTTTCCATTATCACAAATACCTTCTTCACCCTTTAGCACTTACAGGCCCAGGCTGTTGTAGACTTTTCCTAACCACCTTAGTGGGTAACACTTGTACCTTAACCAACTATAAAACTCCCATGAATTTCACACCTGCCCCTTGCCTGTGTACCCCTCCTAAGCCAATTTCCCATCCTTGCTCCTTGAGGCGTACTTGAGGATCTCTCAAATGAGTTTCCAAATCTGTAAAACACTCAGAGGTTAGAATTACATCATATATATAACAACACCTTTTTCCAGAGGATGAGCAAACAACCATGCATTGTCCTGAACCATCATCCCATAATGAAAATCCATCGTCCTCTGTTCCAAGCAAATGTCAGATGACTGTAGAAATTCAAAGCTAAGAAGATACTAATTCAAACATAAACAAAGTCTAATGTCACATGGAAAGATTCTATCCATTTGTATCCATTGTTTCAACAGATCCATGCTGGGTGCAAACCATGGGTGAGAGGCACTAACTTGGTTAGCTCTCTACAATCCTTAGGCATTTTCTCTGATCCATTCCACTTCCACATCCTGGAGCTCTGACATGGAGCCTCCCTGCATTTCTCCATCCTCATGAACTCACTGGGGCTGGACCAAGCTGCTTGGCCCTATACAGAATCAAGGGAGCATTAGGTCCCACACTTCCCTGCGGCATCTCTTCGTTCCCTGGGTCCAGTAGTCCTGGTTCTGCCTCATGGTTGGAACCACAGCTCTCCATAAACCATACGTGGCTGCTAGGGGTAGCACAAGCTGTGAAAACTGTCTCCACCCCTAGCATAAACTTTCACGAGAGGGAAATGTACCCTGCTTGGTCTACAGGGATCATTACCCACCCCTGAGACAGGTTTGATTTTTTTGCACTTGTATTGGCTTATCATGGATGCCCTCTGTGAACTACCCCTTAGACGCTCCTTCACACAGAATTTGGTTTTCTATCAATTTTTTCCTTAGGAACTCGGGCTCAATACAAATCTTGCCACATTTGCCTTCAAGTAACCCAAACAACCCTCTTCCTATGCTTTGCTCTATCATTTTACAGACATACTTTACCTGTTGGTCTAAGTCATTTAAATATACCAAAGCCTTGCCCCACTAAGGGACTCAACAAAGCCACTAATGCTCCATACTAATCTTGAAGTCCCTGCTGAATCAAGTTCTTTAAGTCTCTGGTGACTACAGTTGTATCTGGCCTAGTGAACAGGGCATCATAAATTGCTTTCCTCATACCTGGTTCCCTCAATAGAGCCTTGTTCCTCCTCTGTTGCCTGCCAGTCCCTGATATCCATGGGGACCTCCACTGGTGATGACCAAGTATCCTTAATGGCTCATACAAGCCAGTTCATCAGTTCCCTTTGTATTGCCTCAGGTTATGCAGCTTCTGTCTCAGAGAGGAGTGACTGGTTGATCCCACCAGCCCCCATAACCCACAGCCTCACAAGTCAGATTGTGAGAGGATCTTTCATTGCTTGTTTAAAGATTTCCTCTAATTCCAGTGATTCTAAAAGTCACCTTCTACTATGCAAAGGTCACCATCTTCCCAGGATGATAAACTCCAGGAACATTACCTCTCTTTAGCTAGAGGAGACATTTCCCACTGAGATTCTCTTTCCCCATAGCCTCAAGGTTTAGACACAGAAGAATTAAATATTATTATATTTTCCCTGGTGTCTGGGCTACTCACCCTGTTTGTAACGTGATCCCAATGCAACTTAAGCCTTCAATGTTCCTGTATAGAAGACATTGGTCTGGCTGCCAAACTACATGCCAGAGAGACTTTCTCAAAAAAGAGCCTCCATCATCATGGGTCCTTCCTGCCTGTCATTCAAGAATCATGAGTCTCAGGGCCTTGTTTATGAAGCTGCTTGTCTTTGAATGAATTCCTCTTATGTATCTGACCAAAGATAGGATAGTTGCCTCTGAAATGGTGACCCATTCTTAGTGTCAGTCACCTGGAGAAGACAGAAAACTGAATCTGCAAAGCAGTATTGGAATGACTTATTAATGCACATAATCTGGACTAATAACTTTAATTATCCCCAGCAAAACCATATCCCTTGGATCTGATGACCAAGATATCTCCTTGGCAAATCTCAGTTTGGTACTCTACCCAAAAAGATAATGAAGGAACACATAGGTATGCTTAAGAATTAACACATCAAAGCACTGCCAGCAGCACACCCACCTACTGAAAACAGCGGGGGTTGGGACAAACATGCGACCTGGGGGAACACGAAGGAGAGATGAGAAGACCAGATGATCTGTGAGGATTAAGGGTGGAGCTGAACTTGAATTTGTACCGCCCCAATGAAGCAGGATGTACGGGGTACTGCAGTGTGGGCCTTAGCCAGGCCGCCCGCCATGAGGAACAAGGAAATGGCTTCTTGTGGACGTGGCGTTCTGCTCTGACTAGGCGTGACACCAGCTTCTGCCCAGCGTCTGGAGAGAACCTGCACCGAGATGACCTACCCAGGGACAGATTACTATTGGCAGCAGTTGGGAACCAGCCCACAGGGCGATTGGCTAACCAAACCCATAAAACCCCTTGCACTTTCTTGAACAGACCGAGTTTGCAACGGCTCCCTCTCCGTCCGGTGTCTGTGTTCTGACTCCGGGCCTCTCACCCCCTCTAGGCAAAGACCTTTCATCCCCCTCGGGCTGGCCCTGAGCAGGGGGACGGCAACAGCAAGAGAAACCATTTTGAATAAATTATAGGTGTACACCGACTGGGGCGTACAGCGGGAGACACAGGGCTGCAGAGACAGTTCCATCGGCAGAGAGTGAGGGCACAGGCAGCTCTGTCTGCACAGGTCGAAGGGACAAGAGAAATCCACTGGCCCAGTTCTGGGAGACAGGCAGTTCTAATAATGACTGGTCTCCGAATTTGGGTGCACTCTTAAAAAGCTATTTTGTTCAAGTGATCATAACGTTGTCATAAAAATAAACCCTGCAAGGCAGAAAGAGGAAACTTTGTCTTCTTTGAGGGCCAGCCTTCCAGGGTCTGCACTGAGACTTGCTGAAGGTATTTCCAAATAAGTAGGAGAAAACAGCAGAGAGGAGGACCAGGAGCCAGGTGAGGAAGCAGCCCTCGGGGACCCAGACCTTCTCTCCTACGTCACCAGCTTTCCATGTCTGGAGCTAGAGCTGCCTTGTACTTAATGAATGCAAACAGGTCAAGTGCTCACACATCTGGACTTTTATACTGCTGTTCAGTCTAGAGCATCCATCCTCCACTCCTTCCCCCGAAGAGCCGCTCCACCCACACACTGCAAACACACCTAGACAGTTCCTATTTCTTCCAAATGCTTCCTCTTCTTATCCCCCAAGACTGAGCTGGTCACTCCTGTCCCTGACCTCATAAATTAACACTTTCCTTCTTCACTTACAGCTCCATGAAGGTCGCATGGAATCAGTCCCTATATCTACAGTTGGAGTGTATCTAGTTGAAGATCAGAGTATTTGAAAATCTGGATCTGAAATGAGCACATACAAGTGTTTTTCCTTTTTTCAAAATGACATATTATAGCAGCTATTTGCACAATGTTGCTATTGTATTAGGTATTATAAGTGACTTGCAGATAGTTTAAAGTATGTAAGAGGATGTTCATAAGTTCTGTGCAAATGCACCTTTATATATAGAAGACAGGATCACCACAGATCTCGAATTTGCAGAGTGCCTAGAGCTAGTCTTTGACAGATACCAAGGACCAGCAATACTCTATTTTCTAGCAGGTCCATGTCATGTAACAGGGTTCTTAGTTCATCCTAGGACGGTGATTGCCTCATAGTCTTCATCCTCAATGCACCTACTATTTGTTTCTATGTCTGTTTCCCTGTGTTTATCCCTGAGCCTTTAGTAAGTTCCAAGTTTAATATTCCTACCTGATCTCTCTGCCCTTTGAGTGATTAATAGGAAAAGTATGAGTATGCAAATTATAAGTAGCAAAGCATTGTGGGAAAAAAATGCTGTCTGCTGGGGTTGAAGTGGCCACAATCAGTGAACAACTTCAAAACAAGAGTGAAATTTAGGGATAAGAAGTTTATAAAAGAGCCTTTCTCTGTACTGTCAGACCTGAGGAACCTGGAATCAAGGTTTTTATCCAAGGAGTAGTGGCTTTTCCCTATGATGTTTCCCTATGCAGTTTTCAAAATTCTGTTTTATACAAAATTATGGGAGGACACCCCCAAGACCATACTTTCCCCACAGAAGGCTTAAGCTCAGAGAAAATGTGAAGCTTGTGTTTAGCGGATGAGTAAGTGATGGCGGAAAAACAGCCATAAGCTACAGCTGAGCTACAGGGTAGACACAGGCTATGGTGTCTTTACACTGTCTTTACATTGTTTGACATTATTCCCAGGCATTTTGCAAACAGAAGCTGGTGCTCAAAGAGAGTGTAAGGGGTGGCTTGTGTACTGTGCCTCTTCCTGGACCTCTTGTGACTCAGGTTCTTAGAACTTCTGTTAACACAACAGCACACCCCACAACATAGGACCTGCCTAGATGAGGGAATTAGATTTGGTCTACCAAGGCTTCAGTTTCCCAATACCCCAGTTGCTGTAAGACCAATAAGCAAACTGGTAACTCACGTTGGTTCCATATACCCTAAAGAGTTACTGCATATAGAGAGAAGCTACCATACAGCAGACAGAACCACCAATGAGAAAATGTCTTCCAGCCCGAACATTTATCCCAGATAAGCAAGGACATGCATAAAGCAAGAGACTGACAGAATAATTACAGAATGTCTTGAATTCTTAGCAAAACCTCCCATCAAGATTCTCCTAGAAGACAGAAAAGTGCAACTGAAATAACGAAGAAATGGCACATTTGATGAGGGGTATCTGGTCAGGCTCTGGTGATGACAGCATCCCAAGAGGATTAATATGTACCAGGAGCTGTAAATGATTCTTTGACACAATGTACTAGCCCATACCATCTGCTACTTTCAGCACTTATGGGATGCATATTTAAAAACCTTCTTAATCACTCTCAGTTAACAAGGAGTTGAGCTCTAAGCTAACTTTTGAAGATCTACTACCAGAGAAGCTCCCTGAGATTGCTGAGCTCCTGATCTTAAGGGATATGGTAGGCACACAGCAGTACACTAAAAAACACTGAGAACTTCAAAATATTTTGTGCTAGGTACTGGAGGACCGCCTCAGAGACAAAGAATATTTGTTACTCTTGCAAAGGACACTGATTTGGCTCCCAGCACGTACATGGTGGCTAACAACTATCTATAACTCCAGTTCCAAGGTATCCAATGCCTCCTTGGGCATTGCACACCTTGGGTGCACTTATATTCAGGCAGGCGAAACACTCATACACATAAAATAAGAATAAATAACTCAAAGAATTAAAAACAAATACCTTGTGCTAGTCCACTTTGGGGGCTAACTGGGCTTCTCTGTGTGATCATTGGTCACATACAGTAGGCTGGGTATTCCCACATGCAGACAATGTGCAAGTTAATTGACTATGATTACAAAGAAAAATGTTTTCATGTAACATAGTCCCTACACATAAGCCAATGACTCTCTGCCAAGAAACTTGAGATCAGGACAACTCCAAAAATCATTATTCTAACACTAAAGTTTTGAAAATATCCCAATACAGGATTTCCTAAAATGTGTTACTGTATAGCCCAAGCCATGTTTACTGTATTTTCCATGGAAAACAATATACTTATAAAGAAGTTCTTTTTGATTATGCCAAGTTTCGACCTTACGCCTGCAGCACCTAACCGTACTCTAAGTGTCAACCCTTCTTTGAACTCTTTCCAAGCTGACAAAACCAGTCCCCTTGGGAGTCTGTTGGGAATATGTGTGAGAAAACTCAAACTTACCTTAGTTAGTCGATGCAGGAGGTCTCTCAGATAGACTCTCCCCAGGGAAGATTCCTTTTGGCAATAGTTTGCCAAAGGTCAGCCTTCAGACCCAAGTAACAGAATGTACTAAGAAGGAGATAATTTTTCTCATCTTATCAAAAAGAGACAAGAGAACTAGCCAAGTCAGGATTGTATGTACCCCACAGACCCCAAAGAGAGGCCAGGTGCAGCCAGATGTTGGGAACAGTTACAGGATGACACTTTTTCTTTAAGCCCCAGGCATCTGTCCCTCCCTCAAAAGAGAAGTCATTGGGGCCACACTGGTCAAATGGACAGATCTGAGCCCCATATTCCACTGCTTTTCATCAGGTCCTAGGTAATGTACTTCAGAGAGAGCCTGTTTCCCATGAAGCTTCCAATGTGCCTGTGTTTGGGGCTTAAAACTAGATATCAACCTGATAATCCGTCAGTGCAGAAGAACATGCTTAGTATCAGTTGGTTCTAAATAGTTGAAGGCAAAGGCAGCAGACTTCCTGACTGCACATCCATACCAGATCAGCTGAAGAGCACCGTTCATCTCAGTCACTCAGAGGCGTGGGGGACAGAGCAGCCACCTCCCTGGGTCTTGTCGGCCTCCGCCAGGTGTTAAAAGAAACTCTGGACAGTCTTGTGCGGGAGAGAAATATTGCATCCCCCTAAAGACAATGATTTCTTTCACTTAGGTAACAGGCTGGCTTGCCCCATCCAAACATCGGGAAGCAGGAAGTCAGAGAACCGAAGCGTTTTGTAAAGCTTAGGACTGCTGTGCTTATTTAGGATATGGCCGGCACTTCCTCAACTACCTTTGTCTGTTGTTCTAAAGTTCACAAGATACTCTGACCAGATGCTTTGCACTCATTGCCAGAGTGTAAAAATCCCTTGGACTGATAGGCTACGTAGAGCGAGAGCAGTCTCTTCTTGACTTCCATTCTCATACATTTCCAAAGGTCTCTATTTTCCTTCTTCTCCAAGAATCGATGTTTTATTCAGGTGGAACATTACATCTTTCTCAAGAGCATTATTATATAAATCAGAGCTAGGCAAAGGGGAGGGCTGGCTTGGCAATCAGGACTCTTTCATTTTATGAATAAGAAAACGGAGACTGAGGAAAGGAAAGTTACTTCTCAAGATCGCAGTCAAGTGTCCTTACAACTAGCCCAGTTCACTTCCCACCAATCTATGTGTCACCCTGCAGGGACCAGAAATGAGATTATGTTGCCCAATATTTAGAGAGAGGAAGTTAAGTAGTGGCTTCTGCAAAACGCAGTGAAAGGAAGGGAGATACTCGATGAGAACTGGTGACACTTGGGAACAAATGGGGATGCTTCTCCATATTAAAGAGTTCCAAAAGTCCTGTTTTCTGAAACTGATAGTTTGCCCCTGCTCTCTGTCCTGCCTTCTTTATTCACACACAAAAAGGACACCAGCCCAGCCATCACACCAGGCTGCGAGCCCATTTCACTGCGCACTTAATATAGTTGGGTCGTAAAAGAAAATGACCACCGACTTGTAGTTTCTGAAAGTGAAAGGGGGATAAAATGAGATGTATGGCACTATGCACATGATTGCCATTGGCTTTGCCCACAAATAGTGTTTTTCCTGGGAGCTGAGCTGTATTCTTATTTATATTCATAAAACCTGTTCCCAAATCAAACAATAAATAATATCTCTGGCCTCAGCCACCTACCTCTTCACAAGCACAAATTCCATTCTAACCTCTCTTCTAGCTCTTTGATGTTTGACAGATGCTTAAAGTAAATATCAGTCATATAGAACAACCTCATAATCTCAGGGAAGGTTATAGTCATGCAAATAATAGCGCTAGATTAGGAACTGAAGGATCAAGGCAATAACCTGTAACCTGTCATTCTAATGATGCTAGCCCTCAATTTCCTGATTACCCGTGTGTGTGTGTGTGTGTGTGAGAGAGAGAGAGAGAGAGAGAGAGAGAGAGAGAGAGAGAGAGAGAGAGAGATGCTGTTGAAGCTTTCAGTGGATGGGACCAATCATTTTAGAGGAACAACAAAAGTGCTCTTGTCAATTAGAACAGTTACTAATATTGATGGTACTTTAGAATTCTCACTAATAGCAGCATTAGAGACCCTAATTAGTACACCCTGGTTCACAGAGATATGATGAAACCAGAGGTCCAACAGACACTGATCTGACAACCAGCCCAGCTGTGATGGGGACTAGCCCAGAGTCTGAACTTTAAGTACCACACAGAAAAGAAAAATTAGCATCCATCAGTTCCCCATTGCAATGAAAATGAGAGGCACTGGCCTAACTAGAGAAGACTGAGACACACAGATTCCCTAAACTGAAGGGATCTTGCTTGCTTCCCAAGCCTTTTAGAGAATGGCAGGCCTTCCAAGTGCTGTCTTTCTGGGTGAACATGGCCAGCAGGCGTTTAGCCTGGGAATCTTCACGGTTGTGGCCAGAAAAACACAAATCTGCAAGGTAGCTTCCAAAGACCCACTTCCTTTCACTAAGAAGACAAATCTGAGCACAGACTTCTAGGAAAGAAGGACATTGATAGACTTAAAAGCTTATGTTGAAGCCAAGCACAGTAGCACCTGCCTATAATTCTAGTGCTTGGAAGCTGAGGAAGGAGGCTCCTGGGTTCAAGACCAGTCTAATCTACATAGTAAGACTTCTGTCTCAGAAAAGTCAACAGCAGCCAGGCATGGAGCACATGCCTTTAATCCCTGTACTCAAAAGCATAGGAGAGTAAATCCCTGTGAGTCTGAGGCCAACTTGGTCAACATGGCAAGTTACACACACACACACACACACACACACACACACACAATCTAAGAGCTCAGAATGCAGCTCAGTTGTAAAGTACTTGCTTTGCTCTATAAAAAATAAAAGTGCTTGTGTTGATCTTGGTGTGGTAGCATGCTCCAATAGTACCAACCACTTGAGCCCAAGAGTTTGGAACCAGCTCATATAAAATAACAAGACTCCATCTCTTAATATATGAATAAAAAAGTTAAGAAGTGCTTGCATTGACTAGGGTTCCCAGGGTTCACACTCAGAGATAGATGCCTGTGTTTCATACCTGTGAGAGAGAGCACACACAACATTGCCTTTTCCTCAGCTGCTGTTCTGGGGTGCTGTACAGAGTGGTCTGAGCACACCTGGTAAGGCCCTTCTTCTCACACATTTCAGAAGACCAGCAGACTGTTCCAGGGGGTGAAAAAGAATCTTGAATTTGCATCAAGACTTTTGTACAATACATTTAGACCCAGAAGCAACTGAGTAAGAGAATTTTGCTTATCTACTAGAATCTTTTTAAGTCTCTGCTAAGGGGCTCCGAGCCTCTGCCTCTTCCATACAGTATTTGCCTGTCCAGACATGAACTCAGCGACTTGCCATAGAAATCCACCATTGCTGTTGTATTCTTAAGAGGTAAAACCTTCTCTCTATTGCCTGGTCACTCAAGCCTCAATAACATCAATCTTTGGGGACCAAAGGATGTTTGGGTAAAACTGGAGGCTTTATCAGTGATGAAACTCGTCAACATGTCAAATTGAAGGTGACGGTGGTTATTTTTCTTCAGTGGCCTGGATCACCCATTTTATGGGGCAGTTGTTTCCTCAGTTCTTAAAAGAATGGTACCAGTTATGGCCCCCAGTCCATAAGGATGCCATAGAAGTAAACTCAATCCCCTTGCAGAGCAGAAAAGGTATTAATCAAAACTTAGATATCGAATTGATATATTAGTTACTTTTCCCATTGCTGTGACAAAAAAAAAAAAAACTTAACAAAAGCAACTTACGGAAAGGTTTACTTTGGCTCACAGTTTGAGAGTATCGTCCATCACCACTGGGAAGGCATGTTGAGGGAAGTGCTGACGTCATGGAGCACATCCACAGACAGAAAGAAGTTCCTTAGTCTGCAACTCTAGCCCATGGAATAGCACTGCCCACGTTTAGGGTGAGACTTCTCATGTCAGTTCATCCTCTCTGGAAACCCCTTCATAGACATGCACAGAGCTTTGTCTCCAAGGTGATTCTAAATTTCATCAATTTGACAATCAAGATTAAGCATCATAGTTGGTCACAGTGGCATATGCCCATAACCCCAACTATTCAGAAAGCTAAAGCAGCAGGATCAAGAGTTCATGACAAGCCTGGGCTACCTACTAAAATTTGGGCTGAGGCTGTAGCTCGGTGGTAGAGAACTTGCCTTGCATCTTCAAGGACCTGGACTCAACACTCAGTGCCACAAAACGGGGATTATCAGAGAGCAATAAATTGAATTTCCCTATTATTTATTTAGCAAATGTCTTAGTTTGCTTTCAATGGCTGTGATAAAAACATTGACCCAAACCAACTTGGGGAGGAGTTTATTTGGCTTACAGCACAGCCCACCAACAAGGGAAACAGAGGTAAGAAGTCAGGGGAGGAACCTGGAGCACAGACTATGGAGGTACACTGTTTACTGACTTACCTTCCTGGCCTGAGCTCAGCCTGCCTTCTTATACAATACGGGATCACCTGCCTAGGGGCTGCACCACTCACAGTGGGCTGGGCCCTCCCACATGACTCAACAATCAAGAAAATGCCCCCATAGACACGACCACAGGCTAGTCCATGGAGGAAATTCCTCATTTGAGGGGTCCCTCCTCATGGGCATGTCATGTTGACAACTAAAGTTACTCAGCACAGTAAAAGAGAAGAAAAACCTGATAAATGAGAAAAAAAGGAAGAAAGGAGACATGTCCACTCAGAACCCACAACTCTCCCATACACAACACTCTGAATGTTGCAAGGCTCCTGTGGAAGATAAAGATGAATGTGTGTGGGTGTGGCGGGTTGAATGAGACTCTCCCGCATAGGCTCCAAATATTTGGAGTCCAGTTGGTGGCGCTGTTTTGGGAGGTCTTAGAAGGCGTGGCCATGCTGGAGGAAACACGTCACTGGGGGCGGGATTAGAGAGTTTTTAAGCCTTGAGGGATCTCCATTGTGACTTATTGATTCCTGTGCCTGCTTGAAGAGCTTCTGCTCCTGTTCCAGCCCTCTCTGCTGCCATGCCTCCCCGCCATGATGGACTCTTGCCCTTTGTAACTGTAAGCTAAATAAACTCTTCCTTTTATATGTTCCTTTGGTCATGGTGTTTTAAAAATCACAGCAACAGAAAAGTAACCAAAAGAGTTGTATGTCAGGTCAACAACGTGTGTGCCCACATGTAATAGAAGAATCCTGTCATGTGAGTGGCAAGCAGGAACATACAGGAAAGAGAGCATGAGCCAGAAGCCAAGAAATAGGTCTCCAGATGCAAAAGTCGAAGGAGTCCAAGAATTACACATTCAAGCAGGACTACCCAGAGAGTCAGAAGGATATTCTTGTCAATATTGAAGGGTATAGCTTTTGTTTTGTTTTGTACATTTTATTTTGAAATAGGGTCTGGACCTTGCTGTGTAGAACAAGGTTGACCTCATAGAGGTCCACCCGCCTCTACCTCTCAAGTACTGGGATTAAAGGCGAGCACTGCCATGCCTGACCTATATATAGAAATTTTTACATAGCCATCTATTAATCTGCTTTCAAATCTGTAAATCTTTGAGTATGTGGTCCATGGACCCTGGTTTGCACTTTTGTCCACATCTCAAAAACATCAGCAGTGGACCCAGACTCCAGGGTCAATTAAGCTTGGGAAACTCTGGGATTAAACCAAGGTTCCAGATCCTTTGTTGGGCAGGATGCCTTGAACAAGCATTGTGCACTATGCACACTGCTGTGGTTTGAATGTGAAATGCCATCCCCACCCCCCACACTCCAGGCTCGGGTGCTTGAACATTGGATCTGCAGCTGGTGGTCCCTATTGGAAGGGTCGGGGACATTTGATAGGTGGAACCTCACTGGAGGAAGTGGATCATTGCAGGTGGGCCTTGTGGCTTTATTTCTCTGCCCACATCCTGTTAGCTTTTGGCTTTATGTATTTATTTATTTATTTATTTATTTTTGGTCTTATTGAGACAGGGTCTCCCTACAGCCCCAGCTGGCCTGGAACTCCCTAAGTAGACCAGGCTGGCCTTGAACTTACAGAGATCCGCCTGCCTCTGCCCCCCCACACAAACACACCCCGTTCTGAAATTAAAGGTGTCTGCCACCAGGATAGACCGTTTCCCCCTTGGAACAGTAAAACAGCTGAAGGTCAATATATGCATCAAAATCTATACTGTGTGCAGCTATGGCTTGAAAGCAGATCCCAGAAGTAACAATAAGGTATGTTTTTAAGAAATGTTGCCTCTTGCAGGAGTAGCTGCACATTCTTGTAATCTTGGCATTCAGAAGGCTGAAGTAGAAGAATAATGAGCTTGAGGCCAGCATGGGCTACACAGCAAGACTTGTCTCAGCAAACAAAATAGTGTTGCATAATGACATAGAGGATGAAATCATGTGCAAAAGCACAATTTCGATGGCTCAGAATTAAAAACAGAAAATGATATAATGGGCCTGTTGGCGCATTACTTTTTAAAATCTTTTTTACTGAACTTTTGTGAATTGTAGAATTTTGTGCATTGTAGATGTGTCACTTAGAGCTGGTCACCTCACAGATGTTTGTTCTCTGCATTTGACCAGTTGTGGAACTTTGTAAAAGTCTCTGTTGCAAAAAGAAGCTTCTTTGATGAGTGGTGAGAGATACACTTGTCTAAAAATATAAGGACACACATTTAGAATACGGTTAGAAATTATGTTGGTCTAGGGATTGACAAAAGTAGGCTTTCCTCTAGGATCTGTGACCTCTCCAGGCGTATGTGCTTGGCTATGTTTACAGTATCATGCATGGATTCCCTCCCTCCCACTGAGTGGGTCTTAAGTTCAATTAGGCAGCTGTTGATTATCCTCTGATTTAGAAAGTCCTTTCCTTGCACCTATGATTTATAGGGTATTGTCTGTGTTTTCTTCTAACAGTTTCAGTGTTTCAGGTTTCACACTGAGATCTTTGAGATCTTTGGTCCATTTGGTGTTGACTTTTGTGCAGGCTGCTAGATGTGGATCTAATTTTCCTCTTCTGCAGGTGGAGATACAGTTTTGCTAGTACTATCTGTTGAAAGATGCTGTCTTTCCTCCAGTGTGTGTTCCTTGTCAAATATCAGGTGACTGTAATGTGTGCATTCCTGTTTGAATCTCCCATTTTGTTCCAATGATCTACATGTGTCTTTTGTGCCTATAATGTACTGGTTTTATTATTGTGGTTCTTTAATGTAGTTTCAGACCTTGTGTGGTAATCCCTCCAGCATAACTTTTTATGCTTAAGATTGCTTTGTTTCTCCAGAGTCTTTTATGACTCCAAGAGAAATTTAGGATGGTTTATTTTTCTATTTCTGTGAAGAATATCATGAGATTTTCAGTTGCAATTGCATTCAATCTATAAACTGCTTTTGGTAGGATGGTTATTTTCAGGATATTAATTCTATCAATCTATAAGTATGGGAAGTCTTTCCATCTCCTTGTTGTCTTCCTCAATCTCCTTCTTCAAAGATTTAAAGGCTTCATTTTAGTGATTTTTTAATGTCTTTGGTTAGATTTATTCCTAGATATTTTTTGAGGCTATTGTGAATGGGAGGATTTCTGTGAACTCTTTGATTGCTTGTTCTTGGTATATAGAAAGACTACTGACTTTTGTAAATTGATTTTGTATCCTGCCATTTGCTGAAAGTATCGATCATTTCTAGACGTTTTCTGATGGGATTTTTGGGATCTCTTATGTGCAATATGTCTTCTGCAAATAGGGATAATTTGACATCTTCTCCAATTAGCGCCCCTTTTAATTTCCTTCTCTTGTCTTATTGCTCTAGCAAGAGTTTCAAGTACTATAGTGAAAAAGAAATGGGGACAGTGAATAGTCTTGTCTGCTTCCTGATTTTAATGGGAATGCCTTGAGTTTCTCTCCATTTAGAATGATGTTGGCTGTGGGTTTGTAGTATATACCTTTAATTATGTTGAGGTATGTTCTCACCAGTCCAATTCCCTCCAAGACTTTTATCATGAATGCATGTTGGATTTTGTCAAAGGCCTTTTCTATGTTTATTGAGATGATCATGAGATTGTTGTCCTTAAGTCCATTTACATGATATATTACATTTATTAACTTATTGAACCATCCCTGCATCTCTGGAATAAAGTCAACTTAATCATGGTGGATGAGCTTTCTGATATGTGTTTGTATGTGATATGTAAATATATTGTTGAGAATTTTTGCATCTATTTTCACTAGGAATATGAACCTACAGTTTTCTTTTTTGTTGTGTCTTTACCTGGTTTTGGGATTAGAATAATGTTGGTATCATAGAAAGAATCTGGGAATTCTTCTGTTTCTGTCTTTTTGAATAATTGAAGTACTATTGATTGTAGATCTTCTTTGAAGATCTGATAAAATTTTGCTGTGAAACCATCTGGACCTGGGCTTTTTTAGTTGGGAGGCTTTATATTACTGTTTCAATTGCCTTAGTTGTTCATCTCTTCTTGGTTTAATTTTAGTGGTTGTCTTAAATTTCGGAAGTTGTCCATTTCTTTTAGATTTTCTAATTTAATAGGGTATAGGTTTTTAAAGTATTCCCTTATAATGTTCTCGATCTTTTTGGTGTCTTTTGTGATGTTTCCCTTTCATCTCTGATTTTGTTGATGTAGATTTGCTCTTTCTTTCTTTTGGTTAGCAAGGCTAGTGGTATATCTCTTTTGTTTATCTTTTCAAAGAACCAGCTCTTGGATACATTGATTCTTTCTATTGTTTTCCTTGTTTCTATTTCATTGATTTCTGATCTGAATTTTATTATTTCTTCTTATCTGCTGGAATTGGGTTTGGTTTTTCTTGCTTTTCCAAATTCCTTGTTATTATTATTATCATTGTTATTATTATTATTTTATGTGTATGAGTGTATTGCCTGCCTGTAGTAGGTGCACCCATGTCATGTAATGCCCACAGAAGTCAGAAGGGAGCATCGGATCCTCTGGAACTGGAGCTACAGACAGTTGTTAGCCTCCATGTGGGTACTGAGAAATAAACCTCAGTTCTATGCAAGAGCAGTCAGTGCTCTTAACCCCCGAGCCATCTCTCCAGCCCACTTTTCCAACCTCTTGAACTATACCATTATTTATTTATTCTCTGATTTTTTTATTTTTATTTTTATTTTATGTGTATGAGTGTTTTGTCTGCATGTATACAAGTGCACCCATGTCGTGTAAACCACAAAAAGGCCAAAAGAGGGTATCAGATCCCCTGGAACTAATGTCGTGGACACTTGTTAGCTGCCATGTGGGTGCTGGTGACAGAACCCAGGTCCTCTGGAAGAGCAGCCAGTTCTTTCAACCACTGAGTCATCTCTCTGCTCGTCTTTCTGATTTTTCAATATAGGTGCTTTCATATAGAAGCTATGAACTTCTCTCTTAGAACTGCTTTTTCTGTGTCCCAGAGGGTTTGTTGTGCTGTGTTCTTTTCATTTAGTGCCAGGAATATTTTTTTTTCTTATTTGACCCATTCATTATTCAAGAATGTGTTGTTTAATTTCCATGAATTCATGTAATTACTAGAATTTTTTTGCTGTTGATTTTAAGCTTCATTGCACTGTGTTCTAATAAAATACATAAAATTAGTGAGGTTTTTATATTTTTGCTTGTGTTGAGGTTTGTTTTGTTTTGTGCCCCAGTATGTGATCTATTTTAGAGAAACTTTCGAGGGCTCCTGAGGAGAATGTGTATTCTTTGGTGCTTGGGTAGAATATTCTGTAAATATCTGTTAGGTCTATTTGATGTATGATATCATTTGATTGAAATGTTCGTCTATTTATTCCTTGTCCACATGATCTATATATTCAAGAAAGTGGTGTATTTAAGTCACCTATTATGTCTGAGTTGGGGTTAATCTTGAACTCCAGTAATATTCTTTTTATGAAACTGGATGCACCAGAGGTCGGTGCACATATGTTCATGCTTGTAACGTCTTCTTGGTCAACTGTTCCCTTTATGATGAAGTAATCCTTCTTTATTATCTCTTCTGATTAATTTTAGCTTGAAGTCAATTTTGTCAGATATTAGAATAGCAATGCCTCCTTGTTTCTTAGTGCCATTTGCTTGGAAAATTTTCTTCCATCCTTTTATGGATGGAAGAAAGTAAGATGAGTTTCTTGAAGATAACAAAAAATATGGATTTTGTTTTTAATCCATTCAACTAGCCTGTTTCTTTTGACTGGGGAGTGAGGTCATTGATATTTAAAGATATTATTGAAAAATGTATATTAGTTACTGTCATTTTTCCATTTGTGTTCTTAATCCAATTGTGTATTACTATAATTACACCTATGTTTATTTTCTTTCTGTATCCTTTTGGGTATGGCCATTCTTTTCTTCAGTCCTTTGTACTGCTTCAGGTATTCTCTGTAGGGCTGATTTGGTGGACATGAAATATTTTCTACCTATTTGTTTCATGAAAGATTTTTCTTTCTCCTCCAACTATGCTAGACAGTTTTGCTGGGGAAAATATTCTGAGTTGGTATCATTTAGACAGTGGCAAACGTTGCTCCAGGCTCTTATGACTTTATACTTTGCATTGAAAATTCAACTGTAATTCTGATGAGTTTTCCTTTATATGTAACTTCTTGGTTTTTCTCCTGATGCTTTCAGTGCCTTCTTTTTGTTCTATATATTTAATATTTTTATTATGGTATGCCATGGGGAGTTTCTCTGGTTCTATCTATTCGGTGTTCTCTGTGTTTCTTCTATTTGTATAGGTATGCCTTTCCTTAATTTAGGAACATTTTCTTCCATAACCCTGATGAAGATCTGGTCGAAATCAGTAACCTGGGATTTTTCTCCTTCCTCTATACTTATAATGCATAGGTTTGGTCTTTTCATGGTGTTCCACATTTCCTGCATATTCAATTCCTATTTTGTTTTTAATTTTTCATACTCTATGCTTGAGTGGTTCAATTCTTCAACTTTATCATCCAGTTTTGATATTCTGTTTTCCATTTGATTCATTCTGCTGCTGAGGTTTTCTCCTGACATTTTAAATTGGATTATTGAGTTTTCTTCAATATTTCTCTCATGAATTCACTTTTCAAATCTTAAAGCATCTATGTAACTTCATTCACTGTATATCAGAACTTTATTCCTATCTTCTTTGAGTTCTTTGAGATGTGTGTTCTATAAAATCCTTGAGGTCTTTGATCATGATTCGGATTGTTCTTTTAAGTCCAGTGTCCTGGAGCTCCTCTGGGAAATTTTCACTGTAGAACCCTTCTACAGAATTGGTGGGATTTGGTCTTGGTTTTTCATATTTTTGTGTTTTTGCATTGTGACCTGGGCATTTGGACTTTTATTGATTGTGTATCTGATATGAAATTCTATCCTGCCTTTTGGGATTTGAAGTTTAGTTCTGTTTGTTTGTTTTTTATATATAGAACTTGGTTGCTTTCTGGTCAGGTATGAATAGCTAGTTGCTCTGTGCTTCAGGCTCTCACTTTTGGATTTTTATTGAAGGGATGGTTCCAGGCAAGCTAGTCTGGAACTTTCCAGCAGTGTGAATGGGCCTTGTCCCAAAACAGAAAGATGATGACCAAGTGGTCATGTTTTGACTAGTTAGGCAGTGTAGATGCGGACCCTAGAGCAGTACCAACAGAGCTGTCCCCAAAGCACAGTGATGGGAACCAAGTGAGGAAGATCTGACTAACTTACCAAGCTCCTTGGGAGTTCTCAGGCAGCACAAAGGAGCCTAGGCCCGAGGCAGGACCAGTGACATATTCATATAATCCCATCACTCAGAAATCTGAGGCAGAAATATCTCTACTTCAGAGCCAACCTGGGTAAAATAGCAAAACCCCACCTCAAAAATCTTTAAAAGAAAAAAAGAAGGAAAGAAAGAAAGAAGAAAGGAAGAAAGAAAACATCCAGAAGAGTCAAACACAACATCAAGAAACTTAAGCAATTTAATTTGCTCACACTTTTTAGGTATGAATAAAAGTGGGTATGATAAAATTCACATCTATATGAATGTTGTAAAGTACCATAAGTAGAAAAAAAAAGTCTAATGTTACAAAAGCGTTGCTTCATACTGTCGTTGGTAGCAGTTTGTCTTCCTTATTGAACCTACAAGTGGAAGATATTCAGATACGAATGTGTTGGGGCACACGAGTGTAGAAGAATCCTGTCATGTGAGTGACAAGCAGAAAGGTACAGGAAGGAGAGCATGAGTCAGAAGCCAAGGACCAGCTCTGTAGATGCAGAATGAATGCCAATTCAGGTTCTAAGAAAAGCAGTAATATTCAGTTTCCCAGGTGTCGTTTTAATCCAATTTACTACATGAGACACCTGTATTGTGAAATATGTTTTGAACATTATATTACTCAACCCTGAAACATAGCAACAGAAGAGACTTCAAAAAACCCAAAGCCTTCATTGTACCAGAATTCTCTTACTGATGTTTCCAGTATTAGTATAGATGTTAGACTATTTAATCACAAAAGGGCAAATCACCAAAAAGTTCTAAGAACCATAACTATTATATGCCAATAACAGAGTTTCCAAAGGTGTGAAGCAAAAAGTAACAGAACCACCAGGCATGGTGGGGCATGCCTTTAGTCCCAGCACTCAGGAGGCAGAAGCAGGTGGATCTCTGTGCGTACAAGGCCAGCCTGGTCTACATAGTAAGTTCCAGGCCAGCTGGGGCTACAGGGAAACTGTCTCAAAAAGACCAAACAAAAAAGTGACATAACTAACACACAAGAAGATGACCCCACAATTGTTAACTTCAACTTCCTTCTCTTCATAATTGATAAAATATGGAGAAAGTCAGGAAGGTACCCAGATGCACAGAAATGCCTACACAGTTCTCCAGGCTAGCATGGTCCGAATCCGGAGCCTGCCGTTGAAAAGAAATGACAAACTCTGGAAGTGCCACTCAGCATAAGTTGTGGTACCTGAGTGAGGCAGGCACTGTAGGAGCAAACTCCCTTGTTAACACACTTTCAAAGGGTCCTGTTCTTGGTTTTCGTTAAAATCTTTTTGAAGAAAAGAATCTAAGCATACCCAGAAGTATTCTTGTCTACCATCTTTAGCCCATAAGCTGAGCAGCCCAGAAATGTCCCTGTCTGCCAGTTTAACTGTCTGTACATGTGCTCCATCATACAGAGCTAAGCATGCCTAGGAATGCGGCTGCAGTCTTTCCTCCCTGAACTGTGACCTTAAACTAGGATGCCTAGCAATGTACATCTTACACTGAATATGTTCTAGGATGTTCCTTCCTCCAAAGTGCTCTCCCTGGTGAATATGTACAGGCTCCCTGAATAAAACCCTCACACTTCCTTTGCTGGAGAGGGCTCTGCTTTCAGAATAACTCCAGTGTTATTCTCCAGGGAAGGAGATTCCTGTTGTGTTTATTGGTTTTTCGTTGTCAAGAGGAGAGGCCATTGTGAAGCCATCTTTGTGCGTCAGCTGAGATTACAGACAGGCACCACTATGGCTGAAATATCTACAGCTCCTGCTACAGGGGAACAATCCCATTAGGACGCTTGTAGGTGAGAAGTTCATTTTCCTCTTCCTGTGTCTTTCAGTTCTGTGCTAGATACATGCTACACAATTCCCCAAATGACACCTTCATATGAACATGGACCCAATGAGTCATGCCTCCTTAAATCTATATGTATATGATTCTCTCCCATAAGGACTGCCATCTTGGTCATGTAACTTCTTTTGCCCAGTGAGAGTCCAGCAAACTTGTCACAGGGAAAAGCTCAAGTGCTACTTGTGTACCAAAACTTACCTTTTCTCTTGCTGTTTTGGGGACCTAGCCACCATGTAACCTTTCTGGAGTCTACAGAAGTCCTAAACTGTTGCCCCACAGATTCCTGAGCAAGAAAATGACTAGGTTCAGGGGAGGTTCTCTAAGCAGCAAAGAATTATCTTATTACACCCCAGGCTACCAGCCACCTTTTGCACCAAAACAGCCAAAGTGGCAACTAGTCCTCAACAGAGAAGCAGAAAATGTCCACTCAGCCTGCCTGGAAGTCCAGAGTTAACCTCTTCTGACGTAGACCCTCCCACAGGCCTGCACATCAATGTTAATAAAACACATGTGCCGGAATTCTCCCATGCACTTCTAAAAAGAAATTTTTGGTCAGGGAAAGAAAAAGAAACTTAATTTGAAGCTTTAATAACCTTCCAATTAGGTTGTTTCTGTTCACATTAATATTTAATCATGACATTACAGGGCCTGTTTTAGAATTGAACTGAAATTAAGTAAAAATGTTTGATCATAAATAATTTCATTATTAAAGATAATCTTTGTGATGTGTGTTCCTGTGCCTATCTTTTATTAAGTTTACTTTTCATGTTGACATTTTTAAGAGCATAATTGTATGTTTTTGTTCTTAGTAATATTGTTACAATATATTAATTATGGCAACATGTCAGGAACACTAGAAATGAAATCCTTTCGTTTTTCTGTGCTACAGGCAGTTAAGAGGCTCACTCTGTGCTCTACAACTAACAGATGAATTTAGAACTCTAAATTCATTCCCTAAATTATTTTTTCTCCTCTCTAATGTGTTCAAAGCATCACTGGTCGTGATTTATGATAGAAATCAGAGTAAACAAGACAGATCTTTGTCCTTTATTCAAAAAGTTTCTTGGTATCAAAAACAAACACCAAAGGAAGGGTGTAGGGAGAACAGTGATCTGTCAGAGACACCCGTGTTCTAATCCTGTTGACTTATGAATTTATAAGCTGTATGGTGAAGGGACCTTGCTAATGAGATCAGGGACAGACAAAAGGGAACACCACCCTGGATTATCTGGGCAGATACAGCATAATTCAAGGTTTCCTTAAAAGGCAATAGAGGAAGTCAAAGGACAGATTGGGAACCAAAGCAGATTGATGCAGGGCAAAGACATTGCTGGCTTTGAAGACAGGAGTCATTCAGCAAGGAACTAGCAACTCTAGAAATGGGAAGGCAAAGAAACTGGAGAGCTTCCCTTTCCTCGTCTGTAATGTGAGGGCTATCTTGCAAGGTTATTGGGAAAATTAAATGGGATAATTTGCAAAAGAATCTTAACCCAGTGCTTAGCACATTTTAAGTCCCTGACAAAGGTCAATTGCCATTGTCCTCATCAAACCCTGTAGTGGCAGATTGTTCTGTGCACATTTACTTGTGCTTTCCCTGTTAGAGACCCCTCACCACCTGCCCTTTGGGGAGAGACCTGCATACCCTTCTTGGAGGAAGTGTGTACCTCTGTACCCTTGACAGGGTTGGCCATGCGTTTTCATCTCCAAACTGAGAGATGTTAGCAAGCCCACCCTCCGAAGAGAAGCTTCTAGAACAAGTACATAGTTGGCTCTGTCCCTTTTCTTTGTGATGAGACTTTTCCCATCTCTCATAGACACTGCTGAGAGAGAGAGAGAGAGAGAGAGAGAGAGAGAGAGAGACCCTGCTATTGTACAAGAACCACACATTGGTCACAGTTACCCTGACACAGTGGTATTCTGTGACCATCAACCCCTAAACCACAGTTAATTCAACCACAGAGAATCCTTTGGGTATACACCAAGGAGTAGAACAGTTGGGATGGATCATACAGTATGGACTTTTAGTTTTTTAAGAATTCTCCACACTGGTTTCCAAAGTGGCTGCGCTAGTTTGCCATCCCAGCAGCAGTGAATGAGCGTTCACCATTCCCCACATCCTCACCAGCACTTGCTGTCACTTGTTTTCTTGATCTTAGATGAAATTTTAAAGTAGTTTTAATTTATATTTCCGTAATTGCTAAGGACGTTGAACACTTCTTAAAGATATTCCGGACCTATTTTTATGTCTTCTTTTGAGAACTCTGTTCAAATCTGTAACCCGGATTTTAATTATGCCAGATGTTTTTTGATTCTTTATTTTTTAAAATTCTTTGTATATTCTGGAAATGAATCCGCTATCAGATGTATAGCTGGTAAATACTCTTTCCCATTCTGTGGCTTCCCTTTTACCTGATTGGCTGTTTCCTTTGCTGTACAGAAACCTTTTGCTTTAATGAGATCCCATTTGTTAGTTGTTGACCTTAATTTCCTGAGTGAACAAAGTCTCACATAGAAAGTTCTTTTCTACACGTATGTCTTGTAGGGCACTGCCTATGTTTTCGTCTAAAAGTTTCAGCATTTCAGGTTTCACATCGAGATCTTTGCTGCATTTGGAGTTTATTTCTGTGCAGAGTGATAGGTGTGGGTTTAATTTCATTCTTCTACATGTGGAGATCCAGTATTCCCATTTGTTTTGAAGATTTGTCAGAGATGCTCTTTCCTGCAGTCTGTATCTTTGGCATCTTTTGTCAAATATCAGGTGGCTGTAACTGCATGCACTCATGTTTGGGTTTTCTATCTTGTTCCATTGATCCACATGTCTGTTTTTGTTTCAACACCATGTTGTTTATGACTATAGCTCTGTAATATAGTTTGAGATCTGCTATGGTAATCCCTCCAGCACTGCTCTTTCTTGTTTAGGAATGCTTTGGCCGTTTCATATGAAATTTCTGTTTCTGTGGAACATGTCTTGAAGGTTTTAATTGGGATTGCACTGAATGCTATACTCAGTCTGGTGAACGTTTCTTTAATGGTGCTTCCACGGCACGCTATAGCACAAGGCATTCTTATGACACCTTTTGAAGTTAAATGGGAGTGACTATATCAGTTTCTATTACAAAGAACCATGAACCAGGTGGTTCAAACCAAAGGAATATGTTGTATGTCAGTCCTGGATTCTAGAAGTCTAGGTAGAAAGTGTCATAAGGATCAGACCTTTCTAGAGACTGCAAAGGAAGGTTGTTTCCCAGGATGCTTTGTTTACTGTGGCTCATCTCTCTGGGTCTTCATATTTTTAATCCTTTCTGGACTGTCTCTAGACCAACATAATTCCTTACTGTATTATAAATGTGTGTCTTTATATTACAGAAAAGAGTACCTCTCCGCTCACCAAAGAAGCTGGTGATACATAGAACTGGTCAGATACATAGAATCAGTGTCTATGAGATGCACAGTCCTAGATGACCCGTCTACAATGCAACCTCTACAGCTAAGGTTCAAGGAACATTGTGGAAGAGAGGGTGGAAAGAATGTAAGAGCCAGAGGGACAAGACACCTGCTGCTAGTTAATGCACCTAGATATGCAACTAGACCCTCAGTTCAATCTTCTACATTTGCAAATAAAGTAAATGCTACTGAGAGTTACACCTTGCCAGGAAGAATCAGTAGATGCAAGACTAGAAGGAGGCAAAGGATGAGCTACGGAGATGCCTGGGAAAAGCAGGCCACGAAGGCTGACACGTACATAAATTCACATACACTCACATATATGCTCACATTGAAGCATACACTCACACACACACATGCCATGACCCAGGCATGCCTGGAGAGTTCCAGACACATCAGGATAACAATATAGCTAGAGCAGAATGACCCAGGGTGCCCTAGAAGTTGAGGTTACAAGGAGGCTGGATGCAGGAGGTCTTGAAAGTTAGTTAAATACCTTAAACTGGACATGGTGGTGCATCCTATAACCCCAGCACCAAGACAGGAGGATCAAAAGACCAAGACAACCTTGTGCTATATAGTAAGACTATGTCATCAAAAAGGGGGCTGAGGATTTAATTCAGCAACAGAGTATATACACACATGCATAATGCTCTGGGTTTGATCCTCAGAACCACAATAAGTAGACAGACAGAGAGATGGATAGATAGAATGATAGGTAGATAGGTGGATGGATAGATAGATCTTGGCCAGTAATGATTGTGAAATGGAAAGCCACTGGAGGCTCCAAACAAATGAACAGCAGAATCTGATTTATTCATCTGCGGGAATAGAAGACATGACAGGATGACTGCAGTAGTCTGAGTAGAGACCATGGAGCTGAAGCCAGAGTGTGGCCATGAAAATGATGGATCCAGGCTATGTGTTTAGTCAGAAGATAGAGCCACTGAGTTTCCAATAGCTGGCATGTAAGGACTGATATTCTCTCTAGCCCTCAAAATCTAGCTCTCCTCCATGAAGTTGACCCCAAGCCTGATGCCTCCACAGTAGAAGTGATCTCTTCCTCCTCGGGATCCAATAACATTTCACAGCCATATCATGTGACCATTTCCCAGCCACATAGTGTGACCTCCAGTGCATCTGGCCACCATCACTGGATGATAAACTCTTTAAGGAACCATAGCATGAGCATCACAAGGTCCTGGATATATCTGATCATCGAGTGAACTATTTATGTAGCATCTCTGAGATATGGAGCTACAGAGGCACATGCTACTCCAAAGAGCATGCAAGCAAACACAAGGAACCTGACTGTGCAGAAAGTAGAGACTTGACACTTCTGCACTCAACAAAGAGACCCGTGTTCTCCTTAGAAAGCTGTCACTGCTGACTGTCCCCACCTTGCTGAACTTGAGAGGCTCGGTACCTTTCAATTTTCCATGTCAGTGCAGACATCCTTGATGGTTGTTGTTTAATTTCCCATCACAGAGCAGAGGTCAAGGTGGACACTTCTGAGAAGCTTGTCTACAGACCTGAAGACAACCCAATGGAAACTAACAGAAAGTGGAATATGCTGCTGAACGTGGTAGATACACACCTGTGATCTCAGCACTTGGAAGTTGAGGCAGGAGGATTATCACAAGTTTAAAGCCAGCTTGGGTTGTATAATGAGTTCTAGGCCAACCTGAACTACATAGCAAAACTTTGTCTCAAAGGGAAAAAAGTCATTACCTTAGAATAAAACATGGAGAGAGAGAAAAAGAGAGAGAGAGAGAGAGAGAGAGAGAGAGAGAGAGAGAGAGAGCGCTTACAGTGAAAAAGGAGTTTTAAATCGTTCTTGTTAATTCTTTACATATTTCTATAGGCTGTACTTTGTTTTGTGTTGTTTTGGTTTTTTATTTATCTGTTTGGCTGTTTGAAAAATACTAATAAACCAAGAGAGGAAAAGAAACAGAGAGAGAACACATAAAGTTGAGAATGAAAAGTAGGGGGCTGAAGGGAAAGAATTGGAAGGGAGGGAATGGGGGAGTGTGTGTGTGTGTGTGTGTGTGAGAGAGAGAGAGAGAGAGAGAATATTGAGTAAGCTATTTAGCTGGACATGATGGCACACACCTTTAATCCCAGTATTTTCGAGGCAGAGGCAGGTGGATCTCTGTGTCAGATCAAGGTCATACTGATGGGCCAGCTGGGGCTACAAGGAGACCTTGTTTTCAAAAAAAACCCAAAACCCCAAATATAGAAAAAAAGAGGCAGTGTGGTGGCCCACTCCTTTAATCTAAATACTCAGGAGGCAGAAGCAAGTGAATCTGTAAGTTTGAGGCCAGCCTGGTCTGTGTGGGGAGTTTCAGGCCAGTTAAGGCTACATAATGAGACCTGTCTCAAGAAGAAGAAAAAAAGGAAAAAGAATTTTTTGACTAGGAAGTCATAGAAACCAAATGTCCACCATCCTTGTGGAAGAAGAGACTGAGAACAGAACCCAGAGAACCAAACGGGACATCATTGCAGCACCTACAGGCTGTCCGATCTGCTGGGCATCAGGTCTCAGAGCCAGGCACTGCGATCTCTTAAAGTTCCTGCTCCGGAGCATGGAATGACTGTCTCAGTGTCCGTCGGGAATCATTTTCTCATCTTTCCTGATTCCTCCTTCAGTCTTTAGATCTTGAGCCCTCAAAGGACCAAACACAAAAGCCATGATTTGAAATCACCAGGATCCCCCTTTTCTCTAATTACCATCCATTTTCTCATTAAAAAAAAAAAAGACAGACAAAGAAAACTTGAGTCTCTGTCAACAAGGCACCAATACTTTCAGTTGATTAAATCAAGTTGCGCGCAGTCTGTCACTCAGAAGGTAGGACAAATTAGTAGCTTAAGTGAACTGATAGGATATCTTGGTCATATGTGTCGTTTTTTATTAAATATTGACAGATCACAGTATATCAAAAAAGAAACCTCCAAAAGCTACTTTTCATCAGTGTAAAAAGTAAAATCAAGGTGGCATATTGGAGATCTCAAAATAACACTTTGTCTACATCAAAATGTGGAATTCTTTAGTGCAGAACAAAGTACGAAAGAAAGCCTCTTTTTCAAGTAAAAAAAATTGAGAGTATAAAATACCCCTGCCTGCGTTTGGCAGTATCATAATTTCTCAACATCTCCACCGTGTCGCATGGCTCATAGGGGGTCAGTCCCAGTGCCCAGTGAGTTCCTAAGCGTTATCTTATTTAATCAAGCCGATAGGCCTGCGGGATAAAAACTACCATCCGCAGAGTCAAAGAGGAAATTGCAGCTTCTGTGGCGTGTGCAGCTCACCCAACTTTACACTGATAGCATTTCTCATAGCAGAGAGATGATCTCATTGCAAAACCCTGCTTTGTTTTGTTTATTTTTTATGTGTATGAATTCTTTGCCTAAATATATGTAAGAGCATTCAATGCCAGTGGAAGCCAGAGGAAGGCATCGGGTCCCCTGGAACTGGAGTTACAGACAATTGTTAGCTGTCTCAGAGGACTTGTGGGTGCTGGGAACCAAACCCAGGTCCTCCGCAAGAGCAACCAGTGCTCTTAACCACTGAGCCATCGCTCCAGCCCCTAAAGCCCTTCCTCACACCATGTCTGCTGTGGCAGCAGGGTGCATGTTCAGCTTATGTACTGTGGTTTGCATTCACACAAGAGTGTCTCAGACTGCCTAGTACTGCCTGTTTTATTATCTCAGGAACCACAGACTCTTCTATAAATACACCAGTAAGATTTTCAATGTATTGTCAATTCCCAGCACCTACTTATCAGCTAACAACTGTCCATACCTCCACTTCCAGGACGATCTGATGTCCTCTTCTAACATCCACAGGCATTACATGGCCCAGGTGCACTTAAATACACATTCGTACACATAAAATAAAAATAATAAATAAATTTTTAAACTTGCTCAGAAATGACTTACTTTCAAATTTTTCTTGCCTGTATTTTGATTACCAAAATTTTTTCTGATCCTAAAGGTACCAAAGGGACAGAATCTATGCATAGTACTAGCTAGTGCCACAAAACGCAATCAAGGCACAACCAAAGACGTTTTGTCCTGCTCATGAATCTGGGTGCTGGTTGGCAGAGATGGGCACAGATCTGTTCCATGTTCACATCCCTCAGAACTGCAGGTCAAAGGCCAAAGGGGATCAAATCAGAAATCACTTACAAGTTTTTCATACATGCTACTAAAACGTTCACACGACCACTAGTCAGTGAAACCCTGATTAGTGAGTCACCGAGACACCAGCCTCTGGCTCTGCCAAGGTGGCTGCTCACAGGAGGTGTCTGTGAGCATGGACCCAACATCCTGGAATAAGGACACATAAACAACCAAGCAGCATCTCACTGCTGAGAACCGGAAAGAAGAAAGCCAAGGAGAGATCTAACGAGGAGACGAGCAAGAACAGGTCAGAGGGAAGAATAGTTACCAGAGATGGCAGGCTGGGAAGGGCCTTCCTGGAGGATTAAAAAAAAAAACTCACCTGATACAGAGAAAGTGGAACATGGCTTGTCCCATGACTCCTGGGAGTCTAGAGAAAGCCCTGCAGGCATGGGAAAGGCTAGCATCTCAAAAACAGGAAGATGGTGTGATGAAGATGCAGGCCTAGGAAGTTCTCTAGGATTATCCATTCACTAAAAGGAGACGTATTAGACTGGCTTCCATGATAAAGTCATGGCTGTGTCACACCAGATTGGCCAACAGCTTTATTGAGTAGGATTGCATCTTTGGAGTTCAGTAAAGGACTCTTGTTTCTGAAAATAGAAGGGGTCCCAAGGCAATGAAAGTAGAAGGAAGCCAAGGCACCTACTGCATCAAAACAGCAGCAGAGTGAGGTGGCCAGTGTGGCTGCCACCAAGTGTGTCAGCGTCACCGTGGTGAAAAAGTGTGGAGAAGGCAAGGTCAATTTGGAAACCAATTTGATCCCGATCTATCATGTTGCACTCCCCGCAGGGGACCACACACCCTGCATTTAGGGTGGCCAGCAAGCCTGCAGCACAGAAACACAAAATGCCTCTTAGAACTGTAAACATTCCTACCCCACAGCATTCCTTCCTCCCCAGACCTTACAGTCTATCAAGAGGTTGACACCAGGTGTCGCAGTTTAAACCTGAAATTAGAAACTTAATCAGATTGGATCATAGGACGCTGACTTCATCAGTGGGTTGTTGCATTGATAGACTCATAGCTTATTAGATTCCATGGGATGGGTTTTATTATAAAAGTCAGCTTTTTCTCTTTTTATTATTGTTATTTTCAGAGTGTGTGCATGCATGCACACTTGTGTGTGTGTGTGTGTGCACAGGTGTGCATGTGCCATGGCACCCATGTGTGAGAGGACAGTCTCGGGTGCCAGTCGTGCCTTCCATGTCACTTGAAGCAGGGTCTCTTGCTCACTGCTGTCTATATGTCTAGATCAGCCTTGCTGGCTGGAGAGCTTCCAGGGATTCTCCCAAATCTCCCTCCCACCTCCCCACAGGGAATGGTGGACTTCTGCATCAGGCTATATGTGGGTTCTGGGGATTTAAATTCAGGTCCTCACACTTGCATGGCAAGGGCTTCACCCACTGAGCTATATCTCTAGACCAGATTCTCTCTCTTTGCTCCTGGAGGCTGTGAGGGGAACAGCTCTCTTCTACCATGGTCCTCTGCCATGATATTCTTCCTCATCACAGACACCAAGCCAGTGACCATGGCCTGGGACCTCTGCAACCATGTAGCAGCGCAACCCTTTCCTCCCCTAAGGTGATTTTCTCAGTTATTTTGACCCTGCCACAGAAATCTGACTAGCATACTAGACCAGCAAGTTAGCTTCAGAATGGTGCAGGATGCTATAAAGGAAACAGGTGCTCTCAAAAGGGGGCCATGTGGGAAGGATGGGACTTAAAGTGGGGGGAGAACCATAGGGGGACATCGCACTTCCTCTGATGTACAGAATGTATGTTTAAATATGTATATGACATGGAAGCAGAAGAGGAACTGGAATTGGGCAGAAGTAAGGGGAGGGCCAGGGAGAGATGTGGGGGACAGAGATGAGCACAGTACCTATGTATCATACATACGCATGAAAGTGTCCTAATGAAACCCATTGCTATGTATGCTAACTTAAAATTTTCAGAGTAAAAATCTTTCAAGCCTGTCATTCTGGATTAGAAAGTAAGACCCTATTGCTGATGCTACACACACGAGCTGTAGAACAAACAAGGAGAAATCAAGCTGGTGCTGACTGCAGAGCCTCATCTCCACTGGTGAGTGCTCATAGTGCTGGAAGGTGCTGTGCATACTACCTGAAGGAAAAAATAATCATCAACTCTACCATACTGTGAATCCTGTGGACTGCAACAGCAACTGACCTAATAAGATATGCTCACGAGTGTAATAGTGGCATGACTATTGTGGGAGTAACCAACCACTCTTTAATTGGATTTAAGGTCTGCTTCATAGACTAGAGCCCATACCTGACATCAATATAAGGCTTAGGAACCTGAGGCTAGACATGTCACAGGACATAAGGGAGAACTTAATACTACTTCTCTACTTAATAGGTATCGTATTAAAAATAATGAGTTATTCTTATAGTCATACATTAATATACCTCTCGGACTTCACCAGAGAAGTTTCCTTTTGCAGTAGATGGCAGTTAACACAAAAACCCACAACTAGTCAATGTGCAGAGAACAAGAGGCTACAGACTACTTATCTCTGAATAGGACACCTGTATCAAACTTCTGCTTCCCAAGGCTCAGAGATCATTGTGGAAGAGGAGATGGAAAGATTGTAAGAGTCAGAGATGGTGGATCATCACAAGGAGACAGAGTCAGTCACTCCTATGAACACACAGCAGTGGGGACAACATACACATACATGTCTATGAAAGCTCCAACCAGCATAGACACAAGGAAGTGGATAAGAAACCCCAAATCAAACTAAAGAAATTGAGGCAACCAATGGCTTCTGGGAGGGACAAAGACAGTCTCTTTCAAGGATGGGACTCTTGGTAGGTTAATCAGGCTCCAGTGGATGGGCCTACACTAAAGGACATTTGGGGACACTAATTAGACTCTGTAGGTCTTATTATATATATAATATAGTGCTTTAATTTGGGGGGAGGACAGGGAAGGTGCAGATAGGGGAGCGGATCTAAATACCATCGAGTTATGTTGCATGAAATTCACAAAATTTCAGTTTAACAAAAGCCTACTGCTCTAAGCCACTCGTGTTGCTATAAACAGGCCCTGGTTCTCAGATGAGCATCCTGGTGCTCATTCTTAGAACTTACTTGGCTGAAGAGGGCACGTGGCCAACAGCAATTGTGGACATTCACAGAGTTAACCTTATGACAACCATGATGTGCCAAGTACAGTCATAAACTCATACATCCACACAAACAATAGTCCCACGAGGCACCCCTTGTGATCTTCACTTTATAAAGGGGAAACTGAGGCACACAGTGGTTCAGTAACTTGCCAGAGGGCCCACAGTTAGAAACAGGTAAAGCTGGAATGTAAGGCATGGTTAACTGCAGAAATGGATCTGGTATACACTTGGCCACACAACTCTCTGTTACTTGCTGGCAAATCTTCCTAAAGGAGTCCGTGTCACCCACGTGCCTGTCCAAGCCCTGGTATCACCAAAGGCAAAAATCCAGCCATGCCAGGGTCTGTGTTCTTGGCCAGCAAGGGGCTAGAATGAATGGACTGTCAGTAGCATTCAGAAAGGCCCATGCCTGAATCCGTGTGCCAGACCTTTCACACAGAGAAAATGTGGACATTTTCTTTTAATAATGCTATAGAGAAATAATGAAATGGTAGCATTACAAAAACATAATTAGGTCTTCAGAAAAAATCATCTCCGCTGGAGTCCTATAAAAAGACCACAGGTGTTCGCCATTATTTTTTATTTAGCAGACGGTTTTAGCCATTGTTTGTTTTTTTCCCCCCATTTATTAAGTTCTGGGATTTTAAGATGATTTGTGTATAATAATAACAATAGTTTCCTGTTTGCCTGTCAGTCGTGAGCCACTTTAATTACAGATATTCATTTTACAAGTTAACTTGGTTAAACACACTCATTCGTTTTGGTTCTGTTCATTAAATCAGTTAGCACAGCTAGTAACTGTGTTAAGTATTTGGCTGTCTGGGATCAGCAATGCATCTTCATCTGTTTCCAGGATTAGTTCTTGCAGAGACAGACACAGACTAGCTACAAATCCCTGCTCAGTAGATAGGAGATGGCTGCCCTCCATTTCTGCAGAGCCAGCTGTCCTGAGTCAACATTGCACCCACTCACTGTGTATATCACAGTCAAAATCATGAAGTCAGACTGAATGGCAGTCCCAGGTAGCCAGAGGCAAGATTTAGGTAAAGAAGAAGAATGCTCACATAAGGGAAGATGTTAGTATGAATGCTTGACACTGTTCCACTTCCAACAAGAGCCTTGGACAGCCCCTGCCTATCCAGACAGCTCTAACCTCTGGAAGCAGCTAATTATTCCAAAGGTGTCAGGGGCCATCGGTTTTCTCCTTCAAGCACTTGAAAGAGAGTTATCAAAGTTATCAAAGATTCAGAATCTCCACTGAGACTGAGCTGTTCGAGTAGTGGACTGAACTCGGAGCTGCTGTGATATGAGGGTGTGAAGAGATGTGTGAAGTCAGCACCCTCAGCAATGAGAAACACAATCAGGAAGACAGAGCAGAGAGGACAGATCACCTCCTGCAGCTCCCAGGAAGCCCAGCTCTCTGTGTGTTTGCGTCTTCACTTGTGTTGAGATTTTCGTGTATCTTTTCAACAAACCAGTCAGTTAACTAATGTTGTGAGTCTCTGATACTTAAAACCAAACACACTCTGAGAAATACATTTGGGGGCTGTGCTTGCTTGTTTGGGGTTTGTTTGGTTGGTTGTATGGTTGGATGGAGATTGTTTTGCTTTCATGTTGTTTTTGTAGTGCTAGAGATTGAACTCAGAGCCTTGCACACGCTAGACAGGTTCTCAGCTCCATTCCCAGCTTCCTGGTGGCTGCCTTGCTGGTTTTTCCAGTAAGAATATCAGCTCTGGTATATTCCAGTTTTTCTAGAAAAGAGTGACAGATTCCACCAGAAGGTCATCATTTATCAGACACCTGCTGATTAGGTAGTTGGTTCAAAGATGTCTGTTAGTAGAGACTATCATTATTACCGGCATGCCAAATCAGAGCTGAAGGAATCAAAGGTCATATGTTGCCAGCAGTTAAGTCACAAGACTCAAGAGGAAGTGATTCATCAAAGATGTAGGCTGCGAGAGAAGAGCGTGTGTCAAGGTGTCAAAAATGGACATTCAAAGCAGATTCTTCATCCTTACCTGCCTGACCTATTGCTCTGGTGGCCTGTGCCCACTCAGCATGACCATCCTTTGACTCTCTGAACTCTAGATCCACCCAGTCCTCATAAACCCTTTAATCAGTGCATGCTGGGATTAAAGAGAGAGCTGAGCATCTCACGGTCCTCTGAGACCACCTACCATCTAAACACCAGTGTCATGAGGAAGTAAAGAAGGGAGGGAAAGAATTTTTGTAAGAAAACACTCAAAGAGAGGTAGACAATGGCAAGACCCAGAATTTGTGTCAAGAGTTTCAGTCTTAGAAGAGAAAGAAAGCAGAAGAGGAGAGTGTTGGAGTAGGCCAGAAGATTGGTAGGGAACTCCACACCAGATCTTCATCTTCCCTGCACAGCGTGTGAAGCGCAGAGACAGAAACAGGCACCACCAGAGTGGTTAGCATTTAGACCATCTGCATTCCTGACAGCAAGTCAAAAGTGAGCCATGTGGGAAGAATTAAGAACCCCAAAACCAGAACTCCATTCTCAGCTCTGCCTTTGTCACTGGGACACAGGTGAGCCTGAGCAAATCACACACAATCACACTGAGCCTTACTTCTCAGCGTCTAGAAGTTGAACTGGAGCTTCCAAGAACTCATTTTCACAGAAGTAGTCATCCCATCACCTCAGGGCTCCATCCTGCCACCCTCCAAAAAGACTTCAAGCCAAAGGAAAGCACATCCCACCCTAATGACCTTCGTAACAACTCTAAGATTCAGGTGGAGAAACAACTGTATTAAGCAATATGAATATAATCAGATTCTACCACTTTCCCATCCTTTCATTTGCAGCCACAAAGCACTTCTTGCATGCATTTTACTTTCTTCAAGAGGTAACGGAGTTTGGGATATGATCTCAGAAGGTTTGGGATATGTCTTCAGAAGGTTTAAAATCATACGAGGTGCAATGCATGGTGGTACATTCAGCATCTGCCAACCTAAAGCAGATCCTGAGTTCCACATCAGCCTGGGCTACAAAGTGAGACTATATCTCAAAAAAAACTAATAATAATTGAGGAAAGACGTGAAATCCCTGGAGGAGATTTCCAGGAGGGCTGGAGTCACATACCCAGAACCAAGCAGATGTCAAGTACATAGCAAGGGTTTAATAGGTGCTGATCAAGTGTAGGACAGCACAAGCACCTAGTGTTATGTGGACAAAACCCTTAAGGATTCAGAATAAGGCTGGAGAGATGGCTCAACAGTTAAAACTGCTCTTGCAGAGGACCCAGGTTCAATTCCCAGCACCATATGGCGACTAACAACATCCCTAACTCCAGATCCAGGGGGTCTGACACCTTCCTCTGACCTGCATGGGCTTTGTACAGCATGAGTGCACTTACACACATGCATGCAACACACTCATACACATAAGAAATTTTAAAAATCAGAATAGCAAAAAGATTACTATTTATTTTTGCAACCTCTACACACATCTACTAGTCAGAGGTTTGACATAGCCTTCAATTCTGAAACTGTTCCTCAAAAAAAATTAATTGAAGGGTGATGATTTACATTTCAACAAAGACTATTTCCATCTTTAGAAATGTTTGTTTAAAGAGTCTTTCCACATTTAAAATAGATCTTTATGGGAAAGCTTGAAAGTGTTACTTTATTATATATTACCTGAACTTGGCATCCCACAAAGTAGATACATCCAAAACTTTGTCCTGCCCTAAGACGCCAGTCTAATAGCATCTGACATGCAGCCATATTAAGCAAATGAAGCTGTCAAGGATGCAGGTTACTCGCCAGGCTGTCAACACATAGAGGTCGGAGTAGCACACGGACCCTTGTGTAGGGAGGCAAAGTTCACCTCGAAGATCGCAATCCGTTAGGAACTAACGAGAGCCTTCTGGCATGGCCAAGTGGATGAGACTCAGGAAAACCTGAACAGGGAATGCAATAAAATTAAAATGCAATGGGAGTGAACCGTGGCGGCAGCAAGCATAACCTTCGTGGTGTCTTTAGCAGTGTTAATGGATCTACTTATGGCACAGATGGTGGGTTTCAGAAAAGTCATTTTTTCTCTAACAAATTCATGACTAAACTAAAAAGACCACTATCAACTTCATTATGTTTTCCAATTGACTTGCTTTAAGGGTTATTCTTTTATTACAGCTCTTAAGCTCCCATTTCGTCTTTAAAGTACTTCTTTTAATACCAATTTTCACAGCACTAAGAAATTTAACACTCTTCAGTGGCTATATTAATGGCAAGGACTGTTGGAGAGTGGAGAGAGGCGTGGAAGACCTGCTATTGGACTAGCCATGTGTTACCTCTCTATCCCAAGTTAGGGACCCAGATCAGATGCCAGGGGGTGACAATCAGCTGCCAGTATACAGTGGTGATGAAACAAAGCCAGGTTCCTTCCTCCCAGGGGAAACTTCCTTCCTCCTTACACCAGGTTAGGACACAAAGCACATTCCATTTTCCCTTCTCCAACATGATTCTAACAACTAGCCTTTCCTGTCTACCTGTTCCCAGGGAGTGTTTCAAGTGACCAGCAAATTTGGAAGTATCATTGTAACTAAACACAAGAATGAGACAAAGTTTCCTAACGTGAGATAAGCCACAGTTCTTCAGTATGAGTCAATGAGGCAAGTAGGTTTTTTTCTGGAGTGATATTGACTTGGAGAAAATCAGATTCATTAGGAATGAAGATATTTCTTGTATTATTTACAATAGTACAAGTTGAAATACATTTCTTTACATTGGAAAACAACCAGCTATATCTGCTGACTTATTACAAAGAGGATTAGGAAAGAATATGCACAAATATGGAAGACAGCTATAATGTTAAGAGAAAATTCAAGGGCTGGAAAGATGGCTCAGTGGTTAAGAGCACTGATTAATTTTACAGAAGACCTGGGTTCAATTCCCAGGGTCTGAGCCCCAGCGTGATTTCAAAGCCCTTTTATTTTGAGGCCCACTCTCTCTCATGAGATGCTGTACCCAGATGGGTGCTGTTGGGAGATGTCCTCTCTCTCTTTTGGACTAAGAACATTCCAGAATCTACCTTTGTTGGCCATGCTTCACCATATGATGTGCTGTGCACAGATGTTCCATCTGCACTGAGACACACAGAGCAACCTGATTAGACCTTCCGCAGAACTCTCAAAATTTGGTTTGCTTAAACGAATCCTTTCCTGGATGGGGTCGGGGGCAGAACATTGAAATATTTGAAGAAAATTAAAGTGCTTTTCAGTGAAAGGATGACTTCTTTGAGAAAGTTTTCCTCCCTCCGTTCCTCCTTTGGAAATGAAGAGCAATTATTTTTATTCAACCTGTCTTTAATTTTTATCTCATGTAAGAAAGAACAGTGATCACTCACAAAGAGGTTTTAATGACAGTGAAAATGGGCTCATGATTGATCATTTCATATCGTACATTCCATCCGGAGCACTTACAGTCCCCCACATAGGAGCTCTCGCCACACGAGCCCAGGGCAGGCCTCAGGGGCTTTGTGTATGGGGGCACTCTTTGAACAAAAAAAAAAGAGAAAAAAACATAGGAACAAAGGACCACAATTAGAGACACCTTTAGAGCCAGGGAAAAATAAAGGCTCAGAATGTGAAATATTTGAGCACTTTTCAACTTTTAAATTCTCCCATCATTTCTCAAATCCTGGTTTTTTAATGAGAAGAACGGCATAGAGAGAAATACCAAAAAAAAAAAAAAAAAAAAATCTGAATGAACAATCAGGAAAGTCCTTAAAAATCAGGGACATTTGAAAGAAGCAACACAGAACAGTCTGTAGTTCAACCTTTGAGTTAAACAGTGTTGAAATGTATAAAGAAAAGTGTCTTTGTTGCAATGTGCCACGTTTCTCCCTAAGTTACATTTGATGCAGCGTTTACCTCATTTAAATTCTGATTTCCTACAGTCTTTTCTGTAGCAGAAGCTAAGGTGGAGTGTATGGCGCACACCATCTTGGAAGGTCTTCGTTTCTTTTTTTTTTTATATATGTTACAAGTATATTGCCAGCATACGTGTAAGTGAACCAGTGTGGTGCAATGCTCTCAGAGGTCAGAAGAGGGCACTGAATTCCTCTGGAAGTGGAGATACAGAAAGTCGTTAGCTGCCATTTGGGTGCTAAGAATCAAACCCGGACCCTTTGCAGGAGCAGCCAGTACTCTTAACCACTGAGCCATCCCTCCAATCTTAGTCTTCATTTCTTCCCGGGGATGCATGGAGACAATTGCCACTATGAAGATCAATCTTGATAACCAACTACGTGAGACTGAGTGATGCTAGGAGACTGATGAAGCACTTTTCTAAGTGTGTCTGTAAGGAAGAAGATCCACTCTAACTACAATGGCACCATCCAACAGCTTAGAACCAAGTGAAACCAAAGCCAAAAGGGGAGAGAGTCAGGCAGCACAAGTGTGCTCTGTATCTCTCTGCTTCCTGGCAACCTTGGGGTGAGCACTGCCCTTGGTCACAAGCTCCCGTGGCCTCAGTGTTCTGCACCTCCTTAGGCCCAAAACAATGGAAGCAACCAACTTTGGAATGAAACTGTCAAAACCTGGGCCAATATATCTTGGTTTTTCCCAAGCATTTTGCCACAACATAGGAATGTTGACTAACATAGATGCTAACACTCCAAAGCATCTCAAGACCTTGCGCCATTGGGGTCATGCCCTCGGAAGAGGATTGTGGTACCTTAGTCTCTTCCTCTTTGTTCATGCTATTATTCTCAGGTACCTCATCAAAGGCCAAACCAATTGGGCTCACCCAGTCTTAGACATCAAACTACCAAACTGTGACCTGACACACTTTTATACATCCTGTGGAGTCTCTGGTATTTCATTGCAGTAATGCAGAGCTGATCAGTACAACCCCCGTCCTAGCATACTGATAGCTGTTTTTTCATTAACCCTCACATGCTAGAGAGAGTAGCTCTACCATCTTCCTCTAATTACAAGGATGCTGATCTTATGACTCAACCCTCATGACCTCATCCAAACTTAGTCCCCTCTCAAAGGCCCCTCCACCCAGTATCAGCTTGATGAATAGTTTCAGAAGATAAGTTTAGGAGGACAGAAACATGCAATCCATGGCATTTATGCTTCCTTTTCTTCTCATGTCCACGTCTGAGTCTTGTCTCTTGATCTACCTCTAAATTACATGCCGTGTTTTCCCACCTTCAGCTTTTGTATGACATGTCACCCTCTCTGACCGCATCCCATTTACCCTTTATCTGCAGACTCCAAAGCATTCCGAGTGATCTTATAAAAACCCAAATAAGAGTCAGTCACTCCCTTACTTAAAATACCATAAGAGGGGCTGGAAAAATGACTCAGTGGTTAAGAGCACTAGCTGCTCTTGCAGGAGACCGGGTTCGAATTCCAGAACCTACATGGCGGCTAACAACCATCTGTAACTTCAGTTCCAGGGGATCTGACGCTCTCCTCTGTTCTCTGAGGACACTGAATGGCACAGGTACATTTACAGACATGTGGGCATAACACATAAAATTAATTTTTTTAAGTTTTTTTTTAATATTTTAAAAATATGATATAGTTTCCTACCACACTTGGAGCAAAATTAAACCAGGCCTGCCACAAGCCAGGCCTGCCCAATTCTGCAGCTCACTTCACATCATAGTCTACTGGCCACTACCCTAAGCCTCACTCCCAGAAACGCCAAGCTCAAGCCTCCTCTAGGTCCTTGGGATGTCTGTCCTTTCTGTCTGGCATCCTCTGCCCATTGGTATGATAACCACAACATGTCATTGGCTATCTAGGTCTCTACTCCATTGTCCTTGGAGTTCTAGTCCCTGGGTCCTCAGAGTCTCAGAAGTCAGCCCCGCCCATCCCTCTCTGTTAGACAACCCAGCTTCTTAACCATCACCACCTGAAATCCACACCTCTCACTCCTGCCTGTCTTTCTCCTCCAATAGCTTTGCACTGTCCTGGGTAACTCTGTATCCTCAGCCTCGAGAACAGATGCCAGAAATCTTTCTTGATTCTTTGTTTTTAAACAGGGTGAGACTGCCCTTGAACTCACTATGTAATTGAGACTGGCCTTGAGCTACTAATCCTTCTGCCTCCTCTCCAGAGCACTGGAGACTCAGAAATCCTTGATCACATGCTGGCTACAGGGAAACAGCATGCCAGTGTCTCAGGGATACACGTGAAGAATATCACTCACCTTCTCCATCTGACATCGGAGATGTTCCTGTCTGTAAAGTGGTTCCTGAAGGTCACTGTGCTAACTGTGGCAGTAACCGCCTGTCGAGTTGCTGCAGAGTTAGAACTAAAGGCACGTGGCTTATTGTTTCAACTGAAACAGCTCAAGTCATGGACAGCTACCAAACCCAGAAAGCTCAGATAATTAGGTCACACCCTGGCCTAAATTCCCTACTCTCCCACAGTCCTCTCCAAAGATACAAAACCTGACAATAGTACCTTGGTTTATAAAAAGGCATCTAGTTCAGAATTGTGAATGAGAGAATTCTAATTTAAATCCTAAAAGGTGTATAGGTTGTCCTTGTGCTAAACAGATAACTCAGTCAAAGAATCTAAAATTGAAGATATCTTTGACACAGAAGTTATCAAAACATAGCAGAGCCTTAGGACAGTGTTTTAATCAGAAGTCACTTTAGAACCTCTTTGTGGACGAGGCTATTTTTAGCATTCTTTTGAAAGATGGGCTTGCTACACCATCAAGGCCCATCAGGAGAATATAGATAGATAGATATAGATATAGATATATAGATATAGATATTTAGGACAAGATCTCGCTTGTTTCCCCAGCTGTTCTGGAACTCACTGTATAGACCAGGTTGGCCTCCATCTCACAGAGATTTGCCTGCTTCTGCCTCTCGAGTGCTCGGCCCACCACTTTTAACTTTTAACTGCTGTAAGGCCCACAGGAGATATATATATATATATATATATATATATATATATATATATATATATATAACATGTTTTACTCTAATAAAGGACACATTTATCGATCACTCAAAGGACTTAGAATTTAGATTTCCAGGCACAGACTACATAAAGCCATTGCATTATTTCATATCGAATAATGGAATTACTTGAACTCAAAAATTCTTTGACTATTGTGACTTAATTTTAATTGTCAGTCTGGCACAATTCAGAATCACCTGGGAAGAGCGTCTCAGTGAGGGTATGTCTAGATCACCTTGGCCTGTGGGCGTGTCTGTGGGGAATAGACTTGAGTATGTTAATGTTCGGAAACCCAGTCTAACAACCGGTGGCAACACTCCCTGCCTGGGTCCTGAATTGTGTGGGTGGAGAATTGGAGCTGAGCAGTAGGCCTGCATGCATTCATTTCTCTCCGCTCTTGATTGTGGGTGCAGCATGACTAGCTGTTTTAACTTCCTGCCTCCTATGATGGTCTGTACCCTGGAATTGTGAGCAAAGGAAACCCTTTTCTCCTTTAGGTGGCTTTTGTCAGGGTATTTTATCACAGCAACTGGATGGGAAAGTAAAAGAGCGAATGACACTTTGGTCACAAAAGATTCCATTCTGATGACAAACATACTTCTTGGTCAATCCAGGGAGAACATTTGAGAATGAAAAAGGTTATCTCAAAAAAAAAAAAAACAACATCAAATTGAGGCAATAGAAACCTGACCTTTAGCAGATTTATAGCACTGGTCGGCATGGTTCCTATCCAGTGAGCCTTATAGAAGTAAACGTTAAAAGAAGAATGGTAGGCCCAGCACTCGAGAGGCCGAAGCAGGCAAACCTCTGTGAGATGGAAGCCAACCTGGTCTATACAGTGAGTTCCAGAACAGCGGGGGAAACAAGAGCGATCTTGTCCTAAAAATAAATAAATAAATAATTTTTTAAGGTGGGAAAGGGAGACTATGCTCCTACAACTATGAGGTCTATTAGAGTTAAGTGGTGAGAAGCAAATCAGCACCTGTGGATATTCCCAAGGTGACTGTTCCCAGAGTGATCTGGACACAGTCATTCAATGGCATCGGAATCAGTAAATAAAACCCCTTCCCGTCCTTTGGGCACATACACATTTCTGAGAGGCCTTCTGTCTGACCTCAGGAGTCTAGTGGAATTGAGTGTCAGCCTCCACTACACACTCAGTGCAGCCTTGTCCTGCCTCCCTGCTCATGGACTCCACGCTCTTCACTACAGCTTGCCTGGAGCACTAGCCCCCAAGTCTATGTCTCAGGTTTTCAGAGAAACCTAATAAAGGCACCATTCATTGGAGTTTCTGCATGACTTAAAAATGTTTACCTTTTGGGGCTGGAGACATGACTCAGAGGTTAAGAGAGCACTCGCTACTCTTGCAGAGGACTCAGGTTCAGGTCCCAGCACCCACATAGTAGCTAATACCTGTCTATAACTCCAGTTCCAGGGCATACGACACCTTCTTCTGACCTCCTCAGGCATTACACATATGGGTACACTTACATACATGCAGGTAAAATACTCATACACATAAAATAAAAATAAATTTAAAATAAAAAAAATATATATGCTCACCATTTGGTGGAAGAGATAAGGTTACAGGAGCCAAGGGTTGAAGAAGACCACTACAGGACAGGGCTTCCTAGATCTTACAGGAACATCTCACACATGAACTCATTCTGACAGCCGGTACTTGCACAAGACCTGTGAGAGAACAAGCCAGTCAAAATTCAGCATGGTTGTGGAGGGGCTCACAAAGCTCCACCCCTATCTGAGGAATGATTAGCATCTGATGGCTGCTGGAGGGAGAGAGAGTCAGTTTTCCTCAGGGATGTGGCATCTAGTAGGTTGTTCATGCTCCAGTGGCTGGGTCTATACCCGTAGAGATGTTGGCAGCATTAACCAGATTCAGTGGATTAAAAGAACAAAGAGGCCAGGCTTGGTGGCACACATCTTTAATCCCAGCACTTGGGAGGCAGAAGCAGGCAGATCTCTGTGAGATCAAGGCCAGCCTGGTCTACACAGCAAGCGCCAGGCCAGCTGGGGCTACAGGGAGACCCTGTCATTTAAAAGAAAAAGGTCATGAAATTGATGGGAAGACAAGGTGAAGGGGTCTCGGGGGATGGAGAAGGCAAGGGGAAGTGGCTGATCCAAACACACTGTGTATCTGTATAAAGTTCTCAAAGAATGTGTGGTGATTTGAATAAATCCCCCACATGGGCTCCAAGGATTTGAGTGCCCATTCCAAGTTGGTGGTGCTGTTTGTAGAGGTTTAGGAGGTGTCACCTTGAAGGAAGCACATCGCCAGTGTGGGGGCATTGGGGGAGAGGATGGGGAGGGTTGAGAGTTCATAAGCTTCATTCTCACTTTCTGCTTCCTGGAGCAGCTTGAAAATGTGAGCTGTCAGCTTTCTGATGCAGCTGCCTCCTACCAGGCTTCCCTACCAGGACTCTGATCACTGTGGAACCTTAAGTTAAATAAACTCTTCCTTCTGTAAATTCCCTTGGTCATGGTGTTTTATCACAGCAACAGAAAAGTAACTAATATCGAAGTAATAGAAAGAGATTTACATTTTTTTCACCTTTTTCATTTTATATAGTACTTTACTCCTTCCAAATTCTAAGGAAATTCCACATGGTTCATTCAGACTTCTCAAAAATCTTCACAGTTGCCCTTGGGAGGTGGAGGCAGGAGGATCTCTGTGAGACTGAGGCCAGCCTGGTCTACATAGTGAGTTCTAGGCCAACTGGGGCTACAGGGAGACCCTGTCAAAAACAAAAACAAAAAAACAAAGAAACCTCAGAGTTATTAATGAAGAAAACATTGAATAAAAGAAAAACAAGGTTATTTTTCTCATTTAGACAGCTGAAAGATTTGAGATCCAGAGATTGTAAATCCAAGATTTCTGGGTTTACACAATTGGCCAGTGTACAGAGAACAAGAGGTTGCAGAGTGCCTATCCCTGAATAAATAGGAAAGCTGGTTCAAGACTTTACCTCCCAAGGCTCAGGGATCACTGTGGGAGTGGAAGCAGAAAGATGCAGAGGGGTGGAGGACCTCGCAGAGGGGTGGAGGACCACGCAGAGGGGTGGAGGACCACGCAGAGGGGTGGAGGACCACAAACAAGCAGACTCTTTGGACAACTGGCCAGTTACTCATATGAACTCACAGCAACAGTGACAGCATGCACCTGTCCATGCAAGCTCAAACCAGACAGAATCTCAGCATAGACATGGAGAAGTGGGTAAGAAATTCCAATTCGACATAAGGAACCTTTGGCAATTGATGGTTTCTGAGAGGGGAAAAAACAGAGTCTTACAGAGATGAGACTCTTGGTGGGTCCAGAGGATGGACCCACAGTGAAGGACATTTGGGGAATCAAATCAGACTCTATAGTAATTAGATAGATAGATAGATAGATAGATAGATAGATAGATAGATAGATAGATAGAGATAGATAGATGATAGATGATAGATAGATATACATAGGTATATACATATATATGTATATATGAAAGAGAGATTTAAATTGGGTAGGGGACACTTTGGGGAGGGGTTGGGAGGGGAAGGGATCTAAATACCATCAAAAGTGCCTGGTGCTGTGGCACATGCCTTTAAGCCCAGCACTGAGGAGGCAGAGGCAGGCAGGTCTACATCAAGGCTAGCCTGGTCTACATAGTGAGACCCAGGTCATCTAGGGCTACAGGGAGACCCTGTCTCAAAAAGGCCAATAATAAAATTAAATTTAATTACATTTTTAAAATACTATCAGATTATATTGTATGAAAATCTCAAAAATTCAATATAAAATAATCAAGGGAAAGAAAATAAGATTTCCAGGTTTATGAAAGGTGTGGCCATGACGTCCTCGCCCAGCCAAGCCTGACACCAGGTCTTTACAGTATCCAATGCACATTCGCTCTTCAGGTGCATTTTCATCGGCTCCACCCCGACTCCTACTGGTCCTCCGAAAGTTGGTTCCACTCCTACTGAGTCCAGTAAGCATCAGCTCTTGCCAAGAGCTCTCATAGGGGAAATTCTGGGTCATGCTGTTTGTGTTAGGAAAGGTTTTCCAACAAAACAGACCCCGGGTAGGTAAGTAGGTAGGGAGATGGATGACAGATGATTGACAGGTACATAGATAAATGACGTTTCTTATAAGGAACTGGCTTACATGTTTATGGAGAGTGACAAGTCCCAAGTTTTCAGTTGGCAAGCTGGAGACTCCAGAGAATCATTATGTCTGCCCAATTCAAGTCTACAGGTCAAAAGACTATATGTAGTTCTAGTTCAAACCCTGCAGGCTCAAAACAAAGAGGAGCCCCAGCGCCTCAGACCTGAGCAGAGTCCCAATCCCAGGTTAGAGGCCACATCTCCCTCTCAGCAGCAGCCTAACCCCCAGCAACTCGACCTGCATGGAGCTCATTCTCCAGTGCTACAGGATCCAATTGGAGCTGGCTTGCCAGGTTAGAGGCCACACCTCCCTTCCTCAGGCACTCTAACCCCTAGTCTCGTAGGATCTACATAGAGTTCATTCCTCAGCACCTGCGGACCCCAGCAGAGACACATCTCACTCCTTCGGTTGCCCGGTGCTTTAGGACCGGTGTAGAGTTTGCTCCCCAGTTCAGAGACCATATCTCCCACCCTTTGGCACCCTAGACCTCAGCATCTCAGAGCCTGCATACAGCTCACCACACAGAGTCGGGACCCGAGAAGAGATCACTTACACGGTTAGAGGTCCCATCTCCCTCCTTCAGGCTGGGAACCTAACCTTGAATTGTCAGAACCTGGGAAGAAGTCAAGCCCCAAATCAGTGGCCATATCACCTAACCTCTATCACCCTAAACCCCGCCTTAGGGCTGGGGGATGGTTCAGGAGTTAAGAGCACTTGAGACTCTTGCAGAGGCCCTAGGCTTGGTTTCCAGCCCACACGTTGGTCAGCTTACAACCACCTCTAACTCCAGCTCCAGAGGATCCAGTGCCCTTTTCTGGCCTCCACAAACACTCACACATGTGTACATACACACAGAGAGACACATAAAAATAAAATAAATCTCTAAACCCTAGCCCTTCAGGATTCACATGGAGCTCACCACCCGGGTCAGAGGCCACACTTATGCCTCACTCTAGCATCCTAACCTTCTTATTACATGCTTCTTGCAGATGACCTTTTCACTCCCTATATCGGAGGTCACATTCCATCGCCATTCAGCACCCTAACTCCACCCTCCTAGGACCAATGCAGCTCATCTGCTTCCTTCTCAGATCGGAGACCAGCATCACCACCACCTGAGTAGCCACTTGAAGCACCCATTCACATTTAAGGTCAGAGGCCACATCACTGTCAACGCTGGCAACCCATCCCCTTCTCTGCCATCATATGTACTGCACCTGCTCATGAAACCAAAGGTCACGCCATCCTCTATCTGATCTTAGACCTCCTCAGCTACCACATCCAAGAGTCAGTGCCTGGCAACTCCAAGACTGAACTTCTAGCATCACCCAGTTGACTCCAAATTAGTCATACTGGTTTAACAACAAGCAGAGACTCACATGCCCACATGACTCAGATGTATCAGACTCGAACCAAAAGTCATAACCAACAGAAGTAAACAGCTCTCATCATAAAAACAGTCAACATGGAAACCCAAGACAGTATGTTTCCTCCAAATGTCACCACTCCCATAGTAACGGAATCAAATGCGAACCAGTCCACTTAGGTGAAATTCCAAACAAAGTACTCAAAAAAAAACATAAATTTGCTAAAAGAATTCAACGAAGACATGAATAAACTCTTGAATTGAATGAAAGAGGTCAGCAAGAAATTCCTGACTTAATTCCAAAAGAGTCTAAACAAACAGCTAAATAAGAAAGACAATTCAGGATATCAAAATAGAATTCAATAACAGAAACTCTGAAGAAAACCAAATGAAATGAAGCTGGAATTTAAAAATTCAGTAAGTCAAATAAAAAGCACAACAGAAAGCCCTCATCAATAAAATTGATCATGTAGAAGACAGACTATCCAGGCTCAAACACAAGATAGAGGAATTCAGTCATTCAGTCAGAGAAAATGAAAAAAATTAAATGTATTAATGGAACATATAAAATCGTAAGGACACCATGAAATGATCAAATCTTTGCAAATTAAGGGTATAGGACAAGGAAAAAACTTCCATGTCAAAGACAAAGAAAATATTTTCAATAAAACCATAAAAGAAAATTTTCAAAATCTAGAGAAAGAGATGTCTATCCAGATACAAGAGTCACGTGGAGCATCAAATAGATGGGACCAGAAAGAAATGTCTCACATCATATTGTAATTAAATACTAAATAGACTGAACAAAGCGTATTCAAAGATACACAAGAAAAGGACCAAGTCACAAATAAAGGCAGGCCTATCAGAGTAACAGCTCACTTTTCAAGGAAACATTAAAAGCCAGAAGGGCTTGGATATATTTCAAGTTCTGAAAGACCATAAATGCCAACCCAGACTAACATACCTAGAAAAACAATCAATCCTAATCAAAAGAAGGGGAAAAAGCTTTCCATGACAAAATCAGGCTGAGAGCATTTACGGCTACTGAACCATTACTACAGAAGATACGGGACAGAGCATTATGGACTGAGTAGAAAGACCAACACAGCCAAGCGGCTGCAGAACAAAGAAATCAGGCCAGGATTGTTGTTAAGCAAAAGGGGACTAAGAAGGCACAAACACTACAAAATCAACATGATGGCAGTCATTAATACGCATCTTTCAACAATAACTCTCAATATTATGGTCTCAATCCATAATCAAAAGACACAGGCGCACAGACTGGATTATAACACAGGACCTATCTTTTTGCCGTCTGCAAGAAACAAACTTCACCATGAAAGACAGACATCATCTCACACTGAAAGGATAGAAAAATCACTCTAAACAAATGGAGCCAGGAAAAACCTGACAAAATAGCCTTCAAACCAAAACTTATCAGAAGAGATTCAAGAAGGCCAGTTCATACTGATCCAGAAAGCACTTAATCAAGGGAACATTACAATTCTAAACATACACACACCACACTCGGGTATAGTTAACTTCATAGACTAAATACGCTAGACATAAAACTAGAGATTAATTCCAACAGAGTAGCAGTGGGTGACTTCAACAACTCACTCTCATCAATAAACAGGTCATCCAGACAAAAAAATTAATTGAGAAAATTGAGGCCAGGGAACATCACAGATCAAACAGGCATTCCAGGCACCTATAGAACATTCTACCCATATACTCCAGAATGCACATCTTTTCCCAGCAGCCCATGGAACATTCTCTAAGCTAGACCACCTATTGGGACACAAAGGAAGTCTAGCCAATCTCACAAGTGTCAATAAATACAGGAAAGTAGAAATAACGTCTTATATTTTATTAACCACAATGGAATAAAGCTAGAAATCAACAACAAAAGATAATTCATAAAATACACAAACTCATGGAGATCAAACCACTCACTATGGAGTGGTGGATGAAGAGATCAATAAAGAAACTTTTCAAAATCCTGGAATCGAGTGAAAATGAGGACACAGCAATATCAAAACTGAAGGGTTCCAATGAAGGCAATCTAAAGAGAGAAGGAAGTTTTGGCTCTTAGTGCCTACATTTAAAAAAACCAGGGCTGGCAAGGCTCAGTAAGTAAAGGCACCTGCTGCCAAGTCCGATAGCCAGAGTTTGACCTCCTTCAAGCTGTCCTCTAACCTTCACACATGTACCATGTCAGAGGCATGCACACACATACACTAAAGAAATTAACAACTATAGTAACATTTTTAAATCATAGAAAATGATACACCTTAAAGCTTTGAAGAACAAGAACAAAGTAAATCCCAAAGCGGTAGACAGCAGGAAATAATTAAGATCAGAGCAGAAATTAATGAACTAGAAATAGAAAGCAAATACAAAGAATCAATTAAACAAAGGGTTTGTTCTTTGAAAAGATAAATAAGATTAACAAACCCATCACCCATTTAAGCAGAAGAAAAAGAAGACCCAAATTAAGAAAATTCGAGTTGAAAAGGAAACTATTACAACAGGTACAAATGGAATTCAGAAAATAATAAAGACATATTTTAAAAACCTATATTCCTGCACGTTGGAAAAATATAAAAGAAATGAATGAATTTTTAGCTCCATATGACCTACTAAAGTTAAAACAAGCAGAGATCAATAATTTAAACAAACCTATAACAATCAATGAGATTGAAACAGTAATAAAATAAATCTCCCAACTGAAACCCAAGTTCAGATGGATTTACATCAAAATTCTGCCAGACCCTTAAAGAACTAACACAAATGCTTCTAAAACTGTTCTGTAAAATTGAAAGAGAAAGAGCACCTCCAAACTCTTTCTACAAAGCCAGTATTACTTTAATAGCCAAACCGATAAAGATACAGCAATAAAAGAAAACCAAAGACTCTATATAATAAAGATCCTGCATATCATGGTTCATTGCTGCCCTCACAATAACTAGGGAATAGAATCAGCCTAGACGTCCATCACTTTATTAATGGATCATGAAAACGTGGTACATTTCCCCAGGAGAATTTCATGCAATGTTTTAAAAATGAAATTTTCAGGAAAATGGATAGGATTGGAAAATATACATATATATATATATACTCTGTGAGGTAACCCAGATTCAGAAAGACAATGTTACATGTTCTTTCTCATACAGGGACCATAGCTTCAAAACTATTTTTGTATTTAACTTGGGATGTCTGTAGAGACCAGGAAGCTAGAAGGGAGCCCTGTGGGAAGAGACACCCGAAAGGGGCCAAGTAGAAGAGAGGACTAATGCTAGGGGGGCGTAGCTTAAACGAGGACAAGCAGAAAGAAAAAGGTAAGACGAGGTGAAAGTGATGACCAAACCAATGGTATAAGAAGATGTGGAAATTTACTACCCTATTAAGACAAAACTTTTTTTTAAAGAGAGAGTTTGGGGCCTGAAGAAATAGTTCAGTGGTCAAGAACATTAGCTGCTCTTGGTAAAGACATGAATTCAGTTCCCAGCACCCACATGGCAGCTCACAACCATCTGTAACTCCAGTTCTAGGCAATCCACAGTCCTCATCTGACCTTCACAGGTATTGTAAGCTGTGGTATACTTATATACATGCAGGCAAAATACTCATACACATAAAATAAAAATAAATACATTTTTAAAAAGAGAGAATTTGAACAAAGGTACCCTACACAGATAAATCATGTCAATCCCAGAAGCCATGGGTGACCAAATAAAAATCTCAGAGCCAGGTATAGGATGCCTCCCAGTAAGTTGGTCAGGAAGGCCCCACAGGATCCCCAAACCATGCAGACTCTTGCCATTGCTCTTAGTTTCCCACCAATACTATAAGATAAGACCTTATTGCTGAAGGAACTATATACAATGGTTGCAAGGATGGAGAGATATCCAGCTGACACTCAACTGGAAGCTCCTCCCTGCTGTCTAGCATTCATGGTGCCAGAAAGTGCTGCTGGAGGAGAAAAGTCAAAAGTCTCACACACATGTGAATCCTACAAGCCACAGTACCAACCTGCCTGAGCTATATGTGACCTCTGCTGCCACTGTGGTATGACTGCTATGGGGATAACCAACCACTCTCTGCTTTGATTGGAGTTCTGTTCTAGAGGATCTGTCTTTCATGCCTGGTACTATAAACCTGGCCAAAAACCCATGACTGGGAAGATCATAAACCCCAGGAGGGAAACTTGCTACTGTTGTTTAGTTAAATTGACATAGCTTCAAACTGCCTTCTAAATATCTATGTTTATACTTATAGACAAATGTTACACTTTGCCTCGATCAAAGGAGCTTCTCTTCGAAATGAAAGGCAGTGAAGAGAGAGACTAGTGCACAGTGCTGAGATCAAGTGATGATTTTGTGCTCAGTTCTAAATAGAAAACATATACCACCTCTTCTAAGGTTGAGAAATCATCTCAGAAGGGGTGAAAAAAATGTAAGGGCTAAGTTTATGGAGAAAGGCTGCAAAATGCTGTCTTCTATGCATGGCACAGTCATTGCAGTTATGAACCCACACAGCTAAAGCTGCGTGCTCTGGATTTGCACACAAGCTGGGGCCTGTCAGAAGTCAGGGTGGATGGGGGAGGGGTTCATGGGCTCCACCTCTCCCTAGGGAACTACTGACTATGGGTGGGTTCTGCAAGAGGGAAAGTCATTGCATTTAGTTGTATTTCCACTGGGGAGCCCACCAGGCTCCCGTGGATCAGTTCACATCCATAGTCATGTGGACAGTTCTGGTTAAACGAAGTGGGTCACAAAACAAAACAAAAAAGACATGAACATGAGAAAGAGACTTGTAGGAAATAGGGGAAAATGATGGCAATGGGAGAGAGATGAGAGAGTGAGGAATAATCAGAATGCATTATATATGTGTGTGTGTGTGTATGACATTGTCAGAGAATAAATTTCATCAATAAAAAAGAAAGACTTAAATTTCAATGCAAGTCTGAAAGCAAGAAAGGACTCAAACCTGTCTAGTAGGAAGAGTTCCCTCCCACTCAGCTTTCTGTTTTTCTCAGGCCTTCAACTGATTAGATGAGGCCCACCCACACTGGGAGAACAACCTATTAAGCCCAATGTTAATCTCATGCCAAAACACCTTTGCAAACGTACTTATGTTAATGTTTGACCAATTATCTGGGCACCATCTGTTGATACACATGATTTCTGACTACTACCACGGTACATTCAGCTCAGAGTCAACACCACACATCTGTTTCGCAAATGAATTTTCGTAAATGAATGATTAATTGGTGAGTGGTTCTTTCAAGCATTTCTTACTCTGCTCTGCTGATCTCTTAACCTGTCTGTCGCCTCTTAAGTCTATGAGTTCCTTAAATCATCTTAGCTGCCTTCATCTCCTCTGTACCATGAACAGTGTTGTATTTCCTGGATGGGTGGGTGGGTGGCTGGATGGATGGATTGGTAGATGGATGGGTGGGTGGATGGGTGGATGGATGGATAGATGGACAGATAGATGGACAGATGATAAATACATAGATAAACACATAGATAGATAATGGGTGAATGAATGGATGGATGGATAGGTAGGTAGATAGATAGATGACAGATAGTAGATAGATGAGTGCATGGATGAATAGATGATAGATAGATAGATAGATAGATAGATAGATAGATAGATAGATAGATAGAGATAGATGAGTGGATGGGTAGATGGATGGATAGATGGGTGGATGGGTGGACAAATGAAAAGTGCCTTCTTATAATAACATGATACTGAGTATAAGATAAATTGGCTGGCATCATCTTGACAACTGTGGAACTAAGTCAAAGAAGAATCAAATCTGCAGAGAAACAAAAATATAGCCTCACTTTTACTAAATAGTTAATGGTTATCTCAACAACAAGAATCAATATTACATATGTCCAAACCACCAGCAAACAATGACTGCCTGGTAGCTGTTGCCATATGAATGGTTTCACACAGAGAAAGCAACACATGGAAATATTCAGAACCTTCCCAAGCTCTGTGTGCTGTGGGTCTTTCACTGCTAGAGCTGCTGCACCACACTGTAGTCTGTGTGATGGTTCCAGTCACGCAATTCACAATCCACATGGCTACCCTGGGCGGCCCGATTTTATCATGTAATACCACTTAACAACGCTGAAAAATATATAATTTCTGATTCCACATTATAGATAAAGAAATAGGTCTAGAAATTTCAATGATTTACTGATCATGTAACAATAGACTATGAAGCCAGGCTGTATACCTGTGGTGTCTAGCTCAGAGGTCCCAAAATGTTAACTCACATAATACATTACAGTGTTATTGTAAAGTTACAATAAACTTCTAGCTAAGAAACACTTCTGCAAAGGGCAAAGTCAGAATATCTTTAAAATCATTTTTATCATTACTTTTCCTTGAAAGGCAATCTCTGATGGTCAAAAACCTGAGAGGTCTCATAGTTAACCTGGGAAATATTCTAAGCTGTCTTTATAAATTCATATTTTATAGCCTGAACATAAACTATGTCTCAGGGAGAAGCAGAATAAATCCCAACCTTTATCGATGTTTCTTATCAATAGTGATAAATATAGAATGATGCTGAGCTAAGAAAAGAGCAAGCCAAAATCTCTAGAACGAAAAAACTCTGAACTTCTTTCCCTGGAAAAATTCCGGAGGAAATACCAGAAAATTCTGCAAGCTATCAGATCAGCAGCTTCCAACCACCATAAAAGGATGAATTCCCAGCATTCCCTGTGAAGAGATGAATTCCCAGCATTCTCCGTGAAGAGATGAATTCCCAGCATTCCCAGTGGAAACAACCAATTCCCCTCCATCTCCATATTTAGCATGGATGGTTCAAGATACTGTTCTTCTGAAGAGAGCATTACTCTGCAGCTCTCTGCACGTGCTGTGAACAGGTTAAAATGAACAGTTGGCCATTGCACAGATTTCTGTAAAGGGGAGAATAGCACTTCAAGATCCACAGATTCCAGAAAACTGAGACTTCTACACATATTTTAAGTCAACTGATGTGTGCCATCCGTACCAAAAATTCTTTCACTTTTAAGAGCATGCCTTGTGCTCCATTGCCCATTGTAATTCCCTAAGCTGTCTTTACAAATTCCTATTTTATAGCCTGAGCATAAACTATGATTAGAATATACAGCATCTATGTGGTAGTTCTTGAGGCTGTGGCCACCATTATAAGTCTGTTATCTCAGCTGAAATCCTATCACCTGTCACCTGAAGCTCCCAGGCTGTCCCCTTTTGGGAATTGGAAGGCTCCACTGTCTGTATTGTTCTATCACGAAAATGTCTTTTTATATTTCCTTCTATCCTATGATGACCTGTTCTGACTTCCTGTTTTGCCTCCTTCTTGGGCAAATCCCAGGCTGTGGATCCCAGGCTTTTACTTGTTCTATAGTTAAACCTTTGTTGGCACAGTCAAACTTATTCCTCTCTCTCTTAAGAGCATCATGACTGTAAACAACAGGCCTATCTGGGCAGCAGAAACCAAAGCCACATTATCCCATAAAGCTTAAAAATCCACACTTTCTGTTCTTCCCAGAAAAAAAAAGAAAAGGTTTTCCAGAGTAGTTCTAGATTCATGAACAAGACAGGATCTTCAGGGAAAAAAGCCTCTCACCATTTCTGGATAAAATACTGTGCTTAGTAACAAATGTGTCCTTGATAACTGAAAGCCTACTTCACTTTCACCTACATTTCCAAATGTTTTGTGAGTAGTTAAAGAAGCTATAAAACTGGTTTTTCAAATAACAGTATTTCCTAGATTTTATCCTTTTTTCTTTTTTTTTTTTTTTTTAGATAGTCTTATGAAGCCCAGGCTGTCCTCAGTAAGCAGCCAAGCACTAGGATTACAGTTATGTACCCCCACATCTGATTTATGTGATGATTGAGATGGAACCCAGGGCTCTGTGTATGGTAGGCAAGCATTCCACCAACTCTAGAGCCCCCAGGCTTTTAAAAGCTATACAAGTCCATTATGCTTGATGCTGGGTTCTAATGCCCTGAAAGGAGCTCCCTGCCTCGTTCCAGGTGGATGTACACTACTCTCAGGAATAGTTCTGCACCCTTTAGTTCATTAAACATTAAGCACTGATGAGCCCCAACCTTCAAAGTACAGCTGGTATCACTGACTTAAGAAAGAAGAAAAAGAGAAAATGCAAAGGAAAAAGTGGGAAAGTCACCAGATTAAACAATAAAACCATGGAGCTGGGGCGAGATGGCTCATCTGGTAAAGGCACTTACTTGCAGCCACACCCGATGACCTGAAGTTGATTCCCAAGACTCACTTGGTAGGAGAGGGTTGACTCCTGCAAATTGTTTTCTGACCTCCACACTGATGCCATAGCATGCACCACACACACACACACACACACACACACACACACACACACACACCCTGCATACACACATGTGCACATGCACATTCACTTATACATAAATGTAATTTAAATTTTTAGGTAAATAAATCAACGTATGGGCCAGCAGGATGCCAGGTAAAGGCACTTGCTTTACAAGCTGGGCATCCTGAGTTAAATCCCCAGAACTCACATGGTGGAAGGATAAAACAGACGCCACAAATCCACACACATGCTGTGGTATGCATTCATACATATGTGACACAATAATAATAAATAAATAAAGATTAAATAAAATGATCAGGAAAACTAACCGAATCAGACCTCTCTCTGAAATGTGTAGAGGAGGAACAAAGCACATATGTTACACATGAACAAAACAGGCTGGAGATGTAGGTTGGTTGGTAGAGTGCTTGCTTACCTAGCACACGTAAGCTGGGTGAGGTGGTGAATACCTGTAATCCCAGGAGGATCATAATTTCAAGGTTATCCTAAACTAGAGAGTGAGTTTGAGGTTGAGGCTAGCCTGGGCTATATGAGACACTGTCAAAAAAGAAAAAAAAAAAAGTCAACATAGCATTGTGACCGGGTGCAGAATTCCAGCTAGTGGGATTGCAACATATTGTAGCATATGGTATTTCACATACAGGGTAATTAAGAACTGCCTTGGAAAGGAGCATTTGTACCACCTCTTCAGTGGCCCGGCGGCTGGTTTGTATCAGTTTCTATTCATTACTGTCAGGAAAAACAAAGCAGCGCATGATTAATGTAGTCCAGTGCAACGAATTGCAACCAAGGATGACGCCTCCAAAAGAAAAAAAAAAAAAAATGAAGTTCAGAAAAAAAAAATGCCGTTGTTTACTAAGGCCTGAGATTCTATTAGTATTTTATATCTGTAATGCTAGTATAATTATTAGTGTTACTGGAAACATAATGAGCATTTAAATGTTGCCTGATGTGTAATACTAGTCTGTGTGCTGTGTGCCTTAGCTCACTGAATCCTCAGAAAATTCAATGAAGTGGATATTGATGTCTCCGTTAATTGACAAGTAAGGAAATGAGCTTCAAGAGGCCACTAACTCCCCCAGTTACCAGGTATTAGAATGAATGAGATAACAAGGATGGTAATAGCTGCTCTGTTTATCTCCTAAAGTTGTCATTAGTGTTAAATACGATGCTATCTTTAGAAGAAGTCAAAATTTAGCAGGCTTATTGGTATAAGATCCTGTGATATGCTATCTGCTTCTCAAGATGTGTTACTCAAAATCTGTCTGGGATTACAGGCCGGATGAAGCCAGAGCCACAGGAAGGACCATCAGGGCTCAGTTAGTTCAAATGGGAGGATGACACATCGGATCCTTACATCTGTGAGGTTAGGAGCTGTAGCAAAGCAGAGACTCGATAAACATTTATTTAATTTGTGGATAATAAATAATTAAGTAGTTATAGCTGTATAGATAAATAAATATCCATTTATCCAGTGAATAAGCCAAGCTGTTTGGTTTAAATACCTAGTCTGTCTTAATTTGGTTGCCTAGCAATCTAAATATATGTCTAAAACACATTTTTCCTGTCAGATACATGATGTCTATTTAGACATATGGTGCCTCATGGACAGTACTTTAATTACAACATGGACCTGCATAAGATCTCCAGGGAAAACTGAGACTGGAGGTGGCCTCTACTTGATGACTGAGAAAATGCTGGCTGACTGTGTTCTGTGATGAGTGTGAGCCTAATAAAACAGTTCAGTGGCCAGGCAAGTCTTAGAAAAATAGAACTAATCAAATTTCATAAACTCCCAAATTCTGAGGGTTTTATTTTTAATGTGGTAAAGTGTGTTGGAAATTCCCAAGTACTGGAATCTAATCTACAGAACTGTCCCATTGAAACGTTTTTCTCTAGAAGTATCTTACGGGACTATCAGCCAAGAACGCCACACAGGGAATGTGATTGAAAAAGATAAATGCATCATGCTGGAAAGAAAAGGTTACTGAAAACTTACTAGGAACACAAAATAATACCGCCTAGGGAAGGAGACTGCAGATCTGGAGTCTATCCCTGGACCCATCACAGCTTAATTCCCAAGTTCAAACACAGTTTCGGGTTCAGTTCATCTCCACAACTCAGTTCCTCGGCTTATGTGAGCTTCATCCTCAGGCTTTCCAGGATTCCTGGCCTCACCAGACCACAGTTTTCAAAGATCCATCCTCTTCATACTCACTCAAGCAAATCCCCCAAGATTTATCTTTCTGAGCCTAATTGGCTTGGCTTAAAGTGTGCTGACCCTTGTCCCAATCACTGTATCCAGAAGACCAAAAGTCTCTGAGTGACCAGGCTGAGTAGGCATTCAATCACTGCAACTCAGCAAAGAATCAGTACTTCCAAAGCACGTGAGCTGAGAACAGAGGGTACAGAGAGTCTGTTGGGGGAAACTTCTTACTGGAAGAAGAGAAAATGGTTATTGGGAGGCTCAAATGATAAATCTCCAGTGCAGAAATTGGTTTGTCTACAGTCTAAAATGCAAGAGACATTTTCTTTTCTGTTCCCTTTGGGTAATAGCCCCTGAGCAAAACAGTTAGGCTACAGAGATGGCTCAGGAGTTAAAAACATGTACTGCTCTTGCAAGTGAGCCAAGTTCAGTTACCCAGTACCCACACTGGGTGGCTCACAGCCATCTGCAACTCCAGCTCTGACCTCTTCTGGCCTCATCAGACACCTGCACTTATGTGTGCATATACTCACACATAGACACACACATATACATATAGTTCAAAATAAAATAAATCAGAGTTGGAGAAATGGATCAGCAGTTAAGAGCACTGGCTGCTCTTGCAGAGGATCTGGGTTTGGTTCCCAGCACCCACATGGCAGCTCACAACCATCTGTAACTCCGATTCTAGGTGATCAGACACACTCTTCTGGCCTCCATGGGCTTTGCATGACATGAGCACATATACATACATGTAAGCAAAACACTCATACACATGAAAATATAAATAAATACTTTTAAAAATAAAAATACATCTTTTTTTTTAATCTTAAACTAGGAGGCTGAGACAGGAGAATCACAGATTTGAAGCTAACTGGGGCTGCATAGTAAGTTCCAAGCCAGTCTGGAACTTGCAAGATGCTCTCAAAAAACAAATTTAGAAAAAATATTTAAAAAAGAATAATCAAGATCCAAGTAATGCTGCATAGTGAGCTTTTCATTACTATAAAAAAAGTATCAGAGAAAAAGCTACTTTATTTTTAAAAAGCCACATTTAGCTCACAGTTTTGGAGGATGGAAGTCTAAACAGTATGGCCAGGCTCTTACAAGGGACCCCTTGGATGAATCACATCACAGTAGGAACATGTACATGCTGTCTTTCTCCCACTCCTTACAAAGCCACCAGGGTTCAATCATGTAGAATCTACCCTAATCCCTTCCCAAATCCTTACGTTTAAGCACGGTAGTCATGCACTTTCCACTCTAAACACCAACAACATAAGGCTTGGGAGAGTAAACGCCTGTGTGAATTTCTGAGATCATATTAGTTACTTTTCCCATTGCTGTGATAAAATATTCTGACAAAAGCAATTTAAAGAAGGAGAGGTTTCTTTTCATATTTGGAGGGTACAGTCAATCGTGGCAGGGAATTCACCATGGCAGAGCTGGAAGCAACTAGACATACTTTATTCTCAGTCAAGAAACAGTGTGATGGCTGCAGGTACTCAGCCAGCCCCCTGCTTTCTATGCGGTCCGGAAGCGAAGCCTAGAGAATGGTGCCGCCCTCCTTTAGGGGGGCCTTCCAACTTCCATTAACCTAATCAAGATAATCCCTCCAGATGTGCTTAGCGGCTAACCTCGTCCAAAATAATCCCTCACTGTGTGCCTGAAAGCTCATCCTACGCGATTCCAAGAGTTGACAATCAACACCAACCATGACAGGGATCAAATCATAGTCAGACCACAGCAGAGGCCCATTTCCTTGATGGAAAGTCTAAGTCTCTCAGACTCTACATAAAGGAGCATCCTTATTTCACCACCTATTTCCCATCATTCAGTCCTGTACATTTATCACTGTGTTGAAAACTTACTGAAATGACAGGTCATCATGCTCTTAACTTGCAAAAGAGCTAAACACCCATGTGATTTGCCATCAGAAGACATCTCCGGGTCTGTATGCCCACTCTAGTAGTCACTAGCTAGATGTGGGGCTAATAAGGACTGGGATGCTCTGTAACGCACATAGTGAGCTTTAAGGACAGTGCAAAGAATATAACAACAATCTTTACGTTGATTATATGTTGAAATGATAATACTTTTAACACACGGGCTTAAATAAAATGTTACAAAATTATATCTGTGAGTGTGTGTCTGTATATGTGTCTGTGTGTCTGTGTGTGTCTGTGTGTGTGTGTGTGTGTGTGTGTGTGTCTGTGTGTGTTTGTGTAGGTCAGAGGACAACTTTCAGGGGTTGCTTCTCTCCTCTTTACCCTGTGGATGTTAATTATGGGACTTAAACTCAGATGTTGAGGTTTGACAGCAAGTGCCTTTTCTCACTGAGCCACCTCATAGATCCAGTGTTTGTTTATTTTATATGTGTGTTAGGGACTGAACCTAGAGCCTTCTACATGCTAAGCATGTATTCTATCACTGAGCTACACCAACCTATGGCCATCTTTACTTTTTATAATGTGGTTACTGGAAAGGTTAAAAGTCACATAAGTAATTTTCACCGAATTTCTACTGGTTGGACATGGGTCTAAGCACTGGATAGGCATGGGTCTAGGCACTGGATAGGCATGGGTCTATTGTAACCCGTAATCATAGGCAGTAAGAAAACAGCACTGTGTATACTTACAGGCAAAAAGAAATGCAAAAAGAAAGTCAAGGTGGTTTCATCTAGGAAACATGGCCAACCAAAGCTCATGCTAAGCTCAAATGTTTTCAGTTATACTCATTCACCACATTAATTTTCAAAGTTGGGCAGCCACAAAATAATAATGAAGCCCTTGAGAGGGACTTTGGGATACTGTAAAGCAGAGGTGGGCACCTGCTCACGGCTGCCCCATGCTTGCCGTGCTCCAGGATCCTAACCGGGAGGACTATTAGAGCGACAATGAAACTTGAGTAAAGATGCATAAGCCTGGACCCTAGTCTTCCTCATGCATGCTGCTTTTTCCCCAAAGAGTTAAGGTGATTGTGTCAGTCATCTCATGAAGAACTTCTGGCCTGTGACCTAGAACTCTGGGACCTGGTGATACGGGTACACATAGCCCACACTATAACTGAGAAAAATCTTGACCCAATCTACAGGTATTCTATAAGTAGTAGGTCTACTTTCCATTGGAGGGAACCCATCTTAAAACCACAGGTGTCTTTATTAGACATCTGTACTTGCCTGTTGAGCATATTATGGTCTAGTGCTTCTATTTCTGCAAAAGAACTACCAGACAGGTGTCGCCCCAGTTTATCACAAATGCTCAGTATCCACCACACATCTAAAGCCCAGCTCAGGGGAACGTTTATGGAAGGTTCCCTGAGGACCTGCAACCCAGCCATTTCTCTAGGTCAGTGTTTCTCAAAATGTGGTCCAAGATTATCTCTGGAAACCCCTAGGGCTCCCATACAAAACAGATTTCCCTCTTCCAGTCAAGGCAGGGTTGTACTTTCTCTCGCTCTTCACAATGGGGCATGACCACATGACTTGCTTTGACCAGTGAAACAGAGTGGAGAAGTAACATACGTATGTTCAAGGCAGAAACTGTAAGAACCAGTATACATTTCTCTCCAGTTCTTTCCCTCATGAAACCATGGAAATAGTACATCCCTTAACTGGACCTCTGAGTTCAGAAGCCACAGAGCAGGGATACCATAGTTCCCCAACCCCATCCCATTGACCAACTGCAACAGTTATGTAACATGAGCAGGCGATCAGTCTTTGCTGCTGGAAGCTCCTGTGATTTCAGGGCTGTTTGCATCAATAGCATAGCCTGGTGTACCCTCACATAAAGAGGAGGAAAGATTGTGTACCCTAATGCCTGATGAATCTTAGAGCAGCCGCCTAGGTGTGCCAAGATCTCTATTCAGCTTACAGGAGGTCAAAGAGAACTGCAGATCAGGCTTCACAGTAGGCCTTATCGGAAATGCCTCTAGTCTAGGTCCGGTTTATTTATTATTTGTACATTTTGAGGGTCTTTTTGAAGATTCTTGTGCCTGAGTGGAAGTGCCCTCTTAGTGAGGGTGATAGAGGGGAAAACCCTCTCTGACATCAATGGCGGGTTTGGCCTCTCCCAAGTCATTACTGGGTTTCTAATCTGTCATCAGGAGCTATGGCACTCATCTGAGAGGTGCCTCCACACCAAACCTGGGCCTCCTCACCCCATGCCAGGCAGCAGAACACTGGATCTGTGAGTTAGTCTTCTGCCTTTCTCCTCTGAACCTGCATCCCCCTTTCCGGTAATGTTTCTTGTTCACTCGTCTTTATTTTATTGTGAATTGTGTATTTTTATATACTGCCCTCAATTCTTTCCAGGGGAAAGGAAGGACGAGGATGAAAATACACATGGAATCATGACTACATGAATAAGAGCCCTGATTTCCAGAGCTACAGTAATGAATCTCGACTTGCTTTTTTTTTAATGATTCAAGAAAGAGAGACAGAAAAGAGTAAAGAACAGGGTGTGTGGCCAGGGAGGCTGCAAAATCATGAACACCCCACAGTATTTGAATTCTGACTTCCAGTTAACAGGCAGTGGAAGATGGGAACTTTATCTTCAAGATAAATGTTATAAATTGCACGTAATGAAATAAGGTCTTATTTTCCCACCTTTTGGTTTCTTATTTTTAAGATATACAGTCCTGTGTCAACCAAAATATCTAGACTTATAGTACACAATTCTATTCAGCTTGTAGAACAAATTCACTGGCAGAGTCGATTTTTATTTTAATTATTTGTATAGAGTAGAAAGGAATGGTCTGATTTATTACCGAGTGGGACTCCAATGGCAATATTATTATAGTTGCAACAGATGAATAAACCAATATATTTCTTAGAGTCATAAAACAACCAGCTACATGTCAGAGAAAATTGTTCTCCAAAACAACTAGGGGGAAAAAAATCAAGGGAAACAGTGGCCTTCTTGGCCTCCCAAGCCAATCCAACAAAAACAGGACTCCCGCAGACGAGGAAAAACTCATTTCGCCCAACTTACTTTCCATCTACCTGCTGAAATTAAAAGTTCACTGAAATAAGAATATTGTCTCTGGCATTGATATGTTTACTCCATTAATGTGCTTTGAAAAAGAATCTTATCAGTAGCTACACAAGATCATGGCTCACCCATAACCGGGGTCTGCCGTAGCGATGCAGCCCTCGGCCACAAGCTGCAGGATTAAGTCAGTCAGAGCTCTGTGCCGCGAGGACATTCAATGCCCGATTGGAACACAACTGCTCTTTGCAACTGGCTTTGAAGACTGAATGAGGGAGGAAGAGCAGAACGCGGGCTCAGATTTTGCGTCGTCTTTGCTGATCTGCGGCACGCATACCAGCCCTCCACAGGCTGACTACAAGGAAGTGGGCCTTGGAGTGGAGAAAAGTCAGGAGCAGAGCCCAGAGTCCTTCCTCCAATCCCCGGTTCTGGATTCCATGAACTCAGCTTGCACTGGTTGCCAGGGCTCAGGGTACCCAGAGCTTCTTGGAGCTCTGTTATCTACTGAGGTGCTGGAGTTTTCTATTTGTCCCAATTCCAAGTAATGCCTCTGGGTACTCAGTACACCTCAAGAATTCAGAAATGCTTTTGAGTACGGGATGTGTGTAGAAGGGTGTAGCAATTAAGGCCTCACGTTCTAGACTCAAATCAATCTGAACAGAGCCCTGATTCCATACATCTTGCAGTGCGCCCTTGGGCAAGTTCCCGACCCTCTCTGAGCTACACTATGGTGGGAACGGCTGTGGAGAGACAGCCGATGCCATGCACTCAGCACAGTACCCAGTGCATGGCAGCGACAGCAACTCCCACTCTTTCCTCCAAGCACAGTCATTTTTAAATCACGTCAGCTATACCGATGGCTAGTTCCAAATTCCCTTATGAGATCTGGAGCTTGATGATACAGGAAGTCTCTAGAGGACTTACAGTTTCTTGGAATGGCCTAGCTGAAAAGTCTATCTTTTAAAATAAGTACTACAGGATTTTAATCTAGAGAAGATAAACAGTAAGCTGGGGAACATGGGTGTACAAACACTAGGAGGTGCTCCAGGCCCTCTCCCACAGCTGCAAAACGACAGTGTTCCCCCTGTGGGCCACAAAACACAAAAATAACAGTATCCACGTTTCCAAGTATTTTTAGGGTACTCGCTATGTATCAGGAACTGTACTGAGCCTTTCCAAAGCAGTAGACTCAATTAATCATTACAACAATTCTATAAGGCAGTTACCAGACACAGTAACCAGACAAACTGGCTCAAAGAGGTCAAGAAACTTGCCCAGATTAAAAAGTGACGACACAAGAATGCAAATAATTCCAGTCAGATTACTCAGGCTAATACTTCACAGCGCCCTTAGTAGAAATCTGAGCTGATGGTCACTGCCTCCTCCTCTTCCTCTCTGAGGTCTTCCTCACTCTTGCTGTTGATTGGGAGTTAACACAGCACCTCTTGGGTCTCTCCTCGACACAGTTTAATTTTAAAGATCCTGTTCTACAGAGACTGTCGTGTGCAAAGGAAGGACTTCCATGAGGGGACTTCCGGCTTTGGAGGAAGAAAGTCTCCATTTAAAAGAATTCAAGACACACTGTTGAGGCATTGTAGTAAAGGACTAAGTTGTTAAAAAGACAGACTCAATACACAAAGATTTCCCCCTTTATAAACAAATATGCAAGACAAGGGATACATAGCTCAGTCACAGAGTGCTTGCCCAGCAGGCATAGATCCCCAGTTCCAAAAATGCAAAAGGCTCTACAAAGAAGGGAAAGAAGGAGGAGAGGAAGAGAAGGAAGAAAGGAAGGGAGGGAGGGAGAGAGGAAAGGAAGGAGGGAGGAGAGGACAGAGGAAAGAAATGGGGAAAAAAGCCACGTACTCAGCACAGTGCATGGCAGCGACAGCAACTCCCACTCTTTCTTCCAAGCACAATCATTTTTAAATCACGTCAGCTATACCGATGGCTAGTTCCAAATTCCCTTATCAGGACTGGAGCTTGATGATACAGGAAGTCTCTAGAGGACTTACAGTTTCTTGGAACAGCCTAGGAAAAGGACCCGGTTCACAAACGCCCCCAACTTACGGGGAAGCTCACCACAAAGATGAGAGTAAAGACTTTCTTCTTCAATTGCCAGTCTTCCCTTGGCATACGTAATTAATCTTATAGTTAGAAAGCCTCCAACCTATCCAACCTGAAGACCTCGGACCTCAAATTACACAGTGACCAAACAGTGTAGTTCAAATCTCTTTCCCCTGCGAAAATATTCCTATTTATTTATTCCTTATTCAAAGCAAAGATTGCATTCCTAACTCTAAATGAATTCATCGTTTCTTTGGGCCATTGTTCTGGTTTGGAGCAATTCATCACAGAGCTCGGCACGCTGATGACATGCTGGAGTGGTACATCCTTACATTGGTAATGCCCTAATGATCTGGCAGGCTCCTAAATCACCAGAGAGCTGTCACTCCCGTGATGTGTTACTCCGAGATACGGCTACGATCGGAGCAAAGCATCTAGGAGCTCAACAATGGGAGAATTATATTTTTTGACTTCAGAATTTCTTGACTATAAATAATAACATCCTCCATGGAAAAATAGAAAACTCAGCCTGGGATCAAAGAAACAGCACAATTTCTTCTATTTTGGAATATGCCAGTGATAGAAAGATAGGCATACGTATTAGTGGAAGCCACAGCCGAGCCGGGGAGGAGGGAGCTCATAAGAAAACAATTTCTGAAGTATCCACAGGGTTTCTGGAAGATGGCCAGCTGGGCGCTCACAGGTCCATGTAACACTGACGTGGGTTTTACCACTGCCCAACTAAACAGTGTGAAAACCTAAGTGAAGAGAAAAATGAAAGGATGCAAAGGAAGGTACCCTCCTCAGGACCGTTGACAGGAGAGTAAATTCATATAAATCTTTCAGAGGACAATTTGGCAATATTTATCAAAATTTAAAGCATGTACACTCAGGGCCCAGCAATCTCATTGCTAAATGACATATTCACACACACATGCAGAAGAATATAAACTCACATGAAGATTTTTCTGCACAACAGCTGCAACCGAAGAAAATAATGGAAACCAAGTCACTAGCCATCAACACTGAAGTGTTAAATACATCAGTGGGAATTCATCTCGCGTTTATGTGGGGACTTAAAATATCTGATGTCGATCGATGGCTTTGACAGTGCAAAGAGCTGCAGAGTTTCGGGGCAAATTTCTGGGTCCAATGGAATCGCTAGGCGAGCCAGGAAGGAATTCAGAAGCCAGGATCAGGCTTGGACCCCTGTGATTTCATCACGTTCTCCAGGTGGTTGTGTGACACTGAGACCTGAGAACCGCTTTCCTGAGATGCTGGAGAGACATCAGAGTCCCGGGCTCTTCTCTCCAGCCTCATCCAGAAAAGCCGTGTGCTCATGCATGTGTTGATATTGCTTTACTTACAGCTCTGCAAAGCATTTTTACAAGCTTGAGCTGCTTGAAACTAGTTTGAATATCATTAATGTCAACAGATAACTAACATTCTGCTTTCAGACTGTGCCTTATAGTCATTGCTGTTGAATCTTTGTGGCAGCGCCATGAAGTAGATCATATCATTATCCTTTATTTGGCAGTTTAATAAGTTGGGACATAAGGTGAATGAATTTCAGAAGACCAGCCTAGCTAGTCACACGGAGCTGGGTTATGAACATGCGCAGTGTGATTCCTCTGCTTTCTGACTGTGCTGTGTATGCTAACTCACATATTTGTTGACTTGGAAACACATCCACAATACAGCAGTTTTGTAAATAACAGGTGCGATTGAATACCATTTTATTACCTATTCATGGAAAGAGATAGATGTATTATTTCTATGAACAGGGAAAACACTGAAGCTCTATCCAAACTGCCAAGAGAAAAAAGCATGAAAGCGCTTTATAAAGATTCTGAATGTACTGTGTCCTGCTGTCCTAGGCAGATTCACACTCCTTCCTCCAGGTTTGTGCCTGGATTGGCAAGACTTTTTCAATCCTAAGTTCAACACAAGAATCATTGAATGTTGCTTAAAAGATCCAATGTAGTGAAATCAGATTTAAGAGTACTTTTAAAAGTTACAGATAGAATCGAATTGAACTGATTCAAATACCTTAGAAGGGTGACACCAAAGAAAACATAGATGGCTCTCTTAACTATGTGGAATTTGCAAGTGATTAGAATTTGTTGAGAAAGTGTCCACTTAACAGAAAACTACAAAATTACACATGAATTTTAAAAGGCCATGGTAGAATGCATGCCAAAAATAAAAATGCATAAGGCTCCGATTGAGCTCTGTGAAAACAATAACATAGGCCAAGAATGAAAATCTATTTTCAACCTATATCTAGATCTGTTCTTCTCCATCATGGAACTATGAGATACAAATACACTATGAGCCCAGAGCAGTGACACAAACTCATTTTGTCCAATGCAACATTTCTGGAGCCAAAGGTGGACATGTACACAGTTGCAACCTGTGATGGACAGTTGAGCTAAGGAGACAGGAAAACACAAAGGATGGCACATCCTGCAGTGAAGGCACTAGCGTGAGGCCAGGCAGACAAGAGTTAATATGTAAGAGAATACTGTCCAGACCATAAACCATTCCAGTCAAACAACAGGGCGGTGTGAAAGAGTGGCCACTGACTGCTTTATAAACACTGGGAGGCATTGTTACACTGCGGTAATAATTGCATTGTAATTATTCCTAATTTGTCTAAATGTTGTTTTTAGTCTCCTAATCACTCCAAGAGGGCTGCCAGAATTCGAATCTTCTGAAGTGTGGCATGAGTCCACAGTCTGGGAACTGCTGATCTCAGGCCTTTCTCAGCCTGTGTATATAATTTTGCCCTTAAGAAATAGCAACGTGATAATAAAAATCAAACTCATTTATGGGCTATAGTGTATTGAAATTACTTAGAACTAAATTGAAAAATACTTCTTTAGGAGACAGGGACTCACCATGTTGTTCAAGTTGTTGTCAAACACCTGGACTCTAGCAATCCTCCTGCCTCAGCCTTCCAAGTAGTTGAGACTACAAATGTATGCCATCCCGCCAAGATACTTTAAAAAGAATAACATTTTATTCTGAAACAGTTTAAAACTCACAAGAAGTTGTAAAATAGTATGCTCCTCTCACATATTCTTGACCAGCTTCCCCGTCATATTTCATATCAGTACACTGCATTACCAGAACCAGAAAACTGACTTTAGACTAATACTGTTGGATCAGGCTGTGGTTTTTTTTGTTTTCAAACAGTATCCTATAAGAATTAGTCAATGAGTTTTATGACATTGGAAGAATTTCACACATTTGGCCCCATGTGTTAACTTAGCCAGAAAAAGTGAAAACTTTGTTCATAGTAGGTGAAAATCAGAAAGCAATGCTTCATCAAACATCTAGCATGTACTAAGCATTGGACTAGTGAATCAGATAAGGCCAGAGCCTTCAAACAGCTCACTGTCCAGAGGGAACTCTAAGTAGACACAGCATCTCGGCAGGAAACGTGCATGATGTTTTTGTAAGAAACACATGAGATAAAATTGACTGAAACTAGCAACCAATTTAGTCTACAGCTACACCATCCAACACAGGAGCTCCTAGGCACACACAACTTCTGAGGGCTCAACTGCGACCCAGCTTCACTGAAATGTGCTTTGTGCACGAAACACACACAGCTTTTAAGATTAACTGACAAACAATAATAATGATGATGATGATGATAATAACCAATAACTTTATGCTGCTTTTATGTTGAAAACATTTTGCACACAATTAATTTCACCTATTTCTTTTTACTTCTTAAATGCTACTAATGGAAAAATTAGCATCATCTCTATGGCGCCTATATTTCTCTTGGGCAGTGCTGTTCTGGGGCATCAAGAATGCTTCTTGGGAAATGTCCTGATACCTGTAAGGGTGACAGCAAGTTAGCTAAGGGCAGAATAAGAAAGTCTAGAATGGAACCAGGAGAGGGAGAAGTGAACAAGACCTGGAAACTGTGAAGTGTCGCTGAAACTTTAATGTTAGTGTGAACCTTAATCTAATGATAACAGAATTGTTCAAGAATTTTACACAAAGGCTAGATTTCTTGTTTAAAGGGGTCAGTCTAGCCAATGGCCAGAGTAAGGTTGGAGTAAGGGAGAAAAGTTACAGGTTGTAGAAGTCTCCAAATTAAGTGTCTTTCTTCTCATTCGGTTCCTTAATTTCCCATCTCCGTTCAGACGTAAATCCCTTCCAAGGACAGGACCGACCGACAATAAACTGCAAGGTATGTGCTGTGCAGCTTGAGAACATTCTGGAAAAGCTTCCTCTGTACTCAGTTTTCAAGCTTGAGTAATTAGAAACAAGGCAGTTCCTGGACTGAACGTCCTGAATAAAATGCAAAACTAATTACAGGTTTCTCAGCATCCTCTGGCTTCTTTTGCTCTGAGCCTATCGACGTCAAGTAATCTCAAAACAACCGCTAAACTGTCTTCCTTTGCAATCCAACTGTCAATTTCCCATGGGCACCTTAATTCGCCTTTTACCAAACTCACAGCTCAGTACAGGGATTGAGGGTGGTTTTCCAACTCACTCAACCCTAGTAGTCACCAGTCAACAAAACAACAAGTCAGGAATCTTGCTGCCAGCCTACAGAACACATCAGAGCAGTACAAGCTACCAATGAATCTATACCATCACAAGTGATATCTTTTGAGGGTAATTTTGACCAACTTCATTCTCCCAAGTTGATTTTGACACCATTTTCTTATTTTTACTACTTCACTGCTTCTTTCTGTTGCTTGATTTTTGTTCACACTTTTTTTCAAGGGTTTCATTTTGGGATCATTTGGGGAGTATGCACAAAGAAACTAACATTTGGGGCTCTACATATTGGTTCACTGTATTGTCCAGTTACATGAACATAAAAACGATAAGGACAAGGGACTTGCCTTTAAAAATTCAGCCTATGAGTTGGAGAGGTGGCTCTGGGGTTAAGAAGACTGGCTGCTCAAGCAGAGGATGTGGGTTTGATTCCCAGCATCCACATGGAAGCTGACAACCATCCATAACTTCATTTCCAGGGGAATCTGAAGGCCTCTTCTGACCTTCTCAGGAATTGCACTGCATGGGTACACTTACTACAGACATGCAGGCAGCACACTCATACACATAAAATAAATAATAAATAAAATATTTTTTAAATTAAAAAAAAATAGTCTAAGGTGCTAGAGACATGGTTCAGCAGTTAAGAACACTGGCAGCTTCTGCAAGGGATCTGGATTCAGTTTCCAGCACCCACATGGTAGCTAACAACTGCCTATGACTCTAGTTCCAGAAGCTCTGACACCCTCTTCTGGTCTCCAAGGTATGAATGTCGTACACATACCATACACGCAGGCAAACACTCATACCTAATGAAATAAAAATAAATAAACTCTTGAAAAACAAAACAAACAAACAAACAAAAAAAAACCTCAGCCTAGAAACATAATGCAAAAAAACAAGTTATAGTACAGACTACATGAACATGACAAAGAGGAAGGAAAAACTCAAAAGCCCAAGTCAACTGTTTCCTAGACCTATCAAGGCCATGGATATGTATCACTGAACATAAACACTGTAACATAACTGAGTTGATTGCCAGCACAATAATGGGGATATTTGTTTCAGAATATGCAATTCTGCTTTCTTTTGCAAAATAAGTTTGTGCCACCCTGGATTCACCATCCTACACAGCAGCATTGGAGTGGACCAGTGCCTCCACGCACCTCCAATTATCCAGTACCCATTCTGCCTGGCTGGGAGACCCTCCGCCTCCTCCACTCCTTGGTGTGGTCAGCAAAGCTAATTCGGATAGATAAAGGGGCATCCTTTCACACAAAAATGGAGTGGAGCTGGCATGGTGGCACACACGTGATCCAACACTCAGGAGGCTAAGTGGAGGATCACAGGCTTCAGGTCAAAGGGTCTACATAGTGAGACCCTTTCTCAAAGATATACAAAAAAAAAGGAGGATTATAGTCTATCACTACCCATGAGAATGGGGTAGGAGACATAGCCTGTGCTCTAATTTACATCCATGTTTCTGAAGATTTTAGAACAAGAACACGTTGTTTTAGTACAGCAACCATTTTAAATAATACTTATTGATAAACTGCAACCACTTAGGTATAAATCTATCATAGGTTTACCTTATTAAATGAAGTATTTTGGATGCTTAAAAGAAAGATTATCCTCAACTAGGAAAATTATTATAGGTATTATTTTGAGGTTGTGCCAGAATCACAGCTCTGTACCTTATTTGGCCTCTAGTATAACACATGCCACATGATATATTAACCTGGTTTTCTGTGAGAGGATTCCCTCGACAGATGTAATGGACAAGGAGCCAAATTGTATGGTCAAATAAGAAACCTTGGACAAAGTAGGTCATGTTGAAAGTGAAAACATTTGCCTTAGAGCAATCGATTATTTTCTTTCGATTTTACTATATAAAACGTAAGCTATCACAAGATTCACATCTTTTTAAGATGTGCTCTATCCTTTCTCCTGCACAGGGAATACAGAACCATGACCACAGCCTGGGAAAACCCAGGAAAGACTCTGTCTCAGTACACGCTACAGGAAGAGAATGTGTGCGTGAATACTGTGTGAGCAGGTGCCTGACGCAGTTCAGGGCCCTGTTCACTTAGTTGAATCACCATAAGACAGCTTTGTCCCACACACCATGAAAAATTCCTGATTCAAGCTTCATGTTTTTAATAAAAGTTATTGTATATATCTGAGATTTTTACAACATGATGTTATGGGATACTCAGAGTGAAAGGCTTTCACTCACAGAACTTTTCTGTGACAAAAGCAGCTAAAATATACTTATTCAGCAAAAATTCTTAATGCTACATGGTTTCACTAATTATAGTCTTCACTTATTCTGTGCATCTCTGCTTTCTACCTCTGCACCAACATCACCCCATTCGTCCCCTGACTCCGTGGCACTTCTGGTTTTTCTCATCTCTGTGGATTTGACTGTTCTATTTTATTTAGATTCCACCGGTAAATGAGATCATACAACAGTCTTCTTTTGGCATCTGGTTTATTTCACTTAGCATAGTGTCCTCCAGACTCATTCGTGCTGTGGCAAATGCAGGATCTCCTACTTTTAAAGGTTTTGTTTTTATTTGTGGACTACATGTGCAGGTGACCATGGACACAAAAGAACACATCAGATTCCCTAGAGCTGAAGTTAGAAGCAGTTGTGAGCTGCCCATTGTGGGTGCTGGGAACCGAACTCAGGTCCTCTGGGAGAGTAGCAAGTGTTCTTAACCACTGAGCCATCTCTCCACCTCCCCAATATTTATTTACTTTGGGGTATGTGTGTATACACAATGTGTGTGTGCATGTGTACGTATGGCATGTGTGTGTGTATGGTGTGTGTATGATATATATGTATGGTGTGTGTGTGTGTGTGTGTGTTTGTACAGTGTGTGTCTCGTGTGTATAGTGTATACATATGGGATGTGTGTATGTTGTGTGTATAGTGTGTGTATGTTGTGGGGGGCATGGCAGGGTGTATGGTGTGTGTGTGTATGTGTGTGTGTGGTATGGGGTGTCCACATGACACATGTGCATGTGGAGGTCAGAGGACATCTTTGTCTTCCACCATGTTTTTAGTTTGGGAGGGTACATTTATTTGTGTGTGCACACATATGGAAGTCAGAGGACAACTTGCAGGTGGTAGTTCTCTCCTTCTGCCATGTGGGTTCCAAGGATCAAACTCAGCTCACAAGGCTTAGCAATAAGTGCCTTTTCTCACTGAGCCCTTTCTCAGTGAGCCATCTAGTAGGCACCCTTTTAAGATACAGACCAGGCTTGCCTTGAATTCACGGTCCTCCCCACTCTGCCTCTTCAGCATACCCCACTGGCATGAGCCACAGCACCTGGCTCCTTTTTTAAAACTAAATAATATCCCATATTTTCTTTATTCATTTATCCATTAATCAATGTACAAGTGTACTTACATACATATAGGCAATACACTCATACATGTAAATTAAAAATAAAACATTTCAATTTTTTTCATTTTTATTTTTATGTGTACGAGTGTTTTGTCTCCATGTGTAAGTGTACTCATGTTATGCAACATCCACAGAGGCCAGAAGAGGGTGTTAAATCCTCTGAAACTGGACTTAGGAACCTTTGCATTGCGGGATCTGGGAACTGAACCCAGGTCCTCCACAAAAGCAGCTAGTGCTCTCAACTCCTGAGCCATTTCTTTAGCACCAGAATAGTGTTTTGTTTTCTTTTCAGTTTTTAGACAGGGTCTAACTATGCAGCCCTGGCTAGCCTGGAACTCCCTATGTAGACCAGGCTGACTTTGAACTTGCAAAGATCCACCTGCCTCCACCTCCCAAGTGCTGGGACTAAAGGCGTGCACCACCGTGCCTGCCCCAGGTGTGACATCTTTACAGGTGATGATTTCATCTCCTCTGGATGGTACTCATAGGAGGGGTTGCTGGGTTTTATGCTAAATCCATTTTTTAAATTCTTTAGAAAAGTAAGGTCACCCAAAATCAGAAAGAAAAATACTGCATATTCTCCCTCAAATGTAGTTCCTAGCCTAAAATGTATGCATGCCTATATGTAGACAGCTGTAAGTGTGGGTTAGGATAACATTTAGGAAAAAGACAAGAAAGGGTGATACCAGCTGATGAGGAAGGACAGAATGAAAAGGACCGGTGCACCCTGAAAGGGGGCATAAAGCTGATTATTTGTCTAACTTTTGCCCACATTTTAGGTAGGTTATATGTTCTTCTGTCATTGAATTGTAAATACTCCTTATTGATTTGGGATACTAACTGCTGGGGAGATATGCGGCTTACAGATATTTTTCCTAGACCATAGGACAGCTTCTTATCTTGGCAATTGACTTGTTTCTTGTGCAGAAGCTTTTCTGTCTGATGAAGTCCCACGTCTTTGTTTTGGCTTTTGCACTCAGGCCTTTTGGTGTGAGATGCACAAAAATCATTGCTAAAGCTGGTGTCAAGTAGCTTTTCCCCTAAGCTCTCTTCTGGGGCTTTAAGGTTTCAGGTCTTACCCTTAGGACTTTTACCAACCATGTTGATTTAACTTTTGGGTATAGTATAAGAAAATGGCCAAATCTGACTCTGCGTGGAGGCCCTATTTTCCTTGAAAGTTTATTAGAGAGATTATCTTTCCTCCGTGGCATCCGTTGTCAAAAATTAGTTGATGCTAGCTTTAGCTACAGGACAAGACTCTGGAAAGAAAGAAGAAAAGGACAAAAAAAAGATGGAAGGAAGGAAGGAAGGAAGGAAGAAGGAAGGAAGAAAAAGAAAAAATGAAGTGGAAGAAAACGGAGAAGGGGGAAGAGGATATATATATATGTATGTATGCATATGTATGTATGCATATGTATGTATATATTTGAATTTATTTCTGGAATCTATTCTGTTCCACTTCTGATATATAAAATGGGGGAAATTATCTATGGCTACGTACTAGAGCTGATGTAAGCATTGAGACTGTAATTCAATAAAGGTATCTGCCACAAAGCCTGGCCACCTGAACTTGATCCCCAGGTGGTAAGAGAACCAATCCTACAAGTTGTTCCCTGGCCTCCACATAGGCAGTGGTACACACTTGGGCACACACACAAACACACACACACACACAAACACATACACACGCACAAACACATACACACACACACATGTACACATACACACATGTACACATACACACATACACATACACACACGCACACACACACACACACATACACATACACACATACACACACACATACACACACACACACACATACACATACACACATACACACATACACATACACACACATGCACACACATACACATACACACACATACACATACACACACATACACACATATACACACACATACACATACACACACATGCACAGACATACACACATACACACACATACACATACACACACATGCACACACATACACATACACACACATACACATAAACACACACATACACATACACACACATACACACACACACACACATACACACACATACACATACACGCATACACATACACAAGTAAAATGCAGTTTTTAAATCTGAAAGACCCCTTCCTGTGAACTGAAGCTGTGGTGGGAACTGTAGCAGCGGTCCCCTCCTGTGAACCTGGAGCTGTAGTCCTGTCTTGTGAGCCTGGAGATTTCGCCCCCTCCCACGAGCTGGAGCCTGGAACTTTGGTCCCCTACTGCAAGCCGTGGTTCCACATTCCTCTGGTGGTAGGCTGCTGATAGAACAGAGTGAAGGATGGAGGACTCCTGATGTTAGGGAACAGTTTCAGCCTTTTGTGAGTAGTGGCACTCCCACAGCCTCCTCCCCTGAGGTCCCAACGTGTACATGACAGGCTTTGCCTCTCTGTGTTGGGCTTATGCTGGGGACAGGGGAAGTCCCTGTAATTTCAGATTCCAGTTGTAGGAGAACTGATTCTCAAGAATGGACTTCCCATCTCCCCTCCGGGCTAGCTGTGGTCTTGACTCCTCAGCATCCAGGCCTTTAGGATGAACCTGCCCCATTACCAGGCACCAAGAGGTTTTCCATAATTTTTCTATTATTCTTCTTCAGCCTCAGTGGAAAATATAAAACAGCCCTATGGAAAATATAAAACACCTAACTGAATTTCTAAAGATAAACCTCACAGACTGGGAAATTTTTCTTAAAGTACTGTAATAACTAAACTGATATCATTCTCAAGCTAAAAATATGCAATTATATTTTAGAATGTGATTCACTATAATTATTTGTATTATTTACTAACAAAACTGTACTACCAAAGTTCAACAATAATGTGAAATTTGTCACTGTTATTATAATGTAAGTTTGTCATTCACTCCCTTTCCAAATTCTCCAAACTATACAAAGTTTTCAATGTAATCATGTTATTTTTAAAGAAAAAAATGCTAATAAAAAATAAAACAACTTTAAAATAGTTCAAGGTTTGGGGGCTGAAGAAGTGACTTGATGGCTGACAACCACCTCTAACTCCAGTTCCAGAGGAATCTGATGCCCTCTTCTGACCTTCATGGGCATTGCACAATACAGGTTCACTTACACACATGCAGGCAATTCACTCAGACACAGAAAATGAAAAGAATACTTTTTCTTAAGTTCAAGGTTTAAAAAAAAAAAAGAGTTAGGGGCTGGAGAGACGGCTCAGTAGTTAAGAGCACTGTGTGTTCTTTCAGAAGACCTGGGTTCAAATCTCCGCCCCCACATGGCACCTAACAACTGTCTGTAACTCCAGTTCCAGAGAATATAAGGCCTGTACTCCAAGGGCATTGCATGACATGGGTGCGTGCAAAACACTCGTACACATAAAATAAAAATAAATAAATAAATAATAGTTAAAGGTCATCCTTGGCTATATATTGAGCCTGAAGCCATCCTGAGTTATATAAAATGTCTCAAAAATTAAAAAGAAAAAAAAAGGTGAAGGAATCCTGGCAGAGAGAAAGGCAGAAAGCTTCAAATGGAGGAGAATGAACAGAAGTGAGCAGGAACTTCCCATAACGAGCAGAAGAGACGAGCGAGTGAAAGACAGAGCTGGAGGGAGGAGTCTGTGTTTTGCTCTTACCTGGGCCCCCTCAGGGATGGCTAGAGTCAGCTCATAGCAGCTCATAAGAGCTGCTTATTAAATTTCCAGGAATGTTTTACAGCCAGCTGTTAAACACAATTTATATAAATAACAATTTATATAAACATAATTAAATAAATTATATCAATGATACAAAAATATTTTAAATACTGCAACCCAAATTAACTTCTGTTTTCATGTTAGTAGTATGTTCTTTTGTATTTCCTTTGATCAAAGACCCCCCCCAATTATCTTCTCTTATTTCATTTCTCTGCCACCAAATTCCTTCTTCTTCCCAAGAATCCCTCCCAGTTTCACCTCTCTTTTAAAGGGTGACCCACACTTTAATTAGGGTTGCCAGCACGGCTGGGGGTTATTTCTATGCCTGGGGACAATGTACCAGTGTCTACAACACTGAGAAATGCAACTCTCCCTCCCTCGGCAACATTTATCTATAGCTCCTCTGGGAGGGATGGGACCTTATAAGTCCCTCCCCTGTTGGCCTCTGTATTACCTGCTGCCTAGTGTAAACAGAGGCTTCTCTGACCAGGGTGGAGAGCAGCACTGACCTGTGGTTCTAAACATAAATATTTAGAAGGCAGCTTGACACCATTTCCATTTAGCAAAGTAACAGAGTAGGTCCTCTCCTTAGGCTTCCCTAGCCATGACCTGTGACCAGGTTCACAGTACCTGCTGTGAGTTCCTCCCACAGAGAAGACTTAAAATCTGCTCATAAAGCAGCTGTTTACCACCTCCCCCCAAAATAGTCATAACACTATGCACATCTTACCCGACAGGTTGGTTTTGTAGTTCATAGGGTTCAGTGCTGGATAGGACCAGTAATGACTGTCCTCCAGAAACCTGCATAGCCTGTGAAAACTAGCCAGCAAGGAGCAGACATCCAAGTCGACTCCAGCTTGGTTTCTCTTTATCTTACAACCAAGGAATGCAACAGGGTCTTACTAACTAGTTCTGTAGGAACCAAGAGGAATGGCAAGAGCCTGTATTATTTGGGGACTCTAGGGACCTCCCTGACCAACCATTCATAAGGAAGCATCCCACTCCTGGCCCTGGGGTTTTTGTTTCATAGCCCACGGCTTCTAGGGCAGCATTATCCAGCCATATAAGATATCTCTCCAATGGACTTCCAAAATAATGTTTCATTATAACTTTTTCATACTCTTCACAGCCTCCGCCCTCAACTCACCTCCTCTTCTCCCCGTCCCTACCTGAACCTTTCCACTTCCACTATGCCTCCTGTCTACTTTCACGTCACCCACGTTCTAGCACGCCCATTCCCTCAAGGCTTCCTCCCCACAGTGGCCCCCTCTTAGCCTCATGGCCTCGGTAGGTCTTGAAGGCTGAATAAAATTCCATTGTGTATATACATCGGCTGATTCCAGTTCCTAGCCATTGTGACGAGAGCAGCAATGAACATAGATGAGCAAGTATCTCTGTTATAGGATACAGAGTCTTTTGGGTCTATAGCTGGGTCATATGGGAGCTCTACTTCTAGCTTTTTGAGAAACCTCCACATTGTTTTCCACAGTGTCTGTACCTGTTCCCCTTTCCCTACAAATTCGCCAGCCTTTGTTATGTTGGCTTTCTTGATGACAGCCATTTCGACTGGGGTGATATAGAATTTCAAAGTGGTTTTAATTTTTATTTTCCCAATGGATGCTGATATTCAACACTCTTTTAAGGTCTGGTTTTTAATTATGTGTATATGAGGGGTGGTTTAACCTGCATGTGAGTGTAGGTGCTGAAGGACATCAGAAGCATCAGATTCCCCAGGAGCTGGAGTTACAGACAGTTGTGAGCCCCCCACCCCCCATACAGCTGCTGGGAATTAAACTTGTGTCCTCTGGAGGAGCACCAAGGCCCTCTTAGTACGAGCCATCTCTCTAGCCCAGTATTCAACACTGTTTGAAATGTTTATCGATCATTTGTATTTCTTCTTTTGAGTAATCTCTTTTTAGTTCTATAATCCATTTTTAATTGAGGTTTTTGTTCCCTTGATCTTCAGAGGTTTTTTTTTTCTTATTTCTGTATTCTAAACATTAATCCTCTGTCAGATGTGTAGCTGGTCAAGATTTTCTCTTGTAGGTCGCCCCTTCGCTCAGCTGACCATTTCCTATACAAAAGCTTTTGAATTTCATGACGTCTCATTTATTAAGTGTTAGCCTTATAGCCTGAACAACCAGAGTCCTATTTGTAAAGTCTTTATCTGTGCCTATATCTTGTACAATACTTCTTACTTTTTTCTCTATTGGTTTCTGGTTTTGCACTAAGGTCTTTGATTCATTTGAAACTGATTTTTGTGCAGGATGAGAGATAAAGATCTACCTTCATTCTTCTACACGTGGACAACCGGTTTTCCCAGCACCATTTCTTGAAGATGCTTTTTTCTTCCATGTGTATTGTTTGGCATCTTTGTCAAAAATCAGGTGGCTATAATTGCATAGACTTATAACTGGGTCTTTTATGCTATTCCATTGATTTATGGGTCTGTTTTTCCAGTTTTGGTTCTCTTTCTCAGTATTTCTTTGGCTCTCTGGATTTTGTGTGAGTCCCTGTGAATTTGGGGTTTGCTTATTTCTGAAAATAATGCCATTATCAATAATGTTGATAAAGATTGCATTAAATCTATAAATTGCTCTAGATAACATTTTTAATTTTTCACTGAAATTTACAGTAAGAGATTCTCTCACATGCCTCAGAAATCGACGGGAAGTGGTGAAAACCACCCTAACAGTCAACTAAAACACAGAAAAGAAGAATAAATTACTCTTCACTCATAGGGAGGCACTGACTTGTAAGGAAGGGCTTAAGTATAAATCAGGGCTTTTGAGTCAGTGAGATTCTACAGTTATTTCTATTTATAGCTATGTGGACAAATCAGCTTTATTTTAAAGATGTTTTTTAAAGGATTCCCTTCATGTTAAAAGAAGTTTGGGCGAAACGAATCTGTTAGTCTTCCTAGCTCTAAGACACTGTGTTTTTATGACAGTAAATTCACTCAAACAGCTGTTGTTTTTTAAATAACTAATTAGCGCCACCATAGCTGGCTACTAAAGTTAATTGAAGAGGGGAAAAAAGCCAAGTAATAAATTACTTCAACCCATGTGATTATTTCCTGGTTATAGAATATCAGTAAGTATTTGAGATGGGATTGATTTATTATTAAAATCATGGTAAAATCTATCACTAATGATAGATATCATTGTTTATGATGCCCCAGAAACATTACTTGGGTTATCTCCTTAATCATATCAGCTCTGTTAAGTAGAGAATATAATTTCCTTCATTTTATGTATTATAAAATTTAAGACTCGGGCTGTTAAATAAATTTCCCAAGATGATAGAGATAAGTGGTGGGACCAAGATTCGAATCTAGATTGATTTTATCCCAAAACTTTTGTTCATCTTCATTTTCTGCACAGACTCCAGACTCAAGAACAAGCTTTGTCTAGGGACACATGACAATTTTAATCTGTTCCACTGAATGATTGATTGACTGACTGACTCTGTAGCAGACCAAATAACCTCTATTCCAAGAGAAGCCAATTTCCTCCATTCTCCATTCTGTACATTCTAATAACTCTTTGTATTTCCTTATAGTTATGACACGATGCTCATTTTAAAGGAAATAGAGATCTGGCGCTGTTTTTACCAATTCTCAAGCTCTATCCATTTCTAGGGGAAGTGGGGGAGGCCAGTCTACTCCCCATGCAATGCTGCATTGCTAGTCTGACTGCACAGACCCTGTGACAAGTGTATCACTTTCACAACTACTATATGAATAAGATTGATAGGGTGTCAAATAAAAGCCTTTGGGAGAATTTATACTTGAGAAAACATGTTTCCTCCAGAACCATCCACTTATCTGTCAGGATGAATCATAGGAATGGGTACAAGACAATCCTTAAAGACAGGATGTGTGTACCTATCTTGATCTGCTGGGTTTTCAGCTATGAAAAATGTAACCTGCAACTTAAGCATGCACATTCTCTTTTTAACATCTTCATGGGTCTGTTCATTTTAATGGGAGAAGAATAAGGCAGTGTTTAGACCCAAAGCACTTTCCAAGCGGCATGCAAGCTGGGTCCTAAACATTTACTAAGAAAGCCTACTCAGAGTCCGGTCGTCTTCTTTCAAACAGAAACACTGTTTGGCTAGATAGAAATCACGTTAAGACAGAGCCGTTTCCAACAGTTACTGTGCCTATGAAAAAGGATTCTATTTTGGCTAGCAAATACTTCCCCAAAAGCCTTTCTAGCCATCCATGGAAAAGGGATGAGTGCCCCCTGGTGAAGATGCGGGAAACGTTTCCATATGTTATTTTTGGCTGGCAAGAAGGTACAGATGTCTTCACAATAAAAATATACTCGCTAAGAGTGCTCATGTCCTTGAGAAGAGCTGGCACCATGTGGAGGGCTGCTCTACAGTGAGGCAGACACGCACAAAGGAAGCAGGAAGCCAGAGCAATTCCCAGGACGTGGGAAGGCAGGCCTGTACCAAAGCTGCACAAGCCGATCCGTGGGTGACTGGAATGTGCTCTTTACCTGTATTGGCGTGTCTCTTTCTGTCCCTACCAAGCTCAGTCTTCACCTGTCTCCACGCTGCACTGCGGGTGTCCTCGGAGGCTGGCCTTTAGGGATATGTTAATGTATCCCTTTGTCTTCTGCTTCTGGGTTCACCCAAGGGGAGGCACTAGTAAGTGATCGGAGGCAAGGCAGCAGAAAAGTACCACTGAAATGCTTGTTCCCAGGCCCAGTCCTTGCCATTGCAGTGTGGAAGGTACTGGATCCCTCAGCCTGTGAGCTCAGTAACTCTAGACCGCTGTACTGCACAAGTTTCTCTCAAGGGTCTGGTGAACTTTAAGCCTAAGTGTTGGCAGCTCCCCACTGTCGCTGGTCTGAGGTAGTTCTCTATTCCCACTGGGCTCCCTTTAACTACACCTTTGTAAAAGGTTCCTGCAACAAATATGCACACTGTTAATCTTTGTGACAATGCCAGCTCTTTCCCACTTGTACCCTGTCTGATACAGTAGTCGTCCATTATTCCAGAATCTCTGTATTATTCATCGAAAATGCAGGCATGGTGGTACACACCTATTATCCCAGAAGGAGGGTGGAAAAGATCCTAAGTTAGAAGGGTTGTGAGCTTGGGGCCAACTTGGGCTGCACGTTGAGACTGTGTCTCAAACAAGCGGCAACAAAACACAAATACAGTATATAAGCAACTTTGTGCCACTCCAGGGAAGCCTATGCCTTCCAGTCACCTCAAAGTCCAATATCATCTGGGCAAAGGTGAACTTAAAAGACCCTGGCCTTCTGGATAGAGGTAGGCCAAATATCACGGTGATTTTTAGAGTCTTATTTCACGGCTTTGTAACACCCTTCAACTCAAGCTTCCTGCTTTGTTTGCATCAGGACAAGCATTCTGTTTACATTCAACCCTCCCCTATCTTACAGGGGGCGGGGGGGCGGGAAGGGCACGACAAGTCGTCCTGTCTGGAGGAATCTATAAGATTAGACAAACAGCAGGCTAATCCTGTGGTGCTCAACTTGGCAAAACTGGTTATACTGCAAACCCCAAAGACAGAAGCATAGGCCCCTGGTCCATAATCAGGGCACCAGACTAAAGGTCTATTCACTGACAAGAAAGCACAGATGTAGTTGGACCTTGCCAGTCACACCTGTGCTCCAAACATCCGGACATTCTGCATGGGTCTATTGTGAGACTGTAGTGAGGATTGGTGTGTGTGCTCTCTGCTGCTGGGGGTTGGAGGGATGAGAGAGGAACATGCATTTAGGCCTTGCAGCTGGGCTCCACTCCCAGACTCACTTCTTCCTCACTGTGTGATGGGGAACAGTGTTAACCCTTCCGGGACTGACAGTCCAATGAAGATAATCATGCAACATAGGTAGTTTTTAGGGTAAACAAAGTCACAAAAATGAAGTGGGGCAGCCCAGACATGGTGTGGCACTCAGGGTATATGACTTGGGCTCTCTTTTAAATCTCCGGATACTATAGGGCTACACCAGAGTTCAACAATCTAATCATCATCCAGAAAATGGCTTAGAACCAATAGATTTGTGTTGTTTTATATCAGGAAAAGTACTTCTAGGCCTGTAAGATGGCTCAGCTGGTAAACGTGCTTCTCACATGCCCGATGGCTGAGTTCATTCGCTGTACCCTACAGTGGAAGAAGAAAACCAATTCCCAGAAGTTGTCCTCTAACCTGCACATATGAGTCACGCCTAGAGGTATGTGTGCACATGTGTGATGATGATGATGATGATAAAATAGAAGAAACATTTTTAACATAACGTGTTTCCTTTCACATTCGCCCCATTTGAGCACTCTAGGGGTAATGCAAGTGATGATAAGAGCTAATTATTGAGTTCTCGTGACGTGATGTGCTCTGCTAAGGTTAACTTTAATATTATGCTTGTCAGATATATAAAGGTATGTATTTGAAGAGCCAAAGATTTGTACAAGATTCTGTAAAGCCCTTTCATCCTTTGCCCCACTTCCATCCTCTAACACTTAGAAATCTCCAAAGACAACACCTTGCCATTTACCTGCACAGTGTAAAACAACGTCTTACTATTTTTACCGGTAGATCTTATGTTTGGACCTCCTTCTAAAGAAAACAGAACTTCCGTTCATTCCCTTGCCCCCGCCACGTGCTGTTATTTCCACACACTTCCCACTAAATCCATTTGTAGTCTTGTCAGATGGATGTGCAGTGTTGACATTACGACAGCATAACTGCTGTTCACAGCTGAGTTATGAACAAGTGAATAATGACTGGTTTTCTTTCCCGTATAATTTTGGTTTCCCTAGAAATGAAGGTCTGGTTTTCTCTTTTTTGTTTTTTTCTCCTGTGAACTTATCACAAATGAAACGTCAAACTCTCTCCCCTTTCTCTAAATCCCTTTGAAAACATTTAGTTGTTCAACTACTTTCCTTTTCTTGGAAAAAACCTCCTGGAAGTTTCTGATAGGTACCAAATGGATTTTCTCTCTTGTGCTGGTAATCTTCTTTCCCAAATCCTTCTTCTTTTTCCTCATCAAATTCTTCCCCCTTTTGGAATATATCCTCAAGTAGTTTCTTGGGACAGATATTTTTTTTACCTAAAACATCTTCATTGAACTTTCCTATTTTCTCATTTTAAGTACTATATGTAAATAAATGCTTTTCAGTATAGTTTTGAGTTGGGGACTGGGAGATGACTCAGCTGTTAAGAGCACTTGCTGGGAGTCAGTTCCCAGCACCCAACTGTTTGTTCCAGTGGACTCAGCTTCTCTTCTGGCTTCCAAAGGCACCAGGCATGCACATGGTACACAGACATGCATACAAGCAAACACTCATGCACATAAAATTTAAATTAAAATTCATCTTTAAAAGAACATAGCCAGGTGTGGTGGCACACACCTTTAATCCCAGCGTTCGGGAGGAAAAGGCAGGTGGATCTCTGTAAGTGCAAGATCAGTCTGATCTACATAGTGAGTTCCAGGCCAGCTGAAGCTACAGGGAGACCCTGGCTCAGAAAGACCAAAAATAAATAAATAAATAAATAAATAGTAAAATAATAATAACAGCAAATGCTTTGACAACTTTTATTATATAAACAACTGGAAATCTCCTTATAGTGAAAAACAAAACTAAAGCCAGAAAGGAGACTCCACTATTTGGGGAATATACCTAAACATCTCATGTTGACATTTTTTAGCATGTCTGTTTATTAGAAAATTCCTTCATAGAATGTTTTTTCACTCCGTTATTTGATTGATAGTTTGCCTACTTATACACATCCAAATGGAAATCATTTCTCTTTGAAAGTTCTCCTCCACTGTCATTCAGCCTGTGATCCAGCACCATCTCCGATGACTGTAGAGAAGCTAAAAATGACTCTTCTTCCTGGTCCCTTTGCTCACGTGTGCCCTCATGGTTGCAATGCCCATAGGTCTCGTGCACTTATCATCACCGTCCTCATAACTCAGTGGCTTTCTCTGTCTGGGAATTTGCACTTCAGTTCTGAGAGATGGTTTCCCCTTTTGGAACAGCCGCTGTCCAAATCTTAGGCTTCCCAGATGAAGCCTCTAACTGATCTTACTTTCTATCATTGTGGCTATTTAATTTCTAGGAGATTTTCTTGGTTCATTTTTTGCCCAACATAATGCTCAATCTGTTGAATTTCCATCTTTGCTCCATTTGTAATTGCTGAGAATTCTGTTTCCTAAATGTCTCTTTTATAAAACCTCCCTGGTCCTGAGTTACAAATACAACAATGATAAGAATATTTCTTCCTTGCATGGTTTCCAACTTCCCACCCCAGCCTTTTGTTACATTCATTGTCATTTCGACCTGGCTAGGCTTAGGTTTTCTATTAAGTATGGCGATCCAGTTGTCTTCTGTATTTAAGAGAACAGTTGGATCCTGTTCTACCTGTCAGATCTTTGAGTCCCAACCCAAGCCTTCCCTCTTTGCCATCCCAAGCTCCCAAGCCTAGCTCAGAAAAAGGAATTCTAAGCAAATGGAACCAAGAAACAAGCAGGAATAACTATTCTAATATCTAATAAAATGGACTTCAACCTAAAACTAGTTTAAAGAGATAAGGAAGGACATTTCATACTCATTAAAGGAAGAATCCACCAAGACTATATTATAATCCTAAACATATATGCATTTCGCAAAAGAAACACTCAGATTTTAAATCACAGACTAGCTCTAACACAGTGATAGTGGGTGACTTCAATATCCCACTCTCACCAATAGAGAGATCATACAGAAAAAAACTAAATAGAAAAACCCTGGAGTTAAGTGCCATTATAAATCAAATGCACATATAGGCATGTCCATCCAAACACTAAAGAATATATTTTCAGCAGCCCATGGAACTGTCTCCGAAATCAATCACAGATTAGGACACAAAGCAAGTCTCAACAAATTTGGGAAAATTAAAAGAACATCCTGTAGAATATCTAACCAGAAAGGGGTAAAGCTGGTTATCAACAGCACTACAAATGGAAAAAGGTACACAGGCCCACGGAAACAAAACAGCGCCCTATTGTATGAAAATCAGGTCAAGGAAGAAATCAAGAAGGAAGTTTTAAAATTCCTAGAATTTAATGAAAATAAAAATATAACATATGAAAATCTATGGGCACGATGATATTCCTAAAAGGAAAGTTTTAGCACTAAATACCTACATCAAGTGCAGTCTCATATGAATAACTCAATGATACACCAGAAGGCTTTAGAAAAACAAGAACAAATAATAATAATAATAATTAAAACTAGATAAAAGCTGGATGTGGTGGTGCAGCCTCTAATCCCAGCACTCAGGAGACAGAGGCGGATGGATCTCTGTGAGATCAAGAACAGCCTGATCTATATAGTTAGTTTCAGGCCAGCTGAAGGTACAGGAAGATCCTGTCTCAAAAAATAAAAAATAAAAACAAGCAAACAACAATAACAACCAAAACTAGACTAGAAGAGATTATCAAAATCAGGACTAAAATTAATGAAATGCAAATTTTTTCATGCAAAGAATCAATGAAAAGAAGAGTTCATTCTTCAGAAAGTTTACAAGATTGACAAACTGTTAGCCAAATTATTCAAAAGAGAGAGAGGATTCAAATTAATAAAATCAAAACAGAAAAAGGAAACATTACAATGGATACTGAGGAAATTCAGGGAATCATAAGAGCACACTTAAAGTGTGTTCTTTTAAAAAGATCTGTTTTCCTCTTCGGGCCCTGGTGAACACCGCATGATATGGGCACACTTACATATATACAGACAAAACACTAATACACATAAAATAAAAATAAATTTCTAAACAACAAATTTTTTTAATCTCCCAACTAAAAAAGGACCAGGATCAGACAGATATAGAAAAGAATTCTACCAGACCTTCAAAGAATAACTAACACCAACACACCTCAAATCATTCAGTAAAATTAAAAAGGAAAGAACACTTCCAAATTCTTTTTAGGAAGCCAGTATTACCCTGATACCAAACATTCAGACAAAACTCCAGTAGCAACAAAACATTATAGACCAATCTCTCTGCTGAACATAGATACAAAATTTTTCAATAAAATACTTGCAAAACTGAATGCAAAAAACATATCAAAAAGATTATCCGCCATGATCAAGTTGGTTTCATCCCAGAGGTACAGGGATGATTCAACATGCTTAAATCAATAAATGTAACCCACCACATAAACAGACTCAAAGACAGAAATCACATGATCATATCATTAGATGCAGAAAAGGCCTTTGACAAAAATCTAACAGCCTTCATGATAAAAGTCATGGAGAATGTAGGAGTTCAGGGGTTTACCTCAACATAATGAAGGCAATAAACATTTGAGCCTACAGACAACATCATACTAAACAGAGAAAAACTCTAAGCATTTCCACTAAAATTAGAAATGAAACAAAGATATCCACTCTCTCCGTTCAATACAGTGCTTGAAGTTTCAGCTAGAGCAGTAAGACACATGAAGGGGATACAACTTGGAAGAAAAGATGTCAAAATATCCTCATTTGTAAAGGATATGATTCTATACATAAAAGACCCTAAAGACTCCACCAGAAAACTCCTACAACTGATAAACACATTTAGCAGAGCAATGAGATGCAATGTAATGACATGCAAAAAGTTACCTTCCTATAGAACAACACCAAACATACTGAGAAAGAAACCACAGAAGTATATCCTCAAAACTAAAATAAAATATCTTAGAATAAATCTAACCAAGGAAGTGAAAGGCTTGTATAATAAAAAATTTTAGATATCAAAAAAATGCATTGAACACCAGAAGATAGAAAGATCCTCCCATGCTCATGGACTGGTAGGATTAATATTTGTGATACTGGCCCATCCTACCAAAAGCCATCAACAGATTCAACATAATCCCCATTATGAGTCTAGCACAATTCTTCACCAAAACTGAAAAAAATAATCTCAAATTTCATATGGAAACACAAAAAAACAGGATAGCCAAAATAATTCTGAACAGTAAAAGACCCACTGGAGGCATTACCATCCTTGATTTCAAATTATACTACAGAGCTACAGTAATAATAATAAAAAAAAAATGGTATTGACATAAAAACAGGCACATTGATCAATGGAATAGAATTTAGAACCCAGAGTTAAGTCCATGTACTTACAGCCACCAGGTTTTTGACAAGGGAGACAAAAATATGCCTTGAAGAAAAGACGTCTTCAAAAAATGCTGCTGGTTAAACTGGAGAGCTAACTATAAAAGAATGAAACTAGATCCCTATCTCTCACCAGGCACAAAACGAAACTGAATGGATCAAGGACTTCAGCATAAGACCTGAATCTGATAAAAGAGAAAGTAGGGGACAGATTGGAATTTATAGACACAGAAAAGGACTTTCTGAACAGGACCCCAGTAGCACAGATATTAAGACCAACAATTGACAGATGGGGACTCATGAAACAAAAATGTTTCTGTACAGCAAAGGACACCATCATTTGAGTGATGGGACAGCTTACAGACTGGAAAGCAATTCGTTGCCAGCTGTACATTTGATGGAGGGTTAGTACATAGAATATAAAAAAGAACTCAAAAAACTAAATATCAAAAAGAAAAAACAATTAAAAACCAGGATGAGGAGCTAAGCAGGAAGTTCTCAAAAGCTGAAACCCAAATGACTGAGAAATATTTTTTTAATGTTCAACATCTTTAGCCATCAGGGAAATGCAAATTAAACCTACTTTGAAATTTCATCTCACCTCAGTCAGCTTGGCTAAAATTAAAAAAAAAAAAAAAAATGGCAAATGCTGACAAGGATGTGTCACTGCTGGTGGGAATGCAGACTTACTGATTCAGCCACCATGGAATTCAGTATGGAAGTTCCTCAAAATACTAGAAATAGAAGATCTAGCCATATCACTCTTGGGAACCTACTCGAAGGACTCTTGTGAGAGAGATGCCCATTCATCCATGTTTGCTGCTATTGTATTCACAATAGCCAAGAAATCGAAACAACCAAGATGTCGATCAACTGAAAATATAGTACATTTACAGAATGGAATATTATTCTGCTATTAAGAAAAATGAGGACCAGAGAGATGGCTCAGCATTCAAGAGGACGGCTGTTCTTGCAAAGGACCAGGGTTTGGTTCCCAGAACCCACACAGATGACACCTGTCCATAACTCTAGTTCCAGGAGATCTGACACCCTCATCTGGCCTCCACAGTCATTACAAACACATACATACATGTAAGTAAATCACTCATACACATAAAATAAAAATAAATAAGTTGTTTTTTGTTTTCTTTTTTTTTTGAGTCAGGCCTGGTAGCACACACCTTTAATAATCTGGAGGCAAAGGCAAGCAGATCTCTGTGAGAGTGAGGCCAGACTGTCCTCCATAACAAGGTTCAAGCCAGATGGAGCTACAGGGAAACCCTGTCTTGAGAATAAAAAAAAAAAATGAAGCTAACAGGCAAATAGATGGAGCTGAAAGCAATCATTGTGGGTGAGGTAAACCAGACCCAAGAAGACAAACGTCCCATGCTCTCTCTCATAAGAGGATGTTAGCTTTCAATCTTTAGACACATGCATTTCAATTGAAAACTCCATGGACCACATGAGGGACCATGGGGAGTGCTTCCTGGAGGTGAGACAGGACACAGAGCTACAAAGAGGAAAAGAAGGAATTCCAGGAGAGGAAGTTAAACCTCGTGGATGTTGGGAGAGCATGCACAGGAGGGGTGAAGGGAGGGGTAATTAACACTAAAGGTCGTTTTTTGGGGGAGGGGTCTTTTTGAGACAAGGTCTCCCTGTTGCCCCTGCCTGGAACTCACTATGTAGACCAGGCTGGCCTTGAACTCACAGAGAGTCACCTTCCCCTGCCTCCCAAGTGCTGAGAATGAAGGTATGCACCACCAAGCCCAGCTAAAGGTCTTTCTAAAAAGTTATATGGAAACCTTTCACCACAGAAGCTTCTTAAAACATATGTAAGGTCCAACAATCGGCCCACAGTGAGCACAGTTGAGATGGTATGCAAGCAAGAAGAGCAGTTTTATTCTCGAGAATCAACCAGCACGCTGGGGTCTACCATTCAGAGGAATGGTGACCTTGAGGCAGTGGCTTGCAGGCCTTTTAAACAGTTAAGGAATTTCCAAATGGGTATTAGAAAACTCAGGCTAGGATTGGATAATGGTTAAAACAGATGTATGGAGCAGTTAGAGATTGGTCTTTAGTCTATCTGACTCAACAGGTCCTTAGTCCATCTGACTCAACAGGTTAGACCCTAAGAGGGGATGTTTGCCTAAGATAAGTTTCCTGTGGTTAAACTGTAATTGCTGCCTAGTCAAGGCCAGGGGTGGGCTGTTCTCTGAGAAAAGGAACCTTTCCATGAGAAACAAAATTTTAACAAGAAGTAAAACCTAAGGCTAAACTAAAAATGAAGGATATCACAAAATGGAATTTGTTAGATTCCTACATATACACATACACATATGCAGGAAGGATATAAATGGAGTTGCCCTACAACAGGACTACAACGCCTCTACTAGACAGCACGGGCTAGCAAAGAAAAAGCCCGATGATAGGAACAGACAGACTCCTTTTGGAGTTGTTGATTGTGGGAATCCCACTGACCCTCAGACAATACTGGTTATTGACCACATTTCGCTGGCTAGACCCCCCACCCAAGAGCACTTGGGAAGCAAAAATTAGATTCAATAGACCTTTATAAAAACAATAGAGGACATGAAGTAGAGGTTAGTAAGGTCGGGTGGGTGAGGGGAGGTGGTCTGAATGTGATCAAAATACATGGTATGAAATTCTCAAAGAATCGATAAAAAAATTTTTTTTTAAAAAAAAGAACAACTGAGGGGCCTGAGATGTGGATCCACGGTTCAGAGCATTGGCTGCTCTTGCAGAGGACCCAGGTTCGGTTCCTAGCACCACACACTGCCTAACATTCATATTAAAGTCCAATTCCAGGGGATCTGATGCCCTCTTCTGACCTTCACTTTGCATTTAAGATCAGGTCTGCGTGACTGCATAGCCTTATTTTTCATGCCCTTGCTGATGTGTGGTATAAGGAAAGAATGAGGCCTGGGGCAGGCCTAGGTCCAAACTTCCTAGGACATCCTAAAGTCCAAACTTCAATGCCAGGAAAAGAGGAAGCTAGCCAGAGCCTGGGAAGTGGGAGAGAATGCAAAGAGTCTTGGGAAGATAAGACAGACTTTATTCACTCTGGGTGAGGACACGAGGTAGGCAGATGCCAGCACATATGAACACACACAGACATACATGCACACAGGCAGGCGAAGGCAAGGTGACCTCAAGGCTGTAGTTATACAGACTCAGACAAAAGTGGCCTTCTGTCAAAAACAGTTACACAACAAATTACGTCACTGTTCACACTGGAGTTTCCCAGACACCCTGTGTCAGCCATTTTGTGCTGACTCATAGACAACCCACCATGTCTACTGACTCATGGTGGAAATCCACATCAATATCATGTTGTCTAAACAAAAACTGGCCCTTAACAGTCCTCAGTTCCCAACACATATGTAGTTGTGACTTTTCTCCCTGTAATCTAGCGCCTACAAGCAGCATCACACTGTGTGAAAACCAAGACTGGGTTTGCATTCAAGTGTTCGGTCCTGTGCGTGCAGTGTGATGTCGTTGGCATTAAGTAAGCAACCGTTTGAAAGTTTAGATTCCAAGTGTCTTTAAACTGAACTATGAATGGACTGTAAATTGAATGTGATGGGTGACGTGCTAAGTAAAATCAATACAATGATGGGAGGGAAAAGCTCTGAAATTTGAATTCCTGGGAGCTTTTGGTGCAGGGGCAAGAATATAAACAGGAAACTTCTGGGAAAGGAGACAGCTCCAACATCGCAGTTGTTAAAACCCAAGTGTGTGAAATCACATTTCCTTTTTCCTTGTTCTTGATCATCTCTGGTTTTCATCAAGTCTTGGAGAGAGGAGACAAGACTCAAGATGTTTTCTTCTGTGAGGAAGGATCTACTTCAACTCAGCACAGCAGTTTCTGCCCCTCTGTCACCCGGTACATGCAGAAAAAACTAGAGGTGGGTAGGTCTCACTCTGCCTCTCTTTGTTTTGTATGCTTATTATCTACTGGAAACATGTTTCCTCAGAGAAACCTCAGTTCTGCCCTTAAGGCCTTTCAACTGATTGGGTAAGGCCCACCAATCTCCTTCTCATAAAGTTGACTGATTGTAGGTGTTACACATCTACAATCTACACCTTCACACTCAAAACTAGATTAGAACCTAGGCACTACAGCCTGGCCAGATTGGGAGAGAAAACTGACCATCAAAATGTGTGAGCTCACTATCAATGCACAGTGAGACGACACTCTCAGACACCAGCTCTCCCTGGTGCATAGTAGGTGCACAAAAAGCACCCACTTGAATAAACACATGCATGACGACTGTGTGCTTTACACATCTCTGTTTGATGAAGCTCACATGCATGGAGGGATGTACTGTGGTCTTCCTTCATCTCAGGCCAGTGGGTTCAAGGAAGGACAAATTCCAAGAGACCTGGTCAGTAATTAAAGAAGAATTCTGAACACAGACGGGGTTACCTGTAGCTCAGAGCATTGTAGGGTCAAAAGAAGCATCTGCCTATCAAGTGACAAGTTTCTCTTGACTTCAGAGCAGACTGGGGAGCACTCATTTATTTCTCATGACTCTAAATGGATTGCAAAACAGCTGAGGAAAACTGAGAGGGGAAAGGCTGGGCTTCCTATGTGGAGGAGGAAAGAGCAGCTCGATCACTGATCCCAGTCAGCTGGGATCTCAAAGACACCGCCGTGGGGTCTGAGGGTCCGGACATCTACCCTCTGTAAAGCTGTACTAGAAATAGGGACCCAGAAATTAGACACATCTAAGAGAAATACACGGGGCTCAGTAGAACAGAACTGGAGTCACTGAGATTCTGTCTCACTCTCTGCCATCTCTCTCAGGATGAATGCTCAGCAAGCAAATCTGGCTATGGAAAAACAACATTTTACGTGAGCCAGTATTCATACCTGACAACACAATGTGGGTAAACCGCACATGCTTTAGTATGAAAGTCACCTCTGCCTCCTCCTTTCATTCTTCTCTATGACTGAGGAAGCATCCCACTGTCGATGGACTATATTTTCCTAATCTTTTATTATTATTATTATTAATTACTGTTAGACACCCAGGTTGATTCCATAGTTTACCTACTGTGAATAATATGAAAGGCCTTATTTAGTATAATATTTTAATTTTACATTCATACAATGTATTTCAAAAATACTTCCCCCCCCCAATGCTCCTCCCCACATTCCTCTGGATGCCTCCACATCCTTTTCCTAGATTCAGGACAGTTTTACAACTCATTGAGTTCAATTTGTGCTTCCCACGTGACTAAGGAACCATCCACTGGAGCACTGTCAACCATCCAGGGATCACTCCCTTAAAGAAAATTGACTCTCCCTCCCCTAAGAGCCATCAACTATCAATAGCTCCTGAGCTAGAGGTGGAGTCTCACATGCCCCACCCCTCCTTCCACACTGGTATATTGATTGACTTGGTCTTGCACAGGTCTTATGCAGGCAACTGCAGCTGCTGTGAGTTCATGAGTGCAGTAGCCCTATCATGTCCAGAAGACACTGTTTTACCCTGGTCCTCCCCAACCTTTGGCTCTTACAATCCTTCTGCCCCTTTTCCTCAATGGTCCCTGAGCCTTGGGGAACAGGTATGATACGAATGTCCCATTTATATATGAGCACTCCACAGACATGAGCTCTCTGCACTTTGACCACTTGTGAGTTTCTATGTCTACTGTGATTGCTGTCAGTGCACAAAGAAATTTCTCTGATGAGGACTGAGATATATACAGTATAAAGATATATATTTAGAGGCCGGTTTGATACTATGTCCGTTTAGAAAAATAATAGTAATAAGTTCACCCCTAGGCCCTGTGAGCTCCCTAACCATGGATTTTTGACAAAAGGCCTAAATAAAATCTGGGAATGTTTTTCATAGGCTATGAGTCTCAAAGAGAAGCTGAAATTGTCTAGAATCCATCTTCTTATTGACTAAAGCAAGAAGAATGGCAGTTATTGGACCAGAAAAAAAATATATTGTTCTTTAACTCAACAAAGAAACTAATGTGTTTGCTTAGCCCAAAGGAAGCCCCTCTCTCTCTCTCTCTCTCTCTCTCTCTCTCTCTCTCTCTATCACATATAAAATATGCTTTGAAAATAAAGTTTACATTATATTAGCAGGCAGCTAACTCCTGGTTGTGCCTTCAATATTGATTCCTTATTAAATAAAAGGCCTTTTAAAATACCAAGTGTTGGCAAAGATGTGGCAAAACCCAACATGCCACAGACACACCAATGAGAGTGAAAATTTCAGAGTCCACCAGACCAGCAATGCACTACAAGAACAACCCCAACAGAAACATTTTAAAAGTCACCAGAAGACACAGCTATTGGTTTTGACATGTGCTGACTCCCATCCAAAGACGGAGTCTATTTCCAAACCCTTGAAGTGAGGCTAGCCCCCTGACTGGCAGTATACAGGTTCGGTTCCAGAGCCTGACCTCTACATGTCTTAGGTGTGCCTTTCGAAGCACTGCTCTGAGAAGGCCCTGAGGGAAAGCTGGTCTGGTCTATTGGAGGATAAGACTGGGGAAGAAACACAGATGTCTACTGCCAGAGGTGAGTGAAGCCATCTTAAATCATCCTGTTACTTACAGTTGCGTGATGTGCACACAAGGGTCCAACAAACAACTGCCCAAGAAACTCATACAACATGAGAATAACATATTACATTTTGTGTGTTTGTTGTGGTGTCATTCACAGCACAGGTAGTGAATACAAGATTGTCTAGAATGTTCACAGCAGCAGTATTCATAACATTCTAAAACAGAAAACTACTCAAAACGCCCATCCATGACTGAATAAACTAAGGTACAGTCACATGAGAGCATCATTGAGTAGCAAGATCAAATATGACACACACTGAATAATGTTTTGTGCTTTGTTTTGCTTTGCTTTGTTTGAGACAGAGTCTCACTATGTAGCCCTGGCTGGCTTGCAACTCACTATATAAAAACCAGACTGGCCTCGAACTCACAGAGATCTGCCTGCTTCTGCCTCCCAAGTGCTAGAATTAAAGGCTCGAGTCACAATGTCCGGCTACATGCAAAAACTCTGATGGGACGCAGAGCTGAGGGGAAGAACTTAGAGGGGGAAGATCTATGGGGGGACACAGGAACGTACAGGTAGTGCACTCAAAGTCAGAGCAATGCTTCCCTCATGACAAAAATGGGTCTAGGGTGCTAGACATACTCAGTTTCTCTGTATAAGTAGCAGAGGTGTGGGTATGTTCACCCTTGTAAAAGTTGGCGAAGAATACTCCAATACATAGCTTAAAACAGGGCCTGGGCAGATGGTTCGGATGGTAGAGGGTTTGCTGTACAAGCATAAGGGCCTAGCGGACCCCCAGGAGCTTGTCAGTCAACCAGTCTAGCCAAACCCAGATTGGCAAGGTCTTTATTACAGTATTAGTCTCAGATCCAGATGCAATCTTCTAGGTAAGGACTCTCAGCCATCAGTACTATTAACTTTTGGGTGATGCACCTTGCAGTGAGCTGTTCTTGCATTGGAGAGTACGTAGCAATGTCCCTTCCCAGCTTCTGACCACTTGATGACAGTTATGACAATCAAAAACGTCTCCAGAAGTCACCAAATGTCCCTTTGGGGACAAAATCAGCCCCAGTTTAGAACCATTAACCTAGGACAGCTTAAATTTGGCCTTTTAGGCTGGATGTTCTACATCTACCCTTAAGCTGCAAAGCCACCAATCTTAGGAGACTTCTTGGATGCTATTTATTGCTCTTGTTGGCATGCAGGTGACATATATGTAACTATGTTGGCATGCAGCACATACAACCATAAAATAAAGTGAAGCCTGCCTTGGTAGCACAGACCTATAATCTCAGCTACTCAGGAGGTTGAAGCAGGAGGATCATAAGTTCAAAGCCTCACTAGGAAACTTAGTACAACTCAAAATTAAAGAGAAAGAGAGATAGATAGAAAGAGAGAGAGAGAGAGAGAGAGAGAGGAGGAAGGAAGGAAGGAAGGAAGGAAGGAAGGAAGGAAGGAAGGAAGGAAGGAAGGAAGGAAGGAAGGACTGGAAGAATGGCTCAGCAGTTTAGGGTACTTGTGTTCTTGCAGAGGACCAGGGTCCAGTGCAGCTTCTAGTACCCACATGGTAACTAACAACTGTCTGTAATTCCAGTTCCAGGGAATCTGACGCCCTCTTCTGGCCTCCATAGGCACTACATGCACACAGTACACTTACATGAGAGCAAAACATTATAAAATAAAAATAAATTTTAAGACTAGGTATGATGGCATACACCTTTTCTCCCAGCACTAGGAGGCAAGCAGATCTCCCCTGGGCCGCGGGGGGGGGGGTGTCCAGACCAGCTGGGGCTACAGGGAGACCTTGTCTCAAAAAGTTAAATAAGTAATTTTTAAAAATTCAAATACAGAAAGGCCTGGAGCTGTAGTTCAGTCTTATAGTGCTGCCTAACTTGCAAAAGGAACTGGTTCCAATTCCCAATATAACAAAAAATTAAATTAAATTAAGAAATGGAAACTATTAGATTTCTGGCAAACTCCTAAAATGGCAGTACAGCTCCCAGTGTTCTAAAATGGCGGGTCTGAGCTTAGCCCAGGCTAGTCCCTCTGCTTAACAAGAGACCAACCAACCAACCCTAAACTGAACTGCCCCAGTCTATGTGATGGAAAGTTACCCGACCTCCTAACTGCCTATAAAGGCAGCCTGACTTCTGCTGCTGGCCACAGGAGGCAGCCCAGCAGTTTGATCCCCCCGATAAACTGCTGCCTGCTCCCCAGAGTTGTCTTGATCAGTGGTCTTCACTGCCCTCTTTTTCCATACAGAAATGCCCAGAGAAAAATAAAGTTTGTACTATATACCCACAATGTGAAAACTTTCCACTGTCTCTGAATAAAATTGATAGCTTTATTTTATACCCATTGCTCTTTCAGAGAATTCAACAGGCAGAAACCGAGTCTCTATAACCAGAAAAAGAGAACTATAGTCCAGAAATTTAGATGTATAAGTTTAATTCTACACCAACCCCCCACCCAACCTGACTCCATTATAGTGGAGCAGTTTGGGGCTGGGAATTATAAAGAGAAAGAGGCAATAGGGCCAATAGGTTCTTAAATCCTCAAGAGTCTGACAATTTGGAATCAAAAGACTGACCTTCATTCTAAGTTTAATAAACAGGGCTTTAATTGAATGACTAGCTGGCTAGTGTGTTAAAACAACAACAACCAAAGCCATTGAACATTAGGCTGACAGCATGTGTCTACTTGTGGAACCCCAGGACTATCGCGGTAGGACTGATCTTAGTTTGGTGGACAGACTTTTGAAGTGGTCAATATATTGAATCTTGGTTACCTTGTAAACTATAGAAATTCAAATATGTTGCTGTTGCCAGCTTCATTAACGCTTATGTCTTAGTACATACCTTTCTAGAACTCTCTCTGAAATGAGGTCAGCTTGCCTTCAAGTTAAACCTTTCAAAATGGAGTGCAAGCACAAAAAGGTAAATAACAAAATGATCTGTTCTTTTTCCCCCTACCCTAGTAAATGCTATTTGAGTTTTCCCAGTCATTTGCAAGGAGAGAAAGCACAGTATTTTGTTTTGGTGTGCATAACTAGAGGAATTCCCTAAAGCTTGGGCTGGGAGGCTGGAGAGTGAAAGGCCGATGGTTGGTTCCTTTGTTTGGTTTTTATTGTGCATGACTAAATGTATTAGACATGTTGGGTCACAGAATATGTGACTGTGAATCACGGAGCTGTTGAATCTGTATGCCTTCTGCCTACTAATATCGGCCTTTCCAGCTACAAAAGGCCTCCTCACTATCGCGATATCCGAGTTACCTTAATAACAGTCAGGGCAAGCCATGTGAGTCTTCTGTAGGAAACAGATCTTTTCTACATCCTTTGAGTAGAATGAGTTTCCATAATTTTTTTTTCCTTCCAAAAATACACAGGCAGGAGAAGCGGGAAACACGGTTCAGGAAGTGATGAACAGGATGGGTTTTAGAAGGCACTCTTCACGACCCGCCACAAACTGTAAGCAAAAGCACTGTTTTTTTTTTTTTTCAATTTAATCTTTTCAGTAACAACTTCTGCAATGAGAAGGGGTTTGACTGGGCTACGTCATCACCCATCATCATCATTGGGAAGCTACTGATTCAAAGAGTAGATTGCTCCTTTCAGATATAGGTTGTTTTTAATTCTTTTGGGATAGACAGGGGTTCTAGTAGACACCAGGCGTTGACATTGAAACATAGATGGGTCTGCATCAGCTTTATGGTCGTCCTTGGGAGAAGAAAATGAGATTGATTTCAATAGGAGAAGCATGACACATTTCTTTATTCAAAACTCAAAATATTTTGCAGTGCAGATTTTCAATTGAGGGAGATTATTACGGGGGCAGGGAGCCGGAGGGCAGTGGGGACCCTTGGCAAAGTCTTGGCTCCGAGTTTGAAAAAAAAAAAAAAATCCATTGCGGGAAAGGATTACCGCTAGCTTTACTGCTCTGTCACAAAGCCAGGTACTTGGCTTCTAAAACAAAAGTAATCTGGATTGGAGGGGGATCTGCCTGCCCCAGGCCTTCTCTGTGCAATATTAAAAGAAAAAAAAAAAAGTGTGTTTCTTTGGGCCTTAGTTTCCCCTTTGCAAAAGGAGGGCTTTGCACTAGATTAGCCTTAAGGCCACCACTGCTCAAAGAAATCTTAAGCTTAGATTTGTTCCTGCCTGCCAGCCAAACTGCATTCTGGGCAAACATATTTGTTCCTCTGAATGACTGTGTTTCCCTCATACGTGTAATTGACGATATTTTATACCTGAAGTTACAATTTCATCACTTACCTACCCCATATCATTTAAGGTCTCTCCATTTGCTTTGAAGTTCAAAGAAAGAGAAGACTCTGTATAATGAGGATGGCCCCTTTGAAATGCTCCCCGAGCAGCTGCAGGCTTTCAGATTCCGCACTGAGCGGGAGAGAAAGCTATTGTGATGCAGATGTGCTCCAAAGTGCCGCGGCAGCAAGAGCATTTCCACGGGCCTTTACAGTATTTCTTCTATTATTCATAGAACACAATGTAAATGAAGCCATAAATTTTACCCCCCCACACACTAGATGTAGAAGATAATGGAAATTGTGAATTATGAATGAATCACTGTTATTGTAATTCCTTAAGGATTCTGATGGAGATGATTAAATTCATGCAAAAACACAGACTCTAAACTTTCCTGCCTCAGTCCTCACTAACCAACGCCTCTTGGAATTTCACTAAGAAGGAACGGAATTGGAGATGCTCTTGATTTCACATTTTCGTGACAAATAATCTCACAGATAATCTACCATCTCCTTGATGGTTAAAAGATAAGGGGGTGCTGTAGCAAGTGCCTAAATCTTCCAGCCTGTCCCTTAGGAATCTAATGGAAAACCATCTTAAATCTTAGGAATTTATTTTTTTCTTTTAGAAAACCGAGGGGAGGGCGGTCCTAAAGTAAGTGCAAGGCAGTCTCCGTCTTAAAAAGATGACCTTAACATGTAATGAAGTCAAGTACACAGACTTTTTTCCTTTCTAATTTTTTTTAATAAAAAAATTCTGATCAATACTTCTCTTGACCGTGGTCCACAGTTCATCTAAATAATGATGGCAGTGGGCCGTGAGATTTAGAAGCCATTCTGATTTGGATAATGATAGAAAGTGATTAGAAATACTTCACTGATGTGAGACAAAGCCTCGGGAAATCTCAGTCTTAATCCACTTTAGTCCTGTGCCAAGCTTTCAGAAGGTTAGAGTCCCCAAAATGAGATTTGAAATGATATTTAACAGTTCAAGCATCGTTCAGAAAGAGTTCTCTTCTGTAAAGCCCAAAAATAGATTTCTGACATTTTTATACAAGGACTATATGTGGGTAGATGAGGCTTTCCAAGAGCAGGAAGACTTCTGTTCGGTAGCTGCGTCTACTCCCAGACACAAGATCATTTCGAATTTAGATGTGATTATGCAGGGAAGAGCAGGAGAGTCTCTGTGAAAGGCGTTAGCATTCATCATGCTGTGGTCGAGGCAGGTGAGCTAGGCTTTCCGGCCCCGGCAGCCAGCATCCCCCATCCCCACCCCCAACCTCCGAGCCTCAGCCTCCTTTTCTACAGAGTGAAAATTTTAGACTAGGTCTTTAAGGCCATGTTCAGAGTTTGCAGTTCTTAGGTAGCAAGCAAAGTGAGATGCCCACGTTATTACATTACCAGTATCTCTTAAAAAGTGATCCAGAAGCCTAATGAAGGCTCTAGGTTGTTTTCTTCCTATTTCTTTGTTTTGATAACGAGAATTCTGGTGCTCTCAGGACTGATTGCTTAAATGGAAACCAGGTAGAGTGTTAGAGAATGCCTGTCTGCTCCACACACACCCTCTCCTCTGCTTCCTTCCGCCTAACCCCATGCAACTCTCGCCTCTATCGATCCTCCTGAAAACTCCAGCATCCAGGAAAACTTTGTGCTTAAGGCACCTGGGGGCCAGGAACATGGAAAAATGACTTTTATAAGATGGGTATAATCCGAACTAATATCTTTCAATTAACCTTTGCAAACTCCGTGAACCTTCAGTCTTGCAAGTGCTTCCTTAGCAACCTAAATTTGGTGCTCCACCCAAATAGACAATGAATAAATGTGGATATGCTTGAGAATTAACATAGCAAAACACTAAAAGATGGCACACCCATCTTCAGTGCCCACAGGGAGGATTGGAAAGGAAGCTTGACCTTGGGTGAATCAGTTATTCTAGAACTAGGGATGCAAACTGCAGGACAGTCTGTTAAGATAAGGGTGGGGCCAAACCTGTACTTCTCCAGTGAAGATAGAGGATAAAAATGTCAGTGAGGCCTGACTTGTGAGCACAGTTCCAGAAGACAGATGTTTCCAAGAGATACCTACGGGAGCGAGTGTCCTCCAGATTCAGGCCTCCTCTCTGAAATGGAATTTAAGAGTCAGGTTTTTTTGTTCATTTGTAATATTGGTGCGGTAACACTGCAGAGGAGGAGCTGTAGAGGTATTAGAAATGCTGGATGGCCACCGAGAGCCAATGAGCACCTCAAGAGGACAACCCAGAGAGCTGCAGCACACAGCTGACCCCTAAAGCTAAAGACAGAGAGAACATAGGGAAGGACCCCAGAGCCCAGATGCTCCCTACAGACAAGGGCCAGAAGAGGAGGCTGCCCAGTGGGAATCACAGAGGAGATGCAGTTGATACACCAGATGCTACCAGAAGCAAAGAGAAACTGAAGACGTAATACACCAGTTTCTCTCTTCTCACTCCCTCCAGATATAGTGTCTGTACCTTGCCTTAGACACACCTACTAGAGGTCAGTTGGTCAAGAGCCTAGGGAATAGAGTCTGTAGCAATCAGCTCCATGGAACAAATTAGAGCAGTGGGGGATTCCATAGTCCCACAGTTCTTAAAGAGATTCCATTTCTATAGAAACGTCAAGTCAGTTGTGAGCATGGAGGCATTTAAAAAACACCAAAGCATTAAAATATAGAGACATAACAGAAACCCTAGGAAGAAGTGCCCAAGTGGGACGGCTCCTCAGAACCATCTTAGGCTATTCAATATCTGTTTCCAACTCTCTTCCTAGAGATCCAGAGTCAGTGGCCCCCAATGGCCCATGAGGCCACATCGAAACCTCCCCAGGTAATTCCGCTGAGCACATATGGCCCATTAAGCTCCTGTCCAGTTTTGATATTATTAGGGTTTCAATCTTTTCCAGGGGAATCGCATAACCTCCTTTTCACAGGTGAGGCAGCCTAGACAGAAAGACACTGAAAAGTACATCCTACATCTTCTGTTGGGTGAGTAGAACAGGCAGTCTTGAACTCACAGCTGTCTGGTTCCAAAACCATAGATTAGCCCAGTGCTAGCCCACCTACTAGAGAAAAAACATGGAATTCTCACTTATACAGAGGTGCTAGAAAACAGGGGACAAGATTCAAATCCAAACTAACCCTCTTGACAAGAAAGCAAGCTCAAAGCAAGCAAAGACACAAAGCAGAGCAAGCAGAGCTTGCTGGCATTGTTCACAATCGTCCAAAAGCCCATCAACAAAAGGTGCCGTATGCATTCAATGGAAGAGTATTCATTATTCAAAAGGAATGAGGTTTCGATACATGCACATGGTAGGAAAACTTTGAAAGCATGTGGATTGAACTGAGTGAGACACAAAGGAACACATATTGTAGAGGTCCACCTAGACACCTGTGATGTGTACAGGCAAATTCAGAGACAAAGCAGAGCAGAGACTAGTGATAACTTTCCACACAGGGCCTGGAGGGGAACAGGAAGTCACTGGTTAATGGGCATGTGTTTCTGTTTAGGAAGATGGAAATGGCAGTGCAACTGTCATGAATGTTCTGAATGTCACTGTGTTTTACACAGCCAGTAAGGTGGTTAAAAAGTACACAGAACTACAACCAATGATGAATCCTAGAACAGCACTGTTGGAAAATTCATACATGGAGGTCACTTTTCGTCACTGGAAAAGGTTTGATTGAGATCCCATCAGCTACCCAAGGTACTCCTGACGTTAAGTGCCTTCCTCCCTGGCAAGCCCGTCTTTCTTAAGTGGTCTTTTCATGGAGAGTGGAAAGTGGCTCAGCTGTCAAGAGCATTACTACTCTTGTAAAGGACCTAGGTTCAGGTCCCAACACCCGCATGGTGGCTAACAACCATCCATAATTCCAGTTCTAGGGATTCCCACCACCTCTTCTGATCTCCAAGGGGCACTGCATGACATGGGTGCACTTACACACATGAAGGCAATACACTTATACACATAAAATAAATAATATCTCTTTTCCGTGATCTGCAACAGCCATGGCCAAACTTGGAGGTAGTGCTGATGGACTTCAGACCAACCTTCTCCAGAGGGCGGTGTTTAGTCTGTACTAGCAAGGACTTTCGGAGCGTGAGCAACCTTTTCTTGGTTCCTGGCACACAGCCTTTCAGCATGACAGTCATTGGTCAGCTCATCATAACAGACAAAGCTGCCCAGTGGGCTGATGCTCTAATCAGGTGGAATGGTAGCATCATTGCTCTTGACCAGCTTTCCATCCTTGGAAAGGGTACTCTTGATAAATCTTCTTGATCTCAGTGTGGTGATGGCAACCTCTCCACCCAGCTCAAACCACAAAGAAGGCCACGTGGGCAGGGTGCCAAGCTCAATACAAGAACCTTACGTAGTCATCAGTTGGTCTTGAGGGACAGCTTTTTGCTGTGCCACAGGCTGGTGACCCCTCTGTAACCTTTGTCTTTGGTCAGATGACATCAATCATCTTGAATTGCCCAAATATCCAGTTCACAGGGACCCACTGCCCCAGTCTCACCTGGGCACAGACTAGTTTGTGGCACAGTCTAGTTTGTGGCACAGTCTAGTTTGTGGCACAGTCTAGTTTGGCACTGGACCCAGTGCCGCAGTTCACCTGGATCTCCACCAAGTGTTCCTTCTTGTATGCGTGCATCTGAGTGTGGGCAGCAGTGTGCATGACCTGGCAGTGAGTCTCCACGCTGCTGAAGTTCCCCTCCAGCTGCCTCTTGTCTGTGTTATTCTGCAGCATTTGATGAAGGTTTTCCTAGATCTATGTCACTTCTGCAGAGGCGTCTTTTGCTTTCATCATTTCTAAGTTCGGCAAACACGGTCTTGCTTCTGCATAGCCCACGATGTGGGTGTGGGTTGTGCCAGCCTTGTAACCCAGAAAAGCGGTGAGGTAGACAGACTTTAGAAGGATCATCCTTACGGAAGCTGTGCAGTCAGACCTGCCAGCACAACCTGTCAGACTCCTCTGGGAGATCAAATGAAGGCCACTTTAACACATTAAATGGGATTCAAAAAAAATTTTTTTTGATATATTAGATATTGAGCCCTGTAGTCAAACCACTAAGCTCACCAGACTTTTTTATCTATTTAGTTTAGTTTACTTTAGTTTGAGACAGGTTCTCATCAATTTTTCTAGCCTCAAACTTACAATCCTCTTACCTCAGCCTCCTGAGTAGCTGGGATTATAGGTGTGTATTGCCATGTCCCACTGATAAACTTTTTTAAAGCCCTATACTGTCACTGAGCCCAGAGTTATTTCCTATAGTAAGGATTGCCAATCAGCTGCCTGATGTTTTTAAACTGACCATAAAGTAAGGTGTCAATGGGACACCGTGATGAACACAGAACCAGAGATGGGTCATTTGTGGAGTTTTCTGTTGTTTTATTTTACATTTTTCTTCCATGTGTCCAAAAAAAAAAAATCAATTCAGTGAACATATGGACTGTCTTTTAAAATGTGATTTATGGGGCTATTTAGGCAATCATCACAGGAAGTTCTCCCCACTTGCCCGCAGCCCTTCTAGTTTCACTATTCCCCCAAGACCTCAAATTACAAATGTTTCAGCCAAGTAAACTTTCTAATGTACAATGAATTTCAGTTTTTCCCATCACAAATAGTGTGGCATTCCCCACACACCTGTAAAGAGACTTTAATGGAGCCGTTCACTACAGCTGTGAAGAAGAGCAATGCTAGAGAAACAAAGTGTAAAATCATAAGCAGAGTGAGTCTGCAGAGGCATATTCACCAAAATCTAGAAGGCCAAGGTCAAGGGAACTTCTACTCTGAAGTGTCAAAGAGGCAGACGAAGAACGAACAAAAACAGAATGCTTTACGCTCAGCATGCGGTGGTAGAAGTCTAACATTGTTCAGATGTGTACATAAACACGGCCAAGGCTCAGGGTAAGTTTGGGAATGATGTTGCTAAGGTTTGAATCTGAAATGTCCCTCACAGGCTCATGTTTGGGACACTCGTTCCACAGCTGGGGGTGCTATTTTCAGAGTGTGGCTATAGGAGGTGGAAGCTGGCAAGTCTTTGAAGGTTATGTCTGAACTTGGGTCTGGTCTGTGGTCTTTGCTTCCTGGTCTTCTGTGATGTGAGAAGCCATCACCATTGCCATGAACTGAGCTCCTCTGTCATGTATTTCCTGCCATGATGAACTGAAACCCTTTAAAACCGTGAGCCAAAATAAATCTTTCCTCCCTTAGGCTGTTTCTGTCAAAAACTGTGATCACAGTGACGTGAAAGTTTATATATATATATATATATATATATATATATATATATATATATGTATATGTGTGTGTGTGTGTGTGTGTGTGTGTGTGTGTGTGTATGTGTATATATATCCTTTCTGGATTCTGTTTGTTTGTTGTTTATTTGTTTGAGACAGGGTCTCAATATTTACCCCTGACTGGCCTGGAACTTTCTATATAGACCAGCTGACTTGGAACTCCCAGAGATCCTAGGGCCTCTCCCTCCTGAGTGCTGCGATTAAAGGCATGTGTTACCATACCTTGAGCTAAATGAGTCTTTCTCTTTATAAAGACTCCAACTTCAGTATAGTAACACAAAACAGATGTGTATGCATGTGCTATACACACCTCGCTCCCATCCTAGAGCCCAAAAGAACTAGTGCTTCATGTCTGTCTCTTCTACTCAACTCAAATTCTGTAAGAACAGAAATGACTGTGGTTTATCAGAACCAACTATAAATCTTATCAGCCCACTGCAAAATTAAAATAATAGGTTTTGTCTGAAAAGCTTCAAGAATTCCAAGCTCGTGACTATGATTATTACATAATCTTGACTGTCAAGTAGATTGGATTGAGAGACACTTAGGAGCCACTTAGGCCTCAGAGTGTCTGTGAGGGTATTTCCAGAATGGATTCACCAAGGGAAGAAGATCCACCCTGCATTGTGGATGGCAGCACCCCAAATGCTAAGGGCCTAGACAGAAGGAAAGAGGAAAGGAGAGAGTTGGTACCTCGTTCTCATGCTCCACCCCTTCTCTCTGCTTCCTGGCCACCATGAGGTAAGCTGCTCCACCCCACCTCATCCTCCCCACCACAAAGAACTGAAATTTTAGAACCTGTGAGTGAGAATAAACTCTCCTTCCCTTTAAGTCTTTCTCTTGGGTCTGAGTATCAGAGTGACCATGGAATATTAAATAAGCCTGGAGCCCTCCATGTGTGTGGCCTTGGGCAACTACACAGATCATATACCCATGAAGTCAGCTCTGTCTTTATTGCCCACCACTGTATCTCCAACTCCTTGCCCAGAGCTTGGTAAATAAGCCATTTATTCATAAGTAAATAGAGAACAAGGATTCTTTGATGGTCTGCATCTCTGCCCGACTCCCCACCCTCACTGTTTTAAGCTTGGAGATGTGTCCTATTCTAGTCCTTCGTTTAAAGCTGTTTTACAGGTCTTTCTTTAAAGGTCAGAAACTTCATTGGCAGTTTCATCCAGAGCCTCTAAGATTGAGATTGCTCCAAAGCGGCAGCTAAGAAATGTATTTTTGTGTTTCCTTAAAGGAAACTCCAGCACATCCTTCAGTGAACTGCTCTTGAAGAAGAGGGAAAATCAATGCTTTCAGATAGCATTACCCTGCCCTGAATAATCCCGAAGCTGCCCATGACTTACTGTAGAGAGTATAATTGAAGTGAGAATAAACTGCACACCATTTCAAAGTCTACTAAATTGAAACCGTTCTTTCTGTTGACACATGCTTGGAAGCTGCAGATAATGTGATTTAAAATAAATACGCTGGCCCAGTATACTTGTATAATTGAAATAAATATGAAATAACCCACAAGGTCTGTAGGTAGTTGGATAAATTAACTCCTTGTGCACAGAGTGACAGGATACCTGCCTAAGAAGAGGACCTCAGTAGACTCAGGGAAAGAGAAGAGAACACATGCCATCAAGTGTGATGGGCACTCAGATACTGAGTTTCTGAAGACTTGGCCCAAGTTCGTATAGAATGCTTCTGTCCAGTGAAGAATCTTCTCTTGACTACTCTCCCATCACACAATTCAGTTGAGTCAGTATTAAGATCCTGATGCTGCAGGACATTGGCTGGAGAGAGAAAAAAAATCAGCCAGTTCTTTTTACCTGATGGATCCCAGGAAAGAAAAAGCAAAACAAAACCTGTGTTACAATGATTTCAGCCGAACTCTTTTGAGGAATATTTTGGATGAATAACTGGTCAGGATGTACCAGCGGCCTCAAGGATGGGGTGGGAGCCTCTCCGTGAGGCTTCATTAGAGAAACAGAACCACCACAGTTGGTAGGACAGGGCTGCTGTAGGATTTAGGTCTGTTGTGATTGTGGAAGACAGTTAGTGATCTGTATGCTCTGTTGTCCTATGTCTAATCCTGCAGTCAGCAGGCCCAACCACTGAGAAAGGAAGACAGGTACCAGAAGGCTGAATAGGAACACAATGGGACCAGAACATTCTAGGACCATGTGAGAGAGCTGGAACTGATACCTGGCTCCATAGTCGCTTGTACAGTCTCCCACCGCCTCCAAACCTCTGGCATCTTTGATGCAGATGACCTGCAGGGAATCTGTTACCTTCACCAAGGGCTCCCCAAGAGCCGGATCCAGGCCTCAGGAGAACTGGAGGAGGGCCTGAAAGTGTGAGCCAGTGTGGGCTACAGTGGTACCTGCCTCTGTAACTACCCTCAAGTCAAACGCTGTGTACTCCTCGTCCATCTTCCAAAGCTCATATGAGTTCTCTCATGATTAAATGTAATCCAGGACCACACAAGGTAGGGACTTCTGGGAAATTTAAGCAGGTCCAGCTTATCTAAATGAACACAATACAAATCCCCAAGGGACAATGATTAGCACACTGGCAGAAACAGGTTTCAGCAGAGCTCTTTCGAAAAATCTTTAGAGACATTTTGAGCCAAGATATACCCTAACTTAAGAGAGTATGACTGAAATTCCACACACGCATAGATTGGAATAGAGCTGAGGTGTGTTTGTAAACAGTAGTCTTAATTGAAAGAATTTTCTCTCCATGAGTTGTCAATGCCTGAGGACACTTTCGGATGTGACAAGCAGGGTATGTAACTGATACCTAGTAACTCATGCCTCAGAACGCCTCACAGTGCACAATGCAAAGCTCAGTACAAAGAAATGCACAATCAAAATACCAGTAAGGACCGATGGAGAAACTTAGGTTCAGACAAAGGAGTACCCGTAGAAAAGGTAATCTACAGTTGTCTTGGCTTCTAAGAAAACCAAGGAAAAACTCATTACAGTGTAGGTCATAGCGCCCCCTTTCAAAAACCCCATCGTAATTGAAAGAGAATCTTACTGATAAAAGAAGCTAAACAGATCAGTATGACTAGCACAGTTACCAGCAGCCAACGAAAGCAAACCACAACAGACAGCATACACAATACAAGGCCTTTTCTTAGCGATAACAGGCAACACGGAGACGATGTTTTAAACTATTGTGTGTGATCATGTGTGTGTGTGTGTGTGCACTTGTACATTCAGGTGCATGAGTGTCTTCCTGAATCACTTCTCCATCTTATTCTTTGAGGCAGGGTCTCGATGAACGTGGAGATGTGGGTTCTGCTAGACTGGCAGGCCGTCAAGTCCCAGGGATCTTTCTGTCTCCGCTTGCCCAGTGCTGGGACAACGATATTCACCACCAGTCCCAACTACACACACAGCTGTAGCATTGCCTCATCTGCACTGCTCCAGAAGCAAACGCAGATCACATATTTTGTAAGTAATCCCGGAAAACATAGGTGGTGAGAGAAGAAAGACTCATTAGCGCGGGCTGTGTACCGAGCCCATTACCGCTTTGAGTAACAGGAGCTTAGTCAGGCTGGCAAACGTCAAAGCACGGCAGATAATAAACACTTCAGAGTTACCCTGAGGTGACAGAGCTAGAGTATTGATCCATCAGCACTGGGTGAGGACTGCGCGGGGGGCACTGACTCTCTAGTGTTTTCAGGGTACCGCAAGGACTTCAGTGCCGGGGCCTGTCTGATCCCAGAGAAAGTTCTCCAGCAGAGAAATGTTAAGTTCTGGTGGTCAGAAGACAGCTGCGCAGAAGGAAATGTGTGTGAAGTTGCAGGATTTGCCACAAGAAACCAAAGTGTCTAAAGAGCTGCGGTTTTTATTCAAGAAAGGTTTTTTGGCCAAATCTGTTCCCTTACCACTTGGAATATGGAACATAAATATGTTGGCAAACAACTTGGTCCTCTCTAACCCTGGTACTAATGTGCTTAAAACACATATGAAAGGGGGCAAAGGATTTGTTGCCCCAATTTTTGAACCTACAAAAGAAAATGGTGTTTGTCCAGTAAAAGGCATTAAGAATCTTTTGCGCCAGGTATAGAGAGTGACACACGCCTTTAGTCCCAGCACTCAGGAGGCAGAGGCAGAGGCAGGCAGATCTCTACGAGATGGAGGCCAGCCTGGTCTACATAGAGAGTTCCTGGGGCTACAAGGAGATCCGGTTTTAAAAAGACCAAGATAAAAAAATCTTTTTGCTGTTTGCAGTTTCTTTTTCGTTGCTTGCTTGCTTGCTTGTTTGTTTGTTTGGGGGGAGATAGCTTTGAATTATTTTATGCATATGTATCTGTTCGTGTCTATAACCATGTGTACATATATATACAATGTGGGTGTGCATGCATCTTTGTGCACATGTGTATGGAGGCCTCTCACTGAACCTCGAGCCAGCCAAGGTGGCTAGACTGGCTGGCCAGCGAGCTGGAAGGATCTCCCTGTCTCTCCCTACCCCTAGCACTGGGGTTGCATGTGTATGATGCTATGGATCATCTTTTGTGTATACTAAAATGGATCCAAGTTCAAGTCCTAATGCTTGTGTAGCAAGCACTTTACCGGCTGAGCCATCTCCTCTACTCCCTTTTTTATTGCTTTGAGGCAGAGTCTCACACTATAATCCAGGCTAGCCTTAAACTCACTTTGTAGCCTAAGCTGGCCTCAAACACTTGATTCTCTTGCCTCAGCTTCTGGAATCCTGAAATTACAAATGTGTGTCATCATTCCCAGCTGTCAGGTTCAGGGTTCAAGAGACGCAGCAGACAGAAGGGACCAGACTCCGCTGGCAGCTAACAGGACCTGACTTTATTGAGAGAAGACCAGATAGGACTAGCTCCTCCACACCCACGAGTGGAGAAACACTAGGTGTTCACACCTTACACCAGCTAGTTGCGATCTCTTGAGGACAGGCAACATGAAGTAAATTATAACTCTATGGAATCAGCCTCGTTGCAACATGCCTGTCTTTTTCAGGCTTATATTCTAGGCATGCCTGTGGGCGTGGCAGGAAAGGGGATGGAAGAGGAAACACCATGCACTCCACGAAGGCCAGAAAAATTAAAGAAATAAAGTAGGGTTAGACGGCGCAGGGGCAGAAGGAGGTCTCTTCTTCTGGAATGGTCAGGAAAGTAAGTACCATTTGAGTTGTGGAAGAGCCTCCATATTCTCCAGGCAGAGCGTTCCTAGAAGAAAAAGAACAAAATCCTGTCTTGGTTTTTCTATTGCTGGCACCAAATTACATGGCAGAGACAGCTTTAAAAGGGGGAGATTTCCTTTGGCTTGTGGTGTCGGAGAGGTCAGTCTCTAACAGAGGCAAGGCATGGCAGAGCAGAGTGCTCACCTCATGGTGTGCCAGGAAGCAGAAAGGGGCGCGCAGGCACTCCGCTGGATTTCTCTTCCTTCTCCCGGTCTTTCTTTCAGTCTTGGCTCGTGGTATGGCAGATCTCACATTCGGCCAGGTCTTTTATTCCTTGGTTGATCCTTTCTGGAAGCGCCCTCACAGGCACCCTAGAGATGTGCCTCTGTCTCTGAGGTGACTGTGCATTCAGTCAGGTTAACAATGAAGATCAAACATTGCAGACTCCCCTTGGTGTGGTGTGCAAGTGTAGCTATTTCCAAGCAATCTAAAGGGGATGTGGGAAAAGCTGCCGCTGGACACGTGAGCATCACATGGATTGGGACCTTACTGTGTGGCTCTGCATCCTCTGTGGAGTTAGAAGCTCTTGCTCCTGTGGGCTTGATTCAGACTCACATTTTCAGAAGTCCACTCCTTCCTAGAGATCATGTGGACAATGAAGGTGAGGCGGGGGCTGGAAACGGAGACCCTAAGACCAAGGTGATAAAGGGAACTTACTTAAAGTCAGTCACCTAGAGAGCTGCAGGCAGTCCCCTTCCCTCAACTCAGAGGAGCTCGGGCTTGCCTGAGGGGGAACCAGCAGGATCCTAACTCACAGCAAATAACCAGCCTCTCCCAGTGCCACATAGCCCCTGGGCCGCCAACAAACATTCATTGCTGGGTTTTTTAATGTTTTTGCTAAATGGTTCTAAAAAAAAAAAAAAGACTAATTTTATTCACAGTCACTTAACAGCTGGTGGCTGCTAATTGTCATCTGTTAGGTTGGGCATCAGAATGTGGCATCAGAAAGTCTGTTCATCTGTCCTGGGCTCTGTCATACTTCCTTATGTAACTCATTCACAGCCTATCCCCGTACCACTGTTCCCAGAGCCAACACACATCTCTTGGCTCCCAAGACAGTCTTCTCTACGTTGGGAAGATGAGATGTGTACGTGTGTGTATGTATGTGTCTGTGTGTTTGTCTGTTTGATGGGGTTGTAATTTGGTTGATTGGTTTTTTTGAGACAGGTATGTAACCCAGGTAGCCTAGACTCCAGATCCCTCTGCATCAGTCTCTTGAGTACTGGGATCACAGGTGTGCCCCAACATGGCTAACGACTGGATTTTTACATATGAGGTTTCATTGGCTGAAAAATGCAAATAAGTCACATGATTTGAAAATAAGAGCCTGAGGACATTATTCCCCAGATAGCTGCGTCAATGCAGTAGCTCGAATCCTTTCTGTACAGAAGTCATTAGAAAGAAATAACCACATGAATGAAGAAAGAGCCATACAAACACCCACCTTTCCTAAGCCTGTCTCTACCTGTAAAATGAGAACACTCGATTTAAATGGGAAATATCTGGAAAGCCATACATCTCAGGGAGATTTGTTTTTTCTTCTTTTATGTTGATCTGTGTTTGGTAATATTTCTATAGGAAACATATACTTTTTTTGCTTTTTGCATATGTATGTGTGTGATGTGAGTGCAAATGTGTATGCACGTTTAAATGTATGTGGGTGCACGTGTGTGTGCATAAATATGGAGGGCTGAAGTTGATACCACGTGTCTTCTTTGATTGCTTCCTCTTTACTTATTTTCAGTCACAAAACAAGTCGTAACAAATACAAAACAACTAAAAAAATTTACATCTTATCAGACGATAGTGGAATAAAACAAGAAATTAATAGCAAGAAAAATTACAGAAGCTACATATATACTTGGAGATTTAAAAATGTACTCTTGAATGACCAGTATACCATTGAAAAAAAAACAGAGATAAATTTTTATTTTATTTGTTTGTTTATTTATTTTTATGTGTATGAGTGTTATGTCTGCATATATGTAAATAAACCCATGTCATGCAGAGCCCAAGGAAGACAGAAGAGGGTGCCAAATCCCCTAGAACTGGAGTTACGGACAGTTGTTAGCTGCCATGTGGATGCTGGAATTCGAATCCAGCAAAAACAGCCAGTGCTTTTAACCACTATGCTATTTCTCCAGCCCCAAGAGAAAATTTTTAGTTTTCTCCTAGAATTAAATGAAAATGAAAGAACAACTTATCAGAACCCTTGGTATATACTCAAGGCAGTTCTACAATGAATATTTACACACATGAGGGCTCAGACTAAATAAATAAGAGCAATTGCAAATAATGATGTTCCTCAAAGATTTAGAAAACTAAGAATAATCTAATCCCAAAAGCAGTAGATGGTAAAAAATAATAAGGAACTGGAAAGGAATTGAGAAATGGACACTTGAAGAAGAATTCATAGAATCACTTAAATAAAGTGTTTGAAAAGATAAAGATTATTAAATTCCTATCAAAACTAACCAAAGAAAGGAAAATAGAATTAATAAAACTAGAGGTAAAAAGGGGGATGGTGCAACAGATTTCAACGAAATCCAGAGGATCATTAGAGAATGCTTAGAAAATTTATATCCCAAGTAACTGGGAAATCTAGAAGAAATGGATAAATTTCTTGACACATATGAACTACCAAAACTAAATCAAGAAGATATAAATAATTTAATCAGTTCTGTGACAAGCAATGAGGTAGAAACAGAAATAGCCTTCCAACAACAACAAAAAAGCCCAAAACCAGATGTCAAATTATATCAAACCACTAAACAAAAACAAAGACTCCTCAGACTGTTCCATTCTATGAAGCCAATTAAGATACAATCAGATAAAGACAAAAAAGAAAATTACCAGCCAATTACCCTAATAATCATAGAGGTAAAAATTCTCAATAAAATACCTATAGATTGAATTCAAGAACACATTAGGAAGATCATACACCACAACCAAGTTCTTTTCATCCCAGGAGGGTTCAACATACACAAATCAATAAATGTAGCAAGTATATTTAAGGACAGAAATCACATGGTTGTCTCAATAGACATAGAAAAGGATCTTGACAAAATCCAATATTAAAAAAATACAATAAAAGCCCTGAAGAAACTAAGAATAAAAGGAACATTCCTCTTATCCATACTAACCAGGGCCCATCTTTCTTAGCTTCTGAGATCAGATGAGATTGGTCATGTTGGCGGTGTTACAGCCATACACAAGGTGTGTCCACTGGTGTATTAATGGCATAAAGTGCTATGGGGCAACCAAATGCTTTCTGATTGGCTTTAAGGTCCACCCACTCCACAAGATGGATCTTATAGCTGGCACCCACTAGACAGATCATAGGTCCTAAGAGACAACATACTACTATTATCCTGCTAAATGGATATAGTGTTAAACCAACTCCTAACGTCTTACAATTAGACCTATAGATTAGGGTAACTCTCAACTCTCATTAGAGAAGCTTCTTTTTGCCATAGATAGTAATTAACACAGAGATCCAAAACTAGCAAGGTGCAGAGAATTACAGGCTGTGGGGTGCTTGGCCCTAGCCAGAGCTGGTGGATGTCTACAGTGAAGCACTGTGTTCTGGATAGGACAGGGCAGTTGTACATATGAGCTCACAGTGGGTACGACAGAAAGCACAAGGCCTGCACAAGCTCAAGCCAGACAAAAGCCCAGCACGAAGCAGGGGAGGCGGGCACCATGTCCCACCCTTAGCAGAGGAGCTCTTGGCAATTGAGAGGTACTGAGAGAGGGACAGTTTACTCTAATAATGTGACCCCTGGGAGATTGACCACACTCCAGGGGGATGGCCCCACACCCAAGAGCATTTGGGCGACACAAATTAAATGCCTTTAACTTAAAAAAAAAAAAAAAAAAAAAAGGACAGTGAGTTGGGAGGTGGGGTGAATCTGGGAGAAAGTTGGGGGGTGAATATTATTAAAATACATTGTATGAAATTCTCATAAAATTAATAAAATATTCTTTTTAAAGGTACATACTTCATATAATAAGACTGTGTATGACAAACCTGGAGCCAATATTATATTAAATGGGGAAACATTAAAATCTAGAATGAGACAAAGGTGCCTGGTCTCTCTTATTCAATATAGTGTCAAAATCTTAGCCAGAATAATAAGCACAAGAATGAAATAAGAAGGATACCAATAGAAAAGGAAGAAGCTAAACTGTTCTTATTTGAAACATGATTCTATATTTAAAGACCCTAAAAACTTCACCAGAAAACTCTTAGACCTGATAAATGTTCATCAAACTAACAAGATACAAAAATCAACAAATGGGGTTAAAGAGGTGACAGCCATTAAGAGCACTAGCTGCTCTTGCAGAGGACCCAGGTTCAGTTCTTAGCACCTACATGACACCTAACAACCATCCATAACTCCAGGTCCAAAAAGGACAGAGGATCTGTTGCCCTCTTCTGGCCTTCAAGGGCATTGCACACATGGGTGCACTTACATTCATGCAAGCAAAACACTCATACACATAAAATTAAATAAATACACAATTTTTTAATCAACACACAAAAATCAGTAGCTTTTCTATACACCAATAACAAATTTGTTAAGAAAGAAACCAGGACAGGAAAAAAAAAAAATTCACAATAGCTCCAAAAAATAAAATACCCAGGAATAAACCTAGCCAAGAGATGCTAGATCTCTACAGTGAAACTTCATTTGTTTAAACTTTTTATTGGCATATATTCATCGTACCGAGTAATGGGTCTCACAGTGCAATTCACACATATCAAGTATTCTGACCATTTTCATGCCCCCTCCACGGTCCTCCCTCTTTTTCCTGTTCCACTCCTACTGGTCTCCTGTGTTTCCCTGATCTCCCTTCTACTGCATGTCACATATGTGTATCAGTGGGTTTATGTGTCTACCCACAATCTAGCACCCATAAATGAGATTAAACAGGAATTATTTGACTTCTGAATCTGGTTTAATTCATTTACTACCACAATCTCCAATTGCTTTGAAATTCAGAACAGCGTTAGTGAGATGGCTCAGCAGGTGAAAATGCTTACTACACAAACCTGAAGATATGGGTTCAATCCCTGAAACCCACCGTAGCAAAGCAAAACTGACTCCTGAAGTTGTTCTCTGACCTTCACAGGTGCACCATGACGTGTGCATGTCCACATTCATATACACACATAATAATAATAAATATCAAACTTAAAGTACAGAACATGCTCATGGATCCGGAGAATTAATATTGTGAATAGAAATAGAAAACACAGTGCTAAGTTTTATATGGAGCACAAAAGACCAAATAACCAAAACTACCCTGGGCAAAAAAAGCAACATTAGAAGCATCACAATACCTGAATTTAAACTGTGCTGCAAAGCCACAGTTACAAAATGGTATGGTACCAACACAAAAACATATACACAGATCAATGGAATCAAATAGATGAGCCAGGGAAAAACCCAAACAACTATAGCTACTAATCTTTGACAGAGGTGTCAAAAATACACACTGGGGGAAAAAAGAATCTCTTCAAGAAACAGTGCTCGGAAAACTGGATATCAAGCAAGAAGGAAGGAAGGAAGGAAGGAAGGAAGGAAGGAAGGAAGGAAGGAAGGAAGGAAGGAAGGAAGGAAGGAAGGAAGGACAGGGGACAGGGAAGAGATAGATTACAAACCTCTCATCTTGCACAAAAACCACTTCAAAATGAATCAAATACCATGACATAAGATCTGAAATTCTGAAACTGCTAAAGGGAAACACACGCAAAACACAGGATACAGACATAGATTTCCTGAAAGGTTTCCAATAACACAGGAAATAACCCCAAGAACTGACAAGTGGGACTGCATGAAATTAAAAGGCTTCTGCACAGCAAAGAAAAAAATCAGCAGAGTGAACAGACAGCCTAGGGAAGATCTTTGCCAAGTGTGCGTCTGCCAGGGGACTAATAGCAAGAATCTGTAAAGAACCCTAAAAGTTAAGTACCAAAAGGATCACCCAGTATGGGGCTCTCAGCACTCCAGGCCAGCCCAAGGGGACTTCTGCCGTGGGGGAGGGGGCGAGTAGATGCAGAATCAGACACTCTGGGAGCTGGGCCGGAAGCAGGCCAAGCCAGTGGCACAGTAAGCTCGTTTACTGAATAGGTGCACAAGCTCTTATAGACCTGAATAGCCAATGACCTTATGGGGTGGGATCTGAATACAGCCAATAGTAAGTTTGTCCCCAGGTAGGCAGGTTCTTGCCAGGTGCTGGATTCAGAACTGAAGAGCTTCTGGGCAGAGGGCTCTCAGATAAAATCTCACCCAGTGACTGCTGCTTTTCTCTCTCTCCTCCACTGCCTGCACCCCTCATCCCAAGAATCCAGCATCGGGACACGCATCAGTTTGTCAGAGTCTGTCCCAGTTTCTTCAGTTACAGAGGCCACGAGTTTCATCCAGAATACAGCTTACCCCACACGCACACTGCCTCTTCTGTCCACGGACTCATTTGCTGACTTTTGATGCCTCTTGTGCTTAGAGCTCTGTGCTGGAGCCTAGAGACTCCAAGGTGACTGGGTGAGTGACTTCCCTGTCTTCCTGAGGCTTACATTCTAGCATCAGAGAGCCACATTAATCAGTCCCATCGTTATTTATATTCATTTGGGAACAATATGCAAAAATCAAGTTCAAGGTGCTACAAAAATGCATGTAAGGGAATTCTGGGGGTAATCAGGCAGTCTGTGATGAAATCCTTGAAAAGAACAATTTTAAGCTGAGAAATGAAGGATTGGTGGGGGTGGAGGGGTCAAGATGTCAGGGGAAAAGAGAGAATGCTCCCAGAAAATAGCCACTTGTGCATTAAAGGCAAACGCCACTTGGGTAACCAAAGGAAATGCCAAGTGGACAGAAGAGACCACTTCCTAGAAGGTGGGCAGAGCCTAAGCATGTGTGTCTAAAAAGCCGTATGAAAATATGAAGATTCTCGTCTTAACCCAACACCAGTGGGAGGTCATGGAAGGTTTTCCAGTACAGAGGAGGCAGCACATCTCGCAGTCGCTCCCGCCCGTGAGAAATGGATCCGGAAGCTGGCAGCTAAGAAACCACCAGTGGTCCCGGCCCTTGTTCCCTTCTTCCTGGGCTCATATTTGACCGGCCAGAGCCTCTATTTTCCACCCTTTCTGTGGCCCCAGGTGTGGCATGAAATGACATCCTGAGTACACCTGAGTACAGGAAGCAAGTGTAGCTTGCAGTCCTTGTTTAAAAGGAGTGTTTCCTCCAAGTTCCTCTGGCTTTATGTGCAGACTCTGACCTGGAGCATCAGCCAAGAAGATGATGCAACATGGAAAGCTAAGAGGCTTCAGGGCCCAGGCCCTGAAGTTTAAACTGCTGCATTTTGGGGTCTCTGTTACAGCAGCTAGTCTTTACCATACATAAAGTGTGGGTATTCAACAAAATTCTTTGTGTGGACGCCACAGACACTTTCTCAGACTAATTGGTAGGAAAAGCATGTGTGTAAAGAGCCTGGCTTGGAGGCAAAGTTTAATTGTTGCTTCTGGCACTGCTAATCAAAAAGCTAGCTCTAAGCATACTATATTCTGCTCAAAATTCATCGCTAATTGATGTGGAGACTCCTCAAAAGACTAAAATAGAACTACTGTGTGATCCAGTCATACCACTCCTGGGCAACACCTAAAGGAACCTATGTTGGCACACCACAGAGATCCCTCATGCAATATCGTCGTGTCCATTACCGTCGTGTCTCACCACTCGGGGCCAGCCCGAGTGGTCTTTGGGGGACCAGCCCGAGAGGTTGGAGGTGAGTAGACACAGAGTCAAGCCGCAGACTCTGGGAGTTGGACAGGAAGTAGACCAAGCGTGTGGCCCTGCAAACTCATTTATTGAATAGGTGCACAAGCCAATGGCCTTACGGGGTGGGGTCCCAAATACAGCCAATAGTAAGTTTGTCCCCAGGTAGGCAGGTACTTTCCAGATGCTGGTCTCACAACTAGCCAGAGCAGAACACCACACCCACAGGAACCCTTCCTTTATTCCTCCTAGCAGGCGGCCTGGCTAGGCCCACCTTGCATTATGTCCAACAATGCAACACTATCCACAGCAGTCAAGACATGTAACTAGCCAGGCTGTTCATCGACAGATGAATGGAGATGCGGTGTATATACAAGGCAGAGCTTTATTCCGCCATAAAGAATGAAATCGGAAGGTTCTCCGTTCTACTCCATCACAGTAAGCCAGCCGCCAGGCCTGCCATTGGCCGCCGCAGCTCACTGACTCCCCGAGCATGGACCCTCACAAAGTGAGCAAGCTTCCGGCCGTAGTATCCAAGTGTCCTGCACACCAGGGAAACGAGCTTCCTGAGGGAGAACGTGGAGAATGTGCAGGGGTAAAGCACCTTCCGATACTGAGTCGGAAAAATTTTTTCATCCGAAAAAATCGGATGAAAATGTCAAGAAAGAAAAAACAGAGGGAGGAAAACATAAAGAAACAAGCCCTCAGGTGAGGAGAGTGATCTGGAAATTGAAAACGAAGGTATCATTGAACCACACAACCAATGCCCCTCAAGAAATGGAAGATGAAAATGTAGAAATAACTGAGGAGATGAGGGATCAAACAAATGAAAAGAAAGGGGCCGGCACTGAAGCCCTAAACAACGGTGAGCTGCAGAAAGCCATTGACTTCGTCCCAGGTGCCATCAAGCTAAATCCTCCCTTGGCCGCTCTGTACACCAAGAAACTCAGTGTCTTTATCAAATTACAGGCGCCAAATGCTGCCATTTGAGACTGTGACCGAGCCGTCAAATAAATCCTCATTCAGCTCGGCCTTGCAAGTGTCAAGGGAAAGCACACAGGCTTCCCAGTCATTGGGAAGAAGCAGCCCATGATCTTCCTGTATGAAAGACATATTACGATGAAGATGCCGGTACAAACACCAAAAGAGGGTCAGCAAGGGCTCGGAAAATTGCTGAACACCTAAGAAAATAGGAAGAATGAGAGAGAACAGAAAGAAGAGCATGGGAGAGCCCTTCTGGATAAGGAGATGTGGAATAGACACAAGGTGGAGTTTTATTCAGTCATAGAGAATGAAAGTTGAAGCTGTTCCCTTCTGCTCCGTCGTCATGAGACAGCACCCCCGTCTAGCATTGGGCCCAAGAGCCCACCACGTCCCAACCACGGACCCTCGCAAAGTGAGTGAACTTCAGGTCTTAGAGGAGATGAGTACCCACGATCTGGAAGAAGCCAGAGGAAGCTGGAACCCAGCGTGGCTCTTTTGCAGGTGGTTTTCCTGGAGGGATGCCTGAAGTGGCAGGAATGCTTGCACTTAATGAAATTCCCAGAGATCCAGAGTTTCTTGCAGCTAGGCAGGATCCAGATATTATGGTGGCCTTCCAAGATGTGTCCCAGAACCCTGCAAATATGCCAAACTATCATCAGCAATCCAAAGATTATGAATCTCATCGGTAAATTGTCAGGCAAATTTGGAGGTGAGGCATAATGTGCGTTTGACAAAGCCCTGGCTGAAGGAAAAGCAGCCTAGATCACTTAATGGATGTCACAGTAATACAAACCCAGTACCTCTGACCTTCTCATCAAGAGAGCTGGGCTGCTGGAAGATAATCCCCCCTTTCTGCACCAAATGCAGCTGAAGCATTTTGCAATGGTTTGTCATTAGGGTATTCACTCAGATAATGTTTTCCTATTGGGAATTACAAGCTTTAAACACTTTTTCAACTTTAAAAACAAATGAAAATGGTGTTAATTCCTACATTTCTCTTTACTGATCCTTTTGGGGGTTTCCTTTGAGTTGCTGGGCAGGAAAGCTGAGTAGCAGTAATAAAATTCATTCAAGTTGATTAAATTCATGTTAGACATCTGGTTACTCATTTTGATTTATCTTTTTTTATTCTTTTTTTAAATTGAATCATTGTGTATTTCATACAGAACATCTCAATCTATCTTAATCATCTTTATATCCTCTTCCCTATTGGTCCCTCCGCATAGCCCCCCAATGGAATCCACACATTCTTTCATTTGTGTTGAGGTCTATTGTGTCAAATTAGTGTCCCCAAATGACCTCAGTGCAGCTTCATTCACTGAGGTCTAGTCAGCCTATCTGGAATCCCTCACTTTAGGAATATTAGCTCATCCTCACCCAACAGTAATCAGTTGCCAACATTTCTTAAGCAAAGGTTGGGGTCTGCTACCCATTTCCCCAGTTGATTTGTCTTGTTTAATGTTTTCAATAAAACTATTGGGACTACCAGTGTTTCAGTCTGACCTGCAGAGAGGCCGGAAGCATTCGACAAAGTGGCAGCAATCTTTCTGGGTCTCGTTTGACATAAACCCTTGTGTAGGGTCCAGTTAAATCTTACACTGTGCTGAATGAGTGAGGTTTTTTTTTTTTTAATGTTGCAGTGGAGTTTGACTATCTAGCGCTGTTGTTGTCCAGTATTTCAAGTAAATGTCTCCTATCATTTCCACAGAAAATAATGAAATTATACTATTAACAAGAAAATGGATGGAGCTGCAGTCCATCAAGCCAAGCAAGTCCATCTCAGAAATATTTCACACATTCTCTCTCATGTGCAGAGTCTAAGGGTGAGTGTGTGTGTGTGTGTGTGTGTGTGTGTGTGTGTGTGTATGTGTGACAGAGAGAGAGAGAGAGAGAGAGAGAAACCTGAAAGTGAGAATGACCTGTTTAGGCTAAGGAAGAGGAACAGTGGGAGAGACACAGGAAAACAAGGGAGATTACAGCAGCCACGAATATGAGCAAACTACAATAGGTGTGTGTAAAATGTCATTTAAAAGCCCTTCTATTCTTTACACTGGTCCAAAACATATGTAACTCAGTTCCTAAGACACAGGATCTGAACGTCAGAAAAGGTCAGGTGCTCACCTTGGACTACGTAAGTACAAATGCAAGGAGTGTCTTATTGAATACTCCATGTGGTTATAGCTGATACAACTGGGTGACTCCTCCAGGGAGACAGAAGTAGATGACCATGCCAAGAGAGCAAGAGTCAAGATGAGGCAGTCAGTTAGGAGGATACGCAGAAGTCCAGGTGAGCACCGACGTGTCTTAGATGAGGATAAACGGTGACAGAAAACAGAAGAATGTAAAGCTCGAGAGTCAGAATCAAAGCACCTACTACATATTTCCTGTATACTGATTATCTGTTTTACAGCCCAACTAAGTTTTGAACTTTCAATTCCCCAAATCAAAATCACATTAAATTGAATTTCTAGTGCCAGTAAAAACAGAGTGGCTCAAATCAGACTTATCCACTTATATATGGCAGACAGAAATCTTATGCAAATATAGAAAATTAATTATTTGCAGCAGTTTATGTTTTGGAAGAATAGATGAGTAGAAAATAGATAGACAGCTGATAGATAGATAGATAGATAGATAGATAGATAGATAGACAGATGATAAATGATAGGTTAGCATGAGATATGTCTATTTATTGAAGATAATCTAATTGTAAAGTAACATGAATAGCACAATGAAAAAGAAAGAAGGAAAGACTGAGACCACAGGAACATGTGAATGGAAAAGTGGTGACCCACGCCCTTAATCCCAGCACTCAGGAGGCAGAGGCAAGTGGACCTCTGTGCAGTCGAGGTTAGCCAGTCTACATAATAAGTACTAGGCCAGCTGAGGCTATAGAAAGACACTGTCAATAAATAAATAGATGTAATTGGTCAGGCAAAGAGGAGGGGAAAGCACATCCTCTAATTATTGCTAACTGAGGAGAAATAAAGACTCAAAGTCATTATCTTTTTTAAAACATGTGAGAGTTTAGGGAACCATAATCCCAGGAGAAAATTCTAAAACTAATGATTCTGAGGGCTGAAATTCACCCTGCCTACTGTTCAGGCTTCCTTCTTCCTGGCTCATCCCTTTTGGGCCTTGTCATACTCTATTTTTCAGCAAATAACTATTCTGTGAAGAAGCCTCAAGCCCAACTCAAAGAGAATTTATAACTTCTAAAAGAGCCACCATCTGAGTTGTATGAATAAAAGACAAAAGACAGAAGGAAAGTAAAATGTTAAATGAAGAATGCACACACCTAGAAGCAAATAAAACTGAGAAATAGTATTTACAAGATCAAAAATGTTAAAAAAAAAAAGATTCTATGAAGCAACATCCCAAATAAAATTTGGAGTGGGAACTTAGTAAGTTAAGAAAAGGAAGTTTAAAGAAATCACCAGGCAGATCTCAGAAGCAAGTGTAAGAGCCAGGCATGAAAGAGCTCACATGTAATCCCAATACTTGGGGCGCCATGCAGGAGGATCCTGAATTCAAGGTCAGTCTGACTACAAAGTGAACAAAGGTTATAGAACAAGATTTAAAAAATAATAAAAAAAAAACAATACCACAAGAGAACTTTGAGGGCAAAGGTGTGATCCATAACTTATTGAGGGGGTTGTTACATAGATGTGTGTGTTTATCAAAACTCATCTAACTAACCAGGTCTGGGAGTGCATGCCTGTAATCCCAGCATTTAAAAAGTAGAGGCAGAAAAACAGAGTCCAAGGCCAGTTCTGCTGCATAGTGAGTTCAAGACCAGACTGGGCTACATGAGATTCCGTCTTTGGGGGAAAAAATTTTAAAGCTCATTTAACACCAAATAAAACACATCCCATGAAAGTTAAATTATTAATTTGAGAATATTTTGTTTCCTCTTTTATCTTTTATGAGACAATTGGCCTGGAACTTACTCTGGAGATCAGGCTGGCCTCAATCTCACAGAAATCCACTCGCTTCTACCTCCCAAGCGCTGGGACTAAAGACATGTGCCACCACACCCATGACAACATTTTTAAGAAAAAAGACTAAATTTTCCAAATTATCTGAGCACAATATATACTAATATACAATAATAACAAAAATGCCATGAAGCAAGCTATGGGATGAGGACACGAGAGGAGAGGAGGAGAAAAGGACAGAAGTACGGAGAAAGAAGAACAGAACACAGGATAAGACCAATCTGAGACACAGCTGTCTCCTCAGTAATGTAAATTAAATAACAATATTTCAAGTAAGGGCGCCAAGCCTATTTCAAGATTGATTCCTTCTTGATTTGTTTAATGAAAAGTTGTAATTTTTTTTCAAAGATATGGAATGACCCTCAGAGTATCTAATGGGGTGTCAAACTTTCACTGATGCTGTTCATCAAGGCAAAGTCCTGCCAGAGCCAACATCAATGTTTCCCACTTTACTAGACCAGGAAGAGAATATAGAACAGTACATGCCCTTAATGGAAAATATTTACAGATATCCCAGGTCAACTTCTTGAGCCAAACTCAGAGTCAGCAAGGCTACATTCTAACCCTACACACACACACACACACACACACACACACAAACACACTGTGTGTGAGAGAGACAGACAGACAGAAAGACAGACAGACTGACTGACTGCAATTGCCTCTGAATACCCTGACTCAGCTTCCCAGAAACTTCATCACATGCAAACAGAAGTCCGCCTCCCAGAGGATGCTGCAGTACCCTGCCCATGATCCCTCAGTGCTCATCCTTCCCAGATGGACCTGTGGCTGCTTACTGCAAGCTCTTGGACACTGATCAAGAGCTCATTGTGGTTGCAAGAGCATGCTTTAGTCTTCACAAGGAGCCAGGAAGAGCTGCCATGCAGTTAATGTTTCAGGGACTAGTTTTCAGCCAGTGAAGGATAAGATTGTAAAGGATGATGTCTTCTAGAAGTCCCTAATGGAACGGACTTCAGAATCAGTTCCTGTGTTGATCATTTCTGCCCCTGTATTGATTGGCTATGTATTCCTGCCTTACTTCATCTTCTCTTCTGGTGCCTTCTGGATCAACTCACAAAAAACTGTCAGCTCCAGAGTCCTGTGTCAGGAGCTGAGGAATCCTTATCTTAAGAGACTCTGTCAGACATGTATACCATATCCTCTCTGCACAAGGTTCAGGGAACATCTCAGAAGAGGGTACAGAAAGATTGTAAGAGCTAGAGGTTTGAGATGACTGGGGCAAAACTCGTTTCTGGACATGACAGGACCACCGCATTCGTGGACTCCCAGCAGCCGTGGCTGCCTGCGCAAGATCAAAGCAGTCAACACTGCAGTGTGGATGGGGCAGGGTCTCTCACAAGCCTCCACCCCTAACTGGGGAGCTATGGACAGTTGATAGCTTCTGCGGGAGGAAGAGTCAATTTTCTTTAAGGGTGTGGACCCTGGCGAGTCATCCACGCTCTGCTGGATGGCCCCACATCCGTGAGTATATGGACAGCACAAATTGAACTTGTTGAGTAATTAAGAGAGAGAAGGAGAGGTGGGGACAAGTTTGGAGGAAATCTGGGGAAGTAGGAGTGAATCTAAAAGGAGTTAGGGGGAGGTGGGAGTGAATATGATCAAAATAGATTATATATGCCTGTATGAAATTCTCCAAGAATTAATTTAAAACATTATATTTACCATTAATGAAAAAGACATGGCTATAAGAAGGAATCACAGTGTAAAGTTCAATGGTATGTTATACATAAGCTACATATCTAACGCTGAGTCCCTCAGCAAGACTGGAAGTGAAAAGATGGAGGAGACACTCCAAACGATAGCCCATGCATGTACGAGGCTACAGATAGACCTTCAAAGGGCTTTCAGCACTGGAAGCTGCAAAGAAGTATGTCCAGAATTTAATACAAAATGCACTAAGAAATACACTGTACCTGAAAAGGTATTAAACCTCAGCTTAAGTGATTTGGGGATCAAAAAGAAATCCAAGCCACAATGTTGGCTTATCCAAATTGATTAACAGACTGTGTATGAGAATTTATGGAATAAATCAACAGGAATATTCAGGTTGGAAAGCAAAACTTTATGCTATTAAACTAGAAAGAATACAGAGATAAATATTTCTAAATTAAAATAATAATAAGTTAAATAGATAAATCCAGTGAAATCAAAGAGTGGATGTAAAAGCAAACCAGCTAGGAATGCCATTGTCACCTGTAATCCCAGCTACTCATAGGACTCAGGTAGGAGGATCTCAAGTTCAAGGCCAACCTGGGATACAGAGTAGTTCAAGGACAACCTGGGGATATTAAAGAGATCTTGTCTCAAAATGCAAGGTAAGAAGGTAGCTGGGGTTATAGCTCAGTGGTAGAGTGCTTGTGTAACATGTTTGAAGCCCTGAGTTCAATCTTCAGGACTGAAAAAAGTAAAAGTAAAAGCAAATATTAATGGTTTAGAAACAAAGTTTAACTAGCAAATTAATCTGAAACCTGATTCTTTAGAGACAATAATAAAATGAGCATAAGATTAGATACTATAATAAATAAAAAACAAAAATAATATATTTAAAACATATATTAACTAACAAATGATGACATGAAGATAGTAATAAAAGAGACATTCAAAGGATCATAAAGCATTTTAATTCCATATAAAGTCAAAGACTATAATGAAATGAGTAATTTCCTAGAAAACTCCAATCACAGATGACTCGGGAAAAGGTGAAAGTACAAATACACTAATTTTAGTAATAATTTAGAAAGCAATCAGAGAGTCAGCCACCAAAATATAGAAGACTGAGACAGAAGCCTGAAGGGAAATTATCAAACCTTTACTGAACACAGAGATAATTTTTGCCATTTAAATTGCTCCATCATTTAAGAATATTTTCAACTTCTTTTCACAAAGCCGACAAAACTTTTTTACCAAAACTTGATGTAGCATATTATAGAGTGAATCTCACTTATGAATAGTAATACAAAAATCTTGAATAAAATATCAGCACTTAGAATCCGGCCTATGCTAAAAGAATATACCAAGACTGAAAACGAATAGACACATCATTAAGACTCACTGTAGTCACATGTCAACTTAAAGAAATGACAGGATTATCTCCAAAGATGCTGGTAAAGACACTGAACAAAGCACAGCACTTGGTCCTAGTTGGAAAAAAAATCTTTATTAAAATATAAGAAAGTGCCAGGCATGGTGGCACATGCCTTTAATATCAGCACGCGGGAGGCAAAGGCAGGTGGATCTCTGTGAGTTCAAGGCAAACCTGGTCTACATAGTAAGTTCTAGGCTAGCTGTGGCTACAGGGAGACCCTGACTCAAAAAGAAAAAATTAAATAAATAAATAAAAATAAAAATATTAGAAAGTAGAGGAAATTTTAATGTGCTTTTTAAACATACATGAAGAAAAGCTCGACCTCACATATACTAGCAAATAACCAAGACATTCCGATTGGAATCTGGATAAAACAAGACTCCCATCGATATCACACTATCTGTGTTGTTCTAGACATATTAGCAAGATACAAAGCTGATTGCTAAAACTTGGACGGGAAAAGAAAATACTGATTATTTGTATGTGACGAGATTGTATACCTACAAAGCCCAAGATCAACAACAAAAATGCCCTTGGAAAAAAAGAGAATGCAGTCAAGTATTTACGTTCTACATACAGATATTATCTTCTATTCACTCAGATCCCAATTTAAAAATTGGGATATATATAAATTATATATATATATATATTAAAATATATACACAGAATTTTTTTTAATGAAATAGGGGCTGTAGAGATGGCTCAGTGGTTAAGAGCACCGGCTGCTCTTGCAGAGGATCCAGGTTTGGTTCTCAGCACCCACATGGCTACTGAAAACCATCTGTAGCTCCAGTTCCAGGGGATCCAACACCTCCTTCTGACCTCCACAGGCACTACCTGCTCATGGTGCCTTTACATAAAATGATATGATAAAATACTTTTTAATTAAAAAGATGAAATGGGAGACTTGAACTATAGCTCAGTGGGAGATGATTTGCTGAGTCTACATGCCACTCTGGATTTAATTCCCAACACCTCATGAGAAACAAAAAGATAAAATACCTAAGGAAAAGCTTTGAAAGGCACAGATAGCATTAAGGAATTTCCTATAGAGGAAAGAATAGGAAAACTCAAACGAATGAAAAGAAAACTCTGCTCCAAGCAGGAGGGTTGAGTATTGCCATGATGTCATTTCATCTAGATCAACCCCTAAATCTCATATAACTTCAGTAATGTCAATGGAATATTTCTTGAATGAGTGAAGCTCATGCCAGGGAACTGTAAAGCAAGAGTAATTAAAACTAATTTGGTCCAGGTGCATAAAACAGTCAGAAAAGTATAAATAGAAGTAAATACAAATGCTTATGAAAATGTGCATCATGTGACAAACAGCAGCTCCATCAGTGGAAAAAAAAGAGAGATTCTTTTCAATAAAAGATATCATGAGAGTCAGTGAGTCATCTGGGAAGGAGAAAAGGAGCCCAGGTTCCTAATTCACTTCTTACCCCCAAATAAATGCTAAATAGATGAAGCATTTAACCAGATCAGGCATTTAAGCATTTGAAAATAATGTGAAAACACAGTAAGGAAACACAGGATTTAAAAAAAAAAAAAAAAAAAAAAAACAGAATAGAAAAGACAAATCTGAGCATGCTATATGAAACCCAAAATCTACAAAGAAAATATTTTAGGGCTGGTGAGAGGGTCAAAAGTAGGTGGTTAGAGGACGGTGGACCAAAACTAAGACATATAAAACCTACTACTTTATAAGCTTACAAGAAAATTAAAACAATTTAAGAGCTGAACAGAGGTAGTCAGCATGATTGAATAACATTTCTCCTAGAAGTCACAGTTAAATATATATATATCATTTGCCAGACATGTGTTATTGGCTGGGGAGACCAGACCCCAAAGCCTCCCAAAACAACACCGGCTAAATTTCCATTGTTTGTAGTTACCCACTGAAACTAGGTGATAAGATCTTGCTGCTGAAGTCACCACACTTTGAATATGGGACACAGAGGACTCTACCAGAACTGAGCTGGCATCCTCTTCTCTGCTGGCTAGAAACTGGAGAAGAAAAGCTATCAACAGTCCTAGCCAGCTGTGGACTCTGTTTTATATCAACCTGCCAGGCAGGATATGCCCACTGGCGTAGCAGTGGGATAACTGTTCTGGGGGTGACTAACTGCTTTCTGATTGGATTTCTCCATCACAGAAATACATATCTGGTAAAACTGATCAAAGGCTGTGAGTACGAAGGTCACAGGTCCTAGGGGAGAACTACTACGGATGCTTTTGCTAAGTGGACATGTAGTCAAATTTCCTAATATTTATGTTTAGACACACAGACTAGTGGTGCCCTCGTCCTCGGTCAGAGAAGCTTTTTTTGTCAGTGGATGATGGTTAATACAGAGACCCATAACTGGTAAAATACTGAGACTAGATGATGGTTGAGGCCTCAGTCTTAAATGAGACATCTGTATCACCTTTCTAGGACTCAGGGAATATCACAGAAGAGGGAGTGAGAGTCTAAGAGCCAGAGGATACACAGGAGTCTATGAAATGCTGTCTCTGTGCCATGATCAGCCTGCTGCAATCATGAGCATGTGACTGCCTGAACACACACCAAAAAAGACAGCAAAGAAGCAAGCAGATGATCTGCTGACAGGGTCAGCAGGAGGAGGAAGGAGGTAAGAAAGAGCAATGAGGATTGCTATGTTCACAATGCACTGTATAGATGTACAAAACTGTGAAAAAATTAAAAATTAATGTTTTTAAATTTGCCGCTACAAAAATGTGAAATGTTCACACATTATTGCTATAAACAAAGTCAAAAAGCTGTGAAAGGGCTAGAGAGATGGCTCAGCAGTTAAGAGTGTTGACTGCTCCTGCATAGGACTCGGGTTCAATTCCCAGCACCCACAGGGCAGCTAACAACCATCCATAACTCCAGTTCTAGGGGATCCAGTGCCTTCTTCTGACCTCCTCTGGCATTGCATATACTTATACACATGCAGACAATATGCTTATATACATCAAATAAAAATAATCAATTTCTTTTGGGTCTTTTTGAGACAGGGTCTCCCTATAGCCCAAACTGGCCTAGAACTCACTATGTAGACCATGCTGGCCTTGAACTCAGAGATCCACCTGCCTCTACCTCCCAAGTGCTGGGATTATATACCACCATATACCCAGCTTATAAATAAAATACTTTTTAAAAAACAGGAAAAAGTAAACTTGACACAAATGTCAAAATTTTGTCTAAGATGCACATAAGTTAATGAAAAAAAGTTCAAAAACACCCACACAACATACACTCCCAATACGTGAGCATGAAACTATGTAAGATGGCCTGCAGGGTAAAATAGTCATAACATTCATGCATGTATCTCTTAAAAATATCCAGGGCATAACTCGTAATTATGGAAGTATAAACTAAACCATTTAAGACACAGCATTATGCTGCATGCACTGGGCACACACCCGGTCCTCAGAGGCTAAGCTTCTGCATCACAAATTCAAAGCCAGCCTGGGCAACACAGAGACACTGTTTGAAAAGGGAACTGATTCAGTGGGTAAAGTGCTTACCACACAACGGAGTTCAGATCCCCAATACCAAGCAAGCATGGTGCCCTGCCTGCAATCCCAGTCTTCAGGAGCCAGAGACAGGGGATCCCCATAGCAAGCAGACTTGCTAGCCTAGTCAAATTGGTGAGCTCTGGGTACAAATGAGAGACCCTGCCTCAATAGATAAGGTAGGGCCTGACTGAGAAGGATGTCAAACTCTGGCCTCCACACACACCTGCACACACATGCATGTGCACATATGAACACACATGCACAGGTGTGTCCCACACATACACATAAAAAATAAAATAAAATAAATAAATTTAAGTAGACTGTTATTTTAACGTATTAGATTGGCAAAACCAAAGTGCTGCCAGAGACATGGACGGAAACCCCTACCTTCACATAGTACCAACAGTTATGGAAATTAAAACAAGTTCAACACAATTTTCTACAAATTTACATGTATATAATATTGACCCGGCAATTGTCATTCTAGAATTACACCCAAAAAATTTACCCTGTAGGCACAGCCACCTATATGCTCAAAAATACATTTGCAAATATGGCTGCAGGCAAATTCTTTCTAATAGCAGAAACTGGAAACAATCTAAATGTCATTATGGAAATAATTTTTTCTTAAGAAAAAAACACAGGTACACAACAACAGTCAGGTAGTCTTTGTAAAGAATGGGATGTTCCCTGTGTTCTAATACAGAACTATTTCCCGATATACTAAGTTTAAAAAGTGGGGAAGGGGTCTGGAAAGATGGCTCAGTGGTTAAGAACACATGCTGCTTTACAGAGGACCTGAGCTCAGCTCCCAACACCCACACTGGGTGGCTTACAACCACCTGTAACTCCAGCTCTAGGGGTTCTGACACCCTTGTATGGCCTCCACAGACATTTGTGTGTACATGGAGCACATACAGACAAGCAGGCATATGCAAATACAAAATAAAATATTTAAAATACTTTATTGAGTTTGGGGGCATTTCATTTGACAGGTCTTAATCAAATTGAGTCCCCGCTCCCCTGTCTGCACGCCCCTCTGCATGCCCCTCTGCATGCCCCTCTGCACGCCCCTCTGCATGCCCCTCTGCATGCCCCTCTGCATGCCCCTCTGCATGCACACATACACACCATGTTTCGTACGTTCTGTCAAATGTGCAAAGCCCTATCCTGTCAAGCATTTATACTCAGATGTCCCTCAGCTCAAGTTCATTCACAAATATTTTATCAACCTAAGCCCCAACGCTGTTTGCAAGGTATTCATTGCTTTCAACATTGCTGCCTTCAGCACTGATGTTTTCACAACACACACACACACACACACACACACACACACATCTGGGCCAGGGACAAAGGAGGGTCATGACGCAGAAGAGAATGTAGTTTAACATTAAAGCTATGTGTTTGGCTTAGCTTGTAAATATAAGGGGGAGCCCAAAACCTTGTTTACATTATTTTCCTAAAGGTTGCCGAGATTCAAACAAGCTGATTACATAGTAGAAAAGACTGAAAAGATAGTGTTAAATTATCTCGAAATGTAAGATTGGCTGTGGTTTCAAGGTTAGGTAAGGCAGGAGGCATTTCCAGACACGTTATTCCCACAGACCTGTATATTGAAAACTGAAAATTTTTAAAGCACAAATGAATCAAAAGCAATTTTTGCTTATGAATTAGAAGACTTAATATGGTTAAGATGTCAACCCTGGGGCTAGAGAGATGGCTCAACATTTAAGAGCACTGGCTGCTCTTGCAGAAGAACCAGGTTTGGTTCTCAGTATCCACATGGCAGTTAACAACTGTCCATAATTCCAGTTCCAGGGGATAGGACACCCTCATCTGATCTCTGTGGGCACTGTACAACATGCATGTACATACGTGCAGGTAATACAGTCATACACATATACTATAAATAAATAATAAATTAAAAAATTTAAGGAAGGCAACACTACCCAAAGTAATCTGCATATTGAATGCCATCCTTATTAGCATCTTGCTGACATAGCAAATAGAAAGCCAATCCTAAGAATCAGATGAAATCTCAGAAGCTCAAATAGCCAGTCAGTCTTGGAAAACCAGAGTAAAGCTGGAAGCCTCACCCTTTCTGATCCTAAAACCTATTAAAGAACAACAGGAACCAAACCAGCATGAAGGATAGGAACGAACAGAACAAAGGATCATGACACATATGTATGAAAACGCCATAATGAAACTCAACATTTCGTGTGCCAAACTGAAACAATTTCTTCAAAAGAATATACACACACACACACACACACACACACACACACACATATATACCAGAGCATGGAAAAACAAAAGAAAAATAAAAAAAGCAAGAGAAACAAAAAGAGCATGGTACAAGCCTGGTATAGCAGCACACACACGCAGAAGGCAGAGGACAGCCTGGGCGCATAGTGAGACCTTGTCTATAAATAAGTAGTGTCTTTGCAAAGATAAGCAAATAGACAAGTGGAATAAAACATAAATCTTCATATAGATATATATATAGATATATAGACATATAGATATACATTAGTGTTTTTCCATTACTGGGAGTATAACTCAGTGGTGGAGAACTTGGCTAACACACATGAAAGCAACACACACATATACAAAATCACATTTATTTCCAGAGAGTGACAGCACACATCTGTAAGCCCAGCACTCATGAGGCTGAAGCCAAATGGTCCAGGATTCAAAGACAGCCTGAACAACATAGTAAGGCCCTTTGTCAAAAGAGAGGGGTGAGGGGAAGGAAGATGGACGAGAAAGAGAGGAGGAGGAGGAGGAGGAGGAGGAAGAGGAGGAGGAAGAGGAGGAGGAGGAGGAGAAGGAGGAGGAGGAGGAGGAGGAGGAGGCGGCAAGGAAAAGAAAAAAGTCCAGGATCATTCAGTGTGGAAAAGACCATGCTGTTAACAACTTGTGTTAGAAGTTTGTCCATCTACACATGAAAGAAGTGAAACTGCTGGGCTGGAGAGATCGTTCAGCCCTTAAGAGTTTGAACTCTTTTCCACAGTACCCAAGTTGGGTTCCCAGAGACCATGTGAGGCAGCTGACATCCTACTGTACCTTCACCTCCAGGGGAATCCAACGCCCTGTTCTGGGCTCCACAGCCACTGAACTCTTGCACACAGACACATACACAAGTTTTCTTATCTCAAAAAAAACAAAAAGAAGTCAAGTTGAACCCTTCTCTATACCATATCCCTACATGAATACAAACTATCAGACACAGGAGAAAACAGAAAAAAAAAAAAAAAAAAAAAAAAAAACCTATGACATTGAATCTAATGAAAAGTTTCCTTGATAAAATGCAAAAACATGAGAAAAAACTTGTATTCCAACAAAATTTAAATTGAGTACATCAGATGTAGTGGGAAAAAAAGTGAAAATGCAGCTTACAAAGAAGAGAAACATTTGTAGTTATCCCTAACAAGAGGTTAACTCATGGAACATATAAAGACCCCTACACTCAAATAACATAAAAAGAGATTGGGCTGGGAGTGGGGGCCAGTGGTACAGTGCTTGCTGAGCATGTACAAGGCACTGAATTCCAACCTAAGCATCTCAAACCTAATTAGAAAATGAGCAAACGACATAACGGATATTTCACCAAAAATGATAGGCAAATGTCTGACAAGCCTATGACAAGTCAGTAATCATTAGGAACAGGAAATCTAAAGCCCTAATCACTTCATACCCACTGACATCACTAGGATAAGGAGAAACAGAAAGTAGCCAGTATTGGCAAAGGCATGGAGAAACCAGAAGGTCTGTGTGCTAAAGGTAGAAATATAAAATGGTACAACTGGGGTGGAACAGCACAGCAGTTACTCAGAATATTAAGAAGAGTCGCTCTATCACCAGGGAATTCCACTTCTGGGTGTATGAGCAAATGAACTGAAATCGGGCTCTCGAGGAGATCGCTGTACACCAAAGGTCACATGGGTATCATTCACAATAGCCAGAAGATGGAAGCAACCCAAACGTCCATCAGTAGATGAAAGGATATACAAAGTGTGGCATAACGCACGATAGCGTTATTCAGCCTTACAGCTTACAACGACTCTGACATGTGTCCCAGCATAAATGCTCCTCGATGGCTTCATCCTCCATGAAATAAGTCATTAACAAAAAAATAATCATTACTGTATGATTTCGCTTTTGCAAGTAACTGGCGATCCGGGGGTTTTTAAAGACTCCATTCCTAGGTCCAACAAAGACGATGGTGTCATCCCCATGTCACCCTCCTGTCCTGAAGAACTTCCTAATATGCATTAGATCATTTTACCTTCCCTGCTGCCTGGAAGGTTGTGTGGGTATTTCTTAAAGGAAAATGAAGATCAGGTAAGTAACTTGCCCAGCATCAGTAACTGACAGAGCCTAGGCCTTGGCCCACGTCCATCGCACCGAAGCTTAGGACATTCAAGAAGCACCCCTATTCCTCAACTCCTACTGTATCTCAAAAGCAGGACTGTGAGGGTGACGGGGGATGGGGGGGACGTGGGGGCAGGAGAAGGAAGGCATGAAATATCCAGTTGCTTTTTTCAGGGACTTTCACTTTCAAGGGTCTGCCCATCCATGGGAGGTGTCAGGTGTATTAAAACAGACGCCTGCGGCAGCCCCAGGGAACCTGGTGAAGGTCTTATTGTATTAGTCATTTTCTCTGTCATCTTGAATTAGTGTCATATTAGTTTAATGCAAAACTAACATGATACAGAAATGTTAGCATATTACAGACTACTCAATGTGTCAAGTAAGAACCTTATCATATTACTCGGCCACTGATCTTCCAAAGGAGGTGGGGAATGTGAGCATGCCCTTAAAAGAGAGCCAGTGAATATCAATCCAGCAACAATCCCTATATGGTGCTTGAATTGGGGAGGAATGGAACAATGTATGAGGCTATCTGATTCTAAGAGATTTAGTCTCCTACAGAGACAAGCTAACCTAAGTATCTTTTGACACTGTCACAGAGAGAAGCTTGTCTTATTGATATTTCATGCTGATGCCCTTTCCCCTGAGTCACCAACAAACAGCAGATCTGAGGGGAACTGATGAAAAAGGAATCTCTGCTCTGACCCCAAAAGGTTAGACTTTAGTTCTTACATGAATTCCATCCTGTATGAATTACATTTGCTGCTGATAAATGGCTGGGCTCTTATGCTGGGTCTATTTACAACCTTGGAGGTTCCACCATTGACTCTCAGGAGATTACCAAATCCCCTGAAATTGTACATAAAGTCATATGCATGCAAATATATTTTTGTCTTGGGAAGATTCTTGGGATTCTTGCAAGCAAGCTGGAAATAATTGGGCACCTGCACATTAAAAGCAGATCAGAGCGGGGGCACATGCTACCAGGCACATCCCAGCATTCAGGAGGAAGCAGAGGCAGACAGATCTCTGTGAGATTGAGACCAGTGTGGTCTACAAAGTGAGTTCCAGGTCTCAAGAAAACAACAACAAAGCAGATTGGGAAGCCAGGCATCATAGTACATGCCTATAATCCCAGCACTTGGGAAACTGAGGCAGAAGGATCGGTGAGTTTGAGGTTAGTCTGGGCTACCTAAGGAAACTTAAAATTAAACTTAAATTTTAAAGGTAGATCAGGAAACCAAGCACAAGAAGATAAAGGATATCTGGAAACCCTGAGGTCTAGTCCTAATCCTGTCATCGACCTGCTGGGTGACATTAAGTCCTATCTGTTTTGAGATGTGTGGTTTTGCATAGCTGTGCTGAGAATGTCACAAGGTTTGGGTAAAGATTAATACAATGGCGTTTGGAAAGAATTTAAGAAGAAATAAGATCTACTTTTTTAAAAAGTTAACTTGAAAAGTTACCATCAGCTTCCAAGGGGGGAAGTTCACCTGGGCATCGCAGATGTCTGTGCTCACCATTCGGTCCTCTCAGAACAGAACTCCATCACTATATGGACTCTCTTGTTTCTCTGAAGACACAGCAATTTCAGTGAACCAAATCCCAGTGGAGTAACCTAGACTGTGATCCCAAAGCACTGTCTACAGCTTGAGCGGGAGAGACCAGGCCAATTTCTCAAAGTGAGTCTGAGAAGCCACATTCAAACCAGCAGGGCAATACCGGAAACAAAGCCACTCAGCTCTACTATAAATGTTCAGTTTCCCTTAATTAAAAATCTATTAGCAAATTTCCTGATAGGCTGATGGTATTTACAAATATAAACTAATAGCTATTTATTAGGATGTTTATACTAAGGCCTCAAAATGAGTTTTTCCTTGTAGTGTGATAATTGTTCAGATGGTTTCCTGCTGATTTAATTACTTCAATTAACGAGGATTCTGCAAGAGTTTCCCTTGGCTTTGGCTCTTCTGTGTTCTTATCACTGGGGCCTCACTGATCCTTGAGGGCCATTGAGGGCCAAGTTGTGCCTGTGCCACTCAGCACCAAATACCAACACCAAGAGAGAGGAAGTCAGTATAGAGAAGAAGAAAACAGAAACCAAGATGTACACGTTTTCCGGTCCTTCTCCCAGGCCGAGAGCAGGCTACTGGGCCCACAGCACTGTGCTCAGTGGTGCATTTAGTTGCCCACATTTTACCTCTTGCCTCCCTGTCACCAGTGATAATGGCAGATTAGGTGACGTCTGGGGAAGATGACAACACCGCAGCAAGATCTCTGACCCCAGCACCTCATATAGTTTTGGACTTTCTCTTACTGTGGCCAATATCTGAGACAAACGATTTTGAAGGAGAAAGACTTTATTTTGTCTCATGGTTTCAGAGGTTTTAGTCTGTGGTTAGCTGACTCCATTAGTTTGGTCTGAGGTGAGGTGGAACACCATGGTGAGGACAGTAGGTGGAAGAGGAGCTGATCCTCTCATGGCAGATGGGAAATAGAGACACGAAGGGACTAGATTTAGTCTTCAAAGTCACGTCCACGCTGACCTATTTCTTATCGTTAGGTCCCATTTCCTAGAATTTCCAGAACCTGTCAAAATAGTGCTGCCAAGAGACCAAGAGTAAAACACATGAGATTGTAGAGAACATTTCAAATTCAAGCCATAATGCGCTGATGACCTGCACAGTTGTAAAATATATCTACCAATTCTGCAACATGCCTCCCTTCAAAGATCGCATCTAATTGCCCTCCTTGGGCTAAATTCGGTGACTGTCCTTTAACACATAGCATAAAGCAACTGATGATGTATGATAAAATCATAAATGAGTCTCGGAATCTCCTGCTGTCTTCTCCTCCCCGCCCCCGTGTGTGTGTGTGTGTGTGTGTGTGTGTCTGTGCGCGCGCGCACACGTGCTTTCTAGGTGAAGTTACTATCAATGTCATGAGAATGAGAGACTCCTTGCAGAGGTGAGGAACTGAGGTTCTCCTTCCAGGAGCCATAGAGGTAAAGCCTTTGGAAGCATATCTTCCAGTCCTAGTCAAGCCTCGGATGACAGAGCCCGCCCAACAGCTGACAGTAGTGACGTAAGAAGCCCTGAGCGTGAATGACTCTGTCCATCAGCATGCAGCGTCTCCAGCCATAGCAGGCAGTATTCTGCGTTCCAGGGACCTCACCCTAACAACTTTGCTTTCATGACAGAAATGTCTAATACAAGAAACTAATAAACACATCAAAACAAGTGGGAATATTTCATAGAGTGCTAGCATTGTAAAAGAAATCGCACAAAATAAGAGGAGAGGAAGAGTCTATGGCAGGAGCACAGCAGAACCTCTCTAGGATTTGTCATCTGAACTGAGTTTGAAGATGCTTAATATCTGGCAAAGAGTGTTCTGCATAGAGGGAACAGCAAGGGCCAAATGCCTAAGACAGGAAGTAGCTTGGAAGTTTAAACTATGCTGAGCAAAAAAATAGTGCTGTATATAAGATCCAAGATGGTTCTAGAAGGGGAGAGGCATATGCAAGACCTTGTAACCAGTAGTTTTAGTTCTAAGGGAAGTGGGATGTCCACTGACAGCTTTCAGCAGGGAAGCAGCCCAGTCCATTGCACATCTCTAAAAGCTCTCTCCAGCACTGCTTAGAAGCATGCCACAAAGGGGGCAAGGGTGAGAGTCGGTGGCTCATCCAGGAGTCGATGGCCACAGCCAGCTGAGGGTCGAAACAGGAAAAGTAAGGAAAGACAGTGCTGAGCTAAATTCAGAACATATGGTGGATATTACTGCTGGGGGATTATACAGGACCAGAGCAGAAAGGCGGATCAAGGAGTGCTTTGAATGGGGGCTTGAGCAACTAGGAGGACAGTGGAGCAAGCAACTGTGATGTGGCTTAGGAGCAAGCATGAGCTGTACCTGCGTGACCCAGGCCTCAGTCCTTTACAAAGTCAAGACAAAGGAGGACAAACAAAAAGACAATTGCTGTGTCATGTACACATATGCTTTATAATTTGTAAAAAGTAGCTTCACATGTATCACTTAGTAGAACCCCACAATAATTCTGGGTTAATCATTGGATTCTGTCTTCCTTCTACAGGAAAGGAAAACCAAGATTCAGAACAGTCCTGTGGCCTGTCTTAATATCCCAGCAGGAAGGCAGCTGTGCACATATCATTTTTTAAAGATTTATTTTGTTTTTATTTATGTGTGTATATGTGTGTATATATGTGTCTGTGTATCTGCCACATGTATGCAGGTTCCCATGGAAGCCAGAAAAGGGAGTCTGGTCCCCTGGAGCTGGAGTTACATGCAGTTGTAAGCCACCCAACACAGGAGCTGAGAACCAAACTCTGGTCCCCTAGAAGAGCAGCAAGTGCTCTAATCAATGAGACATGGTCTCTCCAGCCCCAGGTATTCTTAGGCAGAAATGAATGGAACAACTCCATTGAACTTTCCCTTCATATTCAGCATCCTTCAACCCGCCCACCAAGTATAAATGGAGATGCTCCCAACCCCTCTGCTCACTTGATCACTGTGACAGCCAGACAACTCCCAAACTCCTCTGTGTCAGTCAGTTTTCCATTACTATAATGAAACACCTGAGAAAATTAAAGAGAAAAGGCTCTATTTTGGCTTGGTTTTGAAGGCAGTTCCCGATCCAGGGGACCTACTGCTATGGGCCTGCAGTAAGGCAGAACACTGTGACAGAAACATGCGGTACAGCATAACTGCTCACTTCAGCCAAGAAGCTAAAGAAAAAAGACGATGAGGCAATGGTTCCACAGCACCCTCCACAGACACACCCCAGTGATCTAAAGACCCACCACTAGGCTCTGCCTCCTAAAGATCGCTCTGTGTCCCAATACTACCAGCCTAGGGGCCATGCCATTAACACATGAACCTTTAGGGGACATCCTAACTTTAGCATCCTTGAAAGGAAACATGCACACAAACACACACATACACACATGTGCCCACACACATGCACACATATACACAGGCATACACATATATACACACACACATATATATATATACATACACACATCTGTACACAAACACATATCCTGAATTCATTTGTTCATGGAATGATTCCTTTCTATCAAACACAGGATGCCGAGGATATAGAAAAGCAACATATCTACTACTTAACCTTGAGAACTTCTCAGTCAGGTAAGAAGCACACAGCACACGATCCCTACAAGATTTAGTGAGATTTGGCGGCGGTGGGGGGAGTGATTCCTAGGCCTGGGCTCATGCAAAACCTCTAATATGTCTCAGGAATTCTCTCCCACTAACGAGAAACAAACATCAATAGTCTGAATGCACAAACACACCATACAGAAAAGGATTCTGGAACCTCAGGCAAGATATTATAATATTTTCATGGGCTGCCCAAATTCCAAGCATTAGATTTGATGAACAGCTTTATTGAATCTTGTGGATAAATATTTAAAGCTTTCAAGGGCTTGTGTAAATCACACCTAGCAGACACACTTGCTCACAGCGCCATCTGCTGTAGTTACTGGTGTGCAGAGAAATTAAAGGTTTGGAGAACTCAGAGACAAGTCTGAGAGGGACAGGTCAAATTCCCCAGAACACAGATACCTGGGCAGCGAAACACAAAGCACCAATAACAGAAACCGGAAGGTGTCTGAGAGCAAAGTTCTCAAAAAACAGCATAAGATGAAGGAAGCAGAAGAAAAGGAGATATAAAGAATTATGCAGGCCTTTGTTTTGTTTTCTTTTCAAAATAAATTTGGAAGCACAGTGCCCTCCAGAGGTCAAACGGCCCTCCCCCTTGCTCCAGAAAGAAATGTACCAGGACTCAGGAGAGAATGAGGGTGGATGCTCCCAGTGTGTTTTGTTCCACTGCTTACAGTTCCGCAGCCCTGACACTTGTCACCTAAAGGGCATCGTCTGACTCCTAAAAACAATGCTGGAGGCAAATATCCTATGTTCTCTATCTTATGTGGACCCTGGCCTCCAACTGTTAAATATGTGCATCCAGGTGGAGGCAAATATGAGTAAAGGCCAGAAAGCTAGAAAGGGCCCATGAGACAGCAAATAGAGAGATCTTAAGGGAGGCAGATGGGGAAGACAATGCAAAGTGGACGTGGATGGGAGACGGCCAAAGGTGGAAAGGTACATGTGGAGAGCAGTGGTCAGGGAGACAAGCGGAAGAGAGAAGGGTGGGAGAGAGCATCACAGCGAAACATGCAGAAAAGCTCACATAGAACCCTGTCACTTCGTACGTTAATTTTAACAAGTAAACAATAAAATATTTTTAGAAAATATACCATCTATACAAAAAAAAAGAAGCCAGAGAAGTATATTTAACGGTGTGAAAAGGGTTTAGATTTTACAATGGGAAAGTTAAAATGAGAAAACTGTGTGTGTGTGTGTGTGTGTGTGTGTGTGTGTATGTGTATGCGTGTGTGTGTGTGTGTGCGTGCGTGTGTGTGCTGGTCATGGAGGAGAACCTACATCAAAGTACTAACAAAGCTCATCTGCAATGATGAGAATAAGATTGACTTTTTGTGGTTCTGGTTCTAAATTTTTCCAAATTTTCTCTAAAAAGCACAAAACATAAGAACAAAAGAAATCTTAAGGAAAAAATAATACCACATGAAGAGACATTTCTGTCCCCCTGAGCTATGTGGCAAGTCACCTCCTTATCTTGTAGTCAAGGTAGGGAGGGCAGGGAACTTATTGGTAATAGTTATAATGACAATAAATGGAGCTCTTACCACTACAGATAGTGCCCCTAAAGCTGGCAGCCCAGGGCCTGGCACTTAGTAAAAGCTGAGTTAATACGAACTGTTACCATTTGTAATATCATTACTCTTATCATTTACCTTTCCTAAAGTCCTCAGAACATTGACTTCAGAAAGATCATTCCACCAAGAAATGTCCTCAGATGTGTCTCATGGGGACCAAAGGCAAGAACCAAAGGACATGGGCTCCCTAGAAACTGGAACTGGGAAGCCAAGAAGAACCTAATGTTCTCTCTCTGTGTGTCTCACAATACCTCTCCTCACCTCAACCTCTTTCAACACATCTATTACATCTTCTTGCACAAGACTTGTAATTGACATCCTCAAACTATCTTGCCTGTGTATAGTAACTAGCCAGGCCACTGTCACTTTCCCCACTCCAAGCTCCCAAGTGGAGAACAAGATCTGGCTCATCATGTTCCCATCGTGGTCCCATGCAGACCACCAAATCACCTACGCCTGGCCTCCCAAGAGGTGAATTATTCTGGGATCAGGCACCTCAGTTGCCAAGACCAATTGGGTCCCGTTGTATAAAACATACTGCTGCCAGAACTCAGCTGGGGTTGTGCTTAAGTATATAGGTGGGAAAAAAATTGACCTTTTTAGAATGGAATTTTCTAGAACAGAACTCATTGCTTTCCAGTTATTTTGAAAGATTTCTTTCCTATTTGTTTTCATAGACCTGTTGTATGTTCTGTGAGTGTTTGATGCTTGACTGTAAGGAAGGAAACGGCTACATGATGTGTGTAGACTCATTCAGTGGTCATGTCTAAGGTTCTTAAATGTGTCATGGGGGTAGCCTCCTTACAATTGGCTTGACCCACATTTATTTGTTCCTTGTCTGATGGTTTGGAGTTGTCATAGTGGGGAAAGGCAAGTGGAAAGCCTTGAAACTGTCTCCTGAATCTCAGCCTGGGACACAGAGTCAAGTAAAGAGAACACGTCCTAAGGTGGATGGAAGAAAGTGCCAGGCTGCATAGACATCCAAAGTATGCAGATGATAGTATCCCTGTCCTGTCTTCGTTGAATTCATATCATTGTAGAAATCAGGCTCTCGCAAAATCAGGTGAATTCTGGCAAAAGACAATGAATTTTACATCCTCAACCATGCAGCTTCCCCAGCGGAAGCTCCTGTACCAGATACAGTATCTTTGCTAGAACAGATGAATAATTAAGGCGAATAATCTGCTTTCTAAGAAACCCAGTCTGAGCTGGACTGTGGCCAGAATTTAGCTTATTGGTCTCCTCCCACTAACAGAGGGTTCATGATCATACTTTGGGCTTTAGGTGTCCTTGTCAACTAAGATCCTTTGTCCAAGAGCTCTTGAAATATTTGGGCATTCCTTTTTCCCCAGTAAACATCTATTCCACTCAGTGGTCATAAGTTTCCTTCAGGAGACAAATGAATCCTGAAGGAATTGCTAAGGTTTGTGCTTGCTGTGATGTTTCAGGACCATTCCTCCCATAGAACGGGCTAAAACCAGTTTTCATTGGGTTTCCTGTTTGAAAAGCAGCTTATATCCTGACAAAAATAAGCAAGGAATTGTCTCCTTTTGTTAGAGGTGGCTCCTCTGCCTCTTCATCCTCATCATCTTTGGTTTCTTTTGATTGCACAGACTGAGTACAGTCTCTTGGTGGATCATCTGTTTCAACCCTGGACTTGCCATTCCCACAGCCATCTCGATAACTCTCTGCAGGAAGTGCCTTCCTGACCGTTCCTCCAAACTTTCCATTCATTGCAATCCACGTCTACTTGATGGTCAAAAGTCACCACTTGACCTGTTTTGTCCCATTGATATCAGTAAACTTGCTCTGTTTTAGTGTTTCCCACACACTTAGCCCTGGCCTGGCAAGGAGTTATCATGGACCACACTTGTCTGATGATGGTGTCCCTCTCACCAGTACATTGGTTTTGGGTTTTGTTGTTTGCGTTTTTTTTTTCAACTAACAAATTCCTTTTCCAAAATCCTTCCATGGCACAAAATCACCAGCTGGAAACTGTGGCCTTCCTCTGAGCCTTTCGAGCCTATTCCCACCATTTTCCATGTAAATTCTGACATTTCTACCACATATCATGGTCCATCTCTTTCCAGGCCTCTAAAAAATCGTCCTAGTAAAAAGAGACCCTTGCCATCTCCTGGGTCACTTCATCTTTGCCCACACTGCCGTCATCTGTGCAGTCATTTTTCTGTATTAAATTCCCTCATTTTAAACAGAGGTGTTTCTGCTTTCCTGGTTAAATCTAAATGATTCTCCATTCAAATCTCCAGATTAAACCTCCCTGAGGGAAGAAGCCATCTGCTGTCCATCTTTGAGGCATATAACTAAGCACCTGACATTTAGCAAATGCTCAGTAGAAGTTTGATTAATTGACTGGACAATATTTACATAGAGGATAATTTCTCTCGTTACACATGTCTGCCATGTGTTAGTAAAAGACACGCGTCTTAAAGATGGCATTGCCCCATTCTATGGAAAAAGAATTAGAAATATTACTGCCTTGAAGATAATGATCTGGTCAACCCTTCTATGATAGCTGTGTTTGGATGTCTGCTTTGGTCATGACGCTTTCTTCAGAAACCTTCTTGCCAAAACTCCTGTCAGTTTCCAAAGTCACCCCACAATATCGATGGAGTCCTCTTCGTTTCCGTTCCTATGGCTAGTTCATAATGGTTTCCTTACCACCATTAAATCTTGAACTGCAGGCAATTTGGGCCATGTCCTAAAGCAACCCCTTTTATTCTATAAATGAAGAAGCAAAAAGGATGTAAAGATAGCCTTTGCCAAACATCACAAAGTTTTGTCAAAGGCAGGACTGAATCCTAAGTTTCCTAAGTGGTTTTCTTTCTTTCTACCACCCACCTTCCTGGAATCAATGGGGAGTAACGACAGACCTTTTTCTTCCACACCTATGAAAATCCAAGCTTTGTCAGTGAACTTTTGAGAAACATCTTTTGTCTGTGCAATGTGCAATTACTATTTCAGTAACAAGATGTTGTGCTGGTCATTGGATATAGAGTAGTCAAAGGAGACTAGTAGAAAGAAGGAGGATGAGGGGGAGGAGGAGGAAGAGGAGGGGGAGGGGGAGAAAGAAATACAGGACACCTGCTCTTGTGGCTCTTCTAGATGAGAGCTATCAGGAACACTTAGAAGATATTATGCAGAAAAAGTCACACTAGAACCAGAAAAAAAAGGGTCAGGGCCCAGCAGTCTATGGCCCATAGACCAATCCCAATTTGCAGCTTGTAAGCATCACAGGATTTTGTATTTTTTTTGTTTTTAGAAATTGCAGAAAGACCGGGAGAAAAAATGACACAGCTCCTATGTGGCCTACAAAGCCTAAAATATTTACTCTCTTGCCTACTACAGAGAAAGCATGCCGAGTGCATTGGTTACTTTTCTCATATTACAGCTGAAGTGCCTGAGAGAACAACTTAAGGAAGGATTATTTTGACTCATAGTTTCAGAGGGTTCAGTCCATGATTGCTTGGACCCCTGCACTTAGGCAGGCATCGTGGTAGTCAGTGTAGATTGGAGGCTGGTCTTTACTTCTTAGTAGACAGGAAGCAGAGAGTAGGACAAGAAAGAGCCAGAGATAAGGCATCACCAAGTACCCACCCCCAGTGACTTGCTTCTTCAGCTGGGTCCTATCACCTAAAGTTTCTAGAACCTTCCAAAATAGCATCATCCTCCTTCACTAAATTTGCTTTTAGGAAAATATTTCATTTCCATCCCATAATGCTAATGCCTGGTCTAACCTCAAAGAACTTGGGAGTAGGCATGGTGGCACACCCTTTAAATCTCATAACTCAGGAAACTAAGTGGAAGGAATATGAGTTTAAGCCAGTCTGAGCTACAAAGTGATTTCCAGACCAGACCAGACAACTTAGCGAGACCCTGTCTCGAAGAAAAGAGTGAAAAAATAACTAGCGAGTATTTGGGAGATTTGCCTTCCCAGGATGATTTTCCTCCCGCACTTTCAGACATGTTTTTAGATGAGGCTGGCCTCACTCCCACTTCCAGGATGAAGCCTGAGTTGTACATAAGTGAATTCCTTTCCCTCTTCAGCAGTGGTTCAGGGCATGATTCTATCTGGTCACCATACTTTAAGAATCCACAGGAGGGAGGCTCTCTTTGTTCTTTGGAGCTGAAATGCAAAGATATAAGCCTGTGGCCACTGGGCTCCATGGTGTAGAGACAATGCATCCTAAAGAGAAAAGCAGACCAGCCTGGTAGCACTGACCTTTTTCTTGCCAGTAGGAAGACTAAAAAGTCCTCCTAAAGGCCAGAAGAAAGCATGTTAGATATCTGTTCCCTCCAGTGATCAGAAGGGAATATTCAGGGTACCTTCCTGAATCATGTGCTATTCGGGAAAATGCAAAGTTAGCTACAGTCTAATGGCATTCAAGTCATTTGTGTCTAACTGAAATTCTGTACTCCCTAATCAATGTCCTCAATATTCCTCTCCACAAGCGCCTGTGACCACCATTGACCACCATTCCACTCTCAGCTCCTATGACTGTGACTTTGTTAGAGTCTATACATAAGTGCAATTGTGTATTCATCTTTCTGACTAGCTTATATAAGTCCTTCTGATTCATCCAAAATGCTAGAAGAGCCAGATGTCTTTCTTTCATGGCTGAATAGTGTTCTGTTCTGTCTAACTCATGCTTTTTTAATCATCACTGTGCAGTTGGCAACCCAGGTTAATGCCATATTTTGCTGTTGTGAAAAATGCTATAACAAGCATGTAGTGCATATATTTCTTCAATATTCTGATTTTACATCTTTTAGAAATTATTCTCAGTAGTAAGATTACTAGCTCACATAGCACTTTTTAAGGAGCTTACCATATTTTAAATCAAATATATTTATAAATCATATTAAAATTATATAAATTATATAAAAAATAAATAGTATATTACAAAAATCAACTTTAAAATAAATGCAGACATTATAGAATATTTAACTTAGAATTACATTGAAAATTTCATCTATAAATCAGATATTTTTAAATTATAATTGCTTACCAAAACAATACCTAAAATAAAGAGACAGAAAGTTAAAAATGACAAAAATCACCAAGTAAGCATTTAATTTTTGAATTTATTTATGTTTATTTTATGCCTAGGCGTGTTTTGTCTGCATCTATGTAAGTGCACCTGTGCATGCAATGCCCATGGAGGCCAGAAGATGTTGTCAGATCCCCTGGAAATAGAGTTATGGGTGGTTGTGAGCCACCATATGAATGCTGGGAACTAAACCCAGACCTTTTGGAAGAACAGGCATTATTCCTAACTGCTGAGCTATCTCTACAGCTCAAGTATTGAACTTTTTTAAGTTGGTTTGACTATATTAATATTAGACAAAGTAGATTTTAAGGATAAAATTTTAATAGTAAAATTCCCAATTCGTCCCAAAGATACAGCAACTTTACACTTTTGAGTACCTAATATACCTAATAACTTAGCCTCAAAATATGTAAAGGAACAAGCATATACATATGTATATACATATATGTGTATTTTTCATTTTGTTAAGTTCTATATACAGTGCAAAACAAATACAAGCCAAGAAAATGTACAAAAACTGATTCTTAGAGAAACTAAAAAACTGAAATATTCCAAGAAAAGAATATAGAAGGCATAATCAGTCAGAAGTTTTAAATGAGGAGTTACTACAGATCATACGCTGAAATAATCATTAAAAGATATTACGGATAACTTTTTATTGATTTGAGAATGTCATACACTGCATTTTGATCATATTCAGGTCCCTCCTCACTTCACATCCTCTGTTATTATTTTAAAGGCCCACTGATCTAATCTGTGCTTTCCTAGTGCTCTTGGGTGTGGGTTTATCCCTTGACATCTGGGTCTGGGCAACCTAGCAGGCATCATACCAGTAAGGAAAACTGACTCTCCCTCTCCCGGCATCTATCAATGCCAATAGATCTTTAGCTAGGGCTGGAGCTTCGTGCCCACCTCCCCCATCCACACTGGGCCTCTGTCTGGCTCGGGTTTGCATAGGTCTTGTGCATGCTCTCATAAGTACTGTGGGTTCATATACGCAACTGTCCTTGGTGTCCAGACAACACAGCTTCCTCGTGTTCGTCTCCCGCCTCTGACTCTCACATTCTTTCTGCCCCCTCTTCTGCAGTGAGATGCTCATATTATGAATAATTTTATGACAATAAATTTGAAAAAATTCAGTTAAAATGGACAAGTTCAGACAAAAACTGACATAAAATGCTTTGTAAATAAAGCATCTGAATACACAAAACCAATGAACTCCAGGGAGAGGGAGCTATGCAAGGGTGTGGATGGAGGACGGAGCATAAAGATGATTAAGATGTTCGGTACGAAATGCACAAAAATTCAATTAAAATATGCCTTTTTTTTTCATCTGAAGAGTCTTTAAGCAGTCATTTCCAGAATGTCTTCATTTTCAAGTGCAGCCTTCAGTTCAAACTACAAAAGCAAACCAGTGACCTCTGGACTAATTCCTCATACAGACACTTCACGGTTCTTACTAACCCTAAATTTACACTAGGCATACATTCCTTGAAAGAGCAACCAGTGCTCTTAACCACTGAGCCATCTCTCCAGGCCTGGTTTACCCATTTTAAATTGCCTTTATACACCTTTAAGGTATTCATGTTTGTAATCCATGAACAAATTCAAGATTCAGAATATTCTGCTCCAAAGGGCAGCATTTTGAGAAAGGTCTATCTAAGCTGGTTGTGGTAGCACATACCTTTTTATTCCAGCCCTCAGGAGGCAGAGGCAGACAGATCTCTGTGAGTTTAAGTCCAGCCTGGTCTACATAGTGAGTTCCAAGTCAGCCAGGGCTACAAAATGAGACCCTGTCTCGAAAAAATAGAGATCTATCTAACAGTGCTTTTCTAAATATATCAAATTAGATTGCTTTACAAGTACCTCTAAATGAATTTATTTGTCTTGGAGTTTTTAAGTGTGACACCACTCCTATTTGTAATGGGACACATCTTCAGGTCCACAGGCCCCTTCCAGACACAATACGTAACCATGGGTAGCCAAATTGCTATGATTTGAAATAACAAACCCCAAAATGCCCTTCACTTCTGACACCAATATATATTTGGGGAGATTCTGAAAACTGCCTGCTTCAATCATTCACTAGAAGGACATACAGAACTCATGGAAAGCTAACATCATGGTTACTGTTTACTAAAAGACAGTGAATAAAACCAGCCAAAGGAAAAAAAATAACATAAGGCAGAGACTAAGAGTGTCACAAACACAGCTTCTGTTGTCATCTCCCATGGAGGCAATATGCAAAAAGGATTGTCACCCAAGCCTCAACGTTTTCATCACAGCCTTATTTTTCTAAGATTTTATTTATCTCAATGTTATATATGTGGGTGTTTTGCCTGCATGTAAGTGCACCAGATTAGTGCAGAACCGGTGGAGGTTGGAAGGCATGGAATTCCCTGGAACTGGAGAAAGCTGTTAGCTACTATGTAGGTGTTGGGAACCAAACCCAGGTTCTCTGGAAGAGCATCAAGTGCTCTTAATCACTGAGCCATCTCTGCAGTCTTACTGTGTAAGCATAATGGATTGATTGACTCATTGCCCATGTTGTTGAGTGCAGCCTTCGTATCAATTGATACCACATGACCCAAACTTAAGCCATAAAAATCAATCATGGTTGACCTTTCTAACGTATCTATTGGGTATTCTTGACCCCAACCTAAAATTCAATGTGGCCAGCACTCACTCACAACAAAGGCACTGCTATCTTATTTAACACATATTACTTCCCAGAAGCTGAAGGCATCTCTTCAAGTCAAGGCCAAATTCTCTGTCATACAGCACTGACATGTCAAGTTGGTCATAATAATTCAGGTTCTCTTGGGTCAGATCTGTCAACCCATTTATATGTAGACAAGACCATATGCAAAGGGGGAACTGTTTCAACAAAGGAGCTATAAAGAACAGTAGCCAAAATGTAGAATATCATCCCACTATTCTGCAGGCAACCTAGCTCTTGATTCTCAAGAAGATACCCCTGGATAAACTCACTTGAGGTCCCAGCTGATTCTCTAAAGTAATTTCAGCAAAATAAAGAGGTTAAGGCACGCTGAAAGCTGACCTTGCCTCTTCCTATTAAACATTGTTTGTATCCTTTCCTTCCCCAGCAATCTACACTGAGACCCAGAGAGATCTTTGCTGCACAAAAAGCAGCTTGACGCCTTTGTTTTGTAGCTCACACCTTTCAGAGGAAAAAAATAATAATTTCACATGTCTCCTCTATTTAAGTTGCTTGACAACCAGACTAACCAACCACAAAGAGATTGTGGGTGTCATAGAAACAAGCCTTGGGATTTTTCATAGTATTAGTCACATAATATCCTTCCATAAAGTGGTCATTCACCTTATAAACAGTCGGCTTTAAAAATCCTTATTTGTCAGTGGTTATATACGCACTAGAAATAAAATTCTTTGAACAGCGAGCTTTCTTTGTGAATTTAAAATCTGATTTACATGTGGGGCTTCAGGAGCACAGTGTAACAGAGAGAAAGATGCACCTTGCTGATTTCCTTGGCAGGCTCTTCTTTTTTTCTTCTCATAAAAGGCATCACAGCAACATTTAGGCCAGACGCGTTGGAATAACCACAGATTGTGCATTAATGGCATCTCTGTTCAGCATAGTATTCTATGCACAGAGAGGGCTAGATAAATATGTGTTTATTGAATTGACTTTGTATGTGTGTTTTTATACATTGATGTTCAAGCTCTAAGAACTTGAGATAAGAGGCTAATGGGACTGAGGAGGTAAATAGGTTCAATTGTTCAATGCCCAGGAACCTACATGAATAGACATCAGCTTCTTTCTCATGTGTTCTGTTGAAAGCACATTTGATCAGCACTGATAGGACAATGGAGCAAGTCATAGAGCCTGTGTCACTTTTTTCCAAATCCTCAGTAACATATATATTCATCTTGTCAGATTGCTATATAAATAGATGAGGTAAAACAACGTGGCATTTGTTGTACTTCAATTACTTTCTTGTATAATGTCAAGAAGTAAAAGCTAACAAACCATAACTTTCCTTGACATTTCCTCCCTCAAGTGACCAATGATGGATTTGCCTTTAAAAAGCATTCATCATTTTAAAGAAGGCTAGAGACAGTAGATTTCTTTGTGTTATTTTTTTTCCCATTTTTTTAAGCCAGTGGTTAAATTGAAAAGCCCAGCTCTCCTGCAGATGGGAAGCAAACCCAGTTGATAAGATTACATGTTTCTAATCCTGGGGGATGTTTGAAGTCATCCAAGTAGAGAGGGCATTTGCTGTCATAAATGGTCCAGAGATGGAACTGAATTCCCAGAGAGGCCGAGAGGCCACCCTCACCATCACAACCCCCTCCTCTCTCCTGTCTTGAACCTGCATTCCCATTAAACAGCATCTCCTTTGCTAAGCAAATCTTTTCATGTGGCCAGATCTGACAGCCCTGGCATGACTGTTAACAACACCAGCATCTGAGTCTGAGGGATATAGTTTCAAATACCATCTCGTTTATCAGCTCTGTGACCTTGCTCAAATTACTTAAGTTCTCTGAATCTGTTACCTTGTCTGTAAAACAATAAAATCTAATTCGCAGAGTTTCTGCAAATAATAAAAATTAAACGACACAGTAAAAAGGTTCAGTGTAGGGACTACTCAAAAAAGAAATGTACTTGCAAGTAAATACAGTGTAAGCCTTAGGAACACAAGATCAATGTCAGGCCTTGGCACTACTTGTAGTCTTCTAGTCAAGCACTGAACTTGGCCTCTAGACACTCAATATTTGTTGAATGAATTATTGTACAGATACTATAACTTTTATTGTCATTATCTGCCTTAAACACCAGGGATCAGTGTGTCAAAATAATTATTATAGGTACCATTTACTGAACTGAATCACTAAGACAAAGGTACCTCTGGTTCTACATTTGTTGAACCATTTAACATCCCAAGCACCTAGGATAGGTGCATAATTTTATCAATAAAAGAATTAAGGCATAGAGGGGTTAACTAACTTATGCAAGATCATACAGCTAGTTAGCAGCAGAGAAAGGATTTATATTATATTATATTATTATATTATATTATGTTATATTATCTATAAAGCAGTGAAGCATTTATATTATATTCTACCAGGAAGGAAAGTAAGTGTTGTCCAAATAATAAAAATAGGTACCATTACCAGACACTTAGGAACAGTGTCCTTCATTTAGCCTTCACAGTGACCCTCACAGATAGACACCCTCACTCTCGTTTTCCAGGAAGAGTAATGAAGCCTGAATTTGTTAAAGTATCCAAGGGTAGTTAGAGAGTGGTCAGGTAGGGTTCAAACTCAGGTTTGGACGATTATAAAGCCGTGGTTTCTGAGTCCTTTGTTTGCCAAGAGTAGGGTACTTTGAGGACGGACCTTGAACTTTCATATTTTAATTGTGCTCAGGGTGGCAGGACTGACACCATTCACCAATATGTTGTCATTTAGCCTGGTCACACATCAATACTACATTTCCCAGCCTCCGTGGCAATTGAATATCACTATGTGAAGGATTTCTAGCCAATGAAAGGTGAGGAAGTCAGGTGTTCTGACAGTGGCTTATTCATGCTGCTTCTGTTTCTCTGTTGCATGACCAGTCTTCAAGGCAGATCACACGCTAAGAACCAAATCCAGCCTGTCACCTCTTTTTGTAAATAATGCTTTAGTCAAACACAGTCGTCACACCTTTAATTTATAGGTTGGCTGTTTTCATGGTACAATGGCAGCATGAAGTATTTATGACACAGGCCACGTAGCCCACAAAGAATAAAATACTGATTATTTAATATACTCCCATCCTCAATCATGACCCTTACTCTAGGGAATATTGGAGCCACAAGATGGAAGGAGCCTGGGTTCTTGAGTCCAGGACAGCCACCCTGTCAACATGAATGCCCACCCTAATCAGTTACTGAACAGAAACTAAACCTCAATGATGTGTCATTCTCTTCCTGGGTGGAATTTGTTACAGTAGCTTCCTCAAATTAGGGAAAAACAGCTCCCTTCTACATCTGTAAAAATAACCTCTTTTGTTTCCTGAAATGATTCTGTTTCATCTTGTTGCTTCTGACACAGCCTTTCTTCCTGATACTACCTTCTGCAATGGAGCCACATTGATGCCAACATCAGCATGATTTGGTAACTGTGTGTGTGTGTGTGTGTGTGTATGTGAATTTTTTTTTAGAGTTTGGGGTTTTAAAATTTCAAAGAAAAACAGAATTATAGCACTTGTCCAATTTTTTCCTACTCTGTTGAGAAATAAGATTCTGCCAAAGACAGATAAAAAAAATTTTTATTAGTATGTCCAAATCTAGAATGCAATAAAGCACAAAGCTTTGAAAAAAGAATAAAAAAATCTTTAGAAAGAAAAAGCCAAGAGCAGATTACTTACTGCTATAGGACACAATATTGTAAAGCCCTTTTTTCTTCTCCTATGCCACATTTTTAATGTCTCCATGAACTCAGTGTGCTGTGACTATCAATCACAGGAAACTACTGACATTGTGAAACTGCTTTTAAGATATACAGAGTTTTCAAAGCCAAAGATGTCTGAAGAATAAAAATCTTCAAAGATTGTATATTTTCAAAAATATCTATTTGATACACCAAGCTGAGTAATGGCCAGCTGTCCCTACTCTGTAACTGCTTGACAGAATGCATGAATACCATTCTGTGGGGGACATTAAATACAGGAAACAAAAACGTTTTATGAGGATTGTTGACTTCGCTGCGACCACCACTGCGATCTCAATGACTTCAATCTCCCAAAAATATTATGGTGAAACCTTAACACTCAGCGTGATGTATAAGAAGGAGGAGGAGTCCTTAGGGGGTGATGTGGTCGTGATTACAGAGTACAGGGGAATTAGTTCTCTTCTAAGTGACTCCAGAAAGCTCTTTCCTTCCCGCCATGTGAAGACAGAGACAAGTTAGGATGTACAACCCAGAAGAGGGTTCTTACCTAGGCCCAAGCATGCCCACACCCTGACCTTAGAATTCCAGCTGATAAAACCATGAAAGACAGCAGGTAATAGAGTATCTTTCTTTAGTCCCAGCTTAAGAGGTAGAGGCACAGGCAAGTGGACCTCTATGAGTTCATGGCCAGCCTGGTCTACATAGCAAGTTTCACTAGGGTTAGATCTAGTGTGATAGTGAGGCCTCATCTCAAAAGTAAGTAAATAAATAAAATGATGAGATATGAATTTCTGTTATTTTTAAGTTTGGGGGTCTATGGTGATTTGTAGTAGTATGTTAAACAGACTGAGACAGGCAGGCTCTTCCATCTTTGAGAAGCAGAATTCACATCAATGTTAAAGGGTTAAGAGTGCACAGATCAGAATCAAATTAATTTTGGAGTAGACAGGTCTCCAACCTGCTTGGATCAGGAAATCTCGGTGTTTTTCAGACACATGTAGATATGACGTCATGTATGGATGTATGAATATGAAGCGACTCTACTGATCTGAGCTAGAACTTGTGGGAATTTGCAACTTCTTAAAAACTGAAGAAGACCACCACACAGAAATGGATTCTGATCACCAAAGGTTGATATCTCCATTCTTACATCCAATAAATGTGAAGTCAATATGATGTGACAGTCACTATTCCACATATCCAGAACATGTTAGTGACCTAAACAAAGTAATGTCTTTATGAGGATCGCCTTTGGGAAAATAATGTAGGAAATATGCAAGTCAATGCATTACAGTTATTCAAACAGTAATATTACATGGACCACAGTCTCATAACAGCAAGCACAGTGGTTACACACCTGTAATCCCAGCACTTAGAGCTTAAAGCAGGAGAATTGCAAGGCTAAGACAGTTCAAAGCCAGCCTGGGCTACATAGCTAGACATTGTCTCAATAAACAAAAAATAATAATAAATTCAAAACTCTTATAAATCTTATGCTTGGGGAAACAGCTCAGTCAGTAAAGTGCTTGTTGTACCAACATGAGAAACTTGAGTTCAATCCTCAGAATCATGTTTAAAAGCTAGGTATGGGGACTGGAGACATGATTCAGTGGTTAAGAGCACTAGCTATTCTTGCAGAGGACCTGGATTTGGTTCCTACATGGCAGCTAACAATCATTCATAACTCCAGTTCCAGGGGATCCAATGGCCTCTTCTGGACTCCATGGACATTGCATGACATACATGCAAGCAAATACTCATAACATAAAATAAAAATAAAATTTTTAAATGTTTTTAAAATAAACTTTAAAAGCCTGGCATGGTGGAATAAATTAAATTAAATTATTAAGTTGCTTGTAATCCCCGTGCCAAGGAGATGGAAACAGGTGGACCCTGGGGCTTGCTGACCCACATTCTAGCCTACCTGGTAGGTTCCAGTCCAGTGAGAGACCCTGTCTCAAAAAAAGATGGATGATGCTGAGGAATGACACCCAAGGTTGTCCAGTAACATTCGCACACACATACATGCTCATGCAGGCATATACACACACATGAACACATACATACATATATGTAAACACCCAAAAAATCTGTTTTGAAATTTTTAATGTATACATTTAAGAATGAATTTATAACCAAACAATAAGCTACAATGGAAATTAGAAAACATTCCTAGGACTAGAGAGATGCCTCATCGGTTAAGAACACTGACTGCTCTTGCAGAGGACCTATGTTTGAATCCCAGCACCCACATGGCAGCTAACAACTGCCTATAACTCCAGTTCCAGGGAATCCAACATCCTCTTCCAATCTCCACAGACATTGCACTGCATAGGTGCACTTACATACCTGCAGGTAATATAGTCATCCACATAAAAGAAAAATAAACAAATAAAAATTTTAAAAAAGAAAACATTCACAATTCATTGACAATGAAAAATATTGCCAGCTGGGGCTGGAAAGGTGGCCCCATTGTTAAGAACACTGTCTGCTCTTGCAGAGGACCTGTGTTCAATTCCCAGCATCCACTTGGTGGCTAAAAACTGTCCATAACTTCAGTTTCAGGGGATCCAATGCTGTCTTCTGATCTCTGCAGGCATTGCATGACATGGGATGCACTTATAAACATGCAGGCAATATACTCATACACATAAAATGAAAATAATAAACAAAATATCTTCTAAAAAGAAAAATATTATCAACCAAAACCCATAATATGATTAGAGCAAATGAATATATATTTCATTATGTAAATGATTATATATTTCACATGCATGTGGTTATATATAATTTATTTGGCCATATAAATGAAGCCATAATTATAGATATGTCAATAATTAGACATTAATAATAGTAAAGCATAAATGGTAGGTTAGTAAAGTTGAAATTTTAGATGAAATGGACAAACTGTTAGAAAAATATAACTCTCTAAAAATATAACTCTCTCTTTTAAAAGATAGAATAAAAACGGAGATGTTTAAATATTAAAGAAATTGAGGGGGCTGAAGAGATAGCTCAGCAGTTAAGAAAGATCCCTGTTCTCCCAGAGGACCTATGTTCGGTTCCCAGCAAACACATCAGGAAGCTCACTCTATCTCCAGCTTCAGGGAGTCCAGCCAACACCCTCTTCTGGTGTCCGTGACGGACACACACAGGCACATAAATAAAAACAAATCTCTTTAAAAAGGAAACTGAATATGTAGTTAAAATTTACCCACAAAAAGAAAATTTTCAGTCAAAACATAAGTGGTGATATGTGTCCACAATCCCAGTATTCAGCAGGCAGAAGCCGGAGATGGCAAGTTCAAAGCCAACCAGACATACACGTCATTACTGTCTCAAAAGACAGGGTCTGTTGGATGTAGCTCAGTGGTAACATACTTACCTAGAAGGAAAAGGCCCCGGACTCCACTCTAGCACTGCAAAGGATACAAAGATGTTAGATATTCAAATATTAACCAGCTTTCAGGAACACGTTATCCCTTACCCTTATAAAAGTGTTCAGGAAATAAATAATTACATAACAGCTAAAACTGAAAGGTTGCTTACTATGTCATGGACATTATCCTAATTGCTTTATTTGTTTTAACTGTTTCAATCCTCAAAAGACTCCTATGAGATTAGTATTCCATTTTTCAAATTATAAAACTGAACTAAAAATAGTTGTAATACACAGCAAGGTCAGGTCAAAAAAAGAAGGCTCTCCACCTCATTTCATGGAACTAGAATAACTGGTGTGAAAATCAAACAGAACATTACAAAAAGGGAAATTACATGTCAAAAATCACACGAAAAGCCTAAAGAAGGTATTAGCACACTAAATCCAGGAATAAAAAATATTTCACATTCTCACTAGATAAGGCTTACCCTAGGAGTGGAAGTTGCTTGGTTGGAAAATTTATCAGCATAAGTCACCACATTAAGAGACTCAGCTCTATCATCCTCTCAATAAATGCGGTAGAGAAAGAGCTTTTAGCAACTTGGAATGGGAGAAACTTCCTTGAGTTGTAAGAGTATCTGACAAAAGCCTATAATAGACAGCACATCCAAGGTTAAGGCACTGTATACCTGTGACCTCTCTAAAGGAGGAAACAAAGATACCAGCTCCTCCTTCTACTTTACATTATATTGGAGGCCCTGCCTGCAATGTGAATTTTTTTTCCTTATATACTATAAGGAAAAAAATAAGAAGGCAAGTGGATAGAAAATATTTGTAAAAGAAATATCTGCTGAAAACCTATTATCCAGAGAGAGAGAAAGACAGAGAGACAGAGAGATAGAGAGAGGTTTAAATAATCAAACCATGCTAGAGAGATGGTGCAGTAATTAAGAGCACTGGTTACTCTTGTAGAGGACCTGGGTTCAGTTCCCAGCACCCACATGTGGCTAACAACCATCCCTAACTCCAGTTCCAGGGAATCAGACACCCTCTTCTGGCCACCACATTGCATGCACACAATATGCTTATATACATGCAGGCAAAATACTCATACAAAATAAAATTAAATAGGCAACGCGTGTCCCCCCGCCCCATGCCAGCAGAGGCTGGAGCCCAGGAGGCAACTGCAGGAACTCCATTGCATGATACCCCACAAGCCTCTCTTGCCAGAGGTCGGGTATGCAGGCAGCCACCAAATCACATACCCATGATCAGCCAGCCATCACCATTCAGGTGATCAACCCCAAGGAGGATGAGGGTCTATCACCAGGTACAGGCAAGAAAGGACTGGGCAAGTGAGAAAGGAAATGACCAGAGAGACAAGAGCCAGTAGCAGCTCTTGGCAAATATGCAACTCCTATAAGATGTCTTATCATTGGTTTCCCTTGGCCAGCAAGGAAGATGCAAAGTCCTCAGACAACAACAAAGGAGACTGGAACCTTGACCATAAAAGAGAAAAGAAAAAAAAAAAAAAAACCTCACAAGACACATCTGTCTCCTTGAGCAAAAGTGAAAAGTGGTTTTCTCCTTATACTGATGTCTCTCTAGCAAGAAACTCAAGCCAGCAAGTAACTATTGCCTCCATTTCCTGCACAAAAGCCAAAATGTTCTCTCTTAAACACAACTGTAATCCTGTGAACAGAGCAACGGAGACAGGAAAACAGTAGGAAACATCACACTTGAAATTGTGACCCTTCCAGGGAGCCTGGAACTGAGATCATTTCCTCCTATACAACTGAAGCTGCGGTCCCTCCCCAGGAACCTGGAGCTGTGGTTGTTGTCTCCCAAGAGCCTGGAGCTGGGATTCTTTCCTGTGAACCAGAGCTGTATTCCCCTCCCATGAGCTGAAGATACAGTCATCTCCCATGGACTAGAACTGAGGGTCCTTTCTGTGAACCCGGAGCTCTGCTCCGCCCTTGTGAGCTGGAGCCATAGTCCTCTCCCATGAGCCAGAGATGTGGTCCCCTCCTATGAGCTGGACCTGTGGTCCCCTCACATGAGCCTGGAGCTCTGATCTCCCACTGTGAGCCACGGGTCCACGTTCCTTTGGTAGCAGGCTGATGTTGGAGCAGGGCGAAGGATGGAGGACTGCCCCACAGTTCAGCCTTCTCTAAGTGACTGTGTTCCTCACAACCGTCTCCCCTGAGGTCCCAGGCTGCAAAGCAGTGGCTTTGTCTCAGTGTTGGGCTAATGGTAGCATCAAGATAGGTCTCTGTCATTTCTAGATTCTGATCTTGGGAGCACTGATTCTCTAGAAAAGACTTCCCAACTCGTCTGAGGGCCAGCTGTGGTCTTCAGTCTGCACATGGCCCTGGGCACCTGGGCCTTGATGCTCGACCTCTTTCATTCCCAGGCACCAAGAGGTTTTCCATCACTTTTCTATTACTCTTCTACAGCCCTAATGTGCTTTCCCCTCTGCCCTACCAGGAAATGTAAAACACCTAATTGAACTTCCAGAGAAAAAATAATCACAGTCTGGGAAGTTTAAAAAAAAATAATAAAAGTATTTTAGTAACTAAACTGATAAAATTCTCAAACTAAAAATACTCAATTGTGTTTTAGAATGCAAATTCACAATTCTATATGCTTACTATAGTTTTTTGAGTATTATTTACTGATAAAACTGCACTATCAAGCTTCAACAAAAATGTGAAATTTGTCACTATAATGTGAGTTTTTCATGTACTCCCTCCCCAAATTCTCCAACCTATACAAAGTTTTTCAGTGTACTCAAGTTATTTTTTAAAGAAAGCAATACTAATTTTTTTTAAGTTAAAATTTAAAAAGTAGTGAAACTAAATAAATCAAAAAAATTCTTTTAAATGGTCAAACTCCAGAATACAGTCACCGCCCAATACTGGCAAAGATATATAATAGAAATGCTCTCACTCAGGGTTGATGGGACGGAAATTGACACAGCCACCTTGTAGGAGTTCAGCGATTTCTTACAAAGCTGCACACAGTCTGGCCATACAACCCAACCATCACGCTCTTTAGTATTTACCCAAAGGAGTTGAGAACTTATTTTCACACCAAAATCTACAGGTGCGTATTTACGGCACCTGACAAGAAACCAACGTGACCTTTAGTAAATGAATGGGCAGATAGACAGACTGTAGTACATCCAGCCAAAAGAACAGTGTCGATACTAAAGAGAAATGGGCTCTCACCCATGAAAAGGCACTTGAGAACCTCGAATCTGTATTACCAAGTGGGGAAAAAAGCCAATCTGATAATCTTAACAATGTGACATTCAGCAAAAGACAAAACTGTGGAAACATGGAAAGATCTATGCCAGGAATTAGGAAGGAGAAAGGTATGACGAGGCAGGGCACAAAGGATTTTTAGAGCAGTAAAATTAATCTGTATGATACTTCTGGGGGACACACGTTTGTCCAAAGCCACAGAATGTACAACACTAAGAGTGGACTGCAATGCAAAGTATAGACTCTGAGCAACAACGTATCAAAATAAGTTCATTGACCGTGACCGAAGCCAATGTGCCACTCAAGGATATGAGCTATGCATGTGTGGAAGCTCAGGTGTGTGGAAACTCAAATTGCCCTTGGGCTTTGCCCTGAGCCTACAACTGCTTCAACAAGTGGAATACATTTACATAAAGATATGACATCAACAAACGCATCTGCAATGTGATTATCATTGGAGAAAATATGAGAGAATTCATAAATTATTCAAACTATTAAAAAATTTAGTAAAGAAACTTGATACAGGGCAGGTGAGATGGCTCAGCAGATAAAGGCACTTGCTTCCAAGTCTGATGCCATGTATACCCACGTGGTGGAAGGAGAGAACCAGCTCTTGCAAGTTGTCCTCTTATCTCTATATAAGGACTATGGGATGCACTTGCCCACACACATCTACACACAAAAAATAAATAAATTTAATTTTAAAAATTAAAAATGCTAGGTACAAAATAAATATAAAATTAATAAAACTCCTATTATAAGGCACCAAAAGATCCATAACCATATGGACCTGCCGTAAAGAAACCCATGATTTTTCATGCTGATTTAACACCTTTCTTCGAATAGAAAAAAAAAATTTACATTTTATTTACTTTTATTTTATGCTCATGAGTGTATTGCCTGCATGTGTGTAAGTGCACCTGTGTTGTGCAATGCCCAAGGATGTCAGAAGGGAGCACCAGATTCCCCTGGAGCTAGAGTTGTAGATGGTTGTTAGCCCCACCATGTGGGTACCAAGAATCAAACTCAGGTCCTCTGGAAAAGCAGCCAGTGCTCTTAATCACTGAGCCATCTCTCCAGCCCCAGATAATTTTTTTAAAGAAAAAAATCCCAATGGGCAATAAGTGATTAATGCAAAGAGCATGTATCAATGTCTATAACTCAGTAAAAAAAAAATGGCCAAGGTATATTAGTAGGCAATTCAGAAAGAAACTGAATTGAACAAGTCTCATTAGGAGTCAGGCAAATTAATATTTAAACTAAATTAAATATTTTCTTGAGCATCAGGATGAGAAAAGTCTAATATGAAATGCTGGCAGGAAGCAGGTTTGGGAAAACTCCCGAAGATAGAATGTAGAAAATAAATTGGCAGATTTCAGAAAATAAAAACAAATTTAGACCAGAAATTCCACATCCAGTTGTTTGCCTTAAAGAAACCTTTACATAAATTTGAATTCTGTACCAGGAATTTCTTCACAGCACTGCAACAGTTTTCTGACACATCTGTCCCCTCTTTCTGTCCATGAGAGATACTGAAGCAGTCACCTGGGCCCTCTCTTCTCTCTTCCGCTGACCTGCTCCCATTCCAGCAGGATTACTCTCAGAGTTCTATAATACAAAGGACCAGTGTTGGTCGAAACACAGAGAATAAGTGACCATAGGATGTCCAGCCCTAACTGACACATCTACAATGCAACCGTGACACCTAAGGCTCAGGGAACAGCATGGATGAAGGGAAGGAAAGATTGTAAGAGCCACAGGAACAAGACACTTGTGACTAAAGCACTCTAGACTTGACAGAGAACCTGCATCCATGAAATCTCCACCCTTTGGCAGTCTAACAAGATCTGCAAAATGACAAAGCCAGGTGACATTCCAATGTGGCTGAGAGAATTTCCTGGAGTCCCACCTCAAGACGAAGAGCTACAGACAATCAGTGGATACTGTGGAAGGGAGAATCAAGTTTTCTCCAGAGTCTAGCTCGGTGATAAGTTGTGTATCTCAGAGGGGCAGCCCTAAACACATACACACACAAGCACTACTAAATAGACTCAGTGCATTATAAACAGAAGGGAGAGACAGAGACAGAGAGAGACAGAGACAGAGAGAGACAGAGATGAGAGGGAGTGGGGAGGGCATGAGAGAAGCTGAACAGAGTCTGGGAGGGGTGGAGATGATGTAAATACAGTACTCCCGTGTGAAATTCTCAAAAAATCTTTTTAATTACTTATTTAAAAGGACCCGTTTTATGATATTACTACAGCGGGTTTGTTTGCTGCGTTCAGTGTCAGTGGATTTCAATTCAGACTGTGCATTGAACCCAACAGGAGGGCCTGTCAGGTGACTCACAGCTAAGGGTGCTTGCTGCCAAGCCTGATGATCCAAATTTGAACCCTGGGATCCAGCTTCATGTGCACACACACACAAACACACACTAAATGAGTAAATAGTACAGAGATCAACTAGAAGGTTTTGGTTTGTTGTTTATTTTTACTTTTGGTGTTTGGAGGGGGAGGGTGGGGAGGGATGGATGAGGAGGAGGTAGGAGAGGGGAGGGGAGGACAGAGGAGAAACTGGTGCAGTGGAGCACAGTGGTTTGGGAGCAGAGTCAAGCACGGCCTAGGCAGATGCAAAGGCTCATGAATACGGTGGTTTTTTCTCAGACATGGAGAGCCTTGTCACCTGGCTTAGCAGAGTCTGCACAACCACGTTTCCAAACATAAATTTACTACTTTTCAAGGAAAAGTATATTTAACAGGAAAAATACCACTGAATATATATTTGACTTGGGACCTGAAATTTTCAATGCAGGACCTCAAAAATCAGATTTGGAATGCTAAAAGATGAGAAGGGACTGGTGAGATGGCTCACTGGGTAGTGTGCTTGCTGTAGGAGACTAAAACCTGAGTTCAACCCCAGATCCCACATAAAGGTGGAAGGAGCGTGTAAGATTTGGTTCTGAGACCCAGCAGAAACAAAGAAGACTCTGGCTTGGGAATTAACAGGACATTTATCAAAGGGATGGTCACGAGTGAGGAAACTGGCCCACTCATCTTGGGGGACCCGGCTGGTGTCCCCAAATCTCAGGAAATGAGGAAACTAACCCAGGGCTAGCCTCCCCCGGTCGGAAAATGAGGAAGCTGGCAAAGCCTAGCTACCCAGTAGGCCTTTTTATGGGAAGGGGATCCCCATGACATATGATTGATACAGTTGATATCAGGAAACTTATCTTGTCAGGAAGCTACAGTCAGCCCCTTCTCACAGATGCTTGCGAATTCTGAAAGTTTGGCTGGAGTCATCAAGGTGTCTGTCGGTCCTGAGTCCTGGCTACCAACAAACTTGGTTCATAGAAAGCTAAACTCCTTCTTGGGGAAAGCAAGGTTGTGCTTCTTGGAGGTTGAGCGTGCTTGGGAAAAGCCAGTGCTGCTGAGGGGCGTGAAGGTAATTATATAGAAATGGTGAGCCAGATAGCTGCTTATTGAAACAGAAAGGCCTTAATAAAAGCTTAAGTGAAAAAAAGTACATTATAACTGCACATACACTATGATCTCATAAGAATATTTTATTGATGTTTGTGTATTCATCAAAAATTTAACAGAAGTTCTTTGTATACAGGGGGTAAAGAATATCATTGTTGTTTCATTTTTTTTCCTCCAATAAACAAACTTGGATAACATGCTTTAAAATACGATTCTCAAAAACAGGCAAATCATAACTCCCATAGAGGAAAAAAAATGGACATGTGTAAACATTGTTGGGTTAAAAACTAATTTCTTGGTCTGAAGACTTTAGGAGACAGAGACCCAGACATTGTGGTATACACTTGTAATCTCAATACATAGGCACCAATTTTCATTTGTCAAAACATGGACAGACAGACCTGCAGGGCACTAAGGCAGGAAGACTATGAGTTTAAGACCTGTCTGGAGGGGAGGGAGAGAAAGATTTATAGATAACAGGAGATTCAGTCATAATAGAAGAAACAGATGTTTTAAGCAAAAAACAAGTATTTTAAAAAGCCACAAATTTCTATTTACTACAACATGGTTGGAACCAGAAGACACTGTTTTAAGTGAAATAAGCCAGGCACACAAAGAAAATTACCACGTTTTCACCCATGCAGAAGTTTAGAAAGCTGCTTTCATTGACATAGAGAATAGATAATGGTTAGTAAAGGATAGGTAGTAATGGTTAGCAAAGGAGTGAACAAGGAGATAATATACCAAAACATAGTTAAATAGGAATAAATTCCCAGGTTGCACAGCACAATACAATAACTACAGTTTACAACAGTTTCCTGCCTATTTGATAGTGAACTCAAGAGTTCAAAGCATCTCGCAGACAGAAACTCATCAGAACGGGGCCCCTTCATATCAAGGTCCCCTCCAGAAATGATTTGGGAAGTTCTGTCATCCAGGGCTACCAAAGACCCATGAGGCCCACTCTCATGGAACTGTTCGTGTCTAGGCCATATGGACATGACATGACAACAGAGTATGGACATCCTACCGATAGAAGAAAAGCAACAACTTGAGTGTATTCATCGCATCACAGGCTTCTAGGCTTTTTCTGCTGTAGGATATCTAGGGATAGAGAAGTTCACGCTTCGTTCTTCTGTTTACCATGGATGCAGCCCAGGAAATGTGTATTTGTTAATGCCTCTTAAACTGAAGATAGAGTTGGGCAAATAACTGTTTGTTTTTAATTACTGAAAATCTTATTGTGTGAAAGAAACTGTATCACACTGTACTCACTGAAAGTTAGACCAAGCTTGGTATTGCATGCCTTTAATCCCAGCACTCAGGAGGCAGAAACAGACAGATCTCTATGAGATCAAGGCCAGCCTGGTCTGTGCAGCGAGTTTCAGGCCAGCTGGGGCTACATAAAAAATAAATAAATAAACAAACAAACAAAAAATAAAGTTAGACCAAATAAGCCCAACAGCAACATAAGAAAAATGACATTGCCTATTTTTGTATCATTTACACTAGACAAGAACATTTTTTTTAGGAATTGAGTATGTCCTTCCATAAAATAAAATGTGTTCTCTCTAAACAAGAATTTTGATCATTTCTTGGTAGGCAAATGTTTTTTTAATATTTTTACCCTTTGAGGAATTTTTATGTTGTTCTAAAACTCAGGCTACATCTTTTTCTTTTTTTTCAGTCAGGGTCTTACTATGTAGCCCTGGCTGACCTCAGACACAGAAATACACCTGCCTCTGCCTCCCAGATGCTGAGATTAAAAGTGTGAACTATCACAGCACCCAAGCAAAATCTTTTACCACTATCAACACAAGCACTGTTAAATCCTGGAGTAGAGGTCTTCACTAACAGGTTCAAACAAATTTTATCCTCCTGACTGTGCTGGTAAGTGGCCCAGTCTTGGCAGTTAGAGGGACTTCAGACCAGTTTGAGATCTAGATACAGTTAAAAATCAAATTTACCAAGAACTCCTCTTCCTAGTCTGAAGCTGGAGTCGTCTCCCTTTTCAATGTATCTAATGCACACGTTTTTCTGCAGCCAGTTTTTAATGCAGTGAGTACCTATTGGGCTACAAGAGGGACACTTCCTTTCATGTGTCACAGAAAAAACAGTAGCCTTGAATATGCTTTCTTGCACTTCAAGATTAGTTTAACTCCCGTTTGGTTGAAAACCCCTGAGGGAGAAAATTCAATTTGCTGGCTGAGTGTAGGTAAATGGATGGTAAACTTCTTCTAAAGTATGGAAGCTGATGACAATTACATCTGTCTTAAGGCCCATGTGAAACTGGTCACTCCTGGTTTTGATCTCCTTCTTCAAGCCAGGGCTTGGAACATGTGGGGGTAAGGATAAACAGACTAGAAGCAATCAGTTTTTTTTTCTATTTGAAAGCATTTTTCGGGCAAACAAATCTCATACTTTTAACTCATAATTCACTGAGAAAAGGAAGCTGGGAAACTCCCTTTTGTTTCTCCTCACATGCCCAGGTTCAGTCACAGTGTGTACATTGTCTCTACTAAATGCCAGGTTTTGTTTCGCGTTGTATCTTTTCTACAGCAGAAGCTTCCCTTTTCAATGGGGAGACCCTGGAGTCAGAATTATCAAAACAATTCATCTATTCTTGTTCTATTATGAGCTCTTGTTTTGACAATAAAAAACCCCACTTCTTCTTCAAAAGAAAACAAAGGAAATGAGGATTTCAACCCTGAGATTTGTTTCTGGTAAAATGGCAGGCTAATGTGGATGGAATCTCAGGACCAATACGCAGCCTGCAGCCTTCTATTCCATCCACATAGTCCACATTTACTCAGCCACCCAAACTTACTATGGGAGTAAAGTCTCCATGTTCATTCTGGGAGGTCAGAGTCCCACCTGAAGTTCACTGTTCAGCAGAGTCCCACATGAAGTTCACTGTTCAGCAGTGCCCCCTGGAAACTGGTAACTATCACATCCCAGAGCTTTCTCAAGACAGAACTAGATCATCATCCTTAAAATGGTTGATCCAGAAGATTCTGAGAAAATGATGGATCAGAAGCAGTGTCTGTGAGACCAGGAGCTTGTGTGGAAGAAAGTCGAGATAAAAACCACCAATTTGAGGCCATCAAGATAGCTCTACAGAGTGCCATGAAAGCCATTTGATGACTTGAGTGCAATCCCCAGAACCTATGTAAAGGCTGACGAAAACTCCACGAAGCTGTCATGACTTCTACATGCACATTCAAGCACACACACGTGCACACACACACACGACAACAATAAATATTAAAGCCACTATTAGCGAAATAGAGAAGACTATAGAAAGCAGACACGAGTCCAAGGGGGGATTTTCTCCACCAAGAAGCCAGCAGGTCCACCCAGCCACACCAAACAACATAATCCAGGACAGTGCTGTGAAGAACTCTGAGTACATGGTAAGAGCCACAGACAGACACTTAAGGCCACAGAAACCCAAATCTGAGACTGAGCAAGGCAGCCAGATAAGACACAGAATCTGGACACAGAAAACCATGGACACACACCATACAAGGAGTATTGATAGAGAAAAGAAATATATCCATACATTTAATGTCACTTTTGTGCATGTATAAATGTTTTATGACTGATTTTATACTTCAGAATATAGTACTTACCTTATAATGGTTTTATAAGTGTTTACTAAAATTTTTGTTGAAAGAAGAGTCAAAATTAAAATGGAAAAAGTCTTAAGAAATAAATACCACAGTTATTGAGTGTAACTGTCTGTTTGCAACTGCCTTGCTTGCTACAGCACCTGCAATAAAACTCTGTTAAATGATATTTTAACCCCTGCCCTAGATGTCTCCCTCTGCAAACATGACTGAGGAGGGACTTTGGGTCAGTGGTCCTAGAGCATATAAGCACCTGTCTTGGAAACCACAGAGGCTGTAAACACACCAATGCTATAACAGTGTGCGGGGGCAGGTGGGGGGGAGTCCTCTGCAAAGGCACTCTACTCAGGGCTCAAGTTCTTTAAAAGAAACTCTGTTCAAGTCTGCTGGCGTGAATAAACTTTCCCAGTTTCTCCACCCACACCTCTTGGTGCCTTTTCTGTTCCTCAGTTTCCTGTAACAGTATGGAAATCTGAAATCGAGAGATTTCCAACTCCTGCCCTCCTCCCTCCCTTCCCAAGCTCAGAAGAACAAGCGATTGGACTGGTTAGAAGAATTCAGTGGTCCCTGGATCCACTATCAGAGGACAGTGGTAAAGCTACTCTTAGACATATTATGGGAAACTGAGGCACAGGACCTTCACACACAGAGAAGATACCCAAGAAACTCACATAGAGAAACTGGGAAAGTTTATTTATGCCAGGAGCAGAGTTTCCTCCTCAAAACCTGAGTCCTCAGTGTAATTCCCTCATAGCACTTTGTTTGTTTGTTTGTTTTTAGTCTTTTTGAGACAGTAGCCCCAGCTGACCTGGAACTCACTCTGTTGACCATGCTGGCCTTGAACTCATAGAGAACCACCTACTTCTGCCTTCTGAGTGCTGGGATTAAAGGTTTGTGCCACCATGCCTGGCTAATTCCTTCAAAGTTTTTATAAGTCTCCTGGAATCATTCTTTAACTTTTACAACATTGGTAGGTTTAAGTTACAGTCTAAGTAACTTCCAGCACAGATGTTATGTGTTCTAAGACCACTAAGGAAAAATTCCTTCTGCAGGCTGACATACAAAGGCAGATACTTAGGGCAGATATTATACATTCTTTAACAACAGAATTTATTGCAGGCACCTTAGCAAGCAAGGTAATTACAAACAGATGTTCTACTAGATAGTTTTGAGATCTGGGATGTTCTCTACTTAATTTTAATTTGTCTTTCAGCACAAAATTTTAGTAAGCATTCATATAACCATTATGAGTATTAAGCTCTAATGTATAAAAATCAGTCCTGAAATGATTTTTTCTAAATCAATATCAGATACACAGAAAGGTAATATTAGATGCATGGGTATATTTGTTTTTCTCCTCAGACACAGTGCAAAGAGACCAGGTTCCAGTATCTAAAGTTCAGAAATGTGCAATGCTCGCCATGCCCTGATACCCAGCTATTGTTCTGTGGAGCAAGGGATGGATCAGGACCCCAGGAAGAGTGTGACAGAATCCATGTGGCACAGTCAGCACAGGCTGTGTAGACACCAGAAGTGTGGGAAGTAAGTCTGAGGCTGCGAGCCTCCACACTTCCCTCTTGGGCCATACTTAGAGAAGAGCAATGTGGGTCAGAGGAAGTGTGTGATGGAACATGGAATAGTATTCTGACAGATAGAACTAAGGTAAACACGGAAGGCCTGGCCCCCCTCAATCAAGAAGCAGCATGAAGAACATAACACCTTCTACTTTGTATTTTTGTTCATTTGTGTTTATATAATTTGACCTCTAATTTTTTATTTTTTACTTTCTATCCTATGTATATTTTAGTATGTCGATTTTGAAATTTAAATGTTCACTTATGTTGTAACCAGTATCTTGTTGGAAAAGGCTTTGACGTCTGTCCTCTTTGTCTCTAAAACTAAAACGCACTAGTTTCTCTCCTGCTTTGCATGCCTTTAGCCCATATACTTTCCTTCTCGTCCTCCCTCACCCCACTTTGCCTTCCATCCTCTCTCCACCTCACTCCTTAAACACTGATACCTTTAGCCGTATATTCCGCGATCTACAAGAACACAGGAGAGACATTTCCTGAGAAGGACAGATAAACAGAGAACTAGGAAAGAACCAGTTATGTCCAACGAACCAGAAACCCTACAATAACTGCCAAGAGAGGAAGAAAAGAACTACTAATAAATCAACCACCCAGAAAACAGCCTGAAAAATTAGCAATAACAGCAAACCAGTCTCAGTAACAACCTTAAATGCAAATGGTTTGAACTCACCAATTCAAAGAGGCAGACTGACTGGATTAAGAAAACAGTTCCACCAATCTGTTATCCCCAAGACCCCAAAAAACTTAACATAACTAAGACTAGGAAAGACATCCAAAAACTGAGAGTCAGGACTGATGAGATGGCTCAGCAGGTAAAGGCACCTGCCACCAAGCTTGATGATCTGTGTTCAATCCCTGGGACCCACACAGTAAAAGGAGATAACGGACTCCTGCAACTTGTCCTGTGATCTCCATCCTCATGTCTGTGTAGAAAAAGAAAAGAAAAGAAAAGAAGAAAGAAAGAAAGAAAGAAAGGAGGGAGGGAGGGAGGGAGGGAGGGAGGGAGGGAGGGAGGGAGGGAGGGAGGGAGGGAGGGAGGAGATAATTTTTTTTTAAACTGAGAATCAGAGGTTGAAAATCACCCAACCAAACCAATGAAAGCCACAAATAAACATTGACTGTCATATCTGATAAGGCAGATTTCAAACCAAAATTAGTTAGAAGAGACAAACAGAGAACAATTCAGCAAGAAGATAAACTGTTGGAAATATTTATAAACCAAATACTAGGCCTACCACTTTCATAAAACGGATAGTAAAAGACATAAAAAGTCAGAAAGGTCCTGATGAAAGAATGGAGGGAGATTTCAATACCTTACTCTCATGTCTAGATAAGGCTTCCAAAGTAAGACTAAGCAAAAAAATGCCAGAGTGAAATTATACTATCAACTGGATTAAGCAGATATCTACAGAATATTCCACCAACAGATAAGGAAAATACATTCCTCTCAGTGGTATATTGGACCTTCTCTAAAACTTATCTTGTTGTAGGTCTGGAGAGATGACTCAGCAGCTAAGAGCAGTAAATGCTTTTCAAGAGGACTCAATTTTGGTTCCCCGCACCCACACTGGGTACCTCACAACCACCTGTAACTCCAGTTCCAGGTGATCTGATGTTCTGTTCTTCACGGCACCTGCACACATGCAACACATGTTCATCCAGACATAGACACATAAATAAAAATAAATGAATCATGTTATAAGCCACAAAGTAACTTAGCCATACAAAAAAAATTTTTTATACAATTCCCTTATCAGTCAACAGTGAAATAAAACTAGAAATCAGCAGCAAGGCTAACCTCCGAAAATGCACAAATACTTGAAGAATGCATTTTTTTTTTTTTTGGATGAAAAGAGAATCATTCAAGAGATTTGTGGTGAAATTTAAAAATGCCTAGAACTGTTGGGGGTCCCTGTGCTGGGGAGGCCCGCTGTGGGGGTTGATAGCGCAGAATCAACACATAGACTCCGGGAGCTGAGTGAGAGGCAGGCGGAGGGCGAGCGGCTGCAAGCTCGTTTATTCAAAGAATGCAAGGGGTCTTACAGGTCTGGTTAGCCAATCGCCTTATGGGGTGGGGTCCTGACTGCAGCCAATAGTACTCTGTTGAGAACTATTAGATCATCTCAGTGCAGGTTCTTTCCAGATGCTGAGCCAAAGCTGGTCTCACGACTAGCCAGGGCAGAGCACCATGCCCACGGGAGCCATTCCTCCACGCCTCGTAGCAGGTGACCTGGCTAAGGCCCATCCTGCGTTGTGCCCTACACAGAACCAAATGAAAAGGAGAACACAGCATACAAGATCCTTTGCGGTATAGCCAAGGCAGTCCTAAGGGGAGACTTCATAGCTGAAGGCTCATGTTTTAAGAATCAGAGATTTCAGATAAGCAAACTAATAATGCAGCACAAGGCTCCAGGAGACAACATGATTCCAAACCCAAACCCAGCAAACAGCAGGAAGCATAAAGACTGGGCAGAAATTAATGGATCAAAGACTAAAAGAAGAATATGATGAATTAATAAAGCAAAGAGCTGGTTCTTTTAAAACATTAACCAGATTCTGTAAGGATATAGTCAAACTAACCAAGAGAAGAGCGAAATTAGAGATTAAAGATAAATTATTACAATAGACCCAAAAAATTCCAAAGGATCAGGGGGAAAGACTTTGGAAACCGACATTTAAAAAAAAAAAAAAAAAACTGTAAAGCCTAGAAGAAATAGAAAATTTTCTAACTACATATTGCCCACTGAAATTAAAACTAGAAGCTTCAAACAATTTAAACAGACTCACGACAGGCAATGGTATTGAAGTAATAGTTATTAATAATCACTTCACAAAGAAAAGCCCAGGATTAGATGGATTCATTGATGAAGTCTACCGAATTTTTAAGGAAGATATCATACCAATACTTCTCAACTGTCCCACAAAATAGAAAGGAAAGGAAAGTTACCAAATTCATTCTACAAAGCCAGTATGGCTCTGATAACAAAACCAAAGACACACACAAAAAAAAGAAAACTATAGATCAATTGCTTTCATGACCACAGGTAAAAAAATTCTCAATAAAATACTTGCAAACCAAATTCAAGAATATGTTAAAAGATCATACATCACAACCAAATTAGATGCATCCAATGATGCAAGGTTGACTGAGCATATTATATCAATAAATGCCATACATTAGGGTTAGAGAGATGGCTCAATGCTTGAGAGCACAGACTGCTTTTGCAGAAGACCTGGATTCAGGTCCCATCTTCCACATAGCAGCTAACAGCCATCCTTAACTCCATCCTGTTCCAGGGCAATTAGAGGCCTCTTCTGATCTCTGCAGGCACAGGTGCACTTACATACATCCAGGCATAACACTCATACACACAAAATAAAAATAATAAATAAAATATTTAATAAATAAAGAGAAAATGTGGTACACGTACACATACACAATAGAATCTTGTTCAACTATAAAGAATGAAATTATGACATCCACAGGAAAATGAATGGAATCGAGGATTCCTGTTAAGTAAAGACTCAGAGAGACAAATGCCATATTCTCTCTCCTATTGTGGAATCTAGACTTAAATGTGTATGACATGAAAGTTGAAAGGGGACTATGAAGATAGATGAGGTTTACACGGGGTGGGAGAAGAAGCAAGATGGCTAATGGAATATATAAAATACATGTCATGATAGCAGATAGGAGGATTCTTTGAGGGGAGAAAGAGGACCAGTGAGAGGGCAGGGTGTGGTCCAGGGAGAGAGTGAGCGGGATAAGAATCAAGTACACTGATGCAGATAATGAAAAGCTCACTGTGAAACCCATTTCTTTGTACACTAATCAATATGTTAATCCAAAAGAAGAAAGCTCATAGACTCAATGTGGTGATCCATGCCTGTACTCTGAGAACTTGGGATGTGGATGTAGAAGGATTGAGCTTGAAGTCAGCTCCCCCTCGATCCTTCCCTCTTCTCTCTCTCTCTTTCTCTCCTCTGATTCCTCTCCCACCCTTTCTCTCTCACTCATTCCTCCTCTTTCTCTTCTTTCTTTTCTTATCATTTTTTGCTTTGTAACCCAGGTTGGCCTCACAACCTACAATGCACAAAATATATAATATACAAAAGTGACAGCAGATCAAGAATTAAGCAGAACAGCTAAAACTCTTAGAAGGAAACATGGGGAATGTTTCATGATCTTAGGTTTGGAATGGATTTCTTAACACCACCACCAAAACTAAAAGAAACAAAAAATAAATAATAAGTTCAGCTTCGTTGAAATTAAAAGCTTTGTGCATCAACACAGGGCAAAGGAGGTCCCCAGAGTGGATTATTTGCAAGCCATATATCTCATAAAGAATATATGTCCAAAATATAGAAAGACTACCTAGAAGTCAACGATGGAACAACTCGGTTTTAAAAACAAAGTAGGGGGCTAGAGAGACGGCTCAGTGATTAAGATCACTGGCTGCTCTTGCAAAGGACCCAGGTTTGGTTTCCAGAACTCACACAGCAGCTAACAACCATCTGTGACTCGAGTTCCAAGGATCCAACATCCTCTTCTGGCCTCTGCAGGCATTGGATGTGTGGGTGCACTTACACACGCGCACACAAAATACTCACACATAAAATATTTTTTAAGTAGCTAGGTCGTGGATGTGGTATTCCATTCCTGTTGTCCCAGCACTTGGGAGGCAGAGGCAGAAGGACTGAGTTTAAGTTTGATCAGATAGATAAGAAAGTTATGGACAAAGACGTTGAATGGACATTTCTCCAAAGAAGATATACAAATGGCTGACAAGCATATTAAAATTTCTCAAAATTCATGTCATTAGGGAAATATAAATCCAAACTGCCTGAGACAGCTCAGTAGTTAAGAGTACATACTGCTCCTCCAAAGGTCCTGAGTTGGGTGTCCAGCATCCACATCAAGCAGCTCACAACCTCCTATAACTCTAGTTTCAGGGTGATATGATGTCTTTTACTGGACTCTGAGGGCAACTGCACTTACAAGTGCATATACCCACACAGAGAAATACACACACACAATTTTTTTTTATTTGTGAAACAGTGTCTCATGATGTAGCTCTGGCTGTCCTAGAACTTGCTATGTAGACCAGGCTGTCCTCAGATTTACAAAGATTCACCTGCCTCTGCCTCCTGTGTGTTAGAATTAAAGGCATTGTGCGGGATAGCTTCAGTTCTCAACTTGACACACCTGGTTAGAGAGAATCTCAACTGAGGAATTTCCTCCATTGTAGTGGTCTATGGCCAGGTCTGTAGGGCATTTTCTTGATTATTGAGTGATATGGGATGACCCAGCCCACTGTGGGCAGAGCCACTCCTGGGCAGATGGTCCTGCATTGTATAAGAAAGCAGGCTGAGCACAGACCAGGGGAACAAGTCAATAAGCAGCATACCTCCATCGTCTGTACTCCACGCCCCAACCCTGAGTTCCTGCCTTAGCTTGCTATGACAATGGACTGTGAGCTGTAAACCAAATAAACACTTTCTTCCCCAGTTTTGGTCACTGTTTGGGGGGATTTTTATCATTATTATTTTATGTGTATGAGTGTATTGCTTGCATATATGTAAGTGCACCCATGTCATGCAATGCCCGTGGAGGTCAGAAGAGGGCATTAGATCCTGGAATCGGAGTTATGGATGGTTGTTAGCTGCCATGTGGGTTCAGGGAATCAAACCCAGCTCTTCTGTAAGAGCTGTCAGTGCTCTTAACTACTGAGTCATCTCTCCAGGCCCCCTTGTCAGTGTTTTTACTGCAGCAATAGAAAGTAACTAGGACAGAAGTTGGTACCAGGATCATGGGGTATTGCTGTGACAAGCCTGAACATATTGTTTTGGGGAGGACTGTGAAAGCATTTGGAACTTGGGACTGGAAAAGCTATTGAATGTTCAGATCTTTGTGAGTTGTTGCTGTGGAGCTTGAAGCAGTTATCCTGAGGAGAAATGTGAATGATGGCACCCTGGCTTGTGACATTTCAAGAGAAGCAAAGGCTATCAGGGTTGTTTGTGTGATATCTTGAATTGATATTCTGTGATTTCTCATCAGCTGGGTTAAAAAATCAGCTGTGATTAAGAAGAGGCTAGCATCATTGAGGTGAAATCTTCTGGGAAGTATTTCCTCAGGGTCAGCACACAGAAGCTATGGTCAAAAGGGGGCCTGAGGTTCCAACCCAATCTGGAAGCAAGACTTGGTAATGTGTAAGAATCTCCTACATGGTACTGATTTTTAAGGTATGAAGGTGTCCTGGAAAGCCACTGAGGCTTGACTCTGTGAGAGGCCAGGAAATTCCAATGGTGAATGTGTGTCCTCAGTTGTGGTGAAGATCTGCAGGACTGAAGGTGTCATGGAAAGAATCTGAGGCTTTATACCCCAAGAGGCCAGGAAAGCCCTTTAATGAAGTTACAGCCTCAGTTTCAGTAGATACCCCAGCATATTGGAGATGCCAGAACCATGGGATGACCCCCAAGAGCAGAGGCAGGGAATGGAGTAGAGCCAGCCTGAGCCTTTGAGACAAGCTGTGTATGCCGTGAATGGCAGAGCCAAAGAAATGGAGGTGCCCAAGCCCTTGGAGCTCTAGTCAGCTTCTGTGCTGCCGTGACAAAACACTGACCAATGCCACCTTGGTTGGGGAGAACAGGGTTTATTTTATCTTACATCTCCCAGGTCACAGTCCATCACTGAGGGAGCCCAAGGTAGTAACCCAGGGCAGGAACCTAGAACACAGATCACCGAGGTAGGCTGCTTACTGGCTTGTGCCCCCAGTCTGTGCTCAACCTGCTTTTTTATACAATATGGGATCACCTGTCCATGCCTGGCACCATCCACAGTGGGCTGGGTCCTCCCACATCACTCAGCAATCAAGAAATGCCCCACAGACATGGCCACAGGCCAGTCCAATGGAGAACATTCCCCTATTGAGCCTCCTCTACCCAGGTGCTGGACTTTGGTTTTACTTAAGTGTGCCCAGTTCTTCCCTTTTAAAATAAAACAGTATATGTAAGTTATTTTGGATCTTATAGGAGACCACAATTCACAGACTTTAGATTATTTTTAAAAGACACTGAGCTTTAAAAATCTTTGAATTTTTAAGGACTGTGGGACTTTTAAAATTGTACTTCTTTACTTTTTTATTATTATCTTTTATTATGTGTATGAGAATTTTGCCTAGATGCATGTAAGTGCATCCATGTGTGCAGTACCCAAGGAGGTCAGAAGAGGGTGGAACTGGAGTTAATGAACAGTTGTTAACCACCATGTATGTGTTGGGAATTGAACCCAAGTCCTCTGCAAGAGTAGCTAGTGCTTTTAACTGCTGAGCCATCTCTCCAGCCCCCATTTTTTGAATATTTTATTATTTTTATCTTATGTGTATGAATGTATTGCATGCATGTGTGTAAGTGCACCCATGTTGTGTAATGTCTGAGGAAGTCAGAAGACGGTGTTGGGTTCCCCTGGAACTGGAGTTACACACAGCTGTCAGCTACCATGTAGGTGCTGAGAATCAAATCCAGGTCCTCTGCAAGAGCAGTCAGTGCTTTAAACTGCTAAGCCGTCCATCTCTCCAGCCCCTAAAGTTGAAAATTTTATGTTGTAATATTATTAACATGAGATCTTAGAGGTAAGAAATGGAAAGGTTGTGGTTTAATAGTGATGTGTTTATATATCAAGTTGACAAGCGGTCAATTGCGCTGGATAGCTTCAGTTGTCAACTTGACACATCTGGGTAGAAGAAAACTCAATTGAGGAATTTCCTCCATCGGATTGATTGCCCTGTGGCCATGTCTGTGGGGCATTTTCTTGATTGTTGAGTGATGTGGGAGGACCCAGCCCACCCTAGACAGATGATCTTGTGCTGTGTAATAAAAAAGCAGGCTGAGCACAAGCCAGGGGAGCAAGCTAGCAAGCAGCATTCCTCCATGGTCTGTGCTCCAGGTTCCGACCCTTAGTTCCTGCCTTGGCTTCCCTTGATGATGGACTGTGCTATAAACCAAATAAATCCTTTTTCCCCATGTTGGTTTTGGTCAGTATTTTTATCTCTGCAATAGAAAGTAACTAGAACAGGTAAGTGCCACCATCCCTGGCTTACACATAATGTCTTTTCTGTTTTGTTTTGTTTTGTTTAAAAAAAAAAAAAAAAAAAAAAAACTACTGTGCTTGGAATGATGACTCAGCAGTTGAGAGCACTTGCTGCTCTGGAAGAGTACTCAGGTTAGGTATCCAGCACCAGCATCATGGCTAACACCTGTCCTCAACTACAGTTTTAGGAGATCCAGTGCTCTCTTCTGGCCTCCACACAATGCATGTCAAACATTCATACACATAAAAACCACATTTTAAAACTTACTAAAATACTATTTCACACCTATTATGAAAAACAACTTTTTAGGTCAAGTGTAATAGTCCACACATTTAATCCCAGCACTTGAGAGGCAGAGATAGGCAGAGTTCTGTGAGTTCAAGGTCAGCAGGATCTATAGAGTTCTAGGCCAGCCTGGGCTACATAATAAGACCCTGTCTCAAAAAAAAACTTTTCAAGTAAGATAATTTACCCAGCACCCACATGGTAGCTAACAACCATCCTTAACTCCAGTTCCAGGGGACTCAGGATCTCTTTTCTGGCCTCTGCAGGCATCGCACACACGTGGTACACTTATATACATGCAGGCAAAGCACTCATATAAATAAAATAAAATTAATTAATAAAACATTTTTTAATTAAACATGGATGCTAGAGAAATGGCTCAGTGGTTAAGACTGCTCTTGCAGAGGACTCTGGTCCACTTCCCTCCCAGCACTCACATGGTGGCTAACAACTGTCCATAACTTCAGTTTCAAGGGATCTGACACACCCTTCTGGCCTCTTCAGGTATCACATGACCAAGGTGCACTTACACACATGCAGACAATACACTCATACATATAAAATAAAAATAATAAATAAAATATTTTTAATTAAACATATGGGTCTGAAGAGATGGCCCAGTAGTTAAGATCATTGACCTCTTACAGAGGACCTGGCTTCAGTTCCCAGCATCCACTTGGCAACTAACAACTGTCCATAACTCCAGTTCCTTGGGCTCTAACATCCTCTCCTTGATGAACATTGCACAACACGGGTGCACTTAGATACACGCAGGAAAAACATTCATAAGCATAAAGCAAAGTAAATAATTTCTTTAATAATTGTAATACTGCAATTTACATTCTAATATTCATTTTTATAATCTTGCATGCATGTGTGCAGGCACACATGTACCACTGCATCCATGTGGAGGTCCAAGGACACCCTTGAGTGTCAGTCCTTGCCTTCTACCTTACCTGACTCAAGGCCTTTCCTGTCCACAGCTGCACATACCATAATAAGTGGCCAACAACCTTCCGGTGATTCTGCTACTGTCTCCCCTACATCCTGTTGAAGGAGCCCTGGGTTAGAGATGCACACCACATATCTGACTTGACGTGGGTTCTAAAGATTCACATCCAGGTCCTCATGCTTACACATCAGACACTTTACCCACCGAGTCATATCCCCAACCCCAAGAGCATGTTTTTTTTGCAGGATACCAAACCCAAGGTCTTGTGCATGCTAGGCAAGCACTCTGCTACTAAGACATATCCCTGGTTTTGTAATTTATGTTCTATAGAGAAGGGCATGTTGTTTCATTTTGTTTATTTTGTTTCAGTGCTGATGATCAAACTTGGGGCCTTGCTTACACTAAGCAAACACTATATCATTGAGTAACATCCTCAGTCCCTGAGTAGTTCTTGGATAGGCATCTATAGATAGATTCCTGTCAAGGACTATGAATACATCCTCAACCCACATACAATATGTTGAAGGGAAGGTTGCATGTGTATTTGTGTGTGGTACGTATGTGTGTATATGCAGGTTTACATGTGGGTGCATGATTGGGAGTCTTCCCTCAATCACTATCCACCTTATTCATAAAGGGAGAGTATCTCAGCTGAACTCAGAGCTCACAGATCCTGGCTGGTCTGCTTAGCCAGTTTGTCCCATGATCTCCTCTCTGCCTTCCAAGCACTGGAATTACAAGTGACTGCCACACCCATCCAGCATTTTCATCTAGAAATCCAAATTCCAGTCCTTATACCTACAAGGCAAGTGCTTTATCCACTGAGCCATCTTCCCTGCCCCTGATAGGCTGCGTTTTATAAGCACATGTAAAGATTAAGCATTTTACACGTGGTATTAGTTAGGATTCTCTAAAGGAACAGAACTGATTATATATATATGACTTGCAAGATTGGCTTACAAGCTACAGGTACTGCAACGATTGCTATGTCACGAAAGAGGCTAAGAGTCCAGCAGTTGCCCAGTTCATGAGGCTGAATGTCTCAGCAGGCCCCATCTGGTGCTGGAGTCCTGGAGGATTCCTGGAGGGCTGCTGGTCTTCAGTCTATAGGTGAACCCAAACAAGAGTAGAGATTCTAATATCAACAAATAAATGTCACAGCAACATGCTAGGTAAGATCACTGACTGCTTTTGCAGAGGACCTGGATTTGGTTCTCAGCACCCACTTGGCACCTAACAACCATCCATAACGCTAAGTCCAGGGAATCTGACACTCTCTTCTGGCTTCCATGGGCATTGCATGACACAGGTGCACTTACATACATGCAGGCAGCACACTTATACACATAAAATAAAATATGTTTTTAATCCCTCACGTCTAATTCCAGACCCAGTCAAGTTGACAACAAAGATTAGATTAACTATCACACATCTGGGTATCTACACCCTTAACCAAGTTATCCCTGTGTAATTTTTATGCCTGTGCTGATTTGGGGGCTGGCACTAGGCTAACAGTGATCTAAGAAAGAATGAAAGCTGACTTCATCCCTAAAGGAAGTTTTCAGCAAATGCTGACATGGCAAGCTGTGGGGTGAATGTTTCTGGTTGAGTCTATGTCTGCAGTGTTCCCCACAGTCTACTGTGCCTGCCTGTGCCACCATAGGAAGGTAATAAAAATATTAGGATGTGGGACCTTCTCTCTCTCTCTCTCTCTCTCTCTCTCTCTCTCTCTCTCTCCTGGTCAGCATAAGTTAAGCAGTTTTGCTCCATTCTGCTCTTTTCTACGCTCAGCCTCACCTCAGATCCAAAAACCATGAACTGAAACCACAGAAACTTGGGCCAAAATAATCCTTCTCCCTTTTTTATTTTTTTATTTTTATTTTTATGTGTATGAGTGTTTTGCCTGTATGTTACATACATACATACACACATACATCGTGTACCTGTACATGTATGTGTGCAAGGTCCACATGGAAGAGGGCGCTAGTCTCTCCTGGAACTGGAGTTTTAGACAGTGGTTAACCACCATGTGGGTGCTGAAAACTGAACGTGGGTCATCTGCAAGAGTAACCAGTGCTCGTAACCACTGAGTCGTCTCTCCAGTCCCAAATCTTTCTTTCTTTTGAATTGATTTCCTCAGGTATTTTGTCACAGTGATGGGAATCTGACTGAAACAGTTCTTCAGTAATTGGAATAGAAATGTATTATGTGAGACCTGAGTCATCACTCAGCCCACAAAAACCAAAAGAATGCTGAACAGAAGAGCAGCTGGAACTCACAGTATGGATTGAATCTATTCTGTACATACATGACTGTGGTTTCCACAAAGCTCTTTTTTATTTTGGCTTAAATTAACATTATTCATAAGAAGTCTTCTCTAAAACTAATTTAACTTTATTATTTTTAAGATAGTTTTTCATAAAAACTCAAAGGCCTTTTGTCTAACCAGCCCCATGAGGCCTCTGACTCTCTCATAGGTCAGTCAACTTAATGGGAATGAAAGAACGGTGGAGCAAGTCTGAAGTTACAAATGATAGAAACAAAAAGATCTGTATCCTGCATGGGAGGAGACGAGAAGAGGAAGGGTAGGAACACACACAGCAGAAGCCCTCCCCTCCCCCTCCCACTGTGATCCCCTGCTGGGCCCAGGTCCCGCTCAACTTGAGGCCTCTCCCATTCTCGGTGCTTGGTAGGAATTCTCCAGTGCTCCCTTAGGGAATGGAGGCCTGGAGTCCAGGATAGGCCCAGCTGCGGGAAAAAGAAGTATACTCCCGGAGGCCTTCAGTTCCCCACAGGGAGTCGGAAGGGAGCTACTGAGAAGACTGACAGTGAGATTGAAGCAGACGTGTGGCAGGGTGAGGGTGTGGAAGCAGAGTGCAGGCACCCCCCCTACCCCCACCCCCTCCCACACTGTGTCTTAGGAGCCCAAACACCATGTCTTCATTTGAAGTTTTCTTTCTTAAGATGCAAGTTGATTTTGGTTTTTATACAAACAAAATTCATAAAATTAAGGACTATGTACTTTAACATTTACAGTGGTTTATACTTAACACAGGTAACATAATAAATCGTCTCAATTTTTTAAGGCCTGGAAAAGGCTTGAAAAGACTTTGTGACTTGCATAGGAATCAGTGGGCAGTTAGGAATTCAGGTACAATATTTATAATTGCATTATTAGATTTTAAACTTCTTTAAATTTGAAAAGTCTGGGTTTAACTGGCAAGGAAACATGCGAGAGGCAATGGAAATGGATTGTAAATGTCAGCGTCATGTTTGATCATACCAAGGTGACCTTAAAATGCCATCTTATGCACTTTAATTTAACAAGGCTGATTTCCTAAAATATCAAATATTTGATATAACCAAGAATATATATTGAACTACTGGGACAAATAGCTAAAAGATATTTCAGATGTCGGCAAACTCTCTCCGAGTGTCTGGTGGGAAGAGGTGGGGTAGCCCTCCGCAAGCGGAAAGCTCCATCCGCCCTCTGCATTGAAAGCTGGGAATGTCAGCTTCACCCAACATGAATCCTTTATCAGATTTCATCTCAGAGCCCCTCCAAACACTGTCCATCAGCACACCGTTTCTTTATTCAGACACCACAGCTCTTCCTTTTAAAATGCAATTTCCCTGAGAAGAACTAACACATTAAGTCCCTAAAATCTTAATGGAAGAGTATTGATCGAGTAGCTTTCTTCCTTGAAAGGATAATCTGGATATATAAAAATGGAAAGGAGGAGCTAAAAATATAATTTTAAAACATACATATATTTATGTGTGTGTGTGCATATATATATATATATATATATAGTGCTTGGAACTGATTCTTAACAAGCTGGTATAAGGATTTTACATACTTCTAATTCCTGCAACCCTTCAAGAATGGTTTGCTAGCTTACAAATGAAGAAACTGAAGTAGAGAATTAATTTGCCCAGTTACACAGGGCAGGATTTGAATCCACATCTGAACAAAGCCAGCATACTGTCCCCTCCACCAGCTGTGTACTCACAGGAAGACAAATGGAGTCCAACTGGCTATTAAGCACAAAAGATAAATCACTTCTGCATCACAGTTTTGCTGAGAACAAATCCCAGTTGTGATGCTAATCCTGATCAGCTGACCCCCTAACTGAAAACTCTTATTTGAAATGAGGTTCAATCTCAGTAGAAATTACTCAGCGTTGTTCACGAACACTGGTTACTTGGACAGTTCCTTCTTTCTGTGGGTTAGAAACCTACATTTCTCCATCAGGAAAAAGGGGAGGGGGGAGCAGGAATTGTGAATTTCTAGAACTTTCCATATATTCCTGAAACTCTGGGTCAACCTCTTCGGAAGGAAGAAGACAGTAGCAAAGGTATCACACAGCAACAGGCTCACCAAGCTCACCCAAGGCGGCAGGGAGTTCTAGGATGCTAATGGACCACTGTGATCCAAAAGCCAGCAGGGCAGACTGAAATGCTTTATAGCTCTGTCGGCACTGTAGGCTGCCCTTGGAAAGACAGAGTGGCCCTCGGCAGCTGAGGAAACCCCTAAGAAAGCTGGGCGTTTTGTTTTTTTTTTTAAAGCCAACTACTAGCTGTGTTCCCAGGGCTGTGTAAACAGTTGTTCCATAAGAAGACTCTCGGGGGCAGAGTTCATCGCCCACTACACGCACATCTGAAGAGGGAGCTTAGGGGCATGAGTAGCAGTTACCAGCCCTGTAGCCATCCTGGGAGCCACAACTACTCCGCATCACCTCCTCCTCTGCTCTCTCTTCACCTTCAAACTCAGCAGCAACCTGTGCTAGTCTCGGTGGTCACATGCTGGCAAGACACAGGCCCTTGTTGCTGAGGGGTCTGAGCTTCTGGTCCCTGTGCCTTTCTAGAGCCAGACTGCTTCAGGTGACCACAGAGCATCATAGCTGACCAAGGAAGGACCTAGAAGCAGCCAAATGGGATCCCAGATGCCATGCTTATTTCTCCAGGCCTGTTATATAAAGGCAGCCCTGCCTCCTGCCAGTGTCAGGCTCAACTGTTCTTCCCAGCTACTCCTCCACTTGTCGTATGTCTCTAGATCACAGAGGCCTGAAGCATTCCACCGGCAGCTGTAGCTCATGATCAATGTGACCTCCTTTTCTCCAACCACTGGCAGGTACCCAACTGTGTGGTCACAGGGCTGCTTGTACAATGGCCTGGAGTGGTTGCAGGACCCTGTCCTATTCTGTGCACCACTCTGAGCTGCCCACTTTGTGTGACACCTGTTATGCAGGTCACCTGTTATAGAGACACTATTTCCACACTAGTGATATTTCCAAGTATGGAACAAGCATCCTCCAGAATCCAAGGGAGTGGGTCTGCCAGGCATTAGGCTTCCTCCCTCATAGAATGAAATAACATGAAAGATACAAAAATGTATACTTTGCAGCATCCTTGACTCCTGGGCCCGGGAAAACGTCGTCACTGTAGCCGGCCCCTGAATCTTCCTTATCTTGTGCATCTCTTCCTGCCTTTTAGCTACTTACTGCTCATCAACTTGATTAGCATAATATCATAGATGTGGTGATCAGTGGGATAGTCTGTAGAATATCCAATGATCAAGATCTTGGGACAAGCCACGGTGGTACACACCTTTAATCCCAGCACTCAGGAAGCAGAAGCAGGCAGATCTCTACAAGATCAAGGCCAGCCTGGTCGACATAGAGAGTTTCATGTTGACAGGGGCTATGGGAGACCCTGGCTCAAAACAAACAAACAAAAAAAAATCTTTGTAGACTACTACACAGGAAAGCATAACACTTTGGGGAAAAATATAAATTTACATGGTTGTATGTTGCTCAGGAATGCAAACTACTTTTGATGCTTCTTCCTGATTCTAATAGAAAAGAACACATTCACCAATCAATAGCTGAATATTAAGCTCTAGCAAAGATGCACATCTGGAATGGTGCTTGTGCTAGAAGGCTTCAATTAGCAACTTGACACACCTGAAAAGAGGGGATCCCGCTTGGGGAATTTCCTCCATCGGACTGGCGTAGGCATGTCTGTGGGGCACTTTCTGGACTGCTCAGATGTGGGAGAGCTCGGACCACTGTGGGTGGTGCCGCCCATGGATACGTAGTCCTGGGTTTTTTTTAAGAAAGCAAGCTGAGCACAGGCCAAGGAAGCAAGTCAGTAAGCAGTGCTCCACCCCATGGTCCATGGTCCATGTTTCAGTTCCTGCCTCCAGGTTTCTTACCTGAGTTCCTACCTGACTTCCCTCAACGATGAGCTGTGCCTTGTAAATTTGTAAATGTAAGATGAAATAACGCTTTCCTCCCCAGGCAGGTTTTGGACAGAGTGTTTTATCACAGCAATAGAAAGCAAACTAAGACTGTGCTGCAGAAGGATTAGTACTCACTTGTGTGTGCAGTCATCCACTGCCATCCTCCAGAATCTATCTCACTCCGACAGAGCCAGACTGGTTAAGTGGAGATATGATAAGGTCACCCACCCTTCTTCCTCTAGAGCCTTGAGGATGAAAAAAAATGTCACCACACACAGAGACATGCTCTTTATTGTTTTTACTGTTTTACCACATTGGCTCCTATGTGGATACGTCACTCTCGGTCTCCATTTGGCTGTATCTTACCCCATGGATTAGAGGCCCAACTATCAAGTAGCAAATAGGTCAGTCATATGTCTGATGACCATGGAAATAACCATTGCCAGGGAAGCGAAGGTGCTGTTGGGTCTCCATGTGCTCCATTCTAGGAGGGGGCTCAGTGGCTGCACAAGCATGAGGACTAAGTTTGATCTCCAGCACCCGTGTTAAGAGCCAGGCATGGTGGTACACCCTTGTAATCCCAGCACCAGGAAGTAAAGAGGCAGAGTCCTGGGGGCTGGTCCCTACCAGCCAGACTAGTTGATCAATGAGCTCCAGGTTCCATGGGAAACCTGTCTCAAAAAAATATAAGGTTCGAGTCCCAGCACCCACACAGTGGCTAAGAACCGCCCATAACTCCAGTTCCAGGGGATCCAGACGCCATCTTCTGACCTCCACAGGCATTGTACAACAAAAATGCACTTACACATATGCAGGCGATACACTCATACACAGAAAATAAAAATAATAAAATATTTTACGAAACTAAGGTGGAGAGTGACAGAAGGCACACATGTACACACACACACACACACACACACACACACACAAGCATGTACATACACCACATACAAAAGAAATAAGAGGTTCTACATTGGTTTCTGGATAACAATGTCCTCTTGGACCCTAAGTCCAGCATTCCCAACATATGTGAGTGCCTCCCTTCTCCCACCAGATGGTACCCCTAGTTACTGGTGTAGGCCCAGTTGAAGGACTCGGGGGATAATGATTATGTACGTGCCCTGTTGTAGCTGAGCACTGCTTCTTAGAGATCCAACCTGGTGTTCAATAAGTGAATTCTGAGTCAAAACCTGGTTCAGGTATGGAAAGAGGCAAAACGCCTTGCTTCTTGCTGAGGGAACTGCCTTCAGCCTTCATCTGGTCACCACTCAGGATTTCTTGGGGGTTCGGGGGAGGGGAACAAGCTGGATAGTGCTTCTGGGGCTGCATGCTAGGTAGTGCTTGTCCTGGCTGAATATTCTGTCTCCGGGGCTGCTGTGTTTTATTACCCATCTCATAACTCCCTAAGGTCAGTGCCCGGACACCACTCCAACCCTGTCATTCACAATAATTACATCTACCTAGCAAGAACAGAGCTTCCTTGTTTACATGCTTACCGTCCCCAATACTTCTCAAACACCAGAAATGTGGCACTGGGTGATGTGTCCCTTTCCTTCTCCTCTATCCCAATTCATCATTTCAAGAGTTTCAGTAACTGAACCTACCACCTTGTGCTAGGGCTGTGCTCCACCAGCCACCAGTGATAAAGCCCTCATTGCCAGCCAGATGGTGAGCAGTTCAACTGGCAGGCCTTATCTGATTGCCTGCTTTATGGGACCGCTCCCAGTTCCAACTGTTACAGGTCAGCTTCTGAGGGAGCAGCTGCTTAAACAGTTTGCTATACATGGTATTCACTGGGAATGAGCCCTTGAATCAGGGAGGGGAAGGAATCAGAAGTGAGTAAACGGAAGCAAAGCAAGCTCGTTAGAACCCAGCTGAGATGTAACACACATGACCTACAGAGAAACTACTCCATGGTGGGCAAATCATCCAGGCCAGACACTCCGCCATGCCCAGCCACTAGATATTGAACACCTGAGACCCACCACTGTGCCGCTGGCACCTACATGCTGGCTTTCTGCAGCTGAGGCAGACCCTAAAGAAGATGGGAGAAGAAGAGCAAAAAGTTCTTCCCTCAAAAAAAATCTAACTGCTCCAGGTGTGATGGTGTTAGGCCTATAATCCCAGCACCTGGGAGCTGAGGCGGGACAACCAGGAGTCCTGGGCCAGCCTGGATTACATAGAAAAACTCTATCTCAATAAACAAAAATAAAGAAAAGTAAAAGCAAATATGGCTGGTATGTCCCTAGAGCCAACACAAATATCATACTACAAAGAAAAAGACAGCTATTGCATATGTAACATCATGACATGTGATGCTAACTGAAGAGGGCAGCCCCAAATGAGAACAGATGGTCTTCAGGCTATGACTGTTCCACTTGTGCATTCTCAACATTGTATGCAGGAGCAAAGTGTACCCATTAGAACTGTGATCTTCTCCTAGGCCAGCAATATGTTACATGGTACTCTCTCTCATAATGCCCAACTACAGACTGCTATAAGTGTTCTGAGCACATTAGGTGGACAGTTTAAGCTCTGGTGCTCAGTAGGTTAAGTGTACAAAATGAATTCATTATTTATATCTTCAACTATGATGAGTTAATCTTAAGTCAAGGAGTAACAGGATAATGAATAATCCTGTACCATAGAATCCACGAAGTTCAGAACGCAAAGCTAATTGACATAATAGAATTCAGAAGAGTTCCTTTCTGTGTGTGTCTTTGGTTTCTACTTGGGGAGTGTTTTGATTTGATTTTGCTTGGTTTTTTTATTTGTGTGGGGGTTTGTGGTTGGTTTGGTTGGTTAGCTGGTTGGTTGGTTCTTGTTTTGAGACAGTATCTTACTAGATTATTGAGACCAGCTACAAACTCGTAGGTTCAAGAGACACTCCTGCCTCAGCATCCTGAGTGGCTGGGACTCCATGGGTGCATGCATCCAAACTAAAAGGCGAAAAAATGTCCTTTTAAAGGTACAAATTGACTGAGATGGTCTAAGGGAGGGATATCACTTACCTTTCTCATGTTCTAACCAAATATCTGACAAGAGGCAAATTAAGAAGGAAGGGTTTATTGTGTTGCCAGTTTGAGGGGACACAACCCATCATGGTAGAGAGGCATGGCAGCAGGAGCCTCACAGGCACGTGAGGCTACTGGTCACATGGCATCTGTGTCGACAAGCAGGAAAGATAAATGCTGACTCAACTCACTTTCGCCTTTTTCCATTTTGATTCAGTCTTGGAACCCAGCCCATGGGATGGTGACACATGCTCCTAACATAGCCTCAAAAGTAACTGGATTAATCAACCATAGACTGGCACCTCCGAAACTATAAGCCAAATTAAAACTTTCCACTTTTTAAGTTGGTAAACTCAGTATTTTGTTACAGTTACAGAACACTAACACACAAGTGGAAAATCATAGACAGAAAAGGAGGGTGGAACTGTACATAAAGATCTAATTTTTTTTAACTATGTGTATGAGAGTTTGACCTAAATATAAGTGCACCCATGTTGTGCAATGCCCAAGGAGGCCAGAAGAGGGCATCAGATCCCCTGAACTGGAGTTAAGGATAGTTATTGGCCACCATGTGGATGATAGGAAAGGAACCTGGACCCTCTGCAAGAGTAGCCAGTGCTTTTGACTACTGAGCCCTCTCTCCAGTCCCAACAAGCTGAATACTTTTAAATATACAGGCAAATACTGAGAAAAAGTTACTAGGAGCTGAATGCTGTAACTAGTAGGAGTGGGTGAAACAGAACATGGAATTGCTTTCTTTCTCTTTAAAACGTTTTCTTGATTTATTTTTTTATGAAGATATTTTACCTGCACCGTATTGTACAATGTCTGTGGAGGCCAGAAAAGGGCATCTAATCCCCAGAACTGGAGTTACAGGTGGTTGTTAGTCACCATGTCAGTGCTGGGAACCAAACCCAGGTCCTCTGCAAGAGCAGCCTGTGCTCTTAACTGCTGGACCATCACTCCAGCCCCCGACTCATCTTCTCTTTAAGAACTTTTTAAAATTTATCTTTACTTTATATGTATGAGTGTTATACCTACAGGTATGTAAGTGCACCCATGAAGGGCAATGCCTGCAGAAGTCAGAAAGGGCATCAGGTCCCCCGGAACTGGAATTAGGGATGGTTGTTAGTGGCCATGGGGGTACTAGGATTCAAACCTGGGTCTTCTGTAAGAGAGATAGTGCTCTTAACTACTGAACCATCTATCCAGTCCCTTGTTTATCTTTTTAGGCGTATGAGTGTTTTGTGTACATGTATGTAAGTTCACCTGTGTGTACAATTCTTACAGAGGCGCAAAAGAGAGGGTCAGATCCCTGGGAACACGGATAGTGCCATGTGGGTGCTGGGAACCCAACCCATATCTTCTGCAAGAGTAGGCAGTGCTCTTAACTGCTGAGCATCTCTCCAGCCCCTGTAGATAAAAGATCTTTTAAAGTACTGAGCAAGTGGCAGACGCCTAGAGAGTCTGAGACCATCCAAGGAAAGTGCAAAGTTGAAGAATGGAGCTCAAAGAATCACCAGCATCTCAAGAGAGAAGAAGGTAAGAGGGACCCAGAGAAGGTGACAAAGAGAAAAAGTGGCCAAAGCGGAGGAGAAGCAGTAGAAAGTAGAATCCCAGGAACTCATGCCATTGATTTATATGACTACCTGAAAAGAGAAATGAGACAAAAATAAAATAAAATAAAATAAAATAAATGTGTGCGCTCTTAAAAAATCAACAACATCTGGGCAGGCTTCAAGGTCCTCACCTCCTGTTACAGGTCCCTGACCAGTGGCTGCCCTTTAAGATTTGACCTCCAATCTTATTAAACTGATCTTTGTCTTCATTTCCTGTGGTGACCTGATTTGTTTCCCATGGTAACAGGTTATTACAAACTTGGTGGTTTAAAACATCAGAAATTTATCTTCATATGGTTCTGAAGAACAGATGTCTGAATCATTATGACTCAACTGAAATTAGAGTGTCAGCAGAGGAAGTTGCCCCGAGGCTCTAGGAGACTCTGTTTCCTGTCCTGTCCCGCATCTCCCCGACTCACACTAGGTCAACATCTCCAAATCTCTCTTTGCCCCATTTTCATATTGCCTTGTCCACTATGTATCACGTTTCTCTTTGCTTCTCTTTTAAGGGCACATGCAGCTGTATTTAGGGCCCACACTTGCAATACAGAATAACCTCACACCTCTGTAAGTCAGCCTCCCATGGCTATAACAAAACGTCAGGAATATTCAACTCCTGAGAGAAAAATGGGCTGGAGAGATGCCTGGGCCAGTAAAGTCCTTGATGTGCAAGCATGAGGACCAAAGTTTGGATCCCCAGAACCCACAGGAAAGCCAGGTGGGCATGGTGGCCACCCATAATCCCAGCACACAGGAAGGTAGACAGGGAGTCCCAGAGCAATCTGGCTGCCCAAAATAGTGAGCTCCAGGTTCAGCGAGAGACCCTGCTGCAATATATAAGGAGAGAGAGGTTGAAGAAAACACCTACCATCAACCACAGGCCTACACACACACACACACACACACACACACACACACACACACACACGAGGGGTGGGAGAGGCTGCTTCGCTCAGTTTGATGGTTTGGGTCCCATGGCTGGTTCCATTGCTTAGCACATAACAAAGCATCACCTGACACTGAGAAGAAATGGCAGAGAAAAACTGCTTTCCTCAGGAGCTAGGAAACAAGGAAAGAAGAAAGCCGACTCCCACAGTCCCCTTCATGAGCACATGCCCAGTGTCCAGAAGGTCTCATAACAAGCATAACATCTTCAAGCTCCTCCACTTCCCAATGGCACCATGGACTGGGACAAGCCGTGTTTGTTTGCTTGCTTGTGTGTGTGTGTGTATAAGTGTGTGTGTGTGTGTGTGTGTGTGTGTGTGTGTGTGTGTGTGATGCTGGAGATGGAACCCAAGGCTTTGCTCATGCTAGGCAAGCTGTCTACTACTGAACATCCTTAACCCAGGACCAGGCCTTTAACACAGATCTTTCTTTGATATCTCTCTCTCTCTCTCCCTCCCTCCCTCCCTCCCTCCCTCTCTCCCCATGCACTTCACTCTGGGGTCTTGTTCCCACCTACCTTCTTTTCTCCTAAGCAACAATTTTTCTACCTATTTTTTTCAATTGTTACAACAAAAGCTTTCAAGTTAAGGGAAACAATGCTGCCTTTTCCGCAGAGCCAGCTGTTCCCTGACACTAAGTAACAATGATACCAAACATTGCTAGCAATTGCTATGAAAATGCATTTCCCTGTATTCTGTTGTCATGGCAGCTAAAGATCAAGACATGCCTGCTACACGCAGCAATTCATACTGATTTGAAAGACTGTTTTGGGGGAAACATTAAAACGCATAATCGAATGCATTTGAAACCATAGCCCAGCAAAGTACAATATCAGTTATTCAAATAACATTTCTAAAGCAAAGTACATCATTTATTTCAATCAATGTTGTGTTCATTATTTATGCTCAGGGAGTTACTTTAATTTCCAACACACTGGTATAGTTTATTGTTTTTCTCAGCATTCAGAATTCTATTACCTTTAGCCCAAGCACTATCTGACCTGTCGCAGACAGCAGGACCCATGTCACACTGTGACACCCAAACCTGCTGAGGCATTTTTCTCCATTGCCTCTCTGTCTGCTGGGCTGGGGACACTTCTTAGGTGAGTTTATCCCTCACGGCATGGCCAAGTCTCCTTCCTCCAGATTGTAATTTTGCTGCAAGACATTGTGCCATATATATAGATACATAAATGATAGATACATAGATTTATAGAAATATCTCTTGTCCTCCATCGGGGATGGGGGCAAAATCTCAAGAATAAGACAGACAGGAGGCGGAGGATACTGAGCAGGAATATAAAGGCTTTAGATGCAAATAATTGACTACAAAATACCACTTTTATTAACAATTTGGAGGGTGGTTTTGCCCCTAATCCTTTCTATTGGTTATCCATCAAAATCACCCAGGGAGATGGCTGGCATTTGGCTGGCAGGGACACGGAGGCATGGAGATTAAAGGACTACAGTCACAGAACAGATCGGCAACCCAGCTAGTGTGAGAACCTGAAGTTCTGACATTCCTAAGTCATTGTTCTGCCTGGGTTTGCCGGACAAGGGTCCAAGGAATTTTACCGAGGTTTTCTAAAGCTTCAATGACAGCAGTCTCTCCGAGGATAATTAGCTACACTGGTTTTCCCATAGCTGTGTAATCACTAACATTCTTGCCTTGACTTTATAAAGCTGATTTTCATCCCATTTTGAAGACTCACTGATTTCCTCTTCAAATTGCTATTACACACACACACACACACACACACACACACAGCTCATCTTTTCCTCTTAAACTCTGCACCCAAGTCAAATCTTCACATTCACATTTAGCATGGAATACTGTTTCCTCTCTCATACCCAGAATTTACAGGATCTGATGAACCTAACTCTTTGAAAAAGGAAATAACTAAAAGGTGCCGTCGTGGGGACTGGAAAGTGGCTCAGCAGTTCAGAGCACCCATTGCTCTTCCAGAAGACCCGAGTTCAGTTCCAAGCACCCACATCAAGCAGTTTACAAGAAGCTATAACTCCAGATCTGAGGAATCTGACACCTCTGGCCTCCTCAAGCGCCTGTAGTCACATGTGTGCATACCCACACATGGATACACACAAACTCACGTAATATAAAAATAATAAAAAGAGGCTGGAGAGATGACTCAGTAGTTAAAAGTACTGATTGCTCTTGCAGAGGACCCAAATTCTGTTCCCAGCACCCACATGGTAGCTAAGAACTGTCTCCAGTAACTCCAGTTCCACAGGATTCAGCACCCTCTTCTGATCTCCACAGGCATTGCACAACATGGATATACTTATATACTTACAGACAAAGCACTCGTAAAAATACACATAAAATAAAAATAACAATAATAAATATGTTTTAAGTCCTATTCCTTGCCCACTTTCATGACTCCAGAGTCTGTGGGCTGAGCCACTCTGCTAACAACCTAAATCATCTCTAGAAACAAGGCAGCCAAGAGCCCAAAAAACCCAAGTTCTATGTTCCAGCTGCACACCAGACTTTGCAGAAGTGACTGCATGCACGAAGAGTTCAGATGTGGTGACTGTTGAGCAATTTGCTAAATAAAGGCGTTGACACTGTGCCTGGCACATGACATGCTTTCCAGAAATGGTAGCTGCTCGCTATTGCTAAGTTTGGAGCCATTAGCTCCAGGCGTCTGACTCATGGTGAAACAGTCCAAGAAGCATGGGAAAGAGACGTTCCCTGTAGAGTCCTTCCTCTTCCATAAAAGGCCAGGCCAGAGAAGAGGAGGGAGATGGAAGGAGAGGAGCGCTGTGAGCAGAGAACACCGCAAGCTTTTTCAAGCAAGAGGCTGACTGTGCTTGGGAGAAATCGAAGGAGAACCAATACAAGGCTGGCTTTGGGGACAGAGAGCACTCCTGTGAGCAAGCTTGAAGCAGTAGCTTCCCTCACGATGATTCAAGCGCTCTCCTCAACCAAACAGCTAGTCTAACTCCTTTGAGGGTGTTTATTTGTTTGTCTTCCCACTTCCTATTTGCTCCTCAGTGCAAGGGATCATTCTGTCTCTGCTTTAAACTCAAAGCCAGAGAGTTTAAATTTCCTTCCAGAAAATAAATAGCTTCTCCTCAGAAACCATGGAGCCACAATATAGTCCCACCTTCTATGTAGGCAACCTTCCGCCACTGGAGACTGTGGGGTCCACCAGATACTGAAGTTCTCTTGGGATCTCCTAGTCCAAAATGAAATCTCCCTGTGGGTCCAGCCCAGTGTTAGCCTTGCCATCTCTGTTGCCCTGGAATTCTGTTCTAGAAAGGAATCAAAGGCTATATAGATGCTAAAGCTTAGTAGTCAAACACTAGAAGAGGAAGAACCAGAGACCTACGGTTGAGCTGAGGCTCTGCCATTTGCTTCAGAAATTTGGGCAGTAGGTCTGTTCACTCTGTGCCCCGTTCATAAGATGAGAACCACTGGATAGGGATGCTCAGTGAAAAAGTACCCACAAGGCCTTGAGTTTAATCCCCCAGTAGGGAAAAAAGAAAAAAGGACCACTTATCTGCTTTAGGATTCTATGATTTTTGTGAACACATCCTATGAGGAAGATATTATTTGATCAATAGATACTTTCTATCACATGATTTATTGGGAGTGGGGGCAACACTTTCATGGCTGGTGGTTTTATATGATAATCACCAGTCCCTAGGGACTTGGAATAATTTCACCATCAAAATTTTCCATTAGAGTGGCATTATAGCTCTGTTTCAACAAGCTTGCTCAAGTAACTTTCCCACTGCAAATTCACAGGATAATAGCATTATAAATGGCATCTCCAAAGACTTCAATTAAAATTGATTTGTCATTGTAATCTTAGCTAATAATGGTATGGTGATGGCATTATAATGAGGAGATCAAAGACTTACATTGAAATTATTTTGGCATTCTTATCCTAGATTCTAAATGGCTTTGAACAGGCTGTTCTATACATAGATTTGAAACTGTTGTGTCACAGTGTTATTAAAAGCTAAAAGACTCGGTAATGGAATCATCCATTCCTTTTCCCCAAAGCCCAGTTTGGAATTTCTTCTACTCTTTTCATCTTCCTAAAGGTGGAGTTCAAACACAGCTGCATCTCCAAGTCCTCTTACCCCAGAATAACAGGGAAAAAGAAAGACACAGAGGATGGTAAAGAATATGGAGAAAGGTTATCGCCAAAGCCCAGCTCAGCATCCAGTACAGGCTGGGACCCAGGCAAGCCTCTCTCTAGACTAAGACTGGCTCAGGCTGACCTGAGGGGCAAAACCAGAACTAAGCCAAGGGATCCTGTGGGTAGATATGGCGCTGTACTGCTCTATAGTGCTCCTGTCTGGAGCCAACATGCCACAGTTCCAGGTATCCCCTCCCTCGTGGCTTCAGCAGCTGTGATACTTGTATGTGTTGAGTCAAGTCAGATTCTCAGTCTGTGAAACCAGTGTGTACATGACTGGTTTTGGTACATGGTTTTTGTGGGGTTTTTTTTTTTCCAGATTTTGTTGTTGTTTGCTTGTTTATTTTTAGACCGAGTCTTGCTCCATATCCAAGGCTTTCCTAAACCAAGCCTCCTTCTGCCTCAGTCTTTGGGGTGCTGAAATCACAGGCATGCATCACAATATCACTTTGCAGAATGTCCTAGTTTAGAGAATATTAATACAGCAAGCAACATCATAACCAACAGTCATACAATCCTTACTCTGAAGTAGATACTTTCCTAAATGCTTTAAAGAGAGTCAACTCAATATTCTAAGTAGTTATGTTCTGTAAAGTTACCATGAACATTGGATTCATAAATGCTGAGCCACAGCGGGAGATGTAGCTCAGTTGGTAGAATGTTTGCTTAGCATGCAAAATGTCATGGATTCAATCCCCAGTAACATAGAAACTGAGTGTGGTGATGTACCTCTGTAATCCCAGGGTGCAGGAGGTTGAGGCAGAAGGATCAGAAGTTCAAGGTCATCCCTGGCTACCTAGCAAGTTCAAGACCAGCCTGGGATACTGAGACACCATCTAAAAATAAATAAATAAAATAAAACACTGAGCTATTGCTCCAGGAAAAATGCAAAGCTGAGTTCTTGCATGCCTCTGATACAGCATTCTTGTCAACTGATGGGTACAGAACCCTGCTTTGTTAACAAAATTTGTTTTATTTGCGTGCGTGTGTGTGTGTGTGTGTGTGTGTGTGTATGTGTGCACGCGCATTCGTGTATCCTGTGGAAACCAAAAGAGGGCATCAGTTCCCATGGAGCTGGTGTTACAGGCAGTTGTAAGTCACCCAAGGTGGGTTCCGGAAACTCAACTTCTGTCTTCTGAAAGAGCAGCAAGCCCCCTTACCCACTGCACACCTCTCAGCCCTGGATTCCTGCTCTATGCATGCTTCTGTTTGCTGTCACTTTACATGAGACAGGTTGGTGATTCGCTCCTGTTGAACTGACAGCCAGCAGCACTCTAACCCAGGTCTGAGCAAGGTGCATCTGATACATGTATTTTCTCCCTGTGACCCTTCACAGCATTCTGGTATATAAGAACAGTAGCAGAGCCCTTAAGCACTATGCCTAAGAACCATTTAAACAGCAAGAAAGCAAAATATGCAAAGCATGCGGCATTCATTAAGCCATGAAAAGAACACATGTTTGCATCCCATGAGTGACTGCCCAAGAAGGCATTTTGTTCCGCTTCTGGGAGAATGCATACCAAGTAACTCAGCTTCTCACTGCCAGGGTCCACACCTGACCGCCAAATCATTGCACGTATTGACTTTGAGGTTACAAATAAATTTCAGTAAATAGGCAAGTTCACAAGCACAGAACCCATGAATACTCAGAATTGACTATTTAAAGCTTTAGATCAACTCTCTAAGTGGGATATTATTATCCTCATTTTATAGATGAGGAAACAGACACACAGAAACCAAGCAGTTTGTCAGTGTTCACTTTTAATTCAAATTAATTGACCTGTTTTAAAGGAGGTTGTTTTTCTTTCGAGGAAATCAATTCAGGAAAAACAGCATAGCATAGCCCTAGTGTTTTTCAATGGGTAAAAGGATATGTTGACCTCTAAATTTTCAGATCTTTTGCAAGGGCCAGAATGCAGGCTATATTGGTCAGTTTTCTGTCACTATAACAAAACAACTGACAACAGCTACCTATGAAGAAGATACTGATTTAGTTTACTGTCAGCTTCACAGAGGCAGTTCCCCAACTGAAGTTCCCTGACACCCAGAGGCTGCAGCCTCCAATGACACTCCCTCTTCCCAACAGAAGCCAATCATCACAAAGCAGTTTCTTCTCCTGCGTCTGGGCATTGCTGAAGGGAGCATGATGCTGAAAACCACTGCAGCTACTCGTGTCGTAGAAAGACAGACTGCAAAGGGGGGAGCTATGAAGCACATGTGGAAAGTTTGAACAAAGCCCAGAATTAAGTCATTCAGCTGTTTAGCATCTGGTACAATAAGACCCTCCTGTCTAAGTTGCATTTCCCTGGAGAAGTGGAAAGTATCCTGGTGGGTTCGTGAATTCTCTTGAGACTCCATTATAATGAGAACAGGATTACCAAGTTATTAAAACTGTATACACAGAAACACACAGAGATGGAGCCTCCTGGAAGAAGTGCACTGGTTGCTAAAGGATGCTGGGTACAAGGAAGAAATTTCCCCTACTTAGAAATGGCTTATGAAGGGGCTGGCGAGATGGTTCAGCCGTTAAGAGCATGGCTGCTCTTCTAGAGACTCGGGGTCAATTCCCAGCACCCACATGACAGCTAACAACCATCGGTGACTCCAGTTCTAGGGGATCTGATACCCTCTTCTGGCCCTCACAGGCTTTGCAAGACATGGTGGTACTTATATACATGGAGGCAAAACACTCAAACACATAAAATAAAAATAAATAATTTTTAAAGAAATGTTTTTTATAGATATAGTTCACTGTGGGAACCAAGCACAGCCATTTCAAGAATTTTCTGGCAAAGAAACCGTAAATTCCATTCCATCAACATTCATTCCTGCCATCCACGTGGTGGGATTAGGCAATGAATGAGGCTTGCTCTCTGTCCTCTACCATCCAGTGTAGAAAACTAGATTGACAAGTAATTATAATTCAGGGGAAATTGAAGAAAGATATTACAGGAAGAGAAAGATGAGAGATTAATTTATTTTGGCAGACGTGGGAAATCCTGCTCTCTCTCCTGCTAAAAATTCTTCAGTGGTTTCCAACTGCAGTTCATTCATTTAACAAATATTTATTGAGCAATTACTCTGAGCAACACTGATCTAGATGCAGGGGACACGATGCAAAACAGGAAAAAAAGAGTCCCTGCTCTTGTCAGCTTAGACCGTTTTAGGGGGTGGGGGTGAAGGTAGCGGTTTTGTTCGTTTTGTGTTTTATTTTGTTTGAGACAGGATCTTGCTATGTAGCCCAGGCTGGCTTGGAACTCCCTATGTATCCCAGACTGACCCACTACCGAAGTTTTCCTCTGACTTCGACACACACACACACACACACACACACACACACACACGAATGTAACTAAAATTTTTCAAAGTTCGGAGCTGGAGAGATGGCTCAGCAGTTAAGAGCACTGGCCGCCCTTGCAGAGGACCCAGGTTCAGTTGCCAGCACCCACATGGCAACTAACAGCCATCCATAATTCCAGGTCCAGGAGAGTCTGCCGCCCTCTTCTGACCTCTGTGGGCAACATGCATGCATTTACATACATGTAGGCAATACACTGATATATGTAAAATAAAAGTAAGCAAAATGTTAAATAATTTTTTTAAGTTCCTTGAATTGTACTTGGCAATTTTTTTCTATTTTTATTTATTGTTTGTATTTTATGTGTATGAGTGCATTTAACATTTTGCTTATTATTTTTATTTTTATAAAGTTTGAACAGAAGTGCCTTGCATTAGCAGACGATGCTGTTCCCAGAAGACATGAGTAATTAAAATATCAGTACCGGGCATGAATATATCTCTATGAGTATTTTGGTCAGGGAAACCTCCGAGGCACCCAGAACACTGGCTAATGCCATCGTTCTTGGCTGACAACCAGAAGGAGATGGTAAGACCCCATTGCTGAAGACTCCACCCACTTTGGATGCAGGGACATAAAGAACTCACTCTTGCCTAGCCAGGAAACTCTCCCCCTGTTGATTATTTTACATAGTGCCAAAAAGATGCTGGAAGAGAAAAGTACGTCCATGGTCTCACCTGGTGTTGGAATCGTCATTCTTGCCTGCCTGGCAAGATGTACCCACTGGTATAATATGGTACAGTGGTTGTGGGGTAACCAGTTTCTTTCTGATTGGATTTGAGACCTGTTCCACAGGAAGGATTTCATACCTGGTACTGTGAGCCTGGTCAATAAAAACATGGGAGATCACCGGCCCCAGGGGGAACCTACTGTTGTTGTCTTGCTAAACGGCCATGCTATCAAACTGCATTCTAAATATTTATGTGTCTGTTCCTAAATTGGTGCTGCTCGTAACTTTGATCAGAGAAGCTTTTTTTCTTTTTTCAGTGGGCAGCTGTAAATGGAGATTCATAACTGGTGAAACAGCCAAGTGTAAGTAACTGTGAGTACTTAGCTTTGGGTCAACTAGTCTCCATTCGGGCCTTCGGGAACATAGCAGAAGAGGAAGCAGACAGAACGTAAAAGCTGGAAGATGGGGAGGTGAGCTGCGAAATGCCGCCTTGCGCACATAACTCAGAGCGCACAGAAGCTCTGATCCACAAGACCTGCACAAGATTACCCCAGTCATAATTCTGCCATGGATAGGGGCGGAGTCCCAGAGGCCCCACCCTACTATTGTGGGTAACAATAGTAGGCAATCTGAACAGAAAACTGGGATCCCAGAGCTAAGCAGGAAGCAGTTTATTACAATACCAATACAGTGACCCAGAGAGAGAGGTTTCTCTAAATCAGGGCCCCAAACAAAGAAGGAGTCAGCCTTTTATACCCCACGTACAGTTTAGTTTCTTTGTCTTCACAGAGGGTAGCGCGTAGATCCTGACTGGATGCTCTGTGCTACAAGGTCAGGACAGGCAGAACTGTGCACATGCACTCTGGTACAGACCACTTTATTTCTTTTTCTTTACTCTGAGGAGTTCCTGCCACTGAGGGAGAGACAGCCACTCTCCTTTGGAGGTGTAGGGGCTCGTAGGTTGCCCACATCCCAGTGGATGGCCACACCCCCATGAGTATACGGGCAGCAGGACTCTATCACGTTTTTATAAAGTTGGGAGGGGGTGGAGTGGGAGCACTAGGGGGAGCTGGAGGGAGGAAGTGGTGGGTGGATATGATCAGGATGCATTCTATAAATGTATACATTTTTCAAAGAATAAATAAAGTATAATTTTTAAAAGGTCTTTGAACTGTATTTTCTAAATTTTTACAATTTTTTGTGTGTTGTGGAAGGAAGTGAGGGGGAGGGGTTTGTAACAGAACTGGGTCTGAAACGTGGGCTTTCTCTGTATGTGTCCATTACTTGCATGTCACATGGCCCACTTGGTGCTCAGTTTCTCCGCCTAAAATTGAGTATAATAATAGATGCCTTGGTTTCTTTTCGAGTGTGTGTGTGTGTGTGTGTGTGTGTGTGTGCGCGCGCGCGCGCGCGTGTGTGTGTGTGTGTGCGTGCATATGGCCAGAAGACAACCTCAGGTGACATTCCTCAGGTGACATTCATCTTTCTCCTGAGACAAGGTCTGGAACTTGCAAGTAGGTTAGGCTAGCTAGCCTGCAAACCCCAGGGGTTCTCTTGCCTCAGCCTCCTTAGCACACAGGTCACATAGGTTCTGGAGCTCAGAATTTACTGACCTAGTATCTCCTCCGCACAGGGATTTGGCTTCTTTAAGGATTAAAGAAGTTATTACATACACGTTACTAGTAAACAGCGAGTAAAGGATTCGCCATCACCTTCTGTCCCACTCTATTTTATGTGCTAGATACTGAACTCAGGACCTTTACACATGGTAGGCAAACTCTCGACCATGACATATGCCACAAACTCCTTCTCAAAGTTTGTACACCTTAGCCTTATGGCTCAACAATCCCAGGTGTAGGAATGTGTCCTTCAACAATCCTTGCATGCATGAAATAGCATATGCACAGTATATTTCCTGTTACATGCTACTTTTAGTTACAACTAAAATAACTCTGGAAGTATTCCAAAATGTTAATCCTCAGATAGCTGATTAAATTACCTCCATACAGTACAGCTATGGGAAAAAATAGGAAGTTATGTATGAATATGAAAAAGATCTAATATGCTTTGTTAGTTGATCATGGTACATGTCTGTAATCCAGCACTACAAAAGCGGAGGCAGGAGGATCAGGATCAGGAGTTTAAGACATTCTCAGCTACATAGCAAGTTAAAGACCATTCTGTGCTAATTAAAACTCCTATCACAAAAAAAATAATAATAATAAATGGGACTGGTTCAGTGGTTATGAGCACTGGCTGCTCTTGCAGAGGACCCAGGTTCAGTTCCCAGCACCCACATGGCAACTAACAACCATTCATAACTCCAGTTCCAGGGGAATCCAATGCCCTCTTCTGACCTCCACTGACATTGCATGACACGGGTGCACTTACATACTCGCAGACAAGACACTCATACACATAAAATTTTAAACATAATATAGTTTTTAAAAATTAGAAATTAAAAAAAAAACTTAATTCACTGAAACTAACAAGATAAAACAGGATCCAAAACATGTACACAGTTGATTAAAGGAAAGAAAACTCATATATATCAAATATATCATATAATCAATAAAATATAATATATAAATATAATCATACAATCAATATATATATTCATACTTGCTTGAAGAAAATAGTAAAATTGAGTTCATTTTTCTTGGCCTGGGGGACAAATAGGGTTTCACTATGTACACCAGGCTAGCCTCAAACTTTCAGCAACCCTCCTACAACTTCCTCCAAAGTACTGAGATTAAAGATATGCACCACCATGCCCAGTTTCTTATTTTGGGTTTTTGTTTATTGTTTAAGACAGAGTTTTTTAGCCTAGTCTGGTCCTGAATTTGGAAGCCCTGTCTCAGGCTTCTAACTGCTGGTATCACAGACATGTACCACCATACCTGCTCCCATCTTTGATGAAGGAATGGGACTGGGAAGCTCGTGACTGGGGTCAAGACATTTTGCTGTACAGTTTGTACATGTTTTTGTTTTTCTATGAATAAATTCAAAACTTCAGCTTTAAAGAAAATAAAATAGAGCTGGAAAGATGTCTCAGTGGTTAAGAGTGTGTACTGGTCTTACAAAGGACCAGAGTTCAATTCCAGGCACTGCCACTTGGCTGCTCACAAGTGCCTAGTAACTCCATCTCCAGGGGATCTGATTCCTTCTTCCGGTCTCTTCAAAGCATCTGCACACACACATGTGCATAAACACATAACTAAAATTAAAAATAAATAAAGACAAAGCAAAATATATATTAAAATGCATTCATGGTATAAAGTACAAAACTAAAGGGAAGCCATAATGATTCTTCTTACTATAACCATGACTGTTATACATCAGTCTGAAAACCTGCATTGTGCACTCAGAGAGCCCCTCGAGTCACGGGGTGGGGCAGCACCTGAGACTGCTGGTCCACATGGAGATGTGCTGTCAGTGTAAAATGCACACAAGGTATTGAAAACTTTAATAAGAAGCAAAATGTGGAAAATATCTTTAATGCCAGCCCTTGAAAGGCAGAGGCAGGCAGATATCTGTGAGTCTGAGCCTAGCCTGGTCTACATGGTGAGACCCTGCCTCGAAAAAATTCATATGAATTGCATGTTGAACCAGAATTATATTAGTAGATTATGTTACAAGATACATTCCTATAATTTTTTTACTTATTTCTTCTGTTTTTGAAGTGCCTATTGGAATATTTTAAATGACCTCTGTGAACTTGGCAGAGTGGCACACGCTTGTAATCTTAACACTTTAGGAGGAGGAAGAATATCAAGTCTGAGTCCAGCCTGGGCTATAAAGTAAGATCATATCTCAAAAAAAAAAAATATTAATGAGGTAAATGAATAGCCTCTGTGGTTCACATTTGTGATTCATATAGAATTTCTATCTGGTAATTCTACTGTCTGGCACCAAGAGCAGGAACTTGTGCATTGGAGAGGCTTCATATATGTTTGTTAGAATGAGGAAGTAAAAACTTTGAAGCGGTTGTACAATATGGGATGAGAAGAATCGGGGGCAGAGGGGGCGGATTTGGGTGCTTTCTGTTATCTGCAAAAGCAAAGCAAACTCTCTCCCTTGTCATCCTTGGTAACAAATTAAAATGTTCTCTCAATTATCATCAGCAATTACCCAGTGGGAAGATTATGTGTTTGCTTCTTTCACACTGGATTGTTTGGAGTTGCTCGAGCGCAGCTGCCTGTAGAAATCGCTTGACTTCCTCCAGAGGGCTGGGGGGGAGCAAAAAGCACTTGTACAGTCCCATCCAGAATCATATTTCTGTTTTCAGTTCAGAATTCTGGAGCTGACAATATGGCTCGATGGCATAAAGCTTGCTTTTTATATGCAAGGTCCTGGGTTCTAGCCCCAGCACCACAAAAAAATATGCAGAATAAACAAATATAAAGAAAAAATAGAGGCAAGATGGTTCCGCAGATAAAGAAAGGCACTTGCCACCAAGCCTGACAGTCTGAGACCTACATGGTGGAAGGAGGAAACTGATCCCTGCAACTTATCCTCTGACCTTCACACCAGTGCTATGGCATGCACTGCAATGTTGCTATGCCAACACTGCAATTACAAAAAGCCTGACTCTTAGTTTAAACTAAGAGTGGGCCCAAATTCAAAGGACACTTGTTCCCCCAAATGTCTCTTGGAACTGTTTCTCCAGCTTCATTGGAGCATCCAATGCACAAGTTTGGCCCCACCCTTATTTTAAAGACCATCCTTTCATCTCTAGTTCTAGAATATCTTATTCATCCAAGGTCAAGTGTCTTTCCCAGTCTTCTTTGTGTGCAATGAAGATGGGCATGTCATCTTTCAGTGCTTTGATATATTATATTAATTTTCAAGCATGCCCACATTCATTCATTATCTTTTTGGGTGGAGTAATAAACTGAGGTTGCCAAAGAAACAAGATCTGGTGCCCAGCTCACATGACCCAAGAGCACAGGGTTTTACTGGAATTGAAAGTCAGTAGGTAGGGCTGGAATGCTGGCTCAGTGCTTAAGAACTCTGACTGCTACAGAGGAACCTGGTTCAATTCCCAGCACCCACATGGCAGCTAACCATCATCCATAACTCCAGTTCCAGGAGAATCCAATGCTTTCTATTTTGTACAGACATTGTATGTACAATATAGATGGACTTACACACATACAGGCAATGATTCATACACACAAATAAAAATAATAAATAAAATATTGAAAAAATTAAGTATCATCTTTTAAAAGTCAATAGTCCAGATTATGACCAATTTGTAAAATTCGTTCCTACAGTGTATGTGCCCACACACATAAACAAAAAAATAAAATAAATAAATTTTTAAAGAATTCAATTCCTAAGCCAGGAGTGGTAGCACACACCTTTAATCCCAGTATTTAGACTGCTGTGAGATCCAGGCCATCCTTGTCTATATAACAAGTTCCAGGCCAGCTGTGGCTACAGGGAGATCCTGTCTCAAAAGAAAAAGAAAAAAATTAAATTCCTGATTCCAAAAAGAATAAGGGAAATGAATCCATCTTATAAAACTCACACATTACCGCATCATGAATTGGTATGAGAGAAAGAATCCCGGCTTTGGGGTCAGACAGACCTGAAGTCAAACCACAGCCTTGTGCTGGTTGCCTAGGGCTGTCATAGCACAGAACCACAACTTGAGTGGCTCAACCAGCAGAAATCTGCCCCATGGTTCTGGAGCTTAGAAATCCATGCTCAAGGCATTGGAAAGATCACTTCCAAGGAAGATGCTGTTCTCTGCCTTTCTGCTTGGCTCATAGATGGCTGTCTTTTCTCTACCTGCCTTCATTTTCTCTTTAAGCATGTCTGTCTTCAGATTTCTCCTTTTTCTCCCCCTCTCCCCCACTCAGCCACTTTTCTTTTTTGGTCTTTTTGAAACAGGTTCTCCCTGTAGTCCCAGCTGGCCTGGAACTCACTATGTAGACCAGGCTGGACTTGAACACTTGAACTCACAGATATCTGCCTGCCTCTTCTCCTGAGTGCTGGAACTAAAGGTGTGTGCCACCACGCCTGACTGATTTCTCCTTTTTCTAAAAACACGAATCACACTGTATGATCGCCCTCTCTGACTTCATTCTAACTTGGTAACCCCTGCAACGAGTCTATCTTCAAATAAGGTCATGTTCTGATGCACTGGGGATAAGCATCAACACAGACACGAATGGGGGGATTGAACAAAATTAACCCATAGCAAGTTCTGTCCGCCACTGTGTGACTATCTCTAAGATTCTGAGGATCCAATTTCTTCAAGTCTAGTATGGAGATAATCGTGTGAGTCTAGAAAACCTGCATTGGGACTACAGATTATAATTGTAGAGGCTGAAGAGATGGCTCAGCTGTTAAGAATGTGCACTTGCTTTTGAGGAAGACCTGGGTTCAGTTCCCAGCACCCACATAAGGCAGCTCACAATTGCTTGTAACTCCAGCTTCAGGGGAATCCAATGCCTCTGGCCGCCATGAGACCTACATTCATATACACATACCTACACATACACACATAATTGAATTTTTTTAATTTTTTTTTGCTTATTTTGAAACAATCTTGCTATGTAGCCCTGACTGGCCTGGAACTTGCTATGTAAACCATCTGGCATCAAACTCTGCCTGCCTCTACCTCCTAAGTGTTAGGATTAAAGGTATACACCATGCCCAAGTCAAAAAATAATTTTTAAAAGATAGTAGAAGCTAGGTGTGATGGTATAGGCCTTTAATTCCAGCACCCAGGTGGGCAGAGGCTATCAAATCTCTGAGAGATCAAGGATCACTTGGTCTGCATAACAAGTTCCAAGCTATCTGGGACTCCAGGGAGACTCTGTCTCAAAAACCTAAAAAATAAAAAATGAAGATATTATAAATCTAAATCAAGTGGGCTGATGACCCTGGAGCTGTTTGGAAATCAACTCTGCAAGCCCTTGGAGATAGCCAAGTTGAAAATGAGGCTGTTATAGTTTTGTTGTCAGTTTGACAGACCTGAGAAGAGGATCTCTCAATTAAAGAATTTCCTCCATTAGACTGGCCTGTGACTTTGTCTGTGGGGCACTTTCTTGACTACTAATTGATGGAGGAGAGCCCAGTCCAGTGTGGGTGGTGGCATCTAGACAGGTAGGCCTGGCCTATATAAGAAAGGTAGCTGACCAAGCCAGAGAAAGCAAGCCAATAAGCAGTGTTCCTTCCTGGCTCCTGGTTAAAGTTCCTGCCTTGACCTCCCTTGACCTGTAAATTGAAACAAACCCTTTCCTCCCCAAGTTGGTTTTGGTCAGTGTTTCATCACAGCAACAGAACGTACATTATGACAGAAGTCAACCACATCAAAACCAAAACTTAGTATCTGAATCAGCTATGACAAAAGTCAGGAATTCTGGGCCTGGAGAGATAGCTCAGCAGTTAAGAGAACTGTTTGCTTTTCCAGAGGACTGGGGTTTGATTCCCAGCACCCACATGGTGGCTAACAACCATCCTTAATGCCAGCTCCAGGGGATCTGACACCATCTTCTGGCCTCTGTGGGCTTTACATGACCCAGGTGCACTTACATACATGCAAGCAAAACACTCATACACATAAAAAACAAAAATAAATAAGTCAGGAATTCCATCGTGGTTTCAGGACTGTAATCAAATATTTTTTTCGGGTTAAAAAAAAAATTAACAAATGTGTTAAAAAGTTTTCCCAGTGCCTATAGCATAGTCAGTCTTTACAAAGTGCCACAAATTTCTCCTGCCTGGCTGCTCCTACTTCATGGAGACTAGCACCAGAACAGCACTGTTATTGAGCCATCCCGAGAGTCAATCGATAAACTAGACTTTTAAGGCAAGACTCCTCATTCGTGGCTCCACAGACACATCAATGTTCTGTGTTGGCTTCAGGAAGCCTAAACAGGGTTCAGAATATTTGCCTGGACAAGTGGGTATCAGTATTTTACTCCTTGGCTCCCCAACAGCCAGGCTTTGGGGAGCAGGCTATCCAACTGCCCATCCTACTCAAAGCCTACTTACTTCCACCATTTATTGATTCCAGAAAATGAATCTCTGCTATCATGGAAGTGACCAATGGATCTTCCAGGGACACAAGTGCTTCACAGGATTCAAATAACTTAACCTCTGAGCCAGGAGGCAAAATCAGATGGATTGCCAGGAGTTTAAGACCAGCCTAGGCTACAAATGAGTTTCAGGCCATCATGGTTACAGAGTAAGACCCTATTAAAAATATATAAAATATTTAAAAAACTGCCTCTCTTGACATGCTTTCAATTGTAAGCAATAAAGGTTTCAAGAACCCTGGAATGAAAAAACTGAGCTTCGGCTTGAAGGGACTTTATCTTTGGTTTCTACCAAGTCATCCAGACCTGGCTTCCGTCTGTCTCATTCTGTTGGTTTTGCTTTTGTTTTTAGTTCAGTTTCCTCCTAAGGCAGACGTCCCTTGTAGACCCCAAATGGCTGCCAACCTGTTTATTCATTCAAAGTCACAAGAAGAAGAGGCACAGGGTTCTGTGTGATGGTCTGGTCCAAGGCTCATGTGCTCACCTTCTCACTATTCCCTGTAGGAGCCAGAAGAAAGAAATACAATGCCACCGCATCAGACAGCTTTCCCTCACTGTCACAAACTACCTGAGAAAACCAGCTTAAAAAGAAGAAAGATTTATTAGGGCTCACAGCTCCATATTTTTCAGTCCATGAATGCTTGACCATATCATTTTGGGGCCTGTGGAAAAGCAGAGCATCATGACCTAAGCATGTAGTAGAGGAACCTGATCACCTCGTGGTGACTAGGAAGCAAGAAAAAGGAGGAGCCAGACTCTCAAAATCCCCTCAGGACACATCCCCAGTGCATGAACTTTTACCAGGCTCTAACTCCTAAACATCTCACCATTTCCAAATAGTACCATCAACTAGGGGCCATCTTTCTATAAGATGTGACTGAAACCCCCAACAGTTTCAAACTCAGAAAGATGGAAGGAAACCTGGAGCCGGAGTTTACAAAACATGCATGAAGAAAGACCGACTTTTATAACTTCTCCTCAGAAATCCAGGCCTTGCAAATAGCTCAGATAAGACTCCAGACTTCAAATTCACAAAGGACACTGAGCTTCCTTCACAGATAAGGTTCTGGACTCAAAAAATTCACAAACAGCTGTAAAAAAGGACTACTTCCTGGCCAGAAGCTTGCCTTAAACATCAATCAGATGTCATGGCAATCCTAAACCCCCTCCCCTAAAAGCCAAGAGGGGGCTAAGGGTTTTTAAAGCTTTGAGACTTAGATTTGGACTGGGACTGGAACTGGGACTTGGGCTTTTGGGCTGAGCTCACTCCCCTGGGGAGTTTGCCTCTTGGACTCTCCCTGAGGGAGCTCCTGCATCCTGATCTGGAGCCAGGCATGCCAGCCCGGTTCCCTGGAGCCCCCACCCCAAGATGGGGGAGAGGGGGCTAGCCTCCCCAAGAGATGGGGGAGGCTAGTCCCCAGGGGGGGCTAGCATTTCTCCACTCATGGGTGCAGAGGAGCTAGTCCCATCCAGTCTTCTCTCAGTAAAGCCGGGTCCTCTTAGCCACCATTGGAGTCTCTGGTCCCTTCTGTCTGCTGCGTCTCTCGAACCCAGAACCTTACACTTTCAAGTCTACAGAGGACATTTAAGATCCAAACCACTGGAGTCGGGAAGGGTGTGTTCAAAGTGCACCATTTACTTGCAGGAAGATGAATGTAAGTAACCCAGGAAAGTAAAGTAAGCTCATCCAAGCCACCAGGGCATGGAATCCTGGAAAAAGGCTGACCTCAGATAAAAACTAGGTAGGTAAGGGGAAGAAAAGACATTAGGAAATCTTTCAGCATGTGCCTACTATAAACCTTTAGCTTTGTCTTTTTTCCCATCTGCTCCATTTAGCAATACGTTTGAAGAACCCAGAACACCCAGATCCAGCCCCTAATTAGCTGAATTACACTAGGTTTTACCATCTACATTTCTGTTCACTGAGCACACATCCATCCTCCACTTACTCATTTTATGATTCAAATTAGCCAGACTCTTTCAATAGCTTAAAGCTCTCCACTGAACAAGCTTGTCTTTTATCTGGAAATATAGAGCCACATGTACTTATTCAAAACACAACATTTTCTCATTATAATGAGACATGATTATTAATGGCAGAGTGCCCATCAGAAATGAAACTAATCCTTCATTTTGTTCAAAATAAATGTGCTCAAAAAGGTACAGAGATGGTAAAATTAATTTGAGAGTAATCAATTCCTGCATTTTAAATGAACATAATTAAGTAATCGTTAAATTATTTAATGGGCTTCATTAAGCTTATTTCTGGCTTGGGTGTCACATTTTTTATCCCAATTAGCTCAAGTGCTGAAATTAATTTTTTATTACTGGTAAGAGTACAGTCCAAGTCAGGATGAACATAGCTGAGTCTGCCCAGACCTACCTAGAGACTGAGATAGGCCATGCTCCCGTAACAGTAGGAGTCACTATGACCTTCCACATGTAGCTAATTAAGGTTTAAAGCGAGCCCAAGCTGGCCTATAGCAAACATCTGACCTGCTTCCAGTCAGACAAGAGCCTGTCAGATTCAACCAAGAGTTCCAGGGCTGAATCTTTTAATGGAAAATTATAAAACCTTAGAATGACAGTATCTCTCAAAGGGAAGTCTGTGAGGAAGTTGTGTCGGTGCTAGAGTGTCACCAAGAACGGGACTGAGCACCATTTGGAACAGGAGAAATCTGGGCATCTCACAGACCTAGCTTCAAGTCCCAGTTTGGGTTTGAAATCCAGCAATTTATGTAATTTCTCTGAGCCTCAGCTCCCTCCTCATTAAAGAAGAATAATGAAGCAATGCACTATTTCTTGGAGTTATGTTGAAAATTAGCAATAAGTCATATGATGCTCGCTCAATAATTGTAGTTATCATTCTTGTTACCACAGTTAGATAGCCACAGATTTAAACTTTGGGGATTCTCAGATTAAGATATAGACTGACTTTCATACAAACTCCATAAATAACAAAGGAATCTGGATGAGAGCACTGCAAAATACCCCCTAAGAATGCTTTCGGAGGACCGTAGACAATAAAGATGTTTATAAAACTGAAAAAAGAAAAACAGTATAGCTTAGGATTTAAAAACACGGTGTCTGGAAACAGACTGCCTGGGTTCAAGCAAAAACAACCAATTAAGGGAAGGCCTGAGGATACAGCTCACAGGTACAGTGCTTGTTTAGCATACGCCAAGGCCCTAAATTCAATCCCAGTACCACAAAAAAGGATTTTCAATTGAGGAAATCATAGAATTGAGTTGCTGTGATGATTACATTAGGTAATATATAGAAAGTTGAAAGCTGGGCCTGATGTCTCATGCCTGTAATCCCAGAGAAGGAGGCAGAAGGATTTGCTATAAATTTGAGGCTATCTTGGACTACATAGTAAATTTCAGCCCAGCCTGAACTACTGAGTGAGACTGCTTTGTTTTGTCTTGTTCTGCTTTATGAGACAGGGTCTCCCCAGCTGACCTGGAACTCGCTATGTAGACCAGGCTGGCCTTGAAGTCATAGAGATTTGTCTGCCTCTGCCTCCTGAGTGCTGGGATTAAAGGCACACCAGATCATCATTGGTCTATTACTGTGATAAAAGACTGACCAAAACCAACTCGGAGGAAAGGGTATATTTCCTCTTACTCTTCCGACGGACAGTTCATCACTGAAAGAATCAGAGCAGGAACCTGGAAGCAGGAACTGATACACAGACCGTGGAGGATCTTGCTTACTGGTTTGCATCCCTGGCCCATGCTCAGCCTGCTTTTATACAATACAGGATGACCTGCCCAGGGGTAGCACGGCCCACAGAGGGCTGGCCCCTCCCACATCACTCAACAATCAAGAAAATGCCCCACAGACATGTCCACAGGCCAATACTAGACAGTTCCCCAAATGAGACTCCCCCTTCCCAGGTGTGTAAGGTTGACAACTGAAGCTATACAGCACAGGGACCAATGAAAGAAGAAAAGAAAAGAAAGGAAAAAAGGAGAGAACGATGGTGAAGGGAAGGAGGAAAGGAAAGGAAACGTCTGAGACGGCAAACATTCACACCTGTTCTTGTTACTTTACTATTAATCAGCAATAATACCATTATGGAAACGTGGGAATCAGATGTATTTCCTAAATTAAGACCCCCCCAAAAATGTAGATTTGAGTCACTGCCTTAAACCTCAAAACAAATTTTGCCCAGAATTAACATGTAGCAGTACCCACTATGTGTCAGACACTGATGTACATACGGTAATGAGACAAACCTTAGACCTTTCAATCATATTCTGTTAATCTGCCCTTTCATGACAACCAACTTATGGAACTTTTCCTAAGATCTTCTCAGGAGGAGAGGGCAGGAAAAGGTTGAGCATATACCATTCTGAATAAGCCACTTTTGCTGTTCACACATCAGACCAGTCCTCCGGTCACAGCTGGAAATGCAAATGAGAAGCTCAGGGTCACAGCCAGCATGGCCTTTCATTAAAGTGACATGGCCACACCAGGAACCAGGGGCCTCTGTGCTCCAGAGCAGGCTCTCTTTGTTTGTCTTGTCATATCACATCCATTATGGATGTCTAACATGAAGAGATCATCAGAGTAAAACTTCACACAGATGCCTAAAAAGCAGTAGTTAGCCTTTCTTTTCCTTCTTTTCTTTGTTCTTGTTTTGCTTTCACATTTTTTTTCTTCCTTTCCTTTTTTAAAATGTTTTAAAAGTCAGAGACACTCTTGTAACTCAAATGAGTTTTCCTAAGGCAAATCAGGGAAAATCTGGCCCAGACTCCTGCGTGGGAGAAGAGAGAGGACATTTAGGCATTACCCAACCACATAGCCGTCCATCCCTCCCCTTCCCTCTCCTAGAGACTCCTCTTTGTCCTCTAATTTAGCAGAAGAAAGGCCAAAGTTCTGTCACATTAACCTGGACTACTCACGTTAAGTAAGTAAACACCTACCAACATTAATTAAATAAACATTCATTAGCAAAGTAGGCCTTGAACAGTTTGTAGGACCAGCTCTGAAGCTCAATGAACTTCCCAGCTTGCCTTGTGTGAAAACTTTTTCAAGGAGAGCTACAGCAGGTTTACGCCCCAACTGGTTAGATTTATGAGAATGTTATGGGAAACTGAGGCACAGGATCTGAAGATACCCAAGAGATTCATATACAGAAATCAGGAAAGTGTTTCATGCCAGCTGACTCAAGCAGAATTTCCCTAAAAAATCCAAACCCAAGTTGAGTTCCTTCACAGTTTTAATAGGCCTCCCCACATTATTCTTTAGCTATTACATTGGTGCGTTTAAGGTACAGTCTACAGGATTACAGGCACAGGGGGTTTTGTGCTCTAAGACCACTGAGGGGAAATTCCTTCTTCAGGCATATCTGCAGAGCCCATGTTTAGGGAGGAAGTAAGATATTCTTTAGCTGAGTTTAACACTGGTGCCTTAGCAAGTAAGTTGGTTGCGAACAGTTATTAACTAGATAACTGTAGTATTTGTTTCTCAAGATAGCTTTCTCCATTTTAGTTTTGACTCCTTTTCTAGTATAATCTTTAATAAGCATTCATAAAACCATTATAAAGTGAGTACTATCTCTAAGGTATAAGTTAGTCATAAAACAATATTAGACACACCCAAAAGTGATATTAAATGCTGCGATATATTTTATTGTCCCCTTCAAGATGAAAAAAAATCTCCTAAGCCAATAGCTAGACCAGGACTACTCAAGGATGTCGTTCTAGGTCAGCTGCTGTTCGAGTTAGCTCTCTGTGTGTAGAGTAAAACACTAACCAAAGCCAACTTGCGAAAAAATGATTTATTTGACTTACAAATTACAGTCCATCCTCAAAAGGAGCCAAGGCAGGAACTCAAGGCAAGAAGTTGAAGCAAAAGCCACACAGGAATGCTGCCTACTGGATTGCTCTGAGGCTTGCATTCAGCTATCTTTCTTATACCACCCAGGCCCACCTGCCCAGGGATGGCACCTCCCAGTCAGCTAGGCCCTCCACCATCAATTAGCAATTTAAAAACTGCCCCACAGACATGCCCATGGGACAGCCTGATGGAGGAAATTCTTCAACTGAGGTTCCCCTACCCCAAGTGGGTCAAGTGACAACCAAAGATTAGCCAATCACAAGCCTACTCCTTACCAACTTGACAACAAATACGTCACTGTTAAACTATAACCTTCCCTTTCTTTGTCCCTGAGACCTCATGTTAACATCACACATAAAACACAGTCCAACTTTAAAAGACTCCACAATCTAAAAATTCCAATGCTTTAAAAGTCCAAATTCTTTTTAAAAATCCAAAGTTTTAGTGTTGGTGGTATAGTGAGTTGGTGAGCATAGCTGTCTTCCAGCATCTCTCATTTGTAAAATCAAAAACAAGTTAAATACCTTCTTATTCCAAGAGGAACAACCAGAACACAGTTACAGTCAGATCAAAGCAAAACCAAAATTCATCAGGGTAGAAAGCTCAGTATCCAGCATCTGGGACTCACTTGCCAACCTCTGGTTCCAAAAGGATTGGGAAGCCCCATTTATCCAGCTCTGACACACACAGCACACACAGCTTGTCTTGTAGACTGAGGCCAGCTCTACTCTACACCTGCTGCTTGTCTTGGCAGTCATCCCATGGCCCTGGCATCTCCAGTATCATGGGGTTCTCTTCCGAAACTGAGGCCAGTAGCCTCTCCTGCCCTCTTCAGAGATTCCAATAATGCTACACAGCACCAAGCCTCAGTTGCTATCCATGACCCTTCTCAATTGTACAGTTTTCAAGTAATCAAAACCATTAGCATGCAGGAAGTTCTTAGACGTTACCAAGTTGGGCTGCCAGGTTGAAATGCAGCCTTGGCCTCCCTCTGGACTACAGCATCTGTGTGCTAACCTCAGAGGAAATATTTCGCATAAGATTCACGTCGGTGATGCTGGCCCCTTATTCATCACACCTGGCCTTTCAGCTCCAGCTAACCAGCATCTCTTATAAAGCAGAGGGTTTTACTTCAGTGGTGATGGTTTCTTGTTACTTACAGCTGACTCTTCAGCTCCAGTTGACCAGAAACCACAGATTCTTAATTTTTCACAAAATCACATGAACTGCCCAATAGAGTCTATGAGAGAAGTCTCAAAACTTCCCTCTGAAACTTCACAAGCCCACGCTCCACTGAACGCATGTCTCTGTGTTCTTATCTTCCAAGCTTCCACAACAAAAACCTATTAGGCTCTGGGAACTCAATGGCTTTTCAAGCTCAAAGTTCTAAACAATTCCACAACCCTCCATGAAACAACACAGTCAGGACCTTACAGCAAGACCCATGCCCTGGTACCAGTTTCTGTTCTGGTTTGCTTTCTTTGCCTGTGGTAAGCACCATGACAAAAAGCAAATTGCAACTTGGGAAAGAAAGAAAGAAACTTATTTCACCTTATGGGTTACAGGCCATCATAGAGGAAAGTCAGGGCAGGAGCTCAGGGAAGGAACTTGGAGGCAGGAACTGAAGCAGAGACTAGAAGAAACAAAGCTATCTTTCTTATACTTTCTTAACTTTCAGCTACCTTTCTTACCTTCTTTCTTATACCTACATGCCCAGAAATGGCAGCTGCCTACAGTGGGCTAGGCCCTCCGCCATCAAGAAAATGCTCCACAGACATAGCCACAGGACCATCAATGGAGGAAATTTCTCAGTTAAGGATCCCTCCTTCCAGATATGTCAAGATGACAAGCAAGATTAGCCATCATAGCTTCCATCACTAAAGATACAGGGAGCCAGCCTTGTTAGGCTAATGGGGAGGAGAATGCAATCTGCACAGCTGAAGCTCATCTTGAACATTCACCAAAGTAATTAACAGCCAGTAGACTTGCCAATAAAAATTCCATTTTTGATACAAGTATGCTGATTAGCAACTCTTTTGCCAGCAACCTAGAATAAATGGATGAAAGATTTCTATTACCACCTCTGCATTCAGTCTGGGGCCCATGCGATGGAATGACAGCTGTCTAGCCCAGACTTCATCCCACTACACTGTTATCCAACCACCAAGTAAATTAACTGGCACCTGCTGACTCTTCCATCAGCACCGAAATGTTGGTTTGTGGGGTTTTGTTGCTGTTCTGATTGGTTTTAATTTTATCCAGTGTGCTTGTGTGCATGAGAGAGAGAGGGAGAGAGAGAGAGAGAGAGAGAGAACATGTGTAAGTACATGTGTGCCATGGTGCCATGGTATGTGTGTGTGTAAAAGCCAGAAGAAAACTTTCAGAAGTCAGTTCTCTCCTTCCATCTTTTTTTCTTTTCTGCTACTTTTTGGTTTGGTTTGGCTTTTTAGTGGGTTTGCTTTTTTGTTTGTTTAGTTCTGTTTGTTTGGAGGACTTTTGGGAGTTTGGATTTTTGGTTTTGTTTTTTGGGTTTTTTTGTTTTGTTTGTTTTTTGTTTTTTTGTTGGTTTGTTTGTTTGTTTGTTTGAACCGCAATATGTTGACCAGGCTGGACTCTGTCTCACAGAGATCCACCTACCTCCGCCTCAGGTGCTGAGATTAAAGGTGTATACCACCACATCAGGCTTGTTTGATTTTGATTTTGTTGTTTCTCATTGCTGTACTGTGTACTCCAGGCTAGTTGGCCAGCCATTCTCGTCCATTCTCCTGTCTCTGTCTCATATCTCATGGTTGGAATGCTGGGACTGCAAATGCATACCACTGAATCCAGCTTTTTACATGGGTTCCTAGGATCCAACACAGGTCCTTAGGCCACTGAGTCATCTGTTTGATTTTTGAAAGGAGGTCTCTGTGGGGGCTGGAGAAATGTCTCAGTGGTTAATAGCACTTGTTGCTCCTGCAGAGGCCCTAACAGCACATGGTGGCTAACAACTGTCTGTAACTTCAGCTCCAGAACATCTGACACCCTCTCCTGACTTTCACAGGTTTTGCACAACATGGGTGTATTTAAATATATGTGCGCAAAACAGTCACACACATAAAAATTTTTTTTAAATTTTTTAAAGGTCTCAGTGTATCATAGCCCAAGACAGCCTGGAACTTACTTACCTAGCACAAGCTGATTGTGGACTCAAGATTCTACTGACTGAGTACTGGAATTATAAGCATGAGTGACCATGACCAGCTATGCTAAAAGTATTTCAAAAGAAGGTATAGATATTATATATTCAGAGGAAAACCATCTGTGTATTTTGACAGAAGACAGAACAAGTAGAGGTTACCCAAGATGAACTCCACTCCCGGACTCTAAAATCACCCAGGTGTAATGGCAGAAAAAAACTATGTCCCTGCAGCTTTTTGAGGATCTATTCATATGCAAATTTGAGAAGGAACTTGGGAGTATCTTTGTATTGAATAGACGTGAACACTGACCTGCCACAGGATTTGTTTGGGGAAGAGTTCTGAGTGCATGGATCAAATGTCTTCCTCAGCTTTCTCATTGGACTAAATATAATTAATTGTTTAGGTGGCAAATAACAAGAAAACTAACTGAGATAGACTAAACAATCTCCAGTGTATCTATTGAGACCTCCAGCTTCACTAGTCAATCACTTACTCCTAGGACCACCCCTAGAGGGCAAGTTTAGCTTAAATTATGCTAAATAGATGGGTGGAATACTTAGTATGTTAATGAGGTAGTGAGTTTTTAGCCTCCTCACACACACACACACACACACACACACACACACACACGCCCAATCTCATCTTCTGGTGCTGTACTCTCTAATTCTCACCCCAGAAAATGCAGTCACTGGCCCAGTTAAATAAATTTGGTTGATTTGGAACATCTGGAGTCTGGGTGGTCCTTCCAGAGGCCTGAACCTCTTAACATTATTATATAATAATATAAAATAACTTAGTTATATAATATAATCGTTATAGGCTAAATCCTCCAATTAACAAATGAAATATCACTGTCTATATTGTAAACATAGGTGCTTTGGGGACAGGCCCTAATCATAGGTCCTCTGATGTTTTTCACTAGCTAACCAAAATCCCCGAACACCTGATCTGTGTCTCACAGTAAGTTGAAGAACAGAGGCAGTTGCAAGGTGAATGTCTCAGGTCACGGTGCTACTGTAACAAAATACTCTAGAGTGGGTAACATAAAGAATAGAAATGTGTATCTTTTTCCTTGCAGTTCTGGAGGCTGAGAAGTCTAAAATAAAGGCATGAGCAGGTACAGAGCCTGGTCACACACAGCACATTAGTCTCTGTGGTCAGAAGTAGCTTTCGTGCTTTTACTGATGCCTTAACCTCACCTATAAGAGTTCTGCCTTGACAACCTAAGCACTGAGTTCCTAAAGGCCCCACCTCTTAAAACAATCATATTGGCACCTAAATTTCAATGCACATGAATTTAGGGGAAAACATTCAGATCATAGCTGTAAGGTTTGGGTTTGGGTTTGGCAGGAACAGATGAACGACTCCGACATGGGAATTAACAGGACATTTTATTAAGGCATGCAGCTAACCTCCCAGCTCAGGAATGGAGAAGCTAGCCCACCAGAGCTGAAATACTTCTTTTAATTCCTTTTCTTTTTTTATATATACACATTCTGTCTTATTTTCGCCCTATTTTTATTTCTACATCCATTTTTTTATAGGGTTTATTTGCAGAAAAAGAAATCTCTATTCAAAAGAATGGTATATTCTATTAATTTAACAGCTACCTAGATTCTCACTTTTTAAAGCATGAAAATCAGATCACTTGCAGATCACTAGCACTAAGATGCTGACATCCCCCAACTGCTAGAAAAATTTGAATAATACCATTATAAAAGACTCTGACAGAGCCATCAGAAACACAATAGCAGAAATTTTTGAAAGGTACTTTAGCATAATGGGGGAGGGGTTTCTTTGAAAAAAAAAAAAAATTCCTACCACTTTTGAATGTACCTGAAGAAACACTTAGAGATGTAAGGTTTTTTCTATGGACATATCATTCCTTGGACTCTTATTGATAATCATGACAAATCAAAAAGATTTCAGATGTCCAATAAAGGAAAACTGTTAAATAAATTATGACACATCTATACATAGAGTCTAGCATAGTCATTAAAATCATATTTTTAATTAAAAACATGAAAAGAACATTCATGGAATAATATATGAAAAAATTAAGCACATAAGATTTAAAACGCAACATTCTATTTTGTTAGTTTTTACTTATTTATGTATGTATTTTCATCTTTATGAGTGTTTTGCCTGCATTTATGTGCATGTACCTGAGTTGTGTGATGCCTATGGAGGCCAGAAAAGAGTGTAAATCCCCTGGCACTAGAGTTATGGATGGTTGTTAGCTGCCATGTGGGTGCTGGGAACCAAACCTGGGTCCCCTGAGAGAACAGATAGTGCTTTTAACTGCTGAGCCATCTCTCGAGGCTCCATATTCCCACTGACACTTTTCACACACATTTTGAATGTAATTTTAATTATTTTCATTTTTGTTTTTTGAGATAGAGTCTCACTGTATAACTCTCTGGCCTGGAACTATATAGACTAGGCTGATTTTGAACTTGTACTGATCTTCCTGCCTCCCAGATGTTGGGATTGAAGGTGTAGTTATTTAAATATTGGGGGGAAAGACAGGCTTAGTGGTCTGTGTGGTATAATCCTAGCACTCAGGAGACAGGGCAGGTGAATCTCTATGAGTTCAAGACCAGACTGGTCTACATAGTGAATTCTAAACCAGTCAGGGCTACATTGTGAGACTCTGTCTAAAAAGAGTATATGTATAAATAAATAATAAATAAATAAATATTGAGGGAAAATCCTAAAATGTGAACCATGTTCAACCAGGAATTGCTGGCTGTCTTTATTTTCTTCTTGTATTACTTGTAATGTTTTCCATTACCATGTATTTTATAATTTTAAATATAATCAGGCCTTAGTATTACAAAGGATTGCTTCCAAGAGCCCCCAAGGACACCAAACCTGAGGACGCTTACATTAAAAGTTTCTGGTATTTGGGCTGGAGAGTTGCTTCAGTGGTTAAGAGAATTGACTGCTCTTGCAGAGGACCTGGGTTTAGTTCCCAGCACCCACACAGCAGCTGACAACCATCAGCTGCTCTGGTTGCAGCGGAATCCAATGACTCCCTCTTCTGACCTCCTCAGGCATTGCATGACATGGATGCACTTACCCACGTAAGCAATACACACATACATATAAAATAAAAAATAAATAAGATATTTTTTAAAAAATAAATAAATAAGTTTCTGGTATTTTTATATAACCTATGCACATCCTCCCATTTACCTTAACTCATCTCTAGATTACCTACAGTTCCTATCACAATGCAGATTACTATGTAAATAGTTGTTATTGTTATCCTGGGTTATTTAGAAAATAATGAAAAGGGGGAAAAATCTATACATTATAAGCACAGGTGTAATTTTTTTCAACTTATTTTGATGGTGGAAGCACAGATGTGGAACTTTCTGATACAAAGGGCTGATTATATACTACACATTTATTTATGGGTATGTATGTGTGGACATGTTCTACCATGTTTAAGTTCTTATGTCTTTGAGGAAATAATCCCAGGTCTAAGAAAACATACTAAAACAATAAGAGATACAGACAAAACTTTATGCTTTCCAAGGTCATAGATTGCATTGCCATAAACAAAGGTTATTGTGCTGTGGGTACACCGTGCAGACGTTTTTATTAACAGAGATTCTGCCTAAATAAAAAATCCAGAAAGCAAAAAGCAAGTGCCTTCTTCCTGAGGCTGCTGAATTTGCTGAAATGTATAAAAATCATACATCTCAGAGCTCACTGAGCCTCACAGATCACTGCTCCAGTACTTTCAAATACTTTTCAACCACAGAATCTTTACCTTAAATAAAATCTTAGGAGAATCTTCAATACATCAAACCAACAGCAAAACAGCTACCCTGGTTGAAATGTGAGAGGTAGATCATAAATTCTACCCATTTGATATGTGATCTAGGGAACATTCTGCAGAACGCTACTCGAGAACCATTCCGGGCAGAAGGATTTGTTGATCCATTGACTTGTACCTGTTTAATTAACTCTTTTCCGTATAACCCCTTTAAGTAGACAGGCAGACTCTTTTCTGCAAGGATGGTACACACCTATGCACCTGTAATCCTAGCACTTGAAAGACAGAAGTAGAAAGACTGAAAGCTGAAGGCCAACCTGGGCTATAGTACTGTGATCCAAGCCCGCTCTGGGAATGTATCTTATGTAACTCAGTGGTGAAATATGTGGTTAGTATACGCAAGACCCTAGGTTCAGTCCCCCAGCACCACATTAGGAAAATATTTACCATGCTGTGCATGAACTGTATACCTATAATCTTAGCTATTTTGGAAACTAAAGCAGAAGGATTGTTTGAGCCCAGGAGTTTGAGGTCAGCTTTGGTAACATACTGAAACACTATCTCTAAATTACTCAGTTTAAAAAAAAAAAAAAAAAAAAAAAAAGGAGAACAAAGTATGACAAGCAGAATAATGGCCCCCAGTGATTCCACCCATATCCTGGAACTTATGAATGTGCTACCTTACACATTCCTTACATCAGTGTCCCTGATGATGGTTCAATTCATTATGGTTTACATTTACAATGGTGTGAATGGAAGAGAAATTCAGCAAAAACCACGCTTTAAATTCTGCATTTTAATCTTTTCAAGGCTAGCAGTGTGAAGCAGGATTTTCAGTTGCACTTCTGGATAGGGTCCATACACCACAGCTCCCACTAGCCATGTGATCACCAGCAGAATCCACTGACACTCTACGGAGCACTATGTTGCTGAATTATGAACCTTCAGGGGTATTTCAAATTACAATGGGTTTACAGGGGCTTAGCACCATCATAAATTGAGTTATACCTGTATAACAAAAAGAGCATAATAGACATGATCAAATCAATAATCTTTTTTTTTTTGAAACCTATATGCCAGGTTAGCCTCCAACCTATGATCCTCCTACCTCAGACTCCTGAAGTGCTAGAGTTACAAGCATGGCTACATCAAGCCTCTTGAGATGAAGAGGTGTTCTTAGATTATCTAAGAATATTCCATGTAATCACAAGGTTCTTTATAAGGAGAAAAGGAAGCAAGAGAGTCAGAGAAGATGTGACCAAGGAAGCCAAAATTAGAATTATAGAAAAGAATCATAAACCGACGAATAGGAGCAGCATTTGGGAGCTGGAAGAGGTGCCCGCCAGGAACTAAAGACCCCTGCACCCCGCTCTAATGAGCATGCTGAAATGGATGGGTCACATATAAGCCAATTACAGCTGGCAGCCAAGTTTGGGGAAATCACTTTCACTGGAACCAATCAGGACCCCACTTTGGAGATAAAAGGGACAGCACATTAGTCTCCGTGGTCAGAAGCAGCTTTCATGCTTTTCAAAGAGCAAAGGAAATCGGAAACGTTTTGAAATGGGAAAATGGGGGTACGGCCAAATTGCTCAGTCAAGGCCTTTAAAGGGTCTTTAGTGTGACATTCTGTGCAAGACCCAGTCTCTTGTTCAAGCATGCAAGTAGAATCTAATATCTGTCCATCTAGAAGGTGTGTGTTACCTTCCCTGCTTGTCTCGCCATGTGCTTATTGCTTTGAGCACTGAAACATGCCATCAGATCTAACAGAAATACGGACTAGAGAAAGCCTTAAAGTCCCACAATAAACTCAAATCCCATCACTTGCAATTAGTTAAACCTTATTCCCATTCATACTTTTTTATTTGTCAATTTTAGGGGGAAAAGTATCAGTCATAAGAGTTATGGAGTCTGGAAATCTAATATACAGAGAAGCTTAGAAATTATTGACTATTGGGGCCATAGTCAGACTAACATGTTTGAGGGAAGCTTCCAGACAAATCTGATATAGAACCAAAAAGATGTTTGCTTTTTGTTTTGTTTTGCTTTTGTGTATTTATTTGGTTGGTTCGTTCATTTGTTTGTTCATCCGTTCATTCATTTATTGGTTCATTGGTTTTGTTTTGTTTGGGTTTGGTTTGGTTGGTTTTGGTTTTTGGAGACAGAGCCTTGCTATGCATCGCAGGCTGACCTTAAATATGCTTTGTAGTCCAGGTAGTCCACAAATTCATGATACTCCTGCCTCAGCCTTCCAAGTACTGGTATTACAAGCATGAACCATCATATCCAACTTAGACAAGAGGGGAGGGAACGGGAGGGGAGGAGAGAGGGCACATGCCTTTAGCCCCAGCACTCAGGAGGCAGAGACAGGTGAGATCTCTATGAGCGCCAGACCAGCCAGGACTATATATTGAGAACCTGTCTCAAAACAAATAAAAAGAGCTGGGTGTACAGGCACGCGCCTTTAACCTCAGCACACCAGAGGCAGAGGCAGGAGGTTCTCTGTAAAAAAGCTGGCAGGAGTCCCCTAGCTTCCTGAGTCTCTGAAAACAGTTGTGAGTCAAATCTACAGCAGTTCCATAGATAAAGGGAAACTGGTTTGTTTTAAATTTTGCTTTCTGGGGCTCGAGCTGACTCAGCAGTTAAAAGCACTTGGTGTGCTCTTCCAGAGAACCTGAGTTTGGTTCCCAGCTACCCACGTTGGTAGCTCACAAAGGCCTGGAAACTCCAACCCCAACTATCATATGTCTTCTTCTGGCCTCCTCAGGCACTGCATTCACGTGCACAAACCCACACATATACACACACACACACATGTACATGTAAGTAAAAATAAAATACATTAATTTGGGGGGGTTAAATTTATTTTTATTCTATGTTGGTGAGAGTGCCTGTATGTATGTAAGTACACCACATGTGTACAATGCCTGTGGAGGCCAGAAAAGAGCATTGGAGGATTTACATGATTGTGAGCCACCATGTGAATGCTGAGGACTAAACCCAGGTCCTCTGCAAGAACAGCCAGTTTTATTGTGTCTCCAGTACACAAAAAAAATAGATCTTTTAAAAATGTTTTCTGGGAGCTGGAGAGATGGCTCAGCGATTAAGAGTGCTGGCTGTTCGGTTCCCAGGACCCACATGGTGGCTAACAACTTTCCACGATCCTCCACCTTCTGTACTCTAAGGGCATTGTACAACATGGGTGCACTTACATACATGCATAAAATAAAATTTTTTAGTGTCTTCTGGACCCAGGCATGATGTACACACCTTTAGTCCCAGCACTCGGAAGTCAGGCAGAGTTCTGTAAGATCAGGGCCAGCCTAGTCTACATAGCATGTGCCAGGCCAGCTGGGGCTACAGGGAAACCCTGTCTTTAAAAGATTAAAAAAAAATTCTTTCTGATCAAAAAAATAATCAAAGCATTGTGGTGCACACTTGTAATCTCAGTACTTGGGAGGTGATAAGCAGGTGGCTTACTATTACTAGGTTACTATTTTTAAGCCATCTTGTCTCAAAAAATAAAACAAAGTGGGGTATGATGGTGCACAGCACTCCTTTAATCCCAGCTCTCAGGAGGCACAGGCAGGTGGATCTCTGGGAGTTCAAAGCCACTCTGGGCTACATAGTGAGTTCCAGGCCAGGCAGAGCTTCATAGTGAGACCCTGTCTCAAAATTAATTAGTTAATATATTCATTAAATTAAAATCAATCATACTATGCCAGAATTAAACAAGATTTTAAAAACCAGTCCGTTCATGACTCTTGCTTTATAGATAGAGAAGATAAAATCCTTCAGTTTTTAGAGTAAATATTTCTGATCCTGCCCTGCCACACCCCTAGAGAAGGATCGAGGTCTGTGCTCTCGATAGACACCCAGGAATAAGGGGACCATGTCTTTCTTGTTTACCATGATAGATTACTGAATGGCTCGATGGCTGGATGGCTGGATGGCTGGATGGCTGGATGAATGGCTGGGTGGATGGATGGGTGGATGGATGAGTGCATGGATGGATGGGTGGATAGATGGGTGGGTGGATGGATAGATGGATGGATGGATGGATGGATGGATGGATGGATGGATGGATGGATGGGTGGATGGATGAGCACATGGATGGATGGGTGGATGGCTGTATGGATGGATGAGTGGATCGATGGATGGATGGATGGATGCACGGGTGGATGGGCAGATGGGTAGATGAGCGGGTGGATGAGTGGGTGGTTGAGTGAGATTTTCCAAAATTACAGAGTATGTTAACCTCAGAACTGAGGGTAGACTCTAAATGCTCTAATTTCCAACCTAGTCGTTGCCAGCATTTCATAGTCAAACTTCATATATTCAGACATAGTGCCGTGCTTACTGGTAAGTCCCTATGCCAACCAACTTACTTAAAAGGACTATTAGCTATTTCCAAAAATGAAATAGACCCTCAAAGGATAAGTATCTGCCATTCATTGTATTTTCAAGAGAAATACACATTTTTTCACTCTGTAAACAATACTTTCTGAGCACCTATTGGGGGTTTTAGTTTCTGGGCACGTTTTGTTGAGAAATTAAGATCAAACATGATGCTATTTTCAATTCAAGAATTCTATACTTTATTTACAAGTGAAAACAGTCTTCATAAGAACATTCTTGGGTTGGAGAGACGGTTCAGCAGTTAAGAGCACTGGCTGTACCAGTTCGGTTCCCAGCACCCACATCGAGGCTAACAACCATTTGAAAGTCCAAGTTCAAGGGATCTAACACCTTTTTCCGACCTCCGTAGGCAGTGTACAACACAGATGTACTTATATACATGCAGGCAAAATGTTCATACATATAAATTTTTTTTTAACTTTCAAGTAACTTCTCCTATGCTGGTTTTTGGTTTTGTTTTTCGTCTTTGTTTTGATTTTTTGGTTTGTTTTTTTGAGACAATGTCTCACTATTACAACCCTAGATGGCTTGAAATTCAGTATGTATTCCAGGCTGGCCTCAAACTTACAGAAATCTGCCTGCTTCTGCCTCTGGAATACTGAGATTAAAGCTGTGTGCCACCACACACCACATCCATATGCATTTTTTGATAGTCACATTCTATTGCCTAGACTGGTCTTGAACTCTCGGACTCAGGAGATCCTCCAACCTCAGCCTCTTGAGAAGCTGCACTATAGACACACGTTACCATGCCTGGCTTCTCCCATAGACTTTAATCATCTCTGGATGACTTGCAGTACCAAACACAATGTAAATTCCATTAATGGTTGTTATGTTGCTTTGTTAATAACAAGAAAAATGTCTATTCAGTAAAGACAACAATTTCTTTCCAATTTGGTTGAATCTGCAGATGGAGAGCCCAGACACACAGGTCAAGTTCATTTGTAACTGAAAATACTTTCCCACCTTTCACAGAAAAGCTTGACCTTTTTCCTTTTTAGAGCATTGTTAAAGTATAACTGACAAGTAAAAATTTAATATGTTCAAAATGATAAATGTGATATTTTGATTCACAAATACATTGTAAAATGATTATCACCAACCAGGCTAAGTATTGTATCTGTCACTTTACATGCTCTGTGTGTGTGTTTGTGCTAAGAATACTTAAAATATATTAAAATACATTCTCTTAGCAATTTTCAAGTACACAGTACATTCTGTTAACTATATTTGCTGTGCTGTGCATCTATCTGGTCCCCATAGTCTGTCTTGCAATGCAAGTTTGTCCCCTTTAGCCAACATCTCATCCTTTTCCTGGTAACTGCCTTTCTACTCTGTTTCCATGAGGATGACTTTGTTGTTGGGTTTTGTTTAATTTTACTTTTTGCTTGTTTGTTTGTTTTTAAGACAGGGTCTCACTGTGTAGCCCTGGATGGCCTCTAGTACCCACTGTGTAGTCTAGACTCGTCTGAAATTCTTGACAGTCCTCTTGGCTCAATTTCCTGAGCGCTGGAATTATAGGAGTGAGCCCCAAACCTGGTTGAGTTTGACTTTTTTATATCCCATTTTTTCACATGTTCGTGCAGTATTTGTCCCTCTGGTTTACTTCACTCAGCGTAATTGCCTCCACATTAATCCATGTTGTCACAAAGGAGAGGATTTCCTTCCTTTTTCAAGCTGAATAAGAGCTAGATAAAGATATATGTGTATATATTGTATTAAGCAGGTGACTATGTGTGCTATACTTAAAGCTCAATATGATTCATATGTATATATGTATGTATATATGTGTATTGTATTAGGCAGGTAATTATGTGTATATCACATTCTCTCTTCCTATGTATCTCTTGCACTAATCTGACTGTATTTCCCCTCCAAACTTCAAGTGTTGAAACTTTATTTGTCTTGTTTTTGTCTGGAATTCACTGTGTAGTCCAGGCTGGCCTAGAACTCGAAACTATCCTCTTGCCTCAGCCTCCTAAATGCTGGGATTACAGGTCTGAGCCACCTCATCAGGCCTCACATGATTCTTAATGGCCAATGTGATGGTAATGAGACATGGGACCCGTGAGCAGCCACTGAGCATTGAGGGCCCCTCCCCTCATGAGTGAGATTAAGGACCTAAGAGAAGAAGTTTCTGGCATCCTCTTGATGTCCTGCCCTTCTGCTCTGTGCTGTGAGGACACCATGTCCCACTCCATGAGGCTTTCAGGGACTGACATGGAAGCAAATACTGGACCCTCATCAGACAAATAATCTTCTGGTAACTTTTATCATAGACTATATTCAAGAATTGTCATAAATAAATTTCTGCTGTTTATAAATTGCTCTGTAGTATCTTGTTGTGCAACACAAATGGGCTAAAATACCTTCGGCAGACATACATGTCTTTTAACATGTTTTTGCAATTCTGAATAATATTTCAGTGAGCATAGATATTCAGATATTTCTTCAAGACTGATTTTAGTCAGACATGATGATTCTCACCAATAATCCCAGTACTTTCGAGGCTGAGGCAGAAGGATTATCATGAGTTTGAAGCCAATCTGGGCTACAAAGTGCAAGCCTGTCTCAAAGCATCAAAAATAATTTAATTTTAAAGTAAAGTAAAATATTAAGTATACATTTTAAAATAGTGATTTTTACCTACTTTTGTATGTATCTTTTTTCTCTTATAGATGTTTAATGCTACTAACAGTTTAGACTGTTTTTGCTTTAACTATAGTTTTGATCTTATATCTATTTTCATATGCCTCAAGTTAATTTACCTTTCAATTTCTTTTTGAATCATTGACTATTCAAGGATATGCTGTTTGGGGACTAGAGAGATGACTCAGTGATTAAGAACACTTGCTGCTCTTCCAGAAACCCCAACTCCAGGGGGGATCCAATGTCACTGGCCTTTGTGGGAATCTGCATTCATGTGCACAAAACCCCACACACCGCACAGACACACATGCATTCACATAATTTAAAATAAATCTTTTTTAAATATTAGCTATTTAAATCTATTTTTTTGATTTTGTGTACATGAGTGTATTGCCTGCATGTATGTAAGTAAACCTATGTCATGCAATACCTGCGGAGGTCAGAAGAGAATATCAGTTTCCCTTGAAACTAGAATTACAGACAGTTGTTAGATACCATGTGAGTGCAGGAACTGAACCTCTGTTCTCTGCAAGAGCAAACTGTTCTGTTAACCACTGAGCCATCTCTCCAACCTCAATTTAAAATAATTCTTAAGCTAGGCGTGATGTCCCATGCCTTTAATCCCAGCGTTTAGGAAGCAGTGGCAGTTGGTCTCTGTGAGTTCAAGACCAACCTGGTCTACATAGCGTGTTCTAGGCCCACTGGGGCTATAAGGAGACCCTGTCTCAAAAGAAAAAAATAAATAAATAAAATATAAAATAATAATTCTTTTAAAAAAAATTTTAACTTTCCCAATTTTTCAATCTTCCAATATTCCTTCTTTTATTGATTTCTACTTGTTTATGATTATGGTTAGAAAATTTTACATGATTTTAATGTCCGTTTTGTTAAAACTTGGTTTGTAGTCCAACATGACCTAACCTGAAGAATGTTCTGTGTGCACTTGAGAAGAATATGTATTCTCTACTGGTGGGTAGAGTATTCTGTACATGTCTGTTGGGTCCATTTTGTCTAAAGTATAGTTCAAGTTGAGTGTTTCCTTATTGATTTTCTGTCTAAATGATTTATCCATTGTTGAAGCTGGAGTTCTGAAGTCCTCTGCTCTCATGGTATTAATGTCTATTTCACTCTCCAGATGGGTTAATAGTTGTTTTAGATATTTAGGTGCTGTGATGTTGGGGGCATATATACTCACAATTGCTATCTCTCCCCGATGAGCTGAGTCCTCATCACGCTATAATGACTTTCTTGCTCTCTTTTTACACTTGCTAACATCTCTTTTATCTGATGTCCTTTTATTTTCATCTGCATATATTCACCCTTCATTTCATTTTCCATGCATGTCCCTAGAGCTTAAGACCCTTGTAGGTAACATATATCTGGGTCTTTTCCCAGTGTATTCAACGCTGCTTTATCAGCTGCTGTTGCTCTTCTCCCTCCTCCTCATCTCCCCCCAACCCATCCTTCTTTCTCCTCCTTCTCCCTTTCTTTCTTCTTTTTCTTTCTCTTCCTCTTCTTCCTCCTCTTTCTCTTCCTCTTTCTCCTGCTTCTCCTTCTTGTTCTCCTTCTTTAGTAGTGCTGGAGATTAAACCCAGGTTGTACACATACTAGATAAGTGTTCTATTACTACCAAGCTATAGTCCCTAACTACACTCTGTCTTTTGACTGTATAATCTAATCAATCCCATTCAAGGTCCCTATTGAGAAGTAAAAATGTAATATTACTGCTTACTTGTTCCTGGTTGTTTTGTTGATTTTTGTTGTTGTTGTTCCTTTCTTCCTCTGTTGATATCTTCCTTGTGATCTGACGATTTTCTATAGAGGGAAACTTTGACTCCTGTTTCCTTCTCTTTTCTATATCTTTCTGTATTTTTTGTGTGATTGTGTGGTTACTATGAAATTTGCATAAAACAACTTATTGTCTAAAATTATAGCTCAGTAAAAAGTGAATGCATGAGGTATTGGGTGCAATCCCAACATACACACGCACAAACTTACAACAGTCTATTTTAAGTTGATAACTCAACTTTGATCACATATGTATCATATGTATCAGTTAGCTTGTTAGTTTTCTGTTACTATAATAAAACACCTGAGATAATTAACTTCTTCTTCTTTTTTTTTTTTTTTTTTTTTGAGTAGCCCCAGCTGGCCTGGAACTCACTATGTAGACTAGGTGGCCTTGAACTCACTGAGATCCACCTTCCTCTGCCTCCCAAGTGCTAGGAGATAATTAACTTCTTAAAAGGTTGTTTGGGCTCAGTATCAACGTTCTAATCTGTGATCAGCTGACTCCCTTACTTTTAGACTGTGACAAGGCAGCACATCGAGGTAGGAACATGTTGCTTTATATTGCTCTCTAGGAATTGGAGCAATCACTTCTTCCAGACTTTGCTGATTGGCCTCAGTGATAGAAGACCTTCACACATGGGTAAGTGCAAGGGCTCCAGCTGAGTGGAGTGTGCAAGTTCAAGCTCTGGAGAAGGCACTACCTCATAGGCTCTGTGCATTTCTATCAGCTCAGGTTGGTATCAGAGAAGATTACAGGAGACCTCAGCATCTCAGACTGTGAGTGTCTGCAGCAGCAGTGAGGGCAGCTTTGGTAACCAAGATTTCTAGGGTTTTTCTGGATGGCTTTTTCTCCTTGGGGACTATCAACAGGATCTCCATTGGCACAAGGACTGGCTCGTGGGTGTGTGGTATCAGTGGTATCAGCGTGGGTGTGTGTGTGGTATCAGTGGTATCAGCGTGGGTGTGTGATATCAGTGGTATCAGCATGGGTGTGTGGTATCAGTGGTATCCGCATAGGTGTGTGTGTGGTATCAGTGGTATCAGCGTGGGTGTGTGATATCAGTGGTATCAGCATGGGTGTGTGGTATCAGTGGTATCCGCATAGGTGTGTGTGTGGTATCAGTGGTATCAGCGTGGGTGTGTGATATCAGTGGTATCAGCATGGGTGTGTGGTATCAGTGGTATCAGCATAGGTGTGTGTGTGGTATCAGTGGTATCAGCGTGGGTGTGTGGTATCAGTGGTATCAGCATAGGTGTGTGTGTGGTATCAGTGGTATCAGCGTGGGTGTGTGATATCAGTGGTATCAGCATGGGTGTGTGGTATCAGCGTGGGTGTGTGATATCAGTGGTATCAGCATGGGTGTGTGGTATCAGTGGTATCAGCATAGGTGTGTGTGTGTGGTATCAGTGGTATCAGCATGGGTGTGTGATATCAGTGGTATCAGCATGGGTGTGTGGTATCAGCGTGGGTGTGTGATATCAGTGGTATCAGCATGGGTGTGTGGTATCAGTGGTATCAGCATAGGTGTGTGTGTGGTATCAGTGGTATCAGCATGGGTGTGTGATATCAGTGGTATCAGCATGGGTGTGTGATATCAGTGGTGTCAGCATGGGTGTGTGGTATCAGTGGTATCAGCATAGGTGTGTGTGTGTGTGTGGTATCAGTGGTATCAGCATGGGTGTGTGGTATCAGTGGTATCAGCATAGGTGTGTGTGTGTGGTATCAGTGGTATCAGCGTGGGTGTGTGATATCAGTGGTATCAGCATGGGTGTGTGGTATCAGTGGCATCAGCATCAGCAAGTGATACCCAGAGCAGCTACATAGTTGAGACCAGGTACATGGATGCTCAGAGAGAAATTATGGCTCTGCAGTGTGACTCTGATGTCTGAGTTGTGAACACACATGGACTGACCATGTGTGTAGGACCTGACCTGAAGCATGCAGGGTTGGAGGCACTAATGGCCCTGACTCTGGTTTTGCACAGAGGCAACTCCTGTGGGTATGGGATCCAACAGGCACTGTGGCACTGATGGGTATTGTACCTAGTGGCAAAAGCTTCTGGATTCTTCCATAACACAACTGCTCTTCATACTGAAGAACAGTAAGTAAAGGGTGCCAGACATAGTGGGACACATCTTCAGTCTCAAGACTCAGGATGCTGAGGTAGAAAGATCACTGGAGTTCAAGACTAGACTGGAAAGCATACACACACCTAAAAACGGGGAGCCCATGGCTGCTGTTGAAATCCTCAACTGCAAAGACTGCCTGGTCCTCAGTATAGCCAGCCACCAGGAGTTCAGGAACACCTGCTAACGGTCTGATACTGGCAGTTCCCGCCCTTCTTGGAGCCTATCTGTCTCTAGATGACTCAACTAAGTAAATATCCTCAAAGACTCTTTCTGAGCAATTATTCTCCGTTTTTTTGTTGTTGTTCCACTGTGGTTATCGATTCTGAATGAGCCTCCAACGGGGCTGTTTTCATTGCTGTAGAGTTGTCTACAAGTCACTGGGGAAAGACGTGCTTCTACTCTACCATATAAAGCAATATATATCATCTTTTTGTTTTCAAGAGACAGAGCCTTGCTCAGTTCTTAGGCTGAGATGCAGTGACTATTCACAGGTACAATTTCATGGTTGATGCTCAGTGTAGAGACCTGATGGGCATAGCACACATCAGTCTGAACCCCTGAGCTCAAGCAATCCTCATGCCCCAGCCTTCCAAGTAGCTGGGACAACAAAGTATACCACCACACTTGGCAAACACCTCTACTTCAGTGTTGTCAAAAATGTCGGCACTAGATCAGTAGTAGTGGAAAGAGAAAGGGGCAGCATTTCATAAGAGAGAAGAGCTAGAGACCAAGTTCCAGGTGTGGAAATGAAGTTCTAGACGGCTTGTGCATCTGTTGGCTTTGCTAGCTTTTATCATTCCTCAGTAATATAAACTGAAGCATAGGAAAGTGGTTCTTGACCTTTAATTATGACACTATTCCTACTTAAAAAATAAATGTATGACTGTAATAAGGTGCCCAGGCCTAAGGGATATGTCTACTGTGCAACCTCCAAACCTAAGGTTTGGGAACATCACAGAAGTGGCTGAAAGAGCGTTAAGTGCCAGAGGAACAAGACACCCACTGCTGTTACATTCTAGACATGATAGAAAAACTATACCAATGAAGTCCCCATAGTGTGGAAGCCTAACAAGATCTGCATAACGACAAAACCAATTGATATGCCAAGGTGGATGGGGAGAAATTTCACTGGGTCTTACTCAACATGAACAGCTACAGGCACTCAATGGGTACTGAAGGAGGGAGAATCAGTTTTCTCCAGGGACTTAGCTCCCTGAGAAGTTTTCTAATCCCAAGTGGGCAGCCCTAACACAGGTCCACACGAGTGCCTCTAAATGGACTCAGTGAATTTTATAGATCTGAGTGTGTACGTGTGTATGCATACATCAGTGTATGTATGTATATGTAACAATAATAAAGAAAAAAAGGACAAGAAATTGAAAGGGGGGGGACATGAGAGAGTTGGAGGGGGACTGGAAGAGATGAAAATAGTGCAAATACAATACCCGTGTGTCAAAAATAAAATAAGTAAATGTAATGTTTTATGAATGCTTTTTAAAAAAGAGTGAGATGGAAATGATAACAGAGGGAGACATGGAGCTGGAGTTAGAGACCAAGACCAGCCTCCTCGAGTGGCCTCCCGGAGAAGCCATGGAAGCATGACAGTGGTGTGGCTGATCTGGAGCAGGTCACTGACGAGGCAGAGGAGAAAGCAATCCAGAGCTCCAGTCTGGAGACAGCTATGTCAATGTAGAGAGATGGTCCAGGGAACAAAAGGCAAAACTGGGGCAGGAAAAGGACCTGGCGAAGGTTGCAACCAAGAAGGAAGATCTGGAGTTGGTAGGGACAGAGGTGGAGATCTCTCACGCAGCAGTACAAAGGAACTTTGTATTTCCCTAACTAACTGATAATGTGCTTTCCCAGACATTTTCTGGACTGATTTATTGAAATAAAATGGTTTTTAAAAAACAAGGACAAGAACATTGTAACACTTTTAGCCTATTAGTCACCTCAGTGTGAATTACCTTGCCCCAAGAACACCTAGCTGCTTTGCTGGTTAAGAAAACAGAGAACTTGGGGCTGGTCAGATGGCTCAGTGGGCAAAGGCGTTTGCTATTCAAGCCTGCCTACCTGAGTTGGGTTCCTGGAACCCACAAGAAGATGGACAGGCAGAACCAACTCCACAAAGTTGTTCTCTGACCTCTACATGTACACTGTGACATGAGTGCATCCACACATCCTCCCTCCACAGTAATTTAATAAATTAAATTTTCAAAAGAGAGAGAACAGGGAATTGATAGTATTAATGTATTCAGTACTTTTTTATTGCTGCGATAAAATATCATGACCAAGGGCAACTTAAGGAAGAACTTATTCTGGCTTATGGTTCCAGAGGTCTAGGTGTCAATGACGGCAACAGGAACAGGAAGCTGAGAGACCACATCTCAACAGAACACTCAGAAAAAAGAGAGTAAACTGGAAGCCGGTTGAAACTGTAATTCTCAAAGTCCTCCGGTGAAGTACTTCCTCCAGCAAGACTCCACTTTCTAAAAGTTCCATAAGCTCCCAAAACATCACCACGAACTGGGGACCAAGCACTCAAATACATGAGCCTATAGGGGACATTCGTCATTCAAACCACCAGTTAGGATTTTAGTGTGTTAGAGAAAACAATCAGGGCAGAAAATGAGCACAGGAATGAAGAAATGGAAGAACGCAAGAAGACATCAATTCCTTTACACTTCCGCTTCACCTCTGACCAAAACCCAGAGGAGGCTAAAGTCATATATTGAACAACAAGGAAATCGGACTTCAGAATCAAACCCAATGGTCTCTTTTCCGAGTGAAAGCAAGCTGGCTTCGTATTCTGGTGTGGTTTCTTTCTGTTGTTATTTTATTTTGTTGGAGGTTTTGTGGTGTGCTTTGTTTTTTTGAGACAGCTCCCTGTAGCCGCAGCTGGTCTGGAATTTGCAGACCAGGTTGTCCTCCACCTCACAGAGATCCACCTGCCTCTGCTTCCCAAGTGCTGAGATCAAAGGCATGTGCCATCATGCCCCAGCACAAGCTCTGTATTCTGACTTCTCCTCCTAAGTCTCCCTGCTTTCAGACAGGGTTCCCCACTCTGTGGTCCAAAGACTTGGAGAAATTGTTTTAAGTTATGCTCATTCCAAGTTACGCACTTCTGATTTTTTTTTTTCTCAGCTGACCTCATTAAGCAGGGTGGAAGGCAGTTTTTCCTAGTCTATTAAGACTTCAATAAAATCATCCGTCTCTAGTTAACTGGAATAGTATTCACATTTAGACCTGCATATTAATTGGCTGATAACGAGATGATGGAGCTGCTTTTCTCCGCAGGTGTACCAATCAATTTCAATGAAACAGAAAAAATGAGTTCTTTTCTTGTTGCATTTGAAATTAAAAAGTGATTTATATTTTCTAATAAAGTGGTTTTCATTGATCTCCTTCTGAAAATGTATGGTTTCATTTGCGCCCTTTTAAATTATAATAGTTTCCGTTTGTAAAAGAATGATTTTCCAATATCATTTCTGGCTTCCAATTGATGATTAACTTTAAAATGGATTTGAAGGAGGAATGTTTGGAGGGGTCAGGGGGACAGGGCACCAAGAACCCCCATCTATCTCGAAATGAAAAAGTTCCTGCTACTTTTAATGACTATAATATCCTCAGACCACAGAGTTCTTTTCCTAAAAACAGTATTGTCAAAGGAAGTTATGTATTCCCCCAAGAAATCCATTTTTCTATTTCACAAGTTTCCCTTTGACATAGAATTTTATGCCTGTGCCAATTGTTTTCCATTTCTGTTGTGTCAGCCTGACTGCGGGGCAGATGTGGGAAGGAGAAGATTTTTTTCTTTATCCCCGCTGTCACCAACAGCAAATTCTTACGTGGAGATGCTCACAGAATCCTGTTGTCATCAGCTGAATTCTGGCAGTGTGAAAACTGGCAGAGCGATTACATTTCACTTTAATTTACTATTACGGCCTTCTCAGCCATAATAATTAAGCAGCCATGAAAGGAAACTCTGTAGTCTGTTCTCAGAAAATCAGAGGCCAAGAATGGTGCTGGGAGAACATGGCTGTCACATTGCTCTATCACCCAGAGGCACTTACATGTACACTGGGGCTATAAACAGTGTTGAGTGAAGTCTAGAGAGTCTATGGAGCTGGGCGTGGTGGGGCATGTCTGTAAACCCAGCATAGGGGAGTCAGTAGTTCAAGGTCATCCTCAGCTACAAAGAAAGTCCAAGGCCAGGCTAGGCTACGCGAGATACTCTTGTCTAAAAAATGAAAATGAAAAAGGAAGTCAGGAAGAAAGAATGAGAGCGGGAGAAAGAGAGAGAGATACTGTGGAATCGGGTGTGGTGGGACAACCATGGTCCCAGCACTTTGGAAGTGAAGACAGAGCTTGAGGCCAGCTTGGGCTACAGAGTGAAACCTTGTCTGAAAAACAAAAATAGGGACTGGAGTACTTCCAGAGGACCTAGGTTCGATTCCCAGTACCCATAATGTGCCTAACAACTGCGACTCTAGTTCCAGGGGATCCAACACTCTCTTTTGGCCTCTTCGAGCATTGCACATACTTGGTGCACTTACATATATGCGGGCAAGAAAACATTCATATACATAAAATAAAAATAATAAATAAAATATTTTTAAATAAAATAAGCCATTGTTTGTGAGCAGTAGACCTCATTTAAAACAAGGGCCAGAACGTTGTCTGGTAATTCCATAGGAGTTAAATGTTGAATGAGGAATGGATTAGTGGATGGATGGATGGATTGATGGATGGATGGATGGATGGATGATAAATGAATGGATGGATGGGGTGGATGGATGATTCATGGATGGATGGGTGGGAAGGTGGGTGGATAGATGGATAAATATATGGAAATAACAGCTTTCCATGTGGCATGATCTAAGTGGCCCCCTACACAAAAATGTTACCTTCATTCCAAGTGTACAGTGCCTGAATATTCTCTAGTAATCTCAGGTGGTGTCACCTGGATTAAATACTGAAGTATAACTAATCTCATCATTTTCTTATATTTTTTTCATCCAGTGCTTCCTAGTAAACAATTGTGAATAAGTGAATACCTACATACTTGGTGGGTGGGGGGAGCACCTCTATTCAGGCCTGAACTGTTACCAAGCTTTGCACACATGCACCATGGTGTCTTCAGAAATTTTAAATGAAACGTTTGAACCACAAAAACACATAATGTACTTTCTCTTCTTCCTAGATAAGAGTTAATGGTGGGGTCTTGCTGGTCAGCTTCTGGGCATTTGTGATGAAAGTAGGGGTGGACATGGTTCAGCATGCACAGTCTCAGTCCCCAGAGGACCTGTATACCTCCTGGCCAGAGAGAAACCATCTCTAAAGCAGGAAGTGGCCTGTCTGGTCCAGCTGCCCTTCAAGTTCCCAAGTCCCGCTGATATAGCCTGGGTATTGAATGTCCCCCAAAGCTCCATGAGTTGAAGGCTTGGCTGCCAATGTGGAGAGACACTGTAATCCTTTAGAAGGTGGGATCTGGTAGGTTTCAAGTCATGAGGAGCATGCCCTGAAGGGGACTGTAGGACTCTGCCCCCGTCCCCACTCTCTTTTTGCTCCTGCTGTAAGCTGAATAGTCTACAGTGTCATCTTGCACCCCCGCCAGAGTCCCAAAACATTGGATCTACCCGATCTTAGAATGGAAACTTCAAAGCTATAAACCAAAATACTCCTTTTCTCTTGCTAAGATAACTACCTCAGGTATTTCATTATAGTCACAGACACCTAACACACCTGATGAGAGATCCCCAATATCCTCTTTTTCTCTTAAGATTTATTTATTTATTTTTATGTGTATGCTTTTAAAGTTCACCACACGTGTGGGCTCACCACAGAGGCAGAAGAGGATGTCAAATCCCCTGGAACTAGAGTTACAGGCACTTGTCAGCTGACATGTGGTACTGGAAACTGAACCCACGTCCTCTCCAAGAGCAGCCAGTGCTGTTAACAGATGAGCCATCTCTTGGGCTCTCCAACAGCCTCTTCACTGGTCTTGCCTCATTGTGGCCAGAATCCTTGTTCCTCGATGTCATAACCCTCCACTAAGTCAAGCCCCACAGAGCCTTTATTACACTGAAACAAAGACCCATATACTCCTGGCCTAACAGGCCCAGAATGGTAACTGGGGTCTAACTCAGGAGCAGTAGCATGCAAAACCCTAATGTCAACCTAGGCATGATGAGGCTTCTGACCACCTCTCCAGCCTCATGTCATGCCACACCTGTCTTTCTCTGAATTCCAGGAGAACATTCTTCTCTCGATAGCTGAAAGTCCTTCTGCTACAGGGCTTGTCCACTGCTAGCTCCTCAGTTTGACTAATCCCTATTCATTCTCAAGAATTGGACAGCTGAGGGGCAGGGGTAGTGAACGCAGGGATTCAAGCAGGTCACGTACATGCTGTGTCATTCACTGTACTATAACCCAGCCTCCATGCTTGAGAGCTCAGCTCACATCAGACTTTCCTCAGAACAAGCTCTGCTATCGTCCCAGAGGATAAAGCTCCCCATTCCTGGATCCGAAGTATTTACCGATCAGATTATTGTGCTAGCATATGGATAACCTGTGAAGTCCGTGACCACTGGGAGGATGCTTCCTCTTGCTGGCCATTTACCCAAAAGCAACAGAACCTGAAATATATTAGACAAACAGCTTTATCAAAAGAAAACAAAATTAAATTAAAAGTTAAAGTAAAACAAGAAAAAGAAACTAAAGAATGAAAAAATGTTTAATTCATTTTTATTTTAAGTGCATGAGTATAATGCCTGCATGCATGTTAGTGCACCTGTGTCATACAATGCCTGCAGAGGACAGAAGAGGGTTTTAGATAGTTGTTAGATCCCACGTGGGTGCTGGAATTTTACTGTAAGAACAACCAGTGCTCTTAACCACTAAGCCATCTCTCCATCCCATGAATGAAAATTTTTATGAAGGAATGAATCAATAAAATTCCAAGGTCACTGACCCCTGAAATCACTACTTATTAAAAATTTATACAGACTTGGCTGGGTGTGGTGATACACACTTCTGGTCCTAACACTGGGGAAGCAGAGACAGGCAGATCTCTATGAGTTTGAGGCCAGCCTGGTCTACCTGGTGAGTTCCAGGCCAGCCAGTGCTGTATAGTGAGTCCCTGTCTAAAAAAAAAAAAAACAGATTAAAAAAATTATTTATACAGACTCTATGGAGGCATGTCCTTTTGCAAATTTGAGAGAGCTTTCTTTTTTTAAAGATAACGTATTTTAAAACAATCTACCTCTCCAGGCCAGGCAGGGTGGCTCATACCTATGATGCCAGCAGTCGGGAGGCAGAAACAGGAGAAATGTTCCAATTTCTAGGCCAGTTTGGTTTAGATAGTGAGTCCCAGGCCAGCTAGGGCTACATGGCAAGACTCTGTCTCAGACAAACAAACAAAAAATCAAATCACTGGGAGTGATGGTGCGTACCTGCATTCCCAGTCCTCAAGAAGCAGAGGCAGGAGGATTACTGCAAGTTAGAGACCAGCTTGGGTCACATAGACTGTTCCAGGCCAGCCCAGCTACATAGTGTGACAGTCACAAAAAAAGTGTTTTTAAACCTCTAAAATAACCACTTTTTAAAGAAGAAGCCATCAACACCTTCTCTTTCTGGCATAAATCCATTTCATGGAAGGAATTTTTAGTACTTTAATGACGCCTTTCTGCCCTACAGCATATGACTATAAGGCGCAATTAGCTCTACAACCATAATACGAAAAGGGTGGAATGCATTTAAATTGGAATTGATTTTTGTTTAATCTGTGTTTTCATGGGCAGAGACCAGGTTTTTCTAAGATAGCTCATTAGAAAGGAGACTTTGGTGAGGCTTTGGGGACAGATGTCTCCTCTCCACTACAAAAGAGCCAGAATGAACCCCAGTTCCACTGTTCCCCTCCAGGTGTGTCCTCTGCAGGTATGCCCTGAACTTGAACTTCAACCCACTTCTGGTATAATTGTCTGGTCTGAAGTGTTCTCACCTCCTCCATCATTATAGCCATGTGTCAGTAGGTGCTCTGACAAACTACTTTTGGGGAGAAGTGGGGATTTTTGAAACAGGGTCTCCTGGAAGCCCCTGCAGGTCTGGAACTTATTGTGTAGATCAAGTTGGCCTCCATCTCACAGAGACTCACCTGCCTCTGCCTCTCCGGTGCTGGGAATAAACACACAAGCCACCACGCCAGGCCTATAACTGACACAACTTTAAAACTCACTTGTTTCTGCCAAGACCAAGAGAGACCTGAGTGTGCAGGAGCTATGCCCTCTGCTCTGCAGTTTCTCTTACTCATCTAGATAATGAAAATACTGCCTTAGGGTCTGGCTGTGTAGCCCAATGGTACAGTGCATTGCCTAGACTATGGAGGCACCAGGTTCCATGCCTGAAAAACAATGGAGGAAGGGGCGGGGTGGGGGAGAGAGACAGAGAAGGGCATGCATAGGTTCTCTGTTTCTTTTTGTAAATTTTTAGTTTTTTCAATTTATTTTAATTTTATGTGTATGAGTGTTTTGCCTGTATGTAAGTGTACCAGAAGCATGCAATGCCCTCAGAGGCCAGGAGAGGGCATCAAATACCCTGGAACGGGACTTATGGACAGTTGTGACTTGTGGGTACTGTGAATTGGATTCAGCTCTTCTGCAAGGGCAGCCAGTGCTCTTAACCACTGAGCCACGTCTCTAGTACTCCACCCCCTCTATTTTTGAAACAGGATCTCACTATATAGCCCTGGCTGACCTGGAACTTTCTGTGTAGACCAGGCTGGCCTTGAACTCAAAATAATCCAATTGCCTCTGCCTCCTGAGTACCAGTTAAAGCTGTGCGCCACCACACCTGGGACAGTACGGAGGTTCTTTTTTTTTTTTTTTCTTAACATTCCATTCACCTATTTTTATTTTATGTGCATGAGTGTTTTGCCTGCATGTGGGGGAGGGCACCGTGGGCTTGCACTGCCACTAGAAGAGGGAGGGAGTCAGATCCCCTAGAACTCGAGTTACAAATCGTTGTCAGCCACACGTGAGTGCTGGAGGGCCTCTATAAGAGCGGCCCACGCTCTTAACCGCTGAGCCATCTCTCCAACCCCAGTGCAGAGGTCCTTAACTGGCATGTGCCGTGAAGTCATTTATGGAATTTGTGGAACGTGTGTGTGTGTGTGTGTGTGTGTGTGTGTGTGTCCCTTGTATAATATACGCTAGCCTTGAACCTGTGAATCTCCTGCAGCTGCTTCCCGAGTGCTGAGATATGGGCCACCACACCCAGTTGCAGAGCTTTTAAGTATACCACCAAGCCCACACCGGAGAGTCCTGGTTCCTAGGATAGACACTGGGGACCTACATGGTTTTTGGTTTACTTATTTGGTTTTTATTCCTCAGGAGGAAGTTTGGAACAGATCTTTGCTCTACAGCCCATGCTGCGTTCAAACTGCTGATCCTCCTGCCTCAGCCTCCTGGTTTGGGGATTATAGGCCTGAGCCAACAGGCCCAGCTCAGATCTGCTGGTAGGTCTCACAAACACCACCTTGGTGCTGGCGCACAGTGAGGGGGAGAGGTGTTGATTCAGAGCCACTTCATGGTTTGCCAAGGGTTTTCACCCACATCCTAAAGGGCTAGTCAGAGGAAGTAATAATCATCTGTTCAGACATGGAAACTGAGGCTCAGAGCAGTTAAGTGATTTGCCCAGGAGACACAGATGTGAGTAAACTAATGTAGGAAACAGCCCCAAAGCCATGTAGTCAAGAGTAAATGGAGAGTGCTGGATAGGTGGCCAATAAGAAGGATGATTAAGGACAGCACAACCTGAGACTGCTCAGCTGGGTTGGTAATGGCATCATGATGCTCTGTTGGAGAGCAAGGCAGCGCTTGCAAACCTTCTGAGCTGGCTCCCTCATAAAGCTGCTCTGGTCAACGCTGTGTGGCCTTGGTACCCTGACACTGCCGAATGTACCAAGCAAGACATGAGGCGGCCCAGTGACTGCTGTATTAGTGATTTTTCGTCACCATGACAAAATGCCTGAGCCTGAGGAAAGGTTTGCTTGGGCACATGGCTTTCAGGGGCTTCAGTCCATAGTCACTTGGTTCCATTGCTTTGAGCTCATGATGGGACAAAACATCATGGCAGAGAACAAACGGCGGAGCTCGTTTCATTAGCAACAAGAGTCAGAGAGAGGAAGGGGACAGGGAATAAGGTATGTCTTTCCAGGGTGATCTACTTCCTCCAACCAGGCCCACTTCCTACTTTCAACCACCTACAAATAATGCCTCATGGTATGAATTCATCATCAATTAGGTCAAGTCCAATCGCTTCCTGAAAGTCATCAACCAAGGCAGCCAAGCCTTTATTGAACACGTGGGCCTTTCAGCAGACACTTCAAATCCAAACCCTAATTGCCTCTGAGGAAGCCACTTATGTCCAGACCAGTGGTGACTGCTTGGTCATTACCTGATACAATCAGCAGCTCGGAACAAACCTGTTGTGAGCTCTCCCACATCTGGGGGTGGAGAGCCGAGCTCTCCCACATCTGGGGGCGGAGGGCTGGGGACGTGCCGCAGAAGCAAAGGGTGCTGGGTAGATGCTGAGAATAGAGCTAGGTACAGTGGTGCACACTGCCTGTAATCCCAGAACTTGGGAGGCTGAAGCGGGAAAAGTTCAAGGTCAGTCTGAGCAAAATGATGAGTTCAAGGTGAGCCAGGGCTACATAGCAAGACCCTGTCTCAATAAAAAAGGTTGGTAGAGGGCTGGAGAGATGGCTCATGGGTTGAGAGTGTGTAATGCTCTTGCAGAGGACCCAAGGTCAGTTCCTAGCACCCCCGTGGACTGCTCACAATTGCCTGTAACTCCACGTCCAGGAGATCCAGTGGGTACCTGCACACATATACAAAATAAATAGAAAAGTAAATATAAAATAAAAATGTTTTATGTGTGGGAGTGTTTTGCCCACATGTATATAAGCTCAACCATGCACAAAATGCCCACGGAGGCCAGAAGAGGGCATTGGATCTCCTGGAACTAGAGTTCATGGACTGTGTTTCTCATCATGTGGAGCTCAGGTCCTCCACAAGAGCAGCCAGTGCCCTGAACCCCTGAGCCATCTGTCCAGCCGCACCAAAAGAAAATTATTTTAATGACCTGAAAAGGCCGGGGGTGCAGCTCAGTAGCAGAGTGCTTACCTAAGATGCACAACGCCCGGGTTTGAGCCCCAGTACCACTAAAGAAAGACGGGGAGTGGGGAGGGAAAGAAAGGAAAAGACCGGAGGGGAGGAAGGGATGGGAGGGGGACGGAAGAAGAGAAGGGGAGAGGTGGGGACCACTAAGAAAGGAACAAGCAGAAAGGGTGTAAGTACAGCAGTCACAAGGTTAAAGGTAACAGAGCCCCAATTTTAGGCCCAAGAAAGCAGGTTATTTTTTATTATTTACTTACTTATTTTTATTATGCATATTAGTGTTTTGCTTGCACCCATGTGTGCAATGCCCACAGAAGTCAAAAGAAGATCAAAGACGGTCACAAAGGTCAAAAGATCCCTCGGAACTGGAGTTTTGGACAATTGTTAGCAGCCATGTGGGTGCTGGGAACCGAACCCAGGTCCTCTACAAGAGCAGCCAGTGCTCTTAACAACTGAGCCATCTCTCCAACCGTACAGTGCTGTTTTTTCCTCAGCTTAGTCCTGTTCTGAAGCCCCAGCCTACACAATTTCTTGTACGAGGTTTGTTTCTCTCCCATGCCTGAGTGTTCCTAAAATATATGTCCTGTCCTCCTGTGTCTGCCCAACACAGTTAAGAAATGGTGATGATGATGCTTCTGGTGGGACTTTTAGTCCCAGCATTCAAGAGCAGAGGCAGGTAGATCTCTGTGAAATCCAGGCCAGCCTGGTCTATATAATGAGTTCCAGGTCAACTGGGGCTGCAGGTTACTGTCTCCGAAGAAAGAAAAGAAAAAAGGAGAAAATGATGGTAGCACATCAGGGACCTCAGCAGAGACACCTTTGGCTTCTGGCTTCCAGAAAAATTTCTGGATGCCTTTGGAGCTTCCCCTGCGCCTCTGAGAAACTGCCAGGCATCCAAGGCCCTGGACCAGACTGGTGGGCTGCTCTGAATTCCTTTGCCTCTACTGCCCTCTAGTGCTCGTTCCTTATGCTGACCTTTGGGCACCATTTCTTTTGCTACTGAGTTTAAAAATCCAAACCTGGAAAGAAATTTCTTATAAGTTTATCAAACACTTCATGGACATTTATCTAACACTATATATAAAATATGCATCCATTTCTATATTTACAGACAATTTTAATTTAAATTGTTTTCAACTTAAGTTATTTCAAGGCCAAAGTCATAGTTCAGTGACAGAGCATTTCCCCAGCAAACCCCAGCCCTGGGTTTGATCCCCAACATCATACTAATAAATTTATCTGTATATTCATCTATCAAATATTCATTGACTGCATACTCCACAGCATGGGCCCTCTTCATGAGGATCACAAGTTCAAGTCCAGCCTTGATCTACACTATGTAGACCAATTCCAGGTCAGCATGAGCTGTAGTGTGAGACCCTATCCAAAAAGAAAAAAAATCATCTCCCCACTTTAGGTTATAGAAATACCGCTTTTGGGGGCTGGAGAGATGGCTCCACAGTTTGAAAAAAACATCTGCTGTTCTTCCAAAGGACCTGGGTTCAATTCCTAGCACCCACATGGTGTCTAACAACAGTCCATAACTACAGTTCCAGGAGATCCGAAGCCCTCTTCTGGCCTCTGTGGAGCATTGCATTCTCATAATATACATGCAGGCCAAACACTCAGACATATAAAATTAAAATAATAAATAAATTTTTAAAAATAAACAAATACAGCTTTTGCATTCATGAAGCCCTACCTAGAGAGACTATATCAATGTTATATTCAAATGTGCAACACAGAGCTGACAGTGCTTCAAAGGACACAGGGAAGTCATGAGTCAGAGGTCCGAAGTTAGAGGATAGAACTATGAAGGAAGAAGAAACAGTGTTACCAAGACGAAAAGCCAGAGGGTCAGCGAGTCAAGACCTCTGTGTCCAGGGAGAGTGCGGTCAGTTTGATGAAGTAAATTCAGGGCTGTGTGGCTAGAAGGTAAAGGATAGAAGTCTGGGGTGGTGGGAGAACAGGCCAGCAGGGTGGTTGAGGGACAGTCATCACGTGGTCCTGCTGGATACATTAGAATTTTAGTCTGTTTAAGATAAGCTGTGCTCAAAGCTAGATCAATGGCTCGGCGGTTAGGAGCACTGGCTGCCGTTGCACAGGAGCTGGGTTTCGCTCCCAGAACCCACACTGCAGCTAACAGTGGTCAGTAACTCCAGGTCCAGGGGATCTGACACCTTTTCTAGTCTCCATGGATTTGCACACATGGTGCATTTATATACATGCAGGCAAAACGATTCATGGGTATAAAATAAATCAATCAAAAACAGGTAACATATTCTTTCTTCTTCTCTTCCCTCCTTCTTCCCTCCCTCCCTTCCTTTCTTCCTTCCTTCATTCCTTTCTCCTAGTTGTAAATTCTGACTGCCCATTGGAGTCACTTGGTTTAGAATTCCAGTCAGCAGGCTGTACCTCAGACCACTTAGAATCTCTGGATCCAGCATCCATGTTTTCGGTTGGATTTTTTTTTTAATCCAGGTGTTCCCAGTGTATGACCAATAAGGAGAAAATCCACGTAGAGTCTTCTGGAGACCTAAGAAAGTAGAAAATGTTTTGTGCTCTTAACTGCTGTCTGCCCGGGGTTGGAGAACATTACCTCCAAACAGAAGCATTCCACCACCTCACCTCTCCAACAGGCAGCTACAGTTGTGGAACAAAATGCCGAGGGTGGTGGAACCCTTTCAGGCTCCAGGACTATGACTCATCCATGAAAGCCCTGCATGGAGGACAGGGAGGTGTCCAATCCAACATCCAGCCTGGAGAAACCAAAACTCCCACAGCCGTCTAGTCCTCCCCTGTACCCATCCTCCAGGCTCAGCCCCACCCACACTTCCTTTTTCACAGCTTGACTCTTTTCTGTTTATCTCTCAGGTGGCTTTTGTTTTGTTGTATCTTGAGATCAGACTTGTGTTTTGCAAAGATACCACTATTAGGTGGACAAGGGATTGAATCAGGACTGGAGCCTCAGAGGAGACCAGGTGCAAGCCAGCAGTGACAGAGCTCTGGTGACAGGTGACTGTGCCTCGGCCATGGTGGCAGTGGCGTTAATTGAAAAGAGGAAATAAAGTCAAAGGCTGTAGAGAGGATGGGAGCTTGCTGTCAGCTTGTTCGTGGGAGGATGTAAGGAGAAGGTTGTCAGGTGTGATTGGAGATTCTGATTTGAATGAACAGATGGCTGGTGGTGTCGGTTCCTATGGCAAGGGACAGAGAAACTGATTTCAGGGGGGTGGAGAAAAAAGAGACGCATGAGTCTGGTTTGGGGCAAATTAATGTGCTGCCTGAGACTGAAATGGATGTGTTGCCACACTAATTTATGTAATAAATATTCCAGGCGTGGTGGCACACATTTGTAACCACAACATTTGGAGGGTGGCGGCAAGAAGATCAGAAGTTCAAGACTATCCTTGACTACACAGGAATCCTGAGCTAGAAGCTAGAGACCCAGTTTTAAATAGCAGAGAGAGAAAGAGAAAGAAAGAGAAAGAGAAAGTGGTTATTGTGCTCATATTACATATGAGACAGATTTAAACTTCTTGCCTCATAGAGCTTGGGTTGTAGTTCATCCCTTGGCTCTGGGTAGGACCCTGCTCACTATAAGGTTTGGTTCTGAGACGCAGCAGAAACAAAGGAGACTCTGGCTCAGGAATTAACAGGACGTTTATTAGAGGGATGGGCTAGCTCCTCAGGTCTCCAGTGAGGAAACTGGCCCGCTCATCTTTGGAGACCTGGGGATCAGGCTGGTATGAATGAGAAAGGTAACCAAACCTAGCTGCCCAGTAGGCCTTTAATGGGGAGGGGATCTCCATAACATCTGATTGATGTTCAAAGGACATAGTTAACACCTGGTATCAGGAAGCTTATCTTGTCAGGAAGCTGCAAGTCTGTCCCTTTTCACAGATGCTTGTGAATTCTGGAAGTCTGGCTGGAGTCACCAAGGTGTCTGTCAGTCCTGAGTCCTAGAACTGCTGGGGGATTTCCTTTCAGTCACACCTTGCATTCACCTCTACCAGACTGAGAAAATCCAGTCAGGCTCAGTACAGGAGCTGACAGCACAGGAGGCTCTGCACCCAGTGCTCTCTTGATTCAAAGATTCCAATCAGGGCAGGTCTTGTTTTGTTTTGCTTTGCTTTGCTTTTGAGACATGGTCTCACCTCATAGCCCAGGCTGTTCTCAAACTTATGATCCTCTTGCCTCAGCCTCCCAAGTGCTAGGATTCCAGGTATGCATCACCAGGCCTGGCAGATGATTCCATTTCTGACCTGTACTTATTAACATGCTAAATAACCCTCTCCCCTAACATTACTTAAAAACCAGACTGAGGGGCTCAGCAGTTAAGAGCACTTACTGCTCTTACAAAGGACCTAAATTCAATTCCCAGCACCCCCAGGGTACCCTCTTCAGGTTTCTTTAGGCACCAGGCATACGTGTGGTACATGCAGACAAAACACTCATACACATAAAATAAAATAAAATTTAAAAACTAAAACAGATAGAGTATGCCAGACGGTGACCTTTACACAGGGGTGGGACCTAGAATCCACATCCACCTGGACATCTCAGTCACATCACAAGAAAGTGCACTCGCCTTTTTCCTAATCCAGGCAGCTGATAGTTGAACATCAGGAAGCCTTTCACCATTCAAGTCTTCAGTCCTTAATATTCAAGGACTTTGAGCTGGGAGTATGACACAGGTCTGTGATCACAGCATTTGGGAAGCTGGGACCAAACAATGGTCCAGCTGTGCTACAGAGTAAGAACCTGTCTTTAAAAAAAAAAAAAAAAAAAAATCAAGCACTTTTTTTGTTTTGTTTTTTATGTTTATGAATGTTTTGCCTGCATGTATGTAAGTGCACCCATGCATACAATACCCACGGAGGCCAGAAGAGGACATTGGACCCTCTGGAACTGGAGTTAAGGATGTGTGTTAGCAGCCATATGGGTGCTGGGAACTGCACTTGATCCTCTGAAAGAGACTTAAGTGCTTTTATTCCCTGAGCCATCTTCCCAGGCCCTAAAATAATCTTAGAATTCAAGCACTTTTGAGTAAGTACAGAAGAAATGTCTGGGGTCCTTAAGCAACAGGACCAAAGAAATACAGAATCACCAAGAGGAAAGTTTAGGAACTATCCAGCCAGTCTTCCCCAAAGTGAATTCTGTGGAGCACCATCTCTTAAAGATGCCAGAAACAAAAGGATGCCAGGATTCAAAACAGTTTGGAAAGAACTTCCATTCTTCATTACCTGCCCCTTAGAACTTCAAAATATATATAAAGGCATTAAATGATCTCAAAATTCCTAAAGAGCCTGTTTAAATTGTACGGAACATGTGTTCCAGGACACATTTTTCTCCAATGCCTAGAAATATTCTGATAAAGATATATACTTATAAGTCAGGCATGATGGTACATACACATCTATAATCTCAGCAATTGAGAGATAAGGTATGCATATCGAGTTCCAGGTTGTGTAGTGAGACCCTGTCTCAAATAAAATAAAAGGATGGTCATACAATGGTCATATTTTACTATATGCTCTAAGATATACACTTATTGCTTCTCTCATTCTTCAAAACATCTGTGCTGATTGGCTTCAGTTGTCAACTTGACACACCTGGAAAGAAAGACTCTCAAGGAATTTCTTCCATTGGATTGTCCTATGGGCATGTTTTCGGGGCATTTTCTTGATTGCTGGTTGATTTAGGGGGGCCCAGCCCACTGTGGGTGATCCCTGGTAAGGTAAACCTGGGCTGCCTAAGAAAGACAGCTGAGCAAGCCGGGGGAGCAAGCCAGTAAGCGGCATTCTTCTGTGGTCTCTGCTTTAGTTCCTGCCTCCAGGTTTCCCTCAATGATGGACTATAAGCTGTAAGCCAAATAAACTCTTTCCTCCCGACGCTGTTTTTAATCAGTGTTTTATCACAGCAACAGAAAGTGACTAGAACAGCCTTATTACTATATAGCTTGGTATTATATTTGTGTGTATTATTGTTCAAATCTGAACTGTTTCCCCCAAAGGCTCGTGTATTGGCAGCTTGGTCCCCAGCTGGTGGTGCTATTGGAAGGCTGTAGGAGTTTAGCAGGTTAGTCTAGTGGAAAGAAGAAGGTCACTGGAGAGGGTATATAGGTGCTTGGCATATCTGACTCTCGCCCTCTCTCTCTCCCTTCCGTTGGCCACCATAAAGTGAGTAGTTCTACCGTATCTATTAGAATTCTGCCTCACCACAGCCCTAGTAACTAAATCCAAGTAAGCAGGCACTCTGAAACTATGAACCCAAATAAGCCTTTCTACCTTTAAGTTGTTTTTGTTGTAGTTTTGATACAGGGAGTCACTATGTAGCCCAAGATAACCTCCAACTTATGATCCTCCTGCCTCAGTCTCCCAAGTCATAGCATTATATGTACAGGCCACCGTATCCTGATTTACTCAGGTACTTTATCACAGTAACAGAAAGCTGACTAAAATAAACATACATACACACAAATATACATATATCATGTAAATTTTAACAGCTGAGAAAACGGAGGCTCAGAATACTTCCTCCAAAACAACACAGCTAGTAAGTAATGATAGGGTTCAGGACATAGGCTGTAAGAGACCACAATATGCCATTCCAAATACGCCCATTTGTCCAAAGTATTGTTCTGAGGCTATTATTTGGGGAAACAGCAGACATATTAAAAGTTCCAAAAACAAGAAGGCAAGTTTCCCCGTCATGAGACGCTCCCATCCACAGAGGAGTCTTCATAAGTACAGGGGCCTCATCCTTGCACCAGAAAGAAGGGACAACTTATCACAGAGACACCTCATGGAGAACACTTGGCTTAAACACCCAGCAAACTCTACTGCTTTATCCTCTTTTCCTAAGTGGCTCCCTGTAACCAGTCTTTCTCCACACTCCTGTTCTGCTTCGGTAAACAATGCGGCTCAGGGTTGATGTTTAAACTACCCCTTGGATATTTACTGTAGGATTTTTCTCTTCCAGATGTCCTTGGGTGTCTTCCCGTGTACTCAGGAGGCACATGTGTTAATAAGGTTGTTTGCTTTACTCTTGTTAATCTGTCTTTGGTCACAGGGACTCTCCCACCAAAGAGGACAGGCAGAAATTTGTATTTCCTCCCCGACAGAGGCAAGATATCATTTGAATGCAGTAATTACTCATAATTCAATCCAACCTCCCATCTAACCCAAATCCTCTCCCAAAATAGATAGAATAGGCCCATATTACCTTGGGGAAAAAAAAATATCATCTCATCTCAGATATTTCAACTTCCTCAAAATAAGAAACTCACTCTTTCTCAAAATAGCACATTTCATTATTAAATATCTTTAAATATTTAGAAAGTTCTTCATATTTAATTGAAATCTGCCTTTGTGTACCTTCCACTCATTATTTCTGAGTTTTGGCTCAAAGAGTTGTACATTAAGTCTAATGTATTTCCACAGTAGCGTAATTCAAATATTTGAAGACAATTATTTTCTCTACTTTCAAACAGATAACCAAACTATAATTACTTTTTTAGAAATGAGATGTAGCAAGTCTATAAACTGGAACTTGATCTAGGTCTTCTAAATATTTTGTCTAAACCCACTGTCATAGAAGTTTCCTTAATTTTCAGAAGAAGAGGTTTGTAGAGTTTTTGCTGTTTAGTTGATATTTTTTTGTTGTTGCGGCTGTTTTTAATCACTAGGGGACAAAAGAGAATGGGAAAGAATGTGAGAGAGTATATATGTGCAACTCTAGCTAGGCTGGAACTCACCAGGCTTGCCTCAGACTCACAAAGAGTCACCAGCTTCTGCTTCCTGAGTGCTGAGATTAAAGGTGTGTGCCAACATACTCCACTTGCTTTATTGCAATATTTAAAAAGACAGAAAGAAATCTTGGACTAGATATGCCAGGTGCTCTAATCTGATCATGACACATCAAAGACATGTGTTGAGATACACTGTCCTCTGAACACGACATGACCAGAGCTAGAAATCACAGGAGCTGAGACCTGCAGGAGGCCCTCATAAGGTTGAGCACACCAACACTGAGCCCCTCATGAACAGAGGGGAGTGAACTGCATCCTGTCCCTCCTATCAGGGGCTAATCGTTGTTGCAGGGTGGCGCTTGTCTTTGGTGGTATGGCCATCTGTAAGTTGTCTATGCTTCTCTTAAGTTTAGGCAGAGCATGGTGGTGGTACACATCTTTAATCCTAGCAGGCAGATCTCTGTGAGTTCAAGGCTAGCCTGGTCTACATAACAAGTTCCAGCCCATCTGGGGCTACAGAGAGACCCTGTCTCAAAAAGACAAAAAAAAAAAAAAAAGAAAGAAAGAAAAGTAACCTCAGTTAAACTTATTGGCCCATCAAGCTAGACTTGGGTGGAATCATTCTTTGGTCCACTATTGGTGCCCTATCTCAGGTGAATAAACATTTTTTTGGTCTCCCCAAGGAAAATCAACCTAAGGGGCCTGGGAGTTGGCTCCATGGTTAAGAGCACTAGCTGTTCTTGCAGAAGACCTGGGTTCACATTCCCAGCACCCACATGGTGACTAACAGCTGTCTGTAACTCCAGTTTCAAGTGACTCAACGCCCTCATCTAGCCTATGCGGGTACTGCATGCACATGATGCACTTACATGCAGGCAAGACATTCATGTACATAAAACAAAAATGAGTAAATCTTTAGAAACAAACAAATAAACAAAGAAGAAAAAAAGAAAAGTTAGCAGGACACAAGGCCCAAAACAAGAACCAACAACCAACAAAACCAAGGTTGAGTTCGTAACACTTGCATTGTCTCTGCTGTGGGTGATGAGACAGGAACTGAAGCTAGCAGTCTGAGAACACAGAGTCTGTACAGGCAGTCATGACATGGCCATCCTTCCCCATGTGATGTGGAATGGTGTGGTGATTGGGCTCAAGTAATTGAACACTTGATCCCCAGTTGATGGCACTGTTTGGAAGATCATGGAACCTGTAGTAGATGTGGCCTTACTGGAGGAGGCAGGTCACTTGGAGCAGGTTTGAGAAGTTATGGCTCTGCCTGCCTCACTTGCAGTTTTCTATCTCTCTGATTCATGTTTGCTATTGGAGATGTGAGCTTTCAGCTCCCTACTCCAGCCACCACGTATGCCCACTGCCAGGCCTCCCCTGCCATGATGGACTCTACCTTTCTGGAACCAGAAGCCCAAACAAACTCTTCCTTGTATAAGTTGCCTTAGTCACGATGTTTAATCACAGTAACAGAAAAGTAACTGATACAAATGACAAGCCTCTTGCTGTGGTAACAGTTGCACTGTGCCTGTTACGGGTGAAAAGGCATACTCTAAGGTGGAAGGTGGAGTCACTGTGAGGGGAATTCCAGGGTGGCTGACTTCCTCTGTGTGGTATAGTGCGGCAAGCCTTGATGAACGGAGGTCTACTATGTGAGTGTAGGGACACCCCCATCCTACACAGCTGACTGTATTACAGTCCTTGGAAGTAGCACTATGAATGAGATTGGAAACAGACCATGGTGTCAGTTGCATAGCCCTGGTTCTGGAAGATAAGCCATGCAACTAAAAGCTGAGCTGTCTGTCCAGAAAAAACAGTTGTTCACTCAATGGAAGAATTACAACCAAAAAAAGGGCATGCAGACCCAGCCAGGGTTGTGGAGCAGAGAGAGGCATAAAGGAAAGAGTTCAAAACAGACCTGTGCTAAATAGCCTCTCCTGGAATCCAAAAACCTGGAACTCATGGGAAGAATCAGATAAACGAAGAGGGAGAGAGTTAAGGAAGTGATGACGATATCCTGACAGGGGAGGGAAGACCCACGATGCAGTATGCAAATGAGGGTCTTAATAATGGTCCAGTACAGAGAACTATGATAATCAGGGAATGCGATACTTCTGAACTGCCTGAATTGCAGAAGACCTTAAGCAAGAAATGAAGAGCCTCTCACAGCTTGACTCATGAGGCTGTGACTATGGGAGCAGATGGGATCGATCTGAGTGCCATACAACAGGAAAACCGAGTAGAGGCAAAAGCTGCATAATCTAAGCCCCTGAAATTAGTTCATAGTAACCATTAGGGACACCTGATTATTGACAGATAAAGTTCCCCGTTAATACCAGGAACTGGAGGACAGAAGAGGAAGGACAGGCATTACTGAGTGAATTGGACATGAGATAAACAGTGGTTGGTGCCCAGTTCCCTAGGTTGAATAGGGCTGTGTTCATAGGAAGTCAATAAACAAGATAACTTATCAGGGACCTGAGGCCTGGGATAGAGCTATGGTGACTTTGCAGAGCTCCGTGGCAGGACATGGTTAAGACAGGCTCTGGCAGATCTGAAAGATTTATCCTGCCGTGTAAATCATGTTCATTAAGTGCTAATACAACCAAAGCAGAGAATAAAGAGAAAGTAGACAAAAGAACTTTTCTGGGTCACTCAGAAAATGGGGTAAAATTTGTGCTGAGCTGCACTTCTAAAGGAAGAAATGAACAGAAGGCCAAATTCAGTGCTTCTGAGCTTCTTGAAGGCCTTTTCTCCTGAACAGCAGTTCATGGAAAGCATAGATGATAAAAATCAGTACGGGAAACAAGATTAACCTTGGGCCGGAGAGATAGACGCAGAGGTTAAGGAGTGCATTCTGCTGTTTCCGAGGACTCAGGTTAGATTCCATTACGTGTCAGGAGCTCCAGGGGGATCTGAAGCCGCTGGACTCATACCCACATGCGGACACACATACACACATCATTTTTAAAAATCATTCAACTTCTTATGGTGCTAGGCAGTTATTGTACATTTCTCTCCCAAAAGAAAGTATACTGACTTTGGAAATTATTGGCACAATCTGGGTCCCTCTCAGCAGTCAGGATGGCTGATAGACCAGCCCTGGCCACAGCCATAATATCCGTCCAGAGCCTGTCAGACCTAGGGAGTCAGCTCAGCCGCAGACACAGCAGGCAAGGAAGGCAGGAACCTGTTCCTACTCCCAATTGGCTGTGAGCTGAACTGATGAGCTTGAGTCAGTCCTGCCAAGTCTATTGGGAGGACAGGAATGCATGCAAGTCTCACAGCTGTGTCCCAGAATGAAGAGGTAGGATAGCTCATGGAAAATGACAGTGCGCTGTGAGAGTAGTACCTCCCATCTGTGCAACTATATTCAATACTGATCTTCTGAAGAAAACTGATATAAGCAATGAAATCCTTTCGTATGGCATCAGACCTTCCTAAGTTTGTTTATTTGTTTTGGTTTGTTTTTTGTTTGTTTGTTTGTAACAGAGTTTCATGTACCCCTGACTAGGCTCCAGCTTATCCATATAGTGGGGGATGACCTTGAGTAAGACTATAAAATGTGCCCCACCACACCCATTTTCTTTTTTTATGTTCCTAAGGATTGAACCCAGGGCTTTGTACATGCTAAGCAAGCATTTTAGTAAGTGAGCTATATCTCCAGCCCATATAATTCTTTAGTATTCTTTTTATTTAAGTATTTTATTTATTATTCTTATTTTATCTGTATGAGTGTATTGTGTGCATGTATGGAAGTGCACCTGTGTCATGCAGTGCCTATGGAGGTCAGAAGAGGGTGTCAGGTCCCCTAGAACTCGAGTTATGGATGGTTGTTAGCCACCATGTGGGTTCTGGGACCCAAACCCAGGTCCTCTGCAAGAGCAGTCATGCTCTTACCAGCTGAGCCTTCTCCCCAACCCCCAATTCTTTAGTATTCTTTTACTTGACATCCTAGTCTGCCTTCAATTGCTATAATAAAAAACACTCTGACCAATACTAATTTGTGGAGGAAAGGGTTTATTGGCTTAAATCTCCAGGTTACAGTTCATCACTGAGGGAGCCCAAGGTAGGAACTCAGGGCAGAAACCTGGAGGCAGGAGCTGAAGCACAGGCCATGGAGGAGTGTTGTTTAATGGCTTGCTTCTCTGGCCCATGTTCAGTACAGGACCACCTGCCCACCACCCACATCACTCAACCATCAAAAAAATATCCCACAGACATGGGTCGGCCAGTCCAGTGGAGGCAATTAGCCAATTAAGCCTTCCTCCACTCAGGTGTGTCAAGTTGACAACTAAAGCTGTCCAGCACAGTTGATGACTTCTGAACCCATTTGGAACTTGCTTCGAGTGGACAGATGTGGACCTTCAGAGATCCTAACAATCATCTGATTAAAAAAAAGAAAGTTTCATTACAAAGATGATATAATAGTATCCTGTTAGTGTTTTTACAGAATTAGGAAAGCATTTGAAATGTAAGAAAGCACATCTAAAGGCATGAGGATGGGTGCAAGAGCAAATATAGCTGTCAAATTCTTGGGAGTCCTGTGGTTGGGTAAGGTGCAGATGACACCCCACAAGGTGAATAAGAAAAATCTTACAATGGCTGTAGGGTAAATTTACATGGAGTTTCTCTGGCTCAATGGACATGCTCTGAATCCAAGTGCAGCTGTGAGTGACACAGCAGTGGCAAGACACACCCCTAAGAAATAGATTGATAGAAACAGAGCCAACCAACCAGTGACTTGAGGGGGAGGGTCTAGGGAGAAAGCAGTGAATGCTGGATAGAAGACACATGCTCAGACAACCAATCTCCATCTTGGCAGAGTATGTTGGAGTCCACAGCGGTTCTGATCAAAATGTAGACCTCAATACGAGATGTAGCACCTTCTCCCCCAATAAATCCTTTGTAAGCAACCCCAATAAACTCTGATTTTTCTAACTGGAGAGCATAGTTTGCTTGCTCAGTCGGCCAGACCCAGAGGGATGGGGCTAAACACCATGCCTCATTGATAATAAAATTCTTAAGACAATAGCCAATGCCAGTAAATGTTAAAACAGTGATTAAAGAATTTGAATAAAGATACCCTGTATGAGTAGAAAAAATACACTTCCAGAAGCCATAAAATTCCAATGCTAAGGAGGTGGGTTATTTCTCTATGAATTATTGTTCAGATAGATCCTGAGGTTGCCAAAAAATAATACTGACTAACTGCCACTGATGTTGGTTGCCCACCTGAACTTATGATCTTGTTACTGAAGACACCGTAAGCTTTGGTTACGGACATGGAGAAATCAACCTGGAACTGAGCTGGAAGCTTCCTCCCTGCTGGCTAGGTTTTACAGGGCTGGAAGGTACTATGCAGCAACTGAAGAATTGTCAATAGTCCAACTAGGATGTAAACTTTGTGTGCTCATCACCATCAAACCAGGCAAGATGTACCTGCTGTGCCATAGTGGCGTAAGTGTTATCAGTACAGCTCCTTTCTGATTGGATGTAAGGCTTGCTCCACTGGAGGGAATTTATGTTTAGTACTATTAGCTTGTCAAAAGCTTGTGATTGGGAAGGTCATAGGTGTTAGTGGTAAAGCTACTACTGTTGCTTTACTCAGTGGATATGATGTGCCCATCAAATTGCTTTCCAAATAGTCATCAGCCTTGGCCAAGGAAGCTGCTTTTTGAGTGAGTAATTACTGCAGACTCATAACTGGTCAAAAGTGCTGAAAATAAGTGACTATTGAATTCTAGGCCCTAAATGGGAGAGCAATATAATCCTCTCTAAGGCTCGGGGGAACATCACAAGAGGGAGTGGAAAGAATGTAAGAGCTGGAAGAAGGGCTGGAGTGTTATTGAACTCTGCCTCTGGATATGACATGGCAGCTGTCGTCTGAACTCATAGTAGCTATAATTGCCCACATAAGACAATTTTGAATTGACAATAAGAAAATTAATCAAAAGTTAGAAAAATAATCAAAAATTGAATTGACATAAGACAATCTTACAAGATTGAACAGGCTCACATCCCCTCATGGAGGGTTGGGAAGAGTCTTGAGGATGTTTACAAGGGGCTCACTAGGTGACTCACAACCTACACACAGACACATTAGGTCCGCCCTGATCAAGGATAGATCAGTGGTTAGTGATTATTTGGGGGAGGGGGACATAGCCACATGTAAATTACCCACGCTCCTATGGGAGTTTAACCCCAATTAAACTCATTGGTTCACCAAGCTACACTTGGGCAGAATCATTTCCTATCTGTAGTAAATAGAATTTGTTCATGTTTCCCCAGAAAAAATTAACACAGGTGTTGAAATGTCACACTGTACCCAATAAACATGTACAATTACCAGGTGTCGAATAAAAATATTTTGGGGACCAGCAAGATGGCTCAGTGGGTAAAAGCACATAAAAACCCTTGCCCTGACCAGCATGGTGACACACACCTTTAATTCCAGCACTCAGGAGGCAGAAGCAGGTGGATCTTTGTGAGCTCCAGGCCAGTCTGGTCCACACAGTGAGTTCTAATCCAGTCAGGGCTACACAGTCAACACTCTCAAAATGTAATTAACTAATTGTTTTTATTTATTTTTACTTTATGTGTATGAATGTTTCACCTGCATGTATGTAACTACACCGATGCATGCAATGCCTGTGGAAGCCAAAAGAGGATATCTGATCTCCTGGAACTGGAGTTAGCTGAGTGACTGTTGGCTGCCATGTTGGTGCTAGGAACCGAACATGGTCCTCTCTAAGAGAAGCCAATTCTCTTAACCTCTGAGCCATCATTCTACCCCCAAAATAATCTGGAGGGGAGTTAAGATAGGGTCTCCCTATAGCCACAGCTGGACTAGAACTCACTGTGTAGACCAGGCTGGCTTCAGTCTCACAGAGATGCACCTGCTTCTGCCTCCCAAGTACAGGGATTAAAGGCACATGCCACTGTGCTTGGCCCAAAATAATTTTTGTAAGCATTTGACATACAAACCTAAAAACCTGAGTTTGATCCCTAGATCCCACAGTAGAAATAGAGAACCAGTTCCTAAAAGTTGTCTCCTAACCTCCAAATGCACACCCTGGCATGTGCACACCTGCACATACATTATACACGTAGACATATATGTGTATATGTTTATAATAATAAACAGTGTTTTTCATTTTTATACTTTTGGGCCACATGTGGGGGCATAGCACTCAGAAGACTGAGGCAGGAAGATCATGAGGATCATGAGGATCAAGACAATAACAGTTAAGGTCAGGTGGTGGAACACATCTTTAATCCCAGCATTTGGAAAGCCCCTGGATCTCTAAGTCAGAGGCGAGCCTGGTCTATGTAACAAGTCTCAGGCCAGCCAGCGCTACAAAGTGAGACCCTGTCTCAAAAGAAAAGGTCGGGGGAGGACTGGAGAGATGGCACAGCAGTTAAGAACACTGGCTACTCTTGCAGAAGATCCGGATTCAGTTTCCAGCACCTATGTGAAGGCTAACAATTGTCTATAACTCTAGTTCCAGAGAATCCAATGCCCTCTTCTGACCTCTGCAGGCACGGCATGCATGGGTACACTTAACATGCATGCAGGCAAAACACTCATCACATAAAAATAAATCAATCAAAAAAATTGGGGCTGGAGGTGGCTCAGCAGTTAAAAGCACTGGCTGCGCTTGCAGAGGACCCAGGTTTAGTTCCCACCTCTCACTTTGGGTGACTCACAACTCCCTGTACCTCCAGTTCCAGGAGATTCAATGCCCTGTTCTAGCCTCTGAGGATACCTGCACTCACACGCACATACCCACACGCAGTATATATACATGTAATACATACATATACAAACAATTGAAAATAAAACAAAATCCTTTGAAGAAAGAAAAAGATCAATTAAACTGGACCTGGTGGTTCAAAGTCCTGGTGGTTCAAGCCTGTGAATAAAACAAAAGAGAAAAAGAAAAGAAATCTTAGAACAAAGAGAAATGGTGTAATCCTATAACAGGACAAGTTTTTCAAAGTATGAACACTCCCAGCACTCCTCCACTGGAGAGTTCTTTTTTACTAGTCTGGTTCCAGTTTTTTGATTGTTTGGTTGGCTGATTAGTTGGTTTGTTGGCTAGCTCTCCTTGTGTTTTCTTTTGTTTTTTAAATACAGTCATGAAAGTGATTTTGCAGGACAGAAAGGAAGAACAGAGCCTTACTGGCTTGATTTATGAACTCACTTTTTGTTTGGGAGACTTAAGTAACAAGCCTAACAGAAATGTTTTTTGACAAAGTAAAGCTGATCCAATTAATAAAGAACATGGAGGAGGAAAAGGAGAGGCAAGGAACAGAAAGGCTGTGGGCGCCAGAGGCTCAGAAGAGGCTGCAATAAGATGCTCATGGGCAGCTCTAGGTGCAAAAGAATTGGGGAGAGGGAGGAAAGTGTGTGTGTGTGTGTGTGTTGCTGAGAACTGATTTAATGACTACATACATGAGAGGCAAGCACTCTAACATTCAGCTACACCACCAATCTCAGAAAGGATTTCTTTTTTAATTTCTGTGTATGTTTTATGTGTGGTGGTGAGGTCCCTCAAGACTGACCATAGTTATGCCATGTCTTAGCAAAATCCATAGTTAAGTAGTTAAACCTTGAAGCAGTTAACTCAAAGAGTGGAACTGGAAAAGTCTGACCAAGGTATGGCTTTGAGAAAAGGCCAGCGCGTACCTCATCACCATGGCTAACGGCAGATCTGTGGCTTCAGTACTTTCTGCTTGGCTTGCTCTAATGCAACAAGAATTGTTAGAGGGACTCACTAGCTCTAAGGCATAGGAACTTAAACTTTTCACCCCTACAAAGGTTTTTTTCTTTTCTTCCTATATATAAGACTGACTCTGAGAAAGACCTGTGCTACACTTGGGACAAATTTGTCCAGTATGGTCGCTGGCCAGGTATTAAAGACCCTCTTTTGGGTCATCTTGTGTCTGAGTGGACACCTCACAACATATGTGTCAGCATCTTCCATTTATGCGTGGGTGCCCCCAGAGGACAGAAGAGGGCATTAGATCCCCTGGAGCTGGAGTTAGAGGTAGTTGTGTGAGTGCTGGGATCCGAACTCGGATCCTTTGGAAGAGCAGCAAGTGTTCTTAACTGCCAAACCATCTCTCCAGATTCTAGAAAAGAATTTTGATAGGTTGGGAGGTGGGAGGGGGATTAATCCTGTTTAATGTGTCTCTAGGAAGGGCGGAATGACTGAAATTCCTTTTTAGTTAATGGTGTTGTTAGGATGCATTTCCAAGACTACAGAATTTGAATTTGGACTTATTTACAGTTGCTTTAGGCATTCCTTTGTTCTCAGGGCCTGAGATGTACTACACAAATGGATATTAGGACATAAGTAGAAACTACATGCTGTAATTTGACATGATATTCACCTCAATTGTTTTTTCCTCTTATGTGATACTAGAGATGAACTTAGGGACTCATCTATGCCAGGCAAGTACTCTGTCAATCAATGAGCTACAGCCCTGTGGTGATTTGAATGTCCCCTATAGGCTCAAGTATTTGAAGACTGCTGTTTGGGGGAGGTTTAGGAGGCCTTGATGAAGGAAGTATGTCACTGCGGGTGGACTTTAAGAACCTATAATCACTCCACTTTCAGTTTACTGTCTCTGCTTCATGTATGGGATTGAAAATGTGATTCCTCAGCTTCCTGATTGGGCTACCGCCTTTATGGCTCCCCGCCCTCATGAACTCTCAAATAAACTCTTTCTCCCATAAATTGATTTTGGTCACAGTCTTTTGACAAAGCAACAAAAAGTAACTAATATAATCTTCAACCCAGTATTTGAGATCTTTTTTCCCTTCAAATTCTCAGTTTTAAAATTTAATTTCTTGATGCCACTTAATTCAGGGGATTAGTGAGAAGATATAAGAAAAATACTCCTCATTAGGCATGGTGACACAGTCCTTTCATTCCATCACCTGGGAGGCAGAGGCAAGTAGCTCTCTGAGAGATTAAGGCCAGCCTGGTTTGCAGAACAAGCTCCAGACGAGGATTACATAGTGCGAGCCTGGCTCCAAAAAAACAAAAAGAAAAAAGGAAAATCTTCTCTCCTCCCCCTATTTGGTTAAAAGCAAAACATAAATTTGTAAAGATGGCCACTTTCCCTCCCTACCAGGATGGACAAAAGTTAATCACCTAAAATAATGCTAGACCTTTACCAGCCAAGAAAAGTCTCCAGATGAAACTGTGAAACAACACTAGCTATGATGGTTGTATTCACTGTCAAGTTAACAGGATTTAGAGCCACCTAGGATATTGGTGAGGCATGCCCCTGTACATGTCCTTGAAGGTGTTTCCTGAGAAAAGGTGCAAACCTCATTTGGGTAGCACCAGTTCATGGGCAGGGGACAAGGGCAAAACAAAATGAGAAAGAGGAAAAGGCCATCCAGCACCTGGATTTTCCCTTCTTTCTCCTTCATGGTCAGCCACGAAGTGAACAAGCTTCCTCCTACATATGCCACCAAATAAACACAGGGTCAAGAAATCACTGATGGAAGTCTCTAAAACTACAATCAAAATAAACCAGTCCTTCCTTAAGCTGTCTGTACCTGGGTTCTCTCTCTCTCTCTTTCTTCTTTCTTTCTTTCAGACAGGGTCTCCCTGTGACCCTACCTAGCCTGGAACTCACTGTGTAGACTAGGTTGGCCTTGATTTCACAGAGATCCACCTGCCTCTGCCTGGGACTTCTGGAATTAAAGGCTTGTACTACCACACCCTGCTATGTCAGGTATTTTGACCACAACAAAAAGTAAACTACTTTTTGTTCACTTGCTTTCTGGTATATTAGGTACTTTTCTGTTGCCGTGATAAAACACTGTGACCAAGGCAACTTATAGAAGGAAGAGTTTACTTTGCTTATGGTTCAGAGAGTTAGACTCCATAATGGTGGGAAAGGCATGGCAGCAGAGGTGTCCCGAGCAGAAGGCCAAGCAATCACTTCTTTAAGTAGGTACAGGAAGCAGAGTGCAACTGGAGATCGGGCAAGATTTAAGAAAGGCCTGAAGTGACACGCTTCCTCCAGCATGGCCACATCTCCTAAAGGTTCCATGACCCTCCCCAAAAGTGCCACAAAATGGGGACCAAGTTTCCAAATAATTGGAGCCTATGAGAGGACATGCTCATTTAAACCACCACAGCTGGCTCTCCTCTTCGATTACTTTCACCCATAGATCCATCTTCCCACAATTTGCTCTTCTAAAATTTTAAAGTCTTTAATTCAAACACAGTGGCCCATACCTATAATGCCAAGATTCCAGAGCGTGAAGCAGAAAGACCATGAATTCAAGGCTAGACTAGGATTATAGGAAGACCCTGTTATAAATGTGTGTGTGTGTGTGTGTGTGTGTGTGTGTGTATTCAAAGTCTTTCTCCTTTCTCGTGTCATTTCCATACAATTTACTTTTTTTGTTGTTAAGATGCTACACTATCACAAATCCTTCCCACCTCTTAGAGTTACTCATCACTGAACATTCCCGTGTATCTGCATCACATAGACATCGCATCACTAAGCTTCTACTTGATTTTCTCCCACTAATCTGTCTTTTGTCAATCAAATTTTCAGAGCCCCAGACCTAAGATGGATAACTTGAGAAATACGTCTTTTACTTCTCACACACCATCAGACTGTGTCAGGGGTGGTACAAGATAGGGCAATGTTTCTATACAGAAAAGAGTTGGCCATAGCACACAGAAGGCAAACAGATGCTCTACCAGATAACTGTGGTATTCGTTTCTCAAGACAGTTTTGAGGTATTTGGTATTCAGCATTTAGTTTTAATTCCTCTTTCAGTACAAATTTTTTGTAAGTATTCATAAAACCATTATAAGGTGAGCACTATGTCCTAAAGCATAAAATCAGTCATAAAACATTGAAAACAATATCACACACAAAAGTAATATTAAACGCATGTGTATATTTCTTTTCCCCTTCAAGAACACTATCTTTGGGAGCTGTTTGAAGCCAGAAGAGGAGGCCAGTGTGTGGCTCACTGGCAAAGGGGAGCAGGTGTGGCTAACAAGAATTTTACAGGCTAGAGAAGCAGTTTAGATGTAACACAAATTAGTCTTTTTAAAATTAATTTTATTTATTTTTATTTTAAGTGTTTGAGTGTTTTGTCTGCTTGTATGTAAGTGCACCCATGTTGTGCAATGCCCACAGAGGCCAGAAGAGGGTATCAGATCACCTGGAACTGGAGTTAATATGAAAGGTTGTTAGCTGCCATGTGGGTGTTGGGAAAAACAGTTGGTACTCTTAATCACTAAGCTATCTCTCCAGTCCCAGAATAGTTGTTCAAAAAACAAATGTAACTTAGTCAAAGTTGGCCTCTAAGGAATGATTACAAGTCAACAACGAAGCGGGGCATGGAGACAGAATTACCTTTCTGGAGGGGCTGAGAATTTGCTTTGAGTCTGGCTGGGAGGAACTACAGACGGAGGCTTGGCTGGGTTTTCCACTGGAAGATGCACTGGCTGTTTTCTACGGTCTGCAGCCCTAGAGGCAGTATAACTGACACCCATGTGGAGGAGCTGGCTGATCTGTGTTAGTGCTCAGGGAAGCAGAGGGTTTTGCAGCAGTCATGAGTCACCACGTGTATCAGAGTGGAGAAGCCCAAGAAGTAGAAACTGGGTGGCATCCTGGGGAAGCTGCAGCCAATCAGAGCGGGGATTTTAGCCAGGAACGGAAGCTCATTGGGCAGCCTGTTACCTCGCTCAAACACGGGGAGCCAGAGAAAGAGGCTTTGTGGAATATTCAGTAACGGAATTTGGAAAGCAGCAGAGAGAAAAGCAGTCTTTTAGGGTAGAAAACACTCGGAAATATGAAGCCTCTAACCACTCGCAGTCGAAATTATCCAAGTCTGTAAGAATTTTGAGAGATCCATTCTGAGGTTTGGGGAAACTTAGTTAAGTCCAGTGGAGAGGGATAAGAGAGCCAAGTAGTCTCCTAACTCTTGAACTCCCTTCCAGGGCATGACAAATGTCACAAATGGTCATCCAAGCAAGAATAAGCATCCTTAGACCCAGCTGGTTTAAGGTGATGGGGTCTGGCCCAAGCCTACAGGAACACGCTGACCCGCTACTGAGGTTTTCAGAAAAAGTCAACATGTGGACAGCTCCTAGAGAACAACAAAAGTAGAAAATGGAAGCCAGTGCTTGCCCGGAGAAAGAGGGAGACATTTCGGTGTGGCTCCTCCTCCTGGGCTTTCAGCATCATTGTGATAGGTTTGGAGTTTGGGATTCAAGAGGACAGTGAGGCAGACTCTTCTTCGTGCTAAGAGACTTCTTAGGAGTTATTAATGCCACAGAGCAAAAAAAAAAAAAAAGCAGACAGCAGCATGGCGGGGCCTCGGAGAAGAGTTCCACCCCAAGCGGCAGAGTAAGGTTCTCCCCTTCTTATAGGTTGGGGAGGGCAGGACAGAAATTAAAAAGTTTCCCTTTGGGACCCACAGTTGACCTTTGCCAGTGGTAACCAAGGAGTAGTGAGTTGAAGAATATCAGGTGATGAATAAACATCTCTCCTGGTCAGCCGCTACTGGGAGTGGATGGGGCAGAGAAGGCTACAATCTAGAGAAACACAGTTACTTAACTTCTGAGACTCAAATTACTTTAGTTTCTGGAACAGTCCCATTTCAACCAAAATCAAGGAGCCTTGCAAAATGGTGTGGCCCTAGCGAGCACCCACTTCAGGCTTCTGGTAGCCCCAGGTGTGAAAGAAAAAAAAAAAAAACTTTATAAAGATAGTAAGATGGAGCTGGGAATATACAGAAGCTAATAGAGCCTTACTGAAACATGAACAAAACCCTTTAGTTTACTCCCCAGCACTGCATAAAACTGGGCACAGTGGAACACACCTGTAATCCCAACCCTCAGAAAGTAAAGTTAGAGGAATCAGAAGTTTTACATCATCCTGGACTACGTAGTGAATTCAGGGCCAGCCTGAACCTCATAAGAAAGACCCCATCTCAAAAAGAAAAAAGGATATAAGGGGTGGGTGAGATGGCTCAGCAGGTAAAGGTGCTTGCCGCCAAGACTGATGACCTGAGTTCAGTGCCTGAGTCCCACATGATGGAAGGAGAGAACCTTCTTCAGCAAGTTGTTATCTGACCTTACACACATGTTGTGGCACAAGGGAACACACACACACACACACACACACACACACACAGAGTAATAAATAAACAAGGTAATAAAAATGTAAAAGATAGTAAGGTTGACTTTACTTATTATTTAAGGGAGAGAGACCAGGCTTAACTTAGATAAATGGAAATTTATAGCTAAGGAGCACAGTGGAAGATAACAAGGGATGGGGATGAAGCCAGGCATGGTGGTGAGTCCCTCTGATCCCACAGCCGGGAAGGCTGAAGTAGGAAAATGGAGGACCCAGGGCCAGCCTGGGCTACAATGTAGTAAGACATTATAAAAAATATAAATAAATAAATAAAAACTTGATATGTGATATGTAGACCAGTTTGGTCTCCATCTCACAGAGATCCACCTGCCTCCTGAGTGCTAGAATGAAAGGCATTAGCCATTACATTTTTTAATATTTTTTATTTGTTATTTTTATTTTATGTGCATGAGTATATTGCCTGCATGTATATAAGTGCACCCATGTCATACAATGCCAGAGGAGGTCAGAAGAGGACCTTGGATCCCCTGGAACTGGAGTTATGGACAGTTGTTAGTTGTCATGTGGATGCTGGGAACCAAACCTAAGTCCTCTACAAGAGCAGCCAGTGCTCTTAACTACTGAGCCATCTCTCCAACCCCGTCTTTTTTTTTTTTTTTTTTTTTAATTGTGTTCCTTGGCTGCATAGTGAGACCCTATCTCAAAAAGCCAAACAGGCTGGAGAGATGGCTCAGCAGTTGAGAGCACTGGCTATTCTTTCAGAAGACCCTGGTTCCCAGTACCCACATGGCAGCTAACAACAACCATCTGTAACTCCAGTTCCAGGGGATCCAGTAAGACATTATAGTAAGACATTATAAAAAATAATGACCTCTTCTGACCTCCACAGGGACTGCACAACACAGGTGCACTTACATACATGCAGGCAATACACTCATACACATAAAATAAAAATAATAAATAAAATATTTAGAAAAAAAAGCCAAAAACAAAACCAAAAAGTTAGAAGTTTAAATAAGTTGATGGACAGAAGAATGGATGGTGAAGCAGGGTAGGTACGTTAACTGATATATTCAAAGCCCCTCCCTCCTCTTTTTAGCGGTCTGGTAAGTGAACTAGAATGACGACTTTGAGGTCAGAGGCAGCTGTGCAGATCTGTCTTTCAGAGGCTAAATCCATATTTGAGGGGAAATCAGTCAGACAATTTCTCCGAGCACTTGAGGTATTCCAGACCAGAGAGAGAGAAATAAGTGACCCCAGGCCCCAGTGCAACAACTAGGGTGTCCTTACAAAGAAACTCAGCGCTTCCTGTTGCAAATCAACTTGACAGCAAATTGCGGCATGCGGGCCACAGCTGGGGGTGGAAGCGGAATCCCTTTCTTAAAAGCCCTCTCAGACCTAGAATTTAATTGGAGAGTTTTGTTCTACCAATAGGAAACAAAACAACCCACCCAGCTTCTGAACTTCTAAGGATCTGAAGCCTTCCTCCTAGGATCTGGAGCCTTCATCCTTGGATTAGTTAGAAACTGAATTGTCCCTCAGCAGCTAGCTAAACAAGCCCCGCCCTGCCTTAACACCTGCTGGGAACTCTGTCTACAGGGTCCTGAAAGGGAGGGTGGAAGGCAGCCCCACCAAGCCTGTTCTTGTTTCTGCTGGGCGAATTTCCCTTAGGAAGGAGGAAGGAAAACTAGCGTCTGAAAAAGCTGAAAGCTATTCCCAGAGCTTAGCCTATCCCCAGTGCACTGTAGAAAGGCCCTAAACTTCTTGATCCCCAGTGGCAAGCCCAGGCCTGCTTCCCGGCCCACAGAAAGTTCTGCACCCAGGGGACAGAGCTGGGCACCAAGCCAGCTGAAGGGCCCAGTTCTCCTGTGCCTTTCAAGCTCTGCTGAAGCATACTGAGCCTCCGCGGTCAGTTTTCAGACTGAACCGCTTAACTTCCTTCTTTCCTTCCCCACCACAGTCACCTTACTTACAGCGTAAAACATAAATTAAAATCCTATGGAAGATGCAAGCAATGGTGCACACCTATGATCCCAGCACTAGGAAGGCTGAGGCAGGAGGATCATGAGTTTGAAGGTGATCTGGGCTACATAGCAAGACCTTGTCAAAAAAAAAAGGAAAACATTTATCAGTTTCTCAGGGTTTTATACAACCCCAAAGATCTAATACTCTGCTTCTTGCTTTCTCTCTTCCTCCATCTCACCCTCCTTGTCCCTCAACTTCCCCATCCTTCACCCCCTGTCCACTACAGTGAACATAGCAAGTCAGTGTCTCTCCAGGTCAGTGAGTCTGAATGGTCCCTGTAAGAACTTAGCTTTTAGGGGCTGAGGAGATATAGCCCACTTGCCAAGCACCTTGAGAGTCGGAGTTGTTGTGGGGATGTGTAGTCGGTCATGACAACCTGCCTGTAATTTCAGTCTCCAAAGGCAGAGATAGAAGATCCCCCAGAACAAGCTAGCTAGTGAGACTAGCCTTACCAGTGAGCTCTGGGTTTGACTGAGGTACCCTACCTCAATGAATGAGATGGAAGGGAGACATTAAGGATGATTTCTGACATCAACCTTGGACCTCCACATGCACCTGCACATACTTGCATGCACACTCACACACGCAAAAATGAAACAAGAGAAAAAAAAAAAGAATTTAGACTTTAGAGTTCAGTTTTCAATTTATTCACGAGACTCTAGTCTTTAATCAGGATTCTGTGTGAGTTCAGAAATGACATACCTGGGATTCAGATCTGAGCTCTGCAGATAGGTATGGCGACCTATAATCCCAACACCCAGGAGGACTGCAATGTTAAGATGATGCCGAGCTACATAGGAACTGTCTAAAAACCATACATACATCTACCAGCACACACACACACACACACACACAACACACACACACACACAATAGGGCTCTCTTCTACCTGGCCTGGCTATATTCAGACAAGTTCCTAAAGTTCCCAACTAAAAAATAGGGATGTTTGTGCTGGTAACTTTAACAAATCCTGGAGAGAGCTCAGTTTGATGCCTGGCACAAAAGGAAGTCTCACTCCTGTTCCACAGAATGGCACCCACCCTTCCCTGTCAGTCTTCTAATCACAGAGCCCCAATCTCTTCTTTCAGATGTGATTTGTCATCATTTATTTGCAAACATGTCTATTTGATTTCAAATGAAAATGCTTTCGGTTGCATTAAAAATGAAACAAATTCTGGGAAACAGAAAGACTGACAGACAGGTTGTTAGTCAACAGAGAAATATTTTTGAAGACTAGATGCATATATTTCAGATGCTAGAGGGTTCAAAGTGACAGACTTTTGGTCGCTGGAGACATGTTAATATTAGAAGAGGGACATTTCTGGGGATTTAATAACCAGAAACAGAATCCTCCCCTCCCTCCCTCCCCAAAGCACTCAGCATTCCACTTGCTGTGTGGCCAGGGCCTTCCTGTCCTACGTCCATGGGATCCCTGTCCAATCCTGATCATTCCCATAACTCATTAACATTACTAAATATTAAATTATTCATGCAAGCAATGTGGAGAGAGCCAAATGCAAAGCTTTCTTTCAGGGATGCTGGCTATTCAGCCAGCTATAGAGAAAAGGGAGTGATTAAAGGGAAAAAAAAAAAAAAAAAAACAAAGACCCACACTCCTAAGCAATGATACAATCACAGAGCCTCCGGAGTTCTGGATAAAGAGGTAGGTGGGATGGCGGGATGCCTGGACAGTCACAGCCCAGATGTAGACAGTCTCCTGGACCAGAAGAATCAGCTTCCATGTCTGTCCGAGTTTCCAGAAGCTGTGGGAAAGGCCCAAAAGGAGTGAAGCAAGCTTTTGTTCTCTCTGCTGGATGCTGAGGAAATAAGGTTTCAACTAGCCTCATCTTCATTTGCCCCAAGCCAGAGAGCAATGCCTGCTGAAGGTCCCATCCTAAGCAGGCTCTCTCTGCCCTCCAAGTATAGTTCCTCAGGGTGGGGCATCACAGACCAAGGGCAGTAGGGATGAGATGAGGGTCCACTCAAGGCAGAGGGTCAGCTTTTCAGATCGGTGGCTTCCTTCTTCAGGGGGCTGTCTTTGCCATCTGCCACCTCGGTGCCAGGCTCCAGCTTTGGCTCTCCTTCTTCAGGCTTATCTCCTGGTTTCTGGGACTGCTCTACCACCTCAGTACCCTTGCTGGAATGGCAGCCCATCTCAAAGGGACATGGAAAGCCCAGTGCTCTGGACTTGTTGAAAGGAAGATGGTCTGCGTGATGGATGGAGCCTCAGAAGTCAGAGTTAAATAACCCTTCCCCAGAACACTGTTGCAGAGAGAGCTGGTATGGTTTCTATGGCCACAAGGAGACACCCCACCCCCATGCCTCCCCAGGCCACCACTGTGATGTAGGCAGGGCTTGGAACACTGCCCTTCTAGCTACCCTGGCTGATTCCAGGCTATGCGCCCCACTCATTCCACTGGAGAGATTCTCTTTTGTTTGGCTCTTAAGTTCTTCGCAGATCCCCCACTACCTCCACCACCACCTAGTTACTGGTAAACAGCAGCTTGAGCCTTCACAAGCAGAGAAAGCCCTGTTACCATGCAACAAGCGGTGGCCTCCCTCCTTGTCTGTCCCAGGGGCACATCTAGTCCTGGGACTCACAGACCCCCTGCTTGGAGGCCAGTCAAGCTGCCCTAGCATGCCTGCTCCACCCAGTGTTGAAGAATGGGGAGTCCTAAGACCGTGGACTCCTGGGGTTACCCAAACAAGTGACTAGAACTAACAGACACTGGGGTGGGGCTCTGTGCCAAGTGTAGTTCACATTCCTTATCTGCTTTCCAACCCTGAGATGCAGTTGGTATTATTCAATCCTCATTTCACAGATGGAAACAGCAAGGCACAGCAAGACTGAATAGTTTATCTATGGTAAGTTACTAACCACCAATAAATAGCAGATGTGGTAGTTAAATCCAGGTCAATTTTTTTTTTTTCCAAAGTCTTCCTATGCAGCCTGGGCTGGCCTGGAACTCACAATCCTCAGCCTTCCCAGTGCTGAGGTTACGAGTGAACACTACCACAAAGTCTGTTTCCTTTCATCACTTTGTTAGTCTTAAGTTTGTTAAAGCCCTTATCAAGGCATCACAGATGTTCTCATCTGAGTAAGCTGTTACTGGGTGACTTGTGTATGTGTTTGTTTGGCCTTGCTCTGTTTGTACTGCTGAGGATGGAGCCCCAGCCATCTTGCATGTTGGGCAAAATTTCTACCACTGAGCAACACTTCAGCTTCTCATTCTTCTTCTAATCTGAGACACATGGCATCAGAGTTGAATGGGACATGTCCCTTGCAAACTCATGTGTTTGAACACCCAGTCCCAAGCTGGTGATGCTGTTTGGGGAGTTTGTGGAAACTTTTCGATACAGGGCTTCCCTGGAAGATACAGGCCACTGGGGATGGGCTTGGGGTTATAGCCAGCCCTGCTTCTAGTCCTGCTTTCTGTGCCTAGATCCACCAAAATATGAGACGCCACCACACACTTCCAGCTTCATGTCCTCCTTCCTCGAAGGACTGCAATGGTAAGCCAAACCCAACCTTCCTATGTTGCTTCTGTCAGCTATTTTCTAACAGTCATAAGACATGTAACTAGCACATGTACATAGACGGTCTCTAAGCTATGAATGTTCTCAGACACAGACATTTCCTGAGGGAAGCCAAGTGTGCTATGGATCCAGTCTGGAGCCCAGAATTCCTGTACACTATAGTCTATCATTGTTTTATTGCTTTATTTTATTTTATGTATATGAGTGTTTTGCCTACAGCTATGTAAGTGCACCATGTGCATGCAGTGCCCATGGGGTCCAGAAGAGGGCAGCAAATCCCTCAGAACAGTTACAACAGTTGTTAGCCACCATGTGGGTCCTGGGGACCAAACCCAAATTCTCTACCACTGAGCTATCTCTCTAGCCTCTACCATTGCTTTGTTTTCCTGTCACCTTGCTTTCCCTTTCCTAACTCTAACAAGGGGTTGGTAGTTCTGACCCAACCCCTAGGAAGCTGAATGTCAAGCAGGTCTGTGAAGCGGCTTTTCAGAGGAGCACAAAATCTGCTGTGATTCTTTGCTGGCTTCCTGTACATGCACACAGCTGTCAAGGGTGACCTCAACTTGGGTTCAGTCATGGAGGATGGTGCATGCCACTGTCAGATACTTTCCACAGACCCTCTCGGCACTCCTCACAACCCCATAGTCTTCGAGGAAGAATTACCGATCCTCTTTAGAGTCAAAATCAAGTCCAGAGTGGTCAGGTCAGTTACTCCAGGTTTGAGGTCATGTGCTTGAGTTGCCAGTTCAGGATGCAAACCCAGGACTTTTTGCCTCCATAGTTCAGAATCTCGCTCCCCACCCAGTCCTTCTAGCTTCCGTGAGTTAATGCTATCTCCTTCTCTGAACCTGGGCATTTAGTGATCCCAAAGAATGTGGCAAAACACCCCTATAAGTCACTTTGATTTGAGTCAACTTCTTGCCAGCTCAGCAGACTGACAGGTAACATCTGCCATATAAATGCCAAAATATACTGAAGGGGCAACAGGAAGAAGGAAACTTCAACTAAGGCAAACCCTTATTTGGAAATTAGGATTCCAGGCCATCAATTCTCTTCAAATCAACTATATTGAACCTAGGTGAGCCCAAGAGGCAGACAGCATGGGCCCCAGGAGTCAAATGAAACGCTCTCAAATCAGGCTTGTGTGTGTTTGGATGCCCTGTAAACAGGAACAGGCAGATAGACCCTAGTCAAGCAAACTGGGTAAGAAATCTTGGTTTGCCTGATTATTCGAGACTGTTTATATAATCCAAGGGGTCAGATAAAAAATTAAAATGTGGGCCCATTGTGCCAAAGTTCTTGGGCATTTCAAGATAGTAAAACTTTAAATTAGGAAAAAGGCAAGCACCATGTGCCAGATCTAACCTATTCCTCAACTTCCAGACCTAGATTTGCCTCTGATGAAGATTATTGCTTGCTAGATCTACTAGCTGACTTGGCACTGGGGACACTGCCCTAGTATTAGAGCAGGGCCTAAAAACAACCAAAGAACCATTGAGATGGGCCAAAGGTGGATGCAACTTTAGTGGAACACATGTGAAATACTTTCAGCCTTAGGGGTTGGAAAGATGACTCAGAAGTTAAGAGCACTGGCTGCTCTTGCTGAGGACCTGAGTTCAATTCCCAGTACTGACATACAACCACTAACAACTGTCCCTAACTCCATTTCCAGGGGATCTGACACCCTCTTCTGACCTCTTCAGGCATTACACGACACAGGTGCTCTTATACACATGCAGACAATTCACCCATACATGTAAAATAAAAATAATAAAATGTTTTAAAAAATACATTCAGCTTTAAACTACTTCCTAGCCAAGAGTGGTGATAGATGTCTATAATTCTAGTACTCAGGAGGCTGAAGCAGAAGAATCACAAATTCCGGTCCAGCCTGGGCTGATTACAAGACTCTATCTAGAACAACCAAGGGCCAGAGCTAAAGCTCAATGGTACCATATTTTCTTGCCCAGTATGTGCAAGACCTTGGGCTCTGTTCTCAATGATGAAGAGGAGGAGGAGGAGAAGGAAGAAGAGGGGGGTGAGAAGGAAGAGGAGGAGGGAGAGGATGTTGTCACTTCTGGACTGGCTGAGGTTAACAGGTGGCCCTGGTTGTTGGATATAATGGCTTTAGAGTCAAGGTTTCCACACAAACAGTCTTTTCGTTGGCTTTATCCACAGCCGCTGCTAACTAATTAACTTCCCTTCTCCCCCCCCCACACTCCCTTGCCTTTGTAATATAAGGCACCTCAGAAATTCTCTTTTATTAATACCTTCAACACATACATACCACTCCCCCAACACAAACACACACACACACACACACACACACACACACACACACACACACACACAAATAAATCAACATATAAAACATTAAAAACTGCTTGGAAAATTACTGACAATGTATCAGGGAAGGTTGGTGGAGGAACCGGACTGTTCATACACTGGTGATTATGCGCGCGCTGAGGCACTCGGGAAAGCATTGGCAGTTATTCACTGTCTGGCCTGCCGTCTCAAACTGCTACAGATGAGAGGCATACACACGTTCATTCATGTTCTCATAGTTCTGGAGCATGAAGTAGAGTAAGTACCGTGATGCCAGCAACTCTGGTATACCATGCGGGCTCTTTTCTGGCAGCGAGATGACCACCTCACTGTGTCGTCCTCACCTGGCCTCTTCTCTGTGCTCACATTCTCTGACAGAGACAGGGTGTCATCTCCTTGGAGCTCACTATGTGGCCCAGGCTGGCCTTGAGTTTATGAGGATCCACCTGCCTCTGCCTCTCAAGTGCTGGGATTATAGTGATGTACCACTGTACCCTCCCCCAACTACACTTTTTGTAAGACAGGCTCTCACTGGATGTCGGAACTTGAGAACCTCTTGCCTCAGCCTCTGAGTGCTGGGATCACAGGCACGTGCTTCCATTCTGCACTCAACTTTATTTTTTATTTTTTGAGAGTGTTTTGCTATGCTGTGCATGGGACCAGGCTTTGTGCATGCTAGGCAAGAGTCCTACCACTGAGCTACACTCCTGGCCTTTCCTCTACTTTAGCTCAAAGGCATGGCACAATGTTTTATTTTAGGGGTTGTAAAGTTTACAGAGCCCGAACTCATCATAATGGAGGAAATATGGAGCTAGAGACAGAGGAAGCTTCAAGCAGAGGGTTAACCTACAGCTACGACTGCAGGTCAGGAGAGTGGCTAAGTCCATGAGTATGCCAAACCCACTCTCCTCCCTTCCTCTGTTCTCTCCCAGGGCTCCCACTGGCCAAGCTAGTGGGCATAGAAGCCTTTGTTATTCTCTGCTGAGGTCCGTCTCAAGGACATGGAGCAGAAGAATGGACTGCAGATGTGGAGAGAGAAACTAGCACAATCAGCCAGACCCTGCTCTGGGTACTCATGGAATCTGTTAGGGGAGACAAGGTCCATGCAGTGAATTCTACTATGTGACAGAATGCAGGAAGCACTTCAAGATGCGGAATACGTTACAGTACAAACAGGGCATGGCTTTCCTAGAACAGGAACATTCAAGCTGGGCCTATAAGGATAGGCAGAATATTAGCTGGTAGAGGACGGGAGGACATCAGAGCCAAAGGGAAGAACTAGAAGTGCTTCCTACAAGATTCTGTCTCAGAACAGAAAGCAAGAAAAGGCCATATCTGACTATATGGCGATATAAGTCAGTGGCAGAACGTCTGCTTGCATGTGAGGGACCCAAAGTTCAGTTCCCAGTACTGAAGAAAAACAAGCCAACAGCCGGGCATAGTGGTACAGGTCTATGGTCCAGCACTCGGGAGGCAGAGGCAGGAGGGTTGGTTCAAAGTCAACCTGTTCTACTTAGGGAGTCCCAGGTCATCATGGGACAAAACAAGACCCTGTAGAAAAAACAAACAGGAATAAAAGGAGGATGGAGAGGAGAGAAAGGAGAAGAATTCCTCCCCTGAGCCCAGCGTGGTGGTACAGTCCTATAATCCTAGTTCTTCTTCTAGGGACCCTGAGGCAGGAGGATCTAAATTAAAGGACTTCCTGAGCAACCTAGTGAGACATCATCTCAAGCTATAAACATGAAAAGGGCTGGGAATACAGCCCAAGGGTGGCACACTTGCCTACCAAATGTGAGGCCCTGGGTCCAGCCTCCTTGTGCTGGTTCTTCATCATCATCATCATCATCATCATCATGACTGAATATGCAATCAACTCTGGGCATGTCTGTGAGGCTGTTTTCAGATCAGATTAACTGAGGGAGGAAGATGCACCCTGAATGAGGGCAGCACTAGCTCCTGAATTGGGATCCCAGACAAAATCAGAAGCGGAAAAGGAGGAGGCCACCTGAGCACCAGCATCCATCTGCGTTCTGACTGTGGACTCGGTGTGACGGGCCACCCACATCCTGCTGCCATGCCTTCCCAGCCACGATGCGCTATGCCCCCCCAAACCATGAACCAAGTCAACCCTTCCTTAACACACTTGGGTCAGGTATATTTTGTCATAGCAACAAGAAAATACACCCCAGAACCACCAATAAATAAATAAATAAATGAGAAACTGGGAGGGTGGAAGGGGAAGAGAACAGGAAGGGGAAACTCCTCCCTACAGCCAGCATGGTGCAGAATGGACAGAGCTTGGGACCGAATACCAGTTCTACAGTGTGCCTGCTGAGTGGCCTTCAGCACCCTGTTTAACATCTCTCTCAGTTTTCTCATCAATAAAATGTATCAATAACTGTGTCCTGGGACTTTTGGAAAGAATACAGAGTCAATATCAGAGCCATCTTCCTGTCTGTCTTATATGAAATGGAAAAAATAATTATTAGTTGTTTGACACAGGGTCTTCCTGTAGCCCCAGCTGGCCTAGAACTCACTATGTAGACTAGGCTGGCCTGGATCTCACAGAGATCCTTCTGCCTCTGCCTCCCCAGTGTTGGGCTTAAAGGTGTGTGCCTTTAACAGATGATGAATATTGGTAATTGATATTGGATGATGGATAATAGATAATGGATAATAGAGGATTCTACACATTTTCTGAGTATCAGTTTATGGGATAGTTTACTGTTTCCTACTTTTAAAAAATAGGTTACACTTCAGAACATAATTCATCACACTTGATCTTAGCCAAAAGGTCAAGTCAAAATGCGATGATATGAACTGACTAAAAAGACAAAGTGAAATAAAACTCTCCCTTTGAAGGAAAAGATGAGCAGAATAAGAAGACAAAAGAGCAGAAAAAGAGTGCCTGGTCCCTGCTTCCTGTGTGAGAAGCCAGGTCTCCCAAGCCCACCAGGTGCTCAGATCGCAGCCCCTGGAATCAGGCTTGCAGCTTTGGTCCTAGGTACATAGCCTGCTAAGCCTGAGCTGCACTTCCACACAGAGAAGTTACTTTCACACCATGAGGTCCAGTTTTCTCACTGATAACATCAGAAAAATAATAGTCCCTACTTTGAAGGATTATTGTGAGGATTAAATTGGCAATCTAAAGTCTTCAGTGTCCAGTGCACTATACAAATATTATTATATTGTTGGGGCTGGAGAGACCGCTCATCAGTTGACAACACTTAGGACTTGAGTTTGGTTCCCAGCACCCATGTCTGGTGGCTCACAGCTGCCTGTAACTCCAGCTCCAAGGGAGCTGATGCCCATTTCTGAGCTACATGGTCACCTATACACATATGGAATGCACTCACACATACACATAGATTAAAATAATTAAGATAAGTCTTTTTGTTTTATTATTTTATATGTATGAGTGTTTTGCCTACATGTAAGACCACCACATACATGCAATGCCTGCAAAGGCCAAAAGAGATCACTAGATCCCCTGGAACTGGAGTCATGGAAAGTTATTAGCTGCCATATGGGTGGTGGGACTAGAACCCAGGTCCTCTGCAAAGGCAGAAGTGCCATCTTGCCAGCTCCTAAAAATAAATAGTTTTTTAAAAAATTTTTATTATTTTTACTTTATGTGTATGAGTATATTGCTTGCATGAATGTAAGTACACCTGTGTTGTGCAATGCCCGTAGAGGTCAGAAGAAGGCATTGGATTCCTGGAAGTGGAATTATGGACGGTTGTTAGCTACCATGTGGGCACTAGGAACTGAATCCTCTACCAGTGCTCTTAACCACTGAGCCATCTCTCCAGCCCCCAAATAAATATTTTTAAAGAGATATTATTATTTCTGTTTGGGAGGGTTTTTTTGTTTGTTTTTGTTTTGACAGAGTCTCAAGTAACCTAGGCTGCCTCCAGATCTTCCTGCCTTTAGCTCCTTAGTGCTGGGATTACAGGCATGAGTCATCATGCCTACTTTATTATTACTATTATCGCCACTCTCTCTACCTATTAAACTGTACCATCCCCCCAAAGAGGCAGAACCTAAGGGAAAACACATCTGTTGATAACCGCAGTTTCCAAACACTGTGATTAGTAAAATGGGAACAGGCTAGGAAAGCGCCCAGGAGAAAGTCCCTAGGTGTGCCTTTCAACTCATTAGATTATGCCAGACACCAGAATCCCTCCCAGAGGGAGGCTGTAATCTAGGACTTTGCCCAGGCATGCACTGGGGAACAGAAGGGAGAGAGCTGTCCCAAGGACTGAGCAGGGCGGTGTGGAAGTGAGTCAGAGGCTCTAGAAAGTGAAAGAATAGGAATCCACCTGCCAGCTGGTCATTGCCCTGGGCTGTCAGCACTTCTCTGGCCTGTCACCTTCACAGGCACTAGCTGCCATGAGCAGGCTGGGACTGGCCCCTCTGGGTCACGCCTACCCCCCCCCCCACCCCCGGTGTTTCCAGCCATTGCCCACAGGCCCCCTCCTTCTGCCCTCCTCTGCCCTTGGAGTCAACTTTGACCAGATTATACCAGGTCAGAGAGTGCACAGAGGAAGTAGGCACACACAGGGTGACCAAGGTGACCACGGGGGTGGGGTGATGTGATGTGTGGCTTAGGCTTCACTTCACAAAGTTCCATCTGTGGTGCTAAATCCACAAATATCACAGAGATAAACTGCCAGGAATAAAAGAAGTTCTCCACATAACTTAGTGTTTATAATGGCCAGCAGGCCTCTCTTCCTGTGGGGCCCCATAAACAGGTATTGTTTTAGACTGTAGTTAACCCTAAAGGATTCAGTTAGAGCATGTTGAGTGTGTGTCTCTGTGTACACTGTAAAGTGATAACTTGGGGCTGGTCTGTAGCACAGGGATAGAGCATTATTAGCCTCTCGTGCTTGGGGCCCTGGAGTTCATTCTCTGAATAACAGCAAAATGTTAATACATTAAATATAGATAGACAAAGCAGAGATTTTTCTGTTTCTGTTTTTGGTGGATCCCATGGTTGTAGACATGTCCCGCACTTAGGTGCTAATAGTCATTGAAAGAGGAATGAATGAAACGTAAGCCCATTAAATAGTACACCATTTTAAAAATTGCATTTATTTATTCAGCTTGTGCTGCTGTGTGCACATGCGCATGCGCATGTGGAGGTCAGAGGGAGGGCCACTTCCAGGAGGAGTTGGTTCTCTCCTTCTACCAAGTGGGTCCATGTCATTAGTACAGCACCTATACTTGCTGAGCCATCTCTCTAGTGTAGTTTACCTTGAATTTATTTATTTAATACATTTTATGTTTGTAAGTGTTTTTCAAGTGTAATAATGCACCACTTGCACCGTGGAGGCCAGAAGAGAGCATCGGACCTGGAACGGAGAGTTAGTTAGCAGGGAAACAAACCTGGGCCCTCTGCAAGGGCAGCTAGCTAGTGCTCTAAACCGCTGAACCATCTCTCCAACCCCCTGTCCTCCAGCTCACAGAGATCCGCCAGCCTCAAGTGTGCCCCCACGCCCGGCATCTCACATCTGAAAACCTGGAAAGCGACGCGGCTGAGGGTTCCACAGCTCTGCAAAGTGTGGCAATGGGACCTCCATGGACAGTGCACTTCATTTAGTGTCATCTGATCTTAATTATCAGCTAATTAGTTCCCAGCCTGGAGCTGTTCTCCCTCCACCCTGGGAGACATTTGGAAATCTTCAGGGTGTTTTTGGCGTCACTCTGATGAAGGCAGTGGCTTCTGGCATTTGATGCAGAGTCAAGGATGCCAAATGACCTCCTGTACGGTCCAAAGACATGCTAATGAGCACCGCGGAGAAACGCCACCTGGGTGGCCAACCCTCAAGGGTTCTTATTCTGTAATCGCGACTCCACCCCGGGGATGGCACAGACCGGATGTTTAATACAGGTCAGCCTAAGGGGAAAAGGGAGCCAGATTCAAGGGCTAGGGAGGGACCAGACAGGCTCCAGTTGGGGACAGGCTTCCCTGGGGCTTGAGAGAAACCCAGACCAGGGCATCTTCGGATGCTCCCAGCATGTTTAAAGCGGAAGCTGTGCCAACCTAGGGAGCACTGAAAGCTGATGGAGGAAAGGAAAGATCCACGACCCTGATCAGGAAAATTCCAGGGTGGATCCCAGGCCAGCGCCTCGCAGTTCCTCCACACCTCGGAGGGGAAAAGTACTGTAAATTCAGCTCCCCACACTCCCCAGGGGGTGAAGGTGGTCCGGCCGCGGCCGGATCTGCGCCCCCAGGCGCGCTGCACGTCGGCTACCGCCCACGTGGGAAGGCCGGGCTGCATTTCCGCCCTGCGAGGCGTTCGCACCCCCATCCCCGCCGCGCCGTCGCCGTGTGCCCGCTAGGTGGCGCCTGCGCTCTAGTGGGGCGCCTGGGGCGCGGGCGACAGAGACAGATGGAACCGGAGTCCTCGGGTTCCGGGGACTGGAGGACAGCGCCCGCGGCCAAGGTAGGAATTCTCGGGCGTGTCCTTGGAATGTCTGAGGTCGGGGGGAGCTGGCGGCCGCGGGGCTCCGTTTGCGGTCCGCAGAGAGAACCAGCGAAGAAGGAGTGGTCCCATCTGCTGTTGCCTAAGAGACCTGGAGCCCTGCAGTGTCAGAGCCGGGCCTAAGAGCCGAGCGGAGCCCCAGGTCGCTGGCTCACACCCAAACATCCTCCACCAGCCTGGGCCTCTGGAAGGCATGGCCTGACGCCCACATAGCAATCCCCCAACGCGGAAAGGAGCTTCCATTCCAGAGCCCCTCCACCCTGAGCTGAGGGATGACCACGTCTTTGGCACTTCTCAAACTTGGGTGCGCCTTGGCAGTTACCTGGGGAGCAATAAGACACATTCTTGCCAGGGTCCCCCACCCCCACTAAGATCTAATTGGTTTTTGTTGGGCGTGGGACTCTGGGTGTTAAAAACTTCCCATGAGATTCCAGCTTGCAGCCAGATTTGAGGGTCCTCAACCCCGAAAGTGTTAGAAGAAAGCCGCCGAGGGTGCCTAATTCCAGCCCAGAAAGCTGTGGCTTCTGCTTCTCCTCCTCCTCCTCCTCCTTTCGTTTTCAGCAATATCAGCCAGCGATACCTCTGCCTCTAAGCCATCAAGTCCAGTGTGACCAGACAACACCCCACCCCAACAGGGTTGCTTCCGAGAGGGTGGAACTTAGAAGAGCAAGTTGTGTGGAGAGTGAAAAGGTTCCTCTAGGAGTGTAAGAGGAGTTCCCTCTACCCTAATCCCACACAAGTGTCCAGCTAATCCAGGCTGTCCTCATCACTGTGGGATACAGAGCCAAGTAGACAGAGTAAGAGCCCAAGCTAGTAAAAAATGGCCTCTTGTGTCCTATATGATAGCCAAGTGCTACCAACAAGAGCCTGGAGCCACCAGAGCCAGCCCTCCCTTATCCAGGACCTCAGATAACTTGCTGAACCACCCTCAACTTCAGTCTCCACATCTATAAAACGGGTACAGTCGTGTACAACTCTTAGAGTTGCTGTGGGAACTATAAAGATGGGAAGACCGTGTTTACAAAGGACTCTGTGCCAGGCCCTGTGTGTCCTAAGCATTGTCTTATTGAGCCCTCACCATAATCCACTGGATAGCAAGTGCTATAAATCTAAAGTACCCCCATTTGGTAGCCGAGGTGCTATTGGTACCATAAATACCCCACTTGAGTGCTTTGGAAACTGGAGCTCGGAGAGGTAAAGAACTTGTTGAGGGTTATCAGAATAATCTGAGGCAGATCCAGGGCTGGAGATGTGCTCACCGGTAGAGTGCTTGCCTAGCCTGCGTTAAGCCCTGGGTTCTATCCCTAGCACACTCCCACATACCCCAGAGAGACAGAAAGTCCCATCTATGAGCCCCATGTCCCTGGCTTTTGTGTTCATGAGCAAAGCCCTTTCACTGAAATTTCTCAGACCCTCAGTGAGCTATAGACATTATTGAGCACCTACTGTGTAGCGGGTAGCTTTCCCGATACCAGAGATAAAGTGAAAGGAGGCAGGGGTAACTAACCCTCAGTGAACTCCTACCCTAACAATAGAAAAAACAAGAAGCCCACTGGCTCCTTAGATTGTAGGTTTGGCACTTGCAAACTCCACTGACTTGCTAAGATCCACCTGTACCCCCCAAGTCAATATCCTTGGCCCTTTCTCAGCCACGTAGGAACTTTACAGGGCGACAGAAATATCGTCGCCCAACATGCCTATCCAGAGCTGAGGTCAGGCAAGGGGAAATTCTGCCTTCTTGCCTCAGCTCATATTCTGCTTATGGTGGCTCAAAGTAGGGTTTTCTGACTTCACTGTGGGTACAACATCACGTGCATTTTGTGCAGTGTGAACTTTACTTCGTTTTGAATTTCCATCTTTTCTTGCACTAGCAGTTTGCAGAAGGTTCCTTTCTTGCTGTGTTGGGCAGCTGCAATGAGCCACAGTGCCCAAGCAGCCACACAGTCGGGAGAGAAACATGGACAGACTCCTGCCAAGCTGCTGAACTAGTTTGTTCAGCAGACTGGACACATTCGATGCACTTGCAACCTACAGTGTTTCAACTTCCAGTGGGTTTGTAAGGACTGAGCCCTGTAAGGAGTGGAGGATATCAGTGTAACCAATGATCTGTTCTGTGATCTGTTTGGAGCCACAGTCTTTGTAGTTTTGTACTTTTCCTGGATGACTTGGCTGATTGCAGTGGTCTCATCCTGGTGCTACAGTACTTGCTGGCTGATGTTCTAAGGACGAGAAGTCAATGATGTGCCTTGGGAGAGGATGTCTGTTGGATCAGTGTCATTGAGGCAGGAGTTACTGTGCTGTTGACTGAGTTCAATGTTAAGGAAATAACGAAGATGTCTTTAGGACTGGGGGTATAGCTTCGTGGTCAAGAGTTTGCTTAGCAGGTGCATGGTCCTGGGACCCACCCCCAGCCACACACACACACACACACACACACACACACATCTTTAAAAAGAAACGTGCATAAAACAAGGTTATATATTGATCTGCTGGGACGGGACTAGAGCACGGAATTAGGTATCCCAGACAGAAAGCACAGCATGCGCCAAGGCCTCGAGGTGATAAGAGCATCGTAATGTTAGAGACTCCCTCCGTGGTGAGCAAGAGAACCGGGAGAGTTGTGGTTAGAGAGAACAGAGCTGCCTTAATACAGTAATATGCTGTAGAAAGTCTGGGCCAGGTGGCACCGTGTTTGGTGGCAGCTCTTGTTTCATCCGATTAACACAGTAATCCTGGAAGGCTGGGCAGGATCATTTCCACTTTTGACAGATGACAGAGTCAACGCCCTGTGCCATTAAAGACATGCTCAAAATTGCATGGCCGGGGTATTGGGGCTTAGGGCTTGTGACTGTAATCCTTACCCTTGGGAGGTGAAAGCAGAAGATTACAAGATCAATGCCAGCCTGAACTACTTAGCTAGTTCTAGACCAGCCTGGACTACAGACTGAGACAATGTCTCAAAAAGCCATTTAAAAAATAGTAAATTACTGCTTAAGTAACAACCTGCAGGGGCGCCTCACCTCCACCTGTAGCCCGTCTTGTATAATGCTTAGTAAGCTTTGGGGTCAGATCTCAGGACACATCCGGAAGATTGGTTTGGTTGGGGGAGGAATCAGTGACTAAATGCATGAGTGAGACCATCTGGACAGTGGCAGGGTTTGGGGGAGAATATACTCATGTATTTTTAAAACTAGAAGTATTCCTGGTATAAAAATATTAATGCCTCATTACAAGAGTCCGAGATAGCTGCACAGGGCATAGAGAGAGGAGGCAGGCCCACAAACACACCGGACTGGAGGGAGATGTTCTGATTTAAACTGCCCTGAATACCAGGCTTGGCTGGCGCTCCACCTTGCCATCCATGAGTAACCGGGTCAGAGCCTGCTTCTTGTGATTATGAGCAGGGATCAACCGACTTTTCCTGTAAAGTTCTTGAACTTGGCAAACCATATGGTTTTGCTTGCAGTTACCCAGGTCTGCCAGTGTAGAATGAAAATAGCCACAGAAGGTACATGAAGAGACGAGCTGTGTTCCACGAAAGCTTTATGGACACTTAAGTTTAGGTTTCATATCATTAAAAAGAAAGCTTTAAAAAATTGGGGGGCGGGGTTGTAGGGGAACCTGTGCATGGTGGCTCACACCTGTGATCCTTGTATTCAGCACCCAGGAGGCTGAGGCTAGAGGATCACCCACAAGTTCAAGATCAGCCTGGGCTACAGAGTGAAAGAAGTCTCAGAATTTGTTTTGCTTTGTTTTGTAGTATGAAGAACAAATTCAGGGTCTTGGGTGTGCTAAGCAAACTCTACCACTGAGCTATCCACATCACCAAACTTCGATTCTCCTTCCTCATCTCTCCCAGATAGAGGCTCGGTATGTTCTCCATGTTGGTCTAAATTCCTGGACTCAGATGATCTTCCTGTCTCAGCCTCCTCAGTAGCAAGGACTGACTGGTTTCGTGTAGTTTTAACTTATCTTAAAGTATTAGGTTTTTTGGTTTTGTTTTGTTTTAAAACATTTGAAAAGGTACAAAAATATTCTTAGCTCGCGGACTGTCTGAGAACCAGCCGTGTCTGGATAGAAGCAGAGCTGGTTTTCAGGTTGGTTCTTGATCCAGAAGTTTAGGGCCTGAAGGTCATTTCAGAAATGTCCAGAGACTAATACTCCCCCAACAGCAGGAGATGCGGTGGGGGCTGACGAGATGACTAGCTGCTTTTACAAAGGACCAGGGTTTAGTTCCCAGCACCCAGATAGTGGCTAAGAACCATCTATATAACTCCAGCTCCAGGGGAGTCCAATGCCCTTTCTGGCTTCCAGGGTAATTCAGGACACAGGTGCATTTATATACATACAGGCTCCTGTCTTGATGCTCTGTTAAGCCACAACTGACCCCTCTCACAGGGCAACTGAATGCATCATCAGCAATTTAAAGCTGCTGTAGTTGAGATTTCCCCCAAAGCAGTTCATGAGACAGGGATTCTGATGCCAGAAATTTATTTGGGAAGGAATCCCAGTGAGGGGGTGGTAAAGTGCTGGAAGAGGAAAGCCAGTAAGATGTGTTGATTAGAGAGCTTCCACCAGGTGGTAGAGGCTCAGTCCCTTGGAAACCTCAGAGAGACCTCAGAATGCATTTCAGAAGTGGTCCACGAAGAGGCAAGGAAGCTGAGGTGCTTCCTCAACTCTGGGCCCCCATTGGTTCAGGCTTCATGCTAAGCCATCCTTCTTTGACGCATTAGCCTGAGCAGCTCACTGTGGCTGGAAAATGACTTAAGCAGAAAGAATTAGCAGAGGGCCTGGGTGCTCCAAGGGGAAGAGGACCCCCCGCCCCAGGTGCTGATGGCCTCTGCTGTGGTGGGGGTTTGACCTTGCCTTCCCAGGCTTTCCAGAGCTGGTGCCTTGTGAGGTGATTTGTGGAGGGGTGGTGGTGAAGAAAGTGAAGGCTTGGAAAGTACTTCTTGCTCATACGCCATCTGCCTCACTGCACCCTCAGGTCACCTTTCTTGCCAGGACAGGTGCTTAGCCACACTGGCCTTTCACTTCCGTGACTTATCAGACTTTTCCTTCTTCTGCAGTCAATTAGTAGAAGGCTCAAGGAAGTCTAGAGTATGAACCCAGGACCTTAGCATTCCAGGCAAGAACTCAACCCCTGAGCCATCCTCCCAGCTCACTGGAATGAATATCTCTAAGACATTTGCTCTCCTCTCTTTTAATTGAAAACACAACAGTCTTCCAGTTTAGTGCATTTAACAGAGTTAAGTATAATTTAATAACATTGTAAAATCGTTACTACTTTAACATGTAACATTGTTAAAGTAGTAACAGTTTTGCACCACTCCCAGCACCAAAATAAAACAAAAGTAACACTGTTAAATGTCCTGGGACTCCTTGTGGAAGGTGGACATCAGAAACTCAGGCAGGAGCTCAGTGTAAGGCCAGTCTGGGCTAGATATGGAAACTGTATCAAAACAACAGTAACAACCAGACTGTTAAAAGTAACTGTTTGGTAACCCTGTTTTATGTTTATCTTTATAGTTTCCACTTATATATATCAAGTGCTACTACTTTGTAAGAGCAAAAGTAACACAAAGTTTCCTTTAGAAAAATTAATGAGGGATGGGGCCAAGCCAGAGACAGGGAATCTCTGGGACAATCCGAATTAGCCAGAATCAGTAAGCTTCTGGTTCAACAAGTGTCCTAGGTACTTTCTATTGCTGTGATAGGACACTGACCAAAAACAACTTACGGAGGAAAGAATTTATTGCATCCTACTCATCTGATTGACAGTCCATCACTGAGGGAAGCCAGGACAGGAACTCAAGGCAGGAATCTGGTGATAGGAGCTGCAACAAAGACTGTGGAGGATGGCGGACACTTACTAGCTTGCATCCCCAGGCTTGCTCAACTACCTCTCCTATACAGCCCAGGCCCACCTGCCCAGGGACTAGGTACTGCCCACAGTGGGATAGGCCCTCCCACATTAATCAGCAATCAAGAAAATGCTTCACAGACATGCCACAGGCCAATCAATGCAACACAGGTAATTCCTCAGTTGAGGGTTCCTCTTCCCAGGGACTCCAGTTCGTGTCATGTTGACAAAAACTAACCAGCGCAGCAAGAGACCTTGCCTCTATAAATGCAGTGGGGAGCAATCCAGGGAGTCTCCTCAGGCCAGCTTCAGGCCTTCATACATACATACACACACATGCATGCACTCCAACACATATGTGTGCAGCCACACACGTGTGAACTTGCATAAACACACCACACATAAAAAAACAGCAATTTGAAGCAGGGATGCTGGCTGTGCCTGCAACCCCAGCACCAGGGAGGCAGAAACAGGGGGATGGCCCAGCTGGGCTACACCACGACAGCCCACAACCTGTCTCAAAACAAAAGTAGCATCAAGAGCAAAAGCAAATTAACTGGTAGAAATCTTGTATCTATTTAAGACAAATATTAAATCCATAATGATAGGTGCTATAGACGTATGAATCTAATGAGGTAATAAGGCTGCCATCGATGGAACACTTACTCTTAAAAAATAAAAAAACCTTCAGAAATTTTAATTTTACTTATTTGTTGAAGGTGCTGGGGATGGGACCCAGGGCTGCATCATCCTCCCAAGTGCAGCGATAATAGGTGTATTTCACCTCACATGGCCGTGTTTTTAATTGGTACATAATAATTGGACATATTTATAATGCAGTACAATATCTCAATACAAGTACAGAATATAATGATTAAACCTATCACTGCCAGTAGTTGTGCTGTGAACATTCACAGGCCTCTGTTAGCTGTTGTGAGACATACAGCTGTTGTGAGCCATAATTACTCTGTAGGGCTCTACGGTATCAAAAAGTATTTCCCAACCGGACACAGTGATGCCCCCGTAATTGCAGCACTCATGAGGCAGAGGGAGGAAGGTTTCTTTGCGTTTGAGGCCAGCCTGGTCTACATAGTGAGTTTCAGGCCAGCCAGGGCAAGAGTGTGACCACGTCTCAGAAAAACAACCAAAAAGGTCTGCCCTCTGTGCAGCTGTATTTGGTACCCGGGTACTCACCTTCCCTCTGTATCTGCCAACCTTCCCACTCTTTCCAGCCTCTGGTAAACACTGGTTTAAACCCCACTTTTATGAGATCAACTTTTTTTTTTAAGAACATGCAATATTTGCCTTTCAGTATCTGGCCCATTTCATTTAACATGAAGCCCTCCAGGCCCACCTATGTTGCCTTACATAGGAGAATTTACTTATTTATTTGTTTGTTTGCATATCTGTCTGTCTAGTTCAACAGGGTCTCATGTAGGCCAGACTGGCCTTGAACTTCTTATATATTCCAGATCCTCCTACATACAGGAATTATAAGTGTGTGCCTACACACATAGTAAACAGCAGGATTTCATTCTTTTTTGTGGCTGAGTAATATTCTATTGTCTCTCTATACCATATTTTCTTTATATACTTATTCACTGATTTAAAAAAACAAACAAACCTGCATTGATCCCAAATCTTGGCTGTTGTGGACAGTGCTTCAGTAAACAAGGGAGTGCAGATGTCTCTTCAACATTTGATTTCAACTCCTTCGGCTGTATAGACCCAGTAGCAGGATTGTTGGGTCCTATGGTAGCTCTATCTCTAGCCTCCATAGTGTTTTTCACAGTGGCTGTACTGACCCACATGCCCACCAGCAGTAAAAGTCCCCCTTTCTCTGCTTGCCCTGCTGGCCCCCTTCTAAGTATGCTGTGTGTAAAATTTAATTAATCCTCACCATAGCCGTTTATGTTAAGGACTGTTTGAGATAGATACCATTATTAGATGCCTTTCACTTCTGAGAAAACAGGTTTAAGGAGTTACGAAAACTTGCCTGAAGTCACAGAGCAAGGAAGTGACACGATTGGTGGATGAACTCAGGTGATCTTGCTCCACAGTCATCATGTGTTCATTTTACTTTACATTCACAGTCTGTCTGTCTCTCACTCATATGCTGGGGATTAAACATAACACCTCGTGCATATTAGGCAGGCACTCTACCACTGCCATTGAATTATTAATATATCCCAAGCTCCCTTTTATAAATTTTTAAAAGTATTTATTTATTTAATGTGTATAAGTGTTATGTCTGTCTGTATATATATGCACCCATATCATGAGATGCCATGGAGGCCGGAGGAGAGCATTGGATCCCCTGGAATTGGAGTTACAGACATCATGTGGGTGCTGGGATTCAAACCCAGGTTTTTGGCAAGAGCAGCCAGTGTCCTCAACCCCTGAGCCAACTTTCCAGCCCCCACCTCAAGCTCTTTTTTAACTTTCTTTGAGACAAGGTCTTGATTGGTAGACTAGGCAGGCCTAGAACTTAGAATCCCCCTGACGCAGCTTCCCAGGTAGTTGAGATAACCCAGGCCTATGCCACCAGGCCTGGTATGAAGCCCTGGACCTCCGAAACACTAGCAAGTATCCTGTTACTGAACCTCTGCCCCAACCTGAGCTTGTGCCCTTAATTACAGTATTACACTGCTTTTCACAAAGATAAAGGGGGGAGATGAGAGTTGAGTAACTGGCGTTGAAGTTAAAGTGTAGTTTTAAAAAGGTTCCTTCCTTCTCAGCCAGGCTTCAGGGGAGCCGTGGCACCCCGCTACATTCCCCTCTACCTCTTCCAGAATATAGTTATCATTGCATGTGGAGATAACTGGACGACTGACTCGCATGCTCCTTCCACTTCTTAATCTGAGGATTGAACTCAGATTGTCAGGCTAGCACAGCAAGCACCATTACCTGCTGAGCCATTTTGCCAGCCCCCTTTTCTTGCCTCTTTTGAGACAGGTCCTTACACTGTAGCCCAGGCAATCCTCCTGCATCTGCCTCCCAAGTACTGGGATTGCAAGTGTGTGCCACCAGGTAGACGAGGCTTCCTTATCCCTCTGTATCTTCCGCGGCTTGATTGCCATACCATCTCCTGGAGCCTCAAGGAATAGATCATGTTTCCATCAAGTTACTCCTGATTGACATCTGATGACAGGGAACTCTCCCGGATCTTTCTTGTGCTAGCTTAAGCATTGCCAGTTCTTTCTGTTTGTTCTGATCTGGGTCTTTGGCATCTTCCCCAAGAACAGGGCCTCCTTCCATATTCTTTTTTCCTCAGTCACACTGACAATGTGGGTTCTGTTGTCCTCTCCTTTCTTCCAGGTGTCCCAAAGCTGATTCTGGGTCAGGGCAGGTGACTGAGGGCAGGTGATGAATGTAGCAAGGGTAGACTAAGTAGTTAAGTCAGGATAGAGGCCAGGACTTGGTGATAAGAACACTTGCCTGACCTATCAAGGAGAAAACCCTCCTGGCCAGCATCACTCTAGGCTGAAGGCTGATGGTCCACATTCTTTGCAAAAGTTGGGGATTCTTTGGAACACCAGGAGCTAATCAGGCTTTAAAGACTGGATCCTCCAAACTCCCAGGAGCCTGGTGAGGAAGCCTGACCACAAACATTAAATCATAATGGGAAAGGGAACTGCAAAACTGCCTGAAACCCTTCTGTGAACTTGTCAGCACATTCCTTCCCCTGTGGGGGAGGCCAGATGGAAAGTCACATTCTAGTTAGAAGGATGGTATTCATGGAATCAAAGCAAGGTGAGTGAGATGCATGATTTAATGGCTAGAATAGCCTAAGATATTTGTATCTTCAAAGGAAAATTCAGAATGGCAGACCTGCTGGTATAATTTCCCATCCCTGTGCCTGTGGTAGACATGACTAATCAATTGCAGACTCATTTCCTTCCTATCGCTAGATACAGCAGCCTCTTGAGATCCTTATCAAGAGTATCCCTGAAGGATCTAGGGAGATGACTCTGTGGGTCAAGTGCTTACCATGCAAGCATGAAGACCTAAGTTTGGATTCCCCAGCGGACACATAAAAAGTCACACATAGAAGTATGCATTTGTACCACCAGAGCTGGGGGTATGGAGACTGGCAGATCCCAAAGCTTCCTACAAGCTCCAAGTTCAGTGAAAAGGCTGCTTCAAAAAATAAAGTGGAGAGGCTGACTGCAGGGTTTATCCAGTAAGGGAGGTTGCCACTGGATAATACAAGCTTGATGACCCATGTTCCATCCCTGGAGCCCATTTCAAGGTGCAAGGAGACCATCAGCACTGCTCAGCTGTCTTTTTGTGCATACCCCACCCCCAACAAAATAATAATACATTTTGTTCAATTTCATTAAAAAAGGAAGATCCGGGGATTGGAGAATTGGCTCAGTAGTTAAGAGCATGCACTTCTTTTGCAGGGAACTCAGCTTCAGTTCCTAAAACCCACATGGTAGCTAACCAGTTCCAGGAAGTCCGACCTCCTCTTTTGGCCTCTGTGGGCACAGCACATACATACAGGCAGACATGCAGGCAAAACACTAATACATCTAAAATAAAAATAAAATAAATCTGAGAAAAGAAGAAAAGATTGAAAAAAATCAGGGAAGCAAAGGCAGGCAGAGGCAGAGATCTCTGCGAGTTCAAGACTAGCCTGGTCTACATAATGAATCCTGGACCTGCCAAGGCTATACAGTGAGAGACCCCATCTCAAAGAAAGATGGGAAACAATTGAGGAAAATACCCAGGGTTGACCTCTGCCTGTACAAGCACAGGCATGCACACACACAAATTGAGGGGAGGCCGGGGGCGGGGAGGACATGGCTCCTGGAAGCCCTGGCCAGACTTCAGAGCTGCCTGTGTCACTCAACAAAATTTCCAGACCTCTGTCTTGCCTGGACCATGTGAGACAACACAGACGCCCTTTGGTGCAGCTTTTTTGAGCATGTAGGCACATCATTTCTGTCTGCCTAGTATATCTGCAGCTTATATTAATACAGTCTGCCTGCTTCCTCACTTGCCCCTTTTTCATTGTTAAGTCTTGATTTGATTTCCAGGTCTTGCTTGCCCGGCTTTGTCCTGAAACACATCCTGTCCCCTCCTTAAGGACTTTGGCAGATCAGTAACCATAGAGGTTATGTGTATGGCACACTGTTAAATTACAGTCTCCTCACATCTTTGTGGTAACTCCCAGGAGCAACTTCTTGCTGGCTGGGGATAGAGCTCTGTTTTTAGAGTGGCATACCCAGTGTGCACAAATCCTTGGGTTCAGGCTCCAGTACCACATGGAACTGGTTGTGGTAATGTGTCTGTAATCCCCAGCACTTGGGAGGTAGCTGCAGGAAGGTCAGAAGTTCTAGGTCATCTTCGTAAGGGGGAAGATAGGCTGGGTGTGGTAGCAAAGGATTTTGATACCAACACTCTCAGAAGCAGAGGCAGACAGATCTCTGTGAATTCAAGCCCACCCTGGTCTACATAGTGAGTTCTGGGCCAGCCAGGGCTACACAGGAAGGAAGAAACATTTTACTAGAATGTAGGTTTCATTCTATTGTATAAGAAGCAACATTGCCAGGTTTTTGTTAGTTTGTTTCAACTTCTGCATTATTGAGTGTGTGTGGCCTGGGGTCCATCTCAAGGGCTGTGAAAGAATGTGCCTGATGCTCATAGCTTCTCTTTCTACCCACCTCTTTCTTGACTGACCTAAAATAAACTTCAGGTGAAGAATCTCTGGCAAGCAGAGCTTCTGAGATTTCTGAACTTCTTTGAGACCCTGAAAAGAAAGGTGACCCCTTGGCCTAAGTGGCAGCCAGGCCTAAGAAGGGAGGCTCAGTCCCCACCCTAGGAAGTCTGCCAGTCTGATGGAAGAAGTACTGTTCTAACCTCAGGCAATCTGATAGAGAGGCTCACGCTTTCCTTGGAAACGGAATGTGGTCCCTCTACAGATACTGTGCATTCATTCCCCTAGCCACCCAGTCTGCAGCAAGGTTGCAGCAGGCAAGATTGCAGCCAGTTTCATCCACAGCCCCATTGTACCTATGCATATATATTCAGAGGCAGCTTCTGAGGTAAAACCCAGGAATTTGCTTGTTTTCAATAAAATATATAATATATATAATTACCTTTTTGGAAGACTGATTATGTGCTTTGGGTTTTTTGCTTTTTGTTTTTATTTTTGTTTTTTGGTCTTTTTGATACAACGTCTCCCTGTAGCCCCAGCTGCCCTGCAATTGGATATGTAGAACAAGCTGGCCTCAATCTCACAGAGATCCTCCTGCCCGTGTCTATCAAGTTCTGGGATCAATATTCATTATTTTTATGTATATGTGTGTGTGCCTGCCCGAGTTTATGTACACCATGTGTACAGGAGCCCATGGTGGCCAGAAGAGGATGTCAGATCCCCTCAAACTGGAGTTATAGGCAGTTGTGAGCCACCATGTGGATTAGGTCCTGGCAACCAAACCCTGGTCTTCTACAAGAGCAGTAACTGCTCTTAACTACTGAGACATCTCTCCAACTCCTTATTACTTTTTTAAAAAATACCTTTTTTATTTCGTGTGTGTGTGTGTGTGATGCATGGGCATACACTCATGTCACAACACACATGTGGAAGTCAGAAGATAACTTTATGGAGTTGATTCTCTTTTTCCACCTTGTGGGTCCCAGGATCCAACTCCAATCAACAGGCTTGTTGGCAAGCACCTTTACCCACTAAGTCATCCCTCTGGCTCAGAATATATATATATATATATATATATATATATATTTTTTTTTTTTTTTTTTCCAAAACTATTGAAGTTACAGGAGAAATTAAACAACAGTCCAATGTTCTCATATAACACCGTGGTTCCCTTTTTTAATTTTTTAAAATTATTTTATGTGTATTGCCTGCATGTAGATAGGTGCACCCATGTTGAGCAGTGCCCATGGAAGTCAAAGCATTGGATCCCCTGAAACTGGAGTTATGGACAGTTATTAGCTGCCATGTGGGTGCTGAGAATCAAACCTGGGTGTTCTGCAAAAGGAGCCAGTGCTCTTAACTGCTGAGCCAAACTCTCCAGCCCAATTTCTCTATTTATTTTGAGACAGGGTCTCCCTGTAGTCCCAGCAGGCTTGGAACTCTCTATGTAGACCAGGCTGGCCTTGAACTCACAGAGATCCACCTGCCTCTGCTCCCAAGTGCTGGGATTAAAGGAGTGTGCCACCACACCCAGCGAGGTTCCCATTTCAGTATCTTACTATATCACCGTGATTCATTTATTACGATTATCCAATATTGACATTCCATGAAGTATATTTATTACAAACCAATATTGTTAACATAGTTTTTCATTGTGGTGGTGCTGGACTTCAGCAAGCATCCTAGCCAAGTGCTTTGCCATTTAGCTAAGCCCAGACACTGACTTGTTTCTTTGTTATGGTGCTGGGTATCTAGCATGCATGCTAGGCAAGTGCTCAATCACTGAGCTACATCCCCCCTCCCCCGCCTCTCTTAGAAGGATTTCTTTTTTTCTTTTTTTTTTTTTTTAAATCACAGGGTCTCATTATGCAGCCCTAACTAATTTGGGACTCACTATGTAGACCAGGCTGACCTCAAACTCACAGAAGTCTGTCTGCCTCTGCCTCCCAAATGCTGTGATTAAAGTCATGGGTCACCATGCCCTGCTCAGTTTTTTACAATGTATTAAAGTTTAAGACCCAGGTAGGCTAGGGTCATACCTGAGCTTCACCTCTTGCTGGCTGGCTATGCCCTGGGCAAGATCCTTAATCTCCTAACCTCAGTTTTCTCAGCTGAAGAACAGAACGAATATTGTTACCTACAAACTAAAATTATTGAGTGCCATGCGCATAGTGTGACCTGTATAAATAGCACTGATTAGCAGTGCTGGTTTGGACTGCAGTATTCTTCTGGATTTCCTCCTAAGATGGCAAGCCTCCTGTGGCACTGGGTCACCTCTTGGGTCACCTTCTGTCCTCTCCCATCCTGCATTCTGGTCCATCTTCTGCCTCTTGTCAGGTCACGCTCTGCCTAATGTGCCCTCCACCCACTCACACATTTGTTCGTTCTTATTCATCAGATCCTCAACTGAAGCCTCCACTTCCTCTGTGACACCACCCCAGAACCAAGTAGTAAGTTCCCTCTTCTTGGAACAGCCAGGGCACCTGCTGTACCCATCCTTGCCTTCCAGCCCTGGGCACCTGAGACCCTGCAATAACAAAGGCCTGCCTCTGAGCCCTGCGCCTCGGTCCTCTTTCTCTCTTTTGCCTGTGCACAGGCTTCTCAGTACAGCTTATGGTCTTGACAACTGTCTTTGACAAGACAAAGACCCGGGGTCACTTCCACTAACTGTGTCTCTATGAAGATGTAAATTTTCTGGTAATAAAATATATAAGACATGGGGCAGGAGAGATTGTTCAACAGTTAAGAGCACAGGCTGCTCTTGCAGAGGACCTGGGTTCGATTCCTAGCACCCACATGGTGGCTAACAATCATTTGTAACTCCAGTCCAGGGGACCCCATTCCCTTTTCTGACCTCCTTGGGCATTGTATGACATGGGTGTACCTGCCTACATGCAAGCAATACACTAATCCACATAAAATTTAAAAAATAATAAAATATATATTTTTAAATATACAAGACACAAAATTTACCATTTGAACTTTTGCTGTGGTTGTTAATGGGGACTGAGCTCAGGAAATCATAAGTACTAGGCTCATGGTCTATGACAGAGCTACACTCCTTTTTTGGTTTTGATGTTTGTTGTTGTTGGGATTTTTTGTTTTGTTTTGTTTTTTGGTGTTTTGAGAGAGGGTCTCACCTCACTGTGAAGCCCTCAAACTAGCAATCTTCCCATTTCAAGTACTAAGATTACAGGTGTGTTCCACAGCTTTTGTTTTTAAGCATTTTTTTTTTCATGTACTTATTGACTTTTGACTATCTTTGCTCGTATTTCAGTTTGCTTATCGTGTGTATGTTCACTTTCACATTGTGTGCATGTGCATATGTGTGTGTGCAGATATATGGAGACTAGGAGTTGACGTCAGCTGTCTTTTTCAATCGGTTCTTCACTTCAATTTTGAGACAAGGGCTCTCTCTGGAACTGAAGCTCGCCAATTAGCTAAATTGGTTGGCCAGCAAGCCCCCGGGACCCTTCTATGGACACTCCCCTGAGCTTGGTATGGTTGGGAGAACACCACACCTGGCCACATCCATCTTTTTACATGGGTCCTGGGGATTCAAACTCAGATCCCTACCTTTGCAGGGCAAGCACTTTACCAAGTGAGCCATCTCTCTAGCCCCATTTGCCCATATTTTAATCAAGATGAGTTTTTTGTTGTTGATTTGTCAGTTCTTTTATATATTCTGGATATCAGTTCCTGGTCATGTATATGATTTTAGGTATTTCCTCCCATCTTAGAGTCAACTTTTTGCATCATCATGCCATTTGACACATACAAGTTTGTTGATTTGTTGTACGTTTGTCTGTTTTTATTAAATTTGCAGCAGAGTACACTCTGTGGCTATGATAGTCTGCCTGGACTATGTAGCCAAAGCTGTCCCTCAACTTTTTGGCCGTCTTCCTACCTCGGCCTTCCAGGTGCTGGGATAACAAATATGTGCCATCACCGGTGGCTCAGAAGCTTTGATTTTGATGAAGTTCAGTTTATCTGTTTTGTTCTTTTGTTGCCTGTGCTTGGGGTATTGTGTGTAAGGAGCCATTGCCAAGTGTGAGGTTATAAGGCTTCTTTTCTGTACTTTCCTTTAAGAATGGTATAGTTTCCACTCTTACATTTAGGCATCTGAGCAATTTCTGTATATGGTATGCGATTGAGGTCTGACTTCATTCTTTGGTTTGAGAACATCCAGGTTCTGTTTCATTTGTAAAAAGAGACTGTCATTTCCCCATCGAGTGGTCTTGGTGCTCTGCTGAAATCGTTTGACCAAACTTGCAGGGGTTAATTTCTCTCCTGTGGCTCCAGATGTGTTCCTTTACACTACTACCACATTGTTTTCGGTACTGTATCTCTGTAGTGTCTTTTCAAATCAGCATGGGTGAGGCATCTAACATCTTGTTCCTTTTTTCAATATTTCAACTAGTTAGTTCTGGGAGATTCCAATGTGAGTTTCAGCATGGATTTTCCTATTTCTGCCAGACATCCCTGGGACCAGCCACACATTTATCATCTCAGCACTCCGGAGGCTGTGCCTGGAAGATTGAAGTTTGAGGCCAGGCTAGAACAGGATTCTGTCTCAAAATGAAAACAAAAAAGCAGAGGTGTGTAGCTCCACATTACAATACAAGGGTCTGGTTTTGCTCCTCAGAACTGTAAAACAAAGCCCAATTACGTTTGGTATCCTTATGGAGACTGTACTTATTCTGTATATTACTTTGAGTGGAATTAGCCTCTCAGTATTAAGTCTTCAAAGCCATGAACAAGGAGGGATCTTTCCAGGTCTTCTATCTTTTTTCTTTTTTTTTAGTGTATGTGTGTTTGAGAGAGTGTGTGTAATATATGTACACATGCATGCACATGTGAATGTGAATGTACTTATGCACACAGAGAGGCCAGAAGAGGATGTGATTATTCCTTTGAGACAGGGTCTCTCCCTGAACCTGGAGCTGGAGACCCGCAAGCCCCAGCAGTCTGCCTGCCTCTGCCTGGCCTGCTGCACTGGGGTTGCAGGTGCCCTCATTTCCATGATTAGATTTTTCTTACGGGTTCCAGGGGATTTTTGAACTCCAGTCTTCATGCGCATGAAGCAAGTGCCCTCTTTCCCTTTATTTGTCTTTAACTTCTTTCAGTGATATTTGCAGTTTTCAGTTTAGAAAGCTCTCATCTTCTTGATAAACATTATTCATGGGTATTTTCTTCTTCTTGAGGCTCATTCCACTTTTTTTGAGGCTCTGAATATATTTTAAAATGAAGAAAAAGCTGGACGTGGTGGCGCATGCCTTTAATCTCAGGAGGCAGGCTGGCAGAGCTCTGTGAGTTCAAGGCCAGCCTGGTCTACATAGTGAATTTCAGGCCAGATGGGGCTTCAGGGAGACCCTGTCTCAAAAAGAATAACAAAAAAAAAAAGAAAAAGAAGAAGAAGAAGAAATATAAAATAGAATGGTAAGCTGGGTATAGTCGCACATGTCTTTAATATTCAGGAGGCAGAAACATTCAGATTTCTTGGAGTTTAAGGCCAGCCTGATCTGGTCTACACAGTGAGACCCAAAATGGGGGGACGGGGAGAAAGGATAGCAACATGCTAGTACGTTTAAACTGGTTGCTCTTCTTAGTGTGTCTCAGGGATAGCTAGGGTTGTCTTAGAAGCCTAAGATTGAAAAGCTTGGTGGGATGGATCCATAGGTGACCATAGGATACTTAGGAGAGGCTACCACTTAGGAGGGACCTTTTGAGCCAAGGAGTTCAAAATCAGTCTACTAACCTAGTAAGCAACTCTCTCTCTCTTTTTCTCTCTCTCCTTCCTCCCTTTCCTCCTCCCTTTTTGTTCCTCTCTCCCTTTCAGTGCTGAGGATGGAGCCCAGGGCCTTAGGCATGCTAGGCAAGGGTTCCTCTGAGCCACACCTCTGGCCACCCTGTTACTCTTTCTTTAAACATTTGTTTGTTTACTGTGCGATGTAGGAGCTCCTGGAGGTCAGAGGACAACCTACTAGGGTCTGTTCTCTCCTTCCAACATGTGGATCCCAGGGATTGAACACAGGTCCTTAGACACAGCAAGATACCTACTGAGCCATCTCTTAAATAATCTTATCAGTTTGAGTTCCTTCATTGATGTGAGGTCTTCCTTGTTGGATGTGGTGGTTCGGGCCTTTAGTCCCAGCACTCAGGAAGCAGAGACAGGTGGATCTCTGTAAGTTCCAGGCCATCCAGGGCTATGTAGCGAGATCTCTGACGGTAGGAAAGAATGTGGGAAATATCTCTCCTGAGAGAGGAATAGACAGCATAATACTGCTTCAGGCAGGCCCAGCCGAGGACTATCAGCACCATACATCTGTGTAACCAAGATATCTCCCCAGCATCTGACACTGACAACATTCAGAGCCTGAATACTTCCCACCTACCATAGAAACCAGGGTGCAGAGGAGCAAACCCAGTTCATCAACGCCACAGCCAGCTGTTTGAAGACTTAGGCTGAGCCACCCCTCCCAGTGCCTATCCTAAGGCACGTCTTTCCTCTGGCACCCACCAGTCTGGGCCTTTCTTGCTCTCAGCATAGCAGACACGCTCAGATCTTTTTTAGGTTTGGGGTCTATTTTGCTTCTTGTATTTTCAGCCTGTGGAATACTTATGTAGGGCAGACACACTCCCCATTCTATGCGGCTCCAAATTCATAAGCTCCAGAGTCTGAACCAGTGCCTCTCTCCTTCTCTATCCTGCCTCCTCCGTCTCCCAGGGAAGCCTGTTGTTGTATTCTCCCCAGCCGGAATCCCCCTCTGTCACAGGGCCAGCTCCCAGGCCACTTGTTCCACTCCAGCTGCTGCTCGCGCCAGCCCCAGCCAACTCCCATTTCCATGGCAACCGAAACTCATTCCCTCTCTGCTTTTCTACTTGGGAAAGGAAACCTGTGACAGGTTTTTTTTTTTTTTAATTCATATTCTCATTCTCTCTCTCTCTCTCTCTCTCTCTCTCTCTCTCTCTCTCTCTCTCTCTCCTCTTTCTGTCTTTTTTTTTTTCTTCCAGTCTTACAGGCAGGGTTTGTGAGAACACCCTCCTGCCTCTGCTTTCTGAGTGCAGTCAGGAGCCATCATGCCTGACCTCTACTTTTTTGTTTGACTGCTTACGGTTTTGGTTTTTGGAACCAGGGTCTTACTCTGTAGCCCAGTATAAACCGGGTATGGTGGCGTACACACATGTGATCCCACATCTGCACAGGGAGTGAGGGAAGCAGGGTGGTGGTGGTGGTGTGGAAGCAGGAAGACCAGAAGTTCAAGGTTAGCCTCTGCTACATAATGAGTTTGAGGCCAGCTTGGGACACTGGAAGACAGTGTCTCAAAACAAAACAAAAAACCCTACCGTGTTTTCATTTGTTTTGTAAATAGATGTGGAAACTCCAGAAGTAGAGTTGTTGGGTCATATGCTTAACCTATTTTTAACTCTGAGGAGCCAACATGTTGTCCTCCCCAGCATGTCCTTTTTATATTTCCACTAACAGTACACAGGGCTTCTAACTTCTTAATTTTAAAAAAGTTTATTGACTTGTTTGTATTGTGTGTGTCTGTGTGTGCACGCCTGTAACTGTCAGGAGACAACTTGTAGGAGGAGTCTGTTCTCTCCTTCCACATTGTATGTTCTAGAGATTAAACTCAGGCCTTCGGGCTTGGCAGCCCAAGGCTGTAATGGCTCCAATTTCTTTTTATTTTTAAAGAATTTTTATTGATGAGGGCTGGAGAGATGACTCAGCAGTCAAGAGCACTGGTTTCTCTTAAAGAGGACCTGGATTTGATTCCCAGCACCCATGAGGCAACCAGGAACTGTCCTAAAAATTGCACCACACAGGTGTGCTTACATACATGTAAGTAATACACACGTATACATAGAATAAAAATAATAAATAAAATATTAAGAAATATAAACAAGTAAGTAATTTTATTTATTTTTATTTTATGTGTATAAGTGTTTTGCTTGTGTGCATTTAAGTGTGCCAAGTGCGTACAGTGCCGTTAGAGGCCAGAAGGGGTCATCAGATTGCATGGAACTGGAGTTTCAGGTGGTTGTTAGCTGCCATGTGGATGCTGGGAACTGAACCCAAATCCCGTGCAAGAGCAGCCAGTGCTCTTAGGGGCTGAGCCGCCTCTCCAGCCCCCATTCTGATTTCTTTGCATGTGCACCAGCATCTTTTCTCACGTTCATCAGCCATTGGCTGCCTTCCTTGGGGAAGTGTGTATGTAAGGCTGTTGCTCATTTTGAATCAAGTTGTATTTGGTTTTGTTGTTGTTTGCTGCTATCCGGTTGTCATTCTGTTTGCCATCTAGTTTTTAATATTTTCTCCCACGGTGGTTTGCGTTTTTACTGTTGTTGTCTTTACTCTTTGAGACAGGGCTTTTCTGTGTAACACTTCAGTCTGGTCTTGAACTCCATATCCTCCTGCCTCCACCTCCACAAGGGCTGGGATTATACGTGTGCCCTGCACCACTATAACTGATGTGATAGTGTCTTTTTTAATTTAATTAATTAATTTATTTATTGAGATAGGATCTCCTTGTAGTCCCAGCCAGGCTCACTATGTAGGCCAGGCTGTCCTTAACTTCATAGAGGTCAGCCTGCCTCTGCCTCCTGAGTGCTGGGATTAAAGACATGTGCCACCAGACTTGGTTTATTTTTCACATTTAAAACATTTTTATGTATGTACAAAGGTGGGTGCATGTCACAGCATGAGTGTGGCAGTTAGAATACAACTTTTCCCTAAGATTTATTTTTATAAAGATTTCTCATTATTGTTATTATTAGTTAATTATTTTCAGGCAAGGTCTTACTATGTAGCTCTGGCTTGCCTGAAACTCACTATGTAGACCAGGCTGGCCTCTAACTCACAGAGATCCTCCTGCCTCTGCCTCCTGAGTGCTGGCATTAAGGGCATGCACCACTCTGCCCCACTGTTCTATTTTTTTCTTACTTTTTTTCTTTGGTGTTAGGAACTGAATCTTGTGCTGAGGCAGTGTCTCAGGGGACGGGAGAGGTTAGGGAGAGAGGATACAGGCCAGAATCAAACCTGGCAAGGTTCATGAGGGTTGTATAGACTTCCCATCTTCCTCAACAACTATGGCTACCCCCCATTGCTCCCCGTGGTTCCTGTCTGGAAAGCAGGTCTGATAAGTCTATGTGAAAGCCTTTTCAGCTTTTAAACCAACGCAGGATGGCTTTGTGCTTTGCCAACCTAAGGAGGACATTAGCGGCTTTATTACAGTGCTCAGATGATGCTAACCCACAGCACTGGGATATTTGTTTATTTACCCTCTTCCTGTCTGGAGAGGCCAAAGGTTGTCTGAATATATAATTATATCATCTCTGAAAATGAGGCCTGACTCTAAAGCATGATTCCTAGGTTGTTTGAGCAAGATTAAATGCCCACGCTCCTGATCTAGCTGTTTGCCTTGCATTAAAGCATATAAAAACCTTGGTGTGTGGTGTGAAGGGTCTGGGAAAGCCCCTCCCTCAAGACTCTGCTCACTGACCTTGCTCAGCATCCTTGGTGTCTAAAATTCACTTTAAATTTTAATTTTTATTATTATGGGCCAGGCCTGGTGACACATGCCTTTAATCCTAGCACTAAGCAGGCAGAGGTAAGCCGAACTCTGTGAGCTAGAAGTCCGGTCTACATAGTGAGTTCCAGGCCGGCTGGGGCTAGAGGGGATCCTGTCTCAAAAAAAAAAATTTTTGTTTGTTTGTTTGTTTATGTATTTACTTATTTGTTTGTGTGTGTGTCTGTGTGTGTGTGTCTGTGTCTGTGTCTAAGTGCCAAAGTCCTCATGTAGAGATCAGAGGACAACTTGCAGGAGTTGTTCTTTCTTTCCACCACATGGGTCACAGGGATCAAACTGAGGTCATTCATCAGAGTTGGTGGCAAGTGCCTTTACCTGACCTGGTGTCAGAAATTGTGCTGGCAGTGCATACCATTGGATTTGTATGTTGTTTGCCACTAAAAAGGTAAAGTGTGGGCCCAGGAGTTGTCCTGTGACCTCCACACATGCGTGATACATGTACTTCAGCACTCATACACACACCATGCACAGAAATACTTTATTAATATTTTTATTTATTTGCTTGTTTATTTAATGTCTATGAGCGCTATACCTGCATGTGTGTAAGTGCGCCCATGTTGCGCAGTGTCCACTGAGGACAAAAGAGGGTGTAGGATCCCCTGGAACAGGAGTTACCGATGGTTGTTAAATGCCATGTGGGTGCTGGGAATCGAACCCGGGTCTTCTGCAAGAACAGACAGTATTCTTAAGCACTGAGCCTTTCTCCAGCCCCTATTTATTTATTCTTATTTTATGTGTAGAAGTGTATTGCCTGTATGTATATAAGTGTACCATATGCATGCAATGCCTACAGAGGTCAGAAGAGAATGGATGTTGGGTTTCCTGGAACTGGAGTTATAGACAGTTGTTAGCCACCATGTGGGTGCTGGGAATCGAATCCAGGTCCTCTGCGAGAGCAGCCAGTGTTCCTAACTGCTAAGCCATCTCTCTAGCCCGACAGATAAATAGTTTTTAAACGATTTTTTTAACTGCAAAGTGCAGAACTAGGAGTGTAGCTCAGCGATAAAGGTGATCTGCGTTCAGCTTAAGGCCTCCAACCCTTGTACACAGTAAGTGTTCAGTTAGTGTTTGCGGGATTTAATTCCTGTTTTAGCAAAAAATGTTTCCCCAGGTGACTCCCTCACAGGATGTCAAGGTCTGCAGTCAGGTAGGCTCAGCAGCTTTCTCCTGGTTCCTAAGCACTCATTCTTCTTAAAGCCTTGGAATTTCCTGAAAGAGAGTCTTTTGTTATTTCTAAAGAGCCTCTTTCGATCACACCTTACTTTATGCTAATGCACTGAGGATGAGGCCCCTCAGATAGCCTCTCGATGAACTAGTCCATAAAGAGACCCAGTGATGAGAGGATTGGAACTTTCAGTCCATTTCCCACCTCCCTCTGGGTAGGGGAGTGGAACATTGGTAGTCATACCCTATAAATAGTCCTAACTAAGGAGATTTAAGGAACATCCTGGTGGGCGAACTGATCTAGGTCGGGGCAATTAATGGGTTCAGAGAAAGGCAAGTTGGTTCCCTCTCTTCCTCCCATGAGTCTGGTGCGTCACTTTCATATGGCTGTTGCTGATTTGTATAATACATTTGGGTAAACAATAAAGTTTCCCTGTATTCAATGAGGCCGTTCAGCCAATCAGAAGGAGTTGTGAAGACAACTCCAAATGAATATCCTACTTGTCCTAAGTCTCTGCCTCCTCAAAGATGAATACTGTCCTTCTTAAATATTTATTTATATACTTATTTCAAGGTAGGAGCTCACTATACATGTATATACATATATACATATATATGTATATATATATATATATATGTATATACATATATATATATATATATATATATATATATATATACACACACACACATATATATATATGGCCTGGAACTCAATACACAGACCAGGCTGGCCTCAAACTTACATCTATGCTAATTCTGTGATGTTTCTTAAGTGCTGGGATTACAGGTGTCGGCATCACTGTGCCCAGCCCTGCGCCATTTTAGATATACCATAACTTGTTTTCCCATACATCCCCTGATAGGCACTTGAGTTCTTTATTTATTTTCTCTGTTTTCTTGAGACACTGTCTTACTGTGGACTTGGCCTCTAAGACTGGTTTCCTGGGACTACATGGTCCAAGGTCATGTTAAGAGCTTGTGAAGTGGGAGCAGTCTGTGGGACTGAGCCTTTAACCTGTGAGATCTAATGTTAGCTCTAGGTAGTGAGTGTCAGAACTGAATTATGTTGTAGGCATCAGCTGGTGTTGGAAAATTGGTTCGCATGGGAAACAGACATACACACATTTACAATTAGGTGGAGAGTCCTGTGGGTAGAAACATTTGGGGCGTACATTTTGACAAGAAGAGATTTTTAAAATGTATATATTTATTTTGCCTTTTTTTTTTTTTTTTAAATTGAGACAGGGACACCTTATTGCCCCAGCTGGCTTAGAACTCATAGACCATGCCAGCCTGCCTCTGCTTCCCTAGTGCTGGGACTAAAAGGATGCATCACCATACCTATCAAGAAGAGATTTTTTTTTTTATTTACATGTTTAGTCATTACAGTATAGACAGTGTAGACAGCCCAGAGACACACGAAAAGCACAGGGATTGGTTGCTAGTATAGCACTTTGTTACTGGAGTTACTCAAAAAAAAAAAAGTGTGCTAGGAAAATAGTGTCACTATACACCTCCAAGGGAGAAGAAAGTGTTTGTCTAAACTCACGTCTTTGTCGCTACAGCATGCTGCTCCACCCACCCCCGAGGTCCAAGGGAGTTGGGCCTTTTGAGTCACTTGTGATGTGTTCTTGGGGGAAGAGCCCCCGCGGTCTGTGCAGCTCTGGCTATGAAAAATACAAGCTGGGTTTGACTGAATGACAAAAAGAAATCTGTGGAGCCAGGAAGCGTAGTAAATACCGTGACTTTCTGCAAATGTGCACAGCCCAAACAGCTTTTTCCAGTCTGGAAAAATGAAGAGATTTGTCTGTGCCAAACCAGCCAGGGCTCCACCCCTCCTCCCTCGCTCCCTCTCTACCCCCACCCTCATCCCCACCTCCTGGCAAGGCCTCCCACCCTACCCAGACATTCAGTCATAGCTTTTATCCTCTGTGACTTGCAGTTGCCCCAGGAAATAACATTGCCCAGGCTCCAGGGAGATGGACTAGCGGCTCCCAGGCAACTTTCCGGATGTCTGTCGGGTGGGTTTTACCAGGCATCTCTGACCTGGCCAGAGCCAGCTCACAGCAGAGTTGTCTGTGCTCTTTTCCCTCCTCTCTCCTTTCCCCTCCAGCTCTGTAACCTTTATCCCATTTCTACTTCCATACACCAGTGTTTAGGTGTTCAGAGGGGAGACTAGCCAAAGCGGAGATTTTAAAAGCCTTCACTGGGGGTTAAGGTGGCTTGAGCCCCCCCACCCCCGAGACTCTGGGATTCCTTGGCTGGTGCAGAATCCCTAAATGGTACCAGTACCTTGTCTTGACAGTATATTTGCATAGCAATTATGCTGCTTCTTGATGGTATGTTGTGGGGGTGGGAGTGCTGGAAGGCACCCACCTAAGCCACTGGGGATGACATATCCGTCACGCAGTTCTGGGTACTGGGAAAGGGCCCTGGAATTGGAATCAAAATTTCAGTTGGTTGAAGGCTGACTCCTTTGAGTAAAGCGTGTCTGCGTTTTACCCATTTGACCCAGTATGGGGAGATCAAGCCTACCCAGGCAGTTAGTTACCTGTTAATGCTAGAATCATACATACATGAAGGAATGTATGAACCTATAACCCTGGAGACTTTCCTTCTTTGGGCCTCAGTTTCTTCCTTTATTTAAAACAAAACACAAGAGGGCCTGGAGAGATGGCTCAACAGGTTCTTGCAGAGAACCCGGATTCAATTCCCAGCACCTACATAGTGACTAACAACTGTACGTAACTCAAGGTCCAGGAGAATCTGACACCTTCCTCAGACCTCTGTGAGCACTGCATGAGATGGGTACACTTGCACACATGGAGGCAATACACTCATACACATAAACTATTTTTAAAAAACAGAAAAACAAAAATGGGGCCTGATGACATAAGCCAGTAATGATAGCATTTGGGAGATGGAGGCCCAAGGATCAGAAGTTCAAGGTTATCCTCAACTATTTTACCAGTTGGAAGCCAGTTTGGGTTTACTTGAGACCCTGTCTCTTAATAGTAATAATAATAATAATGATAAAAAACTTAATTTTGTATGAGTGTGTTATGGTGTTCAGGTCTCTAGGAAGGACTGCTCAGATTCCAGATGATCTGAATCAATCAAAGTTATTTAAGTGGACTAGCGACTGCACTCTCTAGATTAAGAATTAGAAAGTACAGCACAGGAAGATGAGATTGCCAGGAATAAAAACTCATTATCTCATTACCATACTAAGTATTCAGCTCATCTATTTAGCATAACTTAAGGTACACCTCCCTTCCTAGGGGTGATCCTATGACCAAATAATTTACTAGTGAAACTGGAAAGGTGGGTTTTCTCAACAGATAGACTGGAGATAAGTTTAGTCTATTTCAGTTAATTTTCTTGAGTTATTTGCCATTTTAACAAGTGTTTTGCCTGAATGTCTATAAGTACATCATGTGCATGCCTGCTTCCTGCAGTGGCCAGAAGAGACGCATTGAATCCTCTGGTGCTGGAGGTATGGATGGTTGTTAACTGCCAAGTAGATTTCAGATCCTCTGTAAGAATAGCAAGTGTTCTTAATAACCAAGCCATCTTTCCATCCCCAAATAAAAATTTAAAAAAAAAATTTTTTTTTTTTTTTTAAAAGAGACAGGAGGATCTTTGTGAGTTCAAGGCCAGCCTGGTCTACATAGCAAGTTCCAGGCCAGCTGGAGCTACAGGGAGACCCTGTCTCAAAAAGAAAAAAAACAAACAAAAAAACTTAAGGATACAGGAAAGCCATTCAGGTATTAATGACGAAACAGTGCTTAAAAAAATAAATATCTTTCTTTAAATAAAACATACAACCCAGCTGTGATGCCCCATGCTTATAGATGCTTATAATCCCTGACTCAGGCAGGAGGACCCAAAGTTTATGATCATCCTCTTAAATGTATGTTTATTGAGGGAGCAGGACAAAATGTATGAATATTCTTTGTCCTATGTAAATGGAGATTTGAAAGTCAATTTGACTTGAATTCTTTGTGGTAGATCTTTTGTTTGTTTGAGACTGGGCTTCCTGTATCCCAGGCAGGTCTTGAACTCCTGATTCAGCTTCCCAGGAATTGAGATTACAGGCTTCCCACACCTTACCTCTACGATGATTTTTTTTTCTTTTTTGATGTGTGTGTGTGTGTGTGTGTGTGTGTGTGTGTGTGTGTCTTTTTCCTTTGAGTCAGAATTTCTGCTGTGTAGACCAGGCTGACCTGGAGTTCAACCCTCCTGCCTTTAGTTCCTGGGGGCTGGGATTACAGTCATGTGCCTGACTCAGAAGGCATTGTCAATGGTTTTAACTAAATTCTTTGAATCTGAGACTGTCTTTTAAGGTTCTTAGCCCTGGTTTATGGCCACTGCTGTGTTAGCCCCGCACTTGGCTCCAGGACTCCCTAAATCCTTTCCAGGGTAGAGCCTGCCTTAGCTCAGCACTAGAGTTTCCTCAAGTGCAGGGGGAGGGGAACCCCATCTGGGACCCTGATCCTTGCTGCTCCTTCTGCCCAGCTCGAGCTCCTAACTGTTGACCTGTCCTGTTCTGTGTTCTTGGTTCTAGTGCGTCCTCTTCAGAAACCAGCTGAGACTTGCTTTCTCCAGGATGCAGTCCCCAGCCCCTTTCTTCTGCCTTTCAGACCTAACTTCCCTCTCTCCTCTGCTTCCTCTCTCAGAGTGCTTACTCCACTGAATGGTTATATCCATCACCACCTGTCTTTTTTTTCAACTGTGGGCCCCAGAGAACAAGGTCCTCCCCTTCTCTCTCCACTGTACTAAGGATTGAGATTAGGACCTTGCTCATGCTAGGCAGGCACTCCACCACTGACCTACATCCCCAACCCTCTTTTTACTGTTCTTATTTTGAGACAGGGTCTCACTGAGTTGCCCAGGCTGGCCATGAACTTGTAATCCTTTTGCCTTAGCCTCTCAAATAGCTAGGATTACATTCCTAAACCGTCAAGCCTGGCTTTTCTTTTTGTTTTTGCAGTGTTGGGGTTCAAATCCAGAGCCTTGTACACGCTAGACAAATGTACCACTGAACTACACCACCAGCTGGTCTTTGTTTCTCTTGTTTATGAATGCAGCCTCCCGGGCAAATCACAGTGCAAGACGGTGAAAAATAGTGCCCCGCAAACTCATATTAAGTGAAGAGCAACACGAGTTAGGAAGCTGGAGTCATCAAGGTCTTCTTTGTAGGGTGTCACATTTACTGAAATGACAAACGATTCTATCAAAGTGGACTGCATACAAACTAAGAAATACGTGCACGCACACACCCAGACATTGCTGCTGAAGGCAACTGCTTGTGCAGCATACTTTCCCTTGCTCTGAAATTTCATCTCTTGTCATCTCCTTCCTTGTATCTTTCTCATTTCTTTAACATATAGAGTACTGCAAAGCTAAAACAATCTACCCGGCAACAAAGAGGTAGTAAGTAATGCCAAGGAAAGATCATGCCCTGGCCTAAGATGTTGCTTCATTCTCCCAGTGAGATTTCTTTTTAAACACAGGGTTTCACTGTGGTCCAGGCTGTCAGGACCTCACTAAATATCTCTGGCTGGCCTGAAACTCACAGAAATTTGCCTGTCTCTGTGTGCCCCACCCCCTTGTGACTGCAGGGATTAAAGGTGTGTGTCACCATGCCTGGCCTTGCATTTCCTGAATTTCCTTCCTTCCTTCCTTATTCTTTCTTTCTTTATTCTTTCAAATTAAGGTCTCACTATGTAACCCAGGCTGCTGGGAATTTAGGTAACCCAGGCTGGTCTCAACTCAGGCTTCCTCTCCTCCTGCCCCAGCCTCTACAGTACTGGAATACTGGGATCACAGATGTGAGATGTGTACCACCATACCAGACTCTTTTTTTCTCTTTATCTCTCTCTCTCTCTCTCTCTCTTTCCCTCCCTCCCACCCTCCCTCCCTCCCTCTCCACTTTAGATTTCCTCACCATTTTATTGTAAGTGAATCTTACTTATTTTTATGATGTACAATTCCAGAAGATACCTGAACCTGAAGTTTAAAAAATTAATTATTGGGGTTAGGAGTGTAGCTAGGTGGTTGAGTGCTTGCCTAGCATATATGAAGTCCCTGGTATTATTTAAAGACAGGAAGATGGGAGGGAGGGAAGTGTTCAAAGTATAGTGTCTGTTTCTGCCAACTCTGGAGTCCTGGCAGATGTCTCTTGGCAAAAAAGCAATTAGCCCCCAACACTTTGCCTCGATTTCCCTCTTTGTTTTCTCACAGAGACAGGAAAGAAAAAAAAAGTTATTCTTGAAACACATTGTTTTCATTTTCCAAGAATATCTCAAGTTCTGTCTTGGTGAGACACACCTGTAATTCCAGTGCTTGTTGAGGCCAAGGCAGTAGGAGCTCTGTAAGTTCAAGTCCAGCCAGGTCTGCTTTGAGACCCTGTCCTAAAGTAAAACAAAACAAAAACAGAAAAAAAAAAGGAAAAGACCAATTCTTTTAGTATGCAGTTACTGATCATGACAGTGTGAAAGGTGTCACTTGATTCTTTATGTTCAGACAGATCTTAAGGATTTTCAAGGTCAATTCTAGTGTAGTCAGAGGCTTAAATGACACCTTGGGCTCGTGCTAAAAGGCAGAGTTCTGAACTGGCTTGGGAGAGGAAGAATCTTCTGAAAAAAGGTGGGAAGGTCATTGCCCAGCATCTGCTGGCAGAGTTACCACGTGATAAAATCCCAGGAGCCTGAAAGTGTTTCATGGTGGGCACAACGAGGATGTGCACAGCAGTGTGGCTTTATCTGACTCCTCTTAGCCTCTTCTCCTAAACCCTCTAATGTCCTGCAGCTGTGCAGCACCCACCGTGAGGGTGGGTCAAGGCCACAAACTTGGGGTTCTCCGGTGAACACAGATTGCTATACAGGTTAAGTTTAGCTCATCAACTCAGCCTTTGGAATCCCTTCATTCAGATCAGTTGCCCAGTTGGGAGACTGTATGTGCAATACAGCTTTCTGCTTCTGGGGGGAGAAATGGAAGATCTGGCAGCACAGTGCTCACATTGTTCCATAGCAACAGTCAGCCAGAGCGGAGCCGCCCCTCTGCAGACAGCACTTTGCTGTCCCTAGTCCCCACTACTCCAGCCTTCTGTCTTTCATCATCTCTTACCTCCCAGGACATTTATATGGCCTGCTGGGTCCCTGAGGACACCTGAGGCCTCCTGGCCTCTCTCTGGGAAGAGTACCTTCTGTCCTCAAGGCCCTTGATGCCTGCACATCCTGTCCTGCTCTCCCCACCACCCCCAGCCGCACTGCTGTGTTTGGTATTGCTGTGCAGAGCTCTCTCTCCTCTTCCAGGGGAAAGTTTCCATTACATGAAGATGTGCAAGGCCCCAGTGTAAGGAGCAGGTGAGGACTTGCCCTTCGCTGCCCAGATGACACATGCTCACTTCAGCAGTAACCCACTGGCAACCTTGCCTGTGCTTTGCCTTTTTTTTTTTCTATTCCATTAGCAATTTTCAAAGAGGAAGTTCCAGTCAGAAGAGAGCAGCTGTCTGGGCTTCAGGCCTCCTGCAGGATGAGTGGTTTGGGGGCGTCTAGACGTTTCTGTGCCTTGTCCCTGGTTCACATCCATCTCTCAGGCTGTTGAGGTGTGGTCTCCAATGCAAAGGTTCAGCCTGTGCTTCACCTTGCTGATTGAAAACTCTGCTCTCCTTGCCCTTCTTTTACAAACAAGGAAATTGGAACAGAGCTAAGAGAGGTTTTTTTTCATGCACTTTAGGAAGGAATGAGCAATGGAAAAAGGAAATTGAGAGCTTTGGGGAGTTTACAGCCGAGCAGCACTGGAGTTTGAAATAGGAGCTGGGAGTCCATATGTTTGGGGGAAAGAAAAGAACAGCCACACGCGCAGAGCTTCAAGGGTATGTGCGGAAATAGTTATGAGAAAGGGGGCAGGGAAGCCCACGTGGGTCTCCCTTTATCAGACCCAGATGTTCAGGCAACAGTTCTCAAGATGCCCATGAAAGGATCCAGAGCCTGCTGGGCTAGAGTCAGTGTTTTCTTAACTACCAAGAAGCACGTGAAATCAGTGGCTGGGTGCTTTCCACGGCGTACTAGATGACTCCCTGGGGCCTTGCTGGGGTCTGTACCATGCCAATTATACACCACATGCTGGGCTGCCTCCGAGCAGGACTTAGAACAGATAGGACTGGTTCACTGGGTAATCCGTCAGCCCCCACCAACCACAGGCGGCTGCTGAAGCTGCCTGTTGCCTCTTGCCTCCAACTAATCTTGGAATGCAAGAGTTGGAAACCCAAGGTTCAACTCAATTCCATGTTACATCAGTGACTTAACCTCTCTGAGCTTCTGTTTTATTGTCTCTAAAGTGTGTGTGTATGTGTGAATCACTTCTGAAGTGCGTACAAGGTATGTGTGAAAGGGCTTTCTACAATAAATAAAGCCCAAAACAGGGTATTAAAAATAGTCCCCACAACTGGGCATGGTGACCTGAGCTGATCATCCCAGCTATTCAAAAGGAACACCAGGCCTAGACATTTGAGGTCAGCCCAGGTTTGGACAACATAGTGAGGTCCCATCTTAAATATCAATTAAAATATTCATCATACTTAAAAAATTACTATAGCACCAGTGAAATGGTTCACTGAGTAAAAGCCTCTTGTCACGAAAACTGACAACCTGACTTTGATCCCCAGTACCTACACTGTAGAGAACTAACTCCCCCAAGTTTTCTGACCCCTGTACATCCACATGTGCACATGTGTGTACTCACACACATACGCACACGCATAAACTAAATAAGTAAATGTAAAAAAAGGTTTTAGGCTGCCATAGCTTGTCAAGCAAGTGCTCAAGCAAGCTGTAACTATAATATGGCTTTAGCAGTTATCAACCCATATGCAATTCTCTTTCATGAGTCTACCCCCCCTTCCTTATTCCTGTGTTTTTTTAAAGCAATCCCTAATATTCTATTGTTTTTGTTTTGAGACCATATCTCATTATGTAGACCAGATTTGTCTGGAACTCATAGAGATCCACCTACCTCTGCTTCTTTAGTCTGTGAATCAAAGGCATCCGCCACCATCTTTTGCTAATATTGTATTGTTTAATTATCAAAGTCAGAAGGTTGATTTGCATCCTCAGTCAGCTGAAACCCACCCAATTCTTGGGTGTTCCTTTCTGAACTCTTTCCTCCTTTCAGGATGCCAGTCTCTAGTCTCCACCATGTACCTGGTACCTTAACTCCTTGCTACAAAATTGTGGTGACCCCAAAGTAGCTTGGGGTTGGAGCCCCAGGAGGCCTGAGATGTATTTGCATCTTATCAGGCCCCATTATCTTCAAAGAAGGAGGTGATACTCCGACAGATGGATACTGAAGGGTCCATCTCTGGAAGAAACAAGAGATGTTGGACCATTTATAGACCTCCAAGACCTTGACATTAAGCATAAGCTTTATATGACTCGATGGAGGCTCTTCTCTAATTGGTACCTTTCTTTGAAGGAAAGAGTACTTGGTACAAGAATACCAGGGACTTGTGTCTCTCTCAACTGCTGCTGCAGGGGAATCAGGGTTCTCTCCTAGTATGGATTCTGTTGTTGACCCAAGTATGTGACTGAACTGAGTAGGAGACCCAGATCTCTTGTCCAGAGACAGAGTGCAGGCTCCAGAGGCCCGAAAACAAGATTCAAATACTGCCTCCACAAATGGACAGCACATAGCTTCTTAGTGCCTCACTTTTTCTTCATCATCTGTAATGTAGGAGCTGCAGGACTTGATTACCAGTTGTTGAAGGGATTATACCAATTGTCAATCATGTGGAACACACTTCTAAGTCCAGCACTGGAGGAAGGACGATCAGGAGTACAAGGATAGCCTCAGCTATGTAGCAAGTTTGAGGCTAACCTGGGCTACATGAGACCTTGTCTCAAAACTAGGCAGGGCCTAATGGTATATGCCTTTAATCCCAGCACTTGGGAGGTAGATCTCTGTCAGTTCAAGACTCATCTGCTCTACATAGTCAGTTCCAAGCCAACCAGGGTTACATAATGAGAATTTATCTTACAAATAATTTAAAAATTTTAAATTAAGTAAAAAAGAAAGGGCTGGAAAGAGGGCTTTGCCGTTAAGAGAGCTTGCTACTATTCTTCCAGAAAACTGGAATCTGGTTCCCAACATCCACATCAGAAAACTCATAACAACCGGTAACTCCAGTTTCAGATACTTCTTTCTGCACTCTCAGGGTTACCTGTACCTATACCCCCACATACGCACATAATTTTAAAATAGTAAGAATAAATATTTTAAAAGAAAAAGATCAATGCAGTAACAAATAGGATGCTCTTGGTAACAAGTGACAGAAAACCGAACCCAAAATGTCTTTAAGCAGAAAGTGGATTCAGGAACTCGTCTTCACAAGGAGTTGAGGAGGTAGCTTAGTGTCAGACTAATTACTTAGTGTGCATGAGGGCCTGGATTTGATTAAAAAAACAACAGCGACAACAACAACAACAACCCTCCATGAATGGATTCCGGGTGGAAATGTTTAGTCAGGGCTTGATTTCTTATTTTTTGTCTTTTAATTTTAATCTTGGGCGGCTTTGACAAGATGACGGCATCAGCTCCAACTCCTTCATCCTTTCAGGTTTTGGGTGCAAATGGGTTTTCTTACCCAGGAGTCCTAGAGAAAGTCTCATTGACCCTGACCGGTTCCCATGACCTTTCCTGAAACCAAGGAAAACGAGACTGGCTTAATTTACACTTGCAGGTCTCCCTGGGTCTTCATGGCTTGAGAGATGAGGGATGGGTGCTCGCTGGAAAACTACACGCGAGGTTGGTGTAGATATTGCTAGGATTTGAATATCCCTTCCAAAACCCATGCTGAAAAATTTCTTGTGGTATTGAGAATGACTTAGTGCCTCCCGTACAGTGGGCAAGAGCTCTACCACTGAGCCACATGCCCAGCTCCCATGTACTGAGCTCTAATTGCCACTGCAACACTGTTGAGAAGCAGGACCTTCAAGAAGTGATTCGGCCACCAGGGCTCTGCCCGCCCCATGGACTATTGCCATTATCACGGGGTGGGTTAGTTAGGGGTAGGTGGGTCACAAGAGGGTGAGTTGAGTTGAGTCGGGCCTCGCCTGCCCTTCAGCAGTCTTTTTTAATTAATTAATCAATCAATTATTTTTTATAAAGGGTCTCCCTGGAACTCGCTATGTACACCAGACTAGACTCAATCTCACAGAGATCCACTTGCCCCTGCCTTTCGAGTGCTGGGACCAAAAGCTTGTGCCACCACACTTGACTCTTTGGCGATCTTATGACAACACAGAGACCCTTACCGGATGGTGGGCCCTGCACTTTGCATCCTGCAGAAACAGAAGCCAAAAAGCCATCCTTTTATTGTTTATACATTCCTCAGGTTTTGGTATTCTGTTACAGCAGCAGAAGATGAACCAAGTCAGCCATCAAAGTGCAGTGATGAGTGCAGGTGGCAAAATGGAAGATGTTACTGTAAATACTTAGCAACAGCTCATAAGCACTCAGTTCCCTTTGCTCATCGTATTGGGTTAGTCACAGTTTCCATTTGGCTTTGCTTTTTGCAGCAGTGTCTTGCAATGTAGACCTAGTTGGCCTGATACTCATTCTGCAGCCCAGGCTCACCTTGAAGTTGATGTAATCCTCCTGCATCAGCCTTTCCAATGGTGGGGTTATAGGCATGTGCCACTATGCCCAATTGTGTTAGTTGCTTTTTCTTTTAAAATTTCTTTAGTTGCTTATCTTTATTTTATGTGTATGAGTGTTTGCCTGTGTATATGTAAATGTACATGTCTTGTGCAATGCCTAAGTATGCCAGAAGAGGGCATCAGATCTCCTGGAACTGGAGTTACAGATGCCTGTTATCTGCCATGTGGGTGCTGGGAGCTGAACCCAGATCCTCTTCAAGAATAGCCCGTGCTCTTAAAGGCTGAGCTCCAGTCTCGGATGGAAGTTTTTATCTTTGTTGTTGGTTTTCAGTGCTGAGGATTGAACCAGGGCCTCACAAGTGCTAGGCAAAGCTCTACCTCTGCGCTATACCTCTAGTCCAGGAAGCATTTATTTTGTTCCTTGCTTCAGAAGTTATAGTTCACAATCAGTTGGTTCCATTGTTGTGAGCCTCAATATCATACTATCAGAGGCTGTTCACCTTACAGAGACCAAGACTCTCTTCCTTCAGTTAGGCGCCATCTTCTATAGTTCCACAACCTCGCTAGACTCAGTAGTTGAGTCTGTTCAGATTTTCATCAGTGAATAAAGCCATTGATTACAAGCAGCCATCATGGTCTAATGGTCTCTGGAAACACTCTCACAAACACCCAGACCTGTGCTTCACTAAATCTCTCAGGTGTTTCTCAATTCAGTCAAGGTGACATTTGAAATTAACCATCACACACATTCTTACCCTCTGAGCTATCCCAGCAGCCCTGTCTTTCCATTTTATAGGTGAGAAAATCAAAGCAGAGTTGTCACACAGGCGACAGTATACAATTTGCCTGCAGTCACACCAAGCTGTAACTGGTTCAGAATTCCCTGCAGGCCTGCTGCTCTTGAGAACTGGAATATACAGAGTATGGGTTAATTAAGGCCTGCCATGGGGCTTGGGTCAGCTGCCAGACCTTGTTCCTGAGTAAACAGTCTGGGTTGGGAGCAGTCAGTCAAGTCAAGGACCCATTGTTGCTGCCCTGGCAGGTGGCAAGGGAAAGAACTGGTATATAGACAGGACACTGTCACCCCAGGAACACCCTCTCATGACTGATTCCTTTTACACTGAGCAGCTGGGTACAAAACGTGGTTTGCCTTGTCCCAGACCAAAAAAAAAAAAGTCAATCAAAAAAAAAACAAACAAGCTGGGGTATGGTGATCCACACCTGTATAGTCCCAGAATTCCTGAAGGAAAGACAGGAGGATCATGAGTTCAAGGCTCCATAAGGAGATCCTGTCTAAAAAAATTTTTTTTAAGGGGAGGAAATGATCATGCTGCCTTCTCTCTTCTCTCAAGGTAGCTTGGTCCTGGTGCCAAGACAATCCTTTGCCAAGATCTAGAGGGAAGGCAGGAATGCAGGATCCCTTGGTCAGGAGGGTTTGCACAGAGCTTATGCCATCCTTCTAAGTATGTTTGAGGTCTCCAGAGACTCTTCCAGAAAAGCCAGCATCCCACTTCTTCATCCAGGTTCTCTGAACACACTGAAGAAGAAGACAAAGGAATGGCAGAGAGCCAAAGAACCACCTTAATTACCACTAAAGCTAGCATGGAGAAAGCTGCATCTTGTGAGGACAAAATTACCTTCCTGATTGAGCCCTGGAGAAGGATGGAACTGAGAAGATTGTTCCAGAGCCTTCCGAGAGCTCCAATCAGAGAAGTCATTCCACTGCCATAAACAGTGAGTTAGGACAGAAAGTGTGTTTGGGAAAAACCCCTTGTCGTGGAAACCAGAATCATCAGAAACAAGTGGCCACAGCATGTTATTAATCTTTCTGCCCATCAGTTCATTAAGACGGGAACAAGAATAGTACCTCTCTCACAAGGAGGTGGTGAGAGATTGACAGGATCTTGTGGCCCATGTCCCAGAAGGCAGGCAAGGCTCAGGAAAGACTGGCTGTTTATGTGTCCAGTCCAGTTCATGGCAGGTAGCCTTGCTTTTCTCCCCGGTACAAGGCCCAGGGCCCAGGAGTGCTGCTGTGTTATGTATTGCTGTTCTCCAGCTGTAAAAATTCAGGGGAATGTGGGTGTGCGGTGGCTTTCTGGTTTCTTGGCTGCTTCCCAGGCTGTGTTCTCCCACTTGGGGGGTAGGTAGATGGCTGACATCCTTTTCGCGGTGGTGAGTGCCACCCGACCCCAACCCCCATGCCCCATTCCTGCAGAGCCTGGCTCAAAGTTCAAAGCTGAGGTGGCTTTGTTGAGTAATTCAGGGACACTGCCTGCCCACCCGCCATGTGAAGGGTAAGTCTCACTCCCACACACGCATTTGCTGAGCATCTGTAGCCCTGTGTTTTGTGGTGTACAGGCTGGGAACAGGCTAGCCGCCACTGCTGACCGCGGTGAGGCTGCGTTTCCTTCCTTTCCCTGCTGCCCCTGGGCCCTGTGTCTTGTACACAGTCCCACTCTGTAGGTTTCAGATCCGCTCCCAGGCCACTTGGCATTGACTGCATCTGGATTCACACCAACCCCTTCCTCCTGGGGGTTCAGAGTGTTCTTGGAAGGAAGCCTGGGAAAGGAAAGGCCTTCCCTAGCATTCCCTGGCCAGGGGTTGGCTGACAGCATAGAACAGAGCTGCCAAGAATTCTGGAGTCAGACAGAGCTGAGTTCAAATCCCTGGGTGACCTTGGGCAAGCTGTTCGCTCCCCTTCAGTTTCCTCATCGATAAAAAATGCGACAGTAACAGGACCTCCTCCTGGGACAGTCGTGAGGATGAGATACTACTTGCCCACTTAGGCCAGCATCTGGCCAGTGGGAAGTGCTTGAGAGACTTGGTAGCACTTTACCTTCAGCTCAGCATCTGCCTTATGTGCTCCCAGGAGGGAGAGGGAACATCAGTTCCTTCTGCCCATTCCTCTTCCCAGATTAGACCCTATCAAAATGTTACAAACTGATTCAGTTCTGCACAACTCCTTGGGGGCTAGGTCTCTGTTTCGTTTTACTTAGAATTCCCATGCCTAGGATGCTAGACTTCAAAAGTCTGACCGCTTAGAGCAAATAAACGCAGGGTAAATAAAGGAGTCGGGGATGCCTGGCAGGCGGTGTGTTCCAAGACTGTTTCCTAGCTCTAGGCAGCTGTGGTTCTTCTCCACACTTTCTCTCTCCTTCCTTCACTCCCCTCTCCCCTTCTCACCTCCTCCCTCCCTTTTCACCTTCCTTCTTCAGACCTCTCTTTCTTTTTGTTAAATGGAGAGAGCTTCCCTCCTTCCGTTTCTTGTAATATCTTAGCTGCAAGACCATCCCTTGAGAGTCCTTCACCCGGCCCTGAGAGCAGTGATTCCTCTTTCAAATTGAGTCTGTCCCTGACTCATTCATTAAAATGCATAGGGCATGTGACCAAACTGCATAATGATTCTCTCCTGAGGAAGGCTGAGAGGCAGGCAATGCTGCCAACTGCCAAGGCAAACACTTGCCCCCAGCTGCGGATCAGGCTCATTGGCTGGCATGCCCTGGGAAGGCTGGGGACTGCTGTTCATCTCCAGTAAACCAGCCAAGCCCTGGAGAGCTACAGCCTGGGCAGACTGTAGTCTTGGAAGCTGTGTTTCTGCAGAGTCCAAACCATGACCTTTTCTCAACCATCCTCCACCCCCACTTCATTACTTTTTTCTTTTATATACTTGTTTTTGTTTTGTTTTGTTTTGTTTTTTTGTTGTTGTTGTTTGAAAACAGGGTCTCACTGTGTAGATTAAGCTAGTCTTGAACTCAAGGTCCTCCTGTTGCTAATTGCTGAGATTTCAAGTGTGCACTATTCATTAAATAGATTTTTATATATGATGTGTTCTTTTGTTGTTGTTTTGACTCTATGGAGAGTGAATTCTTATCATAAAAGTCAAACAGAAATGGGAATGGTGAGATGGCTCAGTGAGTAAAGGTGCTTGCCACAAAGCTTCATAACCTGAGTTTGATTCCCAGGACCCCCATGGTAGATAGAGGGAACCAACTCCTGCAAGTTGTCCTTTGACCTCCACAGAGATACAGACACACAGACACACAGACACACACACACACACACACACACACACACACACACTATGAAGGAATTTTGTTTAAGTTGAACATAAATTGGGACTGGAAAGATAGCACTTTAGAGTATTTCCTGCCTTTCCAGAGGACCCAAGTTCTGTTCCTAGCATCCATGTCTAGGGGCTCAGGGGATCCAGTACCTTCTTATGTACTCCACACACCTACACACACATGATACATTCACACAGACAAAACACATGTACGTTAATAAAAACTAATCTTAAAAAACATCAAACATAAATAAATTCAGTAACTCCTTGATGCTGCTGTCTTATTGTCATACAGCTTTTGACCTTCCGGTTCCTGGGCTTCTCCATGACAGCCACCCCATGAAGGTGATTAGAGAGTTCAGACACCTGTTTTCCTTCCTGAAGTTCTAGGCCAGTTTTCAGCAAAACAGTCAATGTTCATCTTGGAGACCTTCTTCCCCACAGTCCCTATGCCTGACAGGTATAAACCACACCTACCCACCCAGATCCCGCTCATGAATCCCACCCATCCTTTGAAACGAGCCCAGTGGCTGTTCCTAGGGAGGAAACAGCTCAACCAGACTGCTTTTGTTGTAAGCAGATTGCAGTTCAACTGTTTTCCCCAGGATGTGCACTTTAATTCTGGAGTCTTGGTTTGAAAATCCAAGTGGCTCTTGTGGCTGCTTCTCAGGCAGAATGGGATTAATAGCCATAGTTTCTCCTTCATTGGATTATTGTGAAGTTTACCTGTGACGTTATCCATGTAAAGCCTAACTCGGTGCTTGGCAAAATGCAGCTAATGTTAATGATATTGCCCTCATTATCAATCATCCTTATCTATTTATTAAGCACCTTACTATGTGTCAGGCACTGTCCTTGGTCCTGGGAATGAAGCAGTGAAGGAGTTAGACCAGGGCTCAAAAAGGCTTCTTTTTTAGTACCAGTGTCTTACATTTTTTGTTTTGATAAAACATTTTGTTTCCTGCTGTATCACATGGTTCTCATTACTGCTTTTTACCCAAGCAAGGACAGTGTGGTTGTTCCCATTGTACAATCTGGAAGTAGAGACTTCTGAAGTAGCTAATGGAGATGTCTAGACACTGACAGGTACCATTTGATCAGGACTCCAGTGCTCTTGTGATAGGCACTGACAGTTGTTTTTGGCTGCAGAGGTGGGAGTACAGAAGTAGCTCCAGGGCCTTGAGAGCCCTGGCCCATCAGCAGAGTCACAGAAGAGAGGAAGGACGTACACTTCACGTGCCTGTCAGAGTTCCAGCTCATTTTGGCACTGAAGTCTGTCAATCAACAAGAACTGACAGAATGTTCCTGTGGTCAGTGTCAATGTTGGGAGTCAGGGGAACCGCTATTGTAAAGCTGAAGAAAAGGTTCTTGCTCTGGTCAGAGACCCATGGGGCAGTGTTATGTCAGCACGCAGATCCCCCCCCCCCCACACACACACGAGAGAGCTCCACCTCTGGACTTGCCACACAGCAATAGACAAGATGGCTAAGACTGCAGGCTCAGCAGCTCCTGAGTCCTTCATGGCTCCAGCTGCAGTGAGGTTGACTGTCCACACCAGCATCCCCCAGGTAGTGCCTGGCAGGACAAGATTGGTACTAACTTAAAGTACTACTTATAGGAACTGAAAGTCTTGCCCAAGGAGGGTGGACCATGCAAGTCTGGCAAAGACAGGAGCCAGGTGGTACCAAAGAGCAACCCACCATAAAGAAACCATGTTCTGAGCATGGCTGAGTCAAGGGTGTTTCCTGATGTCATGAAAATGGAAACTCACCCAACTTACTGATCCCAAGTGGCAATTCTGAACCTGTACAGCACCATGCGACTGATGAAGGCCCAAACAGTTCCCATATCTAAGGTCAAATTTGCCCAGTCCTCCATGGAAGTGCACAACCCTTGACCCTCCGCTCTTTCTCCACACCCTTCCAGTTCTTCATGCCTATCCCAAGGCATAGTGTGTTGTTTGTTTACTTTTTAAAAAGTTATTTATTTTATGTCTATGAGTGTTATATGGTACACATGCATGTATGTGTACCATATGTGTGCCTTATGCCCTTGAAGGTCAGAAGTGGGTATCAGAGCCCCTGGAACTGGAGTTAGCTGCCATGCAGGTGCTGGGAATGCAACCCAGGTCCTCTGCAAAGAGCAACCAGTTCTCTTAACCAGTGAGCCATCTCTCCAGCCCTATTTTTAAAATCTTCTCAGTGAATTCATTTGCACAGGATTATTTACGATCTTTGACTTGTGGCACCTTACATTTTTGGTTGAACTTGAACAACTTATATATTGGTGATTTACCTGTGTTTATTTATGTACTTAGAATCTGAATCCATTATATATTTTTTCCCTTGAATTCCTCCCTCCTTTTTTGTCTTTCCGAGTCATCCTGAATCTTGGATTTGTTTTTATTTCATAAGGTTGTTTGTTTGTTTGAGACAGGGTCTCACTCTGTAGCCCTGGCTGGCCTGTAACTTGCCATATAGACCAGGCTGTCCTTAAACTCACAGAAATCTGCCTGTCTCTGCCTCCCAAGTGCTAGGTTTAAAGGCCTTCAGCACCACACTCAGCACATATGTTTTTCTAAAAGATATATTGCTTATATTTGTTGTTTTTCCTTACTGAAAAGAACATTCCAGCTGGGCATGGTAGTGCACACCTTTAGTCCCAGAACTCTGGAGGCACAGAAAAGCAGATCTCTGTGAGTTCAAGGTCAGCTTGGTCTACATAGTGAGTTGTAGGCCAGCTAAGGCTACAGGGAACCCTGCCTCAAAAAGATAAAGGAAAAGAAAACAGAAAAATATCCTGCTGTGTGGAGCCTTCTGGGATGGACTTTTTCCACATAACATTGTTGCTAAGGTTCATGCTTACTGTTGTGTGTGATTATGCTCTATTTGTTTTCATAACATTCTCTCCTGTTGTACTTTGTATGTATTTATTCTCCCACCAATGAACATTTGGATTATTATCAGCTTTCTGTTGGACTTAATGAGACAATGGACATTTTTGTACACATCTCCTGAAAATAATGTGAATTTACTCATTTTTCAACCCAACAACAATCTTGTTGATTTGTATCCTTTCCTTCACTTGGTATTTTCAGCCTTTGTAATTTTTCCCAACTGGAAGGGTGTTAAAGGATGCCACGTTGTGGTCACTCTGTGCTTATTGACCTTCTGAATGTCGTTTACAGTGGTTGGTAGATCAGTGGGGATTTCTGCAAGGGGATCTTGAGGATTTAATGAAGCACAGCATGCTTTTGAAGTCTCTTCCAGTTGATAGCATGTCAATTTTATTTAATCCCAATTCCCCATATCTGCCACAGTCCCTGGTGCTACATCATCATCATCTTCATCTTCATTATCATTATCAAATGAGCAATACCACAATAAGTATAGATAACATTTATTGAGTATTTATTAAGTTCTAGGGGCTATGTTAAATAGCACGTTTGCTTTTAGTAAATTGCTTCGCCATCCTATAAGTCATACAAAGTAGGTTCCAATTTACTCACCATTTTGTAGTTGGGGACAGGAGTGAAGGATCTTTCCCAGAATCACAAAAGTAGTAAATGGGGACTGGAGAGATGGCTCAGTGGTTAAAAAGCACCAGATACTTTTGCAGAAGACCCAGGTTTGATTCCCAATAGTGACATGGCAGCTACCCACCATCCTAACTCCAGTTACAGAGGATCCAGTACCCCCCTTTGACCTCTGGGAGCATTGCAAGACATGGATGCACTTACATATTTGCAGGTAATACACTCATACACATAAAATAGTAAAAATAAATATTTTTAAATAAATAAAATAGAAAGTAATAAATGACAGAGCCAGGGTCTTTGCCCTGGCGTCTGACACCCAAGCACTTAACAGCTATATTATAGGTCCCTATTAAATTATTTTAAAAATATATTTTATATTTTAAAATCCCTTGGAACTGGAGTTACAAATGGTTGTTGACCTCCATGTTGGTGCTGGGATCTGAAACTGGGTCCTCTGCAAGGGCAGTCAGTGCTTTTTGCCACTGAGCCATCTCTCCAGTCCCTCTAATACATTCAGTAGTGAAGTACTTTCTCCTGTCTATAACCAGAAGAAGAGGCAAATGCCTTGACAGTTTTACTTTTTATCTCTGATCAAATATGTTTAAAATGTACCCACATTTTGATTGTAAGCAAGGACTTTTCTAATTTTACTCTAGTCAAATGGAACTCATTTAATTCATGATTAGTTATAATTTCTCAGCAATCATTATGCGGATTTAAGAACTCACTGTAAGAGAGCTCTAACCTATAGGTTACTCTCAAATGTCATGAGGTATTTACAGATTCCTTCTTTACCAACCAATCTATTCCTGCACTGTTTTTTTCTGTTATTGATCATGCTTTTTCTATCTAACATTCTTTCTAATTTACTTATTAGTATCCGTTATTGACCCACATGCATAGGGATATTTACCTGCTTAACTCTGTATCTTACTCATTTAGCATTCATATGTTTCTTTTTGAGGGGGTGGTCTTTCTGAGACAGGATCTCCCTGTAGCCTCAGCTAGCCTGAAACTCACTATGTAAACCAGGGTGCCTGGAACTTACAGAGATCCACCTGCCTCTGCCTCCTGAGTGCTGGGACTAAAGGTGTGTGCCACCATGCCCAGCTTTCATATATTTATTATTTATTACTTTTTATTTTATGTGTATGAGTCTGTTGCCTTTGTCGTGCAGACAGAGGCCAAAAGAGGGTGTTGGAATCCCTGGAACTGGAGTTACAGAGTGTTGTTAGCGACCATATGGGTACTGGGAATGGAACCTGGGTCCTCTGCAAGAGCAGTGAGTGCTCTTATGCTCTGAGCCATCTCTCCAGCCCTAGCACTCGTATATTTCTGATACCTATAACTTTACCTTGAACTGAAGCAGCTCAAAAATGTTTGTGGAATGAACTACAAGAATGAATGAATGAATGAAACTAATCTAATTAAATGGAGGCCTTCATGAAGGCAGATTGCCTGTATTACCCTGATTTTTTGCTTTTAGTTTTTTATTTTGAGGCTAAGTAGTTTTTCAGGTTTCAGTCATTTCTCTAGGCTGGTCAAGAATCCGACAGCCCTGAGGTTTTGTGTCTGTCTCCTGCTTAAAGGATTTAACAGCACCAACCTAGTATTGACTCTAGCAATGAAACAGGAGGCATTCAAAACAAAACGAAACAGCAAAGAAACTCCTGGCAGCTTGCAGAGAGTGATACTCTGCTAGTCTACGTTGGTATCCAGGCCCTAGGCACCTCATTACATATGCAAAACATCTGATATTTGTGTAACAGGTCCTTAACCCCTGGCTGTTATGCTTATTTCCAAATGGGGGTTCAGCTAAATAGATGCAGAAATCAGGAACCTTCCCTCCTCGTGCAGCGTCTGAGGCTCAGTTCTCAGAGCCGGGCCAAACAAGTAATTATAGCTTCCCTCTGCGGTGTGCAGGGCAGGAGGCTGATTTAATAAAGGAAGCCTGCTGTCTGTCTCCAGCCTGGCTCTGACTCATGGAACCAGGGAGTCCCGGCAGCGCTACCCGCAGAGGGTGGTGAGCGGCTGGGGTGGGAGGTGAGGGTGGCCGGCTCAGCTAGCCAGAGCCCCAAGAATGAGGAAACTCCCTGCTTGGCCGGCAGGAACCAGCAGCTGGAGCCAGAGGAAGTGAGGCTGGGAGTGAACAGCCGCTGCGTGGGTCCAGCTGCAGCAGCCACTGCCTCACCCCGGAAAGAAAGCTCCTGCCATGTGGACACCTACAATAAAGTGGGTTAGTAATTTTCATATTCAAAATCGGGGTGAGGGCACACACGAGTCGGGCTGCTTGTGGAAGGGGCGGCTGCCTCTGTGTGCCGTGCCAGTGGTCTCGGTTTCTCTCGAGGTCTGGGTGGATGGAGTCTGAAGTGATGGAGGCTGTTAATTTGATTTCTCACTTTGGCAGGGAGGTGGCTAATGAGGTGTTCACAGCCGCAGAGACAGTAGGAGGAGGGGATGGGGTTGGTTTCAGCTTCTCCGAGGGTGACTGCCGCTTCTGAGCGGATTCGGATGCCACCTCCGGTAGGTCACCACAGGTCATCCTATGCAGGTCCCCAGCAGCTTCTTCCTCCTCCGCTGACAGTCAGCCAGACCGGCTCTCTTGACCTCCCCCTTCTCCTGCAGGCCCGGCTGGCTGGGAGGTTCCTGCTCCACCTCCTTCCTCCTAGTCCTTTCCCGCTGAGTCACACACCTCCCGGTCAGGTGATCCTCCCCTGAGCCCTTCCGAGAGCACCTTGACCTACATTCCGAACTCTCGGTGACAGCAGAGCGTAATTGTCCCGAGACCGGGCCCGCCAGGCAGCGGGCATGGTGCCCTGGCAGCTCCGGCTGCAGACAGGCGCCCCGGGCAGCGGGAGGGGCGCTCCGTCCTCCGGAGCCAGCGGCTCGCGAGGCCTGGAACGGAAAGTTAAGAGGCTGGAGGTGGTGGGCGGGCGGGTGCCCGTGGAGGGGGTGGCGAGTTGAGTCGGCTGGGAAAGCCGACAGCCACTGGGGGCCGCTGGCTTCCTCCCTCCTCTCTCTCTCTCTCTCTCTCTCTCTCTCTCTCTCTCTCTCTCTCTCTCTCTCTCTCTCTCCCTCTCTCCCTCCCTCCCTCCCTCCCTCCCTCCCTCCCTCCGTGGGTGCCGCCAGCTCTTGGCCAGACCCTGCTGTGCGGGCTGCAGGGGGTGAAGCGGTGAAGGACAGATGCCATTGTGGCTGGTGACATTACCGCCCACCCGAAGGGGAGAGGTGAGAAATGATTCAAATAATGGGATGAAGCTTCGTGACTCATCTGGCAGGAAAATTACCCCTCCGCCCCTCACACTGGGAACAAGGTCCCATCCCATCCCCAAATTACCCACAAAATGGCCTCTACTTATCTTGTGTATGGGTTCTTTGTGCAGTCCTGTGCGGTCTTTGTGTCCTCTGAATGGGAGGGTGTTGGGGTGCTGTGGGAAAGGGAACTAAAGGAGAAGTGTTCAGAGTCAAACTTCAAGTCCCATCCCTGGGCATGGAGCCTGCAAAAGGTGACTGCTAGCCAAAGACCACTGTCCCTTTTGAATTAGAAAGGGCTCTGAATTTAAAGCCTTTCTTCACAGCCCCCCTTTACCAGCTATTAGCACTGTGGCCTTGCAAAGTCTTTCTAGGCATCAATTTCCAATCGATATGGTGGGAACTGCCTTAGAGCCCTTCTGCTGTATGGAATTCTGTCTGCCTGAAATCAGATAACATGCATAAGCTATCTTCATGATACATAATGGTGCAGACCTGAAGCAGGCCTGGAATCTCAAGTACTTAGAAGGCTAAGGCAGGATGAGCAGAAGTTCAAAGCCAGCCTAGGCAACTTAGCAAGACTTTGTTTTAAAAGAAAAATGTCAAATAATAATAATAATAATAATAACAACGAAAGAGCTGAGAGCCAAGCCTACACCTGTAATCCTCCAGTATTTGGGAGGATCAGAAGTTCAAAGTCATCAGCAGCACTTAGACAGTCCTAGGCCAATCTGGGCTACATGAGGCTTTCTCAGAAAAAGGGAGTGGGGGATGGGGAGAACAGCAGAGGATTGTGTAACCTCTGCTTGTAGTACCATCTACCACATCAAACAAACAGCCCCACACATCTTGGCATCTTGTATATATACCATACCATCCACAGGTTAATCACATTGTTTTAATCTGTTATATCAAGAAAAGTTTTATGTTTATCACTGTGTGGGTAAAAATCTTCAGATAAAGCACACTTTTTAGTTTTGTTTTTCCCCTGGTGAGACTCAAACCCAGGGCTCAAAGTGCTAGGCTGACCTTGCACTTTGATCCTCTTGTCTATACTTCTCAAGTGCGGGATTGCAGATGTGCACCGCCACATCCAGGTTATGTAGTGCTGGGGATCAGCACTCTACCAACTGAGCCATATCTCCAGCCCCCACAGTTTTAAAATATGGATGTGAACGTCTGCCTAGTGCACAGTGGATGCTAGATAGTAGGGTAGGTGCTAGTTACCTGGATTGAAAGGAAGAAGGAAGGAAATTAGGCAAAGATAGATTTATCAGGATGCAAATTAGGCCAAAAGTTCAGGGCCCTTCAGTTCAGTTTCATGCTTCCTTTCTAAAGCCTCAAGGCCAAGGATGTATTTTTTGAGCTGGGCATGGTAGCACAGCCCTTTAATCCCAGCACTCTGGAGGCAGAAGCAGGTGGATCTCTGCGTTCCAGGCCATCCTGGTTTACAAAGGGAGTTCCAGGCCAGCCTGGGTGACATAGTGAGATTCTGTCTCAAAACAAATAAAAACAACAACAACAACAACAACAAAAAATATATATATATACATACACACACACACACACACACATATATATATATATATGTATATATCTAATTTTATCCTTCCACCAGGTGGGTCCTAGGGATTGAATTCAAGTCATTCAGCTTGGAAACAAGTACCTTTACCCACTAAGCCATCTCACCATCTCACAAGTATTTTACTAATTAATTAATTTTTATTTTATGTATATGAGTGTTTCAAGATGTGTATACACCCTATTTGTGCCTGGTAACCATGGAGGCACAAATATATATATATAAACCAGAGTAGCTTTCAACTTACCATATAGCTCAGGCTAGCCTTGAATTTGAGATCTTCCTGCCTCTGCCTTCTAGATGCTGAGATTACAGGCATGTACCACGATGCACTGCTCAAAATGGTAGGGGAGGTGAGTGGATTGAACCTAGAGTCTCACACATGCTAGGTAAGTAATTGTTCTACCACTGAACTGTTTTTGACACAGTCTTGCCATGTAGTCCTGGCTAGCCTACTACTCAAAAGGAAACCCATTGGCCTTAAATTTTGTAATCCTCCTGCCTCAGCTTCCCAAGTTCTAGGATTATAGGAATGTGTTACTTTTTTTTTTTTTTTTTTTGAGACAGAGTTTCACCACATAGCACTGGCTAGCCTGGAACTTACTGTGTAGACCAGGCTGGCCTCAAAGTCACAGAGATTTGCCTGCCTCTGCCTCTTTGATGGGTGCTGGGATTAAAGGCCTGTACCACCACAACTGGCCCAAGCCCTAACTTCTAATTCACAATATGTATATTCTTTTCTTAGGGTCAGTCTTCAGTGTAGTCTATACTTTAACTTCATTAAGACATAAACTGAACCTTAAGATTCATTAGCAGTAACACAAATGCAAAAGACACGGGAGACATAGCATTTCCTTATAAACTCCATCCCGTAACTCTACACCTAACATTTGCAGAAAGATCCACATGTAGGCTCAGTAAGAGCAACATCACAAAGAACGAGAGGGAGAAGACAGTGAGGTCTAAGAATGTATGGAATTATTGGTCTAATGCCAGTGAATTCTAGAAGCTACTGTGATACTCCAGGGCTCAGAAGTTTCCAGGTTTGGCCCTCAGTGATGTTAGTTGCTCAGAATAATGGAGAAGTTTAGTTTTGCAATCTGGAAAGTGTCACTATTCCTGACTGGGCTTCACTAATGCTGTGTGTAGTTGTGCGTCCTCAGTGGAGTCTTTAATATCTTTTTTGTGGTACTGGAAATTGAAACTCTGGCCTCCCACATGCTAGGCAAATTTGGACACTGCAGCTGCACCTCTAGCTCTTTCTTTAACTTATTTAAGCCTGATTTTGTCTACATTTAGAATAAGTGGTAGGTCATCTTAGAGTCTGTTTATTAAGTTTGATGAAGGTGGGAATCAAAACTGACCTTTTCACCGATATATTTCCATTGTTGAGTCCGCTAATAATAATGGCGATGATGATGAGAGAGATTGCTATTCTTATTCTTGTTATGTTTTGTTTATTTGAAATAAGGTCTCAGTTTGTAGCCCAAGTTGGCCTGGAACTTTCAACCCTTCTGCCCCAGCCTCTCAAATCCTGGGATTATAGACATATGCCCCATACCTGGCTTGAATCTCTTATCTTAACCATGACACTGTAGGCCCCTCATAAAAATGTTTTCTGATGAATAGGTTTTATTTTTAAAACAGTTATTTGTTGTTATTTGAAACCCCATCTCAGCATTTAAACCCACGCTGCTCTTGAACTCTTGATCTTCCTGCCTCAGCTCCCTCAGTGCTGGCATTATAGGAGTACATTATCACACCCAACATCAAGACAGTCCTGTTTTATAGGAAAATTGAACTGTGGTACATGCCTGTAATCCCAGCTCTTAAACACTGAGACAGTAGGATCACAAGATTGAGGCCAGCCTAAGCTACATAGTGAGATCGTCTGAAAGAACCCAAGGGTAGTGGGTAGCCCAGTGGTGAAGTGCTTGTCTAGCATGTGCAAGGCCTTGGAAAGAAAAAAAGAAAAGAGCAGACAGCACAGAGTATGTGATGAATGAGCAAACCAGTGAGGTGTCCCTAGTTGAGAGCATGATGTCACAAGGGGGAGGGTGACCACGCCTGCTGTGAGTTCTCCTTGCACAGCCCTTTGTATAACTTCTCTCGCTTAATTCTCATTGTATCTTGGAGCTAGTGTTAACCCCATTTTGCGGTTAGGAAAACTAAAGCTCAGGAAGGCTAGGGAGCTGGCCCTAGTCCATCTAGCTAGCAGAGGAGCTAGGACTAGCCACTTCTGATCTGTTTGATCTAAAGATCATATTTGCTCTTCTGATTGGAAACAATTATTAGCAGAAGGTATTTTGTTCAGGGCCTGGTGACTCACACCTCTAACCATAGCACTGGGGAGGCTGAGATGGGGAGGGTCTGTGAGAGTAGAGCATGGCCCATGTAGTGAATTACAGGCCAGCCTGGTCTACAGAGTGAATTACAGGCCAGCCTGGTCTACAGAGTGAATTACAGGCCAGCCTGGTCTACAGAGTGAGACTCTTTAAACATCCAAAAAAAGGGCCTGGGGTGGGGGGGTGGCTCAGCCAGTAAAGTACTTGCTCTGCAAGCATGAAGACTTGAGTTCATAGTTCCAGCACCCCTAAAAACTAGGTGCAGGTGCTGGAGAGAGAGCTCAGCACTTAAGAGTACTTATTGCCCTTCCAAAGGATCCGGGTTCTGTTCCCAGCACCCACATGGCTGCTAACATCTGTCCTTAACTTTACAATGCCCTTCTCGATGGGCATCGGGCACTAGGCACACACATGGTACACTTATATGCATTCATGCAAAACACAGATACACATTCAAAAGGAAAAAAAGAAAAAAGCAAAAAAAGCTAGGTTCAGTGCGTCTAATCCTGTTGCTAGGGAGGATGAGGCTGGAGGACTTCTTGAGCTCGCTGGCTAACAGTCTAGTTCAGAAACTCCAGGTTCTGTGAGAGGCCCTCTTTCGACAAAATGAGGTGAAGAATAATTGAGGAAGACACTCAGTGTTGACATCTGGCCTCCACACACATGCATACACATGTGTACACACACACACACACACACACACACACACACACACACACACAAGCCAAAAAACAAAACAACAGCAACAAAAAAAGGATGCTTTTCCTTATAGCATTCCTTTCTGATGGCATAAAAGAACTTACACTGTCAGTGTAACAAACCTGTTTCATGATGGCAGCTAAGAAAGATGACCTGTTTCTTCCTTGGCTCTCAGAACAAAGTAAGTACACCTCTGAGTCAAGCAGTTGAATTGCCGTAAGTCTGTCTTCCTCTTCTACAGCCTTTGTGTCAGAGCACCAGACCCATCATCTGAGAAAACAGACTCTTTTTTAAAAGAGCTTATTTATTTTATTATCATTTGGGTTTTTTTTGTTGTTGTTTTGTTTTGTTTTGAGACAGAGTCTCACTAGCCTGGAACGTTTGATCCTCCTGCCTCTACCTACCTACCCTCCACCCCACTAGGATTATAGAAATGAGCCATTGTGCCCTGCTAAAGGTAAAACCTATTAGAAATTCTGTAAGAAAGTTGAATGAATTCCCTTCTCTATATCTCCTAGATTAAGAACTCCATTAATTTAAAAACCTCATTCGATTTAATCTTTTTTTAGTACTGGGGAATGAACTCAGGGCCTTGTGTGTGTTAGGTAAGACCCCAACTGCTGAACTACATCCCTAGCCCTTTGATTTTTTTTTCAGAAAAACATTTTCATTTATTTTATGTGTGTGCACATGCATGTACATTCCACAACACATTGCAGAGGCCAGAGAATAGCTTTCAGAAGCTGGTCCTTTGCTTCTACCGTGTAAAGGCAGGGTCTCTTTCATTGCCGTTTTGCTTGCCTACCTCAGGCTGGCTGGCCTGTGAGCTTCTGCTTATCATCCAGCCTCCTCTTCCTCCCATCTCCCTGTAGGAGTCCTGAGTCTCCAGATGTGCACCATTGCATCTAGGTTTTTCCATGGGTTCCAGGCATTGAAATTGAGTCACCAGGCTTACATAGCAAACACTTTTACCTGCCAAGCCCTCTTGCTAGCCCTTGGGTTTTTGAGACAAGTTCTAGTAATGTAGCCCAGGCTGGTCTTAAAACACTCAATCCTCCTATTTCACCTTCTTGAGTGTGGGGATTAGAGGTGTGCACCACCATGCCTGTCTTATTCAATATAATTTTTTGCTTTAAATAATTTGTATTTATTTTTTACAGGAATCACATTTATTTGGTTTAAAATTCAAAACAATGTCAGGGAGGTTTCTGAGGCCTATCCCACTTACCCAGTGATCCTTTCTAGAAGAAATCAATTGTTTCTGGGTTTTATATAGCCTTCCATAGATGTATCATATGTATTTTTAATTTGGGGGTGTGTATGTGTGTGGTATATGCACATGTATGTATGTGTAGGGGGCATACGTGCACTGGTTGGGGACAAAGGAGGACATCAGTGTCCTGGTCTATCTCTCTCTCTCCCTTATTCACTTGACAAGATCTCATTGAACCAGAAGCTTGGGTCTCTGTCTAGGTGGGCTGGCTGGCTGGCTGGCCATTGAGCTCCTAGATAGGATCTGCTTATTTCCATCTCCGGTACCAGGGCGACAGGCATACATACCCATTTGAACTCAAGTTCTCATGAGTTCATAGGAAGCGAGCCCTCTCCCCAGCCCCAGAAACTACAAATTCTTAATTTGCCTTTTCTTCCCCAACCCCCTCCCCATTCTCTTTTATTCCACAATTCTGGTTCATTTCCTAGTGTTCTTCTTTTATTTAATGGTTTTATTGTATTCCATTGTATGAGTATTCCATAATCAGGTTAAGCAACTCCCTAAGGTAGTCATTTAGCATGTTTTCCAGTCATAGCTAGTACTTGGTACTGTGATGAAAATCTTGTATGAATGCTATCCTATAGGATAGTTTGCAACATTTTGAGTTTTGTTTTATTCTTAATCATTTGGGTTTTGTTTTCTCTCTTCTCTCTGTCTGTCTCTGTCCTCTCTTCTTTCTTTCTTGATATCTCATGGTCAAAATTGGCCCAGAACTTACTATGTATCCTTGTATTCCAAGCTGGCCTCAAACTTTCCTTCCTGTTGCCCCACTCAGCCTCTCAAGTGCTGGAATTCTAGGCCTGGTCTACCAGTACTGACCGGTTTGTAACTTTATCATACAGACTGGATTTGAGGCTCTGCCAAAAGACTCTGTCCTCTGTGGCTGGAGGTCTCCTGAGATCTCCCATAACTTCTAGTAGGAAGTACACAGAACATCACCTGAGAAAGTATGGTGCCTGATATCTGTGGAAGAAGGCCTGCTTAGCTTGCAGGAGGCCTGTGTTTGATTTCCCATCAACAAACAAGCAAACAAAAACTGTATAGGAAACTCCATAAGTTCAAGTATTTCCAAGAAGAGTCAGCCCCTCTATTCTACCTTTAAACTTTTTAATTTAATTTAATTTAATTTTTTTGTTTTTTGAGACAAGGTCTCCCTATAGCCCCAAGCTGGCTTTGATCTCACAGAGGGTCCTCCTGCCTCTGCCTCCAGAGTGCTGAAATTAAAGGTGTGTGCTACCACACTGGGCTACCTTTAAAAATATAGATTTATTTTTATTTTTTGTATGTATGAGTGTGTTGCCTGTATGATGTAAGTGTGTGCAGTGTTGGTGGAGGCCAGAAGAGGGCTCCCCTGGAACTGGAATTTATGGATGGTTGTTAGCCACCATGTGAGTGCTGGGCACTGAACCTAGGTCCTCTAACAAGAGTAACCAGTGCTCTTACCTGCTGAGCCATCTCTCTAGCCCCCTATTCTACTTTCTTTTGATGTAGGAGTCGGTAACCTAATCTTCCAGGCTCTGAGTTTTAAATTTTCACTGGCAGACATCCTGTCTCTGGTCACAGGAGTGATAAAAGCTGTTCTGAATAGGTTACTTTCTTGTGTTGAAGTGGGCTTACTGTTTCTTACTGTCCACATTTGTCACACATTTATGTGTAGCCACTCTTCATCCAGACTGGCTGGGAATCCTTCAGTCACTTTGTGTTCTGACCTTTGTGCTGGGTTATTATACTAGAACTAGAAGTTCTGACTTTATAAGATTTGTATTTGGGAAATGAGCCAAAGTTCCTCAAGTGTGCCTTTTGAGGAACTCAGAGAAGCATAGTCAAAAGGGACACGAACAAAATATGATGACAATCAACCGTTTCCCAATAGGTAGCTAGAGGCAGAACTGTAGGGTTAAATAGCCAGGACATCCTTTGTATCTTCTGCCAATTAGGTCTTCTTACATGTATTTATGAGCTCACTTATCAGACAAAAAGGATGATCCATCCTTGTTTGTCCAGAGGAATAGAAGAAACATTCAAATATGCAGCTGCTAAAAATACACATAAATCAAATCATGTATGAGGAGGCAGCTAGGGACATAGTATAGTATTTGAAGAAGAAGGAAGGAAGGAAGAAAAGAAGGGAGGGAAGTCATCCCATACAATATCCTAGATTATCCCACATGTATTCTAGAATCTTAAAATATTTTTATTTTTTATTTTGTGTATATGAGTGTATTACCTACAAATCTGTAAGTTCCCCTGTGTTGATCAGTGTCCAAGGAGGTCAGAAGAGGGCCTCACATCCCCTGGAACTGGAGTTATGAATGGTTGTTAGCTGTCATGTGGGTACTGGAAATTGAACCTGGGTCCTCTGCAAGAGCAGCCTGTGCTCTTAAATGCTGAGCCAGCTGTCCAGCCCCAATATTCTAGAAACTTAAGAAGAAGGAAGAAGGAGGTCAGTTTTTAAGGGAGTAGACCCCTGCCAAGTTGGCCCCTTTGTTCCACTTCTGCCTCATCTACTAAGACAGTAGGCTATTTTGAAGACTCGAGTGACAGTTGTGGTAGAGGAGAAAAGTCTGAAATGAGAAGTCCTTGGCCTGGAGCCTAGAGTTGGTTCTACAAACTCACCATGCATGTTTGGCTTTCATTCTTGAAATAGGTAGAAAAGGAACTGTGTATATTCATTACAAAAGATACGTACACAGCTAGGCCTGTAATTCCAGCTACTTGGGAGGCTTAAGCAGGAGTTGGAGGCCTGCCCAGGATAGAGCATGTTCCAGGCCAGTTGAGGGAATTTATTGAGACCCTGTCCCGAAGTAAAAAGGAAGCAGAGGTCTGAGATGGGGGCTTGTGAGATCACTCAACCGGTAAAGGTGCTTGCCACCAAGCCTGACCACCTGCGTTCCGTGCCAAGAACCCACATGGTAAAAGGAGAGACCTGACCCCTGCAAGTTGTCCTCTGACTTCTACGTGCACTGTAGTATGATAAATTTAAAAATAAAGAGGTCTGGGGTTTGGTTTAGTTCTTTCTTACCATGCATGAGGCTCTGTGCTCAATCCCCAGTACCAAAGGGATGGGAAGAAAATGAAGGGAGGACCTTCAAACTTGCCAGTTTGCCAGGTGTGATGGTTCACACTTCAGCACCTGTGAAGATGAGCAGGAGAATTACCGCAAATTCAATGATAAGCCTGGGCTGCATAGTGAGTTCCAGGTCAGTCTGAACTATGGTGTTAGTCTCGTCCTCAAAAAATAAATCAATAACATAATATCCATCTTCTGAGCTCAGTTCCAGCTTTAACTGTGTGCTTGAGAGACAGCTCAGTGGGTAAAGGAACTTGCCCCTGAGCCTGATGACCCAGGTTCAATGCCTGGGACAGGAGAAACAGACCCTCTCTGATTAATCTCCGACCTTCACTGGCATTGTGGAACGAGTGCGTACCACAACATAAATAAAAAATATGCATTCACCATTACTGTCTGAAATTCTGCTGAAACTTTTGAAATAACTGTCCTGTCACCTGGGCTTGAACAGGACACATTCATTTGTATAACAGACATTGAGTACATACTGTGAGCCTAGGAAGATCACAGCACCGAGAATGTGGTAATAAACAAACAGAAATCTTTATCCCATGGACTTCTGTTCAGAGTAGGGAGAGAAAGTATAAACAACAATAAAAAGGCCTGAAACATAGTGTTCATGTGAAGCTAGGGAATCAGGAGGAGAGCAGACTGGAGGACTCTGTCGGGTGGAGAATGTGGGTAGAGGAAGGAGGCTGCGTGTTTTAGGTGGTCAGGAAAACATCTTTGACAAAGTAGCCCGAAGGAATGGAGGGGATACACACCATGATGATCTTTTAGGTAAAGATCCTTTGCATTAGAGTGAGGCTTTTTTTTTTTTTTTTTTTTTGAGACAAGACCTCCCTATGACCCTAGCTGCAGCAGAACTCAACTATGTAGACCAGGCTGGCCAACTTCTCATAGAGATCCACTTACCTCTGCCTCCCAAGTACAGCATGCAACCCACTGATAGAGTACTTGCCTAGCATGTATGAGGTCCTGGGTTACTTGCCTAGCATGTATGAGGTCCTGGGTTCAATCCCTACCTCTGAAAAACAGTTATCCTCTTTCTCCTCTTCTGCCCATACTGCCTGGTCTTGAGGATGATCCTGGAGTTCCCAGAATATTCTCTTTACCCTGGTGCTGACAGAGGTGCACTAGGATGCAAGAAACAGGCTGCTGTATAGTTTGGTTTTGTTGGTTTTATTGCACAGGCTAGGTAAATGGGTTACTCTGAGCTGCACTCTGCTCCTTTGCTGTGTGGTTCAGTGATATATCTCCTAGGAGTTAGAAAGGACCTGGCCTTCTAGGAACTGTGCTGCAATAGTGCTATATAGAGACAGATAGGATAGCAGTTCTGGGACTTGAAGTCAGAAGGGGACATCAGATCCCCTGGAACTGAAGTTACAGATAGACGTTGTTAGCCGAAGTGTGGGTGGTGAGATTCGAACCCTGGGCTTCTGTGAGAGCAGACAGTACTTTTAAATGCTGAGCTATCTCTCTAGCTCCTGTTTGTTTGGTTTTTAAGACAGGATCTCATGCTGTAGCCCATGCTGGCCTGGAACTTGCTGTGTAGTTCATTCTGCCTTGTACTTAGAGCAATCCTTCTGTTTTCCTGTGTGCTGGGGCTACAGACATGCACCACACCTCAAAGTTTCTTTCTCAGTCAGCACAGAAAAGCAGCAGTAATTATGACAGCATTTGCTTTACCTTTGAAACTGGATGATTCCTTTGCATCTTTGATTTACCTTTGTTCCTACAAATTCATTTCTCTAAAATGCTTCTGTGGCCATAAGCCATGGGCCATGGTGACAAACTGAAATGCTCAGAGGAAACAGCTAATAACAGACACAGGCTGCTGGTATAACATAACAGGGAGAGGTGGGGGTGTGGCAAGCTGTAGAGAACCTGCTTTCTCAGCTCCTGGGATGCTTATGAATCCAGCGTGAGAGCTCAACGCTGTAAGATTTCTAAAAAGTGGAAAGTCCAAAGTTTTATACAAAACATTCTGATTTTTAAGTGTTGGCAAGTAATTCAGGATGGTTAAACACATGCGCAGATGAATATATGATGTACGACATAAACAGATAGTTTTGGTACAAGGGCCATGATAAGAAAGATAGGCAAGGACCAGATATAGTGGCACATGCCTGTAATTGTAGCACTTGGATGACTAAGACAAGAGGGTCTGAAGTTTAGTGCCAGCCTGGGCTACATAGTGAGACCGTATATCAACAAACAAGGAAAAAAAAAATAAGCCAAAGACAGATATCTGATCAAACCAACAGTTTGAGAAGCTAGGTTTTTTAGGGAGTTGACCTTTTTACCAAAGTGCTGTCTCATCTGTTTAGCCGCCAGGTGTCTTTGGAGAAAGTAGCATCATCTGAGTCATCTTGGTGGAGTGGGAGAGATGTGCCACCTTGGCTAAACCCCTCTGCCCAGAGCTCTAATTTCCTTTTTTGTAGAATAAGTGGTCTGGACTTCAAGATTTTCAAAAAATGCCCCTCTAAGCCCAGGAAGTCTCCAGAGATGTCTGTCAGGCTGGGGAATGGTGAGGGACCCTAACGCTTCCTGAACGACAGTTCCTCAGCCTTTGTTCTGGTTTTTCTTCGGGGCTTCTGCTTTATATCGTGGACTTCTGCCAAAAGTTTAAAAATAAAATCTTGAACAGTTTCCCTGCTTTCAAAAGTTTGAAGAATCTTTGGATTAGTTGATCATCTCTACTATAAGGTGTTACTAGCTTTTCTCTGCCTGTCTAGAGCTGCTTGTGTGCTTACAGTTGTCACTAGGTCTAATCCCAGGCACAAATGAACAGCTAGCTATCAAATATTATAGGAAGGGCAGAGGGTATAGCTCAGTGCAGAGCACAGGCAAGCCCAGGTCACAAATGTGCGTGCACACACACACACACACACACACACACATGCACAATTATAGGAAGATTTTTGACACCTTAGTTTAGTAGATTACTTTAGATCTTTTCCCCTCTTATTTTGGCAAACTGCTTACAAACAATATAATCATATTTGCTACCAAGACATTTTCCTGGCCATACATGGTGGTATATCTGTTGTCCCCTACTACTTGAAAGGCTGAGGCAGGAGGATCACTTAAGTCTAGGAGTTTGGAACCAGCCTGGGAACACAGCAAGTCCCTGTTCAATAATAACTAACTAAATAAATAAATAAACAAATAAATAAATATAAAGCCACAACACCACCAACAAAAAAGACAAACTCACTACCAGCACAGCACGTGATTCATATGATTTGATAAAATTTCTCAATATTTCACAGAGATCTGCAACTTTGAGTTGCTCTGTCCAGCTTAAACAAATCTGAATATTATGTAATGACTTTAAAATGTTAGCTGTACATCTGAGTAGGAGGCCCAAAGCAGGAGGATCACACATTCAAGGCAAATAAGATTACATTAAAAATAGCTATAATTTATTGATAACAATGTATGATGACTGTATATATGATTCAGAATATTAATCGTACAAAAGACGCTTTTGTGTCTGTCTTACTAGAGAGAAAACTTGAGGCTAGGTGAGGTTACAGGCATGCCTTCACTACACAAGACTCCAGTGCATACCTGTCACAGCGTGTTTCCAGCTAGACTTGCTCTGAGCCTGTTCTAGCTTTGGGAAATCAGGTGGCACAAGGTCTCTTATTGAAGCCATTCAAGGATTGGCTGCCAAACTGCTTTCAACTTTAGCTTTCCAGATCTGCTTTTCTACTGAAAATGCCCTGAACAGAGGTGTGAACTCACAGCTGTTCCTTGCCCTAATCTTGACAGATTAGGATCCCTGAATTTAAATAGTCCCTTCCAATGGCCTTGATCTCTTCAGAGGAAAGGAAAGAACTTGAAGAGATCAAAGCATATAGGAAGAGAGGGCATCATAAAGTCAGTCAATGATTGTAGGATTTTATTTTACTTTTTTAGCACTTTGAGCACAAGGGATGGGCCATGCCTTAATCCTATCTAGTACCTTCCCTAAGCTGATAAACTAAGGTGTGTAGCAGCCCAAGGTAGGGTGGAACAGTAGAATTAGCCTCTAAATTATCTTGTCTAGTGTCCATAATCTGCTAAACTCAGAGAAAACCACCCCTTTCCCCCAGTTGAGAGACCCTTCCCCTCAGAAGCCTCTAAGTGTGAGGGATTTCCTTTGCTCTGCATGTTGCTGCCAGATCTCCATCCTCCAGCTTCCCCCTCTGCCAGTGGACTGTGTTATTAAAGGACCTGAAATAGGCCTCAGTGCCTGTCTAGCAAACCAGCCCTCCATCCCAAATTTTCCTTCCTCATCCAACAGTAAACACTGTTTTTTTTCTTTCCTTTAAGTTTGCCTACAAGACAGAAGACCACTAATTTTCACTTGCATACTCTAGTACTTTCTGAGAATGCTTATGAACAGTGTTTATAAGAACAATGACAGTGTGAAGCAGGCAACATGGATGTTATACTCAGGCAAGAAAACTTGCTGATCACCCATTCAGTCAGTGACAGAGTTTGCACTGCGGTTCAGATAACTCCCTCTTCATCCCGTACTCTTTGCATTTTACTAAAGCCATTTGGCCTTTTGGTGTTTGCTTGCTGCTTGTTTTTTTGAGACTGAGTCTCGTGGCTGGCCTCTGAACTCACTGTTTGGCCAAGGCTGGCCTAAGATTTACCATCATCCTGTTCAGCCTCCAAGTTCTGAGACGACAGATGCACCACAAGAGGAGGAGAGTGAGTTTCAACGTTGATCCTGCAAAATGTCCTTTCTCCCCTTCCTCCTTTCTTCTTCCTTTGGAGACAGGGTCTCACTATGTAGCCCAGGCTAGCCTAGAAGTCACAATCCTGTCTCTTGAGTCCTGGGATTATAGACATGTTTCACCCTGCCTCACGCATGCTGGGCAAGTGCTCTGCTACTCCCTGACACTTCCAGCCTAGAGCATTGTTTTTCTTGTCTGCACAAGTCATTTTGTGAATAATTTTAAAACATCCTAATGCCAAGACCCATCACTCCTAGTCTGGGTAGGGCAAGAGCAAATGTGTTAGGCCACACATCTCTTAATTATTAATTATTAATTTCTTTGATTTATTTCTATTTAAGTGTATGCGTGTTTTCTGGACATGTGTACCCATGTGTGTAGTGCCCACAGAAGTCAAAGAGGACATCAGATCCTAGGGAGCTGGAGTTACAGATTACTGTTAGCTGCCATGTGCGTGCTGGGAACTGAACCCAGGTCCTCTGCAAGAACAGCCAGTGTTCTTAATCACTAAGCCATCTCTCCAGTCCCCACATCTCTCTTCTTACAAAGCCAACAGTACTATCCTGAGAGGCCTCATCTAACCTTAATTCTCAAAGGCCCCCACCTCTAAATATACCACCGGCACGTGGAATAGAGGATTAAGTTTCCATCATCTGAGCCTCTGAAGGACACATTCAAACACAGCATTCTGCAAGACTTTGTTTTTTTGTTTTGATTGTGAGACTGGCGAGGGGTGGGGGAGCGGGGGCAGAGTCCTCACAATGTAGTCAGTGTAGCCCAGGCTTGCCTTGAAAATAATATATAGCTGATTGAGGCTGACTTAAACTTGTGATCTTCCTGCCTCATACTCCCACATCCTGGGGTTACAGGTTGCAGCCACTCATAAAATAAGTGTTGAAAACTTTTGATAGAAGTGTCCAGTGTCTCATTCAAAGCTGGTTTAGTGGCAGGAATTTTTGTGTTTGTTTTCCATTTCTGAACCCAGAGCATCAAGTATGTCAGGCAAGTGCTCCACCCCTCAGCTACATGCACCATCAGCCCAGCAGCAGCACAGTGGTTCTGCAGGAACATTAGATGTACAGTAGGTGAGCAATTCATTCAGTATAAAATATATGCTTATGGAGCAGCTAAGTACTGGGAATACTGTGAGAAGCAAGACTGAACCTGTTTATGCTCAAGCTGCTCTTTTTTTCTAGTGGCTGGAGACAAATAATAAATATATAAGTAGGTTGTGATGCATGTAAAGGAAATCGGGGCCAGTGAAGATTTCTAACATAAGGAACCAAGTTCCCCTCAAACCCCGAAGAAGGAAGAAGGGTGGCTGTGATACTTCTGGAGCTAACGACGATGAGGCAGAGGAAATAGAAGATGCAAAGGAGGTGTTTAAGGAACCGAAACACGTCCTGTTGCCTCCAGTTATCCAGAAAGGAGATTATCAGATACTGAGCAAGTGGCAGCCTGACATTTCTTATCGTTTATACAAATGACTCGATGTGTCCTTGCCAAATAATGTACACTCTGCAAAGGAAACACACAGGGAGGCACCCTGCAAAAGCCAGGGCTAATGTGTGCCCGAGGAAAGTGCCACTTCTAGCCAAAATTGCTGACACTGGGAGAAGTCTAGGCAGCCCGAAGATTTTGGTACTAAGATAAAGGACAAAAAGGGAAAAATTGAATCACATATTTGATATTCAGAGAATTTGGTCTAATCTCTTAGGCTCTTCCCCTGCTGTCAGCCATTACTTGATGACCATTAGTGTGGCAGAATTACAGAATACATGCGATCATGGGCTAAGGGTGTTGCTCAGTGGTAGAGAACTTTCCTAGCAGGGCCCTGGGTTCGGTTGCCAGCAGCAGCAGCAACAACAGCAATAATAACAATAATGAAGTAGGATCTAGGCTGTCAGTGAGGCAAGCTGGCCCTAGATTTTGGTTCTCTGAAACATATTCCTCCCGTTTTATTTGAAGGACAGGGTCTCATATATCCTAGGCTGGCCCAAACTCCAAATTCATTATATAGGCAAGAATGGCCTTGAACTTTGTATCCTCCTGCTTCCGCTTTCTAAGTGCTAGGATTACAGGCATGTGCCACTTTGTCCAGTTTATATGCTGGGGATCTTAGCCAGGGCTTCGTGCATGCTAAGCAAACACTACCAACTAAGCCACATTACTTTTCCTTCCTTCCTCCCTCCCTGTCTCCCTTCCTCCCTCCCTCCCTCCCTCTTTCTTTCCTTTCCTTTCTTTCTCCCCTTCTTTTCTTTCTTCCTTCCCTCTCTCTCCTTCCCTCCCTCTCCCTCCCTCCCTCCCTCCCTTCTTTCTCCTTCCTTCCTTCCTTCCTTCCTTCCTTCCTTCCTTCCTTCCTTCCTTCCTTCCTTCCTCTTTCTCTCTTTCTCTCTTTCTCTCTTTCTCTCTTTCTCTCTTTCTCTCTTTCTCTCTTTCTCTCTCTCTCTCTCTCTCTCTCTTTCTTTCTTTCTTTCTTTCTTTCTTTCTTTCTCTCTCTCTCTCTCTCTCTCTCTCTCTCTCTTTCTCTCTCTCTTTCTTTCTTTCTTTCTTTCTTTCTCTCTCTTTCTTTTTCTTTCTCTCTCTTTCTTTCTCTCTCTTTCTTTCTTTCTCTCTTTCTTTCTCTCTCTCTCTCTCTCTCTCTCTCTCTCTCTCTCTCTCTTTCTTTCTTTCTTTCTTTCTCCCCAACCCCTCTCCCATGGTGCTGATTACAACCAAGCCCAGGGGCTCATGTACACTAAGCATGTGCTTGTCCACTGAGCCACACCTCCAGCCTCTGATATACTTTTTCTTCCTGACATTATTTTCGAGTATATCTTTATCCAGCTAAACTGTCTGTTTCTCAACTGTTCATAATGTTGGACACATGAAACATGTGTCTGTATGAGACCTAAATCTTTCTTTCTTTCTTTTGGGGTGGAGCTTTTTGAGACAGGGTCTCCCTGTTGCTCCAGGTGGTCTGGAATTCACTCTGTATTACCAGGCTGGCCTTGAACTCAGAAAGATATGCCTGTCTCTGCTTCCTGAGCACTGGAACTAAAGGTGTGAGCCTTTTGTATTAAGAAAGCTGTCTTTCTTGCTCCCATTCAAGAATTCTGCTGCTAAATACCTAGTTAAGGTCTCTACAGCTTAACATCTAATGGTAACCAGACAAAAAGGCTTTTTAGCCTTAAGATCCGACTGCTCTTCTGTTAAAATTTGTTTTCAGTCAATCAACGTGGAATTAATTTTCATGGCTGGCATGTAGTTACTCATCTTCTATGAAACCCTGGAGTTTCTGCAAAGAAATCAATTATGGTTAATGGACATCTCAACCAAAATTCCAAGAATTCCAGGAGTCTCCAAATGCTTTTACAGAGTGAAGATAATTTTGTTTTGATAAAATAAGAGTGCTTTCTGGCTGGGCATGGTGGTACATAGCTGTAATTTCAGCACTGGTTGGCCAAGGCAGGAGGTCTTGAGTTTGAGACCCCATAGTGAGACCCTGTCAATAAAGAAATCAATAGGAGTGCTTTATAAGTTTTGTGGGATTTTTAAATTTTATTTTTTCCAGGGCTAGGGATCAAACCAAGGACCTTACACACACACTAGGCAAATGTTCTATCACTGATCCCAAACATTTTTTTGAGATACAGTTTCATGTAGGTCATGTAGCTGGCCTCTAACTTGCTAGGTAGTTGAGGATGATCTTGAACTTCTGATCTTTCTGCCTCTGCTTCCTAAATAACTGGAGTTACGAGTGTGTCATCATATCCTGCTACATCTCCAGCCAAGATAACCACTCTTAATCTATCCTGAAAGGACAACCAAAGGAAACCTTTTCTCTTTTTCTCTTTTCTTTCCTCCTTCATTTCTTTCTTTCACTTTTTTTTTTTTTTTTTGAGACAGACTGTTGCTATTTAGTTCATGCTGGTTTCAAACTCATAGCAATCCTTCTGCCTCAGCCTCCTGAGTGCTGGGATTATATGCTACCAGATCATGTCCCAAGGAAACTTCCAAAAGTGATAATCATGTAAATATTCACATTCTTCTGATTTTGGTGACAGTAACATGAGTGTATATGTATGTCCAAGTCACTAAGTTTATTATTATTGACTGTGTATAGTGTTCTATATATTTGTTAAACCTCAAGAAAGCTGGAGGGTAAACAAATGTCAATTTTAAAGTATTTAATATATTTTTCCACATTAAACTTGCAAATTTAGAAGAACAAAAGAAAAATAAATACTTAGGAGGCAATTTAAAAAATTGGCCTTGAATTTTTAATGAAAGAAAAAGAAAACATGTACGACTATGGTATGGTAATTGTTACAGAAAAGGAAGGACTTATTCTTTTGGTTTTGCAGTGCTAAGAATCAAACCCAAGGCCTTGCATATGCTAGGCAAGTGCTGTGCCACCAAGCTACATCCACAGCCCAGACTTGTTTTATTATTAGCAATTATGTATGAGTTTTGGAAGTTTTTCCTAAAACTCAAATAGGGGAATGAAATCTAGCCAATGATACCATGGTGACCAAATTATAATCAAGGAAAAAAAAAAAAAGAAGAAGAAAAAGAAAAACAAGTCAGGGACTGCAGGTGCTATTTGACAGGATGGATTTAAATTAAACTACAGTGGGGATGCGGATGCAGATTCGGATGGGGATGGGTCTCAGTTTGTACAGTGCTTTCCTACCATGAACAAGGCTACAGATTTGATCCCTAGTACCCCATAAAAACTGGGCATGGTGGCACCTGCCTGCCATCCTTGCACTCTTGAGGTGTCAGGAAGAGGATCAGAAGTTCAGTCATCCTCAGCTTCATAGTGAATTTAAGGCCAGCCTGTGATACACAGGACCGTCAAACAAACAAACAAATAAAAGCCACATTGGGTTTCTTCTGTAAAAAGATGACAATAAAAGAAAGTAGTTGGTTAGAAGATTTTGGTGGTCTTTCTGTCAGACTTTGGACTGAGTGTTATAGGTAATATATGTTTTTAAAGCACAACAATTTTAGTACCTACAAATGATGGCTATTACCTAAATTAATCTCAAGAGTTAATGAGCTGAGAACTGGAGAAATGGCTCAACGGTTAAGAGCACTGGCTGCTCTTGCAGAGGACCTGGGTTTGAGTCCCAGCACCCACATGGTGACTAGCAACCACTTGTAACTCCAGTTCCAGGGATCTGACACCTTCTGACCTCTGCGGGCACTGCACGACACCAGTGCACTTACTTACACGCAGGCGATACACTCACACACATAAAACAAAAATAATAATTTAAAAAAATTTTTAAAGAATTAATGAGCTGATATTTGTTTACTTCATAATACAATTTACCACAAAGCCAGAAGACCATGTCCGTCTTATTCATTGCTATATTCCGAGCACCTAGCACTGTGCCTGACATACCAATAGGAATGCTGAATGGATTAATTTTTCATAGAGCCGCCCTGTTTCATGTATCCAGTCCCCTCCCAAGCTTAGTTCAGATGTACTTTTTCCAGGAGTGAATGTATGATTCCAGGAATGTGTATATGACCAAAGAGAAGCAAATGGGCAGGAAGAGGGGGTCAGGGATGTTTTATCAAGGAAATCAGAAACCTTCTTTTCGTGACGATCCTTTAAGACTGAAACAAGCCGCTGTTTATAAAAGCGCGTAGTGTGAGATTTGAACTGTCACACAGGATTAGGTTTTGAAGTATATTCCTGACTAAAAGCAAGGATCCAGCTTGGGGATTCTAAGATCTGCCCCTGATCAAATGGGCCTAGATATAGGAATCTGAAGAGGGGCTCCCTGGTTGGACATGGCCTTTGGCTGTTTTTTGTTTAATCATCAGATCTTAAAACGGTGCCTAACACGCTATTAAATGATCTTCAGGGTGCTTAAGCTACAGCCAAAAGCCTGTCTGTCCTCCTGCTTGCTGGAACAGAGCCTGGCAAAGAAGTCTAAAGAGCTTCTAGTGATCCCCTTCCCTTCTGTCACCCAAAGCCCCATGTTCTTCACGGAGTGGAGGCAACTTCACAGCCCCCAGGAAGTGCTGGAAATGGGAATTAGTGTTACTCACTCATGAATCAATTACAACCCCTTTTGGGTTCTTTCCCCAGATTGGAAGGAGAATCTGACTTGCTCAAGCTACTTTTATTACATCAGAGAAATGGATATCACGTTGTTTCCATAATATAATGGAATGATAGATTCAAGTTAGGAACCTACACAGAATGTGCAAAATGTTTAAGATGCATACTTTAACACTGATAAGTGTTTGTCACCGGTCTGTAAAAAGAACAGTTTCGGTCTGTCTTTTCCGTTGTTAGTGTTTTGAGATCAAAATTTCACTCTGTGGTCCAGGCTGACCTCAAACTCCAGCTGTGCAAGCCTCCTACTCCATCCTCTTGAGTGCTGGGATGTCAGGGTGCTTTTATCAGTGAATGTCGTATTTACAAACTTCAGTCTTGTACCAAGTATCAGTACTTAAGCCATTTTTACAGCTGAGTAATACAGTATTCCACTGAATGAAGACTCCACTGTTTATCCATTCATCAGTTGATGGACATTCAGATTATTATCACTTTGGGGTTATAGGAATAATTCTGTTGTGAACATTTGCGAACAGGTTTCTGTGGGGATACTTTTAATTTCTTCTGTGTTGCTATGTCATATGGTAACTGTGTTTAATTTTAGAAAGACATATTTTACAAAATTTCTTGCCATCTTACATTTCCACCAGCAATGTAAGAGGTTCTAATTTCTCCAGGTCTTCACCTGCTATTGTGTCTTTTTCATTATAGCCATGCTAATGGGTGTAAAGAGGTTTTAATTTGCATTTCTCTAGCAACTAATGTGTTAGGCATCTTTTTTGTGCATATTGGATATTTGTGTGTGTGTGTATTTGAAAAATGTCTATTCAAATACTTTGACCACTTTCAAATTTTGTGTGTGTGTATGTGTACGTGTGTGTGTTTGTGTGTGTGTGTGTGTGTGTGTGTGTGTGTATGTATGTGTTTAGACAGGGTCTAAGTTTATAGCCCCTGGAACTCAATATGTACCCCAGGCTGGCTTAGCATCCACAGACCATCGATCTGCCTCTGCATCCCAAGTGATGGAATTAAAGGCTTATGCTACCACGACTAACTTGTTTTCTTTTAACTATGTATATGCATGTGCATGGGAGTGCAGTCTCTCTAAGACCATAGGTGATCAATTCCTCTGGAGTCAGAATTAAATAGTGAATGTGAACCAAACCCCAACTCTCTGGAAGAACAGTATGTACTTTTGACTGCTGAGCCATCTCTCCAGCCCATTTTTAAGTTGTCTTTTTCTTTAAAAAAGAAACAAAAAACAATTTTTATTTTATATGTAGGTGTGTTTTGCCTGCATGTATGTAGTGCACTCATATCATGCAGAGGCCAAAAAAGGGCCACAGATCCCCTGGAACAGACAGAGTTCTTAGTAGCCATGAGGGTGTTGGAAAGTGAACCTGGGTCCTCTGCAAGAGCAGCCAGTGCTGTTAACCCTGAGCCTTCTCTCCAGCCCCTTGAATTGTCTTTTTGTTGTTAAGTTTTCTTTTGTTTTGAGACATGGTCTCATATATCTCAGGTTGTCCTCCAACTCACTATGTAGCCTGGAATGACCTGGAACTCAGCTTCCCAAGTGTTGAGATTTCAGATGTGCACTCCCAGAAATGTGTTGTTGAGTTGTAAGAGCCTTTTATCCTGGATACTGTACCCTTATTAGGTATATGATTTTTCTCCCTCTTTCCCTTCGTCCCTTCCTTTCTTCCTTCTTCCTCCTGCCCCTCCTCTCACTCTCTCCCTCCCTCCCTCTCCCTTTCTCTCCATCCTTCCCCCTTCTCTCCACAGTCTTACTCTATAGCTCAGGCTGACATGGAACTGACTCTCTATGTTGCCTAGGAGTGGTCTTGAATTTGCAACAGTCCTCTTGCCCCAGGCTCCTCAGTACTAGGATTATATGTGTGAGCTACCAAGCCTGGTTCCTTAGGCTTTTTATTTGGAGACCTCATGTAGTTTGGGCTGGCCTTGGGCCCTGTGTGTGGTAGGCAAGAACTCTACCAACTGAGCTATATCTCCAGCCCTCTTTTCACCTAAAATAATATTTTATTTATTATTTTTATTTGTTTATGAGTGTTTGCCTGCATGTATTTAAGTGCACCCATGTGCATATTTTACCCTCAGATGCCAGAAGAGGGCATCAGATCCTCTGGATCAAAGGTTAAGGATGGTTGTTGGCCTCCTTGTAGGGGCAAGGGAAACCAAATCCAGGTTCTCTGCAAGAGCAGTGTTCTTAACCATGGAACCATCTCTCCAGTCCCCTTTGCTTTTTCTTTTTTTTAATATTTAGAGTTATATTTATTTATTGTGTGTATATGAGGTACATGCATGTGTGGAGGTCTGAAGACAACCCTAAGGGAGTTTTCTCTCTACATTGTGGGTTCCAAACTCTTGTTACACATTGACCCACCTGCTGAGCCATCTCTCCGGCTTTCTTTTCGCTTTCTTATTGGTCTCTTTTGAAACACAAAAGTTTTCCTATTTTGATGAAGTTCAGTTTTTCTACTCTTTTCAGGCACAAAGTTTTACAATTGTAATGAAGTTGAATTCATTTACATTTTCTTTTGTCCATATGTTTTGGGTGCCTGGTGTTAGAAACCTTTACCTGTTCCAAGGTCCTGAAGGTTTTACTGTTTTCTTCTTAGAGCTTGATAGTTTTATATAGTGTGTGATCTTTGTGTAGTTTGAGGTAGGCTCAAACCTCATTCTTTCCCACTTTAAATGTCTCAGCTCCTCCATCGACCATACATATAAAAGTGTGCTTCTGAGTTCCCTATTTTATTACATTGATCTGTATATCTGTCCTTTAAAAAAAAAATTATTTCTTTATGTGTATGAGTGTATTGCCTACATGTATGTAAGTACTTCCGTGTTGTGCAATGCCCACAGAGGTCAGAAGGGGGCATCAGATCCTCTGGAGCTGGAGTTGTGTATGGTTGTTAGCCACCATGTGGGTGGTGAGAATCAAACCCGGGCCCTCTACAAGAGCAGCCAGTGCTCTTAACTGCCGACGAGCCATCTCTCCAGCCCGTGTGTCTATCCTTAAGCCAGTACCACACTCTTGATTTACCATAGCTTTCGAGTAACTTTGAAATCTGGAGTATGAATTATCCAACTTTTTTCCTTTTCAAGGCTATTTTGGCCTTTCTGTTGTGTGTGGATTCAGTTTAACTGTCTTGAGTCATAATTGGCAGGACTGTTCCTAGTCAGTTTTTTCCTATATAGTTTCCTAACAAACTATAATAGATAAAATCATTAGAGCCATCTGTAGAGCTTTACCACCAGATACTGGCTTCAGGGGAATTATCTTAAGATAAACCAGGTACATTCTAGCCAAGATGAAGTTACTTCTGTCTTAATCATATAACACTGTGGAGAACTGGGTGTGCTGGCTCACAGTGGTAATCCCAGCACTATGGAGGTAGAGGCAGGAGGGTCAGGAATTCAAAGTCATCCTCAGTTACACTATCAATTTGAGGCCAGACTGAGTCACATCAGACTCTATCTCAATAAATAAATAAATAAATATTAAAAAAGGAAAAAGAAAAAAATTGTGGAGATCCAACTGTCTTGCGCATGGGTAGTGCCATGGTTCTGGGAGCTAAGTGTCCCCCAGTGAATTTCACTCTGTAATCCTAAAGCTGCATGCTTCTCATTCTTCAGTCTCATGCACCTTGGGGTCCATAACCATATGCTAGCTCCGGGTTGTATGGGCAGCACTCTGCAAGTTTTACTAAGATAAGTTCTTCTCCTGAGTTTCAGAGTTCAGGACTTGATCAGTTTACTCGCAAAGTGAACAGGTACTTAAAAGAGATACTAACGAAGTCAAATTTATTTGTTTTGTCACTTACATTTTTGTTGTCACGTACTAGAAATCATGCACTAGGTGTGGTGGTGTACCCCATGGATTTCCAGTTGCTCACATTTGCAGAAAAAATTCATCAGTTTGCATTGTGGGATATTCTTTTGGTGACCTGAGTTGAAGTGTTTTTGTAGGAATTCTATTTTTTAGTGAGCCAACTTAGTTTAGAATGTACCTGATTTATCTTAAGATAAATTTATTATTTTTACTTTATGTGTAAGAGTATCTTGCCTGTATGTTTGTAAGTGCACCCATGTAATACAATGCTGGGGAAGGTCAGAGGACATTGTTCCCCCGGAACTGGAGTTATAGACCATGTAACCCAGGATTTGGGTGCTGGGAACCAAACCCTACTTTTCCTTCTGTAAAAGTAACCAGTGCTCTTAACTGCTGAGCCATCTCTCCAGCCCCTAAAAATAAATAAATCTTAAAGAGGCAAGGTGCTCGACCTTCATATGTAAAATGGGAAAAATAACCCCTTCTCAGTGAGTAGCTGTGAGGATAACATGAAATAAGCGTAAGCACAGTGCCTGGGCTGGTTCCATTTCAGTAAATGACAGCTGCTACGGGGTGCTTCATTCAGGGAGAGAACCCATGTGCCATGGCACATGTTTTCTGGTGACCTAGCTCATTGTGTCTATGGGAGTGAGGGCTTTTTGCTACAATAGACATTGGGTAGGAATGGAGTCATTCTTTCTTTGGAGTGAGAAAGGGGGGCCTACCCATGTCCAAAGTGGCTTTGGATATTCCATGACCTGATGGGAACGGTCAGCTAGTGTTACTAGATTTTGATCTTCATGACATGGATTCTTGCTGACTTCAATTACAGAGAGAAATATGCACCAATGTAACTCCTACTCTGAGGTTCAGAATCATTCTATACTATAGCTTTTCAGAAGTCTGCATATCCAAAAATCTCAGTGACTGAGAATAAACCAATATTAAAAAGAATAGTTGAAGAGCATGGTGGCCCCAATTGTAATCCCAGCAGTTGGGAGATAGAAGCAAGGGGATCACAAGTACAAGACTAACCTAGGCTACATAGCAAGATCCTGTCTCAAAACAGAACAAAACAAACAAAAAGAAAGCTAGACTGAGCAGTCAAAAGAGATGTCATCAGAACAAGTTGTGGTGGATGAGAAGCCCCCCCAGGACACATTTCTTCCCTGAAAACTTTGTATTCTAGGGCCTGTGAGATGGCTCAGTGGGTAAAGGTGCTTGCTGCCAAGGCTGATATCCTGTGTTTGATTCCCAAGTGGATCAAACTTCTTCAACATTTTGGAAAGAGAACCAACTCCCTTGGGCTGTCCTATGACCACCACAAAAGACTCATACAATAAATACATGTGATAAATTTTGAAAACTTGGTAGTTTAAGCTTTAATCCAAGTTCACATACCATAAACACACACACACACACACACACACACACAGACACACAAACCTATAAAGTTGTTTGGAGACATTCAACAAATAGGCATAAGTTAAAAAAATAAACAGTACTGGGTCCTCGAGAGACAGAGTCAGGCAGATCTCTGTGAGTTGAGGACAGCCTGGTCTACATAGTGAGTTCCAGGCCAGCTAGAGTTGCAGGGAGACCTTATCTCAAAAAGACCAAAAGTGTAAAATAAAAAAAAAAAATAAATAAATAAACAATAATCTTGAGGTTTTTATTATAGGAATAAATTCTACAAAATTTTGAGAGCACTCAATGGTCTACAATAATACTGGTAATTACTGATGTGCTTTAATCAGTGGGTATACTTAATTTCTGGAAAACTGTTTTCATGAGGGCACGAGTTTTCCATCAGGTAATAGATAAGAAAGTTCAATTACGTGAAAATTTTCATCCATATGGAATGCTTTCTGCAATGATGCTAAATATATGCTATTGGCCTTCAATTTGAATTTGGAGAATAGAGCAGTATATAAATACATCGTGTATGGAGTTTGGAGAGCTTGTCTGTACATCATTATTCTAGCTTAGTATGGGGTTGTTATTAAGTATCCTTAAGGGGAATCAACGAATGTAATTGTAACCTTTCTTTCTGGCACCGGTTCCTCCCAGCCCTAAGTCTATCAGTTAAAAAGTTGCAAAGATCTACTCTGAAGTCATGAGTATTTCCTCATTTAAAGAGTGAAATTATGTAGACTTAAAATGTAACTTCCTGATAGAGCCCTAAACTACTATTGTGCAAGGCCCTCAAAACAAACAACAAACCCCCAGATGGGCTTCTGTGGTGGCTCAGCTGATGAGGGTGCTTGGTACTAAGCCTGTCTTCCTGAGTTAGATTCTCAGAACCTACATGGTAGAACTGAATGGACTTCTGCAAATTGTCCTCTGACCTCCACATGTCCACTCCCCCAAATAAATAATGTAAACGTTTTTTTAATTAAAAAAATTAATCCATAGCACTGTGTACATCGCAGCCATTCCTTTCTGGTTAGGCATAAACGAGAATAACAGTGCTCCTTTTCGGGGCTTCAAATTGAGGATATTTTGATCGACTGGAGGTGGATGTTAAATCTTACCCACGCGGCATTTGAAAACAGTAAACAGTTTTGAACAAACATAGGTAGCTTTCGTGAAGTTCAGGCATTCAGCGACTTTGGCTATCTTACGCTTCACTGGGAACTGAAAATTTTAAATTAGGTTATAAGGTCAGCTCTGGGTCTGAAAGTAGAGACTGACAGGCTTTTAGAGCTGGAAGGGTTTTGGAAGACGTGTCCAGCCTCTTCGTTTTACAGAAGAGAAAACCAAGGCCCTGGGACACGTTGAGACTAAATGTAGGTCACTCCGTTAATTAGTGACAGGAGAACTCCAGTGTCCCAGCGCCTTCCTAGGACAGTGGTTGTCCGGTGTGCGCCCTACTCCTCAACCCGTGTATTTGTTCATTCATCCCCAGCCCTCCCACTCGAGGCGCGCTCTCGCGTGGGCCAGGACTCGGGGTTGGTCTGTCTTCCCGGCAGGTGATCAGCACCTGGCCTGAATCGCCGCATCACGCGGAGGCCCGCGCCGGCTCCCGCTGCTACAGCCCACGCGTGTCACCGGCACGGAAGGTGGAACCGAGTCGGAGCCCACGCCGTTCAGAAAGGCTCCGGGAACCTCGGCGGCTCGCCGATGCCCGCGTGAGTGACCCCGGCGCCGACCCCGCGGTGGCCGGCTGGTGGCCTGGGCGTGCCCGCCGGGGCCTGACGTGGCGGCGGGGCCGCCGGCGGGCGGCCGGGCGGCGCGAGGGCGCGGCCTGACGTGGCGGCCGGGGGACGGCGAGGGGAGCCCGGCTCTGCACTGCCCCGCGCTCCGGCCAGAGGGCGCCCGGCCTTAGCCCTTGCCCGCCCCGAGGCGGCCCGGGATTGCGGGAGTAACCGCGAGGGTGATTGGGTCGGCGGCGCGGCGGGGCCATGTTGGAGCCAGGCGGCGACCCCGCCTCCCGCTGCCCTTCGCCCTAGGTCTGGCCGGGTGGTGAGGGAAAGGGAGCGGCGCGGGGACCCTCCCTACTGGGCTGCTCGCCGCGGCCAGAGCCGCGACCCGAGCTGTAGCGGTCACGGCCGCCCCTCCGCGCCCGGGCCAATCAGCGGTGCGGGCACAAATATGCAAATGACGCGCCGGGTGCTGCGGGAGTGCCGCTCGCAGGGGCTGGTGGGGTCGCGCCGGGGGAGTGAACCCGGCCAATCAGGTGGGTGCGTGGCGGCGCGGGGGGGCGGTGCCCCTGCTCTCCTCCCTCCTCTCCCTCCCGGCCCCGCGCTGACAGGGGGGCCTGGCCGCGCCGCCGGTAAGTGCCTGCGCTCGCCGCTGCCGCCCGTCGCCGCCGGCGTGCGGAGGAAGCCGGGGGCGCCACGGGGCCGCGGCCGCCGCTCAACTGGTGGGCGAGGCGGGGCCGGTTCTGTCAGCCGGGTGGTCGCCGCCGCCCGGACAGTGGCGCGTGTCAGTCTGGGGCGAGGCGGGGGACGGCGGGGTTGCCTCAGTCATGGCGAAGCGCGAGCCCGCGGGCGGCGGTGAGTACGTGCGGGGTCGGGCCGGCGGGGCCGCCCGCGCCGTTAGGGAGGGAGGCCGGGGCGGAGCGGCCGGGGCTCCGGGGAGGGGGGCGCTGCCCGCACGTGCGGCCCAGCGCGGGGCCCGCCCGCCTGTCATGGCTGCGGCGCTGCCCTCGCCCCCAGGCTGGGACCCGGGGTCGGGACCCGGCGCCGCGCCTGTTGCGTCCGCCGGAGGTGAGGCCGGGCGCGGGCAGGGGCCTCCCCCCAGGTTGGTCCCCGCCGGGGCTCAGCGCCCCTGGGTCCTGCAGCCTGTCCCCCGCCCGCTGTCTGGCCGCCGTGACTCATGACAGGGCGTCCCGCGCGAGCGCTGTGTGGCCGGGAGCCCCGGACGCCCCCGGCACTGTCCCCAGGCCTTGCCTTGGGGTTCCTAACACCCTGCGATCCTGCGCCCCGCAGCCACCCCGAGGGCCTCTCCGCGTCTGCAGCGGGACCGGCCCCTGCTGAGGCTTCCTTGCTGTCTGCCTGGGTGTGGGACGACGCGTTGGGTGGATCCAGGGTTCTCTTCGGGGACATCCATCCCCAAGCCAAGTACGACCCGGAAAGCCTGGGTGTCTTGCCTGCCTGTCACAGCTGCCAGCTCAAAAGAGTGATTTGCTTGTTCCTTTTTTGGTTTTGTTTTGCCGTTTTAAAAAGAAAAAGGGAAAGCAAAACTTTTCAGGACCGAGTAGACAAGAATAAAGTTGTGATACAGTTGTGGTATTAACAGTGCCATACTTACTTTCCTGGAAACCTGATATTTGACATTAATGTGACTTTATCCATTTATGTAGAACACGCATACTTTACTTTCAGAATCTTCCCCTATTAAGAAAAGTTTATATTAATAAAGATCACTATCACATTGGTGCTGGACAGATGGCACAGAGGTTAAGAGCCCTTTGTAGTCCTATCAAGAGGATCTGAGCTCAGATCCCAGCACCCACATCAGAAAGCGCACAAATGCCTGTTACACTCAAATTCAGGCAGACCTCTGTGGCCACACACACACAAATTTAAAGTCTTTTTAAAGTTTCCCAATTTCATTGTTCCCTTTTACTTTTCTCTGACTTCACCTTCCTCAGTTCTATCTACTTCAACCAGGATTTGAATAAAAAATAGGGCTTACTTTGTGTAGTTACTTTCTACCTATCTAGATCTGCAAGCACTTGTCTGTACGTTTATACAGAGCACAAACTTAAGAGGATTCCATACTTGGGGAGGGGAAGGGAGGTTGGGTTGTCCTTTGTAGTGCAAAGGATGATCAGAGTGTTTTCTCTTGTCCTGAATTTACATGCCTCTTTTTGCTAACAGCAGGCAGCATAGAGTTTTACATAGAATGTTTGATAAACATTAAGTAAAATGCATCTATTGCTTGAAACAAGTTAACCTGTATTATGTGTCTGTGAAGACTTGTTTCTAGTGTGCTTTTAAGAATTCACACTAAGTAGTTAGCAGTGTGCAAAACTTTAGTTTCTCCTGTAGCTTTACTAATTCACTAGGCCGGGAGTGCTGCCACAGGTCTGTAATACCAGCACTAGGAGGCAGAGGCAGGAGAATCCCTACATGTGAAGTAGGTTCCAGGCTGAAGACTCTGTCTGTAAAAACAAAATCCAGGACAAAAATTGACATTAAATATTCTATCATATTGGCATTTCCATAGACTATGGAATTAGGGACATGAACTGCCCAGGGAAACAAAGTAGTTGTGTCCCAGATTTGGTTAAAGGTAACTTTGTCATCTTTGAATAACATTCAGGGAATTGGATATTGGAGTACTCCCTGCCCCCAGCAGCTTGTGATTGGTTGACCAGGAAATGATGTCTTAAAGACACAGAAAATACCATTAGAAAACGACAGGACAACCCTCTTCTTGACTGGGAAGGAACACTGGATGGAGACAGTGAGGCAAGACTGCCTCTTTAGCCTTGTAGTGATAGTAGAGCTTGACTCCTGTCAGCTTTATGCATTTTCCTCCTGTTGTACAGTTTCAGGATTCTAAGTGTCTGATCTGTCATCTGAAATTAAAAAAAAAAAAAAAGTAGTGTTAAAAAGACTGTGTTAAAAAACAGTGATATAGTTGTATTTTTGAAAAAAACATTTTTTAAAGTGCTAATGTCAGCAGGTATGAATAAAGGTAAGAAAGTGGTATTCTCCATGAAAAAAAGTATAGGAAAATATTAAGATTAATGAAATTAGAGTTTTTACCCTGGAAGTATCTTGAGTGACTTACCTCCAAACCATTATCTAAGGCAATTGCAGAATAATTTCTGCAATTCATAGTAGTAGACCTTTGTGGTTTGGTTAAGATTAGTTAACTGAAGGAAGGACTTAATTTATAAATTTAGAACAAATTGAGTAAAATCCAAATAGTGGATTGAGTAGTTTATTAATAGTAATTTTTCTAGTATCTCGTATCTCATATTCTAAAAGATTAGTGTTTGTCAAACATATCAGGCATGGTAGCTCCCCCTTGTATCCCAGTACTTGGGAAACAATTGATGATGAATTTCATGAGGAAAAAGAACAGTGCTATGAGAGACAAATGTGGAGGATTTTAGATTCTGTGGTTAGAAAATGCCCTGGGGAGTGATACTTAAATTGAGATATTAAAGACTTAAGAAGCCAGAAAGGGACAGGCTTGGCTGTGTTAATCCCAGCACGTGGGAGGCAGAGAGATAGGGGGAACACGGTGAGATCGAGGCCAGTCTAGTCTATATAGCAAGCTCTGGACCATCTGGAGGTACAGGGAGACCCTGTCTCAGAACAACAGAATGTAAACACACACACACACACACATACACACACACACAGAGAGAGAGAGAGAGAGAGAGAGAGAGAGAGAGAGAGAGAGAACAAAATAAGCCAGAAAGGTAAAGAGAGAAAAATGTATATGAAGGCTCTGAAGGAAAAACGTCATTTAAAGAAATAAAACACTACTTTGGAGCCAGGCATGGTGAAATATAACATAATCCTAGCACTTGGGAGGTAAAAGTAGGGGCACTAAGAATTCAGGGCCAGCCCCAACATAGCAAGTTTGAGAGCAGCCTGGGCTACATGAGACCCTGTGTCAAAGAACCTCTTTGAAAATGGAGTAAAGGAAACATGAAAGTCCTGACATTGTACTGAAGTTTTCTCTGTAAGGTAGCTACTGTTGGAGCTGGTACTAGGACATAGCTGTAAAGATGAAGGAAAAGTTACATGTCATGTACCTTTTATATGTTCTATAGATATTCATTACTTTAGAGAAACCAAGGAAATGATTGAAACCAAGGAGCTGGGGAATGGCGGGATGGGAAGTAATTGACAACTTTGTGGTGAAGTGGATGTTAGGAAAGGTGTCAGCAGTTATTTCATTGATGATTTCTGGCTTACAGAGCAAGACGGATGGTGTGTGATTTACTGAGATGAAGATGATGAGAGGAAGAAAGGGTCTGGCCAGAAATCAAGTTTTAAATGTCATCCTCAGACAAGTACTCCAGAAGGTTGAGTCTGTCTGTATGTGATTGCCTCAGGACAGGTGCCTGAGGAGAGGCTTTACTGTACTTTTGACATCTAAATAAGACATATTCGTAGAATTTTTTTTCTGTTTCTTATTTTTTAGATTTTCTTTTGTTTTTGAGTCAGAATCTTACCACATAGCCTTACTAGCCCAGAACTCTGTGTAGATGAGACTGACCTGGAGTTTACAGCAGTCTCTCTGTTTCAGTCTCTTCAGTGCTGGGATTTACAGGTGTGCACCACCATACTTGGCTTTGTCAGAGAGCATGTTTTAAGTAGAAGGAAGAAGCAAGGTTTATACTTGCATTAAAAACTGGTAACTGTGTTTGCTTAGTACTATATTTATGAGATTCATCCACATTACTCAGAAAAGCTGTGCTTCTAGGCTAAGCTTGAGTGGTAGATCAGTGCGAGATCATGCTTGCCTACCATGTTGCAAAGCACTGAGTTCCATCTCTGACATTAAAGAAAGCTATAAATGGTTTTAATTGCTGCATAATATCCTGTTCTGTATATGAACATGTCACAATGTATTTTGTATTTGGAGTTTTTTCCGGCTTAAGGTTACCACCAAAAATGCTATTTCAACTTCATTTATCCTTTGTTGTATATATACATTTCTGTTTGTAATAGAGCTAGACAAAAGTAGCTGGTTCATGGATACCAACTTGGGGAGATGATGTCAAACAGGCTTTCGAGATGAGAGTACCTGCACTCCTGTGTTCTACATTCTCGAAAGACTTCGTGTTATCAGGCTTGATAACTTTAGCCATTTGAAAGAAGTATTGTATTTTTAATAAATTGGTTTGTTTGTAGCAGGAAAAAAAAAAGCTGTTAACTGAGGGCTGGAGAGCTTGAACTCAGTGGTTAAGAGAGCATACTGCTCTTCAAGAGGAGCTGAGTTCAATTCCCAGCACCCACATCAATTGGCTTACAACCATCTAGAACTATAACTAAGGAATTTGATACCTTCTCTGGCCAATGTGGGCACCCCCTCCCCACACAAATAAATAAAATAAATATATATTTTAAAAGCCTAGTGACTGAATAGTTCTTCACATCTATAATTCTAGATCCAATGGATTGAACACCCTGTTCTTGCTCCAAGGGCACCAGACACATACATGATACATTGCATATAAATGTAGGCAAAACAGTCATGCACATAAAATAAAAGTGAATAAAAAACTGATTGATGATTTCTAACAGTATACTTCAATTTTTGAATGCTAATTTGTGTGGATATTCTCATTATACCCATTTTTTGGATATGAAGTTTTATAGATAATAAAACTCAGTACACTCAGCCAGGTATGGGTGTATATGTAATCTGAGCACTGAGAAGGTAGATGTAGGAGAATCACTGAGTTCAAGGCCAGTCAAGGCTACATAGTAAGGCACTACTTCAGAAAACCAAAACAGAGAAAATAATAAAGTCATCCTTTATCTGAAAATTTAGAGTTCATCCCTAAGCACCCCTAATCTGAAAATTCAAAATTCCTAACGCTTAAAAATCTGAAACTTTTGAGTGCTGACATGACACCAACTAGTAGAAAATTGTACATCTGTCTTATGTGGAAAGATGCACTAACAATCTTGTATAAAATTATCTTCAGGCTATCTATAGACGGTATATATGAAACAAATGAATTTAATATTTAGATTTAGGTCCCATTCCCAGGAGGGATAAATGTGTATGTGTATTTGCAAATATTTTGAATTCTAGAATATTTCTAGTCCCAAGCATTTCAGTTACTGATGTTCAGCCTATATAATTATAGATAGGTATTACTAGTACTTAGGTGACGGTGCAGAATATGAACTTTTGGTAGTCTGGATCTTCTTAAAATTAATAGCACTCTATGTTTGAGTTCATTTTTGTTTTTTTTGAAGCAAGGTCTGTGTGTAGCCCAGGCTGGTCTCAAACTCAAGATCCTCCTGCCTCAGTCTTCTGAGTGCTAGGATTATAGATATGCCTATCAGGTCCATATTAAGACTGTTGCAATTTTGACAAGTATTTGCTCATGAGCAGCAGGTATTCATAATTTCTATAAGCCTTTTCATTTGATATTGCTAAGGGGTAAAAAAAAAACATAGCTCAGGTTATTGCTAGCTGTTATCCAATAACTGTCAGAAGTGTTTCTGTAATAATTTAATTTTTTTTGAGACAGAGTCTCTTTGTAGCCCCAGCTACCCTGGAACTTGCATATAAACCAACTGGCTTCCATCCCACAGAGATCTGCCTGCTATTGCCTCCTAAATGCTGGGATTAAAGGCATGTACCACCACAAAAGGATCCTCTTCTTTGACATCTTTTTTTTTTTTTTAAACTCTTTGAGACAGAGTCTCCCTGTAGCCTCAACTGCCCTGGACCTCACTATGTAGACTAGGCTGACCCTTGAGCTCACAGAGATCTTGTCTCTGCCTCCCCAGTGCTGGGATTAAATGAATGCACTACCATGCCTAGCTTTGACATAATTTTTAAACCTTTTTACACCTTTTAAAAATTGTGCATGTGTCTGTGTGTATGTGTGTGTGCACGTGCGCGCCGTAGCACATATATGAATGTCAGAGGATAGCTTTTGGGAGTAGGTTCTTTTCTTTAACCCAGGGATCCAGGGATTGAACTCAGGTCACCAGGTTTGCTAGGCGAGTATCTAACCAACTCCCATTATCCCTGATTTGGCATTATTAAGTAAAAAATTAACCAAGCACATACTCTTTTTTTCTCTTTTTACTGTATTTAAGTTTTATTTTTTCTACAAAGGACATGGTTTGAATTGTGAAACAGGGTTGTATTTCTTACCTAGTGAACGATCCATTTAGTTCATTTAGCAGTATAAAGTGTGTCAAATCTTACTCAGTTGGAAATTGAAGATTGTACTACTGATAGATAACTGTTAATCTTGTCAGTTCTTTTGTAAGAGACAGGAAAAAATAGTTGGGTAATGGCAGAGTTTCATGTTTTGCATAGTTTTTCCCTGAAATTTTGTGCTGAATCATAAGTCAAGTAAATTTATTTTTATTTTGAGATAAGGTTTTACAATGCTACTGAGGTGTCCTTGAACTTGTAATCCTCCTTCCTCAGTCTCCTAAGTGTTAGGATTACAGATATGTGTCACCACACCTGGCTTAGCTCAAGTAAATTTAAATTTTTAAAAATTTTGCTGGGGTAGAAAGATAGCTTAATAGTTAAGAGCACTGACTGCTCTTTCAGAGAACACACAGGTTCGGTTCCCAGCACCCACATGGCAACTAACAACTGTCCAGAACACCAGTTCCAGAATCAAACACCCTCTCCTTGCCTCCACAGGCATTGCACAACACAGATGCACTTACATATATGCAGGCAAAGCATTCATACATGCAAAATATAAATATAAATAAATAAAATTTAAGAATTGGAGTTGTAGAGATAGCTCAGTGAGTAAAGTACTTGCTATATAAGCATGAGGACCTGAGATCTGCACCCCAGCACCTACATAAAATGCTAGGTGCTATTTGAGTCTATAACCTAAATGCTAAGTGGGGGTAGGCAGGGAGATTTATTTATTTATTTATTTATTTATTGAGATAGTCTTATTTTGCAGACCTGGCTGGACTGGATCTCACTGTGTAAACCTTCTGACCTTGACCTTACAGAGATCTGCTTGCCTCTGCCTCCTGAGTGCTAGGGTTTTCTGTGCGTGTGTGTTTGTGTATATTGTGTGAGCATGTAGATGTCAGAGGGCAACTTTGGAGTTTATTCTCTGTGTACCTTTACATGGATTCTTGCCATCTCAAACAAAATCCAAACTGAAGATTTGGCACTCTAGTTTAGTTTGATTTATAATTGAACCAACCGTACTTCGTAGTTTTGCTTAGGTGACCATGTGTTAAAATCAGTAGTGTTTAGAAATTACAGATGTCATTTCAGAGACCACATTATTTGCTCTTGTAGTCACATCTGTTCTGTTGTTTATAAGTATTTTAGACTACTTCATTTTAGCTTTTTTTTTTTAGATTTATTATATTTTATTTTATGTGATGTGTGTTTGCCTGCTTGTTTGTATGTATACCATGTGAGTTCAGTGCCCATATAATTCAGAAAAGAGTATTGTAACTGGAGTTACAGTTGGTTGTAAATCCCTGCTTATGGATGCTGAAAACCTAACCTGGGTCCTTTGCAAGAGCAGCAAGTGCTCTTACTCAGTGAGCCCTTTGGTTTTATTTTATTTTTGTTTGTTTTATTTTTTAGTATTTTTAAGACAGGGATTCTCTCTTTAGCTCAGTATGACCTACTTACTGTGTAGCCCAAGTTGGCCTTAAATTCATGTCACTCCTCCTGTCTCTGCTTCCAATGTGCTACAATTACAGGCATGAGGCACTTAGGTTTTTAAAAACTTTTTTTGTTAAATTATGACAGATGTGCAGAAAAGTATATAAGTCAAAGGTATAGAAGTCTGTGATTTATTACAAGGTAAACATGTCTTTGAAACTACTACCCAGGTTTAAAAAAAAGAACATTATCATTAGCAGCCCAGAAGCTCCCCTTACACGCCTTCCTAATTACCACTCCCTTCCCAAAGGAACCATTATCCTAGCTTCTATAACCATAGATTATTTTTGCCTGTTTTTGAACTTTATTAAGTGGAATGATATATAGGCCTTAGTATGATATTTCTGTGCAACAAACCTGTCTGTATAGGAATTATACTATTCATTCGCTCTCATTGCTGTTACTTCCAGTGTATGATGGACTATAGTGAATAATAACAGATGTGAACATTCCTGTATGTGTCTTGATGAACATGCATACCTTTCTGTGGGTTTTATATATTTATGTCTTAAAATTTTTTTGATTGATTTCTATTTTATGTGTATCAGTGTGTACCTGTGTGTATGTAAGTGCACCTATGCATGCAATGCCTGCATAGGCCAGAAGAGGGTGCTAGATCCTCTAGAACTGCAGTTATGGATGGTTGTTAGCCACCAATTGGTGCTGGGAACCAACACTGGTCTTCTGCGTAAGCAGCCAGCGCTTTTAACCGCTGAGCCATCTCTCCAGCTTTTCATGTAAAGTCAGTCACATTTTGGAGGATATGGTGAAGATGTGTCAATATCTGATCAAATTTTAAAATGCTAAGTGAATTTAATAAACATGAAGTTGCTGGATAGAACTTTGTTTTAAACTATTTCAAGTCAAGAAAAGCTACAACAAAGAAAATACAGGACAGTATAATGTCATGAAATCCAAGGAAATTCCCATGAAGTGAAGTGGTTAATTGGACTGAGTATAGAAAACATGTAAACAGTTTTTCTTACATGTCAAACATTGCTATAACTGATACCTGAGATGAATGTCATAGTCTTTATTTCTTTCCCTTTTTTTAAAAATATTATTTTTATTTTAAGTTGAGTGTATTCCCTGCATGTAGGTAGATGCACCCATGCCATGCAGTGCCTGTGGAGGTCAGAAGAGAGCATTAAATCCCCTGGAACTGGAATTACAGACAGTTGTTAACCACCATGTGGTGCTGAGAATTGAACTGGGGTCCTCTGCAAGAGCAGCCAACCTTCTTAACTATTGAGCCATCTCTCCAACCCCATTCTTTTCTGTCTTGTTTTGTTTTTTAAAATGTTTTTTATGTGTTGAATGTATTGCTTGCTTGTAAGTTGGTTTTGCCTGCATATATGCAAGTGCATTCATGTCATGCAGTGCCTGTGGAGGCAAGAAGAGGGAGGGCATCGGATCCCTTGGAACTATATTACTGATGGTTGTTTGCCACCATGTGGGTACAGGGAATTGAACCTGGGTCCTCTGCAAGAGCAATAGGCTTCCTGTTTTTTTAAAAAAATATTTTTATTAGTTTTTTTTTTCATGGTGGGATACACATGCCACAGCATGAGTGTGGAGGTTAGAGGAGTACTCTCCTTCCACTAAGTGGGCCCTGGAGATGGAACTCAGGTTGACAAGCTTGGTTGCAGGTGCCTTTACCCTATGAGTCATCTTGATGACCCCATGATCTTTATTTACTTCTTTGTTATTTTAGGAATGGGGTCTCACTGCATTGCCCAAACTATTTTCAAGTCTCTGGTCTCAAGTGATCTGCTTGCCACAGCCTCTCTTGCTGAGTGCTGGGATCAAGTACATGCCATCAGGCCCAGCCATTGTCTTTATTCTTAAAGCATTCAAAAGACATGCATTTATGATGGAAGGTTTCTTGTGGTGGACAATTTGTATTTAGCCTCCGTTGTTACTTTATTACTAATTGCAAGTGTTGTCTTAGTATTCAATGACATGGATTAATCAAGCATTTGAATTCATCTAGGAAATTACTATTGATTGCATGTATCGTTGCAGTAATTTTATGAGCACAGTAAATATAAGTACAAGAGGTTAACAAGCTAATGTATATTTATAAAATGTAGGCAGCAAAGCACTTATTTTCAATATTTTGTCAGGTAGAAATAGGATGGTTTGGTTTATACCAAAGACCTGTTGATAACCACATTTTGAAGAGAATTGGGAGTTGCAAGGAGATGATTAAAGACCTTAGAGAGAGATGGAGTATTTGGGGTGGGGGGCTCCTGTCCCTCTGAAACACTTGTTGGATGGAATTAAGAGGTAAAAGATTTAAAATAGAGCCATATTTTTCCAAAACAGCTAAATGAAAAAGAAGGTAGATGTATATAGATACTTGGTTCTGAAAAGATGTCTATGTGATGAATTTCATCTAGAAAACCTCAGAAAGACTTAAGTGATTAAGAAAGACTGTGCTGAAATGAAAAAGAGGAATTCCTTTTCAGTATTGAAGGCTTGAAAAAAGATAACATAAAGTAAGTGTAATACATAGTCTACATGCATAGAGAAATGAATTGAAAAATTACTAAGTAGAGGCAAGGGCCACATTGAAGGATAAAGTGTGTAAGTTAGTATTAATAAGGTGGTAAGGTATAATAATATTAGAAATATAACAAATATTCAGAAACAGCTAATTGGACTAGACCTGGAAGTGGTGATTGTAATATAATATGGTAGATGGAATGAATGAAAAAGTAATCATGTCTCTGGGGTGTTACTGACGAGTGAGGCGCTTTGGAGAAGCTGAAAGGTGGTGGGAGGGCGTGAATCACCAGAGTTTGGGAGAAGGCAGAGAACATGGTGGAACTGAAAGTTTTGAGAAGCAAGGCCATATGTATTATATAGCATTTATATATTTTAAATAATCTTTTAGCTTTTTAAAACTTTGTTTTATGTGTATGACTGTTATACCTGCATATATGTAAGTGCACCTGTGTTGTGCAATGCCCACAGAGGTCAGAAGATGGTGTTGGATCCCCTGGAACTGGAGTTACAGATGATTGTTAGCTGCCATGTGGGTATGCTGGGATGTGGTCCTCTGAAAGAGCAGTCAGTGCTCCTAACTGCTGAGCCATCTCTCCAGCCCTTGAATATGTTTTCTAAAAACTCTGCAGGCACTCCTGTCGCAACTCACTGTCCTGCCTCAGCTTTTTGAGTGTTGGAATTTGAGGCATGGATCATTACTTCTAGCTCATAACAACCTTTTTGTTGGTTCATTTTTTTGAGATATGTATATTTCACTATGTAGATCTGACTGGAACTTGCTAAGTAGACCCAGACAGGTCTCCAGCTTTCAGCTATCTACCGCCTTTGCCTCTGAAGTACTGGTATTTACAGGTGTGTACTACCACACTTAGTTTCACAACAACCTATTTTAAGTTACATTTATTTCTTTATTGTATCTGTATTGTATCTGTTGGGCGGGTAGTGGGTGCATGTACCACTGTGTATCTGAGAGGTCAGAGGACAACTTGTGAAAGTCAGATCTCTCAACACCATTTGAGTTCCAGTGATTGAACTTAGATCATCAGGCTTGACAACAAGTACCTTTACCTACTGAACCATCTTGTCATCTTGCAACAACCTATTTTAAGTGGGCATTTAGTTTAAATAATATACATATACTCTACTTTCAAACAAAGTTCTTAGGCCTTTGTAAATCATTGTACACTGTGTGTTCATTAGTAAGAATTTTAAATTAATGTTTTTGGACTGGAGACATGACTCATCAGTTAACTGATCTTCAGAGGTTAGGGTTTGGTTCCCAGCACCCGTATAGCGACTGTCTGTAACTTGAAACTCCAGTTACAGGGGATCCTGACACCCTGTTCTGGCCTCTGCAGGCCTTACAACCATGAGTATACTTAATTTAAACATGTACGTGCAAAATACTTAATACACATAAAATAAAAATAATTAAAAATAGATGTTTTATTTGCCCTCAAGATCATATAAGAAAAAACATGTTAATACCAAAGGTACAAGAACAGTGGCCCTTGTATCTGTGCAGCTGCCTTTCCCAGTGTTTTTGTTCCTTTCTATGATTTAGAGATGCTCCTTGGTGTCTTCCATTTTACCTTAAAGGATTTTCACAGACATTTCTGTTTACGGTTTTTATAGTTTTTGGTTTTGGAGGAGTGGAGTTGATGAGCCAAGGTTTTGCTGTATAGCGCTTGATGACCTCAAACTCACTATATAACCCAGACTGGCCCCAAATTTGTGGTCTTCCTGCTTTAACTTCCTGAGTGCTAGAATTGCGGGAGTAATGTATGACCATGGCTGAGTATCTCAGAAGCATTTTGTGTGTGTGTGTGTGTGTGTGTGTGTGTGTGTGTGTGTGCGTGCGCGCGCGCTGTGTAAATAATTCCCTTAACTTTTATCTGTTAGTGTCTTACTTTCTCCTTCACTTTGAAGAGCAGATTCTACATAGAGACTTTGACTTTGTGGTTTTTTTCTTGAGTATTTGAAATGACTTTCTGTTTCTGGCTCCATGGTTTCTGATAAGAGCTAGTATTTTGTACTTTTAGTCATTTCATGCTGCTTTTGACTGTATTAACTTTTTTTTTTTTTTTTTTGACAGTTTGACTCTAATATGTCTCAGTGTGAATGTCGATGCGTGTTTTTTTTTTTTTTTTTGGCTTGGAGTTTGTTGAAAGTGTAAGATTTATGCATTTAAGAGCTGGGTGTGGTAACAATATGATCCTGGCATTTGGGAGACAGAGGCAGTAGGATTGCTAGTTTGAAACCAGCCTAAGCTACATGGTGAGTCCTTGTTTTTTGGTTTTTTAAAAATTCTTGTCTTCATCTAATTTGGGGAGCTTTTAGCCATTTTTCTTAATTACTCCTTCCATCTTTCCTCTTTGATGTCCTTAGTGTGTTGCTATGTTGGTATGCTTGACATTGGCTCACAAACCTCACTGAGTTCACTTTCCTTCATTCATTTTTCTTTGTATTTCTCAGTCTGGGTGAGTTCAGTGGTCAAGCTTTCTATTTTCCTTTCTTTGTTCAAATCTTCTTGTAAATAACTATAAAGAATTTTTAATTTGTTATGATTTGGGGCTCTAGAATTCCTGCTTAATTTTTTTTTTTAATTAAAACTAATTTTATGTGTACAAATGTATTGCCTGCTTGGGTGTTAAGTGCATCCATGTTGTGCAGTGCCCAAGGAGGTCACAAGAGGGTGTTGGGTCCCCTGGAACAGAGTTAAGGACAGTTGTTAGCTGCCATGTAGGTGCTAGGACTAGAACCTGGGTCCTCTGCAAGGGTAACCAGTTCTTTTAACTGCTGAGACATCTCTCCAACCCCGTATTTAGATTTTTAAATAAATTCTACTTTAGCATGACATAGGTGCACTTACACATGCAGACAAAACACTCATACACTTAAAAGTAAATTAAATCTCCTTCAGTTCTGGTATTTTCATTTTGTTCTGGTCATTTTCCTAGTTTACTCTCTTTTGAGGTATGGTTTCCATTCTTTGAGTGTATTTAATACAGTTGATTAATTTCTTGTCCACTAAATTCAGCGTCTGGACTTTTTAAACTTAATTTTATTTTGGGGGGTCTTGAGAACAGGTCTCCAGACATTCTCAAGGTCAGAACCTACTTGTCCTTTGTTATTTCTTTGTGTGTGTTTGTGTGTTTGTATAAAAACAATACTTGGAACATTTGATATTACAAATCTGTAAATCTGTTATTTATAGCCTTGCCCCAGAATTTTCTGTTCCTGATTATTGAAGACTAAAGTAGTCCATTATTGAGTGACTCTTCTAACTATTCTCTGAAGTGACTGTATTTCTTCTGTGTGGTCACTGAAGTTGCTGTCCTAGTTTGTCTTCAGATTTTCCCTTTTGTCTCTTTTGGTGGTGGTGCAGGGAATTGAGGCCAGGGCTTCTTCATTTACCAGATGCAAACGCTGTGCATTCCCAGTGTGCCACCAGTGTTACTGTTTTCCTTCTTTTTTTAAGTATTCTTTTGGGTGCTATAACCTTTGGCTGTTTTCTAGGTTTCAGCTGAAGTTGATTTTGATGATTTCTGCTTTTTAAAAAATCATTGTTAGAAAGTGCTTGAAGTATGTTAGAAGCTGCCTACTCTTCCATTTGCTGGCATCACTCTTTCATGCCTGGATTTTTCAGTCAATCAAGGAGGCCTTTGTGGCTGAAGCAAGAGAGTGATCAAAAGAGGAGAGCAGAATATGGGGCAGAGAGCTGTTCAGCGGGGAGTGGAAGGCTGTAATATAGTAATATAGTTATAGGAAGGATTGCTATATTATGCGTGAGATAAGGAGTCATTGATAGATTGTGATCAAAGTGGCCTGATTGGCATAAGATCATATCGGCTTATTGTTTTGAAATAGGCAAAGTAACTAGCAGGTAAGCTGCATGTCATTTACAGGAGAAGTTGCTTAAGTGTATGTGTCTGAAGTTGATGTAGAAATATAATATTAATTGGGGAGTTACCAGCATATATTATATTTAGCACTACCAGACTAGATATAGTTACCTTGAGAGTGAATATAGGCAAAAAGGAAAATAGTTATGGTACTCCTATATTTAGAGATGAGAGGTTAGGTGAGTATCTTGTCAATCATTAAGCATTTCAAGGAGGACTCTGTGATAACTTTAACAAATATAAATGAAGACTGGAAAATGGCCTTTGGGAGAGCCAGTTATTGGAGGTAGTGGGAGTAAAACTCTTTCAAGAGCTAAGGAGGGATCTTATGTAGTAATCCTGGCACTCAGGAGACTAAGGCAGGAGGATTTCCTTGAGTTCAAGGCCAGCTGGGCAACCTAGACCTTGTCTCAAAATAAAATAATATAAAGGTCTAGGGATATAATTCATTTGGTAGATCACTGAGTTTGATCCTCATCAACACATACATACACATACTCTCTCTCACACACAAACTTTATTTTTTGAGAATGAGAGGTGGCTCTCATTCTGCCCAGACTGACCTTGAACTTGAAACAATTCTGCCTCAGCTTCTGGAGTGCTGGGATTACAAGAGTTTCTATACCCAGCTTAGAGAAAGAAATTGTCCAAAAAGTAGTGTCTTCTAAAAGTGTCTCAAGGGTTCAATTAGAAATACCTCAGTTTTTTAAACATGTATCTATGTTATCCTAGCAGAAAAGATTTCACAAGAAAAGGAATGAAGATCAAATGAAGCAAAAGATAGAAAAATTAGAATGGGAATATCAGCTCTTAGGGTTGGAGAGATGGCTCAGCGGTTACGACTACTGACTGCTTTTGCAGAGGACCTGGGTTCAAGTTCAAGCACCCACCTGGCGGCTAACAACCATCTATCTGTAACTCCAGTTCCAGGAGAATTCAGCACCCTCATTAAAAAAAAAAAATTAAAATGTTTTTAAAAATAAAAATAATCACTCTAAATAACTGTCTGTATTAAATCCATTATTTAAGATCCATGCAGTTTCAGTTTGTATTTACTAATTAAAAGTCTCTGAGCTTCCTGTTTTAAAAATTGCACTCTAATAAATCTTTTTGAAAAATATTTTTTTAATTTGTGTGTATGAATGTTTTGCCTGCATGTGTGTAAGTGCACCACGTGTGTGCATGCCTGAGGCCAGAAGAGGGTGAGGAATTATGGATGTTTTTAGCCACCATGCCTGTGCTGGGAATTGAACCTAGGTCCCCTGAAAGAATAGTGAGTGTTGTTAGTTGCTGAACCATCTCTCCAGCCCCCTAACTTGCATTTTAACATACCATAAATTTTACTTATTTTTTTAGTGTGTTTGTATGAGACCCAAACAAAACAGAAAAACGTCAGGTGGGCATGGTGGTACATACCAACACTCGGGAGGCAGAGGCAAGCAGATCTCAATGAGTTCAAGGCCATCCTGATTTGTTCTACGTAGGGTGTTCCAGTCCAGATGGGACTACAGGGAAACGTGTCTCAAAAAGACCTAGAAAAAAAAAGTCACAAGAATGTTATTTTTTATCAATAATTTAATATTGTCATTAGTTTCAAAGGTGTGCTAATCTATTTGATTTTCATAAAGTGAGTTTTGTAATAACTTTCATCACCTGTTTTTCTCAGAAAAATTATTTTGAAAATAAGCAAATAAGTAAAATTAGGTGAGAATTAAAGAGAGACATTTTTCTACTTTTATCCTTATTTATTAGTTTCAAAATAATTGCTTATATAATTTTTTCCTGAAAATAGTTTTATTGGTTAAAAACCAAATCTGTCATAGAACTCAACTTTATAATTCCTGAGTGTTAAACCAAAGAAATCTTAAGTCAACATATCTCAGAGATACTTACATATCAATGCTTACTGTATCACTGTTCATACTAACTAAGTTATGGAACCAACCTAGATGTCTTCAGGAGAGGAATAGATAAAAGAAAATGTGAGACACAGTGGAAGTTTTTCATCTGTAAAGAAGAACAAATTACATTGTTTGGAGGAAAATGGATGTGATATATTAAAGCAATTAAGTCAGACTCAGACATAGCTCTCTTGTGGCTTTTATAGATACATAAAATCATGTATGTTTGTATGATATCAAAGGTAATCCAAAGCTGTATAGGAAAAAAAAAAGTAAACTAGTAAAAGAAAGCAGGAGTAAGGAAGAAGAGGATGCTACACAGGGGTGAAGTGGGTGTGTGATATGCTGAGGGTACATTATATACTTATGAAAATGTCCTTTCCAAGCCGGGTGTGGTAGCACATGCCTTTAATCCCGGCAGGGTGGATATCTGTGAGATCAAGGCCAGCCTGGTCTGCATAGTTAGTTCTAGGCAAGGTGGGGATATAGGGAGACCTTGTCTTTAGGACATATATATTCCTAATGATTTAGGGGCAATTCATTAGGATGGAGTAATGAATACAATTGATGATAGGAAGATGCTCACATTACCTTCAGATACCTAAATCATTTGACTGTTAGGAGTGTTAGTCTTCTGTGGCAGATGAGCAAAGCACCATGTGGAACTATGTGAGGGTATATCCCAACATAACCCCCAGCACATTTGTTCTGTCTGCTGACTAGGTGACTGTTATTTCATTCTGGGCTTCCTTATCATGACCTCATAAAAATTGCTCTTCTAGGTACATTTCCACATACACCCTGTGGAATCTAGAGCAACAGATTGTAATGTGCTTATAATCTGAGAGCTTCTTATACTACTCTGTTCACTAGACAGAAATTTGAAGGTCAGTGCATATATATATTTTAAATATTTCATGCTATACTGTGACACACTATTATTCCTAAGCTTACTTTACAATTCTTTCATCAGAATTATGTAATACAAAGTAAAATGATATACATTTGCTTTGTTTTGTTTGTTTTAAGAGACAGGATCTCCCTATAGCCTCAGCTAACCTGGAACTTACTATGTAGACCAGATTGGCCTTGATCTCAGAGATCCACTTGCGTCTCCCTCCCAAGTGCTGGGATTTAAAGGTGTGCACCACCATGCTATATTGATCTCATTTTTGCTTTTATATGAAAAATATGTTTACTGCATAAACCTTTTCCCCTTGTAACTGAATATTACTTAGTTTTGATGAATTATCACACAAAAGTACTGTGTATAAGTTTTGTTTATATAACTTTAATGAGTACCTGTTACTAAATTTAAATTGCTTTTCTTATTTTCCTAGGATTCAGACAGTTCATGACATGTCATTATCTACAGCAATAATGAACATTCATCTGTTTTGGATTAGTTGACGACCTTCGGATATGAAGCAATAATACCTGCCACAGAGAAGCTGAATATACTCCATTTGGAGTGAATAATCCAGATTCTTAGTGAATTTTCAAAATGACAGATCCAATGATGGATTTTTTTGATGATGCTAATCTTTTTGGTGAAACCTTAGAAAGTTTGTCAGATGATGCTTTTGTACAACCAGGACCTGTTTCACTAGTTGATGAATTGAACTTGGGTGCAGAGTTTGAGCCTTTGCACATAGACTCACTAAACCATGTTCAAGGTACTCCAACACATCAAAAGATGACGGATTTTGAACAATTAAATCAGTTTGACTCAATGAAATTTCATCAAGTTAATCAGTCTTTTGGCAGCCCAGCTGAACACGTGTTATCTCCACACTCTCAATTTAATTGCTCTCCAATCCACCCCCAAAACCAACCCAATGGTTTATTTCAAGATGTAGCAGATGGCAGTCCAATGTGGGGCCATCAGACAGCAACCAGCCTTTCCAATCAAAATGGATCTCCTTTTCACCAACAAGGACATTCACACACTCTGCATCAGAATAAAAACTTTGTGGTGCACCATGATTTTGCCTTATTTCAGGCCAATGAACAACAAACACAATGTACTTCACTACGCTCACAACAAAACAGAAGTAATCTTAACCCAGGGCAAAATTCTCTTAACCAGTCTAAAAATTTTATAGATGTTAATGTTTCTGGTCCACACAGAGTTAATGTTAACCACCCACCACAGATAACTAACGCATCTACTTCACAGCAGTCTCTTTCAATGAGGTTTTCTCAAACCTCAAACCCTTCTGTACACTTTCTCAAGTGTAACAGTCATCAAGAAGGAAATTTTAATGGACCTCCTCCAAATATGACTTCTTGTTCTGTCAGTAATTCACAGCAGTTTTCTTCACATTATTCCTTTTCCAGTAATCATTTATCACCAAACAACCTCCTCCAGCCATCTGCAGTTCTTGGACCTGGTCATACAAACCAGACTTTATCTGATTTTAGTGGAAGTAATTCCTTTTCACCTCATAGGAGAATTAAGCAAGAATCCACTCAACATATCCTAAACCCCAATCCATCACTGAATTCAAACAATTTCCAAGTGTTGCATTCGTCACATCCTCAGGGTAATTATAGCAATTCAAAGTTATCTCCTGTGCACATGAACTTCCCAGATCCTGTTGACTCAGGAACTCAAATGGGTCATTTCAATGATCATGTAGAAACTAATGGTTTTTCGTCTTTAGAAGAGAATTTACTTCAGCAAGTGGAATCTCATACAGAACCATTCACAGGACTTGACCCAGAAGACCTCCTTCAGGAGGGTCTCCTTCCTCAATTTGATGAATCAACATTTGGACAGGATCATTCAAATCATGTTCTAGATCATGACCTTGATCGGCAGTTTACTTCACATCATGTAGCAAGGCCTTCTGAGGTGACGCACACTCAGTCCCACTATCCGGCTCGGGGCTGGCATTCCTCGCTGTCTGATCATCAGCATGCACATGACAGAAACCGTCTATGTTTACAGCCACAGGTATGGAGCTCTTCCCTTTTACTTTGGCATTCTGGGTTTGGTTGGGCTTCTATTCAGTTCATTTTTAATGATACCAATTAAATATTTATAAAAATCAAGATTTCTAGCTGGGCATGGTGACACACGCCTTTATATCCCAGCACTTAGGAGGCAGAAGCAGGTGGATCTCTGAGACTGAGGTTAGCCTGATCTACATAGTTTCAGGCCAGCTGTGGCTACAGGGAGACCCTGTCTCAAAAAGATTAAAAATAACAAATCAGGATTCCATTGAGTATGCATATTTTAACAGGCTTGTCTTGCTTTTAAAGTCTTACTAAAAATGTTTCTTTGAAGTATCCAAAGCAGTACACTAACTTGTATTTAGAAAACTAAGAGTTTTTAAAAAAATTATTTTTATTTTCTGTTTATGAGTGTATTGCATGTATACACCCATGTCATGCAATGACTGTGGAGGTCAGAAGAGGGCGTTGGATCCCCTAGAAATGGAGTAACAGACAGTTATTAGCCACCATGTGGGTGCTGGGAATTAAACCCAGGTCTACTGCTCTTAACCACTGAGCCATTTCTCTAACCCAGAAAACTGAAAATTTTAAGACCTCTTGTTGCTTTTGTGTTTACCCTTAATAAGTTATTCTATAAAAAAGAAACAAGCCAGGTGTGGTGGCACATGTCTTTAATCCTAGTACTCAAGAGTCAGAGGTAGGTGGATCTTTGTGTGTTCAAGGCCAGCCTAGTCTACATAGTGAGTTCTATGTCAACAGGGGTGACAGGGAGACCCTATCTTGAAAACACCAAAAAAGCAACAACAACAAAACAAACAAGACTTTAATAACCATAATAATTAAATAAACAGCAGCCTGGAAAATATTTTAAGTAAATATGGTAAGCATAGTATCCCTTAAAAAAGCCCGTACAACTTGATTAGCAAACCTAATGTCTCACCTGATAACTGTATAAAGCACAGAGGATGAAATTTATGGAGCAAGCTGGATGGTGTGGTATCCCTCTGATCTGCGAACTCAGTGCAATGGGCAGAGGCAGGATTACAAATTTCACCAAGGTGGCATACATGGGGAAACCTCCTTCAAAACAAAACACACATAAACACCGCAAGAAATCAAATTTTATAAAGCTACGATGATAGAGAATTTTAGTTAAATTCAATGTTTAAAGAAATGTGGAGCACTGTTTCATTTTGCTTATTACAAACTTTTTAGTTTTCATTCTTAAAAAAAATTTTACATGTATTCTGTATGTGAATATGGGGGACACACATGCCAACATGTATGTGGAGGATGAGACTCCATTCTGTTCTAGCATGTGAATTCCAGGAATCAAACTCGGGTCACTGTGCTTACCAGTAAGTGCCCTTACCCACTGAGCCATCTTGCTGTCCCAGATGTTCATGCTTAATGCTGGCAAAATTATAAGGAAATTGATACTCACATGGTTTTGTTAAATGATAGGCTGTTTTATAAAACAGTTTGATCCAAACATAGCAAAAGTAATATATTCAAAGGTATGTTTATAAAGAGAAATTGCAAACATAACTTATTATCGTAGCCATATTTGGTAGATTCTTTAAAACGTTAAAAAGACTCTGAAAGCTAAACACTGAGAAAATATTAATGATGCCCCACAAATACGGCATACCTTAAAATTATGATCATAATAAAGTAGTTCTGAATGCAAGTTCTGGTACCATATTATCTGGGTTAGAGTCTTGGCTCCTCATACTTACCAGATGTGTGACATTGTACTAGTTAAATAATTTCAGTATATCTTTTCCCCTTCATCTTTAAAATATAAAATGGTGCTAACACCTGTTAGACTGGAAAAGATGAACAGAATATTTAGAAGTACTTAGAACTTTACCTAGCTTAGTTAGGCACTTAATATTTTTATAATTACATTTTTTTCATAGCAGTTTTAAAGCATGCAAATGAAAACCTACCAAAAGGGAATAGGTTGTTTTTAGGATAATTTACACATTCTTTAACTTGTATTTTACCATTTTAGTCAGGCAAGTGTATTTTTTTTTTTCTGATAAAAACAGATTTCGTTTGTTGCCTGTGAGAATGAGTGTACAACGAGATATACCATGGATTTTTTTTTTTTTTTTTTTTTTTTTGAGACAGGATTTTAGGTGTCACAAGCTGGTCTTGAACTTTCTATGTAGCTAAGGATAACCTTGAACTTTTCTGATCCTCCTATATCCATCTCCTGAGTGCTAGGATTACAGGCCCTTGACATCATACCTAGTTAATGTGACCTGGTTAATGTACTTATTAATGTGCCTGATTAATGCACAGAGAATCAGTCTAGAGCTTTGTGCATGCTAGGCGAGCACTCTTCCACCTAAGCTACATCTGTAGCCCATGATGTTTATAATTACATTTTAAGAACTAGTTTTTCATTTTAAAGACTATAAAGCATTTGAGAAAGGTATCTATGCTTTTCCAGTTAGGGGTGTGTGTGCATGTATGTGTTTATGCTATGGGGGTTGAACTTAGGGTCTCACACTTGCTAGGTAAGCACTTTACCACTGAGCTCGCCCTCTTTTTAGTTTTCTTTTTAAGACAGATCCTTACTAAGTTACCCTTGTTGTCTTTGAACTGACTCTGTAGCCTAGGTAGGCCTTGAATTTACAGTCCCTCTTCTTCCTCCCAAGTATCTGGGATGGTTGCACCACCAAGCCCGGCTTGCTTTTTAAAATTGATTCTCAGCACACTGTTTGTTTGGTTGACTGGTTTTAAAAATTTGTTGGCGAGATGGCCTTGTGGCTGCTTTTGCTAAGGACCCAGGTTCAGTTACCAGGACCTACATGGTGGCTAACAATTGTCTGTAACTTCAGTTGCAGGGATCCACCTCCCTCTTCTGGCTGACACAGGTGCCCCTTATATACATACAGACACTCTCTTACATATAACGTGGAGGTAGTCCTTGCTGCACTTAGAGTACAGTGGACATGTCATGGCTAGATGACAACATTCCACGAGACTCCACCCTTTCCTGTAGCACTTAGATTCTTTATGAGACTTGGAGGGGAGATACAGGTTTCCCATTTAGGGCTATACATTCAACAGTCACTCTCAGCATTTTGATCATTAGTTACTGCTGCCCACTGCAAAATACGCTTCTCTGACCAAAGCTGACAACAGCTCTAATCTGTGGGCTTAGTTATAATTATTTAGAAGGCAATTTGATGGGTGCATCATGTCCATTTAGTGAAACAACAATAGTAGCTTTACCACTAATACCTATGACCTTACCAGCCTCAGGCTCTTGACAAAGGTAAGATGTAAATTCTCTCCTGTGGAGCATCTCAAATAATCAGACAGTAGTTGGTTATCCCCATAATAGACTTGCCACTATTGTACCAGTGAGCATAATTTGCCTGACAGATCAGTAGTATCACAACTATGTAAAACCGTTTATAATGATTTTCTCTTAGCAATTTCCATGGTACCCTCTGGCACTATGGCTCTACCTTTAAGGAAGGAAGTGTCTACCTTGATTCACTATGTCCTGCAACCACAGCATTAACACACAGCTTTTGAATGTCTAGATGTATATATACATAAAAGACACAAACTTCTGGTTATTAGGATTTTGCTCCCTCTACTGGAGGAGGGTCAAACATGTTAGAAGAACTTGGGGAAATCGCCACTGATGGATTTAGGGTCCTCTAGTTAGTTAGTATGTAGACTTTTACTAGTTTAGATTACTTGCATTTTCTATTATATAATTGAAGTTATGAACCATTAACTTTTATTAATTTCCTTATTTAGTTTTGTTTATCTAAGGACTATTATTGTTTTGTTTTGTTTTTCAACTCATGTTTTTCTAAAGATTTTCCAGCTTTTAAAAGTAGTTAGGACTCCTTTATAGGTTTACAGTGAAAGGAAATATAGATAAATAAGGTAGCCTCTGTGGTTTTGCATATAAACATACAGCCAGCTAAGAGAAATTCTTTTTAGATTCCATTTGAAAGATTTTTATTTTGTACAGATGAACTAATGAAGTTAAATTCTAACTTTCTAGCTGGGTATGGTGGCACATACTTTTGATCCCATCTTCCAGGAGGCAGAGATAGGTGGATCTCTGAGTTCAAAGCCAGCCTGGTCTACATAGTGAATTCCAGGCCAACCCAAGTGAGTTCCTGGGGCTACAGGGAGACCCTGTCTCAAAAACAAGTCCTTCCCCACTCAAAAAATACCTAACTTCTTGTTTTGTTTTTGCTTTTTCAATTTAAAAAAATGTCCAAAAACTTACGAAGTGTAGTCCATGTGTAATTTTTTAAACTTATTGAACATCTGATAATGAAGTTTCCTATTTTTTTTCTTAGTGTTAACAGTGATTCTAGATTCTGTTGAATGTGGAGTGAAGAGAAGCACAGTGGCAGAGTGACGATTTACTGTGAATCAGTTTTGTAGGTACTGAGTTGTAGGTAATATATCCTGAACATAAAATTCAGATGATACAGTAAATACGAGTGTAAAGTATGAATGTACTGCTCACATGTATGTAAGTGCACCCATGTCGTGCAGTGCCCTCATAGGACAAAAGAGGTCATCAAATCCCCTGCAGCTGGAACAAAATATCACTAAAATACAGAAACCAACAAAGCATTATATGCAAGCACATCTTTGACAACTCAGCCACTCTGTTTTACTGTTGTAAACTTGTATATTATATTTAATTTAGAAATATTGAGCTTAAATTATGCTCCATGTTCTTATTTTTCAAGACAGGGTCTCCCTAGCTAGCCTGGAACTTGCTATGTAGACCAGGCTGGCCTCAATTTCAAGAGATCTGCCTGTCTCTGCTTCCTGATTACTGGATTAAAGGTGTGCATCCACCCTCCCAGCTCTAGTAATTTAGTTTTTTCAAAAATTATTTTTCTTTTTATGTGTTTTGCCTGCATATAAATGCATCCATGTGATGCAGTGCCTGTGATGGCCAGGAGAGGGCATTAGATCCCCTGGAATTGGAGTTACGAACAGTTGTTAGCCATACCATGTGAGTGCTGGTAACTAAACCTGAGTCCTCTACAAAAGCAGTTACTGTTCTTAACTACTAAGCCATCTTTCTAGCCCTTCTGGTAACTTTGCCTAATACCTTCATTATTTTTTCCTTTGTAAAGATGTTTTTTACTTATAAATTTAAAAAAAAAATTGTGCAGTTTGCAAAGCCCATGCAAGGCACATTTTTAAGGTAATATTTTCTGATAGTTTAATACATGGTTGTTAAAAAGCAGTTGGGTTATATAGAAAACAAACATGTAAAACATAAATTATTACCATATATATGTAATATGCCTGTAATCCTAGCACTCTGAAGAATCTTGAGATTCCCTCAGGAAGGAAGATTAGGGGTTCAAGGCAAGGCTGGGCTACATAGTGAGAACCTGTCTCAAAAAGGAATAAAGTGGTGGAGCGATGGCTCCATGGTTTAGAGCATGTACCACTCTTGCAAAGGACCAGAGTTCATTTTCCAACACCCATGTTGGGCAACTCACTACTGCTTGTAACTCTAGTTTCAGGGGCCTGATGCCTTTTTCTGACCTCCATGAGTACTCAGTTGCATGTGAGCATATACATACACATCAATAAAAATGAATAATTAAAAAACGAAGAGGGAAGGGGAAGGACAGGGGGACGCAGGGTCAAGGAAAATAAAGTTAGTTGTAATATTTTCAGAAGATAACCATTATTGGCATTGTGTTAACTATTCAGGGACACCTGTTGTCTGCCTGCCACCCCACCTTTTAAAAAATATTTTTATTATTTATTTTGTGTGTATGTATGTAATGCCTGCATGAAGATGGGTGCATTTGTGTCTTGAAATGCCCATGGAGGTTAGTTAGAAGAGGGCATCGAAACCTCTGGAACTTGAGTTACAGATGGTTGTTAGCCACCATGTGGGTGCTGGAAATTGAAACCCAGACCTCTACAAGAGCAACCAGTGCTCTGAACTGCTGAGCCATCTCTCCAGCCCCAATTAATTTTTTTTTTTAAATGAGGGGTGGATCTTGGAGAGATAACTCAGTGGTTAAGAGCACTGACTGCTCTTGCATAGGACTCAGGTTCAATTCCCAGTACCCACATGGCAGCTAACAACCACTGGTAACTGAAAGCAGGGAAATAATGGCCCAGGTATTTCACAGGAAGATTTCTTTAGTACATGGAAATTTTACTTTATTTCAACTCTTAAAATTCTAATTGTAGTTTTAAGACATATATAATATATGATTCATATTACTATTTAGCTCCTGAGTGATGAAGAAAATAAAGAAATTATTGGTTACAGATAATGTAAAATTTCCAAATGAGGATGTTGGAATGCTTTGTTGGGAAAAGATGAAGAGAAATCTTAGAATTTCTTCCTAGGAACGTCTTACATGTTCAAATTTTTCATGGATAGTCTTATATCTCCAGGAATTACTCTAAATTAAGTGTATTGAAAAACTTTAGAAATTTAAAAATTATTTTAAGATCATACTAAGCAAAAACATAACAATTTTTCCATGTTAATGTGTAAAGGGAAAATATAAAATATAAAACTAAAGAAGGTTTTGCTATACTTTACTTATAGATGATCCTAAGCTGTATTTTTTTCAGTAGTAACTGTTCTTAAGTCAAAAAAGCAACAAATAAGCCAGATGTAGTGATAGTGATGTAGGCCTTTAGTGCCAGTACTGGGGAGGCAGGGGCAGGCCGATACTTGTGAGATCCCGGCTAAGCTGATCTATATAGTAAGTTCCAGGCCAGCTAGCACTGCAGGGAGACTTTATCTAAAATAAATAAATAAATCCAGCCAGCCTTGTCTACATAGTGAGTTCCAGGCCAACTGGGGCTACAAGGAGACCCTAAAATAAATAAATAAATAAATAAAATTTAAAAGCAGGAAATACATGCATAATTATTTTCTTTCTAATAAACTTGGACCTTAGCTAGGAAGAAGAAGAAAAGCTAGATTATCCCTTTAAATAATTTTTTTTTAATTATAATATACCATCATTTTATTATTTGAATTTGTTTAAGTATAGAAATTCGGCATTTTTACTTATAAAGAATTTCAAAAATCGTAGTTGACTTAGTTGACAAAATAGAAACTATCTAGGAATTACAAAGAGAATTCATGGTTGGATTTGATATTTCTATCAAATCTTCTAGATTAAAAGGTTCTATTTTAATTGAAAAGTTATAGAACATCCTATCGTTCTGAAATATGGTCTTGGTTGGTAGACTATGTCTTCTATTACTTTATTATATAAAGAGTTAAGCTCTGGACTGAAGTCAGGGTCACAGAAACTGGGAATGGGAGCCGGCATGAATACATTGTTAGATGAGGGCCCTACCATGAACTGCTTCTGCAGACCAGAAACAGGGTCCTTTAAACTTATAATCAGTACCCAACTACTCATATAATTGAACATAATACAGTAACAATGATTTGGTCATTAAAAAGTCTTCTACAAAATACAAATATCAGTTTCTAGCCCTTTGTTTTTTTTCGTATTTTTCCCCTGAGCTTTTCATTTTATAGAGTAATTTTTTAATCTCCTGCTTTTATTCTGTCCCAGAGCAAATCATCATTCTGATATTGTCAAGTGTCTTTTTTTATTACATATTTCTGTGACTTCAGATAGAGAATTTATGCTTATATGTATCTATAAACATCTGAGGAGGAACATGGAAAGAATAGGAAGAAAAGTTGTTCTCTTAATGGTTTATATGGAAAAACATTGGTACAAGTAAGTCAACTATTTAACATTCGTTTAATCCCATTTCATGGTTGTCCATTTATTTTCTCAATGTTAAAAATACTGTACAGTAAAAGCAATAATAAAGCATAGTGGCTTTGTGTTTAGGTAGTCCTGAATTTAAAACTCTTTTCCTTTGGTACTGGAGATAGCTCTACAGTTAAGAGTGTATATTGCTCTTGAAGAGGACCTGAGTTGGTTTCCCAGCACCCATATCATGTTCTCACAACCATCTGTAACTCTAGCTAGTTCCTGCAGATTCCATACCTCTGGCTTCTACAGGAACCTGCACTCAAATGCACATACCCACACACAGACACATACATATACACATAATTAAAAGTAATAAATCTTAACAAAACTTAAAATTTGTTTCTTCTGTATAGTAGCCATATAACCTTGTGGAAGTTTGTCAGTCTTTTCAAACTTAATACCCTCCTCCATAAAGTATAAAAAGTATTGGCATTAGCCATTTAGGATTATTTTCTGTATTAAAAAGGAGTCTAATCTATGTGTTCTCACTTGGCTAATATTTTTACTGTACTTTCCACAGATATTTTATCCTTTGTAACCTTTTATCTATTCCTTTTTTAATTTTGTATTTATGTATTGCCTAGCACTAGAGATGCAACTTAGAGCCTTGAATATGCCAGTGGACAAATGTTTTCTGTCACCAAGGTCCACTCCCACTCCATACTGCTTAATTTTTATCAATCACTAAAAGAGACAGATATGACATAAAAAGAATATGGGGAATATGGGTTGTATGTATGTGATGATTTTTGTCTTGAAATCATCTATTTTCTGTTTTTAATATTTTTATTAGAGAAATTCATATAGTACTCTTTGATCATATTCATTTCCAACTCTTCCCCTAATCCCTTCCAGACCCACCTCCACCTCCCTTCTGACCCCAACTTCATGTCCTCCTTTTTTTCCCCTAATAACCTATTAACTCCAGTTTGAGCTGATCATATACCTGAGTGTGGGGCCATCCACTGGAGCATGGTCAACCTAAGAGAGGCCACATTCTTAAAGAAAACCTACTTTCTTCCCCCAGCAGGCATCAACTGTTAATACCTTCTCAGCTAGGAGTGGTGGTTCATGAGTCTTTACCCCCTCTGTGCTGGAGCGTTGACTGGCCCAATCTTGTGCAGGTCTTATGTAGGCAGCCACAGCTGCAATAAGCTCATAAGCACAGCTGTTCTGTCATGTATAGAAGACACACTTTTGCTTTAATCCTCTCTAACCTCTCTGCCCAATCTTCTTCAGTTGTCCGTGAACTTGGGACAGGGATGATGTGGGGCAGTGTGTCCCCTATTTGTGACTGAGCACACCATTCCCTGCACTTTGACCAGTATATTTTATTATTTTATTGTTTATTTTATTTTATTGTGGCACTGGGGAGTGAACCCAGGGCTTTATGCATAGTAGGTAAACATCCTACCATTGATATGCTCACCTGCCTCCACGGAGGTAGGAAGGGGGTTGAGACAGTATCTCACTATGTAGCCTTGGCTGGCCTGGAACTCACTATGTAGACCAGGCTGTCCTCGAACTCAGCCTCCTGAGTGCTGGTATTACAGGTCTGTGCCATACCATTACTTGCTTTAACCTTGTTTTGGTATAGAAGAAAGCAGAGCAGTGTGGTCTTTAAATGGAAAAAACTATAGTTAGTTGAAGAAAGTAAAGCCTGGCAAATGTGGTGGCTCAGTGGCTGCCACCAAGACTGACAAATTGAATTGGATCCTCTGGATCTGTGTGGTGCATTTTGTTTTCTGACTTCCATACACAAGTATAGATATGCATTTATGCCCGCACAGAGAGAGAGACACAGACAGAGAGAAAGAGTGTTTAACATGTAATTTAAAAAAAGGAGTGATAAAATGCAGAAAGTATTTTGGTAATATCTGGTAAAAAGTGCTAAGTGATTATTGAACCTAAGAGGCAAGATAATTGAGGCAGAAAATATAGAGTGAGAAAGCAAAATGGTTTGGGCAAGAACAAAGGAACAAACCTGGATCCAGCAAATATACTAACTAGGACAGAAAACTGAGCACCTCTTCTAAAATCTGCACTAAGAAAAGGGTGCCCTCTCTCTCCATTCTTAATTACTTGTGCTGGAAGACACAACAGGAAGATAATAAGATAGTGAGAAGGAAGAAGTTAAACAGTCTCTGTCTGCAGGTGATATGATTCTATACTCAAAGCATCACATACTCCACCAGAAATCTTTTGGATCTGGTAAAAACTCTTACCAAAGTTTCAGGATATAAAGTCAGTATGCAAAGCTTTCATATATATTAATTAAAACTCGCTGGGAAAGAAATCAGGAAATGTATCTCACAATAGCTTAAAAAAATACCTAGTAATAAATCTAACCAGTAAGATGAGAGATTTCTGTGAAGAAAACTTAAGGATATTGAAGAAGACACTAAGGGCTAGAAAGACCTTTCATGTTCTTGGATTTGCAGAATTCATATTGTAAGGATGTCTGTATTATAAAAAGTAGCCTACAGATTCAGTGCAATCCTGTCAAAATTCTAGTGACCTTTTTCATGGAATTAGAAAAAAAACCTAAAATTTATATCAAAAAACAAAGGCCACAGATAGCTAAACCAGTCCTAAGCAGAAAAATCTCAGTCAGAGATGGCATATTACTTGACCTCAAAATATACTATGAAGCTGTTCTAGTTTGCTTTTCTCTTGCAGTGATAAATATCGTGACCAGGCAACTTGGGGAGGAAAGGGCTTATTCCACTTATAGTTATCATGGAGTGAAGATAGGACTGGCACTTAGGGCAGGAACTGAACCACAGACCATGGAGGAGTGCTGCATGCTGGTTTGCACCGTTGACCTGTGCTCAGCCTGCTTTATACAACATGACCATTGGCCTACGGGTGCTACTACCCACAGTGTGCTGGGCCCACTCACATTACTCAACAATCAAAAAAAAAAAAGCTACACAGAAATGGCTACAGGCCCATCCAGTGGAGGAAATAACTCTATTAAACCACAACTGTTCCATTTCTTGACCCCAAGATGTTAATATCACAATATAAAACTGTACACCATTAAATGTCCCACAGACTTTAAAAATTTGAGCACTTTCGAAGTTCAAAGCAGAACTAAAAAGTCAGTACCATGTAAGAGACTTTTACACATTACCAAGTCCTGCTTCCAGCTTGACATAGAGCCTTGCTTGCCCTTTGGACCACAGCCTCTGTGTGCTGACCCTGAGGAAATTCTTGCCAGAAGATTTTACCTCAATGATGCCAGTCTCTCACTACTCACAGCTGGTTTTCAGACCCAGCTAACCGGCATCAGTTGTCCCAGTAAAGCACAAAATGTTTCACTTCCAATTGAAGCTTTACAAGCCAGTCCTCTATCATCACTTCCTTCAGCGTGATCTTCCAAGTTCCTACAGAACAGCTCATTGAGCTCTAGTCCAAAGCTCCCTAAACTTCCACAGTCCTCCCAGATACATGTGGACAAATTCATGATAGTAATGTTCAATTTCTGTCATAGTTAGCTTTCTATTGCTGTGATAAAACATTGATCAAAACCAACTTGGAGAGGAAAGGGTTTATTTCACCTTCCGCTTATAGTTCTTCATGGAGAACAGACAGGGCAGGAGCTCAGGACAGGAACTGAAGCACAAGCCATGGAGTGCTGCTTTACTGACTTGCTCCTTTAGCTTGTGCTCAGTATGCATTCTTATTATACAGCACAGGACCACCTGTCCAGAGGTGGTACCACCCACAGTGGGCTGGGCCCTCCCACATCACTCAACAGTCAAGAAAATACTCCACAGACATGGCCACAGGCCAGTCCAGTGGAGAAAATTCTTCAGTTGAGGTTCCCTCTATCCAGGTTGTCAAGTTGACAACTGAATATCTAGCACAAGAGCAGTAGCGACAAAGATAGCTTGATACTGACAGAATAGCCATGTGGATAAATGTAACATAATAGAAGACCCAGAGATAAAGCCATATAGCTATGAACACCTGATTTTTGACAGAGATTCAAAAACATACACTGGAAACTGGCTGTGGGTATAAGCCTTTAATCCCAGCACTCGGGAAGCAGAGTCAGGTCGATCTCTGTGAGGTCAAGGCCAGCCCGGTCTACACAGACATTTCCAGGACCACTGGGATTACAGGGAGTCCTCGTCTGCAAAAGACCAAAACAAAACATACACTAGGAAAAAGGCAGCATAGCCCTGGCAAAGCTGAATAGACACCTGCAGTATGAGATTAGATCAGCATCTTTCAACATACACAAAAATCTACTCTGAGGGGTGAAGAGAGACGGCTCAGCGGTTAAGAACACTGGCTATTCTTGCAGAGAACCTGGGTTCAGTTCCTAGCACTCACATGACAGCTAAAAACTGTCCATAACTCCAGTTCCAGAAGATCTGATGCCCTCTTCTGACCCCCACAGCTGTTTGTTGGACATGGGTGCACCTACCTACACATAGGCATTATATTCATACACATAAAATACCAATAATAAATAAAATATTTTGAAAAAAATACACGAAATTAAAAGTTGAAATAAATCTTTTTTTTAAAAAAAAAAGCTTCTGCACAACAGAAGAAACTCAACTGAGTGGACAGCCTACATGGATAAAATCTTTACCAGGTATATTTCTGACAAGGGGTTAATATGTAGAATAAATAACTGTGAAAATTAAGCACACCTCCACCCAACTGCCAATCAATAAATGGGCCAATGAACTAAATAGACAGTTCTCAAAAGAAGAAATTCAAATGGTCAATAAATGTTTTACTTTTTAAATTTTTTTTTAAAAATCTTCCATTTGACAATTTCATGCATGTATCTGTTGTATCTTGATCTAATAAATATATATTTTTTAAAAGTTTATTCTTGTGGCTGAAGAGAAGGCTCAGCAGTTAAGAGCATTGACTGCTCTTGCAGAGGACCTGGGTTCGATCCCGAGCACCTACATGGTGGTTAACAACTGTCTGTAAACTCTAGTTCCAGGAGATCCAATGCCTTCTGACCTCCGTGGGCACTGCACAACACTGGTGCACTTACACACATGCAGGTAATACACATAAAGAATACTCTTAAGCCTGATGTGGTGGTGCACACCTTTGATCTCAGCACTTGAGGGGCAAATATAGGCAGATCTCTGTGAGATCAAGGCCACCCTGGTCTACAAAGCAAGTTCCAGGCCAGCTGAGGCTACAGGGAGACCCTGTCTCAAAAACAAACAGAAATTATTTGAGAATTCATACATGTATACAGTATATCTTGATCATATCTACTTCTACTCTCTCCACCTGCCCCTGCCCGACCCAAAACATTTCCTACCAACTTATTCTTTCTTTTTTTTTAAATAAATAATCTACTGAGTCCAATTAGTGCTGCCTATGTGTGCCGAAGTATGGCAGCCTCCACTGGGCATGGGCAGTGTACCAGTGGCCACTCCCCAAAGAAAAGTGACTCTCCCCAGATGCGGGAATTTTTAACTGACTTGATCTTATGCAGGTAATCACAGCTCCTGTCAGTTCATGTGTACAGTAACCATGACATGTCCAGAGGTCAGATTTCACAGCAATCTTCTGTATCCTCTGACTCATGTTCTTCATCTTTTTTTCCATGATGTTCCCTGAGTCTTGGAGGGAGGGGTGTTATATAGAGGTTTGATCTATGGCTGAGCACTTAGTCTCTTATTCTCAGCGCTTTGAACTGTTGAGTCTCTGCATTAATTACTGCCCACCAACTGCCAATAATTACTTTCTATAACCCAGATTGAGAAGCACAAATTTATGGAAGTAAGCATAAATATTTAGAAAGCAGTTTGAAAAAAATAAATTGTGTGTTAGTTTGATTTTGATTTTGATACAGGGTCTTATTCTATAGTACTGACTGGCCTGGAACTCAAATGTAACCTATCCCCAAATTCAGAACTCTGCCTGCCTCTTTTTCCTGAGTGCTGGCACTAAAGGCCACCTTTATCATATCAAGTGATGTAAGAAAAGGTTATTAAGGTTCAGTTTCCCTTTATGATGTAACTACTCAACAGTTAGGAATAGAAGTGAGTCTCCACAAGACATGTGAAAATCTTAAAACTAACAGCACATTTCAAGGTAAAATACAGAATTTTTTTCCCAAGCTCACAAAGAAGTTGATTCTTTTCCAACTATATTCAGAATTGATATTAGACATTAGAGCTAGGATAATCAGAACTGAAAAGAAATAGTTCTTTAAAAAAGTATAAGTAAATACTTCTTTTCAAAAATAAATACTTCTTTTAAAACATGTTTATTTCTTTATTTTTTGTGTACAAGTATATTGCTTGCATGTAGGTAGGTGCACTTGTGTCATGCAGTGCCTGTGGAGGTCAGAAGAGGACGTCAGATCCCCTGAAACTGGAATTATGGATGGTTGTTAGCTGTCAGTCGGATATTGGGAATCGAACCTGGGTCCTCTGTAAGAGGAGCCAGGCCTGTTAACCACTGAGCCGTCTCTCCAGCCTCTAATATCCTTAGCCCTAAAGGAAAGTAAAACTACTTTGAGATTCTATCTCACTCAAGTCAAAATCAAGAAAACAAAATGCTGGAGAGGAGATGGAGAAAGGGAAACCCTTTTTCACTGTTGGTATGAGTGTGAACTAGTACAGCCACTTTGGAACCCGTGTGGAAACTTCTCAAAAAACTAAAAATAGAACACCTATATGATCCAGTTCTACTCCTAGGTGTATGCTCAGAGGACTACAAATATTACCACAGAGTTACTCCCACACACGTTTATTGCTGTTCCATTTACAGAGCAGAAAAATGTCAAGATGCCCATTAGTAGATGAATGGATAATGAAAATATAGTAGATAGCAGAATATTATTCAAATTTAAAGAATGAAATTTGTAGAAAAAGCTGATGTAACTGGGAAATACTGCATTAAATAAGGTAGCTCAGTCTCAGAAAGACCAACAGTGCGTCTCATATGACTCTTAGCTTGTAATTGTTACATATTTGTGTATGTGTGAGTAGAGGTCACAATAATAGAAAGAGGCCCTAAGGGAAGAAGGTAGGGAAGATGATAGAGCACTTGGTAGGAAAGAGGAAGGGACAATACTAAGAGTAGAAAGATGTATTGGGAGGTGGGGAAAAGGGAGAAGGCTCTGAGGAGCTTGTGCCTTCAGGGAGAAACAAGCAAATGCCTAAGGAAAGCTGTTATTTTCTATTATAATTGAGAAATAAAAATTTATAAAAATCCAGCGTCCTGCAAAATAACAAAGGAATTAAAGGAAGGGTAACTAGTTCAAAGACTGCTGAGTCCTTTGAAACTGAGTCCAGAAAAAAGTAGTGAACAGTGCAAGAAATGAAAAGGTGTGAAGAGGTTATAAGCATGAAAAATTGTTGAGTAGCTGCTAGAAGTAATTGGTGACCTTAAAAAAAAGGAGTTTTTGTAGATTTTGGAGAATAGGAACCAAATCAAAAGAAATTCCTTCTTCCACCATGTGAGTTCCAGCGATTGAACTCAGGTTTTCAGTAAGTGCCTTACTGGCTAAGCCACCCACCAAACCATCTTGCTAGCACTTAATTTAATTTTCAGTTCTGATTACCCTGGCTCTAATGTCTAATGCAATACTGAATACAGTTGGAAAGAGGAGACATCTTTGTGATCTTGGGAAACAAATTCTGCATCTTACCTTGAAATGTGCTGTTAGTTGTAAGGTTTTCGTACATGTCTTTTGGAGACTCACTCCTGTTCCTAACTGTTGAATAATTGCATCATGAAGAGAAACTGAACTTTAATAATCTTTTCTTCCATCACTTGATATGATACGAGTTTTTTATTAAGCTGTTGATAATTCTGTTAAATTAACTGATTTTCAGATACTTCTTTAATACCTTGCATTCCTAAGATGTATCCCACTTCCTCGATCTCTTTCCCTTCCCTCGTTCTTTCCTCTCTTTCCTTCCATGTTTATTTACTATTTTTTGTTGAGGGCATTGGTGTTTATAATCAACTTTGGTCTCTAAATTGTTTTATTTTGTTTCTGATCTGTGATTTAAATTAATTGATTATAACAGTATTTGCCTTGTTTTTTTCTTTGATTTTTAACAGGCCATCTGGAAGATTGTATTAGTAAACAGTGGAACAAACTTAAAAATATAACTTTATAGTCTTTGGCCAAAAGTGAGTGCAATTGTGTATTTTTTCCATATCTTACAGAATTAAAGATCAATACATTTTTCTCTAAATATTTAAGAGAAAAAGTTAATAATGTTGACAGTATTATGACAAAAACTTAGTGGGTTTTGTGTTTGTGTTTTATGTTTATTATATTAAATTTATTATGTCAGTCTCTTTTTGAAAATACATTTGCATTCTGTAAGTGCCATATGGGCCAGGCATGGTGGCACACACATATAATCCTAGTACTAGGGAGGCAGAGGCAGACAGATCTATTATAGCCTGGTCTATATAATGAGTTCTAGGTCAGCCAGGGCTACATAGTGAGATCCTATCTCAAAAAAATAAAATAAGGGCCTGAAGAGATGACTCAGTTCTTATGAGCACTGGCTTCTCTTTGCAGAGCACCCACGTCTAGTTCCCAGCAGCTAACTCCAGTTCCAGAGGATCCAGTGCCCTCTTTGACCTCAATGGGCATTGTGTGACATGAGTACAGTTACATTCAGACATTACACTCATACATATAAAATAAAATATAATGATGAATAAAATATTTTTTTGGTCTTTTTGAGAATAAAATACTTTTAAGTGTCATATTGAGCCTTGGTTTCACTCCCCCTTCTTGAATTAGAACAGTTTTCAACAGAACCAACAAACATAGTTACATTGGTTCCCAGGTCTCCTGCCAATCAAAGGATAAGTTCCTGATTCAATCTCTCTGTCGCTGATTATAAATAATACTTTACAATGCAGCTTTTTATCTTGAAGGAGGAAATCTAATTTTTTCCCTAATTTTCAGAAATATTTTCTACCATAAAAGAAACAAAATGGCTTAAAATATTCTTTATTCTTTGGACTAAAGATTTTTTTTTTTCAAAATTTTGCCTGAATCAGTACATTTAAGCTAATTTTCTATGAGTTTTTCTTTACATGTATTCTTAACCATGAATGATATTTACCATGATTCTTCAAGGAAGGGAAACAAAGCAGCATCTCAGAATCTTACAAGAATGTGAATATTTTAACATTCTACAATGTCTTGGAATATAACTTTTCCCGTTCAGCTTGACAAAAATCTTGTTACTTGTTATGCTTTTGCTTATGCCAGTCTTTCTCCCTTGAATATTTTCTTATAATTTCTTCTTCATTTTATTCCTTGAGAAAACAGTCTCAGTCTTCTTTGGTTCATATTGACTGACTTGTTTGCCATCTATTGGTTTACTTTCTTATATATTGTGAAGTTTATACATTTTATTTCTGTAATAGGATTATCAGGTGGTTTTGTTTTGCATGTGTGTGTGTTTGTGCATGTATGCATGTGTGTGTGAAAAGCATTCAGTTTCATGACTTGTTTGTTAACTAGAGTTTTGATTCACCTTTATGTAGTGTATTTTTTAGAAATTATTTTATAAGTTGGGTATCTACTATCAGCCATAGATTAACATAGAGCCATTTGGATAATCTAATCTTAGTATGTAGCAAAGTAATTAAAACTAATAAGAGGAGCTACTAAATAGATTAGTCAGGGTAAAGTTAATCCTGTTTCATATATATCTACCTATTAAGTGCATTTAAAAATCAATTTTTATTGACATATTTTATATATAATAAAATGTACCCACTTTGAGTATATGTACTTTTATCATTATCACCATCAAAACTAACAAGAAAATCCATCACCTCAAGAAGTTTTTTGTTGCAAGCAGTTATCTTCCCATCTCTTACTGAAGGCAATTGTTAGTTTATTTCTCTAGTTTATTTCTCTTATTGTAGACTAGGACTACTTATTTTTGTTTGCGTGTAAGTGGAACATGTTGGATATACTCTTGTGCAGTTTTTCATTGAGCTCAATATATTTTAGATTTATCCATGTCATTTCATATATTAGTATGATTAGCATTTTTAAAGATTTATTTTTATTGGTGTGTGTGTGTGTGCGCGTGTGCGTGCGCATACGTGTGAATGAATTTATGTATGTAACTGTAGTTACAGGTGATTGTGAGCCACTTGATATGGGTGTTTTGAATTGAACCTGGGTCCTCTGCAAGAACAGTTAGCACTCTTAACCACTGAGCCATCTCTCCTGTCCATATATATTATAATATATTTTATATATAATATATATTTAGATAGCATTTACCTATAGTAAGATAGTCTTTTTGCTTTTTGGGTTTTATGGTGCTATGTGCATTAACTCCAAGGTCTTGCTCCGTTCCTTCCCTTCTTCCTTCCCTACTTCTTCCCCTCTCCTTTCCTCCTTCTTCCTTATGTCCCTCCGTCTTTCTTAGTCTCCCTTCCTTTTTTGAGCTCTGTAACTCTGACTGGCCTGGAATTCACTCTATGGTGGCTCCAGATTTAGAACAATCCTCTTATTTCTGTCTCTTGCTTGAGTGCTGAGTCACATGTGTGCAACACAAGTCGTTCAGAATCAACCTCTTCAAATACACACGCATACATACACATACACACGAGAGAGAGAGAGAGGGAGAGAGAGAGAAAGAGAGACTATGCATCATTAATCAAAACTGAAAAGGGACCGGAGAGATGGTTCAGTGGTTAACAGTAGACCTGGGTATGATTCTCTACATCCACATAGTGACTCACAACCATCCATAACTCCAGTTCCAGGGGTTCTGATGCTTTCTCCCGGCCTCTGTACACATGCATGCACATGATATACTTACATACATACAGGGAAAACATTCAAACACTTATCATAAAAAAAAAAAAAACCAACCAACTAGGGCTAGGTAGATGGTTCAGCAGTTGAATCAGGGCTTGCTGTACAAGTGTGAGGACTGACAGCTGGCCTGTAATTATGGTCTCAGAAGGCAGAAACGAGGGCTCCCGACAGCAAGCTGGCTAGTAAGATTATCTATATAGGTAAGCTCAAATTGTGTTCCAGTTGATGTGTGTATTTGCTTTAGAACAAAAGTATAGAACAGGGTTGGAAAGATAACTCAGTAGTTAAGAACCTCTTGCACAGGACCTCAGTTCAGTTCCTAGCATCCACATGGTGGTTCACAGCTGCCTGTAAACTCTAGTCCCAGGGGATACAATGCCCCATTCTGGCCTCCATGGTTCCTGCACTCACATGGAGCACATAAATTCACAAAAGCACACACACATAAATACAGGATTAATTAACAAATGTTTAAAAAGTGTGGAACACTGTTCTCAATAAATTGGCACTACAGTCTTCTGCTACCAGAATCTCAGAAGACATCCATCAACCTAGCATGTACTAGTCATTCCCAGTTAAGGCTTATAATAAGGCTTATTAAGTGTTGAAAGAGTCTTCTATGGTGGCTGTGTTGTCTCTATGAAAAATAAGGAGGTAGAAAAGAAAAGACAGAGACTTTGATCGGCCAGTATGAATTTAGGAAAGATTATTGATTTAACTAAGACTGTTTCCTATTTTATAGTGGGAATAATAACTACCATAACTTTTCTGGGGGGATGAATTAAATAAGATAATGCAGATAAAAATCCTCTGTGCCATTAGATATCACAAATGGTTTTCATCTCTAAATAAACTTTGTAGTAGCATTTGAGTAACTTTTAAAATTTTATTTTTATTTTATGTGTATGAGTGTTTTGCCTGCATGTATGTAAGTGCATTGGCCCATGGAGACCAGCATGGAGCATCAGTTCCCTGGTACTAAGATTATTGACAGCTGTTAGTTCCATGTGGGTGCTGGGAACCAAGCCCTGGTCTTTATTCATTGAGATTGTAGTAGAAAATTTTAAGTATCCAGAAGACTCAGCCCAATTTCTGTAACTATAAAATAATTTTATGTTGAGGCTTTATTAAACTATTGTAAATGAGATATACATTTTGGATGCTCTGTTGAATGGGACTAAATACCCTTATCTAGAGTGTCTGCGTTCTAGCAATGTGTTTATAATTCTTCCTCCCTTTCCAGTGGTGATCTTTGTATGCTTCTCATTACAAGTTTCCTTAGGTGAGAGATAATATGCCCATTTTTTCTCTAACACTGACTGTCTTAACTCATAATAGCTATTCAGTATTAGTGTAAAGAATTAAATTTTCTTTCAAGCCTTACAAAATAATTCTTTTTTGTGTTACATTTTAAATGAGCTGTCATACCTTGTTTTCTTCTTTCTGTTAAGTCAGACAGGCTTGACTCCCCCCCCCCCCCCATATCACATTGGAGTATTGAAACTTGTACCATGGATATACTCCTTTATACAAATTTGGTTAGATTTTTACCTAGGAGTATTTGAGGGGATATTTTTCTCAGGCCAGTTTTCCTATAAATAATTTTTTTGTCAGAATGAAACATTGCCAGATATACTTTTCATCCTTCTATAGCTTATAAAAGTTTGATAGGTTTTTAAATTTTTGTTTATTTCCTTTGTTGTGTGTGTGCTCATGTCTGTGTACCTGTACATGTACCTCAGCACCACATTCCAAGAATTAAACTCAGACTGTCAGGTTTAGTAGTAAGTGCCTGTTTACCTGCGAAGCCAACTTGCTAGTTCTTGAGTTGTTTTTAATTGGAGCTAACATTTAAAGATAGAGAGCAGATCACGGTCTCTTTAGTTTTCCACCAAAACTTTTTTTATCCTTGATGAGTACTGTTAAATACCATCCTGACTGCAGTGATCATGGTTCCAACGACTGTCTTCATTTCTAGCACCAACAGCAAGTTTGAGGAAGGAATTTCCTAAAGTTACACTAACAATAATTAGCTAGCAGAAGTGACAGAGCTCACAGAATGCTGTCTTACTCTTAAGATTTTATTACAGAAGAAGGTAACACATTAAAATTAGCTCAGAAAGAAGTATGTAGAGCAAAATGGAGTGAGATTTAAGCACAAAGATTCTGTTTTTTCTCTCTCCTTCGAGTCTGGTGTTGGCATTGATAGATGACAATATACATGGTGTATTGCCACTTAGCAAAGCTCACAGAATCTCCTTGACAATTTTTTTTCTTGGAGCTCTGGTATATAACTGATTAATTAATTGATTGCCTATTTGGTTAATCTCAGCCTCAAGACTGATCCATTCTAGCCGAGATCCCCCAACCTAAATCACATAACTAACTTTTCTTGTTTGACCAGCCTAACCCTAAGGTCCAAGAAGTCTAGCCTGTGCCCTAAAGACAGGTACTTCTGTTAAGTAAAGCATCTCCTAGAAGCCAAGGGTAAAACCAAATTATTTGTTCCTTTTGAAACAGAGTTTTGTCTAACACAACTGATCCTTCTACCTCCTATGTGCTGGGATTGTAGCATCATCATGCCCAGAAAGGTCAGATTCCATTTCTTCACAATAAAAAACTCTAACCTTTGGGAACTTCAGTCTTCATGTACTCATCTCATTATCAGATGCCATTTTCATTTCGTGTGACACATGTTCCTTGAGGTACATAGGACACAGTAACCTGCTTTTATGGAGCTTACTTCCCTGATGTAAATTTTTGGGCTTTTTCCCCTTTGATTGTGTAGTTATCTACTAGCCAAACCTACAAAACAGTATAGACCAAAGTAATTTCTATTGAATTGCACTACAATCTTACTACTAAATGAAACAAAAGCATTCATTGACTGCCTAAAGACTTGTGTTTTGAAAATTATTTGACTTAAGACTTAGTATATAGGTGTATATATTTATAAATGTGTATGAAAGGACATGTGTATTAAGATTTTAACAGGACTAGAAGATACTTCAGTGGGTAAGAGCCCTTGCTGTGTAAGCATGAGAACCTGAGTTCGGATCTTAGCACCAATGTTTAAAAAAAAAAAAAAAAACAGCCTGGTGTAGAGGTGTAGAACATGCCTTTTATCCTAGCACGAAGCAGAAGCAGGTGGCTATGAAATTGAGGCCAGCATGGTCTGCATAGGGAGTTTCTGGCCAGCTGGGGCTGTAGAGAATCCCTCTATCAAACAAAGCCCAGTGGATGTTCTCACCTGTAACCCCAGTAGAAACAACAGAATTAGCAGGCCTTGCTGACTGTTAAGTCTAGCTTAAAAGCATCAAGCACCAGATCCTGTCTCAAGAGAATTAGGAGGAGAACTATGGAGAAGGACATCAGGCATCTTCTTCCCTCTGAGCATACACACATATGCACACAGATTCCACCAATTTTTGACAAAACACTAGTCCATTTCATTTATAAGGAATGTTAGTTACTATCAATTAAATCGATGGTGTGTAATGAGGTGATAGCTCGTAGCTCAAAACCCATTGTCTTACATAGTCAAAGCATTGAGGAAAATGTTGATGACCCATTATGGAAGGAAGTAAACTTAAAGTTGTAGGACCTGAGCAGATAAAACCCAGAGAGAAACTGAGGCCCAGAGTACTTAGTTATGCCAGTGGACACTAGAACAAAATGGAGACTATAGTAGAATTTGGGCACTTATTATCCTGAAAGCATTATTATGAAAAATAAAATCACTACATTGACTATTTTGCTTAGTAGATAATTTCTTTGAACTGCTTGAGATCATTCTAATTCATCTTTCCACTGATCTTTGCATGCTTTTTTCATTCTGATTTTGGCATTAGTGTCATGTCCTTAGTGGGACCTCTGAATCTGCTGTAAAATGGTTACCCTGTTACTTTGCAGCACACCATCTTATTATTTGCATCCTCTTTTCATTATTTGCATGCTCTTTCCTATACCTGATGTTTCCCCCTATTTATTTACTTTCCTTTTTAAAATACAAGTCACATTAAAAAAGAAGTTTGTCTTTCCTATTTCACTCCCAATGCATAACAATATTTGAAAGATAGTATATACTCAAATAATGTCTTGAATGAGTTAACTAGTTCCTTCTGGTTCCTTTTAAACTAAAACAACATACATTTCTCTTGGTGAGACTTGAGTACAGTGTAATTAGTACTTCCTTTGTGTTCTTCCATTTTTTTTGTGTGTGCTGTTGTAAATCCAGTCCAAGACCATGTACCTGAAAGGCAAGCACTCTTAACACTGAATCTCATTCCCCAACTCTTGTGGTTTTGAGACTGGATCTTACTATGAAGCTTAGGCTAGACTTAACTCATTTTGAAACTGCTATGTAGCTCAGGCTGTCCTTGAATTCTCTATCCTCCTGCCTCTGCCTCCTGAGTGCTGGGATTACAATTGTGCAAAACCATCCCTAGCTACCCCCTCTTTTATTCTGAAGGCTATATTTCAATTTTTATATTCTTGTAGTTTTGTATTTGTGCACATTTACAGATCTAGGCTTAGATGACTTTTTGAAGTCAGCCTTAAAAAACAAATGATCAACTAAAAGGGAGGCTAATTTAAGAACTAACAGTGGAGTTACTGAAGAGTATTAAGCTGAAATTAAATACCACTAGGAACCCAGGAGATAGACCAGATGGCATCAGTTCGCAGATATAAATTGGAAATAATCAACTAGAGAGATTTAGTGCAGTCAGAAGGGGAAGGATCTGTTACATCAATGTTGGCAGGGTTTAATGAACATTTATACATTTTCTTTCCGTTCCTTTTTTAAAATGTGTGTGTACATGTATGTTAGTGTACCTGTGTCATGCAGTGCTTATGGAGGCCAGAAGAGGGCATTGGGTTCCCTGGAACTCAAGTTACTGACAGTTGTTAGCCACCATGTGGGTGCTTAGAACGAATCTCAGGTCCTCTGTAAGATCAGTATTTGTGCAAAACTTTCCCTGGCTGCTACTTCTTTTATACTGCAGACCATATTTCAGCTTGTGCATTCTGTTGCTGCATTTACTTTACTTACAAGTGGCCATGTTTAGTGCGTTGAACACCAGAAGGACATACATTGCTTTGTCATATAGTAGTCACTTCTATTCCTATAAATAATTTTTTCTTGTGACATGAATTATATCCAGGGATATAGCCTTGATTTTTTTTAATGTATTCTGTAGAATGAAATTTTTCAATGAATCAAGTTGATACTGTGATTTTTGTTATTCTTAATTAAAAAAAATTTTTTTTTGTTACATTTTGTGTGTGTGTGTGTGTGTGTGTGTGTGTGTTATACATGCGAGGGCCAGTCATGGATATCAGAGGGTCACTTGCAGGTGTCATTTCTCTCTTTCTATCGTGTTGGTCTCTGAGATGGAACTCTGGTCATCAGGCTGGGTGGCAAGCACCTCTCTTGGCCTCAACTGGCTAAGCCATGTCACCAGCCTTTGTTATTTTATTATAAGGATTTTTTTGTTTTTCTTTTTGCAATTTTGGGGACCAATTCCAGGTCCCTGTGCATGCTGAAGAATACTTTGTGATTTCTAAAATGCTTTTGACTCTTTTTTCGTTATTTATTTAAATGTGGGAAGGGCATGCGTGTCCCACACTAGTCCTATGAAGATCAGAAAATAGCTTATAGCATCAGTTTTCTCCATTCACCACGTGTGTTCCACAGATTGAAGTCAGATTATTAAGCTTGCAGCAAGCACCTTTACCTGCTGAGCCGTCTTGCTGGGATTGCTGGAGCCTTAGAGAGGTAGGGGCAATAGGGTCAGAAATTTAGGCTCATTCTTGGCTGTATAGTGAATTTGAGGACAGCTTGGACTACATAAGAAAGATGATCTCAAGCCATGCTGAACACCTGTTACTAATGCTTGGGAAACTGAAATGAGGATTGCCCCAAGTTCAAGGCCAGCCTAGGTTACACAATGAAATATCTGGAGGTGAGCCAGAGCTACATAGCAAGGCTCTTGTCTCGGATGGATGGATGGATGGATGGATGGATGGATGGATGGATGGATGGATAGCAAGGTGCTGTTTCAGCTAGATAGATAGAGCTGTTATTGCAGGACACTGTCCATAGATGAATAGTTAGTCTTAGTAGGTGGTCCAGTCAAGACTTGAACCCTGTGGCTCAAGCAATCCTACCTCATCCTTCCAAGGAAATACAGATATGAGTCATATCCAGCTTCACTTTTCTATGTAATTGTTCAATAGTATCTAATAAAATTATATTTTCTTTTGCCTAAAACTATGTATCAGAGTTAAATACCTTATGTTTAGGGCTTATACCTCATTGCACATCCATTTATGTTAACACCCTAACATCTTTTATGTTTATGTTAATAATCACTTGAGTAGTCAAATAATTTGTTGAAGAAATTATATCAATTCGGCATTATGAAATGTTGTTTAATGCATCCTATAGAAATATTTATGGGCTAGACACATTATTCAGTTGGTACCTTACATTATTCAGTGATACCTTACAAGCATGTAACTGTTGAGCTCCAGACCAAAGGAGACTGACTCAAAGGATGTGGATGGTGTTCCTGAGGGTGACACCCAGGTTGTCCATGACTTTCACAAACATATATACACTATGCACCTGCTTATACATGAATATGGACTCACATATAGGAGTAAAAGGTTTCATAAAATTAACTCTCAAGATGACTCTGGTTAAGAGTGCTAGCTGTCCTTTCAGAAGACCCAAGTTTGAATCCAAGCACTCACGTGGCAGCTAACAACTGTCTATAACTCCTGTTCCAGGGCATCTGATATGGGTGCACTTAAATACATGCAGGCAATACATACATACACATAAAATAAAAATAATAAATAAAATACTTTTAAAAATTAACTCTCAATAGCCCTTTTAAATATTTAAAAGAAATTTTCTCCTTTGCATATAAGACATTTGAAAACTTAAAAATATATATATTTATTTTATTTTTTGTTCATGTGTTTGTGTGTATATCTGTGTGCACTACATGTATGTAGTTTCCTGAGGTGGCCAGAAGGTGCTGAATGACCTTTGACTGGAGTTACAGGCAGTTGTGAGTCACTCAGCATAGGTGCTGGTAACTAAACTCCAGTCCTCTGGAAGAGCATCAAGTGCTCTTAACCACCAGGTCGTATCTCCAGTCCCAACATTTAAAAACTTTGTCTGCCAAAAGAATTTAGCTATGGTCACTGTTTTTAAGCCACTTTACAACTAGGTGGTTAATTTTCTTATATCATTGCCCTTCTGCTTTATCAGTACCTATCAAGACAGCATGAGGTCATGGGATTATCAGACTGCCATTGCAATACTCCACTGTCTCACCTAGTCTGGGAAAGAATGAGTGATCACAACTTGGTATACTATTTGGAAAGATTTATAGATGGTGATATGCTTTGTGAGAATAGGATCAATATTCACCTATGTGGGAGTGGTAGGTGACGATAATACCCAAGAAAATTATTTTCAGAAAAATGTAAATTACAAGTATTTATTTGTGAGTATGGGTTGTATATGGAACGGTGCATATGTGAAGGACAATTAGCAGGAGTTGATTGCCCTAGTGGATATGAATCCCAGAGATGGAACTTAGGTTGTCAGACTTGGCAGCAAGCACCTTTACCTGCTGAGCCATCTCATTCGCTCCAGAAAAATGATTTTTGAAGAGTTGAACTCTACTGTTATTTCACTGCTGTAAACCAGGATTTATTTCATTTTTGCCTGAATTCCGTCATCCACACATTAAAGAATAATTGATTCTTGACTTGGTTGTTGTTGTTATTGCTATATAACAATATGCAATCAAATAAGAAACACACCAGAGATTATTGAAGCTTTCAGGAAGAATCAACTTATCCAAGTCTTTTTTTATCCAGGCATGGTAACACATGCCTATAATCTTAGCCATTCAGGAGGTATAGTCAAGAGGATTGAAAGTTTGTGGCAGCTTGGGTAATTTAGTGAAAACATGTAACAAATAAAATATAAAGGCTGAGGTGTCACTCAGGAGTAAAACTTACTGAGCATGCCTGCTGCCCTGTTTCAGCCCCTAGTACTGCGTCCCCTTACAAACAATCACACAAATCTCCTTTTTAGTGCTCCTGCCTCTATCTCCATCTCCATCTGGAAACATTTTATACAGTATTCTATGGAAGTTTGTTATATAATCAGTGTATATAATGTTTAAACTTACTTTTAAATTTTTGTGGAAAGTACTTTAAATTTTGTACTCAAATTCACTATCAAGTTTTCTTTTTCACATTTTTCATGCACTCCACTCCCTATTACTCTTTAGTCCACAAACCTGTTTCTGACTTCTACTAGACCTTTTTTATTTTTTCTTTAAAGACAGGGTGTCACACTGTGCAGCCCTGGCTAGAAATTATGTATACCAGGCGGGTCTCAAATTCATAGAGATCCACCTACCTCTGCTTCCTGAGTGCTGGGATTAAAGGAATATGCCACTGTGCTCTGGTTATACCTGTCTTTTCGTTTAAGTTTTTAAGACAGTGTCTCATGCACCTTTGGCTAGATTTAGACTCACTCTTAGCCAAAGATGACCTTGAACTCTTGATTTTCCTGTCTGAGCCTCCCAAGTCTAGAGAATGTAGACATGTACCACCATAGCTGGTTATACTTATCATTTTCCTTCTGCTTATTTATGAAGAGCCTTTCAGTTTTTCCCCCTTTTCTTGAGATAGGGTCTCCCTACTCTATGTAGAGTAGATTGGCCTCGGATGATGCTCTTGAGAGCTTGTATATAGCCACATGACCTCACATGTTGCCCCATTTAGTTTTAAGCATGTTATAGTGTGGCTTCCTTCTCAAATATTCCATTAAAGGTTTTTTTGTTTTGTTTTTGTTTTTTTGTCTTTTTGAGACAGGGTCTCGGTGTAGCCCTAGCTGGCCTGGCACTCACTATATAGGATAGGCTGGCCTTGAACTCACAAAGATTGCCTGCCTCTGCCTCCTGTGAGCACCACCACATCCAGCCTAAGGATTTCTTTTTTAAAAAAATAATTTTTCGTTTAATTTTATTTATTATTGTTGTATGGTGTGTGTGTGTATGTGAATACAGGTAGAGTGGAAGTTGGTTCTCTCCTTCCACCATGGATTCTAGGGATCAAACCGAGGTAGTCAGGCTTGTGCCGCAAATGCTTTTACCCACTGAGTCATCTCATTGCCCCCTCCATTAAAATTTTCTGGCCATGCATGTAGAATATATAGTGTCATTAAAATAAAACATTTGAAATGTAATGGGGTATATCCGATGAACACAGCAACCAATTTGAAGGTTCCCTAAATGACCAAAGTAGAATATTGTGGACATCAAATAAATAGTCACAACCTCAGATTATATGTAATAGAATTAACTGTAAGTTTATATGGTATAAATAATTGAGTGAATTTAATGGAAAGAATATTTTTTTTTACAGAATTCCAATAAAGACTATAGAAATGATGAAAATGGGAAATTTATATTAGGCAAATACATAGTAATAATTGCTATAGCAGTTGCCATGAGTGCTTGCTAAAATTGTTGGACAAATGTATATAAGAAACAACATATTTGTATAGTCTCAAAGTAGTTCTCCATGAATATGTGTTCTAAAAGGAGACACTACTTAGTCAAGTGATTACAGTTAACATGACCAGTGATAGGACCTAATGACATCATTCATTTCCTGATGTGATATACTGAGGAGCACAGCATCACATTTCAGCAGCCGTAGTGATACCTTACATCTGAGTGTCAGTGTGCTGAATGTCGTTCCGAACACTGTGGCAATAATATGAGACGTCACAGCTGCTAGATGCTTTTAATCTTCATTTTTACCACTGAAGAACTTGAGGTTCAACTGAAAGATGCAACTGGAACTCAGATCCATATATATGTACATACATATATATATATATAAAGAGGTTAAATACTACTTGTTCTTATAACATGTGTGGCCTTATTCCAAATAAAAAATCATGTCAGTATTCTGGTATTTTTATTGAAGCTATTTAGCAACTTTATATCTAAAAATAAGTTACTGTTCTCTCCCTTCTCCCTTCCCCCTCTGCCCTCCTTTTCTCTGTCCCTCTTCCCTTTCTCCCTCCTTCCCTCTCTCCCTCTTCCCACTTTAGCCTCCTGAATGCTGAGGTGGAACTTTTTTTTTTTTTTTTTTTTGAGATAAGCCCCTGCTATATAGCCCTTATAGGCAGGCCTAGATCGTATTATGTAGAGCAGGCTGGCTGGCCTCAATCTTGTGATCCTCTTGCCTTTGCCTCCCAAGTGCTAAGATTAAGGTATGTGCCAGCATCCCTGTCTCCCTGTTATTTTTCCTCTGTAATCATTTACCAATTTTTTGATTCATTAAGCATAGATCTAGATATATTTCAGTGAAACATATCACTTTCTAATAAATTTATTTTTTATTTGTACAAGTTTGATTGCCTGTATGTATACAGGTATGTGTGTACTGCCTCTGCAGGCCAAAAGAGGGTAACAGACCACCATGTAGATGCTGGGAATTGAACCTGGGTCCTTTGGAAGAACAGCAAGTACTCTTAACCCTTGAGCCACCTCTCCAGCCCCAAATCGTACTTTTGATGCTCTAACCTGCTAAATCCATGTTATTACTCTTCCACATGCATCTAGTTTTCTTGTCATGATAAATTGCTTGTTATTCTAGAACATAACTTTTAAAACTTAATGTGCAGAAATTTCAATGTATACAAAAGTAGAGTATCAAGCAGCAGTAACAGCTATGTTTTTATTGGTGTTGCCTTTATAATCAAGTATATGGTGAGACTAAATTTTTCCAGTTGTTTAAGATATATACTTAAATTTGGCTTGTTCAGGTCAATACATAAGCAATGTCCATATACTACATTTGGTTCATAAATATTTTGTTTATTTTCTTTTTATTTTTAAAAAGTATTTTATTTGTATGAGCGTTTTGCATGCATGTATGTGCACCCCTGTCATGCAATGCCCATAGAGGCCAGAAGAGGGCGTTGGATCACTTGGAACTGGAGTTACAGACAGTTAGCCACCATGTAGGTGTTAGGAACTGAACCTGGGTCTTCTACAAGAGCAGTCCATGTTCTTAACCACTGAGCCATCTCTCCAGCCCCCTCTTATTTTTCTTGCAAATTTTATCACTTATTAGTTTTATGACTTTGGATGTGTGGTGTCCTTCTTTGCTGTTTTTAACAATTTCTTTGTGATGGAGTCATTTGCCTTGTATAGTTTTCCTACATTATGGAATTTATTGATTACATCTCCCATTTTCTGTTTGCATCTGGATTTTTCTGTTGCATCTGTCGTGTTCTTCCCTGTATTTCCTATAAGTTGGGTAATAAATTTTTAATTTTTATAAATACTGCTTTTAATATTTATTTGTAGCCAGGCTTGGTGGTGTACACCTCTTGGGAGGCAGAGGCAAGTGAATCCTTGTGAGATGGAAGCCAGCCTGGTCACAAATTCCAGGCTAACTCAGGCTACAAGAGACCTTGTTAGCTTGTAGTGAAACCTAGGTACTATTACAAGTCAAAAGATGAAACTAAATCTTTTAATTTGTGAATGTGGCAACTCACGGATATGGAGAAAGTGAAGTGTAGTGATCTCTCCACTTTAGGCAAAGCAAAAACTGAAAATAAATCAGGGCAAATCTCAGAAAAAGACTTTGACACTAATGTAATTTGTCAGTTTTTTTCTCTTTTTAAGAGAAATAGCTGAGCTGTAGTTCCACATCTAGCATTCCAGCCCTCTAGTGGCCTAGAGCACTTAATCAAGGCCAGCCTGTGCTACTTAGTGAGTTTAAGGCCAGGGATTCTTAGCCAGATCCCAGTCTCAAAAAGCCAAAAGGAAAACCAAACAATCCCCCCAAACCACAAGCAAGTCTTCATTGGTAGGTTGCAGAAAAATGAATGTATTGAATAAAAACCAAATGAGCTCACTAATGCATGATATGTACTTTGAAAGGTTGATTTAATATGAATGGTTAAGTAAATAATACCTACGCTTTTATTTTTCAAATAAAAATAAAAACTAGGGTATCAGGTTGCATTCAGCAACTAAAATACCTTATAAATTATGATACCAAAGTGTTATGGGATATTTGTTCTGTGTATATTTACCTCCCTCGTGACTGTGGAAATTCATTCATTCATTCATATTTTGGTGTTGGTCATTGAACCAAGTACATGAAGCATGCTAACCAGCTATTATATCACAACCCAACAGAAAATTTACTGTGTATTTCTAACAAATTATTTTATCATGCCCCATTTGAGCATAGGTTGAAGACATGATATTCCATCATCCCCAAAGATATTAGTCCTATGTCTTAGAAATAAGCACTTTTCGTACATAATTTCAGTGTAATAGGCAAGAAATTAATATAGCAAAAACTGTATGGATTGAGAAGAAAAAAAATAGATTTTGGCAGAAATTGATAAAACAGAAAACCTTAGCATTCTGTTTGTATTTGTGTGTGAATTAGAAAGTAACTGTCACCTCAGTGCTGATGTATGTGGGGATTCAGCTTACAAATCCTGTATCTTATAGCAGAACCATTTGATCACAGAATAACTATCTGTTAAGATTTATTGTTAAATGATTTAGATACTTGAATTAGGTGGTAAAAAGCTTTATAAGAGAGTGTGAAGCAGTTTGGAAATTCTCCTAGATCTGTAACTAGAGCACCACTGAGTTACGGGTAACAAAAGAGAACAGTAGGAAAATCCACTGTTCATTTATTTATTTATTTTTTAATGTACTGGGTCTAAATCTTAGCCTTGCATATGCTAGTTGGAGTTTGAGCTTCATCTCCAACCCCAGGATTCACATTTTATAGTTTAGCCCCAACTGCTCTTGCTTGGAGGACTTAGTCCTATCTCCTGATGTTAGTGCTCTCCATTTGAAGTTCAGTGTGAAAATAGTTGCACACACACACACACCCTTTCTCTGCTAAGCTTCCTATTTCTTTTTCCTTCTCTATACCAGTTCTTGGTCTAGAAGCCATTTGTTGAGTTTTCTTGCAAATCAGCCATGTTCCATCCATAACTCATTGGTCTCTGTATCTTTGCCAGGGTACTAGAAAAAGAACAAATTTCATCTTCACTTTGTAACTATTATCTGAAGTTTTGAGAAAACCATTCACTTATTTGTATTTAAGTTGATTCCTATAAATTACTATGTTTGAATCAAATGCTGTGTGGCAGAGTAGCCCCAGGCATGATCTGTATTAAGACTCGGTTGTTTCTAATCCTATGCTCCTATATTCAGTAGTGATAGGATCTTGAGCAAATCACTTCTCTCATTCAAGTGTTCTCATTATAAAATATTGTTATAAAATAACAATAGTACATATCTCAAAGAGATCTATCTTGAGTGTTATCTGGGCAATCCATATACGTGAAATATTAGGAAGAATGAAAGTAGTACCCAGCACAAAATAAGCACTAAGTTTTAGCTCTTATCATTAACTCTATTTTTGTAGGTGTTTGCTCTGCTAGTCCTTCTGTCACTGTAATTCAGCTCCGAGAGTGTCCTCTTCTTTTGACACATCCTGATTCCCTTTATTAATGCTATTACCTCTTTTCTATTCAGGGTTAAATTAGTTAATATTTATGTTAATATTAGTAACATAAAATACTCAGAATAATACCTGGCACTTACTAATGACTAAGTATGTGTTAGCTTTTATTAATACAGTGATTTTTTACTTCAGTGATCTCTCTGGTCCGAAAGATTCTTTCCTTGTGGTTTGTGGTCCTCTGCCTTGAGTCTCCTCTCATGCTGTCCAGATTGATCTTCCTAGGACACTGTTCAGTTAGTATTGCGTGTCTCTTGTATGTAACCTTTGGTCATCCCTAAAGGAAACATAAAAGACATTATGCTTTAATTGTAATATGTGACTGACAAAGACTAGCTAGACAAATGTCATTAATGAAAAAGAAAACTTTGAATTTTTGTTACTAGCTGAATTTTGTTCCAGCTAGTAAAGGATGTTGCTTATTAAAATGTTCTCAATTTGTTATCAAAAGGAAAGTTTTATCAGTGATCAAATTCACATCAGCATGTTATTTGTTTTTAACAGGAGATTAAACCTGCAATTTCATATGAAAGACTCAGCAGTTCAGTTAAAATAAATAGAGTTAAGGTCAAAAGCATGCTGAATTTCTTGTTCACAGAGATAATGAAAATAGTTTCATTTCTCCATTCAAAAAATAACAGGTTTTGTTGTTGTTAGAAGAAACTTTAACTTATCGAGTCACTTGTTAAGTATTTATTTGAATGACCTGCTTTTTAACCCTTTGTTGATCATCAGTTCCTTTTAATATTTTAAATGTTTTATTAGTTTTGTGGAGAAAGGTATTATTCCAGTATAAATTGCATTGCATTAAAAAAAAACACACATACCATTGATAGACATACAAAGATATTTTCCCACTGTTTTGCTTTCCAGATGATTTTTTAAAAATCATACGTTTAGTTTTTTTTTTTTTTTTTTAATCTTGGTGCAGAAAGTGGCAGTGTGAGAGTTAATGTGTTGCATGGAGGGAGCAGTCCATTGGGGGTTAAATTGCAGAGTCTAATGGCATAATAACTGGTAGCACCATCTGCTGGCCTACTTCCGCAGAAGGAGTCAGTATTTTTAACGACATCTCTAATATTCATGCTGATGCATTTTGATGCTTTGTGCATTCATTTCTTTCTGTGCTTTGTTGGAATCTGGCTATCTGCTTACAGCTATTGAGGAAACAGCTTTTTAGGACGACTCACAGCCTTTATCATAGCTAAATAGAATGAGCAGCAGATACAAACTTGCCAAAGCAGGAATGTGTTGATAAATCAAAATGTGTATTTGTGGAGGGTTGTGCATCTCTTGGTTGCAGCTTGCTAAATAGGCCATTTAGGAATCTTCTTTCAATGCTTTTTTCTTGAGCACTGCCTGGGGTGGTGAAAAAGCAGAGGGCAAGCCTTTGTCTGACGCCAAAAATGTCTTCAGTGAAGAGGCCAAGAGGAAGGGTAAGTGAAAGCCTGAATGAGTGGGAGGAGGAGGGGTTCTTTGGGCTAAAAGGCTAATGGGATTGAATAACCTTCCTTATTACTGGCTGCTGCTGCGGGAGTCGTACTGCATCGCCATCTTGAGCTTGTTGCTGTTTTCTCGAGTCTTGGTTATTTGTTATAGCCTGTAGGCCTTAAGGTGGCATTTTTGTGATCGTTTCTAGGCCCTCCTACCTTTCCAGTGCTGCAGCACTGCCATGAAACCTCTGACCAGGCAGGTATAGAAAAGGTATCCAGTGGAACACACTGGAATCAGCATGAAAATGTATTTGCAAATTCCTGATGGTTTTTTTCTTTGCTGTAGTCAGAGGCATGTTTACGGGTAAGAACATAACTGTGATCTAAGTGTTTGTGGACGAATGTATGTTTGAAGAGGACATTCTTTTTAAAATGTTCTTGGTCTGCTTACTGTGATATTGCTAAAATAATAATTGTAATGTAAAACTATAAAACTTGTTTTTCAAATTTCTTGAGCAAAATAATTACGATGCAGGAAAAAAAAAACACCAAAATCCACATTTAACTCTTTCATGGTTAAACTAAAACTTTCTCTAATTTTAAATATGAGAATATCTGTTTACTAACTAGCTGGGTTTTTGCATTAAAATGATTTAAATGATTTCATGTTCTCTTCCTAGTCTTAAAACAGAGGCTTTATTTTTCTAAAACTCATTTTAAAGAGAAGTGGTTCTAAGTCAAAACTGTTATTTTGAATTTACTAATAATTTTTAGAGTTTTGTGGTAAAGGGGATAGATAAAGATGTTTATCCCAAATGTAAAGAATAATTACAGAATAAAATTTGAACCAAGTATATTTACAGGATAAAATCTGAACCAGTAGAAATATCAATGAATTGGTATCTTTCCTTAGCCTTTATTTTCAACTATGCAGTTGAGCTGTTTACTTTGTACTAATTTCTAGATAAGCAAAATGTCTTACTTTACATTTGTTTGTAGCATTCACATATCTGCTTATGTAATTTTAGTTCTCTGTTTCAGTTTAAAGTTTTTTGGGTCTCTATATCAGTTGTTTTAATATACTTCTGTGTATTCTATTAAAAAAAATATTTTGGTTTCCCTAGCCTCCATCTTCCAAGAAGAGTGATGGTTCTGGGACATACACTAAGTTGCAGAATACCCAGGTGAGGGTCATATCTGAAAAGAAGCCAAGAAAAAAAGTGGAATCAGAAAGCAAGCAAGAAAAGGCAAATCGAATAATATCAGAGGCCATAGCACGAGCAAAGGAGCGTGGGGAACGAAATATTCCACGAGTAATGAGCCCTGAAAACTTTCCTAGTGCTTCAGTTGAAGGAAAAGAAGAGAAGAAAGGCAGAAGGGTGAAATCTAAGCCAAAGGACAAGGACAACAAAAAAGCAAAAACTTGTTCTAAGTTGAAAGAGAAGACAAAAATTGGGTGAGTAGATTATTAATATTTTTCATTGTTTGTTAAAGTCTATGTAACTTTTTTCTGGTTTTGAGTGTGAGATTAACTCCATTATTAGAGTTTTACATTGCTGAATGCCATGTGTAACTTACTTCCTTTTTGACTGAAATTGTTGATAATCCAGGATCTCCTAAATTTTACTGTTCTGTTAACATAGTATTTGTGTGTTAGTTTTAGTAAAAAACTATGAAACAGTGTTGGGGGGGAATAAAATCCACATTTTGGGGATGACAGTTTTAGTCACATTCTTTAAAAATATGGTTTGAAATTTGTTCAGAATTTCTTTACTTTTTAATTGTACCCCACAGAGTACCTAATAGTTTAGGAACATGAAATACCATATTTTCTCATAAACCCAACCTTTGGACTGTTAAATCAGCAACAATAATAGGCATTTCCTGGTTTGCTTCCATACAGTCTCTGATTTACCCTATGTAATAAAAGAGGCCAGGTGAATATTAATGCCTCATGAGAATCATAAAGACAAAGAAATGCCCAGTAGTCCTGTTTAGTTATTGATTTTCATCATTATTTTTTTTGTATTAGGGATAAAAACCAGGATCTTTTAAATTTTTAAAGGAAGGTCTTATGCATGTTAGATAAACACTGTATAACTCAGCATATTCCTAGTGCCAACTCTATATATTTTGATTTGTGTACACATTTTCAAAGCAAATTATAGTAATTATTTGTTTTATATGTGTGTTTTACATGTAAAGCCAAGCATAATATAATACCAACATAGTTCATAGTCATTTTTACAGGACTATTTGGACATATTTGAAGCTTTACGTACAATTTTTGAATAAATTGCTTAGTCTAAATTAATCTGTGTTCTGTTGTTCATACACAAAATACAATAAAGAACTCCTCTGTTATGAGGTTTTCATTGCCTAAATTATTGATGTGTAGGTTACCAAAAAATAGAATTCTTTTTTTTCTGTTAGTCTTTTTAAGTCAGAGCCTCCCTGTAGTCCCACCTGACCTGGAACTTGCTGTATAGACCAGGCTGGCCTCAGTCTCACAGAGATGCCTTCCTTTGTATCCCATGCACCACCACACCCAGCCAAATAGAATTCTTTATTTGGGGTTCGGATAAATGATACGGGCTGTCAGTATAATACACCAACAAGTAATATTACTATTGATTTTACATTTGCTTTCAGACAACTAAAATGAAATTCAAAATTAGATTTTTTACTAATTCATTAATTTTTTTTGTATTAAAGTACAGAAAATTACATCTAACTTTAATTTATGAAACCCATATTTCATCTCTCACTATACTAAAAGTTAATATTCTTAAGATTTTTCCGGTTTTGACTTGTTCAGATATATGGACAAACAAATACAATATTTAGAAGGATAATACTTTGAAAACAGTAAAACTGAAATTGGTAGATAAACGTCAACGCTATAATAACTATTATTTGCTTTAAAGGTGAGGGAAAAGGAGACAAGCAACTAGAGACAAATAATACCAGAACTGAATTTGATTTAGTAGAAGAATAAGTACAGAAAGGAAAAGTAAAAATAATTAAATCAAATGAAAGAGAAGCATGGATTTTAAAGCTGTGAATGAATATTGTTGGAAATAGCATTGCAATTATTTACAGTTTTTGGAGGGAAAGAGAAAGTGAGAGAGAGAGAGATAGTTTTGAGAGAAAGTCTTTCTGTGTAGCCTTGGCTGGCCTGGAACCCACTATGTAGACCAGGCTGGCCTAAAACTTGCAGTAGTCATGCCTCTGACCCTGAGTTCCAGGATTACAGACATATAAATCACTTTGCCTGACTTTGGTTCATTTTTTCCCCTTTTTTTAACTGAATTTTTATGAATTTCATACAACATATTTTGATTGTTTTTAGATCTCCTCCCCTATCTGCAGTCCCTTCCAGCAAACCACCCACCCAGTTTCATGTGTTCTTATCTTATGTGCACACATAGACATATAAAAGCATATGGAACCTAATTTGTGTCCTCAAATACCCTTCAGTGTGAATCCATCCACTGGAAGCTAGTTAACCTTCTGAGAATCACACTCTTAAAAAGATTGACTCTACCCTTCCCAACAGCCACTGGTTTCCAGTAATTCCTCAGGTAGGGTTGGAGTTTCTTACCTACTTCTCCACATCCATGCTGAGATTTTGTCTGGCTTAAAAGGCTTAGATGGTACTTGTGCATGCTGTCACCATTGCTATGAGTTCATGTGAGTAACTGACCAACTATCTGGAAAACTCTTGTTTCCTTGTGGTCATCTACTACTTCTGGCTCTTATGATCTTTCTGCCACTTCTTTCTCGATCCCTTTGGAGGCAGAAGTGTGATATATTCAGATATAAGCAGTCTGCAGTCTCTTATACTCTGCATGGTGGCTAGTTGTGGGTTCATTTTAAGAGTTGTATTTTTGTTGAAAGTAGAAAATTTAAAATAAATAAATTTTAATATAGTACCTATTTAGTGCTTCTCCCCACCCCCACCCCCAAGAAGTGCCAGTGTCTAGAAAACATTAAAAACATTTGGAGAGACTTATACTGAAAGCAGTATTTTCTTCTGCCTTGTTTAAATACATGTCAATACTGACTGGTTGCTATAAGGAAAAACTTGAGAGAACATGGGCTTTGTGTTTTATTTATTGTCATATCCTAGGGCTTAAATCAAGGTTTTGAACATGGTAGCCAAGCATCCTACCATGAGCTTCATCCCCTAACTCCTTCAGTAGAATTGATAAGTTGTAAGCAGTAAAACTGAAGTTTATCTTTTTTATTACTAAGCTGTTATCAACCTGAGACAAAAAAATTACCATTATGCTTACATACAACTGTTACATAGTTGTAATAAGAGATTCTTTTTTTAAGTTATTTATTTGTGTGTGTATATGTGTGTGTAGAGGTCACAGTTCTCTTTCTACCATGTGGATCCTAGGGATGGAATGCAAGTTATTCAGGCTTGGCAGTAGAAAGTGCCTTTACCCACTGAACCTTCTTGCTGGTATGGAACAAAATTTATTAGTGTAAGATACAGAGTTCCAGTATTATCCAATTGAAATAATTCATTACCGTGTCTGCTATTAAGGCACTGTGCTTTATCATTTTGAATTTGTTGAGCTATTTACTTTTCTATTGTAGTACTAAGGTTAAACCCAGATCCCTGTGCATGCTAGGCAAACACTCTTATCACTAAGCTACATTCCCAGCCCAGGTTCTTGTTATTTGAAGACAATATATGCTTGAACTTAATCCGCAGTAATTGCAAGTATAAATTTTAAAAGTACATTAGTAAGCCATAATTTTGGATGATATTATATCAGCATCCACATGGCAACCAACTAGGTTCTAGAACACAGGTTCCAGGGAACAGCCTCTTCTGTCCTCCTCTGGCATTGCATGACACCCATGCACTAATATACATGCAGGCAATACACACATACACATAAAATAAAAATAATAAATAAAATATTTTTAAAATTGATATGTAACTTAGGTGATTTGATATAATCTATAATCTTCAGAAAAATAGTACTGCTTTTGTTTATCAATATACTTGAAACCTTTTAATTTTCATTTTTATAGACTTTTTTTCAATGTGTACGAGTGTATTATCTGCATGCTTGTAAGTGTACCTGTGTTGTGCAGTGCCCTCAGAGATTACAAGGGGGCATCAAATCCCTGGGAACTGGAGTTACAGACAGTTGTTAGCCACCATGTGGGTGCTGGAAATTATATTTGGGTCCTCTGTAAGAGCAGTCAGTACTCTAAATCACTGAACCATCTCGTCAGCCCCTAGATTGCTTTTTTTTAAAAAAATCTTTTTGAGACAGGGTCTCCCTGTAGCCCTGGCTGACTTGGAACTGGCTATGTAGACCAGGCTGGCCTTGAACGCACAGAGATCCACCTGCCTCTTCCTCTGGAGTGTTGGGATTAAAGGCATGCATCACCACACCCAGCTAGATTGATATTTTTATATGTGTATGCAGTATATATGTTTGAGTGTGTGTGTATAAGTATACAAGTGTACATGTGCTATGTGATGTTGAGGTCAGAGGTCCACATCAGGTATGTTCTTCAATCCCTTTTCAGCCTTTTTTTGAGACAAGGTTCTCAGTGAATCTGGAGTTCACTGATTTTTCTAGGCTGACTGAGCAGGTTGCTTCAGGAACCAGCCTGGAATTAATGGAGGATCATTACTCTCTGTCTTTTTAATGTGGGAAGCTTGGGATCTGAACTCTAGTCCTCAAGTACTTCATCCACTGAGCCAACTCCCCAGCCCCGTGGTTGATACTGTTTAAATGTGAGCAGTAGAATATCCTTTTCAGAGCACTTTATATCATCTTGTTTAATTTTTACACTAATTCCTGTGACTTAGAGTGGACATGCAGTATGTTGATGTAATTAAATTCTTCAACTCTGTAGCCAGATACATTTGTTCAAATCCCAGTTTTATCAGTTACAGCAGAATAAACTTACACAAATATTTAACCTGTCATCTTTATAAGAGGAATGATCTTAGTGTCATTCAAAGGATAAAATGAGTTAACTTTTAAAGCAAATAACAGTATATAGAATATGACCGGTGATCAGTAAATGTTAGCTAATATTATTTTCTGAGACCTTACATAGTGTATAGCTATTTAAGAGAAAGGCCAAGACAACAAGCTACATATCTCCCTAAAGCTTACGCTTAATTTACTCACCTCCCTAGGTTAGCTGTCTTTTTAAGGTTTTGTTCCTAAATAAGAGGTTCTAAAAATCAAGCAGAAAAAAATCTCAGTTGGTGCTTGCTTTCTTTTGTTTGATTCTTTTTTCTTTTGTGGTGCTGTGGATTGAACATGGTTATTTATAAATAATGATTTGATGATGGTAAAGTTTTAGACTCTAAAATATATTAGTAAAATTCATTCTTATAGCTATAATGAAATTTGCTTTCTTTAGTTTGGTGTTAGATTATATAATGGGATTCCATATGACTTGATTAAATTATTTACAAATTTATGGATTTAAATTATATCTTCCCATTGTCAGAATTTACTTCTTTGTTTTACAGGTTATTTGACTAAAATAGAGTGTTTTTGATATTTGAAATGGTCTCAAAGCTATATAAGTTTAATCAGTTATAACTCTTTATGATTAAACTCTGGTTTTTATTATTCATAGTTATTTATTGAATTTTCTATAGGAATATTATTTATCAAATATTAGAAGTACTTCTCTGTTTACAGCAAAAAAATCCTACATTTAGAGATATTTTTCAAGTTCAAATAGAAATTAAATATAAGACATTATGAGGGAGAAAAATGGCATTAAATCTCAGTGCTTTTATATCTCAACTATGGCATATATTAGAGAATCTTGATCATCATAATGTTGATATGTGCATTTTTTGAGAACTAAAATTAAACAGCTGATAAACATTTAATGATTGTGTGAATCCTTAATAAGTATTTATATGAAATACTTCGGTAAAAAGGATGTCCAGCTCTGAACAAGAAATAGTGAAAATTCAAGTTTCCAAAACCTTGCAATACAATATCCTAGCCAGACAAGAAGCCCCCAGAATCTATTTGTCTTTGCCCCCCTTGCCTTGGTATATAGAAGAATTGTGTCTTTTATGTGGATGCTGGGGATCCAAACCCCAGTTCCCCTGCTTACCCAGCATTTTTCATTATTTTTCACTTAGCTGACAAAACCAAAATAACATTTTATTTTTGCCTGTTTCATATACTTATAATGATTGGACAGTTCTTATTTTAGCTTAGTTTGAGGCAATGTCTTGCTATGTAATGCAGACAGGCCTTGAATGCATTCCTTCTGCCTTAGCCTGCATGTGAGGATTACAGGCATATATAACCTTCCACCAAGTGTGAATTGGATCTATTAATTACAAGGTATGGATTAATTTGAATAAGATTCATTGTCTTAGTATTGCAGAAAGAGAGTCAGCAGGGGGCAATTAAAGGTTGACATAGTGTAGAATATAACTTGTTAAACAGAATTTAATAATGAATGGGCAGGATTTAGATGAGTCAATAAATTACATCTAAAAGTCAAATATGTATGTCTAAAAACTGTACTTTTTCAGTGCCTGTATTTAACAAATGAATTAAGATTTTGAATTTATACCATAATTTCAAATTGCCATTTACTCTCAGAAACTGTTTTGATATTCAGGAATGTTCGTTTGCTTGTGTTTGCCTGGAAGTCTGTTATTAGTTTGGTAACAATAATACCCTTTAATGTTTTTTAAAACCAAAATTTATGTGAAGTCTTTACCATTAAAATGTCCCATGGTAATATAGTGCTTTATTCAGCCGAGTGAGGTGGTGGCATACGCCTTTAATCCCAGCACTGGGAGGCAGAGGTGGGCGGATCTCTGTGAGTTCAAGGCCAGCTTGGTCCACACAGTGAGTTTCAGGCCTGCTGAGACTTCAAGGAAACCCTTTTTCAAAAAAGATCCCTCCACCAAAAGATACAGATTTATTTTGAGAATATTCCTCAAGTAACAAGCTCATTTTATTTGAAAAATGAAATTATATTTCTCTATTCATCAAGCTCTATTTATTAGTGTTAAATATTTATTGATTGGGTGAAATAAATGTGCCATTTTATTCTAGAATCCTTAAAATATAAAGGGACCTTTGTTAGTTTGCTAGATTTGTGACTTTGGCAGTTTTATCTTTTGGTGGTGAACTTCCCTCCTTGCTGAGACCAGTATCTAATTGCCTGTCTTAGAATTTTTCCTCAAAATTAAGAACTGTTATACCAAAGAAACTTTGAACTTTTAAGTGTTGTATAAATAAACAGTAATTTTGCCAGTTATGGTCACACAGGTCTTTAATTTCAGCACTCTGAAGGCAGAGGCATGTAGATCTGTGTGAGATAGAGGTCAGCCTGGTCTACATAGTGAGTTCTAGACTAGTTGGGGCTATAGGGAGTCCCTGTGTCAAAAACAAAACAACAGAAAAAGTAGTTTTAGATTATCCTGAATATTTATTCTTGGTTTTCTGCACTGGATGTAATTCTCTCAGCCAGTGGCATTCATAACTGGTAGGATATTAGACTCCATTTGAGGAACTTTAAAAAATTAGAGCAGTTGTACTGGTGCTCCCTTTTAATCCTTCTGCTCCTGGAGTCCAGGGCATGAGAATTGTGAGTTGAAGGCCAGCCTGGGCAGCTTAGGAAGATTCTGTTTCAAAATAGAGTATTTTGAAAGGGCTGTGGCTATCCGTCAGTGACAGTGCTTGTTTAGCATGTGTGAAACCTGTGTTCAGTTCCCAGTATATTGTGATTCTCTTCCTAGATCAGAGTCCTTGAGTTGGAACCTGTAAATCTGAGGTTTCTTTTGTTTTGTTTTTAGGTGTTTATAACAGTTTAGGTTTTCACTTTTTATTTGAAATAACTTGTAAAAATGGTTTCATTTCCCTTAAACTCTTCAAAAGTAGACATTTTCTTTTCTTCCCCAACCCCCTACCCCTTTTTTAAAGATAGGGTCTCCCTGTAACCCCAGCTGGTCCAGAACTATGTAGACCAGATAAGCCTCAATTTCACAGAGATCCCTGCTTCTGTGACCTGAGTGCTGGGATTAAAAGTATATCACTATTCCTGGCTCAAATGATGGCATTTTATGTAACCATAATATAATTGTCAAAACCAGGAAATAAACATTTATACAGTCCTAATCCACAGATTTCATTGAAAATACTTTCTTTTTTCTATTTAAAAATTATTTAATTTTTAAAATTTATGGTTATATGAGTAAGTATGGTTATATGCATGTGCTTGTGGGTACCTTCTGGTGCCCATATAGGGCAAAAGTGAGGGATCCCCACTTGACATGGGGGCTGGGAAACAAACTTGGGTACTCTGAAAGATCATTAAGTCATTTTTCCAGTGCCCTCCCCCCTTGTTTTTTACTTTTGAGACAGATTCTTGCTAAATAGACCAAACTGGCCTCAAATTCTCAGTTGTCCTGCTTCTGCCTTCTAAGTGCTGGGATTATAGCACTATAGATGATATTTTCCACTTTTGAAGCTTACTGACCAGTCCTTCTGTAGGCTGTTTTTCATTTTGACTTTCTCTGCAATTTCCTCACAAGGGACCTGCATTTTAAACAGGCAGCTTTCTATAGAAGCCCTTGTTAATCTGATACCAAATGAGTTAATTATTCCCTTGGTAATATTGCCTCGATGCTACATTGGCGCACACAGAAAACTTAACGTAATTTTTAATAGTTTGAAGTCAGTGTTTCTTGTGAGTAACCTTGGATTTATTTTTTTTAATATATATATGTGCTTTTCCCCTCAGAATTAAGACAGTTAAGAATCATGTCCAGTGTCAAAATTAACATTTTTTTCTATCATGGAAAGATATCATTTGTAAACAGAAAAGATATATAATGTTTTGGACTTAGATTTAGTAAGAACTTAATATAGCGGAAATATTTGCTACAGAGTTAAGGTTTAGTTTTGTTTTGTAATGCCTGAAATTGAACCTAGGGCCTTGCACATGCTAGAAAAACAGTCTTCCACTAAACTATACAGCTCTTACAAAATTAGAATTTCAACCGGTTGCGGGCGGAGTGGCACATAACTGAAATCCCAGCACTCAGGAAACTGGCAGAATAATCATATTGAGGCCACTCTGGGCTACTTAATAAATTCAAGTTTAGCCTGAGCTCCAAAATGAAACCTTGTCTCTAGTTCCCCTCACCGCCCCCCCCCCCAAAAAAAAAGTCAAAATGAAAATTTGTAAAGGATTTTTTGCCTGGGTAGTTAAAATTATTAGTAAATTTGTTGATGTTCTAGACCTATGTTCAAAGAAAAATCAAGACTATATGGCAAGTAAAATTTTTAATTCCAAATTTATTTTTAAAAAGTTAAAAATATAACAAAACCTTATTTAAACCTTCATTATGGGCATATTTTTTTTAATTTCTACTACCAAAATGAGTGACTGTTAAGATAGATTTAGTAGTACTTATTAATTAAGTCATTGGTAATGTTTGCCTATGAAAATCATGTTTGAACAGCTTAGTACTTTGAGGATCTTCCTTTAATCCCTTGTGCTGCTGGAAATGGAGAGTATACCCACTTCATAGTCATTTATAATTAAAAAATTCAAATATCTGTCTTAATTTGTTCAAGTTTTTAATTCAGCAACATTTTTCACGCGGGCACATACTGTGCCAGAGTTTTTATTTCACATAATTCAGTATAAGTAAGTAAATACTTTTTAAGACAGCACACTAAGGGATACTAACAGATCTTTATTTATATTTCATAGGAAGTGTAACTTTTTTTTTTTAAACTGGCATTGCTCTCACCTACAAACTAGTTTATTTTTTCTCTTTTAAAATTACATTGATCTATTTTGTGATTATGTGTGTGGTTACGTTTATTCCACAGAATGCGCATAGGAGTCAGAGGACAACTTGAAGGTTTGTTCCCTTCTACCATGTAGGTTCTAGGGATCAAACTCTGATTGTCAAGTTTGGCAAAAGGCATCTTTGCCTGCCAGCCATCTTGCTGACCCCTATAAACTAGTCTAAAATACCTATTGAGGCTAGAGACAGATAACACATGGGAAAGTATGTCAGATACATATTTCTGTTATCTGATTTTATTTACTGACATTGCTATTGAAAAGTCATCTGTATACATACCTTAAGTTGTGTCAAGTAATCATATTAGGATAATGGATAGCCCTAAGAGAGGTCACTACTGGAAGAAGAAAGGATGGGGCTTTGGAAAACTGTCTTTCTCTTAGTTTATAAGTTGGTTATGTATATATTTTCACTTGGAGAAAATATATTACTCTTTCCTCCCATGACATATGTGCTTTTCTGATTTTACATTACGTTTTAATATTAATAGTTTGTTACAGTTAGATTTACAGAAAGTGAGGGTTGGATTTGGGGGACATTTTGTGAGATACTCATATGAATATGTCTAGTAGTCAACTGGTAGTATAACTCTGAAGATTGTGGAAAAAGTCTGAAGTTAGATCTAATAGATTTGAAAATCCTCAGCTTCTACATGGCAGTTAAGAATTTATGTGTGCAAGTCTGGGACATCAGTTAGCAGAAGAGTACTTGCATAGTGTGCACAGGACTTAGGTTCAACCTTGAGAACCACAAAATGACAGGGGAGGAGAGAGAGGGAATGAGTGAATGTATCCATACATCTTGTAATGTTGGGGACATGATCAGAAAAATGGTGTTGTTGTTGTTGTTGTTTGTTTGGGGGTCTCAAGTATACTATGTTACCCCCAGTCTCATTAGGTGATTTTGACAGTGAGCTAATGTCAGAGAGTATACTTGATGCAAACCCTAGATGGTGTGTGTCAGTCATTCAATGTCATCTTGAGAGACTCAGAAAATACTGCTAAAGCTATACATGGTGTATTATTTTATAGTAAATATGACTTTTTAAAAATTATGTTTGTGTGTATCTGTGTGTGTTTATGTGTATATGTCCCTGTGTGAGTACATGTGTGCCACGGCTGTGTGTAGAGATGGGAGGACAGTTTGAGAGAGTTGGTTCTTTCCTCTCACAATCTGGGTTCTGGGGATAAAACTCAGGTTGTCAAGCTTGACAGCAGTAGATTGTCACTGAACTATTTTGCCAGCCCTTAAATGCTTTTATTAAATAAATGGAAGAATTCTTAATAATGAGATGTATTGTAAATAAGCCAACCAGTAACAGTTTTTTATTGGTGTCACTGAGAATTATGTTCTGTGTATAAACATAATGTTTAGGCAATGCAGTAAGTTTGTTTCCATCAATTATCACCACAAATACATGCAGCAATGCAAAGATCAGCTAATATGTCACGAGACTTAGGAATTCTTAAGTTCCTTTGTATTTTTATGAGATTATTTGAAACCATTATTAACAGAATATTACATGGTTCGTGACTATAGATTAAATTTAGGTTTGACAACAAAACTTTGAAGAATACCCGTTTAGGGGGCTGGCAGAGAATTGACAGGGACTAGGTCTCACAGGAAATGGACATTGAAAGGTGGACAAAGAAGAACCAGTTTTTACTAAGAAGAAATTTGTCTGCTGTGTTCTGGAGCAAGTTACTCGCCTTTTCTAAATTTTTTTTGGTCTCCGTATAAATACCACTTGCCTGTAAGTTGTATGAACATCAAATAAAAGAAAGCATTTAAATTCAGAAAAGAGGCTAACTACAGGTAGGTCCTGAATAAATAGAAGCCATAAATAAGAAACTTCGTTTTAAGATTTTAGATTAGAGCTGGGTATAGTGATTCATACTCTTAATCCCAGTACTCAGGAGGCAGAGACAGGCGGATGTCTGAGATTGAGACCAGCCTGGTCTACATATTGAAGTTCTAGGCTAACTGGTGCTACGGGGAGACCCTGTCTAAAAAGACCAGTAAAATAAAATAAGGAGTTCAGAGTACACTGAATTGAGGAATGAAAATGAAATGATATTGGAGAGCTGTTGATAAAGAGAAAGAAGAACAAAACCATGTGGTATCAGACAGTAGATTTGGCCTCCAGGGAGATTTTTATTTTAGGAGGGAAGCCAGAAGAAGAGTAATGACCAAACAAGGAAGAAATAAGCAATGACAGTAGTAAGGCAGAAGGGAGGATAACTATGACTTGTTCCTTAATTTTCTCTGCTTTCTAGGATCTAAAAATTATTGTGCCTCTCCCTTTGCTTTTCTACATATCTACAATAGTACAAGTTACATACCTTGGAAGATTTACCATTATCTCACTGAACATGACAAATCATAGGAATAAAACCTTCCACTTTTTTCTCTTCACATCTAATTTCTAAGAAAATGTCAACACTTTTACTTCCATAAAACCACTGTAAGTTTCCCCACTCTTCATCCACAGTGTTCTATCTCTGGCATGAATTGTCACTCACTTTGTTATTAGTTTCTCTGACTTGTGTTTTACTTTCTTTTAGCCATACTACTTCCTTGTTTAAAATTTTTATCCCTTAGTGTGTTTTTTTTAATTCATTCAAGCATATTTTGGTATTTGATCATTAAATATTTGTTCATGATAGATAACAATCCAGATTCCTTCTTATCCTATGGAGCTTAAAAGTTTACTTTAACTTTGAAATATAAACTGTCCACATGTCATTATAGCACCCCTTATGAATCCTATACTAACCTCCACTTTAGCATTTCAGTTGTGGTCATTGCTTCATTATGCTATTTGTTTTAAGGGTAAAGACTGTCATTTTATCTTCAATTCCTAGAACTTAGTAAATGAGTGATAAAATTTGTAGTTTCCATTAGTTGAGAAATTACTGTGTTAAGATTATGCTATGAGCTAATATACTATGTTAGCTTTCTATTGCTTAGGCAAAATACCTGAGACAATTTATTAAAAACGAAGGTGTATTTTGGCTCATGGTTTCAGTTCATAGGCATTAGCTCTTTTGCTTTGTGTTAGTGACAGGTCAGAACATCATGCCTGGGCATGTGGCAGAGGAAACTCCTTACCTGATAGCTGGGAAGCGGTTAGAGAAGAGGGGACCAGATTCTCTGTATCCCCTTCAAGGACACCCCTATGACATAACATATATCTAATCCACCTCCTAAAAAGCACCACTATGTCTTAATTGTCTTTCTTGTCAGCTGAGGAACAAGCCCTTAATTTGAGCCTTTCAACGACATTTAATTTTCAAACCATAACATATAAACAGGTGTTTCTCAACAAGGGAGGTAACTATTAAAATCCCTGTCTTCTAGGTAGAGAAGTAAGACAAAAAGGGACCAAATAATTTATCCATTATTTCACAGATAGGTGAATGGTAAATTCAGTCCAAGTCTTTGAGTTTCTGATCTCATCATGCTCTTAACCTCTGAGTTCTCTAAAATTAGTAAATAATTGTTGAAAGAATCCAGATCTTGGCAGGTGTGATATCACACGCCTTTAATCCAAACACTCAGGAGGCAGAGGCAGGCTGATGATATCTGTGAGTTCCAAGCCAACTGGGACCATAGGGAGACCCTGTCTCAAAACAAGCAAAGAAAGAATTTAGATCATTTTGACTATAGTACATGTCAAAATATGGGAGGAGTTTCCAGTTTGGAGAATAGAGATATCTAAAATAGAATTTTGCTGATTAATAAGTGGTTTGCTTTATGATTAATATGGTGCTTTAATGATAATGGTGCTATTGAGACAGATAATGAAATCTTATCTGTACTTTTCCCAAGAAAAAAGCAAATTTTCAGTTTATATATGGTTGATATGTATCTAAATATTAAAATATAAAAGCATATATTTATGCTGAAACATACATAATATAAGAATTATGTAAATAATATTTCTTTCTCCTGTGTTCATATGGTAAGATAAGCCTTGACTTAAAAAGTTAAAGAACAGGTGGTGGTGGTTTTTATATTTGTTGTTTGGTTTTTTTGTGGGGTGTTTTTTTTTTGTGTGTGTGTGTGTGTGTGTTTGTTTTGAAACACTCCAGCTGGCCTAGAGCTCACAGAGATCTGCCTGCCTCTGCCTCCCAAGTGCTGGGATTAGGGCGTGCACTACAATGCCCGACTAAAGGACAGTTGGTTGTTAAATTTTCTGAAGTAAGGAAGAAATTACTGTGGGATATATATAAAGAATTAGAGGCTTTTAGGGAATAGGAGCAATCAAGTACCACAAATGACATTTTAATAAGAGGCAGGCAGGGGAAGTCCCTCCTTCTAAATTTGTAAGATTAATAATTTTATTTTATTATTAGATAATTATGTAATGTGAAATTTTTCTCATGAAATTACATACAGAGCCTAGAAAGCAAGTGCTAGAACTTCCTTTTTGTGTTTAGAAATAACATCAACTATAGTAGTGGTTATAGTCAATCCGTTATAGTTGTTTTTGTTTTAAAAATATCTATATGGGTTTCATGATATTATCTTTGGTTGTACATACGCTATAGAAAATAAAGTTTATCAAGTTAGAACAAAAATGTAAAAATGCAGATTTCTGAGTATTAACTTTTTTCCTCTTAAAACAGAAAACTCATTATCACATTGGGTAAGAAACAAAAAAGAAAGAATGAGTCTTCAGATGAAATATCTGATGCAGAGCAGATGCCACAGCACACACTCAAAGATCAAGACTCTCAAGTGAGTATTCATATTTTTCCTGAGAATGAAACACTTAGAAGTATTTAGGTGGCATAATGATGCCTCGTGGATATTTAAACTTTATTAGTAAAAGTACATTTTATTATGTAATAAATCCTGTAGGACAGCATTATTAGAGTATGCTTCTAGGAGTATGACCATATAATACTAGATGTGGGAGGAAATTTTATCTGCTTTCTTTAAACCCCTCATTTTTTCAGTAATGACACTGAAACTCTGAGAGGTTAAATAACAACACAAAGTCCTTGATGGCTTTTAACATAGAGAAGTATCCAGTGAAATCTTGGACTTACAAAGTACTTTTGAATGAACTCAGTGACAAAAATATTAATTTAAAAATACTATACAAAATGCAGAACAAACAGATTGGATCATTCCTAGAGTCAATTTTGTTTGTCTATTTGTGTTGAAGAAAAGATAACTGGCAATATTTAAATCCCCTAACAGACAAAATATTGTACATTTTGCCTTTGAAAAAAAATAGATATTCAAAATCCTGTGGGTGTAAATATATACATATATATATTTAGTAAAGGTCATAATTCAGGCCACCCTCTGCTTTCTAATACTTAAAATACTGCTGTAGGCCGTAGGGGTGGTGGCAGTTGTTGAACTATGGGGCCAGAAAGCCCCTGAATGGCCTTTCTTCTTCCTTATGCAGCTTCTTATCCAATGGGAGAGTAGTGGCTCAAGGCTCCTGGGCTGCTGCAAGAGTTGAGGTAAGGGCAGTGATTGAAGCTCCTAATATTCCATGGCCTGGCTTTTTCTTCATATGCTATCCTTAACTTAGGTGCATTTATATTTAACTTATTCAATATGAGAAATTTTAGTTTTATTTTTACTAGAATAATGCTGGCCATTTTTTCATTTGTAATTACCAAACAGTGAAACAGTAGTATAGTCTGTATCAGCATTTCTTCCTTCTTTTCTTCACTGTAGTGCTAGGTTGCTTTGACAAATGTGTTGCTTTAACAAAATAAAGGGAGACACTATAAATCTATGTTATAATAATGTTTAATTATGTCATTTTAGAAATGACAAAAAGGTCCATGTAGCTTTCAGTGAAAACAGTGTTTTGTCAAGATTTGGAACTCTTGAAAATGAATTAAGTTTCAGAGAGAGAGAAATCTAGAATTCTGAATATGGAATTTAATTTTATCACTTTAATTTTGGTAGAGAGTGTTTTAGAAGTTAGATTATATTTAGAGACCTAAATGTTTCTTTGAAATGTCCCTGCATCAGATTATATCAGGATAGTTCTAGGGAACAAATGATATAATAAAGTATTAGTCACTTCAGTCTTGTGATCTGTTAAAGCTTTTCAGATATAAGAAGATAAAGGCTAGAAATAAGACTAGAAGAGAGAACTTGCTAGTAATTTAAATTGTGCTTTGAAAAACATGAGACCAGAATAAAAATATATTAACCAAATATGTGGACATCAGATTACTTTTTACACGTTTCAACTAATTAGAGATGTTGTATGAGAAAAAATAATTGGTAAGAGTGATGCCTGATTTGACTTTGCCTAATGCATTACTATGTACTTTACTGGAATATAATATAGGATGAGATCATCTACAGCCTTCTAATCCATGGACTTTTAACTTAATTAATTAAGCTGATAAAGTCGTCATAGGATGAAAGAACAGTTTACAATAAGTAGTCCTCATTCTGTCTTGTGAAGAGTTATCTGAGTGTGGACTTTTGTGAGTATAAAGGAATTTTTCACACCATGCATTTACTTTTTACTAAAGATAAATGAGCATTTCAAAGTACTAATAGATGGCCAAGTAACCAGAAAACTGAAAATATATCACAGAACCTTGTAAAAATACATGGAATAATTCTCTTTTTTCACTAAGAAATTGTGCCTAATGAGACTTTGATAGTACAAGTTTTTATTATAATAAATGTCATGGTTTATTTTTTAAAAAACTATTTTGAACATTAATATCTATGTGGTAGCCATAATAGAGTCCATAGTATTTTTCCTCTATTGAACAATAAATATTTCATGTGTTTTTAAAAAATAGTTGTAGAAAAAGTAAATTTCTTATAGTCCTTTTATTATGATTTTATGCTATCTTCCCATCTCCTACATTAACAACAGTATTACTTTGATGTTTAAAAATATAAATTGTTGTATATGTAACAGATGGTGACCCATCAAAACAAAGCACATATTGTGGACTCAGGGTTATTGTTCACTGACAGAGTACTTCTCTAACATGTGTGAGGACCTGGTCTTGATCCCCAGTAAACCTCCCCCCACCAACAAAAAGAATATAAACAGATGGGGACCCATCCTAAAAATAGGCATGTAATTGTCTACTAAAAATTTGCTAACCACGTGTTGCTTGTTTTTCTTGCAACATCACATTTCTCATAAAGAGAAAGGGGCCGAGGCTTGATGTTACAAAGTAGCCTTTGCAAGCTTAGCAGATACAGTCATGATTTGCTGCCTCAATGCTACTGAGTCACTCAGTTTTGTTTCAGCTGTGAAAACAATGAAGAAGTTGCCACATAGAAGGTAGTGCAGAAATCAGAGGGAAGACACTTGAGCTGTGTTTTGGTTCCACTTCTGGGAAGAGGCAAGAAATGCTCTATATGGAAGTAAAAGAATAGAAAAAGGAAGACCGGTTAGATTTACCAAATGGTGCTCAACAAACCAGTTGGTTGAAATGCCTTCATCCCTCTATGGGGTTTTATAGAAGTCAAAAACAAACTTATATCCTTCTAGGTTTTCAAATCAACCTGAGCTTTTGATTTTTTTATTGAGAACATCAAAAGTTACGTGTTCCTTTTTTTTTGAAGAATTCTCCTTGAAATATAAAATTGTCAAAACAAATACTAGATTTTTAGGGAGGTAAGTAAAACCATATATATTTGGTTCCTGATTTAAAATTACTTAGATCAATTTAAAATCATGTTATTACAAGTATACTATTTAAAAATACTTCTGTTACTTTTTAATTTAAGGAAACTAGTAAAGTTAGTGAAACACTGTTTAAATTTATTTAAATTTAATTAAATACAGTTATATATTTATTCTAAAAAACTTTATATTATTTTATTCTACCTAAATATTTTCACCTATTTTGGTGAATGTGCAATTTCTTCTAGATTTATGCCATAGATAATTATTTAACAAGTAATTTTCATTTGATGTATTTTTTAGATTTGAGCCAAAAACATGAAAATATGTGTTATCCAAGTAGTAAAATAATAGTAAAATAAGATAAGCTTTCATCTTTGTAATAGTTTTTAAAGAAAACTAATATAGCAATATTAGGCATTATCAATAAAACATTTCTTCCCTAAATTGTGAAATAGTTTTTAAAAACCCAGATATTTTTATTCTTAAAATTTATAAGAATCACTTATTTTTCATACTTGGAATTGTGTACTTGTAGCAGTGGGGAAATTAGTCTTCCTTTAATCAGAAAATAAGGAGAGAGGAGAATTTGATAGAATCCTGACTTTTTTTTTTCAATTAATCACCAACATTGAGTAGTATCTTAAAAATCTTTTCTAAGGATTTTAAATTACTTTTAAAGTAATTTATATAAATCAGATTCTTATGGTTCATTACAGAAAAGAAGATCAAATCGACAAATTAAAAGAAAGAAATACGCAGAAGATGCTGAAGGGAAACAATCTGAAGAAGAGGTGAAAGGCTCCATAAAAACGAAAAAGAATTCTGCTCCTCTACTTGGTGAACAACCTTTACAATTGTTTGTGGTAAGACATACTTGGATTTGTGCCTACATTCTAAACCACATAATCTTTACATACTAGGTGTTCATTGTTTTTTTTGATTTCCTCACCTAATTTTTCACCACATTTCTATATTCCTACTTTACATTTTTCTTTTATGCATTATGAACCAAACACTCACACTCATCCATTGTCTGGGTGAGCTGAAACCTGGGGCAAGTATGTATCCTGAGTATCCCGGAGTTTCCTAATTGCTGCCATGAAAGTGATGATGATAGAGGGATTGGGAATGCAAAGAGATGGAGAGAGATAGTACATGTTGAGTGCCTGGAATTATGCCTGGCACATAAAGAAGCACACTGTGGTCAGCATGATGATGATGCAGATGTTATAAGGCTGGTGGCACTATTATTTGTCTGTTTTTTTTCCATTTCTCATATTTGACATAGTGCCCATCACATGTGCTGAGTTGGTGTCTGTCAAGTTTAGTGTTTTCATAACATAGAAAGTCACAACTGAAGACTTTTCAGAATGTGTTCCATCATATGTTTTCCCTCTCTCCCATAGGAAAATCCAAGTGAGGAAGATGCTGCAATTGTTGACAAAATACTGTCTTCTAGAATTGTAAAAAAGGAAGTAAGTAACAATACATTACACTTTTCACTGTACATTTTGCGTTCTGTTTGAGTCACGCTACTAATTTTATTTTTTTGTAGATCTCACCTGGAGTCATGCTTGATATGGAAGAATTTTTTGTGAAGTACAAAAATTAGTAAGTATTAGAATTAAAAATAAGAAATTATTTATAAATTATTTTATTTGTAAATATATTGATTTAAAATGAATAGGTTTTCATTTTATTTACATTTTTAATGAAAATTTTTATTTTTTGTAGTTACTTGAATTTACTCATTAAAACATAAAAAGACTGAAAATCTTTCATATTAAGTTGAATTTTTTTGATATAATATCAAAATGCTAGAATCTATAAAATATGCTTTTATAAGTCACAGGCACTTGTCCTATTTTTGTTTTCAACTTTTCAGATTTTATTCTTTTTGTATACAGCTGATCTTTAGGCTATTACATCAGATATACACACTGATTATTTGACTTTAAGATTTTAAATTTCTGCTGGGTGTGGTGGCACATGCTCTAATCCTGGCACCAGGAAGCAGAGGCAGATGAATCTCTGTGGGTGAAGCCAGCCTGATCTACGTAGTGAGACCCTGTCTCAAGAAAAAAAAAAGTTAATTTCTATATTGGTCATAGATGAATTGAGTCAAAGGAGTCACCACTTGTGAGAAAACTAATTTGTTTTGTATATTTTGCAGCTTTTCTAAATACTTTGATTAAATATTTTAAAGAAAATTACATTAGTTTTAATGCATGTTAGCTTTTCAGATCATAACAAAACCATTATAATGAACAAAATAAGTCTGGCTCGGAGTAACAGCTTTTGTTCCGTTTATGACTGTATATGACAAATTGTAGCCTCCTTGACTACAGTTTACTTAACATGCAAGTATCGCAATAACTTTATTTTAGAAATCTGTTGAAATTCAATTAAGTGATTACCTGTTTGTAAAATTGAAAGTAAAATTTTGTGTTGGATACTATGATTAAAAGATACATATTAAGAAACATTTTCTATATTTTTCTAATGTATTGCTTTCATAAAACTTGTAGCTCTTATCTTCACTGTGAATGGGCCACAGAACAGCAGCTTTTGAAAGATAAAAGGATCCAGCAGAAAATCAAACGATTCAAATTAAGACAAGCACAAAGAGCACATTTTTTGGCAGACGTAAGAAAAAAAAGACCATTGTGTATTGAACTTATCCACATTAGTATTATTTATCATAATTTTTAAGTACGGGACTAGGAATGTAGTTGAGTGGTCAAGTCTCTGTGTAGCACACACAAAGCCCTGGGTTCTGTTCTCAATGCCATCAATGAAATAAAATTGAATGCTACTTTGTTAGTATTTATATAAATGTTGCCTACCTATTTTTCTCTTCCCAAAATTAGCTTGGAAACTCCTGAAATAAGAGCACTGGCAATTCAGAGTGGTAGCTAATGCTTGTAATTTTATTAAAATTAGCATATGTTTTAGCAATTAGAATTAAATATGGATATATTAATATCACAAAGAACTTTTCATTATGTACTTTAAATATAGGAAATCATATCACAGCAAATAAACAGAAAGCAAAATTTCCAGTATGTGAACTATATTGTATGTTTGTCATTTGAATTTTGGGTATGAGTATATACAACATTATTGAAAAAAACTAGTTTACTTTGGAGCATCACTACATGGTTGGGTATCTTTTAATTTTTTTTTTTTTCACTTTTTAAATTTTTTTTCTTGGGGGGCAGCTTTTTTGAGACAAGGTCTCACTGTGTGGCCCCGACTGGCCTGGAACTCACTATGTAGACCTGGCTGGCTTTGAACTTGCTACAGTCATCCTGCCTCTGCTTCCTACATGTGGGTGCATACCACCGTCACCTGGCTTTGTAAATTATTTTAATTTGAAATATCTTGAACTTTAAATTGAACAAGATAGTTATTAAAACAGCACAGCAAATTTTCACACGTGAACTGGAGTCTATAGACACGAGCATGTCCCTCATTTGCTTTACACTCACTCTCATTCTCTCAGCTCTTGTTCTCCGTGCCCATATTTTTTTTTTCTGGTCCATTTGAATGTAACTTACAGTATTTGTTTCCTAAAAGCAAAACATTCTCTTTCATAAAACAGCATAGTTATTGTTATTATTTCAACACTAGGCCTTATTCATGTTTCACCAATTATTATACCAGTATATTTATAGCAATATTTATACTTATCTGTTCTAGATTTTAACCCAGTGTTACATGTTGCAGTAAGTTGTTCCTCTTATAATTAGTGATTGTTTTTTCATTTCTGGAACATTTGTAAGAGTGTATACAAAACATTTGTTTTATAGAACGTTCCTTATCTTGGAGCTGTGTGATATTTTTTTCATGGTTCTGATATTTCTATTTTCTTTTTAATTTCTCTCTCTCTCTCTCTCTCTCTCTCTCTCTCTCTCTCTCTCAGTAAAGTATGCCATAGAAAGGGCACTTTATGTTTCTTATAGTGAGGCATAGTAAGAGCTGTGTGCCATCCCGTATATTGATAATTGTCTAGGAAGTAGTTAACTTTGATCACTGGATTAAGATGGTAACTGTCAGATTTATCTGACAAATTACTGTTACGTTCTTTATAGTCGTTGAAACTGTCTCAAAATGTGATGACTCTAAAATGATCTAACATCTTATGAGTGCTGGGAGGTCCTCCCCAGTCCTGTGTTCATTTTCATGTGGAATTCCAAACAAGTTGAAGATCTTAGAAGTACTTGATTAATAACATTGTTTTTTCATGAAAACAATTTTTTCACCTGACTCAGGGGAATCATAAATATTACCTATGCAGATTCTTTTTCTTTTAACCATTGAAATTCTTTCTTCTTTTAAAATTGAACTGCAATTGACAAAGATTGTAGATACTTAATGTGTACAATTTGATATTTAGATAAATATTACATTGTAAAATAATATACTCATCAATAAAATAAGTTCAAGGCTGGAGAAATAGTTCAGATGTTAAAAGCAAGTACTTTTCATGCAGGAATCCTGAGTTCAGTTCCAGCACCCATATCATAGCCTCTTGAGTCCTCTGCACATACCTATACTGCATGTACATAATTAAAATAAGAATAAATCATAATTTAAAAGCACATTCCTTTAATCCCAGCACTTGGATGACAAAAAGTCAGGTGGATCTCTATGAGATTGAGTCTAGTCTGGTTTACGTAGAAAGTTCCAGGCCAGTTGTAGTTACAGGGTGACTCTATCTCAAAAACACCAATAAATAAATAAATAAATAAGTGAAATAAGTCTTTAAAAATTAAAGGTACATGCCTTTATTCCAAGCCCCTGGAAAGCAAAAGCAGGCAGATGCCTTTGAATTAATGGCCAACCTGGTCTACATAGTGAGTTTCAGGCCAGCCAGGGCTACATGGTGAAACTTTAAAAAAAAAAAAAAAAAAAAAACTGGCGCTGGAGAAATAGCTCAGAGGTTAAGAGCACTAGCTGCTTTTGCAGAGGACCTGGGTTCAATTCCCAGCATCCACATGGCTAACAACCATGTGTAAATTCAGTTCCAAGTGATCTCACATCCTCTTCTGACCTCCTTGGGCTGTGTACAACATGGATGAGCTTACACATATGCAGGCAATACGTTCATATACATAAAATAAAAAATTTAAAAATGACAAAAATCGCCACAAGACAAAAACTGTTACCTTTTTTTCTTCTTCTTCTTTCCAATCTCAAAATACCTTTCTTATGTTGGGCCATGCTCATTGTTATTAGGTGAATCCAATATAAAAAATGGACTTGACAGTATCATTCAAAAGAGGTGACATTGTTCAAGAGAGGTTTAGTGCTGGGTATGGTGGTACATGATGTTAATTCCAGCACTCCAGAGATAAAGGCAGACTATCTCTGTGAGATCAAGGGCAGCCTGGTCTATATAGTGAGTTCCAACCATCAGGGGATATTAGAGACCCTGTCTCAAACAGACCAGAGTGAGATAGGGAAAGTAAGTTTAACATAGTAAGGAGAATTAAGATCTAGCATAAAGCACACATTTGAGAGTTTAAGCAGATAAAAGAGGCAAGCAAATAAAGCTAGGGTAGCTGTTGAAAGTAAGGCTTTCAGTGATGAGTAGGAATTTCTCAGGCAAATGAAAGAAAGAACATCAGTCTATTCAGAAAAGACTATTTAAGGTAAAAATATGAAGCTGTCACAAAACATAAAATTTTTCATATTTTCAAAAAACATTCTTTTGTACTTCAGGAACATGGAATCTTGGTTGAATTTGTTATGCTTTAGAAGATGAGACTGCAGGAAAAGGGAGATTCTGTTTATTCCTCCCATGTTAATTTTGATCTGATTATCAAATAAGGAGAATCAGTAAATAGCTTTAAGCAAGGATATGGAAATTTCTACTTGAAACATTATTTATACTAGGAATAATAAAAAACTTTACTAGAAAACAGCATGACAAGTTTGGGGACTGCTTAGGAGATGTATAAAGATCCACATAAGAAGTGATGACCCAATACAGATGAGGAAGGAACCAATTTGAATTAGTTTTAAAAGGGAAAACTAGACTGAATATGTAGCTCCGTGGTAGAGTGCTTGTGCTGCATGCCTGAGGCACTTTTTTCGAATCTCCTGTTCCATACACAGCGCAGCAGTGGTAACTGCCAGAGGATCATGAGTTTGAACTTGGCTTAGGTAGTATCATAAGACTATTTTATTCATGCACATAACATACAAATGGAATCTGTGCTAATTGTTAATTTGTTAGATGTTGGGGTGAAGGAGATCTTTTATCACTTCTTCATGTCTTCGGCTTGTATAAAATGATGTGGGTGCAGAGGGCTACCTGTGTTCCCATCTCCCCAGTTAGAATATATAAGATGACTTATAGGCTGAAGAATAAATGAGTGCCGTTAAGTTAGAGGTAACTCACACAGATAGCTGATATTCAGCCCTATAAGTGACTCTTAAGTATGGGACCATCACATAAAGATGAAAAGTTTGATAAAACTAAAAATTGCAAACTAATAACTGGTCTTCCAATCTTACAACCTAAGCAGAGTAGCAAAGGAAAGGTAGAGATGATGCTTTTAGCATGGTTGTTCGTGTCTTTGCAGCTTTTGAAAATAAAATTGGAATTTTGTGTATTAGAAATTAATTGCAGTCAAACTGATGTGTTCATTTTTATTTCTATTTTTCCACTTTGTCAGATATCAATAAATTTACTTTTTAATTTTTAGATGGAAGAAGAACCCTTTAACCCAGACTATGTTGAAGTAGACAGAGTATTAGAAGTTTCTTTTTGTGAAGATAAGGATACTGGTGAGGTAATTATTTCATAAAAGTAGTTTCTAAAGGTTGGAGAGATGGCTCAGCATTTAAGACACTTGCTGCTCTTGCAGAGGACCTGGGTTTGTTTCCTAGCATCAACATGTGGCTAACAATTGCTCCTAACTTCAGTTCCTGGGAACCCAATACTCTCTTCTGGCCTCCCTGGACACCAGACACACACTTGATACATTCATACACACATACATACATTCAAGCACTCACTCACATAGAATAAAATCTTAAAAATGTTTGTTTCTAAGTAAGAAAAATCTTAGAATTGTTAAATAGCCAAATCTAGTAAGTAGTCTTTAAAAGCTAATGAAGAAATTAAACATTTCAAGTGTTTAATTTGTGTTTATTGATGGAGGTTAGTACATATTTAAATTATTTGTAGCCATTTTCAATTAAAGCACGTACTATTCTCTTTTCAAAGTGGTAAAATGTAAAAAAAAATTTTTTTTTTAGTCTGTCATTTACTACTTGGTAAAGTGGTGCTCATTACCATATGAAGATAGTACCTGGGAATTAAAAGAAGATGTCGATCTTGCAAAAATAGAAGAGTTTGAGCAATTGCAAGCTTCCAGGCCTGACACAAGATATTTGGTAAGAGCCTTTTTTAGGCAGCTTTGTGAGATCCTAGCACTTAGTAGGCTTAATGTCAGCCTCAGTTTTTGTCTCTGCTGTGCACAGGCTCAATCCTAGAGCTAAATTTCAATTTTTCACTTAGTTCTTGGTATATAATTACTACATTATCCTTTTAAATTGCTGGGTACTGTCATGTACAACTAATTAGCTCTTTGTCATTGGCAGATATTTCTGTTTTTCACTGTAAGTAATTCTACATTGAACATTAAGTCCTTGTACAGTTTCTGTAAGATAGATTGGAAATGTTATTTATTAGAGTATATGCATTTAGATATCTGATAAGTATTTCCTTACAAATTCTAACCCTCCCTCCAACAAGTTGTTCAAGTTAACAATTATACATCATCTCTGAGTTTTAAGTTTCCCCCTGACTCTCCCAGAGCATTTATGTAAATTTTACTCTGTTTTACTTTAATTTTCTTAATTCTGTTTTTAAGGAAAAAGCCAAATTAAGCATGTATTTTCACTATTTTCTATAAATGAGTTATTTCTTATAACTATACATTTCATCTACTTCCATATTAACCTCATTTTTTTATTGTATGGCTTAATTGAATCTACTTTGGTATTTCATACTATAAATGATGAAACTGAGGCTGCGTGGCTGCTTCCATTGATTGCTAAAGTACAAGACTACCCAGGAGGCCTCCAGGTTATCAACCTGCAGGCTACACTCCTCCTTCCGCACTCCACACACACTTCTTCTAGAGGGAAGCTTAGCAGCAGGCATGGTGCCAGAGCCCGTGCCCAGTTCAGCCAGACCTGGGAGGCAGTCACAGAAGAGCAAATTATCTTTTGGCAAGCTGCCCAACATGCATCTCTGCCAATCTTGATGACTTTTCCCTTGCCCTTGCTTGACTATATTTGTTAGGGCCCACAATACTGTGCTGATATAGTAGATTTTTACACGTGGACATTGAATATTTAGATGTCTTTTTCTATAGTTCTCTTTTTATTTTCACTTGCTTTCTTTATCTGATTGATTTAAAAATTTAAATGTACATTCCATTTCTTGTAAAAATCCTGGTATATTACTGTTTATATAATATCCATAATATATTACTGTTTTAAAATTTTGGTTAAATTTTTAGTAAAAATGCTAATAATGTTTGAATATCTGTTCATGAGGAACATTAGTCTATTGTTTCTTGTCCTAAATGTCATTTGATTTGGGTTAGGATTTCAAAGAATGATTTTGCAAAATGAGCATTTGTTTTCCATTTTCTGGAAAAGTCTGACTACTATTAATTTGATATTTAAGTGTTAGGTAAAATTTCATCTATACTTTGGCTTCTAGGTCTTTTTTTTTTTAATCTTTTTGAGACAGGTTCTCCCTGTAAACCCAAATGGCCTGGAACTTAACTTGAGCTCAGAGAGATCCATTTGCCTCTGCTTCCTGAGTGCTGGGATTAAAGGCATGCGCCACCATGCCTTGCATTAGCTTCTGGGTCATTTTAAAAGCAATACTTCTTGCCATGTCTAAGTTGTATGAAAGATATATATCTGAAATACATCACTCTTTCCTCTACCCCCCCCCAAGGATCGTCCTCCCTCTAATATTTGGAAGAAAATAGATCAATCCAGAGACTATAAAAATGGAAATCAACTCAGGGAATATCAACTGGAAGGACTCAACTGGCTTCTGTTCAATTGGTATAATAGGTATGTAATGTATTATAAGATAAATTTGTCCTTTTTTTGTATGTGCCAAATATGTTAATTAAAAGAGGTACTTATGTTGTTGAATTGTATTTCTATATACTCTTTATCATTTAAAGTGAAGTTATCTTTAAAAAAGTACATTGTAATTTAAGATGTCAGTTTCCCTTTAAATATGTATTAGCCAGAAGTATATTGATTAATAATTATATTTGAAATACATTTCCTAGAGTCTTAAAACATCCACTGTGCTTTTAGCTTTCCAGCATATGTTTTAGATCAACAATTATATCTGTAGAGTGAACTGTGAGCATATTAACACGTGTAGAAATCAGACATATTTAATGCAAATCTAAAATGACAGATTGTGACTAATCAATGAATCGAATATAAAATTATGGAAACATAATAGTGAATTATCGCTTTGTTACTGTTCATTTTCCAAGTTGTTCAAAATAATGTATAGAAGATATCTCAAGTTATTCATTGAGATGAAAAGATAATTTCAAAAGAATTAAATGATACTATGAATGAAAAGGAAGTTTATGTAAAATAGCAAATTAAGGTGCTACTACATTGATTATATTTTTCCTGAAGTCCGTTTTTTCTGTTCTTTAACTCTCTTATTCTTCTGAGTTGTTATGCTGGGTAGCACTGAGTCATAAAGTTCAGTAACCTGAATTAAGAATGGCCTGCCAGTCCACACAGTCTTCTTCTCTCTGATTTGTATTTTCTAAATATTAATTACCATTTTCCTGAAGAGAATCACCCAGGTAAAATAATTAACAGCACCCTTTTTAACTTGTCTTCCCTCCTTAGCAGCCTTTGCATTTTCTCCATTGTCTGTTAAACTTTCACTGCCTTTCCCAAACCCTTTATTGTTATCCTTTGCTATTCCTTTTAAGTGTGATTGAGAAATGAGAGAAAATAGGTTCAGATTCCCCAGAATTCTTTCCTGCCTTCACATCCAATTCTACCAGCATTCCTCCAACCACAGTCATGTATATCTCTAGCCTTTTGTGTCAGAAATTGAAAGATCCTTCCCCAGGTCCGAGATTTAACCATGCTGCATCAAGCCCTTCCATGCTGACTCATACAGTCACAGAGTTTTGCTTCAACCAGCTAGCCTTCTCTTCAGCCTTCCACAGTGGAAGGCTATTTTCTTTGCTTAAATTTACAAACAAATTTGGGTGTATTTATTTATAGAAAGAAAATGGAAAAGCATAAGTCTTTTGTCTTTAATTTTCCTTCCAACTCAAGTCCTCTTTATAACTTCTAGGCAAAATGAGATCTCCTTATTTCTTCCTCTTCCCTAATTTTCTTTTCAATCTGTTACAGCCTGGATTTCTATTATTGTTGTTATTTGTTCATTTTATTGAGTCAGGGTCTCACTCTGTATCCTAGGCTGACCTAGAACTCCCAACTATATAGATAAAGCTAGCCTCAAACAATCTTTCTGCATTATCCTCCTGAGGATAGTAGTTGTGCACCCCGCAATCCAGCTTTGTACATTATTTCTGTTGCTTCTCTGAAACTCTTTTCTAAATGATGGAATATTTTTAACCTTAGATTCATTTCTGTTACATTGTGTAGATACAAATGGCCCTTCTTTCCTTTAAATTTTCCTACTTTTCTTAGCTCTAATTCCTCCCACAATGTGACTCTCTCCTAGATCTCTAGAAATTCTGTGACTGTTATTTTCAACATTTGGTTCCTCTATATTTTAGGTGCTATGCTTTCTTACCCTAGGTTTTATATTTAGTTCATTTCCCAGATTCTGTATTTTTTCTTCCTTAGCCATCTCAATACCCTTGTCGTCCCCTGCTTTCACTTACCAATATTTTAATGGCCATATAACTTTATCTCAGGGCTTGAATTTTGAGCTCACATTTTTACATATCTCAGTTTGAATATCCAATTCAACAAGTTTTTTAGGATAGATTCAATATTAATCTTACTTTCTGTTTTCTACATATGAAACTTTTTTCTCCCCGTATTTTTCATATGGTTGATAATAGTTAATCATTTTATCATTAAATGGTAAAGCAAATTTTACCATTTATTTAAAATTCATTCAATCATCCATACTGAATCTGTTATCTCCTATATATCTAGTTGTTGACTAGGACCAGTTTCTAACTTAGAATTAGCTTTGATAGCAATTCTTCCCTCTTAATTTCTTCTCTTTTACTACACATTCCTGCACTTTCTTCCCTGCAATATTACAGCATCTTACTAGGTAGTGCCACAACTTCTAGTCACCTTATCCTGTGCTGTCCACAGTAACACCAGAATAAAGCTTAAAATACAAGTTTGATTTTACTGTATTTCTATGATTTGTATGGCCTGACTTTACATAAAAGAATGATATCTAACTTCTTCTGTTTATGGTCCTTACTTCCTTCATTAATGTCTTCTCCCTTCTTTTTGCCTTGTTGATTATATTAGGTGACCTTTAATTCTCTAATTGATCATATTTTTCTTATTTCTGATCCTTTGTGTTGCCCTCTGGTAAAGTCCTATTTACTACTGACCTAAAGAAACTTTCTCCTCCGTTCTAGCCAGTTTTTCATTTATGGTCACATTCCTTTGAGCTTCCATAAGAAATCTCAATTCTATTTATTCTTCTCTGGCCACATGCCATAATCATCTGTCAAACTTATTTTAAAAATTATAAATTTTGATTAGATCTCAGTTCATACACGTTGTATCAGAAGGTATAGGGAAGGAACCTATCTGTTTTTTTGAGGGGTTTTTGTTGTTGTTTTGTTTTCAAGCTCTGTAGGCTCTTCTTATGCACAGTTGAAAGCCAGTGCAAAATTTGTTCTTCTACAGTAGCACATTGGATGACTATTTATGTATTTGCATGTCTGCTTCTCTAATAGATACAAGCCCCTGGAAGGGAGAGAACATGTTCTATTTCTTTTGTATTCCATCTTCTCATACTGTCCTGAGATAATAGAAGGTATTTAATAAATGCTTCCTGAATAAATATTTAATTTGCCTTGCTCTTGCCTTTTCACTCTTAAAAAAAAAAAGAAATCAAACACTTACTGGGCAATATCTTTATTTTGAGCTGTAAAATCTTTAGTGTTCCCTTTGCAGGATTATAATAAAATTGTAATCTTGAGCTTACTCTGCACTTCAGCAACTTTTGTGTTTTTATGAATGCAAATATTTAATTGGATCTTTGCTTATTTTTGTATATTTATCATTAAAACATAGTATTCAGAAAACTTTCATTGTATGAATGCATAATGTATTTGTTCATTTCAGACGAAACTGCATTTTAGCAGATGAAATGGGTCTTGGCAAAACCATTCAGTCAATTACATTCCTCTATGAAATCCTTCTGACTGGTATAAGAGGCCCTTTCCTGATTATTGCACCACTTTCTACCATTGCAAACTGGGAGAGGGAGTTTCGCACATGGACTGACATTAATGTTGTGGTTTATCATGGGAGCCTGATTAGCAGACAGATGATACAGCAATATGAGATGTACTTCAGGGACTCACAGGTAAGGAATTACTGGTACTGCTTGCATTTTAAAAGACCAAGGCTTAGTATTGACTATTTTCAAATTTGGGTTAGATTTTAATTGCATATGTAAGAGCTCATGTACTTTGTATTTATATTACATTTGACTTTAGTAACTGAAAAGAACAATAATTAAGGCCAATCTAATTTTCTAATTCACTACTACATTGTACGCTGATTTATACAAATGTATAAATTGACTGTGGCCTTTAATTTCTCAACTAGAATAATTTATGTTGAGTCTCAACGTTTTGTTCTGTCTTCTGTAAAAGTAAAGTCAAAAGCTGGGCATGGGAGCACATGCCTGGAATCCCAGTACATGAGAGACTGAGGAGGATTCCCATGACTTTGAGGACAGCCAGGGCTGTGCAGCAGGATTTTCTGAAAAAAAAAGTGAAGGCTAGATAGAAAACTCAGCAGTTAAAAGCACTGTCTGCTCTTGAAGAGAACCTGGGTTCAATTCCCAGCACCTACATGGCAGTTAACAACCACCTGATTCCAGAGGGTCTGCTGCTCTCTTCTGGCCTCTGGGGACTTTGTATGACACGGGTGCACTTACATACAGGCAGAGAAAACATGAATACACATAAAAGTAAATTTTAAAAATTAGAAAAGTGATGTAGTTCAGTACAAATGTGACAGTCCCAAAACGTAAAGATGTTCTTCATGTATAACAAATTGAATACTGTATATCAGATATTATATGGTAAAAGTTATAGTTTCTAAGATATTTGCTGAAGATATTTTAAATTTCACAAGTGACTCATATAATGAGAGAAATAGATCTGTACTATAAAGAAGATAGAGATAAAACTTTTAGAGTTGTCTTACAAATACATTTTAGTATCAGTTAACTGAATATTTCCTACTGTGTTCTCAAGTTATTGAATATCATAAATCAAAGTGGTAGTGAAACTGTGCTAAAATTTTGTACTGAGAAAAGAAGCAGAAAAAGTAATATTATTTACTATGTGCCACACTTTCGTCTAAACAGTTTGTATGTATTATTTTACTTAGTCTTCATATTAAAGCCTTATAAAATATATCCTATTAAGCTAACTTTATATGTGCATAAAATAAGACATGAAGAGGTTACATGGATTACACTAGAACTACAGAGCAAAATTGATATGCCCAAATCAATCAGACTTAAGAGTCATTGTTTCATAAAAACTACTATCAGTTTACCTGATTATAATCCTATCTTTTCAAAGCTCTGTAAATGCCACAGATTTATACTTTAAAAAATTTTTTGTTATTTTTGTTTTATGTGCATAGGTGTATTTTGCTTTCATGTAGGTAGGTATCCCTGTGTCGAACAGTTACCCGCAGAGATCAGGAGAGAGCTTTGAATCCCCTGGAACTGGTGTTTCAGACAGTTGTTAGCTGTCATGTGGTTGCTAGGCATAGAACCTGGGTCCTCTGCAAGAATAGCCAATGCTCTTAGCGGCTGAGCCATGTTTTTAGTCCACAGATTTGTGCTTTATACCCATTTTAGTAATACTCTATTACTCAACTTAGTGGCCTTTCTGCGCAACCAGTATGAGATAATCTTTAATTAAAAACAAAAAACACTAAAACAAATCAGAATCTACTTTTAATACCTAACAGCTTGTGTTTTCCCTCTCATTTAGACTTTATTTAGATTCAGCTGTCCTAAATCACCACCTAGTCTCATTTACCTGTAATTTCAACTTTTGGGGTAACTGTGTAATCATTCCTTCAGAGATTCCATTCATATACATAACTTTAAGTTAATCTATACTGCCAGAAACTCCCTAAAGTATATCACCAACTCTAACCTCTTAGGTAAGTTTCAAAGTCATGTCTAAAAGCCTGGTTAGCAACTTCATGTGGATAAACTTGTATCTCAGACATGTACAAAACCAAAATCCTGAGCTTCTCATGATAGTAAGCAGCATCTCCACATTCTAGTTTTTCAAGCCCAAGTTTTATAGTCAAGTTTGACTCTTCTCTATCTCTCACACCACATCTGTGACTGATGAAACCCTTTCGGCTCTACCCACAAAGTATATCAGAACCAGCCACATCTCCCAACACTTTACAAAATATAAATATTTTTATTTAAGACAGGTGTGTGTGTGTGTGTGCGCGCGCGTGTGTGTGTGTGTGTGTGTACCTGTGCCTGCACCCTAATAGAAGAGTATCACATCTCCTGGAGCTAGAGTTAACAGGCACTGTCTGACGTGCTTGCTAGGAACCAAACTTAGATCTTCTGGAAGTATAGGAAGTGCTTGTAACTGCTGATCCATCTCTCCTGTTCCTCAGTGACACTTTTAATGGTTTCTGTGATTGTATCCTTGCCTTCTGCATTTGACTGTTTTCATTTGGACAGCCAAAAATTTCTTAGACTAAATCTCCTTAGTAGCACTGAATAAGGGACAATGCCCTTACTATCATTTTCAAGATCCTTTAGTGTCCACCTTGCCATTTACTGGGTTTCAATGTCTCTTTCTTGCTATTGCCTGAATATATTATCAAAGATTTTCCTGTCTTAGGACCTTTGTTCTTGTTACTTTTTTATTTTTTAACCAGGAATGCATTTTCTCCAGCTTTCTTTGGTTATGTATCACTTCTTTAAAAAAGTATCTTCTAATCTCCATATGTAAAATTATCAATGATTAAACCTAGCCTTAGATCTTTTTTCCATTTCCTTGTTTGGGGTGACAATCTTTATTACTTTTTGACTTTAAAAATAAAAAGTACAGGTGAACATGGTAACACATGCTTTTCACCCCAGCCCTTTGGAGACAGAGGCAGTCAGATCTCTGTGAGATCGAGGCCAGCCTAGTCTGCATAGTGAGTTCCAGGCCAGGGGCTATGGGAGAGACCCTGTCTCAAAAAGCCAAATTTTTATTTATTTAAAAATTGCATTTTTTATTGACTGTGTTCTGCATTAGCTTCATTGAAATGTAGGTTCTACTTGGGTAATACCTCGGGTTTTTTCCTTACTGTATTTCCAGCAACTAGAACAAAATCTGACTCTCAAATATTTTCTAAATAAATTATTTGCATGTCCATTTGATGTTCAAAATTTGTTTACCTTTGTATGAGTGAATTAATGGATGTATATAATAAACATTAATATTGAAATGTCCTTTGCCAGATTTTATAATAATCTTTCATTTTGGTTTGGTTTTGTTGTTGTTGTTTGAGACAGAGTCAAACTATGTAACCTTGACTGGCCTAGAACTCACTGTGTAGAATAGGCTGGCCTCAAACATGTCAAGATTTGCCTGCTTCCCAAGTGCTGGGTCTAAGGCGTGCACTACCACACCTGGCTCATAATAATTGTTTTTTATTGGCCTAAAATGATTACTGCAATTTAATTTTTTTTCTTGAAACATTTTATCAGAGAATACACTCATTTGTATATAAGTTTAAATAATACAAATGTGTTAGCATGCTTTTCTTTAATGTGAGCGTTTTCGAGTTCATGAGTGCTTGAGTACAAGTGCGCAAGAACATTAGGGGACAACATTGGATGTCATCATTAGGAACTCTCTCCACCTCCTTGGGGATAAGGTCTCATTGTCCTGAAGCTCACCAATTAGGCTAGATTGGCTTGGCTGGTCATTCAGCTCTAGTTCCTTCCCCTCCTCTGCTTTCCTAGTGCTAAGATTCCCAGTGTGCATCACCATTCCTGGCTTTTTACACAGGTACTAGGGTCCTGATACTTGGATAGTAAGCACTTTACTGACTGAGGTATCAATTCAGCCCCATGTACATACATTTTCATTAGTGTAATTGAACAGCTGTCTATAATATAATGATGAACTCTTCTTACATGTCTGCATGTAAAAATTTCAGCGAAAATTCATTTATAACAAATGTCATTAGTATACTCTTGTGCATTTAACAAGAATAAAATGTGAAATTAAGACATTTTAGCAGTATAATATATGGTAATTTCTAGGGGCGCATCATTAGAGGAGCTTACAGATTCCAAGCCATTATCACGACATTTGAAATGATTCTTGGAGGCTGTGGAGAACTTAATGCAATTGAATGGCGTTGTGTGATTATTGATGAAGCCCACAGGCTGAAAAATAAAAACTGTAAACTCCTCGAAGGTCTGAAACTAATGAATCTAGTAAGTAACTTAAAATCGTAATTTGACTTTGTTTCCTTACTATATAGTAAAAAGTGAGAGCTAAAAACTTGTTTTTATAATACTGGTATTTTGAATCCTGTCTGTGCTATTTGAGGTTGTTTGGCCTTACTTAGTATGGGTGTTATAAGATCTCATGACTTTCTAAGACCAGATTTAGTTATATCTAAAATCAAGAGAAGATCCTCTGTGTCTCGTGCACACATGTGGAAGAGTCTATTCTCTCCCTCTACCACATGGGTTCCAGGAATTGGACTTAGGTCATCAAGCTTAGCTGCAAGCACCTCCATGGGTAGAACCATCTCACTGGTATGAAAACCTGACTCTAAATGTTTAGCATGTTTGTTACAATTAATAGTAGAATTTCTTAAGGTCATATTCTTGTTAGTGCATTTGCTTCTTTCAAATGCAAATGTTTTAAACATTTTATTTAATTAATATGACATAATTAGTGCATCACTACTTGAAAAATAAGCAGAACCACATGCCCTAAAATTTAAATTTCCTTTTTATTACTTATATATGTAGACACTCAGATAAACTCCCTCATGCCAGTTTTATGTTTGTCATCTTTTGAGATGATTTCTTTTCATACATATATGTGTAGGTATGCAGCTACATATTTAAGAATGGATATATAAATACATATTGAGAACCTAAATTTTTTTCCAATCAATTTCAGTAATTATGTATTATTATTAAAATATTCTCTCTTGGTGCTATTATGTTTCATTTTCTGTGAAGTGCTACTTTAGATGCATATTCTAGTAAGCCATTTACTTTTTTGGCTTATAAAATCTTGATGATTTAGCTATATTTTCCATGAAAAGGTAAATGGGAATATCCAAATTACAAAGAATGATCATTCTTTGGTATATGAGTTGGTATATTCATACACCAATGATTGAATACTAAAGAGACAAATACTCCTTTTGTTCTTAATCTTTTACAAATACTTAAATATTCAGAATTTTTAAAGGTTATAAAATAGCATACAAAGTAATAGAGGATTAATCAGGAGTTTTTAAGAGTTGATTGGATGAGACATTGCTGAGGATTTTGGAGGTAGTGATGCATCTGAGTCAATTTGTGAACTAAATGTCAGAAAAATACTTGCTCTTACTACAATGATCAGGTGATAACCTGTGTCAGCTTCCATTTAATTTTAGTCATGATGCTTACTGTGAATCATTCCCTATAGGAACACAAGGTACTTTTGACTGGCACTCCTCTCCAAAATACAGTTGAAGAGCTATTCAGTCTTCTTCATTTTCTTGAACCCTTAAGGTTTCCTTCTGAATCAACATTTATGCAAGAATTTGGAGATCTAAAAACAGAGGAACAGGTATTCTGTGTTTGTAAATAAACATATTAAATCTCTTTTATAATTATTTATGTGTATAATTGAATGTGTACTGGTATTTTATATATTTTCATCATGCTTTATTCAGGTGCAAAAACTTCAGGCTATCCTCAAACCAATGATGTTGAGACGATTAAAAGAAGATGTGGAAAAGAAATTGGCACCTAAGGAAGAAACTATTATTGAAGTAGAACTTACGAACATTCAAAAGAAATACTACAGGGCTATTTTGGAGAAGAACTTTTCATTTTTATCCAAAGGAGCTGGACAAACTAATGTACCTAACTTGGTCAATACCATGATGGAGCTCAGGAAGTGCTGCAATCACCCTTATCTTATCAAAGGTGGCTAAAAGAAATTATACAACTTTTTTCTTTTCTAGCAAGTAGTCATAGAAGTCCTGTAGCCTTACTGATATTGCTCCCTCTTCTGCTGTTCTGAGGGATGCCAAGCAAGAATTCAGGTAGTGTGACCCTTGTGCGTTAGTGTCTGCTAGGAGCACAAGAGTGAGATAAGTGTGTGTGAGTAGATTTCTCTAGTTTAGTCCTCCTCATGGACAAAGACAACAAAACATATCTTTGAGTATCTGCATTTACATTTTTTCCTGGTTTCTTTCCAATCTAGATACTCTAGTTAATGTTTCAGCTTTTGTCCTAATAATGCTACTTTTTAAGGTCTGATCTGGTCGTGTATCAGTGTTCTCTCCGTACATGCTTGGGTCTTTTCACTTGTTCCTATGGGGACACTCTTCTTCTCTTTAATTCATCCAAGAAAACTGATGACTTTCATGCCTGGAAAGAGAGAAAGGAGCACAGAATACCTCACTGATTATTATCTAGAATCTCTAAAAAAAGCATGCATGGGGACTTTTAATATGGTTTCCTTTTTAATAGTTTCCCATTTACTTATTTAATGACTAGCAGATGTCCACAACTACATTCAGATAAATTATGATCACCCTTTGCTTATGACCACTACTAAGACTGTTTCAGTATTGACTGTGTTTGTAAATGTGTGTATGTGTGTATGTGTGTGTGTGTGTCTGTTTGCAATGTATGTATTTATTTACCTTGGTTAGGACCACAGTTTTTTTGTTGTTGAGGTTGGGCAGCAGGAATGATAAAAGGTCATGCTGAATAGTCCTCAGCTGGGATGAGACAGCATTCCTCCGGCCTCAGCCTTCCATGTGCTGGTATTATAGACATGAGACACCATACTGTACAGGAATTCATTCTTTCACTAGTAGTGCCCATTAACTGCTTAACAAACATAAATCTATTTAAGACCTTATGCCTGATTATCTGATGTAGAATCTCTTAAGAACATTATCTGTGTCTTCAGTGGAATTGACAGTGTCATGTTGTGGAGAGTTAGCCACAAATTCTTTTGAATTAAATGAAAGCTGTGTACTTGCCATCAGAAAGTTGTATATTACAGAACAGAGAAGCACCCATTGGGAACCATCTGATTTTTTTGTTGCTCCTATCTTCTAATATTTCTTTAATAGGTGCTGAGGAGAAGATACTTGGAGAATTTAGAGATGCATATAACCCATCTGCTCCTGATTTTCATCTCCAAGCAATGATCCAGTCTGCTGGTAAACTGGTCCTCATTGATAAGTTACTTCCCAAAATGAAAGCAGGGGGTCATAAAGTGCTCATCTTCTCTCAGATGGTACGCTGCCTTGACATTCTCGAGGACTATCTCATACATAAAAGGTATGAAGCACATTGACCCAATGAACTATGATGCAGGTCATGTTGACTTTTATTATTAAGCCCCTGGCTGGTACTTTTTATTGGAAATGGGCTTATTGTACATTTTACCTGATTTGTAAATATTCGTGTTAATGGACTTATATTTAAGACTATCGTTTTGAAAATTGAAAAAATGTTGAGCTGTTTCATTCTGTTTCATTGTTACAATTAGAACTTAAAAGTTATTTTTTTTTGGTTTTTATATGCTGTATTAAATTTGTACTTTAATATGATTTGTTTAACATGGGTTCATTATTCTCTTTCAGTTTTTGGTTTGTGGCCCTAAGATAGCATTAAATTTGGTTTAATTCACAGTTATATAAATAATAGACTATATAGAGAATTTTTATTAGAATATTAGATGTTCAGTCTGATTTCAACATTATAAAAAGGAATCAAATTTAATTCTACATTTTAATTCAAAAGATCTTCAGCACTATATACAAGTAAAAGTCCATACTAGTTCATGTTAGGAGCTTTTATAGTTAATTTTTGTTTCCAGTTTTTTTTAAATAAATATTATTTTTATTTTATGTGTTTGTGTGTTTTGCCTACATGTATATACCACATGCATGCAGTGCACGTCGATGCCAGAAGAAGCATCAGATCCCCTGGTTGTTCCATGTGGGTGCTGGGGATTGTCCTTTGGAAGAATAGCAAGTGCTCTTTACCACTGATCTCTCCAGCCCCTGTTCTAATTACTTTGAATATTGGGTTGGAGGGGTGGGAGCAGTGTGTACATGTGTGTGAAGGCCAGAGGTTGAAGGGTTCAGTGTCTTTTGTCACTCTCCATCTTATTTTTTGAGACTGGCTCACTCACTGAACTTGGAACTCACTAATTACCTAAACTGGCTGACCAACAAGCCCAAAGATCCTCCTGTCTTACCACCACTGATTACAGGTGTGTGCCACCATTCCTCGCTTTTTGCATACATGTTGCGGATCCAGCAAGCACTTTACCCAGACCATAGTTACTTTCTTTTATCTTTTGCAGTACTGAACATTTAGCCTGGGCCTTGCCCTTCTGAGCAATAATTCCACCTCTGCAACCTTATACCAAAATGTGTATTGCCCTCGGTTTTATACAATATAAAATCATTGACTTGCAATAGTCCCCAAAATAGCCATTCTTCCATTTTCTTTGCTTCATACAAAGAACTTTCTGCAAAGATAAATCTATTTCTGGATAAAGATTTCAGTAGGATTGAATTTCATGGAAAATCCAAGGCTTTCCTATTGTTATGACTAATAGTGTTAGACATCATGCCTCGATTTGTATCACTGAAACTCTAGGAAATATGGAGAAAGAACCAGAGGGAGTGTGGCAAATGGCAAATAAGTGCTATTTAAACTCCTGATAGCTTCTGAAATCTTTTGTTTTGTTTTGAAATCTTGCAATTTTTAAAAAATTGTTTAAATGGGGAAGAATGAAAGGAGTTAAAAATTGTATCATTGTAGTAATTACTGTAAAGACTCCTACAACATTCTTACTTGCCCTCAATAAATTATATTATATGAATTGAGAGAATAATGTGGAATAAGGAAAAAAGCCTTCATATGATGATATCATCAGAGTACTTTGTTTGGTTTGGTTTTGGTTTTGGTCTTTTTGAAACAGGTTCTCTATCTGTATGTAACCCCAGTTGGCCTGGAACTTACAGAAGTCCACCTGCCTCTGATATTATGGAAGTTTGCCACCATGCCGAGCTTAAGCCAAGTAGTTTTTATAAGTGATTTTTATTATTCCTATTTTCCCAATTTTTGTTTGTTTTAGCAGTGATGAAGATCAAACCAGGCCTTGTGCAAGCAGGGCAAGTGCATCTCCCACTCCGCTACATCCCCAGATTCCAAAGTGGCATTTACTCTAATAGTATTATCTAATATATACATCTAGGAATACAGACATCTTGTATCTTTATATTACCTCTTTGTCCTCATTAGTAGCAACACCAAATAGAAAACTTAGAAAATATTTGTGATGATACTGACTTCTAAGTTTATAACAAACACTGTGATACAGGAAAACTGACTTTACCATTGATAGAATATGTCTGTCATATTCATTATATAGATAGATATGATACTCATTTTTATTATATTCAATGTTAAAATTTAATGCATTTTACTTGAATAGATATTTATATGAACGGATTGATGGAAGAGTCAGAGGAAATCTTCGTCAAGCTGCTATAGATCGATTTAGTAAACCTGATTCAGATCGATTTGTTTTTCTCCTTTGTACCCGAGCTGGTGGTCTGGGCATCAATTTAACTGCAGCTGATACATGCATTATCTTTGATTCTGATTGGAATCCACAGAATGACCTACAGGTAACAAATTTCTTGGCTAACAAGAAATGTAATTTTTTAAAAATTCATTTTATTGTTTTTTTGATCTCCATCTTTTTTTACCCAAATTAACATGTGCTTCCATAAGAAACATCTTTGCTAATAAAATAGGTGAAATTATTTTCATTATAATTTAATGATAAAGTGTTTTTAATATTTCTTTAATGTATATATATTCAAGTATATGTAATATAACAATATTAAGAGTGATCAAAGAGACTCAAAATTTGCAGGAGATATGGGTCTCGGAAGGGATGTGAAATGAGAACAAATTGTAAGAGAAACTCATCTCATTTATTATTCATGATATTCTTAATTATATTATAATATTTAGAAATATGTTTTAGATAGATATAAAATATAATTAATTAAGAATATATCCATCTTAATAAAAGATAGCATTTTTAATTGTTCATTTACTTGACTGTATATAATCTAGATCAGAATATAAGCTTATCTAAAATCAATGCATAGATTAGGGGCTGGAGAGATGGCTCAGCGGTTGAGAGACTGGCTGTCCTTGCAGAGGACCTGGGTTCAGTTCCCAGCACTCATCTGGTGGCTAACAACCATTTGTAACTCCAACTCCAGGGTATCTGATGCCCTTTTCTGTCCTGTACAGACACTGCAGGCATAACACTCATACACATAAAATAAAAGTAAATAAATATAAATAAAATTAATTCATAGATTAAAATCAGGGCATTCTCTTCCTATAGATGAACAGTTAGTAAATATCTTTCAGTTTATGGACTATACATTGTTTATCCATTCTTTTTTAATTAGCATTCTGACTTTTTTCATGAATGGGTAATCTGTAATGTATTTTGATTATATTCACCCCCTATTACACTCTCTTGTTCTTTTCCCACATTGGTATTCTTCCTTTTCCCAACTAATCCCCCTCTATTTTCATGTCTTTTTATTTTGTTTTGGTAAGTTTAATTAGTATTGCTTATAGGAACATGGGTAAGCAGTTAGCTATAGAAACATGGGTAACACACTAGTGATACACCACAGAAAAAAATGTCTCTCCCTACCCCAGCTTCTGTTAACTTGTCTGTAGATCTTCAGGAAAGACGTACTTATATGTATCTTTGCCCTCCATGAGGGGATATTAATATACCTAATCATATGCAAGCCTTATGTAAGTAATCAAAAATGCTCTGAGTTCATGAGTACTATAACCATGTTGTATCCCAAAGACACTGGTCTACAGCACTCTGCCTTACATAATCCTATGTTTTTTCTGCTCCATTTTCTGCTATGACTTTGATGTGGAGAGTTGATCTAAATGTTATATTTAGGACTGAGCAGTCAACGTTCCCTTATTCCCAGCACTTTGACCAAATATGATTATCTGCAGTGACCACTGCCCAACAGCAAAAAGAATCTTCTGATTAATGCTAATAATAGCACTCAGCTATGGGCTTAAACCTAAATATTCAAAAGGCAATTCAATGGGCACACCTTTTCCAATGAGGAAAATAATAGTAATATCTTAGGGCCCATGACCTCTCCAGCCATGGGGAAGCACTGACCAGGTTTACAGTACCACACATGAATTCTCTCCTGTGCAACGGGCTTCAAATGTTCTTCATTTATCTTTTTTACAGTTCTTTAAAAATGTAAAAGCCTTTCTTATTTGTCAGGCCAGATTGGATTCCCAGGTTTATGATTTAATACTCAATAAGTTGAACTTAGCACCTGATTATTTGCTTTGGAATATACATTTACACACTAACCTACCAACAGTTCATGTGATGTTCTGAAAGTGAAGTGAAAAACCATTGTATTGCAGTGAAAAATACTGACTTCTCCAACTTTTCCTTCTCATATAACTAACTTTACTACTATTGTTGTAAATCAATAAAAATTTTGATTTCGTATTTAGTCTCCTAAACCTAAAGTTGCCCATTTATAGTCTCATTTCCAAATGGCTCGGTGTGGGTAGGATTAGAAAAAAGTTAACAACAGGCCTAACATCAACACCACCTATAATTTTTATTTTATTTTCTGCCTTCCTCCTTACTTCCCGCCCCCCTCCCCATTTCATTGTACATGCTAGGCAAGTACTGTACCACTGAAGTACATTCTTAGACTCTGTTTATTTTCCTCAGTTGGCAGTCTCACTATGTTGCCCAGGCTGGCCTCTAAATTGAGATCCTCCTACCTCTCAAGTAGTTGGAATTATGAGTCCATATCACCACACCCAGTTTCTCCCTATAAATTGTAAAGCCACAATTTATAATTGTGAAGATAAGGTGATTAATATTTGTAAGAAAGATGATAGGTTCTATAGATCCTCTGAAGTTAGGGTTTATTCTGATTTCAGTATGACACCCTATAATTGTATTATCTCCACTTCTCACATATAAATGAGTAGTCTTTCTAGTTAAAGAAAGTTTATATGTTCTTAGCTGTTCACCTGAGGTTTTGTCCCCTACTTCAGTGTTACCCACTGTAAACATAAATATATTGGAAAAGATTTTCATCACATAAACAAAAATGTAGACATTTTCTGTTGGACTTAAGTCTTTAAATATTGAGTTTCTATCAACTAAACATTCTATTTGTAGATTTTGTGTTTATTTTTAAATTGTGAGTTGATTATCCAAAATGCTTGGGATGAGAAGTGTTCCAAGTTTCACATATTTCGTATTTTCTAAGATTCTGAATAAGTCTAAAGATGACATTTATTTTTCAAGTACACCCTTATAGCATAGCTTAAAAGTAATTTTACACAGTATTTCAGTTTGGCTTTTGACTGACCTATTATTACATCAGACCAGGTATGGAATTTCCACTTAAAATGTTTATGCTCAAAAAATTTCAGATTTGTAATACCTGTTTAATCAGGGCTGGGTCTCATTACTTAATCCTAACTGGCCTTGAGCTTGCTATGTAAACCAAGCTCGCCTTGAACTCACAGAGAAGCACCTGGCTCTGCCTCCTTAATGCTGGGACTAAAGTGAAGAAGCCATCACACCCCGCATGTTTTTTTTTTTTTTTTTTAAATTTGACTGGGTTTTTTTTGTAGGGGTTTGTGTTGTTGCTTAAATTTTAACTCATTGCCTATTGTGGTATTATTTTTCATCACGAGAAACTGTAATTTTTAGAAAAGTACTATATTTAATTTAGTGGGAAATATATCTAGACATTCTCACATTTGTTCATATACCATGTATACAATTTATTCTGAAATATTTTGTGAGAAATATTCAGTCTATAACCTTTCATTTTTTTGTAGGCCCAAGCTCGTTGTCACAGAATTGGTCAGAACAAAGCAGTTAAAGTCTACAGATTAGTTACACGGAACTCCTATGAGAGGGAGATGTTTGACCGAGCCAGTTTGAAACTTGGCCTAGACAAAGCTGTTTTACAGAGCATGAGTGGAAGAGACAGTAATGTTGGTAGTGTATGTATACTGCTTTTTTTACTTGGTGTTTTATGCTATTTTTTAAATTTAGTCTTATCTTCTGAGCTGTATCATTCACATTTGTTCCACAAAAATCACCTAACATTATTTTGTGCACAAAGCCATTTTCAGAATGGAAATATGTTTAGTTTGGTTCTTGGTCTGTTTATATATACCTTCCAGACTTGTGGATTCTAATAATGTTTACAAGATAGAAATGTTTTACAATCTTTTGAGGACATCTGAATCATAATTTAGAATTCATGAAATTTTTTGTGTTATTTGTATAAAGTTTTTTTTCTTATTATATTCATCTAACAATTACTTTGTCTTGTTAAAATTATGCCTTATACATTTGTTTTTCTTTTTTACCTTAAATCTTTTCCTTAATATAGTATCATAATTCTAAAAAGGGAGATTACTTAGCTTTTGGCTTTGGTTTAATTAAACCATTTTAGAAAGGTGGTAATTCATAGTCTAAAAAGGAAAATAAAAAATTGTAAGTTTAATGTTACTTTAGTGAATCCTTTCTCACATAATCCCCGAAGCCAGACTATAATTTAAACAAGACCTTTCCATTCTTTAGGGGTAGTTTCCATGTTTTGTGAACTGTAAACACCGTTATTACTAGAATCGCTTTCTCACTAGATTCAGCAGCTTTCCAAAAAGGAGATAGAGGATCTGCTTCGAAGAGGTGCCTATGGTGCCATTATGGATGAGGAGGATGAAGGGTCCAAATTCTGTGAAGAGGATATAGACCAGATTTTACTACGTCGTACAAAAACCATTACTATTGAATCGGAAGGACGTGGGTCAACCTTTGCTAAGGTAACACACTGTGGCACTAATGTATAAATGTAGCAGAGGTGTGAGTACATGCTTACTTCTGAAAATATTTAGTTGTATCTTTTGTTGCTTATGCTTAATCTTTAAACATGGTAAATTAGCTCCAATAACATCGTGGTAGGTTTGTTTTGATTTGAGACAGATTATCTTGTAGCTCAGGCTGACCTTGCTGTATTTCCAGAGATGACTCCTACCCTCAGAGTACTATAATCACAGGCTCTGGGCATGCTAGGAAGCGCTCTGCTAACTGAGCCACATCTCCAACCCCTGTAATAGTCCTTTTCCTCCATTTGTTCTGATCTTATACCAAATACTAGCATGAATTCCTCTGATCCTGGTAAAATGGAGTATGTGTAATAATTCAAAATATTTGTACCTATTAGTCACACATACAAAAAAAACTGAAATAATAGGCGTTTAGAAACTAAAGATTATAAGTAATGAAGACAGAACAAAATATAAGTAGTGTGTTTTCCCGGGATGACTCAGTCAATTAGATACTTGCCCTGTGTAAGGAGGAGGGCTGAAATCAAGCCCCAGAATTCATACAAACACATACTTGTAATCTTGGTATTGAGGATGTGGAAATGGGAAAATAGGCCTCTGGGACTCCTTGGTGAGCCCTTCTGTCCTAACTGGTGAGCTTCAGGCTGGTAACAGACCCTGATTCAAAGAAAGTGGATGGTGTTCCTGAAGATGATACCCAATATTGTCCTTTGGCCTGAGTTCAGATCCCTGACTCACAAGTTTAAAAGAAAAGCCAACCAGCTAGGGAAAATGACACACATCTGTAACCCAAGGGCCAGAAGGTGGGAAGCATAAGAAGGCATAGATAAGTAGGATCACTGGAGCTTGTTAGTCAGTCAGTGAGGAAGCTCTGGGTTCAAGGAGAGATCATATCTCCAATATTGGTAATAATAATGTAGAAATGGACTCTGCCCTCCACTCATGCACACAATCCCACACACATACTCTGTATACACATAACACACAAATAAACTTTTGAACATGTATTCATTTGTGGGAGGGGCACACATGTCACCTTGCCAGCCCATGAATTAATTTTTTTTTTTGATTAAAAAAATGAGTCCAGTGAGATGGTTCAGCTTCCAATGATGATGGCTGAGTTTAATATTCAGGATAGAGAAAGCCAGCTCCTCAGTTTGTCCTCTGACCTCCAGGTGTTTGCCCACACACACAAATAAATAAATGTAATAAAATCTCAAATTTTTTAAATTTAAAGATCCCCAAAGAAGAGAAAAAAAGAGTTTACTGTGGGGACTGGAAAGATAGCTCAGCCGTTAAGAGCACTTGCTATTTTTCCAGAACTCATGTTTCGTTTCCTGCATGTACATGAGAAGGCTTACAACTGTCTGTGACTCCAGGGTATCTAACCACCCTGTTCTCAAGCACCCACACTGACAAGGCAGAAAGATAGACACACACACACACATAAACACACACAAATAAATAAACAAGTATAAAGAAAGTTTATCATGTTTACAGTATTTTTTTCTTTAATGAGAGACATGTTAGGCATGGTTTTCTCTTTTGAGTATTGCTGAGATTAAACCCAAGACCCCATGCATTCAGGGGCTCTGCTAATTCCATCTCACTACACAGATCCATACAAATTTTCCTCTTTTCTACCTATATTTTCTTCATCTGTTCTTCCAACCTAGAAGTCTTTTTTTTTACAGTCATAGTAGCCCTGTGTTATAGTTGTATAATGCAGTAAGTATATCAAAACTAATGATACTAACCTTTAAAGGGAGCTTCTGTCTTGCATTTATTCAGCATAGTGCTTAATTCTTTTGCCAGATACTTTGCTAAATGCTAGGAATATTAAAATGCAAGGATAATAGTTCCTGGAAAAACAAAATAGGAAATGAAAAATTCACTGTGAAAGGTGAGAAGAGGTAATTAAGAAAACCTTGTGAGTGTTGTTATATTTAAAGAGAGAAAGATTCATAAATGAAGCATGCATTGCAAATCTACAAGGAAAACTTCAGGAACATGTAAATATGTGGGGAACTTGGATTCAGTTTGTGAAGGACATTGTTTACCACATCATAGAATTCATATTTGAGCATTTGTGTCAGTTCAGCTTTTAAAAATTCTTTAAGCAGCCAAATATGGCACACACCTGTAACCTAACACTTGGGAGACACAGGCAAATGGATGTCTGTGTGGTCGAGTCCAGCCAGGTCTACGGAGTAAGTTCTCAGTCAATGAGGACTGCATAGTGAGATCCTATCTCAAAAAAAAAAAAAAAAAAGGCAGAGGTCAGGAAAAGGCTCAGTGAATGAAAGCATTTGCCATTTAAGCCTGACAACTTAAGTTTGATCCCTGGAACCCATGGGAGAAGAAGAAAGCTAACTTCCAAAAGTTGTCCTCTGACCTCCACACAAGCTGTGGCACACATGCTCCAGTGTATGTGTGTGCAAGAATGAATTTAATTTTAAATTTTTAATTTAAATTTTTAAATTGAGGATAAATAGAAAAAAGCCTTTTGAGAAGAAAGTGGACATAATGTTTCTGATCTAGAAATTTACTCTAGCACAGTGAAAGATATTTAATGAGAGAAAGACAAACCTGTGTAAGGAATAATGTTGTTAACCAAGGTATAGAGATACAGTAGGATGAACAAAACTTGTGACCCCTTAGAAATTTCTTGAAGAGATTATCAAAAGTGGCTTGAAGATTCTGGTTTAAGAGAAAAGAGCATCATGTTGTCACTAAAGAAGATAGCAGAATCCACGATTACAAAACTCATATAGGAAAAATACAATCCTGGAGCTCTTGAATGACATACAAGGGATCACAGTGAAGAAATCCAGAGAGTTTGCTAGGATAAAGACTTGAGGGTTAAGCAAAATTAAATCACATTAGAGTGCTATATGCGTGTGTGTGTGTGTGTGTGTGTGTGTGTGTGTGTGCGCTTGAGTGTGTGTTTGTTTACCACATGCATCTCAGAGGTCAGAAGAGGCTGTTAGATCCCCTGGAACTAGAGTTACAGATGTTTGTGAGACACCTGATGTGGGAATCGATCCTACGTCCTATGCAAGAGCAGCCAGGGCTGTAAACCACTGAGCCATCTCTCCAAACCCTAGCTTCAGAATATTATTTCTTGGCTCTTATACATTATACAAGTATTATTTTTCTTCTGAAATTCTCCTGAATCTACTTAATGTCAAAGGCACTTGCAGTGTTGGTTATTAACTTTGTTGATTAGGCTAAACATAGAGATATTTCCTTTATTAAATTTTTTAAATTAATGTAGGCAAAACCAGAAGTATTTATTGGCCACATGTAATTCTGTCTTTCCTCCTTTAAAATGTTTATTATAATAAGCATGGACATTAGAACACCAGAATTCTAATTCTGACTCAAGCTGAGTGGCTGGAACAATTAATCTCTGTCTTTCTTGTCTTTAAAGAGATCACAATGTTTTTCCTTTTCTACTTTCATATAAAGTGCTATGTGGTGTTCCTTAACTGATTCAGAAATTCTAAGATGTAATTTGGCCATTCCTTCTGAATATTTTACCATCGGTATAGTGAAGTGTAGCACTATTATATAGTGAGTAACACCATAGTATAAGGTTAAAAGTTGAATTTCTAGTGACTTCATGTTTATAGAATTGCTTTCAAGGATTTGAGCAAACAAGTACATTAATTCCAGTCTTTTTTTCTTTTCATTATCAAATAGCATTTGATAAGGAACTATGTTTATAGAATACAGTGCTTATAAGGATATTTGTATGTTTTGTATATCAAATAAAACTCATGTTGGTAACTTGGTGTATACATGATTTTATCATATGTACCCTGTTCTGAGAGATTACATTACCAGATTATAACAAGATTGAAGTGAATCCTAGAAACAGGAAAGCTTCCTTTCTGATTTGGATTTTTTCTGATTGGATTTTAAAAACAGATAAAGCTAAATGAACATAGATAGAGAGTCCTTTAACATATACTATTAGGTCTAAAATTTGGATTTTGTAACCCCACCTGTCATGGAATAAGGTATATAGACCAACTGGCCTGTATTCACAGAGATCTGCTGGGATTAAAGGCCTTTGCCACCATGCTGAGTGACTCTGATTGCTTTTATTTATTTATTCTTAAGGGAAAGAATATTGCTGGGGGTTGAACAGAGTTTTACATATCCTACACAAATGCTCTTCCACATTCCTAGCTTATTGTTGTCTCATTTTCTTTATTTGGTGTATTGTACTAGTCATGCTCCCATGCTGACTGTCCCATCACTTGGGAGATTTAAGCAAGATGATTAAAGTTTGTGACCAGTCTGATCATAGTGAAATTATCTGTATTAGATAGATAGATAGATATATTAGATAGATAGATAGATGTATAGCTAGATAGATACATAGGTAGATAGATGATTGATAGCTGATAGATTGGTGAAGATGGTTGATTGATTGATTGATAGATCCATAAATAGGTAGATAGATGATAGATGGATATTAGATGATAGATGATTGATAGGTAGATAGATAGATGATAGGTAGATAGATGATGAATAGATGGGTGGCATAGGACAAAGTAATGAGCAAAACAGAATTTGTTGAATATTAAATGATGCTTCAGAGATATTTCTTGTTTGTGAGTTCCCTTCTCTGGCATGTAGCACCTTTTAAGAAGATTTGATTAAACTGAAATATCCATAGTGTGAATGAAATACTAAGGAGAGGCTAAAAACAGATAAAGCTAAATGAACATCGATAGAGAGTCCTTTAACATATACTATTAGGTCTAAAATTTGCAAAGTGATAAATATTTAACAAAATATTAGTCTTAGCTAAAAATGTGATAGAAACAAAATAGGAGTATACCAGAAAATAAACTTTATAGTATCAGTAGATTTTGTAACTCTTATTCTACCTTGATTTCTTAATGTTCATGTAAATAGTATTCTAAAAAGTGTGTCCCTGTTTTTATAGTTTTCTTGCCATAACAAAGATAATATCCTTGCTTATTGAAAGTGTGAGAGCTAGCAGTTGCTTATTTATCTATTTCTGCTCCTAAAGTCTAGCCTGTGTTGGCGGTAGAAAACTTTTGCCTTGAACAAATGCTGTGTTATATTTCAGGCTCTGGATTGGAACAGGTCCATAATGTTGATGTGTATGTTGATTTCAAATTCTATCCACGCTAAATATGAAGAGATAATTGTTTAAGTGTATTTTCAAATATTTTTCTTCTCAACTACAAAGCATTTCCAAAAATTGTGGTATATATTTCAGGCAAGTTTTGTGGCATCTGGAAACCGGACAGATATTTCTTTAGATGATCCTAACTTCTGGCAAAAGTGGGCTAAAAAAGCAGAAATTGATATAGATGTCGTCAGTGGAAGAGTAAGTATGGATGAAGGTTTAGTTAGAATGGTGACTATTTGACTAAATGTACCTATGAAGGTAGTATTTCTTTTATGTAGAAGCTATATAACTTATTACGAATTCATCAAAATCCTTTAAAATTATGAGCAAAATACATCTAAAAATATATCCAAATACAAATTATAAAAAAAAAAATCCCCTTGGGAAAGGAAAAGGGACAGCTCATCTTTTAAAAACTTCATTTAATGAATGTACCATGAATGAAGGATATACAAAATCTCCCCTGGTCCACCATGATTATAATCATGGCAGGTAATTCTTCCAGTGAATCCTAAAATTATTGGGCAATAAATAAAACAGGGCATTTTTTTCTAGATTCTCGAAGTATATCTTCTAAAATATATGTTAATTACAAAAGGAAAACTATTAAATTTATACTAGAGAAGCTTAGCAAAGATTACTTGTATGTCATAAAAGATAGATTAGTCTTATATGTGTACCCTTCGAATACAGTGCACTGTGCACACCGTAGATGCAGAGGACCTTTATATTCTTGTCCTGGCTTCCTCTGTTCCCATGCATTGTCTTCTGCTCTATGACTTTCCTGAGCATCTGATAGTATTTCCAGTCTCAGGTAGCCTCTCTTGTAATGATACTGCGTCCCTTGCAAAATTATAATTCTCTAAGAATTCTTCAAAAATGCTTTCTACTATTCTGCCTTATTTTTTGTCCTTCTTATATTATAAAACATTATATTCTGAATAGTACTTTTTTTAACACATGTATTATACCATCAAAAGTATGGACACCTGTTGAACAGAAGCTATCTTATTAATCTTTATATCCATACCCTTTAAAGTAATACCTAGAAGTTTCTCCATAATATAAAAGATGCAGCAACATAAGTTGTTTTAAATGAGTTAAACTTAATTGGACACATGGAAATTGAGATACTTATTGCCTTGCTTTTGTTTCTTTATCTGGTTATTTTGGACAGAACTAAAACATGTTTGCAGATCTATGAAATATCTAACATTTGATAAGTATTTTAATTCCTGTATATTTTGTTTTCCTTTTGGATTTATCTTTAAAATAAACTTAAATCAAAATGCTTAGTTTAGCCAGGCATGTTTAGTAGCACAGACCTTTAACCCTAACCCCAGCATCCAGGAGGCAAAGAAAGTCAGGAGAATGTCTGTGAGTGGCTGAGGGCATCCTGGTCTATATAATCAGTCTAGGCCAACCAGAGCTATATAGTGAGATTCTGTCTCAAAGAATCAACATAAAAAGATTTACTTTAGCATTATTTATTCTAAAATTGAAAACAGTTCAGCTAAATGGATGAGGAAAATTGTAAGATATAAATTCAATCTAAAATATATTTTATGATTATTGTAGAAGCATGTCAATTTTTATATTTATGACAGAAGAAAAAAGTTCTTTTATGAGTATAGTTGCAGAAAATTATACATATATGATAGGAACAATTTTAAAAGAATAGGAAATATTTAAGTTCACTTGATAACGATGTTAGATCTGTTAATAATTTACCTTTTCTATAATTACTTTGTTTCTACACTTTGAAAGATGAAAGAAAATAAAAAGTATTATGAACAAAATTTAAAGACCTTCATTAAACTTAAGATTACATTTTACAGAATAGTTTGGTTATCGACACCCCAAGAGTTAGGAAGCAAACGAGACCGTTTAGTGCCACCAAAGATGAACTGGCTGAATTATCCGAAGCTGAAAGTGAAGGAGATGAAAAACCCAAACTCCGAAGACCTTGTGACCGTTCCAGTGGCTACGGAAGAACTGAATGCTTCAGAGTAGAAAAAAACCTGCTTGTTTATGGGTAAAATACTGTGCTTAGTATGTGCTATAAGTAATCATATATAAGCTTAAATTCATACTGTTTTGAAGTCCTTTATTAAAATCAATTAATATCTATTTTCTGGAGTTCTGAATTTCTTTTCTTTTTAAACTTTTTGTGTTATTTTTATTGTCTGTGTATGAGTGTTATGTTTGTGTGTATTTACTTGCACCCATATTGTGTAGTGCCTGAGGAGATCAAAAAGGTGCCATATTCCCTGGTACTGGAGTTATAGACTACTGTAGTTATAGCTGCCGGCTAGGTGCTGGGATTCAAACCCTAGTCCTCTGCAAGAGCTGGCAGTGCTCTTAACCACCGAGCCATCTCTCCAGCTTCAAGTCTTGATTTTCTGTATTTAACATGTATTTAGAAGAGTAGTTCATAAGTATATTACTAAAATTGAACTTCTTCTAAAATTTGCATATTTATAAAGTAGATAATCTTGCTCTCCACTATTGAACAAAATATAGTAAAAATTACTATACAGTGAGTCTTTCCTTTACACATGAGAGAAATCATTAGCAAATCTTTATAATGACAGAATTCTTTGTTGTGGCTTTTATTCATGAATTCTATTTTTCCGTCACACTTTACTCAGTGTTAATATGAATATCTTTCTTAACAAGGTGGGGCCGATGGAGAGAGATTCTGTCTCATGGGCGATTTAAAAGGCAGCTGAATGAGCATGATGTAGAAATCATTTGCCGAGCACTCTTAGCCTATTGCCTTATTCACTATCGAGGGGATGAGAAAATTAAAGGTTTCATATGGGACCTTATTACTCCAACTGAAGATGGGCAGACACGTGAGCTACAGAATCATTTAGGTAAGTACATTCATTTCCTTAAAAAAATATTTTCGTTCTGTAAGTAATATTTATGTATTATCCTATAAAATTTTTAAGGTCAAGCACTGCAGATAGCATTAAAGAACCTAATGTTCACACTCAAAAGTCCAGCTCTAGAAAATGCCAGTGTTATAATTTTGTGTGGGTTTAGGAGTTTACATATTTTTTCTAAATATGTATCACTTGCAAATTGTTTTTTCGTTTATGTTCATGTATTTTACCTTTTTTCTAATATTCCATGGTATGAATATTTTACAACTTGCCTGGCATCTCCTTTAATGATGAAATTTCTGGTTTCTAATTTTAGATAAAAAGGGTTTCAGTTAGGAACTTTGTACATTACTTTTTACGCATGTGCATTCATTTTTCACGAATCAAGTATAGCATATTTGCGTCTTCCTGCCCTAAAAGTCTGGATCATTGTCATATGCCAGGATCTTCTTAAATATGCAGAATCTGAAGGCCTCATTCAGACTTACTGAATCAAAGTCTGCATTTTAACACGTTCTTCAGGAATTAATTACATATATTGGATTATGTAAAACATAAATATGCATTTTAAGCTTTCATAAATACTTTACTGTCCAAAGTGACTAGTTTGAGTTCTACCAGTGATATGTACAAGTATTTTTTCATCTACAATTTTACTAGCAGAATGTTTATTTTTATATATAGAAGGGTTTTTTTTTTGTAACGCAAAACAAATGCATCTTCTATACAAATGAAAAATTGCTATGTCTATAAATTTATGATGGAGTTTTGGTCTTCTGAATCACAAAATAGTTATTGATTGGTATATGTTCTTAATGCAAAGTACTGACAGAACAAAAAGAAATTTTCAAAAATTTTCCTGAGTTCCTAAATCTTGCCTTCTAGTTATGTAGACAGACATAGAATATAGACACATTGATTGATTAAGTAATTGCAGATTTTAATGAACAATTTGAGTATTCATTAAATAGAGATTCCTATCTGTCCCAAGATAGAAGCACAACAGAAAGAAGGTAATTGGTGTTGGTGTATCTTTTTTTTTCAATACTTATTATGTTTATTTTATTGTATATATTTCATTTATTTGTTTATTTATTTTGTGTAAGAGTGTATTTCATGCATGTATGTATGTAAGTGCATCCATGTCATGCAATGCCTTCAGAGGTCAGAAGAGTGTGTTGGATCCCCTAGAACTGAAGTTAGGGACAATTGTTAGCTGCCATGTGGGTGCTGGGATTAGAATCTGGGTCCTCTGCAAGAGCCGTCAATGCTCTTAACCACTGAGACATCTCTCCAGCCCCTTATTATTTTCATTTTATGTGTATAAGTATTGTAAATTCATGTATATATGTAAGTAAGTACGCTTGTGTCATGCACTGCCCTCATAGGTCAGAAGAGGGCATCGTATCCCTTGGAACTGGAGTTAGGATTGTTGTTAGCCACCATGTGGGTGCTTGGAACCTTGGTCCTCCGCAAGAGCAGTCAGTAGTCAACCTCTGAACTATCTCTCCAGCTCTTTGACCTTATGTCACTTTCCACTTAAAAAAGATAAAATAAAAATAAAAAGTAAAATCTTTTTTACAAAAAAAGATCTAAAAATATCACTAGTGCTAAGAATGAACTCCTACTTTATTTAAAAGTGATGTGAGTTATAGATCATGAATTGAAACAAACAACCCAGGGAAAATTATTACCTTCATTAGATAATTGTATGTTGAGAGTATTGAATATCAAGAAACTATTATTGCATTCCCTAGACATTTGTAATTACACATTTTCTTTTAGATGTTCCTATAAGTACGTACTGTACTCATAAATTAAATGATTGACATCTTTAATTTATGTCAGAACAATATTGGAAGTAGAAGAGCAAACAGTATAGATTAAACAAATTGGCCATCATTTGATAATTACTAAAGAATGTAGGAATCTGTCATACTGTTCCATCTACTTTTTTGTTTTTGTTTCTTGTTAAATTTTAAACAGGGTCTCACTATGTAATGCCAGATAGCCTAGGACTTGTTCTGTAGACCAAGCTGGCCTTGAACTCAGAAGGATCTTTGTGTCTTGAGTGCAGAGATTAAAATTATGCATCACTATGTTCAGCTCCATTCACTTTTATATATGCTCATGTTTCACAATTTTAATTTTTATTTTGCTTTATTTTTATTTTATGTGAATGAGTGTATTACATGCTCGTATGCAAGTACACCTGTGTTGTGCAATGCCCACAGAGGACAGAAGAGGGCATCAGACTTCCTGGAACCTGGAGTTATGAATGGTTATTAGCTCCCTCTGGGTTCTGGGATTCAAACCCAGATCTTCTGCAGGAATAACCAGTGCTCTTAACCATTGAGCTTTCTCTGCAAGGCCATGTTTCACAATTTTAAAATGGCATAAGCCCTCAAGAATAGAATGATTGGGGATAGAGAGATGGCTCAGGCGCAGTGATTAACAGCATTGGCTACTCTTTCGGAGGACCAGGATTGGATTCCCAGCACCCACATGGAGGCTGACAACTGTCCATAATTCTAGTTCCAGGGGATTCAATGCCATCTTCTGACCTCCATGGACTTTGCATGCAATCAAAACCCTCATTAAATAAAATAAATATAAATTTAAAAAGCAATAGGCAGAACAAGAGAAGAATTACTGATACGTTTTGGAAAGTAGAAGCAAATAGATTTATGCTGACAATTAAATTAACCTGAAAGAACTAAATTTTTTCACCAGTTGGAAAAGGCAAAAACCCATGACTTGCTTCACAAGTTTTCTGAAAGCTACAAGAACTCTTGACATCAAAATTTCTATAGATATACATAAAATACAAGGACTGTAATTAAAGGCTGCTTAAGAGGTCAGATCCCTAAATATCCTCAACACCGTATAGCCAAATATTAAATGGACTGAAGTTCATTATTCTCTGGACAGAGTGAACTGGAAGCTCTCTGGGTTGCATGAGTGTTTGAGGTATGAAGTACCTGTGTAGATTGGCTGACGCAGTGCTCAAGAAAGGAAACTAAAGACCTCTGTGTGAGTCCAGCCAGGTGCAAACCTATATATAATTGCTGGAAAAAATCTAAGCAAAGTAACCTTCATTAATTCCATAATCACAAGCTCTGCCCATTCAGACTATTGTTAATTTCTATAAAGGCAATTCAGATATTCTACTATGAAAGAATTAGGTGGTTCAAACAATTGAAAGCAACAACAAATCTACAAATTATTTTAAATGCTAAAAAGTATATGTGGATTAAATGGTGAATCTAAGAAAGTCAAGCTCAGAAAATTAGAAATATAGAATACCTGTCCATTGTATTAAGAAAAATTGTTTGTATACCTTAAATTATATACTGTTTAGTTTCCAAATCAGTAAGAGTGCAGAGTGCTGGAATACATAGCTACTTATTCCAGAAAGAAGGAGGAAAATGAGAAAAAGCAATAAAATACAGTAAAAATCATGATAAACATTTTCTATATATTTCTATCTCTTAAAAGATAAACATTATAAGGGGCTTGAGAGATGGCTCAGCAGTTAAGAATATTGGCTGTTCTTGCACAGGACCCAGGATCAGTTCTCAGCACTCAAATATTGGCTAACAATAATCTATATCTCGAGTTCCAGGGATCCTCTTCTGACCTCCGTGGGCATTGCACGTACATGCATGCAGGGAACTCACTTATTGATACATGTAAAAAGAAAAATAATAAATTTTTAAAAATTTAAATTTTAAATTTAAAAATAAAAAATTTTAAAAGATTAACATTATAAGATGGGGCAAAATCAATGTTGTTAAATTTCAAAATTACGCTATTACACACCAAAAAAAGAAGCTTGAAAACAAAGATCTAGCAAAACACATGGTATTGCAAATATTAAATTCTACAAAACTGATTTAGTAGTAATAGCAGCAAAATGGAATATAAAAGGGGTTAAAAAAGGGACACTACCTAATAATCACAAAGTACAGTCCTGGGGCTAGAGAGATGACTCCGCTGTTAGGAGCACGTACTACTCTTGCATAGGACCTTGATTCAGTTGCCAGCACTCACATGCTGGCTGACAAGTGCCTATAGCTCCTGTCCATGGGATTCATCACTCTGTTCTAGCCTTTTCTGCCTTCTGCACACAGATTGTGCATATAAATTCATGTACACACACAAATACTAAATAAAATTTCAAGTACAATTCCTATTAGTAATATATGTACCAACCAAAATAATCTTGATATATAAAACCTAAGAAAAAGAATGAATTAAGAAAGGTAGTTTATGTATACAATTGAGTTTTATTCTGCTGTAAAGAAGAACAGAATTATGTCATTTCCAGAAAAATAGATGGAACTGAAAATCGTATTAAACTCGGACAAATGTTTGTATTTGACTCAGATATGTCACTTTTTTTATGTGAAATCTAATTACATGAAAGAATGGTATCTATTGGGGGGAGAAAGAAAGATTATAAAGGGAAGAGAATAGAAAGTTACAAGAGAAGGCAGTGTGGGGGTGGGAAGATACATAGTATTTCAAGTGCAGAATGCACACACAAACACACACACACACACACATACACACAGAATGACACATGGTGTAAAAGTAGAAAGGAGACTGTGAGGGGAGGAAAAGGACCAGTCATAGGGGACAAACAAGGGCAGTGGAAAGGGTGGGTACGAACAAAGTACAGTGATGTACATGTGTAGCAATATAATGAAATGAACCAACTCAAGTATTCTAGATTAATACGAGTTTTAATCATATAGTAAATTTTTGTACTGCAATTAAAATTGATGAACTTAGGCATCATGAATCAGCATAAATACATCTTAAAAGTATTAATTATTAATCTTAAGATTAATAATTACTGAACATAAGATGTAGAATGTGAGATTTGTCTTCATTTTTGTGTTCAGGTCAGTACTGTTACCATTATTGTCTCAAAAGATCTTTGTTGTCTGCGCAGGCCTCATAAGATCTCTAGCAATTCTTGTATTAAAAAAAAATAATAACCTTTGAAATCACAACTTTCTGTATAGATTATTTTTTATTTCATATGTACTTTTCATCCTGTCAGGTCTATCAGCTCCTGTACCCAGAGGACGAAAGGGGAAGAAAGTAAAGACTCAGACAAGCTCATTTGATATCCAGAAAGCAGAGTGGCTTCGAAAATATAATCCTGAACAGCTACTTCAAGATGAAGGCTACAAAAAACATATCAAACACCACTGTAATAAGTAGGTAGTAGGATATTTTTGAAACAATTCAAAAATTTACCTTCCTGAATTTATGGATTTTACAGCCTGGTCCACAGGGTATAGTGATGATATGGGCAAACGTTTAACTTCGTGTGATACCTTCCAGCAGTGATGAAACCTCTCACATATTATTATCAACACCTCAGATTAGTTTGTGATTAATTCATCAAAATTAAATAATGACGATTATCAAGAATTTGGAGAAATCTTATGTTATTATTAATAAGACTCATTTAATCATACACAATCATTTTGTTATTAAAAGATTATGAATGCACAGACCTGTAACACCATGTGTTTGGCAGAGGCAGGAGGTTCATCTAAGTGTTCAAGGCCACATGTTCTCCATAGGGAGCGCCTAACCAGCCAAAGCTACATAGCAAGATCCTGCTTCAAACAAAACTAAACAAATAAAAAGATAAAATACTATATATGAACTTATCACTAGTTTCTTTTTCTCTTTTAGTGACTAATATGTCTGTGTCCTTTGATTTTTCTTGTTTTCAGAGTTTTGCTCCGTGTAAGGATGTTATACTATCTGAAGCAGGAAGTCATTGGAAATGAGTGCCACAAAGTATTTGATGGAGTAGATGCAAGGTAAGTTAAAGGTTCAGAGTTACTTTCAGTGACCCAAAGAAACAAAATTATATGATCACAAAAACTTTCAGAGTAAGTGGCTTCATTCCAGCCATAAGGAATTAACCCTTGACACTGCACTGTCTGTCTTCTCTTACTATTATAAAATGAAATGAGAGTAGCAATAGTTTTGTGAATAATGGTATATATCCAAGGTGCCATTCAGGTAAACACAGTACAGTAATTGATTCATTCATTTCTTCAGAAACTGTTACAGGTTGTTTTATTTTCTTATATGTGGTGTTAGAATCAAACCTGGGTCCCTAGTACAAGGTAGGCAAGTACTTTACCATTGAACTACATCCCTAGCACCAGAAACATATCTTAGTACTTTAATAAGCTCAGGCATGATAAAACAGTGGAGATATAAAGACAAAACAGATCTTCGTCCCTAAGGATTTTATGGTATCAATGCGCAGGAGTTAAGCAAGCAGGAAAGTATTCTTTAGTAATGTGTGAGATGCCAATGAGGTAAGGAGTTTTCCATTTGTTTTATCTTAACTAAATGTAGTGTATTTCCCCTCTATTCTTACAGCATCTGTTTCAAACATTATAGTTGTGCATTCCATAACCACCAACTTAACTGCTCATTCCTGTCAACTAAATATAACGAAGCCATCAAGTAGAAATTCCCTCAGCTTATGTGCTCATTCTTTTCTTCTGTTCCAGTAGTCACATATGACCAGTGTAACATCCTTAACTCATCAGTTATTGACCTGTTTTGTTCTATAGTTATCTTTTTACTCTCCACTACTTGCATAGTACTCATATACTTGGTCCTGCTGTCACCAGTTTGGTTTGAATGAGAAATGTTCCCCTAGGCTCAAGTTTTTAAGCACTTTGTTCCCAGTTGCTGGCACTATTTGGGAAGTCATATAATCTTTAGAAGGTGTGGCCTTGCTGGAAGAAGTGTGTCACTGTAGATGGGCTTGAGAATTCATAGCCTGCTCCTACTTCCAGTTTAGATTCTCTGCTTCCTGTTTATGGTTGAAAGTGTGAACTTTTGGCTCCTGCCACCATGTCTCCCTTTACCACAGTGGATTCTCATCCCTTATGCCAAAATAAACTCTTTCCTCTCTTCCTTAAGTCACTTTTGAATATTATGTTCTATCACAGTAACAGGAAAGTTTGAATATACTAGTAAATGTGATTTTTGACCATTACTACTTTCTTTCCAATCACATAACTTGAGTACATCTCATTATATTCTCTAACCTCATCTCAGTGTCTTACCACTCTTTCTCTAACCATTACCATTTCTTTTTTTATTTTTAGGTCTATGAGTGTATTTCATGCAGGTATTAGTGTACCCATGTACCCTCTGCATGCAGAGGTCAGAAGAGCAGAAGAGGGCATAGGATTCCCCCTGGAACTCGAGTTAGGGGGAGTTGTTAGCCACTGTGTGGGTGCTGGGAATCAAACAAGAGCAGCCAGTGCTCTTAGTAGCCGCTGAGCCATCTCTCTGCCCCGTTATTACTGTTTTCGTAGTCCCTTTTTCTCATGACTTACTTTTGTCCTCCGGGACTCTAACCATTAACTGAATTCCTTAACTCCTGTTGACTTCCTTTCCCCACTGTTTGATATACCTTTTGTAACCTCAGTTTAGGTGAAACTTCATTATTCACTTGCTTCTTGCCCTCCCCTCAGGAACTAAATATTGCCAGAAAAAAAGAAAGAAAATCAACCAATCTGGTGTGGGGATACACGCCCTTAATCCCAGCAGAGGCAGGCGGATCTTTATGAGTTCAAGGCCAACCTGGTCTACAACAAATTCCCAGCCAGATGGGGCTGCAGAGAGACCCTGTCTCAAAAAAAAAAATCATAGTCAAGCAATGTGAGGATGGATTTGCTTCATATTCATGAACATTCCTTATCAAATGAAATGAAGCATTGACTGTTTAACCACCTTGGCTGGTAACTCATTTTCCTATCATTTAAACCTGTCCCTTCAAACAACCTTTCTAACTCATCAACCAGTAACCAAACAATAATGTCTAATAATGACCTTGTAACATACTTCATGGAGAAAAGAGAAACAGGCAAGAGCTATTTCCATCCATGCCCACCTATTTGTCCCTAGGGAAACAGACATGACCCTTCCTTGCCAGTGCATTGATTTGAACACATCTCTTCTGTTCTTTTAAGAACCTCTTACTATAATAATGTTTCTTGAGCCTTTCCATCTATTCCTCCATCCCTCTCTATCCTCTCTCCCTTTTGCATGCATAATGCCTGAATATTACACACATAACCAAAAAAGGAATTTCCTTAATAGACATTTTATTACTCTATTTTTCTGTTCTTTGCTACAAACTCCTGTATTTTATCTTTCTTTACTTTGCCTTTTATCATCAACCCATTCTAATTAATCTTTGATCTTCACCATCCCACTGCAGAGACCTACAATCGGATCTTTTCTTTATGCTGTTGTGCCTTGAAACATTTTCTTCTATAGGTATTCATGCTTCTTACTACACATCTGGTTGTTCTTTCCTTTCAGTTTCTGTTGCTAGGTCTTTAATAGTTCTCTAGATTTAAATGATGAGGGGCCTTGTCCTCAGTTCGCTCACCTTTTTATAATTTCTTTGGTGACCATGCAATATAATCATAATAAATATTACCTAAAACTGCTGACCAAGTCTGAATGTGGTGTCACACACACGTAATCTCAGCACTCAGGAGGCAGAGGCAGGAGGATTGTGAGTTTGAGGCTAGTCTGAGCTTTGACCAAGACAGCTAAAAAAAAAAAACAAATTAAATTAAACAAATTAAAAATTAAAAAAAAAAAAAACAAATTACATTAAAAAAAACAAACAAACTAACTAAAAAGCCAGTGAGGCTTATTGATACATTCAGCCTACACCTATCCCTTAGAGTTGTACAGCAATTGTTCCCCAACATTTCTACTTAAAATATTAATTGACACCTAAACTTCTGTTGGCTTTCCCAGATCTACTGTCTCCAGCCTTTCTGTTCTTTAAAAAATTTTTTTTATTATTTTTATTGTTTGTGTATGAGTGTTTTGCCTGTATGTATGTAAGTTCACCCATGCTATGCAGTGCCCACAGATGTCAGAAGAGGACATCAGATCTCCTAGAATTGAAGTTAAGTGTGGTTATTTTCATGTGGACCCAGGTCCTCTGCAAGAGCAGCCAGTGCTCTTAACCCTGAACCATCTGTCCAGTCCACATAGCCCAACTTTTAAAAGGTATATCCATCATGGTAGAGAAGTCAAGGCCACAGGAACTTGAAACAGTTGGTCACATCACATCCACAGTTGGCAAAGCAATGAATGCTTTTGCTCAGCTTGCTTACTCCATTTTACATCGCCCAGGATCTCATCCCATGGTGCTGCCCCTTCCATTCATGTAATCAAAATCATCCCTTACAGACGCCTCCAGAGGCTGCCCTCCCAGGTTACTCTAGACCCATCAAGTTGACAATTGAGATTACCCATCACATCTAACTTATTTTTCTTTTCTATGCTGTGGTGTTCCAAATCTCTGTCTCCAATCCACATCTCTCTTCCAAACTTCCAAACATTTCTCACATGTGCCTCTTGCCTCCAAACCTTTGTATTCTTCCTGGAACATTCCTCCCTCCCTCCCTCCCTCCCTCCCTCCCTCCCTCCCTCCCTCCCTCCCTCCCTCCCTCCCTCCCTCCCTCCCTCCCTCCCTCCCTCCCTCCCTCCCTCCCTCCCTCCCTTCCTTCCTTCCTTCCCCTTCTCTTGCATAACTGGCATCAACTAAGCCTTTCTTAAACCTCTGTAAGTCTGAGCTAGGGCATATACTCATAGTACCATGTTGTAGTACTAATACAATATTGCAGATACCTCTTTACAAATGCAGGTGCATCAGTTTTAATTTAATTCATTGTTGCAGTAATTGACATATAGTAAGTTCTGTTGAAACATTTTGACTGAATGATTTAACCTAAGGAAGTTAAAGGAAGCCTTATTTATTTATTTAGATTAATTATTTAGATTTTTAAAGACAAATCAATCACTTCAAAGTCTGAGTCAAGACAGTCAAAATTTGAGGTTAGCTTGGGCTACTTAGTGAATTTTGGGCCTCCTGAGCTGCAGAGCAAGATCCCTCAAAAAATAAAGAGAAAGAAAAGAGAACAAGCGCTACCGCCAGTAATCAACAACAGATGAAAGTCTGTCTTCCATCCCTTTTGCTAACAGTTTACATGTAAAACCTTATGTAATGTTAATGTGGCACTCAAATTTTCACCATGTGCTATATAGTGATTGGACATTTTTCTCTTCACAGGTAGGAAATTTTTTTCTTCTCAGATTATCTGTGTTCTGAGTGTAAGAATGCCCTCTAATGGTGGACAAAGGAAACTATCTGATCCAGTTTTCCCTCTCTGGGATCCAGTGTCATTCTCAATTGTCATTGAATGCTAATGCTTTGTTTGGTACTAGTTACAAGCTCCATTTAAAAAAGAAAAATCAAGCCAGGCTTGAGACTAATCCCTGGAGGCAAAGGCAGGTGGATCTCTGTGAGATTGAGGCCAGCTTGGGTTACATAGTAAGTTCCAGGCCAGCTGTGGCTACAGGAAAACCATATCTCAAAATTATAAGAAAGAAAAGAAAAAAAAAAATCTGTATTTCCTTTAGCTATGTTTCTTTATCTCCTTTCAGTTTTTGACCCATTGCAGGAAAACCATTGTCTCTTTCCTTAACTAAACTAAAATATTTTGATTTATGACTTGTTTTATTGTAAAGGCCCAATAACAACAAATTGCAGAGGTCTCTCTATCCACATTCTCACCTTGGGTTAAATGGTGAAACATTTGTAAAAAATTAAAAGTAAGTTATTCATTTTTTATTACGCACTTAAAAATTCTTTTTCATCATCGGCATCTTTTTTCAAGGATCTTAATGGTCACATGAAGGGATCTTTATGTAGTCTAGAAACATGTGGACCATTTATCACCTCATTTTTAAATGAAATTTATTTTGAGTTGACAGCCAAAAGAACTTTCATCATAGAGTTAAATTATTAGAAAATGTACTGTTCCTGGTGCACCCTCATCCCCTCCTTCTTCCTTGGTGCTGCTTGTGAGATGGCTGCCATCTCCTGAGCAACATCATCGCTGCCCTCAGACCTCTGGTGAAGCTCAAGTTCATCAAAAAAAGAACCAAGAAGTTCATCCAGCACCTGTCTGTAAAAATTCAGTATTAAGTACAATTGGCAGAAACCCAGTGATATTGACCACAGGGCCAGAAAGTTCAAGGGCCAGATCCTGATGCCTATCACTGGTTATAGGAGCAACAAGAAAGCAAAGCACATGCCACTCAGTGGCTTCTGGAACTTCCTAATCCATAGCATCAAGGAGCTGGAAGTGCTCCTGATGTGCAACAAATTTGCTGTGCTGAGATAGCACACAACATATCCTCTAAGAATTGCAGAGCCGTGGTTGTAAGAGCAGCACAGCTAATTATCAGAGTCACCAACCCCATAAAGTAAACAAATAGAAGACTCACATGCCCCCTGTTGTTATTTGTGCTTAAATAAAACCTGAAAAATAAAATTTCTTCAAATCTATATGTCTTTGGAAAGTAGTTTAGGGAATTATAGTGATAAAACAGATTTCATTGTTTTGTATATTTTGCATTATGCAATTTCTCTAATTCTTTGAAATCAGTTCATGAATATTAAATGGGAAAATTTTCAGTTGGTATATTTTCTGCAACAATTTACTCCATCCAACCTCTACCTTTTCTTTAACTATTGAGTATAAATAGATATAAAATATACTTGCTAATTATCAACCATTAAGAATATGTTCTGGGGATTGGAGAGATGGCTCAGTGGTTAAGAGCCCTGGCTACTTTTGCAGAGGACCTGGGTTTGACTTCCCACCACCTGCATGGTAACTAACAACTGTCCGTAACTCCAGTTCCAGAGGACTCTGATGCCCTCCTCTGACCTCCGTGGGCATTGCATGACACGGGTGCGTTTATATATGCAGGAAAGACATTCATACACATAAAATAAAAATAATAAATAAATTTTTTTAAAAAGGAAAATATGTTCTATAGCCTACTAACGGACACAGTGATTTAAATCACTATGGTAAAGAAATGAACAGATCTACATATTATGCTATGTGTGTTATTTGAGAAATGGTTCAGGGAAAATACTTCCAAGTGGGTGGGAAAACGAAAAGAAAATTATGCTTGTGGTATTTCTAGTGCCACAGTTATTTCTTAATCATGAAAATAGCCCAGTTGCCAAAGCATTATAGTTTTATTATAATTTTGAAACAGTTTTACATTATCATTTTGTAGCATTGTACTATTTATATATCCACAAAAATAGTACTTTGTATGATTTAATTAAATTATAATCAGTGGACCATGGTGGCCCATGCCTTTAATCCTAGCATTTGGTAGATAGAGAAAGGCAGATCTCTGAGATTGAGGGCCAGCCTGGTCTACAGTAGTCCATTCCATGCCAGCTAGGGTTCCAAATCTGTATCTATCTTTCTATCTAATAAACGTCTTTTCAAGTGTGATTTTTCTTAACAAAACTGAATATGGAAAGTCGTAACTCATTTTGTAATATAAAGCAATTAATTTTTCCTTTTACAGCATCAGTCTTCTCAGAAAATAAAATATTTCAACCAGTGAGTTTTACGAAGTTATTTGATGATATAACATTCTAGTTAAAGCCATTAGTCCGTATATTCCTTAAGAGAACCATATAGTAGCCATTGTTGAAATATAGGTCTTCTGTTGAATGTTAGTAGTCTTAGTTTGTTTTATAACGTCTTTGTTGCTGTTGCATAGTTTCATAGTTTTCTTTGGGCATATCTATGGGAAATGAATCCGTGAAATAAAGTCCTATTCTCTTCCTCTTTTTGCTTTTTGTTTTTTTGAGATAGATCTTACTGTGTAAGCCTGTCTATGTCTAACATGAAACTCACTTTGTAGACCAGGTTGGCTTTGATCTCAGAGATGCCTGCCTCTGCTTCTGTAGTGCTGAGATTAAAAGGCATGTGCCACCTCACTTGACCTTATTCTCTTTCTCTTTAAAACCGTAAGGCTTTGAAAGCAAGGCAAAGGTTTGCCTCCTTTTTGACTTGTTTATAATAATTCATAACACTGTTTTATTTTTTTAAGTGACATTGATGTTTGGGTACCAGAACCAGACCATTCAGAAGTTCCTGCTGAGTGGTGGGATTTTGATGCTGATAAGTCCCTCCTTATTGGGGTTTTTAAACATGGTAAGTAAGAGCTGAGGGAGATAAGAGCATGTTCTATGGATTATGTAATTCAACTACTTCATGTGTGTCTTTGTGTATGCCTGTGTATGTGTATACAACACACAATCATTAAAATCAGAGACTATCAAAGTTTGTCATTCACTTGATTTCCATATGAAAAGGTAACATATGTGACCTGTCCCTCCTGATGTCAGTCTAACACAATTTCCTCTTAGGAAGAGTTGCTTGCAATAAATATATGATCAGTTTGTATTTTTTGTAACAGGAACACTTTATCTAAATCTTTATCAGTATTATTAGATCATATAATATTTGTGATTATTTCAAGACAATAACCTGTATTACACACACACACACACACACACACACACACACACATTCCTTTAGCCTAGAAATATCATCCATTATACATAAATTGAATCCTTACATGACTTTCTTTTTTTCCTTTGTGCTTTTGTAATTGGTAATGCTTCCAGGTTATGAAAAATATAACACTATCCGAGCAGACCCAGCATTATGCTTCTTGGAAAGAGTGGGAAAACCTGACGACAAAGCAGTTGCTGCTGAACAGAGAGCGAATGATTACATGGATGGGTATGTGCATTTTAGATTTACAAATTCTCCACATGTGCCATGTTTTTATCTTCTTGTCAGTAAGATATATTGTAAACATAATCTTTATGAGATTTATCTTTTCATGTGTTGCATGTGCACACCACGTCTTCCTGTATATGGAGGCCAGGGTCAGCTTCAGGTGTTCCTCGGGAGCTGCCCACTTTGTGTTTTTGAGTCAGGGTTATTCTCATGCTCTCATTACAACCTGGGTTTTACTGATTAGGCCAAACTGACTAGCCAGCAAGTCTAGGGATCTCCCTTTCACTGGAATTATAAGTGTGCCACCCTCCCCAGCTCTTTACATGATTGCTTGGGAGCAAATGCAGATCCTCATATTTGCACAACAAGCACTTTACCAGTTGAGCTATCTCCCCAGCCCAGTGATGTATATCTTTAAGTGCTCTGTAGCTAGGTATTAGAACTTACATTCTAAAGAGCTAATCATACTCTTAAGAGCTAATCGTTGGTGTCTTTTTTACTGGGGGTTAAACTCAAAGATAAGGATGTACTCCACCACTGAGCTACAACCCCAGCCCTTACCTGTTCTTTTTAGTTCCTTTATTTTGTTTTTCACTCTAGCAGCAGTCTGTGATAGCCGTTTAGTCCACTAAATTCTAGGGACCCCAATAGGAAAATAGAAGGCAAGAATATTACAGTTCAAGAGAAAATATACTATTGTTTATCTATTATTAGACCTTAAAAATGTTTATTTTCTAACCAAAGGAGAAAAGTAGGTGATCTTTCAGGTTTGCAGTAACACATTCAATATTGAACTAGGAAATAGCAATAAATTAGATCTATCTTTCCTTTTCTTTGACTTGTGGCCCAGGATCTTCTGATTAGAGACCTTTTAGACAAGTGCAGAAATCACCAGTTCATTACAGTATTTAGAGCATTTGTTATTTTAACAGGGATGTTGAAGATCCAGAGTACAAACCTGCCCCGGCCATCTTTAAAGATGATATAGAGGTATGTTTGGAACATATTATAAAGACCTCTGTTTTAGGTATTCCTTGTTTTATTTTGTTTGCTTTTCTTATTCATAATTTTACCTCATCTGTTTTCAGAATACATAATTTTTCTAATTAGTGCCAGCAATGGTTCAGTGGGTAAAGGCACTCACCACAAGCCTTACAACCTGAGTTCAATCCCCTGAATCCATATGTTGGAAGGAAAGAGCAGACTCCTTCATGTTGTCTTCTGACCTACACATCCATGCATGGATGGCATTGAGTCTGCCCAAACACACACACACACACACACACACACACAAAATATAATTTTTAAAATTAAAAAATAGTCACCTTAGCACAGTAGGCAGTGTATCATTAAAATTAAAAAGTAAATTTTAAAAATAGTAATTTTTCAGTCCTTACAGGATTAGCTCTAGCTAAGTAAATGATCAACTTAAGTTGATAAACATCACAAATAATTATTTAAGACTATCATATGTCCCTTCCTAGACGAGATGAAGGATGGCTTGACATGGAAATATAAATAGGTTGCCTATATATATTACATTTCTTAGAACTAAGAAGCACAACATCTCCAAACAAAATCTCAAAACAGAGTGAAAGTAGATACTAAAATAAACAGCAAGAAAGAGAAATTATACATCAAAACAAAGGTTTGCAATCAAGGGTAGAGCCTAGAGGGAACCTAAGCTGTGAAAATATAGTTACATGTGCTGTACTTGTAGCATATCAGTAGGAAGACAAATTAGATAAAAACACAGATAATAACCTTTGAGGAAAAGGATGCTAAAAGTAATGAGGAGTTCCTGTACTACTTATAAGAGTGCCATTAAAGACTAAAGAATGCTTCAGTTATCAGGGCTTATGCTCTACCAGCTAAGGGGAGATAATGAGGTCAAGACAGGCTCTGCCAGGGTTTGTTAATAAGACCTGAAATAGTTCTCTCAACAACCAGTATTTTCTTAGGAATAGTGCAGGGAACCAAAGGGAGCCTTACCTCAGACAGGAAAACACTGCTTCCCCCAAGTTCATAACCATAGCATTGCGATCTGCTGGGTTATGGTTTGATCCTTTTATGTCATCTACATGGTCTAAAAGCTCTCAAGCCAAAAAGTATAGCACTAAGAGAGGTCCTTGACTGATAATTTCCCTAGGATACCTGGATTTAAAAACAAAAATTTCTGGAAGACACTACTTCAATCCTACTATGAATGAGTTGTACAGATGAAGCCTTCCACAAAATGAAACAAATATTCAGAATTTCAAGACACATGAGAAATGGTACCCATAAGCAAGTGGTAGCATAAACAAAGAACAAAATTAGACCCTTGAGAACATCTACTGCTCAATAATAATATTTTCAAGTAGAAGAAATAGGTAAACTTTTTAATGATTGAAGATATTAATAAGGGCCAGGGATGGTTCAGCAAATATACTTGTTGCTCTTCAAGTTCAGTTCTCAGCACCCATGTAGGGCAGCTCACAACTGCCTGGAACTCCAGAGCTCTAATTCCAGAAGAGCTGACTCCCTCTTCTGGCAGTCATGGTTACCCAGATACACATACACTTACATGATACACACCACAGATGTTCATGTATATACATAAATAAAAATCTTTTTTTAGAAAAATAAAATAGTGAAAAGATCAGGAACAAAAAAGAAAAATTTGCAAGCAATACACTCATGCATAAAATAAAAATAATAAAACCACAGCTAGATAAAATGTTCAGTGGTTAGAGCACTGGCTGCTCTTACAGCGGACCTGGGTTCTATTCCCAGCACCCATTTGGTGATTAACAACTGTCCTTAACTCCAGCTCCAGAGGAATCCAGAGCCATCTTACCTCTGTAGGCATTGCACAGCAGAGGTACCCTTACACACATGCAGGCAATATACTCATACACATAAAATAATAAATTTTAAAAATTGTTTTGAAAGACTATGAAAGTTGATGTGATAGCACAAATCTGTAATTGTAGATTCTCAGAAAGCTGAGGCAGTTGGGTCACTTCAGCCATGTGATTCACTTACAATTATAGTAAGTGTGCTCTTCAAAAAAATTATTTAAAATAAAACACTAAGAAGATATGAAAAAGAATTATATGGAACTTCAAAAGTAGAGAGCAATATAATCATAGACTAGTAAATCTCAAAAACATAGGTTAAGCATTCTCTAGACCAATAGATTAGACAAAGCTTACAAGAGAAGAAATGGTTGGAAAATATATCTGTAGCAATTATCCAACAATTATCCAGCAATTATCCAGTGTGGACCAATCAGGACAGAGAAATCGTACAGTAATTTAAGCATGTAAGTTTAGTATAAATACTAGCTATATTAATAGCGGGTCTGGGGTAATGAGTGGTTGGCTAGTAAAATAGTAAAAAGAATATAGGAATAGCAGATAAAAGGGGTCTAGCGTTGGTAAGATGATTCAGCAGGTAAAGGCACTGGCTGCCAAGCCTAATGATGTAAATTTAATTCCTGGAACCTATATGGTATACAGAGAAAACAAGGTTGTCCATTGACCTCCACGTGTATGCTGTGGTGGACATACACACACACACACACACACACACACACACACACACACACACAGAGTAAAGAAATAATAAATATTAAGACATGGCAATTGGTAATTAAATGTACAAAAAGTTACTCTGCTCCCACACAGGTGCTTCTTAATAGAAATCTACTACCTGAACGTGGCTGAAAATATCTATAGTTGCCAAGAACACTTTCCCTGAAAAACCAGTTTTACTGTATGCATTCTTCCAGAATACCACCCAAGGTGGGAATTAATTGGGAAAGCTACTTAAACTGCTAGGCCTAGGCACAGGGAAGAGGTGCTGAGCTGACAGTAGACAGCCTAGGAAGTAAATGGCCTCATCTTTTTTTTCTAATGCTATCTATCTACTTCATTCTACTGGCAAACCTTAACATCATATTTGCAGAGGAAAAATACAAGTTCAGAAGATTTGGAGCAGGGACACTGGATAGGCATCCCAACTGGAAGTACTAGAGAGAGTCAGGAAGAAGCATCAGTAGGAGAAATAGGAGTTGAAATTTTTCAGACATTGGAAAGACTTGAATCCTCAAACGAAGAAGTAAAGTAAATCTTGTCAGGATAAATAAGATGAAATCCACATGCCAATAAAACTGTAGATACTCTAAATACAGATGTTAAAGCAACCAGAGAGCAAAAGAGTCCCCCTTACAAGAAGGAATTGTTACCATTCTAACCTCAGGGTTTTCTTGAAAAATAGAAAATAGTGGCAGTGAAATAAACTCTTGAAGTTATGCTGAGTAGTAAGTTTCAGATAGTGCTAGAAGGGCTGGAGAGATGTCTCTGCTGTAAAGAACAGTGCCTGCTTTGCTTCAGTCCCTAACACCCAATTATAACTCCTTAACCATCCTTAACTTCAGTTCCAGGAGATCCAACACCCTCTTCTGGCTCTGAGGGCCTTGCATGACAAGGGTGCACTTAAATACATGGAGGCAAAACACTCATTCACATACGATTAAATTAATAAAAATTTTTAAAAGATACTGCGTAGGGTGCCTAATTGAAAATGTTTTGATGGCAGATAAAAATTGGATCTGCAGCTTAAGCAGTTTGGCAGTTATGACAATGAATGTGTCTTAGAGAAATGGGAAACTGAGAATTATAACTGAGAAACTCCACGTTTTATTTTTAATTAATCATTAATAATTCTATTGCTGGGCTTGCGGTATAGCTCAGTAAGTTCCTGGATTAGTTCCTCAGTGCCACTGAGACAAAATTTTTAAAAAGCTCTCTGTTGTAAAGGAGTTTAATTCTCTTTTTATGCTGTTTACCTTGATTCAGTTACTTTGTGACACCTTTCTCTTTTCTTAAAGGATGATGTTTCCTCTCCTGGAGATCTTATTATAGCAGATGGAGGTAAATGGCAGTTACTTCTTCACTTCAAATTGCTGTTAATTCATACTCTCATAAACTATGAAATCGATAAATAATTTTAGACTTCTAAATTATGTGAATTTTGATTGAAAACTATTGTACTTGTTATGGAACCTATTACTTGACTGGGAATTTAAGAATACTTTTAGTTTTTGCAGATCTTTATACACTAAGCTTTTACAGACTAGAGGTTTTGATGGTTTTATGGATTGACTGTTTACCTTATATGTGAGATTTCATCATTAAATGTTAATGCAATAATAATATATTTAACTTTTTCTTACTTCCTTGTGTACATTAGAAATCATTTCTTATTCACACTCTGCAAGACTTTCTAGGAAGGTTCTGCTTTTACTGTTTTCTTTGTTTTTACTTATTTTTTATTTTATTTATTTACCTTTTTTTGAGACAGGACCCCCCTATGGCCCCAGCTGATCTGAAACCGTCTATGTAGACCAGGCTAGCTTTGATCTCACAGAAATCCACCACCTCCCTCTGCCTCCTGAGTGCTGAGACTAAAGGCGTGCACCACCACACCTGGCTAAAAATGGTTTGGTTCTAAATTGAAGTAAATTCAATAAAAAAAGATTTTCTTGAAAGAGTTCACAGTATTCACTCTTCCGTTGAATTCAGTTTGGCTTTTAATTTAAAGTCATTGAATATGTGCAAGGCAGTGTGATATATTAGACCTGGAAATCTAAGAGTTCTATTTTCTGTGCCAGAAGAATTCCATTCAAATAGATAGCATTGTGGCTTTTTTTCCATCATACTGTGCTCATTTTGAGCACCTCCCAAAGTTTATTGTAATATTTTTTATAGCTGAAATTAAGCCTTTTTATGATGAATAAGATCTGATTGGTGGCTTAGCATGTGGTTAAGAGCACTTACTGCTCTTCTTTAGGACACAGGTTTAGTTCTCAGCATCCACATGAACACTAACCACTGTCCATAATTCCAATTCCAGGGGATCTGCTGTCTTCTTCTGGCCTCCATGGGCAGTGCATGAATGAGTACAGTTACATAAATGCAGACAAAACACTTATACACATAAAATATAAATTATTAAATAAATAAAAATTTAAGTATAAAAGATTTGGTTGTTTTAGCTGTCTGTAATCAGGGTGAAGAAGAAATTTAGTATAAAACTCTTTCTACTTTTGTGAGTTTCATATAGTATCGTTTCAGGATTTTTAAAAATACTATTATTGATATGAGTCTCTTTAAATATAGATGGTCAGTTGCTGGAAGGAGATAAAGTGTATTGGCCTACTCAGTCAGCTTTGACCACACGCTTGAGACGTCTCATCACTGCTTATCAGCGAACTAATAAAAACAGACAAATTCAGCAGGTACCAGCCTTCTCAGTGCCTGCCAGTGTAGTTCACCCTCTTTATGAAGAAGCCAGCCTTAATCCTAAAATGGCAGCCAAGATCGAAAGACAGCAGAGGTAAGACAATAGCACAAGTTTTTAATAAGCATTATCCACATTTAGCTGTTCATCTAAAGGTTATCAAGTTGATAGAGTATTACTCTGGTTAGTCAAATCAAAGGACTTATGAACATGTACTCATACATTCACACATTTATGTATGCAGAATTATGATGAAAGCAGCAAAAATTATTCTCTTATATTCCTTTAATGTTTTCTCCTTCTTACTAACATTGAAGTATTTAATGTATTAAATCAAAGAACTGAAAGTACAGGTAAAGTGTATTGATAGAATTTAAATTATCAATAAATTTGAAGTTTGAATTATACGAAATAAAATAAGAATGGATGGAAAGCAAATACTTGCACTTTATAAAACAGTGACCATTGGAAGGACTAACATTGAAGGGGAAAAATTTCAAAAGATTTTTTTTTTTTAAGAAGACAGGGAAGCTTCTCTCAACTTCATAACTTCAGCTTCTTTGCACATACACATGTTTGTGTGTGTGTGTGTCTGTATATGTATGCATATGTGTGTGTATGTGTACCCAAATATGAAAACCAGAGATGAGCCTTAGCTGCTGCTCCTCAAGTTTTGATACAAGGTTCTGTCAGCAAGCCACAGACATCTGTGTTCCCCCTGCCTTTCCAGCATCAGTATTACAAGTTTTACAGTATTTTGGTTTGTGTTCTACATGGGTTCTAGGAGGTCCCTGTGCTTTCAAGAGAAACACTTCAATGACGATCTTATCTCCCCAGTCTTAAGAACTTGAGCTTCTTAAAAATGATAGAGTACATGGGAAAGAACAGAAGTGTTTAGCAGTGACCTTGTCCCGTTATTGACTTGGGTTCTTGAATGTTGTTTGTAAGATACTTTACTTTTATTTCATTTGCAGCACATGCATTGGACCTAGAACTTAGCTATTCTTACCTTAATTTTCAAAATTCTGTTGCCCTTATGTATAAATTGTATTAGTTATCTATTTGTTGCACAACTCATAACCCCAAAAGATAGTATCTGAAAATCATATCAGCTTTTTTGTTTTTATTTGTTTTTTGGATTCTAGAGTTGATTGGTGGTTTTTCTCCATTATGTGCTATTGCTTAGGCTGTTAAATAGGTGGAGATTCAAAGTAGCCTTACCACATAGACAACAGCTGGTACTAGTTGCAGCTTAGAGCTCACACTCTAAGGAGGGCATGCTACAGATTTCCTTCTTTCTTTAAAACACTTTTTTAAATTTATGTTTATTTCGTGTATAAATTTTTGCCTGTATACATATATGGGTATGCCTGTTATCATGCAATGCCCACAGAAGAAGAGAGCATCGAATCTTCTTGAACTGGAGCTATGGGTGGTTGTTAGCTCCCATTTGGATGCTGAGAACCGAACCTGGGTCTTTTGTGAAAGCAACCAGGGCACTTAACCACTGAACCATCTCTCCAGTGTCCCCATCCCCCTTTGTTCACGCACTACTTTTTTTCTGGTTCTAAAAGTAATGCAAGCTCATAAAAATTTCTTAAAAATAGAGAAAACTCTAAAGAAACAAAATACACAATAACTGTTAGCATTTTGTCCTATTACTTTTTTTAGACCCTTTTACTATATGCTTTCATTAAATCAAATATACTCTCATTTCAGATCAGATCATGGTGTTTTGTGCCACTAAGAATGTGCAACTTCACTTGACAGAAGCCTCTTTACCAGAGAGGGTAGACACTACTGTTTTAGGGTATATGTGCCTTAGAATTTATCAGATTAATTTTTTTTTTCCAAGTTTGAATTCTCATCATATTTCGAATTCTCTCTTGTGCTTCTTTATTCAGAGAAAACTATAAGAATTCTTCAGGTTACAATAATACTTATCAAAATGGGTTTTTATTCATGTGTATGTATGCTTAGTATTGTGCATGTGCATATACATATTCACATGTATATGGGAGCACATGTGCATGTGGAGCACAGGCATCGATGGCCGGTGTCATCCTTGATTGCTCTCCACTTTATATACTAAGGCGGGGTCTCTCACTTGAACCCAGAGCTCATGGTTTTGGTTCATCTATGTAGGCAGCTTACCCTCCTGGATTCCATGTGTCTGCCTCTTGTACACCGTGTTTGCAGGCAGACATTATAACAAGTGCTTTATACACTAAGACATCCTCCCAGAACCTTAATGGTTTTTAATACCTGTATGTCATTCTATTACATAGATATTCCACAATTCACACAGTAGATATGCTGTTGATTTCTTTCTTCCTGTTGCATATAGGACCTCACTGAAAATTGTGTGCATAAGCCTTTTTTTGTCGTTTCTCATATTTTACTCAGAGATAAATGGATCCTATAAGCTAGACATTGATTATAGTATGATGAGATGTCTTTGAAACACAAGTGCTATACTCTCTCTTTCCAGGTATATAATAAAATGGTAGACTTAGCTACAGATGCTACAGATGCTACAGATTTTTTTAAAGTCTGTTTTTGTTAGTTACAAAATATCACTCTGCCATTTTATTTTGCCTTGGTCAAAAATATCACAGAACCCGCCTTGACTTAGGGAAAAGAGAAATAGATTGCATCTCCCAGTGGGACTACCTGTGAAGATGTTGTGGCCATTGTGAATTGGTTCTCTTCTCTGTTTGTTTTATGTAAATTAATCTTCCTGAATAATAGTTTGGTCATGACATGTGATTGCTCATTATTTAGAATAGGTACAAGTTGTACTTTGAGGTTGAATTTCAAAGAACTCTTCAATTAGAGATTACATTTCTGATTTTACTATAATTCTTCCAGCCAACAATGTCCTACTTAGTCCTAATACCTCAATTGTTTCTGTTGCCTGAATTACCCTTGTTACTACTCCCAAGTCTATACATAGACTTTAAGCAGGTTAAATCACAGCTTTTTTTTGTCTTTTTGAGACAGGTTATCCCTGTAACCCTGGCCTGGATCTCACTATGTAGACCAGGCTAGCGTTGAACTCACAGAGATCTACCTGCCTCTGCCTCCCAAGTGCTGGGATTAAAAGTATGTACCACCATGCCCAGCTCCCATTCTCTTCTTTTTCTTACTCACCTAACATTATCTAAGTAATCCATGCCATTATCACAATAATATAAGATACAGTGATGACACTTTTTTTTCTATGTTTTCAGCTTTCTTAGTTGCACTTTCTATGAGAACAAGCACTGTGTTGTTTTTTGTTGTTTCTGTCCTGTATAATCTTCCAGTGCATTCCTATTCTTTTTACCCTTTAAGCCTAATATTTAGAGTATCTCATAATTAGACCTCAGCTTTCTCTTGCATTGTTCCCAGTGTTAAAAGCCATATCTTTGTCAATTTGCAATACCCATCAGCCCCCCAAAATGCAGAGCACTTTGCTTTGCTTTGCTTATTCTTTGCTTTTTTTTTTTAGCATCTCCCTGTACCCAAATTAGTCTTGTTCTCTTATTCTCCAAAGTGCCACTTACCCTGTGATGCTTTTATCTCTCCTTTTTTAAATTTTATTTATTTATTTGTGAATATGTGTGTAAAATGGCCCAGAGGACAACCAGCTGGAGTCAGTTTTGTCCTACCATGTATGTCCTGGGGATCAAACACAGGTCATCAGGCTTGGCAGCAAGCACCGTTACCTACTTAAGCCACTTCACCAGCACATGTGGTGCTTTTCTTGATCTCTCAAGTCTGAACTGATCCTTCTATTTTTTTTGTCCCCCTAAAATTCTTTCTATACTTCATGCAACAGTAAATAGTACTCCATACTACAGATATGGCTAAAAATATTTTATCATTTTCTAAAGGATAGGACCATCTTATAATTTTATATCCTATACATATTTTCTCAGTAAATATATAGAAATATATTATCTATCTCTGAAGAAACAGAGCAATATATACTAATCAAGGTATGGTTGGATAGATGAGTCAACTAGAATTTTAAATTATAAAGCTAAAACTCTGGACTTAATTCTTTAAAGTGTAAGGTACTAGAAATGTTTTCAATTGGTGTTATGCTCATTATTTTCACTATTAATAAATATTTTAGTGAATATGTGGGTTTGTTTTTGTTTTTTTTTTTTGTTCCTTAATCTGATTCAAAAAGATGGACAAGAAGAGAAGAAGCTGATTTCTATAGAGTTGTGTCTACATTTGGAGTAGTTTTTGACCCAGACAGAGGCCAATTTGATTGGACAAAATTCAGAGCTATGGCTAGGCTACACAAGAAAACTGACAATAGTTTGGAGAAGTATTTGTATGCATTCATGTCCATGTGCCGGAGGGTTTGTCGTCTTCCTTCCAAAGAAGGTATGTAGACTATACATTTTGAATTAGTTTTTCCATTCCTGTATATTTTAGGGGTTTGCTTTTTGTTTGTTTGTTCATTTGTTTTGAAACATGGCCTCACTGTGTAGTCCCAGCTGGCCTTGAACTCACTTTTTGTTCAGGCTGGTCTTGAGCTTATACTCCTTCTGCCTCAGTCTCCTGAGTGCTGAAATTATAGGTATCACCACCACCACATCTGACCTATGCTAGTGATTTTTGTTCTAGGACCCCGTATTATATTTGAGTGTTCATTCCATTTCTCGTAATCTGTAAGATGTTCTTGTTGTTTCTCATCCTAATGGGTACTGTTTGCCCTGACTCTTCTATTTGGATTTCCCCTATGATTGGACTTTGTTCTATTTTATTTTTTCCAATGTATTTAACAAATACGTTGCCAAATCTCACAAATTCTGTTTCTCGTCACACTTTGAATAATCTGTCGGTTTTAATATCTGTTATATATTCAATTTTGGCTCCAACTGTTTTTCTGTGCAACTCTGCTACAAGGAAGAATTATTCCTTCTTTACCTAGACTCTTTTTTTTTTCACTCTATAGCTTACAATCCAATACTTTACTTACTTTTTAAGTTTATTTTTATTTTATGTGTATGTGTGTTTTGCTTGCTTATATTTAAGTGCACCTATGCGTGTAATGCCTATGGAGGTCAGAAGACAGCAGATTTTCCTGGAACTGGAGTTAGAAATGGTTGTTAGTCACATGTTGGTGCTGAGAACCAATCCAGGTCCTCTGCGATAGCAGCCAGTACTCTTAACCACTGAATCATCTCTCCAACCCCTTTTTTCCTTATCTTTGCTCAGATTGTTGTTCATTGGTTATTAAGAGTTCTCTAGTTGGTCCCTGCATTATTTTAGAAAGACCTTTTTTTTTTTCCAAGGGCCATAAAGATAGGCTCTTTCCAAGAGATAGCAATGCTGAAGCTGAACTCCTCCTTCTAGTAGCTAGTGTGGTAGTTGGCGTATAGGTATGTGTTTCCCTCAAACATTAAATTTCATTGTGCCCCTGTGTATGCACCATACTTCCCTAAGTTGCCTTGTGCAATATGAGATGTGCTGCTTTATATTTGTTTATCGAATATCTTTTAACAGTTCTAGTTATATTTATAAGTAAGTTAAAGGAAATGTTTTTCTTTAAGACACATGTTAGTAGCAGCATAGCTCATAGGGGATTTTGTTTTGTCTTGTTGTATTTTAGTTGTTGTTGGTTTTTTGATAGGCCCTCCCTGGTCTTAGCCTGCCCAGAAGTCAGTGTGTGAATCTGGCCGGCCTTGACACTGCAGACATCCACCCAAGGGCTTGGATCAAAGGCGTGCACCACTACACCTGATGTCATAGGGAATTCCTATTTATGCTAACATACTCCTGAAATAATCTTATGTCTTACTCATGTTTAGAGTTCAAGTATTTTATGTCTCGTGATTTTAGTAATTTTTAAAAAACAAATTTCTCATTTAAAAATATTAAAAAGAAGTCAGATGTGGTGGCTTATGCCTTTGGTCCTAGCACTCAGGAGTCACAGACAGGCAGCTCTTTTTACATTCGAGGCCAGCCTGATGTACATAGTGAATCTCAGGGGACCTGTGGCTACAGGGAGACTTTATCTCAAAAAGCAAACAATATAAAACAAAATATTGAAAAGATAGTCTGGAAATTGTAATGATACTAGATAAAGGTATATTTTTAAAGTTGCATTGTGTTATATCTTCAACAACGTGCTATTGAGATTAATATTTTGGTCCTTGTTTCAATATAGAATTGGTGGATCCAAATATTTTTATCCAGCCAATCACAGAAGAACGAGCTTCTAGGACTTTATATCGCATTGAACTTCTAAGGAAAGTACGGGAACAGGCCCTTCGACACCCACAGTTGTTTGAACGCCTGAAGCTTTGCCATCCAAATCCAGACTTACCAATCTGGTGGGAATGTGGCCCTCATGATAGGGATTTGCTTATTGGTGCTGCCAAACATGGAGTGAGCCGAACAGACTATCATATTCTTCGTGATCCTGAGCTCTCATTTATGGCAGCTCAGAAGAACTACAGTCAGAGTAAGATGGCTCATTCAAGGACTTCTACCCCAATTTTACAGCAATATCAAGTAGCACTTTCTGCCTCTCCTCTTACCTCTTTGCCTAGGCTCCTAGATGCTAAAGGTAATACTCTAGAGGATATGAAAGTTAAAAGTGAAAACCTTAAAGAAGAGCCTCAGTCTTCTGAAGAAGAATCTATGTCTTCTCTGGAAACAAGGACACTAATAAAGTCTGAGCCTGTAAGTCCAAAGAATGGCATTTTATCACAGGCTACTGGAGACCAGAAATCTGGCGGAAAAAGTGAAACAGACAGACGCATGGTTGCAGCCAGAACTGAACCCCTAACCCCAAACTCAGCTTCTAAGAAACAGAGAGTCCACAAAAGAGGGTCAGAGTCTAGTTCTGATTCTGACTCTGACTCCGAGCGATCATCATGTTCTTCCAGATCTTCTTCTTCATCTTCTTCCTCCTCTTGTTCACACTCTCGATCAGGCACCAGTTCTTCTTCATCTTCATCTTGTTCATCGGCATCTTCATCATCTTCCTCCTCCTCCTCTTCCTCATCATCATCCTCTTCATCATCCTCAGAAGAAAGTGACAGTGAAGAGGAAGTCCAAAAGCGAGGTATAGACATCATTTCACTATGTCTGATAATTTTTTAATGAAAACGAAAACTTGATTTTAACAACTTAAGCATGCTTAAAATTGTAAACTTAAACATTATCCTTAAAAATGTTTTACTGAGGGCTGGAAAGATGACTCAGCAGTTAGGAGGATGGGCTGCTCTTACTGAGGACCCGGGATGAATTCCCAGCTCATAGCCATGTGTAATTCCAGTTCCAGGGGCTCCAGCACCCTCTTCTGACCTCCAAGGGCATTGCATGCATTTACATAGATGAAGGCAATACACTCATACACAGAATAGAAAAGGAAGAGAAGAAAAGAAAAGCACTGCCAGAGAAGAAACTAGAATTACTGATGCATAATCCAAGGCGTTGAAAAATAGATTTGTCAGATAGGGGATTTGAAATTTTATATAATAGCTTGCTTTCTTTGTGTTTACCTTAAATTTACTATTTTTTCCTGGACCAAGTTCATTAATGAATAAAAAATGATATTGTAGAGCAGTCACAAAGAATCTTAGATTAAATGGACAATCAGGAATATTATAGGCCATATTTGACACCTATACTCAGGGGAAGGATGTAGAACAAGAATTATAGTTTGTCAGCAAAGTAATGATTGATGATCCTTTTACACAAAGTATTTTTACAGCAGGCCAGCAGTTCCGGTGCAAGGAAATGAGTCAGCATGAAGCATGTGCAGGAGCCACTCTGGCTTAAAGTGCGTTGTGCTCCACTAGAGCCAGAGTGCCTTGTGATAGCTCCCTAGATATAACTTTTAGGGTTGCCCCAAGGAACATGCCATTTCTGAGTTACCTCTTTTAGAGAATTATGGTCTCCACATTGGGTATTTGAGAATACATAAGATTATAAAAGTATAAAATTACTTTATGCAATTTTTAAAAAGTGATTATAAGTATTCTTAGCAGAAGGTACCCCTCATGTGAAAGCCTATGATGAAGAAAGTGTTGCATCACTAAGTACCACCCAGGATGAGACCCAGGACAGTTTCCCAGCAAACAATGGGACACCAGAATCTGCTTACCTTTTACAAGGTGGATATATGCTGGCAGCCTCATATTGGCCAAAGGTAAAAGATTAAATTCTTGTTGGGATAAGTCATTTTACTTTTCTGTTTAGTTCCATTGTAGATCTTTTAAAATAAAAAACATGTTTTCACTATGCAGCCTTGGCTGGCCTGGAACTCCCTATTTCAACCAGACTGGTCTCAAACTCAACAGATACCTGCCTGCCTCTGCTTCTTAAGTGCTGGGGTTTAAGGCATGTGCCACCCTGGCTAAGAGCACTGACTGCTCTTGCAGAGGACCCAGGTTCGATTCCTAGCACCCACATGGTGGCTAAGAACTATCTATAGCTCCTGTTCCAGGGAATCCAACACTCTCTTCTGAGTTCCGTGGGCATTGTACAACATGGGTGTGCTTACATGCATGCAGGCAATATAATTTATACATATCAAATAATAAATAAAAAAATTTTAAGTATATATTATAACTGAATGGGTTTTATATATATGTATCTGCTTCTCAGGCTGAGTGTGGTAACCCATGCCTTTAATCCCAGCACCCAGGAGGCAGAGGCAGAAAGAACTCTGTGAGATTGAGGATAGACTGCTCTACATAGCAAATTCCCAGCAAGGTAGTGCTATAGGAAGCCTTATCTCAAAAACAAAAAACCAACAAAAAATGTATGATTCTCAGTGTAATGTTAGAATGTATACAATGAAGATAATGAATCCTTACTTTCAATTAATATTCAAGTGATTCTTTTTGAAATTGGTGTCTTTAACTGAATCTCCTTAAAGAAATTTATAGTCATTAGTCGTACCCTATAAAATGGTTGATATAAAGATAAGTCATTCAGTGATAAAAGCAGCTAAGACTGGATTGATGTAATTTCCCTCATGTGATGAGACTAGTTCATGAACCCTTAAGAATGAGGTTGTAAAATGAGAAATGAAGTATCCTGTTCTATTTCTCAGTTATTTTATTTTATTTTTTTAATATATAATAAGGAAGCTGTATTAAAAACAAAAGAGGGCTATTTATGTAACTACATTTAATAGAATATTTGCCTAACATACACAACGGCTTGTGTTCAGCTTCTGGTACCACATAAAAACTGGGCGTGGTGCTACACTTCTACAATTCTAGCACTTGGGAGGATCTGGAGTCCAGGGTCATCCTTGGCCTATGTAGTGAGGTTCAAGGCCAAGCTGGGATAAACAGGCTCTGTCGTTTTTTTTAAGGAGGGGCTGGAGAGATTGCTCCACAGTTAAGAGCACTGGCTTCTCTTGCAGAGGACCCAGATTTGATTCCCAACACCCACATGATGGCTAACAACTGTCCATAACTCCAGTTCCAGGGGATCTGATGCCCTCATCTGACCTCTGCAAGCATTGCATGACACAGGTGCACTTACACACATGCAGGCAAAATACAGTCATACACATAAAATTAAAAAATAAATAAAATGTTTGTTAAAAAAGGAATATAAAAATCTTTATAGTACAATGCTTTTGAACTTCACCATAGGGTATTTGTAGTTCATTAATGTTCATAGTTATATATATATATGAGAATATATTTGCATACCACACACAGTATGTTGTACCTGGTTTAAGCCACCAAGGCTCTTGGACTGTTTTATGTCCAAACTTCTGACCTAATTGCTAAATTATACTTTGATGTTACATGCTTTTCTAGGATCGGGTAATTATCAACCGATTGGACAGTATTTGTCAAACAGTTCTGAAAGGGAAGTGGCCTTCTGCTCGAAGGAGTTATGATGCTAACACAGTGGCTTCTTTCTATACCACAAAACTGCTGGATAGTCCTGGAGCAGCAACAGAACACAGCGAGCCCAGTGTTCCTACTCCCCCAGGTGCTGGTGTCAAAGAAGAACATGAACAGTCACCACAGTTGTCAAAGGTGAAGAAGCATGTACGAGAAAAGGAGTTTACAGTGAAAATCAAAGACGTATGTGTATTTTTATTGCCCTAGGGCCTGATTGCGATTGCGGTGTGCAGCATGCTTTTCCTGCAAGTGGCTGCCTGCTCTTACTCTTTCTTCCTTCACATACTTGTCTCCTGGTATTTGGACTGTTTCTTTTCTAATATCAAGGTTGTTAAAATTGAATATTCTACTGCAGGGATCATTATTAAATACTTTTTCTCCTGAAAATAGTTCTCCTGCTGAACAAGATCCTTTTTTTAAACAATGTGACCATTTGTGTTTGGTTCTTTTATATAATATTTACATGGTGTGTCAGTGTACTTTCCCTTTTACGCATAGCATGCCCCATTATCAGCATTGCTTATTTTGATATTATCTTTGAAGTTTAATTGTATGGTATCTAAAATATGGGTGAGATTGAATGTGGTGATGTATACCTGTAATCCAAGCAACTGAGGAAGGCTGAGAAAGGAGGACTGAGGCTCTGAGGAACCTGTGGGCCTACATAGTTAGACCCTATCTCAAATGAAAAGCATACATTATATCTATGTATCTGTATATATAGATACTGTCCTAAAACTGTCAGATGAAAAATTTACTTATAGATGTCTGAAGGTGAAAATGCAAAATTTTGTGATGTTTTTTTTTTTTCCCTTGTATATGGCAACTGGATTTTTTACATTTAAGATAGAAAATTTTGTATTCATAATAGAAATGTATTAATGTATTTTATTCTATTGATTTGTGAACAAGGAAACTTCATGAACATAGCCTTTCTTCTCCAAGTAAAATGTTTCTCAATATCCTTCCGTAAGATTTTGTTAACATTTTTCTGTCTTCATAATGGTGTTTTCTTTTTAATAGGAAGGCGGTTTGAAGTTGACATTTCAGAAGCAGGGGATTTCTCAGAAGAGACCGTTTGAGAATGAAGATGGTGCCCCAGGGCAGCAGCAGTACCTCACTCGACTTCGGGAGCTTCAGAGTGCATCAGAGACAAGCCTTGTCAATTTTCCAAAGTCTATGCCCATATCAGGTAAATATACAAATAATAAGTTTTTATTATAAATATTCCCTGGTATTTCCAAATTCCTTTTTATAGACTCTGCAAAAAAATTCAATTTTCCTCTAGTGTTGGATACTTCTTTTAAGTCTATAAAGTAGTCAACATAATGTTAAACTTACTATTTATTTAAACATAAATGTATGGTTGGGGTTTTTGTGTATGTGCACATGCTGCAAATCAGTTCAGGACTTCTCGACCTCTTTTAGGCCTAGGCAGTCACTTTACCAGTGAACTGTACTTCTATTGGAACTGTTTTAAAAAAATGTATATTAGTACGTGTACCATGTACATTAAATGCCTGTGGAGGTCAGAAGACGAACTCCAGTTCCAGGGCATCTGACCCCCTCTTCTGGCCTCCACAGGCATTGCACAACTCTGTGTATTTACATACATGCACATAAAACATGAATATACAAAAAAATAAATCAAAAAAATTTTTAAAGAATTGAGAATTATGTTTGGGATCAGGTGTGTCTCGATGTGTTCACTAACATAGACTAATTTCCTCTAATAATAATATTCTATTAAAATACATGAATGAATTTAAATTCCTTTATACCTTCTTTTTGTTTGTTGTTTTCTTTTTTTTTTAAATTTTTTTATACAGGGTCTCTCTATATAACTCTCACTGGCCTGGAACTTCCTGTGTAAACCAGGCCTCAAACTCAGAAGAGATCTACCTGTTTCTGCCTCCTCGGTGCTGGGACTAAAGTCATGTACCACCATACCTGGCCTTCACTAGCTTTATGTCACTAGGCTGAACACTGTACATAAGTAATAAACTAAATCTAGTTGTGCAACTCTTGGAAACATTTCAAAACTTACTGTGCATGAACATAGTGTGTTGGACTCCGATAGTTTGGGAAAACATGGTTTTATTATAAGTGTCATCTTGATCACTATTTTTACTTGTTGCTATTGCAACTTTGTAATTATAAATTAGTTTATCTTCATCAACATGGATTCATTAGCCCACTTAATATAATTTTCCAGCTATTAGACTTAAGAACTGTGAGGGCCAGGGCCAGAGAGATGGCTCAGCTATTAAGAGCACTGACTGCTCTTGCAAAGGACCCAGATGCGATTCCCAGCACCGACATGGCGGATAACAACCATCTGTAACTCAGTTCCAAGGGATCTAATGACCTCTTCTGGCATCCATAGACATTGCAGTTATGCACATGCAAGCAATACACTCATACACATGAAATAAAAAATAATAAAAATAATATATTTTTTTAAAAAGACCTGTGAGACCTGATTTCAGATCCCTGGCACCTACGTAAAGGCTAGGCATGTGTGGTGGCCCCTACCTAATTGTAGTGCCTATTAGACAGCATCAGGGGAGCTAACTAAACTAGCCAGATCAGCATGCTCTGCATTCAGTGAGACACCCTGCCTCATTAAATAAAATAAAGAACAATGGAGGAAGACACTCATTGTCAGCCTCTTACCCCCACATGTACAGAATGCACCCGCATGTACATACATGTAGCAGCATCAAAGAACTGCCATTCAATGATTTAACCAATGTGTTCATTCATGAAGTATAAGTTCCCCAAATTATCTTTTAAAAGTGATCATTTAGTGATGAAGGAGCTCTTTTTTTACTAAAAGTTGAGGACAAATGGGGAAAATAGGTTGTGTGCTCTCTTGTCCAACAGAAATGGGTCTGTAACCCCCACCTTTAAATTGCTACATCCTCTATTAAATACAGTCAGTATTTCCATCATGGGAAGACTTAGTGGCACAGAAGCAGATGATTGTACATTCACCTCTAAGTAATTCTTTGGTGAAGAATACCAATCCTAACAATATTTTATAGTAAAAGAGTATATATATTATGCCATAAATATATTTTATATTTGTATTATGTGCTTTTTATTGGTATTTTATATTTATAATAACAGTTTTAATATGGGGATTGATGAGTTAGTGGCTGAAAGCACATACGGCTCTTGCAAAGGACCCAAGTGCAGGCGATTCACAACTACCTTTAGCTCCAGCTCCAGGGTACCTGATGCTTCTTCTGGATTCCCTAGGTAACTGTAGTCACACACACACACACACACACACATGCACGCACACAATTTAAAAATAGCTGGGCATGGTGGTACATACCTTTAATCTCAGCTCTTTGGAGGCAGAGGCAAGTGGATCTTGTGAGATCAAAGCCAGGCAGACCAGCTGGTGCTACAGTGAAACCCTGTCTCAAAAAAAAAATTAATAATAAAAATAAAATATTAAAAGTATGACATATAATACATAATTATAATTATAACACATTTTAAAGCTGTACAAAACTACATTAAAGTCTTAAGATATTAACGCTGTTATTTTATATAATTCATCTTGATAATTGTAAATATGCGATCTGGATCTGTCTTCCTTCCCTAACAGGGAATTTATTAGCATTTTTGAGCTTTCTCATTATTTATAAAATGGGGTAAGAAGAGGGGGAAAGTTCACATTGGAGGTGAATTAAATAAAGCAGCATGTATAAGTAGCCTGTAAAAATTGAACAGGTCAGGTAAGGTGATGCATGCCTGTAATTCTAGAATTTGATTGGCCGAAGGAGGAGGTTTAGGAGTTGGAAGCTAGCATGAGCTACACAGTGAAATGTGTCAATTTTGAAAGATACCTAGTTTATAGATTTCCAAGTTTTAAAATTGATATGTGGATAAGGTGTTTAAAATCCAAGAACTTCATGATTTGGGATATATAAGAACTAATTACTTCTGTATATATATTTAGAAAAGTTTCATTCTAAGTGTTTAAGTTTTTAATCCCTATTTATATTTTTAATTTGATTAGGTTCTTCCATTCAGTCAACCCTTGGTGCCAATGGAGTAATATTAGACAACCAGCCTATAGTGAAAAAAAGACGGGGAAGAAGGAAGAATGTAGAAGGTGTTGACATCCTCTTTTTGAACAGAAATAAACCGCCTAATCATGTGAGTAAAAAATACTTTTAAATTATTTGTTCTAAAATATAAAATTGAATCCCAGTAGACATACATATCGCTATTTTGTATGTTTTCCTAAGTTTTTATTTTCATTTTTGTTTGTGCGTGCATGTATGTGATGTATGTGTACATGTGTACATACATGTGAGTGTAGGTACCCACAGAGGCCAGAAGAGGTCATAAGATCCCATAGAACTAGAGTTACCTGTACTTGTGAGTCACCTGATCTGGGTGCTGGAAACTGAACTTGTGTCTTCTGGAAGAGCAGAAAGCATTCTCTCCAGCATCTCTATTTTTAATAATAAATAATAGTAATAAAATTATAAGTAGAATTTGACACTGTCCAAAATTCATAAAAATTTTAAGTTTTAAAGACTTGGCACAATTTTTTTTTTTTTTATGTATATGAGTGTTTTTCTTACCTGTATGGAAGTGCACCATGTACATGCAAACCCACAGAAGCCAGAAGAGAGCATCAAATCCCCTGGAACTGGAGTTAATAAGAATGGTTGTTAGCCGCCATGTGGTGCTAGAATCAAGCCCAGATCCTCTGGTAGAGCGGCAGATCTGGTATTCTTAATCACTGAGCCATCTCTCCAGTCCTTTGGCAAAATTTTCCACAATACTTTCTTCTTCAAAAAAGAATTATTCTTTTGAAGCTGTGTAGGGTAGCACATTCCTGTAATCCTAGGATTCCAAATCGAAGAGTCAGGAGAGTCCCTATGAATTCTAGCCAGTCTAGTATACATAGTGAGTTTCAGGCCAGTCCAAAATACATAGCAAGGCCCCATCTGGGAAAAGAATACTATTCTGCTGGACCAAAATTAGTATAGTAAAGCACTGAAGTTTAAAAGATTAATTCGGTGTTTTTCTTCAGTTTACTTTAGGCTTACCCACCTCACAGATTTCCACGGGGATAAATCCAGCACTGTCCTATACTCAGCCTCAAAGAATTCCTGATATAGAAAGTCCAGTTCCTGTTATTAATCTTAAGGATGGGACAAGACTTGCAGGAGATGATGCACCGAAGAGAAAGGATTTGGACAAATGGCTTAAGGAGCACCCAGGTTATGTGGAAGATCTGGGAGCTTTTATTCCAGTAGGTACATTTTAAAACCTTGGTAAACTTTGACTCATCAATGAAGTACAAGTTTTCGTCTACATTTGCTAAATATGTGTTCTGCTTATGATTTAGGAAAAGTACCAAAGAAATAATTATTACCTTTCTCAAAATTTAGTACAGAGTTGGTTTCCCTTCATCATTTAATAAATAATTATAAAAATTGCTTCAGGCCAGGTATGCACCTGTAAGTAATTTCAGCTCTCAGAAAGCTGAAGCAAGAAGATTCTGAGTTCAAAGCTATGATCTGTAAAAAAAAAAAAAAAAAAAAAAAAAACACTTCTAATATAGAATGCTGTATTTTTCCCTATGAATGTTACAGTAGTATAAAACTTCTAACCTTTTTTCTCAAGAAGTTTATGTTAAAGTAATAGTAAATATTGAAATATGACCGTGCCTACTATTATATACTTTACATCTGTTATTTCATTTACTATAACAACTGTATTAGGATGATATTGTTAAATAGTCAAAGACCACACAGAAGATAGCAAGAGTTTATATTAATCAAAAGTAAGAGTCGTTCGATTTAATTCACACTGTCCTTACCCTCTGGTACACTACCCATGTATTGTCTTTTGAGCATATGCTGTCCTCACTCAGAAATTTACTTTTTACTTTTTGACCCTTACGCTCAACCAGTAATTAGCCACTTTCATTTACCACATTTATATAACGTTTCTGTGTACTTCATAAGTTGTATAGTATATCCTTCATAGCAAAGGTAGCCAGCCTGTGGGATCAGTTAAGCAGTGTACAACCCCGTGGGCTTCCTAAGGACTGTGTCTTACCTGTTTGCCCCAAGACATTGCACATGAGTCCTCACACACAGAGTAATATCTACCTTCCTGTAAATATTTCTACATCTATGATTTCAAAAATTAAAGTCTATTTAAAAAATACTTTATTATTTTTATTTTATGTGCATGAGTGTATTGCCTACATGTATGTAAGTGTACCCATGTCGTGCAGTACCCACAGCAGTCAGAAGAGGGTGTCAGATTCCCTGGAACTGGAGTTAAGGATGGTTGTCAGTTTCCTTGTGGGTGCTGGGAACCACACGCGGATCCTCTGCAAGAGCAGCCAATGCTCTCAGCTGCTGAACCATCTCTTCAGCCCCTCAAAATTTTAAGTCTTGAAAACATTAAGTGCTGTTCTTTTATTAGCAGAATAATATTAATTTCCTTTTTATTTTCATGGAAAGCAATCAGATAAGCTCTACTCTCTAGAAGAGACTTTATATTATGGTTCATAATTAGTTTCAGTATTTTGTGTTTTGATTCTATCACCAGGAAGCAACCTAATAGTCTAAACGAAAACCTTAGTCTAGAATTTGAATGTCCTAGTTCCTTCAAGGATAACCACAAATTCTCAACATTTTCTTTAATTTCTGTTGATTTTATTTCGAAATAGTGTTATGATTATGTAAGAGAGGTAGAGGTTTTTATTAACTAAAACAGGCAATGAATATAAATATTTCAATTCTAAAAATTGAAAATTAAAAATTCATAGCATGTTAGAACATTCTGTTAGGCAACAAATTTTTGTGTAAATCTACTATGTGCTAGTAATAGTTTCAGTAACCAAAGACAGAAAACTAAACAGTGTACAGTTCTTGTCCTCGTCCATTATAATCCAGTTTCTGAAGGATTCTTGACCTCTCTATTATGATTACAAATGAGTTTTTATTAGTTTTCTCAGTCTTTATACCCATTCATCATTTTCACTGCAAATAAACCTTTTATCATGGTGTTTTAGATAACTCAGTTATTAAGATTTAAAAACCTAAAGTAGTATTTGTTCCAGAAAAGAATACTTCATATAAATGTTATGCTTTTATAAGGATACTTTACATTAATGACCTGTTGGCTCTCCCCCAAGGCTATGACAGTTCTGTAGCTAAATAGTTATAGGATCAACTATATTATGCTCTGAAAGAAGTGCCCATAAAGTGCCACAAACAGGTATGAGAACAGTTAACTGCCTAGGCAGTCATATATGTGGGAACAGTAAGAAAACTGAATAGTAGGTGAGCAACAAATAAACTACCATTGACCAGCTTAGCATAAGAGGAGCTTGTTCTAGGAACTGTAGAACAATTATGAAGAGAGTTAAAAGGCAGCATGACCATCGGGCATATTCAGAAAGCAGGGTCAATCTGAGGTCCCAGAGCACATGGGGAAGCAAGGGAAGGAACAGTGAGGAGTAGACAGCATGAACTCAGTGAGTTCAGGCTGTGCTAGATTGTCAGGCCAAGCAGAAGTGTTTGAGCATTAGTTTCTTGAAATTTTATTATTGATTCAAAATAAGTACAAACATCAAAGCCTTCCTTGTGTATAGCTAGAGAGGGGGATGGAGAGACAGCTCAGCAGTTAACGGGAATGGCTGCTCTTGCAGAGGACCCGGGTTCGATTCCCAGAACCCACATGATGGCTAACAACCATCCGTAACTCCAGTTCCAGAGGATCCAACACCTCTTCTGACCTCCAGGGATATTGCACGACACAGGTGCACCTACACACATGCAGACAGTACTCATACACATAAAATAAAAGTAATAAATAAAATGTTTTTTGTTTTTTGTTTTTTTAAATAATAAAAAGAACAGTTGAACAGCAGAGTAAATGACTTGACACAAAGTTTGTGCCGGGCATGGTGGCTGCTTCTGCCTCCAGAGTGCTGAGATTAAAGGTGTACACCACCACACCCAGCACTTGGTTTTTAAAAATTGTTAATCATTTCTTTTTTTCATTTCTGGGATTGAACTGCAGAGGACTTGGGTTCAGTTTGGTGCCCAGCACTCAAAACCTTCTGAGACTCCAGTTGCAGGGATCTGGCTCTCTCTTCTGCTTCCAGAGGCACTTCATTTATGTGGTGTATTTACATATATATAAAGACAAAACAGAATAAAATAAAAACATAACACAGAATAAAAATAAATAAAAACATTTATTTATATTTTATGTGTATGAGTGTTTTATTTTCATGTTTGTAAATACATCACATGCATGAAAATCCCACAGACCAGAAGAGGTTATCACATCCCCTGAGATTGGAGTTACTGACAGTTGGGAGCTGCCATTTGAGTGCTAGGAAACAAATCCCAGTCCTCTGCAAAATCAGGCATTGCTCCTAACTGTTGAGGCATCTCTCCAGCTCCAAAGTTTAAATTTCTTAAAGCTTTTTTTGTTGTGGTTTCTGTGTAACAGGTATTTTGCCTACATGTATGTCTGTATACTATGTGCATGCCTGCTGCCCACAAAGGCCAGAATAATGCATCAGATCTCCTGGAATTAAAGCTATGTGGTACTGGGAACTGAACTTGGGTCCTTTGTAAGAGCAGCAAGTGCACTTAATCACTGAATCATCTCTCCAACCCATAAAATTTCAAATGTTTTTTAACTGACCAGAGAATAAATGTTTTCATATCATATAGGACTAAATTATGTAGATCAGCTCACTTGTGATTTTTCTATAATATTGCACAAGCAAAATGGTTAAAGATGTTTCTTTGTGTATTTTAGAGAGTACAACTTCATGAAGGAAGGCCTAAACAAAAAAGACATCGCTGCAGAAACCCAAATAAGCTAGATGTTAACAGTCTCACTGGAGAAGAACGTGTGCAACTTATCAACAGACGAAATGCCAGGAAGGTACTGACAGCTTTCTTGTTATTTTTTCTTTTTTGAGACAGGGTCTCCCTGTAACCCCAGCTGGCCTGGAACTCACTGTGTAGACCAGGATGGCCTGGAACTCACAGAGCTCAGCCTCCCAAGTCCTGGGACTAAAGGCATGCACCACCACGCCCAGTATCTTTTACAATGATTCAGTACTTAAGAGAGCCCTATTTCATTATGTATTTTATTCTAGCAGACCAGAAAATGGGTCGATCTTAGCACATTTTTGGGAAAAGACACGCATGTTACTTTTATGTAGTCTAATACGAAGCCCACATTATGAGCAAAGCTAGTAAATGAAATAGGTCACACTCCTATGCCTGCCTAAGCAGTACCATTGCTGTGGCTGTACACTGTTCAAGGGCCCTACATCTTGAGCAGTTCTTTTCAGAGGCAGTTTTGCCTGTCAGTGCCATTTGTTTGTCTTGTGTAATTTTTGGTAACCACTCAGTGTGGTGGGGAAATAGTGTGTAGGAGGGTGCTACCTTCATATGCAAGGAAGAGGCCATCCTTCTTACCCTGCTTAAGAAGTAAAAACTCACAAATGTGTATAACTCAAAATGCAGAAACCTCACTCAAAGGAGACATGATTATATCATCGCTATCACAGATCTACCGTATTACCACCGTAATTTCCTTCCATTAGCTTAAGATATCTTGTTTTCTCAAATTGGCATATTGTATAATTTTCTGATAGGTAGGTGAAAGTAAAATGTTTTAAGCAAAGTTTACCCTATAGGTGAATGGAATTCTTGTGCTTACTGATTCAATCATGATTAAGAGTTAAAATTGTTCTTTTCCCCTGTTTATACAGTGTTATTAACTTTTGGTAAACCTACAAAATAATGATTTATAATAACATTTTCTTACATGCATATCATTGTACATTGCTCATCCAACTCTGCATTACCTCTCTTGTTCATTATCCCCCTGCTTCCATTGGTCCACTTCCTATCCCTAATTAGTCTCAACTTTCTGCAACATGAGATGCTGTGTCAAGAAAAAGAGGGAGGGAGGGAAGGGTGCAGCATGTGGCCGTATGCCCCTGTAATACCAGGACTAGGGTAGGGGAAGATAAGAAGTTTTCTGGAGCTCACTGACCATCCAGTTTAGCTGAATTGGTGAACTCCAGGTTCCATGACAGAACCTGTATCAGAAGGCTCTCATGATGCAGCTTAGACGGATGGAGACAGGTAGAGCTCTGTGAATTCAAGGCCAGCCCGATCTACATAGCAAGTTCCCAGCCTGTGCTACATACTGAGACCCTGTCTCAGAACCATAAATAATAAATAAGTAAATCAGTTAAGTAAATAAATAAATTTTAGGGACTAGAGATGGCTCACCAGTTCAGAGCACTGGCTGCTCTTTTTCCTGGGGATCCAGCGCCATCTTCTGGCCTCCTTGAACATTGCACAACATGAGGTCATTTACATACATGAAGGTAAAACACTCGTACACATAAAATAAACTCAATTAAAAAAAAACTATTTTAAAAGTAACTATTGTTTTCATATTGCTCTGTGCATGAGCTCTACCAGTTTTCTCCCAGTGTTGTAGATATAGTTTATTCACCTTTAGTTGTATCACAAAGTGAAAACATAGATGTCTTAGAGAAATAATAAGATAATGCTTTAGTAGAACTTTACTTATTTTATGCTTGCAAAAGTTTGTTTTTCATTTGATCACAAGAATTCATATTACCGAGGTTAGGCGTGGAGGCACATAATTGGAATCTAGCACCAGGAAGCTTGAGCAAAAAGATCACAAGTTCCAGGCCATACTAAATTAGATAAAAAGTTTAAGATTTGCCTATGCTACATCCTGAGAGCCTACCTCAATAGGCAGCAAACAAAACAAATTTTTACATTACTGAATATTTTGATTGAATTTGTATCAAATCAGTTTGTGGTGGGGGTGTTTGATTTTGTTTGTGTTTTGTGTTGTTTGTTTTGTCTTTTGAGACAGGGTCTTCTATATCCCAGACTGACCTAAAACTCACTGTGTAGCTAAGGATAGCTTTGACTTCTTGACATTTTCTTGCCTCTACTTTCCTAGTGCTGGAATGACAGCTACGGTGACTAGCTTCATCATGGACAGTTTTTAAAATTTGTGTGTGTGTGTGTGTGTGTGTGTGTGTGTGTGTGTGTTGTGCATACAGAGGTCAAAGGACAACTTGCAGGAGTTGATTCTCTCCTTCGACCATGTAGGTCCTAGGTATTAAACTCAGTTCATCCAGCTTGACAGCAGGTGTCTTTAATGCAGACTTTATAGAATCTTGCTCATCTCCTTTGGTTTATACAATTATCTTAATTATCAATATACAGAATGGATATACCTAAAGGAGAGGAATCTATTAGATCTACTTGGTTTGGTTTGATTTAAAACAAGGTTTAACCAGGCATGGTGAGACCCTGTCTCAAAAGAACAAACACAGGGCCAGACATGGTGGCACACATCTGTAATCCCGGCACTCGGGAGGCAAAGGCAGTCGGATTTCTGAGTTCAAGGCCAGCCTGGTCTACAAAGTGAGTTCCAGGCCATCTAGAACTAATCAGGACTGGAGACATGACTCAGCTGTTCAGAACACTGGCTGTTCTTGCAGAAGACTGGGGTTTGAATCCCAGCACCCACATGGCAGCCAACAACTGTCCAGTTCCAGGAGACTGAATGCTCTCTTAGTGCCTCTGTGCACACTAAGTATATTATATCTAAATAAATATCTAAAGATAATCTTATTTTAAATCCCAAATTTATCATATGCAATAGATATATATAATTTCATAATTTTACTGATATATATATAATTTAGTTGATATAAATAATAAATAAGTGAAAAGGGATTCTTGAGGTCTAGGTTTGATTCCTAGCTCTTTTTTTTTTTTTTTAATTTTTTATTTTATGTGTTTTGAGTATATTGCTTGCGTGTGTTAGGCACACCATTGTCATGCAATACCTGCAGAGGTCAGAAGAGGGCATTGGAATTCCCTGGAACTGGAGTTACATATAAATGGTTGTCAGCTGCCATTTGGGTGCTAGGAATCAAACCCAGGTCCTCGGTACTGTTAACCGCTGAGCCATATCTCCAGCCCCCTTGACTCCTAACTCTCTTAACATTACTAGTTGGCTGTATAAAGAAAAATTATATAATCTGAGCAGAGGTGTGATCTTTCTGAGATAGAGGCCAGCCTGATCTCCATAGCAAGTTCCAGTCCAGCTACCACTACAGGGAGGCCATGTCCTAAAATAAATAATTCCATACTTAATAGTGTATTAACTATCTGTCTGGCTTTTTGCTTGCAGGTTGGAGGTGCATTTGCTCCCCCTTTGAAGGATTTATGTAGATTCCTAAAAGAAAATTCAGAATATGGAGTAGCTCCTGAATGGGGAGATGTTGTTAGACAATCTGTGAGTATCTCACAAATACTATCATTTTAGAAATTAGATGTCATTTAATTAAATCTTAGATTAAAATTTTAGTGTAGAATAATAAGAATTTAATGAATATGTGATAATAACTTTTCACAGTTTTTATTTTTCAAAATGTATAATTGATGACTGTTAAGATATATAGCCCGGATATAGTTGTTTTTATTTTAGTTGGGAGCCTAAGCTTATAACAGTTGTGCCAACTTGTTTTTATTTTAAACATTATTTGAACAATGCCACAAAGAATAATCAAATAGATATGGGAAGAGATTTGTATAAGACTGTTCACCACGATCAACTCTCCCTCACCCAGCAGTGATCAGCTGCCAATAACTCCTCAGTTAAGGTTGAGGCCTCCTGCCTGTTTCCCTAGTTCTGTTCTGGGTTTTTATCTGATTGAATTTGCATGGGCTTTGTGCTTGCTAATACCATGGCTGTAAGATCATATGAGCAAGTTCTCAGAGGCCTGTAAGACTTTGTTTTCTTATAGTTGTACACCATCCCTGGCTCCTAAAATCGTTCTGTCCCATCCTCCACAGTGGTTCCTGAGCCATGGGTGAATGAGGTTTAATAAAAGAGTCCTATCCAGAGACATACACTCTGCAGACTCTTACTCTCTACACTTAGCCCAGTTGTGGTCTTCTGTGTTCATTGCCCTCTCTTAAGACAGGCTAAACAGCCTCCAGTAGATGAACTCAACTATTTGGGTACACAAACTTGACTCAGTAGGCCTTAACATATATGACAGAATGCATGAAATTCTGTGGGCAGACTGTGCGGGGTACACATAGAAGGGGGTGTCTAAATCTGATTAAGACACAGTGTATGAAGGCCACAAAAACTCAATTTTAAAAGTACATTGAAAAAATAGTATAAAAGTATACTTTTTAAAAAAAGAAAAACTATTCATCATAGACCAGATCTCTGTATATGACCCGGAGTACTGGGATTACAGGCTTATACCACTGTGCCTGGCTTCATCATAGTGTGGTAGTAAAAAAGCATGGGGGAATACGTGGGTGGGCATCTATATATCAGAATTCCATACAGCTTCCTAAATGTTATGTCTTAGAGGAACATATACTGTCAAGAGAGAAAGCAGTCCCAATGTACTTAACAGTTAAGCTCTTGGAATATTAAAGCCTAATTATGTAGTAAATGGTAGGTAAAGAATTATTATTTTCACAAGCATCCAAATAGAAAAGGCAAGCTATAATACTAAATTTGCTGTAGCTCTGTATTTTTATTTTAGGAAGAGGTGGGAGAATTAAGAATGTCTATAAATGCAAAAGGGAAAAAAAATGGAAAACACATCCTGAAATGTTAGCAAAGGTCAGGTCTGAATGGTGAAAGCAAGGATGATTTTTTTTTTCTTTGTATTTATTGTCGTGATTTCTTCAGTAAACCCTAATCTTTTTTAAAGAGGAAAAAAAGAAGTTGATCGATTAAAAACAATACAAAGTAGCCCCATTATATTTTTCTTTAAACCACTGTTTCAGTACACTTTCTATTGGTGTGATAAAACATTCTGACCAAAAATGACTTGGTGCAGAAAGGATTTATTACTGCATCTTAGACTTCTAACAACAGTCCATCATTGAGGGAGTCAGAGCAGGAAGAACTTGAGGCAGGAACTGAAGCCAAGACCATGGACCACTGCTTACTAGCTTGCTTCCTCCGTTCTGTGCTCAGCCTGCTTTCTTACACAGTCCACCTCCTCCTGCAGGGGTGGCACCACCCACGGTAGGCATGACCCTTCCGCATCACTTAACAGCCGTGCCTTCCCCACAGACGTGCCCACAGGCCACTCTGATGGAGAAATCCCTCCATTGAGGCTCCCTCCTTTCACGTGTTTCTAGTTTGTGTCAAATTACAAAGACCAACCAGCACAACCACTACCGGCACAGATAGTAGCCACTAGGCACATGGGACTAGTGAGCACTGGAGATTTGACTGTCTTTATTAAGATGTGCTAAGTATAAAATACACACCATTTTGAGACTTTGAGACAGTTTGGAAAAAAAAAGAATGAAAATATATTGGTTTTATATATTATGTAATATTTAGGTGATCTTTTATTAAATTAGACTATATTACTAAAATTAATGTCATATATTCTATTTTACGTTTAGTAATGTGGCTACTAGCAAAATTTAACTTACAGATGTGACATGCATTATATTTCCACTACACAGTGCTATGGTTGTAAATTAAAACTCCCAAGAGTTTTATACCCCAGAAAATTGCATGAAACCAGCAGATTCTCATTTGTCCTGGACCTGATCACTCTCTGTCTGCATCTGCAGGTGCTACTGTAGTTCTGAGCCAAGTACTAAGCCGTGGTCTTCTCTCCTTTTGAATATATATTTTTGATCTTGGCTCTATCTCCCTTATTCTCAGAATGACAGAAGATTCATTTGAAGCATCTCAGTCTAAGTTCAGCCTTTCATTACCTCCCTGTCCATCCTGTACTGCTCTTCCCGATTAGAAGGCGCCATCCCTTCCTTCATCTGCTGAGCAACAAGAAAAGATTATGAAAGCTCCTTTGAGAGCATTTCTTTGGAACTTGGATTTCTGTTCTACAAAGTCATACCTCTTCACGTTCTCCCTTCCTATGATAAAGTGAGAGTGGAATAGCTGGCTGAAAACACAACTTAGAATAAAATTAGGTTATCTTTCTCAGAATTGATTATTTCATATAAATGCAGAATAAATTTACAAATACCCATTTAATAGGCTATTTGAATAATAAGCTATTTGTTACTGGTTTTATTTTCATGTAGCTGTTATTCATGAATATATATTTTCTCAGGGTTTTCTTCCAGAAAGTATGTATGCACGTATTCTCACTGGACCTGTTGTGAGAGAGGAAGTGAGCAGGCGGGGGAGACGGCCCAAAAGTGGAATTGCAAAAGCTTCAGTGGGGGCCGCTGCTCCCGCCAGCGGTGTGCCAGGCAGTCCTCTCCCGACCAATGGACTACTTCCAAGTGTGGATCTCACAGCGCTCCAGGCCTTACAACAAAATCTACAAAGCCTGCAGTCACTGCAAGTCACTGCAGGGCTGATGGGCATGCCTGCTGGCCTTTCTTCTGGAGGAGAAGCTAAAAACATGGCTGCTATGTTCCCCATGCTGCTGTCAGGGATGGCTGGATTACCAAACCTGTTAGGCATGGGAGGACTCCTGACTAAGACTGCAGAATCTGGGGCTGAAGAACAAAAGGGACATGACTCTAAGGAGCTGGAAGGCAAAAAAGAAAGGACAGAGAGCCAAAGCTCAGAGAATGGAGGAGAGAACTCTGTGTCAGCTTCTCCTGCAGCTTCCTCTACTGCTGCATTGAATCCAGCCGCAGCTGCCAACCCATTAGCTCTTAACCCACTGTTGCTATCTAGTATACTTTATCCAGGGATGCTTCTCACTCCAGGCCTTAATCTTCATATTCCAACATCGTCTCAGTCCAATGCTTTTGATGTACAGAAAAACAAAAACAGTGACTTAGGTTCATCTAAGTCTGTAGAAATAAAAGAAGATTCCAGAGTTAGAGATCAGGAAGAGAAAGGGGGAACTGAACCTAGTCCTCTCAATGAAAACAGCACAGATGAGGGTTCAGAGAAAGCTGACGCTTCTTCTGGATCTGATAGTACGTCATCATCATCTGAGGATTCAGATTCAAGCAATGAAGACTGATTTCCAGACTCTGCACTTCATTAGGAACTGATTTCAAATTTTTCTTTATTAACTGTAAATATTCCAGTGTTGAGTGCATCAATAACTTACTGACCGAACATTTCAGTTATTTGTTTAGAAGTGCAAACTGCTTTCAGAGATGTTTTGCATGTAATATTTCTTAAGATTCATAAGTTTCTGAACTCGTATGTACTATCAAATACATAAACGTATAAAATTACAACAAAAGGCATTATAATTTTGTTGGGGGTTAATTTTATGAAAATTATGCTCAATAAGAGTTGTATATTTAATATATTTGCAGTGAACACAGAATACTTTATGCATATTACTGATTTAATTTGAATATAGTTTTACAGCCTCCTTGACACCTATAATTTACAGATCAAAACTCAGCAATAATTTGGGCAGCTAATGAATGTCATGAAAGCTGTAGACTCTACATCACCATCCATTGCTTTAATCACATGAAAATGCTCTAGTGTTGTGATGCACTGCTGATGTTTCCAATTCAGGTACAAGTATGTTTTAAAGAAGAAATAAGTTTCCCAATCAGCCAATTTATCTGGCTACCTGTTACCTCAGCTGAGTTAGTTTAGGAAGTTTACATTCGTTTCTAATTCTGTACTTGTTTTCAGGGGTTTTTTAAACACATCCTATATATCATGTTAATCTGGCAAGGAACATGACCTGCATTTTGCTGAGCTTAACTCAGAAATCAGCAAAATGAAGTCATAAAATAATCCTGTGTCATATGACTTTGGCACCCTATACACATAGATTGAACTTTTCGAAGTTTGGCCTCCTGTTAAAAATAATTATGTCTTCACAGATGAGTAATGTCTTGTTTCCAGGGTTCAGAAAGGGCAGACTCATGAAACGCCACTGAAAAGAACTTTCAACACAGCATCCTTCATGTACAAGAAACTGTTTGTTTGCTTTATTTGTATAGATTTATGTTTGTGTTTTATGTCTTGGAAATATTCCAAAATAACAGGTAATCGTAAAGTAATATGCAGATAGTGTGAATTCATTGAGTTCCTAGGTATAAGCAGACAACATGTTATCCAGAATCAGTGTTGGGTTTATCAGTTTAGAATAAATACTGAGCTGCCCACTTTGAAAATGCACTTTGACTAATCTCAAAAGGATGTACAAGTTATATCTATGAAGTTCAAGGCTTCTCTTCAATTTCTTACAACCTTTATCATGTAAAATTTGATAATTGATTTGTGATATAATTTCTCTTGCTAAAGCTGCTATCATTCTGACAAAGTCGAGGTCCAAGGTTTACCTTTATATTCATTGAAAACAATTAGAATTGAATTAGACATAAAATACTTACATTCTAAAGAGAGATATTTTAGCATTTTTCTGGTGCCCAAATAAATCATGATAAAGTCTGCAAGGGGATACATCTGGGGATTACCCCCAATTCTCTCTTACAAAAAAAAAAAAAAAAAAAAAAAGAATCTTTCATTATGTTTTAATAGAGCTGTTGTTTGTCATGGACTAAGCGATTGTACTGGGTTTTCCAAGACCTTTACCAGTAAATTATGTTTCTGTATGTTAAAAAAAAAAAAAAAACACACACTAACCCCTTATTAGACAATGTTATATGTATTTACCAAATTATAAGGTCCATTGGGATTGTATTATTAACTTTTATATTTTCTCAAAATAGTACTTTGAATTGATAGTTCTTTATACAATGTCTTAGCAATAGTCACTGTAATACCCAAAAAGGAAAGTGGGTAGGAACCCTCCATCATGAAAATGACATTTACATGTGTGGTAAGTTCCCTTCGCAGGACTGCACTTTTGTTTAACTAGAGTACACCTATGAGATAGCCAAAGTTTTTCAAATACAGTTAACTTAGTTTGCTGGTGGAGTATTTCAGCAATGTCCTTATTTCCTGTTCTTCCTCTAGTTCTACGTATATGATCTTTATACCTTTCTTTCCCCAATTAAAAAAAAAAAAGGAAAAAGAACCTTAGATCTTGTCATTAAAATCTAATTTATAGAAAAATCTATGAAATAAAGTATTTTCCTAATTATGGTCAAATAAATTTGGTTAACATCTTAATGATTCTCTTTCTCTATAGTAAGGCAATTACAGTTTTCAAAGCATTAAGGCTAATGTTAACTTTAAATATTCTCTTGGGTTTCAAAATATTTCTCTGTAGTATTGATTGGGGGGGAAAGTTGTCCAAGCATCAGCTAAGAAAAAACATACAAATATGAATATGTAAAGTTAAGGGTTATAAGGAAAAAACAATAGAATTACATAATACTAAAGTTGCAGTTGAAAGGATATTCTGGTATGTGTTGGTAGTTACTGAAAGAATTATAGCTGGTATTGCCTTGTATTTATAGCCCTTGTTTCAGGTTTCATGATTCCAGTCTTAGTCCAATTTTTCTTTTGGACATTTGCAATATTTACCAGTTGTGTTTTGTGTAGTCTGAATTTGCTTTCTGTAGTTGAGCAAACGTCTTAAAAAGTCATTTGTAATTTATTAAATTACTTTCTATGATGTTCTATAGAGCAAATGGAAGTTTAATTATTTTTTATTAAACATATTCTTTGACTACACACGATGTCAGCCTCTGTACATGAAAATATCTTGAATTGAATTAGAGACAGAAATTTTCTATATTTATATCCACAACAGCATTGTAATTGCTGTTGGATTTTCATTTTAAGATCATTGCTTGCACATTGATACTGATGTCTACATAAAAAGAAAAGCTTTTCTCCTGTCACAAGTATCAAACCCACATCTACAGAATAATCTCTGCCCCATGCCAAACATTGGATCTTATTCCCTTTCCTTTAAATTTATATATATATATATATATATATATATATTCTTTTTAAGATATTTTTATTGAGCTTTTATACATTTCATACAACAGTTCTTAGAGTTAGACTCCCTCCCCCATGCATGCCCTCCACCTCCCTCCCCACACCTCCTGCATTCCAGCATACCTGTTAAGACCTATCCCGCCAAGTATTTCTACCCTAACGTCCTTCCGTGCAAGTTTATCTACTGTAGTCTAGTCGGCCTATCTAGAGATTTTCCCTTTTCTAACCACTGCACCTCCAAAAGCTTCCAGAAAGTTTCAGATGCATAACTAACCTCTTAAAGGAGTTAATTTCTGTAATCAATAATTAGTTCCTAGTTGTAAGAGGTTTTTCTAACTCATCACCACAACTGGTGGTGTTTTAAGGAAACATCCGACAACTTTTCTTAGAATGTCATGCCTTCATTTAACTCAAGCACTTTGGAACTATGCCGTTTTCTTTTTTGTACCACATAGTACAGAACACGCAACTCAACAACTCACCCAGAGAAGAGTAGTCCACTCCAAGGCCACATGCAGAGCTAGCTGTGTGGGATGCTTTTGAGAAAACACAACACTGTTTATAAAGTGACGTTCAGATTTTGTGAAGAAAAAGTAATTTTTGACTACAGAGAGCATTCATCTTACACAATAAGTTTAGATGTTAGTCTCTATATAAATGCAACCCTAGTACAGAGGCTGTTTTATTTTAAAATTCCAAAAAGCATAATAATACTTAAATGATCCATAAATTCACCCACAGGTAAACACTATTGTTACACATAAACCCAGTCTTTTGTATGTTATACACACACAGTCAGTGTACTTCTCTTAAAAATGCATGTAACTGGTGGGAGAGGTGGCTCAGTGGTAAAGAGTGTGGACTGCTCTTGCAGAGGACTCAGGTGTGCTTTCCAGCCCCAGTGTTGGGCACACAATCATCTGTAACTCTAGCTCCAGAGGATTCAACATCCTCTTCTACCTCCAGACAGCTGCATTCATTTGTACATACCCACACACATACATATACACATTTTTTTCTTTTATTTATGTCTATGTGCTGTGATGAATTTATGTGCACTCTGTGCAGGAGCCCGTAGAGACCCAAAGAGGCTATCAAATGCCCTAGAACTGGAGTTACAGTGGTTGTGAGCAACCTGATCTGGATGCTAGGAACAAAACCCAGGTCCTCAGCAAGATCAGTATGTGCGCTTAACCACTGAGTCATCTCTCCAGCCTTACATATACATGATTTAAAAATAATAATAATAAACCTTAAAAAAAAAAATATGACCTGGAAACTTCAGAATGTGATCTTATTTTGAAAGTGAGGTCTTGGCATTCCTAATTAAAACGTGGTCATCCTGGTGTCATGGAGTCATTAGAAGAGGACAAGATATACAAAGACAGGAAAGAAAGCCATGTAACCGGCAGTGATGGAGTGACTGAAAGCTAAGAAACACCCAGGATTGCACCACCACTAGAAGATAGAGAAGCAGGAAACATCTCCATAAGAAACCAACTGCCAGCACCAGGATATGCTTTTGACGTCTATCCTCAACTGTGAAGAATAAGTTCCTGTTTAAAACCTTTAGTTTGGGAGCTAGAGATGGTTCAGCAGTTAAGGGCACTGGCTGCTCTTCTAGAAGACCTAGGTTCAGTTCCTAGTACCCACAAGATGGCTAACAACTTTCTGTAACCAGGTCAAGGGGATCCAGTGCCCTCTTCTGGCCTCCACAGGCATTGCATAACATAGGTGCATTTACATTCATGCAGGCAAAATGCTCATACACAGTTTATGGGATTATATAAAATTATACATTTTCATATTAATATATATAATTTTAAATTATAGTGCATAATATTTTGGTTTGGTTTGGTTTCTTTGGTTTTGATTTTGAGACAGCCGCCATGTGGGTGCTGGGACTCGAACCTGGGTCCTCTGCAACAGCAGCCAGTGCTCTTAACTGCTGAGCCATCTCTCAGCCCTTCATTTGAATGTCTTTTAATTTATCCTCATCTCTTAGTAATTAATGCAGCTCTCAATTGCTGAAATACATAGTGTGAGTTATGCATTATGCTCACAGACAAACATTCATTTTCCCTGGGAGAGTTCCTTGGCCAACTATTTCTAAAAACAAAAAGCCTGAGTCTTTATCAAGTCAAGATTTATTTTAAAATGTGTTTTTGTCAAGATGTAAGTATTATTACACAACAGCTAGATTTCAAAACACTGTTGGTTCCTCAAGACTGTGTTGTAAAAACTTCTTGATGTTCATCAGCCATTCTTAGTGGCCGATGCTGAGGGAAATGATGTGCCTAAGATAATAACCAATATTTGTGTCTTTGTGCCCAAGTCAACTAGATCCTCAGGGCACCAGAAGACTATGAGAAGGTCCTGCAACTCTGGTAAATCACATTTCTTCTTGAAGGGAGACTTCAAAGGTTGGACTCAAACCAGAGTGCATTTGCAAAGAGGAGGCTTTATTCACAGAATAAAATGTCCTTGGTGCTTCCAAGAAAGGGCACATGGTGGGCAAGACCCCACCCCTCCCGGACATGATTGGTAGAGGAAAACTAACCAAGCCAAGAGGCTAAATCCCAAAAAGCAACCCCGAAGGAGCTTCAACTGACCATAACAAAAGGAGCTTTTTTTTTTTTTTTTCTTTTTGCAGCCGCCTTCATGGTATTAAAACACCCAACAAGAAAACCTAGCAAAAATATAATATTATAAAATAAAATTCTGCCATTCCTGTCACAGTTAGCTTTTGTTAATCTGACACAAATCTAAATATACCTGGTTTGAACAAGAATGTCCCAAAGAGGTTCCATGTATTTGGGACACTTTGTCTCCACCTGATGGCCCTGTTTCAAGAGATTTTAGGAGGTGTGACCTTGCTGGAAGTGTGTCACTGGGGACAGGTTTTGAGAGTTCTTAAGCCTTTCCAGATTTCCAGTTGTTCTCTGCTTCCTGTGCCTGCTTGAGGATGTGGGTGCTCCTCTTTCTGCTCTGGCCACCTCTTGCCAGCATGTCTCCCCACCATGCTTCCTCTGGAACCATAAGCTCAAATAAACTCTTTTATAAAGTCCCTTGGTCGTGGTCTTTTATCATAGCAACAGAAAGGTAACTAATACACCTGGGAAGAGAGAAGCTCAACTGAGGAACTTCCTCCATCAGACTGGCCTGTGACCTGTCTATGGAACATTTTCTTTCTTTTAAAAATTATTTTATTTTTATTTTATGTGTATGAGTATTTTGCTTGCATGTAGGTAAGTGCACCCATGTCACTCAGTGCCTGTGGAGGCCAGAAGAGGGCATCAGATTCCCTGGAACTGGAGCTACAGACAGCTGTGAGCTACCATGCAGTTGCTGAGAACTGAACCTGGGTGCTCTTAACCACTGAACCATCTCTCCAGTCCCTGATTTATTTATTTTTATTTTATGTTTATGAGTATTTTGCCTGCGCATATGTAATTTCACCACATGGGTATAATGCCCACAGAAGCCAGAATAGGTATCAGATTGCTCAGAACTGGAGTGAAAGGCAGTTGTTAGTCACCATGTGGGTGCTGAGAACCGAACCCTGGTTCTCTGCTAGAGTAACCAGTGCTCATAACCGCTGAGCCCTCTCTCCAGCCCCTGGAGCATTTTCTTGCTTACTAATTGGTATGAGCGGGCCCAGCTCATTATGGGTAGTACTGTCCCTGGGGCAGGTGAGTCTAGGCTGTGTAAGAAAGGTAGCTGAGCAAACCAAGCTCTGTCTGCTTTAGTTCCCACCTTGAGGTTCCTGCCTTGAGCACCTGCCTTGACTTCCCTACATGACAGATTGAAACCCCAGAGTTGGAAGATGAAATAAACCCTTTCCTCCCCGTGCCGCTTTTGGTCTCAGTATTGGTCACAGCAACAGACACCAACTAAAACAAACCCTCTACCAAGAATCCCTTCCTGATCTGTGCAGCTGAGGTCCTGATACCCTAAAGCCCTCACAACGACAGTCACTCCAGTAACCAGCTTTTTGTCATTTTAGAACCTTAGCAGGTCCATAACATTCTCAACTCGAAGCCTTTGCACTGGGTCTCAGATAACAAACTTAACAAGGACCGGACTCTGCTTACAGACTCCAGAGCTTACTATAAACCTTGCCAAACCCTAACCCTCACTATTTTACTGCCCGATCCAAATTCTGAGTCTCAGATGGAAGTGATTTTGTGGTGGCAGAGCCCAAGCTTTAGGGGTATACAATAATGAGCCTCACACAGGTCATAGGATCTGAGCCCTTCTAGAAGATTCTGCATTAGCCCCTGAAACTGAAGTAATTTTCCCCAGGAGGGCTCCCCAACTGCAGACAGGAAAGAATATTTACACAGAGCACAGCCTATGCTTCTCATGTGACGCATACCCATACAGCCGTCTGAGGAGAAAAAGGTCTTTTTATTGCTTGTACTACCCAGACTAAACTTACCCCTGAGATTTTGTCCCTTCTAGAAGCATTCTGGCTTCCAACTTACATGGTCATTATATATTTACCCACTATAAGGTCCACTCTGTCATTTCTCTGGGTAAAAAGCCAGCTGATCAATAAGCCAAAAAGGCATCTCAGCTTCCACTCAAGGCTGCTGTACTTCCCAATTGAACTCTTCCTCAACAGGCTTTAGACAAGGACCCCACAGCCACGCCCAGAGGAGTGGTTGTGGTGCCTAGAAAACAAGCTGATGTTACCTGGATCTACCGCCAGTAGAAGACCCTGAACAATTTTCATTAGGTCACACTGGGTAGATAGGGGCATTACCCACTAAAACTGAAAGGGAGTCAAAGGTACCTAGTGACCCTAAAGAACACATTACTCCTTGATTTGGACTCCCTTAGTCTCTACAGCCTGATCATGGTCCAGATTTCATTTCCAATATCAGAGGGTGAGTGAAGCTGTCCAAATTAAGTGTCATCTTCATGCAGCCTGACACTCAATCTTCCAGGAAGAGAACTCTCCTAAGCCTCAATGCATTGCCCACTCTTCTCCCAATTGCATTTACAATCCTGTATTACTCACAAATCTATAACTGGGCCCCCTTTGAGGTCCTTTATGGTAGACCTTTCCTAGACAGACCTCTTACTAGACCCAGAGGTCACAATCTGAATCTGCCTTAGTATGTTTAATCACTAGAACAATCAAAGCTGTCACTGAGTTCCAGGATGACTACAACCCCAAGCCTGATTCCACCTTTTTGACCTGTTCATTGTCTTTTTACTTGTATATCCATGTCTTAAGAAACTAGCCCCTCACACAGGAAGTGAACTCCTTTGCCCTTACTGAGTTCAAGACACAAGGTAATTCTTTTCTTCAAACAACACATGACTCTCTTGCCTTCTGATGGTCCTTCCTTATTTTTAGACCTCCTGACTAGAAGAGATCCCAGCCAGCTTTTCAGGATGCATTTGAGTTGTATGCCCTCCTACAGCCTTTTTCTTGCTGTCTTTGGCCCTTGCTTTAACCTTCTTATATGACTGATATATTCAAGATTACAGGCTATTAAGGTCCAGATGATTTTTTTCCCAGTGATATCAAGCAGTTCAGTAGCTCTGCTGACACCTGTCTCCTACCACCAAGGATCTCTTAACTTTTAAGAAATGTCATGTCCAGTCTTCGATCTCCTGTGATAACCTCCCCTCCTCCCTCTCCAAAATGCATCTCAAGCCGTTTCTGCCTTATGGTCCTACAAGTCTACGGACAGATCAGCAGTGTCAACTGGCTCCTGCATTCTCAGCTCTAAAGCAGTTCTAGAAGAAAGGAGATCTTCATTCCTTTGACAATGATTTCGTGTGGTTTTTCTGCCAGCTCAATCATGGGGGGTGGGAATGTAGAAACAAGAAGGATAAAAATACAAAGACTCAAAATAAAAAACAAAATTCCTCACTTCCTATTAATTGCTTTGAAAGGCTTAGTGACTTGTAAGGCCTTATACAAATAACTACAACTTAACTTCTTTTCTTGTTGTTGTTTGTTTGTTGAGACAGGGTCTTCCTGTAGCCCCAACAGTCCTGCAACTCCTTATGTAGACCTTGAACTCACAGAGATCTGCTGGCCTTTGCCTCCCAAGTACTGGGATTCAAAGAATTGTGCCACAACACTCATCTAGAATTTAACTTCCAATGACCTTTGGTGAGTCACCCTGAATAGCCAATCTCAGGGAGAACAAGTAGTATAAAATTTATTACATCAAGATAATCAGCTGCCTTAAACCCAATTCGGATGTGATTCAACACAAATGACACAAGACACAAGATCAGATAACTTCTGTCATTTCTGTAAAAGGACTCAGGGCTAGGAGGCAATTCTCTCTCTGAAAATTCACCCCGTCTCTTTCCAGAGTGTTTATTCTTTCTTTCTTTCTTTATTCTAATTTTATTTTATTTTTGTTTTGTTTTATTGAGATGGTCTCCCTGTAGCCCAAGCTGTCCTAAAACTCCCTGTGTAGACCAGGCTGGCCTCGCTATCATGGAGATCCCCCTGCCTCTGCCTCCCGAGTGCTTGGATTAAAGGCATGCATAACCGCACTGGGGTAACAGTCTTTAATCTTTATTAAGCCCTTTATGCCAGTTCTCATCTGATAAATACTTTTATCCCTGTACCCTGGGCTTATTGAGTCCAGTGAGGCATAAGAGACCACCAAACCCTGGTATGGCTTCTGCCACTTTAAGGGTGAATCCATGTAACAGTTCTGATTAAAAATATCTATCCAAGAAAGCCCAACACTGCCTGGAAAATTTACAGTTTGTTCTAACTAAAACTGGAAGCTGTTCCTGACTTCCCTTTCTTAGAATGTTTGCTGCACATGAATTAAATTGTGAATTCTTTTTGAGATGTATATGTACCTCTTAAAAATCAGGAGGGTCTTTCTCCAGAGCCAGAAAGCTCATAATTCAAAGTGTAATCATGAGGGTGACTAGGGTCAGTTTCTTCTAGCTGCCCAAATTCATGGATTGGAATAATCAATATTGGGAAAATGGCTATCTTACCCAAAGAAATCTCCAGATTTAATACTATCCCCATCAAAATTTCAATGCTATTTTTCACAGAAATAGAAAAAAAATCTTAAAATTCATTTGGAAGCACATGACCATGAAAGCCAAAGAAATTATGAGCAAAATAAATAGATAAATAAGACTAGAGCTATCATTATACCTGATTCAAGTTATATCAGCCATAGTAACAAAAAGTGCATTGTGATGGCACAAAAACAGACATGTAGATCAGTGGAAAAGAATAGGAGATCCTTGAATATACAACCTGATTTTTGACAAAAAGGCCAAAAATACTCATTTGAGAAAAGGCAACCTCTTTAACAAATGGTGCTCAGAAAACTGGGTATCCAAATGTAGAAGAATGAACCTAGATGCTTATCTCTCACGCTCAATAACGAATTCTAAGTGGATCAAAGACATCCATGTAAGACACGAAAGTGTGAAACTGGTCTAGGAAAAAGTAGGAAAACCACTTCCATAGTTTCTGAACAGGAAACCAGTTGCTCAGGAAATAAGGCTAACAATCAACAAATTGCTCATGCAATTTAAAAAGTTTCAGTACAGCAACAAACAAAAAAAAAAATACCAAACCCTTTATCAAGTGAACAGAGCCTACAGAATGGGAGATTATCATTGCCAGCTACACATCTGACAGAGGGTTAATATTCAGAATATACAAAGAACTCAAAAAATGAAACAAGATAACAAACAACCCAATCTGAAAATGGGTGAAGGAGCTAAATCAGAGTCCTCAAAATAGGAGGTGCTAATAGCCACTGAATATTTTTTAAAGTGTTCGCTATCCTTAGCCATCAGGGAAATGCAAATTAAAACAACCTGGAGACTCAAGCAAGTTACAATGAGCATCATCAAGGAAACAAATGTTTTGGAGGATGTGGAAGAAGAGGAACGGTTTATTCACCGCTGGTGGGAGTGTAAACTGGTGCACACACTACAGAAATCAGAGTAGCGGTTTCTCAAGAAACTGAAAATAGAGCCACTATATCTGTACTGCTGAATATACTCAGAGGCCTTTATTTCTTACTACCAAGACTACCAAGATACTTGCATATTCATGTTCATTACTGCTCTATTCACAATAGCAAGGCAGTGGGATCAGTGTAAATATCCAGGAACTGATCAATGGGTAGAGAAGATATTGTAAGTATACACGATGGAAGTTTATTCAGCTGTAAACAAAAGTGAAATTATGAAATCTTCAGGAAAATGGATGGAATTGGAAACTGTTATATTGTTAGGTAACCTAGGCTCCTAAAGACAAACACTGCATGTTTTCACATATGTGAATCTTAGCTTCTAACTTTTATATATGTTTCTGTGGGAATGAGTGTGTTTACAGGCTGAGACGTTAAGAAAAGGCTTTATGAAAGGGGAAACAGAGGCTCTAAGGAAGGATTGAGGAAACCATGTAATATGAAATGGTAGGGGGCAGACTGCATGTTGAAAGGTCTCAGCGGAGATGGGGATAATGAGATGAGGCAGAGGAGGAGGCTAGGGAAGGGTCAACCCACACTAAGAACATGTAAACAAACTCCATAATGAAACATTCTATTTTGTGAGCTAACTAAAAAAATAAACCAGTCCCAGAAGCCATAAGGCTATGAAATGAAAATCTCAATGCCAAGGACAGGCTATCCACATAAAAGTTGTTGGTCATGGAGGCCCTTAAGATCCCCAAAACAATATAAGCTACTGACACTACTGTTGGTTGTCCAACTAGACGCTAAGATCCAGTTGCTGAAGATGTCACATGCTTTGGTTATAGGACATAGAGAAACCAATCTGAGCTAGAAGTTTTTTCCCTGTTGATTAGCTTTCATAGTGCCAGAAAGTGCTATGCAGGTTCCTTGGAGAGAATTTTCATCAGTCATCTTTCAGCTGTGGACCCTGAATGGTACACTATGAACCTGCCAGGCAAGATGCATCTATTGGTGCAATAGTGGCAGGTCTGTTATGGGATAATCAACTGCTTTCTGATTGGATTTGATGCCTGCTACACAGGAAGGAATTCATGTCTGGTACTGTAAACCTGGTCAAAAGTTCATCCCTGAGGAGGTCAAAGGACTTAGTGCTCAAAGTTACTACGGTGGTTTGCCAAATGGACATGATGTTCCTTCCAAATTGCCTCTAAATAACTATGGTTCTGCAAATTAATGTTGCCGATCAGCTTTGTCACAGAAGCTGCTCCCCTGTCCCAGTGGGCAGTGGTAATGCAGAGACTCATAACTGATTAAAGTGCTGGGAATGAATGAATGTTGAATGCTTAGCCCTAAATAGGATATCTATATCACCCCTGCATGGCGCAGGGAACACTGCAGAAGAGAAGGTGGAAAGAATTTAGTAAGTGGCTAATAGGGCTGTGATGATCTGCACAAGACTAGATCTTTCAACGTTCCACCACGGCTCCAGGGGGCTCACAGGCCGCTCCCCTCCCTGAAGATTTATAGGCAGTGTTTGCTAGGGCTGCCTTCACAAGTCTCCACCCTCTCTGAGGACATCTTCTTCAGTGACATAGCTCTTGTAAATAGCCCCTCACCCATGCTCCTGTGGGTCATGAAAGACAGACAGACAGACATGAAATTAGGAGGAAGTCTAGTTCGGTAGAGGAAGCAGGAGTGGTGGGAAACAAAATAGAGTACTGAGGTGAATGTGACCAAATACATTGTATACATATATGAAAATGTCATAATGGGGGCCGGAGAGATGGCTCAGCAGTGAAGAGCACTGGCTGTTCTTGCAGAAGACCCAGGTTCAAATCCCAGCGACTAACAACTCTGTAACTCCAGTTCCACATGATCTGAAGCCCTCTTCTGTCCTCTGAGAGCACTGCCTAACACGGCTGCACTTACATACATACAAGCATACACTCACACACTTTAGATAACGGACTCCATTGTTAAGTGTAATTCATATGTGCTAATTATAAAAATCCAGTGACTCCCTGAAGAGCTTTAGGTAGAACAGCCAATTAGAACTTAAAGGGGACATAAGAAAGGGTTAAAGCTCCTTTACTCCCCTGGTCTGACTTCAGTTTCTTGCTTGTTGACACCCAGGTATTCAGACATCACAAAACCAGACCACCTGTAAAAGAACAGAACTCCTTTTGCTGAGGATCACCACAAATGAGTTTCTTTTTAAGACTGAGTTTAATTATGTGTGTGTGTGTGAGGGGGTATGTGCATGTGAAAGCAGGTGCTCAATGGAGGCCAGAAAAGGGCATCAGCTCCTCTGAGATGGAATTACAGGCAGTTAGTTGTGAGCTACCTGAAAGGTGCTGAGATCTGAACTCAGGTCCCCTGGAAGAGCGGTACCCTCTCTAAACCACTGAGCCATCTTTCCAACCCAAGAGATTATTAAAATGGCTAATGGACTGTAATTTAAAGTCAATTTCCTTGTGATTATGTAAAGTATCCTTTTGGTCTTGTGTGTGTGTGGGCATGTATGTTTATGTGTGTGCACGAGTGCACATGTTTATGAAGGCACATTTGTGTGTGTGTGTGTGTGTATGCATAAATGTGTAGAGTTCCAAAGATAATCTTGGTGTGTGCATGTACGCATAAATGTGTAGAGTTCCAAAGATAATCTTGGTGTTGTTCCTCAGGCACCATTCCTTTATCCCATTTTTTTGAGATAGGGAGCAAGTCCCAAGAATTCACTTGCACATATCTCCCCAGTGCTAGGATTACAAGCCAGTCCATCATGCCTAGATTTAAAAAAAAAATGTGTGTTCTAAGGCTTGAACTCAGGCAAACATTTTACTGAGTGAACATTTCTCCAGCCCTTGATGATGTGTTTACCTCTCCTCGCATTCTCTTCTCCACCTGCAAGCCTACTCAAGTACCTTAAAAAGTCTCCTCTTTAAGGGAAAATTCTTTGGATGAGAAATGTATACCAGCACACCTTTCCCGAATATCTAAGCTTAGTTAAGGATTAAGTAGCTTCAGCGCTCCAATTCACAAATATAGCTACTGCTGAACCACTTGGGGGAATTCCTCTTCTAACAGGCACAATCTAGTCTCTTCAAGTCTTATCCTTCTTAATCAGCGACTTGCATAATTAGTTCGTTTGACTTATCTTGAAATACTCTCTGTCAAGAGACACACCCCCGTCCTCCCAATCCCCAAGCCCCCAGGCTCGTCTCAGGCTGCGCTATAAGTCTAGTTGTATTTCCTGCTGCCTGTGACATTCACATAAAATTAAATGGGAATGACTTCGAAATCAGGAGCGGCGTCGAAATTTGAATTCGGCCGACAAGTCCTTGCTATTATCCTTTTTGGATATGGAGCTCTATGCGGTGAAGGATTTCTGGGAACGGTTTGGCTACTACTGTTAATGTTTCTTTGTCCTTTTCTCTTCAGAAGAATCTTCTGAATGGTCTCACGGTCGAGAGATATTTAAAACGAGGAGAAGAAGCATGATGAAACACAGTGGAATTTTTCTTTTATTCTCTGAGGAATTTTGGGCTCCCCGAGATCCCGGCCGAGACTACATTTCCCAGCAAGCCGTGTTCAGTCCTACGGGTGCCCGCATGAGGTCAATCGCCACTAGTGGCGGCGCAGATTGCTGACAGGCGGGCGCTTCGCGGTTTGAATGGCTTCGGGCCCCGGCCCTCGGAGCGTCTGAGGAGCCGCCGACCCAGAGTGCGCTATGCCGTCTGGAGGCGACCAGTCGCCGCCGCCGCCGCCGCCGCCGCCCCCTCCGGCTGCGGCCGCCTCGGATGAGGAGGACGATGACGGCGAGGCCGCGGACGGCGCGCAGCCCGAGGGGTCCCCGGCCCCGCAGATTCAGCAGCGCTTCGAGGAGCTGTGCAGCCGCCTCAACATGGACGAGGCTGCGCGGGCCGAGGCCTGGGACAGCTACCGGAGCATGAGCGAGAGCTACACGCTGGAGGTGCGCGGGGGCCGCGGGCGCTGCGCGGGCCTAGTCGGCGGGGCGGCGGGAGGGCCGGGCGAGCCGGGCCTGGGTGCCGCCCGGGTACGCGGCCCGCCGGGTGTCGGGGACAGGTGCCTGTCCCGCCCCGCGCAGAGGGAGGGGCTCGGTGCGGCCGGCGGTGCTCCCGCTGCGTCGCTGGGGTCGCGGGGCGTCTCCGGTGGTTTGCAGCTCCATTATGCCAGTTGCCTCCGCCTCTGAGCTGCAGAGTCGGGCTTGCCTCTGTGTGTGTAAACAGATTAGGAGAGTCATCCCCCTGCCAGCTGAGAGGACCGTGTGCAGAGCCGGGTGGAGACGCACGCCCCCGAGGGTCTGGGAGCGGAGTGCGGTCACGTCTGGACAGTCTTTGGATGCCGCCGAGATACAGACTTGTGGTGTCCCTTTTGGGCTCGGCTTGCCAAGGAGGAAATCAAAACAAAACAAAAAGGCCATTTTAGCCGGTGCCTGTCAACCGTGCAGGCACCGCCCCTGCGAGGGCCAATGAGAAGTGACTCTGAAGTCGGAATCATCAGCTGTCCGCCTGTGCGGGTTCCTTTTAAGCTTGAGGCCTCTGATTTTATATATAGCGTGTGAAGGAGCCGGCCAGAGAGGTTCGGGACGCGAAGGCCTAACCAAGGTGTTCAACTATGATGTGATGGGTTTTGCCTGTCTTGAAAAAACAAATGGAAAAAGTCTGTTCACATACTGAGTTTTTACTTCCGTGACAGGTTCCCTCTCCCCATTATTATATCCACGGGGGGAAAGGTGATATGGTGACTTTAGCCCTTAAAGATCTGAATGACTCTGGACAAGTTACTTCACCACTGGGAAACTCTGGCTCTGTGTGAGCTGGAGATATTGTGCCTACCTCAGAGAGCATTCTCTCCCATGTTCTGAGGCAGTCAGGTGGAAGAGGCCATGGCTGTCTTGATTGCTCAGTATTTCCTGTAGCTAAGCAAAGAGAAGGACTTGTTTGACGGGCATAAAGGTGTCTCCAAACAAGCTCTGATTTTACCCTCAAAATGACCCTATAAATTTAACAGAACAAGCATTTGCCACAATACAGTGGAGATTTCAACTCACAGAGAGAGGTTAAGATATATAAACCCTGGTGTTACATATGCAAGTGGCAGTGGATGCTTAGTAAATAACATTTGTTTGTTTATTTATGTATTTATTGTATGTGTGGATGCCTGCTCTGCATGTTGGCATGTGGAGGACAATTTGTGGGAGTCATTTCTGTCCTAATACAGTGTCCTGGAGAATCTAAGTCAGGTTGTCACATTTAGTAGCAAGCACCTTTACCTGCTGAACCATCTTGCCAGCCCCTTTCGCAAATTATTTTTGAAAACATGAATGATTACTTGTTTGTTAGAGGTTTTTTTTTTGTTATTGTTGGTTGGTAAGATTTTAATCTCACTTTTTAGCCCGATTGACCCTATACATATATTTGTCTAGTTCTGAAATATTTCTTGCATGTCATTGGCCACAGTATTCTAGGTGCTGGGAATAAAGCAGTGGACAGAATCTAAAGCCTTATGCAGTTCACGGTCAGCTGCCCTATAAACCAATACCAGCTGGCAGTTTTCTGGAAGTGTACAGAGAAAAATAAGTGAGAAGCTCATATGATAGTTAATGCTAAACACTAGGAATTTTATCTTTTTTTTCTGAATTATTGCAGCTTATTGAATTCTCACAGCTCTCAACTAAGAAAATGAAGCCTTCCAGCTCAGTTTTCCCATAGTATTATTGCTAGTTTGTGGCGGAATCAGAATGTAGCAACAGATATTCTTGACCTTATACGGCATGAACTGTTAATTTTAGAATGACTTCTTTTTCTTTGTTTTGAGACAAAGTCTCATATTGTGCAGGATGGCCTTGAACTTGCCTCTACTTCCCTAATATTGGGTTTACTGGTATTACACCCGATTTCTGCCCAAGACCCCATTCATGCTGGGCATGTATTCTATCAATTAAGCTATATCCACAGCTTTATAATGACCATTAAGGATTTTTCCAGCAAATATTTATTACTATTAAAGATAAACCAGGTGCAGAGGAATCTCATTTGCTGTCTGTGGCCCCCAGATGTGAATCACTTTACAAAGCCCTTTCCCATCTCCCTTATCCTTCAATAACTATGAAATTCTCATATATAAGATTTATTTTTTCTTCTTTTTGGTAATGATGTAGTTGTAAATTCTCTAAAACCAAATAGAACATAATGGATCATCTACTTTAAACCTTTTATTAGAACAAAAGAAACCATTATAATTGCTTACCCGTATATGTCCTAAAAGATGTTGCTAGTAAACTAATTCCGTGGTTACAGAGCTCATTTACCTCATGATCGTGTAAATCAAGAATATTATGAAACCCTGGGGCTGACCATGTAGGTCATCGCCTGTCTAGCTTGAGCAAGGCCCTGAGTTCAAATCCCCAGCAATGCCCCAAAGAACCTATGAAACCATTCTTCAGAGCTGTGTTTAGGGGCTGGGGACATGACTCAATGGATAAAATGCTTGCATGCAGCATGAGGACCTGAGTTCAGATCCCCGGCTTCCATGAGAAGAGCTAGGGACAAGGTCATCATAGAAACACCACTCTCCACATAAATGGAGGATGTTTTATACTGAAACATATGTGTCACTAGCTAAAAATCTATTTTCCTTTACAGGGAAATGATCTTCACTGGTTAGCATGTGCCTTATATGTGGCTTGCAGAAAATCTGTTCCAACTTTAAGCAAAGGAACTGTTGAAGGAAACTATGTTTCTTTGACTAGAATCCTGCGATGTTCCGAACAGAGGTAACTATATTAGAGCTTAAAGAAGAAGAATGTAGTGAAAATATGAGCTCACAAAATCACACTGATGAGAATTCTCTTTGCTCATTATTTTCTGAGCATTTGTACCTGTTGATTGTGGACTTTAGAAACTAGGTCAAGGTTCTCCTTTACCATTTCAAAGTCAGAATTATATTTTACTAATTAGGTGAATATATTTGCTTTTTAATCACTTAAGTGCATTAGGCACTTGTATGGAAGAATTTACTTTATTTTTATTTTTTTGAGACAGGGTCTCACTGTGTAACCCTGACTTTCATGGAACTTGTTTTGTAGACCAGGCTGGTCTGGAACTCACAGAGATCTACCTGCCTCTGCCTCCTAAGTACTAGGATAAAGGCACGTGCTGCTATGTCTGGCTGGAAAAATTTACTTGTAAAAGTTATGGCTCATTGTACAATATTGGTATAAGTTTAAATAAGGCTACTTAGAAATTTTTGGATATACTATAGTTTGAAAAGGCAAATAAGATGTCAAATATGTGGTTTGCTTAGATACGTATGCATAGAACTTGTGCTTATGTATAAGCTGCCATCTCTGACCCCCTTGTTGGTATAGTTCTTAAAGAAACTGCCGTACACATACAGAGATGTTTATTTCACCATTTTTTGTTATGGAAATTTAGAATCAAACTAAACTAAATTTTTGTAGGTTGAGAGGAGTGAGGAATGAATGCAGAAAGTCATGGTATGTTCTTAAGAAGGAATGGTTTTAGTAATTACATGAATTAGAGATCTGTATGTGTATATCTTAATCTCAGAAATAGTAAATGAAAAGCAGTTTTCAGAATGCTACTTAGAATATGATACAGTTTATATAAAATGAAAAAAAGAAATACTTTTTGTTTTTGAATAATATATGTATAGTAAATATGAAAATATGAATAAGAGACTCTAACTTTAGAATGGGTTATTTTGGGAGAAGAGTGAAGAATGGGATTAGGGAGATATGCAAATTAAAATTTTGGCCATTTCTATAGTGTTTTTTTTTTTTTTTTTTTTTGTATTTTTTAAAGATCTGAGCCAGGTCTGGAGAAGTGGTTCAGTGGCTCAGTGATTAAGAGCATTGGCTGCTCTTACAGAGGACCCAGGTTTGGTTTCCAGCATTCACATGGCAGCTAACAACTGACTATAACTTGAGTTTCAGGGGATCCAATGCCCTCTTCTGGCCTCTGTGGGCATTGAACACATGGGTGCATTCACATACATCTGCCAAAGCACTCACACCCATAAATAAATAAATAAATAAATAAATAAATAAATAAATGTTTTTAAAGCACTGATAATTTTTATTTGTACATTTTCTTGTTTTACACTCTCAAACTTGTTGGAACATAGAATTTTATTCTCAGAAACACTGAATTAAAAAAAAAAAAGAATAAAAGATCAAATTCAGGGGCCAGGGAGAAGATTCAGCAGGTACAAGTGCTTGCTGGCCACCCGTTGATGCAGACATGGCAGTCTGAGTCTGGTCTCCACAGCTCATATAAAGGTATGAAGAGGAAGCCCACCTCCACGTGCTGCACAGTGGCCATGCACATATCACAGACACAGTGTTAATAAAATCTAAAAATCTTAGTCCATATTTATAGTATTCTTTTTGATAGTTTTTCTTTTGTTTCTGGGGATTTAACCCAAGGCCTTATGCATGCTAGTTAAGCACTACCAGTGAGGTATATCCCCAGCGTACTTTTGTGTTATACTGAAAAATATTTCATAATTTAAAAACAACTCTGAAGGGCTCAGGAGATGGCTCAGTCAGTAACATGCTTGCTGTGCAATCATGAGGGCCTGAGTCTGGATTCCCTGCACCTATGTAAAAAGCTGAGTGCAGTGGTATATGTCTGTAATCCCATTGCTGAAGGGGCACAGACAGGAAGAGCCCTGGGTTTTGCTGGCCAGCCAGTCTAGCTGAATCAGCATGCTGCAGGTTCAGTAAGAGACTGTCTCAAAATATAAAGTGGGAGTGGCATGATGCTCAGCAAGTGAGGGTACCTGCTGCCAAGCCTGCTGACCTGAGTTCAGTCCCTGGAACTCACACGGTGGAAGGAAAGAACTGACTTCCACAAGTTACCCTATGACCTCCATAGTCATACATGTGCATGGATATCCACACAAAATAAATGAATATAAGAAAAAAATCTTAAGTAGTAAAGTGAATGATTGAGGAAAGTACCTGTCATCAACCTGTAGCCTCTTTTTGCATCCCCACACATACACCTACATAAATATATCCCAACATGAACACATCCCTACCCATATACCTACATAAACATATACATTTACACCACACACATACATACACGCAAGCAAAACACAGCAAAAACTAATACTAATGTAATCCAAACAAAAAAAGTAGATTGGGAGGGTCAGACTAATAAAACAATTGGTAGGAGATTAAGGTACTCAAACACATGAGTTTTGATTTTTATATCATTGTCTAATTAAAATTAATGAAATAATTTTGTTTTATTGTAAATTTTGGTTTACTTATATTGACATAACTTCACTTTTATTTTATAAAAGTACTTCATTTTTATCTTTAATATCAGCTTAATTGAATTTTTTAACAAGATGAGGAAGTGGGAAGACATGGCAAACCTACCCCCACACTTCAGAGAACGTACTGAGAGACTGGAAAGAAATTTCACTGTTTCTGCTGTAATTTTTAAGAAATATGAACCCATTTTTCAAGATATTTTTAAGTATCCCCAAGAGGAACAACCTCGTCAGCAAAGAGGAAGAAAACAGCGGTATGTTTGATGTTTGTTTTCTGGGAATAAACTTTTCTGTGGTATAGTTTGAACTCTTGTTACCCTTTAGAAAGACACATTTTCATAAATAATTCCCTTCCTCCAAATTTTCTTTTAATTTTTTCCCCTTTTTGCTGTATGTTAGTAAGAGTCTGGCCTCTTTAGGTCATGTTTGTGTGGACTTTTCCTTTTTATTTGCACAACCAAAAATGCAGCCTGCATGAGTCAGAACTTGGGGACTTTCACCAACTAGTGACCTTGATACAGACCATGTACTGATATTTTCTATTTCTATACTTGACCTTTATGTCAGACTGAATAATAATACTGCCCTGAAATGATTGATGTTCACAACAGCCAAGAGAAGAGAAGCTGGATTGGGTGAAAACAAGGGAGCTAAAGCTACTGTGAACTTGCTTTCTGATCAGGTCTACAAAATCAGCAGTGACTCTGGCTTAGTGTTTTTCCTTACAACTAATGGCCATTACTGGGATACGAGCTCTCCTCCTTTAGCATCCAAGTTTGTATATAACAGAAAGGGAAATTTTGTTCTAAAAATAGGACTAGATAAGTACTGATAAATGTACAGGATACTGGGTGAGGCTATACACAGCTGCATGTACAGGAGGTTGAGTTGAGGCTACGAGGAACTATAACGTAAGTATTCAGGAGGCTGAGGCAGGAGGATCATCTGGGATACACATGAGAGAGATCCTGTTTCAAAAAGTCCCAAATCCTCAAAACAAAGAAACAACAATAAAAACCCCAAACATGAAGGAATGTCATTGTGTAGATGCACTAACTGTTAATTTTTGGGGAAGCCCAGGCTCTCCTCAAACTTGTAACAGTCCTCCTACCTCAGCCTCCCAAGTGGGATTTCGAGGAAGTGTCACCATCCTCAACTTTTACAATGATGTATTCTGAGCTTTTATTTTGAGTCTTGGTAAGGTAATCACATTTATAGAAAATACAAGGTTTTTTGCTTCAGAGTGTTTAAACAATGGCATCCATGCTGCTCCTGTGTGGTCTGTGTTAGGGTATATATATTGTCCAATTCTCATTAAGTAACTTATAAAACTACCTTAAGAATTTTACACTGACATTATTCTATACTTCTTTTGAGACAGGGTCTCCTTGTAGCCCCACCTGGCCTGGTACTTTTTATGTAAATCAGACTGGCCTCACTCTCACAGAGAACTCCCTGCCTCTGCCTCCCAGGTGCTGGGATTAAAGGTGTACATAATTTCTATATTTTGGGGGAGTGTTGCTGGAAATTGAATCCAAGGCTGTGTGCATGCTACTAACATTGATTTGTAACCTCACTTTATAGTTTTTAGTTTCATTTTTGTTTTTGTTTTTAAAGTAAAGTCTTCTGTGTAGCCCAGCCTAGCCTCAAACTTGCCATCTTCCTGCCTCAGCCTCCCAAGTGCTGGATTATAGGAGTGCACCATCGCACCAAGCACTCTATAGTCTTTATTAGTACTTTAGTGTGTGTGCTATGAAGCAAGGTATCCTAAGACATCTACATGTGATATGACAACTTTATGAGACTGAGACTCCTTAAACATGAGGAAATAAGCTTCTCGGGGACAGTCCATGTACCTGATGAGAATATATGGACTGCCTGCAGAACCTGTGTGCTTCACCACAACTCTATACTGCCTCTTACATACAACCATAACTTCAAAGTCTGTTGTCTAATAGGAAATACTTTGATAGGTATTATGTTGGAGATAGGAATTCAAAAACAAAACCCACGGTCGACAGTATAGTCAGGGAGAGGAAGCAACATACTAGAGTCCATGTGAATATGTTAGATATGTAAATCTAGATAAGGCAGTCTGATCAGATTCCATGTAGTAGAAATAGGTCTCAAAGGATGAGGCAGGAGTTGGCAGCTGACTGTAAAGATAAAGATAGAGCTCTCAATTCAGGAATGGGCACAGACACAGCAAAACAAGAGGAAATTTGGGAACAAGTCGGCTAGTAAAGTTTTTTTCTAGGGTTCCAAAGTTAGCTAAAATTTAGAGTAGCTTAAGTATTGCAAGTTAAAAATTTTAACTTTTATTTTGGTAGTTAATCAAAATCAGAAATAGTTTATCATACAGTTTATTTATTTATTTATTTTGAGCCAGAGTCTCTTGCAGCCCAGGTAATCTTGAGCTTGTTAAATAGCCATGGATGGCTTTGAATTCTAGATCCTTCTGCTTCTAATGCCTGAGTGCTGTGGAAGGCAAACATGGCTCTAGCATTTAATCTTTTCTATATCTATGACCTAGTAAATTCACTCCAGTACTATTTCCAAATAAAGTAACTTTTTGATAGATGAAGGACTAAGAACCAGGGGAGCAAGTGTATCTGCTCATGGTAGCACTGGAACTAAACACAGTCACTTGTTCTTCTCCAGGGTATTTTGGTCTTCTTGGATCCTTGTTAGATCAGGCTGCTGTAAAGCTGGGCATGGTGGCACACACCTGTAATCCCAGCACTTGGCAGGTAGAGGTAGGGGTATCTAGAGTTCAGAGTCATCTTCTGCTACATACTAAGTTTGAGGTCAACCTAGGTTACTGTCTCAAAAAACAAAAATAAAACAAAACATAAGGTTGTTGAGATAGGGACATCATAGAAGTCTAGATTAAACATTGCAGAGATTTTAGCAGAAAAGCCAAGCTTAAAGCAGGTCTGAAATTCCCTTTAGCGGACAACTTTTTCAAATATTAACAGGTACTCTCAATAGATGGAAGTTTAAGGTGCAATAGGAAGGTCAGAATATACACCAAAAAGGCCTTCATTGTTTAACATTGTGTAGAATATCTTTAGGGAGAGAGGGTTCCAGTTCATCAGCTATGGTAGAGAAATAAAGAGGGGAATCCAACTGTATTAGCTATGATAGAAAGAAAGAGGTAAAGGGGAGGACCTGACTGTAAATAGAGAGGGATAATGGGGACGATCAAACTTCCTGAGGTCTTGCCCAGCATGCATTAGAGAATGTCATCAAAAGAACTATTGTTTTTCATTTTACTTTCAACCTTACATATCTTGACCTTAAAACTTTGTAAGTTTTTTATTTTTTTCTCCTTTCTGAGATGAGCTTTTTCTCTGGCTCCCAACTGTTTCTCCCCAGTATTTATTTGGTTAGGACAGGACTTCTTGCACATTTTCCCTGTAAAACTGAGTCTGATATCACACTTTTAACTGTGGGTTTTGTTTTACATTTAATTTACAATCATTTGGAATGTTTTTTGTAATTCTTCTGTTCGTCTCATGACTTTTTTTTTTCCTCCTCTAAAGGCGACAGCCCTGTACCGTGTCTGAAATTTTCCATTTTTGTTGGGTGCTTTTTATATATGCAAAAGGTAAGAAAAGAATAATATTTATTTAGACATGAATTAGCTCATCTCAGTTTTCAGGTACTAATTTTATCAGCCTGTATTATGTATCAGGAAGAGAGTCTTTCAACTATCTTTATAATACCCAAATTTTCTCTTACTAAATGAAATATCCTTTCATTTTATTCTTACTCCATATACTTTTGACCCAAAGCTATTATTTTGAATTAAGAATCACCTTGTTCTGTATATTAGTTGTATTTGGAGCAGTGGTCTTCATGACAGTCAGCTGAATGGAACTGACCCATCCTCTGAATAGTTCCAGTGACCCTGCATATTGCTCAGGTTAATGTACTAAAGTTCATCAAATGCTTAGATACCATTTTTCCCTCTCCTTCTTGTCCCATTTAATATTATTCATTGAAACACATCTTTTTTATTTTTGTATATTTCTTTTTTTCTTTTGATCTTTTTGATCCGGTCTCCCTGTAGCCCCAGGTGGCCTGAAATTCGCTATGTAGACCAGGGTGACCTTGAACTCACAGAGATCTACTTGCCTCTGCTTCCTGAGTGCTAGGATTAAAGGCATGTGCCATCATGCCCAGCAATTTTTGTATTTTTCTATATAGGAATAATTCTTAATAATCTAAAGGAGAAAGTAAAGTTATAATTAGTTGGCTTTTTTTTCTATAAACCATATGGCATACTGTTGCCACTCAGATAACCCAAGAAGATGCAAATCATCCTAGAGCTTGAAGGAATTTCATGAGTGTAGTAGTCCCCCTTTATCTACAGAAGGAGGCATGAATCCACAGGTATTCTGATCCCCCTGTATACATGCCAATATAAAATTTAATTTATAAATTAGGTACAATAAGAGATTAATAGCAGTTATTAATAATAAAATACAAAACAAATATTATTGTAAAGGTTTTTCATATGTTGTCTCAGTTATCTTATTGTAGTCTAAATCTTAGCAGCCTTTGCATGTGATTTTTCTTTTTTACCATATGATTGGAAAAAAATGTTTTTTTCAATCAAGGACTTTTATCTTTTCACTTAATGGAAGCACTTTCTGGCTTTTCTTTGGCAAGTTGCTGGCATCGCCACATGACCTTAGGGTCCCTTTTAAGGATTACTTGGATAAAAGCATGATTGTACTGAGACAGTTGATCACATAACCATAAAAGCAACTAATGGGTGCACAGCATATTCCACCTGGATATGGGGTGGCACAGAGCTTGGCAGACAGAAAAGAGGGAGGTTTCTTCTGTTCAGAACAATAGGCAGTTTAAAACAGTTTTGTTTTGTTTAGCTTTTTGAGACTGATTATGTAGGCCAGGCTGACCTGGAACTTGTGACCCTCCTGCCCCAGCCTCTCAAGTGCTGGGATTACAGGTATCTGTAAGGTTCTGTGTTCGAGAGACGCAGCAGAGACCAGAGACTCTGCTGGTAGCTAACAGGACCCAGCTTTATTGAGAGAAGACCAGATGGGACTAGCTCCTCTGCACCCACGAGTGGAGAAATGCTAGCCCCCTCACCCCCATCTTGGGGTTGAGGCTCTGGGGAACTGGGCTGGCATGCCAGGCTCTAGATCCGGATGGAGCAGCTCCCTCAGGGAGAGTGCGAGAGGCAAACTACCCCGGGGAGCGAGCTCAGCCCAAAAGCCCAAGTCCCAGTTTCAGTCCCAGTCCAAATCTAAGTCTCAGAAGCTAGTCCTAGTCCCCAAAGCCTTAAAAAACCCTCAGCCCCCTCCTGGCTTTTAGGGGAGAGGGTTTAGGATTGCCGTGACATCTGATTGATGTTTAAGGCAAGCTTCTGGCCAGGAAGTAGTCCTTTTTTTACAGCTGTTTGTGCATTTTTTTTGAGTCTGGAAACTTCTGTTAAGGAAACCCAGTGTGCTTTGTGAATTTGAGGTCTGGAGTTATCTGAGCTATTTGCAGGGCCTGGATTTCTGAGGAGAAGTTGTAAAAGTCGGTCTTTCCTCATGTATGTTTTGTAAACTCCGGCTCCAGGTTTCCTTCCATCTTCCTGAGTTTGAAACTGTTGGAAGTTTCAATCACATCTTACAGTATCCACCTTCATCTAAGAATTATTTCTGAAAATTTTCTGTTTGATACATTTGGACTCTTGTTGACCAAAAGTTAATGAAACCACAGAAAGTAAAACCTTGGATCAGGGGAAATTACTATATGAGATTCTTGGGGCTGGAGAAATGGCTTACCAATTAAGACCACTGGCTGCTCTTACAGAGGACCCAAGTTTGATTCCCAGCACCTACATAGCAGCTAAAAAAAACATCTGTATCTCCAGTTCCAGGGGAACGATGCCCTCTTCTGACCTCCATGGGCATTGCATGACATGGGTACACTTATACAGCAGTCAATATATTTATATACATAAAATAATAAAAATTAAAAAAGAGATTCTTTATTAGATCAGGTATCTCAACTTGCTCACTTAAAGATTAGGCAACTGAGGTCCAGAAACTGTTAGGAATAATGCTAGGATTTAAATTTAGATCTCCAGGTTTCATGCCAAATGTCAAGGCATCTGCAAGAGTATGTCCTGCCTTAGTCTCCAGGTATAATGATTGCAGTTAGTCCTCTCTAGCTTGATAGATAAGAGTCTTCCATTCTTCTCTGAACTGTGTGCACAGGTGAAAGCAGTCTTTCTTTTGTTGACTGTGAGCTTTTAAGTCAGCTTTCCATCACATTCACGTTGGCAGTGCTTAATTCTGCACAGAAGTGGCAGGACTACGCTAGAGGTAGGTGCCTGCCATGCATAAAACCTTGGATTCATCCTTAGCACCTCAAAACAAAATAAAATAAATGTGACACGAGCAACAGCACGCTATAAGCTTAGGAATGTATCTTTTTTTGTAAAAGTTGCCACAGCTTTAGCTTGTGTGGTTGGTGCATATCCATACAGTAATCTTTTCTCATGATTGTACTGAGCAGGTATTTTGGGTTTCTAGGATTTTTATCCATTTTGTGTGTGTCTAGGAGAATTTGGGACTGTATCAATGAGTATATCATTATCCTTATTGTGGTTTCCTTTACCTACTTGAGTTGCATATTTTTTGTCTTAGCAACTGTGTTTGAATTTTATCTTATTAATAATTTGATCCAAAGGACATTTGTCCTTTACCACAATAATTTGATTATTTTTTTACATTTAGTTATTTGTTTGTTTATTTAGTGTGGGTGTGCGTGCACTTGTGCATGTTGGGGGGCAGGGAACAATTTCAGGAACTGGTTCTCTCCTTCACTGTGGAGTTCTAGGGATCTGATTCAAGAGGTCAGGTTTGGTGGCAAGCACCTATACCTGCTGAGCCACCTCATCAGCCTTTGCTTTTTTTTTTAAGATGGAATCTCGCTCAGACATGAACCACCATGTCAGGCATTATTTTTGAGATAGTAGTCTTACCATGTTGCCCAGGCTGTATTCAAACTTAAGAGCCTCCTTCCTGCCTTAGCCTTCTATGTATTAGATTCAGGTACACATCACAGCTCCAGTATGGGTTTTGTGATGCCCTTGGATCAGTTCTCACAGGCTAACTTAATTGATTTTATTCAGTTTCTGGTTTATTTGGGGACAGGTAGTGGAGCTTGCCCACAGTATATATACATTTTAGATATCTTATTCCCAATGAATAAGCTAATTCTTTGTCTGCTGTCTTTGTTGATTTGGTATGGTGGGTGACAAGTTTGAGCCTGTCACATTTTGTGCAGAAGACCACTTCCTGTTTTACATGAAATCTGAATTCTTTGCATTCCTGATTAGTAAGCGAAATCTAAAAGTTAAACAGCTTTCCATTTAGCTGTTATCTTTGTTGATTAAACAATAAAATATCTTATAATGTAAGATCTATTTGTAAGGTCAGGATTTGAAATAGAACAATCCTGGAATTTAAATTAGAATGTGATCTTTAGGGGCATTTCAGTTTTTAGAAGTTAAAATGCTGCTGCTTTTTATTGCCATAGCAAGTACACACCAGTGGCAAGTTCAGACTTGTCAGTGATGGGTTTGTAGCTTGAAACCAGCAAGGGTGTTTTATATACAAACATGGAAGTAGATTCTAGTATCAAACCTTTCATAGTAAAGTCAAGTGAGTTAGTTTGCTTATATCAGTGGAGTATTTAATCCCTTAATAAGCATTTGCCTTTCTGGCAGCAGCAGAATAACTCATCTCAAGTTAATTTGTTAAATCTTTCCAAAGAAAAAATTCTGTTAGCTGAGGTAAGTGGTAACTTTATTTGAAAGAAAGCAAAGGAAAAAAGGTTTGAAACAAAGTATTGTCTTGCTCACATTCTCTCTCTCAGTCTCTCTATGTATAGTGCATGTATTTGTGTAGGCATTAAGTATGAGAACTGGGATTTGTGAGAGTAGCTCTTCAGTTTTGTAGGCTGCTAAAGTTGAATTTTCAGTGTTAGATGTAAATGAGCACTGTGGAAAGGACATGCTTTGCAGGTTCAGGTTTGTGTTCCTTACTGTCTTGTTACCAAGCACTAGCACTTATCCTGATTCTGTTGGATTAATGTGCATGACTTTGTGTTAGTGTGTAGAAAAGTGTTTAAAAGTGTTACCATTCAGGCTTTGATGAAGGGTTCTTATCTTTTTGGAGTATATATATGAGAAAAATAATTATATGAATCATTGTCAGTTACCTCAATAGTTCTAGTAATTTTCATGGCAGAAAACTTTTTCATGTAAAACAGTTTCTTAACAGTTTGAGATAATTGGTAATTTTTATGTTCAGAATTTCTAAAGATTAGATCAATGATAAAGTTTTAGTTAGCTACTAGGCATTTAATAGATGTCTTCCTAACGAATATTGAATGAATACATAGTATTTTAAGTTTTCGTTTTCACTAAATTCTTAGACATACATTAGAAGATTAAATATTATAACCCAAAATGTAAACATGCCAGAACACTTTATGTAACTCTTGAGCCACCTTTGTACAATGGTATCTAATGTCATTCTAATTAAATAAACTAATTATGTGAAAGTACTGTAAGTTGTTCTGTTTTAACTCTATATAACTTTATATAATCCTGCAGGTAACTTCCCCATGATTAGTGATGATTTGGTCAATTCTTACCATCTTCTGCTGTGTGCATTAGACTTAGTTTACGGAAATGCCTTACAATGCTCCAATCGTAAAGAACTTGTGAACCCTAATTTTAAAGGTAAGTTTGTATGCCGGATATTTTTGGACAACACACATTTCTATACTGTGTTTACTCTTGAGAGTTGTATACACAGTGCAGGTTTGCCAGCATCAGAAAATATGAATATTTGGAGAGCTTCAAGCATAATTGTATGAGCACTTAAAACAAAGAGTCAAAGACTATATTTTTTAAAAGAAAGAACAAGAGCAGATAACACCAAATTTTCATCTTAAATAACAATTTTAGAAGTTTTTGAAATATAAACTCAAAAAGGAGAATATAGAAATTAGGAGTAGCAAAGATAACATAAAAGCTGTTGATAGTATTTTCACTATTGGTAGCTCTGTACTTGATGCACTATGTAGGAGGCAGGAAAGAATTACTTAAGTTTCTTTTGCTATAGGAGACTGCAGTTCAAAAGTAAAACAAACTTTCAGCTCTAGATTGCTGTGTAGGAGATTCATAAATGGTTTTGGCAATGCATTTAGTATGCTTGAAGGTATGTAGTTCTATTAGCCATATATACGAATACTAAATATTTATAGACTAATACTAAATATTTATAGACTGCCACTTCCATCTAAATACCAGGAAGAACACCATGGTAGGGCCCTGACTGATTGTCAGTTTGGGGTGGTTCCAATTAGAATTCTACTTCTTTCATGGTTGCTTCTTAAAATTAATGGAGTATAGTTACTTCAGTTACATGATATCAGGAAGTTTCAGATTTAGGGCTGTAAATATATTCAGTGAGAGACTATCTGGCCCTGACTTTGAGCTCTAGTATTATAAACAAAAACCTTAAAAAATTTCCAATCAAAATTAAAATAAAGTTTCAGATTTAAGATTTTTGGATTAGGTATGTTCATCCAGTAAAGAAAATGCAGACACTCCAAAATCCAAAAACTCTGAAATCGACAACTTCTGGTCCCAAGCATTTTGGATAAAAACTACTCTTCTGTACTTCCAGTTCCCTCTTAATTTCATTTTATTATTTTCCTTTATTATTACTTTTTTTGTTGGGCACTGAACACGGGGTACCTGTAGCCTCTTTATATTTTTATGTTTTTTCCTTTTCCTTTTACCTCCTTTTGTTTTTCATTGACACTTTTATTCTTATGCAAGAATACATTAAATCAACATGAGTAATCTAATATGACCAAAATCCAAGCCTATAATGTGTTAGCTGTGCAATTTAAAGCATTTTAAAATTACATTTTATGGCCAGGTGTGGCGGTGCACACCTTTAGTCCCAGCACTCGGGAGGCAGAGGCAAGTGGATCTCTGTGAGTTCAAGGCCAGCCTCGTCCACATAGAGAGTTCCAGGCCAGCTGGGGCTACAGGGAGACCCTGTCTCAAAAAAAATCCAAAAAAAAAAAAAAACCCTTATATTTTATTTGTATGGGGTGGACATACATGTGGAGGCCAGGTAACTGCTTACAGGAGTTGATTCTCTCCTTTCACCCTGTGGGTCCCAGGAATCAACTCAGGTCATCAGGCTTGGAAGCAGGTGCCTTTCTTTGCTTAGCCATCTCACCAGCCTGAACTGTGTAATTTTTTCAAGTAATGGCTTTTTATTTGATCGTAAAACTTATTTGCAAAATAGTGTTTTGTAGATGTTCAACAACAGCCTAAATTTATTTTTAGTTTTCTCTTTTAACCATCTTCAGATAGATACTTTTATAGTTAAAATCTTTTAGGTAGTGATATACTTTGTCTTTGTTTTCATTCTTAAAAATATTTGTTTAATTTATTATTTAGTGTGGCAGGATCTCTGTAACGTAGGCTGTCTTTGGAATGCATGGCAATCCTCCTGTCTCAGCCTCCTGAGGGATTTAGGCATAAGCCACTATATTTGGGTTAAAATGTTAGTGGTTTTTGTTTTTTCATATTGGGAATGCTACATCTCCAGCTCTATTTCTGGTTTGGGGATTTTGGTGGGTTTTTGAGGTGTTTTTAAAATAGGTCCATGTATGCTGTTTCTTATACATTCATATGTCACTCATATCTTGTCTACAATAACTGGCACTTATGTTTCAGTTCATTATAATTATCTTATTGAATACTAACCAATACTTTCATTTTGTGATTCTGTATATCATAGGCCTTTCTGAAGATTTTCACCCCAAGGATTCTAAACCTTCCTCCGACCCACCTTGTGTCATTGAGAAGCTCTGTTCCTTACATTATGGTTTAGTTTTAGAAGCAAAGGGAATAAAGGAACATTTCTGGAAACCCTATATTAGGAAACTTTATGAAAAAAAGGTTTGTAAGTAACAACATGAGAATGTTTTCTGGAGAAGGACTTGATTTCATATGACATTAAGGTCTCTCTTTTCTTCATAGCTCCTCAAGGGAAAAGAAGAAACTCTTACTGGATTTCTAGAACCTGGGAACTTTGGAGAGAGTTTGTGAGTACTTCTGTTATAGATCTGTTTTAGTCATCTAAGTGCTATTTCCTGTAGGCTTATATGCCTGTTATATCTTGACCAGACTCACTATATTTATATTGCAGCTTATTATAATTTAGCTTATTGAATGCTTGTTAATGTATGCTTTTTATTATTATTAGCAGGTTGGTTTTGGGTCCCCTCCTTGAAGTGCTGTTGACAAAATATACTCACTCTGTGGAACATGCAGAGTGAAGCAAGCTATATCTTATTTTCTTCGGTTTTATAATTAACACTCATTCTACTGAAATATTACTTTGAAAAAATTATTGTATTTTATAGTTGAAAAATGAAATTATTAAGTGGTGTAAAACGTTAACTGACAGTATACTTTGTTTTTCCCTTGGTAGTAAAGCCATCAGTAAGGCTTATGAGGAGTATGTTTTGTCTGTTGGGAATCTGGATGAACGAATATTTCTTGGAGAGGATGCTGAGGAGGAAATTGGGACTCTTTCACGGTGTCTGAACTCTGCCTCAGGTACAGAGAGTGCTGAAAGAGTACAGATGAAAAACATCTTACAGCAGCATTTTGACAAAGTGAGTTGAGCCAAGTAGAGAAGCAGAGGCTTGGCTTCTGTTCTATTTCCATAATCCTATGTATATGTGTGTTTTTAATGCTTGCAGTAAGATAAGAAAATTCCTAACATACTTAAACTTATTGACTTACTTTTGGTTTAATACTAACTTTCAAAGTTTTGGCTTGGGTCAGAGAATAGCATATGACTTTAAACAGAGGTGTCATGCTGGCAGTCTTTGGTTTGGGGAAGATGTATGGTAGTATACACTGCAGCAGGGTAGACAGAGACACTTAGAAAATGCTAACCTCAATTGGAGCCTTTATTTAGTAGATTGGAGAAATGTGAATCCACAGTTAGTCTTAGAGAAAATTCTGTTGAACTGCAAATTTTTAAGGTGACGGAGACTGATGACTACAAATTTCCCTTCCCCGTAACTGAGAAGCTTCAGACTGGAAACTGGTCTGCTTGTCTAATAATATATAAATAATTTGTGATGAGGTCTCAATATGTATCTCAGGCTAGCCACAAATTCATGGCAATCCTTGTGCCTCAGGTGCTCAAGTGCTGAGATTAGAGGCATTAACCAATACACCTGACTCAATTTAAAATTACTCTAAAGGCATTTTTATATGCTAGATTGGATTCTAGACACTGGGAAATACAGCAGTAGGCAAAACAGTCACAAACATTCTTAAGAAGCTTATATTTTAGTATGGGGAGCTAGACAATAGATAACCAAAGAGTTAAATATGTAATATGTTGAATGATAAAAATAAAACTGATTAGCAGTATTGGGAGTAGGACAAAATAGATGGGCCTTAGGATATTGTAGATAAAATGACTGGGAAACCCACTCTGAGGGATTAGTATTAATAGGTAATTGAGGAAACAAGCCACGGGCATAGCTATGGAAAGTTATTTAAAGCCAAGAGAATAGCAGCCGTAAAGCCACTGAGTGGGAACATGGCTGTCGTGTTGCAGGCATAGTGAGAAGGCCTGTGTGATAACAGAGTTCATGAGGGAAGAATGGTATGAAGAGAAGGGAGCAGGGAGAACACAGGTCATTGGAAACCATGTAAGGACTTTTACTTTAGCTCTAATTGAAGTGAAAGTTTTCAAGAGGGTGCATGAGTATATTGCCTGCATGTGTGTAAGTGTACCCGTGTCATGCATTACCTGCAGAGGTCAGAGAGGGTGCAGGATGCCCTGGAAATGGAGTGACAGTTGTTAGCTGCCATGTGGGTGCTGGGAACTGAACCCAGGTGCTCTGTAAGAGCAGCCAGTGCTCTTAACCACTGAGCCATCTCTCCAGTCACAGCTTTTCTAATTTTCCAAAAAAAAAAAAAGGTTAAATTAGCTTAACAGCAATTTTTAATATTCAAAATTCAATGTTTTCCTGAATACTAAAAGTACTCATTCTAGAATTTTATTTTTGTGTTTTTAAATTAATTTTTAATTTTTATTTTATGTCTATGAGTGGTTTGCCTATATGTATGTAAGTGAACGCTTTCAAGAGGCCTATGGTTGATCTAATGAACTTTTTTAAAGGTATTGGAAGAACTGGTGCCAGGAAGTAAAGAGGCTATTTCAACAACTTTGCTAATTCTTGGTGGCTTGATTTACAGAAACAGTTGTATTTGGGTCAGTTTTTAAAGGGATCATCCACAGGACATACTGATATTTGGATTAGTATGTCACAGAACAAGAAGCCAGTGATGACTGTTGGGCTGTTGATAAAAGCTTAGTATTTATAAATGCCTGTGAGGTCCTGAGTGATCTGATAAGCCAAGTGTGCCACCAGCTCAAAGCCTTTTCCCTTACTATTATTTCCTCTGCCTAAAACATATTTCAGGATAGTCATGTGGCTCACTTTCTCATTTCTTTCTGATCTCTAAGTTGACTCCTATAAAAGAACAGTCACCAACATACCCCAGTCCTCAAGACTTCTATTCCTCTTACTATACTGTTTAATATTCTTATTGCTTAGTATTGTAGGTAGATAGGCAGAATTGTTTATTCTCTGTCTCCCTGTATAAGAATACAAGGTTCATGATGACTATGACCAGATTGTAGGCAGAGCTTGCCATATGGTAGTTATTCCAAAAATTTTACTGTTGATGTTTATTGAGAGGGAAGAGCAAGTCTGGGGGTATGATTGAAAATGAGGGTTATGGCTGGGTGTGGTGGCATGCCCCTTTAATCCCAGCACTTGAGAGGCAGAGGCAGGCTAGTCTCTGTGAGTTCAAGACCTGCTCGATCCTGATATACATAGTGAGTTCCAGCTGGGGCAACAGGGAGACCCTGTCTCAAAAAGACCAAAAAAAAAAAAAAAAAAAAAGAAAGAAAGAAAGAAAAATGAGTGTTACTCGTTATTTGAGATGTCTTCTTTTGGGCATCCTAGTAGACTCACTGAGTGGGCATTATGGAAATTTATCACTGGAGTTCCTAGGAGAGGTTGTGTATATGTTCTTGAGTCGCCAGCATATGCCTAAAATCATGAAATGAAGATTACCTAGCAATATGAGTTGGTAAGAGAAAGAGACCTAAAGGCAGAGCACTGGGACACACCAGATTTTCTGTCTTTACGAGGAGCAGGAACATCCTAGTGTTTTTATAAGATCTCCTCCATATTTATGCCCAAGTTAAAGAAAACCCTCTAGGTGAGAGTGCATGGGGACTTTGAACCCTTTAACCGTGCTGCAACGCCGGAAGACTCAATGTTAATTCTGAGGACTCTGGGCAGAAGCTGTGGCTGTTTCTTCTACGAAACCAGTGCTACCTGTGGGTGATGTGTTATGTGTTGTTAGCTACTATTACTAATGCATGTTGGATACAAGGTGTTTTTCTCTCTCAGTATAGGAACTGGATCATAGATAGTGAAGTGGGCTGTAAGAAAGCCAAAGCAAGCAGTGGCCTTCTGAGCACACTTAATTTATCCAGACTATTTTATGGACTTCAAATAACTCTAAGATTGATTTCTTTAAAACAAAATAGTCTTAGTTCTGTTGTTGTTTAAGATGTATAGAACACATATATTTGTTTCTGTATAGTGAATTTCTGTGTTTTAAGAGTTGAATAGTTCTGTTAGTAAAGATTTTGCAAGGCATTTTTAAAAGTCTAGAATGAGGGGGCTGGAGAGATGGCTTAGTGGTTAGGGCATTAACTGCTATGGCAGAGGACCTGAGTTTAGTTCTCAGCACCCACATGATGGCTAACAACTGTCCTTAACTCCAGTTCCAGGGAATCTGACACCCTCCTCAGCATTGCATGCACAGGTACACTTACATACATACAGGCAAAACACTCATAAACATTAAATAAAAATTAAAAAATAATTAAATAATTAAAAAACACAAAAATAAAACTCTAGAATGAGTACATTAAATATTCAGGAAAATGTTGAATTTTGAATATTAAAAATTGCTGTTAAACTAATTTAAGCTTTCTTTTTTTTTTTTTTAAATTAGAAAAGCTGTGACTGGAGAGATGGCTCAGTGGTTAAGAGCACTGGCTGCTCTTGCAGAGCACCTGAGTTCAGTTCTCAGCACCTACATGGCAGCTAACAACTGCCTGTAACTCCATTTCCAGGGCATCTGACACCCTCTCTGACCTCTGCAGACAATACATGACACGGGTGCACTTACACACATTCAGGCAATATACTCATACACATAAATGAAAACAAATAAAAAACTTAAAAAATGAAAGACGTTTTGTTAGCATATGTACTCATGCTTACGTTCTTTGTCACAAACATTTCATGTGTGTATTCAAGAATGTTGGCTAACTTCTCTAAAGGTTCATCCACTTTAGGAAGAAAACTGATAGATTCTAGTAACTACAGTGGGAGGGAAAGGACTGGAGAAGTCTTACCTTTTTTTTTTTTTTTTTTGGTCTTTTTCAGACAGGGTCTCCCTGTAGCCACAGCTGGCTTGGAACTCTCTATGCAGAACAGGCTGGCCTTGATCTCATAGAGATCCACTTGTCTCTGTCTCCTAAGTGCTGGGATTAATGGTGTGTGCCACCACACCCAGTCAGATTGCCCTTTTCTGTGTGAAATGTTTGCCTTCTCTTAAGTAAATTTGACACTTACATGGATTAAAAAAATTTTAATGTATTTGTTTTATTTTTGTATGAGTGTTTCATGTGCATTTCCAGGAGGGTACCCATGTGTACAATGCCCACAGAGGCTTAGAAGACGGTGTGGGATCACCTGGAACTGGAGTAACAGAGGATTGTTACCTGCCATGTGGATGCTGGGTACTGAACCTAGGTTCTCTGCAAGAGCAGCCAGTGCTCTTAACTGTTGAGTGATCTTTCCAGTCTCACTTATATGGATTTTTATTAAATCATGGATTTTATTTAAGCCCAATTCAATGTGTAGGTTTCAAATATGTCAATCTTTGAGTGTTTGTAAACACAGCAGATTGAATCTGTGAAATTCTGTTTCTCAGATACAGGAATGGTGTTTTAATGTTTTCAAGTGTAATGTTTAGCTCTGCCTTAAGCATAAATTTTAAAGGAGAGATAATAGGGAGATATGTTCCCCACCTGAAGATCCTAGGGATTAAACTGGTGCATGCTAGGTATGTATGCACTGTGCCACAGAGCTGCATCCCACTAGAGATATACCTTATCTTAAAGATTTAACTTTTAAGAGAGAACTTTTAGTTAACTAGAGTATCTATTGTTCTTTTATAGTCTTTGGGATGGTAGCTCTTAGTGGGGTTATGTTTAAATTCTAGCAATGACAATATCTGAGATGCTAAAATTGTTATAAAGTTTCACTGTCTTGATTTCCTATTTGTGATATAATTTAAAGTCTTTTTGACCTAATAACTTTTGGTGTAAATAACTTTTTAGAATTTTACTTAATTATCTTCTCTAGTCTAAAGCGCTCAGAATCTCCACACCACTTACTGGTGTGAGGTACACAAAGGAGACCAGCTCCTGTGTGGCTCCCATTTCCACACCTGCACATAGCTTGTCTCGTCTTCACACCATGCTGACAGGCTTCAGGAATGCACCGAGCGAGAAGCTGGAACAGATATTACGGTTAGTTTGAACTTTGCCTCCTAAGAGTTGGTTGTTGACCATTTTCTAATTTTTTATGTTAATTTTCTAATATCAGTGCCTTAATTTGCCTGTTATTTTACATTGACTGTACACTTAGGCTTATTAGCTAGTAAAAGACAAAGCAATATAAAATGTACAAGTAAGCCAGGCATCGTGGTACATGCCTGTAATCTCATGATTCATGATGCTGAGCAGGAAAGTCACAAGTCTAGGCTATAAAAGTAAGAACATGTCTCAGAAAAATAAAAGTGTAAGTAGAGGACAATCTCCTTTGCCCAGATTTATTTAATGTGGTATAGGAGACAGTAACCACATTAGCAGTATAAATACTTTAAAAATACTTTAATGTATTTGAGTAGCTGACTTATAGGAATAGGACAGAAGAGAAACAACATTAAAACTGTGTTTGAGCTGGGTTCATTCCTGTAATCCCAGTAGTTGAGAACTGCAAGCAGGAGGATCAAGAGTTCTTGTTCATCCTCTACTACATGAGTTTGAGATTAACCTGGACTACATAAGACTGTCTTAAAAAGCCTTCCCTTCCTCAAAAAAATACCCCAAATTTAAATGACCAAACTAAAAAAAAAAAAAAAGTACTTGCATGTAGGACAACTCAGAAAAATACAGTGAATGGATGGAATCTACTATATGTAAAAATACTGCAAACACCATTTATTTACTGTTAATAAGGAAATTTACTTATTTAGAAAAATTCAAATGCATCATTATATGGAAAAGTTTTAACAGGTTTATTGTACTTTTTATGTTTTATAAATATTTTAAAATTTTATTTATTTGTATGTGTTTTAGAGTTTACCTGCATATAAATATACCACTTGAATGCAGTGCCTGTGGAGGCCAGAAGAGGGCATCAGAATGCCCTGAAAATGGAGTTACAGATGGTTGTTAGCCATCATGTCAGTACTGGGAACCAAACACCTGTTCTCTGGAAGAGCAGCCAGGGCTTTTAACTGCTGAGCCATCTCTTCTGTTTTGTTTTGTTTTTTAATATTTTTATTTTATTTTATTTTATGTGTATGATTGTATTGCCTGAACGTATGTAAGTGCACCATATCAGGCAGTGCCCTCAGAAATCAGAAGAGGGCATTGGATGCCCTGGAATTAGAGTTACAGATGTTGTTAGCTACCATGTGGGTGCTGGGAATCGAACCCAAGTCCTCTGCAAGAGCAGCCAGTACTCTTAACTGCTGAGCCATCTCTCCAGTCCACCTGTTTTTTGTCTTTTTTTTTGTTTTTTTTTTTTTTGAAGCAGGCTTTTTTTATGTATCGTTGGCTGGTCTAGAACTTACTTTGTAGACCAGGCTGACCTTAAACTTATGCTCTTTCTGCCTTTGCCTTTGAGTACTGTAATTATTGCCATGTGCCACTATGACAGGCTAAACAACAACAAAAAACTTTTTATAAATAAAAATCATTGTAATTGTTATAAAGTTGAACTGTTGAAACTTGGTAACTGAAACATTTTGACATGTATGAGTGCTTTACATCTCTATATTTATATTAAAAACTCATACCCAAATGAAATGAAAAAAAACTGCCAATACCTGATTTTTGTCCTCTATTTTTCCACTCACTATTAGGTACTTAGTACTTAGGTACTTTTTATCCACACAAAACTACTGATAACCAGAAGACTAGAAAAAATTTATTTTTTGAGTCAGGGTCTCATGTAGCCAAGATTGTCCTCAAATTTCTATGTAGCTATGGGTGATCTTGAACTACTGATATTTCTGCCTCTACCTCCCAAGTGTCAGGATTTCAGGGGTTCCCCATTGCACCTGACTCACAGTGGATTTTGAAGCACATCCTCAACATTTGACTGTACTAGCTGGATTTTTTTTTACATAATTGCTATACATTAGGCATGAATAGCATACACAGGTTGTTACTTTCAAATAGACTAACAAAATAAGTTCACTTGCCTCTTGAAAAGCATCAATAGCTTTTCTCTGGAAGCACAGATTTATTTTGAAGTCCTGAGCAATTTCTTGCAATAAACTCTGGAAGAGGAGTTTGAGTCAGAAGTTCAGTGAACCTCTTATAGTATCCAATTTCATAGACAGCCACAGTACCAGGCCTCTAACAGTGAGGTTTTATTCCTGCAGTAGAGGGGACACTTTTGTGAGTAGTTTTTATGACCAGTTGTTCGCTACAAACATGCCAAACTGTCTATTACCAATTGTTCTAAAAGTTTAAGGAAGGGGGATGGAATGTCAGTGATGATATCAGGAAGCTGTCATAGGACTTCAAGAAGAGGACTGAACTTGAACAAGACCCTGAAGGTGACTCAGATTTGAAAGGGTCCATCCCATGTGTTGAAATAAGTGCTGACTAAACTTCAGTGGATGGACTTGCACTAAAGGGCTGTCTGGGTACAAATGCTTGACTGGATAAACCTTAACATATTATGACAGAATGCATGAAATCCAGTGGCGGGGTGTCTAAATTTGATTAAGATCTGTTGTATGGAGTGCACAAAAACTCAATAAAAATAACATAAAAAATATCTAAGTTGGGCATGATGGTACAACCTTTAATCCCAGCACTTGGGGAGGCAGAGGTAGGCAGATCTCTGTGAGTTCAAGGCCAGTCTGGTCTACATAGTAAGTTCTAGGACAGCTGGGGCTACAAGGAGACCCTGTCTCAAAAGAGACCAAAAAATTAAAATATCTAGTATGAAGGAAACTTCTGATCCTTCTTCCACCTCCCCAGTGCAGGGATTTCAGGCATGCACCACCACACCCAGTTTTATGCAGTGCTGGGGGTAGAACCCATGACTCCGTATATGTCTATCAGCTGCATATGTACAGCCCCAGCCCTGAATATAATTCTTTAGTGTGTAACTTTGGCAAGTTGATTTTGAAAATTGATTCCAAAGCTCCTCAGTCCTAAAATGTTGTGGTTTGTTGCTATAGACCCTCTATAACATCTGATGATATGGAATCAAAAGGATAATATATATATACACCTCAATAATTTCCACCCATAGCCAGCAAGGCTCATTAAAGTTAAAGGATGATTTGCCTTAAATTTAGAAAGCATTTTATTTTTATTTTTCCAGTTAACTTGGTAGTGGACAATTTAAAAAAGATTCTGGGAACCTATGAATACATGTATAACCTGAGTACTTTTCATCTCCCATCTGATACTTAGTTATGCATTTCTAAGTTATTTATGATAAAAGAGACCATGTTACAAACAAAAACAAATTGTGTTGTTCAGGCTGGACTCAGACTCACCATGTAGCTGGCCTTGAACTGATTATCTTCCTGCTTCAGTCACTTGAGTAGCTGATAGAAGCATTTTATGTATACATTGTAAAAGTCTATTTATATCTGTATCTTTCACATCTCCTTATACTCTTTTAGTTACAATAGCTTCCATCTTAAATATCATTATTAGGATTAAAGATTGCCAAATAAATGTTAGGTGAAACCAACATTCTGAGATAAACTTTAAGATGTGTGTGTGTATATTCATAAGTAAAATTCTGTTTGTATATTATATAGTTTTCTGTAATTATCCTTAGCAGGATTGGAACTCCTGTTTCCTTTACAATTTAAAAAAGTACCACATTTTTTGCAGTGAAATTAAATTAAATCAAATTAAAAAGCTGTTTGTATATAGCTGTTATAATTTGATCATATATATGCAGTCAGATTAAACAATGATTGGTACAAAAGTTCCAGTGGTAATGATATGTATACTGCTTCTGCAAGGAATATATATTGCTAATTTACAAAAATCAATGAAATAGGGGCTAGAGGTATAGCTCAATTGGTAAAAAGCAGTGTGGTGTGGTGGCACATGCTTGTAATCCTGTGCTGGGGAGGTGACAATTGAATCCCTGGAGCTCACAGGCCAGCCATTCTAGCTTACTGAGCCATAGGGTGGATATCTTCTGACTAACACCACCAAAAGTTGACCTCTGGCTTCCACATATATATGCACAAATGAACGTGAGTTCACCCATACACATATGAATAACCACACAAAATTTTTTTTAATCAATGAAATAAACATCATTTGGGAAATAAAACAAAATCCCAGCATCGGCTTACATGTGTCTATAGTATAGGTTTTACACTCCTTCATTCTGTGTTTTTTTCCAGGAGTTCTTCCTGGGAGTTCTACTGTCCTCTAAAGGATCAGCTAGGGGTAATTTTGGTTGCCATTAATGACAGGGCATGTGTAACGTTGTGCAGTCAGTCACAGAACCAAATAAACCCAGGACTAAGTTTGTTGAACTTACTGCAGTAAAATGTACATCTACACACAGGAAATACTTTTTCACTCAAAACATTGATACCACCACCTTTGAGAAGAAAGTACAGAATTGCCTATATTAATTTGAGAAGTATATAGTATCTTTTCAGAGCATTTTATGTTGATATGCTAATGAGATTTATAGCTATAAACCTTGTTTCCTTTTGTAACTAGGCAAAATTCTTATGTTAGATGATTTCTCACTACTTTTTAGGGCATGTTCCCGAGATCCAACCCAGGCTATTGCTACCCGATTGAAAGAGATGTGTGAGATATATTCTCAGCATTCCCCACCAGATGAGGGTGTTGGTGATTGTGCTAGAGGTAAGGGTTAATATTGTCTATACTTATCTCAACTTTGACATTTAGCTATTTGGAATCCTTTCTTGATAACTGAATCAGAAAGACAAGAAATATTTTATGACTACATACTGAAGGCTATAGTGTGGTTATCCATTTTTTCTGTCAGTGAAGTGATTTCTGGGCCCTTCTCATAAACAATGTTTAGACCAACATCTTTATTATGTTGGACTTTTGGTACTTTTTACTTGTAAATTCTTTAGTTTACATTTGCAAGATGGAAATCAAATATGGGTATAGTGATTCTTCAACATTCGAAGAATAAGGGCAGAAGCTGTAGAGCTGAGTTCCTGATCTGAAATATATAGAAGCAGATCTGGAATATATAGAATCAGGATCTGGAATTTTTCATACACAAAATGAAATACCTTTGAGATGAGACTCAAGTCTACACAAAATTTATGTTTTATATATACCATATTTATATTTACCATATATACACACAGAGAAAGAGAGTCTAATAATTTTGTCATATTTTTTAGTGCACCCGCATGTGACTGTGATATCACATGGAGTCAGATGTAGAATTTTCAAATTGTGACATCATGCTGATGTAAAAAAAGTTTCAGATTTTGGGTTTTTGCCCAGTCTATAGCTGGTACAGGGCTAGAGAGATGGCTCAGTGGTTAAGAGCACTGGCTGCTCTTGCAGAGGACTTGGGTTTAATTCCCAACACCCAAGTAAAGGCTGACAACTTTCTGCAACTCCAGTTCTGGGGGATCCGATGCCCTCTTCTGGCCTCTGTGGATATTACATGCATGGGTATACTTGGATGTATGCAGGCAAAACATTCATACACATAAAATACAATACAAATAAATAAATAATAAATAAATGTATTTATTGGTATGTGGGCACATACCCAAAACTGGCCTGGGAATTTCTTGAGGTCATGAATCAGATCCAAGTATATCAGAATAGTAAACCAGTTACATTCCTCTTAGTATGTATATTAATCTGTTCCTATTACTAAAAATACCTTGGATAATTACTTTCTAAAAACATAGTTTTATTCAGCTTCTGGTTTTTGAAGTTCCAGTTTATGATTAGATAGCCCAGTTGCCTTAGACTCCTGGTGAGGTAAATTGTCATGGGTGGAAATATGTGGTTGTGCACACTCAAGTCAAGAGTCAGGAAGCAGATCAAGACAAGCTCACAGTTCCTTCAGACGGCATGCCTCCAGTGAGTAAATCTTTAAAAAAAATTTTATGTGTATGAGTGTAATACCTGCATGCATGTAAGTGCAGTCATGTCATGCCATGCTCACAGAGGTCAGAACAGGGTGTTGGAATTGGATTTAAGGATAGTTGTTAGCCACTAGGTGGGTGCTGGGAACCACACTGGGTCCCCTACAAGAGCAGCCAGTGCTTTTCACCACCGAGCCATCTCCCCAGCCCCACAAGTGTAAGTCTTATGGAGAGATACGCAGCTTTCATTTCATGTGAATGTTACCACAAAAAATATTAAAGACACTAGGTATGGTGGTTCCTGTTTACAGTCCCAGCACTTGGGAGGTTGAGGCACAACTATTGCTCAGATAAAGGCCAGCCTGGGTTACAGAATGAGCTCCTCTCTCAGGAAAAAAAAAAAAAAAAAAAAAAAAAAACTAAGAAATATTAGGGATCTTGGGAAGCAGAGACAGGTGGAACTCTGAGTTTGAGGCCAGCCTGGTCTACACAGTGAGTACCAATCTTAAAAAAAAAAAGAAATCTTAGGAATAATTGAACCATCAACTGTAGAAAGTATGGGTTTGGGTTTTACATTTTATTTTGCAGATGGAAAAGGGAAGGATGGGTCTTTTCCACAATACTTACTTTCTTCGTATTTAATTTTTGTGTTTTTAAAATTTCTACAGAAATTGCCAGCAAACATTTTCGTTTTGCAGAAATTCTATACTATAAAGTATTAGAATCTGTTATTGATCAGGAACAAAAAAGACTGGGAGACATGGATTTATCTGTGAGTACAGTAACTAATGTATTGATCAACATAGTAAGATACAGCCTCATTCCTCTTCACCCACCAACAAAAAAAATGATATATGACTTCAGGGAATAAGATTAGCACCTAAGAAAACTTGCATTCTGTACCCTCTTACCTTTATCCTAGCAATGTGAAGTGTAGAAGAAATTAGTGCTTCTCATTGTAGCAGGCCATGGATGATAACATATATTTTAGAAAAGAAAGACTCTGTAGTCAATGATTAAAATATTCAGATTTAATCTAGTGGAATTGTTAAATTATATGGGGTTTTTATACAAGCCTTAAATAGCAAGAATAGCAAGATTACTGACTGGATGGAACTTTTATATAAGCATGTAACTATTTTTGTGTGTGAGACTAAGATGATTATTTTTTTAGATTTTCCTAGGCAAATAATATAAACTAGACACAGTGGATTACCCCTGTAATCCTAGCTGCTTTGAAGGCTGAAGCAGGAGAATCACAAGTTCAAGGTCTACCTGGGTCACATAACAAGTTTGTGGCCATCCTGAGTAACTTAGATTCTGTCTAAGATTTTAAAAAAACAATCTAATAACCACACAAAGAAGGGCTGGGAATGCAGTTCAGTGTAGAGGGCTTACTTAGTATATGCAAAGCCTTGGGATTACCACACACAAAAAAAACATTTTTCAAAAATGATATTTAACAAACTAATAAAATATCATGTAAAAACTAATTTTTACAATTTGATATGACATGCTGCTCTTGCAGAGGACCCGGGTTTGGTTCCCAGCACACACATAGTGGCTAGCAATCCTCTATGACTCCAGTTTTGGCAGAGGCGCTACCATCCTCTTCTGGTCTCCCGGAGCATTACACTTACAGGTGTACTTACATACATGCAGGCAAAACACACATAAAAATAAATAAATAAGAAGAGCTATCTACAAAGATGAAGCTAGGAAAACTGAGAGTTCAGTTTGTAGGATTAGACTAGGAACATAAAATCTGTGATTCTTGGTAAGTATTACCAAGTATACCTCATATTATATGTAATTTATTCCATGTTAATTTAAGAGAGGAAAATTTTAAATTAAAGAGTGCTAATTTTAAAAATGACATTTTAAAAAACTGACCAATATTCTTATTTTTCGTAACTGTTTACATTTATCTTCTTTCTTTAAAATTTGAGACAAGATCTTACTATATATTATAGGTAAGCCTTGAACTTATTGTAACCCACACTGACCTCGAACTTCTGATCTTCCTGCCTCAACCTCCCAAATGCATATATTTCGTTTATATATGTTATCTAAGTAATCTATTTAAATATTTTATTGTGGTAAAATATACTTAACAAAACAGCATTTTAATCATTTTTTAAGTTTACAATTAATTCAACATACATTCACACCAAATATATTAACAGTGGTTTGTAACCATTATTATCCTCTATTTTCAGAATTGTTTCACTTCCCAAAGTGAATCCATATCCATTAAACACTAATTCGGCATTTGCTGTTCTCTCCCGCCCTGTACGTCCACTGTTTTCTTGCCTGTTAGGAATTTAAATATCAGATGGAAACATATTTGCCCTTTTCTGTTTGGCTTATTTCACTTTTTAGGGTTTATCTATGTTCTAGCAAGTTTCACAACTTTCACTTTTTTCCTTTTGTTAAAGATTTTGTTGAAACCTATTCATTTGTTGATAAACATTTGCATCATCTCTATATTTTGGCTGTTGTGAGTAATGCTGCTGTAATTTCTGGTGTACAAGTACCTGTTTTGAATCCTTGCTTTCAGTTCTCTTGGGTTCTTTACACCTAGAATTAGAATTGGTAGATAATACCATAATATATTTTTGTGGAGCTAGAGCTTGACCCCAGGATCTCATATGTGCTGTGCAAGTGTTCTTTCGCAGATCTGCATCCCCCAGCCCCACATAACAGCTTTATATCTAATGTTTGAGGCGCTTCCACGCTGTTTTCCATAGCAGCAATACTGTTTTACATTCCCCACCAGCAATCCTAGGGTTTCAGTTTCTCATACCCTTAAAACATTTACTCTTTTCCATTTTTAAAATAATATCCATCTCGATGGGAATGAAGTGATATGTGTATGTATGTGTATGTGTGTGTGTATGCACAAACTCATGTGGGAGACCGAGGACAACTTTGAGTGTCTTTCTGAAGAATGTTCTTCACCTCTTTTGAGACAGGGTTTCTCATTAGCCTTGATTTTTTTAGTTGGGCTCTGGAGACTGAATTCAGGTTCTGGTGCTTGCAAGTGCTTTACTAACCGAACCATCCCCAATCCTCCAGTCCCTGAAGTGATATCTAAACAGTGCTTTTGGTTTGCACCCCAGTGATTACTGATACTTAGCACCCTTTTCTTCTATGGGCCCTTTGTATATAATCTTTGGGGAAATGTCCATTTAGTTCCTTAAAAATGTTTAATTGTTTTGTTTGCTTTTTTGTTTTCAGATTGTAGGGTTTTATCATTTTTTCCACATATTCTGAACATTAATCCTTTGTCAAACGCGTGATATATAAGTAGTTTTCCTTTTTTGTGGGTCTTTTTTTCCCTTATGGTAGTTTCCTTTTAGGCCCAATTCTTAATTCAGTCTAATTTGTCCATATTTCCTTGCTGCTTGAGTAATTTTTAAATTCAAAATAATAAATGTGTATATATAATTTTGGATAGTAAGCAAAAGGAAGAAAACTCATCCACGATTGTATCATCCCACAGTGAATATGCTGACTTTTGATATAAACTCAACTACTAAGTCACCTGCTTCCTTGATTTATATCTCTCTTAAATTTTTTAACATTTATTATTTATTTATTTAGTGTGTTTGTGTGTGTGTGTGTGTGTGTGTGTATGTGTGTATGTGTGCACATGCCATAATACATGTATGGAGATCAGAGGACAGCTTTCAGGAGTCATTTCTCTCCTTCCACAACAAGAATCCTGAGGCTTGGAGGCAAGCACCTTTTACTCACTGAGTCATCTTGCCAGCCCCCACCTGACCTTTTATGGCAATGATTTCTTTTTTTAAATGTGTGTGGTAGTGCATGCCTTTAATTCCGTCACTTGGGAGGCAGAGGCAGGAGAATCTCTGTGAGTTCAAGGCCAGCCTGGTCTACATAGTGAGACCCTGTCTCAAAAAAACAAAAACAAAAACAAATTAGGAAAAATTTAAATATAAATCACTTTATTCTAAGTTAATTCACAAGTAAAAAGAATCACATACACTTAGTTTTAAGGCAGCCACTCTCAAACACTTGCCTTGTCCCAACTTCCGAATATCTTTCCGCATCATTATCCCAAGCATGATTCTGTGTCTATATTTAGTTAAAGAGGTAATCTCTTTTTTAGCTATTTCATAACATATAAGATTTTTTGAAAGTTTTTATATATTCCTTTAATTTATATTTAAATTTAAAAATGAGGTTATTTAAACTGGTTGGCTGTGAAATGTTTTTTCAGAGAAGGCTAATGCTTCTACATGTTACTTTGTTTTATAGGGTATTCTGGAGCAAGATGCATTCCATAGATCACTCTTGGCCTGCTGCCTTGAGGTTGTCACTTTTTCTTATAAGCCTCCTGGGAATTTTCCACTTATTGCTGAAATATTTGATGTACCACTTTATCATTTTTATAAGGTATTTAAAAAATAGACCGATGGTGTGAATGAGACCAATCTCTTGTTATCCATCTAGTTCATATTAACATATAAATACATTTATCTTATTATAAATTGCATATTTAATAATAATCCTCTATTTAGGGAACAAAAAAACAAAAGGATAGTCTTGAACCTATATAAATTCTTTTAGTATACAATAGTTTGGCAACTATCTTTTGGATAAAACTTTCATTAACTTTCTTCCACTATCTGATAAGGGATTGTAGAACACCATGATTTAAGAGCTAACAGAGGACCAAATGTGGTGGCACACACCTGTCTCAGTGCTTGGGGAACGTAGGCAGAAGGATTGCAAGTTCGACCTAGGCTATATAACCCTGTTCAAAAGGAAGCAAAGAAGAGGGCTTTAGAAAGTGGTATATATGCCACTAATTTTGTATAGCAGCCTTTTTTTAATTTTATGAAAATTATATAACATTGCAAGTATCTTTCAGGAAAATATAAGCTCTCTGTCCTATTTATTTATTTTTTGAGGCAGGGTATCATGTAGCCCAGGCTGGCCTCAAAGTTGTGAGAATGACCTTGAACTACTACTGATTCTTCTGCCTCCACCTCTTGAGTGCTGGGGTTACAGGCATGCCTGATCACACTCAGTTTTATGGAGTGCTAGGGATTGAATCCAGGGATTTATGCCTACGAGACAAGCACTGTGCTGAGCTACATCCCCAGTTCTTGTCCTTTATTTTTTGAGACACTTTTTGATCCAGGCTGACCTTGAACTCATAATTATTCTTTTGTTTCAGCCTTCTGACTATCACATAAGAGTTAGAGCATTAATTATTATAGCTGTTTCCTTCTTGATACTGATTGAGCATGTGGTCAGAACTAATTTCTCTAGTGTTTATATGATGGTTAGAGGGTCACTTTTAAAAGTTTTTGGTTTGTTTTTAAATTTGCTTTATGTCTATCAATGTTTTACTTGCATGTGTGTGTGTGGGGGTACTACTTGCATGCCTGGTGCCTGAGGAGGCCAGAATAGTGGACTGGGTCCCCTGGAACTGGGGTTAAAAATGGTTGTGGGCCTGCATGTGGATGCTGGGAACTGAACCCAGGTCCTCTGCAAGAGCATCCAGTACTCTTAACCACTGAGCCATCTCTCCAGCCCCAAAAGTTCATTTTTGTTATTGTTTGGATTATGGCTTATTTATTTGTTTGTTCGTATTTTGAGATGTGGTCTTACTCTGTGGCCCAGGCTGGCCTTGAATTGGTGGCAGTCCTTGATCCTCAGTCTCTAGATTGCTGAGTTTATAAGCATGAGCTTCCACACCCTGCTCCTGTTTAGATTTTTAATTATTTTGTGTGGGTTTTTTGATACTGAAAAGTAAACCCATGGTCTTGTGTATATTACACATACATTACCTCTGAAATACACATCCAGCCCCTAAATATGAAATTTCCTGTAATTCACATATTTAGATTATATATAAAGTTATTGAAAGGAAGAACAGCTTTTTTCAAGTAGCTTCACTAAACTTGTAACTTCTGACCAATTTTTTCTGATATTTTTAGCACATTTAAATAGATGTTACCATTTTCCTTTTATACTCAAAAATTTTTATGTGCAAAGCCATAATGATTACTATTAAATAAATCTGGACATATCTCTTTATTTCAGGTGATAGAAGTATTCATTAGAGCAGAAGATGGTCTTTGTAGAGAAGTGGTAAAACACCTCAATCAGATTGAAGAACAAATCTTAGATCATTTGGCATGGAAACCAGAGTCCCCGCTCTGGGATAGAATTAGAGATAATGAAAACAGAGTTCCTACCTGTGAAGAGGTTTGTGAAAATATTCTAACAAAAGCACATCAATGACCCTGTTTGTAATCCCTTTCCACCAGAGAACAGTTAAGCTTGGATTTTCCCTCTAGGAGTGGGAGGTTAGCAATGTGGTTGTTTTACTTCTGAATCAAACAGGAAACAAAAATCAAGAATACTTTGTGATTGTCAACGTTTCTGTGACATAGTAAAAATCCGTGTTCTTTCTTGATCCCTTGACTGAGTTTCACTCCTTAGAGTGGCTGCCATTCTGACTCTAACTCAATAACGGAAGCTGATGCAGATATAGTAGTATACTGGTATAAGGTGGAATGTTTTTTCAAAAACTGGAAATTTTTTAGCTTTAGTGATTTTATTAAGGAATAATTAATCATTTAAAATTGTTTTATTTTGACTTGTTACTGTATTTCTAATGGAAATACATTTTGGCTATTATGATTTTATGCCAGTAATTCTTTATAGGTCATGCCACCTCAGAATCTGGAAAGAACAGATGAAATTTATATTGCTGGTTCTCCTCTGACTCCCCGAAGGGTGGGTGAAGTTCGTGCTGATTCAGGAGGACTTGGAAGAAGTAAGTTTAAAATACTAGAAGGAATATTTTGGAGCCTAGAATCTGGATACTTAAATTTCATCTAAACCTATAAGTAAAATTAATAGGCTGTATGGAGAAGAAAATGTTAAATGTGCTTTAATGACATATGAATCAACTAAAAGTACATTTCGCCAGGGCAGGAGTGTTGAGACAGAGTCTCAGGTAACCCAGGCTGACCTTGATTTCACTGTGTAGCCCTTGATGCCACTGAACTCCTGATTCTCCATTTCCCAAATTCTGGGATTCCAGGGTCTTATTTTTAAGAAGTTGAAAAATATATGAAAAAAATTGCTAAATATTCCAGGCTGATCTTTAACTATTGCTGACTCAGCTCTGAGCACAAGTAACTTTTTACAATACCATGTATTTAACAACTTCTTCTTTTTTTAAAGTCTTTTTGAGACAGGGCCTCCCTGTAGCACCAGCTGTCCCGGAACTCTATGTAGACCAGTCTGGCCTTGAACTCACGGAGATCTGCCTACTTCTGCCTTCTGAGTGCTGGAATTAAAGACATGCATCACCATGCCCGACCCCTTTCTTCATTCTTTTAATGTGAATGCTTACCTATAAGCATACAAAAAGACAGAAATGGAAAAACCAATCTGTTAAGAATAATTACATTGTTGTTATAAAATTCTCAGTGGTTTCTCTAATTCTTTCAAGGTCTTTCCCTTTTATGGATTTATTTTGGTTTATAGTTTATGGTCTCACTATGTACCAAGGCATATCTCTCCAACTCTTGGTCCAACTAATTCATCATCTAGAGTAGTGGTGAAGGTGTGTATGTACTACCACACTTGGTTATTCTTAAGTATAGAGCTGCATGATCCAATTAGATACAGACTGCCTAGTGAGATAAGTGGGCTCAATAGCTTGAGCATGTTTAGCTATCACTGGAGCTGTGCTACTTGGTTAATGTGACATTTCTGCTGACCCAAGTACAGAAAGTGGAGGTTTGCTATTCCTCTGGTTTCTATTTTAGGTAGCTCCTTAGGTACAAGGTCTAAGTTTTACATATAGGAGGTGTATCTTCCTTGTTTCTTTCTATCTTGTTCTCCTCTCCGCCCCCCCAACTTGATACTGGATATTGGAACTCAGGGCCTCTACATCACTTTCATTACATAATTGATCAGCATTAGTAATAAAAGGATCAATTTTAAAGTCAAGTTTACTCCGAGTTAGTGCGTGCTCAATAAACATGGATAATGTAAGGTGTGTAGTACATTCCTGTAATCTCAGCACTTGGGAAACTATGGTGGGAGGTTCTTGAGTTTGAAACCAGCCTGGTCTAGCTAAATAACCAGTTTCTCAAACCTTAAATAAATAAGTGCTATATGAAATAGTTCTCATTTTTGTCTTTTTGGTTGTGAGCCTGAGCTTTTAATAGCTGCATCAGCTCTCCAACCCATATTTCTCTTTTTTGAAAAGAAGAGTAATGATGGATTAACACTTTTCTTTTTAGTTAAACAGACCCGATTGCAGATCTGACAGCTGGTCCTTTTCAGTCTATTTCTGTAGGTTCCTCCCCAAATCTGTGGATTAAGAACTGTCTTCTTCTTTCTTTGCACTTGCTGCTTCATTTACCCAAGTTCTCCACATGATTATGGTTCTACAACTCTGTACTGAATACAGATTTATATAGGTTTATGTATTTTTGTAATATCAGGCAATGAGTGCTAAGACATGGCTTTCAGGATTTACTTTTTTGGTATCTGTTTAGGTATTCCTACCCCAAAATCTGAAAGAGCTACTGATGTGTAGGATGTGCAGGTGGGCATGGGAGAGAGTAACACCAATGTTTCAAAACCACTCACACTGGTGGGAATGCTTAAAAATAAACTGAGCTGTAATGGCTAGTTTTTGTTTGAGATGATTTTAAAAAGTTTTACAAAGGTATTAATGGTTGTTTGCCATGCTGTTGTTAAATACATGCTGTACATGTATTTAAAAATAGCTAAAGTTGGTAATGTTATATCTGTATTTTACCACAATTTTAAAAATTCATCTATTAAAAGCCACTGAACTATATAACTTAAGTGGATGAAATGTATGGCATATAACTCATTTCTCAATAAACCTGTTAAAAAGTAAAGTTATTAAATCTAAAACTTATATATCTACCTTACTGAAGAATATTGAGTTTTAGTAATTTTCTGTGTATGGAAAAAGACTAAGATGAAAATTCATAAAAAGCTGAGGAAAAATGCTGCCAGATATACCATCATCCTGTCTCCTTATCAGGTAGTATCTTTTTTAGAATTTAAGTATGGAGGGAAAAAAAGCATAGAATAATTCCTTAAATTACCCATACATCATCAAGTCCCTATAGTAGCAGAAGACAAAGTCTACTTGATTTATGGAAAGGAAAAACAAGAAGTGAGTACTATGAGACTCACTTTGTAGCTTTCCTTTGTAGCTTTGTTTTCACTTGAATTTTCACTAAGTAAGAATGAAGGTGCACTGTGACTTCTGTAAATTTTTGGCTTTTGATATTATGAAGTATTTCAAGCATTGTAGTGTATTTTGAACATAAGACCTTGAGTAGAAGTCAGATCTGTCTCTGTAAATAGTTTGTCTGATTTCTTTTGATCCTAGGTGTGACATCTCCAACCACATTGTATGATAGGTACAGTTCCCCAACAGTCAATACTACCAGAAGGCGGCTATTTGAGAATGACAGTCCCTCTGATGGAGGGACACCTGGGCGCATCCCCCCACAGCCCCTAGTCAATGCTGTCCCTGTGCAGAATGTATCTGGGGAGGCTGTTTCTGTGACACCAGTTCCTGGACAGACACTGGTCACCATGGCAACGGCCACGGTCACAGCCAACAATGGACAGACAGTGACTATTCCTGTACAAGGTAAGGAAGACAGTTGGATACTGAATTCTCAGGTGTCTATTGGACAGTTACATGGGATTTGGCTAGAGTGACATATAAGATAGAGAATGATGGTAAGAGGGAGAGGAACGAGATGAAAACCTCATTTTTTTTTCCTTATATAATAAACTGTAGGTATTGCCAATGAAAATGGAGGGATAACATTCTTTCCAGTCCAAGTCAATGTTGGGGGCCAGACACAAGCTGTGACTGGCTCTATCCAGCCCCTCAGTGCTCAAGCCCTGGCTGGAAGTCTGAGTTCTCAACAGGTGACAGGAACAACTTTGCAAGTCCCTGGTCAAGTGGCCATTCAACAGATTTCCCCAGGTGGACACCAGCAGAAACAAGGCCAGCCTTTAACCAGCAGCAACATTAGGCCCAGGAAGACCAGTTCTTTATCACTTTTCTTTAGAAAGGTAATTTTTTTCATTTTTAACATTTACTTAATTTTTGTGCACTTCATACATCTTAATCGTATTTAGACTCCTCCCCTGTCTGTAACCACCATAGTGCCCCACCCCACTGGATCTATGCATTCTGTCAAGTTTGTGTCCCCAGATGTCCCTTGGTGTGAGTTCATCCACCGAACCCTGGTCAACCTATGAAATGTAACTCCCTTAAAGAAGCCCAACTTTCCCTCACCCAACAGCAGTTCCTCAGCTACGATTGGGGCTTTCTGCCCTTCCCTCCGTTCTGTGCTGAGTTTTTGTCTGGTTTGAGTTTGGATGAGTTTTGTGCATGCTGTCACCATTATTCTAAGTTCATGTGAGCAAGTTCCCAACAGCCTAGAATCCTCTTTCCCGGTGAGCATCCAACACCCCTAGCTCTTACAATCTTTCTGCCCCCTCTTCCAAAATGTTCCTGAACCCTGGGTGGGTGAGGTTTAATACATGAGTCCTATCCAGGGACACACACTCTGTAGTCTCTTATTCTCTGTACTTTGGCCAGTTGTGACCTTCTGTGTGCATCACATTCTGTTGCATGAGGAAGCTTTGCTGGTCAAGAGTTGAGAGATGCATTAGTATTCTCTCTACCCCCTGTTCCACTATGTTCCATGAGCCTAAGGTGTAGAGGTTTAATTGTACATGTGTCACTTTAGGGCTGGGCATTTTCCCAGCCCTTATTCTCTGGTTATGACCAGTTGTGGAACTATGTAATAGTCTCCATCTATTGAAAAAGAAGCTTCTTTGATGAGTAGTGACAAGTAGACTTGTCTGTAAATATAAGGATCCATATTTAGCATATAGTAAGGAATTACCTTTATTTGGGGATATGATAGATGTAGGGTTTTCTCTAGGACCTATGACCTCTCCAGCTGTGTGTATTTGGCTATGCTTACAGTACCACACAAGTTCCCTCCCATTGAGCTGGCCTTAAGTCCAATTAGATAGCTGTTGATTACCCCCACTGCCACTACTGCAACAGTAGAGATAGTTTGCTGTACTCTTGATTTTCTCCCTTAGCAGCTTGCATAGTAATTTTTTATGTATCCTAATTAAAGCACAGGCTTGGAGAAGTGTTAAGTTTTAAACAAAGCTCGAAATATTCTTTTTTATCTGTTAGGTTTACCACTTAGCAGGTGTCCGCCTTCGGGATCTTTGTGCAAAACTAGATATTTCAGATGAATTGAGGAAAAAAATTTGGACTTGCTTTGAATTCTCCATAATTCAGTGTCCTGAACTTATGATGGACAGACATCTGGACCAGTTGTTAATGTGTGCCATTTATGTGATGGCAAAGGTGAGTACCATTTGATACTGAAAGGCAGAGGTGCTGCTATGTTGCTCAGAATGTTGTAACAGCTTTACTGAGATAGCCATTTAAAATGGAGAGTCACAGGGACTTAATTCATGAGTATGTGCAGTCTTCACAGTTTTAGAGTATTCTGTTTTACAAGTATTGGGCAGTATTTTTATCCATCAGTAAATGACATTTGGGTTGTTTCTCCTCCTTCCTGATTAGGAATTACACTGTTGTTAGAACCTGTGTATGAGCTTTTCTGTGGACATGTTTCCATTTCTCTTAGGGTATATGCCTAGAATGAATCAATGGGTCATGAGAACTATATGTTTAAACATTTGAGGGTCTTCCATGCTGCTTTTCAAAGTATGATACCATTTTATATTCCTCTACTTTCTACTTAATTTTATATTCCTTTACTTTCTCATCAATATCCTTCTTTCCTTCCTCCCATCCATCTTTTAGAGACAGGGTCTTCCTATAGCCTCAGCTGGCCTGGAACTCGCTATGTAGACAAGGGTGGCATTGATCTCACAGAGATCCACCTGCCTCTACCTCCAGAGTGCTGGGATTAAAGGTGTGTGCCACCACACCTGCTGTTATTTTTATTTGTGTTTGTGTGTTATGTATGTGCATGCACCTGTGTGAATGTATGCCACATGTATGCAGGCTTGTGGAATCCAGAAGAGGATGTCAGATCCTCTGGAGCTGGAGTTACAGGTATGTGAGCCACCTGATGTGGGTGCTGGGAACTGAACTCTGGTCCACTAGAAGAGTAACAGTGGTCTTAACTGCTGAACCATCTTTCTAATCCCTCCCCCATTTTTCCTTGTTTTTTTGAGACAGTCTTCCCATACTATCTCCTGCTGGCCTGGAACTTACTGTGTTAGGCCTGGTTGTCCTGGATCTCAGAGATCTGCCTGCCAATGCCTCCCAACAAGTACAGGGATTAAAGGTGTGTGCCATCACAACTGTTTTTATTTTATTTATTTAAGGGTCTTGACCATCTTACAATGCAAGCAAGCCTGGCCTCTAGCAGTCTTTTTACCTCTCTTGCTTGAGTGCTGGGATAGCTAAAGGTGTTCACCATACCAGCTCTTTGCCCATTTCTGGAAACACTATGTTGCTCTAGCTGGCCTGGTACTCACTTTGTAGATCAGGCTGACCTTGAATGCAGATTTATTTACCTCTGCCTCCCGAGCGTTTGGATTAAAGGCATGTGCCACCACATACAGCTCTTTGCATTTTAATTAATCATTTTTATTTTATATGTATGAGTGTATTGCTTGCATATGTTTATGTGCACCTGTGTCATGCAAAGCTGGTGAGGTCAGAAGGCAGTGTTGGATCCCCTGGAACTGGAATTACCGACATCTATTAGTTGCCATGTGGATGCTGGGAATCGAACCTGGGTCCTCTGCAAGAGCAGGCAATGCTCTTAACCACTGAACCATCTCTCCAGCCTCCATGTTTGCACATTTTAAAATTAGGTTATTCGTTTATTTTTGAATTGATGGAGTTCTTTACAAATTTGGAAGATTACTTGCAGTTATATGATTTACACTCATTTTCCAGGTGTTATTTCACTTATTTGATAGTGTTATGAAGCACAAAAGCTTTTTAATGAAGTCTAACTACTTTGATGAAGTTTGTTGTCATTATCAGAATCTACTGCCAAATTTGAGATCCAAGTTCATGAAGTTTTATTCATTTTCTTCTGAATTTCATCATTTTATCTTTTATAGTTGTTTTTTATTCATCCCAAATAACTTCTGTATATGGTATAAGGTGCAAATCCAGCTCATATTCTATGTGGTTTTCCAATTGCCACATTATTGTTTAAAACACATCTCCCCATTGAACGCACTTGGCACCTTTGTGAAATTAGTTATCATAGACACTTGGGCTTATTTCTATACTATCAATTCCAGTGTGTTGATTTGTGTCCTTTTATAATACTCGCTTGCTTTTTTAAAAATTTTCAAAGTAGAAAATGTGAATCCTAATTTTATTTTCTTTTAAATTATTTTAAGTTCCTTGAGATTCTGATTACCTTGAATCTGTAGATGAGTTTGGGAAGTTTTACCATCTTAGCAATTTTAGTGTGCTTTACTCATGAATATGGCTTTTATGTTATTTATATTTTCTAGTTTTTCAACAATGATTTGTACTTTTCAGAGTATAACTTTTGCCCTTCTGGGTTTTATATATATACTTTTTTTGGATGGTATTGTAAATATAACTATTTCGTTTTGATGTGTTAATTCCAAGTATATAGAAAGAGTTCATTTTTGTATATTAACCTAGTATCCAGCATCTTTGGTTGAACTTAGCCAGTTTCCTTTCTTTTTGGTGGATTGAACCTAGGGTCTTACACAGGCTACTCTACTGCTGAGCTGCATCCCCACCCCTGAACTTACTGCCTCTAATGGATTGATGTGCATTCTGTAGGCACTTCTATGTGTAAGATCATGTAATTTGTTTATACTTTCCAAATCCCTTTTCTATTCTAATTACTCTAGCTAGAAAATTCAATACAATCTTGAAAGCAGAAATCCCTGTATTGTTCCTAATATTAAGGAGAAAACTGGTTTTTCACTGTTGAAATATGTTGACTATGTTCCCCCTCACCTCACCTCACTTCACCTCACCTCACCTGTATCCTCAAGAGGGTACTGTTTATCTTTTATTAGATCAAGTAAGTTTCCTTTATCTTCCTAGCTTACTAATAATTGCTATATTATAAAAAGGTGTTAGATCTTATTGAAGGCCTTTTTTGTGTTGTTTTTGTTATTCTAAGAATGTATGACACTGATTGGTTTTCATTCTAGACCAGCTTTGCATTTTCATTGTAAGTCCCTTTTAATTACAGCAATAATTTTTTTGTTTCTCTGGTTTAAAAGTTGAGGAATTTTGTTCTCATTCATGAGCTGTTGTAATTTTACTTATTTTTATTTTCTGTGTATGAGTGTATTACCTGCATGTACGTAAGTGCACCCATGTCATGCAGTGCCTGTGGAAGATAGAACAGGGCGTTGAACATCCTGGAACTGGAGTTACAGACCTTTGTTAACTTCCACATGGGTGCTGGGATTTGAACTTTGATCCTCTGCAAGAGCAGCCACTGTTCTTAACCACTGAGCCATTTCTGGCTCTAGCTAGAAACCACTCTAGTCCATTTTCTATATTTCTTATGCTCAAATATTGCATTTTCTATGTCTCTGTTCCTTTACTGCTTTCCTTTGTATTAGGCATTTTTAAATGTAGAATTTTAATAATTCTTTTGCTATATACTCATGTATACACACACAAACCTTAATTTTTCAAAAGCTGGCTTCAAATTCATACTTAGAAAATTCTAGTGATATATACAAGTGTTACTGTTTTCATTCCCTTTATCCTTTTTTGTGATGGTATTGTTTTATGTGTGTATATTCCATTCATAAGTACTACATTCAAATCCACCATTAACTTTGTTACTGATGACTTCTAAAGGAACCAAGAATAGGCATGTAGATATTTACAGCTTTTGTTATATTAACCTTATTTATCATTTCTGCTTCTCTCATTGGTTCCTTGGAATTGAGTTACATCTGCAGTCACCCGTGTAATACAGCTTTGCTTCTATCCACTGACTTTGTACATTCCAAGTAAATGTATTTTATTTCTGTTATAGCTGACAAATCATACACATTTTTTTATGCAACAGTTTTTAAAATAAGTTGAGATTCTAGAAATATGCATTTAACTTTTGATTATGTAATGCTTTACAAACTGTCCTGGCTCTTTCAGGTATATTTGAATTGTTTTTAGCATTTTCTATCATGTTTCTTAAAAGGGGTGTTTTTGGCATCAAATTTGGCTTTTGTTTATTCACTTTTGAAAGACAGCTTTGCTGGGTACAGGATTGTTTTTTCCTTTTTGACTACTTGGAATGAGTTACTCCACTGCCACTTGTATAATTTCTGATGAAAAGTCCATTTCTACTTTATTGGCGTTTCCCTGTAAAGAAACTGTTTTCCTTCATGCTTTTTTAGCTTTAGGCATTTTTAGTATGCTATCTCTGGTATGGATCTCTTTACCTACTCAACTTAGTGTTTGTTGAGCTTTCTGAATATATTATATATTAATATTTTAATAAACTCAGATGTTTTTGGTCTTTTCTTATCCCCAGACAGGGTCCTGATCTGCCTCCCAAGTGCTGGGATTACAGGCCTACACTACAACGCTTGGTTTAGACTTTATGTCTTTGAAATTTTTTTTTTTCTGTTTCTCTGTCTCTGTTCTCTTCTGGTGTTCTTATTCCATGAATGTTGATGTCCAACAGCTCTCTACGCTATTTTCCTTTGTCTGTTCTTCAGATAATACACTATTTATGCAAATCTGTTAGCCTTTTATTCTTTGCCAGTTTAGCTCTACTCGTTTCTTCTGCTAGTGAAGTTCATTTCAGTTACTGCACTTTTCTACTCTGGCTAATCACTCTCTTCTTACTACACTGCAGATTTTCATCAACAGTTGTTTGCTTATTTGTAATCTCTGAGTTGCTGTTTTTTAGTATAGTTTTCACCACTTTGAGTGGACAGCAGGTTCACAGATGTGGATCTCTCTTAAGTGTTCTCATTGTTTGCAGGTCACAAAAGAAGACAAGTCGTTCCAGAATATCATGCGTTGTTACAGGACTCAGCCACAGGCCCGGAGCCAGGTAATTTATGCTTTCTCTCACGGCTGAAAGTAAAGCTTAAGTCTGTGACTAATTTTTTAAAAATTAGCCATAGTTGATTCTGTGCCTTTTTTTCTAGGATACACATTTCCCTCTAAGGGGAATGGCTACTGATCTTTTACATTACTGACAGAACATTTCATGAGAGTTATTCTGACTCCTTTCTTCAAAGGCAGTGGTGTGAAATATATCTTAATTCAGAGAATCATGAGGTTGATGCAAATTAAGAATTTGTCTGGTTTCAGTAAACATAGTACCAAACTAAGGCAATGTTGAATGAAATTCAAAGCCCACTTTACCTTTAACACCATTCATCAAGAATGTCAGATCTTTCTATCTTAGAATGACTTGATTTTATATTTGGGTACTATTATTTCTGTGAAGTATTTTAGGCAGTACTTAGAATTTGAAGTTAGGTCCTGATGTTAGTCCCAGCCATTAGTTACTGAAAGTTAATAGCTGTATGCTCTAGGTAACAGTTTTGTAGCCCAGTTTGGCTTTGAATTTGAACCTTCCTGCCTTAGCCTCCTGAGTGCTTCGATCACAGGCGTGTACCACATGCATGCCTAGCTTGGTTGCAGTTCCTAACATTCCCTTGAGACAGTCATCACTACATAGATTTTTATGAGAACCAAGTAAATACAAGTCAAGGTCTCCCATCTAGGATGTATTCAATAAATGCTAGTGTCTGTCCACTTCTCCCTCTTTAAAGGTGTACAGAAGTGTTTTGATAAAAGGGAAAAGAAAAAGAAGAAATTCTGGCAGCAGTGACGGCAGAAGCCATCAGAATTCCCCAACAGAGCTAAACAAAGACAGAGGTAAAATCTTTATGAACTCTAGTTTTTAGTCTAAGACTAAAGATTACAAAATAAAATACATCTTTTAAAAAAATTTTGGTTGGGTTGGTGGGTTTTGTTTTTGTTTGTTTGAGACAGGGTCTCACTATGTAACCTGCTGGCTTGGAACTCACTATGTAAACCAGGGTAGCCTTTACTCTCAAGGATTCACATGCCTCTGTCTCTACAGTGCTGGGATTAAAGGCATGCACCGCCATGTCCAGCTTTATAGAAATCTTTTTACTGGCCAGTTGTCCCTCATTCCATGGCTTTTAGGCATGTAGAGAATAACTTGTTTCAGATAGGAATTGCTAGGCTGAATTCCACAAAGACCTTGCCTGTTGATTAGAGCTGTGCTTTGGAAATGCTTTTCCTAGTTGTTGACCTGCTGTTAATACAGGGCTTAGGTTGTATAGAAAACTTGGTATAACTGACTCAGTTACATAGTATGGTTATGATATGGAAATAGTGTTATTAGTATTCTGAGCTTTACTCCATGGTACGAAGAGCAGAGTATTCAAGAGCTAGTAGTGATGGTCTATGCACATATCTAATTTTCAGTGAGTCTAAGGCAGGAGGATTGTGAGTTCCAGACCTGCTTGGACTCTATAGTGAGACCTTCTCCCATAAAAACAAAACAAAGCAAAAAACAGAGAGCTGGAGAGATGGCTCAGCAGCTAAGAACATGTACCGCTCTAAATAGGATCCATGTTTGATTCTCAGCACCCAGTGTCAGGTGGCTCACAACCACCTGTAATTCGAGCTCCAGGGGATGTGCCTCTGGCCTCCATGAGCATTTACACTCACATGCATCTATACACACATGCACACAAACACAGACACATAATTAAAAGACAAAACAGGTGCTGAGGAGGATAGCTTTGCCCACAAGGGTGAGGACCTGAGTTGGATATCGAGTACTCAACAACAAAACAGCTGGGGAATTGGCAAGTGCTTGTTAATCCCAGTGCTTGGGAAGCAGAGGCAGGTGAAGCCCTGGGACTTGCTGGCCAGTTAGTGTAACTGGTGAGCCTTAGGGTCCCAGTGAGAAATTTTATCTCAAAACACAAGGTAGATGACCTCCCAGGAAATCCCCCCTGACCTCTACACAAACATGCACCTGCACACACACAAAGGTGCAAACACACCTATACATATGTACAAACACACACACACACAAAACTCTGAAGGAGTAAGAGTGGCTGTTTATTGCCATTAATAAGCAGTGCATGTAGTGGTTCTCCTTTTTCCTAGTGAAGTTTCTTTTTTAAAACAATCCATACTAGGGACTGGTGAGATGGCTCAGTAGTTAAGAGCACGGACTGCTCTTGCAGAGGACCCAGGTTCAATTGCCAGCACTCACATGGAAGCTAACAACCGTCCATAACTCCAGGGGATCTGACGCCCTCTTCTCACCTCTGGGCAACTGCACGGCAAGGGTGCACTTACACACATGCAGGCAATACACTCATACACATAAAAAATAAAAATAATAAAGTATTTTTTTAAAAAACAACAATCCATACTAGCACCATTTGTTCTCTTGGCTGCAGCCAGTAGAGACTCCAGTCCGGTCATGAGGTCAAACAGCACCTTACCAGTTCCACAGCCGAGCAGTGCTCCTCCTACACCAACTCGGCTCACAGGTGCCAACAGTGACATTGAAGAGGAGGAGAGAGGAGACCTCATTCAATTCTACAACAACATCTACATAAAACAACTTCAAACATTTGCCATGAAGTACTCACAGGCAAACGTAGTAAGTGTGACAGGGATTATCTCATGCTTCTTTTACTCTTGAGGGATAAGCAATCATTTGTTTGACCTTTTCTACATATAAACCAAATATACTGTTTCATTAAATAAAACAAAAGAAATCTGTAACAGAAGTAATTAGCCTAATCAACGTAATTTCTATTTATGCTAAGCACTAAGAATAAGACTGTAAGGGATTCCCTACATATAGCAGCAGAAGAAATAGCTACATGAGTTAAAAGTGTTCAATATTAAACAGTGATGACCTTGCAAATTCTTTTCTGTGTTTTTGTTGCCTTATATATTAAATGAAAATAGTAGTGGTTACTTGTTGATTAGGTTGTGTAGATTAAATGACGTATTATATAAAAGATGCTTAACATAGTGACTAACACAAACTAAGCATTTAAAAATATTTGCTATTAATATGAGTTTCTTTAGGTTTGATTGCTGCTAATGTATCACACTGAAAAGCCTACTGATTTATTATACCTCTTAATTCAATAAAAATGATGACCTTCAATAATCATACCTAGCTAGAAATGTTTTCTTCTCAGAACTACTGATTTTGTTTTCAACAGATGGACGCTCCTCCCCTCTCTCCTTATCCATTTGTGAGAACAGGCTCCCCTCGCCGAATACAGCTGTCCCAAAATCATCCTATCTACATTTCCCCACATAAAAACGAAGCAACGCTTTCTCCTCGAGAGAAGATTTTTTACTACTTCAGCAACAGTCCATCAAAGGTAAGACTTAACATAAAATCTTGGCCTTTACTTACCCCTATTGTTTAGCTTCAAGATGCTAAAAATAGACTTTCTGCTAAGACTAGGTACTTACTAGAGTGATGGCAACTACCAGTCAGTAAGTCACAATAAGCAAAGCCCAAGGTTGACCCAAATGACTTATGAGAACTTGAGGGTTCGAAATAGGGTAAGATGCTACTTATTTTTATTCTCTTTTCCTGTTTGTACATTTTGAACATTCTGCTTTAAATCTGAAGATTTGTGAGTTTTCTTTCATTTGTAAAATGTAATTTTTCTATGTTTCTGTCAGAGCTTTATTTCTGGAATAGGCAGTGTCTCTGTCTTCTGAACTCTGAGGCAAAAAATGGAGTGCTCAGTGTGACAGATGTGCATAGTAGGTGCCATGTGGCGACATCTGCCTCAGTCTGAGAGCAGCGCAACTTGAGACTTCACAGGGAAGAGCTATAAAGCTGCTGAGATGGGGCAGTTCATCTAGGAAGCAGAGAAGGGGCACAATGTAGTGTCCTTGAGGCAAAAGGCCAGCTCAGTGAGAATCCCAGAAATAGACTTAGGTGGAGAAGAGTCAAGAGCCGTTGACAAGCCAAATGCAATGTGTTGTCTTGAGTGAATACTGCTTAGGAAAATACTGTTAAAAGGGGCAGGGTTGGGATCTGATGTCATAGAGAGCTTCTTTGGTATTGATGATACTGGACTGTGTAGGAGTCTACAGTGAAAGTATACAGTGTGAAATGTCTGAACGCCAGCAACTTACAAGTAGTTCAGGAAGAACAGATATGGCCAGCACTAAAAATTAATATAAGTTAAGTGTATAGTCCTTGAATTGTTCTATAGACATGCAATCTTTGAAATGTACAAGTCGAGGAAAACAAAAACAATCAACAAAAATCTTTGGAAAATGAAACAAAAAACTTCCCTGCCATAGTGAAAAGATGATGCCTTAGAAGAAATTTATATCTTCTAAAAAAGCAATCTAAACTGAATTAGAGACTTTTAAAAACTGGAATAAATGAAGATATACTAAGGTTTTTAAACAGAAAGTTCAACCATTAAAAAGACATAGGATTTTCTTCAATTGTATATAAGTTTAGTCAAATTTCAGTGATAGTCCTGATGGAGTTATAAATGAAACCTAGAAACAGATTGGCAGTAAGTGCCCCCAAAAGTAATTAGAGTGGGATTAAATTTCTTATATTGGGATGTTAATTTCCTATAAAACTGAACTTTCATTGTGTAACCAAATGCTTTCAAATGGATTAAGGAGTTAAGTGGGGGGAGGGTAATCATAAAAAGTTAACAGAGGGCCAAGGAGATAGCTCAGCCAATGAAGTGCTTGAATCTGAGAACCTGCTTTACACCCCACAACTCACATAAAAATGATAGGCATGGTGGTGAGCACTTGTAATCTCAGTGCTGGGGAGGAAGACGCAGGCAGATCCCTGGAGCTCACTAGCCAGCTAGCCTAGCCTGTTAGAGCTCCAGGCCAGTGAAAGATTGTCTAAAAAAAGGTAGATGGCATTCTTGCAGATGATGCCAGAGGTTGTCCTTTGGCCTCCACCTACACACATGCATGCATACTCACTTTATAAGATAACATACACTACTGCTTGTTTGGCCATAAGGTGAAAAATGACTGTCTAAACTAAAAACTGTGTAGGTACTAGACAAAGGAGATGAACTGTAACTGCAATCCTCAGTTCCAAAGAAAGTAAAAAAAGAGAAAAAAGGCAAAACTATACGGGAAAATTATAAACAGCAATTAAATTTAAGCTGTCTAGGAGCATGGCTGTTCTTGCAGAGGTCCCGGGTTTGAATCCTAGCACCCACATGGCAGCTAATAACTATCTGTACCTTCAGTTCCAGGGGACTGAACACCTTCTTCTGACCTCTGTACTCATTGCACAACATGGGTATTTACAATACACTCATATATATAAAATATTTTTTTAAAATTTAAGTGATCTAAATATATAATTGAAAGAATGTTAAAGGGCAAAGAAGCAAGACCAGACTACATACTTATAAATAACTTGTTTCAAATGTGAAGATGAATAGTTTAAAAGATGACAACCCAAATGTCCAGTAGTTGATGAATAAAATATGTATTTATATAATGGCAATAAATGGTCCTCAGAAGGAATAACAGTAAATGCTTCAGTAGAGATGGGCCGTGACATTAAGTGCAAGAAGTTAGTCATAAAAGACTACATATGATTCTACTTAAGTGAAATGCCCACTATGAGCAAAGAACCAGAGGTAGAAAGTAGATTAGTGATTGCCTGGGAAAGAACAAAGAATTTCTGCTAATGAACAAGATTTCTTTGAGAGCAATAAAATTAAGTGTGGAGATGGTTGTACAACTCTGGAACATGCAAACAGCACTGGAATTATATACTTTAAATGGGTGAACTATCTGGTATGTGAATTTATATCTCACTAAGGGTGTTTTTCAAAAATGAGTTAAAGGATGGAAAAAACAGCACTACGCTAACTCTAATAGTTAAAGAGAACTGTGTAACAGAAAAACTACACTTCACAGCAAAAGGTATCGGTGACAACAAGATTTATTGGACTCTCAGTGGAGAAGCATTTGCCTACCATGTATGAGGCTCAAAATTCAATTCTGAGAGGGGGGCACTCTTAGTTGATATATGTTCTATCATCTATGATCTGTGTTGATTCTATCAACATAACTGATAGAATAAACAGGCAGAGAATATCAGTTAAGATATAAAAAATATGAACATCATCAAGCAAATTGATGTATAGGAGACTTGTACAGCATCAGTTGCACATGGGACATTTTTACAAATATAGACCAAACTCAAGACTATAAAAACAGGTCTTAATACAATGACGAGAATCAAACACAGTACCTTGTCCATGCTAGGTAAATGCTCTACCACTGAATTACAGCCCCCACATTCTTGATAAAAGTATTCAAAGACTGTATTTTTTCTGGCCATAATGGCACTGAGTCAAAAACCATTAACAAGAATGTTATCTGTAAAATTCCCAATTTTTGGAAGCTAAATATCAGGTTTCTGTGGATCAAACAAGAAATCATAAGAGAAACTGAAAGTATTTTGGACTAATGAGAACCTGAAACATTAACATTTGTAGGCTACAGATGAAGCAGTACTAACAGAAATTTTTATCACTCAACATTTCTAAATGACACATTACCCGTATACACTGAGTATTGAGAGCTAAGGACTAACTTTAATTCTAATAATGTGGCTGTGCAGAGAAATGGACAGATTTTGTGAAAGACCTACACTAATAAAACTCGAGAAATAGCCCAGTATTTGTTGAAGTAATGAAATTTCTAGTTTGAGACAGAAGATTATACTGTGTAATCCAGATTGAACTCACACTCCTGCCAGACTTCCTGCATCAGCTTCCTAAGTGCTGAGAATTATATGCATGAGCTACCATGCCAGGCTTAAATTTTCACTTTAAAAACCTCTCCTCAAATAATACTATAGCAACAGAAAGTTTTACAAGTGAATTTCATAAGCTATTTAAGGAAGAAATAATGTCAGTTCTATATTAACTCTCAAAAAAATAAATTATTGTGTAATTCAAGGAAAATATTTGATAAATTCCAACATTCATTCAGATCAGAACTCTCAAAGAAGTGATTTAATGCATTCTTTATGCAGATCACTCTCTTTGTAATAGTGACAGACTAAATGCCTCCCTTCCCCTTAACATCACAAGTAAAACAGGGATATCCACACTTACTTCCACTCAGCCTTGGCCCGGACATCCTGCCATATGCAGCAAGGCAAAATAAAGAAGGCATACGTGTGAAGTGCATATAGAAGACCCACAAAGAAGCTACAGAATGTTACTGGAAGTAGCACAATATTGGGATGGCTATAAAACTGATATGCAAAAATAAATATTTAGGCTAGTAATGAAGAACCTAAAGTAAAAACATTTTTAAACAAAATAAATAGCATTATTTATACTGGAAGAAATTAAAGCCTCAAGCGTAAAGTAACCAACTGATTCTAAAATTTATGTTAAAAGGAAGAAGAACTAAAAAACATAACTTTGAGAAAGTTGGGAGGAGTCACAGTACATAATTTCAAGTTTCCATTTGTGTTGCTGCAAGTACATAATGGAATGCCCAGAAGTGGGCCATGTGTATACATGGTGACCTGATTTTTTCATAAAGTGGCAGTTTGTACAGAGTAGTCATTTCAACAGATGGTGCTGGAACAAGTGGTAATCTGCGTACTATAATAATAGTAAACTTACACCCATACCTTGCATCACATATAAAATTAATTCAGTGAATCACAGACATAAAATAAAATCTTGGTGAACATGTGTTTGGATAGATTTCTCATATAGGACATCAAAATCACATAAAATAAATAGTATCACATCAAAATTAAGATTTTATGTTCTTTAAAAGACACAGTTAGGAGAATTAACAAAAAAGTCAAGGGCTGGAAAAAAATACTGAGACATCTCATTTCTGATAAAGGATTTGTGTGTCTACAATATAAAAAAATGTCTCCAAAATCCAATGGCAAAACACAGCTCCAAATTTACAAGTTCTGGCAACAATGTGGAACAACTAGAACACATACTGCTGGTGAGACTACACAGTGGTATTGTTGTGCTCTGCACCTGGCAGTTTCTTCTCAATCTGAAGACATATTTACCTACCCCAGTTATCTTATTCCTGCATGTTTAGTGAAGTGAAAATTTATGAGCATACAAAAACATAAATGAATATTACAATAACTTTATTACTAGTCACCAAAAAGTTAAAAGACAACCAAAATGTACACCTGATTAATGGATAAATCTGCAGTTCGATGAAATATTACAATAAAAAACAGCACTCAGGAAGTTGTAGAAAGATCCTAAGTTTCAGACCAGGCCAGCTTGGGCTACACAGCAAAACCTTGTCTCAAACCTAAACCCCACCAAACCCCAAAGCCTATTACACTCTAAACCAATTCCTATAGCAAAATCAAGCCAAACCAGGAACTACTGATAAACTCAGCATCATAGATGAGCTCCAGTGCATTCATGCATAAGTGAAACACACTAGAATTAGTTGTCTGCTTACTGCAGGATTCCATTCCTATAGCACTCCAAAGAAGACAAACTACAGGAACAGGAACACCAGTGGACGCTGGGGGGTGAACTACAGTGGGGCATGAGGGACGTTTCTGGAGAAAAGGAAATGCATTAGATTTTTGTGGTGTTAAGTATGTACCTAAATATGCAGAATACACGTTTTACTGTATATATACATATATACAGTATATATATGTATCTGAAAGGAGGCAATATATACTGTGTTAAAAAAAAAGTAGAGCATCCACATCTGCATTTTTAATTCCGCTATATTATCACCACCAAGGGAAATTTGGAGCATCTCCATTAAATGATAGAAACTGTTAAGACTGTTGGGGCTGATGAGACAGTACACTCAGTAAAGTGCTCTCAAGGACCTGTTAGGTCCCCAGAACCCACATTTTTTAAATTTTATTTTTATGTCTGAATGTTGTGCCTGCATGTTACATAAATGAACTACATGTATGCAATGCCGGTGCAGCACAGAAGAGGGCACTGGATTCCTGAACTGAAGTTACAGTTGTCAGCTGTCATGTGGGTACTGGGAACTGAACCTAGGTCCTCCACAAGAGCAGCCATCTCTCCAGTCCTCTGTACCCAAGTTCAGGAAAAGTAATGTGTGTGTAATCTCAGCAGTGGAGAGGTGGAGACAGAAAGTCCCGGACCTTGCTGGCTAAGTCAGCCTAGCCTACTTTATGAGTTCCAGGCCAGTGAAAGACCACATTTCAAAAACAAAAGAAAAAAGGTAGACAGTATATGAGCAACACTTGAGATTGTCCTCTGGCCTCTGCACACACGTACACAAGCATACACACACAGACACCATTAAGACTATTGGGAGTGTGGTGTGGTGGTGCATGCCTTATATCCCAGCACTTGGGAGGCAAAGGTAGGCAGATCTCTGAAATTGAGGACAGCCTGGTCTATATAGTGGGTTCCAGGCCAGCTGGGGCTACAAGAAGACCCTGTCTCAGAAAATAAAAATATTAATAAAAAAAGGAAGATATAACCAAGAAAAACTATTACAAAGAAGTAGCTTGGATCTATAGGCAGCCTAATAAACATGTACACTCCAAGAAGAAAACCACCAAACATCAAAATTATATGAGGACTCATCATTAGTGGACTGGTACAACTTGTTGAAGAATAAATTATAGTACTGTTATTTTCTTTAAAAATATAGTATTAAGGGGCTTGGTGGTTAGGAAGACTACTGGCTGCGTTTACAGAGGACCTGGGTTGAGTTCCTAGCACCCACATGGCAGCTAACAACCATCCTAACTTCAGTCTTGTGAGCATGTAGTGCACTTATATACATACAGGCAAAACATCATACATATAAAGTAAAAAATATTTTAAAAAAGCAATTTGGAGGAAATAATCAGTGAGGGATTAGCCAATGATAGAGATGTACTAGGAAATATTATATAGACATTAAATAGAGCCAAATATACTAAAAATCAATTGATTATATAAACAGTGCATAAATATGTTAAAAAAAAAAAAAAGAAAACCTCACCGAATACCCATTTCTGGGAATGAGACTATCCCTAGAAAAAGGGCAGAGGATATACAGAAACAGCTTGATTTGTACAGTGGAATCACTGGAGGAAACCCTGGAGACAGGGGAAGGATAAAGAAGCCAGCTATTGACAAGGCTCAGCAGGTAGACACCTGCCACCAAGCCTGAGGATCTGAGTTTGACCCCTGTGACCCACATGGTGGAAGGAACGTGCTTGATCCCAAATGTTGTCTTCTGATCTTTAAATATATCTGCATGCACGTGTGCACACTCGCACACATAAATAGTAAGAGGCTAGGTGTATTCTCTATGAAATTATTTTAGGATAAACATTTGAGGTCCAGCAAGATGATTCAGTGGGTAAAAGCACTTGCCTCACAAGTTTGGTAACCTAGGTTTGATATCTGGAACTCAGAGGTAGGAGTGAGCTCTGTCTACATGCACACTGTAGAACACCCCCCAAATGTTTCAAATTGTATGTTTAAATTGTTAAATATATGCTGTGTAAATGAATTATATACAAACTACTAGGTATTGTATACATTTGTCTGTACATAATAGAATTATCATCACAATGTACTATACATTTAATGTGCTGTATGTATTACAGAATCTAGCCATACATTGTAGAGTACCTTATTTTATAATTTATGTAATACTTATTCAATTAACGTACTCAGTGAGCAATGTAAGAAATATTTAGGTTATGGGAACCTACAGAGATGGCGAACACAGACTGGACTTCTTCTAGGAAGAAGGGTCAAAAGAAACTTGCTCGGGATGATTAGGGTTGAAAATACATATGCTGACACGGATGACAATTTAATTAGAAATCTCAGGAGTTTATTTCAGAGTAGGAATATGGGTAATAGGCTGAGGTTGTAGAGTGCTTATCTGTCATGCATGAAGTCCTGGGTTTGATCCCTATGACCACAAAAAGATACAATGAAAAACTACCAAATGTGTCTAGGATGTGATTTTTTTTAGGGGAGGCAGGAATATAGGTCTCAAACTTATGTTTACATTGAGGGTAATAATGAACTTCCAATTTTCTGCCTCCACCTCTAGAGTGCTGGCATTACAGGTATGCACCACCATGTTTAGGTGGTACTGGAAACCCAGGACTTCATGCATGCTAGGCAATCACTCTACCAACTGAGCTATGTCTTCAGCCCTAGGACATGCTTTTTAAAATAATCTCAGGGCTGGTTGGGGTAGTACATGTCTTTAATTCCAGTTCAGAGGCAGGTGGATCTCCGAGTTCAAGACCAGCCTGGTCTACATGGTGAGTTCCAGGCCAGCCACAGCTACATGGTGAGAACCTGTCTTAAATAATAAATTTAAAATCTTGGGAGATAAGAAATAACCAAAATTGGGGCTGTAGAGATGGCTCAGTGGTTAAGAGCACTGGTTTTGGTTAAGAGCTTTTGGAGCGGATGTACACCTACATCATGGCTAACAACCATCTGTAACCAGCCATTTTCCAGGAAATCCAACACCTTCTTCTGACCTCCTCCAGCACTGCACAACACAGGTACACACATGCTGGCAATACAGTCATACACATAAAATTAAAATATTTTTTTAAAATGACCAAAATTGTCCAAATGGAGTAGTTAAAAACACATGAGAATTTACTATTCCTATTTATTCACTTCTCTGTTGGAAATTTCTTAAACTACATGTAAACATTCTCAATATGCTTTTTTTTATAAAATAAGAAAGCATGGATATTAAGACAGCACATGAATAAAAATTTAAGTCAATAACGTACTAGAAAACATTGTGAATAAACTGAGGTGCTCAAGAAAACAACTCTGATGGTACAGAAGAGATTTTAGGTTTGCATTCTGGCAGTAAGTTCTCAGTTTTCTCAAGAATAGCATATAACTAGTCATTTTACCTCTAAAAGGTTGCTAATTCATTACATGTAATACATGCCTTAGAGCATTCTAGTGGAGAAGGACTTCTAGAAAATGAAAGACATCTGACCAGGCCTGGTGGCACAGCTACTTGGAAGACCAAGGTGGGAAAATTTAATTTCAAGTCCTGCTTGGGGATACAGATCAGGTTCAAAGCTAGCCTGGCTAACCTAGACCCTGTCTGAAAATGAAAAATTTAAGTGTCGTGGCTCACCTTTGTATTCCCAGCATACAAAAAACTGACACAGGAGGACTGCCTTGAGTTTGAGGCCAACCTGAGCTAAAGCCTAGGCTGACAGTAACATCCTGTCTCAAAAACAGAAGAAAAAAGGAAAAGGACTTGAGACAGGTCTTGCTGTGTAACCCCAATGACCTGGAATTCAATGTGTAGACCAGGCTGGCCTTGAGCCTGCAGAAGTCCTCCTGCCTCTGCCTCCTGAGTGCTCAGAGATTACAAGTGTGAGCCACCAAACTTGTTAAAATCAGCTATTTTTTCAGAGGATGTAAGACCAATGAGATGATTCAGCAGATGGGGTCCTTGGCCATGTAAGCCTGGGTTTGATCCTTGGAACACACATAAAGGTAAAAAGAAAGAACTAAACTCTACCAAGATTTTTTCCTCTGCCATCAGTACATGCACCATGGCACAGGCACTCACAATGAAACATCATGCACACAACAGAACTTAAAACTGGACATCTAATCAAACATGCCCTAAAGTATGGTCATCTAAAACTATCAAAAACAAAGCAAGAAGCTGAGGAACTTGTATTCATTCTAATATGTGTACACTGTATCAAAATCACCAATGAATCATATTTAAAATAGAAATACTGAGCCTACACAGAGTGTCACTAGTTTCTATAGACTAGAAGTTAGTAGGACATATCATTTAGGATTTCTCTGTAAAGGTGTTCAAATTCTTAAACTGCTTAATTCATCTGAAAGTCTTTAACACTGAGCTATGTGAATTAACATTTTGAAGTTTTTACATCTGTCTTTTCCTGATCACAGAGACTGAGAGAAATTAACAGTATGATACGGACAGGAGAGACTCCAACTAAAAAGAGAGGGATTCTTTTGGATGATGGAAGTGAATCACCTGCAAAAAGAATTTGCCCAGAAAATCATTCAGCTTTATTACGTCGTCTCCAAGATGTAGCTAATGACCGAGGGTCTCACTGAGGTTAGTCTCTGTTATGGAAACCATCTCTTCATGAACTGTTTTGAAGCAACACTTACAGCATGGTGGATTATGGAGCCTTGTTCCTTAATCCAGCATTAATTAGAGCCTGGCAGAAAAAAGAAAGAAGGGTATGGCTAGGCAGGGTAGTACATGCCTATAATCCCAGCACCCGAGAGGGGAATTTAAGGCTAGCCTGGGCTACATGAGACCCTGACTCAAAACCAAAAAAAAAAAAGTGGAAGAGACTTTAGGATATTTTTATTCATCCCAATTGCCTTTCCCCCACAATTTAGTGTTTACCTTCAATATTGCTCAGAATCCAAACTTGGAATTTTTAACCGCAGAGATGCAATCCTATATAAAAAGCCTCTGTTGACATGCTCCAGCAGAGGAAATGAATTTTAAATTAATTCCTACCTGAATATGGTCAGCTCTAGTACTTACAAAAAGCAAAACAAAACTTAGGTCTTTTTGTCCTAAACAGACAGTAGGACTTCTAGTCACTAGCCTAAGGCTCTGCCTGCTCCTTTTGTGCACTTGTCCCTTCCCCAGTAGGTGTGGCACAGCGTGAAAGCTGTTCAGTGTCTGAATGGACCTGTATAAGTGGTGGCACTTGAGGGCTGTAAAATGCATGACTTTGTAAACCAGATTTGCTGTATATCTACGATAGCACTTTCTACAATGTGAACTTTATTAGGTAGAAGATTTCTAGACTAAATAGCCAACATTTTCTTTAATGCTTTGTACTTTTCAAAGGACTATTAGTGCCCCAGTAGCTATCTTTTGGGCATGTGTAGAATCCTCCAGTTTGTGGTGATGATGTTATAATAGGAATCAGCTGGCTAAGCAAGATTTTAAAATCAAGTCGAATTGAGGGGATTAATTTGAAAAATTATGACCACTTCCTTTAGGAAGTAGTTATCCAAGAATATCTTTGGGTGTATTCCTGGAAGTTTAAAATAAAATGTTGGAGAATTTAGGTTTTTATCAGTACATAGGACCATTTATACAAATTAGAAAAATATTTAACAGCTATTGAATTACCGACATTTATCTTTATTAATCATTATTGTTCCAGTAGTTTTAATGTTGTATTAATAATCTTACTAGGGAAAAAATTCAATTGTAAATTGAATCATTATAAACAAAGTTACTAGGTAACTTCATATTGCTCTAAAAACATATAGAACTTACACTATTCAATTAGAATAGTGTTCTGCAAAAATATTTATAAAACCCAATACTGCTACTGTAATTTTATATGAAAATAAGTGTATTTTTCAATAAAGTGATTTATAAATTAGTCTGTTTAGTTATATTGAAAGAGTATTTAGTGTCCTGTATAAATGACAAAAAAAGCAATCATTTATTGGTTTATTTTTGTCTCTACTAAACACATTAGTCATTCATCATTTAAATATCTGACTTCATTAGAAACCGTTTTAACACTTTTTCTCCCTCCTGCCATAAAAATACAGTAATTTGCTTTTTTAAAAAACCAAGTATGAACAAGCATTCTGGTTTCCTGCTACTTTTCTAATGTTTCTCAGAGATAGCAGTTATAGATCAGTAAGACAGTAGGCTGAAGATTCAGACAATCTTCCACTTCAAAGTGCTACGCTCCGGAACCTGCCCTCTACACCCTTCTCCTCCATAACCCAACATATGTACAGCTGAAACCACCAACCTGCAAACTGTTAAGTAGTGTTGATCTCTCTCCACTGTATTAGTTTAAGTAAATGCAACTTACCTCTCGCATTATATTCAGGAAAATACTTAAACTTCAACATCTCCAATAATTTGGAGTACTGAACTAGACAGCCACCCTGACACTTCTGACAGAAGTAACGCATTACTTGATGAGAGGTTTCCACAACCTGCTGTTAGAACCTACCCATACACAACAACACTGATAAGCAGTCACTGTTCATGCGGTTTACTCTTCAGGCAGTCCTTCGCCAGTAGTCAGTTTTAACTAGGCCAGAGTCCAGCAGGAAAGTGCATGGTGCACCAGATCACCATCTCTTAAGTTGCTACTGTTTTCTCTTCTTTACTGAAAGGTTGTACTGAGCCAGGCTTTACCCATGACAGGCCAGCAACATGAACACTTTTATTGTGCTGTTCGTCAGGCTTCTTCTAGGCACAATCAAAAACAGACATTTAAAAAAAAAAAAAAAAAAACTGATGAGAGAAGTTCAGCACCATACTGACAAGTTTCCCCAAATTTAGCTGTACATAACTAGTGGCCTCCAAGGAAGACACTGTAGAAAAGGAATGGGAAGAGCCATTTCAAAGGTGGTTGTCTACTTACTTTCTGAGTCAGCATCTTCTCTCTGGCCTCATCATGTACAGAAGGGTTCCATGGAGAAAAGCTTGAAGGGCCGAAAAGTATTAAAAATAGTTATGGCTTTCTAAATATATATAGTATTCATTTTTCAATCAAGACAATTCTAATAAAACTTAAGATGTTTAAAGAGTAATCTTTAATCAGCTGCCAACATACATGCTGCTATCTAAAGGAGATTTTCACCTGACAGCTATCTCTATTTCTTATACATGGATTTATCCCTTCAAACCTCAGATCAGCCTTGAAATACTACTATCTAAGATGGAAGAGACCAAGGCACAATAAAACAAGTCAACTGCTTTGAATCACCACAAATAAAAAAGTGCAGAAGCCAGTCCATCAGCTGAGCCCATGCTCAACCAATACAGGACACTGCCTTCCCAGCAGTACTAATGGCCACAGAACAAAATCACCCACCTCTTTATCTTCAATCACTACAGAAGTTTTCCCCACAATCAATTATCAGAGTTATAGGAGCCCTCCATTCTTTTTTTTTTTTTTTTTTTTTTTAATTTTTACTTTATGTGTATGAGTGTTATGCTTGCATGTGTATAAGTATACCCGTGTCATGTAGTGCCGGAGGACAGAAGAGGGTGTCCTGGAATTGGAGTTACAGACAGGTGTTTGTCGCCATGTGGGTGCTGGGATTTGAATCGGAGTCTTCTGCAAGAACAGCCAGTGCTTAACTGCTGAGCCATCTCTCCAGCCTCAGGAATCCTCCAGTCTTACACTTTTTCTTCACCTACTCTAAATGTCATTACGGGAGGAACATCTTAAGGGGGCAGCGAACACTGCTTTCTAAAAAGTCCCTATGGGAATGAATGAGCATTTTACAAGGATTCTCAGAATGAGACTACTTGGAAAATGGAAGTGTAACACAATGTCCCACTCACCTAATTGCATAGGGGTCTTCTATTTTCGGTTGGTCAAACAAACGAGCAGTACATACTTTAACACTGTCGACCACTTTACTTTTAAAAAGCTGGACATCTTTTTCATACCTGTGTTAAAAGTTTTAAAAGATTTACCAATTTAGCCTACTTATCTGCATTTTGAAATTTTCTTAAATCAAAGTAAAAGCCACATACAGTACTGCAGCCTCTGGGTTGAGGGGGCTTGCTGTGTCAATCTTGTAGAAAACTCTCCTTGCATACATTAACACCTGCCATATATGATTATGGTTCCGCCTACAGGAAGAAGGAATGGTTACTGAGGCCCGCCCCTGTTGTTTGTATTAACTAGAAGAAATGCAGATATACTAACCTCCATTTTGCAAATGCTCTCTTCACATCTAGTTCACCTGAGGTGGGATCAACAAGAGGGTGAAAGACGGGAATATCAAACACCAAGCGCTGTATGGAAAGAGACACGGCCTTTAATAGAAGTGAGGACTTACTAGATCCTAGAGAGGAGCTTCAAGATAACACGGCTGTCATGCTGCTTAGATCAGCCCCAAGAGGGGTTCTTAACTATTATAACCATTTTCCTGTAAAACTAACAGCAGTTGGGGGAGGGAGTTACTACAGCACAGACATCATCATCCAGCCACACGGTGAGTGTAAGTGTAGCACCACCCCAGCCTCACCCACACTCTGAGAAAAGAATTTGCAGGCAGAGGACAGCATGACCAAGAGGTAACAAAGCACCAAACGCTCCTGAAAGGCTATGGGGAGACATACACTTGGGGAAAGTGACATCACTACAAGATTTAGTTAGGAGAAGAACCAAGAAATCTGTATGCCATAGTTCCCTCAGTGGAACTCTGCACATGGGCTCAACTGTATGTCCTATACTTACTGGACAGTCGCCATCCGGATAGTTATCAGGAATATAAACTGTAAACTTGAACACACCATCCTGATAGAGCCCATGCCGTATGAATATAACTCCAAACCACACTGCAGGGGAAAATAAAAACACTGATGTCCCATTTTTGGTCAGAGGAACCAACCATGCCATGACTGAAGATTAAATCCATATCTTACTTAATGCAGATCGGTAAGATGGCTGTATATAGACACCTGGTAACTTCTGCTTCACAACCAAGGTACTAAAACAAAAGCAGTATAATAATTAGCTGGTACAGATGTCAATGACACAGGTCACACCACCCCACATTCATTTCCTGAGACAAGGCATGATCTCTCAAGGGACAGCTAATACCCAAACTACACAAGCCAAGTCATCTTGCTCTCTCACCTGACTCAACTCTAAGCATCATCCTGATCACCACCTACTTACTGGCTTCAAAAGCAGCCCAAAGACAAATTCAGGAGCCAAACAGGAGACACAAAGAACTAAATTTTACTCCCAGAAACAGATATAATTGGAGACATTAAAATGGAGGTAAATGTAAAGTTATTGCTTTTATCAATATAAATTATAGAGCCCTTTTGGGCTTCAATATACTACATTTATACTACTAAATTATAAAGTGTTTTTAATTGTAACCTTAGGTACCAAGGATAAGAGAAGAGTCCAAGGAGTCATGATCACTTAGCTGTCCTTTTGACTTTGCCTCACTGGTCATGTGCGGGCAATGTTTAGATGTAGAGACATCGTGTGAGCTCCCACATGCACTCCGCTCCACATCTCCTAATTTAAATTTTTGGGCCTCGCTAGAGTGAAAAATTGGTGCATGCCAACACAAGGAAAGCCGATATCCTGAAGAAAGGCTTTATTGGTTTTCCAAGTACCTAGTGTTCAAGGACAGTCATTCTGCTGTTCCCTGCAGCTGCAACTATAAGCTATAATCTGACCTTGAAAAAAGCAATGCTGACCAAGGCACTTGAAACACATTCACCTGTAAATCCTGATAGGTTCTGAGAAAGTTTATAGGGCCTTGGTTTATTACCTAAGTGCCATCACATTTATTTTCAATCATTTTTCTAAGTTATCCACATACCCCAGGCTGGCCTTGAACTTGCGGCAGATCCTTCTACTTCAGTCTGAGTGCTGGGACCATACCTGGCAGATTATTACCTTTTCAAAATCACTAAAATTTGGCATGCCTACAGAAGTAGGCTAACAGATGTATCCTCCCAGGGAAGGCAATTCTGTGTTGAACACACACAGACATAATCACAGCAGCCAGAGCCTGTCCACCTCACTGCTCAGCCTCAAGATACAAGGCATCCATTATAGATAAAGCTTAAGGGACCATGCCTACCCAGTCACACTCAGCCAAGTTATACTGGGGCCCCATTCCCACTCACCATCACATTAGTACACTGGGAGAGATCAGGATGCTTTGAAAATAACTGTATATATACAGGAATTTTAAATGATGGAAATTGGGAATTTTCTAAACTTTATGTCCCTTCAAAAAATGATCCAAACAAACGTCTTCTGAATCAATGTGATACAGGAGCCCTCCTGTGTGCCAAGTTTGAGCCATCACTACTGGCTCTCTACACAGTGCTCAGCTTCTGCTCTCCTCAGGGAGATGCAACTTCAATGCAAGGGTGGACTTCTATGACAAGTTATGGAGCACAAACCTTTCACTCCTAAGGAGCTTTGGAGGTCATACCAAGTAAGTCAAATCCCTTCTAATAACAGACCTTCAAAAACACACAGAACGGCCCGAATGAGCACTCTTCTTAGGGCTGGTGAGATGGCTCAAGCAAGTTAAGGTGCCTGCCACGAAGCCCAATAATCTGAGTTCAAATCTCCAAGACCCACGTGGTGGAAGGAACCATCTCCCCAAGACATCCTCTGATCTTCACACATAAGCTGCTATGTGGGAGCATGCATATGCACACTCCCAAGAAAAAAATGCAATTTAAAAATCTTTTTTTAAAGCACTCTTTTGAGTTTCCCCCTCAAGCCAGTGCTTCCACTCCCTTCACCTGCTGACAGTTTGCCTTCCTGACCCTTTCCTACTGAAACCATTCCTCTGTCAGGGTGTGTCCTAAGAGGTGGGAACTAAAATGGAATCCAAGCTTCCTAATGGCTATGACCTAAAAGATGGCTACCCAGCCACCGCCCATCCTCCTTCACAGAAGCCTCTTCAGGTGAAGTGCTCACAGGGACCAACGTTAAATCTACTAGACTCCTAATCTACTATGTGTTCTCCACAAATCTTAGGGTCCTTCCTGCTCTCCCAAACAGAGTAAGATTGGCCAAGTGTGAGCTTCAAGATTAATTTATGAGCCTATCAGAACAGATTTCATTTTTCACTTTCAAGGATCATTCATAACTGAACCAAGTAATTTGTTAAGAACTTACAATTCTGCGAGAAGCGAGTATTCCAGGTAGAAGGGTCCATAAGAAGCATGTGTGCCATTCGTTGACTGCGTTGCTGGGGCTGGAGATGTAGGCTTTGTTATGGGCAAAGCATTTTTGGGAATTGAAGGCAGCTGCTTTTTTGGTGCAGTTCGTGGAGGACTGGTTTTTACATCCCCTGTTAGTGACTTTTCTTCACCATCTGATCGCTATTTAGGATGAAATTGTGAGAATTTCTAACAACCCTTAAATCACAGAATACATTATTAGCTCCAATCTTTTAAGCCAGAATTACTCTTTTACATGGAAATTCTCACACCATGGTCAAGATGCCTTGAAAGTGATCCAAGGCAGGTCATATAAGGAACAAACAAGACTGAAGCAGGACTAAAGCAGCAGGAAACTCATTAGTGGCATCCTTTAAGAACAATATAGCTAATACTTTCACAAGCACCTGAAAAAGGAAGAAATGCATTCTCCTAGTGGCCTCAAAAAGAGGCAAGAGGTTACAAAGTCCCTTTGTACATACAGATGCTCTAGAAACTCAGGCCCCAAGAAGTTGCAAATAAATAGTGTGGATGACCGAAATCAGTCACACTCAGCACTTGGATAGAAACAAAAGAATGAAGCTATTATCTCATGTGTGTAAATCTGATTTTGGTCTTGATATGCTTCCACATTTGTAGGATCACCAGCATACACTGTTATCCTTAGTCAATGAGAAGGTCAGAGTGACCAGGAAATAACCTAGCATCTTGGTAGTATGTCCCAGCCTTGAGTATAATGAAGACTTTTAATCTGTGTATAAGGTGTATACTGTGTGCACAGATGAAGCAAAGCAAACCCAGGAGTGGGGTTGAGCTATTTTTTTCTATTGCTACTTTTTTATTTTAAGCTTTGATAAAAAGTGTGTTTTTATTTTACTTTTTTAAAGTTCTAAAAATCATTTATTTATGGGGTGGGGGACACATGTGGCAGTCAGAGGACCACCTGTGGGAGTCAGTTCTCTATCAACATGTGAGTCCTAGGCATCACACTCAAGTTGTCAGACTTGGTGGCTAGTCTTTATTCACCTAAGCCATCTCACCAGTCTGAATATAAATGCATTAAAAAAATGTATTTAAAAGCTATGCACAGTGTCTCACACTTAAAATCCCAATCAGTAGGCTAAAGCAAGATGACTGCTGTTAGTGTGAGAGAGGCAAGCCACAGTGAGTACCAGGCTAGTCAGGGCTATACGGCAGGACTTCTATCCAAAAGGAAAAAAGGAAGTTTTATTTAGAGCAATTAAGTCCCTCAAGTCTCAAGTGACTTTACTGGACCAACGTTTCATAAAATTTCTCTGACTGCTGAATCTTGAAATTTCCATTAAGAAATCTTTTAAAAAGATTTATCACAAATTTCATCATATATCATCTAAATGAAAATGATTTTGCAGTAGTGACTACTAGAATTTCTCTTTGACATGCACTCTGAGCCTGAGAAACTGCCTTTAATGGACAAAATCATTTCTCAAAAATGAAACCTGAACACTGGAGAGATGGCTCAGTGGTTAAGAGCACTGGCAGTGGTTGCAGAGGACCTGGGTTTGATTCCCAGCGCCCACATGGTGGCTAACAACCATCTGTAACTCTAGTTGCAGGGGATCTTCTGATCTCTGTGGGCCTTATACAACATGGGTGCACTTATATACATGCAGGCAATATACTCATACACATAAAATATTAAATAAAATAAAACCCAAACTAGACAAACCATGTATATTTGCCAAAGATTATGGGTGACCTTCATATAGATCGTTTTAACCTTCCTTTCTTACAGAACTGCTCTTCATTGACTGTACCTACTTTTCGCATAGAGCCTGCAGACATGCTCCACAAAGGGTTCATAACGTGTACTCCAACAAAGAAATTCAGTGGTCTGTGTCATCCAATTCTTCTGTCCTCAGCATTCACTCTGCCTTGAAACAAATGGAAAATATACAAACATACCAACATCAACAGTTAAGGACTTCTGGGATGGTTAAAGACAGAACCTGCCACCCTGGAGTATACAGTTACAGAAGCTTAGGGAATGTTTTAGAAAGCTTTAGGAATAATTTCCTTCTACACTCCCATCCACTTCAGGACCCAATGTCTCCCATACCTTCAGATCTCTATAAGAATCTGTGCACCACAGCAAAGCAGATAATCCCAGCACCGGAGAGGCAGAGATAGGAGGATCCAAACTTGAGGCCAGTTTGGATTACACAGGGATACCCTGTATCACAAACAAACATCATCATCTGTACACCAGGTCCCTGGCCGGCATTTAAAATGTTCAGTGACACAATTCAGCTTTTGTGCCAGAAATTCTAATGCTATGGAGTACAACACAGCTAGTTGCTACTAGCATAATGTCTGGGCAGCTGACTAATGGGAAAGCCATATGCAGGATGCACTGTACACGCCTACGCAAAAGTTATATTACTGTTCCTAGGGTCAAGTTGGGTGACTTAGGAATGTCTTGAATAAACTGTCTTCCCTATAAAACTATTAACCAGAGAATAAGAAAAAACAGTGATAGCAAAGCATACCCATGTCAGCAAAGGGGTCGGAGGAATACCAGAGTCCTGTCAGGATACCCCAAGACATTGCCCTTTAAAAATCAGGCCCAAGGAGGCCTCAAACTCCCAATCCTGCCTCTGCCTTAGAGTACTGAGAGTACAGGCATTCCTGGCAAAAATGGCATTTTTTTGTTTTTGATCGTGCTAATAATATGGAAATTCTGCAGTATTAGGCCCTTAAGGAACTGCCAGTGTGCAAATGCAGGGAGGGAACAGAACAGCCATTCCACAAACAAGTCTTAGGCTTGAAGCTTTAAGTAGTGGAAAAGAAGCATGTCCCAGAGGTCACAAGCTCAGTGGGTCATTATTAAATAGACAAAGAATGAAAAAGTAGCCAACCCCAGCTGTAAGACTGTCTCCCCAAGGATCTGCTGTGTTTAAAATATTGCCCCTTCTCTGGATTGCTTTTTGTTACTAGTCAAAACTTAGCAACATTTCCTCAAATCATATACCAAACATCTGATTTCTTGGGTGAGCCTGACATCCATGGATCCCGGGCAGATCTACCATCCCAGCACATGCCTATTATTGCTGTTTTTGCTTTCCAGGAGGATAATGTCACCTTGCACTTCAATCAGAGGACAGGGATCCTAGTTCTTTCACTAACCTATTAACATTAGCTCTACAAACCTGCTTTTAAGGGCTACTGACACAGTGATGCATCAGAAATGAGGGAGGGGGCATGTTCCTGGTTTGGCCCAAACCAAAACCACATTGATTTTTTAGGACTAGCACTCTTGTCTTCTACAGCACACCTGCTTTATTTAACCCGGTGCCTCCACCCCTTGGGAGACTGATGCTCCCCGATTTGTCAATGTACTGGTGTGCCTCAATTACCTGTAAAGTTCCTTCAATTCTACACATTATGATTCTGTATTTGCCTTTAAGAATTCAATAAACCGTGCCCTCAATTCTTACTATCTTAAATCAAGAGGCTCAATGTACTATCTATTGAAAAGGAATTTATAACTTGGAGGTTTCAATCCAGCAGGAACATTAAGCACCAGGAATTGTAGCAAACTTTACAAAAACAAACTACATGGTTCACTAGACGTACCATCTACCATAGGCCAGAATGACACGGTTCAACAGGAATGACAGATTTAAGAAAAAGAGTCAACATCGTTGTTCTCAGAAAACTATCAGAATTTCTGCTACCTTGGCTCTACGAAGAAAACATGATTGCTTGCCTTTACATCACACAGCTTTAAGAAGTCGGTATCTTCGCCTGTGCGATGAATTACCAAATGAGACAGCTGTTGCTGTTCCTCCTCTGTGACATAAACCTAACATGGGCACTAACTTGTACATCACCCCAAAACGGGTTTAGGAAATTTAACCTTAAGAGGCCACAAGGCTGGACACTGGGAAGAGAAAACAGTTCTGGCTCTGGACGGGCTCCGTGGGGACAGCGAACACTGGCAGCTAGCTGGGACTGGCACCTTCGCCCGGGGCACAAACCCGTTTCGGAGCACGCAGAGAATCTGGACAAACCTGTCTCCAGGTGATGCAGGGCTGATGCCAGGCGCTGGCCTTGCAGTTGGCTGAAGGCCGGCTGGGCCGGTGAGCCTTTCCCGCAGAGGCTGAGGCCTCGGGGCTCGGTAGGTCCCCCACGGCTACGGAGCAGGACCGGAGGGGTGGGGTGGGCAGGCGGGAGCGCCACGGAGCCGCCTCCCCTTCTCTCCGGCCACCCGGCGGCGGGAACCGCAGCCCCGCGACTGCGGACTGCGGCCGAAGGCCGCGCAGCAGGTGCCTGCGAACGCGCACAGGTGCCGGCCCCGCCCCCGTGTCCCAGCGCGGCCGCCGTCGCCCGAGAGTCCGGGGCACCCCGCAGGGCAGGCGAACGCCAGCCCCAAGAACGCAAGCGTCTAGACCATACGCTCCCGGCGGCCTTCGGCTACCTGCCTACCAGCGAGTAGGGCGCCTTACCTCACCGCAGAGCTCCGGCTGCCGAGCGCCGCTGCGGCCCCGCAGCATCCCCAGCAGCAGCGCAGCCCAGCCCCTGCCGCTCCCCGCCCGCTCCCGCCGCCCCGCCCTGCCCCTCGGGCCACGCCCCGGCCACGCCCCAGGCCGGCCGCTTCCGCCCAGCCTCCCGCACCGAGTGGCTGGCTCTCCATCCATCAAGGACGTGCTTCCGGGAAGTGCTGGAAGACGGCTCCACGTCCTGCCAATCAAATCAGCTCAGCTCGGGTGGGGTCGCACTTGTCCCTCCTCTTTTACGTAACAGCGCCGGGAGAGAATTGTCAGTCAAGGAAGCCCCAGTCCCTAGGGAGGCGCGGGGCGGAAACAAACAGGCACCGGGACGCCATTGGACGCGGCGAGCGCCAGTCACCATGGAGACCCGCCCGCAGGTTTATGCGGCTGCCAGCGCCGCCATTCCGCGGGAGGGATTGCGGGTCTGCTGCTCGGGACGCGGGGTTGGTCGCTGAGAAAGGGGGCGGGCAGGGCCCCGGTCCGGTCGCCGCGAGGCCGGGAGCCACGTCGGGGACTCCGGGAGTGGGAGGGGCCGGGCAGCTGTCGGGCGGAGGAACGCCCGCTCGAGCTGACAAGGCCGTGCTGAGGGTGCGCGGCCCGAGCTCACCTGCTGGCCTCCAGCTCCGCCTGCTGCCCCGCCCTCTGCTCACCTGTGGAACCCGAGTAGGAGTGGCTGAGCTGCGGGAGTCTTCGCTGTGTCCGAGTTCCCTCGCGGGGTCCCCGCGCTAGCTCTCATTTTGACCTGAAGCACCTTTACCACTTGGGACCCTTTTCTGCGCAAATGCCTGGGCCTAGGCCCATTTCAAGCTCAACAAAACCTAAACCTCGCGTGGCTTTCAAGATACCTTTATCCTGGCCTCGTTCTCCTCTTGGTTTCTATACCTAGATTCTGTGAAGGCTGCCATTGGCTTTAAAGTGGCGGAGGTTTCCCGTGCGATATAGCTTTCTAATCTTGACAGTTCTAAGCATCTCTGCCCCCTGCCCCCGCAGGTTTCTGCCACTTTCTTGCCCTACTCTCTGAAGAACGAACGTCTGACGCGCTTATTTGTTCCATTTCGGTTGCCTCTGAGATTCTGGTAAATGACTTACTAAGAGGCAGAAAGCCAAACTCCTGATAGCCCGAGGATTGGTTCTGAAATCCGACTTCCCAGCTGAAAACAGTCCTGAACCACTTCCTTTTGTCAATTTGGATACATAAGAATGTTCCAGTATCTTTGCTACTGGTCTTAAAAATAAAGAAAGGCAGGCTGGAAATCCTTTTCTGGCCACAGAAAACAATCTTCCTTGGCACTTCTTTGGCCCAGTTTCTCCCAGTCTTTTCTTCAGGGTCACCCTCTCCCAAGACTTCCTCTGTTCTCCTTCCCCAAGAGTCACAGAGTCAACTCACATTTCACATGCATGCACCCAGTAGCTCACCTGGCACTGGATATTGATACCCCAGACTCTGAATCCCGGTGTCAGACTGCTTATTCATGCCCATGCCCAAACCTCAACTCCAACTGGTTTACAGAGCAAGGGGATTTCTCCCGTGGAAAGGTGGGCCCCAAGGACCGTCACCCCACTACACTCCCAGAAAAGTGGAATCGCACTCTGGGGCTGCAGCTACAGGGGAACATCTAGTGTCTAGCAAATACAAAGTATCCCTGTCTTCCTGGGGTCTCTTTGGCAGGTCAAGAATGTCTTTCCCTGGAAGAAATGACATGTTTCAGAGAGCAGGCCCCAATCACTGGGTCTCTGTCTACAAATGAAGCAAAGGACTGGAGCTGAGTTTCCATGATTTGCTGGCAGACTCCTTTACTCTGGATCCCTGAACTTTAGGTAGAGGAGAGGCACCCACTGATGTTGAAAACCTATCACCTTGTGCTGATAGCAGACGACAGGGGCACCAGGGTGCCTCAGGAGACAATTATGTGAGCTTGATGGCAAAGATGTAAAACCCAGTGAAGTTAGCCATAGATTACCGAAGTTTTTGAGGATGATGTCTAGGTGTTTGGGTTGAATGACTGGCTGGGTAGTTAGACCATTCAATGAGATGAGTGATGGAGCAGGTTTTGGAGAGTGGGAAGTGGGACAACGAGTCCCCCTAACTTCCTCCTCATTTTTTGCTCACAAATGTTGAGGAGTTCAAGCCTTTCACTGATTGCCCATTGATTCCCTATTAGGCAAAGACCAAACTTCTTACCATGGCTGTATTTTCAGCCTGGCTGTCCCCAGGCTCCAATCTCAAAGCATTCTTTCAGTGCCTGAAGGTGTGCTGCCGACCACAAGAGGGGACCTTGCCTCTGGATGCTTCTTTGGTGCCTTTTTCTTTCTGTGGCTCACAGCTCAGATACCCTCTGTCCCAGGGCACGGTGCTGTTTCTTTGAGGGCTGACATGATTGAGGTTCATCTCTGACACTAGTCTGTAAGTTCTGTGAGGGAGGAACCATGATGTCTGTTTGTCTCTCTTCATTTATTTATTTATTTATTTTGAGACAGGGTCTCCTTGTAGCCCCAGGTGACCTGGAAATTGCTATGTAGACCAAGCTGGCCTCTGCCTCTGCCTCTGCCTCCTAAGTGCTGTTTGTTGCTGGGATTAAAGGCATACACCACTACACTGTGTTGTTTGTCTCTCTGTTGCCTTTCTTGCATGCCTGGATAGAGTAGGGACACAACACTCTGTAAATAAAGCAAAGAAGCAATTGAATGATATTTGGAATACTAGCCTGTATGCCCCTTTCTCTGCACCCAAAGTAGGTTGGAAAAATGGTTTGTTCCTTCTGAAATATCACAAGGACCAGCTGGTGAGATGCCTCCGTAACTAAGAGTGCTTGCCACCAAACCTGGCCATCCAAATTCAATGTCCAGAACTCACACGGTAGAAAAAGAGAACTGACTCCACATGTGCACCATGGCATGTGCATACACCTACACAGACACAGACACACACACACACACACACACACACACACACACACACACACACATACACATTAAAAGAAAATACCTAGATTAGTGAAAGCACAGTTCTGGTTAGGTCTGTAACTTAAGTCTGTAACAGTGTTTCCAAAGATTCATGAGAGCTCTGTCCTAATGAATGGGTTAATCTGTTGATGGATTCAAAATTGATTAGAAAGCCAGGCATGGTAGCACAGCCTTCAGTCCCAGCACTCAGGAGACAGAGGCTAGCTGCTCTTGAGGCCAGTCCGACAACCTGAGTTTAATTCCTAGAATCCACATGGCATAAGAAGAAAACCGACCACAAGTTTTCCTTTGACCTCCACATGTGTACAATGGCATATGTGTGCCCCCCTCATTTGAATACTTTTTTGTTACTGTTGTTGTTTGAGACAGGGTCTCCCTGTAGCCCCTGCCTGCCTGGAACTTGCTGTGTCGGCCTGGCTAACTGAACTCACAGAGATCCTCTGCCTCCCAAGTGCTGAAACTAAAGGTATGCACCACCATACCTGGCCTTGAAAATCTATTTTTAAAAAAATCAAAGTTGAATAGACTTGGTCTGGATAAAGGAAATCATTTTCTGGGCATGCGTCTTGGGGTGTGAACTTGCCCCTTCCTGTCAGGACTCCTCTCTGCTTCATGGCTACCATCAGTTGAACAGCTCTGTTCCACTCTACTCTCCCTTCCATGATAGGCTGGAACCATGAGCTAAATACCATCTTTCCCTCCTAAGTTAGGATATCAAGTACTTTGCCATAGCAATGAAAAGCCAACACAATAATGATCCTCAGATATGGCAGAAACCACAGAGTTCTGAAAACTACTGGAGACAGAGAAACACCACTGTGGAGAGTTAACATCACCTTTGTCCTTTTTGTGTCCCTCCTGTGGATCATTTCAATTAACACTTATAGCTGCACAGAGGTACTTCCGGTTTGGAGAATACACTACACTTTATCCCCTTCCTGATTCCCCATAATTTCTGGTCTGAGTGAATGATTGGATTGCTAAATGGACAGTCGAAAGGACAAATGTCATAGACTACAACATTTCAAAAAAGAAGTCAGAATAACTGATGGACCACTGAATATATATGGCTTGAAGAGAACAACCCCTATACGACACTGATGCTCAACCAGGACTGGAAGAAAAATCGATTTCCTTTTATAATCAAGCAACGTCTCGAACATGGCGTGATGCTTGTAAATAGTCACCCTCTCTCGACGCTGACGACTGCACCAGCGCAGGAGCAGTCTGCCCACTGACTGACACTACTTTTGGTAAACCTCCTCCTTCTGTAGTTTAAAGCTTTTGAAAAGATGTTAAATACTTAGTGTCCATTTTAACTAGAGTGGAAGACTAAATAACAGAAACTTGGGCCAAGTATGGTGGCTCATGCTTGTAATCCAAGCACTTGGGAGGCCGAGATAGGAGGACATTGTGAGTTCAAGGCCAGGCTGGGCTAGATTAAGATCTTGCCTCAGAAGAGACAAAAACAAATAAATGGAAAGGGGAAAGGAGGAAGAGAAGAGAGGGAATATTCGCTCATTGGTCATAGTTCATGGTCTGTGTAGGAAGGGCCGTTCCGAGCATATTCCTGACAATACCTTGCAATAGGTAAACATGGCATCTCCTTGATTTCTAGTCACCACTAATGCAAATGACACTGTCACCATCTAGAGGAAAATCTTCAGCTCTGTCAAAAAGTAGGACTAATTTTTTGCTATTTTTTGACTTTTGACTCATTAAATATGCTGCAATCATCATGACCTACATCTCTAAATACTCTATCATTGTGTATCTCCAGAACAAGGACATTCCTCTATAGAATGATAATGCTTCAGCCATACATGAGAAAGTTCACTCTAAATTCTTACACTGTGGCATAGTCAGACCTGTTTCAATTGTCACACAGCAAGAAAACAGTGATTATAGGTATGGGTTGAATATTTGTGTCCCTCATATCTTGAAATTTTAATCACCAGTATAACGGTATTGGGGGATGAGGCTTTAGACAGCTGACCAGGTCATGAATGAGGTTGGTGCCTGTATTTACTTTTCTCATTACCTGAAAGAAACAACTTCCTGGAAGGAGTTCTTTTGGCTCACAGTTTAGGGGGACACAGTTCATCATGGTATGGAAAAGTGGGCTGCAGAACCCATGTCTGTCCACAGAAGCAGGCTTTTTCATATCCTGGAAGATCAGGAAGCAGCTTGGGCCAGAAGCAGAGCCAGGCTCTCATCCTCAATGTCTGTCTCCCAGTCACCCACTTCCTCAAAGGAGGCACTGTCTTCTAAAAATTCTACCAGCTGAGGACCAAGTTTTCATATACATGAGCCTGTGGGGGACATTTTACATGCAAGTCATAATATTCTACCTCAGGCCCCAATAGATTCATGGCCATCTCATAATGCAAAATGCATTCAAATCAACTTCAAAAGTCCCCAACTTTGGGACTTGGAGAGATGATTCAGTGGTTAAGAACACTGACTGATCTTGCAGAGGACCCGGGTTCAGTTCCCAGCACCCACATGGTGGCTACCAACCATCTACAACTCCAGTTTCAGGGGATTTTACATCATCGTATTCTGGCATCATTGAGCACCAGGACATGCACATGATGTAATTACATGCATCCAGGCAAAGCACTCATCCACATACAATACAAATAGAAATAAAATATTTTTTTTAAAGCTCCTAAAGTCTCAAGCTGAGTGTGGTGAAGCATGCCTTTAATCCTAGAACTCGGGAGGCAGAGGAAGGTGAATCTCTGTGAGTCCAAGGCCAGCCTGGTCTACATAGTGAGTTCCCGGACAGCTAGGGCTTCAGAGAGACCCTGCCTCAAAAAGACCAAGAAAAAAAAGAGAGAGAGAGAGAGACCCCAAAGTCTTAATAGTTCTAACAGTGTTCAAAAGTCCGAAGTGTCTTCTGAGACTTAAGGTGACATTTTAACTGTGAGCTTTTGTAAAAACAAAACAAAATAAACAAACAAATGTAATATACTTCCAATATGCAATAGTGTAGTGTTGACACTGTTCTTCCAAAGAGAAGGGACAGAACAAAACAAAACTGCAGCTGAGCAAGCATTGTACCCTACAACTCCATGTCTGGGTCTCACGCCGGGATTATCTGGGATTGAATGGGCTTTGGGTAGCCTTGTCCCTCCTAGTCTAGCACCTGTAGCATATGTTGCCTCTCTTGAGTTGGTTCCACTTGGTGCCTGAAACTTCCCTTAGCAGAAATCCCACATTCCTGCTGCGCTGGATAGCTTTAGTTGTCAACTTGACACATACCTGGGTAGATGGAGTCTCAACTGGGGAATTGCCTCTATCGGACTGGCTCGTGGCCATGTCTGTGAGGCCTTTTCTTGATTGTTAAGTGATGTGAGAGGGCCCAGCCCACTGTGGGTGGTGCCACCCATGGACAGGTCATTCTGTACTGTATAAGAAAAGAGGCTGAGCTTGGAACAAAGGACCAAGCGAGTAAGCAGCCTGGCCTTCATTCAGTTCCTGTCTCCAGGTTTCTGCCTTGAGGTGCCTTCCTTGGGCTCCCTCAGTGACGAGCTATGACCCAGGAGATTGGTCAAGAGTTTGGTTTTGTCACCGCAATTGAAGGCAAACTAGAACACCTATGATCTCTAATATCCTGGGGTCTCTGTGCAATGTAGGCTTTGCCTCCACAGTTTCAAGCATAGATTACTAAAGAGTTTTGTGCATGCAGTCTGACCCTGGCTGAAAGAGTTTTCTGAAACCTTAGTGCAATTCTCCATGACTCTGTAATTTGCATTCTGCATATTTACAAAATAGTGAAATGTGACCATTGACCCAGTTCTGCAGCCAGCTCAAGATATAACCTGACCCACTTGGACCTTGACTGCAGCAGCCCCTGGGTATCTGCTTTGCTCAACAGGAGCAAGCATTGCTTTGGGCAGTCTTGTTAAACTAGTATGTGCTGAAGCCTCTATCTTCTCAAGCACTCTGTGAAGGCACTCTTCTTTCAGATGAATTTGCATTTCTATAAGCTAGAGTCTTCAATGGATGGGTCTTGCCTGTAAACTACTTTTTCTATTGTTCCAGTGGCTTATCTTTAGCTGTGATTATCTCTTTATTTTTTATATTTATTTGTTATTTTAATTTTATGTATACGAATGTACTGCCTGCATGTAGGTAGGTGCATCTGTGTCGTACAATGCCCAAGGAGGCCAAAAGAGGGCCAAAAGAGGGAAGGCCAAAAGATTCCCCTGGAATCTGGAGCTAGCTACAATGTGGGTGCTGGGAATTGAACCCAGTCCTCTGCAAGAGCAGCCAGAGTTCTTACCCACTGAGCCGTCCAGTTCCGGTGCTTATCTCTTTAACAGTTACTGCTGCTTTGTGCCTTCCCAACACACAACTGTACTTGGATCTACTCTTTTTCTCACAAACTGCTCATTTTTCACATCTCCCCCTCTTCTCCCCTCCACCCTCATAAATCTCACTAGGAACAGTGAGCAGTAACTATTCCCAGCTTGAATGCTGTGCCTTGAAATTTCCCTCCACCCAATTTTACTATGTGAGGATCAGTGAAAGAACGACTGGTGATGAAGAAAAAAGTGCCCTACACCACCCAGATCTTAAAACTTCTCAGTCTCCAAACCATGAGAAATCATTTCTATCTTTATGTGTTCATGTGTGTGTGGGTGCACATGTGTGTGATTGTGGGTAGGGAATAGAGATCAACCTCGGGTTCATTCCTCAGGAGCTGTCCACTTTGTCTTTTGAGATAAAGTATCCCATCAGGACCTGGAGCTCTCTGATAGGCTGGGCTGGCTGCAAACCCCAGGGATCCTTTTGCCTGCACCTTCTCTGCACTGATTTTACAGGTACATGTCACTATGCCCTGCTTCTCTGTGTGTAGGTGCTGGGGATTGAACTGCTTCTCTTGCTCATGTAGCAAGAACTTCACTGATGCAAATTTCTGTGCTTTATAAGCTTCCTGGTGTGTGGTATTTTGTTATAGAATTCTCACAGACTTGATATGTTACCAGTTTTCTAAATTTGGATCCAACCAGGATTTGGTCCTTGTATTTGTTATATCTCTTTATTCTAGAACATCTTCCCACTTTTTCTGTTCATAACCCTGATAATTTGAACAGAGAGGATACTCTGCATTCTGGAAATACTCTGTACTAACAGAAGTTGCTTGACTGCCCAGAACCGTGCTTACAGTCTCTTTTCATTTGATAGTGTGGTCCTCTCTACCTCTAACAACTGATTTGCTTCCTATAAATATCAATGACTCCAGAAATCAAGTTGGTCCCCATGACGACTGCTGGGTACTTAATGCTAGTCAAGTTGCATCCAGTTTTAAAAATAAACTAATTGTGACTCAAGAGACGCTAGATGGAGAACTGTAGTCAAAGTACTCATACATGTCTGTGACCGGAGTGCATTCTGCACACAAAACATTTGCTACACCCCCCATGTGTGAGCTCCCTCCTCTGGTTCCTGGTAACTGGTACACCGTGAACTCTTTCTTAACGGCCATTGCTGTTTTTATCTCTCTGATGTGACAAGCTACAATACACTTTTTTAGAGTGTCTAGGAAGGAAATAAAGACCTCTTGAAGAACTACTAGGACCAGGCGCGGGTTCCTTCCTGCGGGAGTGGGAATGGACGCAAAGGTGTCAGCAGAGCAAAGGGTAGAGCGTCCTGCGAGCCCTGTCGTTTGTGATTTTCTCAGGAATAGCAGCAACTGTTCATCTGTAACAGGTAATGCTCCCTCTACCTGTCTAACTGGGTCTGGAGTTCAGTAGCCCAAGAGGCGCCGACAGCAGCTCCACCTGAGTGGTTGAGTGCCCTCTGGTGGGCAACAAAAAGAATTCACGCAACAAAACTAAGTTTCTTAAAGAAAATATATATACATCTTAAAACAAATCTGTATGATGAGGATGGTGGCGTATGCCTACAGTCTCAGCACTCTGGAGGTGGAGGCAGAAGAATCTTCGAGTTCAAAACCAGCCCGGGCTATGTAGTGAGGGCCTGTCTCAAAAAACAAGACAAAAACACCATGCCACCACCCCCAAAATGCCGAGTCTACATTTGCGTTCCTGAAAAATCCATGCATAAAAGTTTTCAATTTTACTTAAATAAAGTGCGCTTAATAGTCCCTGGCAGGGGGAGCCTCTGCACAGGTGGGAGGGGCTCACTCAAGCGCACAGGTGCAAGGTGGATGCTAAAGAAGTGGGTTTTTGGAGACGTTCATCTGAGATCTCAAACAGCATGTTAGCCTTATCTCAGAAATCCCTCCTCAGGGCCACCAAAGGAAATTCGTGCCCACCCCCACCGTCCCGCCTCGGTTTGTCCTTCAACGCCAAAACCAAATGACTAGCAATTTTCATTTGCTTAGTAATAACTGAGGGTGGAGTTCACCAGTCCACATACACTACTACCCCAAGCTGGAAATCAACATGATGAAGTGCTAATGATGGGTTTCTGAGCTGGCCCAGAGGCGAGCAGGGATTCTATCCTCCAGAAATCTGGGGAAGTGGAGGCTGGGGAGGAGGGAGGAGTGGCTGTCCTCTTCGCCTCCCACTGTGGGCGCTATCGGAGCCTCCTAGGGTGAGGCTGTCTGATGCCTATAGGTGAGTGAGGAGGAGGTTTGTGGGGCATGGTGGCTGACTACTCATGTGATAGTCACGTGAGAGGTCAGGGCCCTGGGATCATGTGACCCAGTTTCTCAGGACAAATAATTGTTTTAATCATTGGTTAAGTAGAGCTGCTGAGGTAGGAAAATGATCAACCCAGGTAATGTGCCCTCTAGGGACAGCTAGGAGTCCTCATTCCCAAACCACCTTCCTCTTACCCTCCTTCAGGATAGGTACCAGAGTTACTCGAGCATTCTGTCACAACGCACAAGGTGGGTGAGGCACAAGGCCCCAATTAGTCTCTGCAAATCTTCCTTCTGGAACCTTCTGGAAGGGCTACAGTCATTTAATCCTGAGCCAGCTGAGCCACCCCACCCTTCCGGAAATGTGGGCTGATGAGATGGTATGTGGTAGTTTCCTGACCGGAAATGCCAAAGTGCAATGTCACATGGAAATGGAGCCCAGAGGAACAAGACACCACGGGGAAAACAAAAAAAACCACCAGTCACAACACTAAGCCCCCAAATCTCCGACTTCTGGCCGTGGGGCTGTCAGCCTCCTCCCTCAGTTCCATTACCACCCAGTCCTCTCAGTCCTCAGAGAGGCAGGCAGAATGATGGAGTGGGACCTTGGTTAGACCACTACCAAGGTGGCTTCCAATCCTGAGTGGACTAAAGATAGGTGAGGTCTCAGAAAATCTATTCCAAGTCACCTGCCACCTGCCCCTCACTCCCTCTCAGCCCATCTGCTAGCACACTTGCCCTACTGCAGCTCCCAGAGCAGGCCAGGCACATTCCTGCCCCAGGGCCTTTGGACTTGCCATCCTTTCTGCCCTGGGATGTCAGTACAGTCCAGCTTTCCTGATCACTGTATTAAGAACATGCCTCCCCCTTTCTCCAGTAGCTGCTTTATTTTGCCCGTAGCATGATTTTCCTGGAGCACACTAAATAGTTTATTTCTGCTTTATCCTCTCTATCCACAAACAAAAAAGCCGAAGAAGGTAGAGGTTTTAATGCTTCTCTTTGTGTTTTGGACCCGTCTTTCATCCCTAGAGCTCTTCTTTGGCACTGTCTCTGTTGTCATCTCGTGTGGAAGCACAGTTCCAGAGGTATCAACGGTGTCCCTATCTCCTGCTTTGTTTTACTCTATTTTGGTTTTCTGAGACAGGGTTTCAGTTACAACCCAGATTGGCTTATAATTTGCAATCCTCCTGCCTCAGCTTTCCTAGTAGGGAGATTACCTAGCCTACTGGTTTTAATGTTCATTCATGCAGCACCTAACATTAACATTCATGGAGAAAAAGAGGCACACATCATGGGTTGAACTCTACTTCTGTTGCCAAGTTCATATGTGAAGGGCAGCCCCAGGTTCCTCAGAACCTGCATTGGAGAGAAGGCCCTTGGAGAGGCAGCTAAGGTTAGACTGGGGTCAAGTGGGTGGGTCCAATCCATACTGACTGATATCCATGTCAGAGGAGGACATCTGAGCATAGGTGACATGGGCTCTGTTCTCGGGTACGAATGTCCACGCAAAGAGGAATAAGGAGCTATCTGTAAGCCAAGGAGAGAGATCTCAGAGACTGGCCCTGCCATGCCTTGATTTTGGCCTCCAGAGCTGTAAGGAATTTGATTTCTGCCAGTTAGGCCCCCAGTCTGTGCAATTTGTTATGTGCCCTTAGTAAACTCAAACAGCCTACAGACATGGTTGGCTGATGGCTACCTTTAGAAGACCAGAAACAGTGGCTTCCTTTGCAGTGGTAGATCAGCCTCATGGCCTCTTTCCCATAGGAAGAAAGGTGTCCCCTGTGGGGTCTTCTCTCTTGGAAAAGCAGGCTTGAGAGGCAAGTGCTTTCCCTGCATTGTGTACACTGTGTAGGGCCATCAGGTTGGATGGTCTTAGAGTGACAGTGCCAATGGTCTTTGTGACCAGCAGAGTTGGCTGTCACCTATGATGACTCTGACCACACCAAGAGTCAGAAGATCCTATAACCAGGAGGATGCATAATGCTCACAGCTTCAGAGATAGCAGCAGAGGGAGCAGAGACCAGGACACATCAATAGTCAGAGCTGACTCACGCTAAGCTGGCTATCCATCTTGGGGATCTGTAGGAGAGAGAAAAAGTTAGACTACTCAGAGAAGGAGGCCGTGGTCTATCAGTATAAGCAGAAACGGACCCCGTTCTTACCTCCCCTGTCACAGGCTCTGCTCTGTTCCTCTAGATCTCTGCTCCCTCGCTCCTCATGGAGAGCCAGACTTTCTCACTTGTTGCTTTTTGTTTTTGTTGTGTTTGAGATCGGATCTGATATAGCTCAAGTGGGCCTGGAGCTTGCTCTGTTGTTAAGAATAAACTTGAGCTTCTGATCTTCCTGCCTCTTGTCTCCTGGATTCTCAGGCAGGTGCCACCATGCCTGCCTTCTAATTTGTTCTTTGTCTAAGCTGGTCAAATTTGACTGACACCATTCCTACTCTCGGGGCATTTCACAAGAACCAGAACTGACCAATCTGTCGTCCTTTCCATCCACCTTCGGTCTCATTCCCCACTGGCTCAAGGATTGTCATACCCCTTGAGTTATGATGGGGTTTGTTATACTTTGAATACAGTCTACCCGCCTCCCAGAGGCTCAGGAATTGAAAGCTTGGTCCCCATCTGGTAGCATTGAGAGGTGACAGACTCATGAGGGTGCTAACCTCACTATGAATTGTTGGTGAGTTCACACTGAATGGACTGTTGTGAGGTGGGGCCCAACTGAAAGAAGTAGGTCGCTGAGGGCATCTCAGTCCGGTCCCTCCTTCTCACTCTCTGCTTCTTGGTGCCATCACACCCTCCTGCCATCATGATGTTCTGCCTCACCACAGACCCATGACAATAGAGCAAGTGACTGTCGACAGGAACCCGAGACGATAAGCTGAAGCAAAACTTCCTTCAAGTTGTTTCTGTGAAGTATTTTGTCACAGAACAAAGAGCTAATAACTAACACAGGGCTGTGTACCTATCAACTCATTTGCCGTTGGAAATATAAATGGACAGTGAGTTTCCTACTCCTAACCTACTGAACACTTGAGAGGACATTTCATACTCAAACCACAAGGGGATCCATGCCTCCCTGGTGCTAAAATAGGACTGTTAAACCCTGTTCAGAATCTTCATTAATATTAACTGTAAGTTCTTATTGTAAGCAGTCCTTCTGATGTTTATTTTCCTGTAAATGAACAAAGATGGTAAGGCACAGGATGATTTGACTCCCTACCTAGCTGATAGCTGTATAGACTCTTTCCTGGTACCCTGGCTGTCATGTGCAAAGAAATGCCAGTCAGGCAACTAGCCAAACTAACATTATGCCAGACAGCCATTTCAAACATTCCACAGATGTCCTGAGGAAGAAGAACACCAAATGCAGCACTTACTACTGAAGCGCGTACTCTGAGGTCCCAGCTATTACTGGGACACTGAATTCCCCTGAAACCATCCCCAGGCAAAGGGGAGCATTTCCCCTGGTGGCCTAACTGAGGGATTGCTGTGACTTGTGCAAAAGAGACTGTGTCATGACTGGTATAAAGGCAATCCTTCATTTGCACAAAGCTCTATTGGGATTGATGCAAACACTCCTTTGTTGGCCGTATACACTGACTGTTCAACCCACTTTATGAGGCAGCGGGGAGACACCCTCCAATTCTGTTCCTTGACACTGCAGCATTAGACCCAATGAAAGGCTTCTCTCAAGTGGTAGCCCAGGCCGATACAGTGGCATGAAGAAAGCAGAGGTGATGGGGAGGACAAGTAGAGTGACAGTGGAGCTTCGGTGACGGAGCCACAGAAGGGGCAGAGCTGAGAGCTGGCAGCTCTCACAGGCACAGAAACAGGACCACGTAGAGTATCTGGTGACCTTGATGGCCACAGAAGAGGTGGAGCACAGGAGCAGTGAGCCAAGGCGGCTGCAGAGATGTGGGAGGCCTCGATAGTGGCTGAGGCAGAGCTAGCGAGAGCAGCCGAGGAGCAGCAGCCGTGGGGAAGCCAGAGCCAACAGACAAGCCCGAGAGGAGACGGACAACGCAGCACGGAGATGGCAGAAGCCATAGCGGGGCTGGGGGGGCCGCAACGCCAGCCTCGGTCTAGGCCCACACAGGAGCGCTAGCCCGTGTCTTCGAATGGGTCCCTAATAGTTCCAGAGGGCTGCACCTGCGCTGCTCCTGGCAGCCTGCTGCCTCTGCTTCCTGCCGCTGAGATGCTGGAGCCACCTGCCAAGGACCAGCGATGAAGAGCTTCGCTTCATCCTTCCATGACTTCTGTGGAGGCAAAGCGAACGGACCCCAGTCAACAGATGGCCATCTTCAGGTGGCCAGCCCTATTTCTGGAGAAAAGGTGATGCCTCTAGTCCAGACCAGGCTTCCGTTTGTCCCCACTGTTCATGACTGCGTGGAGGGCAGTGGCTCAGACAGAGCCCCTGGGTGTCAATACAGATGCCTCAAAAACACAAAATGTTAGTGACTGTCAAAATGGTCACAGCCTCTTCATGAGTAAAAATGGGCTGGACAGCTTATCCCAGCATCGCTGTTGATTCTGTGAGTGGTTTTTGAGGATGGCATGTTCAGATTTCTCTCAGTGGTGGACAAATGACCCCTTTATAGGAGCTTTGCCCATAAGATGAATGTGTGAATTCCAGCCGGATATGCAGGATACCTAAAACTCCTGGTGCTGAGGCTGCACAGAATTCTGCCTAGTTAGACTCTTCTAGAGTGACACAGATCAGCTGAGACTGGTACCACACATGTGTAGTCCCAGCAGTGAGGAGGCTGAGGCAGGAGGATGGCAAGTTCAAGGCTCCTCTGGGCTAATTGTTGAGACTCCTTCTCAACAAACAACACATCAAAAAACAAACAGAAAAAATGGTTACAAGGTTGTCAGTTTTCAACCCGTACAGCTAAACACTGCCCCTGTGAGTCTGAAGCATGTATTGCTGAGAGGGACTCAGAGCAACCCACCCGCTGCCAGCCCCTTTATATTTAGGCAATGGCACCAAGGACGCTCATCCTTTTGATGTGATGGACAGAGTGAACATTTGCTCAGACATTTGCAGTCTGGGGCAAAAAGAAGCGACAAGTGCCAGAGAGAATAGTCACCGCGTTGCTTCTGCACCCTCAGGACGGGCCCAGGCTGGACTTTCTTAAAGCACAAGAGGTGGCAGGGGTTGGTGGCCACGGTGATCACATTCGTAATTTGACATAGTACTCTTGCCCTGGTGAGAAACACGTGTCAGGAAAGAGAGGAAGCTGAGATCTGAAGAGCACTTGGGCTCATGATTCTCTTGGTTTGGCTGTGTGGTCCCGAAGGCATCCATGACCTCTCTCTGTCATTCAGGAGCAGGCACAGATTGATTATTATTTTGCACTATGCAAACAAACCCACGGGCAAGGTGCCATTGTCAGCTTTTGAAACACAACTTACAAAAACAAGAGAACAGTGCACTCACAAATAAGAGGGCCTGTCAATCAGCTGTGGCCTTCTGTGCATTCAGCTTGTCTGCAGCTCTACCACCAAGACCCGATGCAGGGGAGATCCTCAATTAACGGGGACTTAATGCAGGGGGTGGGAAGGCATGTTGAAAACTTTGTGGAGCCTCAGGGAGGCCCCCCGACTGCGGGCTGCTTCTCTGCCTGCATAGGTCACAGCTCTGAGATGCGCTTCTGTGAGGCACCTGACTGCATGCTGCTGAAAGGAGCTGAAGAAGACGGATGTCAGTGCACACAGCCTGCGTAACAATAAGGCCCTCGGTGACAGACAGCCTGACACGTGAAGTCTCTAGTGACAGCAAATCCTTCTGCTTGCCTCCTCCTTACTGCTAATCACTCACCCAGGAATCCCACCCACGGGTGGAAGGAGTCACAGATACATACTTCTGAGGTGCAGTCTGTTGGAAGTGAAATCATAAGGATGGCACATTTGGCTCCCAGCATGCCAAGCAGATACTCATGAGCTGCTTCTGCAGGATTTGGGTCAGTCACTTCCTGGCTGGGTCAGGGCCCCAAGTTAACTTCGCAGCTTGGCCCCATAGAGGCGTGGGGAGGCTAGAAACAGGTGTATCTGTTTCTGATCACTGATCTCCCTAGACCCACGGACGGACCTTGCCCTGTGGAATTGTGCCCATTTTCTTGGTTTCAGTAGTTTCTCTGTACACCTGTGCTTAGATGGGTCTGGGAGAGGAGTCCTGTATCAATCAAGACTCTGCCATGTGTGACTTGTATTATTTTTAAAGACATTCTCCTCATTTGGTGTCTATCCAGTCCCGAGAAGAACAAGAACCGTTCACTGAGCTTCAGGGAAAGGGCTTTGCATCTACAGCTTAAAATCTTTCTGTTCTTGAGAAACACAGTAGAAAATAACCCAGGCTGCAGAAAGGAGAGACCTAGTCAGGAAATGTGGTCACAAATGCTGTCCTGCCATGATGGCACTGTGGCTGGGGACTGGGTACCTCCTGTATATGAAGAGCCTCAGTTTGCCACTGTGGGGTGAGGACACTGGGCAGGATTTCTTCATCCCTTGCAACTCTACCACCTTTGGTTCTAAAGATTTCAAATTAGAACCAGATCTGGTATTACATTATCTATAATTCCAGGACTTGAGAGGCTGAGGCAGGAGGATTGTGAGTTTGAAGACAGCCTGGGTTACATTAGCAAGGCCTTGCCACAAACAAATGTCTCAAGCTAAAAAGGAATGTAAAGAAGGCCTAGGAAAGAGAAGGAATGTTTGGACCCTTCAGAGGGAACTAACTGCCTTTAGACTGTTGGCAGAATAGAGTGTGTGTGCATGGGTTGGGGCAGAGGTGGTAAAGAGGCACCCCAGAAATCACCCCAGATATTTTCTTGACTTCACAGGTGAAACCAAAGATAAATGGATCAGCCAGATGAACAAACCTGTATTGAAAACTTTCTTAAAAAAATCAACTTGAGCGAGGGAATTTGGGAATATAAAATATGATCAGCTGTGTCAGACAGCTTGACTGAATCCATGCAGGCTAGCCTAGCAGGCAGTTTCTGATCTACAGCTTCCACTGTCTCTGTCAGTGCTAGGGACCTTAGTGACTGAGCCATGGGACAAGGCCAGAATGGAAAGCATTAAAAACGATGTTTCTCCAAGTGAAAATTAGTTTATTTGCCGACCAACAAAGACCAACGTCATCTCAGAATTTTAAGGCTGGAGGGGCATGAGAAACTGTTCACACTGCTCAATCCCTCCCTAAAGTAGATGTGGATATGACAACGTGGGGCCCCTCTATCCTCACACAAGGTTCTCCAGGCACGGAGGCGATGAGCGCATCAGTGGAGGAGCGAAAGGGGGGAGCATCTACCTCCTGAAGGAGTCAGCATCCACACAAAATGGGCGGCAAGAGGGGAGATCACGGCGGTGTGGGGAGGCAGAGGGCTTTCTGCTCTGCTCTGGATGTTCTCTAGACAGCAGCGAAAGAAGTTAAAGAGAATAAACCAGACTGAAAGTCAGAGCAAGCTCATTGCCAAAAGAAAATTAAGACCTAAAGCTGTGGTATGCCCCGTAGCACAAAAGGAGAGCAGCGTGTGGGGAGGATCTAGACGGAAAGTCCAGAATCCGCCCTGTAGTGATGGTTGTGCGGTGCCTTGAGGTCACTGGTGCTGGGGATGTAGCTCAACAGTGGAACAGGAGCTTACGCTTGAGCAAGGGCCTAGGCTTCATCCTCAACACCGCAACGAAGAGAGGGGGAGAGAGGGAGAAGAGGAAGAAACAATAAACGAGCCCCCACATCAGCCACACTGGCCTTTTTCTGAGCTGGGGTCTGACTGTGTTGCTCAGGCTGGCATCTAACTCTGGGGCCCAAGCCATCCTCCTGCCTCAGTTTCTTGAGTTGCTGGGATTCTATGTGATGCCACCATAACCAGCCAGTGTAGAGACACTTCCATTTCCTCAAACGCCAAGAGGGTGCTGTGCAAACCAGGTTCCGTCAGCACAGCTACTCTCAGTCAGCTTCCCCTGCTATGACAACATGCCTGGAATAAGAAATTTTTAAAAAGGAAAGATTTATTTTTTTAAAATTTTATTTTTTTTTTGAATTTTTGCAATTTTCATACAATACAGTTTGGTAGCATTTAGATCCTCCCCGGTTTCTGCACCTGTCCCCAGTGCTTCCCACCCAATCTGATGTTCTCTCCTATATATAATAAGGCCTAGAGAGTCTGATTTGTGTCCCCAAGTGTTCCTCAGTGTGGGCCCATCCTTTGGGCCCACCAAGAGTCCCATCCCTGTAAGACACTGTCCCTCCCCTCCCAGCAGCCATCAATTGCCAGAAGTTCCTTAATTTGGGTTGGGATTTCTTACCCACCTCCCCATGATTGGATTTTGTCTAGTTTGAACTTGTTTGAGTTTGTCTGATTTGTTCGTGCTGTCACCATTCCTGTGAGTTCATATGACTAACTGACCAGCTGTCTGGAGGACTCTACTTCCTTGTGGTCTTCTACTCCTCTGGCCTTCTTTTCCAAGATGATCCCTTAGCCATGGGAGACAGAGTGTTGAAATAGGCGTCCTATTCAGGGATAAGCACTCTACAGCTTCTTGTTCTCTGCTCATTGGCCAATTGTGGGCTTTGTGTTAAGTACCACCTACTGCATAAGGAAACTTCTCTGATGAGAGTTGAGAGATTCATTCATCCTATGTCTAGAGGTTGAACTGAGATGTGCCACTTAGGGTTAAGCATCTCACAGACACGTGTTCTCTGCATTTGTTCGCCAGTTTTGGAACTCTGTAATAGTCTCCACCTATTGCAGAAAGCAGCTTTGATGAGGATGAAAGGTACACTTGCCTAGGCTACTCAGGCACTCTCAGGCGGCCTCAGCAGGACCAAGGGAAGGTTTCTTTTGGGTCATCGTTCCAGAGACTTCATATATAGTCACTTGGTTCTGTGGCTTCTGGACCCATGTGTGGTGAGGCAGAACATTATAGTTACAGGCATGGTGGAGTAAAACTCCACCATGTTCACATGGTGGCCAGAAAGCAGAGACACAGAGAAGGGTCTGGGACAAGACAGGCCCTTCAAAGTCACTCCTCAGAGACCCACTTCCTCTAAGTAGGCCCCATCTACTACTTATCCATTCTCTGTGAATTTTTCAATGGACTAATTAGTGCATTGATGAAGTCAGAGTCCTCAAAAGCCCATAGGTGGAAACGAGGCCATTAACTTGTGGCTTTAGACGTTTTAGATACAAAACATAGCAATAGGTATACACCATATAATGATTTTTTTTCACTCAACAATGGTCTTGACAATTGGTCCCATGAGACTGCATTACCTGTATTACAGTACAGCAGTGTTAAGTTGTGAGCATACTGAGATGTTCCTGTGACAGTGACAGTTCCCCTTCTTTGTTTGTTTTTGTTTTTTGAGACAAAGCCTCCCTATACCCCCAACTGGCCTGAAACTCACTGTGTCGACCAGGCTGGCCTGAATCTCACAGAGACCTTCCTGCCCCTGCCTCCGGAGTGCGGGGATTAAAGGTGTGCACCACCACTCTCAGTGACAGTGAGTCATTCACCAGCGCACAGACTCTTAAATACTCCACAACGACTCAGCCATCTTGTGGGGGTAGTGTTCCTCCTCTGTTTATGTCTTCACAGTACGTGCTTTCAAGGAGCCTCTCACTTCCAATGACTGAAATTCCTGAGGGATCATCTCTCTGTTTCTTCCTTGCAAAGAGGCCAGAACAGGAGGGAGTCCTGGACGAGGCTGGACCAAGCAGCACGCACCAAGGGCAAAGGGTGCTCAGGTAACTACGCCCCTGGCAGCTGGATTAAGAGCTGCAGGCAACTCACCTATGAGAGAGAAACTTGAACCCCATCTTTCCAAAGGCTCAGGAGACCTGGGTGTGGTGGCACACAACTGCAAACCCAGCTCTGAGTTCAAGGCCAGCCTGGGCCACATACACAGTAAAACCTTGTCAAAAAAAAAAGACAAATAATAGAACTTTCAGATGGAAAAGACAAAATAAGTTGGTTGTGAGAAATAAATAATAAATGTATGGGAAAACAGGCATGTTTAATTTTCAGGACCCTGAATCCCAGTCATTCATTGAGATCTATTAAAAATGCACATGCAGCATGGCGTGGTGGCCCAACCTCTAATCTCAGCACTCTGGAGGCGGAAGCATGTGAATCTCTGTGAGTCCAGGCTCACTACGTAGCCTGGTCTACATAGTGAGTTCCAGGCCAGCTGAGGCTGCAGAGAGACCCTGTTTCAAAAAGACCCCCCCCCCAAAAAAAATACACACATTTATAGCCTTTAAGTTAACAATTTCTGTTCTAGGAATTAAACACCAGATTTGAACTCACACAGATATACAGGGCTAGTAATTACAGCAAAAGACTTAAAACAGTGGAGACATCCTGGGGGTGAAGGTGTTGGCTAAGAAAATTTTAGCACACTAGAAAATGAAATTTAGGGGAAAAAGAATGTGCTGCCTTACTTACTAACATGAAATGATCTCAAGTCAAGCACCAGTCAGGAGGGAGAGGCACACACCTACAAGCACATCAGTGTGCCATGTAATAGCATTTCGGTAAGTCGTAGACCATGTATATAGTGGTATAGTCCATGACTGTAATATGCAGCTGAAAAGTCCCCATCTCATAGTGACATCAAAGACATCATAATGTTGCAGCACCACATGTTCATGTTTGTGATGATGCAGGTTTGAAAAAGCGCACTGTACTGGTTAGTGACAGTCAAAGGCCAGGTATGTACTATACCTTCAGTAATTACTTTACTGTATACTCGCATTTATTTATTTATTTATTTATTTATCTATCTGTTTATTTATTTTTTTGAGACAAGGTCTCCCTACGTAGTTTAGGCTATCCTGGAACTTACTATATAGCACAGGCTAGCTTTGAACTCACAATCATCCTGTCTCAGTCTTGAATGCTGGGATTACTGATGTCTTCCCATACCTGACTATAGTCCTGTTTACACTTTTTAAAGAAGTTTACTGTAAAACACCTAATGCTTCCATCTTAGGCCTGCAGCAACCTCAGAGTTTACAGTTGCCATATTTCATGATCTTATCAAGAAGCCCTGTGAGAGGACTGGGGGTGTAGCTCAGTTAGTAGAGTGCTTGCCTGATTCCCTGCATGAGGGTCTGGGTACAGTCCCCAGCAGCGCATAAACCTGCTGTGGTAGTCTAACCCTCCTTTCCTTGCTCACCCAGGTAATGGCTACAACCAGGTGTTCATCAGCCCTCTGCCATTATGAAAAAATACTTGAGAAAACCAATTGAAGGGAGGAAGAAATGATTTTGACTTGCAGAGGTTCTGGTCTGCTCAGGGTTACATGGCTCCATCATTCCTGGGCCGTGGCTGTGGTGAGGTCAAGCATCATGACAGGGAGCACGTGGTGGAGCAGAGCTGCTCACCTCATGGCAGCAGGAAACTGAGAGACAGGATCCTGGCGCAAGACACACCCTTCAACATCGTGTTCCTAGTGACCTCTTCCAGTGAGGCCCCGCTTGGTCCCATGGCTTCACCAGCGTGGGACCATGCCTTCAACAGGTGAACATGGAGGGCTTTCCAGATCCAAACCTTTTCACGGGTGTCCTCATGTTTGCTGCACAAACATAGGCAACAGCATCCTGTTCAAACCTGGATTCGTTTGCTCAAGCCTTCAGAGTTTCCCATCTCAGAGGAAAATCCAGTCACTGTGTTGTATAGTAATGAGACAAAGCCTTCCATTTTGGAAGGAGGCTCTGTAGGACTCACCATATATAAACAGTACCACCTGCTGAGAGACAACTCAGACTGGCTGAGCTGCCTGGAAGAGATGCCCTCCAACCTGCTGAGCTGCCTGCAGGTTGTGCAGTTCGCTCCAGGTTTCCTGCTTTTCTGAGTTGCCACCCATGCTGGGATGGGCGGGGATGATACAGCTGTCTGTGAGTCATTTCTGCTCCCGAAGGAACCCCTCACCCACGCTCCTGTAAGCAACCCCAGTAAACTCATTAGTTCACCAAGTTGGACTTCAGTGGTGTCCTTACTTGGTCTGTCTTTGGTTCTCTATCTGGGCTGAGCAGACATTTGTTTACATCTCCCCCGGAATAGTTTTACACAATAGACTCAGAGAGAGACTAGTCTCCAAAAATAAGGTAGAGAGTGATCAAGGAAGCTACTGATGTTGCCCTCTGGCACACACACATTCAGACACACAGCCGTTGTGATGTTGCATAAGACTATTATTATAGTCCCTTCTTCCCTTGTGATTCCAGCGACAGTGTCCTCTGTGCTCTTGCTAGAGTTCTCCAAGCACAGGGTCTTTGCACTTACTTTGTGTCTGCTTGAGAACTCCTTTAGACAGCTGTGAGACTTGATTCCTCACTTCCTACAGGCCTTCACTCCAACTTCAGCTTCCCAATAAGGTCTTAGGCTGCTTGTGTGTGCTGTGCTCTTCCTTGCTCTGTCCTCCTCTGCCCATACCCTCCCCCTGTACTGAAGTTGCTTTTGCTATGGGACAAATCATGTGTTCACTCACCTACCTCGTATGTTTTCTGAAGACAGGAAAGCTTGTGTTTTGTGCACAGATGGTCCCCAAATCTATAACTGCACACACTAGGTGCTTGACAAGCACATGTAGAAATGAACACGTCACTTGCTTGGGTGGCTGTCTGGGCAGTGACTGTCACTACTCTACATGCTTTGTTATGGGAGGGTTCCTCTGGGTCACTTCCCTGTGACCCTGTTTGTCTGCACACAACACTTCCTGTACCATCTGCGGCCACTGACTGCTTGAGCCCAGCCGACAGCACTTGTGTGTCCCCAGCACCTGCTCTGCCTTCAGAAACTCACTGAGGCTTCCTGAGAGCCTGAGTCGGAAGGTGGCGAGGGATGTGGGCCAGCCAGGAGGGCACAGGGCAGCCTAAGGAGCAAGCACTGCCCAACTCTTGTCAACTAGTGCACACCTGAAGGTCACTACTGCTGGGGCTTTGGGCTTCTCAAGAGAAACTGGAAATTTTTGTTGCTATTTAAAGACAAGGTTCTATGTAGTCCAGGCTGCCTTGTTTTTGTTTTTATTTATTTATTGAAATGTTTTATTTATTATTTTTATGTAATGTATATGAGTGTTTTACTTACATGTATGTAAGTGCATCATATGTGTGCGATGCCCAAAGAGGCCAAAAGAGGATGTTGGATTCCCTGGAACTGGATTTATGGATGGTTGTTAGCTGTCATGTGGGTGCTGGGAACTGAACCTGAATCCTCTGGAAGAACAGCAGTGTTCCCAACTGCCAAACCCCTAAACCATCTCTCCAGTCCCTTGTTTTTGTTTTTAAACAATAGGCCTCCTAATTAATTACAAAAAACAATCAGAAAATTTCTAAGCAACTAAGGTTTTAGTTAACTACATCCTAAGGACCACTATTTTGTGACTTCTGGCCTTGCAGAAAGCTGATCTTTCCTGCCTGAGTGAAGAGGAGTTGTCCCTGGGATAGAATTCATCAGCAGTTGTAATACTGCAGGGAAAATTTCCCTTTTGTCTCATTGTTTTAGAGCGAGTGGATCCTAGGAAATTAAGACTCTTGTTTACAGAGTTCAGGATTGTCCTCTTTGCCAATGGCCAAAGACATTCATAAGAAGCATGCATGCAGCTAGGCATGTGGGAGCTGGCCTCGCCTTGGGTGTTTGAGAGGAGCAAAATTCAGGGGGGACGTCTGAGTGGTGACGTGAGCAGGGGCACTGGAGAGGACACAGGCTAAAAATGACGCCGGTCAAGTAGAGATTTCTATTCACAGAGCACTGGGGGACACTCAGCATGAACCCTTCCCTGGTCTTTACACAACACCTTTAATAAAAGCTTCCCAGCTGACTGTAGTGGAATTCGTTCCAGGGCTAGAAGGGGTGAAGGTATCAACTGCCACGTGAGTCACTATGCAAAACAGGGACCTGAAGTCATCCTCTTCCTGCCCTGGGCCAAGGAAGGACCCCTTAGCCCTCCCACACCTGCGTGACAGATCACATGTTCTAGTTTATAAACGAAAACTGGCACCCAAGACAGTGTCTTGAGTTAAGGTCCTTCTGGTATCAGGGATTAGCTGGGATCAGCCAAAAGCAGGTGGAGGAGAGGCTCAGGGCCTCCTTCTTCTTGCTTTAAGGTGTGACTTGAAACCTGGGAACCAGTGTCAGAGCTGTGGGCAGTTTAGGGTCTGTCTGGGAAGATGCAGCTTGGTAGGGACACACAGAGCAAGGGTACGGATCTCGGGTCCTCTGTAGCTAATGCTTTTTTTTTTTTTTTTTCTGTTTGAGACAGTCTCCCTACAGCCCTAGCTGACCTGGAACTCACTATGTAGACCAGGCTGGCCTCGAACTTATAATCCTCTTGCCTCAGGCTTCAGGGTCCTGAGGTAACAGGCATGCCATCATACTCTGCAAAGGGCCTGACTCTGTTGACCACGGGCATTGAAAGCACTCTGGTGTCCAAAGCCTGGGCTGCAAACTTTAAAATACCCCCAACTGTGGCTGACAGGAGCATCTGGGGTCTGCCTGACCCGGGTCCCTGGGACAAGGGCCTTCTTGGAGAGCAAAGAAAGCCTAGGTCTTTAGGGGTAACCTAGTGTCAAGAGAGTGGTCCCCAAACTGCTAGTTCTAGCCATCTCTTCTTGTAGCCTTGGCTCGGCTGCCTCCTGGTGAAGGCCTTCTCCTTTGCCCCGCGTTAGGCTGGACCAGCTGCTTCCAGAGTCATTGTCTGGGCCTCCTGAAGTTTCACCACTTTCACTAGTTTTCTGCAGGATAAATTCGGCCCAGATGCTTGTCTTCATAAATGTTAATGAGTCAGTTCACTGAAGCGCTGGCCATAGGTGCTAAGTGACTGCGGTGGGTGGGAGGTTTGCTCTCACTCGCTGTTCTGGATGTGAGAAGAGTCTGGGTTCCTTGTTGCTCACAGGAGCCCAGACCCTTGTGGAGCTGGCGGGACAGCATTTCAGGGGACACCCCCTCTTCCAGATGCCTGTCTGTGGTCCTTTGTGAATACCAAAGATTCCATTGACAACTCTGCCCTTCACTGTGGCTTCTTCCCAGCCACTCTCTGTGGGGTCCTGACTCCTGAGAGGATGCTGCAGTGGTTCCAGGTCCCACATCCAGTCGTCCTGGGGCTTTGAGCTCTGGCAGGCCAACATCCCTCTGTAAGGCAGCGGCAGCTGGCAGCACTGGTCCCCATCAGCATCCAGGCAGTAGACTCTCGAAACATTAGGCAGGTTATAGTTCAAGTACTCAGGGCCCTGAACATGGCCCCAGGCTCCTCAGACACCTGTGTACCCGACCCCTTTGAAGGTCCACTTGGGCGACCGGCCACCGTCAAGGTTATGATAAAGTGCTAAAGCCGTGTGCTTTCCTCAAAAAATAATCACCGGGAGCCCCTTTGATTTCCAGGGACATGGAGACTTCTTGCTGCACTCCCTGTCAGGCCGGTCCTTTGAACAAGCTCACTCCATAATTTAGAGTTTGAATCTCGTTTTAAATGGCAGTTAAAAATTGTATGTGGCAGTTCACAATGAAATTTAGCTTGACAGCTTGGACATAAAACTAAAAATAAATGACTTCACATCCAAATAATAAGTAATAACAATGTTAGCCTGCATAAGAATAGCAGGGCTGGATTCAAATACAATATTAATTTTAGGGATATGAGTGACTGGGGAGAGTCAGAGGAAAGAAACAAATCCTTCATATAGCAATCGTCTCCTCTTATCCCCCAGGCAACCGGCTGCCTTTCACCTCCGCGGCTCGGCAATTATGTGGTGTAATGGAGGCAGCACAAATAAGCAGAAAGATTTTATTAAACCAAATGAGCAAATCATCTGCGTATTATTGCGATTTGATTGACACTGACAAGTGTCGAGCAGACGCGGATGTGAATATGATAAAGAAGCTTGCAGAAAAGCTCTTGATAATGTTACTCTTGATAAAGTTGCCTGGTCACCCTCTCTAAGTAAATAAAGGGGAGAGGAATATAAGGCATATTAATTCACCCAGTTTGCAGCCCACCAGAGGATGCAAGGGGGAACAAAGTTGCAATGGGTTCAGAGTGTGGCATTTTATATGAATACCAAAATTGCATTCATGATTCACACAGACTTTACGGTAATATATTAATATTAAAACTAAAGGTCATTCCACATAACGGTTAAGCTGCCTGAACTTCAACCTTTATACCAATAACAGACTCTGGAAAGTAAGGGAGAAATATTTGAATATTTACAATTTTTTTATTTTATATTTTTATTTGGGAGGATTGCTGGCTAACACCAGCTGAGGTAGCCCTCACCCACCTGCCGTCTCCGGGGACAATTAAAGGGCTACCTCGAGGATGGCTGCATCCGAGACAGCTGGGGCTGCCGATCGAGGAGAGGTGATTAATTGCCACAGGCCTTCGGGCCTTCGCGCGCTGTGCGTTCCACTAATGATTCCCTTCTGAGCCGAGGAGCGCGCAGCCACCGACGAGGCTTCCCGGGCGTCGTCAGCACAAAACTCTACCCGGCTGCCGGGGCGCTCGGAGCAAACGGCCCTGCCCAAGCAAAGCTGTGTCTAGGACGATTTAAGGAGACCTGCCTGGAGGCAGGGGACCAGCTGGGGTGACCTCTGGAGCTCCCTCCAGGGGTGGTTTGCTCTGATTCTGTCAGTCGGGTTGGCTCAGCGCGTCTTGGATGGGTGGGACCTGAAAATAGCCCTGGAAGAGCTTAGAGAAGAGCATGGGAACGGGAAGGATGGCAGGTCCCCACTGAAGAGCTCTCCTTCAGGCCTAGAGAGACATTCCCACGGCGGCCTCCGGAGAAAAGAATTTTAAGAGCTGGAAAGTATATGTGGTCCTTGGTCACCCAGGGAGATCACAAGCCGGGCCTGGGAAGATAGGGTGGACGAGGAGCCTGGCGGGCCCTGTCACCTCGTGCAGCCCGCAGAGCCCACGTGTGCTTCAGAGCTGGGTCGCTCTGCTTTTTGCTGAAATCACTGGTAGCTTGACGTTGACCGTGATGAGAAAAATTTATAGCACAAAAATTGACATTCTCAAGCATTTTACCAGCCCTTCACTGGCCAACGCCACTGGGACCCTGGAATAACAGAATTACCTCATAAAGCTAGGGAAGCATGGCTCATCGTGTTTAGAACCAATCATGTCTTCACAAACCTCAGTTTGGTACAAAATAAGGGAGGATAAAAACTAGACCAAGTCCAGCTGGGTGTGGGAAACTTGGCCTTTAATCCCAGCACTCAGAAGGCTGAGGCAGGCTGATCTCTGTGAGATCGAGGCCTGCCTCATCTGCATAGGGAATTCTAGGCCACTTGGGGCTACAGCGAGACTCTGTCTCGAAAAAACAGAAAAACAGACAGACAAAGCTAAACTAAGTTCAACCCAATACTCTGATTCTAACAGCATCTCGGTCCTTCTGTGTCCTTTCTGGGGGAAGACTTTGGGCTCTGGTTTCTGAGGAAGTGCCCTGCTCAGCAGCATTTGAAACAATGGAGTGGGCTATGTTAGAGTGTTATGAATTCCTGGGTCCTCTAAAAGTGTCCCTGGCCCCTTGTGGCATTCTAAACTGGTGAACGGGTGTGACCTGGTCTTCCTTGAACCTGACTGGCTCAGCCTCACCTTTGGCAGGTAGACAGCCACACAGCCCCTCAAGGTGGCCCAATCCAGGAGGAGAAAGGGCAGGGGACTTCCTTCTGGGGTCTGGGTGGGAGTTGGGCCTTTTCCTCTGCTCTCCCATTCCTTTCTGTCACATCCTCTCCAGGCCAAGATAATGAGGCAGGAAGGCAGGACACACACCCAGCTCCCTCTGAGGCAGCCTCCACTCCCACACTGCCAGGGCCGCGTTCCCTACCTCGGTGCTCTTCACTCCGAGGCATGACCCGAGGGAAGCAGTAAGCCCAACGGGTCATGCCGAGCATCTATACGAAATGAACACAAGGGCTGGGAGATGGCTTGGTCAGTCAAGTGCTTACTGTACAAGCACGAGGACTCGAGTCTGATCTCCAGCACCCATAAAAAGCTGGGTGTGGTGGCACATGCCTGTAATCCTGGCACTGGGAAGAAGAGACAGGATTCCTGAGGGCTTGCTGGTCACCCCGTCTAGCTGAACGGTTGAGCCCCAGGTCCATGAGAGACTCTGTCTTATAAAAAAACAAAAACAAAAACAGGGCATGGTGGGGCATGTCGTTAATCCCAGCACTTGAGAGGCAGAGGCAGGTGGATCTCTGTGAGATCGAGGCCAGCCTGGTCTACATAGTAAGTTCCAGGCCAGCTAGGGCTACCTTGTCTCAAACAAAAACAAATGAAAAACAAAGCAAAAACCAAAGAAGCTGGAGAATGACAGAGGAAGACACTCACTGTCTGCTCTTTGCACACATAAAAGCCTGATATGTGCACCTGCATACACATGTGTACATGTTATACACCCTCACACAAAACAAAAATTTAAATATTTTATTTTTATTTTTATTGTATGTTTATGAGTATACTACCTGCATGTATATAAATGTACTGATGTTGTGCAATGCCCGCGGATTACAGTGGAACTGGAGTTACAGATGGTTGTTAGTTGCCATGTGGGTGCTGGGAACTGAATCCAGGTCTTCTGCAAGAGTAGCCAGTGCTCTTAACCACTGAGCCATCTCTCCAGCCCTACAAAACAAAAATTTAAAAATGAAAAAGTTATTTTCTAAAACTTGTGTGTGTGGGGGGCTCCTACTAATTTAACTTTTTTCGCAGCCTCATGGATTTGCTTATTAAAGTCATGAGTGAGTCTGAGCAACCAGGACAGAGGATGGAGGCCTGTGTGGATCTAAGTGGAAGGTGACTGTCGCACAGCCAGTGATGTCACACATCCAGTGAGGATGGAGGGCGAAGAGAGTCTTGGTACACAGGGTCTGGACACCAGCAACAAAAGAGAGCCTGCAACAAAAGTCAGTAGGAAAAACATTCATTGTCTTTTCTTTGGCCTTTTCAGTATGTGACCCTCTCTAGTTGGCTGGAAAAGTCACACATCCTCAGGGATTGTGAAAGGGTCATAGTTGTTCACACAAGGAAAGCAAGAGAAGGAATTGTGCTCAGCTGGTGTCGTTCAGAACTCAGTTTTGCATGGAATAGTCCCCGCCGTGCGCCCCCACACGGAACTCTCTCATTTCTCCCTCAGGTCACTGGAGGCCACCAGTGTTTGACCATCTCCCAGTCCCAGTATGGAGAAGATGTCCCAGTGTCCCCTGGGACATGTGGTAGGCTACTCTATGAGAGTGTGATCATAGCTACTCTGTAGGCCAAAGCAGGAGAACTGCAAGAAGACTCCCAGAGTGAGTTCAAGGCCAGCCAGGAAAACTTTATGAAGGCCTGTCTCAAAAAAGAGAGGTAGGCATACATGCCTACAGCTCAGTGGTAGAGTGTTTGCCTAGTGTCTGAGATTCTGAGGACTAGGTTGAGGCTGTGCTTGAGATTGCTCTCTGCCTGTAAGCTGCAGAAGACAGTCTGCCTCCTTCCGGCCACATCGCTAAGAGCCTAGGACACTTAGTAGGTGGCAGATAAAGCTACGGAGAATAAATGAGTGTGAACGTGGTGAGTAGGTGCCTAACTTCCTGGACATCTTTGAGGCTCTGTAGTGGTTCCAGGAACCATGTGTGAGATCTGAGACGCAGCCTCGTCACCTTGGTACAAGTCCAAGATGCCTTTGTGCATTCCTTTATGAATTTGCCACTAGACAGAAAACTGAGAGGCAGATCACGTGATTTCAAGCTTCTCTATTAATCTAATCATGTTACCACTCTTTTTGTTGTCCCAGAAGAGTATTCCAGACACCCTTCACCTAAGATGAATTCACGGAGCTGAATGTGAGTGGTGAGTCCCTGGAATCCCAGTGCTCTGGAGACAGGGAGGAGGTTAGTAAAGTTGAGGCCAGCCCGGGCTGCACAGCCAGATCCTGTCTCAACAAAGCAAACAAAATGCATGCATTGTTTACCCTGCAATATGGCAGAATATTGTGTATTCCTTCTTCATATTGTGTGACTGCTAGTAAAAGCAAGATATGCACGCACCAAAATATTTCATATCCATCGATTCAAGAATGTAGACGATGATAATATCGCTTCTTATTTAATTTTGATTACTGGTCTGAGGAAATGAAAAGAAAGCTATATATTTGGGGGGATAATAGGCCTCTAAACTTTTTTAAGTTTCAAGGGATAAAATCAATCCAATCTATACCAAATACTGAGTGCCATGGCCCTGTGCTCACATGTTCACAGAACGAGAGCGTGAAGTTGTAAGGTATTCCGTGTCTATCAGACATTCGTATACTAATCCTCGATTTAGGGCCTGTAACCAAAACTTGGTTTTGAATGAATAGATTATTTCCCTAGGCAGCCTTTTCAGCACAGTGCTGCTGTTACCCAACTTTGTAACCCAGTGCTCAGGACCAAAAAGATGACCAACTCTAAGCTCCTTTCCCAGTCTTTCATTCATCCATTCACTCATCAGAAAAATACCTGTTAAGTATTAGCAAAATTGCTAGGACTTTGGTAAGAATTTGTATCCCTGGAAAGGAGACATAAAAAAGGTAAATAAGACGTTGTACATTGTAGCAGGTGCTGCAAAGGAACTACCCAGGGTAAAGGGCCGGGAGCATCTAACAGGGAGGAGCCTGAGCAGAGGTGTCAGGAGGCCCCGTGGAGCTTGCATCGGAACTAAGAGCCAGCTAAGGACAGGCAGGTAAGCACTGGAGGGAACACAGGGTGCGAAGGCTTCAGGGAGGGGCTGCCCAGGCCGTGCCCACAGGGGATGATGGGCAGTGGAGAGAAGCCCCTTGGGGAGAAGTGTGGTGGTCAGTGCCAGGAGGCAGTTCACACCAGGCCTCAAGAATCAGAAAGAATATCAGCATGATGCTAAATTTGAATTAAATATCACTCTTGCTATGTAATGAGAATCAACTTCCAGAAGACAGAGAAGAGTGGAAATACTTGAATCTGGAGAACAGGTAACACACCGTGCCGGCCAGCGACAGGAAGGGACTCCTGCTCGGTGTGGGTGAATTTCAAATGCTTAATGCCAGGTGACGAAAACCAGACTTCCGGAACTGGAACTCAGCGGTTAACAGCTTGTACTGTTCTTCTAGAGACCTGAGTTTGGTTCCCAGCACTCATGTCTGATGGCTCACAATCTCCTGTAACTCCAACTCCAGGGAATCTGATGCCTCTGGCCTCCACAGGCACCTGCACTCACATGTGTACACACACACACACACACACACACACACACACACACACATCCACACACATAATTAAAACTAATAAAAATAAATTTTATGAAAGGCCAGATTTTGGAACAAGAGGTGCTGCTCATCAGAAAAGCACTTTCTTGGTATAAACTGGGTTCAAGGCCCAGTGCCAGAATTAAAGGGATGGGTTATATTAGTTACTCATTACTGTGAACAAAATTACCTCCAAATCCAGCAGCGGCCGGGAAGAAGAGACCACCATGCATCTGGAAGGAGACCGTGTGTAGAAGCTACAGTGCATTGCTGTTTAACTTTCGGAGAAGAAGAAAGTTCTGTGATTCCTCACAAATGAGCCTCGTCCTTGGAGCTTTTCGAAGTCGCAGTGAGAGTCAAGGGATTCGCAGCGCTCATTATCCGCATTACTGGAAGCAAAATGTACTACCTTATTGAGTCAGATGGGAAAAGAGAAACGTCCTCTGACATGCAGGCTGTGATTGCAGCTTCACTGCTTGCCTAGCAGAGGGTCCCCAGCCACGGAGCCTGGAGCCGTTCCCTCAGGGTCAAGATGACCCAGCCCCTCCTGTTTCACCGTCATTCTGTGCGCTGATGGCATGCTGCTTCCCGTGGGACAAGCCGTGGCTTCCCTCAGCCCCTGGAGCCCACCGGGGTACTTCCTAGGCTCCTCAGGATACTGCCTCATGTGCCGGCCACCCACTCCGCTGTGGAAGTCATCATTTTCTTCGAGTAAACTTAGTTTCTAAAACTTAAAATTAAATGCGTATATGTTAAAAGTGTACTTTACGTCACAACGGTAATTTGGGGGAAAATCAACAAGATGAGCCAATTGGAAGGGGATTGTAAAACAAGCCCAAGCCGGCAAGGCAGTGGTTGACATTGCAGTTGGAGACTGAGTTTAAGCCTGAATTTCTTTAAGGTGACATGAGTTACAGACCTGTTAGCGCCACACTGAGATGTTCTCCTTGCTCTGCTGAGAGGCTTAGATCATCACCAGGGAGTCACTTGGTCCTTTGGTGATTGGGTGTTATCTAGCGCCCTGTCTGTGCATTACTTCCCATTGGCCACCGCAGGCCTTCCACCCTGCAGGCATCATATTCCCTTATTCAGGAATCCGTCTTTGCTTCTCTTCACTGAGCTCCCACGACCCGGTGGACTCTGGTGGTCCATCTCTGCATTCCCACGAGGCCCACCACGCTCCTTGGGGGAGGTCAGTCTACCTACCTGATCAAGTCACACTCAGGGAGTCGGGGGAGGGTGGCCACTGTCACCAGCCAGGACTGGTGTGTTAGTCTCCAGCACTGCTGTCTGAGGGAAGATGGGGTTAGGGGGTGGTGGCTAGAGGAGATGGGGTTTACTTTAGAGATGATGAAAGTGTTTTTTTTTTTTTTAATTTATTTAGTGGGAGGTGGGCTACATGTCACAGCACGTGTATGAAGGTAGAGGCCAGTTTTGGGGAGTCAGTTTTCTCCTTCCACCATGTGGGTCCTGGGGACTGAATTCAGGAGGTCAGGCTTGGTAGCAGGCACTCTTACCCACTAAACCATCTCACCAACCCAGTGGAAGGATTTTAACATTGATTACGGTGATGCTTGATAAACTCTGAATATATTTAAAATCTCCAACTGATATACTAATTTTTAAAATTAAAATTTATTTATATATTTTAATTTATAAATTTAAATTTATTCTGTGACAATTTCACACATGTATAGAATGTATTGTGGTCATACCCTTCCTCACCCATCTCCCCCTCTGCTAGACCGTCCTCAAAGTGTCCCTTCACCTTCATGTCCTCTTTTATTTTATTTTTATGAAACATTTTTTAAATTAAAAAATTACGAATATGAACTTTTTGCCTGCATGAGTGTAAGTGCACCTGTGCTCAACAGTACCAATGGAGGTCAGAAGAGGGCGCTGAACCCTCTGGAACTGGAGCTACTTAATGGTTGTGAGTCCTTACGTGGCTGCTGTAAAGTGAACTCTGGTCCTCTTCAGGAGCACCCAGTGCTCCTAACACTGAGCCGCTTCTCTAGCCTCTTCTTTTTTATTTTTAATAACTCGCTGAGTCTGATTAGCACTGTCCACATGTGCACAGTGTGGGGCCACATGGTCAACCTGCCAGGGATCACACCGTCAAAGAAAACTGACTCTCCCTAATGCGGGAGCTATCAACTGCCAATAACTCTTCAGCTGGGGCGGGTCAGCAGCCCCTCCTCCATCCATGCTGGAATGTTGACTGACTTATTTGTGCGGGTAACTACATGTGTGCAACAGGCCTGTCAATTTCAGAAGACATTTCATGGCACCCTCCCCGTCTTCCAGCTCTTACATTCTTTCTGCCCCTTCTTCTGGAGTGTTCCCTAAGCCTCAAGAGGGGAAGGGTTGATACAGATGTCTCATGACCAAGCTTCTCTGACCAAGGTTGAGAGTAGCACCTTGAGAGAGTGTAAAAGCATAAACATTCAGAAGGCAGTTTGACACTGGGGAACATTCAGGTTCCCCAGAGGGCCTATGACCTCTCCAGCCATAAGTCTTGACTAGGTTTACAGGATCATGCATAAAATCCCTGTGAAACAGGACTCAAATCCAACCAAAAAACACCTGATTACCTCCTTGATAGTCATACCACTCTGGTACTGTGGACTGCTTGGTAGGTTGGTTGTAGCATGCAGGGTCCAGCACTGGCTAAGACCATTGATGACTTTTCTCCCCTGGTGGCCTGCGTCACACACTCCTGGCACTATGAAAGCAGTTAGCAAGGAAGACGTTTCCCAGTTAGTTCCAGATTGATTTCTCCACATTCTGCAACCAAAGTGTGTGGTGTCTTCAGTAATAGGGTCTTACCCTGGAATAATTAAATGAATGCATTACATGGGCTGTGAATTATCTCAATAAAACTGTTATAAAAACTAGGCCGCCTTGTGAATCAGCTGTGTTTGAGCCTGGACAGGTGCATGATACCTCCTGCTGCAGTTTGTATATCACAGTGCTTGCAGTTCTGGCTGTATCTAAGAGCCATGCTGCAGGGGTCAGAGTCCCCATCAGGCCTCATATAGACTGTTGGCATTAGAAGCTGACCTCCACAGTTTTTAAAGATCCTCCCAGTGATGGCAGAGAGGACTGGACAGAAGATTCCCACCTAAAGAAGCAAACTCAGCTGGATGTGGAAGCACATGTCCATAATCCCAGCACTCAGGAAGCTGAGGCAGGAGGATCAAGGTTTGAGGCCAGGGCCTGGGGAGATGGCTCGGTGGTTAAAAACACTTGTCTGGCAGAGGACATGGGTTTGGTTCCCAGAACCTCTATGTCGTGGCCAACAACCATCTACAACTCCAGTTCCGAAGAATCTGATCCCCTCTTTTGGCCTCTCTGGGCACACCCCACACAGAGACATGCAGGCAAAACACTCATACACATAAAAAATAAGTCTTTTTCTTTTTAAAGAGTTTAAGGCCAGCCTGGGCTATAGAGCAAGACCTTGCCTTAAAACAAAACAACAACAACAAACAACACCCCCCTCAACAGAAATAACAAGGCAGTCTGAGCCCAGAAACTCATTACCAGATTAACCGCCTTATACTTGATAATATCTTGTCCCTCCAAACATACAACTCTTTTATAAACCTTGAATATAAGTCAGATATATGAAAAGCTACGTACTTACCATCATTAGTCCTTAAGGAAATGGGAGCAAAAGCCTCTATGAAATACTACTGTGCACCCAGGAGAACAGCTATGACCACAAAATGGAGATAAATGTTGGTGAGGATGTAGAGAAGGCGAGCTATCATTCACTGCCGGTGAAACGCCACAATCAAAACACGTGGTAGTGGAAAGAGCCCTAAAGCTGCAGCTGGAGAGTTAGCTCAGTGGTTAAGAGTACTGGTTGCTCTTGTAGAGGGCCCAGGTTTGGTTCCCAGCACCCACTTGGAAATTAACAACTGTCCATAATTCCAGTTTCAGAGGACCTGATGCCCCTTTCTGGCCTCCACAGGCACTGCATGCATGTGGTGCACTTACATGCATGCAGGCAAACATCCATACACACAAAATAATAAATATCCCCTCCCCAATGAAAAAAAGAACCTTAAAGCATACAATTACGGCCTGGAGAGATAGCTCAGCAGCTAAGAGCACTGGCTGTTCTTCCAGAAGACCTGAATTCGATTCCCAGTTCCCACATGGCAGCTAATAACCGTTTGTAACTCTAGTTCCAGGGGAATCCAACACCCTCTTCTCCATTATGTGCATTGCACGTTACGGGTGCAATATACTATACACAAATAATAATAAATAAAATATTTAAAACAAACACACAGTTATGCAGTCATAAAGAGAAGTGGAGCTCTGAAACACACTATGAGGTGGATTCCCCTTAAAAACATGACGTTAAGTGAAGCAAGCCAAGGACAAAAGGACAAATGCTGAGTGACCCCACTCAGGAGGTACTGCGAACAAACAGATTCATGAAGCTTAAGAGGCCACTCTGTTAGTCTGCTTCTCATCACAAAATGAAATGCCTGAGGAAAGTTACTCAGAAAAGAGGTTGAATGTTGAAAGTGTAATGTAGGCCTGACTCTGGTGAAAGCCTGCTGTAACAGAGTTATCTCATGGCAGGTGGGTGAGGGACAACAGAGCCAAACAGGACCCCAGAGAGGCTGGGTCCTATAGTCCCACCCAAGGGCAGTGACTCCGGTGACCCAAAGACCACCCACTAGGTCTCATCTCCTAAAACCCCAGAACCATTTCAACACCGCCACCCTGGGGCCAAATTTCCATTACATTAACATTTGGAGGACAACTCACATCCAAACCGTAGCAGTTACCCAGGGCTGGAGGGAGGTGTGAATGAGACACAGTGTTTGAGAGTACAGAGTTTCTTTTTAAGAAGATTTTATTTTTATTTTATGTGCATGAGACTTTTGTCTGCATTTATGTAAGTCTACCACATGCATGCAACGTCTGTTGAGGCCAGAAGGGGGCATCAGATCCTCTGGAACTGGAATTACAAGCAGTTTTTATGCACCATGTGGGTGCTGGAAACCTGGGTCCTCTGCAAGAACAGCCAGTGCTCCTCACTGTGGAACCATTTCTCCAGCCCACTGAATTTCTTTTCTTTTTTTTTAGATTTTGCTTATTTTTTTTTAATTATGTGTGTGTAGGTATGTCCATCATATACCTGCAGAGGCCAGAGGCTTGAGATCCTCTGGAGCTGGAGTTATAGGCATTCCAGCTGATGTGGGTGCCAGGCATTGAATTCAGGTCCTCTGGAAGAGCGGTATGCACTCTGTTTTGTTTGTTTGTTTTTGAGACAGGGTCTCTCTGTTGCCCCAGCTGGCCTGGAACTCATTCTGTAGACCAAGCTGGCCTCTCTCTCACAGAGCTCTGCCTGCCTCTGCCTTCCTAGCTCTGGGATTAAAGGCATGTGCCACCACACCCAGCTCAGTACGCACTCTTAGCCGCAGAGCCGTCTCTCAAGCCTCCCAAATTTCCATTTAGGATGTGGAACAAGTTCTGAAATGCGTAGTGATGCCAACTGGGTAACATTGTAAGTACACCTGATGTCACCAGAGCCTATATTTTAAAGCATTTAAATGATAAGTATCATGAATATTTTGCCACAGTAAAAATCTTAAATTATAAAAAAGGAAATCAAATACAGTGGACCTTTCTACTGGTAGGGAGATTTTTTTTTTTCCCCAAAAACTTCACTAGGGCCAGACCTGATAGACCAGAAGAGCATTATCTCTGCGTTTTGGTTTGCAGAGTGCAGTGCAGATAACAATATCATCCACTGTGGTGTTGGCTGCATAGAACAAGTATTACTAGTTCATAAGTAAGTATCATGTGCATCCACAACTATGTCATGTGCTTAGCACAGTGGCTGGCATACAGTAGGTGCTCAGTAAGCACTCTGGTACACTGTTATTAACACCTGTGTGCACAGCCATGGCTGGGACGCCTATCACCATTCCAAAGGCCGGAGTCTTTTGGAAGAGATAAAATCTTCTGGAATGTGTAAGGATGGCTGCACAGCTTCTGAATGGAATACATTAGAACCATGGATTGTATGGTACACGAATTGCCTTAAGCAAAGGCAGGGAGCACAGTCACGGGGCGAGCTCACAGCGTGGGCACTCAATCAGACGTAGGGCCTATGTGTTTGGTAGGCTCCCTGCTCAAGGCCTGTTTCTCACCACCCTTGAGAGGCCAATTCCTTCTAATTGCCTGCAGCCCGTCTGTAGGGTTGCCAGTGTGTGGCACTGAGAACCAGGGCCGAGACCCTGTGAGTCCGAGTTACCTGTGTTCTCAGTCCAGTGAAAAGCACAGACCCCGTTGTAATAGCTGGTCTCGGTTGTCTACTTGACTGGATCTGGCCTTAGCTATAATTCTAGGGGGCTTTTTTGATCAGATTATTTGAAGCTGAAAGACCTCCCCTGAATATGGGCAGAACCTTCTGGTGGCAGCGCATGCACAAGGACATGGCAGGAGGCGGCTTCAGCTTCTGCCTGCTTGCCTTCTTTCTTACTCCTTTCTCTCAAGGGTATCTGTCTTGCTGCTGTGCCATTCATTTGCCAATACTAGAACCAGTTTCTTTGGGTTCCTTTGGGTTCCGAGGTAGACTGAAGACGAGCCGCTCTCCAGGAATCCTCTAGGCCTTCGGTACCTCACTTGGAATACTGATTCTCAGTCTCTTGAGTGTGGTGTGGCCATTGTTGGACTACTTGGAGTCTATTCTGTTGTAAGCCAATCTAATAAATTCTCTCTCTCTCTCTCTCTCTCTCTCTCTCTCTCTATATATATATATATATATATATATATATATATTATCAGTTCTGTTTTTTTAGAGAACCCCAATACACCAGTCCTAGCTACACAATACACAATATATGTGATGGCCTCTTGTTCAGTCACCTGCTGCCCCATGCCCTGACATGAAGAATCTCAAAGCTTTGGTCTGTCCCTCACCCGATGCCACTGAGGCCTGAGAACTGGCAGAAACACGGGTGTGAACACTGCCTCTCATACAAGACAGGTGACTCATTTCCAATGATAAAATCCAAAGACTGGGACCAGCCCCTCCTGCCCGGACTTGAGCTCACCACGCTGGTGGGGCTAGCCAAGTCTGTCTGCATCCTGCGCAGAAAGGCTAGAGTCTAGATCTTTCTGGTGACAAAATCCAACCAAGTCCTCGCTCTGAGGATGTGGACTCACTAACATGCTGAAGTTGGAAGCCTGTCCACTCTCTCAGCCTCACTGTCTTCCCTGTTCCTTCGGAAAACCACTCACAGAGGACAAGGGATCGCAGGAGTGCTCGGAGGCACCCCAGAATGAGGACCAGGCCCTGCCTCCGCCCGCACAGCACCGGGGATGCTCTGCCTTTGTTTGATGCCATCACTCAAACCCAGGGCAGCGGGTCCCTACTTTGGCCGTCTGGGTGGGTGAGTGTGAGGCAGTGTCTTTCCCGGGTGGGGTGGGAAAAAGGAGGCTGTGAGCAGGAAGGACGGTTCTTAGGTTCCTGCCAATATGCAGACTCAGACATTTTACTGAAGACTCGGAGTCATTTCTGCCTTGGCCAGGAGAGACAGTTCCTGCCCATAATGATGGTGACATGAGGAAAGCTGGGAAGACCCTACGTGGTTCCACCGAAAGAGTGGGAGGGGAGGGTCTTAACACAGCGGAGAGCAGCCAGCAGTAGAGGGAGATCTCCGAGGCCCATTTCTCAGAGCAGCAAAAACGTCAGCGCTGTGACCATCGAGGAAGCATACTGTACTCAGACAGTTATCCGAGGCCAGGCAGACCTCAAAGGGCTTACAGTCCCTAACGCCAGCTGTTCTAAGTGCCTGCCCCTCATTAACGGCTCCAAATGGGGAGAAAGGGCAGGAGAGGACTGGAGATCCTGGGGTTCAACCCTCTTGTGGGTTAAGGAGGCAGAAAAGCAGAGCTGGGCACCTGAGTCTAACCCTGTACATCTACAAGTAATTAAGAGGCTGGATAGTGAAGAAAATACCAGAAAAATGACAGGAGGCGTGTTAAGACAGGTTCCACTTGGAATTTGCCCTCAGTTTGCTAACTGACCAGCCTCAGTTTCCTCATCTATAAAATGGGATGGAGAAAGAGTTTCTAAGCCCTCTTTTCTCTGGGAATCCAGTGGTGGTTTGTGAATAGTTTTTTTTGTTTGTTTTTTTTTTCCCCTTCTAATTTTAACAACGATGCAGTCTCTTCTTCCCACCTGAATATTAGAAGGAAGATGCATCCCCTTCCTCAGTTAGGGCCTGGATGATAACCCCGATTCCGTTCTGAAATCAGCTCCTCACTTCTCCTACTCAGGGACCTAAAGTTAAGAACGTTCGAGGTCCAGTCTTTTGGTCAAGAATGTGCTGGCCTTATTTACGTGAGTCAAAGCATGCTTTTGACATTCAGACAAAAGGTTTGAGTATCTGTGTATATGTGAAGAAAAATGAGGCCTATCAGACCTTGGAAAAATCAGCTCACTTTGAGACCTTCGCAACGTTATTGCCGCCTTTAATATTGCTGACAGTCTCTTGCAAATGTATCACAAGTTGGCATTTATTAGTGCGAGGCACAAGTAAGGGCGTGTTATTTGATTTGAATAACAGCTCGGAGCTACAGTTTGAGTCCAGAAATATATTAGTCAGAAACAATCTCATTTAATAACACAGAAACTAATAAAAGAAAAGTATTCCAACTGATTCAGAATTGAATTTATGAATATTGCTTTAGCAGGATTAATGATCAAAACCCCAACCTGTTTGTCACGTTATAACTGACTTTCCCATTTAAATGCAAAACCAGAAGTCAATGAGTCCAAAAGATTGTATATTGCTTTGAAGAAAACCAGTTCATTTTACATGTAAGCTTCCAAATTGGCAATAAACTTTAATTACAGGGTCAGATAATCAAATTATAATCAAATAGCCTCACATAAAAAACTATGTTTGAAATTAATGAGACACCAGCCTGCCACGTGGAATCACGGCACCCTCTGTAACTTGCTAACCGGCATTTCATTTTCATTTAAAAGTCACCTTAAGGACTTTCTCCTCAATTTTTACTCTGTAGCTTAATTTGATTTAGAAAACATTTCATTCCGAGACCATACAGTGCTTTGGATTTTCATATTCATCTCTGAATTTTCTTCCTCTCACCTCAAGAGAGGTCTGCTTTATAATTGACGATGGAATTTCCAAATCAGCCTATTGTGAACCTCGTCAGCAGAGACTGCTGAGTCCCTACCTGTGTCGGAAGGCCTTCGCCTCGATATCAGGTGTAATCACTCACCGGTGTGCCTACTGAGGGGCTGAGCAGCCTGGAAAACTTTGCCATGGCCAAAGGAAAATACATATTGTATAGAAATAAATTATCTTGAAATTAACAAATGCATGGGGCAGTGAATGACACTGACGCCTGTGTCTGCTTCATCGCCTCATTGCAAAGCTAAGGTGTGCTTTAAAACCTCTGGCTCATTTTTGTTTTGTTTTTGAGACAGGGTCTCACTATGTAGCCCTGGCTGGCCTGGATCTTACAGAAGTGTGCCTGCCTCTACTTCCTGAGTGCTAAGATTACATGCCCCGCCATGCCTTGTAAAACCTCTGTATCTTATCTTTGTCTTCTTTAGTAGTGGTTGGTATTCTCATTCTCTCTCTCTCTCTCTCTCTCTCTCTCTCTCTCTCTCTCTCTCTTTCTAAGGGAAGGAGGAAGAGTATACACTGGGGATTGCTCTTCCTGGCAGAGATGGGAGTGATGACAAATTCAGTCAGTGGTAAGCCTTGGGTTCAGCACTTGGAAAGTAGACGCAGGAGGATCAAGGGCTCGAGGCCATCTTCAGCAACATACTGAATGTGAGGCCAACCTGGGCTGCTTGAGACCTTGTCTCAATAAAACAAAACAGAAGTGATAAGCCAAGAGGCTCCAGAGTTGGGGTTACAGTGATGGCTCTCCATCACTGGTGACATTTTTCCTTCTAAAGACTACACTTCTCATACCTAGCTATTCGAGAGGCCTAAGTGGAATGATCATGAGCCCAGAAGTTTGAGACCAGCCTGGTCAGCATAGTGAGACTCTGCCTCAAACAAAGTTAGACTTTGCTGTAACTTTTCCATGAATGAATTCATAAAATTTCACAAGCTGGATGAAGCGCACAGCGTTTGACAGGTCGGCCAGGTAGATGTGAACTTTTAGCGTAAGTGTGATCCCCCAAATTACACAGGATGTACTCAAACAATCCTTGTTTATCTCAAGTTCAAATTTCAATGAACATTCTGTGTTTCCCTTGCTGAGTGGCAGCACCAGTCTGCTGTAGTAATATGCCGGCCGGTGTCATAGCTTCAGAACTTGCTGTCTTCTTCATGATTAACGTAGCATTTTCCAAACTTGCCAGATCACTCAATCACAGTAACCATTTGGGAACAGTGAGTTGCCAGTTCCCTCCTACAACCATTGGTCCAGGGAGACTAGCATTTGGCCTGAGAGTTTGGACAGGTGACTCTAACATCAAAGAGCTTGGACAACACTCTAAATGTCTCTATCTTGTTACCTGATGGTTTCTGGGAGGGCAGGTGAAATTATTAACCTTCGGTTCCAACTGGGAAAATCGAGGTCCAATAAAGGGATCAGCTGTATGAAAGACCTTGGACCTACTGAAATGCCAGCCTCAGAACATTTATCGTAAGGAAAACAGTCAGATGTTTTAGAGGTGGACGGATAGAAGGTAGTTGTTTCTGTCAGCAGACCTGTAGCTTGCCGGTTTTGACTGTGGTACTCAAGGCCCTGCAGGGAGTGCTGGTCGTCTCTGCCTTGGCCTTTTCTTATAGCAATGAGGAGATCTGCTGAGTCCCACGACCTTTCTACGGTTTTTCTACTGGGACAAAGAGTCAGAGAGGAATGAACTGGAAACGGCCAGGGACGCAGGGAACCGTGAAGGGTGTCCTAGGGAGAGCACTGTTTCTTAGCTCATTTTTCACCCTTTCCCATCTCCTAGGCCCCCAGAAACACAAGTAAGCTGGGAACAGGCATAAAAACCTGAACCTCCAATGTAGTCATGTATATGTTCATCACGACACATGTGCATTTGGGGAAAACAGGATGTCCACAAGATGAGACTGTTCAGTAAGAACAGAGCAGTCTGGGTTATGCCACCTCCCTGGCCTGCATCAGCCAGGGTGGAGACTGTGTGTCTGACGTCAACCACGACTCCTCCTCCTAAATGGTGTTTACCAGCAGCAGCGGAAGTCAGAGAGAAGGCAGTCCGGTTTCTCCCTCTACCTTTTGTGGTTTGCTGGCTAAGCACCCAGAAGAAAATGTGGCAGGAAACTGCAAGAGCCTCTAGCCTCCTGGATCACCTCCTGGTGTTCCACCCAGCCTCTCTGGGCATCTTCTCACTTTGCATCCCCCAAGGCAGTCATGGCTCACCTCTGGAGGCAAATTACCTTCTTTGGAGGATTCCTGGAGTGGAGTGAAAGCGTGCTTTCTTACTCCAGTGGTGGCCTGGAGCAATCCGGCCTCAACCTCAGCATCCGCTCTTGAAGGTGCATTTGTGGGCAGCATCCTGGGTGTCTCTGCTAAGTTCTTCCTAGGCTTTTGCTTTTGTTTGGGGGCAACAATGGCGTCAATAAAGCACATACTAAAATCAGAAAAACAAAGTTTAATTTCTCCTATTCACCTGAAGGCGGTTACTTCCGCCCGGTCTGTCCCTGATGGTTTCTGCTGTGGTCCCACCCTTGTAAGACCTGCATCTCGATATACCTTGAGTTGTTTTCCCAATTCTGCCACAGCCCAATGACCGAAGGAGATAACATGGAAAATGTTTCATTTCCAAAGAAGCTTGCTAGCTGTCTCTAAGCCAGTGCAGGAACCTTAGGTCTCACCTCACATTTGAGAGCAGCCTGGGTTGTTTCAAAGACCAGAGGAATGTACCGTTGACTCTGGTGATCAAGGATCCTGCACTTATGGATTCAACAAACCATGGATAAGAGCTGTCTGAACCAAATTGTGTCTGAGTTGAAGAGGCACAGACTTTCTTGTTATTAGTCTCTGAATAGCCAGAAAATCAACCACTTCCACAGCCCCAGCGTTCTGCGTGTTCTATGCAATCCAGGGATAATTTAGAGCAGAAGGAAGATGTGCAGAGGTTCTATGAAAACACTCACCATTTTGTTTGAAAGAAGACTTGAATGGCCCCTGACAGTTCAGTGCTGTCCTCCCGTGTGATGCTCAAAACGGCCCCTTCTCTCCAAGGACCACCAGACACCACCTGGCCAGGTCTCTCGGGTCTGAACACTCAGGGATCTGAAGGTAGATTCTGGTTGGATGTGGTGTGAGGGTCCAGGAGGGTGAGTGAAGCCAGCATCTGGATGTGTATCTCAGGGCTTGACACTCTCTAACCCATGGATAAGTTTTTCTCAGGAATGTCACCCGTACAAACATAACTGTAAAATCTCAGTAATCACATGTGGTGTGATGACGGCAGGCTGACATGACAGACTACTCGCGTTCATAGAACACACAGTATGACGAGAAACACTCATGTCTTTGGGTCAAGTAGCCAACAGAAGGCATCTTGGGTTGGCGGGTTATTCTTTTCATCTTGTTTTCCAAGTCTTCTGCACAAAACAGTTATTTACTTTTGAATTACTTCTTATTTAGGAAAAAACTAACTGCACTTCTTCTGTGGAGACCACCTGCCTCCAACTTGCTAGGCAGTCCAGGCTTAACTGAATTTATGGTCCCCCTGCTTCAGTCTTCTCCGTGCTGGTGATTGCAGGTGTGTGCCACCATGCCCAGTCTAATTAAAACTTCTGAAATAACAGAAAAGTTGGGCATAGTGGCACACACTTTTAATCCCAGCACTTGGGATGCACAGACAGGTGGATCTCTGTGAGTTTAAGGCCAGCCTGGTCTACATAGGTAAGTTCCAAGCCAGCTGGGACTACAGGGAGACCCTCTCTCAAAAAAAAATATTAGAAAAAGACAAAAATCTTATCAATTTATGAGATTAACTTCCAACTTCTGTTCTGTGATGAACCAAAGGATCCTGGGCCTCCTGATCTGCATTGTCCCTAATTCTAAATACACTTGTTTTGAATTTTTTCTTCTTTCTCAACCCGTGTGGCAATATTTCATTCAACAAGAGGAAGTAGCAGAATCCTCTGTGATGATGTTTGGGGTGGATTCAGACTCAACACCGTGCCAGTCACAGTAGGTGCTAATTAAATGTTTGTTGAGTGAATGAAAGAAATTGCAGTTTTGGCATTTTAAGGGCCTTTATGGGTTCCATTGTTACAATAGAAAAAACAAAGTGGTAAAAAAAAAAAACAAACAACTCAATTCATAACAAACAATGTTTAGAATAAAGATCGTAAGCCAATTTTGGCTAAAAAGGGTTCTGGCATATTCTGAACAGCTGTTATTGTAGACACAAGTCTGAAATAAATAACTTCCAGCATAGTCCACGCCTGCGTTGAATAAACAGCGCAGCAAGAAGAAAGCACTGTATTAGCATTAATTGCAAGGAGCCGGTGCTCCACGCCCAAGAGGCTCCTAGAGAGCGACCAGCGCGGATGCTCCTTCCTCGGGCTGTAGATGGAGCCATAGCATTAGCAAATGCCATCGGAGCGCATGTGTTGGGTTCTGGGCTGTAAAAGCCAGATCTTTGCAACTCTGCTGGTTTCAGTGTCTGAGTGAGAACAAGCCAAGAACGCAGGCCTCTCTATTTCTGCGCAGCTGGCTGGGCTGGGAGGGGAGACTCGGGCCGCAGCCTCAGCCTTCATTTCCACAGCGACCACCTGCAGCCTGCTCTGCTTGGGGGCGGGGGGGGGGTGTCCTGGCTGCCATTCTGATGGCTGGAAAGCTCACCCCAATCTGGACTGGCTTCTCCTTCTTTTGCTTCTTTTCATAAGAGCCATCAGGAGGACTCGGAGGTTTATACCACAGGCAGGCTCCTTCACCGCCTGACTTCCTCTGCTAACTCATCGTCCCTCTGGAATTGTCTCTATCTGCCTCCTCCTCCTTCCTCGTTTCTCTCCCTCCTCACCCGCTCTTTTCCTCTCTTCCTTTCAAACTCAGATTCTTGTAACCAGTCCTGAGACAAAGGCCACTTCCACATTCATGTCGACACACCTTCCCATTGACTTGTGACATTATACCACTCTTTGGTCCAGAATATTCCAGGATTTCCTCCCTGCTCTCCTTCTGGGGGAGTCCAGCCTCCCTGGGCGGACCTTGCTCTTCCTGCCCCCCACTCACCTCTCCCAGCCTGCTCCCTGCTGCTCCTCCACTGGCTGAACTTGTTTATCCTAAGACCAGGGACGCGCCCTGCCTTCCTGCGACCTGCGATGTCTGTAGCGGGAATCTCTTTCTCTCTCCTATTAAAGGACCTCGATGTTTATTGACCTTAGACTCTGTCCACTTGGGTTCACGTTCATCTGTGTGACAGAGACGGAGCCACCTGATGGCCATTCACTGTCCCTTGGTGTCTCCTTGTTGCAGAAAGGAGGATTATAGGGGCTGTGTTATAGAATCATCTGACACTAGTGCTCAGCTCCCTTCCCTTTTTAAGTCAGTCCAGAACCCCAGTCCATGGAACGGTGGTGCCCGCAGTTGAGGTAACCCCTCACTGGCATGTCCAGAGGCTTGTCTCCTAGGTGACTCCAGATCCCATCTACATGGCAATCAAGATTAACCATCACCGATCTTCCCATGATCAGCTTGATGCCCAAACACACCACTTAAAGATTTGTTTTATTTTAAGTGATGTATATATGTGTGTGTCTATGTGTGCGTATGTGTGTGGAGGCCAGAAGAAAGTGTTAGAACTCCTGGAATCACTATAAGCAGCTGTTAACCACCTGACTTGGGTCCTTTGGAAGAGCATGAAGTTCAACCCCTGAGTCATCTTTCCAGCCACCAAACACATCATTTTAAAGCATAACCTTCCATCCCTTGTTCCCATTGGCTCATGGTCATTTCAAAATGCAAAATGTACTCAGTCCAAATACAAACACCCTCAGGGTCTTCAATAGTTCTAACTCTGTTCAAAAGTTCAAAAAGTCCAAGTCTTATTTGAGAATCAGGGCTTGCTCTTAGCTGTGAGCTCCTCAACTTGCATACTTCTCTTTTAATGTAACTTTTAGTTTCTGTGTGTGGTATGCGTGGTTTGCTTGCATGTATATAAGTGTACCACATAATTCTAAATACAATGGCACATTGTATCCATTTCCAAAAGGAGGAACAGGGATAAAGTGATTAAAAATCAAACCAAACACCAGCAGAGCAAACACCAAGTTCTGTAACTCCGTGTCTGTAACTCCAGCTCTTGGGGAAGCTAATGCCTCTGGCTTGTTCATGCATGAACCACCCCCACCCCCACCACATATACACATAATTAAAAATAAAACTTAAAAAAAGTAAGTGTAATGTCATGCGTGTATGAAAATGTCATACTGAAACCATTATTTTGTATGTTAAATAATTAGTAATTTTAATTAATAGTAATTTAGGGTTGTGGTGAAGTTCAGTGTATGTTTAGCTCAAGGTCCTGAGTCCAAACCTTAGGACAAGAGAAAGGAGGAGAGGAGGCAGAAAGGCAGGAAGGAAAGAAAGAGGAAGTAATATCCTCCATGAATATTCGTATATTGTCACAGATGTATTTTGAAGACCCATATAATGGCCATTCTGAAACATTCTGATCTCAGAATTCCTTTATACTCTTAAAAAACGTTATTAAGAAAATGTAAGTCAAGCTTTGGGGGATTTGGAAAAAATACAGTCTCTACTCATAACTGTTAACAGTGTTTTATTCTAAGGAAAGACTGTGATAGTGGGATTTTCAGTATCTGGGAGAGAGGTTGTATCTTGGGTCAGAGAAGGGGGCATGTGGGCGCCTGCTCCACTGCCCAGTGCCAGCCCCCAGGGAAACTGCTCTTTGTTAACTTTTTGTTAACAACCTTTTTTGTTACCTCAAACACCAAATCCCCTACTAAGTACGGAGAAAATGGTTTTGAGTGATGTCTCAGTTCACCTATGCATCCCACCCCATCAAGCAGTGGAAAGTTCTGGAATTCCTGGACGTACCCCATGTTCCTCCCCACATCCGATTTGCTGCTGGCCTCACACCTCTACCTGTTGCCCACCGAGAGTTCCCTCTTTCTTAATACCAGATGTTTCTTCTGTCATGTTCATTTGGGCTAGAAGCCGCAGATGTTCAGGTTGGATCACATCGGCTTTTGCTTTTCTTTTTGAAACAGCAGAGATGCTTTGGAGAGAACCTGGAGGAGATTAGAGAATCCTTCTCAATTTTCAGGTGAGACACCTGGGAAGGCTCTTCTCCACCCACAGCCCTCGGCTGTCAGGGGGTCACTTAGAAGTGGGAAAGGCCTTCAGGTACTCAATAGGTGTTACAGTGCATTTAGTGCCTTGTCCTGGCCTGGCCTGGGCACATGTTAAATCTCGAAAAATTTCTTGATTTTGACTGATTTTGGCCTTGAAAGCATTAGTCCTGTCCTCTCACTGAGGCCCTGGTCCCAAACCTGCATGGCAAGCTTGGGGTTTGAAGGATAGAGAGTGAAAGGGACCTAATCCTCCTCTTTTTTTTTTTTTTTTTTTAATGGAGGGAGAAAGATGCCCAGAGCTGGGCTTTCCCTAGATGTCTATGGGCTTCCTTTTGCCTTTTTGAGTTGGTGGAGGAAAGTCCTCTGAGACAGACTAACTACCCTTTTTTCACAAACACAAATGAAAGTTACTTGAGTGAATAGCTTTAAAAAAAAATCTTTAAAAAAATTTATGTGTATGTATTGTACTGCCTGCTTATGTGTAAGAACACCCATGTCATGCAGTGCCGGATGAGGTCCAAAGAGGGCATCAGATCCCCTGGAGCTGGAGTTACAGATGGTTGTCAGCCACACGTGTGTGCTGGGAATTGAACCCAGGTGCTCTGCAAGAACAGTCCGTACTCTTAACTGCTGAGCTGTCTCTCCAGAGCTGTGGGTGCATAGATTTAAAGGCTGAGCAGTGACTGGCCTTCAGGAGGATTTCAGTAAGATTCTAGAACTGGTTCACATCCTCAGGGAACATGTGTGGGCACCTGAAAGGGGACACAGAAGCAAAGCAGATAAGGTCACTGATGCTAGGAGCACTTGCAGGGTAGATTGGAGGGGTGGTGGGTGATTAAGGTTAGCTGCGGGGGAGGGGGGGCGGGTTTCCAATCCAGGACAAGATTCTGCTGTGGAAAGGAAAGAGCCGATCAGTGCTATGGGAGTGTGTGAAGTTCTAGAGCAAGATGGATGAGAGGTTCTGAGCGTCCTAAGCAACAGGGCCACTTTGGAACCTGGTTGCTCAGGAAGAGTGAGGGAGGCAGAGACAGGGGAACAACCACTGACAGACTGTGCTGTGACTGAGCCGGGAGCCACTTTGGGACTCTCCAGAGACCCTGCTGAGATGGCTTTCTTCCTCCTTGACCTCAACTGCTGCCGCGTAGAGATTTTGACTGGCAGAACCAAAGGACACTTGGGACCGGAAGTCATCAGATTAATGACTGAAATTTGATGGAAGAAATGGGGAGGAGAGCTCGATGCATCAAGGGGCTATGGGATAGTTTTCACTAGGAAATGAGCTTGGCCCTGAGTTGGAGGAGCAGGTCCTGCTTTCCATTTGGACACAGGTCTTGGGACAGCTGCCTCACATATACTTCCTTGCACTTGAACCCAGGACCAGCTAGTACATTCCTGGCTAAGAGTGAAGACAGCTCCAGAGGAACCCACCGAGCCTGGGATGAGTTTCTCAGTATGACGGGTGCCTGCCTAGACATCTGCTGTGCCAAGACAGGCTGCATTGGGGAGTGGGAGGGATTGGGGCAAAATAATTTGGGACAAACGCACCTGTCAGCAATCTCCCAGCCTCTCCGTCCTGGGGATTTGGCAGGCTAGCCAATGTTTCCTGGCACCAGGCTGTGGGGTAGGTGAGGCCAGCTGGCTTGGGTACTTTAAGAAACTTACATCAGCGTCTCGAGGTCTGGGATGCTGCCTGGGAGGTGATACTGCTGCTGGAAGGGGCCCAACAGTCCCTCTGGAGGTGCTTGTGCAGACTGTGGCCTGTGATGGGATCGCTCAAGCCAGAGATGATGTGGGGACGAGAAGGAGGGGCTGCAGATGGGACGCAGGGTGAGTCTCACAGCCAGAGCTGGGCCCCAGGCCTTCAACCCTGGTGAGGACAAATTCTTGCTGACCTGGAAGTAGACTCAGTAGTGTTCCTGCCCTCGGACCAGGAAGTATTCTGTGTGAACCTGAGATGGGTGTTCCAATTGGGATGGGAGGGTTGCTTTGATTTGGAAGGCTTCCGTGATCCAGTGCATCCATGACACTGGCTTCTCCAAAGATAGAAAAGGCACTCAAGCCCGCTTCATGTGCACACTCAAGGAGGCACCTTCCTGCCTCTCTGTGGCGCTGTCACCTCCACCCACCTGGCTGTGGTGAGGGGCTTGGGATTGCCCCTGAAGTGGACATCCGTTGCACACTCGATCACCATTCAGGTCATTTGCATTTGAGCTTTGTCCTTCCTTTGAGCGAAGGTATTTTTCCCAAGGAACTCCATCCTCCAGGGCACCCACGAGTGAACGGATATCTCCAGCATGCTTCAGTGACCAGCTGCTCTACCTGCCTCCATTTCCCTGAAAGATGAAGTCCCAATAGGCCACAGGAAATGAGAGTGGTTGGCCACTTCGGTATATACATCATGCCAGGCCATCTTGTAAGTGTTCAGTGCCTTCATGGTTGTAACGGTTGATAGAGATTGGAGCTACAGAAGTTGGACGGAAGAGGACAAGAGGAAAGCGCAGTGTGTCCCCCAAGGGACTGTGGAACATTCCACTAGGAAATGAACTTGGCATTCTATTCTTTAGAGAGGGAAACTGAGGCTAGGGCAGATATCAGAATCCCATCAACGTTCTTCTCTAACCCACTGAGCAAACTCAGGTTCTTCTCTAAGCCACTGGGCAAACTCAGGGGTATGGGTTTGTGCTGTTGAGTGGGGATCTAAGTATCTTCTGGGGAGGAGTTGGTGTGGGGACTGTGCACTTTCTAGGATGAGGAGGTAGGCCTGGGTTCTTTCTAGAAGCCCCTTGCACCTTTGGGCACAAATAACTCAGAATGAGCTGCCTAATGGCTGTGTGTGCGTCCACTAACCTCCACACCCCAAGCCTCTCTGCTGCACCCGGACAGTGATGGCAGGTGGTTTTGGGATCTTCATCCAGCACTTACTAATGCCAGGCTCAGCTCTTGGGGATAAAGGCAGATGGAAATGGCATAGTCTTTAGCACTTGACTCCAAGACCTGTGCATAGGCAATTCCAGCCTGTGAGTGACCAGGAGGGAGGACAAGCTACTGCTGCAACAGATTGGCTTAGTAGCTGAATTCTGTGCCATGATCCTTTCCTGTGTTTAGAGAGGCCTCTCTCATGGGCCTGCTGGGCTGTGGAAGACACTGGCCCAGGAACATGTCCTAGAGAAATGGTTTAGACAAAGAAGGGCTCAAGGATCTCCACAAGGGACTTTGGAAGTTATCTGCCGAGGTCTTAAGAAGGAGTTTGATTGAGGTCCTGGAAAGGTGTCCTACACTGCTCAGACCTTGCATAGGTCTGAGCAATACACTGTCTGTTGAGACCCAGGAAACGTATTAGTAGCTTTCAACAAGCATGCTGACTGTAAGCATCTGGGTTGCTTGAGCCCCGCTCTGCAACCTAAAGTGAACATGAATCACCTGTGGCTGTGTACTTCGAAGATGGGGCCATTGCAGCCTTTATGGGAGGCCTGGGTCAGCTAGGAGACACCAGCAGTGAAGGGCCAGCCTGGAAACAGTTACTTTTCTCTGCCATCCTAGAGAGGGCGCTTGACAGCGTGGGCTGAAGAGTGGGGCTTTGGCCCTGGGACTGTCTGGGACTGTCATGTGTGGGTACAGGGTTGAGACAAGTGCCAGCAAATGAGGCACTCACTTGAGGTACTCACAGATCATAGTCCTTTTTTTTTTGTCCCTTTGAGACAGGGTCTCCCTGGAGCCCCAGCTGACCTGGAATTTGCTTTGTAGACTAGGCTGACCTCGACCTCACAGAGATCCCTGTCTCTGCCTCCTGAGTGCTTGAATTAAAGGTACGCATCCCATGCCTGGCTCCAGATCATATTTGAAAAAAGCGCAATTGAATGCAAAAATCTATAATAAAGTATCAAAAATTTAAACAAAGGTGAATCAGCATTACTGATTTTTCCTTTTGTCTCAGGTTAAAATATACCCGAGCAGCACTGAGTTGTACATCAGGTCTTCGTTTATAAAGCTGACTATATATACATAGAACAGTGAGAGGAGGCATTCTAGGCTGGGGTGTCCTGGCATACACTTGTAGTCCTAGCACTTAGGAGGTTGAAGCCAGAGGATCATGAGTTCTAGACCAGCCTGCACCACTTAGCAAGATGCAGTCTTAAAAAAGAAAGGGAGAGGAGAGGACAAGAGCAGCAGCAGAGGAGGAATCTGGGAGCGTGTGAGTCCGTGGGAAGGGCAGACACACGGGTGATACACACTCTTGTAGGACACTGTTGTGGCCCAGAATTTGTGACCACAAATCTGGCACTTTGCCACACAGAGGGCTGAACTAAAGAGGGGGCCACAAGATCTCCCTGACTTTCTCCTGTCCTTGCCTCTGGATCCTCTTCCCCAGGTGTGCAGAGAAGGTTGATCTGAGAGGCTACTTACCTCAGAAGGGATGTAACTACTCAGTGCCGTGGAGCCCTTCTTTGGAATCTGAAGTACCCAGAAATGTTACCTGGCTGAAGTGACCGAAAGTCAAAGCCCACATTCATAGAGCTTTGTCCTGGGCTGTTGTCTGTTCTTTGGACCCTTAGTTCCCTAAAAAGAATTTATTCCTCCTCGAATATTGTCTGTGACACCACTCCATACTCCCGTTCATTAAGAGGGCAGCTAAGTCACACCCGTCTAGTCTTTTGTTTGTGTCTGTTTTCTGTTACTCTAAGAGAATATCTGATTCTGAGTACTTTGCAAAGGAAGAGATTCACAATGTGGAAGTCCCCGTATCAACGCTGTTCTGGTGAGGATATCAGGCTGAATGACATCATGACAGGAGCATGTGCAAGCAGGAGAGGTCACATGGTGATAGGAAGTTGAGAGAAACCGGGGAGGTTACAGATTTCAACAACCCTCTGAGGAAAACTAACCAAATTGCCAGGAGAACTACATTAATTCCTTCCCAGGGTAGTGCCGTTTGTGACCTCACACTCCCTACAAACGACACCTCTTAAAAGTCCCTTCAGTTCTCACAGTTCCACAGTGGGGACCAAACTTCCAACAGGTGAAACTCGGGGGCGGGGGGGAGGCACACTCAAGTCGTGTCCAAACTATAGCACCCCTCTGTGCGTTTTGTGAATAAATCTTTATGCTTTTCTTCCCGTTTGGGCAGGTTTGAGTATGAAGCCTTTACAGGGTGGAGGGGAAGTCCCATTTGACTTTGATACTTCCAGAGACCCTGAATCACCAATAGGGTGCTCTGCCCCTTAGCGCCTCTGCCTGTGGACAAGCCGTGTGCTCACACATTGCTGCAGGCACTCAGGCTTCTTGGGACTCCGGATGCACATGGTAGGCTTGGAGCCAAGGGGCCCTCCGGTCCAGGATGGAAGTATTTGGGGGTGGTGGGTTGATTTGATTTTGTCTCAATGGGAACTTTCTTTGGATCTCTCTCTGGCTTCACTGCACATTTCAAAACAACATTCCTTTCTGCACGAGCACCAGGACATCAAATGCGCCCACCCCTCCGTTAGGAGCGCTTCAGGCATGTTGTTCTTTTTCTTTTAAAGAGTTCCATGTAAAATCAGATGTTAACTCTCAATAAACCCGAGTGAAAAGGTTCTTTTTTCTTCTTCTCCTTTAATAACACCAGTGACAATCAGAACAGGTGGGAAGAATATGTGCCCCTTGCTGTATAGTGGGTAGGACTTTAGAAGGAAAACACTAACATGTTACATATGTAACGAACAGTTCTTATTTATTGATGGAGAGAAAAATGAATAACAAACTTCAAGGGGAACAATGCAGGAAATGGTTAGCCGGGAGAAGGATTATTTCTTTGAGCGGGGCCTATTTCTTCTGTGCGTGGATTTTATTTTGTATTCTGGTCCGGACCAGTATTTCTTACTTTCTACTTATTAATGCTTGTGTTTGGCTATCATTTATTCAAGTCAAAAAATCACACAGTGGACAGAAGGACCAGGGTTGGAGACTTAGGCAATGTGGCCATAGTCCACTCCATCCTGAAAACTATAGAATCCGGGACCGGCTGGGACGTGGAAGCCGACTGATTCATCGGACAGTCCTGAAGGAGGTGTGCCCCTCTCATCTTAGTCGGAAGTGAACGAGGGTATGAAGACAAAGGATCTGGGGGTGGAGCTCATGGCTGGCTGGTGGTGAAAATGGAGTTTAAAAATAATTTTATGTGTACGAGTGTTCTGCCCACATGTATGTAATACCCTTGGAGGTCAGAAGAGAGCATTGCATCACTTGCAACTGGAGTTATGAATGGTTGTTAGCTGCTATGTGGGTGTTGGGAACCAAACCCAGGTCCTCCGCAAGAGCACCCAGTGCTCTTAACCACTCAGCAATCTCTCCAGTCTTGGCAATGGATTCTTAAGTTTTTATTTATTATTTTTATTTTACGTGTATGAGTTCATTGGCTGCATGTATATAAGTTCACCCATGTCCTACAGTGCCAGAGGAAGTTAGAAGAGGACCTTAGATTCCCTGAAGTTGGAGTTACAGATGGTTGTCAGCCCCCACGTGGGTGCTGGGAATCGAATTCGGGTCCTCTGCAAGAACAGCCATCTCTCCAGTCCTGGAAATGGATTCTTTTTTAAGAGATGTTTTGTAGGATGATTGTCTTAGTTTTCTGATGCTGTGATAAAATACTCATTAAAAAAAACAATTTAGGGGAGAAATAGTTTATTTTGGTTCACAAGCCCTGGTTACAGTCCATTGTTTCAGGCAAGTCAAGGTGCAGGAGCTTGGAGCGCTGGGCACCTCAAACCCACAGTCTGAAGCATCGAGTGATGAATTCATGCTCATTCTGTATGCCCTCCATTTTATACAGCCTAGGATCCCCTCACCCAGTGCCTGGTCCCACCCGCATTAAGATGGATCTTCTACGTCAGTTAACATAATCACTCACAAAGGTTCTCAGAGCCTAAGTGTAATCTTGACCGTTTCTCACAGGTGTGCCCAATGGTCTGACTCCTGGGGGTCAAGTTGACAATTCAACCAGGACTTAGACACTTCATTTTTCTCTATGTGCTGTATACAGGACAACGTCGTTACCGGTTACTGACTAGAGTGCAGGCGGCGTGGGCGATCACTCGGAATACTCAAGAGCCCTCCAGATCTCCCTTCATTAGCTGTGGTTGCATGGTGTTTTCAAACACTTGAACTTCATGCAGAGGGTCAGTCGGAGCTTCACAAGAACCGGATTGAGAACTCTAATTGCTTCTCTTGGTTGTCAAAGTGGATGACAAATCTGCCTGTTGTTACAAGGTGAGGCAAGGAAGATGATCTTTCTTTCTGCTGCCGTGGGCCTGACAGCTCCAAAATGTCCTGAGCATTGCTGGATCTGGAAAATGTCAGGCCTGGCAAGTGCTGTAACGGATATGCTTCTCTGGGGTATTCTAACAGAATTCTCCCACCTCTGAGCATGACTTTTGGTTCCCACTAGTAAATCAGCACAGCCCTGGCCTTGATTGCTGAGTCCTTTCCCACCTTTTGATGTGGCCAGTAGAACTAAGTACTTGGAGCAAAACAGGCACCATTTTATTTGATTAGCTGGGCCTGCTTGCAAGAGACCGTCACAAGCAGACATGCTGACATTCCCCTGTAGGAGGGAGTGGAGAGCACCACCGGCCCCTTACCTGAAATTTCAGCCTCTCCTTATCGAACACAGCACGGTCTCAAGAGGTGCTGGAGATCTTTTACAGGCTGGGCGAGGTTAACTAAGAGTGACTCTGTCTTTGCCGCTATGGGGAAGCCATCATCATCTGCCTCGGCCTTGTGAATGCTGGGGTTACAGGCATGCTCTGCCATGCTCCGCTTGGGTTGGTTCTTGCTGTCGTATGTGCACCCACCCCTGCACTGCCACACAGTGCAGTTTCACTGCCCTCAAACCCGTCTGGGCCACACCTGCTCATCCCCTCTTCTTAAACCCAGGTAACCACTTGCTGCTCTGCCTTCATGGAGCGTCATGCAGCTGTGATCCTGAAGTGTGTCGCCCTCCTGGTTGACTTCTTTCACTATTAGTCATGGAAGGCACCTTCATGTCTTGATGGCTGGGCTGGTCTGCCTTCGATTGCTGTGACAAAACACTCTGAGCAATACCGACTTGGGGAGGAAAGGGTTTATTTAGCTTACATTTCCCAGGTTACAGTTCATTATGAGAACCGAGTTAGGAACCTGGAGGCAGGAGCTGAAGCACAGGCTGTGGAGGAACGCTGCTTACTGGCTTGCTTCTCCAGCCCACGCTCAGCCTGCTTTCTTATATGATATAGAACCCTATGGAGGGGTTCTGCCTATATTGGGCTGGGCCCTCCCACATCACTCAACTATCAAGAAAATACCCCACAGACATGGCCACAGGCCAGCCCAATGGAGGCAATTCCCCAGTTGAGTCTTCCTCAACTCAGGTGTGTCGAGTTGACAACTAAAGCTATCCAGCATAATGGCTGACAGGGTGTGCCTTTTCAGTGCGGACTCCACGGCATCATCTCCATTTCTTAACCTCGTTTTACCCTCACCTACTAAAGGACGTCAGGCTGGTGTGGTAAGCACTTTTCCCCTCCAAACCATTTCCCTGGTCCTTTGTAATTTTGAAGTTGGTTGTTCATTTTGTTTGTATTTTTTATAGCTATTTGTGTGTAAGGAGGTCAGAGAAAAACTTCCAGGAGTCAGTTCTCTCCACCATGTGGGGTTCTGAAGATCCAACTTGGGTTATTAGGCTTACTAGAAAGCACCTTACCTGCTGAGCCCTCTCAGTGGCCCTAGGTTGTGGGTCTCCATCTCCAGCACGGCTGTTGTGCTCCAGCCGTCCCAGAGAACGGAGGACGATCGAACAGGGCCTCAGGTGGCTCAGTGTGTCGGGGGAGAGATTCCCGGATTGCTTTGTTGGTGGGCAGTTCAGTTATTGAAACCAAGGCAGGGGTTTATACAGGGAGGCCTTTCTGACCATTACAGAAGGCGGGAAAGTTAAAGGTGGGGTCTTTAGGTAAAGGCAGGAAGGTTTTAGGGCTGCTGTGAAAATTAGGAATGAGGAAACAAAACCCAAAAACCTGGTTCTGGTTTGGGGTGATCTTTGTGGGGGAAAAGAAGATGTGTATCTACAGTGGCTTCCTGGGGCCAGGTTATTGCATCAGGCAGAGAAGGCCAGACTCCTACCGTCCCTTCAGGGTATCTGGGGTTGCTTGGCTTTGCTTAATACCTTTTACGATAGACCCAGTCCCCACACTAGATTTTTCATTTTCCTATTGTTGAGTTTAAAGTGTCTTCTGTGCATTGTGTGTATGAAGTGTGTGCATATGTGTATGCATATATAATAGTCCTTTATTGATCTCTTTTGCAAATACTCTCTAGTCTGTGACTCTCTCTCCCTCCTTTCCCCTCCCTCTTCGCACTTCCATAATTTCTTTTGACACAGCATCTTGTATGTGAGTCATCTAGCCATAAACGCACCTCAAACTCATGATCCTCCTGCCTCAGCTTCCTGAGTGCTGGGATTACAGGTGTGCACCACCATGCCTGGCCTGCCTTCTCAGCCTCTTTGAGAGGCTTTCCCAGAGAAGTTTTTGCTGAAGTCCAGTCTCTTCCTTCTTTCACGAACCAAGGCAGTGGTATGTCGTTGGTTTTTCTGTCCGAAACAACAGCAACAACACTGAACCAGAATGGGATGCTATTTGTTGGAGGATAGCCATTTGCTATGGGCTCCAACTCAGGGGTGATTACTACATGACATTTAAGAATTCTCTCATGTGATTCATTTCTATGAACATGTGATATTAAGGCAAGAATATTTATAATTACGCTGTACATCTCTGATATTTCAAATGAAACTCTGCAGTAGAAACTGGCCAGGCTGCATATATTGGTCCTGAATCAGGAAGCAGCCACTGCTTCAGCTGTTGCTCCTAAATCAGGCTTGATTCAAGGCCAGACATTATCAACAGAGGTGGCATTTCATCTGCTGTGATGTTCCATAGTGAATGGCCTCCTTTCCTTTCTTAGTGGCAGAGCCTATTGTTGCTTATGACTCGCCCTGGAGACATTCTGAGCATCAGGATTAGCACTCAGAGTTGCTATGACAGGCCAAGGAATGACAACGATAGTTCCAGGGAGGCTGAGCTTTCCACACTGTCCACCCAGGAGGAGCATTGGCCAGAGGGAATCATCACATCGGGGGTCCACATGTGGCCTCCATGTCTGCCACTAAAGGCTTTCTGTTTAGGGGTTATCGAGTCAGCATGAGAGTGGTCACAGGAAGAGGCCAGTCAGCACCACCTGCCAGGCTCCCTAGGGTCTGCTGTGTGGGCGTCCTTCATGATATGCCTGGACCTCAGATACAAAGGTAGAGACTCCTCCCATTCTCCAGACTCCTTTCCTGCCTCCTTTCCTCTTTCCCTTTGTAGTGTGTATCGGGGCATGGTGTGCATGTGAGCGTTCCATGTGTGTGAGTACGTGTGTGGGTGCAGCTATGCGTACATGTCTGTAGGTATGTGTGTGGGTTGGCTGAAGTTGATGTTGGGTGTCTTCCTCAGTAGCTCTCCACTTTGTATATTGGGGCAAAGCCTTTCTCTGAACCTGGAGCTCGCCAATTCTGGCTAATCTAGTTAGTCACCTTGCTTTGGGGATCCCCTGTCTCTGCCTCCTGAGTGCTGGCATTACAGGTTAATGCTGGGGTTCAGGAGACCCAAACTCTGATCCTCTGGCTTGCACAAGCACTCTGCCCACCGAAACAGCACCTTGCAGTGTAACCAGGCTAGGTGGAACTTGTCATTTCTTGCTTCAGTCTCCAGTGCTGGGGTCTCACATGCGCAGCACCACGCCTACGAGCTTGGCTTTTGATGGATGCTTCCTCCTTGGCCTCTTTCAGGTTCTTGACCTGCAGCCAGTCTCCGTCTCTACTGAGCCTATTTACCTTCCAGTCCACCTTTCTCCACAAAGTGAATAAATGAATGACCAGGGTGCTGCTCACAGGTTTGTCTCTCTTCCCCTTTCTTCCCATGACTGTCCTTCAAGCCCATCCTTTTTTTCCCCTCTCATTTTAAAATTAGTTCCTTGCGAATTTCATCTGGTGTATTTTAATTCTATGCAACCCCCAAACTCTTCCCAGATCCAGTTCCACCTTCGCCACCTTCCCAGTTTTGGGTTCTTTTTCTTTTAAACCCACAGAGACCAATTTGTGCTACCCACATCCTCATGCGTGTAGGGCCGCCCACTGGGGCGAAGTCAACCTACCAGAGGTCACGTCCTTAAAGACAACTGCCTACCTGTCTCGGCCGCTATTGGTTGTCAATAGCTTCTCAGGGGTGGAGCATCACTTTTGTGTGGCTTGAGCTTGCACAGGTCTTGAGCTTCCTGTTACAACCACAGTGAGTTCATATGTGTGACTGCCATATTGTGTTTGGAGAACACTCTTCTGTAGTCACCTATGGCCTTTGGCTCTTACAATCTTTCTGCCCCTCTTCCATTATGATCCCTGAGCGGGGGCGGGGGAGGTGTGATATAGATGTTTCATTCAGAGCTGAACACTCCGTAGTCTATTATTCTCTGTACCTTGAGCAGCTGCGGGTCTATGTGTTAATCACCATATACTGCAAAAAGAAGCTTCTCTGATGAGGGTTGGTTGAAGTTGATGTTGGGTGTCTTCCTCAATTGCTCTCCACTTTATATATTGGGGCAGGGCCTCTCTCTGAACACTAACATATGTGCATAATGATAAGTCATTAAGAGTAGAGTAATAGTAAGGTTCTCTCCTAGGGCCTATGACCTGTCTACCTATGGTTCTCGGCAGGGTCATCCTCCTACCAACAAACTGAGCCAACCGATCCATTGAACCAAGTCTGTTTTTTTTATTTTTTTCTGTTCCTCTGGTAGTTGATAGTCCCATCACACTATAATAGGTGCAAGTTGAGGAAGAGGCACGGCTGTAACTGTCACATGGCAGGGAAGAATGCTGTGGACCAGCCTCTTGGACCTGACCCCTGAAGGTACCACTTCTGTGACAGAACAGTTTGCTACATGTAGCATATGAATGTATATGTATACTGGTATGCTTAGCTTCCAACCAGTTCCAGAGCAGAAGGCAAAGAACACAGCATGAGATTGAGATGCTCTTAAGTGGGTAGAGGCTTCACAGAATTGGCCCCCACAGCCGTAGCTCAATGGTAGAGCACTTTGCCCAACAGGTAGAGTCTTTAGATGTGGCCCATGGGATGAAATTATGGCACTAATACACACCTCATCTGCTTTGATTTTATTACCTGAACTGACTTAAACTCTCGTCCCTTCCTCGAGGTTTTGGAGGTATGACAGTGATCAGACTAGGAAAGCAGAGTGAGAGGCTTCGGAGCATCTGTGTCGAGCCTCTGAGCAATCGCGGAGCATCCGTTCAGTGCTCCCAGACTGCGTCTTCTGTGAGAACACCGTCTACAGGTTTGTCCCTCATTCACCTTAAGGCCCTCCTTTCTACCTGTACACCCTTTTATAGGTCTGTCTGTATTGCCAGAAGATACTTTTGGGTCTTCAAAGGGTTCTTTGAGGTTCCTGCTGAAGTTTTCAAAATTGAGATGCCTATTCCATTGACTGCACCTCGTCCTCATCAGCGTGAAGCCAGGGAAGGACAGTCAGTGGGCCTGTGCATGCAAGTCCAGGGTTTCAATTTCTCATTCCTGTGACCACTAAGCTCCAGATCATGGCAAGACTGATGAGTGCCCCTCAGCGTTTTGCACACCTTCTTCTATTCAACGAGTGGGGAGTGTGCGCTGCTTTAAGAGCTTAGCTGTGAACGTCCTGCTACTTCGCTTCCCCCTCCTCTGCTCGTGTCTCCTTCCGTCTTTTCAATCCTCTGCCAGTACTCTGCGGCCCTTGCTCATAAGATCCTCCTTTACCTGTGACATGGTGTCTGTGTTCCTATCTTTCCTTGCTGGAACAGTTCTGATTTCATTTGTAATGCAATGCGTTTGGCTCTGGCGATAGTTCGAGACTAGCTCAAGCCACTCAGGACCACCATCCTGTCCTTTCATTTCCTAGCCTATCTCGTAGCTAGAGGTGGGTAGCTGCGAGACCCAGCTTTGGCCAAAGAAATGTTAGTGGACACTAGACAGGTGAGGCGTCGAAGAAAATGCTTGGTCATTCAGTAGACTTCTTCCATCATAAAACGCACAGGCAGTGGCCCTTGGGTGCCGCAGGGCATCTTGTGGTCACACCCTTTGCATTCCTGAAATACGTACCGCTTAATCATCCGTGTTTTATTGTTAATGCGGTATTCGATTCTGTTCAGTACTAGTTTACTTAGGATTTTTGCTTTGGTGTTCCTCAGTGGGATGATAGGTGGGTCTTATTATGTATGTGTACAGTATTTATTGCATGTATCTGTTATTTTTCTCGTTCCTGTGAAAAAAATACTTGACGAGAAGAGAGTTGAAGGATGCAAAGACTATTCTGATTACCTGACTAGGTCATCTCTCATGGGTGTGCCTGGCGGCTAGAATCTAGATGATTCTAGATCCTGTCAAGTTGACAGTCAATGTTAATCATCACATTGGGTTTACAAATCAATGACATGTTACTTCACTAAAAGAATGTAGATGTTCTCCCCTATTTTTTATGTTTCTGGCACAGTATGAATCACATTAAAGTTATCTAATTTTTGAAAGGTTCTTTGAATTCACCTATAAAGCTATATTGTGGCTGGGCATGGTGGCTCATGCCTTTAGTCCTAGCATCTGGGCGGGGAGGGCAGAGGCAGGTGAGTCTCTGGGAGTTCAAGGCCAGGCTGGTTTACATATCGAATTCCAGGCCAGTTAGTATTACAGGGAGACTGTCTCAAAAAGACCAAAAAAACCCCCAAAACAAAACAAAACAAAACAAAAAACCAAACAAAAGCCAACAACAAAAACCTATATTGTGTTTTTTAAATACAAACAGTAAATTTGTTTTCTATGGAAATTGATTTTTTTAAAGCTTCTCATCTCTACTAGGGCAATTTGATCAGATGTGTCTCCTGGAAAATCAGGCATGTGCACAGATGTGGACACTTGAGACATGATCTCTCAGAGGACCCCGTTGTCATGTTTCAATTTGTGCTTTCTTCTCACAACACAATGCATATCTGTTTGGAAAGAATTATCTTTTAGTTCTCTGTACTATTTGGGCTTTAATTCAATGAATTTCTGCTTTTATCTTCTTTCTATGTTCATTAAATTTATTTTTAATTCCTTTTCTGACTTTTGAGATAGATATTTACCTTATTTAATGTCATACTTAGTGTTTAATTCTTACAAATACTTTATCTGGGCATTTTCTTTTAGTCTTTACTTAAATTATATCTTCAAGATTCTGACAGGTAGAATTTACACCATTTTTCCTTAAAGAAATCATGAATTTTCAATTATACTTTGAAAAGTTGTTCATTTAAAAGAAATTAATATAATCTGGAAATAAACTGGACTCAAAACTCCTAACTTCAGTAATGACTATAGAAAGGCCTCAAAATGAAATTAGAAACACTGAAGATTTAAGAGCATTAAGTCAAATATTGTAAGGGAGAGAAAACATAGCACTGCACTGACTGACATGGTATACGAACAGCCTAAGACTGGGTCACTAGGAGAGGGCAGAAGAATGTTTAGGACATAATGAGGCCAGAGACAGGGACAGTTAAGATGAGCCATGGCACTGCATGCTGTCCTTGTATGCCTTGTATCTCCTGTTCTTTTCTTTGTTAATTTTTCTAGTCAGCATACGACATCATGGATTTCATTATGGTATTTTCATAATACATATCAACTACCTTGCTCTTAGTCACTCTCCTCAACTACCTTCCCCCATTCCACCTTTCTGACTCCCCCAAATGGTTCCCCTTCTGTTCTTATGTCATTCAGACACACACAGATGCACTACACCCAAATCTCGATGTCACACGTGAGAAGAATACAGTATTTGTCTCTCAGGGTCTTGCTTTTTTAAAACAAACAAACAAACAAACAAACAAACCATGGTCTCCAATTCTATTCATTTTCCTGCAAATGACAACATTTCATACTTCTTTATGGTTGAATACAATTCCATTGCATATATGTATATACATATAATATTTTCCTTATCTAGTCATCTCTTGATGGGCGTGTAGGTTAGTTCTAGTTCTCGGCTATTCTAAATAGTGCAGCAATAAATACGGATGTGCAAATACCTCTGTGGTATGTTATCTTGGAGTCCTTCAGGTATGAACCTAAGGTTGAAACAACTGGTTAATGTGGTAATTCTATTTTCTATTTTGGGAGGAACCTCCACACATTTTCATAGTGGCTGAACGAGTTTATCTTCCTGCCACTGGTCTTTCTCCACATTCTTATTGCATTTGTCTTCTTGATGACTGCCATTCTGACTGAGATACATGGAATCTCAATGAAGTTTTAGTTTGTATTCCCCTAAGGATGTTGACCATTTTTTTTCAAATGTTTATTGGCTTTTTGTATTTAATTTTTTGTGTGTGAATAATCTATTCAACTCATTTGCCTATTTACTGATTGGATGATTTCTCCTTTTGGCAATTATATTTTGGAGTTCTTTATATATTCTTAATATTAATCCCCTGTCAGATTCATGATTGGCAAAGATTTTCTCTTATTCTATAGGGCTGTTGCTTCTCTGTTGTTTCTTCTGCTGTGCAGAAGCTTTTCGATTTCATGGAACCGTCAATTTTTAATGATTGCCTCTGTTATTAGAAAGTCCTTGCCTATATCTTGAACTGTTTTGTCTGTTTTTCTCTAGCAGTTTCATGTCTACATGAGGTCTTTGATCTGTTTTGAGTAGATTTTTGTTCAAAGTAAGGGATAATAGGGATTTAGTCTTCCTCTTTTACATGTGGAAATTCAGTTTCCCCTGCAACATTTGCTGAAGAGATTATCTTTTTGCCAATGTACATTCTTGTAAGCATTGTCAAAAACCAGGTGGCCGTAGCCGTGCGGGTTTGTGTATGCACTCCTGTATTTTGAATTTGCTATGGTGAGGCCCGGGCATTCACCCCCACCCCCTCCACCCCTAGGTTTGAACCTATTTGGACAGCGAATGCTCTCCTAGAGAAATTAATTTATTCCGGGTTACTTACAAAAGATTCATCCCGGGGAAAGAGACGGAGATTTCGTATGACAGAGCCTGAATTTTGATCATAAGTCCCATCTCCCCCCACATCTGGAACACATGCCCAAGATGGAGCCCCTGGTGGCCTGCCAGCCTCTCTCTTTCCCAGCCTTCCCCGCGCTTCTGCTAGACGTCCCCCCTTAAGTCTTGTTTAGTGGGATGTCAATCACATTTGGAAGCCTGTCCCTCGCAGTAGAGAGGAAACTGTAGGTCTATCCAACAACTCTCGACTGATGTGTCACTGTCCACACATCTGTTTCTGGGCCAGCACTGTGCTTCTCTGACGCCACAGTTCTGTAGAGTGACTGGAGATCAGGACCGGTGATGCCTCCAGCATTACCTTTTCTGCTTATGATTGCTTTGGCTGTTTAGGGTCTTTTATGTTTCCACAGTTTGTTCAATAATTAAAAAAAAAAAAAAAAAAACTCCAGATGGAAACGCAGTCTCACCTTTGAAAACACATTTCTGCTTTTATTGCGTTATGGTAAGACAAAGTGTTGAGTTTAATCTCTTCTTGTTAGAACTGTGTGGAGTTTTCTTGGTAACCTCCCAAATGTCCAGTTTCCACAAACATTCCCAGGTGATGAGAAGAAGATACGCTTTCTTTTGTAAGGCTGGAGAGTTCAATGTGCATTCATAAGATCTACTTAGGGGTCATATTCTCCATGCTGCGATTCTGTCCTCCTCCTCCTTCCTCCTCGTCCTATCTGGAGCAGAGTGATCTGACCGCGCCCTCTAATAGACGTGTGTAGTTGTGTCCTCTTCAGCTAATGTGCTTCATGAAGGTTGCTGCTGTGGTCTTTACCACGAATTATGGGTCTCAGAATTAGAAGCGATTTCCCGGCAGGCACCCTTAGGCATTTCATCTTGTCAGACCTCAAGCTCAAAAGCCCACCTTTCTTCGTGTTCACTTGCCTCATACCACTTTGTACAGCCTTTTAATTTTATTATTTTTCTTTTTCCAAGTGTCTCTTTACATAGGAATTTGAATTTGGCCTGGTAAGCCAAGGTGAAAAGCTTGCTTTTCATAAGTGTGCTCAGGCCATCTGCATTTATTACCACCAACTAAAGACCAGGTCTTTGTCCTGTTACTTTCTGTTTGCATTCTATGTTCTGGGCATCATGCTTTCACTCTGTCCTCTTTGCTTCTGCTTCTGTTAAAATATTTTTTGGTGATTACAATAGTTTCCTGTTTTCCTCTGGTAGTTGCTTTTCCATTAATATACAATGTCCACCTCTCCCTCCCTCCCTCCCTTCCTCCCTCCCTTCCTCCCTCCCTCTCTCCCTTCCTTCCCTCCTTCCTTTTACATTTACTGTATGTTTTGCCTACTTTCAATGATGCCTCTGAACCACTTGTAATCAGTGGTAAAATTAATTAATATATACTACTTTCCCATTTCTTTATCATTTTCCTGTAACTGAAAAAAACTGTGTTATTTCTACTTTTTCAGACCAAAAAACCAGCTATTATTTTATCTTTCAGCCTTAATCTCCATTTATGGTTTGCTTAACATCCACAGTTACAGTCAAGGCTTAACACCAGTCCTTTCAGGTTCCTCATTTGTGTCTTATTTGGATGAAAGTTGACTTGTAGATGAATCTCAGAAAGGACTCATTAGTGTAATAATTTCCCCACTTTTCAGGTTTAAACTGTTCATTAAATAAGTGCATGTAAAGATGCTTGCCACAGTTAGTAATTGAGGAAGTGCAAATAAAATCACAGGAGACACTACTTCGTACTCTTGTTGTAGGGATGGGAAGGCATTGGAACTTACGTACACTGCTGTAGTACATATTATAAATGCTTCAGTTACTGTGGAAAATAGATCAAGGTAAGCATAGACTTGTCGCATGGCTCAACAATTCCATTTCTAGATAAATACCCTCAAAAGCTGGAAAGAAGTCCTTCTATCAAATCCAATGTTCACAGTGGCTCTGTTCACAATATCCCAAATGCAAGGCCAGCCCACATGTCCATTAACTAATGAATAGATAAAAACTGTAGTATATCCACACAATGGAATCTTAAGTTATAGGAAGAAAATACTGATACATGCTACAGCATGGATGAATCTGAACACAATGTTAAGAGAAAGAAGTATGTAAGATCATATATTACTCCATTTGTATGAAATATCTAGTGTAGCTAAATTCACAGAAACAAAAAGCAGGTTGACCAAAATTAGGCATAGGGGTAATAGGAAGTCAATGCTTGTGTTTTGGCGTGACCCAAGTGTTGTAGAAGCGGAAGTAGGTGTTTGTACAGCACTGTGAATGAACTTAATGCCACTGAATTATTCACTCTGAACTACTGTTCTTTTTAATGTAAAAATATTTATTATTTTTATTTTATGTGTGTGAATGTGTTGCCTACATGGATTTTAGTGCACCTGTGTTGTGCAATGACTGTGGAGGTCAGAAGAGGGTGTTGGACCCTCCAGAACTGGAATCAAGGACTGTTGTTAGCCACCATGTGGGTGCTGGGAATTGAACCTGGTCCTCTGCAAGAGCAGCCGGTGCTCTTAACTGCTGAGCCATCTCTCCAGCCCTCCCCATCCACCGTCTTTTAAAGACAGGGTCTCCCTTGTAGCTCCATGATGGCCTCGATCTCATAGAGATCCACCTGCCTCTGTCTGCTGAGGGCTGGGATTAAAGGTATGCCTTACCACATCAGGTTTTTTCTTGAGGTTTTGTATTAGTTCTGATTCCTTGTTATTTTGCTCCTGGTCTCTCCAATTACACTTTTGCATGCCTGTCTACTATATCTGTTATTTTCTCATGGATTCTACCTCTTTCTTTATTTCAGTATCACTTTCTTGTCTCCTTTTATTTCTATCCACTATCTTTTAGTCTATTTTGGTTATACACATTTTTTTCTTGTAGGTATCTTGTAATTCTGTTATTTTAAGGTTAATTTTTATTTTTTATTCAACTTCTTTCCTAAAACCACTTTTCACATTTTGCAAATTGTGGTTTGTAAAACAGTATGAGTTTTAAAATTCTTGATCTGTATTTTCATCCCGTCTATAATTGTTTACTATTATTTAATTCAGACAGAATGTTTCATTGTCCTTTGTGTCTGGCCTGCTTTTATTTCTTTTACAACTTTCCATCTCCTGAAAATCTTTTCTTAAACTTGAAAAAGAATGAAAAGCATTATAAACTCACAGGATAGCTGGAAGTGAGGCTTCATTCCCTCACGCGCTGTGTTCAGGTCACCTAAGAACTCACCATGTGAAAGTTTATCTCATTATCAATTATCATGAATATTTTTTTTTGCCGTCTGAATAGTGGGTGCTCACATTTCAGGATCCTGCCCTCATGTCCCGCTTTCTAGGGCCACTTCTGGTGTCTGTTCTCTTTGCCTAACCTTCCTGAAAGAAGGTCTTGAAACTGGCTTGCATTCAGAGACAGGAACCAGAGCCAGGGGAGAGGGATAAGAGAAGTCGACAAGGCTGCACTGTACTGTCAAGTTGATCACTGCTATGAGTGACTGTGGCTCGATCCCGCTAGACCCGCTGAAGAACTACACAGAGTGGAGCTCATTGCCCATCATAGGCATGGAGAAAGGGAGCACTTTTTCAGGGCTCCTGATCCATTGGTCAGGAGTGTTTTAGAGCGTATTTTATTATTTTTATTTTATGTGTATGAGTGTATTGGTTGCATGTATGTAACTGCACCTGCATGTATGTTGTGGAGGTCAGAAGAGGGAATTGGATCCCCTGGGACTGGAGTTATAGATGGTTGTTGGCCACCATGTCGGTACTGGGAATTGAACCCTGGTCCTCCGCAAGAGCAGTCAGTGTTTTTAACTGATGAGCCATCTCTCCAGTCCTTGGAATGCTAAGTCTTATGAATAGTTAGAAGATGGAGTTTGAAAATATGTTCTAGATATTTCATAATACTTCCAGTGCTTTGGAGACAGATATGTAACTGAACCTATCAGCAAGGAGCTAGGACTATTACACACTGCTGAGAATGGGAATGCCAGGTCTTAACTGTACATACCCTTTAGCATTCAGTTTTGCTTTAAATAAGGTAAGCTGTTGGGGATCCCAGGACTTGACCCTTTGATTAACAGTCGTCGGACCTTTCCCTTGTGCCTGGTGGCCCTGAGTGAGCATTCCCTCTTTTTACAACAGGTTAGACTGTTGTTATGGCAACCTGACAGCTGTGACTACTTCATGGCTGTCTTGAGAGTAACTGCACTCCAAATGCAAGGAACCCTACAGACAGCTACTGCTGAGGTCCTGAACGTCTGCTTCCAGAGGCTTTGATCCAGCCACAGTTATCCAGCCTACAGCAGTGCTGGAAAAACCTCCAGACGCCTGCGCCCACGGTTGTCCCCAGACCTGGAAGCAGTAGTCTTCAACAAGGTCAAGACTGGAAGAGGAACGCTTTTTCAGTAACTTAGCAAAAAGCTTGCAATTGAAAAGAGGCTGTGCTTCTGTGAGGTTTAGGGTTGGTTCTTCTGTGAGGCATATGACTGGTGAAATCAGAGGCCACAGTGACTGTCAGAATTACAGTCTGAGCCCCGACATGCCAAGCCCCCTTCCCAGCTAATTTAGCAAGCTATTTTTCAGTCTTCTGTCAGTCTGGGAGGTTCCTTCTCTTCTTTTCTGTGTCCTTGTACCACGTCATCTGTCCCCCGCCAGTGCCCGCCCCCCGCCCCCCCCAATGTTGAAACATTCTGTACCAAGAAAGACTTCTTAACAGTCTTTTGGTTGTTGGCTATTTGTGGTCTTTATGACCAGGAGAGTGAGCTCAATTGATTGCAAAAAAGCAGACAAAAATCTGGGGCTTTTAGTCTGGCATCAGCAGCACAGTGAAGAGGCTGCGGGGTCCATCAGAGCCACCAGGAGCTGAGGGTCCTAGTACGCAAAGCTCAGAGCTCTAACACTAAGGCCACTGGGAGCTCCACAGGGCTCCACCCCTGGAGCTCTGACACTGGGAGGCAGCAGAAGCATTCCAGAGAGGACTGAGGGCAGAATCTGCAAAGAGCCAAGGAAGGTGGAAATATTGAGATGGTGAGAGATGGTGGGGAAGCTGAGAGGTTGTGACGAGCTGAAGGTGTGAGCTGGAGGCCATGGGTTACCCGTCCTGGTCCACTAGAATAGTTCCAGAATGGCAACGGATAAGGAACTGTGGGCCCTGATACCCAAAGTTCCACAGCCACCACTGGCTGCTAGTCTCAGTGCTCTAAGCCCTGGACAAGACTCTCTTGAACACTTAGGGCAATAACTCTCTCTTTGAAAGCCACAACCATTGGCCTCTGATTCCCAGGGCTTAGAACCATAAGCCCCTTGAGTTTGGAAGCCCAGTTTTGGAACCCCTGAAACTCAGGGCTGCCACAATTTATGGAGCAGTCCCTTTGCCTGTCTGTGGTTTCCATCCAGAGCAAAAGAACACACAGCCAGCTGTTTGTGACACTTCTCCTGTTTCAGTTGAATGCTCTCTCTAGTCAGTGTTTTCTTTTGAGCGTGTGTCTTTTGTTTCTCTCTGCTTTTAAAATTTTTTCTTTTTCTCATTCAATTTTTCTATAATATAATATAAACAATTTTCTTGTGTTTATCAGTCCTGGGCATACACGATTAAGTCATTCTTTCAAAAAAATTTATTACATTTAAAATTTTTATTTGTGTGTGTATGTCAGAGGACAACTTGTAGGAGCTGGTTCACTCCTTCCACCATGTGGGTCCTGGGGATTGAACTCAGGTCATCAGGCTTGGCAGCAAAGCATCTTTACCAGTGAACTATCTCACCAACCCAGGTTAAGTCTTACGTCTGTGCTTTATGTCTACTTTGGAAAATTCTTTCCCATTATTTCTTGGAATGTTGGTTTTGCCTTTCTCCCTGTCTTCTCCTGGACCTTCACATATATACATTTCCAAGTGGCTCCATGTCTTATATCCTCTTTAGCATTTTCTATTGTTCTTTCTGTGCATCAAAATGGGTATCTTCTGATTTTTTTCTTTTTACAGTTCACTAAGCCTCTCCTTAGCTGCGTACGATCTGTTATTAGACCATCCAGTGAACTCTTCACTTCAGTTGTAATTTTCACTTACAGATTTTGTACTTCGGTCTCAAAATAATGTACAATCCTTTGCAAAACTGCTTAGGATTGTCTTTTAACATGGTCGTATTAAATATTATTTGAAAGTTCATGGGCTGTTATTTGGATTGCTGTTATGTACTTTGTTTTCTGTCATGCGGTCTTGTCTTTTTGAATAGCTAGTTTAAAAATGTGCTTTGCAAACTCCGTACATCAGCTGTAGGGATAATGTGAGGATGTGGAAGGTATCGTCTAGAGGAGACTCAGCTTTGCCTCTGACAGTTGATAGGCTGTGGCTCTGGTACCTTGATCCATTTAGAGATGGGAAGATTTAAAACAGAACTTCGTCAGTGCCTGGACAGTCTGCTTTGCGGTCCTGATGGATTAGTTTTGTAAAGCCCTGACTCAAATCATGGGATACTTGGCCTTCTAGTCCAGTTCCAACTTTGTCCTTTAAAGACTCAAAAGCTAACAAAGGTTCCCTATGTAGCCTCTTATCCTTGTGTTCAGATTGTCAGCTGCCCTGGGGGAAGATTAGTCTCAGTACTGGGCTTGTCCTCCAGGCTCTTGATAGCATGCTGGATCCTGCAGTTTGACAGCCTAGGTAGCAGGATGGTGTTTTGACATTTTCAAATTCGGTTTCATTTTTCTAGTTGTTCTCAACAGAAGGATGGTTCAGAGCATTGGACTCAGTTACACTGGATAGAATATCATCCTGCTGAAGAGGTTTGACTCTAAAAACCACAAACTCAACTATTATGCAAATGAAATGTTGGAAACAAGGGTGGACTTCAAAAACATTGCTAAAAAAGTGGGAAAAAAGCAAGCTGTCTAAAAACAGTATCTGCAGTCTGATGCTTATGTAAATAGAATGCAGAACAATTCTATACATCTTCTGTGGGCATGTGTATATGTTTCCATAAAAATGGAGTAGGGGGGAACAGATCTGGATGAGGGTTTTATGTACAAGGCTTTAACCATCTGTATTCTGGTTTTTAATGAAAATAAAGCCATACTTGTGCTATTTAAAAGAAGTTATTCATAAAAAGAAGTCAAGAAATAAATATGCCAGATGTGGTAGTAATTCTGGGTGGTGGGATCATAGGCAGTTACTGTTTCCTTCTTCTTCCTGCAGTTCCTGCAGCAGTTTAATCAACAGCTGCTGAAGTTTGGTCTTTATTCTATTTTCTGACTGAAGATGGATGCAGGATCACCTTTTCTATTAGAACTTTTGGATTTTCTTGGGTCAGCCAAAACAATCATTTGTAGAGGAGCGGTTGGATGGTTTGCAAGTTTCTTAGCTCAACATTGCCCTCTTCTGTTGCTAGAAGGAAGTTTAGTTTAATAAATGTCCACTTCTTAATTGTAACTTAATGATACCGTCTTGTTTCCAGGACAGTTCATAGTTTCAACTGCTTTCCTGACCACGTCTCCAAGGACTATTCCCTCTTCCAGAGTCTGTCTTTCAGAAGTGCCTTTCCAGAACCGCTGCATCTGCTCTTTCACAGTCCCAGAGCCACAATGCTCTGATTTACCAGGCGTGTTAGTCAGCCGTCTGCTACTATGAAGAAATATCTGAAGTAAGATTTGCTTTGTCTTATAGTTTAAGGTTTTCGGTTCTCGATCACTTGGCCCTGTTGTTTGTGATGAGACAGAACATCAGGATGAAGTGTGTGTGCTAGACCTGCTTACTATGCAGCTGGTAGGGGAAGGGGGAGGAGTGGACGATGGGGGGGGGAGGAGAGGACGATGCGGTGGGGGGCGGGGGCTATGGCCCAGGATCTCCTTCAAGAGCACACGCCCAGTGCACAACCGCCTCTCACCAGGCTCCACCACTTCTTTAGCAGCATAAGCTAATGACCAAGATGTGAGCCTCTGGGGGACATTCTAGACCCAAACCACAACATCAGGCCTCAGTGGGAACCTCTGCTGGCATCACCTGTGTTCTGCTGTCGCTTGAATTCTGTGAGCCTTTGCTCTGCTCAGCCCTTGCCTACACGGCTTCTGAGTTGACGTTTATCTCCTTTACTTATGCATACAAAGTTATGTCTAGAATTTTCTTTTTCTTCACTTTGTTGTAGAAGTGGGTTATTTTTTGTCTGGTAGGGCCCCAAACAATAACAGCATATGGAGGCTTTTTTTTTTTTTTTTTCAATTGAAAACAAGTAAACACAGTTTTAACTTCTAGAAGGGATTTCGTTTAGCTATCATTTTGCTGTTGCCTTCTACTTTCGTTGTTTTTAGTTTAGGGAAATGCAGTCTCTAAAATCTGAGACCTTTGGAAATGGAGATTTCCTTTGTGGTTGAGTCCACAGCTTATTTTCCTTCGAATGTTCCATGTGCATTGTCTGTCCATTTGAGTTGGGCAATCATGCAAACAAATCTAGACTTTTCTAAGTTTCTGGTTTGTCACCCTCTGTGGGTTAAAACCTATTACCACAACTGATGCAGCAGCAGCATTTCCATGGTCCACAGGCTACTGCACATTGAGGCTCCATTCCTCGGTGCACGCATGAGGAAGTGCACACAGCCTCGGACCACTGTTCCCTTAATGGGATGAGTTTTTGTCTCTTGTTTTCCACTTTGAATAATAGTCTGATATGAAAACCATTACGCCGTCCTGATGTTTACATATTATATATGTCTGTCTTGTGTTTGGCAACTGCTTTCTTATTTTGGTTACATAGAAGTCTTTCTAACAGCTTGGTTGTTTGGGTAGTATTACATACTCCCTGGGTGTCTTGTGTTTGACAGTGCCTTTCTTATTTTGGTTACGTAGAAGTCTTTCTAACAGCTTGGTTGTTTGGGTAATATTACATACTCCCTGGGTGTCTTGTGTTTGACAGTGTCTTTCTTATTTTGGTTATGTAGAAGTCTTTCTAACAGCTTGGTTGTTTGGGTAGTATTACCACTCCCTGAGTGTCTTGTGTTTGACAGTGTCTCTCTTATTTTGGTTAGACAGAGGTCTTCCTAACATCATCTTGATGGCATGGACAGCATCTTCAGTTTCCTTCCACATTTTCTCCTATTTTTCCTTGCTGTGGGTAACATGTGGATCTATGTCAGAACATATCTATACCAAAGAAAGCTTGATTTTAATGAAGTATTTTTTTAATTAAAAAAAATCGCTACGTTTCCTTAACTTCTGGAGTTCCTGCCTCTGTGACTTAAACAAAGACATAAAAATGCCCCAACATGTGAATTAAAGACAAATCTGTGTCACGTAAGGTGGCATGCACCTGTCATCCCAGCTACTAGAGAGGTTAAGGCAGGCAGGCTGAGTTCAAGCAAGCAAGGCCAGATTGGCTGATACAGTGAGACCTCCCCATCTCAAAAAATAAATGAAAAAAAAAGAACAAACCTTGGGCTGGTGAGATAGCTCTGTAGGCAGATACACGTTCTCAAACCTGGTAATAAGTTTGGTCTCGAAGTCCCACATGGTGGAAGGAGAGAACTTATCCCCATTAACTGTTTTCTGATCTCCATATGTGTGTATGTGTATAGTGGCATGTGTTCCCCCAGTACATAAATGTCTTTAAAAAGACAACTCTTCACACAAAAGAGTACTTTGAGAGCTGAGATGGATACAGAGACAACTACCTAAAGTAAGAATACCAGGAAAGAAAGAGCAGGGAGGAGATGTTGAAAAAAGAAGCCTTAACTTTCAAAATAAGCAGGCAGACTAGGCATGGTGCACACTTTAATCCTAGCATTCAGGAAGCTGAGGCAGGAGGGTCTCAAGCTCAAGGCCAGTTGGGCTGCATAGTGAATTCCAGGCCAGTCTGAACTGCACAGTGAGACTCTTGTTTCAAAAAATCAAAGCCAACCAACCGATCAGCCACACAGCAGACAGACGATGGGTGATGTTCAGCTGAACGGAGGTGTGGAGAGATGAGAGAACAGAACCATGAAAATGAAGGTGCTAATTATTTTTTACAAAGAAAACAAATGAGGATTTGTGAGCAGAGCAGTGATGCTGTGAGAGTGAGGAGAGGATGAGTCTCTGTAGAGTCAGGAGAGGCAGGTGAATATGGCGTGCATGGCAGAGGGGAGTCACACTCTGTTTCACAGTGCCAGACTTTGCTTCTGGAAGCTGAAGGAGAACCCGGCACATTCCAGAGAATGTCATCTGGAAGAGAGAGCAGTAAGGAAGGGGAGCTGATACCTGTAATGTGGCCTGGGCTTCCGGGTCAGACTGTGAGGTGCAGTCCACTGGCAGCACTCTGAAACGGAAGTGAGAATTCTCTCTTGCAAGATGAAAGAGATTAACACAAGGGCATGTTTTCTAATTTTGTATTTTTGGTTTTGAAACACTTGTTTCTATTAATTTGATATTTTCTAGCTTTCTGGTCGACCTAGGAGCTGTTTCTATTTGGAACAAAAGGGATGTAAAACTGTGTTTGCTCCCATTCATGGATTTAATTAGGCGTGCTGCCCAATGTATAATAAATCACGGTTTTAGTGTCTCTTTGTTAAGGTAGTCAGAGGCCTTTAGGCATGAGTGACTTACTAAGATGTACTCACATTGTTGGGCATGAATTATCAGCCCGATAGTGTCACTCGCTTGGGGATTTTACACCCCAAGCCTCTTCCTTGGTTGTTTTGTATTACACAAAGATGACATTTTATTCTCATATTTGTTCACAGACATGATTCACATTCTACTATTTTGTACATAAGGAAATCATTCTAAATTCAGCAACAGTGCCAGCCTGACTAAAAAAAACTTATTTTCCATATCCACAAAAATGTGAATCAGATTCTTGTTAGAACATGTGTAAGAATGGGTTTCATTGTCACAGTTCTTGATGTCAGATTACTAAAATAATTTATGTTTTGTTGTGGGAACATGGTGCACACAGAGCCTCCCAAATCACATGACCACTTCTCAGCCCACACTTCTTCATAACACATAGAAATTATTTGTGTTTTGTGGTAACAAATGAATGGCAGGAACAGCAGAATTTCAATGTGGCCTTTCTTTATTTGATTAAATATAGTCTCTATTTATTCTTAAAAAAACTAATTTAAGTTAAATGGCAACAAACCATGATAATTTAGAAAACATGTTGAAACTGAGAGTGAAGAGAAATGTTCTCTATGTAAACCACACTGTAAACCATAAAACTTATTTTTGTCAACTGCTTCTCATGACAGTGGCTGGGAATTTGACATTTCTACTACAGTAGGCAAAAAACCATGTAAAATACACTCTCCCACACGCCACATCACATCTCTATTTATATTTCCAAACTAAAAGCATTACAGCCCCCAAAGTGCTGAGAGTGCTGTGCACAGTTCCACAGAGAGCTGGAGGTTCACACAACTTTCACCCTGGCATCCCAGCCATCCTTACCAGCCCAGGCTGGCTCACAGAGAAAACCACTGCTTTTTAATCCAAAAGGAGTGAACTCTGGTTAACACATGACAAAACAAAGATCTCAATGGACTTCAGACAAGAGCACTCATTATGACTTTCCCACTTCAAAATGTGTCAGTAGCCATTATGTGTGAGGTGAGTGTTAGGAAAATTTGCAAGAGTTTGAGGTCAGGAATTTTAGGGCTGGGAAACACAATGTGAGAAGCCTGGCTAAATCCCTAATTTTCCTTGAAGAAGGTTCTATACAACTTGTGGAAGTTTTCTGAGTAAAACTTCCCCTGACTACTTAAAGATCCTAAGAAGTCAGCACAATCCTGTTCTCCCTGCAGAAAGGGTTATTTAGTTTGGGATATAACATTTTAAAACAATAATGCAAGCCTCCTGGGAGAATACCACAATAAATGTCTCACAAACCACTCAGTTAATCCCAGGGTATAATCTGGCTGTTTTAAATTACTGCAGGGAATATTATGGGCCTTAATGACACTGTAACTACATAAAGCCAAAGAAAGCTAGAAAGAAAGGCCAAAAAGATGAGCTCAGAGCCAGCTCAAGTGACAACAAACATGTGGCTGTTTACTAGGATTGGAGAGGTTTTGTCTGCAGATGTTTGTGGTCGATAGAAGGTTCCAGAAGAATGAGTTGTTATGAAGATTTGCAGAGTTTGATGAGAGGAAGATTCCCCTTGGAGATGGCAGGCCCCAGGACAGGAAGGCCCAATGGTACAGACAGAATTTATAGAATTCTGTGGTCAGATCTTCCTTCACTGGTCCCACAGTGTACGTCAACAAATTAATATTGTACGGATGTCATTTCAAAGCTGCCTAAAGACGAGAGTCATTATTGAAGCCAGCAGAGCACAGATGGCTCAAACTATATGCAGATATTCATACTTGCATTTTTGCATTATAGCTGCTTTTTTTCCCCTGTTGAACTGTAATGAATTGTCTCATAATCTATTCCATCTTCTTGCCATTAGCAGGCTTTGAATGTTCACAAATAGGAGCAAAGAACTCATTTTCCAGAGCTTTAATCACACAAAGAGGGAATGCCTAATTCTCTAAATGAAATGGTCTGTGATCACTGAAGCAGAGATTTAATATATCACGGCAAATTAGGTAGATTTTAATAAATTACTTATCTCCCTGAATACTTTACATATGCTTAAGAAGGAATAGCCTGTTTGCAAACAGTGAAAACCCACAGCCTATAAAAATCCTTTGAAGAAAATGACAAATAAAAAAGTAAATTAAAAAATGAAATGCATTATATCCTAGACCTCCAGAGACAATCCCTTCGCAGCACTGATTCACAGCTCCATTAAAAATATCAATTAAACCGTTCAGCAAGATTGGGTAAAAGCTAGAAAATTAACTTTCTGAGCTGCTTTTGGAGGATCTGGCTATCCAGATACAACCCAGCATTGTATAAGCTTGATGTAAAATTTTAAAAATGATAAAAGATTCTCCTTTCATGTTTTAACACCTCAGAATTTGATTCATACTTTAATTTTTTCTATGTTATAACTTAAGTTCTTAAAGTGTGAATCAGCTATCTATGTATCAATCAATCTCTCTATCTCTCTATCTATCTATCTCTCTATCTCTCTATCTATCTATCTCTCTATCTCTCTCTCTATCTCTCTATCTATCTATCTCTCTATCTCTCTCTCTATCTCTCTCTCTATCTATCTATCTATCTCTCTATCTCTCTATCTATCTATCTCTCTCTCTATCTATCTATCTCTCTATCTCTCTATCTCTCTATCTATCATCTGTCTCTTCTTCATCTGCACACAGCCAGGGACTCCATCTCACCATTACAAAAACATGAAGATCATACAAACAGGAACAACTACAATTTTAATGAAAAACAAAAAACTTGGAGTAGTTTAGTAAGTTGGTACCAAGTCTCCTTCTTTATATTTAATTGATAGAAACTGTATGCATCAAAGAAAATGCATACTGAGCTTTAATGTGCATAAAATGGATATTAGCATTTTAAAGAGGAAGATTAACACATTAATCCAAGTAATTTTCATATATTGCATCTAATAAAATCTTCACAGTATAAAACTCTTAATGAGGCTAATCAGAGGCATTCCATTTAGTGGAACAATTAGGGATAACATAAAAGTATTTCTTTTTCATAGGTTTCCTAAGGTTTATGCTTTTGCTTATGAAAAATAAAAATGGGAATTATATCCCAGTTCTTCCTAAGAAAATATTGAAAATGCAAATAGATATTTTTATGCTATCACGTAGGTATAAATTATTGAGATGGTATTGCCCATTGCGGAGAGCTGAAGTCCTAAGGGGTGGCAGTCATGGGAAGGAGGGGATAGGAAAGTAAACAAATGAAAAACTATACAAAATTTGAACATTTCAAGTCCAAACCCAGGTGCTCCCTTCTAGCTCCCCATGAATTATAGATTACACACACCAGAGTGATTACAAGAAAACCTTCAGCCTTTATCTGGACATTTTCTCAGAAGTAGAAGATGCCTCTGCAGCAGTTTCTTTCACGCCTCCAGGTCCTCTCTGTATTGCTCATAGACAGACCGGAGGGCATGGAGCGCTTCCACAGTCACCTTCAGTTTGCCAATGCTGCCACCATCTGCTCGGGCATCAACAACTAGGGGAAAAGAGCAGCAAAGGGTCAGCACTGGTCAGCAGTTTTCTTAGATGAACACAAGTCTGTGAAAGCTTCATAATCACACAAAACGGCCATGTACATGAAGATATACATTCTAGATGCACTGCAATATGTGCTGTTTGTGGAGTAAAAACTAATGAATTCTTCAGTTTACCTAGTGAAAAGGCTATAGAGTTCTGACTCCTACACTCATCCAACATACTGTGTAAATATCAAACTTCAGGCTAGCAAAATGCTGTTAATGTGTTCCATTTCAAAAACAAAACAGAAACGCCAAGAACATTAAGGTCTGGATTGGTCCATGAACTTCTTGAGTAGACATGAACTTTCCTCAGAAGGGTTTTCAATGGTGTCCCAAAGGCAGAGTACGTAACTGAAGTCTTGGGGCTTCTCTGTCTCTGAGTACAGCCTGGTGGGGTGTCAATTCAAGCTCCCAGATGCCACTGGATGGAATGTGACATTTGCTAGGGATCCAGGCTAGAATCCTGGAGTTTGTGAGCTTGATAGTGCTTACCAGCCTTGAGTTTCTTGTTATTTCCTTAAAGGTTTTCTTGAACTTTAATGATGTGTGTGGGGTATTTCAAGTGTTCTTCCTGCCTCAGCCTCCTGAAAAGATGGACCTCAGCTACTGTATTCACCTCTGTGTGTGTGTGTGTGTGTGTGTGTGTGTTTCACTTCAAAGAAAATTTGTGAGGAAACCTTTAAAGAAAACTTGGTGGACACGAGGGTGGTGGAGAAACAAGCCGTTGGCAAGAAGAGCAATCCAACAGCACCCAGCTTCTTCTCCTGAGCTTTCATCTTTTCTTGGGACTGTTCACTTTCATGTGAAGCAGAGCAAGGCATTAACATGCTGCTGGGACCAGTTCTTGATCATCTCACTGGCTCCCCAACATGGATCTGACAGTTGGGTATCAGGCCAGAGTGGTCTCTATAGACTTACAGGAGGAGGTGGGTTGCTAATTTTGGTCATTTCTGTCAGACTTCCTTGGTCCTAGGATTTTTAATAGGGGTTAAATTAGTGCTTTTTGTGTTGTTTCGTTTTTTGAGATAGGGTCTCACTATGCAGCCCTGGTGGCCTGGAACTCCCTATGCAGAGTGGGCCTGCCTCTGCCTCCCGAGCGCTGGGATTAAAGGCATGTACCACCATGTCCATTAGTATTTTAATATAGTCATCTTTTTCTCTTGTGCCAAAGTATAAGCAACTGCCCCCAAATTAGAGAGGCTTACTTTAAATAGACCTCTAAACAGGTATCTATTTGGTTTAATGATCATCTGCCTTGATCATGACTTTCAAGTACAACTTCTGAGAGGGCTCTGCCAGCCTAACCAGTGAGAACCACTGAGTGTGTGGCCTGGGCCTTCCTTGACTGTGATTAATAATATACAGACCCTTCCACATGTGCTAAGTATGTGTGATAAGAACAGAAGGCAGAAATTAAGCACTCCTGGGACTCATATCTGGTGAGGTAAAAATCCAGGAGGCATGTTTTGTGAGGAATCTCCTGCTGTGGGAATGCTGCCAGGAAAGGAGCTACCTAAATGACCCCGGGTTGGCTGAGGAACCACATCATATACTGCACTGCAGCTCTGAACTGCAGGGTAGCCTGGAGGAGATGCTGTCACGACCCAGAATAACACACTGAGGACCAAATGCCTTAGAAGAGGCTCCACAAAGAGCAACACACAGAAGCTCAGTGCCTTACCCCAGTCCTAAAAAGTGCACAGCTCCTGTGATGCTCAACTGTTTAAAATTCCTACCAGCTACAGGAGGGTGGGACAGGGGAGGGTGCAAAGACTGGCTACAGCCGCAGCAGTTGTTAGCCTGTGCGGCACAGGCTTCCGCTAGGTTTGGCAGCCCCTTCCGGCGGCAGGAAGAGGAGTGGATAAGCACGGCCTTGGGCAGCGTCTGGCTGTCTTGCATTCATACCATCGATATTTTGCTCGATGATGTCTTTCCCTTTATTGAACATGTCAGCGAGGTCAATGTGCGCAACGCCGATGTCCTCACACTCCAGATCTTGCTCATCCTCGGGAGGGTCACTGACCACAGTGAAGCGAACACTGGGAAGGCACAGGACAGAGAGGATTACCATGGCGGGCAGGACACTGCCAGAAAAGAAGCTGCCACACGGGTTTTTATGACTATGCATGAAATGGTGACTCTTTAAATGATGCCACGAGAAATTCTTATCTGAACTATGAAAACCTCACAGCACACCCAGCCTTTGAATGGGCACCGATCTCCTTTCTAAGTATGAATGGCAATTATCTCCAGAACTGAAGAAAACGACCAGGCAGAGGGATCTGATGTTCACACCGTTACACAATCTCTGATATTCTGACACCTCTGTTTTTAAGACTGAAAGGACAAAGTGCATTAAGACTACAGAGATTAAAGTCAGTATTTTCTGCAGACAGATATAATTTCTTTAGCAGTATACAACTCTGGGAGTGGCAGTGGGCAATCTACCCAATTCTACGTGTTCTACAAAATGCAGAGGCTGCCCTGCCTAAGGAGCAGTCTGAATCCTGACAGACAGAGACTGCACAGCAACTGTATCAGATGTTTGGATTGCTTCAGCAATCTTTTATAGAATCCAAGTTTTATTTTACTTTTAGACACATAATTGCAGGGTTCTGATGGAACTGATTTGAATTAGTGGCTTGTGCTGAGGCCAAACACACTTGGATTGACCAAATGACAGGAATTTACAGTTAAGTACTCTTTTGATATGTCTTGGCAGCCTAGCCTAAACCATGGTGCTTGTAAACCTTAGCATTTTAAACTCTGTGAAACATATCTATCGCAAATCAGAAAAACAAGAAACAGAAAAATCCAAGTCTCTGTGAAATCATGCCTTAAAAAATACAAATAAAATCCTTTCCAAATGCTTGTAGGTAAACATGACAATATTTTAAACCAATCTCTTAAAGATCAACATTCAGCATTGCATTCCTTTACTAAGTCTGTTTTTAGCAAGGAAAAAATTTTGAAGAAATTAGAAAATAGAACTCTTTTAAGTCAAAATGAAAGTTCATATCTATTCACATAACATTCAGGAAGAGTGCAGGTCCTGACTGTCAAGTGGTTTGAGTATTTTACATGATGCACAGGTGAGAAATAATCAGATAGAGCAGTAAGAGCATTCATTCTTGGTTCACAGTCTGACTTTTTAACTTATTTAGTTGTGTGACATTGGAGAAATTACTTAACCTCCCTGATCTCAGTTTCCTTCTCTGTGCAATGAGGATAATTATACCTATGGGTAAGGAGAACTCCAGAGAAGATCAGAGGAGACAATACAAGTGAGCAGTGCCTAGAGCACAGTCAGCCGAGTAAATGGAAAAAAATTTGTTTCAACTGAAAACTTGGTTGGGTTCCCAAACTACATACCAGTTATTAAACAAAAATGACCATTAATGAAAAAAGCTGCCCTAAAATGAATGTGCCAGGGAGAGGGAGAATAAAAGTGCCATGTAACCCCCTGTTGCCTATTGGGTGATACACTGGCCTCTTAACAGTGCCAGTGAGTACATCTTATAGCATGAGACACAAAGAGAGATAGAGACTCTCCAGGGTCTAAGAGTAATGGGCCATTTTCAGGTACTTAAGTACCTTGACACTTTATATATTTTTACCTTGTATTTCAGGATGATATCCACATCACTTTATAAATGTAGGCTGTTAACTTCATTGAGCATATGAGAATTCTGAGGCAAAATGAGAAAATAACCTCTCTAACGTCTATAAAAGGGCTAGACATGTAACAATGCAATATTCCTGGCTTTAAATTCTATGAGATTTAAATTCTATGGATAGCAAAATGAGATGCCAAAAATAACCCTAATAGGGCGAGGTGCAGCTCAGTGGTAAAGCGCTTGCCAACCTGCGCCAGGGCAAAGGCCCGGGGTCTATCCCCAGCACTAAAAACAAACAAAAGAATTAAAGAACTATAAGGCTAAACTCAAAGGTGATGAAAGTTTACTAGGATAATTAAAAAACTAAAACCGATTTGGGTGTATACATGCATGCAAGAACACCTCCTATCTTGACTTTAGTCTAATTAACTATATAATTAATTAGTCTAGAGTCAGGCCTTGGTGCATGGAGGCTCCTGAGGGCCCACAAGCACACCTGGGGGTGCACACATCATGCACTCCCTGGCTGCGCCTTCCTGTGACTTTACTGCTGAGCCCAGCCTTGACAGTTCTTCCATCTATCCCAGAACATTCTGGGGCTCACCCTTTCTGCGTGGCATTCCCTCAGCACGGAATCATCTGATTCCCTACCCCAGGGCTCCTATGGATTGACTAGGTTCTTTCGTCCTTCATATATCAGCCTCAATGTCACCTCCTAGATTGGCCTTCACTGTTATTTTCTATTTTGGCATTCAACTTGTTTAATTTTCTGTTACTAATAAAGTAATGTAACTGGTTTATTTGTTTACTTGTTTTTAATTCTGCCATCTTTACTGGTGGATCTGATTAGTAGAACTCTGCTAAAGAGAAAGAAAATGGAACTAAAAAGGAACTGTAAATCATGTTAAAAGTATGACTTCAAGTAAATAATTTGTAAATTCCCATTTCAATTTATCAGTGTTTAAATGACACTTATTATTTCCTGGTACAGCATGGGGCAGTGTGCAGAGGTCTTACAAGTAATTCATTATGCAATGCCTACTACTTTAGAGAGGCCAAGCAAGAATGGAGAACAGTAGCTGTGGCTGGTAAGTTGTCATCGTCACTGAGAGGGCTGCTGCCTGAATAAATGAGTTCTCACAGAGTAGGAGCCACTTTAAAACTGTACCGATGAGTATTTGGAAGAGGGGAGAGCATTCCTCAGAGTGACCCCGGTTTTGGTTGGGAAAGGGTGTATCTCCCCTCTTTGTTCAGCATGGGGAGGTGTGTGACATTCCCATCATTCACACAACACTCACTTTGCATGTGGGGTCAACACTAAGCTGAAAAAAAATGACATACATTTGTATCTGTAAGGGACATGTGGACATTTTTAGAGAAGCAATGAAGGTAAGGTAAGAGTTACTGCAGTTATACTGGCCTTTCTTTCCTCAGTGCTGCTAATGGAACCTAAGACCTCATTCATGCTAACCAAGCATTCTAGCACTGAGCTAGATCCCCACCCCTGTGTCTTTTAATTTTACACTGAACTGTAACAGAACTGTTCTTTCCCAAGATGGAGGTTCCAGAAACAAAGAGGTCACAGGCAGATGGAGAGGCCCGAGCAGCCACCATGTCCAGTCCAGGACCTTCAGTGACCAGCAGGCTTGCTGGCTGTAGGGAATCTAAAGCCACAGCCAAAGTTTATGCAGCATGGAATTGTGTGGTGACCCTGGAGGCCGTGAAGGAAGTGGAAAAATAGGAATTAACTAAAAAAAACCTGAGTGAGGACTGTCCTGGAGAAGCAGAGGCTTGTGATAGGGCTTCTCTTGGTCTTTCAGGAGCATAAGCGATTCAAAGAGAAGAGGGCTAGTTCAAGGACACGCTGCAAAAGCTACTCTTTGATCCCCTGAATTAAGAATCCTAGACGTGTCTTGGGAAATGAGAACATGTGAGTTAGGAAGTTCTTCTGAAAATCATAACGTCTCTAACATTCACTTCATGGCCTTGCGGAAAGGCAACAACTCGAGGCCACGCCTGAGGTTAGCGGGAGAAGCACTACTTCTGAAGCCCTGCGAGGCTGGCGAAGGGAAGGCGCAGAGGACAACGGCGAGAGGAAGCATTAGCCAGGCCAGGAGCAGAGCCAGCAACACTGTAGGGATGCTCAGTGCTGGATGCCAGGCAAACTGCGATACTGCTTGCACAGGAGCGCTCACTCTGAGAGCAGCTTGCTTTCTTCTGAAAGGGATTTCTTTTCTCTATCCAACCAGAATTGTAAAGTGTCCTATTCACATTTTTAAAATGCACTCAAGGTAACAAAAAAAAAAAAGAAAAAGAAAAAGAAAAAGAACCACTGCACAGCGAGAGTAAGATGCAGGCTATTCTGAGAGGCTGCTGAGCTGTTACGAATTCATGCTCTTTATGACTGCAATGGACTCATTGTACACCTCCAATTTGTCAGGGACTATTCTGTCTGCGGTGTCTATTTTCTCATTTTATCCTCATCACAAACTTACTTGGTTCCATCTTCATGTCCCAGATGAAGAAAAGGAAGTAAAGGGAAGAAGTAATCAGTCTGAGGTCAGGCAGTGAGAAGGTGCTGGAACAGGAATTTATGCCCAAGCACGTGACGCTCCCACTCCCCTCTTCCTTGCACCACGATGCTACGTGTTGAGTGGTCCTTCAGTCTGCAGTGCTACAGGTCCCCATAGTTACTCGTAGTAGGAGAGGTCATGTGCTCAGTTATGGATGGCAGCACAGAGCCAGTGTTCCGATTCCTTACCAGTCTGCTACAGCATCTGCTTTCTGTAAACTTGCTCTAAGCATACCTTCCGTGAGGCAGTTCTCGCTTCTGTAGTACGGCTTTTAAGATGTCTCGCTCTGCTGGGTTGTTTTCTTTATCCACGTAGATCACTATACCAAAAGAAAAAACATTCACAGGAGGAAGTCACTCAGGGGTATGCTACGTTAGGACTATTCTGTACTTTTGTAAATACCTGTTTTTAAAGACACAAGTCATGCCATCTTGCTTGTGTGCCTGGGAAAAGAAAACAGCTCCAGAAACCAGAATCAAATCTGAAGAGTCATGTGATCTAGTGTCATGCCACTGGCAGGTTTATGTGCACACTGTCAGAAAAGATACAGGCAACATCTAGGAGTGCCACATCACTGTCACTGCCTGTCAAGGGCACTGGCACTCATGACAGGAAGAGCCAGCGTCTTTATTGCTTTGTATTTGAGGGATTTACTGCATTTTCTTTCAGCCAAGAAGCAAGTGATAATGATAATGTATGGCAGCATGCTTGTCCTTCCTGACAGCCCCGGTAATTTAATCCTCCTCTCCTGCCACCACATGCAATAAAAGAGGCATCTGGGGTGCAGGCAAGGAAATCCAAGGCTGGTGTTGCCCCATGTGGGGGAGGGAAAGAGAGAGGCTTCCTGGTGTGTGAATCCTATTTTGGTTTTGGAAGGTACTGGATTCAGGAACGAAGCTGAAACAGCGTTTGGCTAACGACCTAAAGTAACACCAGGATGAAGCATCTGAGAGTGGGGACACTTGTGAGTACCGAACATGGATATAAAACACCTGCAGACTAAGCAGAGCAGAGCAGAGAAGCTTACACGTTTGTTCAAAGAACCTAGTCAAAGCACACCAGAGTCGAAACTTGAATGCAGCCCTGTCTCCTTCTAGACCTGCTCTGTGCTCTGTGTTCTCCCCTCCTCCCCTATGAAGCCAGCTTTGCCAGCCATTTCACCGGCAGGTATTTTGTCAGTGTGCGGCTGGAGTGTGGAAGAGGTCTGGACCTGGATCTAGGGTAGCCACCCGATTTCCTTTCTTTCATAAAGAGCTGTAGATTAGATACATCTACTCTCATTAAATAAAATATTTTGGTTGAAACTTTAAAAAATTAATCTTAGCAAAAAATTTCTAGCTCCTTACAAGTTTAGTTTTTCAAAAGTGGATTAATTTAGGATTATGACTGTCTTTGTGCAAACAACCTAGATCAGGCATCGTAATTTAGCTCAGTGGCTCTCAGTGTTTAACAGACATCACAGTCCCTTGGAGGGCTTGGCAAAATGCAGATTACTGTGCTGCATGCTCAGAGTTTCTAATTCAGGGCATCGGGGATAGAGCCCAAGCATCTGCAATCTAACATCTTCCCATGACCCTGGGCAGGCACTACACACCAGGAGCCATTTTAGACCAATATGCCTTCACCGGTTGTTAAATGGGATAAGGAATGGCTGAACACTCTGTGTTCAATGCTGCAGGAAAGAGGGGCATATCATTCATCTGTGATAGGGCATGACCCTATGATCCTGTGAACACGAAGATTCATGTGGGACTCTGAAACAATAGATGGTTAATCTTTTTATAATTTCAATTTTTAAATACAAACTTCAAAAAGTAATTATGGTAAACACTAAAAGTATCAGAACTCTCTGAAAGGTACACTGTTCAACTTTCATTTCCACTAGAAATCACATTTGTTTAGAACTTGTTAGATTTTGAAATAAAACTTAATGAAAGCAAATGCTTAAAAAAAAAGATATAAACAACAGGCCAACCTCTTAAGTTAATCTTCAGTTACCATCCAGTTTAATAACATTCAGTCACAAGAAAGGATGAAATTCTGTCACTTGTGACAGCATGAATGGAACTGGAGAGCATCATGCTCAGTGCAATAGGCTGTGATAGCATGTGTGGAATCTAAGGATGTTGATCTCACAGAAGCTGAGAGTAGAGTAATAGTCACCAAAAGCTGAGGAGCAGGTGGGTGGGAGGGTAGGGAGAGGCTGACCAATGTGTACTAGGTTATAGTTAGATAAGAGAGGTAAGTTCCGGCATGTTAGTGTACTACAGATAATGAATATTTCCAAAAAGCTAGAGGAAAGGATTTTTAAATGTTATTACTACAAGGAAATGAAGACAAAGAGGCTTAGTTGATTTGAACATTACATGATGTGTACATGTACATCACACTGTACCCCATAAAGATACATAACTAGTGTTATTCCCATTATCTTTTACCATTGAACCTGGAACCTCACATGTGTGAGGCAAGCTCTTTAGTACTTGACGTCCCCAGACCAAGATGTATGGTTGACTTGTCAATTAAAAACACAGTAAAAATGTCCCTCACTGCTGTAGGCTAGAATCCTTACATTCTCTACATCAAATGCAGATGGTTAATTACAGGTTGATAACCTTGAATTTTAGATGACTTTTAAATTTCTTTTTTATTGTTATGTGTATGAGTGCTATGGCTGCATGGGTGTAAGTACATCCATGTCACACAGTGCAACTGGTGGTCAGAAGAGGGTGCTGGATCCCCTGAAACTGAAGTTACAGGCAGTTGTTAGCCACCATGTGGTGCTAGGATTTGAACCCCAGTCTTCTTCAAGAACAGCTAGTGTTAACTGCTGAGCCAACCCTCCAGTCCCAAATCTTAGATAACTTTTATACTGAAGTATTATTAGCCTTCCCATAATCTTTATTTTTGCCAAATTAGTAACAAAATCTGTTGTTCTACATCCTTTTCATTTTCTGAATTTATCTTTAATTGTTCCAAAGACAGACTGCTCAATCCTCAGAAACTAAGGTCCAGAGCTGTATAAGTCTCATAAATACTTCGGACGATTTCATTAATCTTTCTTCCCCCCACTGTCAGTTTCCTGGAAGCTCTACCCAGTCCAGACAACATTCTTCAGGACTACCATTAATCTTTCCCCTCAAACTAATTTCTTGCTTTCTCAGCATTTCTGAGTAAAAATTTCAAGACAAAATCCAAATATTTTATTCTTGATACTAATGTCTAGCAAGTGAATTTAACTTGTTTTTTCAGTGATAGTAGCCCTAAGAAGATATGTTTTTATATGTAGGCAGAACTGGCAATAACACCTCTTCATAAAGACTGAATCTGATTATGAATATTCCTGAGGATTGCTAGTTTAGTCCATTTATCTTACACACCTAATTTAGGACCGAGAACTCAAATTCCTTTTGTGTACATTCAAATTACAATACAGACCAAAACCAGGGCTTGGTTCAGTGAACCTCTCTACAGGGAGGGTGTTCACATGAGAGATAGCATGTCCTAACTGTGCCCTAAATCTTCCACTGAATTTCAAAAGCTGATTTGGAAATAAAATGACTTTCATTAACATTTAATGAGATTTAGAAGGTGTAAGGCTGTATTATATTGACTTTCTCTACCAAGAAACAAGTGAATGGTAAATCATTACAATAATTAGATGCAACAGTTTCCTATTAACTAAAGATTCAAGGAGATCTTCTTGCAACAGGGATGCAAATGTAATGATTTAAGAATAAACATTTTCACTGCTCTACTTAAATGAAAAATAAAGCTGCCAACAAAGTAATTACTTATTAAATTTGCTGATGACCTATGACTTCAGTTTTTCAAGTAAAACATCAGTTTCTAAGCACAGTACGTTCCTCTTCCGGTTCACAAATAAAATAACCTTAAAATTCCAATTATTTTGTTGGTCAAATCTCAATAGATTTTTTTTTTGTTTTTGTTTTTTTTGGCCATCAAACGGTTAATTCATTAGAAGCATAAGCAACTCTTAAAATACCAATCAGGATAGTAAGGTACCTTGCAATAAGGGAAAAAACAAGCAAAGCAACTGATCAACAAAACTCCAAACCTACCTCAGCAAGTTGTGTGCATACAGTTCAGGATGCATTAGCACGTACCGTACGTTTACTCCAAAGGGGATTCCACATACTCTTGAGGTAAAAAGAAACACCTGTCTTGCTACATGGCCAAGTTTCTCAGTGAACAATCAATTTCTCAGGAAAATTTTGTTGCCATTCTAGCTAAACATTCTAATGATGACTTTTACAAGAATACAAAAATCGAAGAAGTTTCTTCCTTTGGGTGTCTCATTAACATTAACTGCTAACATCTGTTCACTGCTGCTACTATTTTGATATGGCTTAGTTTTTTGGTACTTTGCAATTAAGGATCTTTAGGAAGCTGGAGAAGATAGTTTTGGAAATGTTTCTTTTATATCAAGTAAATTAAAGGTAGCAATCTGATTCTTTCCTAACCATAGTTACTTATTTTTCATATGATTTCCCAAGCCGCCTGTTGTTATAGAGTGGGAAGGGCTCTTAGACATCATTTTATTTTTTAGGTAAGAAATTTAAACTTCTTGCCATTTAAGAACTGCAGATATAGAGAAGACTAGACCAGATCTCTTTCTTTCTCAAGATTACTTTCTCAGGCAGTGAACATAATTCTAAAAATAACTATGATCATTTGTAATCCTGTAGCTACAATAGCAAGACTATGTGTGTTTCTTAAAATGCAGTTTTTCAAATGGGCTAAGAAAGTCTTGGTGTATAACTAGGATGACAGGGCTTGCTTAGCAGAAGGTAAGGTGGCCTCATCTTCATGAGTTCACATGGTGGCACCATATTCACAAGTCCATATGGACTCAGGATTAAGTACTAAGAAGTTCCAACTCTCAGTGATGGTGGCCTGAGATGACCTTTGTTTTCTCTCTGATTCTACATTGATGATTATATGATATTATTAAAAAAATCCAAGTACTGATTGATCTAAGAATTTCTAGGGTGCTTATTGGGTCTTTGTTAGTTCAACAGACCCACATGTCAACTAGCTGATAGACTAGGCTCTAAGAGATAAACCTGCCTGCTACTGTGTATAGGGGACACATAACAAAAAGTCATGGTAAGAGTGTATGCTTCACTCAGTTCCAGTTTCAACACTGGGAGAGAGATTCAGCAGTGTAGAAACTTTATGTAATCAGAAAGATAAAATGGGGCCACTGAATGATCTGAATGCTATCTTTTGAAAAATCATGTTTTTCCAATTGAAATTCAACTTCAGACTTAGGTGGCATTTTTCTCTAGATACTGTAATACAGACAAAACAGCCAGACATGCTGTTTTCCCACAGTCTTTATTTTTTCTCTCTCTCTTTTTTTTTTTAAATATTATTTTTATTTTTCTTGTATGAGTGTATTGCCTACATGTATGTAAGTGGACCTGGGTCACATAGTGCCCTCTGAGGTCAGAATTGGGCGTCAGATCCCTTGGAACCGAAGTTATGGACAGTTGTTAGCTACTACGTGGGTGTTGGAAACTGAACCCAGGTCTTTTCAACAGCCAGTGCTCTAAACTGCTGAGCCATCTTCCCAGCCTTGTTTTCTCTTAACTTTACAATAACTTCAATGTAATTTTCTTAACTGTTATGCTACAGCTCTGCCTTTTATTAATCTATTCTGTCAAGACTTCAGTGAATTCATGTGAGCATGAAAAAATTAACCTTTCTGCTTGTTCCTTCAGCATCCTTCACTGACAAAAAAAAATAAAACAACAACCTCCCCAAACCCACCTAACAACAACAAAAACCCAAACAAACAAACAAAAACAATAAAATACCCACATAGAAGTCTATATCACAAATACGTCATCTGTACCATTGGTATAGTTGTAATAGACCCACTGCCCGCTCTTAGGCTTTGGAAGTGACACAGGTGTCTCTTCAGCAGGAAGACTGTAGAATCGGCACTCAATGAACAGCCGCTGAATAGTGTTGTCCATGGTTATTCGAGAATCATTAAGGCTCAAAGCTATGATCTCAATTCGAATTTCTTCTGATAGCTGTTTAAAGAGTAAAACAAACAAAAAACAATAGAGAAACAAAATAATCAAACAAAAAATCATTTATTCTTTAAATTCAATAGAACAGTATTTATTTTAAAATGAAATGGCATAGTCAATGAGCTTCTGGAATGAAACACATGCCACTGTACGTTACACATGAGAAATTACTCACGACAGACAGAGACCGAGATTCGGATGCCCCGGGGTCTGAAGTTAACAGTGTCGTGGCGATAGTCTCCTGATTTACATCTGAGGCTATAAATACCCACTGGTGGTCTATGAGGAGTGAAGATTATGAGGTCTTCATCTCCCATGGCTCTCAGAATGACAAGTATCAGTTGGCCTTGTTTCAAACTAGGTAATGAAGTATGTGTTTATTACTGCTTTATTTAATCCACAGTACTACAGAAAGCTGCAGAGATCAAAGCCTGTTGAACACTTTATCGCTATTATGCTAATATAGGTAGCCATATCAAGCTACCGTAACTACAGCAGAAACTACAATTCACATCGTATTTCTGCCACAATATATTTCAATCAATAAGTAACACATTTTCAAATAAAAAAATCAAAATCTTACATCTAATTTAACACATATTTTCTTTATTTTTCATTTTATATTTATGGCATGAACAGCTAAAATGATATTTAATTTTTCATCTTTATGTCATAGACATTATCATGAGATTTATAAATGTGTGAGTAGTGACTTCAAATAAGAGACCATGACTTAAATGTTAGATCACACCACAATATTTCCTCAGTTTTTTTTAAACAATTTAAAATTTGGTTTTTATTGTCAAAATTCCTCTTGACTATCAGAGTCATGCCACTGTCAGTCATGTAATTTCAAATAATAACCAGAAGAACATAAAACAACACTTGTTTTGGGGGCCAGGTTTAGAAACACACTGTTAAATGTATACCACCAGCATGCAAACTCACCACAGTGATTATGTAGATATTCCGGAACACATAATTAAGCAAATTAAAAAACATAAGTATCCTATTGTAAGAAGGTACCACAAAGAGTCATTTCCATTGCTGTCAAACACCCTCAATATTTGATGAAGTAATTTTACCCCCTTCTTCCAAAAGACATTTTCTTTTATTATGTATTCTAAGACACTTTAACTAAAAACTCAAATCTGAATATTTCAATAAGGTTATTTTATTATTCAGTAGATTCATGGAAATTTTACTAGGATGACAGAGAAAATTCCACACCATTCTGTCTCCACTAATACAGGTACAAGGCTGCAGCTGGCAATATTACTAGGATTAGCATAGTATGATGAAATATTTAAAGGAAATTTTTTTCTAAAACCTAATAAATCAAATGACTGCCAAATGTCATTAAAGTGATGGTCTTTGACTTGAATATGCTTTTCATATTCAAATTTGAAAAGAAAGAGATGAAAGCCTGGAAAGGTTACTCGGTTTCAACTAATAACCTCAAGCCCTCTCTGTCACGTGCATAAAGAATGAAGTCGGTGCTATTGTCTAATCTCAGTCAGAAAGGCCCTTCTCTGTCTGGTGAAGACTACATGGTGAAGAAAATATTTTAAATGATATTGTTTTTTCCTTAAAATGTACAGTGGTTGTGAAAACACTACGCATATATCTATTTTATAATTCTGGTACAAGTACAGCACAATGAAAAATTAAGCTGGGAATATGAGAGATTTAGAATTGTTATAGCAATAACATACAATTGTCATGTTCCTGCACAAAGGAAGTAACGGAAAAAGGCTATAAAAAGGAAAAAGAAACATATATTTATTCTATTTTGTGAAGAGAGGAATTTAAAACTGTTTACTATAGATGTAATGAAGAGACAATGAAGAGTTTTAAACTAGCAGAAGAATCTAATTTATCTAAGTGGTATTTTATTAATAATGCATTAACTATACAATTCCCATGTTGAAACTTGCATTATTTTTAAGAATTTAGGCATATGTCAAAACCACATGGAACTCTCTAAATATTTAAGATATAATTCTAGATCAAAGTAGACACTTCACAGCTCAAAAATCAAACAAATAGCAAAACTAAAATCACCCAAAATAACAATAAAAAGCATGCTATATTATTCAAAGAAAAAAAAGATTTTAAACTCATTTGTCTATTTTCTTTCTGATCTACTTCTGTATTTTTGTTATTTTTCTCCCTATCCCTGGTGTTTTAATTTTCTGATCAATATTACAAGTAAAAGTTATGGTCAGTTTATAAGAATCTCCAAGCATTATAATTTTGGTTAATGGTATGAGACAATTTATTTTCAACACTTGAATTGCTTGCTATGGTTCAGCCAGTAGTTGGAAGATGTGGAGATGAAGAGGTTCACAACAGGTCAGAATGAGTCTGCTCTCTCTCCTCTCCCTAGTCCCACTCATCTCTGGTACTTCCTATCTCTGCCGACCGTACATCCTTTGGCTGTTGTCACTCTTGCCTTTTCTGTTTCTTGCCCTCCCACTGTATCTTCTATGCACCACGTCTGTGTCTGTCCATTTTACTTCCTAAATATTCCAATGCTTCACAACTGTTGAAAGCATATGGTATTTCAGACATGGTGCAGCTACTGAAGATATAAAGAAAGCATGATACAGGTCCCTTTTCCCGTTTATCTCTAGAGAAATTTCTTTAGATTCTAATGATGGGCAACTTACACAATACAACAAGTTTTAAGTTATTAAAAAGTAGAAACAAGACAGAATATAGGGGGAACTAGTAGGAATGAACATACTAGATAACTGTTAGTAATGGGAAGCAGCTGACAGTAATAAGACAAACTCAGTGATGGTGAGACCATCACACTGGCCACCACATCCCCGCTAAGATACTCTGCACACTCAGAGTGGATCTATTCTCATGACCATGAAAGACAGGCAGCCTGACCTCTCATCTATCTCTTCCCCATGGCCCTAACCGTTCTCCTTACTGTAACAGAATTCTCTCTCTCAAACCAACCACAGATCACCTTTTTGCTTGTAAATCTTTCTACTATTCTATATTCTGGCCATTGCCTTAAGCCATGGTATACTGTTTACACTGCTTGTTTTTTGCATCTGTTGTTTATTGTCTAAAATAATTTTTCCATCTGACAAAATATAGTCATGTTGGATCACACAGGAATACAAAAGTACTCTTGACCCTAAGGACCAGCTGGCCGCCTTCTCCCACGGCCCTCACTGTTCTTCTCAGGTCCACTGTGACTGCAGGGGTCTGCTTACCTACTGGCTCCTCTCTACTGACTGTGGGCTTAGGAGGGCAGGCTGGAACTTATTTGTCTGCTATTTAATGTCCTCCTTAGCACCTGGCACATAGTAGGCTCACAACAAGCATTCAGTGGAACAAAGGAGGTTGGGCAATTTCTATATGGTTAGAATATCTTTTACATATTTCCAGAATTATGTGAAGCTGCACTTTACAGTCCTTTCGTCACTTGAAAACTGTGGGTGATAATCTGAAAAGAGGATAGTTTTTTAACTACTACAAATATATAGACATTTACTGTTTTGGAATTTTAATTGTGTAAGACTATCTGAAAGGTTATTACTTTAGCTTTTTTTATATGTGTGAAATTTGTTACAATAAAAAACTGAAAAAGCACACTTGAATCAAAGAATTAGAAGGAGTAATAATATACTGATTCAAAAGACACTGACTGAAGTGTGGCATGATGCAACATGCCTATAATTCTAGCACTCAGGAGGCTAGACCAGGAGGATCACAGAGAGTTTGAGGTCAGCCTAGGCTACATAAGTGAGTCTGTTTCAAACACACACACACACACACACACACACACACACACACACACAGACACACACACACACACACATACACACAAGACAGTGATTGAAGCCAAGTCTTTTAAGTAGATGCCATCTAAAATCTGTTTAGAATGACTAAACAATGTGGTAGGTCACATTCCTGTACAGCATTAGTATTAGTACAGATACAGAAGGATGGCCAGATGGCACAGGCTGTATGTAGTTTTTCCTGTTCTGTTTCTTCTCTGTGTCCACCTTTGTTCCCAGGCAAGTGATGCTTTCCACTGCTTTGTCTGGTTCACCAGTTGCCCCATTAGCTCCCCTGGTTAGCAAGATATCAACATCCACCTAACAAAAAAATTTATAAGTCGTGACTGTGGTGAACAGAAGTAATAGAAGTGACTCAAGAACTGCCTGAAACTTATTTTTGGTTGTCGGATTTTTAGTTGTCAGTATAGATGGACACTACATATCATGTGACTGAAAGATCTGGAAATGTGATGACAGCTCGTATTACTCACAGAGAAAAATAAATTAGAGCTCTCATGACTTTGGCTCAATTCCACTATTGCTTCCTGACTGATGCTAATTCATATTTAGGTCATAATTTCTATAGTTTTTACTTAGGTATATTATTAGCATGCTTAAATTTTTCTTGTTTTATTTCAGAGCATCCAGCTTAATTTTACATCTGATTTTGGTCATAACACCAGCCACAGCAGAGTTAGATTTGCTGAGGATTGAACCTAGGACCTTACACATGCTAGACAGGCACTGTATCACTGGACTGCTTGGCTTCTAAAAAGTAATCCAACCTGATACCCCTACACAGTGTCTTGTATCTGAGAGCAGTCTATTATAAGAATAGCCTCTGGTAAAGGTTTGTGGCACTTGTTTCAGCTAGTAAAACTTGAACCTAACATTGGGAAGATTATAGATAAGTTTACTTTTATTCTAGATTTCTATAATGAACTAGCATTGACCTTTTAAAATATATTTCAAAATTTTATTTACATTTATTTAATGCATTGGGGGGGGCACGTGCCCCAGTGCGAGTGTGGCCAGGAGACAACCTGTTGGAGGAGCTGGTTCTTTCATTCTACCATGTAGATCTCAAGGATCAAACACCACTTCAGACTTGGCAGCAAGCATCTTACTCACTAAACCATCTTGCTGGTCCCACATTTCAATTTTAAGTTATAAAACATTCAAATATGAGAAAAGTACAGAAAATAACTCAGCTATGGGTATATTCATTGTCTTACAAAGATGCTACCCTCCTGATGTATGAGTCACCCTTCAGTTGCTGAAGAGATGAACCCCACTACTACTAACGGCAAAGCCCTGAATGCTAAACTCTGCTTCACTTTCTCCATCCCCTAGAGGGGCCAGTGCAAAGAAGCTGGCCGTATCATCACAAAGCATGTGTTCATATTTTCTACTATGTCTGCGTGTATCTATGAATATACAATATTCTTTACTGTTCTTAGATTTTACTTATTTATTTATTGTTTTTGAGACAGGGTCTCCCTGTAGCCCCAAATGGCCTGGAACTCACTATGTAGATCAAACTGGCCTCAATCTCACAGAGATCTGCCTGCCTCTGCCTTCCTAGAGCTGAGATTAAAAGCATACACTACCATGTTGGGCTCTGTTTGTATTTTATACTAGTGGTAGCATACACTACTAATAATTCAGTAATTTTTTTCACACAATACTATGTTGCTAAGGTTTATTCATATTTATTATGTAAATCTAAATCATTAACTCATAGAATGTCATTATATTACATTTGTAAGAGTTCAGTTATTTATTTTTTTTCGGATGAGCAATTAAGTTGCTGACATATTTTGCTTCTACAGTGTTGCACTGGATATTCTTTTGTTTTCTTGACCACACCCATAATTCTTTTAAGAGGTGGAAATGCAGGAAATGGGGCAAGAAGTTCTACTTCAAAGGGTTATCAGATTAATTTCCAAAAGGGAGTATAACAACATTATTGAGTGTGTAAAAACTATAAAGTCCACCTGCAGAAGTCACCGTATGTGGAACCAGGCTCTTTGTAAATTAATAGAGGCAAAATGGAAACAGACACAGAAGGTGATGATGTGTCAAAACCACTGAAGAGGTAAAGGTTCTTATTTATTTACTTTTTTGAGACATGGTCTCTGTAGCTCCAGCTGGCCTAGAATTTGCTATGAGGACTAGGCTGGCTTCAGTCTCAAAGAGATTTGCCTGCCACTGCCTCTGTTGGAGTTAAAGGCCCAGCTCTGAAGAGTTAAAATTTTAACTGAGGTGATAAGCTCAGAGGAGTTGATATAAACCACTGAAGTCACTACTAAGGATGGCAGAGTTATCTGTAAGTAAGGCTGGAATGCACATGGATTACTGGACATTCCTCTACTCTGCTTCCCTGCTTCCGGCAGGCCATGGCAGAGTCATCTCAGACTCAAAGACATCCTTTTGACCTGATACTAGGCTCCAAAGTTTCTGGGCAGCAGGAATAATATTCATTCTTGTAAGCATGGTGGTGTGAGCCTGGACTCCCAGCACTTGAGAGGTGGAGCCTGCCTCTGTAAAACCAAGGGCCAGGGTGTTGTTCAGTGTAGGAGCCCAGCACAAGACTGCATCCAATCCCCAGGATCCCTTCCACTTCCCACAAAATCTACTCTTCATACAAAGTTTGAGAAGTTTTGCTTTTTAAAAAATCATAGCTCTTTGGAAGAAATAAGAATACATAGAAAGATGATGTATTTCTAGAAACTCACACTACCAATGCAATGTCTTTAACAAAACTAAACAAGTCAGTTTTCATCTGTGAATAACCTGTCCTTTCTAACACACTCTATTAACATCAACACTGAAAACAACAGCAATGGGGTGAAGTGGCGCTAGGACTGAAGTGCTTACTTTTAGAACACTGTCCTTGTCCCTTACATACCATGTTAACTACTGTATCTGTAATGGCCAGCAAATTATAGACCCTTTCGTTACACGAAAATTATAGATCACACATTCTATAGCAATGGCTTGGGAGATTTTTTTCTGTCCTAGGACATTCGAGGAATTATTCCACAATTAATATTCTATTAATTGTGGTTTACTACCTGCAGCATCACTGAGAACAGATGTTATATGGTTGCTATCAATTGGGGCTGGTCATTAGAATCACTACAGAGCTACAATATTGTTTGGACTGAACTATCTGGTGGAGGCTGGGTCCTGGCACTGAAAAATGCTCCCTAGATGACTTTTATGGGCATCCAAAGGTGGGAAATACTGATTTACCTTAGAACTGTTCTAACCTTTTAGCTATGCGAGAACCATATGGCAAAACAGGTTTGCGGACCCATTCTAAATCTTCCAATTCATCCATCTGGGGATGGGCCCAAGAGCTTGTATCTCACAAACTTTCTGGTGATTTGGACGCTGCCCTCCCAACATTCATCTTGCTTTTCTCTGATATGTAGAAGCTTCCACAGTACGTACATGAAACTGTTCTTTAGTAAATTAACTTTCCATACAGGAGTTGTTAACAAATTATTTCCTTTTTAGAGGTAATCTATGTCATGATTAGAAACAGTCTGATATAAATTATACAACATATAACAACTTTTTGTTTAATCTTTTAAAAGGAAAGTTCCTTGGACCTTAAATCTAGTGGAGTTTACTGGAACGAGCCAAAGCTGAACTGACTCATGTCCTGGGCAGCTCCCCAAACTAGAGCAGGGTCTGAGAATGCCAGCCAACAGTGTGAGCAGAACAGTTACAAAAAATGAGGTGAAACCCAGAAAACAACTTAACTGACTACAATCTAGTCAATGGCCAATTGGTTAGGGCTTGACTAATAGTTTGATAAATTAACTGACTATAAGGTCTTTTAGAACTAAACAAAAAACTCAGTTACTATGATTTAGTCTATATTGGTTTGGTGTTTTCTGCTCAGTGTGGGTGCCTAGGACAATCTATGGTCTCCTAGAAAAGTTTCATTTAGCATATTTCATCCCCTAACTTTGGGTTGGCAATTTTTCCGTAAGGAACAAGACAACAAGTATTTTTGCCACTGCATATTATAGACTCTGTTGTAAGCACTCATTTTCCCCTTTCAGAAGACACAGACTACACATTAACGAGCAGGCATAACTAAGTACTAGAGAAACATGACTTTGAAAGGCAGGTTGAGGTCTGAGCATGGTGGTGCACACCTTTAATCCCAAGCACTCAGGAAGCACAGGCAGCCAGAGCTCTGTGAGTTCCAGGCTAGCCTGGTCTACATTTTGAGTTCTAGTCTATCCAGGGCTACATATACAGACCATGTCTCAAAAACAAACAAGAACAACAACAAAAAACCCAGGTGAGGCTAATCCAACCTAATCCAACTCTAAAGCAAACCAAATCAAACCGAATCCAACCCCAAAACAAACCAAATCAAACTAAACCAAACCTTACCCTAAACCAATCTAACCCCAAACCGACCCAACCCTAAACCAATCCAAACTTAAACCAAATCAAGCCACTAAACTTAACCAAATGAAACCAACCTGCCAGGCCTCAGTGCCCTGAACTGTACTCACCACTTCCGCTGGTTCTCCTGGGCACCTCATGTGCACATGTTACTGTGTGCCGACTCCTGCCGGAGTCCTCACTGTGAACACAACTTGAGGTATGCCTTACAGACATTTTCATTGTTTATGAATATTTTATTTGTATGTTTATAAAATTATATGGAATGAGCCTGGGTATGGTGGTGCACACCTCTAATCACAGCATCCAGGAGGCACAGGTAGGAGATTCAGGCCAACCTGGTTTACAGAGTGAGTTCCAGGCCAGCTGGGGCTACATGGAGACCGTGTCTCAAAAATCATATATATATATATATATATATATATATATATATATATATATATATATGATGTTTATATGAATATACCTTTTTATTTCATTTTCAATAGAATCATTGGTGAGACAATTTCTTATCCACTAGTTTGCAAAGAGTTGTAATAGGAGGAAAAAGAAGTCTTCATACAGTATAATGCATAAAAATGTTCGTTTTTAGTCAGAAGAGTTTGTAGTTTGTATTAGAAAAACTGATAAACACAAGGGTCCATCAAAAAGGGCTTACTTAAAAAAATGTGGGATAGCTCCATTATCGAATATCATGTACATGTTAAAACAAAGTATAGTCCCACGGAAAGATATTCATAGTATATTAGAGATTAAACTGAAAAACACAAAAATAGTTTTAGAAGTGATTATCAGGGAAGTCACTGAACAGTTCTGGTTTTATATAAAACACACTTTAAAATCTTCCCTCTAGCTAAAATTTCTACATGCAAAACACTGAGAGGGTTTTAATTCCCCAAAGGTAGGATTCAGACTAGAATATGAAGTGATTTTATTTTCCATAAATGAATTCTAAAATGGGAGAGTTGCTTTTAGCATCTTGGCCTCCAAAATTTTAAAATGCTTTTGCTGCATCTCCTCACTGCAGCAGCTGGGACTGCTGGTTTACTGTGCAGAGCAGAGCTTTCCTTGTGCACTGAAAGTTATTCCAGCTGGATGATGCAGCTTTTATAAAACTGCCACCACCAGCAGCCACAGAGGGAGAGGTTCCAATGTGCCCTGCAGAGAGGATCCCATTCTCTCCCAGTTTGCCGTTCTCACCTTTAAGCACCCAGTGAGCAGACAGTAATACATTCTGTGGTGAACTATGGATGTCTGTAAACGATAAATTTGGCAATGATGCAAAGAATTATTTCTTTCAGTGCCATGGCAAGTACAGATTCTCAGTTTTGATATCTATTTTGAGATCTCAAAATAAGGCTTTTAATCAATGTATTCTACATCAAATTGGTACTGTTAACTCCTGATTATTCAAATTAATAAAATATTCATAGAGAAGTATCCAAAGTTTTACATTTCCAGATTTCTGTTCCCCATCCCTATTAATTATCATGCCTAGAAGCTTTTTAGCAAACGCAGAAGTCATCAGGCTGAGGGAATCTGACAGGCCAGCAAGGCCAAATTACACTTGAGCTCTGTGGTACTTTGATGTCCGGGAAACGAAGAGAGATAGGGGCAAATTGGGTAGCACATTATGTTAATGGCTTGATTTAATCCCGCCACTAAACTTTATGTAGCCCGTTAAAAAAGGCGCTAACACTAATTATACCACTTTGGAAAGCAAAGGAGGGACAACCATTTCATACTGACAAAGTGAAGCTCATAAATGTTGTAAATGAAATGAAACAAAATGAAATAATCTATGATTAATTATAGATCACAGACGTAAAGAAAAAGAGAAAGAACCAAGAAATATGTCAAAGTCCTGGGAAATCCATTAGATTTCTTTTAAGGATCAACAGTCTTAGAAATAACTATGAACTGTCAGGTTCTGTTAACATGAAAAAAAGAAAGTAAATGATCTTAAATTGCTTACACAGTGATAACCAGATAATTCAAATTCACAGCAAAACTGGTATAAGTGATATTTGTCTACTACACTACTTCTAGTCCTAAATTTGAAACATTATAGAAGCAAAGCACTTTTAAAATGTCTACAAAGCAGGGGTAGCTAAAGAGTAGGGTTATTTTTAACTTTACCTCTAAACTATTGTTTACATTGAAATATCTTTGAAAATGCTTTGCAAGAATACAGACTCTTTGAGAACAGGAGCCCATGTCTCTTACTCACTGCTTTATTCCCAGCCCTCAGAAGAAGCAGTACATGTCTGCTTAGTGAAAGAGTGAATCTCTTTCCCCCATTCTTCAAAATTATCAGAGGAAGTGGAGTGTGGTAGCATTAACCTACTTACTCAGGAGGCTGAGACAGTTGTTTGAACTTAGGAGTTTGAGGCTAGCCTAGGCAACATAATAGGACTCTAGTCTTAAATTAAACCTAACACAACCCAACTTAACACAACCCAACTACAAACTAAACCAAACCAAACAAAAACTAACCCTACTCTAAACCAGTCTAAACCAAACTGAATTAAACCCTAAACCAATCCAAATTCTAGATCAAACGAAACCATACACTAAACCAAACCATCAACAAAGCAAACACTAAATTAAACTAAAACTAAACCCAACCCAACCCATCCAACCTCTGCCCATGAGATGCCAGTAACAGTTCCACCCAGTATCACAATCAACAATGTTTCTAGAGATTGCCAATGTGCAGTGATGATTGTCTAAGACGGTAAAATTTAGAAACCACTTTCCATACATTTAAACTTATTTTTAGATGATGAATAATATTTATAAAACAAAAGTAACTACTATATCATCTCCTTGGGATAATATCCAAAGCATTTGTTGATTATCTGTATTGTAACTGACCTTTTCACAGAAAGGCTGCAAGTTAGTCCATTCCTATACTAGATATGCATAGACTTTTCTCCCATCCTTGAGATGTCATGGCTACAGCAGGACACTGTTTGCTGTGTGAAGGAAGGGTGGATATAAAGATGGACCCAGTCCAAAGGCTAGATGTGGTTAACTGGGTTTCTTCTCTTTGGGGATGGGCATTTTTGTGTGACTATTCTTGGGCAAAAAGTAAGTGAGGCAGAGAAATTCAATCAAATGACAGAAAAGAAAGTGTGTGTATGTATACCAGTTTAGGCATATCCTCCTGGATGTCAATAAAAAAATTATCCCAAATTTATCCTTCCTCAAAACTTCTTCAATTAGGGGAATGACTATGGGCAAGTTTCTTTTTCTTTCAAGATTTTAGTTATTTGGAAAATGAGGAAGATGGGGCTGAAATTAGCTAAGAATTCTTGGGCTTAAGTATACAACTGCCTGACATTGTTTGAAGTTATAATTTAACTCATCAATTATTAATACCAGTTAGATTTTTATAAGCACATCTTCGCAATTTATATGAGGTTTCCTGAAAGCAGGAACAGAGTACTATATTTACTCATTACTGTAGGCAGCAACTCCCTTGAGGTATGAGTGCTATTTATAAACTGACAAGACCAATATATCCTTATATTACTGTCTTCATAGATTCAGTATCTCATTTCTTATATTCTTATGTTCAAAGACTAAATCATTTATCTAACCAAAACAACTGGCTGAAGTAGGTACTGTCTTGCATAAGAATTACTGATACAAGACAGAGAAATGCCTGAATCAAACATGTAGAACTATGATAAATGGAGTGTTCTTAGTGAAATGGTATGATGGTTAATTTTATCTGTCAGCTGAGTCATGTGGTACCTAGACAGTTGGTCTATTCATAATAGTTGTTAAATAGTTTGTGAGTTGATCAAATGAGTTTCTGAGAGGGTGTTTCTGAATAGATTAACATCTGAATGGGTAGACTGAGTAAAGTAAACTGGTCTTCCTGATGTGGGTAGTCCCTCTCCAATCAGTTGAAGACATGGATGGCACCGAAAACTGAGTAAAGGGAGCTCCTCTTGCCAGGCTGCTGTTACTGGGACATGTCTTCAAACTAGGTCTGAAACACAGATTCATGGTTCTCGAACCTGCTGGCTAATGGCTCTCCTGGTTCTTGCTCAAGCCTTTGCATTCAGTCTGGAACTATATAATCAGTTCTCCTGAGTAACCAGCATGCTGACTGCAGATCTCTATAATCATGGCAATCAATTCTTTTAATAAATCTCTTTTGATACATTTATCTGCCTATTTCTCTCTCTCTCTCTTTCTCTCTCATCACCTATGGATTCTGTTTATGACAAGAACTTCATTTTCTCACTGATATCAAATTGTTCTACTGAAAGGTTGAGAATTGTTTTCCATTGGTTTGATAAAATTATTTAACAATTTAACATCTGATTAAGCAAAGCTATTTAATTTAACTGAGTGCCATAATTAAAACTGTTAAGCATATACAAAATTCTTCTTTATCAGTTTTGAACAATGAACATTTTAATCAATCTTGATCATTTTTATACCTTTCCCACTGGCAACCGCACTCCCCCACTGGAATTCATACATTTTTTTTCATTTGCGTTAAGGCTGATTGTAAGGACAAGTTAGTGTCCTCAGATGTTCCTCAGTGCAAGTTCATCTACTAAGGTCTAGTCAGCTTATCTAGAGTCCCTCATTTTAAGAGCTTGCAATTCTTATGCTTTATTCTCCTGAGTACTGATCTTAGGCATGTGCCACCTTATTTGGTGCTATTTACACTTACTTTCTAAAACTTTCCCTGCCCCCATATATGATAAAAAAAATGCTCTGGCAGACAGTGAACTTCCCCTGTATATTTAAAAATGTAATTCTGTTTTCAAGGTTTCAATTTTCATACTACCTTTCAGCAATATGAAAAAAAAAAAAAAAAAAAAAGCAAAGAATTCCCAGGCAAGTTTAATTACCTTCTGAGAAGCTTTGATTTTTTTGTCAGAAACAAAAAATAACCTTAACAGTTAATGAATATATATTTATATAGAATGATCTAAGAATCTGCATAGGTAAGCTAGTATAGTTTCAATGTAACCCCATAGTTTGAACTTTCTCAGATCTACTTTAATGCACCTTTTTTCACTGAAACTGAAAAGGAACAGGAAAGTCAGCTGGTTTTAGCAAGTCATGATCTATACTACTGGTGTCAGGTACTCTTGGCAAAGTAACAAAGTAAAGTATGTTGCAGTCCATTACATAAGAAAAGCATAAAAAGAGCCGAGGAGGTGGCTCAGTTGGTAAAAGGCTTGCTGTGCAAGCATGAGGACATGAGTTCGATCCCTATTACCCACATAAGAAAGCTGGGAAGCAGCACCAGTCTGTAACCCAGCCCTAGGGGAAATGGAGACAGGAAGATCCTTGTTGGTCAAGCTCCATGTCCCATGAGAGATCCTGTCTCAGAGAGAAGGTGGATAAGGGCTGGAGAGGTGGCTTAGTAGTTAAGAGTACTGGCTGCTTACAGAGGACCAGGGTTCAGTTCCCAACACCCATGTGGTGGATAACACCTATCTGTAACTCCAGTTCCAGGGGATCCAAGGTCCTCTTTTGACCTCCTCAGGCATTGCATGACATGGGTGCATTACAGACATGCAGGCAATGCACTTATACACATAAAATAAAAATAATAAATAAAATATTGTGAAAAATAAATTAAAAAAATAAAGTAGATAGTGGCCAAGCAACTGGGAGGCAGAGGCATAGGCAGGTGAATCATTGAGAGTTCCAGGTCACCTGATCTACATGGTGAATTTTAGGACAGCCAGGGCTACAAAGTGAGACCCTGCCTCAAAAAAAAAAAAAAAAAAAAAGAAAAGAAAAATAAACTAATAAAAATAAAAAAGATAAAGAATGGTTGAGGAAGACATTGGATGTCGACCCCCTAGCCTTCACCCGCACATGTGCAACATGTGTACACGTGCCTGCATATGAGCACAAATATATACATATAGAAACACAGAGAAAAACTGCAGAAATAAAATGGTCTTGCAGTAGACAATTACTCAGTTAAGATCAAGGTGACACATTAAAGCACTTCCAGAAATATTTTTGCCCTAAGATTTCTGTTTCTTCAGACTGATACACAGCATTCCAGCTAGTATCAAGCTACTCACCTGTTTGTTATTCTTGGAGGCAGAACCTGGAATGATACAGTCATCACTGTCAGAAGCTGATCTGTCTTCCTCATCTGTTAGAAAACATGATGGCAACATTTAACGAAGTTAGCAATTGTATTTGCAGCTTGTGAAACAGAAATGCCCAGATCACAGCACAAGATCAAAGAACACAACAACCAGGCCTAGATCCCTTCTAGCAGCATGTGTCTGCATAGACATTTTTTAGAAAAGAGTCAGTGACTGGAAACTCTATGTTTAATTTTGGTAAAAATAAAAGAAATCAAAGCAAATAAACAGCTTGTTAAATTAAAAAAAATTAAAGAAAAAAATAGATGCATGAAGTAACATATGCTTTCTTTTTTTCCTTTAAAATATTTTTATATTTATTTATCTATTCATTTTGCATATGTATGTGTGTATGAACATGTGTTATCAAACATGTAGAGGTCAGAGGACAACTTGTATGAGTTGGTTCTCTTCTTCCACTGTATGGGTCTCAGGGATTGAACTCAGATCATCAAGCTTAGAGGCTTCAGAAGTTTCTCCAATTATTTCAAAAACATGTTTATATATTTTGATAACTGTATTTTGAAATCAGAAACAATTTTACAAATTTCCATATATGATACAGCAAACAAGCACCAAAACATTCAAGCTTTATTATAATCCAGAGTAGAAGGTAATACCAATAAGAGTATATGCATAGGAAAGATAAACAACTCTTAAGTAAAAATAGGAAGCATTTCAATGGAAAAACTACCATGAGGGGAGAGAAATTTTCCAAAGAGCAGCTGCACACTTTTATCACAGTTTGTATTATTTGTGCAAAGACATCATTAAGTAAATACTTATCTGATAATCACAAAATATAGGTGAGAGAGGCAGCAAATCTTTCACTCTTCTGTATATAGCAGTTTGTACATCAACTGAAGATGTGGTAATGGAATACATGTTAACAGGAAAACAGGAGGTGGGACTAACTGGGGGAAAGAAAGGAACAGCTGTGGGGCAGTGGGGGAGGGAGGGAGATGAATGAAAATAATGACAACATAGGTACAAAAATGTCATAAGGAAGCCCATTACTTTGAATATTAGTCTAAAATGTAATAAAAATGTGATCCCAGTTAAGTACAGTTATTAGCTAATCAATTGCCATCAATAGCATAAACAAGAAGTTCAATGTTCTGAATGCCCACTTTTTTCTTCATTCGGTAGTCACTGTTTTTGGAGGGTGAGATCTATATCTGTGCTGACTACTGGTCAGCAGGCTGCATGGACACATGCAGATATGATGTCACCCCTCATGCCACACAGCAACCTTTCAGGACTATGTCATAGGTAGTTGTACTCTGCTCCATTAATAAACAGCACCAAATATGATACAGTCTTTCTGTGTAGTATTTGATGGTACTGTCCACTAGTCTCTTATCTCTATTGCTTTTCTAACCCCAATAGGAAGCTGACAGTGTCATTAGGCCACCTGGAGCTCTAGAGAGATAGATCAGTAAGAGTCAGTCCTTTTCTATCCATGCAACTGACTTTGAGACATATGCTGTCTATCAAGTCTAGGTTCAACTAGTGTCTCTGTCCTATAGCTATGCCATCAATTACAGAAAGAACATCTCTACCATTTCTCTCCTCACATTCTTTTAAGTTACTATATGAATTTATTAAGTCTGAGAGGTACTGGGTGCCTGCTGGAGTGTCTGGGCAAGTAATGCAGAGACTATGGGGTGGCAAAAGCAGATTTGCTCAGTCCTAGCTCTGAGAAGGTATCCAAGCCACCACAGCAGCCAAGCCCTCACCTGCCATTTCATAGCACATGTCTTCCAGCAGTCTACACAAAATCAATGTTATCCTTACTTTTAAATATTAAAACCAGTAAGAGCAGGGTGTGGTGGCATATGCTTTAATAACAGCAACTGGGAAACAGTATCAGGCAAATCTTTGTGAGTTCAAGGCTAGCCTAGTTTACATAGCATGTTCCTGTCTCAAAACAAAACAAAACAAAACAAAACAAAACAAAACAAAACGAAACAAAATGAAACGAAACAAAACAAAACGCAGCTCCATTGAGGTAAAATACATGTAAACTACATACATATTTAAATTTGATATTTGATATTTTATTCTGTGAAATCATTACCACAATTAAAAGAGTGAATATAAGTCAGCAAGTCTGATGACCCAAGTTTGATCACTGGGACCTACATGGTGACAGAAAAAAAGTGACTCCTGAACGTTGTCCAGGTACCTCATCATGTACAAATGTGCAAATTAAAAAAAAAAAAAAAAAAAAAAACCTTAAAAAAAAAGAGAGTGAACCTAGGAGCACCTATCGCCTCTGTGACCTCATGTCCTCTGCCCTCGCTGCTCCTGCGGTTCTGTAGACCTCATATCTGCTTCTGTCACTACAGAATTAGTTTGCTTGTATTACACTTTTATACAAATGAAATCAAGACAGTAAATTGTCTTTTTTCAGTCAAAATTCTTGATTTTATTTCAAAGTCAAAGCTATAGAAGAATCTAATTGATAACACTGAATCTAAGGACAAAAACGACTTAGAACATGAACTGGGGACAAAGCTGTCAGAGACACCAGTATCCACTGTGGTCTCCAAGCTCACCTAGGAAGCGACAGACAAACAGCCTGAAGAGTTGTGACCCATCACTTCTGTTGGGACAGGTATTGTGGGGTAGATCCCACTACTAAATAATGATACCCTAGAAGGCGTGCTCTCACAGACACAGCAGTTAAGTAACATTAGTTTCAACAGAAAGTCACCTTCTGGTTCTAATTCTTCTGTTACTTCTGTTTCGTCTTCAGAGGAAGCCATGCTTTGTGATGCAAGCTGGCCTTCAGATAGGAAAGATGTGTCATCTTCTTTCCCTTGGGGTTTGTTGGTGCTCTCTTCTACCTTAGCTACATTGATTTCTTGTGGAACCTGCAGAAGTAGAAGCATACTGTTGTAGTTATTATTGCTTGGGTTACATTTTATAGTACCTTGCTGAAGCACCTGAATAATAAAATAATAATATGAGGTTTAAGTACACAGATATGTAGTGGGGTATGGTGTCTCATGTCTCTGATCACAGTATGTGGAAGGCTATGGCAGGAAGATCACTTTGAGTTCAATGCCAGTAAGGGGAGAATGGTGAATTCCTAGATAGTCTGGACTGCAAACAAGCCGGTGGCTCAAAACAGCAAAACATGCAAAGATATGCAATATATTTATTGAAGACTCATTAGAAAACAGTCACTTAAACTGTGGTTGTACAGACAGATGAGAAGGCACAGAGGAATAAAATTTGAATATATACCAAGGATGAAACCTGTCAAGCCTGCTACAGTGGTGCATGCCTATAAACCAAGCATGTGGAAGTAGAAGGAGGTCATCCTCAACTTCAGACTGAGCTTTGAGTTTGAGGTCAGCCTGGGGCACATGAGACTCTGTCTCAACAGAACAGAATAAAACAAAACAAAACAATGAAAGATGTATTAATTTCAAAATCAATTTTACATTGATTTTTAGTTCATATAATTATATATTATGTGTCAAGGTATATCTAGTTATAGCTGCTAACATCATATTTTTAATCTTCCTATTGCAAGGAAGTCACATATAAATGTAGGATTAATACTGTGATTTCCTAAATCATGTGAAATACAAGACAAAGTCTTCTAAGTCCCAAATTAAACATTTCAGAATAATTGTAATACAAATGCATACCTTGGGAGTATGTGGAACAGTGGGCATATTAGTTTCTATTTCTGGAGTGTGCTCCACTTCTGGGGCATTTTCCTTCATATCTTCTGGAGAAGTAGAAGTCTCCTTAGAGTAATGCGAAAACACCAATATTTGTTATTTTGTATTTATTACCAAATCCCAAATCATTTTAAGTCCCTTATAAGGACACACTCACCCAGAGCTACACATGAGTGGATGCATATACAAACATACTAATAAAAACTGGCAGTAAATATTTTTCTTTTTGTTGTGCTGGGTTGGAACCCAGGGTCCTATGCATGTTAAGCACAAGATCTAGCATTGAACTACATCTTCTTAGTGTGTATATAATTTGAGAATTGTAAATGTAGTTTCTTTAAACACTGCTTATCATGGCAAAAAACAGAAAGCAATGCAAATATCCAATAAGACATCAGCTAACATACGGTGCATCCAGATACCTGAGATCTGTGTGACTACGAAGAGACAATAATGGAGATCGGTACTCACTCATGTCATAGAGAGTAAAGCATATGGAATTAGAGAACACATATAGACATATACACCTGTCTGTGTAGTTGTTTCCAGTTTCATAAAAAACAAACCTGCTATGAAACATGTATATATCCATGAGAAAAATTACTGAAGGAAATTCACTAAAATGCTATAAGTTTGGGAAAAACTAATTTTAATTTTATGGTTTCTTTTTATTTATAGTTTTAACATTTCTATGATAATTATATATTACTAATGTAATTTAATAATTGTATATGCTGGAACAGGTATGTGCTTCCTATGATCAATATTATCTTTCAGTAAATCAAATATCAACTTATAGTCAATTATTTTTCTAGCACTCATAAACCGATGTTTACTTTTAAAATAGTTTATAATTTTTACTATTTTAAAAGTAAGAATGGCCAATATAGAAAATATTAAAGTTAAAAAGAAAATATAAAATAAATGAATACAAATACAAATAACTACTACATAAAGGCAATATTTTACAAACTTATTAAGTTTTTATATCTTTAAATTAATGTTTGATTCAAAAAACTTCTGGTTATATTACTATATTATAAACATTATGTTTCTTGTTACTTAAAAAAACATCGGTGTTATAGCCATTTTTCTCTGACATCAAACTTTGGGAAACATAATCTTAAATAACAACAAAATATTGCATTGATGGCTGTACCATGGCTTAGTGAACTATCTTACAATACTGTTGGATATTTAATTTGTTCACAATTTTAATGTATTATTACTATGACTGCAAAGAACATCTCCATATATTTCATTTTATATTAATGGTTGTTTACTGAGAAATCAGGCTACCCAAGTCAAACCCCATCACAAGCAAGTTATTTAGTCTCTCTAATCATTTCTTTTCCCATCTTGAGGTGTGGGTAATTCTAGTATAAAGCACACAGGGCTGTTTTGAGGATTAAATGAGTACAATGCACATACAACATTTATTTCAGTGCCTAGCATATAATAAGGACTCAATAAATGCTAAGTAACATTCCTTTACTTATATTTTTTGAATTAATCTATTTAGTACATATAAATTAAGTGTTGTGTATATGCCAAGCAGTGTGTTAAGTCTTGAGAAGACAGAATAGCTGGATGTGGGTAGTGTTCACATAATATATGCATGTAAAAATTCATCAAGCCACACGATCAAGATTTATGTTAAATAAGTTTTTTTTTGGTCTTTTTGAGACAGGGTCTCCCTGTAGACCTAGCTAGCCTGAAATTCACTATGTAGACAAGGCTGGCCTTGAACTTACAGAGATCTGCCTGCCTCTGTCTCCTGAGTGCCTGGCTTTTTGTTACATAAGTTTTATGTTAAAAAGAAAAATATGATGCAGATGAACTGGATAGGGGATGTGACAAGAGAAAGAGTCAAGGGAATGTTTCCAAAGATTCATGTTGTATGACTAAGCAAAGGATTAGATTATGTCACTAAGAGGAAACACTGAATGAGACAAAATTTTGGAAGAGGGTAAGTGTAATCAGTTTAGTTTTTGACATGTTAAGTTTAAATTCCTATTAGAAATCCATTGCATATGAAATACGTAGTAAGAAAATGAATACAGAATTCAGCAGAGGTTGATGTTAGAGATCATAAACACAGTGATATCAACACACAGATGCCTTTTCACGTGTTGGGACTGGATGAGACCTCTTAATAAAGATACAGATTGAGAACACAGAAGTGGTCCGAAGCCTGACTGTGGAGACACTTTCACATTGACAGATGAGGTCCAGGAAAGTGAAAATAGTAACGAGTAAAGCTGAAAGAAAACTAGCAAGGCATGGCATCCAAGGAACCAAGTGAAAAGGAAGAGACGGTTTAACAGAGAACTTGATACTGAATAAAACCAAAGAAAGTTGCTGTGATCTTAGCAAGAAAAGTTTTATGAAGATATAGGCTCAACTGGTGTAAGACCAAGAAACAATGTGAGGAAAGAGAATTTTGACGACTTCTTTGAAGACTCCTTGTAAATGGGTGCAAAAGACTGGGCCAGTAGTAGCTGGAGAGGGATATGGAGTTGCGAAAGGGCAAATCAAAGAATACAAACTCGTATCAGAGTGAAGATGTACCGGACACACTTGTTTCTACTCTACTCTAGTCAGGTAGAGTATAGTCAACATCTGTATTCTATTTCAAGTATTTGTGACAGGAAAGGAAAACCAGTATTTTGAGAATTTATTACTTACAGAACTCTGATGAGGCACTGTATCCACAAAAGACACCTTTTTATCCACAAGTTTTGTTAAATGCTGTCTTGGTTTTGGTTTTGGTGCCTAAGATAAAATGACAGGTCAGACTATGATGACCACTGCATTTCAGAGCAGGCTTTAACTATTTTTTTGGTGGAATTATTTGTCTACTACGTTTATATTCAAAGTGTTATACTTGAAATGAGATTCAAAGAATGGTTACTCACTATGACTGATGTGACACCAGGGGACGCTGGAGGTAGTCTCTGAACAACTTCTGGTTCTTCTCTGCACATCACATTCCCTAAGTCTTCAGTAGTTATTGATGTACTTGGTGGAAGATAAGCAAATTTCCATTTCAATATAATATGGATTGTTCCTGCAGGATGCTTTTGATGATCTGTTAACTCAAATATCCCTGTAAGTTATAAAAATCATTTTAATCAATGTTAAAGTGAAATAGTGTTGTCATAAAAATTAAAGACGAAAAAGAACTACTTTCAGATTTAAAAATATTTTTGAAATTTGAAAGTAGCTTTTTTTCACAACTCACAACTCAAATATATTAGAGATTAAAGGCAAAAGATCTATGGTAGGTTCATCTCTCAAACGACTTCTTTCAGAAGATATCACAGAATAGTGATTCAGCAATGAGAATATTACTGTGTAAGTATTTCCTGTTATTATATATGTGCATGTGTGCTCTATGTGCATGTTGGTGTGGGTGCACATGTATATGAGTATGTGTGGAAGCCAGTTGTTAAACTTAGGTATCATTCTTTAGGGGCTACCCATTTTGTTTTTCGAGATAGGGTCTCTCACTGAAACCTGGGCGTTGCTAATTAGGACAGACTGGCTGACCAGCGAATCTCAGGGAATCTGCCTTTTTCTGCCTCCCAGTGCACTTGGTTCTTTACATGGATGCTGGGAATCAAACTGAGTTCTCATGCTTGCATGACAAACACTCTCCTGACCAGCCTATCTCCACAGCCCCTAATGTATAGATATTTTAATTCATTGAAACTAGATTCAGAGGTAACTCAGATTCCCTAGCCTTTCTATAAGGCATTATTCCTCGGTTATGGCTCAAGTACTCACCTTCATTTTAACTTGAATATTACTGTAAAAGACAAGTGTCTACAGCAAAATATTTTAAACTTTAAAAGATTCAAATAATTTAATATATAAAGTAGTCAAATTACTAAATATCTGTTGTAATTTTAAATATTACTAATATTTAAGTTACTCCAAATAAACAAGAGCAGGGCAAAAAGTCTATGAAATAAACAGATCATTCCAAACAAATAGGAGTAACACAAAATATCACTTAGTTGAATATGTAATACCAAGTCACGAATTTTAATCACTGTACTAGATTTTAGGAATGATCAACCCCAGAGTCATTAGGTGAAATCATTTGATGAAAAACAATTAGATGAAAAATCTTTAATTAATAAACCTGTATTTCAAGCATAATTTTTGTCTATATGTATCCTTTACTTGGTTTTCAAGTACTGACATTTCTTTAGTGGCTGAGAGGAAAAGGATAGAGGCGGACCAGAGGCGGGTAACCAGCCTCTATTACAGGTAAGGTAGGATTTCAAAGTGTTGAATGAAGAACTCAGCAAATATTCTTCCAAAAAGGCAATGATAAAAGCAGAGAAGTAGTCAGTGGCAATGACCTAATAGCTCTGGGACTGATCAAAGGTGTACAACAAGCCAAGAAGCACGAACTCAAGCAAGCCTACTATACAGTACCACGAGTCTGTGGGTCTGCCCTTGCCTTACCCTGTCTGTCTGGTATAGTAGTTCTACCCCTCTGTTGGAGGGGGTTGATCTTATTTAGAACAGAGTGCAGCACACAACTTCATTTCTAGAGGTACTGTTTTAAAACAATAGCAATCTCAGTGTCAAACTGGCAGGCAAGCCAAGATCTTAGCCAGAATTCTCAAGAAAAAAACAGGATGTCAAGCAACAACTTAAAGGTGCAAGACATCCACAGTGGACCTTTATGATATTCTATTTATGCCATATGATATGGAATGCTGTGGGTGTATACCAAGTTATGTGTGTGCTGAGAAGAAACTCAAGAGAACCTTAGTGGACTCTGTTGCTAGTCAAATGGAAGTCTAGCATTAGCACTAGCGCTAGCAGACGTATAGAACACAAACTATACACTGATACCCAGACAAAAGGTTGGAGACTGCTGACTCAAGGTGATTAAGTATACTCTTTGAACAATCATTGGTTGCCTACAAAACTATGCTGATCTGTGTCTAAAGTTTCAACAAGCATAAAACTTACCAGGGATATCAGTGGGTACACATAATACTAGAAATAGACCATTAGTGTAAGTAAACCACCAAGCAAGAAAGTAAACAGCTAGCCTAGGAATGGCACTATAATGTATCGAGTTTCCATCAAGAACAAAATGAGTCAATGGCTAGGAGTGTAGCTTAGCTGTGAACTGCTTGTCTGTCATGGATGAAGTACGGGCTCTGATCCTCAGTCTTAACAAAGTATAAAGATAATGAGTCATAAAAAACAGGATGTGTGATGCCTGACAAGATAAAAAGCCATCAAAAGACATTCTTTGAGGTACCCAGACTACAGGAAAAGACTTGAAAGCAACATTGGTAATGATTACTAGTCAAAGAACCAGAAGTCATATTTCAAAAATAAAAGTATTATGACAACTTATCAGATATAGTAAAGAGATTCTATCTATCTGTCTATCTATCTCTCTCTCTATCATCTGTCTGTCTGTCTATCTATCTATCTATCTATCTATCTATCTATCATCGATCTTTTATCTATCTTCTATCCATCTGAAATGGGATTGGGGATGTAGTGCATGTGGTAGAGTGCTGGCTTAGCATGTGTGAGGATCTTCCCAGCACTGGAGGTAGGGGCAGAGGATGGTAAGGAAAAAGTAATAGAAAATTTGGAGCTTAAAAGCACAACTACTACAATGAAAAACATCAATAGTGGGGCGCAAAAGAGATCTGAACTGGCATGACAAAGAATCTTGAGGTGAACTTGAAGACCAATTAGTAAAGATTATCTAAAGCATAGGAAGAAAAATGAACAGAGCCTAAGAGATCTGTGGGACCGCAGTAAGCGTATCACACTACATGTCACGGGAGTCAAGAGAAGGCAGAAACAGATAACTGAAAGAGAAGGACAGAGCACACTCCAAATTTGGCACAGAACATTGCACTACACGTATATAGCATCACACTACACCTACATAACATCACACTACAGCTACATAACATTACAGTACACCTATATAACATCACACTACAACTACATAACATCACAGTACACCTACATAACATTACAGTACACCTATATAACATCACACTACAACTACATAACATCACAGTACACACCTATATAACATCACAATACACCTATATAACATTATACTACAACTACATAACATCAGAGTACACCTACGTAACATCAGAGTACACCTACATAACATTACAGTACACCTATATAACATCACACTGCAACTACATAACATCACAGTACACCTACATAACATCACACTACAACTAAATAACATCACAGTACGCTTATATAACATCACACAACACCTACAGAACATCACACTACAACTACATAACATCACAGTACACAGCTATATAACATCACAGTACACCTATATAACATTATACTACAACTACATAACATCACAGTACACCTACATAACATCACAGTGCACCTATATAACATCATAGTACACCTATATAACATCACACTACAACTACATAACATCACAGTGCACCTATATAACATCACAGTACCCCTATATAACATCATACTACACTGATATAACATCACAGTACACCTATATAACATTATACTACTCCTATACAATAATATGAAACCTACATAACATTACACTACAACGTATATAACGTTATAGGACACCAACACCTCAATGAGTGCCAAGTAGAATAAATATAAGAGGATCCTCTTCTAGGCACAAAAAACTATTCAAAACCTCAAACAAAATCCTGAAAACAGCACATGAGACTCATGGAAAGGTAAGCAGGTGTTTCTTAGAAACAATGGATGCTAATAGCCAGTAGTTTGATGGACTAAGTGTGCTAGAAGGAAAAAAACAACCTTGATAACCAAAACATAGTAAAAAATAGCCATCAAGATTATTCATCAAAAAATAAAAGGAGAAACAAGAATATTCCTGGAAAACAATTACTGAGACCATTCACTTGAAGCAGACAAGACTTACAACACATAATCTAAAGGAAGTTTTCTTCAGACTGAAAGAAAAAGACACAAGATGGTAAATCAAACCCACACATCTGAATAGGTACTAGAAAGGTAAATAAATAGATAAATAAATAGGTAAATAAAAGATGCAAAAATATATTTTTTCTTTTCTCCTCTTAACTGATTTAAAATATAAATACATAAATCAATAACTGTAAAAATTAGATTGCTGGGATCATAGCACAAGGGATAAAATAAAATAGAGCTATGTGGAACAAGGAAATGACATTAGAGTAAGGAAATAAGTCAGGGTGATAAAGTCAGCCCACAGGAAGAAATAAATATCAGAAATAGTTAAGATGTAGGCAAATATCAGGATCTCCTATCATTATATATTTTATTCCTCCTCTTAACTTCATTAGAGGAATATGATTATATTATATAAAGTAACTATTAGAACACTGCATTGCTGTGTTTGTAACATACATAGGCAAAGGGGATGAGGGAAAGAGGAAAGAAAAAGCAATGGAAATGGGAGGCAGACATGACCACAACATGTTATACATATGTATGAAAATGTCATAATACAATCCACTGTTTTATATAATTAAAATGCACTAATAAAAGTGTCAAAAATCTAGTCATATTATATATATGACAATAGCAGTACAAAGGAGGGTGAAAGAATGAAATAATATTAAACCTTTAATGTTCTGATGGGATGCAGTTAGTATTACTTGCAAGTAGACTAGAATGCACATATTACAATCCCTTGAATATTGGGAATGCTGTAACTCCTAGCAAGGAAATAACTAAAAAAATCAAACACTATTATTCGCCTGAAGTTCAAACACTGTCTGAAGTTAGAAAATTAGTTACTAACAAATTATAATCATAACTTAACTAGAGTATAATTCAGGTTTGATTTTATATAGGATCAAGAACATAGGCTTACCTGATATACACCTGTCATGTGCCAGTGAAATCAGGGGCACATTGACTTTTCCTATGTAAATATTCTCCTGTGTATCACTATCATCAAACACATAAAAACTCAGAGACTGTGACTTAAGGTATCGATCCAAATCCATATTCATTGGCACTGGGAAACACATATGGTCATCAAACTGTGGATCATTGCTACTGGGAATGATGGTTGTATCATGGTCTGAAAAATCAAAAAACTTGTACACAACATATGCATGTGGCTGCAGGTGGCTTGCTCGGGATTGCAGGTTGCTGCAACATCTTACTGTAATGTGAAGTTCATTTAAGTTGCCATCTGTGGAATCTGTTGAACTGAGATGAGCAGTTCTGGGAGCTTGCTGACTTAACTGGAAAAACATACATATTTATATTATAGAAATAATACAGTTAAAAGATAAACATCAGCTGCTAACCCACAACAAAATTTTGTAAATGGACAAAAACTGCATGTTTTCATTTCAAAGTTATTTTCTCAGCAAAATTCTTATTCAAAACTAATATGCTTAAGAACAATATGTTCAAACACCTACAACAAGTGAAAATGTAGCAAACATGGAAGACCAAGACACGTGTAGAAACTGGTGCTAATAGTAAATAAAACCAAGAAAGAACTTAATGTGTCACTTTTTAATTGTCTTTAATAATTGAGGAGCCAAGGTGGGGTTAGGTCTGAAGAACATCCTGACTAAAGGAGAAATATCTGCTCACCCAGAGAATGTGGTTTGAAGAGGCAGATAGCTGAAGCCCAAATCTGCCAGCACTACATCAAAGTCCAGCTCTGTAAGAGCAACAGAATAGAGATATCCTCAAAGGAGCAAAAGGACTGGGAGGACATTCCAGAAGAGATGAGCAAAGGGGTTATTGAGTGAGTTGGAAACTATTCTAAGGTCCCTTTGTGGAACATGGTGAGCACACCAGATGTTAGAAAACATCTGCAATAAATGATGACTATTTCACAGCTGATACAATCTGGAACAAAGAAAATGCTCGTTTTCCAGTGCCTTGACCAGTTTGACCAGTCCTGGAGAATTTTCTACCTTGCCTGGAGGAATCCCTCTGCAGTGCTGAATCTGGATTAAACAACTGGGCCTCTGAATCCAATAGAAGTTTATTAGAGAAGGAAAACTAGAATCAATCACACTGTCCTTGCTGGAGACCTCTGGTGGTGTGGTGTGGGGAAACCTGATAGGAACAGCAGACAGCACTGTTTTCCCAGAGCTACTCTGCAATCCACTAAAGCAGGCTCGATGGAGTGTTTTTATGAGCACTCCTCTCTGCTCATCTCCCCAGTCAATCCATAACTAGAAAACCAAGCAAATAATTTGATATATTTATTTCTAATTCCCATTTCCATAACAGCTTCTATTAAAGTGTGTTGTGAAGAATCTTAGGCAGAAAGATGATCTCTGGGAAGCAGGTGGTATTCTTTCTTAAGTTTGAGGATTAATGTTTTATTAGTTCTTAAGTGAAAGTTACAGAGAACTCAGCAGAGACAACAAGAACAACAAACAATTTCATGTAACATTATAGGGATAGTTCATGGATCTGTACAATGGAAATATGATTGACTTTAGGAAGGTAGTAGGCTTGGAAAAGCACCATAATTTAGACTGTCCAGTCTCCATTTTTCTCTGAATTCTGGCTCATTATTCTCTCTTCAGACCTTCTTTCTTTTTGCTGAACAACACGGCAGAAGATGGCTGCCAATGGCTCCTAATTTTACGTCTCAGGATGAAGAGCTTTCTCTTGCTCAGAAGGTAAAATCTTTCTGCCTCTGTTGGGGTCAAAAGGATATTCCGAAACCATTCTACTTGGGTGAGTGGTGGGAAGAAATGGGATCATCTAACATAAACCTGGTCACTGGGATCCAGGGCCGGTGGGATGGGGTAAGGGTAGTTATAAAAGAAAGGATGATTATGACTTGAGCAGGCATTCTAAGACATTCCTAACATATTCTCTTCCTCTGTTAAAAGTGTAGACTTCATGGTTTTTCATACTCAGGTTATACACATGAGGTCATAAAGTCCAGAATGTCATCTAACTGTGCTCAATTCAGTGCTTTCTACATTTACTGAATCATGGAGTTGGATTGAAATTCCAAGTTCTCAGCAAGAAAATATTTATTTTGTATTCTTCAGAAATTGAACGGGAGGAAAGGATCTGAGAGCACAGCGAATGGCAATCAATAATAGCCATTTTCTTAACAGTAGGGATGGTTAATCAAAGACTCTTGATGTGTGATAATAGTACTATAGTTATTTTCTGAAGGTGTCCTGGATAGCACAAGGGAATACCTTTGTATTGATGGAACAAATCTGTATCTCATGATGGTGCTGATATGAATTTATTATACACAAATCACTGTATGTAAAAACTGATGAAATCTGTATGAGGTATGTACAATGTCAATTTCCTGTTTTGTTTAGTTTTCCAGTATTAGTGAGTGAACCCAGGACTTTGTTCATGCCAGGCAAGCATTCTACTACTGAACTACAACCTTAGCCCTTTTAAAAAATGTGTATTTTGATGCAGGGTCTTGCTAAGTTGCTTAAGCTGGCCCTGAATTTATATGCCTAGGGCATCAGCCTCCTGAGTAGCTGGGGTCCAGCCCACCAACCCCTCCCCGCCACCAAGCTTAATCTGCTTTCAGTATTATGTTATAGCTATGTAAGATGTTACAACTGGGAAGAAGTGGGTAAAGCATACAGAAGACAATTCTCTATTGCTGTTGCTACTCCTTGTGACTGATTATTCTAAAATAAAAAGTTAAAAAGGCTCCTTGATGGCTGTGAAAGGAAACAATCTTAGTGTACAGCATTTATGGAAATACTAAGGAAGTACTACACAATTTATTTGTTATAAGAGTCTTACCATTAAACAAGCTTACCCACTGCATTTTCTCTGGCTTCTGAAAATTTGATGTTATATATCCTAATGCCTTCGCCCGTTCTCGGTAAAGTCGAATTGCTTGATCCATGGGAACTCTTAATTGGAACCAGTATTCTACTGTGCCAAAATGTGGGATGTTTCCTTTAGTCCCTACAAATAATGAATGCACAGCGCACAGTTAAAATAGTCACATACATGAGGTACAAAGCACTAAAACACACTAGCAGCATTATACATGAAAAGTATATACTTTATACAGAATGAAATACCAGGACTTGCACAAATGCTGTTTGATTGGCAAATAGCAGAGACAAAGAAAACTGTTACTTCTGAAGTATGAAGTTCACTGTGTGTTAAATATTAAGAAACCATGTCAAAATATGACTGAGATATTTCAATTGTTATCATTTCAATCTTGAATACAAAGAAAGATCTAAACAGTGACTCAGATACTCCACAGATTCTTTTGGACACGGTAATATTTTTCTTTAAACAAGCTGGACTCAATCTAGTCTGACATTTACAATATACAACCTCAAAATCATAAATATGAATTCCATATTCTGATTCAGCTTTGAGGATCTTTGGCATCTTCCCACCTCTGCACTGCACCACAAGCACGTGGAAGTGGTCACAGAGGAGCCACTGTGCTGCCGTGTGGAACTTGTCCTGCATACTCCACTCAGCGGCTCTTCCTTTTCTCAGATTTCTTCTCTGGCTCCTAGGTGCACTAGGGATACGCCTTCTTTGTAGACCTGTATGTTTGTATCACTCCACTGATCACTTCAGTCTGTCTGTTCACAAGCATGCAGTCATACACAAAAATTTCTTGAGGGCAAGGACTGAGGTTGCCATCAATAAACTTCCACCAGAGGGACTGGTGTAAAACAGATTCTCAATATTTGTCAAGAAGATAATATTCTATAAACTTTTCTAAAGATGTCATAGTCTTTGTACTTCATAATTTCCATTTTACTAATGGGTACTATCTTTAATATTAAATTTACTTTAGATCTGACATCATGAAAAAATTTCTATAAGAAAGGCATTAATATACACACATTAGAATATATATATATATATATACATATACATACACACATATATATGCCCCCCCTTCTTCAGAAGTTTCTACATGTGGTTTGGGGACCACACAACCTCCGTTCTCCTTTGGGCCCACTGGTGAGCCGTTTTTTCCTCTGGCTCTTCTTACTCTTCCTGAGCCCTAACTTTTGGGGTTTCCCAATGTTGTCATTGGTTACCTTCTCTTATTTATCTATATTCTCTTTCCATGTGATATTATCTAGGTACACCATCATCCTTCAAATTAATTTATCCAACTGTCTATCTGTTAACTCAACTCAGATGACAAATAGGCAGGTCAATCTTGTACAAACACACAAAACCCTTAATTTTTCCCTTTGGACTTGTATCTTTCTGGGCTTTTATTAGTGAATTACATCACCATTTTCCTAGTCACTTGTGCTAGAAAATTTTGCTTTTTTTCTTTCAGCTGATGAACAATTCTTTTTGTTTTTGTTTTTAAGAGAGTCTTCAAGCCAGGCTGGTCTCAAACTCACTGTGAGGTAAGGATGACCTTGAATTTCTGATCCTCTTGCCTCCACCTCCTGAGTGCTGGGATTATAGATCTGACCTACCATACCTATTTTATGCAGTACTAGGGATCAAGTCCAGGGTTTCATGCATGCTATGAGAGTACTCTATGAACTGGAGGACATCTGCCATCCCACAAATCTTAAGGAAGAGCTAATGACTAGACAGGCTCAATTTAATAAACTTTTGATTGTTTTCTTCACCATTTTTCTCTGCCTAATATTATTATTTAAAAAGTTATTTTATTAATTTGGTTTTAGTGGGTATACAAAACAACAGGGTTTCACTGTGACACTTTCACATATCACCATACTTTGATGGTATTTACCCCTCTGTTCCCCTCTCTCTTTCCTCTCCTGCCACAAAAGCCTCTTCCTTTTGCTTTCATGTCACGTATATTCCACTGCCCTCCTTATTCTCACATCTCCTTTAGATCTCCTCTTCTTCTCTGTTTCATTTCTACTTTCAAGTCATACACATACACACATATACATATGAACACATTTAAAGCTATATTTTGCATACAAGAAAACATACAATACTTGATGTTCTGAACTTGGTTTATTTCTCTTAATAATATTCAGTTCCTTCCATTTTCTCACGTCGTAATTTCATCCCTCTTTACAAGTGGGATGTGTGTATGTACATTTTCTTTGTTCATTCTTCTGCAGATAGATCTTGAGGCTGGTTCCTTAACTTCATCACTGTGAACAGTGCAGCAATAAACACTGACGTTCAGGTACCTCTGTGGTACACTGATGTAGAATACCCAGGTCTGGTGTAGCTGGATCAAATACTACTTTTACTTTCAGAATTTTAAGGAAACTCCATACTGATTTCCATGGTGGCTGCTCAAGAGTACATTCCTACTAGCAGTATAATTGAAGGTTCCTTTTTCCCACTTCCTTGTCAGCACTGGTTTTCCTTATTAGAGCCATTCTGACTAGGTACAATGGATCTCAATGTAGTTTTAATTTCTATTTCCTAGATGGCTAAAGATAAAATATTTATTATTTTATTTTATGTGTATGAGCGTATTGCTTTCATGTACATAACCGTACCCTTGTCATGCAATGCCTATGGAGGTCAGAAGAGGGCACTGGATCCCCTAGAACTAGAGCTGCAGATGGCTGTTAACTGCCATGTGGGTGTCGGGAACTGAACCTAGGTTCTCTGCAAGAGGAGCTGAGTCATCTCTCCTGCCCTCCTTTTTCAAATATTTAATGGCCATTTGTGTTTCTGCTTTGAAAACTGTCTGTTCAGTTCATTAGCTCATTTATTGATAAGATGATTTTTTGGGGAAGTGCTTAATTTTTGGAGTTCTTTGCAGATTCTAGATAATATTTCCCTGTTTGATATATGGTTAGTAAAGACATTCTCCAGTTCTGTAAGATGTTTCTTCACTCTATTATTTCCTTTGCTATGCAAAAGTTTTTTATCTTCCTACAATCCATCTGTTAAATGCCTGGAGCGCTTCTTAGAAAGTCTCACATAGGCTTATAACTTGGACTGTTTTGTTTATGTTTTTCTTTAGCAGTTTCAAAGTTTCTGCCCCTGTGCATTTGACCCATTTGAATTGAGTATTTGTGTCAACTGTTATATCTTCTTGATGAATTTTGCTGTTATTAATATTTAGAAGCTCCTTCAACCTGATCAATTTGGTTTGAATCTACTGGATCGGACATCAATATGGTAATACCACCTTGTTTTCTGTTTCCATTTGCTCCACAGATTGGCATCAATCCTTTGCCTCAATTTCTGGTTATCTTTGCTAGTGAGCTGTGTTTCTTGGAGATGGTGACTAATTGGATTTGTTTTTTAAATCCAATCAGCTAGAGTTTGTGTTTCTTTACTGGTAAAGTTATGCCATTTATACTTAAGGTTATATTGAGTGATGTTTACTAATTCCTGTAATTTTGTTGTTTTTCTGGTTCAATGGCTTATTTTCTTTCTTTTCTATTAGTATTGGAGGTTTGCTCTGTTGGACATAATGAACTCCTTCCTAATTGTTCATCTATTCCTCTCATGAAATTTTCTCTTTCCTGTGCTCTCATGATTGAGACTTTCTTCCTACTCTGTATATGGTAGTCTGTAAGGTATATTTTGTGTTCCTAGCTTGGTGGCTCTGAACAGTCTTGTTTTACTTGTCTTGAAACATCCTTATTTTTCTGTCAATTTTTAAAGATCACTTTGCTGGATAGATATAGAAATCTTGGTTGGTGGTTATTTACTTTCAGGGCTTGAAATGTATTGTTCCTAGTTTTTAGGGTTGCTGAGTTGAGACTGGGTGCTCTTCTATGTTTGCTTCTGTTGATGGTGGCACTTCCCCTTTATAGTTATTAATGCTTCTTTGCTTTATACTTCTGACGTCCTGAGTATATCACGCAGCTGTTCTCTGGTCACCTTGGTTTGAAGTTTTAATACTTCACGCTTCTATGTCCATTTCTCTCTCTAGAACTGGGAAAATTTCCGCTACAATTTCACTGAAAAGATTCTCTATGTCTTTGGTTTTCTTTGTAGCTCCTTTTATCTTGTGGATTTGGTGTCTTGATTGTATCCTAGAGTTCTTGGGTACTGTGGTCATGATTGTCTACCACTTTTCTTTATTGATGTTTAAATGTAACATTTCCTTTACTTTGTTCTCCAACCCTGATGTTCTTTCGTCTGTTGAGTCCAGCCTATTTGTGATGTTTCCACTGTTTTGATTGTGGTTGTTGTTTGTTTTTAATTCATTGAGTTTTTCATTTTTAACATTTTTCTTTTTGAAAATTTCAATTTTCTTTTGGATTTTCTTATTCACTGTCCTGAGTTCTTCCTTTATGTTACTAATTTTCTACTCTAGTTCTAAACTGAATTCTTCTACTTGTGTGCATTCTCTTTATGGTCACATGATTATTAGCAAACTTTTGAAGTCTACACCTGATATTCTGCCCATTTTAATATGTTTGAATTCAGCAGTTAAGGACTTACAATCACCTTGCTTTTCCATGTTTTGTGTTGCAATTTATGAATCTGTTTTGCTTAGATATTGATTCCGCTTTACTTGGGAGATTTTCTTATTGAGCAGCCTACCACTGAGATTTCAACCCCCTGCACGCAGAGAGGAGAAAAAAAAAAACTGCTATAACAGCCACAAGAGCAAACCACACAGGACAGAGAAGTACATCTACATCAATTACAGCCCACTAACACATCACCATACAAGAGCAAATGGGAAACTAATACAGATTGCTATGAAGTTAATGAATGAGATAAAGGAAGGAAGCAGGGAAAAGTAAAAACAGAGGGACTTCAGGATTAAATAAAAGAAAGAAAAAAGACAGAATGATAATGCTGTGGTAGAGGAGATGAACAAGAATTAAAAAGCATCTCAAACCAATAAAATAAAGTCAAATTCTACTAAAAGTATAGTGTAAGAGGAGGCTTAATCAAAATTAAGGATGAGAATCATCTATGAATCTACCACGTTATAACTAGCACACGTAATTTAAAAAGAGTTTCAGCAGAAGTACCCTACATGGGTATATAATGCTACTCCCAGAAGTCAGAGGTTTTTTAAAATAAAAAACTGCGGTGTCAGATGTGGGAAAACTCCCTTTGAGTTCTTGTCTAGGGAAGTGTCAGGGACTCCTGAAACAATACAGGATACTGTCACTGCTCTTGGTTGCCCACCAGAACTAGATGGTAAGACCCTACTGCTGAAGTCACCACACACTTTGGATACAGGATACAGGGAAAACAACCCGAAACTGAGCTGGAAGCTTCCTCTATGTTGACTAGTGTTCACAGTGCCAGAAAGTGCTACAGCTGCTGGGGGAAAGAAGTCATCCATGTCATATCCAGCTGTGGACCGTGCATGGTACCAGCCAGGTAAGATGGGCCAACTGGTTCAACAGGGGCATAAATGGTTCAGGGGTAAACAATCACTTTCTGACTTGATTTGAGGCCTGATCCACTGGAGGGAATACATGCTTGGTACTATAAGCCTAGTCAAAGGTCTATAAATGGGGAGGTTACCCCTCTCCCTATAGGGGTGGTAATCTACTGTTGTTGTTTTGCAAGACAGACATTATAGACAAACTACCTGTTGTGGTTTGAATGAAGAATGTCCCCTATAGGCTCATGTATTTGAACACTTGGTTCCTTGTTGGTAGTGCTGTTTGGAGAGGTTGTGGAACCTGTAGGAGGTGGAGCCATATTAGTGGAATTGGTAACTGGACATGGTCTTTGGGGATTTATATTCCCACCCTACATCCTGTTCTTTCTCTCTATCTCCTGTGTGTGGATGAAAATGTAACCAGTCCTTGTGACTTCCTCGCCATCATGGAACTGTAAGCCACAACAAACTCTTCCTTAAATTCCTTAAGTCACAGTAAAGGAAAGTAACTAATACATTGCTTTCTAAATATGTATGTTTATATGCATAGATTAGTGCTGCTCTCAGCCTTGGGCAGAGAGACACTCCATTTTGCAGTAGGCAGGATTAATGCAGAGAGTCCTAACTGGTCAGAGTGATAGGAGTAAGTGATTGTTGAGTGCTTAGTCCTAAAGTGAACTTCTGTATCATCCCCTCCAAGCCTGAGAGAATGCTGCTGAAGAATGGGCGGAGAGAATGTAAGAGTTAGAGGGTAAGGAGTGCTGGGAAACACTGTCCTCTGGACATGACATGGTCCTTATACTCGTGGATATACAGCAGCTATAGATATCTGCACAAGATATGAGCAGCATTCCATCAGAGATGCTGGCAGTGAGGGTAGCTCCATTCCTTCCTGAAGAGCTACTGGCAGCAGCAGTTGCTGGGGCAGAGGGTGCCATTTTCATCAGTGGTACAGCCTTTAGGAAACTGTCCAGGATGCAGTGACTAACCCCCCACCCATGCTCGTATCAGCAACCCTAATTAAACCTACTAGATTAAAAAAAAAAAAAAAAGACACAAAAGAGGGGCCAGTAGGGAGTCAAGCAGGAGTGTGAGGGGATAAAGAGGGCGATGGGAATGAGTATGATCACAATACATTGAATATATGTATGAAATTGTCAATTTAATAAACGATAAATCAACTTAAAAAGTATTTTGTAAAAAGAAAAAGGAAATGTGAGGGCATAAAGTAAAAAAGAAAACAAAGGAAAAGAAAATATTGTCAAACAATGGAAAGCATGTGTAAAATTAGATGAAAGGAAGTAAAAATTTAATATTATAAAGTGAAAATACAATTAAAAGTTTAGTAAAAAGAAAAATGTGGGAAACACAAGGTGAAAATTATTTTAAAAGAACAAACAAGATGAAGTGTTTGATCAACTTCTTTCTGGGTTTTGGTAAATTGGAGACTGCCAGTTAGAGGGACAGACTGGGAGTTCATCTGAACTTGTGGACTCTTTCCTATGATTTATGCTGGTGCAGAGGATGTGATGGACAAGTGTCTGATGCCTGTCAGAGCTGTTTTCACTTTAGTGCTTCCCTCTTTGCATACCACAGGCCTCTGGTGACCACGGTCGGCTTAGCGAGTCAGTGGACTGGGCAGGCTCTCCCGCCTTTCTTCAGATTCTATGCAGGTGGTGCCCAATGTTGCAGATGGGGGCTGATCTCCAGTGAGTGGGATTAGGTAGGGAAAGACATCACAGAGTGAGATCTGTACGTGCAGAGGACTCACCTTTGCCCTTTCCACTCCCCCTAAGTACTGCTCACCCTGCTGGAGGGATATAGGTGTAGATGTCAAATATTCTGCTGGAGTTTCTGAATTCTCAGACTCTGCAGCAGTGAACAGTAGTTGTTGACCCTACGCTGAATGCAGGCTCTGGGGTCTCAGACTCTAGGGTTATTTTCAGTTAGTTCCTGGTTGCAGAGATGGGGCTACTTCTTCCTGCACATTTAGTGCCTGAGCTGAGCCTCCTGACACCTTCACTTTTCGACCTGTCAGCATCTGCCCCTCTGGTTCCCAGCTGCTTCTCAGGGCTGTCTCTCACCTTGAGGCTTTGGCACGTTGACCTGAGGCTACCCACATGGCTCTTCCCTGTTCTTAGACCCTCAGGGTGATTCAGTTTTAAAGACTAGGTTCCCTCTTAAGATGGCACCTGACCATTGCCCTCCAAGTCAGATAGTGACAAATGGGATTCCTCTCCACTGGTGACCAGTCACCAGAGGGATCACGGTCAAAACTTTCCACTGTTTTGAGGCTTCTGAGAACTGTAGGCTTGTCCTGAGGGTAGGTCTTTCAGTCTCTTGACCAGGGCGCCTCAGCTTGCCTCTTAGATGAGACTTCTGCCACCTCTCCCCTTGCCGGAAGCTCTGTGGTGAGGACTGTGTCTTGGCTTGGCTCACTTCTTGGTGTGTCACCCATCCTTTCTTTTACTTTTATGCTGCTGTAATGCTACTTTTGTGAATTTCTACATCTCAGTTTTTTCCCTTTGGATCAGGGTCTATTTTTCCTCGTCCTGACTGCTCTCCTTTACAAGATCATGTGGAGGCAGCTTCTACTCCGCTGTCTTACATGTTCCATTCCCAGCTTAATCCATGTCACCATTGTCTTTCCATAGATCAGCACACCAGCCTGAGCACGGTCCTCTTCCCCATCTTGATCCCTGAAGACTATGGCTCTGAGATGAATTTTCTAATGGCCTCAAATGACTTATGAGCCTGGACAAAAGGATCTGGTCGCTACTTATTGGTTTAGTTTCATCTTTGCTCTAGTTGGTGGTCTTCTTCTGGGTTTTCTCTCAGATCTTTGTTTTTGCAACTTCCCAATCTAAAAGTTTCTTCCCCTAAAATCCATAGATGTTAATTAGGTCTCTACTGGCATCATTCTTTCAGGGAGGCCCTCACCTGAACTGGCAACCTTCTGTCTTTTAGTCCATTGCTGTGATTTATTTACATGTCTGACTTTCTGCACACACACACACACACACACACACACAACCTTCTGTCTTTTAGTCCATTGCTGTGATTTATTTACATGTCTGACTTTCTGCACACACACACACACACATTTATTTTATTGTTTGTGTTCCCTCTTGAAGGTTAGCTAAGTCACACAAAAGGAACAGGCTTTGTTTTCCTCATTTACTACTAATTTACATTCTTAGAACTTAGTGTACCATGTTTCTAAAAAAAATTTGAATAGTGTAGTAGAATTCATGTTTAATTAAACAAGTGTATCAGTAGGATACATAAACATCTGAAGTTGTAGGTTCAACACCTACTTATAATACTTATAAGAACAGGTAATTATTTTACTGACATTATGCATGACACTGAAGATAGTATAATTACCTGCAGGTAAAGATCACTGTCTCTACCCCAAATGTACATTTAATGTATAAGATAGGATACTAATGTAGAACACCAATTAATGTGATAAGCTGCAGTAGTAATTCAAACACCAGAGCTTATAAACTGTACTTACCAACCAAACTTGCTGTGTAAAATATCCGACCGCTTTTTTCTAGGATTTCATGGAATCTCAACTGACATGCTGCGATTGTCTCATAATCTGTGCTATAGGCTTGGTGGAGCTCAAGAGTGATGGTGTTCTTCTGAATATATTGTAAAAACAAGTCATTTACATGGACAAGATACTGAGAAGTGAAGTTATATTCTGGGTGAAGGCCTCGCACTATGGGAGTTGTCTGCAGTTCAAAATCGTAGAAAGCATAGGTACAGAAAGTGACAGGCTCTTTATCTCCAGATGCTTGTAAGACTTCAGAAGAAAAGGTGACTTTGCTGATAGTGATTTCAAATAGATTTTCTCCTCGTTCTAGGTGGATGGTTTCGTCAAATTCATCAACAGAGTCATCTGGCATGATTTCTGGTTTAAATTTGTACTGCTTGGTGCCATAGGCAATATCCTTTAGCTGGGCTGCAAGAGAAGACAGAGTTAGACACGTTAAAATGTTGTAATATGAGGATGCAAACTGGGCTGTGAGTGGCAGGAAGAATGCTTTCAGTGAACAGTCTCAGTCTTTATGATAATTTTCTCTAAATACAAAAAATGCATAATTTGTTTTGACATCACTTATTTAACAAAATTATAACTTCAAAATATATGCAACTATAATTTGTCAATTTACAGTTATGAGAATAAAAATGAAAAACATTACAACTTTAGTTGTAATATAGTCTTAGCCAGGAAAAAGGAAAAAGAAAGACGTCTTGAACTGAGTGAGTGAGGTCACTATTTGAATACCAGCCATTCCTCTACCTCTGCTATACATTACCTTCTCTCCTATAGAGCTGAATCCTCTTTTTTCCTGGATCATCTCTTGAGCTTAATAAGATATATATGCTTCTACTTTGGGGTTGGGCACAGGTACAACTACCATTTCCTTTATGGTGACTGTTTCATAGTTGGACACATTGTCTTAAATTCAATAAATTTACACTTTAAATGTGCAGTGGAAAGTACATTAATTATAATGCTGCTTTTTAATATTTGTATCTTTTTATATACATATTTCCCCCTAATATGACACTGAAGTTTTCTAGAAGGAATAAGGTATATATGTCTCCAACTTCTCATGTAAGACACTCTTGCAAAAAACAGTCCTTGTGAAGCTACTCTTATAAAGGCCAGCAGTGAGCAGATGATCTTTGGCTTCAACACTATCAGCCTTGGGTTATTCTTTCCTTCATTTGAGGCTGAAAAACTCTCTTTATCAATTACCATTCTATCTTGACTTCTATGTCACTGATGTCTCTGCTTCTCTTATTTCTCTGCTAAATTTCTGTTTTTTTTTTAATTCTCTTCTTAGTCCACATATTCTCATAGACCTTTATTCATTTTTATAACTTCTGCTGCTCTTCAGAGGCTGAACGCTTCCATATTTGCTTTTCAAAAATTATTTATTTATTTATATGTATACGAGTGTATTGCCTGCATGTATGAAAGTGTACCATGTCATGCAACGCTTGTGGAGGTCAGAAGGGGGAGCATCGGTTCCTCTGAAACTGGAATTACATATAGTTGTTAGCTGCCATGTAGGGTCCTGTGAACTGAACCTGGGTCTTCTGCAAGAACAGACAGTGCTCGAAACCACTGAGCTATCTCTCCAGCCATCTCACCCCCAAATTTGTTTTAAATTCAGATTTCTTCTGAAATTCCAGACCATATATTTGTTCTGTTTTATTTTATATCTCCCAGGCACCCTGAAAGCATATCAAACTTAACATATCTAAAGGTACCATAGTGTCTTCTAGCTATTTTTGTACTTTGAATATTAAGTCACAGTATTAGCACTTATTTGGCTGCCTAAGCTAGAAACTAGAATGATCTTTCTTTTGGTCACTCACCCCTACCTCTCCATCTGGAAAGCCTTTCATTAATTTTAAGATGCAGTGTGGGGTTGCATGAGACTTATAATGATCCTATGCGCCTTCTGTGTGAAGTCTTCTCTGAATCTTGAGGAAGGAATAGGCATTGCACCATCATTGTTTCACTCATATTTGCTATGTTATGAATATGCTCCCCAAAGTTCATGCATTGGAAACTTAATCAGAAATGAAACTGCTGAAAGGTGGGACTTTTAAGAGTCAATTATGTCATGTCAGCTCTGCTCTCAGGAACGGGTCGGTGTCACTACCATGGGAGTGGAGGTCATTATTACGAGAGTGGGCTTACTGTCAGTGAACGTGGTCCACTCTTGCTTTCTTGTGTGCACGTTCTTCTGCCCTTCTGCCATGGGATAACACAGAAAGAATGCCCTTGACAGACAGAGACCCCTCAACTTGGACCTACTAGCTTTTATAGCTGTAAGAAATAAATCTCCGAGGTTGGGGTGTAGCTTAGTGATTGATTAGCCTGCATAAGACCCTAGGTTCAAGCCCCAACACCAAAAAGAAAAGAAAACAAGCAATCTTTGCTTCTTTGCATATTACCTGGACTCAGATATTCGTTTATAGTATTACAAGTAGATTAAGACAATACTTTCTGCATTTTCCTGTACCACATTCTCTATAGTATAATGTAGCTATCTATTTACTGGTCCCACATCTTACAAGTTCCTTGAGGTGGTGCCTCAGTTTTTCCTATCTTTATTCTTTTTTTTTTTTTTTCCCCCATCTATGTTCTTACTGGATAGGACTTTGCTTAGGACTTTACAGGCTTGATTATGTTTACGGAACAAATCAATGAGTTTAGGAGACAGACAGAAAAGACTGGTAAAAGCTTACTAGGACTTGAAAAGAATGAAAAATCTTCATTGGTGACCTCCCTTTTAATAAAAAAAAAATCCCACTAAGCAAACTTTCATTGAGTACTACTTCGAATAAAAGGTACACCTTGCTCTCTGACTTCTGGAAAGTTCTGTTTAGTCAGGTAAAGATATTTAGTTAGTTCTTCTTCATAAAATAGAAGTTCTCAAAGTATTGTCTGAGAACTCCAAGGGTCTCTAAGTTTCAGAGGTCTGTGAAGATAAAACTATTTATAATATTAGAATGCTATTTGCCTTTTTCATTTTTATTTTCTTACTAGTATATAATGGAGTTTCTCAGAGGCAACATGATGCGTGCTATCACAACAAATCAAACACAGGCACAGATGGATAGTGCAGCTGTTTTCTGTTAAGCCAGATCCTAAAGAGATTTGTAAAAATGTAACAGAAAAAAACTATAAAAAGTTAAAAGAATTAAAATACTGTGACTTCATATTTTTGAAATTATAACTTTAAAAAATTAAATATGATTTATGTTAACATGTAATAAGTTATCAATGTGACATAAATTAAAAACTATTAATTTTTTTCTCACTTAGTTTTCAGTATGATCAATATCAGTAAATATAAATTATGAATAAGAGGCTTTCAGGATGTACAATAACTTTTAAGAATGTGAGGTTACTGATGATTCTAGTACAACAGTGGGTATGAGAGAGGCTAGCATTTACCTCTATAGAACTCTGATTGTGATTACAGTGAATGTGAAAATCTCCAGAGATGAAGAACCAGATTCTCCAGGGGTAGAGCCAATAAGCTATACTTTAAGCAAGTTCCTAGGATGATTCTTTTTTTCCTTCTTCTGTCAAGACACAGTCTCTCTATTTAGCACAGGCTGGCCTTGAATTATGGAGCCCAAGTTAGGGTCTTCCCACCTTACCCTCCAGATCGCTGGGATTTAATGTGAAACCCACCACACTTAGTTATCTTAGATGATACTCATATTTTCTCAAGTTTGAAAAATCACAAGGGCATTTCAGGTAGAGGTACGGTGGCTGGAATTAACCAGAGCCAGCTTCCTGGCATATTGAGCACAGAGTTGGATTGTGAAACACAGAGGGTTATTACCTTGAGGTCAAGGCAGAAAGGAAAGTCTAGGCAGTGCACACAGCAGGAACAAAAGCAGGTGGCAGGAATGGGAAAGGGGAATCTGACAAAGAGCAAGCAGATATAGTTGGCTAAGGTGCATAGGTTGCTTAGAGAAGAAATTACAAAAGTGGCGGTAGATTTGGGTCTGTGATACTTTACGAAGTACTTTGAAATCTTGCCCACAACACTTAACTGAAAAATAGTAAATTCTTGAAAAATCCTACTTAAAATTTTTGAGTAGAAAAGAATCTGATGAAATAGCCTTTCTGGCAACTTATTCCAGCTTTGATTTGGGGAAATTATAACAGAATCATATTGTGAGTGAAAGTTTGGATGACATTTTCAAATGCTATAAAACTGTGTGCACTGTACCTTCTAGTTTTTGGATGCGTGCAGCCCTGATATCAAGAAGATGAACATACTGTTCTACTTTGAGTTCATAATCTTGCTGCAAATTCTCCATCTTCTGGGTCACTGCCTCAACTTCCATCTAAAAATAAGAGACAATAAGTTTCAGTACTTATGATCAGTTGTAGTTTCATTTTTCAAAGTGACTTTGATCCAAGAATTTTAAGATGGAACTTGAAAGCTACCAGGCTATGATTCAAACATTTTCTAGATGGAATTTTAAAGCTAGTATGATATTTTTCAAGCATTTTTTAGATGGAATTTTCAAAGCCATGATGATTCAAGCATTTTCTAGAGAGAATACCAGGAGCTATAAACCATAATGTCCTGACATCAAATAGCTTACAGTTTAGAAAATTATGTTTGGCAACATTCACAAACTGTAAGGAAAATAAACAGAACTTTGGATTCCTTTTTTGGGGACAAGCTTCTGTACAGTGAGCAGCTAACATGAAATGGCCATGTCAAGATTCAGGACAACTGTGATTATTTGTAGGCTCTGATGACACTGACAGAAGTGAGGAGGCATTTGCCTAAGCCAGGAACTTCAATCGCCTGTCTTTAAACTATTTATTCAAACTCTTTAGTTACAGGGCTAAATTCCAGGGATAAAGTAATACTTGATAAAGGTGACCACAGATAATAGATTAGGAAAGATGGTAATACAAGAAATTTCTTTGAAAAGAAAAATCATCAGGAGTGTAACATAGAAACACAGTTTCTCGATTTAGATATTACCTGATAATCTTTATTAATTTTATGCTGCATAATTAGCATGTTTCTTGTCTTTTCAAGTTCTTGAACTGTTTCTGCATGGGTTGCTTGAAGCTCTTTCATGGAACGTTCTAGATCTTTATTGATTTTACTGTCTACTTTCTCTAAAAATGAAAGGCCTCCATTTTTTTGTTCTTTTTGGGCCTAAAGCAAAAACATGTTTTATTACTGAAACAAGAATTTGCAAAACGTGATTACCTCTATTAATGTGTTACAGTAAGAAACAATCAAAATTATGTATTTCCATTTCCCCATTAGGAACAAAGAAGTCTTCATACATATTTGGATAGAGATTTGGAACAATTACTGAGAAATAAAAAACAGTTTATTAACTTCATGACATAAAAAAAGAAATCACAGACATTTATATTTTTTCACTTGATCAAAATGTACAGTGAGGAGGATACAAGGAGGACAAAGTCTACTTTCTTGTTTTTTCTTGTAGATAACACAATATCTCAGAATTAGACAATACCTTATTGGTATATATATATAATTCAGTCCTTCACTTCAAAGGGTACGAACCAGTGTTTCAGGGCAGAACACTGTTGCTTAGTTTTATAGTTGATCACATAAAAGTAAAAATGTTTGTTGCAGTTTAAGTGCTTTAAGTAAGAGTTTTGAAGTCTCTATTAATTTTGATGTCATTACAAAATATGTATATACTCTATGTGACCTGACCATTTTCCTGAGTCTTAGTGCTCTACTGATACATCACAACATACACACAAACACAGACATACACAGACACACAGACTTTCTTATGAAGATGTTTTAGAAGATGTAAAGTAATTCATTTTCCAAATATAAGGGTTTCAGGTGATGGTTATCATGTTGAAACATGTAGACATAAAATTCATTGTTAATTTTTAAAGGTTACCTTTATAAGCAGAAGAGCTTCACTCAGTTCATCAGCATTAATATCACTCTCCTGCAACACAGAAAGTTAAAAGTTCACAGTGAGGTATTACTGGAAATTACAAGAGACATTCCCACTACACTGATTATCCTAATGGAACATAAGGTGCCTGAGGCCATGAATTTAAATAACCAAGTGCACAGGACATTTCAACTAGTCGGAATATGCTCACGGAACATAAGCAACCTGATAGGTCAGTTAATAAACCAAGTAATATGCTTGTACTTTCTTGCTTTGTAGTATACTGCTTTTTTCTATGCATAAAATATGTAGATACACACTTTGAACTAGGAAGATGGTTCACCTGGTTGAAAAACTTCATGCGCCTTGCAAGTTCATCAAACTGCTGCTTTTGTTCCAGATACTGTAACTGTAGTTCTCTATTCTCTTGAATGAGTTTTTCATTTTGGTCTTAAAAATAAAGTCAATACAATTAGAAAGGCAAGTGAGAATTAGTTCTAAGAGCACATTTTCATATAATTTAATTCCTGTTATACAACAACTTGGTTCTTGTATTGTGTAGGTCACAGAGGAAATTGAGCCAGCACCTAAATAAAGGCAGCAGGGGAATGGGGGAACAAATGAACATGGTCATGTGTCTACCATATGATTCACTTGCTTATCAAAAACTTAAGTTCGTAGTATTAATATGAGGAAATTGTGGTCTCTGGAACTTCAAAGGAACATTCTATTTAAAATGCCTAAGAATATATGTTTCTAAATATATGATTTTTACTTACTTATTAAGGGTCCTGAAAGACATGCAAAGAAAAAAGTTCTCTTTTAGTGTTCTGATGAACTTCTCTCATTTTCTTTTCCTCACGTAGCATAAAGTTTTTGCATTAAAACAAGGTAATTTATTTTATAAACACCAAATCCATAATTTAACCAACCGCACCCTTAACAAGACTGTTCTAAGAGTGCTGGTGCAAGGCTGAATCAATGATAATTCATGTATGCTCTTTATCCACCTGGTTCATGCTATTAGGAGGACACAGACTTTCAGTTGTCTCTTTTTAATGACACTGACTTTCATCTGTCTTTAAGGAAATCAGATAGGTTACTAGAGTCTATGTACTCACTCACCAAGACCTGCAAGCAGGACTGTTGAGGAAAACTCAAGGAGAGAGAAATTTCTTGCTCTCTGCATGAAACATGTTCAAAAAAAAAAAGACATACTGGCTAGCAGGTGACTCTCCTGCCGCCCACTTGGCTGTACTACTGCAGTCAGTTTTTCTATTTTGCTTTCTCCTGGTAGACTGCCTCTAGACCTTGCCATCCAAAATGCCTTCATGAACTTCTTTCTAATCTCAACAATTTTTTATTAGAAATCATTAATTCAAGTGGTACATTTTTGTTTCCTTTTCTTTTTAAAAGATATTCTTGTTTAATATGTATGAGTAAATTGCCTGCATGTAGGTAGGTGCACATGTGTCATGCAATGCCCTCAGAGGTCAGAAGACTCTCCTGGAACTAGAGCTATGGATGGTTGTTAACTTCCGTGTAGGTGCTGGGAATCAAACCCCATTCCTCTGCAAGAGCTGCCATGTGGTGCTCTTAACCACTGAGCTATCTCCCCAGTCCCTTTATTTCCTTTTCTTAATTAAAAAATGCAGGGATCACATTTGCTAAGAATTCTTTCCATGGATGCATTTGCATTTTTACTGGATTTTGTACAAAATATGTTTCTGCCCTTTTCAGGGATCTGTGTTCCTAAGCTATAAATACTACATATAAGTAAAAATGTTAAATTATACAGTAAAGAAAGAATGAACTAAATTTGGATATGTTTAATGTCATATATATCCTAGAAGTTCTAGGATATACAAAGATACAAAAACATTTTAATATCAAATTTATAAATACTTTTATCCTATTGATAAATGTTTATATCTAATGAACAAAAAAGTTTCCAAATGTGAAAAATACTTGGAAAATTTGAAGGTAAAGGTCAAACACCTGTTTCTAAATAAAAATTAGAATTAATAATAGTATCAGTTCCTATTAAATAGATTTTTTGGGTTAGGGAATACAGCAAGAATGTGAGGTTCCTTGTATTGATAGGGTTATACAGTAACAAGTAGATAGAATGACAATTAGACAGAACAACAATAACAACAAAAGAAGTTAATTTTCACAAGGAAGGTAAACCACATGTACTGAGGGTAACTGGATTCCCTTCTGCAGCTAGCAAGTCTGGGTTCTAAGATGCAGCTAAGTTTAAAGGCTACAGACTGTTCATCTTAACCCAGACATAGTATGTATTTCGACCATCTCTTCTAGGCTCTCGCCGTTTTATCCTTTCAAATTTGCAGATTTCCCAAGAATGATATGGTAATAGGTACAAATAAAGTTATTTAAAAATTTCCATCCATACTCTGCATTTTTACTTCAACAACTGTGTCCCTATTTACTGATATTTTAAAACAGGGTTTTATTTGTGAAAGAGTAACTTAATGGGGACAACACCACTGAGTATCTCTGAGCTCTTTACTGAATTGATGTAGAATTATGGATATTTCTTCTTTATTAAACTGTTTAATGAGGATATAACTCTTGGGTCTTTAAAAAGTATCAAAATACTGTGGTTCAAAGAGGAAATAAGATTTGCTGAATTATAATATGAAAAAAAATCAAAGCAGTCTATATGAGAAGAAAAACAACTTCCTTACCTTTTGATTTGACAAAAAGCAGGTTAAGCTAAACAGCATTTTATTCAAATGAGACACCATTTCACTCTTTAAAACTTACATTCTTCCAGCACACTATTAATAAGAGTGCAGAGAACAATTCAACTAAACAATTTTTAGAGCTCCTTTGTGCTAATATCTTCAGCTGTGATCAATATAACCATATGCATTATGCTGAATTATGCATTTCAGCTAAAGATAGAAAGGAACTTTCAAAAGCAAGCCCTTAAACACATGCAGTTAATTTAAGCATTAACCAAATGCAAACTACATTTACATATCCTTCCCCCACATATTCACACAATCTGAAACTAATTTGTACCTTGAATAAAGAGGTGAGTATTCTCTAAAAATAATCTGCCAGTTAGATGAATGACTACAAGAAGCCAGGGCGCATCTTCTGGCAAGGAACACTCGATACATGAAAAGGTAAATGTGTGAGGACTGTTCAAAGTAAAATTAAACTATTTCCAAGTCTGTACCACAAAAAGGAATTTTCTCAATATTAAAATATTTCCTTAAGTAGATAATTTCAGTTTTTAAAATTTATTTCCCTAGAAAAATGATTAAAGGCTATATTTTTCCTATAACTTATTTTAAATTATTTTCTTACAATTTTAACATTCTTACCAAGAAATAAAAACTTAAATACATAGACTTGTAAATTTAAACTATTCAGTGAAAACAATTGGAAAATAACTGTTCTAGCAATTTTTCTTTAGCAAGTAATTATATAAATGCTAAAGTTTTATGTAGAAAGATGTTGCTTATGATACTTAAAAATTATTCCTTGAATATTCATCCTAGAGAATGATAAATCAGCTATAGACATTCCTACACTAAAAAAATTAACATGCATTATAAATAACAATGGCATGGATTTAAACTGATATAAATGGTATCTACACAGATACTAATGAGTCTGGAAAGACATCAAATAGAAGTGTAACAGAGAGATTTTTTAAAGGCCTTTTTTCATACTGTACATGAATGATTTTCACTATTCAAAAAAAATCATAAGATAAAAACCAGTAAAAAAGATGATGGATTACATGAATTAGAAACACTTTAGCAGTTGTAGTATTTGTTAATAAGAATCCTTCAAATCAATTAACAAACTATAAGCAGCTTAAAGAAAAATTAAGATTCTACCCCATGAAGAAGAGTTTCATTTTAAGAAAAATTTAGTTCTGGGGACTTGAGAGATGGCTCAGTGGTTAAAAGCAGTGGTTGTTCTTGCAGAAGACCTGGGATTGGTTCCCAGCACCCACGTGGTGGCTAACAACCATCTGTAACTCCAGTTCCAGGGGATCTGATGCCTTCTTCTGACCTTCATGGGCACTGTATGACACAAGTGCACTTACACATGCACAAGCAAACACTCATACACATAAAATAAAAATAAGTAAATCAAAAAAAGTAAAATTTTTGATATCTAAGGAAATACAGAAAGGGGAGAAATAAAAAAGTTTTATTCCATTTCCTTTTTCTTTAAAAAATACTTTTAGTAGTTTAAATTTTTGTTCTTTATGTGTATGAGCATGCTGTCTGTATGTAGGTGGGTGCACCTATTCTGTGCAATGCCTGTGGTGGTCAGCAGTGGGCACTGGATCCCCTGGAACGTGATTTCTAGATGGCTGTCAGCTGCAATGTAGGTGATGGGAATTGAACCTGGGTTCTCTGCAGAAGCAGCCAGTGCTCTTAACTACTGGGTCATCTTTCCAGTCCCCATTTGTCTTTTCTTTTAAGAATGTGAAATTTTTATAGTTTTGGAAAAGGAGTAGGAATACACAGTAGTTGTATTTCATCAAGGAACAAGAATTTATTGAGCAACTATTAAGACAAAGCATTCTGTTAAGTACTTAATAAGGCATACTAAAATGAGAAATCCACCAGGTGAGAAAACATGTCATCATTTAATTCACACAGCATCTTTAGAAAACTCATCTTCACTTGGTGGATACGCTGTCTACTGTGCTTCCCTGGAGTGAAGACTCCATTATGTGTTCCTATTTCAGGCTTGTTGAAAGTGCAAAATCTGTCTAACTATAGTTTTAGTGTTACTGTTTAATAGATGCATTCTGACTCTAGAGGTATGAAATGTGAAAAATAATGTTCCTTAAAACCAATGAAATATGGCCACGTGTACCAACTAAAACTATAATTTTCTTAGTAAGTCTGAATCAAACCACTTTTACATATGGGGGGAGGGCTTCCTATATAGCCCAGACTAGCCTGGAATTTGTAATTCTTCTGCCTTTGCTTCCAAAATGCTGGGATTATAGGCATGTACCACCATGCCTGGCTATATTAACCTTCTGAATATTCTCATGTAATTGAATCTCAAATGTTCCAAAGGAGCAACCTCATTACCACAGCCTTCAGTTTATCTAGTGGGTGAGCAAACAGGAACAATACTGAGTCAAACAGTTCAGTGCTCCCTCTACATGTCTGTGCTTACCATGCTTACATATGTGCCTGTGTGTGATACAGTCATTCAGACATCTTTAATCATTTAATGCTATGAGACATGATCTAATATGATTATGTTTAATATTTACTATTTTAGCAGACACAGTGTGACAAGGCTTCCTGGTTGACACCTCACTGTGGGAGCTTCCCTATTTGATCCTCCAAAGCCAACAAGGAACTACCTCTGCCACCCGCCACTGCGATGGGTTTTTCTTATTGCTTCTGCTTGACATATTACAGATTCATCTAGCTACCGTTGGCTCCTACTTATTAAATTTATGTTTTATTCTTTGCTGTATTCTCAGAACTTAGAACAGTGCCTAACACATATTGATGCTCAAAAAGCAACTGTTGACTGTTGATTAAAGAAAACTTCAGAATTAGGGTTATTAAAGACAACCTGAATAAAAGTGATTGTAAGAAATACACTATTCCTTTGGCATATCTATCATGCATATAACATAGTCACTGAAGTGGATGACTAGTATAACAGGCTGTGTCCCCCAGTGTATAGCAGTGTTATTGGCAAACGGTAGGTGCCACAAGAAGTACTGATTGACTCAACAAATAAGTATCAGATGTCTGAAGGAGTAAGCTGGTGCTTATTTTCTATGTACCTCTTTCAGTCTTTAATCTGTCAAGGACTTCGGTTTTGTCTGTTAAATCGGATTTTAAGGCAGTTTCAAGCTGAGCAATCTGTACTTTCAGCTGCTGCTCCTTTAACTTCCACTGTTCTTCATGGGCAGCACTGAAGGCACTGCAAAACACACGTAACATGCAAGGAGAGCTGGGAAGTCAGCCTCAACCGAAAATAATAAAGAGAAAAGCTTTTAGTGGCACAGAGACCACTGTCATCATGTCTTAGGAATTAAGTAAACATATGCTGGTCTGCTGCTGTTGAAACCAAGGCGCCTTTCTCAGGCTGCGGTTAGAGAACATGAAAGAGTTTGTGGGATGAGCAAAGGAACTGGCCTTAATTTAGAGCTCTAAAGTCAGAAAAGTTGGCAGCATATAGCTTTTGTGGGACTAGTTAAGGAATTCAGATACTGTACATACTCCAGAGGAATCCACAACTCCAAACCTCAGCAACTGACATCGGACAGGGCTGTTCTCTTCTACAAGCCCACTCAATACTGAGAAAATGCACTTTCCACCTGATCTTTACTTCTGTGAAACTTCCGAGTCTGTGATAGTAACACATGCACAAAATGCTGGCCATAAAATGAAAGCACATTGAACCACAAGGCAGTAATTCTGATACTAAAACTTAGTGCTAATGCAGTTTTGTCCTGAAAAGCAAAGAGCAATAGGCTAACGAACATATTTTGACTTGCAACACAGACCTGTACAAAATGAGATCCTGTGTCTCATAAGAATGACGAAGACAGAATTACCATCAATTCCTCAACTCAATAAACACGAAGCTTTTTTTTTTTCTTTTCTTTTGAGACAAGGTCTCTGGGACAGGCCAGCCTTGAACTCTCTAGATAGCTGAGGATAACCTTGTACTTGTGATCCTCTTGCCTCTACTCTCCTAGGCCTGAGAATGCAGATGTACTGCAGTACACCTGTTTATGCAAGGCTGGGGACAGAACTCAGGGTTCTGTGCAAGTACTGCACCACCTGAGCTATATCCACAGCCTAGGAAGTTTCTGTCATGGTTTAAATCTGCTAATGATCAAGACCTAGCGTATCAGAAGAAAGAATAATATAAGGAATAAGTGGTGCACAGAGGCAGATAACAAGCATTTCCTTACCCAGTGGCTCCTGAACATAGCAAACATGGTGCTGTGCCAGCTGCACTGACGCTCAGGAACATTTAAAAAGGAAAAGCCTGGCAACCAATATTTCTATAAAGCTTCCCAGGTGATAGGCAGGTTTTGGAAAAACTGATCTTGATCGGCTTGTCAAAAGAAAACCATTACAACTGTGAAGCTCGACATGTCTGAATAATCAGCAGCAGCTTTGACCCTTCTACTTATGTTAAAACCAGTAAATGAAGCAAACCTTATAAAACCTGCTTTTATATTGAGGATGAAGAAATGGAAAAGAAATGTATTATTTAAAATTGTCCTTAATATTGTTCCCAACTAGTCTTGAGGTTTGATTCCAAAAGAGATACTTTTGTGGAAGGCCTAGGTTTCAGAAGAGCAAAACTGTGTATTCATTTCACATTTTGAATATTTTTATTGCATTTAAAATAATATGACCTTTAAAATAAATGGAATTCTAGCAGCTCCTCCAAATGACATCTGTTTCTTCTATCACTGTTCACAGTTCACATATGAAACCTTAAAAAATGCATGGATCTGATATGCTAACATTTCAAGTTAAATTTTATCAATGCTATAATTACCTTGCTCTTAAATGAAATCCAAATACAATACATATATTTAAGAATTAAACAGAGGCTGGGGCTACAGGGAGACCCCTGTCTCAAAAGAACATATATAATTTCTATGTCTAGTCAAATTATATATACCAAACATACATATGCATGAATGTGAGTACATATATGCATGTGTGTGTCTTCTATTATTAAAAACATGTACCACCCGGAAAAAAATTAGCATGATGAAATAAGCAAAACTATACATTATATCAGACGCCAAAAATTAGAAACAGTAGTGTTCCAATAGCATTAGTACCAGCAAAAAGATCACCAACAGCTAATCTGGCAGAAACATCAGAAGCTGTATGTGTTTAAATTAAGAACAATTTAGCAGGCTGGTTTTTCCAAACCCACAAAATACTAGTGTAAATCAGCATAAGTCAATCTGAATTTAGTCCACTGCTATCTTCCTCTAAATTTAGGATAACATTCCACTGGAGTTTCACGAGGAATTCCTTTTGAATTTACTGTATTCCTCTATACTTGGAGCCATCTGTGTGACTATAAATGCTGAACCACATCTGGCTCCATTTTCTTTGTAAGGGCTGTATACACGATTAAATCTGCATATGAGAAGAGTGTTTAAAAACCTTTTATTCATGAAAATGTGTTTGGATATTTCCAACAGTGACAGTGAAGGGAAGATGACTGTCTCTACCCATTTCACTGTCACATTCTGTAACAGCAGTGATAAATGTCAGCCCACAGGAGACTGACTGTTGGTGCCTGTGGTCACTGGCATGCCCACTGGCTGCCCTGGGTCCTAGCATTTTGTTAATACACAACCTTGATCAAAAACATGATAAGCTCAAAATAAAAGTCAAACAATTCCTATCCACCCTCAGGTCTTAAAAAAAAAAATTAACAGAAGAAACTCCATTTGCTCCAATGTTCAAGGATTTCCTTATGTGAGAGATGAAAGAGAATAAACCCCTATCACCCACAAAGAAGCCCACAGGTTGTTAGTCAGGCAGGCTGCAGAGAATAATCACACAAAGGAATAGAGAGTCTATGGATGGTCAGCATCTTTCTTTAAATCTTGACTATTAAATGATTATCACAACACAGAAACTTGATTGGCCCAATTCTTGAAAGGGTTGTTATGATAACTTAACATGAACAGCTATTAGGGCAGCATCTCTTGAGAAATCAATACCTTAAAGTCACTTTCAACAGGGTTTCTGGACCCAACCTTAAACTGACAATTTCAAGTGTATGGTGGTGGTGGTGGGGTGTGTATATGTGTATGTGTGTATGTGTGTGTGCTAACTAGACAGGCTCTGAAAGTGTGGTGAATCTACATTTTCACAACTTTGCCATGTTATCTGTATATACTATTGTTGAGAGACTGCTGTGTTTCATTAATTCACGTGACCACAAAACCATATTAATTTCAAAAATGAAACACAGCCTTACAGTATTATTGTATGTCGTTTCTCTCTGACCAAATAGGAAGATTCAATTATAAACAATTTATTCTGAAATCTTTTCTTTCTTTCTTTTTGAACAGACTCACTATGTAACTCTTACTGGCCTTAAACTCAGAGATCTGTCTGCCTCTGCCTCCCAAGTACTGGGATTAAAGGTTTGTGCCATCATGCAAAACCTATTCTGAACTTTTCTTAAAAGTTTTTATTGCTTGGCATTATATCAAAAATGTTTAGCATATTAAAAAGGATCATACCAAGTACTAACATGAGGGTTTTATCTTACCATGTGATTTCCTAATATGTCATATATCAAGTAATAAACACATTTAAAATTTCATTTTCAAAAGATGAGAATGCAATCTGCAAATCATCTTTTTCTCCTGAAAACCAGCCAATTTTGAATAACAAACAAATGCTCTCCTTTTTAAGACATGCTATCATTATGGCTATCCTAAACAAGGAGTGTATGTAGTTTTTGATGAACATTAATAATGGATAACAGTGCAATGAAAGACAAGAGCTGTAAAGAATTGAGGGACAATGGTGATGCTTGTAGTTTCTCTAACTATGCTTCTGAGAACATTTAAAAAAATCCTCTCTGAGAATTTTGTAGTTCTACTTACTATCACATACGATCTTGGGCTTCAGCCCTAAGTGACACTGATTTCTTTGACACTGTTTGACACTCATTACAGCCATTTACTTCTATACACCTCGTATCAAATTTAAGTGCAAGGAGCATAATAAATTCTGTTTTAAGTGTGATGGGAAAAAATGTAGCTTCAGCCTAAAACATTTAAAAACAAAACTAAACTAAAACCTTCAAAGTCAGATTTATACTCTTAGATCGTCTTCTAATACAGAAAGATAAAATTTTATGGTGATTAAGCAAATATGAGAAAAATATGTCTGGTCAAAATTCCATTTATATATTATTCCCAGCTAAGTCTGATGTTTTTTATTCCAAGAAAGTATGATGATTAAATTCTTAAGTTAGAAAGAAGTAGAGAACTCAGAAGTAATGTCCAAATGACACCTGGCTTTTTGTATTTAGATAGTGTTAAACCATTTGAGGTTTAACAAGATGCTCAAGATATGAATCAATCAGAATTTCTAGGTGACATGTCCCTCATTTCATGGATGCTTCTCTTTCCCACAGATAACTTTCCAATGCAATTAAAATCGGAGACAGTGAAGCACTGGGGAAAAAAATTCAAGTTTTGGAGTCAAAAGAATTGAGTTCAATTCTTTACTGCTCCCCCAGCAGTGATGTACAATCCCACACAAATATGGTCATTTTTCTGGTGTCTCAGTTAAACCTCCTTCATAAAATACAGGGATAATATTGTTTTGGTCATCTAATAGGGTATTGTGCAATCTGTATGATGACACTTGAATTTTTCAAATAAATATCAAGTGTATACATAAATATAAATATATGTACTATCTCTTAGAGATGGAAGTATGAAACAGGAGGCAGCAGATTCTTTAGGTAAAATGAATAAAGGCTGATTAGAAAGTGACTAGACTAAACCTTGGGAAAAAATGACTAGGAAAAAAGACAGGAGATGCAACATAAAAACGTTCAGCATGGTTACCCTTGCTGGAGGGCCCAGAACATTACTTAACTGTGCCCCACTGTTCCTAACCCTTAATGTAGTGAGGCACAAGCCACTGGAGTAATGCCTAACTAACTTAGGTAATGTTTCCAAGTAATCAAAATAAAATCCTACCCCATACACTTTAAGAATGATAATTTAAAAATGTGCATTAATTTATAAAATATAAAACATCAAGTTAAAAAGTTAAGTATGGATTTGGAGCTCAGATCAGTATTTTCTGAGGTTTTAGTGTATTATCAATAAAAGTAATGGCTCAATATCAGCTATGCCATGTATTTAAATATGTTTTTAATTTGCTTTCATGTTATCCTGTATTTATCACTACATATTAGTGAAAAGACTTTAACAATTACACATATCCACAACCATATACAATGATAGCAGTATAACTTAACCAGACTGAGCCATGGAGTAGAATTTTGTTTCAAACATTACCAGAAGAGGTTATTTTCTAAAATACCATAATTATGAAATATATTAAGAAGTGAAACTGAAATAGTTTAAAAATTTTTTATCTTGAGCTAAGAGTCCTGTACTTCTCTTTATAAAAACACAGACAATTATAAGAGATAATTGTAAGAGAATACCTTTTTTTTTCCTCTACACTTTCATTTGTGACTAAAAAGCTGGTAAGCCTAGTGGAGAGACCAAAAGAAATACAAAGAATTCTTCACACCTTCAAACTACTTCAAACTTTCTAGAGCATGAAATAACTCTCAAAGGTTGTTATATTTTCCTTGTCTGCAACCTGAGTATATATAATACTTATATTCCAGGTTGCCATGAGGAGTTTATAAAAGGGGATGTAGAGTATCCATCACAGCATCTGCCAGCCTATTGCTATGTTTCACAGGAAACCTGTTGCCAGGTTGTTACTGGCAACAAATCAGTTTGGTCTTTTGAGTGGTGAGAGACTATTGCTCAGGTTAAAAACATATTACCAATGCCTTAGAAAATGTTTATGTTTCTTTAAATAAGGTGAGCCACAATCTGTTGCTGATTATTTAATCAATATTAGATATCCTGAAAACAAATGCTTTGGTTAAAAAAACAGCTCAAACAAAATAATGAAACACATGGAATCATGATTTACCTGTTATAAAGTTTATCATAGTTTTCCTTTAAAAGTTCTCGTTCCTTTTCTAAATCATTAATTCTATCCTGCAGCTAAAATGAAAATAAAATTACAAAGAGTTTCCATGGTATGGTGGTTATCACTCTAGACTCTGAAAAGAAAATTACACATTAGGTGACTGTCATATCAAACACACAGGGGTAAACCATGAAAGGGCAGCAGCACATTCAATCTTGGTCTCTACAACCCAACTGCTGGACCACATACAGTGTCTGCATTCAATTCAGTGTCGATTTTTTTCCACATTGTTAAGTCAACATGAAATTAATATTCCTGTTTTAATTTAGTAGAAACGTGTGCACTACTTTAGGTAACATGTGCCAGAACTCAATAAAGAATGTGTTATGAGCTTTCTGTTAAATCCCTGGAAATGTAATTTTTAAATTTCCTACCACGATGAATTTCATCATTATATTTATTCGTTTTGTATTAATTTCCAATTGGCCTATAAAAAAAACAAGAGGATTAAGTTTTCTTTGAGTTCATGGTATAAACAAGTTTGTTAATCACTATTTAATCTGAAGACATGATTTTTCATGTTACCTGGAACTGACAAATAGTAGCACACCTTATGAATAAATAAAACTACATTCCTTATTTTATCCCAGTGAATAATATTTTCAGAAATAAACTTAGAATTAGATTTTTATGATTAAAATGTGGATCGCTATACTCTAGTATTTAAAATATTATTTATAAATATGGTTTGTAGTCACAATTTTTTTTTTTAACCTCCCATGGAGCAGAACACTTAAAATTTGCCTGTATTCTTTTGATGCTAGTAAAAGACAGTAAAGTTTCTCCTGAAAACAGAACAGAGTAGAATGTAAGGCTCTGACGGCATTTTTCTTCTCTGCAGGAAGAAGTTTAACAGACTACAGGCAAAACTGTGCTGGTTGGGAGATACAAGTAGCAATAATAATAGAAGGATAAGTTTTCAAACAACTTCCTAGAAAAAAAGATAATTTCACAAAATTGCTGACATGTAGAACATAATATCGTCTCCTCAGAAATGTATTTCTGTAATTTCATTTTAGTATCTCAAATGACTAAGAACGTTAAGTTCTCTAGGTAATTTGATATCACAATTTTTCATTTTACTCAAGGATCTTTAGTCCTTTCAATACACAGTGATTGCAGGACATTCACAAGTTAGTTCTCAGCATTGGCTTGTCGTCCATTTATTGTATTAACTATTCTGTTTTGTTGCATTCAAAATACCACAGATATAAGGTTAAGAATTCTGAAATAAACACAATTTGAGATGTTTCTATTTTACTTTTTCAAAAACTGTTAGAGAGACCTTTTAAATAGAACCGATGACTAAACCCTTTGGTAGCTTACCTCCTCTATTCTTCTTTCCGAGTATGTCATAGAATGTAACTGTTTCTCAAGGCTGCAGCATTTTAAACGCTGCTCTTTGAGTTGCATATTTAGCTCATCTCCATTTGCCATCAAGGCATCATGACTAATCCTGAGAGTTCTTTGTTTCTAAAAAATAAAAGGAAAAAAATTTAAGCATTATTTTTGGATATGCTTTGAATAAAAAATTACAAGGCCATACATGAATTTACCCTTGAAGCTTATATTATATAGTTTATTCTTATTCTATTTATTCTTGACCAAAGTGTGACACCAGGAAGAAAACAGAGGGCAGTCCTAGTAGTCACATGAAACAAACTGCTTTCCCCCTTCATTTGTTCCTAGCTTTTGACTTGCTGACACTGACTAGTAAGTACATTGGTTTTAAGAATTAATCCCTTCACCCTTTTTACTTATGGTTACAGTGGTTAGATACATTATCTATGTTATCTAAAAATGTTTCAGCATGAGTCAAAAATGCTGATCACTGATATTGAAACTGAAAGGATTTGCCATCAGACTGTAAACAACTTTGAATGATTAGCTTTTAATTTTAATACAAATAAGTTTTTCAATTCAGCAAAATATTTATACTCTTAATTTAAAAAATTGTGTATATGTTTTAAATTAAATTTTATATACTTAAATATAAATAAAATGTAATTATAGTGAGGTATTTTCATAACATAAAGCAACTCACCTGTTTAAGTCCTACTGAAGTTATTCTTAGCTCATTTAAAAGAAATCTGGCTTTTAACCTACTTATGGTTAATTTTTATTACTCTTATATCATTATGGAATAGTACCTTTAGTAAGTTTCTTTTGGGCTCACTTCATTGAGGCTGTTGGCCTTAACCACTGAAGCCTTTATGACAATTCCCAAAAGATGGACCTGTACTTTAACAGACACTTCTATTACTAGTATTTGAATAAATACTTGGGGTCACTGTTACTAGGAATCAAGATAGTTAAAGGAGTAAGAGAATGTAAAATCATTTTTCATTTCCTCTCTTGATTCCTCATTTTAGAGATTGCTTTTGCCTACATGTATTTTTAATTAAAGGGACCATCTATCTGTACACAGATAATGATATTATTCCCACTCACTAAAAAGACTCCTCTCTTTGGAATTTGCACAATTATTTGGAAGTTGGTTATACTTGTCACTCAAGGAGGCTCCTGTAGGATGGAAAAGATCACATAGAGTATGGCTGAAAAATATTTAACTATTTAATTCCATAGTGAGCAGGCCTCATATGACCCTCTGCTTTACAACAATGTACAGATCTTCTTGTCTCAGTACATCAAAGAAAACATTGCTCTATATAAATTCTGATCATCTGGAATGTTTTGGAGTTCATTAATTCCTGGACTTCTGTTAATTACGCAATGCCAATACATAGGAGCCCTCTTCCCTGATGGCACTTTGTTGTGCACCCACAGTCAACTTGCAAACAATCCCGAGGATGAGGATTCTTACATATTGTCAGACTGAACTGTTAAGGCTGAAAATAAATACGCTGATAGCTACATTATAGACACAAACATTTTCTGATAATGGTGGTGACAAAAGAAATCCAAAACAAAGAAAACAAAACTCACATCAAAGGAACATATTTACTGACCTGCTCATAACTCTGTATTTGTTATTATATGCACATGAGAGAGTGAAGATGTGTTCACGTAGAAAGACTTTCAGTGCTGGGGCCCAAAGTGAATTCCAAAAAAAGGGGTTAAAATTAAATGTGCATGCCGTGAGATGATTTATGACAGATGTGCTTTTGAAGATGACTTAGATATTTATGAGTTGCCTAAGTAGTTCATTATTTTTAGTAATTGTTAAGAACAATATATCAAGAGAAATTCTAGACATTTAATAGAGCAATCTTTAAAAATTTCTTTTAGTGTTAAAACTATTTCTTAAAAATACAAATACAAGTTCCTTTTTTTTTTTTTTTGTCTTTTGAGACAGGGTTCCTGTGGCCCCAGCTGGCCTGGAAATCACTATGTAGACCAGGATGGCCTTGAATTCAGAGATCCACCTGACTCTGCCTCCCAGGTGCTGGTACTAAAGGCATATACCACCACGCCCAGTTCACAACTTCTTTTTTTTTACATGCTTTTTAATCTATGAATAAAATTAATATGACAGTACCTCTTGAAGCTGAATAAATTTTCCTTCCATGACTGAAAGAGCATTACTTTTCTCCACTAGTTGTTTATGAAGCTTAATCATTTCTACATTGTCCCGAATATTTGACCTTTAAAGTGTATTTAAGAAAAAAAAAACAAAATTAAAAATGCAAGTTAAAAGGGGGTAAAAGAAACTCATGGCTGATTCACTTATGTATCACAAAAATCACCAAAGATTTTAGGTTGTTATAATCTACAATAGATTAAAAACCAGCCCGTATTCATTCTTGAATGAGAGTAAAGAGACTCCTTTAGCTTGAAAGAAGCTCTCAAACTAGAAGATGAGAACACATTCATTCATTTTAGAATGTTCTGAAAGATTGCACAAAATACAGGACATTTTAGCACATCAGTGTTCCACCAGTAAACTTCACATTTCCTTAAGGAAGGTCTCTCCTGCTACCTTTTCTCAAATGAGAACTATGCAACACAGCCATTCATCTTCCTACCGTTCCTGCGAAACAAATACTATCATAAGATTATCATTTACTGAGTTTCCTCTTGGAGTTTAAAGTTTTCAAAATATTTCCAAAAAAAGTGCCTTAGTATTTTATACTAATAATGCCCAAAGCTGGCATTTAAATATGTTGCAGATGTGCCTTTAGCTGTAAGAGAGTATTTGATGTCCACAGGGTACACAGAAACCCTATATGCGGCAATACTATTTTGTATTTTTCCTACTGAGATTAAAGCAAATGTAGAATTTAACAGGAAGATCTTGTTAAAGGTTAATCATAGATCTAAATGAATACCTGTTTTCAAAAGGCATTTATTTTCCTGATAGAAAAAGGTTTCTTAATTTAATGCCATACATTTAAAAAGTTTTAAAATTATGAAACTTGATTTTATGATTTCACTTTAAGAGATTTAAATGTAAAAATCTTAAATTTAGAAAATTATTTCAGTATTTAAAGTAAGTAATTTTGCTTCTAAAACTTACCTACTATACACATATTGGAAAAATTGTCACAATGCCCTACTGAAACCAGCAAATGGACTACAAAGCTCACACATCTGTAAACCAGCTGAGGACTTGAAATACTTAATTTTCCTCTTTGATATTTGAAAGTTCATTGTATTTTGGCACTGGACAGTTAGTTGTCCTCACACAGAAGATAAACAAGTCCAAGAACCTGGATCTTTCCCAGGGTACAGTCTTAACACAATGTTAAAATAATTATGTGTCTAAAACACGTTATCTAGCAGTACTGAGCAGTCAACAGTACTTTATACTGTTGTTTCCCTCCTTCTTACATTTATTCATTAAAATAGAAATATATTTAAAATAAAGTATAAAATATTTAAATTCCTTTTTATTATAAAGAAGAAAAAATATTTTGAAGTCAAAATACAATTTATCTGTTTCCCCCAAAATGAGTTGGTTTAGCCACTCAGTAGTGAGTAGCATCTACTAATATGGAATGACAGAATGTGACTCAAAAATTTAAAATATTTGCTATATTTTCTCTTGTCTCAGTTTTTTGTTCTTTTTTTTGGGGGGGGGGTTGAACTGAGGATTGAACCAACTCAATGTCTCTGATATTTTGTTTTAAAAAATTTCCAAGAAGAATCAAATGTATTTTTAAAATAACTATAGCTTAATGTTAAAAGGAATTAAATTTCAACAATTGATCAGTCATATAGGATTATAAGAATAGCAGCTTTTAATTCTGAATTGTCTTTGTAAAGCAGAGGAGAACAAGTATATTTAAAAAATTCCAGCAAGTTAATTGGTGGACGTTCTATTGAGCATTTTCCTGAACTCCTTGGAGTTTATTTAGACTTTGCAAAATATTGGTAAGAAAAGTGACAAAGTATTTTATACTAATAATGACCTACAGTGGACACATCACAGCATAAATTATTCAAAATAGCAACAATAATGTGGCAGTTCAAGTAAAAGTCAGTTTAGGGGCTAGAGAGATTGCTTAGTGGCTAAAACACTTGCTGCTCTTGTAGAGGACCTTGTAGAGGACTTGAGTTCTGTTCCCTGCATCTAACTCCAGCTCCAAGGGATCAGAATGCCTTCTTCCGGCGTCTGTGGGCTCTTCCCATTCCAGTATATACTCACATAGACACACACAGATACACAGAGACATACAGAGACACATATAAAAATAAAACCTTAAAAACAAAAGTTAGTCTTCCACAGAGGATACTGATTCTAGGCAATGTAAAAAAACCTCTAAATCCACCTGAGGGGCTTGGCATGTAGTAGGGACTGTTATTATGACTACAATTTTTGAGGATAATAATCAGAAGAGGATAATTCATCAGTTAAAAGTGCTGATCAGAGATATAAAATGCAGCCACGTTAAATATGCAATGTAGTATTTGTGGTGCGGGTTTAAGGTGTAGAGTGAAATCACCTGAGACCTGATCAACTCCACATTTTTATACAGATGAACCATGTGAAAAGAATAAGGGTAGAGGTGTTAGGGAGGGAAGAGACTGCCTCAAAGGTGATGAGAATGTTGGAGGCAAGAGGGAGCTATATGCACTGCTAAAGGTCTATTCCTAGACCTAGATGCCTGTTGAGCAAAGTCGCAGGATGGCTTCCTTTGAAACAGCTAAGTGGGAAAGTGTAATATTTTAAAAGTGTTTTCTGTTCTTTTTACACATAAGCTAAGAACAGCAAATCTTCAGGATGGTGACATTCTAGCAGAAAGAACAATCCATGTGCAGCATTCAGATGAACACTTTGCATGTGCTGTACTACATGTGGTGAAGTGATCTGCAAACAGATATCAAGCACTCTTAATTAAACAGATTAATTAAACAGATATCTTAATTAAACAGATATCAAGCACTCTTAATTAAATGCTTTGTAAAAATGAATTTCTCAAAAATTTCAACAAGGATTTTGAAAAAAAAAGTATAAGCAATTAAGTTGGAAAATGTAGTGACTTTATTTTTCTTTTTTGCTTTCTTTTTTACAGACATGATTTAGAATTATGAACAGATCTTCTGAAACTGTGAGACGAGTTGTTGGCTCGTCTCTAGATTGAAAACAAACTGAAATAAATTAGACTTTATGTTGAAAAAGTAATCCAGTTCAACAACTTGTGTGCCAAGTTTCTCTAGTATAATTTGAAACAGTCAAACTATAAACTCTGAAAAAGGAATTTCTAATGGAAGTCTTGAAAACACTTGACTCCAGCTTTGCTACTGGGTGCCATAATAAATCCGGAAACTTAAAACCTCAGATACACTGGAGAAGGAAAACCTGCAGTGGAGCTATGTAATGTATAGTCTAATATAATATAAAAGCTTAGGAAGTAAAAATCTTTGCTCTGGTGAAAGTTTCATATATTTCATGAACTAATAACTCTAAACACTCAACTCCCCTCTTCTACCCTCACCAAAATTTCATTTCTTTGCTTACAGTGAAGATTATAAAAGCTACAAGAAGCCCTTCATTATTTGGAGAGCAAAATGTTATATAGTATGTAACACCACACTACAGAGGAGAAGAGGCTCTATTACACAGAAGCTATGTTGTGAGATTCTGGGACACAGTTAGGCCAAATATTTATGAGACAGAATGGAGAGGGTCTGCTTGAGTAACAGTTTAACACAGGGATAAGTTTAAGGGATAAGTTTAAGGCCAAGGGATAAGGCTGAAAACAATCTTAGGAGTAAAAAGAGTTTCAATTTTCTTCTTCCTTTATTTGAGACGGAGTCTCCCTGTAGCTCTAGCTGGCCTGAAAGTCACTATGTAGACCAGGCTGGTGACCATCTCACAAAGATCTGCCTGCCACTGCCTCCCCAGTGCTGGGATTAAAGGCATGTGCTCCCACAGCCGGCAACAATTTTCTTTTTAAATAGTAAAAATAGTAGATGCTTGGTGAACATATTGTTGAAAGAAACAGAAGTCACTAATACACAGAAAAGACTACTAGCAGGGGCCTCTGAACAGGACCACAAAAGGCTGGTAGAAAATCCAGTGCAGTGACTTTCATTAAATTATCAAGAATAGATATGAAAAGTATGATTGGTTTTGCTTAAAATTGCTACTAGAGATCATGGGTCCAAATGGCTCCCTGAGTTAACATTACTGCATAAAGGAAAAATATGTCTGTGTCTGTTCATTTGCTAATACATACAGTACAACTTTCCTGTTGTTGGGTCAAACTGTAAATCACAACTCAGTATTTTCTTACTGTCCACAGGAACAGAGAAGCTAGATCTATCAGGCTTTCTTTATGCACATAATCACATTTGTATGAAGAGAAAGGACATTCCTCAGGACTGACTTACGGTAGGAGTAACCTAAATCCTGGCTTACCTTAGACATGGCCATGTTTAGGATCAAGTTTAATAGGATTTAATTGGAGATTTATTCTAATAGGAGTGGGAATCTGGGACTTTTAGCTGATATTTCCAAAATCCCAGTGGGAAATGTACTTTTACTGGTTATTAACCTTCTAGAAGAAAACTAAAGGTTTATATTTGTGAGTACACACACACACACACACACACAATTATTCAAATCCAGTGTAAGAACAGGTTATTTCATAATGATCAGGTAGAATGAATGGAATGATAGAGGCCAGTGATGAATATAAAACGAGAAAATTAAGTTAAGAAATATAGATTATTGTGTAGGCAAATCTTTTAGAAATTCAAGGTCCTTAGGGAACACATGACTTCCTTACAAGGTAGAGAACAGAACCATCCACCTCTTTCCATCTATTCATTTACAGTTCAGATAGCTAAGTGAGGCTCAGAGAAATAGAGAAATAGTGTTGCCAGAGTCTTTAAGTGATTGAGTCAATATTCAAATTTAGTTAAAAAATTTAAATTATATTTGTTTTATGTGTACGAGTGTTTTGCCTGCATGTAGTTAAGTGTACCATGTGTGCAATGCCCACAGAGGCCAGAAGAGGGTGTCAGATCCTCTGGAATTGGATTTACAGATGACAGATGACTGTTAGGTGGGTGATAAGAACTGAACCCTGGTTTTGGCAAGAGCAGCCAGTGCTCTTAACTGCTAAGCCTTCTCTCTAGCTCTGCAAATCTAGTGTTAAGAGCTAAATTTTCCTTGTTCTTTTAAGTTACTCCCTTCTTCTAAGAGGGTCCTCAGTTTTACTTTCCCTGTGCCATCATGTATATACTAATAACACTAGTTAGGTGTGGGGCCATTTTCATTATTTATACAAAGTGCTGGGAAATGTGTTAAGCTGCTATCCAGAAAAATCTTAGGTAATATTAATAAAAAATACAGGGATAAAACAAAATAGTACTTGGGTATAATATTTGTAACTGGATGAATTCTAAGCTACTCAAACAATAGGAGAGCTTAGTGAATATATTTTTTTAAATGACAGATCATCCCCCTGCATAGTAATGCTTGCATGGTTACCCCAGGCCCCAGTCCATTCTTCCATCAGAGAACCAGATGTGCCCTCTAATTTAGGGGGCTGGGCAATCAGGCAAATCCAAATTGAGGGGTATTCTGCAGACAACTGTCAATGGATTGGAAAAGAGCAGGGACCACTCTAGAATAAAGGAAACTTTAAAGACACGGAAGTTTAAATAAAACACACAATCTCTATTTGGATCCTAGATCAAAATGAAACAAAATAAAATCCAATATTGGGAAAAAAAAAAGCTATAAAGGACAATGAAACAACCAGGGAAATTTGGATGCAGATCTGGAATAAGCAAGAAATGATGCTGTGTCCTTCATCGTTAAAGGTTGGTTGTAAAAGAGCTGTTAGGTAGGAGGATGTCCAAGTTCCTTAAAAACTGGTGAGCCTAGGGTGGTGGTGCCTTTAATTCTTGGGAGGCAGAGGCAAGAAGATTTCTTCAGATTACAGGACAGCCTAACCTACATAGTGAGTTCTGCTCCAGATGAGGCTACACAATGAGACCCTGTGTCAAGAACAAACAAACACTCAGAAGTGAAGAGAGGGTGAAGCAACAAATGCACCTCTCAAATGGGAAGGGCAGGAATTGAGAGAAGGGTAGAAAGGAAGATAAAGGACAGAGAAGGGGGGAGGGAGGGAGGGAGAGAGACTGGTAAAGAGGAAGGGGAGGAGGAAGGAAGGAGGGGGAGGAGTAGGGGTGGGTGATGAGGGAGGAGGAGAGGGGAATGGAACGACCTGTGCACTGTGCAGAGTGCAGAAACAGGCTTCTGCACCGTCAGAAAGGCTGATGGGTAAAACATGGGAATCTTCGCCCTGTTATCTCTCTGTTTTTACAAAGGCTTGCTGTTTTACCAAATGAAAAGTTGGGGGAGAATTTAGAGTACTAGGAAGTAATCCTGTCTGTGCAGGGGGAAGAGAGGGGCCCTAAGGCCAAGCTGCTTCTTATAATGCATGGCTGCAAAAAGCCTCTCGTTTTAAGATTTGACAGTCTGCTGTCTACCAAAGGGAAGAGGGCAAGTCCCAGGGTCTGAAACATACAGGGGTTAAATTTCCTCCCTGGGGACATGATGGCACTTACATGATTTTTAATTAAGAAGGTAAATACCACCCTAATATTTATATATTTTTTTAAAGTACAAACTAGCTACATATTTACTAAGAACATAAATATTTTTGGAGTTGAAAAAGTCAATAAAAGGTAAAATTGTTCTGATTTTAATGTTCATGTACATGTGTTCACTGGTTACTGCTTTGCATTTAATTTAAGACAGCCTTTTTAATAAGCAGAAAATGTGCATTTTTATATTGTTTAAATTTTAATATGGATTTTTGTTCAAAACAACAGACATTCAGGCTACTTGTAAATGATACAAGATTTTTTGCTAATGAGGCATTATGTAGAACATATGCAAAAATCACAACTCAGTCTTCCAAAATAGACCACAACAACAGGAAAAAACATGATTTTAATAAAAAAGAGCAGCACTGGGCTTTTACTTCAAAGCAATTAAGGGCTTTGGATAACCAAAAGTTTATGTCAAGCTGATGCCAAACCAAACTGGTCTATTAAACACATACTCCAGAGGGTTTCTGTAATATTCTCTGAAAGGCTCTTTGCCATAAATATCAAGCACTGCCACTCTGAAGATTACAGCTACGTTAGGTTCATGCTGGAGAACAAGGGCTCCAACATCCAGATCAGACTTCTAGAATTTCAAATCTGAAATAATGCATCTGTGAAAGAGAAGTTCAAATATGTTTTTCATTTTATGATTTTTCTACAGTAAATTATACCCAGTTTTATATTTTCCCCTAATTTTTCCAATAACTTTCTATTTTCCTTAAAAATTGCTGTTGTACATAAAATTTTGAGCTACATATAAATATATTTTAAAAATACTGAAAAGTCAAGTTATTTCTTCAGTTTCAAAAACTATTTTAAGAGAAAATATGCTCTTCACTAGAGATATCTGTGATAACATGTCAATTTTCAGTCATAAAATCAGTGAGGTAAGATACAAACTAGTTTATTTCTTTGGTTTCTGTAGCAGATTTCCTTCATCTATTGTGATAATTATGTTTCTGGTTCTAATTTTTGATGTCACATAAAGAGATTGCTTCTTTTTATGGGAATGACTTAGTTTCCTGAGGAAGGCCTTAGTTTTCAAGGTAAATTCTCCTGTGTATACGTATGTGTCTTCTGCCAGCAGTATTTATAGTGTACGACCTTGTCTGTCACTCTTTTTGCTTTGCTGCATCCTAGGAGTGCGGGGTCACTGGATCTCCTTGACAGTTAACACTGGCAGTCTAACTCTGATAACTCTGTACCTAATGGTTGAGTGAAGAGGATGAGGGCAGGCCCTGAGCTAGAATCTAGAACACGTGAATTATGTGTGTGTGTGTGAGTGTGTGTGTATACGTGCGTGTGCATGCGCATGCGTACACGCATGCTCCTTCTCTTAGGATGGTCTATAATTTCTTTAGACATTAGGATTTCCTGGTGTAATGTAGTTTTATACATAGCGTTTTAGGAAGAGAAATTATGAGACATTATACAAATCTTTAAAATCTAAAGTTTTGTACATATTTTTTAGTATTCTTAAAAAAACAAATCTGCAGGGGTGGAAAGATGGCTCAGCAGTTAAGAGCACTGGCTGTTCTTGTAGAGGACCTAGGTTTAGTTTCTAGCACCCATATGGTAGCTAACAACTGTGTAATTCCAGATCTAGATCCAATGCCATCTTCTGGCCTCTGTGGGCATTGCACACATGGGTGCACTTACATATGTGCAGGCAAAGCACTCATACACATAAAATAAAAATCTAAAAAGCCTAATAATACATACATTTCCTTAGATTCTCCATATATTACCATATAAGGTTAGTTAGTTAAGAGAGGCCTAGGGCCAGTGAAATGGCCCAGTAGGTAAAGGAACTTGCTACCAAGCCTGACAGCTTGTGTTTAATCCCAAAACCCGCATGGTGAAAAGAACCAACTATTCTAAATTGTCCTCTGATTTCCATATGGGTACCATGATTTGCATATACACACACAAACAGAAGGTATAAGAAATAAATATAATAAGAAAAAAAAATCTTCATTAAAAGAGAGAGAGAAGGCGAGAGAGAGAGAGAGAGAGAGAGAGAGAGAGAACCAATTCTAAAATGGTAGGAATCTTACTTGATTTTTCTAAAGAAGGCTGGGCATGGTGGTGCACACCTTTAATCTCAGTACTTGGGAGGCAGAAAAAAAAAGATTAAGAGCTAGGCGTGGAATTACATACTTTTAAACCCCAACACCTAGGAGGCAGAGGAAAGTGAACCTCTGAGTTTGAGGCCAGCCTCGTCTACACAGTGAGTTCCAGTCCAGCCAGGACTACATAGAGAAAGAGATCTATGAAAGAGGCAAAAGAGATACTACTACCAAGTTCAACAAGTATACCTTATTTGGGGTCCAGTTCAAATGAACTAAAGACAAGTCTGAAGCTAAATTGGCTATGACAAAGTATCAAAGAATGGTTATTAATTTTGTCAGCTATGATAGGGCTTGGTAGTTATGCTATAAAATTGTTTATCACATAGAACTATATCCTGAAGTATTTATGAATGATATTGTATGGGTAGAGTTATTTAATTACAGGAAATATGTATAAGTTTAGATGAAATAAAATTGGTAAGATGTTAGTAATTGTTAAAGGTGAGTTACATGTGGATGAGGGTTCCCTGTGCTACTCTGTCTGGCTTGGGGTACGCTTTGTTAGTGAAACAGAGAAAAAGAAAAGAAAAGATCACGAAGAGAAGAAAACTGAAGAAAGACTATGGGTAAGAAAGTAAGTCTTGTTCAAAGTACAACATCACAGCATAAAATGAATGAATGGGAATTCAGAACCAAAAACTGAGAGGAGGGTGAAAACGTTACTTTATGAAATGTCAAAAATGCAGTGGTGGCAAGTAAATTGCTGCTAGCGTCACCATGATCCACAGGAATCAGAGGATCTCACTGTATTAGGAGACGCAACATCTTCTTGTGGTTATGTACTGCTGTCCTGTGGTGGAATATGCTGCCCTCAACCCCCACCTGCACAACTACTACATCTACAGTTGAACAAAGCCCTGAAGAAGCCTGGACTTCTACAGAGGGCAACAATGGCGTTCTTAACAGTGCTATTGCTCTGAGCAACTTCAGTCAAATGGTGTCAGCTTTCTGCAGTCTTGGTGAACTGGGCAAGAAGACAAAGGAATAAGATGAGGCTGTCTGCCAGCCCTCAGAAACTGCTTACCTCAGGGTCAGTCGGAGAAGACCATCCCTGTTGCAGGAGGGCTTCAGATCAGTTCATAGGTCTAAGGCTTTTCTACCCAAAGAATATTGAGTAAATACAGGATTTTAAAACAGAGTAGATGAATATATCTTCTTATGGCACATGATAAATTATTTTAAATTAATCTTGAGCTTATCAAAGTGGTATTTCTGGTTTAATATACCTTTGATCAGTAGCTTGCTGTTCTCGAAGCTGAAGAAGAGATAACTCAATTTCATTTTCTTTTCTCCTCAACTGAGTCTTCAGAATCTCTGCAAATTGCTCTAACTCTTCAATCTGGCCTCTCTGTGACTGAATGACATTTTCTCTGGAATAAAAAGTTTAAAATAAGAATTTGTAGTTTGAGGATAAATTTGTAGTATTTAAGATAAGTGCAAAGATAGCTCATCATTACAATACAGAGCAAGCAAATGTTAAAAATTTTGGCTTAATTGCTACTGCATATATATTAGAAGATTAGAAGTGATGATTTAGAAATACATTTGAAAGAATTCAAGATTCTGCTTTTTAGAAGATAAGGTACTGGGCAATGGACTGACTTTGATTCATCAAGTATGTATTGATGACCTGCTGTCTACTCTACAGTCTGATCTTCAGATAATTTATATGCCTTACAATTTCATGTGCATAGCTGCCATATTACCCAACTTAACCCTCTAGAGAGAGTGAACCTGAGATGTGTCAAGCACTACAAGTGGTCTCCAGCATGCATTCAGCTTTCCCTTGTCTGGCAGCATTCTGGTGCAGCACACCTCAGGAAGCTGCTCTGAACCCTGAATTTTCAGCTAAGTAGCTGGGAACAAGAAAAACATCCAGGCTTTAATTTTTTCACAAGCTGATCATTAGTATGATATTGAAGGTATTCAAAAAGAAATATTTTAAGCCCATATCACATTGCTCTTAAGCAGTGTGCTAAGACATGGTATTCTTGGTGTAATGCTTATTTTCTTTATTCAATGACCTGATGATCTAGGTAAGACCTAGAAATAAGGTTCATCTATGTGACTCACAGACACTGAAACTAAACCATGATGCATGATTAACTGGAAAAGGAAGCTCGATGTGGCAGAGGCAACTTCTGGGAAACTACGACACGATGAAGAGTGCAAGTTCCACAGAATCACAGGGAGGCAAAAGCTGAAATCCACATGTACTTAATAACCCCAGACTTTTAAGTCATTCCTCTCACTTCTTCCTGTTCCTTCTCCTCTTCACAAAAAGGGTTAACTGATTCAGGCGCTAGAAAAATTGCCTGGGACTTTATGAGAATGAAAATGTTGTCTCCAAACCTCAGACGAATTCTAAGTGATTGGACTTCATGCCATTCCTTTGGTGGTAACATTAAAATAAAGAGGACTAGTCTGTAAATGTAGGTGGATAAGCTATCCATTCCTTATTTTATTGAAAACATGTCATATAATACCTTTTATTATTCCATGGCACTAGCTGTATTTTAGTAAAATAAATTATTCATTCTCAAATTTTGTGTACAATAAAGGAAAGAGAAGGATCAAAATAAGACACAATCATTAAACAAAGTTCTAAAATGTCCACAAAAAAGAATACATACAAATTTCTTATTTCTCCCCTGGCTTCTTCAAGTAAATTACTGCCATATTTTATAAGCATGGGCTGTACAATTTCTGCTTCATCTGTATCTTGGAATCTTATACCTAAAAATAAAGTAATAAAATATTATAAAATTAGGAAAGAAAGAACCTTGATTTGCTATCATATTTATAATATAACAAAACCCTCAGAAAGAATCAAGACATTTGTGTTCCATGGCACAGAGTGTTAGAAATGCTCACTGAAGAATGTCAGATCTCAGGTACCAGTGGTAAATGAGTGTGGCAACAAGTGATGCCACCAATTACATTCTACTATGGAGATCAAAGCATCTAGAAAGAATCTGATTAACTTTATGATTTAAAACTCTTGTAATTTTTCAAAGAATCAGTTTTCAGTTCAGGTATTTATAATGAAAACTGAAATATGAAAGAAAAAGTTTGCAAAGCAACTTTTTTCAATGTGTGTTTACATTTACATGTGTGTGTGTATGTGTTTGGGTGTGTGCAACACAACAGTGTGTGTGTGGACAGATGACAACTTGTGAGAATCCATTCTCCTTGGGTCTTGGGGACCATCAGGTTTGGTGGCAAGTGCCTTTACCCACTAAAGTATCTCACTAGCCCTTTCATAGTATTTTTATAATGGTCTTTTTCTATTTATGCACACATATCACTTTATCCTACATGTTTAAATGATGTCACCTTTTTTGCTTATTCAACCTCAATAAGAAAATCTGTATTTTTTTTAAAACATGATTTGAGAGTGGACTGTCAACAGGATTCCTTGAAATAAAGCAGATTCCTGCAGTACTTAAAGTGTAAGTCTTTCCAATAAAAATAGTTACATGGGGTATGTGCAGTAGTACACATATATACTGGCTGGTTTAGTACTTGTGGCATAATGCTAATTGTTAAGCTTTTCCCACAGGGGAAAAATCAACATTAATGGTGGAATTAGAAGACAAAACTCTGAATGGTGATATGCTAATGGTTATTACTTAATTTCTTTTTTTTTTTTTTTTTTTTTTTGGTGATGTGGTGCAGATTGACTTCAAGCTGCTGATCCTTTAGCCTTAGCTTCTTGAGTGCTAGGTGCTGAATTAAAAGCCTCTTGCCACCATGCCTAGCACTCATGGTTGTATTTCATTTTTTAATATTTTATTTATTATTTTTATTTGATGTGTATGAGCATATTGTCTGCATGTATATAAGTGCACCTGTGTCGTGCAAAGTCCTTGGAGATCAGAAGAGGATGCTGGATCCCCTGGAGTTACAGACAGTTGTTAGCCACCATGTGGGTGATGGGAACCAAGCCTGGCTCCTCCGTAAGAGCAGCTAGTGCTCTTAACTGCTGAGCCATCTCTCTAGCCCCTGGTTATATTTTAAAAGCTTCATAAAAACTTTTGTTTCAGTGGTTCCTCACAATAAAAACTCTGTCTATAGAATATCAATTACATTTGAGTCATTCCATTTCATCATTTATCCAAGGTGCAAACAGACAAAGATGGTAACCTCACAGCAACATTGAGGTAGAGCTTCCTATGGCCAGAGAAAGTAAGAGGCTCTCATTCAGCAGCCCTGGTCTAAAACAGTCCTGACTCTGGTCCATGTACCAGTCTCAAAAGTCACCCTGAAGAGTGTACTAAAGTTGGTTTACTTAGAGTGATTAAAAAAGTATTCACCGACCACTCAACATATTGTGACTCATGTCCTAGACGCTATGAACAGTGAAAAAAAGTCCTACATGACTAAGAGAATACAAATAGCAGGACAAAGTTAAGCTTTCTAGGTTCCATTCAAAAAATTAAAAAAAAATTTTTTATGTTTATGAGTGTACTGTCTGCATGTGTACAAGTGTACATGTGTTATGCAAGTCGCTGTGGAGGTCAGAAGAGGGCGTTGGATCCCCTGGAACTGGAGTTATGGATAGTTGTTAGCCACCATGTAGGTGCTGGGAATTGAACCGGGGTCCTCTGCAAGAGCGGCCAACGCTCCTAACTGCTTATTCGTCTCTCCAGCACCCTCTAGGTTCCATTTTTAAAGACTTATGTTCTGTGACTCATTTTGCAAACAAAAATTTTATTTTTTAGTAGAGGGGAAATTATGCCAATCTCTTTGATTTAAACAGTTATTTAAACACTAATTTAGCTCTGTTTCAGTCTAAAATTTGGGCATTATTTTTATTTAGTGTAGAAGACCTGGCAGACCATATATATCACCTTGCTCATTTCTATTTCCAGATGACAAAACTAAGGTTGAGAAAAGACGTGACTCTTTAAAGTGAGAATGTCAGTACAGTGCTCCACTAGTCTGGCCTCTTATCTAACCTGGTATTATCACTCCATTTTAGAGATGTAGAAAATGAGGCTGCGAGGTCAAGCACTCACTTCCAAAAAGGATAATTAACAGCAGAGTGTGTTTTCTGATTTATAATTCTCTGTGCTTACTTTGCTTATATTCAGTTTACTGCAATCTCACATAGCTGGATAGCTGAATCCTTTTATCCTGCAGCTGCCTTCTGCCTGTGTGGAGACCTTACTGACTTCAAAGGCAGTCTGTCTAGGGAAGAGATAGTGTTAACATTTTGGTTTGGAAAAGAAAACTACAACAATTTTGTTCATAATGTTTCCCCTTCCTTCAGTGAACTGCAACCACAGTTTTACATAAGTTTTTATATTACAAAAAGTGTGGGATATTTACATGCAGCATATGCCTAATAGAAATCAATTATACCTAACATTTTATTTCCTTCTTTAGTAGTTGCAATTTTACAAAGTTATTTAAAATATTTACTTGCTATTCGTTTCATTATAATAAGTTTGTCTGAGGGTGGAGAGAATTTAGACTTGATACTGAGTCTGGTTCATGCAGGTCAATTGCTTTATAATCTAGGTAGGTTTTATTTTAAAGTGAAGTAACTGATTGATCTAACTATTTTTAGAGACAGAAGAGAAATTTAGGATTGTGTGCTTCAGTACTTTCTATATGTAAAAAAAAAAAAAAACCCTCAAAATCAACACAGGTGATTTCTCCAAGCTTATCAGTTACTAAGTGACAGCAAGAATTCATGTTCAATTCAACTTACATTTTTCTTAATTTTATACATGTCTATTATATCAGCACGAATAGTTTTGCTACTATTTTACTAAACAAATTAGAGTGTTCTAAGGACTCTTAATAAAACAGTCTTCATTATTACATTATGAGCTTTCAAAAAACAAGCCAAAAATCCCTGTTTTTAACCTCCTTTTGGAGACATGTAAAAAACATGAATGATAAGAAACCAGGAGTTGCATGTCTGTGTAAAACAATTTAAGATTCAAGTTCAGCATTTGGAATATGTTGTTTTACCTTTCCTGGGGCATTCTTGTAAGCTTGCATTTTCACTGGCTTTTCTACGGCCAGTGTTAATACGACACTGAACACGGTTGTATGGAGTTTGCCTGTATCCCTGGATTTGAAGCTGCTGCTTGGCTGATATGAGTCTGTTTTTGAGGACTTCATTTTGTCTTTCAAGCTCATGAACTTTCTCTTGCAGCTGCTCAATCATTTCTTCCATTTCCACATCTCGTCCCAGCCGCTTGGGGCCGCCACCAACCCGCTCATATCTTTTCTTGTCATTAACTAGCCGTATTAACTTGGTGGCCATTCTAGGGAAATAATAAAAAGATGAAAAGGAATGTGAGAAGTCAGCATAAAATGCATTCTGTTGAAAGGAACATAATCACTGTGAAGACTTCAGTGCAGAACCTGAATAATAAATTTCAGGTTTTGATGTAACTATTACTGCCTGTGAAGAATCCTTTGATGATAATTGAAACCACTGGGCAACAATCTGCTTTATAGCACTGACAAATAACAGTTTCCTAAGGCTTATCATTTAAGGTTAGTAAAGAGAGGACACATATTTACTCCATATGTTCCAGAAATGCAATTTTTAACGCATGACCTTATATAGGAATGCTGTATGCACTTAAATGTAGCTACAGACTGTGGATATGGTAGGTTATATCTGCAATCCAAAGTGAACTGAAACTTTTAAAAAGTGAGCTAAGATTATGCAGATTTAGGTGGTATGCTATCTTATGTTTCTGTAGGACAAAGACAAATTAAAAATACAAAAGTGGTAGAATTCACATATGTGCACATATAAAATCCAACAGAAATTAAAAAAAAAATGGGACATTAAATGTTGGTTAATGCTCAAGGAATGTTTGCATTTAATGTTAGAAAATACTTACATGCAAAAATATTATTTTAATGCTACTTAAAAAGTTTTTGACATAAATTGTTCTTTTGACATCTTAGGAACTTATACTTTTGACTCTTTCAAGTTTTGATAAAAACTGGTCCGACAGAACAAAAGACAGACCGGGCACATGGGGGTGATGTAATATACCCGCACGGAAAGCATGCCTGACGGTGAAGGGAAAAATCTTGGCAGGACAAGAAAGAAAAGGTGGCTTTGATGAGAGACACAAGTTCAAGACTTTACAAAATTGGTCGCACATCTTCAATAGCTGATTCTAGTTTATAGTGAATCTATTTTTATAAAGACCCAGACAGGAGATTGGAAATAAAAACACACTTCATTTTTCTTTAAATGGGGTTTGCTTTATTTTAGCATGGTTATGGACAGAAGCTTTTACTTAAGAGAACAAAAGTGAAATAAAAAAATCCTTAATAGTTTTGGGATGTTACAGAACAACTTTTTTTGCTTCCCCCCCTAAGCAGAGTCCTCTGTAAACGCAGTACTAATACATGTCTATCTACACTTCTGGCTACTCGATCAACAGCATGTGGCATCAGGGAGAGCTATGCATAACATAATCAGTTAAGATTGTTTTCTTTTTCCCTTGAGGCATATCCATTAAGCATGCTTTATAAGGGATATTGGATAATAAAAACCAAGATCCAAGAATACCACAAATATCCTAGTAAAATAATCAATGGATTACTTCCTTTTTACCTAATTCAAAGATGATATATCATTGGTAAATACAGCCAGGTATCATGGTCCAACAAAGTCATATTCTGCCTTTGCCATTAATGAGTTTAGAGACCTGAGCCCACACAATGTCCTATCCATAAAAATAAGGTACTCATCCAAATGAGAAGTCACCTAAATACTCAAATCTTTATTACATGGAGACTGGTACTCAGTGATATAGATTATATTCAAAAGAAAGGGACAGATTAATATGAAAAAGCAGTCATTATTTGAAGAATGATAAATGATTTTTAAGGCAAGAAAAGTGTCTTCAAGTTCTTTCCATAATGTTCAATTATACTGTTTCAGGAAACATGATTATATGTGTTTGTTTATTAACAGTTATTTTTTCATTTGTTAGACCAGTATATTTATGAATTTTAAGTCATGTGGTAAGGTTTGAGTACACAAAAGAAATGGTACTAAGACACATGTTAAGGATAAATTTAATGACAGGCTATTCATGGATCTAGGTCACTGTCAGTGGTGTAAAGATGAGAAGAAATTTAGAGCTTTGGGTCAAAATGTTCAATGGGTCAGTCTTCACAGGGCTTACTAAAACAAAGCCTCAGGAGATTAAATGGCTTGCATAAATCATAGGCTAGTGGGAGAGAGGTAATAGAACACATACATATAGTTTGATTCCTAACCCAGTTCTTTTTCCACTATACAACATGTTTTGGTATTATGTTTTTAATTTTAATTTTTTATTTTATTTTCTGGCTAGAACAAATTACTAATGAGGTCAAGGTTGTACATTCAATTCTTTTACTGACCAATTATGCTTATAAAGAAAAAGAAATTGCTTAGTGGTCACAGATTTCATGTCTTATTTTGGCTGGCTGACATGGGTATGCTACTGGTCAGAAAAGGAGTCAGGCACATCTTAAAAATAGCATTATAGAGAGCATGATGGTGCTTGCCTTTAATCCCAGCACTCAGGAGGCAGAGGCAGGTGGATCTCTGTGAGATTCAGGCCAGTTTGCTCTATATAGCAGACAGAGTTCAGGTTATTGGATGCAGGGAGACCCTGTCTCAAAAAGCAAAAAGCTAAGGTAAAAGGTCTGCACTCAGTTGGTCGGTGGGTTTGAGAACAAAGTCCATAACTGGAGTAGAAAGAGAACTGGAATCACTTCCTGAGGATAAATTCTAAGCAGGAAAAGCCTCATTCTCTTTCTTCTGTGGCTGTCTCACAAGATTTTTTATGAATGTGTAACATGAATAGGAATGCAGACATACTCATGCTGACCAGTGTGAATGAACTCCTCTGTTTTCTATTGCCATGCATTCAGAAGATGGCACGGTATTTCCAAGTAAGAAAGACTTAAAGAATAACTACTCTTAAGCTATCATTCCTGAATAAATTTTTCACACATAAATCAAAAGTGACAATGTGCTTTTTCCAGAAATGGTAGAGACCCTTTGAAATAAATATAGAATCAGGACTAACGCAAGCAAAGTTAAATACATTCCAGATACTGAAGTGATGTTTTCATTAGTAAATCCCAAATCTTAAAGAAACATGCATCCTAACAATTCGGAATACTTAATTACATCTAAAAACTTTCATTTTAAAATCATGACATTTAAAAAAAACACATGGTTGGCTATCTGCTTATTAAACTATAAATATTAAACCCAAAGTTATTTATAGATATAATAGACATGGCATTCTTAGCTCTGTTCTTTCAAATGGCAACTTCAGACATAATAAACACAATCTTTTTCGTTTATTTTTCTACTTTGTAAAATTTTCCATTTTTAAAAATTCTATTTATTTATAACCTGCCTATTCCAGAAAAGATTGAAGGTGGGGCTTTCAATTAAGTTTATAAAAAACTATATCCTCCAAACTTTACAGAGTCAAGAAAAAAAGCTAAAAGCTTTTTATCATAACCTTTTAATTTTATCCTCTTGCTTGCGGGCATGCTGTTTAAGTAAAATGTTCTCATCATGCAAACGCAAAAATCTGTCTTCCAGTTCCTCACGACTGACACGTGACACTGCCTGGCGAGCCTTCATTGTCCGTGCAGTTGAGGTTTCTGAAAAAAAAAAAAAAATGCAAAGGTAATTAATTGTAGGAATATTTAAAACAGACTCTAAAAGTGGCAACTATTGATATTAAAATAATCTGTGATGCATTCATATTTTCCACTAGCCTCGAACTTGTTATGTAGCTGAGGATGATCCTAAACTCCTGATCTTCCTGCCTCCACTTTCCAAGGGCTGGGATCACAGGTATGTACTCCACACCCAGCTTTCTCTTTTTTTCTTGACCTAAAAATTAAGGTGTTTTTCTTTAGCGAACGCTATAGCATTGTTCATGCCAATGTTTGAGGTAAGACTAAACATTTTGATGATTAATACTTTAGACAGAGTATTATTTATTTCGACAATGTTATTCATTAAAATATACTTAACCACCTATTCAGAATATACAATGGAAATGATCAATAGATTTATCACTTTATATTCTGAATGTTGTAAAAACCTCAGGGTTGGAAAAGTCAGGCTAGCTGGTCTGGGGATATAGCTCAATGGTATGTGGCACTCACCTAGTACATGCAAGGCCTTCAGTTCAATTACTAACACAGCAGTAAAAAAGTCATGGCATGGGCAAAGATTTACTCATGTATTTTTTGTAAAGGCAAAAATTGGGACAATTCAGTCAATATAAGATGATTAAGACATATTTCTAGTGACAGGAGATAAGAGATAGAAAATGAACAATAAAACACAAATTCCTTAAAATTAAAAAGCTGTCATATGAAAGTACCACAGATCATCTCTCTATAGCCTCTTTCATATATTTAAACATAACTTTTATACCTGGTTATATATGTATCTTTTTATAGATACTTAAATTTCATACTTTCTGTATCATTGTGAAGAATGTCAATTTTCAATTAGATACTAAAGTGACTATTGACCAAAACCCAAGTTTTGCACACTTGAGTTTTATTTACATTTGAATACCTGATACCTGCTTCATGATCTAAAGGAAAGCCTATATACTTTTTCTTTTAATAATAAAATCTGTGTGGTCAATTTTGTTTTCAATGAACAATATACTGAGTACTTTTCTAAGGTAGTCAATTCTGGCTTGAGATAGTTATGATTAAAAAGTGTTTGAAGATTCTTTAGCAAGATATATTTTAAATCTGTAGCCTTACACCAGTAAAATTAGTGGTGTAAGGGTTTGATTGGCACACTGTTCACAAACATATATCTGGCTCTACAGTCTATGTTGTTCTTTAAAGCAGTGCTTTGCTTTCCCATTTGAAAGTACTCTTTAGCTCTACAACAACAACTAAATGATAAAAGGATAAAGAAAACCTTTAATGTGTATTATTTTGATTGAAAAGTCACTATCACTTGCATAAACAGGCCATTCTGAGATACTCTACTGAAAGGCAAATTTTTTAAATATGGCATTTCCTCTCATATAAAATTTAAGCATAAAGAAGCATTTTAATGGTGAATGTGATTTAAACCAGGCAATTCAGTTTGGAGGTTGATATTCTATGCAGTTTCTACTGATGTGTGGAATTTTAAAAAGATGATTTATAACAACTTTTTATCAGAACAGAGGGGGATCTTGCATTTGCTATGAGTTGTTGATAATTGATGAATGCAGTAAAATACCATATGTGTTTTAAATTCTCCATCTTGTTTAGTCCAATCAAGAGCTATATAGTTACTTAAATGGTTGCGTTTGTATGACTATCAGAAATACTTTAAATTAAAAGTAAAGAAATCTCTGATCAAAGTTCATAACTGTAATAAATAACAGGTGGCCATACCTTGTAACCCTCCGACTCCAAAGAGGCTTAGACCTATATCTTTCACGGGCAGGTCTCCTGCAGTCTCATCACTTGGACCAGACATGGCCTATCTGTGGAGAAAAGAAAATTCAAACAAACTCTTTCCAAGTTATTACATTAACTGTGCAATGGCATGAACTGAATGAAGTGAAAAAGGAACTAGAACGTTAATGGACATGTTATTACCCACATGTGCTGCTTGAACAAGATGAAAGCTTCTATTCTAAAAGTAATACTGCATTCAATCATGGAGACTGTGTTTCTTTCAACAGTGTATTTCCTACAGTTTGCTTAGGAAATGAGCTAAGATTATCATTCTTCCTTTTCTTATTCGTCTATATGAAACAAAAACAAACCCTTACAAATTCAAGAAATACTTCCAATCCCCATTCCTTTCCACAAAGAAAGTATGGGTTCAGGGAAACACTCAGATCATGCACTTGAGTTAAATGGGTGTTCTATTATCTAATAGTTGGTCAAGTCCCAAGGTCTAATGGTTTTTCTAAAAGTAAGTGAGATGGCAAATTAAAGGCATTTAGCTAATGTGCCTAGGATTCCAAATGTCTGAGAATGCCAATTTTCTGCTTGGTGTACTGATGAGTGGCTAAGTTCAAGTTCTGTGAAAGAGGATTCATAAATTCACTAAGCATTTTCACTTTTGTTGTTTCCTGCCTTTGTTACTTCAGGACTAGGTGTCAGGGATTAGCTGCTTTAACATATTGGATGTCTTGTTAATTCTACATTTTTACAATTTCTTATCTTTATAGAGATGTATTACAATAAGTTCTATTTTGCATGTGGATATAAATGGTTCATACATTGTTTGGTAAGCAAATAAATAAATTTCCTATTTCCATTTCAATCTACCTGGAAAGTTACGTGTAAACTGGTAGTGAAGAGCCTTTGTAAGGTAGGGGTTTTCAAGTTCTAGAATGTTGGGTGCAGAATGTGAAGACTAAGAAAGTAGGAAGCATTTTCATCTTGCTTACCCCTGTATTCTCTGAGGCTGGTACAGAGCTTGGCACACTCAGAGAGCAGGCATTCGCTAAGTAGTTGTTTGGACAATGGGTTTGAAAACCTAGACTTGGCTTAATAAAATTTTTATGTATATATACATATATAGTAGTATCTTTTAGGGAGAGGGCTAAGAAGTTTTATTAGAACTCACAAAAAGTTGAGAACCACTGCATTTTTCTGTGACAGAAATAGCTAAGGGACAAAAGCCTTGGAGACTGACTACTGAGGAAGATTATAATGCTAATAGATATTGGATATGCTGATAGTAGGCACAGTTCAAAGTGCTTATCTCACAACAGCCTGATGCAATGCTTACTCATATGATTCCCATTATAAAAACAGGAAGCTAATGCAGAAATAGGTAAACTGCTCAAGGTCATCCATCTGGGAATTAGCTGTCTGGTGATATTTTTGTTAACATAACTGAGAAGACACAGTGTTAGTGGTATGTAGTGGGTAGATGCCATCAATGAGGCACAGAATCCTTGACAATGATTTATCTGGCCCAGAATATGAACAGTACAGAGACTGAGAAACCCTGCACATGATGCGGTGTGTTCCCAACACCATCTTAGGCTCTCCGTCCTTGCTCACTATAGGCACTTTCTTCATGTCTGGCACATCTCTTGCTCCAAGGCTCTTGTGCCTGCTTTCCCTTACCATTCTGTGTTGTCTTCCCAGTTTCTTTCTTCCTTCCTTCCTTTCCTTCCTCCTTCCCCTCCTTTCATTTGTTCTCTCTCCCTCTGGGTTTCCTATATAGTCCAGACTAACTTAAAAATCACTACATAGCCCATTCTGGCCTCAAACTCTTGATTCTTCCCAAGTGCTGGGATACAGGTCTGTTCCATCACACCCTGCCATGGCTTATTTCTTCTAGCAATGGCCTCTATTGCTATTATCCCATTTGTCTACCATTATCTCATTGTCTCCCCTAATAAAGTATAAACACCTCTCTTAGAAGGAATCATTTTTAATTTAGCATATCGAATAAATTTCATTTCAAATGTACTCGCATATGTATATAATTGTCCGTTGCTTATATTTGTCCTCCTACTCTGCTCCATCCCTCCATGCTCTTTTCACTGTCCCCTTTCCTCCTACCAAAGTCCTTCTGTTTTCATGTCATGTAGTCTAAACTTCTTGAGATGGGAAGCTGGTCTTGTTCATAGTGGGTCAGAACAGTGTTAACCACGTGACGGGCATCAATGCTAACATTTATTAAATGAAGAAATGAATGCCAGGCACCGAGTCTAAACAAAGTTCTTGCCTTTATGGAAATCTGTGACTACAGGAATAGTCAGATGATAAACACAATAATAAAGTAAGCATAGGCCACTAGTAACTGGTTGTGGTGGCACATGGCAGAGGCAAGACCTGTTCTCAAGCTTGAGGCCAGCCTGGACTACCAGGGCTAGAGGTAGTCTTTAAAAAAATCATCAACAAAAACAACTGTAATAAGCCCCTTGGGATGCTTAGGCTCTACCAAGAACTCCAGGATCCGGGGCAACAGAGGAAAGAGACTGGGGCCTTCGACCTGCAGGATTTAGACGGGCATGACAATTCTCATCAGCTAGGGTTTTCTGGTTGGGTGTGGGATCCCAGGGCGGGCTGTGAGGCAGGCCTGAGTTTGTGGAGGCGTGAGGTGCTGGGTTGCTTCTCATACAAGAACCCCAGGTCTTCCCTCGGGCACGGAGCGGACCCCAGGCCACGGCTGTGTTGCAGGAGGACCGGTCAACCTCCCTCCACCCTCATCTCACAAGGTACTCACCTCAGTGCTCGCCTGCCAGCAGCTGCCGTTGCTATAGCGCCGACGGCGCGTGAGGCCGCTGGCCTAGAGGAGCACGGGAAAACATGGTGGGTCCTATTGCCCTTTGGGAAATGTAGTTCTCCCCGGGCTCCGGGCCTTCGGCTCGCCAGGCAGCTGACTACGCTCATCCAGCAGGAGGATCTGGGAAATTGGGCTCCGAAGACTGAGGCGCTCTCGGGAGTCGCGCGGTGCAACCTGGGAGCGGTAGTTCTCCAGCCTATGAGAGCGAATGGCGCCATGCGCGAGTGTGCCGCTGGGAGAACTACAAATGGGAGGCGGGGTCCAGAGCGGGGGCGGATGCGGCCCTTGGTGGCGAAGGCGGCTTTAGTGGCAGCATGAAGCGCGCCCAGACCGCAGAGGAGCGAGAGCGCGAAGCTAAGGTTTGTGGGGCTCCGGGGATCTGGGGCGCTCCGTGCGCCCAGAGCTAGAAGCAGGGAAGCCCCAGACTCGTCGGGAGGGTGAGCGAATGCTCGGCCTTAAGTCATGGGATGACAGGGCCTTGTCTTCAGGAGACCTGCAGACGTGGTGTGTGTGTGCGTGTGTGTGCGTGCTCTGGATTCGTGTTGCTCGGGATGCAGGCCCAGTCCTGTTGGACTAGCTTGGAAAAGAAAACCAAGACATCGGTTTCCTCGGCCTGTTTCTGTATCTGTTCCTTGGTTAAATCGTAGCCGCCCTCGAGCCTCAGTTTACCAGATGATTGAGATCATACCACCTGTGCTTTCTCAGTCATAGCGGTCTCTTGAGACCCGAGAGCTGCTGAGATGAAGTGTCCGTGTGGTGACATGTGTTTATTTGGAACAGTTGTCTCAGTGGCCAGCTGACGGTCTGTTCAGCACGGTGAATGTGCTTGGCTAGCGTTTGCGGATCGTCTGAGTACATTCCTGTTCTCTGCCTTTGCTATTCAGCTTAGGGAGGTGGACACTGCATGGGATGACAGTAATGACAGTAGTGATTTATTTATTTCCAGCAATTATTGGGTCAGTCACCTACATTAAATGCACAATATATTATTTCGTATTACCACAGCAGATGGTGAAATAGTTATCATGTAGATGGAGAATTAACAGTCCTGTTTCACAGATGAGGAATGTATTGTTTTCCTTTCCAGCATTTCCAAAGTTGGGGCCTATAGATTCTTCATATACTGAGAATCATTTGTTTCTGTTACTTGGACCAAACGACCATTATCTTTTAAATGAATTGCTGCAACAGCCACCTTATTGGGCTCCACTCAGTCTACGGTACTGTTTGATGTGATAAATACCACCACCGAGAGCAATTTGGGGGAGGAAAGGGCTTATTTCAGCGGATAAGTCCCAGAACACAATCCAGCATTGAGGGAAGTCATGGCGGGACCTATAGGTAGGAACCTTGAGATAGGAACTGAAGCAGAGACCCTGAAGGAATGCTGCTTTCTGGCTTGCCTCCTTTGTTACTCCACCTTTCTTACACAATCCAGGTATACCTGCTCAGGGATGACACCGCCCACAGTGAACTGAATCCTCCTACATCAATTAGCAATCTAGAAAATGCCCCCACAGACAGGTTCATAGGCTAATCTGATTGAGGCAGTTTCTCAGTTGAGCATCCCTCTTCCCAGGATGTCAAGGTGATAACCAAGATTAGCTATCACATCTATCTTAACTCCTGTATCTTGTTTCTTCCCATCAAACTCTTCTCCACATTGTGGAGAGTGAGTTTTTTCAAAATTCAAATCTAGTTATGACCCTTGCCTTACTTGCTACTTTTGCCAACCACCTCCTTAAATGTAGCTCAAAAATTTCTGCTGTTTAGGAAAAATAGAAAACTTCAGACAGCCTGAAAGATCCTGTATGGTCTGGGTCCTGTTTGCTTCGACAACCTCATTGAACATGACATTCTCTTCTTGGTCTAAGACCTTTTAAAAAGTCCCTTGGGTCTGTAGTTCATTTGGTCAAAGGGTCTTTGCAAAAGCATGTGGTTTGGCACTTACTCTATGTTAGGCCAAAGTTAATAATGAGGATCAGTGGCAGTTGTAACAGGTACAGCTTTTGCTGTCATGGAAGTTTGTCTTACAAGCAAGTCAGTCATAGGACAGTACACCTGAGGATTTAAAATTTCAAATTTGCTGTATAATGACCTGAATTACAGCAACATTTCACAGGGAACCTGGTTTTTATGTTTGAGTCTGTGTTGATAAAGAAGAACATTCTGTATTAGTCTACAGACTACAAAGATTCAAATATTACTCATTAAAGTGTATTGTATCTTTTTCACTTTCCAAATTAGTGAGCAACGGGTATTGCCATATGCCAGGTTGATAATTTTGACTAAGACAGAACCTCTCATCCAGTGGAGCAGTTACTCAGTTGAAATGAACAGTTCATGTCTTCCATGTTTCACAGATGTGGAAACTGAGTCTGGCAGAAATTGTAATTTGTTCAGGGCAACTTGTTGGTTAGGTGGGACTAGGGTCAGAATCAGCCCCTTATTCTCCAAGCTTTGTTTCTATTGTGAGACATGTTGACTTGATAGAGTAAGTTGTTGTCCTATTGGCTTTTAATCATTTCTTTTATTTAAAAAAATTAATTTTCTTGGTGTAATATTGGCTGGAGCAAAGTTACAGTAGTTGCAGTAAATCTTAAACAATGTCCAAGTACTCAGGAATAATTGTTTCTTTTTCTCTTCAATTTTATTGAAGTATAATTTATATATAGTATTTTATAATCATTTATTAGATACAGATTGATGAATTTTGACAGATGCGTTTACCTGCAAAAATACTCCAGGTGGCATAGAGAACATTGCTATCCTGTTTTACTTGCCTTTTTCTTGCTGTGATAAGACACTATGACCAAGACAACTTATAGAAGGAAGAGTTTATTTGAGCTTCTGGTTCCAGGGGTTAGAGTTCATAATGTTAAGGAGGCATGTCCACAAAGGTGGCTGGAACAGAAAGCCAAGTGATCATATCACATCTTCAAACAGGCGCAGGAAGTGGAGAATAACTAGAAATCTAGCAAGGCAAAGAACTCTCAAAGCCCACCCCCAGTGACGTGCTTCTGTCATGAAGGCCGCACCTCCTAATCCCTCCTAAAACAGTGCCCCCAACTGGGGATAAAATGTTCACATTCTTAGAACCAACGAGGGACATTCTCACTCAAATCACCACACATCCCTTCAAAAACTTCCTTATTTATTTAACATGCAATTTCTGCTTTGGATCCCAGGCAACCACTGACTACTATAGATGAATCTATTTTCTAGAATTTCCTACATAAGTGGAAGCATACAGTATGAATTTTGGGGTCTGTTTTTCTATTAATCATAATGATTTTTGATATCCACATGTTAATCCATGTATCATCAATTTGTTCTTTTTTTTATTGCTGGATAATAGGTCACTATGTTGATAAATCACATTTTGTTCATCCATGCATCTTTTGCTGGACATTAGAATTGTCACTTGTTTGGAGCTATTAAGAAGAAAGCTAAAACCCTTAATTTGCAAATCTGTTTTGTTTTTTTTTTTTTCCACTCAGTAATGCAGTTTTTCCTCCACCCTTATGTCTAGATAACCACTAGGCTGTTTGTTCTCTAGGTTTATATTTTCTGGACATTCTTTCTGTGTGGTTTTGTGTGTGTGCGCAAATGCATGCATGTGTGTGCATGCGGAGGCTAGAGCTGTGCATTGGGGGTCTGCCTCAATTGCTCTCCACCTTATTTTTTGAGACAGGAGCTCTCATTGGGCCTAGAGATCATTGATTGGGCTAGGCTGGCTTGCCAGCAAACCCCTGGGATCTTCCCCTCTCCATAGTCTCGTGCTGGAATTACTGGCTCTTTACATGGGTGCCTAGGATCCAAACTCATGTCTTCATGCCTGTACAACTTACTGAGCCATCTCTCCTGTCTCTGAACATCCTGATAGAAACAGAAGCATAGAGTGTGTGACCTTTTCTTTTTTGCTCCTTTCACCCAGCATATATGCTCATACATGTTGTGGTTCATATATGTTGTAGCACTTATCAGTACTTCTTTTCATTACCCAGTAGATGGTGTTCATATATCTGGATAGGACATATTTATTTACTGTTTTGTGAGTGTTTCTAATTTTTGGTTATTACGAAAAATGCTACTCTGAGCAATTGCATCCTAATTTATGTTTGGACGTGATTTCTTTTTAAAATTGTATTAAATTTTTTTGATTTATTTTGATTTTATGTGTATTAGTGCTTTGTCTGCATGTGTGTAACTGCACCCATGTTGTGCAGTACCTGTGGAGGCCAGAAGAAGTCATCAGATCCCATGGAACTGGAGTTACAGACAATTGTTAGCTGCCATGTGGGCATGGGGAATTGAACTTGGGTCCTCTGCAAAAGCAGCCAGTGCTCTTTCCCTCTGAGACATATCTCCAGCCCTGTGTGGATGTAATTTCTGTTTCTGGGTCAAGACTGAGGAATGCATTAGCTAGTCATGTCGTAAATCTATGGTTGACATCGTAAGGAACAGTCACCCTGTTTTCCACAGAGGCTGCGCATTTCCTGCCAGCAGTGTTGTCAGTGCTTGTTGTGCTTGTCTTGGTCGTAGCCATCTTGCTGAGGAAGTGATAGTGTTTCCTTGTGGTCTTGTTTCTGTTTCCATGGTGACTCTTACTCGTGAGTATATTTTTATATACCTAATACATACATGTATATCTTTTTTCTTTTTTCTTTCATTTTTCCCTCATGTGTGTCCTGTGTGGTAAGAGCTTGTGTGTGAGGGGGTATGTGAATGATATGGGGATGTATGTGTGTCTGTGTCTATGCATATCGAGGTCTGAGGTGCATGTTGGGAGTCCACCTTATTCACTGAGTCATGGTCTTTAAGTTGTAGCCAGAACTTGCAGAAACAGCTGGTCTAGCCAGCCAACTTGTTCTGGGAACCATCTGTTTTCTGAGCTCTGGGATTACAGGTGGAGCACCACCTTGTTCATGCTTGCACAGCCGGCATTTTATACACACTGAGCCATGTTCTCAGCCCCATGTATATCTTCTTTTGTGAAGTGTCTGTTCAAGTTTTGTTGCCCATTTTTTGTGTGTGTGTGTGTGAGTGTGGTGGTAGTGTTGATTTATTAAGTTTTATGAGTTCTTCTCTGTCTCTCTCTCTCTCTCTTTTTTTTTTTGAGACAAAGTTTCTCTGTGACCCCAGGCTGGCCTTGATCTCACAGAGATCCTCCTGCCTCTGCCTCCCAAGTGCTGGGACTAAAGGAGTACACTATCACGTCTGGCTATGTTTTATGAGTTCTTAATATTTTCTAGATATATTTATTACTTCTCCCTCCTCATTAGCTGGGACTACAGGCCTTTGCTCCTATGCCAAACTTCTGACATCTTTATCCCAAAGTCACACAGTTTCTCATTTGCTTTTTAAATTAAATGCTGTCATCTCTATAGTAATTCCTTTTGATTCTCCTTGTCTTTTTGTAATAGTTTAGATTGTCTTTCTTTGTAGCTGCTTAAGCTATAGACATTATGTAGTTTCCAAATCTGAAGGGAAAATAAGATTAGACTAAGTATCTGGCTTTTCAGCAAAACATTTGTTCATTTTATGTTAACATACAAGGGAGCGTCACACAGTATTTGTGGTTTTAAAAATGTTTTTATTCTTTGAGAATTTCATACATTGTATTTTGATACTGTTTATCCCGACCCTATGCACATATGTTTATGTGCATGTAGTGCCTATGGAGGCTAGAGGAGTCAGAGCTCCTGAAGCCACTGGGACTGGAGTTACAGGTAGTGAAGAACTGAACTTGGGTTCTTTGGAGGAGCAATAAGTGCCCTTAACCATTGAGCCACCTCTAGCTGCTCTAGTACCTCCAGCTCCTCTCTTTCACTCCTCCCAGATCCACCCCTGCCTCCCAACTCTCTTTCATTTCATGTCCTTTTCTAAAACAATAACCCATCAACTCCAATTTCTGCTGACTATACACTTCTGGGCCATCTATTGGAGTGTCAGCCATGTCCTTAAAGAAAACGGATTCTCATTCCTTTAGAAGCTGTCAGCTGTCCATTCCTTCTCAGTTAGGGAACCTTTTCCCACTCTGTGCTACATTATTGACTGACTTGATCTCATGCAGGTCTTATTCAGGCAACCACATCTGGTGTTAGTTTCTGGGTGTAGCAGTCCTGTCCTGTCCAGAAGATCCTTTCAGTCCAGATCTCTGTAACCTCTGACTCTTATAATCTTTCCTCCCCTTCCTCTGTGATGGTCCCTGAGCCTTAGGGAGGAGGTGTGATATAAATGTTCCATTTGTGGCTGAGCACTTCACGATCACTTATTTTCTTCACTTTGATCAGCTGTGATTTTCTCTGTTAACTACTGTCCACCTCAAAAGAAACTTCTGTGGTGAGATCCAAGAATTATACTAATCTGTGTATTTGGTAGAGGGATGAATTTAGAGAGCAGTTTCATACTATGCTCATTTAGCAGAATAATAGTAGTAGGCAGACCCCTGGGGCCTGTGAGTTCTCCAATTATGAGGTCTTGGACAGATTTTCAGTACCAGCATGTGCATCCTCCTGTGGAGTGAACCTTACATCCAATCAGAAATTTGTTGGTTACCTCTGTAACACTCTTGACACTATTGCACCCATGGGCATGTCTTGCCATGCTGGTTGTTACTGTAGTTTACAGGGTTCACAGCTGGGTAAGATTGTTAATGTCCTCCTTCCCCCAGTACCACTTTCCAGTACTATGAGAGCTGGCCAGCAGAAAGGAAGTTCCTGATTAGTATCGACTTGATTTCTCCATGTTCTTATGCAAGCATTTAAAAAATCATCTTCCCTTATAGTAGCATAGTCCACACTAGTGGTTGCAGTCCTGAGTTAGGCTGTAGCTTTTACTGTTCCCTTGCTATTGGAATGGGCATTTACACCTTGTGCTTGTGTTTCTCCAACTAGAAAGTAGGTCTAAGATTGACTGCCTCCTTGGGATGCTGTGAGGCTCCATTATGATTAGACTTGGCCACTAACCCATGGGCAAGGTAGAAGTGGTCTTCACTGAGCTTGGTCTTATATTTTCAGATGATTTGATGCTTTATTATTTTAAGATAATTTTAAGCTTACAGAAGAGCTAGCCTAGTAGAAGACAGGGCTCTTCTAGACCTATTGTCTGGATTTCCAGGTTATGATCTTGTTGTGTAAACTTTATTGCAGCCCCACCCATGTTTCATGTGAGCCATTACTATCATTTAGTTTAATTTTTCTGTTGCAGTGGGGTATTGAACACAGGGCTGTTTGTATGTGATAGATAAATTTCAGCACTGAGTTATACCCAGTCCTATTTTTTTTCTTTCTTTTTTTAAAAAACAGCTCTTAAAAATATTTTATGTGTATGAGTGCTTTGCTTGCATGTATATAAATGCAGCACGTGTGTTCAGGTCCATGGAGGCCAGAAGAGGGCATCAGATACCCTGGAAATAGAGTTATGGACAATGATTAGCTGCCATGTGGGTACTGGGAACAAACCTGGGTGCTCTGCAAGAGCAGCCAGTGCTCTTAATCACTAAACCATCTCTCCAGCTTCCTTATTTTCTTTTTAATGAACCATTACAGGGTAAGAAGGAGACATCGATCCTCCTCACCCCTAAATAATTCAGTATGTATTTCCTAAGATCAGGTACATTCTCTAACATATAAACACACCTTCAATGATCATTTTCAGAAAACTTAATGTTGATGTAATACTTAACCCATGATCCTATCTTGCCAGTTGTCCTAAAAATGACTGCTTTGACATATTTTTCTTGGGTCCTAACTCCAATCCAGGATTGAACATCCTCATTGACTGTCTTATATCTTTGGTTTCTTCCTTTAATCTGGTCTCTTTTATTGATGTTTTTGTGGTACCTGGGCTGGACAACCCAGAGCCTTGATTGTGCCTGGCAGGTGCTCTACTGTTGAGCTACATGCCTAGCCCCTAATCTGTTCTCCTTTGAAAAAATTATATCTATCTACCTATCATCTGTCTATCTATCTATCTATCTATCTATCTATCTATCTATCTATCATCTATCTGTCTGTCTATAGTCATGTCAGTTACCGTCGTGTCTCACCACTTGGGGCCAGCCCGAGTGGACTTTGGCAGCCCGAGGGGTTGGGGGTGAGTAGATGCAGAGTCAAAACGTAGACTCCGGGAGTTGGACGGGAAGCAGGCCAAGCGCGTGGCACTGCCAACTTGCGTGTCACTGCCAACTTGTTTATTGAATAGGTGCACAAGCTCATATAGGTCTGGATAGCCAATGACCTTCTGGGGTGGGGTCCCAAATAGTAAGTTTGTCCCCAGGTCGGCAGGTACTTTCCAGATGCTGGTCTTACAACTAGCCAGAGGAGAACACCACACCCACAGGAGCCATTCCTCTATTCCTCCTAGCAGGTGGCCTGGCCAGGCCCACCTTGCATTATGCCCAACATCTGTCTATCTATCTACCTACCTATCTATATTTGTAATTTATTGTGTGTATATGTATTTCTTCTATAAAATTGGAGTGGCATGGTTACAGTGGGTATTAAACTCAGGTCCTCAGGCTTGGTGGTAAGCACCTTTACTTGCTGAGCTATCTCATTGGCCCAACCTTCTGCAATCCTTTAATGTCATTTAAACTGGTTTCTGTCTTTTCTTTTTGAAGGCATTGAACTTTAAAAAAAAAATTTATTATTTTTATTTTATGTGCATGGGTGTATTGCCTGTATGTATATAAGTGCACCCATGTCATACAGTGCCCTTGGAGGTCAGAAGAGGGCTCAGATCTCTCTGGAACTGGGGTTACAGACCATTATTAGTTGCTATGTGGGTACTGGGAATCGAACCGGGTCCTCTGGAAGAATAGCAAGTGTTCTTAACCACTGGGCCATCTTTCTAGCCCTGGCATCAGACTTTGGGATGAGCACATGCATTTGTTGTGTGGAATAGCTCTGCATTCTTATCTGCTTGATGTTTTGTTGTGATTGGGTTTTGATTTTGCAGTTTTGGTATATATATTTTTCATGGATGATGGTGTATTAGTGATCATAAATATACAGCTCTTACTCTTTCTGGTCTGCAGAGGTGTTTTATTCAGTCCAGGTGAACCAGAAACTGCAGAAGTGTTTTTGATGTTTAAAAGTAGGAGGGGTTTCACACAAACACCAGGATTCTGGTTCTCAGCCCCTTGGGGCATCCACTCACTTCCTCAAGCAAAGCTGAGGGGACTTGCTCTCTTTAATGGGAAATATGTATTTTGTTACACAGCCTCCCTTTACCCCTTCACCAGTCCCTCTTATTCAGGGTTTTGCTTTATGTGGTTTTAGTTAACTATGTTCAGCCACAATGCCAAACTGTTAATATTTGTCCTGGCTTTTTTGAGAGAGAATGTTATCAGAATGTTTATTATAGTGTATTGTTTTATTTTGTTATTATTGCTGTTACTCTTAGTGTGTCTAGCTTATAAATTAAACTTTTGTTGGTATGTATTTATAGGAAAAATATTCTTGATAAAATTTAGTATCCGTGGTTTTAGGGTCTCTGGGGAGGTGTTCTTATCTTCAGGTAAGAGGACACTGTCATGAGGTGTTTAGAATCTGTCTTTCACAATAGAGGGCATTTAGAATCCTCCTACTACTGTGGGGTGTTTGATCCCCCTCAGAACAGAGGATACTGCTGTCGTGTAGGTGTGAGGCTTGAGGACCAGACCCTAGGAGTTGAATTCTACTGCATCATCGTTATCACCACCTCTCCCACCACCTGTTTGACTCTTGTAGGTATTTAAATTCTGAATTTTGTTCTGTACACTGATATTGTCTATACCGGGACATTTTTTTTCAACAGGGGTTTCAGAAACTTCTCTTCCATTCATCCAAAATGGTGGTACCAGTTGTGTACCACACTTTAAAAAATCGAAAAAGCAGTCACTCAGATCATTTTCTTTGTTCTATTTTATTCCAGATGAAGAATCTACTTAAATTCTTTATGGTAAAGCTTGGGGCATGTGGGTAGAGATGGGGGATAAAATCCCATGGACCTGTCTGTTCATGGCAGAGAATTAGCAGCACACTAGCAGTAGTGAGGAAGTGAGTGTCACGGTGGGGTGTGGTGACAGGGAGTATCTAACATAGTCCAGGGTATAGAGGTCAGGGAATTCCTTACTCTGTAGGATCTACTTACACTGGTTTGGGGCTTTACAGAATACATTCCTAAGAAAAGTCTGTTTAAAATGTGTCCTTGTAAGGGATCTGGAACCTCTTCAGAGGTTTTTTTTTTTTTTTTTTTTTTTTTAGAAACAGTGAAATTGTTTTATTAATCATGAAATTAAAAAAAATTGGCTTTATGAATTCTTATGCTTGCTTGGATTAGATTGCCTTCTTAAATATTTTAAGTAGAAATAGTATATTTTTTCTTACATACTTACTAACAGCACTGAATAATTTAAAGTTCCATTTGTAACAGTGAGGGAAAATATCCATATTAAACTACACACATACATAAATGCACACACATGTGTACTGTATATATGTAGATATTTTAAAATTTAGGTTCTGTGAGAAAAAGAATGGTATTTGTCTGAATCTGACTTACTTCACTTAACGTGATGATTTCTGGTTCCATTAATTTTCCTGCAAGTGTCATGATTTCATTTTTCTTTATGGTTGAATAAAATTTCATTGTGTTTATGTACATGTTCTTTATCATTCATTTGCTGATGGATATCTAGGCTGGTTCCATTTCCTGGTTACTATGAAGAGCACAGCAGTAAACATGGGCATGCAAGTATCTCTGTGGCATGTGGTCCTAGAGTCCTTCAGCATAGACCCAGGAATGGTATGGATGGGTCAAATGGCAGTTCTTCTTTGAGTTTTTTGAGGACTCTCTATAGTGGTTTCCATAGTGGCTGCACAAATTCACATTTCCACCACCTGTGTATAATGCTTCTTCTTTCCCTACATCCTTGCCAACAATTGTTGTTGCTTGTTTTCTTGATGGTAGCCCTTCTGGATGGGGTAAGATGGAATCTCATCAATTTTAATTTGCATTTCCCTGATGGATAAGGATGCTGAACGGTTTTACCGGTATTCATTGGCAATTTGTATTTCTTCTTTTGAGAACTGGTGATGCTTTTCGCTGTTTGTTTTTCATTTGATTGAGGTTTTCCTTTTCAGTTTCCGTGCTGAGTTTGTCTTCCATGTTGCTGACGTCTCATCCTCACTGCTGCTCTGCTGATTCTCCCCTCTCAGCCTGGATTGAAGGAGGTCATTGATATCTTTGCTATCTTTTGAAACGTGCATCTGACATTTCACCTATTTTAGTATCTTGCATTCAGTAACTGAGGAGGATCCTTTAAAGGAGTTGTGCTGCCTGGCTCTCTTGTGTTTTTTTTTTTTTTTTCTATGCATCTGTTGGGCTGAATATTTCTTCTGATTTTGTTTTGTTTTGTTTTCATTGTGTGTGGAGATCTCCTAGAGCAACCTACTCTTGAGAACTAGATACCTAGAGCCACCAGGAAAAGAGTAAGTAAACTGTGGAGGCAGCACCAGTATCATCCATACCAGGAAGGGAATATCAGACTAATACAGCCCACTGTCCATCAGCAGTGACCACAGGACCGGAAGTGGGGAAAGCACTGCTGTGTGTGTTGCCGAGCTTAAAGTCACTTAGAATAAGAAAGAGTGAATGAGTGAGATAAAGGAAAGAAGCAGGGAAAGGTGAGGAACAGAGTAAAATAAGATTAAAGGAAAGAAAGAAAACAAGGCGGGGCAGGAGGGTGCATCAGAATGTCAGGGGAGGGAAGAAGAAAGAACAGGAGCCCAAGAAAAGAAAAAAGAACAAAGTGAAAGGAAAATTTTGCCAATAACAAAAAGTTCAAAAACAAAATTAGGTAAATGAGAGAATAAAAAATAAAAACATAAGTATTAAAAAAATCAGCAAACAAACAAAACCACCCCAATAAGAGAAAAGTCAAAAAAACCTTTCAAAGTACAATAGAGAGGGGGGAGAAAAATACAATGAAGAAAACAGACAGACAAAAACAGCAAGTAAGGAGAAAAGACTGCCCAGGGCTAGAGATGGCTCTGGTAGTGAGAACATCTGCTGCTCTTCTGGTGTCCTGGCATCCACTTTGGATGGCTCACCAAGGCCTGTGACTTCAGCTGCAGGATATCTAATGCCTTTGGCCTTGAGGGCACCTTCATTCGTATGCACATAATCCCACACAGAAACACGCATATACACATAAATTTAAAACAGAAATCTTCAAAATAAAGATTGCCCCAGAATGGAAAAGCAGTGTAAACAAAAGTAGATCAATGTATGAAGGGGAATAAAAAAAAAAACACAGACTAAAACATATAGCAAAGTAAAAATTCTGCTAAATGTGTAGTTAAATAAAAAACAACAACAACAGAACAGCAACCAGGAATCAAGGGTTAAAGAGAAAGAAGTGTTGCAGCAGCTTCTTTTCGGGTCCTCAAGGATTGGATACTTCCAGTTAAATGACAGGTGAGAAGAGTCAGTTAACTTTCGGACTCCTGCTCTTCCTATGGCTTATGCTGTTGCTGAGTCTGTATTAGGCAAGTGTCCGGTGTCCACTGGGGCCGTCTTCACTTCCCTTATTTGTACACCATGACTTCTGCTCACACTTAGCTGAGGATGTCTTTCAAGCCTGTTGGGAGTGTGGCAAACACACTCTTTACTGGTGGAGGACATGCCTTTGTGCTTTTAAGACCTCCTGACTGTACATCATCCTGCTGGAGGGATGTGGCTGTAAACAATGAATACCTACTCACTGGTAGGTGGCTCCAGACATTGAACAAACTCTGCTTATTCTCAGTTGAGATCTGCTCCTGGCCATCCAGGGTGAGGCTGTCTTTCCTTAGTCGCTTCCCAACCTTTGTCTCCTGGCACTTGCTTCCTTCAACTTGTTAAAGATGTAGTGTTATGTCTGGCCCTCCACTTCTGACTCCCTTGACCTTCCTCCCACTGTGGCTGTGGAATGCCTAACTGAAGCTCTCAAGTCTGTGGTTGTTCTCTGTTTGAGACACACTGTAGCTCAGGTTTCAATAGTAAGTTATCTGTCATGGAGGTGCCTGGCCTTAGCATGACAAAATGGGATTTCTCTTTAACAATGACACATCTGTCAGAGGAATCACTGTCTCAACAAAACCCTCAACTGGATTTGAAGCTTTGTGAGGGCTCCTGGCTGGGCCTAAGAGTAATCTCTTCTCCTGCTTCCTTTCAAGGGGCTTTTAGCCTCAGCTGTTTGAGTCTCTTCTTCCTGGCATGGTCCTTCCTTCCTCACTTCTCAGGTGTCCTTTCACTGCCTTTGTGGGTTTTTGAAGCTCTTCTAGTTCTTTCTGTCTTTGGAACAAGGCCAATTGTTTTCTCTGACAGTCTCTTATCCCACATGCAGAGGAAGCTTCTTTCTAGCCCACCATGTATCAGAAGTCAAATAAGTTTTAAATAAAATAATTTAAAAATCTGCTTCAGGGACTGGAGAGATGGCTCATCAGTTAAGAGCACTGACTGTCCTTGACCTGGGTTTGAGTCCCAGCACCCACATGGTGGCCAACAACCATCCTTATCTCCAGTCTGTGATTCAACGCCCTCTTCTGACCTCTGTGGGCATTGCATGACACGGGTGTACTTACATCCACCCAGGCAATAATATACTCATACACATAAAAATAATAAATAAAATACTTTAAAAATCTGCTTTTAAAGCTGGGCATAGTGGCACGCTCCTTTAATCCCAGTTCTTGGGAGGCAGAGGCAGGTGGATCTTTGTGATATGGAGGCCAATCTGGTCTCCATAGGAAGTTCCAGACCAGCTGGAGCTACAGGGAGACCCTGTCCTAAAAAGACCAAAACAAAAGAAAACAAAACCAAACAGTCAAAAAATCCCAATTCTGCTTTTGATGATAGCTATCTTAATTTCATTTAATAAAATGGGCCTTACATTACAAGATTTATTGAATTAATAACAAGTTAATGAAAGATAGTATTCATGTGCCTTCATTTTTTTTCAGTTTGATATTTTCCCCATCTCTTGAGAAGGTCTTCTGGCCCTTATCTTCACCATAGCCTGGATTGCATTATGCCATCAGTGTATCCAATTATAATTTTGAAACCTAAACTGAGGACATTTTTGGTGGTAAGCTAATATAAGATGAAAACAAGCTCAGTTTCTTTTATATACTTAACACAGGAAGTTTCTGTGGCCAGTTATGTGGGCTTTTCCCATACCACAAACTATCCAGCCTGCACCCACAGCTGGAGTTCTATAGTTAATTCAATTTGACACTATTGCATTAGTTGCCTTTATGAGGCTATGCAAAATCCCTGGAAAACCAACTTAAAAAGAGGAAGGATTTGTTTGGGATCACGGTTTTGTAAGTTTCAGTCCATCGTGACAGAGGCATAGTAGGGTTCCTGGTGTTGGGAACATGTGGTGGAGGTTCTTCATGTCATGGTAGACGAGGAGGCAGAGAGAGTGCTGGAATGAGGGACCAGGCTAAAACCCTCACGAACCTGCTCCTAATGACTATCAGCTAGGCCTCTCCTCTTGAAGACTACATGGGTTTCAAAATAGCACCTTCAGCTGGAGAACAAGCATTCATAACATAAGGCTGTGGAGTGCATTTCAGATTCAATGCAAAACAGATGTCTACTTGGAGGTGGTATTAGATCCTACAGGTAGAAGGCTGAGTATCATGAGTATTCCTCATGTCAGATGCCAGTACAAACCCCGGGTTGTTTTGCCTATGCTTTTGAATGCCTATAAATTGGGGTTTTTCAGGAATCATTCCTTGAGTTCATTAGTTTGCTCACAATAGTCAGAGAAGCACTTACTTAGATTTACTAGTTATTACAAAGGATATTATAAAGGATATAGCCATGCCAGGTGCATGAGATGCATAGGGCTAGGTGTGGGGCAAGTGTACAAAGCTTTTGTGCCCTCTCCAGGTATGGAGTCTCTAGTAACTACCATGTGTTCAGTTATCCCGAAGCTCTTGAAGCCAGTTGTGACACTTAATCTTCATTGTCAACTTCACTGGCTTTAGATTCACCTAGACGGAGGCACACACTGTGATTGTGTCTGTGAGGGTTTTCTAAAAGATCAACTGAGGGGTGAAGACCCACTCTGAATGTGGGTGGGACGAGTCCATGTCTGGGCTATTCCATGTCTGGGGTGCCATTCTGTGTCTGGGGTGCCAGTCCATGACTGAAGTCTCAGAACAAAAAGGAGAGGAGAACTCCAAGAACTCTGACATCCCATTTTCCTGGCCTGTGATGTGACCTGCCCTGCTGTGGCTGTGCGTTCTTCACCGTGGTCCTCTCAACCCTGTGAAACTATGAAATTAATAGTTGCTTTCCTTAGTTGTTTCTGTCAGGTTTTTGTTACAGTGATGAGAAGTCACTAATCACTAGTTCTTTGGGGTTTTTCTGGAAACTTCATTGTATATACCTTATTGATTATATTGTTGGCCATTCATGATTAGTTGACCCACATCCCTCTCTCCTTTCCCTCCAAGTTGGGTTGAAAGTTCCTAGGAGTGGAAAGGTGTGATACATTTATCAACCATAACTGTCACAGCCGACCCCCCATAGCAAAAGACAGGCTAAACCAGAGAAAAGCGTATCAAATTTATTTAATCATAGCTTTACCTGATATGGGAACCTTCAGAATGAAGACCCAAAGTTCCAGGAAATACTGTCAGTTTTCATGCTTAGCCTGAAGGAAGACTGGTTAGTCATATAGAAATGTAATTGGATAAAACTGTGATCTAGTGAAAAGGCTGAAATGGGGAGAAATTAGCTTCTTCTTGACTTTTTTGTGTATTCCTTCCTCCCAATCATGGGGCAGGAGGACCCCTCCTAAAATGAAGGTTTTATGATCTCCTGCCAGACACCATAGGCCATTTATGGCCTGTTTTTATGAAGAAAGGTAGGGGAAGCTTAGGGTAATATTTTTAGGTTTTACGGTTTGTTTTGGGGAAAGGGTCTCAAGTTCCAATGACTCATCCTAGGTAAAAGAAGAATCCTGGTTTTGTCCTGCTTCAGGGGAGGAGGGAAGGTCAGAAGGCCTTGGTTCCGAGGTTCTGAAGTCTTCCAGAGTCTCTTAGTTCCCAGAACTCAGCATGCCCAAACACCCTTCCTCAGGATATCATCTTCTAAACTCCAGCCTTGCTTAGGGGCTGCCATGTACCAGTCATCTCATGAGCATACAAAAGACTCTTAATACTCTCAAGATTCCATGGTTTTAGGAGTTGTGTTTGGAAACTGGTGAAATCCAAGTGCTTATATTTCACAATCTCAGGTACTTAAACCTCTCTTGAAGGATTTGCCCAATAGTCCATCCTTTTGTTCCCTTTAACCCAGTCCATCTTTATCTTTGAATTTCTCTTCTGTAGGCTGGTCCTTTTTTTGTTCCCCACTGCTTTGTTTTGCCTGCCTTGGGTAGAAAAAGGGTGGGTTTGATTATAGCTTCCAAACCACTTTAATGCCTTCCTTGACAATTAGTATGCTAAACTTTCTGCTATTTCTGGCCCTTTGCTTTAAAATTGTAATGTTGGTTTTGAAAAGGAAATTCACTATTCAACCATTAGCTTAGCTGAAAGCAGCACTTGTGTTGAATTAATCTTTTCTCTAGAGCTGTCTTTCATGTAGGAGACATCAGTAGTGTCTATTGAGGAAAGGAGTGGTTGCAGACCTCCAACATGTGGTATTTGACACATAGGACCGTTAATCATTTCTGATACTGCTTCCCTGCTACTCAGATTTACTTTGATTGAGCTGAGCAATGTAACTTTTGGCATTTAGGGCCACTTTAAAAAAATTTTCATTTCTAGCATTTAACATTTTGTGAGACGTATAGCAAATATACATACCATAAATATTTATTAAATGAATTCTCAACAGTAATGCTTGTTATTGGTCATAGAGCTGCCTAATAGTGAGAGATGGGAGTGGAATTAAAAGAAATGATGGAAAATGATTAGGTACGTACACATTTTAAATTAGCCATACACCAAAGATTACAGGCATTAACTTTCAGACTCAAGTTTCTTCCATTGAACACGTTTTGGCAACCATCAACAGTAGTTTCTAGTGTACTTTTTCAGGTTTAAAATGCCGATTTTCCTTCTACATTTAATGTATTTTGTGTTAGTTTTTAAGGGTAGGTTTCCCTTCTCCCCCTCCTGCTTCTGCTGCTTCTCCTTCTTCCTCTTTTTGAAATAGTATATCACTATGTTGCTGATTGGCCTCAGACTTACCGTGTAGCTGAGGATGGTCTTGAACTTGTATTAATTCTCTTGTTTTGGCCCCCTGAGTGTTGGGATTATAGGTATGTATCATAGATTTCTTAATAAGGCTATTTTCAAAACATGACTTTCTTATTCCTTGAGGAAAAGATCTTTATTGTAAGAACCTTTTGGAACCTTGGGGAAAAGGGTGCAGTTTAGAGAAGGTGAATTTAGAGGTCAGCCAAGTCTGGTCATTTATTGTGTTATAAACTGGCTTTGTGTATAAACTTGCTTCACCTGCTTATTTTGCAGTGTATGCTAGGAGGAATCTTGAGGACAGCTGGGCTGGGTCAGGACATGTTCCGGAAGTTAAGATCTGCATTGATAGGGACATATTTCTAAACACTTGTTCTTGGCATGTTTGCAAGGCTAGGAGGGGTTTGAAAGCTAAACCTTGAATAGTCATTTTAGGTTTACATGTTTTTTTTTTTTTTTCATGTTAAGAGCCCTTAACAGCAGATCTATTCTCTGAGCACTTTTAAAGTATATCATACCACATTTTCAATGTTGCCTACACATAGTGCCTGTACAGCAGATCTCTAGCACTTACCATCTTCATCTTAGATAATGAAACTCTGCCCATTGGTTAGCAGTGGCAATGATCTACTTCTTACTTGCCTCCAAACTCTAGTCAGTGCCATCCTAATCTCTGATTCGACCAGTCTGAATACTACCATTCCTGTATTCTGTATTTATTCTATGTGTCTGTCCTGTTCTGTGCTGACCATTCAATTGCTCTGTAGTTTTGAAAATGACTTGCTAGCACAGGGAGTTTTCCTTCCCTTTGGTTTAAGAACTGCCATGTGGATAAAGGGCAGTTGAGACCTTCATCACTGATAGAAATTAAGTAGAAGCCTCAGTTTGAAGGACCAAGTTAGGTTGCATCTGGTTTGAGGAAGCCATGTGTTGGCAGTATGTCAGTATATTCATAACTGTGTGTGATCAGAAAACTCAGAGCTGTGATTTCTGTGTTAGCCTTAAGTCTGCCCTTTGGCCCCTTCATTTAGTGACTAGATCATTCAAGGTTGAGCCTCTAGGGCCCATGTTTCTACAGTAATAATATAAAACGGGTTGATGTTGCCGCCTTCACTCACTGTGCAGCACTGGCATGATTAGAATCTCAGAGCTGCGCTAATCTGGATTTTTCTTTTCCGTGTACGGTGGTGCATTATCTCACTATTTTCCAGTTTGCTCTTTTTTGAAAACAGATGGAAAATTCTGCTGATGAAATTTTTTCCCCTGTCAGCATGAACGCTTTGCTTTTTTTATTTGCTTGAGAATATGAGCCGAGCATCAGGCAAATGAATGCAGACATTACAGTTTATGTGGACTCCTGCCTGTTGTCATGTCAATCTTGTTATTTAGGTAAATAGAGTGCCATTTTTTGCCGAATCAGCAGCCAATATGCTGCAAGCAGTTTTTGTTGTGGTCACATTATTGGCGGGTAACACTATTAATGAGACAATAATTGGGAAATAGTAGTCATTGTTCTCATAAAACATGGTCCTTGTGTGGCCAGATAGCCAGACAGCAGAACTGCATATGCAGACTACAAGGAGGAGAGGATGAGGCCAGTGTGCCAGCTTTTAAATTCATCAAACCCCTGCTGCTTAAATTGTCCCAGCTGTTAATGCTGGAACCATTACAGTAATGGACTGAGCAAATGAAGGAGAACGAAGACACGCACACTTTATGACCAGAGGGGCAATTTTCTCTTCATCTGTAATAGCAGCAGTGCTTCATATTGATCAGACCATCAAGATACTAATCCTCTGTAAAATTACTTGTTATAACTGAAAATGTGTTAATCCAAATCAGTCTATGTCCTGACTGTCTACTTACTATTGAATACAGACTATTAGATGGTTTATTTTTCATGATTTAAAGCCTTTGCCTTGGAAATGGCTGGTGCTGCCCTCGCAACACTGAGTGCTTAATCTATGCTATAGCCCTGGGTTGTCTTTTTGTTTTAAGTAGAACATCACCCACTTAATTAAGGAGTGAGTGTCTGTCTTGCTGTCTGAGTTATGCTGGTGTTTTATGGTCCTCTAGATTTATTAAGCATCTTGTTTTACATTCAGTCTGTGGTTTGTGCTGTAAATAAAAATAGACCCATCTTGCACATATTAGAAATTTGCAGGTAGCAAATGTCAATAAGTACCAGGGATGTAAGGTTCTTTGATTTATGTTTCAGGCACCAGGTTGTGCTTTGTCGATTGAACCCATAGGCAGGATGCATCCTGGTGTCTTCTGTGTAGCAGATGTGATTTTGCGTTGTTGTCTGAGAAACTTTATGATTATTTCTGCATCCTTGCTTCAGGAGATTGCTTTTTAGACAATGAGGCATATCCACCTCCCCCTTTGTGTTTTGTGAGGAGTGACTATAGTTAGAAATTGCTATAAGAAGACCTGTTAAAAATGATTTCTGTCTTCCTTAATATTTAGAAATTTAGGAACTACTCCATAAAATTTCCATTTTTTTATTATAATATCTTTCACATGCCTGATAGGCATCTTTGTGTGTAGATATTCAGAAACTCTCTTGGCAATATTTTAATTTAATGCATTGTCATTGCTCAAAGCATTTGTGTAGCATTCTCTGTAGAGCTTTTTCACAGATAATTAATTAGTACTCTTTGTGAGCCAGGTCTTGTGTTAGGGGCTGGAGACTCAAGGACACATAGTCTGATCTTTGCTATTGAGGACCTATATGCAGTAGAAGCTAGGCACGCGAGGAAATAATTTCACCAGTGGACTGTAGTCATGCCGCACTCCACTGTGAAGACAGTCCCTTGCACTGGATAGGAGTGCAGTCAAATCATCTTGATGGGGTTTTACTGCTGTGAGTTACCTAAAGCACAATTCTACCATTTAATCGACTTAAGCCTTGTTTAGGATGACTCTTAGGGGAGGCACATTTACTGTGCCTGGAGCATAGTAAGAGGAAAGACTTCAAAAATGTTTTGATCAGTGACCACAACTTTGGATATGTATTGAGTTTCCATAGGAAACTGCTTCAAAGGGGATAGTGCTTATTTTATCGTTTATGCTCTAGCATTTGGGCTATAAATTAACCTTACTGCTTTAGAGGGTAGTTTGTAGAGGAGGCAGGGCCTGTGGTAGTTAAGGACCTGGGTTTTGGAGCCAGGCTGCTTTGTTTTTTTCAAATCTGCTACTTGCTAGCTGAGTGGTAATGGGAAAATCACACAACCTTCTTGAGCTTCACTCTGCACCATGGAATGGTGATAATACTAGTGGAGGGTAAGGGAGAGTAAATTAAAGCATTTAGATTAGTGATAGGCTTGTACAGTTGTTAGCTGCTGTTACCGTAGGTGTGACTGTAATAAAATTACTTTTCATGTGTGAATTATGAAAGTCAGATTTGTCAATGTTATGACCATGCTATAAGGTTGTAAAACACTGACTACATGAAATATTTTTCTGGTTACAGTGATTATAGAGAACCTAAAGAATGGTTTTTCTATATTCTAGAAGAAAAGTGCTTCATAATCTTCTGGAGATGAACACTATGCTTTTATATTGCTCTTTTGCTTAGGCTAATATTATTGTATCAATTATATGCATGAACCCCTTATGACCTACATTTTTATATGTTTCAAACATTCGTTTATATGTGCATATATATGTATGTGTGTATATATATATATTTTTATTTTATTTTATATTTTTTTGAGGCAGAGTCTTTTTGTAGTTCCAGCTGGGGCTGGAAACTCACTGTGTAGACTATTCTTGCCTTGATCTCACAGAAATCTGCCTGCCTCTGCCTCTCAAGTGCTGGGCTCAGCCAGCCTGCCTTAGAATATGCTTATGATCTTTATGGAAGTATATTTTAAACAAAAGTTGAAACCATATGGTTATATTTTGTACTCTTATTTTTCCACCAGTATCTAATATGTTGTGACAATTTTCTCTTATAGTAACATATTATTTCTCCATGTGGATTTTCCCCGTTTATTATATTCATTCTTTAGTGAATATTCTTTCATGTAAATCTCTGGAAATGTCCATGGGTTAATAGGGGGAAGATGGATGTATGGGATGGCATCTCTGAAGCGTTCTGGCTCTGACAAGTTGCTGCCCTGTTTCTAGGCTAAGGAAATGCATGGAAGTGCTGCTTCTTTCAAATACTGGAAATTACCATGAAGAAAAAAAAAAAAGGCAGGTTTGGGAGAGAAGTAGATATCCACTGCAGAACAGCACATCTTTTCTCAATGGTAATCTTGGTGGTTATATTTCGATGACTTACATCTCATATTTGTTCACCAAATGCAGTTCTTTAGGGTGCATTGACTCAGTTATCCTAAGTTCACTTTGCTGCTGTGGTTTTGTTTTATCCTACTGGCTTGTAAAAACATTTCATGGCGTAGAGGTGTTTGTTAGTCATGTGATAGAAATATGTCCCCCAGCTTGTTTATTTCCTGCCTTTTACTGGTATTTTTCTGTTGTTCAAAAGTTTTCCTTCTTTGGAAAACTTTTCCTACTCCAATATGATATTAATGGTTGCGTATCTGTCCTTTCAGTTATATTTTAAGACTTAATTAAGTTATATTTTAAGAATTCTTGTAAGGCACCTGGAATTTAGCAGTTGTGTGGAATGGAATTAATATTTGTTTCTTCTTCCAAGTAGGTAGCAGTTATCTCTCCTGTGGTATTGACTTTTCCATGGTGATTTGAATATCTAAATATTCACCTGTGCCTTTTGTTTTGTTACCTTGTTGTTCTTTTTAAAAAAGAATTTTTGTTATTTTTATTTTATGTGTATGAGTGTAAGTGTACCTGTGTCATGCATGGCCACAGAGGTCAGAGAGGGTGTTGGATTTCCCTGGAACTGGAGTTACGAACAGTTGTTAGCTGCCCTATGGGAACCAAATCCGGGTCCTTTCCAAGACCTCTTAACCGCTGAGCCATCTCTCCAGCCTTGACAGACTATTTTAATTACTGTAGTTTTGTGATCCCTTTCAATATCTGGCAGCATAAGGATAGGTAAGTATTTTCAATTTTCAAAAATTCCTTGACTTTTTTGTACTGGTAGCATTTTTGACATCTTTAACATTTTTTTTTCCTGATAAACTTAAAAATCACTTTCAATTTCTCCTATGTGCCCTACCAACCCACTGATATTTTTAATGGCTCTAACATTAAATTTATAAATTAGGAAAGAACTGAACTATTTTAAATAATTTATCTCATTCAGTGATACTACCTGCCCTTACATTTATTTCTAAATAATTTTTGGAAAGTTTGTAATTTTAGGCACTCACTTGCTTACTTTGGGGTTTGTTCCTGATTGTTTACATTTCTGATTACAGTTTTTTCTTCCTTTTACAAAAGGGGTATTTCAAAGTTATGACTTTTTGCTGATACATAAGATAGCTTTGTGTGTGTGCAGTTACAATTGGCCACAGTTTAGAGTGCATTCTTATCCTAAAATTTTTGGTTGACTTTTCTTTTCTCTCTCCTTTTTTTAAAAGGATGTGCAGGTAAACGATCTCATTTGCAGTTCTGTCCTCCTTGCAGTGATGTTTCCCTCTGTTCTCCTTACATCTCCGCACCTCCGGGTGGCAGTAGTGACAGGGGGCAGCCATGTTGTAATTTGGAATTCCAGTACGAAGTACAGTAATAGCTGTTGGTGATAGTCTTTGATTATTAGTTGTAACTTTTTAGGACTGACATTGGGTTTCTATTGAGTTTGTTTTTTTAATCTCTTCACATGAGAAGGCCTTCATTTTTACTGGTACACTACATTAATAGAATTATCAGAGTGACTCTCTAGATAAGTCCCACTTGATTTGATTACATTAGCACATTGCTGAATTCAACTTTATAGTATTTCAATTAGGAAAGTAAAACAGGTCTAAGGCAGAGATTGCTTTAGAGGGTGCCCCTCCCCCTCAGGTTTGTGTCAGAATGTTTGAGTGAGCGTATGTACACAGTCTAGTCACAGTTCATTCTATTGTAGGTGATGGGATGAATGAACAGTAGAAGAACGTAATTCAGGGAAAAATACTGAGAAGCATTTGCTTTGTGCTTCCTTTTGTTCGGTTTTGACATGGTGTTAAGCTGGTATAAGGTGCGTGGCAGTCATGCTTCGGACCATTTATAACATAGAACATTTGTTTGCATCTTCGAAGATTGAGTTAGCTTCAACTTTTTATACAATGGTGTAGAAGATTGTTTGCATGCTGTTTCCAGTATCTTCTGTAGTCGTTGTCTATTTGTTTTTTTCATTGTGGTGTTGGTGATCAAACTTAGGGCCTTGTATAGGTGCTGAGTAGGTGCTTTGCCTTCTTACCCTCACCTATGTCCCTGGCCCAGTCTGTTTAGTCTTCATCTTCTTGACTGTACTTTGGTTAAATTTTTTTTAAAATGAAGATTTTTCAAATTTATCGACACAACATTGAACACATTCTCTGGTTTACTGTTATAGAATTGTGTTTAGTTTTATAATCTAGAATGCTCCCTTTACTTTTATAGTTTCTTCTTTTTCAGTTAGAATATTCTATATTTAAGTCTCCTCTTTAAAAATGGACTATATTTATTTGTAGTGTGCCCATTTCGTTTCTTTAAACTAGTTCTTGAAATGAATACATTATGGGCTGTAGAGAGACATGACTTAGCAGTCAAGAACACTGGCTGCTCTTGCAGAGGATCTGGGTTCTGTTCCCAGCATGTATATGTTGACTAACAAGTCCATAATTCCTATTTCAGGGGATCTGACACTGTCTTCTGGCTCTGTAGGCATTCATTGCATGCATGTGGTACATTGACATACATGCAGGCCAAATTTTAAAATAAAATTTAAAAAATTAAATAAATAAATGAATATATTGTTTTCATTCTTTTTTTCTGTTTGTATGGAAAGTATTTCAGAATCTGAAGATCTTAAGAATATATTTATTTAACATATATAATAAATTATATGTTAATACATATATTATAAATATAAAATATCTTTGTACTCTAGTGCATGTAGAGTCTCGAGCTCAGTAGCCACTAAACTATATTTCCTGACTGAATATCATCACGACTCCCCCATCGGTTGTGATGGTGGAGGATGTTTGTGGGGAAGGAGTAATTCACTAGTGGTGGAAGGCCGACCTGCTCTGATACATGCTAGTGACAACGCAGTACTTTGCGCAATTCCTCAGTCTCTGATGTGAAAGAACTCTGAAGCTATAAATATAACTTAAGGGGCCTCGGAGTGAAGAACTCAGTGATAGAGCTGTATTTTGCATGTATAAGGCATTGCACTAAAAAACATGTCTTAAAATTGAAAGCTTTTAGTAATCTTGCTTCCTACCACTCTACATCTCTATCAGGTAGAGATTATCAAGTTTTTAGGAGTAGAAACTATTAAAAAAATCTTGTGTCCTCTAAAACATCTCGCACTGTGTTTCTTGACAGCTACATTGTTGACTGAGATTTTCCTGAGACCCACTTTTCAGATGTTTTGGAAGGATCCTCAAGTGTACTGAGACCCGGGAGCCCTGCTCCCAGCCATGTTACTGCTTCCAGTTTACTTCGGGTTAGTGAATTCAGACCCATAGCCTTAGGATGTTAACCTTTAACTGTAGTCTTATTGCCTCTGCAGACAGCTGGAGGCATTAAAATCTCCAAGGTACAAGATATAACTTGGTAAAAAAAAATTATACAGTTAATAAAAATTACTTTCCATTTTAGAATTCTTAGAGCAACAATCTTATTTTTTTCTTTGGAGGACAATATTCTTTCCATTTTAATGGTATTGGTATTACATTGGTATTGTTTCTTTTGCACTACATTTTGTTTTTATTTAAGTTGGTTTTGGTTGTTGCAGTGGAGGGATGGTATTATATCAGATGTCTTACTCACTTGAGATTTCCTGTGTTTCATGAAGGGAATGCCATATGATAAGCTAATCTTAGATTAACAAGTCATTTAAAATTGCAAACAACACTCAAATATAGAGTGGTATTTTTCAGTGTAGATGCTTACCATTGTCTTTCAGAATATTGTTCACAGAAAGATTTTCATATCCACTGACTTTTTAGCATGTGACTTTGGGTATAGGCAGTGGATCTGCACTTACCCCAGTGAACCATTAATTGCTGCAGGAAAAAGCAGCATATTTGTTATGTATGGAATGTGAAGTGTCCACCTAAAATGCTCATGTATAGGGTCTTGGACATGGCTAGTGGTACTGTTTTGGAAGATTCTGGAAATTTGGAAATGGGTACTAGCTGGAGGAAGTGTACCACTGAGGGTGTGTCCTTGGGGGCTGTGTCTGAGCCAGACCCCCATCTTTCTCTCTTTGCTTCCTGTCTGCCATGAGGTGGATAACCTCTGCCACATGCTCCTGTTTCACCAAGCCAAGGACGGTGAACTGATACCTCAAACACTGTGAGCCAAAATCAACAGTTCTTCCTTTTAAGTTGTTCATGTTGCACTGACACAGTAGATATAGTCTTTTGAAAGCAATGATGTTCTTTAGACTGCTTTTAAACAATTCTAGGAGACTATATCATAACTCATGGTGAATTCTACTAGATTTTTTTTTTTTCTCTTTGAGATAAGGTGTCTCTGTAGCCACAGCTAAAACTTGCTATGTTGACCAGGCTGGCCTCGATCCCCTTGAGGTCTGCTTGCCTCTACTTTCCAGTTGCTAGGATTAATGATGTGCAGCACCATACTCCACAGATTGTTTTAAGCTCAAAGTTTTTCCGAAAGCATTTCATCTGGGAAATAACAGTAAATTTGGTGATGTCTGTTAGACCCACAAATGCTTGAGGACTTCAAGAAGTTTTTCAGGATTTTTCTGTTCATGTCGTTACTGACCTTATTTTTGGGTCAGAATGTATGCTACTAGCAGTAAGTGTGTTTGGTGTGCTTTTTGTGTCTGCTACCGTGGGTGTTGTCTTGCTATTTGGCCAGTATAAATTTGATATTATTGCTTATGCCTGTTTGTTTTCTGTGTATGTATACTAGTTCTTGTGTGTGCGCTTGTGCACGTGTTCACAAAAGCCAGAGATGTTGGGTATCTTCCTCAATTATTGCTGTTTTTTTTTTTTTTTTTTGAGGTAGGATGTCTTACTGAATTTGGAGAGCAGATTAGCTGGCCAGTAAACCTCAGGGACTCTCCTGTTTCTCGACTTTCCCAACACTGGAATTACCAGTGTGTAGTGCTGTGCTGGGGATCTGAACTCAGATCCTTATGTTTGGGTAGCAAATAGTCCTATATCCATTAACTTTTAAATTAATTATCTTTTCCATTGGGTGGTAATGAGAACCTCTGGATCTTCTTATAAATGTGAGTGTATGTGTGTCTAGCAATGTGCTAAGAAAAGGTTGAGTTTTAACATTTCTTTCAAATACGTAGATCAGAAATTGAGATTTTTGTTTTGCTTTGCTTCAGAGAACAATTATTTAACCTTAATGCTCAATATGTTTTCTATCAGCAATAGAAAATACTTGATCAGAAAAATGTTTTATATAAACCAGGTAAGAGAATAGACCTCAGGAAACTCTACTCCATAAACCTTAGATTTGGAGGCCCATTATCTATCACTGTTTTGTAAGAGTTATATCTGAACCACCTAGTGTCCCAATTCATTTTGCCATTTCATCTGCTGCTCTTCTTCCTGTTTTTATTTAAGACTATAAAGTTACTTTAGTGTAACTGCTGCTGTCACCTTTGCCCTTAGCTAATCAAATAGTTTACCTTGAGGGAAGCATTTATCTCCCACTTTCATTATTATTATTTTTGTAGCTGTAAAGATATATATTTTATGTCTGCAGAAGGCTGTAACAGTGAAACGAGGTATTGATCTGCTGTATTTAGCAATTTCTTTCCACCTTGCCATCAATAGCATGTCAGCATCTGTCTGTACCGTGGTTGACCTCACAAATAGCTCTTTATGCTCCCATTGGATTCAAATGATATAGTATGCTGAAAACTAAATCAATGAATGATTATAAAGTTTTTAGTATTATTTCATGACCTGGAGGCAACTGGTACTCCTTGCACTGAACAGTTCCACGTACAATGAATATGGTAAAATGAGTATGTCTGGCCTTTGTTCAGCTTAAAGGAAAGAGGGCACCTGCTTCTGTTAGCTCAAACCATCAGTGAGATGCCTTATAGGACCAGACAGGGACAGCAGTGGCATCCTCCTTAGCTTTCTTGTCCACCTCCCACAGCAAGGATATAAACAATATTTCTAAAATTATTAGAACTATGATATATGGGCTTTTGCTTTTGTTTACAAAAGAAAGACAAGAAGTTGTCCCCAAACAGCAATGGTATGGCTTTGTTACTATGTCACCAAGGACCTAACAGAAAAGTGTGTTAGAAGAGGATGGAGAATAACCTTGGTCTAGGTGTGATGGTGCCTTTGCCCATCATAGCACTGAAACAAATGTCAGGGTAAGGACTGAGGCTTCCTTCTCCACTCCCTGTCTTACGTTGGCAGTCCCTGCCTTCCCCTCCTGATCTCAGGGAGGGCTCTGAGATAGTGGGGTCACTAATTTGCTTGAGTGCTGCTGAGACAGGTGACTTTTCCTGTTTTACTTTCATTTCATCAGCTATTCAGATCAAAGAATTTTGTAGGTATGAAAGTTGACATTGGGGTGCGGGAAGGTAGAAGGGTAGTAGAGGATGTGTGGAGAAGAAGAAGCACAGTGGTCGTCACCTGATCCTGGAGGGTATAAATGAAATGTCTCCAGCCATTCTGGTCTGTCCCTTTGTCCATCAGCCCCCGTTGAACATTTGACCAGGAATATTGAGAAAGTCGCATATTCACATGTTGAGTCACTACCCCAGAGGTTTTAAGTATTGCCTTTGTTTCAGGTTAGAAAAATCATGTCTGGACTAGCCCCCCCCCTCAATAAAAATATATGTAATTTTATTTTATGTATATGAGTGTTTCACTGGCATGTAAGTAAGTACACCATGTGCATGCAGTACCTGTGAAGGTCAGAAGAAGACTTCAAATCCCCTGGAACTGGAATATTGCGTGGTTATGTGGGTGCTGGGAACTGAACCTGCGTCCTCTGCAGGAACAGCCAGTTCTCTTAACTGCTGAGCTATCTCTCCAGCCCCCTAGCCCTTCCTCTTGATGTGGTGAAAAACTGTTAGGCTTTGCTTTATCAAGCCCAGCCCTGTCCACCTGTCTTGCTCTTCCTGGTTGCCATTCCTCCTCCCCAAGAATATATCTGAATAGGGGAAATAAAAGCTGTGTTTTATGACCATAAAACTTGTATGTTATCTTCATGATAGGATGGAATGGGGATCCCTTTACATGAAATGAAGAGTTGGAAGCTCAGAGCAAGGAATTTTTCCTGACCTACTGAATCTGGGTTTGGAAACAATAAGTTCAGATCCTGTACCTGCTGTTCCTGAAGTGTATACTTTACTGACAATGTAATAATTTGAGTGTTGAATTTATCCATATAAAGTTTTTCTTAGCATGTACTAAGGAATCTTATTTCTCCTAATTTATTGGTTTATTTTTATTCCTTACTAAGTGTATGTGAGTGGTGCATCAGCTTAACTTTTTGAAATAATTTGCATCTTTGTTATTTGGGATATTACCCAGGAATATGAATACATCACTTGACTCTAGTGCCTATAGGAGTAATTCCTTTTGTTTGCCTTGTGTCAGTTTATATTAAACTCTGAAGTTCCTCACCTAAGTCTAGAATACAAGGATTTGGGAAGATCTTCCATTTCTGAATTTAGTTTTTATGATTTTGTGTACATATATGCTTGAATATTTGGTAAGGAGTTTTCCACTTTAGACTATCTCTGTGGAAGAAAAAGAATTCATTTTATATTAGAATCCTTATCAGGTCTTTAATTATAGAATGTTCACCTAGTTACTTTTTCATGTGGGGGTCAGGTCTCACTATATAGCCCTGACTGGCCTCAAACCTGTAATGTAGATCACATTGGCTTGTCTCTGTGTACCAAGTGATGGAATTATAGGCATGCCCCACCGTACCGAGGAATTACTGTAATTTAAATAATTTTAAAAAACAGCTGTGCCTATAGTATTTGAATATGTACTGGGATATTTTTATTCATTAAAACTATATGTAGTAATCCAAATTTATACATTATAATTTCTGGGTTTTTTTCCCAGTAAAAGTTGGCATGTGTTCATACATTACTTAAAATCACTTACATTTCTGCTATCTGCAGCTGTGTTTTAGAAACTAGCTGTGTTCTTGCTAGATTAGAAAACAGGGTAGCCAGTTGGCTTTTTTGTCTGTATAGGCTCTAATAATGGGGTATGTTGCTTTGTTCCTTACAAATGATGACCTCTTTTTTTCTCCCCAGGCTCACTTAAGGAAGGGTGGTGTCAGTGATGGGGGTTAAAAAGTTGACTATAGTGTGCAACTGGTGTAGACTAAAACGTTTGCCTAAGGTTATTTTTCAATTTCTTACCACTAAAGACTGTCTGATGAGGGCCACTTGGGGCTCTGCTTGCAGTTAGGAATGCTGTTGCTGATGACGAAGACAGAAGCAGGCTTATCCAACCTGATTCTGGGTCCTAGCCTGTGACAGTCTGATGGGGTCGTGTGATCCCACTACCTAATAAATAATAACAACTTGAGCTTGTAGTGTATAAGGATGTATTTTTGTTGTATGCTAGGCTCTGAATCATTTATGGATTATAATTTGTATAAACAGACTTGAAAAATTATGAATTTGCTGATGAACTCCTAAGTACTTAAAATTATATTGTTTTTGCTGGGTGTGGTGGCTCACATCTTTAATCCTAGCACTTGGGGAGGCAGAGGCAGTCAGATCATTGTGAGTTCAAGATCAGTCTTGGTATATTTGGGGAGTTCCAGGCCAGCTGGGGCTATAGGGAGACCCTGTCTCAAAAAGACCAAAAAAAAAAAAAAATTACGTAATTTTCAGTGGATAAAGTCATATATAATTCTTAGTACTCACAGTATTGTTATATGGTGAAATGAGTTCTTGAAAGATTTTCATAGACATCTATGGGCTTTTATTTTAAAAAATGAATATATCAGTTTTCTTATGCCTTTTTAAGTGATATACTTTATTAGGAACTCCTTGAAGAGTTTTACATTTTCTTTCCATTTTTAGGATATGAGGAAATGAATGTGTCTGAGACTATGTATGTGTCCAAAAGTGAATCATGCTTAAAAGCGTGGCTGAAGAGTTATGCTTAACTGTATACTTTGCATGAATTTACGATTTGAAATAGGGAAAAGTCAAATTTGAGACAGCTTGAGTGGCATGCTGTCAGTTCAGCGCTTCGTGACTTGGCAGTGGTCTCATTTAGGACTTAGATGTGTCTCTGTCTGGACAGAACGAGGACGCGCTGCCTGTTCTGGAGGAGACAGCCACTCCTTCCGCTTCTCCATAGGCAGTGGTGCATGACAGTTGCCCTTCATCGCTGGCTTCTTGGAGCTTAACCTCTGACCCTTCACTTAGTCGCTGTGCAGCAGTTGGAGCAGGTTGGAGATGCTGGTGAATGACGGGCAGTGGCCTGCAACGTGCTTGTCATTATTTGACTGTCAAAAGGAGCCTGCCATTGGTTTCCTTCAAGGTTTGAAACCTCTGTGCAGCAGTCCATATTACTTAACTTCCAAGGCTGTCAGCAGGACGATCAAGTGTGCATAAAATATCGGAGTGCTGAATATCTCTTCAATCAGGAGATAGAAGGTTCCCCCTGTTTTTTCCCCTTCTTTCTTTTTCTCTGTTTATTTTTCTTTTGGTTAAATATATTCCTTTGACTTTCACAGGCCAAGAGGTTGAGTCTTGCTGTGGTGAACAAAGTGAACTTTTTTTCTTAAGTGGTCTAAGTTTTGGATAGCATAGTTTAGACCCAAGCATCTCTGCCAGTTAAACCTCATGTCTTATTTTGCGTATCCTATCAGCGTTCAGGTACTGGTTTAAGAGAGTGGAGGCTAGTCCACAAGTTGCCTGGGTTAGCTCACAGGATGAGTGTTTACTTTGGTGTTTATATAATGTTGCAAAAGGAAGGGGGGATCAGTTTGTGACTATGAAACAGGAATTGAAACTTAAAATAATGAAGTTGGGTGATGTATGATTATTGTGCCATTTTAGATTATTTTTGTTTTCCTCACATAGGTTGAAATGTTGGAAACTGAACTGCCTATAAGAAGGCCTTACAAACTTTAGAGGTCAGGGGGCTCAGTCAGCTTGCTATGTAAGCACTAGGACTTGAGATGGATTCCCAGGACCCATGTAAAAAGTTGGGTGTGGTAGCATATTCCTGTAATCTAAGCTCTGGAGGGATAAAGACCTGTAGAATCCAGGGTAGACAAACACTGTAGCCCAGGTGGTAAGCTCCAAGTTCACAACTTCAGGGACCCTGTCCCAAAAAATATGATGGGGAGTGATTGAGGAAGACACATTATGTCAACTTCTAGCCTCCACTTACACACATATGCACATACACATGCTGTGCAACCATGCATGTGTGCACATACAAACACATGCACATCTACACATAGAAGAAAATAGAAAAAAAAGAAACTTCAGAGATCAGTTCTGTGCAATGTAGTTTTAGATATAGAAAAATATGACAATAAAAGCTATCTGTATTAGTCAGCTTTTTGTTACTCTAACAAATACTGAGATAATCAACTTACAAGGAGATAAAGCAAAATAATTTGTTTCTGTCTTGGAAGTTCTTTTCTGGGATTGATTAGCCCTGTTACTTTTGGATCTGATTCCAGGCAACATTTCATAGTGGGAGCACATAGAAGAACACAGAGAAAAAGAAGGAGCTAGGTACCTCCCTGTTTCTTTCAGGGGCACACCTATGTGACATAAAGACTTCTTACTAGGCCCTGCTACTCGGAGGTTTCATAGCCTTCTAATAATGACAAACCTTTTCAGTTTCCTGCCCTAAATCTCCTGACTGGTTTCTGTCTCCTGTTCTCACAGGAGCATGTGCTCCCTTCCAAGAAAGTAGGAGCTCCTTGTACACACATATACCTTTGTACACACGCATGGCCTCATACACGCATATGCCTTTGTACACACGCATGGCCTCATACACGCATATGCCTTTGTACACACATACCTTTGTACACATACATGCTTTCATATACACACATACCTTTGTACATACAAATGCCCATGTACACACGTACCTTTGTATACACACATACACTTGCCCATGTGGATGCCCTGTACATACATGTACTCTGTATACACATGTCCTCGTCCGCACAAACACTCTTGTCCACACATGTGCTCTTGTATATGCATTTTTCTGTACTTGTATGTCTTTGATCCTTTCTTAAGATTCTTCTGCCTTCTCACTGGCACCCAGAAGACAACATCTCATTAATTAATTTTCTCAAATGGATGTCTGCTACCCCTTGTTTTGTGGACACTTCTTCATGCTTACATCATAGGATCTGTTCGTCCATCTGTTCGTCTAGTTCCTGAGCTCCTTGAAGAGGAGATTATGTTGTCCATCTCTTGTCTTTTTAATATCTAGTATTGTGTCCCGCACAGAACAGTAAGTTGTCACCTGTCATGTAGAATCTACAGGAACATTTAGGGTCAAATTTGTCATGGAATTTTGAAGAGCTTTTCACTGTTCAATATGCCTTAGACCTAGTAGGTCAAATGGCAGCATCATAGTAAAAAGAGCATGAAGCAGTGGAAACATTAGAAAATAGAAACATTAATATAGTTGTTACCAAGATGTAGTTTGGGGGAGCAAGTTAGCTCCAGATACATTCTTGCATTGTCTTTTTTAATAAATCAATTTGCCTTTTGCAACAGGGGAAGTATTAAAGTTGGTATTTTCCTTCACAAATTTAGCAATTTATATATCTGTTGTAAAGAGAATCTTGTTCTGTAATATGGTACTTAGATTACCTATGAGTGCATTTTGAGATGTAATTGGGGGACTTAAAATATAAGAGATGATTAGAGGAATTCAGTCATGGGAATAAAAAGAACAACAAGGTAACTCAAGTGACTGGAAGAACAATAGAATGCTAAATTTTGAGCTTCTGGAGGTGTGCACTGTGGCTCTGTTATTTTCACGCTCTCCTGGGTTCTCTCAAGTTCTGTAGCTGACCTTGGGCCTGAGAGCAGGTCAGCATTCGTTGATGCATTTCATTGGTTTGTTTGTGGGAGAATGATTCTTTCTGAATTTCTAATTTCTAATCTGAAAATTATTGACTACCAGATTTCTACCTGTTAATTAAAAAATTTTTTTTGGTTGTTTTTGAGAGATTTTTGCTGTGTATCTCAGGCTGCCCATGACATTATGATCTTCCTGCCTCAGCCTCCTGAGTGTTGGGATTGCAGGCACAGGCTACCACACTTGGCCTCTACTACCTTTTTTTTTTGAGATGGTATTTCCCTGTAGACCCAGCTGGCCTGGAACTCGCTATGTAGACCAGACTGGCCTCCATCTCACAGAGATCCACCTGCCTCTGCCTGCTGAATGCTGGGACTAAAGGCATGCACCACCACACCATATTCGAATGCTTTGTTCTGAATAGGTTGTTTTGTTCATGCCTCTGCTGTTCATTTGAAAATCCTACATCCTAGCTAATTGTTGCCCATAGAAAGGAACCATCTTGCTAACTCAAATGAGAGCACAGTTAATCTGAACTAGGTGTCCCTACTGTACTTTCAGTACTTGCGACCTGGTTGAGATTGTATGGGTAATGCACACTATTTTCTGGTTCCCACTCCCTGAGCTGTGAGTATGTTTTAGGAAAGTAGAGGTTAAGGCACCTTAAGGGCAGCCACTTCTTATCTTGCTTATCTTAGTGGTGGTGTCAACATGTACTAAAATGTGATGACCCACTCTCTTTTCTGATAAAAGGAGAAGGACCTGCCTGGTGTGGATGGAGAGAGAGGTACCTGAGGCAGATCACATTGTCACCTCTCATAATAACAGGCACTAAAAAAAATAACCCAGCAGATTTCTGTTTACCTATGGAAATGTTTGACACTTTTGGCTCCTGATGAAATGTATTGGTCAGAAGGGAATAAGGAACTCTGTAGTAGAGCCAGGACTGAATGAATAAGTCAAACAGAAGCCTGGCTTCCTATGATTGATTGAACACAAATCCCAGCCATGGACCTGTCTAATTCTAGAACCCTAAGACCGTAGACCCTCCAGAGAGCCCCACTTTCAGCTTGCTTTGTATTTAACATGTATTTATTTACAGTAAAGATTGCTGACATGGCTTGTGTGGCTTTTCTAAAGGTGAGCTAAATAAATACAGAGTTACTTCTAGGATTGATAGTCTCTGAGATTACAGTATAGAGAATGAGAGATAATGTCCCACTCCTTTAGTGAAGGAAGATTTTCTCCTTAGTTATATATTGGCTTACTTGACATTAAGGCCATTGTCTGAGAACTCTTGGAAAAAGTTGTATTCATTTTGGTGTGTTTGATGTAATGCCACGTTTTTGCTACACAATAATTATGTAGATATCCTTGAGATATCAAATAAATGAAGATAACAGATAACCTTTGTGTTCTATATCTAGTGTTTCAGCAAAGACTTTAGCCATAATAAAAGATTTTTATGTGTATGGAATATGATTTGAAGAAAAGGTAAGGAAAGTTCAAATAATAACAATAAAACAACAGAAACAGTAGTTAGTTTAGCACCCAGATCTACCAATTATTGCTTTTCAGCCTTTTGGCTAAGATCAAGTACAGCATTTGGTTTTATCACTTTAACAATTCTATAAATTGTACATATAAATAAGACATAAATTCTTTAAATTGAAGGCATTAAAAATTAAGTCCTTAATTTGAACCAATTCAGGACAAAACAGCCTTTTCAAAGTCTATAAGAATGCTAGACCCTCTAAATGTTAATGATAAACTATCTGAAAAAGACCCCAAGAGAACCCTTTCCCTCCCAGTGACTATAGTGGGCCAGGTCTAGCTCGTGGCATAGCACTGGCCAAGCATGACAGGGATCAGGGTTCAATCCCAAACATCGCATTGAAAAACAAAAAGGATGTACAATAACTACTTAAAAAAAAAAACTTACCTGGGAATAACTTGAACCAAAGAAGCGAATGATCTCAACATGAAAACTGATAAATATTGATGAAAGAAATCGAAGAGTATACAGATAAGTAGAAACACATCCTGTGCTCATGGATAGTAAGAATATTGCTAAAGGGTCCACACCACCCCAAGTGACCAATGTCATTCTTCTCAGAATTAGAAAACACAGTCTTGAAATTTATATGGAAGCACAAAGAACCCCAAGCATCCACAGCAACCATGAGCAAGATGAACAAAACCAGAGCCTCTATCATTTGGATTCCTTTCCTTTGTGCCATGTGTGTGTGGAGGTCATAGGGTGGGTTCCTGTTATGGAACTCAGGTTGCCAGGCTTGCTGAGCAGGTGCCCTTACCTGTTGAGCCATTTCACTGGCCCTCATTTGCTTTCTTGATGATTACCATGCTGACTGGAGTGAGACTAAATCCCAGTGTAGTTTTAAAATCTGCATTTCACTCATGGCTAAAGATGTTGAACATTTTTAATGTATTTCTTGGTCATTTGTACCTTTTTTGGAACTGTTGCTCAATTCATTTACTTGTTTATTGATTGAATTATTTTTCTTTTGTTCTTAAAGTTCATTTTTATGTGTGGTGTGTGTGGAATATATACTTGTTAGTATGGATGTGTGCATGTGTGAACATGGTGGGTATGTGTGCATGTGGAGGTCAGATGTGTCTGGTGTCTTTGCTACCCCTTTTAATTTTTGGGCCAGTCACTGAGTCTGAAGCTCACTGAGTTGGCTAGGCTGACTGGCCAATGGGCTTCAGTGATCTGTCTCTCCATCCTCCCCACCCCAGTGTTGGAGATCTAGGCAAGCTATCATGCTCTCTCTACATCTTACATAGATTCTAGGGATCTGAACTCAGGTCTTGATGCTTGCATGGCAGGCACTTTACTGTCTGAGCCATTTCCCAGTCCTAAAGCTCTTTTAGATCTTGTGGATATTAATCATCTGTTGGATAAATAGCTGGCAAAGATTTTCTCCCACTCTATAGCTGTCCCTTCTGTCTTGTGCTTTACTGTGCAAAAACTTTAAATTTGCTAAGTTTCTTATCTGTATTTTTGTGTAGGTGTTAGGGTAACAATACCATGTAACTCTGTGTAATGTACAAGTGACTCTTCTGGGAAGGTGCTTTTATTTAATACCATAGTTGGCCCTGTAAAAGAGGTCCTGGTCTTATCTCCGCTTCACAGGTGAAGTCTCTTAGGACAGAGAGGGCTGTGGACTCTCTGAGTTGTCAAGCTAGTAGCTGGGAGAGTTGGGTTTGAATACAGGTATGTGGTTCTTGAAGCATGTTCACTGTCTCATTGGGAAACCACCCATTACCATGCTCAGTTAAGTTCTTCTGATCTGTGCTGTGTTGGAGTAAGCCAGATCAGACTCCTAGCTTTGTGTCTCTGAGACTCTCTTGGTCATTTGATCATTTCTGCACAGTCAACACTGAGTCCTCCCTAGAAACCTTGGAGTCACGCGGCCTTTTTCTCATCTTATGTCTTCAGCTCCTTACTGGGTCTGCCTGTCAGTGACTCTCAAGTGAGCCCCTGCCTGCTCTTTGCTGCTTGCTTTTGCTTTAGTTTATGTTATCTAAAAGCTGCGTTTCCTGGATTCTTCCAGTATCCTCTCCACTCCATCTTTCACTTTGCTGACAAAAGAATTTTTCCTGTTACTTGATTTTGGTTTGACTTTGACTTAGTGCAAGTCTTAATTAAATGTGTCCTTGTTGCTTGTAGGCTAATGTCTAAGCATCATAGGTTTCTAGAGCACTGTCTAATTTCACCAGCCTCTTCTGTTTTGGGCCATCCCTGCCTTCCTGCTCCCATACCAGTTCTTCTCTGCCTTACTTCTTTTGCCAAGGATAACCCCTTCAACTTCCCTTCAAGTCTCATCCCCCTGAATCCTGCTCCTCCAGTTTAGGTGGAGAGAAAATCCAGCTTCTTAAGAATTAGCCTTCATTTTTTGTCTCTTCCAGTCCTTCCCTTCTCTTGTGCCCAGTTGTTACTTCAGTTTGGGGTCGCTTTGGAACCATGACCATTGCATTAGTGTACTTTGTGTCTCCGATGCTGACTCCCTGGAAGATAGAATGCTGTTTGCTCCTGTCTCTACAGAGTACACTATGCAGCTTTTGACAACAGAAGCTCTAGCATGCTACTTACAGACGCATAAATTGATGTCCTGACAATATGTTTTTAATTTTGCATGTTGGCTATATTTTATTTATTTGTGTTTGAAAGGGAGATTCCTGTTTAAACATGTGTCTGTGTATACCCACTCCCACCCCTCCCCCTCACAGTATATATAAGAAGGGCCACTTCTTGTCACCTAGCAGGAGTGTGAGCCATCTTTTCTTCGCATGATGCCTTCAAGAGAAATACTTATTGATTAGTTCCCTTTGATTAACTTTTCGAGAAAAGAATGTCTACTCTGAAATCTGTATTGTTTTGCCTGTACTTTTTCCAGTAGTTAAGTTTTTTCATGACATTAACCACATTTATATATTAAAAATAGTCATATTGTACAGAAAGATTATAACGGAAAATGGTGTTCTAGCCTTACTACCCTGTCTCTAATAAGAGATGATCACTCATTTTACAGCTTTTTGAAATATAATTTATTATATAAATCATCCATTTAAATCATCCAGTTAATACTTTTATGTGATATATTCATAGGTTATACAGCTATCAACTGATGAATTTTAGAGTATTTTCATCCTTTCCAAAAGAAACCGTGTACCCATTCTTCATTTACATACATCCCCTCACCTACCACCCTCTTCCAGCCTGAAGCAGTTACAGATGTACTTTCTATATTTGTAGATTTGTTTGTAGGGACATTTCCTATAAATGGAATGTGACTAGCTTCTTTCTTTCAGCATGGTGGTTTCACAGCTCATCTAGGCTATGGAATGTGTGAATGCCTTATTTCTTTTTATGGTTACATTCCATCATTTGAAGATACCCCCGTATCCATTTATCAGTTGACAGACATTTAGATTATTCTACTTTTTAGCTATTATGAATAATGCTGCCATAGGCATCCAGAAGTAGATTTTTATGTGGACATTTTGTCATTTCTCTTGCACATACACACACACACACACACACACACACACACACACACTCATATTTCTAAGAGTAGAATTGATGGCTCAAGCTTTTAAGTATCTGCCAAGCTGTTTCCCAAAGTGAATATATCATATCACCTTCCACCAGCACTGTAGGAGAGGTCCAGTTTGTTTGCATCCTTGTCAGCACTTGTTATTGTCCATGTTTTTTCCTCTCATCTAAATCTCATAATCCTATCAGCTAAGTAATATCTTTTTCTTGTTATTTGTATGTGAAACGTCCAAGTTAACTGGCAGATTCAGTGAAATGCCTTGTGTATGTGTAAATGGAAAGAAAAAAGTGGTGCAGATAGTTTTAAGATAGTAAATTATCCAAATGTAATTTAAAAGTTTTGAGTTGAGATGACTCAGCTTCAGACAACCTCAGTTCAATCCCTGGAACCAGGTAAAGGTAGAAGGAGAAAACCCACTACACAGTGTTCCTCTGTCCTTGACAAGTGCACAGAGGCAGAGGTTCAAACACACACACACACACACACAAAAACACACCATATATACACACACACACACACACACACACACACACACACACACGTACACAGTAATTAAGTAATAAAACATTTAAAAGGTTTTGAATTAAACACTCAGAATATGTTGGCTATTAGGGATCATCTGTCCCACCCCCATGTTTTTTTTCGGTCAGAACCTGTCTTCTTTGCCTGTATCTTTTTGTGGTTATTGTCATCACCTGAGCATCTTAGAGCTCCCAGCAGTTATATTCTCTTTAAAACCATTTGCATATACTTATTTCTTCCTTTCGTAGTAAACAGGAAGCAGAATATGCTGGTTTTTCTTCTAGCCAGCCATTATAAGTCTACAGTGAGACTAATACTCCAAAGGCCGTGAAGGGAGGCAGAAGTCGCTTGCTTTGTATAATTAAGATAACTTGTTGGCGTTTCTCCCTATCCAGCCTTTCAAAATTAAAAGGCTGTGTCTTTTTTGCTATTCTGACATGAATATTTAGCAGTGCCATTGCTAACCCTAGGATCATGCAGTAAATGTTACAAGAGGCACCGGAACTTGTGTTTTCCTTGTCCTATTGTTTTTCTACAATGATGCTGACAGCCAGAATGGCTTTGTGACATTGTGCTTACAAGCTGAATATTACATGTGTAGTTACCTGGGTAGGTGTACAGTGGATTTTCCTAAGAACTGGACATAGTGACTGGATGTCATCAGTTACATCTGTTTTAAAGAACTGAGGATTTTTATGTATATTTTGAAAACAGTTGGAGATTGGATTTTCTTTGTAATTTACAGTTCCATGATATTTCTGCTAAATGAAATGAATATTTTCTGAAAATGTGAAACTTCTAATATACACATAGGATTGAAGATTTGCTGTGTTAAGATACTTTCAGATGGTTTTGCCTTTTTCCTTAGTGCATCATAGTTTTATATTTTGAAGGGAAATACATATAGTCTTTTCAGTCTCTATCTCATAATGTTTCTTTTTGACCAACGTGGTTTTCTTCCACTTTTGAAATTCCCTTATAGGCACTGAACATGGTGTGTAAAGTTTGACTACTATAGGAGCTCACCTTCCTTCCTCTACAAGATTTCCTCCAGTTTGTAAAAGCAATGAGTTTTTGTTAGACTAAAATAGATGTCAAAATGCACCTTTGTTTAATATACATCATTGTATTTTTATGCTGATAGTTTCCTCTCTCTTACTAGTTGTAACACATTTTCTTGAATTATGAACTATTATTTGCTGTTTATAGTTGGAGTGGAAACTTGCTTGGCCACTAGGTGTCTCTGGTTGGTTCTGCCCTTCCTCTCATACCACACTTAGAAGAAACTAAAAGGCCTTAAGGAAAATTAGTGAACAAGGATCTGTAGCAGTGAATGAGATATGCACTGTGGTGATTCTGATTGCCTTTTCATTCTGTGCTATCCACTTCTGTTTTTCCTGCACTCACAGGCTGATATTTAGGTCAAAGATCTCTTCTGGGATGCCTTGAACCTTTAGTGTCTCCTTTTCATTTGTAAAATGAGATAGTGATGGGATGCTTTTGTGTTCATCTGAATATGTTTGCATAGAATCTTAGGTACAACTTTAGTTAGTTTATTATCATGGGAATACTTTTATTACTAGGGAGATAATGATTGCTTTTATTAACATTAATTTCCTTGTTCTTTAATATAATAATACTTAACATGTATTATCTCTTATCATTTTCATAGTTGCCCTGAATACTTACAATTTTTTCCCCTTAGTTCAGGGACAGGAAATTGAGACTTAGAGAAATGGGGTTGGTAGAGATTCTCTCCCTCCTTTGGAACTTTGTCATGGAAATGAGAATTTGACTGAAGTCAGTGGCTTTGGAAATTTCAATGGAGTAATTCAGCAGAAGGTTCTGTGGAACTAACTGTTCAGCACTTGGTTGGAAACAGGCGTGTTTTCTGCAGTTGTCTGGTAGAAGTGAGCAATGTCTGGATACAGGCGCCCTTCAGGATGGCTACCGGCTCTTTGCTGAATTACAAATTGCATACGCTCAGGGATCACTTCCTCCCACTCGCCTATCAAGGAAGCACCCATTATCACAGAAACAGCAGGGCGTTTGACAGCGAGGTTCCCATCTGGAGCTTCATAGCATGGTACATTCTTCTTATTCAATTAGAGGCACACTGAAAGGAAGCCACGGTAGCCAGGCCTCGGGTCTGCTTTGAGACTGCTGCCTGCTCTGTTCTCTTTTAACTGAATTTGCATAATTTCTAGATTTCTCCAATCTTTAAAAAACGAGTTGGCACCCTAGGTTTTCTTCAGTCTTGGGTGATTTAATTGTGTTTGGTATCTGTCCCGTTGACTTCCCAGTTATGGTGGAGATTTCTGCAGACCATAGGAAAATGTATAACAAATGCGAGATGAGAGAGCCTGTCAGGCCGGGAGACTGCCTCTGGAAAGTGGGAGCTGGCTGTGGGAGCCCCCTCAGTCCTAACAGGCACACCCATGAGATCTGCCTCCAACACTGTCACTTCTTCCTCTTTGTTCCCCTTCCCGACTCACTTCCTGCCAGTGATTTGTGACATATTTTGCACCAGATCAAAAGAGCCCCTGACACCTGATTGCTGGGGTGTTTCTTGTTTACAGTTGCTTTCCAAGGACACCTAGACAAGATGGAAAGCTTAGCGCTTGGTAATTAAATTTGCATCCGCTCAGTGACAGGACTCAAAGGCGCTTCTTCCTCTTCACATATGAATCTCATTGCAGAGCTCCTCCTGTCTTTGACCATATAGCATCTGAGAACGGTAAGATGTGGACAGGTAAACAAACACTGGTTCAGTCTGCTGCCTGTCATTCACGCTGAATATGAAATGAGCTCGCTGCCACTCCTGTCTTACCTCTTCACCTGCGTATTTGGCCAGATTTATAACGGATTTTAAATATAAGAACTGTAACTTGGAGATGATTTCTTTTTCACATTTCCATCTTTTTAAAGGAAAGCAAACATTGGGTAACAATCTGGATTGGTTTAACACCCTTTGGATAGTACATTTCTCACAAACGCTAATGAATAATTCAGCAAAGCCAAACACAATCTGCTGGTGGTATCTAGTGTTATTCACACTTGCTAATGAATAATTCCCTTTGGCTCTTATTGGGCAGCTCTAAGGAGTGACTTCTGAGACTCAGATGGGTTATTATTGGGCTATTTGTCAGTGTCCTTGGGGCTTTGTGAGCCAAAGCCTGACTTGGCTACCCACTCCACATACCTTTTCTAAGTCTTCTGGGAAACAGCCACTCTCTCTGGCCCAGTTTTTTAGCCTTAGAATGTTGCTATGAAAGAAACTATCACAGGATTGAGCTACATTATAATTTCATTGATTTAGTTCCTTCATTGTTTTCATTCAAATAAAAAAACCTTTATGGAGCACCTTATGAGGTGCAAAGCACAGAGCATGGCATTGTATACACAGAGGTGAGATAGAGCTGCTGTGATGCCTTCAGAGGAGGTGAGGGTCTACAGAGGGTGCTCAAGAGTCTTTTGTCAGGATCATTAGTTGCCATTCTCTCACAGTGTTCTCAGATGTACATTTCAGTGCATATTTGTTGATGGTGATATTAAGAGTTATATTGCCTTGGATAACCTTAAATCTTGATTTAACCTTACTTTAGAACTACTTACAAGATAAGCACTATAATGTGATTTAAAATGTGACTGGGTAAGTGACCCCTGCTCATTTCTGCTGCACTGAAGTGGAATGTGGAGTCACCTGGTGTTACCAGCCTGGAGAATCTCCGAATGTCAGGGGTGTGGGTTTATGTATGTCTGAGAGCTGTGCATACCTTAGCGGTCAGGCTGCATAATGTATAATTGTGCCGATAGCGAGGTGCACTCATCCTGTATGTTGTTTCCAGCAGCCTCTATATGCTTTAGCTTTCTCCATGCAGATCCCAGTTTTCCTCTTCTTTCTGAGTACACTGAGTAATGCTTAGTTGACAGTTATGTAGGAAACATGATTGGTTCAGCCAGTGAAAACATAAGTAGAAGCAATGGCTGTCTTCTTTGTCAACATGTTTAAAAGCTACTTTGTGCCCTCCATTTACTTGCCAAATCTCTGATCTTGAGGTAGTGAATTGGAGAGAGTGGAGTCTCCTTTAGACTGGGTCCATGAATGACTGTGTGGAGTTGAGCCCACTTTCCCTTCCATTGTTCCACACTGGATGAGTAGCTTCATCAAGAAAGACAAGTGTACTTGAGGAGGCTTGTTTCTTGTCAGAATATAGCCTAGACCATTGTTATAACACAGAGGGATTAGTGCTGGGAGAGCTGTGTTTCTGCTACCGAGGTCCTGACATTCAGCAGAACCTGACATTCAGCAGAATTATAACTAACTTTGTAGAATGTAGACCTTTTTATATACAAAAGAAAATCAAATCTTGAATCGACATTTATCCTTGTTTATGTCCATGGGATACAAAGTAATGACATAATATTATGCATAAGTGTAACAGAGTGTATTAGTTACGTTTTACATTGTTGTGGCTCAAATACTTGACAGGGACAACATAAGAGCAGAAGAATTTGTTTTGGCTCTTTGGTCCATACGTTTGGGCAGAACAAGGAAACTGGAGTATGTGGTGGAGGCTGTACCCACATCTTAGTGAACAGGAAACAGAGATGGGGTAATATAGGAAGGGATTAGGGTAAGATAAAGCCCTAGTGACATTCCCCTAGTGACACCCTCCCTCTAACTAGACCCCCATCATATGAATCCATTCAGGGATAAATCCATTCATCCATGTTGGATCTAATTGGAATGAGACAGGAAGGTTGCCTCAAGTTCAAGGCCAGCCTGGGCCACAAAGTAAAACCTTGTCTCAAATAAATTAATTAAAAATAGGCGGTACAAATGGCCATCAAATATATGAATGAATGTTCCACATCACTAATCATTATAGAGGCAAACTTCACTAATCCCCTAGGCATTTCTTAATCCGATCAAATTGACAGTCAAAATTAACCCATCACATAGCCTAATTAAATCAAGCTAATTAACATATCCATTTCCTCAAATGCCATTTTTATGTGGTACAAATATTTGAATTTACCCTCAGTGACTTTTTTTTTAAAGATGCATTTTTATTTTATGTATATAGTATATTGCTTGTGTGTATGTAAATGCACCATGTGCAATGTCTAAGGAAGCCAGAAGAAGGTATCAGATCCTCTCGGACTGGGGTTATGACAGTTGTTAGCCGTCATGTGGGTGCTAGGAACTGAACCACAGTTTTCTGCAAGAGCAGGTGGTGCTCTTAACCACTGAGTCATATCTCCAGCCCCTGTCAGTGATTTTGAAATTTCTAACACATTGCTATTTACTGTATTTACCACAATACAAAAGTAAAAGAACAGCAACAACCTAAATACAGGCAGGCCTCTTGTCTGACTGAGGTGTCAATGGCCTGAATCATCATTGTCCATTTTCTCCCCTCCTCCAGCACCTGGAAACCACTATTCTACTCCCTGCCTTTTGGAGTTCAGTTGTTTTTAGATTTCACATATTTCACATACTCTCGTATGATACCTTTCTGTCCCTTTCTTTGACTTTGTATGCCGTTCTCCACTGTTGCTGTACCCTTTTTCAAGGCTGAATATTATTCTGCCATGTATATGCTACATTTCCTTCAGCTGTCCATCTGTTGATGACCATAGGAGCACAGATACTTCTTTCAGCATACTGATTTCACAGTTTTTTGGTTAGTGTATTAGTTACTTGTCTTTGATAAAATATCCTGACAGAAACAACTTAAGAAAGAAAGGGTTTATTTAGGCTCACAGTTCTAAAATACAGTGCACAGTGGTGGAGAAGTCATGGTGGGAGGAGCTTGAGGCAGCTGGTCACATTGCATCTGCAGTCAGAAAGCAGAGGAAGATGAACGCTCATGCTCAGCTAGCCTTTTCTTTCTTCTGCAGTCCTGGGACCTGAACCTGTAGAATGATGTCACCCACATGGAAGGTGGGCCTTCCCACCCAGTTAACTTAATCTAGATAATCTCTCACAGTCATGCCAGATGATGGCAATCAATGTTAAGTACTGAAAGTATATGCTCAGAGTGGAATGACACCCATAAGCTCCAGGATTTTGAATTCTCGGCCCCAGTTGGTGGCACTGTGGGGGGTTTGGGAGGTGCGGCCTTGCTGGGGGAGTCTGTCACTAGGGACTGGCCTTGCTCATTTGACTTTCTCTTTCTGCACATGCTTAAAAATGTGAATGCCAAGGTCGGCGTGGTGGCGCCTGCCTTTAATCCCAGCGCTCTGGAGGCAGAGGCAGGCAGATCTCTGTGAGTTCAAGACCAGCCTCGTCTACAGAGTGAGTTCCAGACTAGCTGGGGCTGTAGGAAGACCCTGGCTCAAAAATGACTAATGACTTAAGAAAAAAAAAAGGACACAAAAAGATACTAAGTTTTCTGCTCCAGCTGCCTCCTGCCATGATGGACTCCTGTCCTCCAGAACTGTAAGCTCAGACAAACTCTTCTGTAAGTTGACTTGGTCATGGTGTTTTATCAAAGCAACAGAAAAGTAATTAGTACAAATGGTATTTGTGCCAGGCATGGTAGCACACACCTTTACTCCCAGTCCTTGTGGGGGAGAGGCAGATGGATTTCTGTGAGATCAAGGCCAGCCTGGTCAATAGTGAGTTCCAGGCAAACTGGGACTAGAGAGATCCTGTAAAAACACAACCAAACCAAACAACAACAACCACCACCACCAAAAAAACCAAAACAAAAACCAAAACCAAAACCTAAATGGTATTTGGATTTTTAGTCTTTTGAGGTCTGTAGTTTTTGAGGTATGTAGTTTTCCATGTCTACTAATTTACACCATCATCTACAGTGAACAAGTATATATTTTCTCTTTATCTCCTTCAGTGCTTGTCATGTGTTGACTTTTTTTAATACCATTTTGACAGGTGTAAAGTAATATATCATTGTGATTTTAATTTGTGTTTCTATAATGACTTAGTGATATTGAACATTTTTTCATTTATCTGTTGGCCATTTGAATTATTATTATTACTATTTTTTTCCTCTTTGAGAAACTTCTCATATTATAGTTGAAGTTCTTGAGTTTGAGACAGTTCTCCTGTTTTGGCTTTCTGAGTGCCAGAATCACTTAGCCAATAGTCTCTATTTGTCTTAGCACCATGCTGTTGTAATTATTACTCCTGTGTAATCTGATATTGGGTGTACTGCCTCCTTCTGTGTCATTGGCTAATGAATGTCTATCCAGGGTTTTCTGTGGCACAACATGAACTTTAGGTTACTTTTTCTGTTTTTATGAAAAATGATGTTGTGAATTTGGCAGGGATTGTATTGAACCTGTAGATTACTTTGGACAGTAGAGCTATTTTGATAATATTAATTTTTTAACTAACTCAGGAACAAAGAATATCTTTCCATTTTTGTGTTTTCACAAATTTTTTCATTAATTTATAGTTTAGTTGTACAGTTATTTTTGCCTCCTTGCTTAATTAAGCAATTAAAAACACTTAATTGAAGTATTTTACTTTTTTGACAAAAAATGCAGTGATTGCAAATGGGATTATTCTTGATTTTTTTTGTGGAGTTCATTGCTAGTGTACGGAAATGCTACTGATATATGTATGTTGCTTTTATATCCTCTGGCATTACATATTTATTAATTGTGGCAGGTTTTTGGTAGAGTTATGCTATTAGCAAAAGTGACAATTTCTCACTTTCCTTTTTGGATGTATTTTTAATATTTTTCTTTCCTAATTGATCTGGCCTTGAACCTGTAATCTTCTTACCTTAGCTTTTTAAGTGCTGGTGTTACAGGTGTGCACGACTGTATCCCATCCGCTTGCTAGTTCTGTTTTTAAGATTATGAAATAAATAAATTTTGTTAAATACCCTTTCTGCACCTAATGAAGTGATTTTTGTCTTCTATATAGAATTGGTTTCCATTTAGAATTGGAGGAACAGAAAAAGTTTGCTTCAGCAGTATAAGGGAAAAATACCATTGGTTTAAAGAGAGCCATGGAAATGAGAGAATAATAAATAAATAGAGTCAGAATTGAGATGCGGTTATTGTGAGCAGTATTTATAAATTATAAGTTGCATCTGACATATTGGTGAACCTGCAGTTTTTCTCCTTGATTATATGAAGGCCAAACTCTTGAGCTGTATGAATGATTTTACATTTTAAGAAATTAAGGAGGAGGGAGGAGAAAGCAGAGGGGGTTCTGAGGAAGAAGAGAAGAGGAGTCAGAGGACGGGGAGGAAAGAGAGGAGGAGCAGTTAGAAGAGGATGAAGAGTCAGAGAATGTGGGGAAAGAGCAGCAGGAGGAAGAGGAGGAGGAGGAGGAGGAAGAGGAGGAGGAAGAGGAGGAAGAAGAGGAGGAGGAGAAGGAGGAAGAAGAGAAGGAGATTTAAGAGGTATTGTATGTGACCCATGAGTCTAACTATGTTTGACATTTAACAGAAAATGTTGCTGACCCTAAAATTTCTACAAACTGTTATCAATAGCTGTCATACTTCCTGAATCTCCAGTCTTTACAGAATTGGGAACTCAGGTGTTCCAACATAGTTCATGACAACATGGTCCTAGTTCAGAATAACATGTACTTAGGTCAGCTCCACACAGAGCATGAGATTTGGAAAATATTTTACAGAACTCCAAAGAAGTCACAGAAGGTCACAGATTCAGAAACAGTAGAGCTTTCTTTCTATTCCTTTTGAATGGTGACAGACCTGGAACTGTTTCAGCCTAATAGCTGTGAGTGTTTATTCAGTCTTCAGATTCACTTTTGTATCAGCATCATATTCTGGACAGATCTGAACTTGTGCTCTGGCCACAAGGACTTGCCAGAATTTTCTTGCTAATGTCCTGGGTGCTGATATTTTGTTCCTTCTTCTTAGCCTGCAAGCAGTTTTTTAAAACACAAGTTTCATCTGTTCATTTACCCATTTTGCTTACTTGAAGGTATATGCTCAAGAGGAGTGAGATGTTTGTCCCTACCAACTCATAGCAGAAGTATTTATAATAGTCAGAAAAGTTCAAATAACCCCAAATGTCTGTGAGTGCTGAGCAGATAAAATATGCATATACATACAACAGAATATTTTTTGCCAATAAAAATGAAGTTCTGATAAGTCCTGTCACATGGATGAATGTTGGAAACATACTCAATGAAAGCCAAACACAAAAGACTGCATATCATAAGGTTCTATTCATTTGAAAATTTCATATGTGTATATAGTATGTATATGTACTCCCTCTCTCTGTGGGACCCCCCTTCAAAGGGGGAGAGATTCCTGAGGCCCCACCCTATCTGATGAGTTATTGCCAGTTGATGATGCTGAGGGAGGGGAAGTCACTTTGCTTTGGTAGAGTGGCCACTGGCAGGTCAACCATGGTCCAATGGATGACCTCATACCCATGTATCTATGGGTAGCACTAGACTAAGTGGGTTAAATAGATAAATAAATAAATAAAAATTCCTCATATTCTTAAATTCTAAAAATGAAATGATTTCATTTATAAAAATATTTTATTATTTTTGTTTTATGTGTATGCATGTATTGCCTGTGTGTATGTAAGTGTACTTGTATCATGTAGTACCTGAGGAGGTCAAAAGAGGGCATCAGATCCCTTTCAGCTACAGTTATGGACCATTGTTAGCTGCCATATGGGTGCTGGGAATAGAGCCTGCGTCTGCAGTGGGAACAGCCAGTGCTCTGGCTGAGCCATCTCTCCAACCCTGAAATGATTTCATTTATATAAGATGTTTATAACAGAATGTGGATGAGTGATTACTTAGGGCTAAGGACAGGTTGGAGTGGGCACAGGACTGAATGCCAGTAGGCACAGAAGTTTCTTTGGGGGGTTATACAGTGCTTTAAACATCATGGTAATTGTTGTACAACTCAGTAAATACACCAAAAATTATTAAGTCGTACACTTTCAGTGGGTGATTTTGTTGTTCCATTTCAACCACAAGCATATTAACCAAAGAGATTATGTAGTGGATTGCTTACTTTCTAGTGTTGCTGCTGATTCTTCACTCTTCACCCTTGCTGCATAGAGTAAGTCCATAGAGGTTTCTAGTGGTGACAAGTAGAAATAATATAAATAATTGCACATTCATTTATTTGGGGCAATAAGGGTATCTGGAAATGGATTGATTTTGTTTTTAGGAAATCTTAAGGTAGTTAAATATTCTAGTATTTAAACATTTTAAAGTCAGTTTCGAGAAGGCAGCTGGTTATGTGGATATTTTGTAATGTTTTGGCACTCACTCTCCTTTGCCCCCAGCCACTGATAATGCCTCAGTTATGTGGTTTCACAAGTCAGTTCAGCACTGTCTTCTGGCCCAGCTGTGCAGTTACAGTGTACCAAGGCAGGAAGGTGATAATGCCTCAGTTATGTGGTTTCACAAGTCAGTTCAGCACTGTCTTCTGGCCCAGCTGTGCAGTTACAGTGTACCAAGGCAGGAAGGTGGCTTGCAAGGGACAATATCCAACTGCCCAGTTACTTTAATGTCTCCTGTGAGTTGATAAACTACGTTTATAGTTATAATAAAAACAAACCAATTTCCCCCCAAGGCATAAAGAATGTATACTTAAATGCATGTGACTGCTGGTTTATTGTTTTTAAGAATCCTTCATTGGGGACTTTACAAAACAAAAACAAAACAAAATAGGGATGAGTTTCAGTATGAGAGTTTATTTTGATTCAGCCCATAATGATGAATATTGTCTTCTGTGTTCCTCTAGGAATGTACACTGATTTGATTACTGGTATAATTGAAAAACAAATTTTGCATCTTTTGGTAAACTTTGCAAATACTAATTTCACATAATTTGCAAATATTTGCTGTGATTTTTCCTGGGACTAGGAAGACCTGTAACTACACCATAATGCCTGCTTTTTAAATGAGGCAGGGTCTCCCTGTAGCTCCAGCTGGCCAGGAACTTGGTATGTAGATCAGGCTTACTTCTATGTTACAGAGATTCACTTGCCTTTGCCTCCCAGGTGCTGGGATTAAAGGCATGTGCCACCATGCCCAGCTCATAATTCCTGCTTTTTGTTATTTGGTGCCATCTTTTGTTTTTGTCCTCTTAGCTGATGTCTGCCCTGCAGCCTGCCAACATGGTTCACTTGGTAAGATTGCTATCTGGAGAAGTCTTGCTAGCTGTGGACAGTATCAAGAATGTGCCCATGACTGTAGTTCAGGAATCTCTCTGAAAAGGGCTTACCGTCTCCTCAACTGGGAAGTACATGATTGTAGAAACAGCTCCTTTCTCCCTGTATCTGAGTCTTTCATTGTATGAGACTAGGGTGTACGAGGCTAGGATTTTCATGCTCTTTTCCCATAGACAGGTGATCTAACTGCTCCCTAGAACTGTGTTTCTCTTAAGAAGTCCCCACTTCCTTCATGTTTCCATCTTGCTACCTACTGGCCCCAGCTTGAGGTTGTCTCAGCTAAAGTTTCTTCTTTTACATCAAATGGCTCCCAGCCTTGGGCAACTGTTGGTTTTGTTTGTTTTTATATCCTGTATGCATCCTTTGAGACCTGGGTCTGAAAGTGTTCTTTTATAATTCTTCTTTTAGCTAGGTCCCATTTGTGAAGTTTAGATAGATTGCTGTGATTACTGTTAGTTATAAAGTCTATACATTTGAGCTCAACGCTGAGAAGTTCCACATAGCTTTTTTGAGTCAGCCCTGCCATAGTAGAGTGGAGGCTAGTGAGGCCCAGAGAGTTCACTGACTTCTTCAGATCCCACAGTAATAGAACAGAATCTTTAATTAGAACTCCAGGTCCAGAGCTTTTCCATACAGACTGACTTAGAAGGTCAAATATATCTTGAATTTAAGAATAAAATGATGAACTAGGAGCGTATTGCTATATAGCTAAATGAAAAACCAACCCATTGAAAACTGAATAAAACAACACCCCATTAAGAGATCTCTTGGCAAACATTATGGTATGGTCTTTAAATTTTTATTTACCTTCATCCTAATCTAAGGAAGTTGCATATATTCTTTAATATAGTCTTGTCAACAGCCTACTAGTGTGACTAGTGGTTCTTCCTTGTGTTAGAGTCCAACACAGGACTGAAGAGGAGCCTGTGTTACAATAACTGTTCAGAGCCCAATTCACATGACTGCAGGCGAGCCAGAGGGCACATGCTTCCTAGGTAAAGGACTGACCTGTTACTATTCCTAGTTGTGTGTACAACATGTGTTAGGAGAAGCAATTATTTTTAGCTGACTGACTATGACCAAGATTAATAGCTCTTGAAAAGGCTATAATGAAAGGCTGCCCTAACTGGCTTCTACATTTTTCTTTATTTATCCTACTCCCATCCCTGTCACCTTTGGGTACCAGCCAAATGTCATTTCTGTGAGATTTGCCCCTTGGATGTGAAAGGCCACTCTTTCTTAATGATGAGAGGTGATCGGACTGCAGAGCTGAGGAGCGTGGCCAACTGACAAGACTCCATGGGAGTCATAGGCCCAGGGTCCTCACTCCAGAGGGAGGAAGAACCTGAGAGTATTTGCCTCTCTCTAGTTCAGGCCACTAGTGTGTGCTTGAGGCCAAGCAGGGAGTAGGTCAAAGATTCCATTTCAAAGTCCACGTATCTCGGTGGCTCTTCAGTTTGGAACATTTGTATTTTATTTTGAACAGGATATTTGACTGAAATTGTCACCTCTTTCTAGTTTCATAAAAGTTGGAAGTCTTCTGTGATGGATTACAAGTTAGCTTCCAAGTCAGGTCTCACTTCTGCCATAGACTTTAGAGGCGTGCAGCTTGTCCAAGTGCACATTGCGTTTTTCAGCCTCCCCTGCTAAGAGTTATAGCCACGTGACTAAGAGAAGAGGGTATATCCAGGAAGGTTCTTTAAGAGGTAGTGGGTGTGTGCCTTTTGCCTTTGTCTTCTTGGGCACTTCTTTTATCCTGACTCCTGGAATGTTCACGCAGTGTTTGGATCTTGAAGGTGAGGGCCAGGCCTTAAGAGTGGCCAGCTAGAAGGGCTTTAGCCTCTAAGGCCTTCATGAGGCTTCTTCACTGGTCTGGGCAAGCGACTGCTACTTTGGATTTTCTGTCACTTGCAGGCAGAGGCAGTCTTAAACCTAAATGATGCACTGTTTCCATACATTCCTAAGAGGAATGTGAATCTTACATCCTTCCCTCTCCCACCCTGAAGATTAATGTTTAGAATTCAAACAGATTCTTCTCCTGTCCTTTAAGCTCCAACAAATTAAAACAAGGTACAGAAAAGATATCCAGGTAGTTGACTTAAGAACTAAAGAAGTGAGAAGTATATTCATGGGAACCACAGGGGAAGGGGATTAGCAATAAGGGCAGAAGAGAAATGCCTTCGGGAATTTAGGTCAGGGAGTCCTCACCACAATTCAGTGCTGAGCAGCAGCAGCTTCTTAGACTGTGAGAGGGCCTTAGGGATTCAACTTCATCTGCTTCTTAAGGCCTAGGGAGTTTTTTTAAATTTCAGGCTTCAAATGTCAAGTCTATTCAGTGCTTTCAGGTCCTTTTGGAGATACTGCTGTTTCTCTTTTGCCTGACCTTCTTTGCATGTGGCCATCTTTCCCCTTTTATTGTGCTCTGTAGATAGTAAGTGCTACTTTAGTATAGTGGGTTGTAAATTATTATTAATGACCTTTTAAAAGATGCTGAAATGAGGAATTGTTTTCATGATTTTTTTTAAACTTTTGATAAAGAAAAGCAAACTGTTTGGTTGACTGTCCTCATTAGCATTTATAGAGAGAATGGAGAGAGGCATTCTGTGTAGTGTTTTTCCTTGCTGTTTCTTGCCTTTTAATTTGAAGAATAGCAGGATCTTGTCTTTTGTTCACACCAGTGAGAGTCCATTCAGCTGGAAAAAGAACAGTGTGCTCTTTGTGTGCTCAGAGCATTTGAATGCCTTTGGTCACACACTAGTTGCTGTTTAACGACAATAAAATTGTGACCAAAGAAGATAAACATTTAAAGGATAAATGACAGGGTTGTTAATCTGAAAGCAAGTTTTGCAGCATGACTGTTTCTAGCTAGCAGGTATATAGCCGGCAGTAACAGAGATGACTTTCAAGGCTGAAACTGAGTGAAGTTGGTATCTAGACATTTTAAAAACAAAACGATACTTTCAGGATATAAAGTAGAAAGGATAAAATCAAGTTAATGAATATGTATATTACCCTCAGACTGTGATCCTGTTTGTATGGCAAGAACACTTAAAAATCTAGTCTGTAGTAATTTTCAAGTATAAGCCATTTGTATAAAAGATGTCTGTAAATTTTTAATGACTGATTTTGTGTTTTTAAAAAATTCTTTGAGCATGTCCAACTTGTCTTTGGAAACGTCTAAAAATTTCCTTGGTATGTTTGCTTAGCATGGATTTATATATTTGTATGTTTATATGACAATATGCATATATGAATACATGTATATGTGAAATATATGTATTATAAAATATTCAAGTATATGGTCTGATAAATAGTTTGGGGGACTTTTAGAAATCTTAAAATTCAGAATCAGATCCATCTCAATTCTGGTTTGCTTGCCTTTCCTGAAAGAAGTCATTTTTGAGAGTTTCCTTTCTTTCTAGGTGCATAACAGGACAGATGTTAATTCTCTTCTCTCCTCTTTTCATCTTTTTTTCCCTTTCCATCTTGTACAGCTGGATTCTGGTCCTTTGAGAAGGGCTAGTTGTGGCGGGGTGCCTAGACACTGAAGCGCTGTTTATTTTCTGGGGTGTAAAGTCTGTAGGGTTTTATTTTTTATCTGTTGTCACAGTCCTGAGCTGTATTTTGCCTTGTCTGACTGTTGCATCAGGTGAAAAGTAAAATTAACTAAGATTTGTTTCACAAACATCTTTTCATTTTCTATAGGTACATCTCATTACATAGTAGCTCTTAACTTTTGCTGTCTATCACTAGGTGTAAGATGGTTAATGAGAGCTGGTGCTCTGTCTCAGCTCAGGGGAGGCCTGTGGACTGATGCTGCCCCGGGCACAGTGTGTCCAGTGTCTCAGAAAGTCTGTCTTCAAAAGAAGCTGAAAATGTGGATTTTCATTTTGAAAACTCCTTATTAAAGGAGCTGAGGATTAATTGAAATTTAAAACCCACGTGGTCTTAATATACCGTATCTGCAAGCGTGAACAAGCAAGAGTCTTTCTTTTGTAACCACTGTTATTTGTAGAGGTTATGGAACCTTTGTGTCTAGAGGAGATGTTGGTATTTCTGTCCAAGGAAACTGACCAGACCAATGAAAAATATGTAGGGTGACACAGCAGTGATATCTAAAGAAAAGTTTCCACCATCTCATTCAAGGGTGAGGCTTGTAGTTGACAAACTAAATTTGCAGACTTAGGCTCTGATCTGTTTTGTATTACCTAACTTGAAATTATGAACTGATAGGCAAGGCTCAACAAGTACCAAGGAGTGCCTCAAATAGTAATGGCAGAATATAAAGCAAAGACACGGAAGAAAAGAAACCAGAGAAACAAGACAGCACGTGCCACTCCTGGGTAGGGGCTGCCCAAAAGAGTCAGAGTTGGTATGCACTGGTAGTGTGAAGAGCTGTGTGCCCATGTTTGTTGGGAGAACGTTTGCAGTAGCCAGCTTACAAAATCAGCCTAGGTGTCCATCAAAGGATGAATGAAGGAAATGTGGTTTATGTACACAATGGAGCCATAGTGAAGAACAAAGACGTGTGTGGGAAAAAATGAATGCAAGTGGGTGTAGCCATGTTGATAAGAAATGGCAGACTCTGAAGGACAAACATCGCCTTTTCTCTCATGTCTAGATTTTAGATTCCAAAAGAGAAGCCATGAAATGGAAGGGGATTAGCTAGGAAGAAGACTAACAGGCGGGGAGGAGGACATGAGAGATGGCCATGGGGAGGTTGGGATGATCGAAGTGCGTTATATATGCATATAAAAATGTTATAAGGAAACCTATTTTATAAAGTTAACATATACTTATGAGAAAGGGGGGAAAATCCCTTTTTCTAAGTGGGCCAATGTGACAGATATATTCAACAACAAATCATGTCTGATTCCTATTGGGCTAATGGTCAGTGGAATGAAAAAGAAAGCATTTGTTCTGAGGGTAGTGATTCTGTAACTTGGAATTTCCTTTTTCCTTCTGTTTTAAAACTATATTAAATAATATTGTTATAGTGTTATTTACTATTATAGTGTTATTTAATATGTAAATTGCTTTGCAATATATAATGTAGGCTATAAAAATAAAATTTAAAAAAGGGGAAAATAAACAGGATAGCATGGAGAACCAAAGAATTTCAAAGCTTTAAAACAAATGATAGTATCCTCAAATACATGAAAGATGTTTATGGGAACAAGATGCTAATAAAAGAAACATTCACAGCAGTAATGTCATTTGTTTATAATGGCTTGTATTTTTGAGAGAACATGTCCATATGTATTGCATATATATCCAAAAACTACAGTTTAATTATGATATCTGGGGGCTGCTTTGAAATAATCCAGAACAGTGGTAGACTGAGGAAAAAGAAATGAAGAGAAGCAAAATGTTGATGATTATAAAAGTTGTATAATGTATACCCAGGTGTTATTAGATAATTCTCTCTACTTTTATGTGTTTGAAATTTCTCATTATAAAACATTTAAAAAGGGAAAATTAAAAGATCAGTAGTGGACCCCCCCCCAAATTAAAAATATGATAGCAGAAATAAAAAATTTCAATGTAAGTATTAGAAAATTCTAAAGATGTTTTCCTTGAAGGCATTTGTGTATGTGTGAGTAGGGGTCAGGGGGGCAAAGCAGTGAAAGCGAAAGAAGGAGGACCGAAATTGGAGGATCTGTCCAAGGGTCCAATATTTAGAAGTTACAGAGTAAATACCAAGGTATCAGTAGGCAAGAAATTAACAAAGAAATGACAGGGGGTAGGTAATTACTTGTTCTAGAAAACACTAGTTTCCAGATCAAAAGAGCTTACTGAAGGTCCTCAGAACGGGTGAAGAATGACCCACTGGGGTACCTCATTACGGAACTTCTGAGCTCCCATGTATGGGAGTCCTAAGAGTTGCATGCAGCCTTTATTTCTGCCTGTAGCTGGGCTGGGCTGGGCGTTATAGTGTCCAGGCCGTCCTAGGACCATTCATTCCAGACGCTGAGCTCAAGTTTTGCTTGGTCAGAGATGTGGTAGTTGCCTAAGTCTGGGACAGAGAGAAAGAGTAACCTCTGTGTGTAGCCTTCTTCCTTCTCTTCCAGTTTTTAGCTTCCCTAAAAAACACATCTGTCTTTGAAACTACCTGGTTCCTGTAATTCCTGGAGCTTTTGGGAGATGGTATAAAGAAGTGGGTGAGCTTCCAGGGCTTCCTGCTTTTCCCAAGTACCAACCATTTCTGTTCTATCAGTGACGTTCCCTTTGCGCTTCTTAGCGTTGTAGTCACATCTCTCCTCCATTGTTACCGTTGCTTTCTTTTTGTCTTTGATTTTGTGGTGTTGATTCATTTTAATTTCTTTTTTTTTTTTTTTTTTTTTCTGTCTCACTGTATAACCCTGACTGGCCTCGAACTTGCTGTGTCGATCAGGCTGACCTGAAACTCACAGAAATCCTTTGTCTTTGATGTTTTAATTTCTTTATAAGCATATTAGTAAAGTTTGGGAAGAAGCCAAATGCATGTTTTTAAAGTCACCATGTTTATTAAATAGAAGTTAATTTGTTGTGTTGGTCATTAATCTGAGTATTGGTTTCTGTTCCTAATGTTTGACAAATTAAGAAAGCAATTTAGTATGTAGAAAAGCCCTTCTTTCTTAAAATCTTCTTTGCCTATTGCTACTCATATTGGTTTACTTCTATCTTCTGTGAAATAGTGTAGCTTTTGAAGTTTTTCTGTTCATTTAGCAACGGTTTCTATACTGTTCCAGGCCTTCCTCTAAGTCCTTGATATCACCCAACCTGACTGTGAAGCCTGTGAACACAGAATCACATCTTAGTCTGCTCATGTGTCCGTAGCTCCTCCTAGGCCCGAGTTAAAGAAATATGCACTGAGAGAACACTACTCACATTTTATTATTGTTTTCATGTATGCTGTGTGTGATTCTGTTTCACTGTCTCCTTGGCTTGTGGCTGAGAACAGAGGAAGGGTACGTTGAATGAGTGGATTTGGACTTAGTATTTGTAAATTTAAAAATGCCATTGGTCTTCAGTTTCAAAAGTATTGAAACTGTGGTATTTCTAGGGTATCTACAAAGAAGAGAAGTGGAGATTTGATTAGTTCTTATTCTGAGGGGATTGCAGGCTTGAGCTGTGTTTGCTTCATCTTCTCTCACGGCCTGTTTCGCAGCGGGTTTGCCTAATGACTTACCTGTAAACAGAAGCTTCTGTTTATCTGAAGCTCTTGCCTTTTAGCACAGCATAGCTTCAGTTGTTTAGAATCTGCCTCTCCTGTATAAGTAACAATGCTGTCATTTTCTCTAAAGTCTCCTTTTTTATTAGAGAAACTCTTTAATAGTTCTATATTTTCTGTAGTTATGCATTTCTGTGAGTGGTTACCGACCCCAGCACAGTGTTTAATAAATTATTGAACTTTGAAGAACCTTTGAGAACCAAGGGCTTTATGTGACTGAGCAGCAGACATGAAAAAACGCTATCCTCCAGAGTATCTAACAGACAGAAATAGAGGCTTGATCAGACAATATAAGCACCGAGTGAATGATAGTGATACCATGAAATATTTACACCCTGGAGCATGCTATGGCAGGGAGGAGAGAGTGGGTTTTTATGGTATGGACGAACCTGACACCATACAGCTCACCACTCTGTGATCTTAAAAGCAAGACAGAAAGAAAGAAAAGACCGAGAGAGAGAGAGAGAGAGAAAGAGAGAGAGAGGAGAGAGAGAGAGAAAGAGAGAGAGAGAAGAAGAAGAGGAATATTGATTTGATGATTCTTGTTTGCAGTGTCTTCTCACAAGTGGGAGCCAAGTTCTAATTAGTCCTTAAAGAGGGACTGAAAATTATCAGAGATGACTTTTGGGTGCTACTTCTTTCAAGTTTTAAAATAATGATTTTTACCATTTAATGTGCCTTAAAAGTTACCATTTTATGTGTGAAAACAAGTTTAAATAGTAAAGAAGTGAATAATGTTGTTTTCAAATTTATTTTCTCAGAGAATGTTATTTTAAATTGGGCTGTATCTTTTTAAATAATGTTCTGTGAGAAAATGGACAAGATGAAATATTTGGATTATTTGGAAAGTTATAGAAAATATTTATTAGATAATTTCTAATATCTTAGAACTAAGACAGGCAGGCATAATGGAATGCATCTGTGATCCCACCACTTGGAAGATGGAGGCAGGAGTTCAAAGCCAGCCTGGACTACAAGCCAAGACCCTGTCTACTCCCCAAATAGAAGGACTAAGATAACTGACCAGCCCAATTATTTTTGCCCCTCTCTCCAAAATTTTGAATATAAATTTTTTATAGTGATAAACCTTTTAAGATTTCATGATGTCACACGACATTATTAAAATAATTATTGTTGAATAAAAGATTGACAAAAAAATTGTTCTGTTGATTTCACATTTACTCTTGATTTAAAAAGCTCATAGGCTGAGTTTGGGAGTGTTTCAACAGTGATTTTGTTTTTGTTTTGTTGGGTCTTGTATTTATAAGTAAGTTTAAATTGACCACAGTCATTGGCCTTTGGGAGGCTTGTCTGGCTTTGGGCCTTGTCATGAGCACCCTAGAAATCTGAAGTGCATCCTGCTAAACTGCTATTTGTCCCCGTGTTATCACTGACCTAAGTTGGCAACCTTCTGACACTTGTCCAGGAAAGGAAGGAATCTTGGGGAGGAAACTCAGTGACACTGTCCTTTGCAGTATGTGATAAGGAAGGTGATTTTTCAGGGATTTGGTATTTGTTAGATAGAGACAGTGTACACAGAAGTTGCCATCTGGGGATCCATTGTCAGTAAGAGGTGAGAGAGCTGTCTGTGAAAGGATGCATTAGACGGAGACAGCAAAGCAAGGTTTCATTTATTTGTTCGTTGTTTTCTTTGCTGAGATTATGTGAAAGAATTGGAATTTTAGAGTTTGAAAGACGTGGGTGTTTCATCTCTGCTGCTCACTTATTTAATTTCAGGAATGTCTTGGACCCAATACTCCATTTTCTTACCTAGAAATAGGGTTGATTTGAATTTATTCTTTAGGCTTATTATAGCTTCTCAACATTTAGGGAGTTGGAGAGATGGCTCAGTGGTTGTTCTTGCAGAAGATCTGGGTTTGGCTTCCAACACCCACATAATGGCTAACTACCATCTGTAACTCCAGTTCCAGGGGTTCTGATGTCCTCTTCTGGCTTCCACAGCCACATTGCATGCACAGGTACGCTTGTGTACATGCAGGCAAAATACTCACACATATAAAATAAAAATAAATAAATAAATAAAAAATTTTAAAAAGTTTCTAATCATTCAGCATTGTGCCCAGCATATGAGTGAATGCCAGTCCCTTGCCCAGCGTCAGGGTGGGTATCATCCCCTTACTGGTACATCTGGCTGAGTACCAGCCTCTTCCCCAGCTTGTGGGTAGGTACCAGCTTCTTACTCAGCATATGGATGGGTATAGTTCTTTTCTTGTTTTTCTTCCCTTGAGCCAAATAGACCTTATCTAGGAAGTGAGGCTTTAGATGCTCTTGATGGATGAAGGGAATGAGCCAGTTAACCAGAGGGCACTAAGGGCTGTGGACAGCTTTGTGAGATGAGAAGCTTCCGCTGTCAATATTGGCTTCACTGCATTTGGAGTTGAGAGCATCTGAAGAATTCAGAATCTTATTTCTTGTTCTCTTTGTTTAATTAAAACATACAACACTATTTGAGTTCAAAATGTTAAAGATTAAACCAATCTAGGGAAACCAGATTTTTCTGTCCTCAGCTTCTCTCTGATAGAAGTACTTTGCCAGTATGTTTAGTGTAATTGTCATCGATACTAGATTTTTAGGTGCTACCTATGTTTTCTTCATGTAGATTTAGATGAGGCTTCCACGGTGTTAGATAGCCCGGAGTTCTTCTTCTCTAGGTTAACATTCTGTTAGAGGAAGCAAGTCAGGAAACTGAACATCATAAAGATAATGACCCTATCTCTTGGTGATAAACAGAGGGAAGGGGATTGCTTTAGAGAGAGTGCCCTTTGATGTGAAACCCCAAAGATGACAAGGATATTCATTCCAACTACAGAGACAAAACTCCAAGGTACCGATAAGCTTTTGCATATATGGGAGGCACAGGGGATTAGTGACCAGAATTTAAGGAGAAAGAGACAGAGGATCCTGGTAGGGTCCTTAGCCTGGGGTAAAGATTTATATTTTATTCTAACTCCATTGCAAACTATTGACTGTATGATTTTTAAGGCAAAGATTTTTAAGGTAGGCAGTGTGTATGGAGTGACCTGATCTGATTTGTTATTTTATATATGTCTGAGGGCCAGAGTAGAATTCAGGTGAAGTCTTGAGAGAAATGTACTGATGTGTTGGTACAGGAGGCTCATACAGCAGTGGATGGAAGGGGAGAGACGAGATAGAATCTTGAAGCAGAGCTGACATGATTTCCTTTGAAATTGGCTGAGGACATTTGAGAGTGAAGAGAAACCAAGGGAGCATCAAGATTTTGATGACTAGATTATGACCATTGACAGCAATCAGAAAACCTAGGAAGAGCAGGACTGGTGTGAGGTCAGGAGCTGTGTTTTAGACTGGTACATATCTGGTACCTATGTTGCGTCCAAGGGCCTATTGGGAGGGAGGAATCTGAAGATGGGAGCTGGAGATCCGGCATGTAGCTGGTAGATGGAAGCCTGGGAACCTCTCTTTGTAAACTATTGTTCTTTAGCTTGTAATGAATTTGAGGGTCTTGGCTTTCCCAAGCTAATGTGTGTGTCTTTGCCCTTCCTGTCTCTGGCTGCACTGCCAGGCTGTCTCCAAGCCCAACAAACGCATTCCCTTCCAGGCAAAAGCAAAAGATGACATAAACCAGGAGCCAGATTTTCTACGACAGACTTGTAAGCAACAAGATAATCTTATTGTTCCTTCTGCTACTTAAAATAAAGGTAATACTGATTTTATAGTAGAAGTCTGGGTCCTAAGGCATGATATTGATTAAGTGTCTGGTGAGAATTTGTAGGGCAGCCTTCTAGAGCTACAGCCACAGGGCATCTCCCCACTGGGCCAGGCCTCTGTGCTGACCTCCACTATGGAAGCAGTGTTTTTTTTAGGGATTCTGTGCCCTGTTTAGTCTAGGCTCTGTCCAGAGCATTTATTTTACCTGATTGATGGCTTAATCCAGCCCTTCACCTTAATCTGACCTTAAAGATGGGAGCCTAACTCTTTTGTTAGTAAATGAGGAGCCTAATTTTAGTACTGTTTCGATTTATTTTCTTAACTGTAGTTGTAGATTCCAGGTTGAATCCTCTTAAAGTGCTACAGTCTGACTTTTGTGTCTTTTTCTCCTTAAGATGCCTCTTTAGAGCAAGGCTTCTTTTGTGAGTTGATTTTTAAAAGGGAAAGGTACCTCTTTTAACATTGCCATTATTAAGCCCATGGACCGCTTCAGTTTTCATTTTACTTTGAGGACAGTAATTTATTTGTGTTTTTTTGTGACATGCAGCAGTTAACATACAAGTCAGGCTCTGCAACATTTATAAACCCTGTTCTGAGGATATCTTGGATAATTTAATAGCAACTGAGGTGAATTGTTCACTCTCCTAAATATAGAAAGAGTACCTAGAAATTATGTAAAAATAGCAGTTTTAGATAAAAAAAAAGTTTTGTCTGTCTTTTTTAATAAGATCCATATATTTTTCTCCTTTATTTGGTAGTTCTGGCTAGATCGTTCACAGGTTGGAGTGAGGATCACATGAGTTACATTGGGCTAAGGAGCTTGACATAGTAAATGCTCAAGTGATCTTTGGTCTTATTAGCTGCTATGAGATGATGTTGTTAGCTGTAGGCTTCTTTTCTGTCATCTCCAATACCTAGCACAGGTCCAGGAGCACAGGATGCTGTTTAGGTAGATGCCATGCATGACTGATGGATGTGCCAACATTTGGGATTTCCTTTCACCCTTGCATCATTTTATGTCTTTCTTAAAATGCTGTAGGTACTTGACATCCTTTGATCCTTCATATGGTTACTCTCAAAAGGAGCCACGTGAATTCAGCTGTTTGCACATCTGCCTGTGTTCTTTGTTTGCTGCCAAAGAGAATACAAGTTTCAAACTTTCGCAGCTCAAAGAGCTAATAGATTGTAACATTCTTGGTACAGGGCCTGGCACAGGAGAACTAAATGGATCTGCGTGCTCTTTCGGATGTGCGTCTGAGGGCACGGTGCTGGGGTGTGAGCTGAGGGCTCCTTTGGAGGGAGAAGGTGAAATGATTATTTCCTAGTTTAGCCAATGCTCCTGTTCTGCTTTCCTCTTGGTTCAAATCTGTGACAGAGTTAGCAGTGGATAGGCACAGGGTAAGTGGAGCAGGAGCCTGTTGGCTCCTGAGCAGAGGACTTTTAGGGGTGGTTTCTTAGTCATCTGAAATATGCACTTAATCTAGACTTGTGGCCTGCTGGTGAGGCTGCTGCTTTCCTGTGATCTCAAATGTCTTGTCCATGTCAAAACTTGCCATGTTTCTTTGTTTACTTTGAATCAGGAAAATGTTCATGACCGCACTTGAAATTCCTTCTCAACTGTGCATTTGGACTCATCACCCTTGGCTACCAGGAGTACATGATTGTTTATTTTGGATGTCTTTTTTTGATGTTCAGCTAATTTAACCCACAATGAAGTTAATCCTTGCTTCTTTGGAAAAGTACAGATTTACTTATTAGCTGCTTTCAGAGACATTTGCATTTTTATGAAAGCGAGTGTATAATTCCATTGACTTTTGGACCCACCTCCCCACATACACAGTGGACGGCTTCTTGAAGTCAGGGTTCAGAGCAAATCATGTTAATAGTGAACATGTGTGTGTCATACATGGGGAGGTGGGACTGCAGGTTCCATTACATCCTTTTATCTTGCCTTAGTGTGTGTGTGTGTGTGTGTGAGAGAGAGAGAGAAAGAGAGAGAGAGAGACAGAGACAGAGAGAGACAGAGAGAGAGGAGAGATATTATGTTGGAATTGAAACTTTTATTTGGTACTTGGACCTGAGTACTGGCTTTGCTACTTACCAATTTTGTAACCTTAGGCAAGTCACTTAATTTCTCTGTACCTTTGTTTCATTATATATCAAGTGGGGATAATTATGCTAACTGCCATTGAGTTGGCTTTGAGGATCCATTGAGCTAATTTGGATAAAGCATATCGAACAATACTTAGTACATAGCTGGTTTATAAGTATTAGTTATTGTTTTAATTAGCAATTAGTAATGACATAAATAAAAAAGATGAAGCTATAAATTATTAATCCAGGCCATGTATCTATGAAGCATTTTAGACACGTGTTTAGTCCCATGGGTTTAAATTATTGGTCTAGGGAGGTTACTGTGTTAACAGAAATTATATTACAATAATGTATAAAATCTAAAATGTAGCAACTTTGATTCTTTGCTTATAGAGCAGTAATGAACACGGTAGGCAGGACAGTAGAAAATCTCCATGAATTCAATTAGGGATATAAGTAAGATAAGAAGACTCTGCCATCTTCAGCACATGGCTGCAAAGGTCACCGTAGGTTATCTGCACTCTAGCCAGTCCAGGGCAGAGAGCATGCAGGGGAGGAGTCTTTACAGGCCAGAGCTTGAAGTGTCACTTCTGTTCCCCTGGAGGCAGAGCTCAGCAGGCAGAGGGGAACAGCTCAGCAGCTGCTCCTAGCCCCAGTTTTTCAAGAGTCCGTAAAAATATATGTGAAAAAAATAAAACTTAGATTCCAAACTCTAAGTGTACAATTTCAGAACTGAATAGCTGCTTCATTTGGCATTTATAAAATGGAGCCTTGTGCCAGCTTCCAAAGATGACACTCTTTTTCTTTCTTTTGTGAGACAAGGTCTCATTATATAACCCTACCTGAGCTGGAACTCACTATGTAGATCAGGCTGGCTTCCAACTTACAGAGATCTGCCTGCTTCTGCCTCTCAAATACTGGGATTAAAGGAGTGTGCCACCATGATCAGCAACGACATTTTTTTTTAATGTAAAAGATGTTATTACACTTAAAAATAATTTGTAAGTTGGGTTTTCTAATTTCCAAGAATTCCCAAGCATGCCCAGGAATTTTTGAAAAAATGCAATCATAAAAGAATTTTTTAAGGCTAAATAAATTTAAAAGTAAAGTTATGAAAATGTGCTCTCTTTTTGATTGTAAAGAACGTTAATGGGAAACATAGTAGGAGTGTGGCCTTCAAAAGCAATAGGATTGTGATTTACTTACAAAGGTCTTACAGTAGTCCAGTTGATGATTCTCGGTTTGTGCAAATTTATTTTAGTTGTTTTGGAAAGGTGTGTGATGGAAGTATCTAAACACATTAAGCATTTTGAGCTCAGATATTTTTCTCTCTTACATTTCTTCCTTTTATTCCCTATATTTTCTGATAAATGACTTGCTGGAATGAAATATCTGAACAAGAATTATATTGTATTTCATGACAGAGGTGTTTGGTTTGCTGAATTCCAGTGCCAGAGAGGAAAGGTGTCCTTTTCTCTCTGTGTGTGTGTGTGTGTGTGTGTGTGTGTGTGTGTGTACGTGTACGCGTGCACGTGCGCGCATGCATGATTTTTGAACGTGTGAGCACACATGTGGATCTGCATACATAGACAAGTGTACATGCATGTGGAGGCCTGAGGTTGATGTTGAGAATCAGTTTTGATTGCTCTTCCATCTGATTCATCTAGACAGCATCTCACAATCAAACCTAGAGCTCACCATTGTAACTAGTCTGGCTAGCCAGCTTGCTTTGGGGAGCTCTTGTCTCCACCTTCTGAGGCTGGAACTACAGCTGGGTTGTCACATGCCTCCACCTATCATTTCTGTGGGTTCTGGAGATCCAAACTCTGATCCTCACACTTGTATAGCAAGCCTTAACCACAGCTGTTCCCTTGTGTTTTTGATGATCACAATCCATTTGGCCTTGCTTCTGACTCCTTCATGACCTCTTGGACTATGGCTCTCTTTCCCTAAATTCTTCCCTTTTAAGGCTCTTCTGAATGGGTACCAGGGAGATTAAAGTGAAAAAACAGTTTTTAAATGGTGGATCAGCAGCTTTAGCCCCAAAGTGGGAAAATCCCAAGTATTCTTTAAATGATGACTGGAGTAGAAAACACAGCATATCCATACAATGGAATATTATTTGGCAGCCCAAATAGTGAGGCTCTGGTACATGCTACAGCCTAGATAGATAGACCTTGAAAAAGGTAAAAGAATCCAGTAACAAAGGACTTTATATTACATGGTTCCTTGTGCCAGATTGGCAAGGCAGTGGAGATAGGAAATAATTGATTAATGGTTGCCAAGAGCTGGGGAGAAAAAGATGGAGAAGGACTACTAGTGGGTAGTGAGGTTTCTTTGTGGAGTGAAATGTTCTGAATTTAGTAACGGTGATGCTTGACTAATTCTGTGAATACTATCTGACTTGTACATTTTTAAAAGGTAAGTTGTACAGTGTGTGAATTGTAACTCACAGATGCATTCAAACCTCTCTACGGCCCTGACTTTCTCTGTGGTCTCTTCCTTTGACCTTGTCTCCTTCCATTCTTCCTTTGTTCCTGATCCATCCTGACTGGTGTCCCCAACAGGGCAAGTGCTTCCTGTCTCCGGTCTTTTATGCTCACTGTTCTCTACTGTTAGAACTCTGTCCCCTCTGATATCTGTATAACTGGCTCTAGTTTCTCCTGGGTCTGTATTTAAGCTTGCTATTCTCAGGAGACTTCCTCTGATTACCCTTAAAATAGCACTGCCATCATGTTGTGTTGCAGCCTCTGTCCTTGTTGCTGGTTTTTATTTTGCTCTGTATTCCTTCCCGTTCTCTGTTATATTACTGTTTTCTTGTTTCCCTTATGCCAGTCTTCCTCCTTTAGAATGGAGTCCAGGGGGCATTGACTTTGCTTTGCAGGGCATCTGTGTGTGCAGTCTGTATTTATCGTAATGTAGACAGATCTCTTTCATCAAGTCTTTTAGCAGGAGAAAGGTGTGATTGTCCTGAATGGATATTTTATTTTTGTGTAATATCCAGTGTATCTACTCAATGCCACAATAGGAATCAGTACCTTGGAAGCAATCTCTGAGAAGAGTTGTTTTCTGAGATGACGTACACCTCTACTGTTATAACTGTAGATTTCTAAATTTTTCTGCTTTTTAACCATATGTATTTATGTCAGATTAGCTGCTTATGGATACTAAACCATTAGCTCTGTTCAGTCTTAACTGAGCACTCCTCTGCTGTCTTTCTGAATATTGAAAGTACTTGCTGTTGGAAGATTCTAGGCAAATAAAATATGTATCTGGAAAATGATTGTTTATTTTGTGCTTTTGACTTTGGAGTTTGTTTTGAGTACTAAGTTCTTAGGAGGACTGAGGTGGAGAAACAGGAAAGAAAAAAATATATTTGCTTTAGAGAACAGATTGAGTTTAAAGGAGCCTTTAAAGTGTGTGTGTTGTTTATTTGTTTGTTTGTTCTTTGTGGTGCTGAGGATAAAATCTAGGCCCTCGTGCATGCCAAGCATGCCTTTTACCATTGAGCTACCCTCCAGCCTCTCCAGTCCTGATTTCTTTTGCTCTCTTTCCCAACTCCAGCCAGAGATTTCATGAGTTGGCCTTAATGCTGCAGGTTAAAATGTTCAGGCCACTAGGTGGCGCTGCAGCACCGCTCTCTACCTCCCGAGCCACAGACCACTGACCTGCTCCAGCTGAGTGGATTTCTGGGTGTCATGGAAATTGTTTTATCGGTAAAGGGCATAGTGTAATATATTCCTCTCTACCCTATGCAGCTATTTAATGCCCTGAAACATGCCCCTCTGTGGCCATGGCCTGTTAACTATGCTTATTTGGTGTAATAATTAGCAGAATTTCTCACTAACGGGGGTACTTAACACCTCACACCTCTGCTATGTTTTTGTACGTGATGGATTGTACATTCTACAGAAAAAGTTGGGGAGGTCAAAGCTGAACCTCCGTCTAACAGAGCTGCTTTCTGCACATTTGTACAGGAAAGGTTTATATTAACTTACTTTTGAGCTTCTTCAAACTGGACTTGTATGTAATATAAACATTTCTTAGCTTTTATGTACAGTCCTGGTGAAGGCTTGTAAACATAGCACTGTTAATTTTCCACCTTGTAGAATGATAGAAAAATAAATGAATAGCTGCCCGAATAATTGGATGATACTTGCTACTTAGAATTGTGTGTATTGGAAGTGTGTAATATGGACAGTGATTTTGGCACAAACTCCACATTCTAGGTTAAAATTGGAGAAGAAAAATTACACATGGAATTTTAATGTTTTCCATGGTTGTAAGTTAGGCTCCATGTAATTCTTTGTGGTTTTACAAGCCCTCCTAGGCCCCTAATGTTTCTATGCCAGCAATTTTGGCATTTACAGAGCATGATCGGAATAACTGACCAAAGACTAAGCAGAAGAAAAACAGTTGAAAACAGGAAACACTTTAGTTGGACCACCAGCTTCCCCCTGTCACCTCAGGCAATCTGTTTGCCTTCTCTGCTTTGGTTCTCCCATTTCTTAAAATTCTTCTCCTAAGCCAGGTGAAGGTGAAGCAAGAATGCTTCAGAATACCTTTGCTTCTGTTTATTTTCACAGCTCCAAATAACTGTAAAGCGTGTTATAATCATATGAGACAACGAAAAAGCTTTGTTATTGCTGTTGACTTCAAGGTGAATGTAGGAATTTTAGCAAAAAGATGAATACACTTTGGGGTCTCTCAGACTTTGGTGTCCAAGTACATATTTGCCATGACCTGGCTTTCTTTCCAAATTCTATTTCTACATTTTAAAATGCATATTAAACGTTTCTACTTGTGTCTACTTCCTCTGCTTACATCCATTATAAATGTCTTGGTTTAGTTGTAGGAGGTAGGTATGTGAGATACTTACTTTATAGGAATCTCCTGTGGACCAGAGAAGTGGGCTGAGAGCTGAGGCTCTAGCGGTGGACTTCTTATCCAGGGCTGCAGGCTGGCTTGTCAGAGAGCCCTCCCTCTCGTGCAGCCAGGATAGGAACCAGGAACCCATTATTTCAGTGGTGCGTTTGCGAGAACACACAGCTATAGCTGCAGGCAGGGATAGCCAAGGACTAGGAAAGTGCCACCATGACAGCTGGCATTATTTAGTGGCCACTTCTTGGACTGTTGCAGAAAATTCAGTGTTTGTACAGCTATGTTGTCTGTGGAGAAAGTCAAAACTACAAGATAGCGATCTCTACTTTCTTTCTGCCTTCAGACTCTCACATCAGGCTGTGTAATTGGTGGGCCCTAAACCTCATATATAGCCCTAGTTGCAAATTGGTCCAAGTCGGAGTTTCATTTATTTCCCAGCACAGCAAGTAGCTTAGCAAGTACTCTGTACATTTGTTGTTAATGGTTGACTTCCTTGTTTTTGTGCATGGCCCCATCTTTCCCAGTCAACCACTGTGGGCAGAGTATTAATGGCAGTTCCGTCTGTGCCCTGGGATCCTGTAATTCTGTTTCCACCCTTGTTCAGGTCCAGTTTCTGTCTCCCTGGGCTTTTTCAGTCATCTGCTTATCTGGTCCTCTGACCTCCAGCCTTGGTTTCTTTGAACTCAACCACATTATAAATAGATTAGTGTTTAAGAAACAGGGTAACAAATAAAAAAACCCACCATGCTCTCATTGTGTTCCTGCCCTTCTTCAAAGCCTTTTGTGGCTCTTTATTACATTCAGGATAGAATCCAGACTACTTAGCTGGACTTGCAGGACCTTCCATAATCAGGGCACAATCTATCATCCTAGCCTTATCTTCCACTTTCCCCCTGCTGAAACTGAATGTTAGCCAAAAGGTCTAATCACTGACATTTGATCAGCAACTTTGATGACTAACTTTCTGGCTCTGCTGCCCTTATTACCTGGCAGTCTCATTTCCACGTTCTTCTTCTCACTTATTCGTGCCGTCCATCACTTTGGCACATGGTTTTCTTCCCTTTAGTTCAGACTTCTTACAGCAGTATGTACTAAGGCCTTTCTGTTTTATTACCTGTATTGTTAGTTTTCTTTTTGTCTTTTTTTCACGTAAGCAGTATAAATATTTGTTATGGGTTGATTGATTTGTTGATTCTGCATGGCTCTGACGTCCTCTTGCTTGGGGAAAGGGTATAGTGGAGGGTCAGTGAGGGGCTGCAGCCGTCCTCCAGCTCTGTGATTTTGTCCTTTTGATTTCTAGTGAAAGGACAAATTAACTATTTGCTTTGAGCAAACTAAGGCAGTGTTTTGTGGATTTAGTGTTTAAAAAGGACCCTGGGAGGGAAAGCCCTGGAGTTGAGCTCTTATCCCTGTTTGCCAGGCTGGATGAGCTCCACTCTACCTCGGTGTTGCAGTTTGCTTAAGTGTGGGTTGTGAAATCGCAGTGGAATTTGTCTGTGGTTGCTTGCCAGAGAGGAGGAGGAAGAAAGGATTCTGAGTAAATCAGACATGCAAATTAGCAAGGCCCATGGGCTTTAAGCAAATTATACAATAAAGTCCCAAGAAATTCGTTTGTCTTTTTCCTGCATTTTGTTTCTACAGGGTGTATGTGAGAATGCAGGATTTAATGTATTTGCTTTAGGCTAGAGGCTCATGAACTTTCTGTCTTTCCAACCCTTTCATACTAAAATTTATTGAGGATCCCCAAACCTTTTGTTTATGTAGAGACTTGTCTATTAGTAGTTTCTGTGTGAGGAAACTAAACAGAAGAATCTTAAAAACTGTATCCACTAATAATAGCAAAAATATCCATTACCTGTGAACATTTTTTATAACAAATAACTTTACTAATATAAAAATTTTCAAGAAGAGTGACATTATTAGCAGAGCAAAATCCAGTCTCAACACAGATATTGAAGGGGAGACTGTTTGTGTGGGCTCCGTAGCTGCATGTGGTTTGATACTATGCTAGAACTTGACAAGTGATAGTTTATTTTTAATTGACAAATAATAATTGTATGTGTTTATGGGGTACATTGTGCTATTTTGATACAGGCATATATTGTGGGATGTTTAAATGAAGCTAATTAACCTATTCACCACATGCTTACCATTTAAAATCTTTTAATAATTTAAAATCATTTAACAACTTAGAAATTATGCATTGTTGTGAGGTATAGGCATGTAGTACAGCAGATGACCAGAACTTACTCTTCCTGTTTAACCCAACTTAGTGACTTTGTCCAACACTTCTTTCCCTTTTCATACCTGCAGTTTCTGTGTTCTGTATTTCTGTGTGTTTGACTCTAAATATTCACTTACCAGTGAGATCATGCAGTTTTACCCACAAATAGAAATGACATAAAAATGAAAGTAAAAATAATATTATGAGAATAGTATTGATCATGCGAATCCTTTGCCAAACCACTGGCATAGAAACCAATTAGGAAAATTTCAGTAGTTTTAAAATTTAGAGTGGAAGAAGAGTTTTAGTGCTTATTTCTTCAAGCATGCTTTTACACTGGACCTTGGCCTGAGTGAGACAATCTAGATGAGAAAATTTCCTTTCCTATTCCTGGATTTCTCTCATCCTAGGGTAGGATCTCCTGGGCTTGATTTTTTTTTTTTTTCTTTTTAAGTTTATAAAGCATATAGAGATTTTTGTTTTGTTTTGTTTTGCCAGACCTGCCTTTGGTGATCACTAATACTCAGCATAAGTCAGTATGATTGTGATTTTGGTGTTGTTTGATAGAAAAATAATGACCATCAAATGCTTCAGAGATGGCCTGTTGGTTAGGTGACTGATGCTGGCATGGGAACAAGGCCATTTGGGGCAGTAAGTACAAATTCTTTGAATCATTTGGCAGCCCTTAAAGCCTTTGATTGTTTTTTATGTGTGTTTGCTTGTTTGTTTGGTTATTTATTTCTGTTTGGCAGCTGTCAGAGCTCCATGGAAGAGCATCCTTCACTTGTGAAGTGGAGTCCAGATGTGAGGCAGCAATTAAGCGATCATGTACTAGAAGAATCCCAGTTTTCCAGTTTTTTTCTTTCTTTCTTTCTTTCTTTCTTTCTTTCTTTCTTTCTTTCTTTCTTTCTTTCTCTTCTTGGGTGGTTGGGGCATGTCATTGAAACAATTATTTCATTTACCTAAGCGTTTGTCCTTTCTATTAAAAAAGATTTTAGCCAAGTGCCTTAAGGTAAAAAGGAGGGGATTGTGTAACAGAGTCTCCTCCAAACTGGTCTTTATTGTTCAAGAAGACTGATTCCTTTGTGCTTTGACTTGGCACTCAGAATTGGTTTTAATTTAACAGTCCAGCTCCTTTAATGATCAATTCTCCTTTGTGTTCTGGATTTGGTACACTCCAGTTTTCTCTCCAAGCCTTTGACTTCTTTGAAGAAATGAGGGCGGAGGTGTCAACGAGGCCTAGTCTTTTAGATATGATTTGTAGTTGTGTCTCAAACCTCCTCTTGTGAACATTCTCCAGGGAAGGTACCCAGGGTTTGTAGATGCCTGTGTTGTGTCGGGTGCTTTGCCTGATAATCATGGAGTTTTGATACAGGGTGTTTCCTCTTCCCTCTGTCACTGCTACCACAGGGACAGGCCTGGGCAAGGTGCCCTTATCTCGACCCTGGAATTTAGCACCCCCAATTTGGTCTCCTTGCTTTGGCTTTTCATACTGCCACACTCTGGTAATCCCTTCAGATGAATGAATAATTTACAACTGTAAATCAAACTGTGTCATGTCTTTGATTAAGGCCCTTAGTAGCTCTGAGTTGCACAAGGATGAGGTCCTTCTGTGATGGTGGACAAGCCCTACACACCTAGCTTCTCTTGTCTTTCAGAATCATCTTCAGCCTGTGCTGGACTCTAGATTTGCTGGATTGACTGCCTTCCTTCTATCTCAAGAGCCCCTGGGCTGGGTCTTTCTCTGGGCTTTGGTACCAGCTGTTCTTCCTGCTTGGAACATTCCTTTACCTAAACAGACCTTTACTCAGGCTTCAGCTTCTTGTAGTTTGGGTCTTAACTGAAGCCTCTGGCTTTGCGCTTCCCCAACTAACCAGGCTATTGCGCCCTCCATTGTACTACTAGTTTCTAGTTTTAAAATAGTGTGGTTTAGTGAGTTCTGGACTTCTTCTTCTTTTACAGAAATGTCATTTTTAATTATGTGTGTGTGTGTGTGTGTGTGTGTGTGTGTGTGTCTTTGTGGTGGTATGGTGTGTGCACATGAGTGCAGGTACCTGTGGAGGTCAGAAGAGGATGTTGGATTCCCTGGAGCTGGAGTTACAGGCAGTTGTAAGCTGTCTGACATGGGTGCTGGGAACTGAATCAGGTCCTCTGTAAGAGTAGCAAGTATTCTTAATCATTGAGCCATCTCTCTAGTTCATCCCTCCCCCCTTTATCGTCACTAGAACTTTGTTGCTTATTAAAGTATGTAGGGTTCTTGCCTGTTTTGCAAATTGAGTAATTAGGGTTCATAGATCTGATGGGCTCCTGATCGCAGAGGCTTTGCCCTTCCCATTGTCCTGCAGCATTCCACTAGAGTTTTTTGTGCTTTGGGTGTTCTCATTCTTGACCTGTGATGTTCAGAGTGTGTGTGTGTGTGTGTGTGTGTGTGTGTGTGTGTGTGTGTGAGCACACATAGAGAACAGAAAACAACCTTGTGTCATATTCCTCAGGAGCCATTCACTTTTCTTTTTTTTTTTCCCCAAAAGAGACATGATCTCTCATGGACCTGCAGTAGGCTGGCCAATGAGCTCTAGGGATCCATCTCTCTCTGTCTCCCTAGTTGTGGGATTATAAATGTACCACCATGCCTAGCTTTGTGTGTGTGTGTGTGTGTGTGTGTGTGTGTGTGTGTGTGTGTGTGTGTGTTCTGGGGATTTACCTTGGCTCTCATAGGGCAAGCATCTTGTGTGTGTGTGTGTGTGTGTGTGTGTGTGTGTTCTGGGGATTTATCTTGGCTCTCATAGGGCAAGCATCTTGTGTGTGTGTGTGTGTGTGTGTGTGTGTGTGTGTGTGTGTGTGTGTTCTGGGGATTTACCTTGGCTCTCATAGGGCAAGCATCTTACAGACCAAACTAAAGTTCCAGTCAAGTTGCCTTTTAATGTAAATCTTGAAGTGACTCATAAGGTGGAGTTAGCCACTTTTTGACTAAGTGGTCAGGGCCAAGAGTTGGGTCCAGAGGTAAGTTAGGAGAGTGAGATTGAGGCACATTCCCCCATCCTAATTCAGAGGCTGGGATTAAAGTTATCTTGGCTCTTATTAATGGGGCTGGGAGGGTAGTGACCTTGGGTTTGAACTGCTGCTGGAGAGCCATCTGCTTTGAGTTCGATTAGAATGGACCCTGAGGTTGTTTGGCTCTTATGCCTCTCATATCTTTTTGTTCTTGTAGTAGAGACAAAAGCTGAAAACCTGAGCTGCTGCTTCTGAGGCCTCTAATGAAGAGAGTAGGCCTGGGCCTGCCTTGTTACTGACAACACTTGATTATGGGGCTTTGTGCCGTGGTGCTTCAATAACTTTGTTTGAAATGGCTTCTCCGTCTTCCTTCATCAGTGAACATAGCCCAGAGGGAAAGAGTGGACTATAGAAGCTGCCAGGTCAGGGTTCAAATTTCTGGAGGCTACTTTTTTTGGATGCTGAGGATGGAAACCAGGGCCTTGTACTTGGGTAGGCATGCTAGTGCTTTATGCTGAGCTCTTACTGTGCCTTGGCCTGTCAATTACCTTCTAACTAACCCTCATTTGCTTTGCTTGTATAATGGAGATCTGTATGAGAAATGAGAGAGAGACAGACTGCAGACTGACTTAAATGTCATGCGTAGTGTCTTCTGTTTGGCACTTTGGAGAATTTGATGAAAGTCGTGGACCCTCTTCTCAGAATGTGTCCAATGTGTACCAAACCATATAGCTACTTTCATGGACTTCATAAAGCCTATGAAACCCACTATAAGAATCTGAAGGAAAAAGCCTGTAGATCAACCCATTCTTGGAATAGGATAGTGCTTGGCTTTTTACAGTCTCTTAATAGTGTTTTTTGAATGGGAGAATTTGACTGATTTCTAAAGGTTTTTTTTTTTTTTTTTTTTGCTTTAGGCTCAGCATTTAGTTTCCTTTGCCCTAGGACCTATGGCTCTGACATCTTCCTAACCTTAGTTTGCTGTGCTGGTAGCCATTGCTTTGTGGCAACAAATTTACCTGAGCATGAGGTTTGACCCTTGGTAAGCTGTAGAGGTGGGGTAATTAAATGCTTGGCAGATATTTCCAGGTTATAATAATGTGTGAGAGTCCGGAGCCAACTGCTGAGGGATGGTACCTCAAATGGTTTAGGCCCTCCAGATTGGTGTGATCATCACAGTGCGTGAAGTTTTGCTACTGTATCTTGCCTACCATGTAATATATCTTAGAACTAGAAAGTTTTATAGACCTTTAAAATCTCATTGCTCTGGAGTGATTAAGTTGTCCAGGGCCCCTTGACTGGTACAGTGGCCGAGCTCAGGGTCTGTAGCTTTAACCACCTCCTTCAAATCAGGTGATTATTTTCAGCTTTTCTTAAGCCAGAACCTTTCATTGGCATCTGTGTGGCTTAAACGTAAGCCTTTGAGACAGAATGCAGCCATTTTCATGGTGAGCGATGCTCATTTCTACGTGTGATTGGTTTATTTGTGAATGTGTCCTGTCATCTTCCTCTTCTTCCCAGCCCCCAGTTTTCTTCATCCTCCTTGATGAAAATTCCACAGAGATGGGAATCGTGTCTGTTTATTCAGCTCCTCCCTTACAGCCTGTGCTTCATAAAAGTATGGAGTTAAATTTTCGTGAAATGAATGAACTAAGGGAGCTTCTTTGGCAGGTTTTTGTTTGTTTCTTTTTGTTTTTTTGAGACAGGGTATCACTATGGAGCCAGAAAGGTGTAGAACTCACTATTCAGTCCAGACTAGCCTCAAAACTGAGGCTGTCTTCCAGCCTTGGCCTTTGAGTAATAGGATTGCAGGCATGGTCCACTGTCCCTGCTTCCCTGGCAGTTTTAATAGTGTCAGCATGGTTGAGATTTCACCCCATCTTTATCAGTAATTTAACAGCAGTGATCGAACTTGTTTATACCAGACACTGTACCAAGTGAGAGATGGTACTCAGCTTCAAGGAATTATAATAAAAAGAAAGCAAAATCAAGAGGAGCAGATTACATTGGCCCTGCAGCATATATTTTTGAACTTTAGTTTGAATGCATGCTCCATTTCTTCTGTATTTTAACCTCTCTGCTTTGCTTCTTTCAGCACCTGGCATCTGATAACATTTAAGTTCAGGTTTTTAGTTCTCTGGATCAATGTTTTTTGATCCTGGCTGATTATCACTATCGTGAGAGCTTAGAAACAGCACAGATATGAGCATTTAGGCCCTTCTGGACTTTCTAGATCAGTAGGACTGGTGTTGCCTTGGAAGCTATAATGAAAAATAACTCACTAGGCAGCTGTAATGAGCAGCAAAGCCAGCTAGTTCCCACTTCCTTGTGGGTGCATGCTAACAGAGTACTTGGTTTTAGAACTCAGCCCTCATGTTTTATATTAATGATATCTTCTGCAAAGATTTTATGTGCATTTCAGTACATGGTTCTATGTGAAAGGTTCTACTATCATGGCTCTTTGGCAGTGTGCTCGCATAAGTTCCTGGGATCACTAGAAATGAATCTAAACATCAGACTAATGATAACAAATATGGGAATACTCCCACTTAGTTTGCTCTGTGCCTTTTTGTGGATATGGGCTAGCTTTTTAGCTAGATTCAGTAGGTACATTTAGAGTAGATTGATTACATGGTGACTTTCAGAGTAACTGCTTTTTTTGAGGAACAAAGGAGATGAATTATGCTTTCCCAGGTTTTCTCTGCCTTGTGCTGGAGGAAAGATAGCCAGGCAAGTGTCAGCAGACCTGCAGAGGTGAGCTGTCAAGGTGTTGGCAGTGATAGGCTTCTCTGGGTGGAACTCAGGGCATCCCACCAGCAAAATGGAGACTAGACTTGAGTGATTTCTCATTTGTGCTTTACTTATTGTAATTGCTGAAGTGTTAAATTGCGTGTGACAAATCTAACAGGTAATTCCTAAGTAGGTTTCATTACTAGTCATTGAGTAGATAGATGATGTTCCTTATGTTAAAACTAAACTTTAAAAATGGAGACCACGTTTGGAGTTAGAATTCACATATTGCAGATGTATTCACATATATCTAAACTATTTCAGTGTATCCATTAACTCAGTTCAGTTGCCTCTGTCAAGATGATCCAATGTATGTTGAACATGCAGTCGGGGGAGAAGTTGGGAGGGGTTTTGGTTCATGTGAAATTATACAAGAGACTAGAAATGGGAAGAAAACCTTTTTCTTTGAAGTGGTAATATTAAGTAGCAGTTGGACCACAGTCTGCTATAAATACTGGGCTAGAGCTGAGCTTTCAACATTATCATAGCTTAAAAATTACTTGTGTGAGACCAGTCTCAGTAGATTTCATTCATTAGTAATTTGATTGGTTTAATGGAAATGTTTTAAAAAGTTCTGCTGAAGCATAGTAAAACTTAAGGATCAAGGATCTCACCTCTTGCAGACTCCAGTCTTGGTGCTTGTCGAGAGATATTTTTGCTTCCATGATGGTTCACACTGAATTCCATTAACTACAACTATTCCCTGTCCAAAGTAGAGACAGAATAACTCTTGATTGAAAGAAGAAAGGAAGACCCACTTGGTCTGTGCTTAGCCAGGTTGCATTCTACTGGGAGATAGGACTGTCTCTAGGGTCAGGGAACTGTTTTTCTCAGGGTGGCTTGAGGATGTATAGATGAGAAAGTCGTAAAAAGCTGGGAAGAGTATTATTTCAAGAACAGGAAGGTCTATATGGCTTGAGATTGGGGAATGAGAGAGTCCGACTGTAATTAGGCAGGATAGTCACAGAGTGTGGGCTTGGTTCTTAGGAAGGAAAGGGTTTTAAGCAAGGGAGTGACATGATTTGATCTGTATTTTCAAACAGTGTTCTGGTTTCTGTCGAGAATGGACCATAGGCAGGGGCCAAGAGGAAGACCAGGAGGAAGAGTGAGGGTTTTATAGGTAGCTTGATGTTGGCTTGTCCAAGAGAGTAACTGGAGCTGGGAAGATGTGCTTGGGTTTGGAATGCATTTTGACATGGAGAAAAAAAAATGCCTTGGAGGCTCTGGGGACAAAAGAAAAAAGTTGATGCATATATACAATTCTTTTTTTCATGATGATTCTTTAAAAGTGTTTTTTTGGGTTAGATTATTGGTCCTAAACGAGAAGGCTACTCTTTGCAGTGTAGAGAGTCCTAGGAGTACAGAAAGCAGGCTACAGGAGCTGTGTACAGTGGAGCACTGCTACGATTCTGTGGTTGCAGGCATTTCTGACAGCGCACATTCAAGTTAGAATAGCAATACATTGGGTGTATCTTTGGCAGATCAGAGCAAAATGAAAATAAAATAGAAATATTGACTGTGGCTCTAATAAAATAGGATTCAGAAGAGATGATCTTAATTCTAGTTTATTAGATAATTTGCTTTCTTATAAATACAAGCATCAGTTGTGCATCTCGAATGTCTGAATAATTATTTGAGATTCCTTTTGACTGCTGTGAGTTCAGTGATCCATTTGGATAGTCTCTGTAACTGATGTTTTAATAGACCACAGTCAGAAGCGAGTGATAGAACACAGGAGCAAACTGCAGTGCCCGTAGCTGGTACTCCGAAGCTGTTAGCTTGAAGCCAGTTATGACTGGCCTGCTGTGAGAGCCCAAGGTGCCAAAGAGGCTTGTGTGGCTTGAGCACTGTCCTTTAGAAACATCATTCTTTTCTTTTTTTTAATGTGTATCAGTGTTGTGCTTGCATGTGTGTAAGTGTACTCTTGTCTTGCCATGCCCACAGAGGCCAGAAGAAGGCTTTGGGTTCCCTGGAACTGCGGTTGTGGACGGTTGTCAGCCTTCGTGTGGGTGCTGGGAACTGAACCTAGATCCTCTGTAAGAACAGCCAGTGTCCTTAACCTCTGAGCCATCTCTCCAGCTCCTGTTAACATCATTCTTACCAAAATCTCTACCTCCAGTTTCTAGGACAGCAGCCTTTGCTTTCTAACCCACAGGTCTTGGGGGAACCTTGTTATCTGCACTATCACCTTCTGGGCGAAATGTCTCTAATGTGGCAAGAGTCATACATGACAGCCAGCTCCTCTTATTGGGAAAGGCAGCGGACATTTGCTAATTTACATTGATGTTGGTAGTCCTAAAATCACCTTGGTGTGGTCTTTAGGTGGGGCTTAGTTATCTTCGCTAATTTCATGGTTAAGGAAGGAGGCTGAGGATTTGTCTGGTATTAACCACTAAGTGTAAATGTAACCCTTGGCTCAAATTTTAGTGACCAACTTAAACAATAAATAAAAGAATTGACAGTGCTATAAACCTGGTTGCTTCCTTCATTTCAGGTGGACTCATATATTTTCAACGGATTAAATTTGAGACCTAATGTTAATCAGAGAAAGCACTGACATTTGGAAGAAATGAATGAGGTTAATGCTGTGTTGATAAGTGAGTTTTCTGCTAAACTTACAAGTTTTTACTCTGTTTTATCTCCCTGTAAATCTAGTGTATTTAAATATTATCTTTCATCTTAGACTGTAGAGTGTGCTCCTAGCAGAATAGGTGAGTCAATGAAGACAGTTAAATCAAGTCAGTGTGTGAACGAGAAGGCGTGTGAGTCTGGGCACCATTGGAATGATGGGGTTGGGGGTTCAGACCTGCTGGAGACACCCAGTTCACTCACCCTTCTACTTTGTGTGAGAATAAGTCCAGAGAGATGTTCTGCTGATTGTGTATGATGGGTTTATTCAAGGGCTGTTTCTGTTCTACTTAAATCTCCTTTCTTCACTTAGACACTGTCATGGTGGGTAATTCAGAAATGCCATACCTTTGTAGAGTAAAATTCAACAAGAGGCAGCAAAATAGGCCACATTTATTTTCAACAAATGATGCTCTTTCAACATTGGTAGGCTATGTGGCCAGTAGAGATAGAAGCACAGATTCCTGAATTCAGTAATTTGAGTATGGTGAGCATTCTTTCTATTCAGTCATAAATAAACTTCCTAAATTCTTCTTCATTTTTGCATTCTCTACTCTTTTTTTTTTCTATTTATTATTTTTATTTTATGTGTATGAGCATATTGCCTGCATGTATGTAAGTGCACCTGTGTTGTGCAGTGCCCTTGGAGGTCAGAAGAGGATATCAGATCCCTTGGAACTGGAGTTATAGATGGTTGTTAACTGCCATGTGGATGCTGGGAATCAAACCTAGATCCCTGCTAGAGCAGTCAGTGCTCTTAACTGCTGAGCCATCTTTCTAGCCCTGCTTTCTCTATTCTTAACTTCCTTTCCCCATCTTTGGCTTTGTGCACCTGTTAAAAAGTTGACTTTATTCATGCCTTGTCTCTGTCTTCATTATCCTAATTCTTGACAAATAATTGGTGCTGGCATTTCCTCCTTTACTTCTTTGGTCTCACAGACTGTTTCCTCCAGGGATGCAGGCAGACTTGAGGCTTGTGGCCCTTGCTTATTACTTGTGCAAATGTATTGCCTTTTTTCCTTCAGGCACATTGTGTAAGAAATAAGAACCAGGTGTTTGAATAAATTAATCACATCCCAGATTTTGCTTTGGAGATAAATATTTTACTTTAAGACCGTAATATGTTTGTAAAGCTGAAAGAGATAACTTTGCTGTAACTTTGAATTGGTTATTTCTGTATGTCTTAAAATGCGCATTATCACCTGCCATAATTACCTATCTGAATCTGTTCCTTGGCATACCTACAAATATAAAGATACCCTCCCAAGCAAAGATTTCAAGTACTAAATTTCAGGTTGGATCAACTTTTATGGGTGAGAGAGATACCCTGTAAACGAAGCCATTGGCATTGCCGTATGTGTAATCTAACTAACAGGCGGAGCTCTGATGAACTGCAACATGAGCTCAGATCTGCAGAATATTCAGAGGACACAGGCAAAACCTTTTCCCCCTTATGAACTAGTTTGTTCTTCAAAAGCAACACATGCCACTTGTCTTTTCAGAGAGTTGCCATGGTGCTGTAAAACTCTGTGGTTTATACTTAATTTAAGATTCTTCTGTACCATCAGCCTAGAAAAACTTTACAATTCTCTTGGAATTTGATGAAAGTTTCCTAACTTTGAAGTGGGAGGAGACAATAGTTTCTGATTGGGCAGTTGTAAACCCTCTGGTTCCATTCCATAATGCCAGAAAATCATACCTGGTTGCCCCATTTGGAGAACAGCAATATGTCCTCAAGATTCTATCTAGTTTAGAAAGCACATTAGCTACACGAGTGCTGTGAGCCTTCCTCACCCCTTTGCTCTTCTTGAACTCTTAATTTCTTCTAATTTTCCATGCTTTTTTCGCTTTCTTTCCCTTTCATGTATACTGTTCAGAGTATTTCAAATACTTTAAAAAACTGTGGCAAAATATACATGAACTCTCCCACTTCAGCTCTGCAGTCCATTGACCCTGAGTCTACCCGTATTGTAGTATGTCTATCACCAGTCCCTCTCCAGAGAATTTTCATCCTCATATTCTGAAACTTTGCATGCACTAAATAGTATCTTCCCATTTCTCTTTTCCCTCAGTCCCTGGTAACCATGATACTTCTCCATCTCTTTAAATAAACTGTTCTAGGAACTTTATATAAATGGAATCATACAATATTTATCTTTTTGTGACTGACTTACTTTCACTTAACATAATCTCTTCAAGATTCATCCATATTGTAACGTGTAAAATTTTTATTCCGTTTTAAGACTGAATAATTTTTCACGGCATGTATAAACTGCAGTTTCTCATTCACTCATTGATGAACACTTTGGTTGCTGCCTCCTTTGGCTGTTGTAAATAGTGGTGCTGTGAACATAGATGCTTTAAGTTCTTATCTTTACTTCTTTTGGATATTATAAACTCAGAAGTAGAATTGATGAATCATGTGGTTATTCAATTTTAAAGTTATTTTGAGAAATGGCCAGACTGTCTTCCATAGAGGCCATCTTCCTTTCTTACCAACACTTCACAAGGATTCTAGTTCCTCTGCATTCCCACAAACTGATATTTTCTGTTTTGCTATTATGTTGCTGGAAGTCACCATTCTAGCGGCTACAAGGTGATATCTCTTTTTGTGTGGTCAACACCTACTGACTTTCTGGGTTGCAGCCTCAAAGCTTTGCCTGCCGTGAGAGCTCACTGCTCAGCTCACCTTCAGCTTCAGGGAGCACCCTATAGTTGTTTATAATTTTCTGGTTTAATTGTCTCATGCTTGTGTAACCTGTAGGGCTTCATGCGGAGGCGGCCATGTCCATCTTGATCACTGTTGTCTCCTGGAAATCTGGCAGTTGGGAGGCAGTGGTTGGATTGTGCACTTCTAGTGTGCTATATGTGTAGCGTGTGCTCTATAGACAAGATGTGTGCATTCAGGTCTAGTGCTGACATGCGTTAGATTTGTGATCTCAAGTTGGGTGTCTTGTGTCTTAATCTTGGATTTTACTTCTGTAAATGGGGGTAATGATAGCTGCCTATCTTCATACAGTTTTCTAATAAGGGTTAAAAAACAGTAGATAAAAGTTAATAAATATGAATGAAATGGAGGCGCAGGGGATTAGAATTCCAAAGTTTGTAGTTAGATTGATATTGACATTACCATAGGATTAAAAAGAAGATAAACAGATGTAAGAAAGTCCAGAAGAGAAAATGTTGATTTTGATTTTGGTCTTATTGAATCCCAGGGGCTGGTGGGGATTTTCAAGGTGTAATATACTGCAGACAATTTTTAATGTAGGTTTAAGTGAGAGATGAGGATCTGAGCATTACCTGTAATGAACTCTTTCTAAGATCAGGTTGCCTGAAGGAAGAATGTTTTGTAGAGTGAGGAGGGGGAAGAATGGGGAATGTCTGATGTCAAGCACAGGAGGAAGAGGATGCGATACATGGAGAAAGGGAGCGTATGATGAAGGAGTGGAAGGGAGGCAAAGAGGATCTTGTGGAAAAGCTACGGTGCTGTGTCTAGTGCTTCTCTAGCCCCTGAAAGGAGCTGTGGCCTAGCAAACAGCATTGATCGGTGGTCTTGCATTTGGCTTCGTAGAGTGACAGTGGTAGAAGACAGATCTCAGAGGGGAGGATGAAAGACAGAATGGATCCTAAGTATTTATCTTAAATTGCTTTTCAGGATGTTTGGGAGGAAAAGAACAGATGCAAATGGAGATACTGAGGCACATGGAGCTTAAATAATTTGCTCAAGGTCACATCTTGTCAGTGGCAGAGCAGGATTTGAACTCATCAGGTTGGTTCTGGAGTCAGTGCTCTCAGCCATTGCATAGGATGTGCTCTTCCACTTTTCCTGGTGTTTGGGTTAGTAAAGTGGTATCTCTGTATTCTGTAGTTCAAATCTGAGAAACTAATTACAAAACCCAGTCTTCTTCTTATTACTGTTCAGATTGGAATTTTGTGTTTTACAGCATGATGGAATTACACATATGATGGTTAGGGTAGTAGGTTGCTGGCCTCTGGGAATGCTTGTGAAGGGTTATCTAGATAAGATTAACCCCTGGACATTCCTGGTAGAGATCATCTATTAGGTTAACTGAGGTGGGAAGACCCATTTTAGTTGTAGGTTGCACCATGGGCTGGCATCCTGGGCTGACTACAGAAGAGAAAGTGAGCTGAAAACTACCATTCATCTCCCTCCCTTCCTGTGAATGCATGTGACCAGATGTCTCAAGCTCCTGCTGCCATGACTTTTCTGCTGTGATGGACTGTGTCCTGGGACTGTGAGCCCAAATAAACTCTGCCTACCTTAAGTTACTTTGGTCTGGTATTTTGTCCCAACACTGGAACAAGTGACTATCACTGCTAGATAACACTAATAGTTGATAGAACTTTTTGTTAAAGTAAGATCATGTCTTATGTCATTTAGTTGCTGCTACTTAAGGGGAGGGAGACATTTACTATCTGATTATGTAGCACCCGCTTTGGAAACAGCAGAGGGTCTGCTTGGGACAGTGGAGAGCAAAGCCTTATTAAGTGGACCGTCACTGGGGTCAGTTCTGATGACTGGCAGCAGTGTGTACATCTGCTTTCCCATGGTGGGTTGTTTGATCTTGGTTTGATGGTTAAAGCTTTGTAAAATTACAAAGAAATTAGAAATCCTACTGGTCTCAAGTGTGAGTATTTACAGTTGGACTGCTAGAAGGGATGTGCTAAGTTTGATCATCCTAATTCTAAGCCTGGCCAGACACATGGTAAAGTCTCATGGAGCTCTGTTTCCTGACCTTTCAGTGGACTACCAAGGTGTAAGATTTCAAGGTGTAAAGTGCCCTTAATGCTGAGAGAATTTGGCTTTTCCAACTGAATGGAAGGGATTCTGCCTCTAGGAAATGTCAAAAGGGCATATTATTAGGTCCTTGGAGCTAGCAGGCAGGTAGAGTGGCATTGGGGGAGTTTTAATTAATTCTGTTATCACTGTTCTATGGTTTGGAATGGTATTGCCTTTAGTTTTTGTATTCACTTACAAAACCATGATCTGTATTTATCCTGAGTAAGAGTTTTGGGTAAGTGGTATCTCTGTTTTCAGCAGAATTACTTGGAGCTTGCTCAAGGAAATCAGAGTTTGCAAAGCAGTTACAGTGGATGGGATCAAAACAAGTTAGAATTGTTCTGAATCACTGACCCTTAGGAAGGAATCTAGCATCTAGCATATTATTTTGTTTTACTTACTGCTTTGATATTGCTATCATATTCTTCAGATATATAAATTTCCTCCAGAAATCTAGCCCTTTCCAGTCACTCCTTAACCATTCTTTTCTGATCCAGTTTACTTACTTTTTATTGAATTTTATTTCTTCAGGAGACCTTTTCTCTCATGAAACTTGCATATTCCTAACATTGCTGATTATAAGTGAGTTTAGTGTGACAACTATATTTTGATATTCAAGTTATCTGAAGAACTAAAATATGTTATTTTGAATTCTAAAAAATATTTTTGCCTTGAAAGCGAATTTTTGGAGACCAAGACATACTGGAGGTAACTTCATAGAGTCCTACAAAGTGTTACTGTCTGAGAATGCTGTGTTGTAAAGTGGAGTGGTACAACTGGTGACGAGAAGGCTAGCTCTCTTGGAGACTGAGTGGTTGGTTCCCTTGATAGATGCTAAACAAAAGGAGCAATGAAGGACATTCTTAACCCATCAAATTATATAAACCCTAAGTCCCTTGTCTTTACATAGTGGTAATGTAGTAGATTCCTAATGGGGCTGGAGCGGTGACTCACCAGTTAAGACCACTGGCTACCCTTGCAGAGACTCTGGGTTCAGTTTTTGGCACCCACATTGTAGCTCACAACTATGTGTAAAGCCAGTTCTAGGGGATCCGACAACCCTTTTCTGGCCTCTGTGGGCATCAGGCATTCAGGAATTGTACATACATACATTCATGCACATAAAATAAAAATAGATCTTTAAAAAATAGTTTTATAGATGTAGAACAAGAAAGCACAAATAGCCCAGGGAAAGAAGGGATAAAAGGCATGACCGTGCATTTCATAAAGAGCTACTGCAGATGTTAGTAAACACGAAAATCTATTCAACCTAACTAAGAAATAAAAATAGAGTGGGAGAACTTGTTTTTCATTAGTTAGTTTGCCAAAGATATATCCAAGTTTTGTAACAACTGGTATTTGAGTAAATGAAGAAATAGGAGTTGTCTACGGATGGACATGTAAATTGATACCGGGAGGACAATTTCACTGTATGAGTCAGAAACCCAAAAGGTCCTATGAATCACTTTTAACCTGGGTAATCTCCTGCCAAGAATTTTGTCAAGATTTTACAGTATATGCCTGTATTGTAATAGCAGGCATAAGACATAAAGGAATGAAAGAGAACAGGTCTTAGCTAGGCATGTAGACAAGATGGCATTATGCACTGGAAGGAGCTAAACATGAAGGGATAAGGGATAATCAGCTGGATTGAAGCCTTGATCGTCTAAAGCCTCTGGATGTAGAAACAGAAAGTTTAATTTTGCTCCCATAGGGTAATAAGGACTAGAAGTTTACCACTTGAGATGGCCCTAGAAGTAAACTAGCCTTTTGGCAACCAGGGCCTGGAGTGAAGCTTCATTTTGCATGAGGAGATTGAAAGAAGAGGAGAATTCCCCAGGAGAGTGGTGGTTTATTTGGATTGCTGGGTCTTCAGGAATAGAAGATGCATCTTCCAGTGTAATCAGGGTGGGAAACTGGGGAGAAAGGAGGAGAGAATTTGGTGCTATGTAGGACCATCATAAAAAGCTTGGCCCTTGACGATAGTGTGGGCATCCTGGGAGAGGCAATGGCAGAGCCACAGTGGGAGGACAGATAAGCACGAGTGGAGAGGGCCATGAGTGAGAAAACAGACAGAAGCCTTCAAGATATAATTCCAAACCACTGGAAAATAATAAGTGATTATGGAGTTGAAGAGGCAGCTTAGTGATTAAGAGCACAGTTTCCTCTTGCAGAAGACTGGGTTTGGTTATGAAAGTTAACAACCACCAGTAACTCTAGTTCTGGAGATCTGACCCCTTTTCTGGTCTCTGTGGGCATTTGTATGACACAGGTGCACTTACATACATGCAGGCAAAACATTCATACACATAAAAAAAGTGATTAGAATAATAGGTAACAAAATCAACAAAATCAACAGCAGAAAGTCATCCTATATGAAATTAGTTTTATGGACAAAATCTAAAAGAAGCATGTTCGTATTGCTCTAAGGGTTAAAGGTATTAAATCATTTGACAAAAATAAAAATCTAAAATGTCTATAAATATGCAGAAATTTCAGCTACATAAAAAAGAACTAGCTGCAAGGTTTGGAAATGAAAATGTTTGTCATGGAAATAATAACATTGTGTTGTTCTTGACTTTGAGACAGAGTCTCAGCATAATCCATGTTGACTTTAAACTGGAGATATTTCTGCTTTGGCATCTGGTGCTGTACCACAGTATAGTCAGCATACTTAGCTGAAAGAATGAGCTTAATAGATGGGATGAACATTAGATTTGGCTCAGTTATTAAAAAAAAAAAACGATGGATTGAACACATACTGGGAATTTTCACAGACTTTAGCATAAAGAGAGAATTTTTTTTTTTAGAAGGGCAGTGCTTGAAGGCTAGATGGAGAAGTTCTAAGTTATGTTGAAGCTGTACAATATAAAGGATATAAGGAAAAATGTCCTTGAGATATAACACAACAACAGCAGAAGGCAGATTTTGTAGATCTGTAGATGTTAGAAAACGGGATAATTTCCTCAAAATGCTCATGGAATTATATAATGTTGATTTAAAAAAAGTTTTTCAATTAAAAAAATCATGTGTGTGATGTGCTTGTTTGTCTGTGTGTGTGCGTGCACCTGCACAATGTGCATATGGAAGCTGGGCGTCAATCTCTGTGTCTTCCTTGCTCACTCTCTACCTTGTTTTTGAGACAGGGTCTGTCACTGAGCCTGGAACCAGCTAGGCTGGCCAGCCAGTGAGCTCTGGGATCCATCCATTTCTGCCTTCCGAGGATTAGGATTGGTACTGCCAGGCCCAGCATTTATAAATGCCAGGTTTTGAATTCTGATGGTCATGCTTTCATTGTAGGCACTTTCCTGACTTAACCATCTCCCCTTAATTTTTTTTTTTAAACTTGGGTAATGTTAGGAGTAGGGAAATATATTAATATATATTTTTTAGATTAATAGGTATTTGTGACATGAAGACTGCTCTAGTTAACATCTATGGAAGGTACTAGGGAAACTGTTAAGTGTTGTACTCTGTAAGAAGAAAAGTAAACTTGGAAAGAAAGTTTCTAGTAAAAGAAATATGAGCACAGAGGTTGATAAAATGTATTGGAAAATTCACTTTATCATTGATTTGAAATGCTGTAGTTTTGTTTTAGAATAAATGTAAAACTAAAATTATAGATTATAATGTGTGTGATAGACACACAAGAGTACATGCTAAGAACTATGGTGCATATCTCAATCCCAGCATTCCAGAGGCAGAGACAGGTGGATCTCTCTGAGTTTGAGGCTAGTCAGGGCTACAAGTTAGCCCCTGTCTCAAAACAAAACAAAAAACAAAACAAGACACCCCCTCCAAAAAAAAAACCCTAAGAATGGTATATTTAGAACTTATGTGAAATTGATTCACATCTAGAGAAATATAATTCGTTAAGTCACATTGTCCAGTAGAAATTCTGAATAAAGCAATGAAAGAAACTGAATAGTAATCAAATGTATCTCCTCAACATAGTTGGCCCAGTTTTAGAGGCAAGAAAAATACAATTTAGTAGATCCTTAACTGCTTCCTTTTAAAAGAATATTTTGTTGAGGTACTGTATAGTGAATCACACATAGTTAAAATGTACATCTTGTTACATATTGATACCTGTACATTTGTCAAACCACTAGCAAACCAGGACAATGGAGTATTCATTGCACATCCTGAGTCCTTTGCATCCTTTAGAAATCTTTCCTTACCTCTCTTCCATCACCTGGGCACAGGGTAGCCAGATGTCTGCATTCTGTCACTCATGTTTATTTTGAATTTTCTAGAATTTCATATATTTTATTTTTTAGTTCAAAGATCTTAGTGTTTTAGAATAGTTTTAAATTCTGGGCAAAACTGTGAGGAAGGTACGAGTGTTCCCCATGGTCTGTGCGCACACATGGGCGTAGCCTTCTTCACAGCCCTCTCCTCCATTTGGAGCAAGTGATGAACCTGTTTGACACCCAGTTTTACCCATGATCCATGTAGCTTCGAGTTCTTTCTGTTGGCATTCTGTGAATGGACATAAGTATGCAGAGTAGTCTGACTTCTCTGGTACTGTTGCCTGGATTTCTTCACTGAGTATAGTGATATGTATATTAAAAATTCATTTCTTCTTATTAAAGAGTAAATTATTGCATGGTTGTACCATAATTATAACCTCACCCCCCAATATATCACCATTTCTTTGTTCATCTGTTGATGAACATTTGGGTTGTTTCCAGTTTGTATAAATCATAAAGAAGCTACTATGGACAGTCTTGTAAATATTTTAAAAACTTTTTGGAATTACTTTTATCTTTATGTGTATGTGCACCATGTCTGTGCAGTGCCTGATGAGGCCAGAAGATGGATCAGATTGCCTGGAACTGGAGTCATGAATGACTCACATACCATGTGAGTGCTGGGAACTGAACACTGGGTCCTTTGTAAGAGCAGCTGGTATTCTTAACCACTGAGCCATTGCCCTAGCCCCCTTGTATATGTTTTGTATGGGCATGTATTGTCATGTTATAGTTATAGATCTTAACTTTTTAAAAGAAGATTAAAAAATATTTTTTATTTTTTAATTAAAATTTTTTTGAATTCTTATGTGTTTCATGGAGAACATCTTACTCGATCTTCATCATCTTTACACCCCCTTTCCCACTGGGATTCATACACTCTGTCATTTGTGTTAAGGCTTTTCCTGTCGAGTTAGTATTCTCAGACGTCCCTCAGTACAAATTCACCCACTGGGGTCTAGACAGCTTATCTAAGGTTCCTCCCTTTAAGAAGATCAGCTCTTCGGAACCCAGAAGTAATCAGGTGTCAGAAATTCTTCAGCTAAGATTGGGGCTTGTTGCCCGTTTACACAATTCTTTGTTGGGGTTTTATCTGCTTAAGTTTGCATAGGTCTTGTGCATGCCAACACTGTTGCTGTCGGTTCATATGAGCAAGGTCCCAGGCGACTGTAGGACTCTTACTTCCATTGGTTATGTCCCTCCTCCTGCATGACTCTGCCCCCTCTTCCAAAATGGTCCCTGAGCCCTGGGTGGGTGGAGTTTATTATAGGAGTCTTGGAGACTAGAGAGATGGCTCAGCAGTTAAGAGCACTGGCTCCTCTTGCAGAGGATCTGGGTTCCTTTCCCAGCACCCACATGGTGGCTAACAACCATCAGTACTTCCAGTTCCAGAGGAATCTGATGCCTGCTTCTAACTCTGGGGCACTGCACCACACGGGTGCACTTAACACACATGCGGGCAATACACTCGTACACATAAAATAAAATTTTAAGAAAAAAAGTCCTGTCCAAGGACCCACAGTATGAAGACTCTTACTCTCCACACTTTGGCCATTTGGACCTTTTGTGTTCTTGATCCTCTGTTGCATGACGGAGATTCACTGATGAGAACTGAGAGATGCATTAGTGTTCTCTTTACCCCTTGTTCTATGTCCCATGAGCCTTAGGTGTAGAGGTTTCATTGTAGATGTGCCATTTAGCTTTGGGCAATTCACAGACATTGTCTGTGTGACCAGTTGTGGAACTCTGTAGTCTCCATCTGTTACAAGAAAAGCTGCTTTAAAGAGTGATGACTGGGATATTTGTCTGTAAATATAAGGATCCATATTTTGCATGTAGTAAGGAATTATATTTGTCGAGGTATGTGACAGCCTTGTGGTTTTCTCTGAGATCTAAGACCTCTCCAGCCATATATATTTGGCTATGTTTACAGTATCACACATTAGTTTCCTACAATTGAATGGGCTTTAAGTCCAATTAGGTAGATGTTGATAAGCCCTAAGATAAAAGTATCACTACTATACACATGTTGTTTGTTGTGCCAATCATTGATGTGGTTATTAGGCCTTGAAGATGTTGTTGGGTCATTGACTGATGTTCTTCTCCCTTAGCAGCTTGTACAGTGCTCTCCAGAGCTATGAGTGCTAGCCTTCAGAGGAGGTAGATTCCAGTTCAGTTCCAGCTCCATTGCTCCAAATCCTGTGTCCGAAGTATGTCCTGTCTTCAGCAATAGGGTCTTACCTTCAAGTTCTGGGAGACAGTCAAGGGCTGTGGCAATAGCCTGTGTGATTTTGGGAATCTCTTGGAAACTCAGGCCAACAACTCAAAGGAAGGTTTCTCATGTTTGGCAATGTTTCATGGAGCCTTCAGCTATGCACATGGACTCATGTAAAGATACTGTATGTGGCCATGTCTGTGGTGCATTTTCTTGATTGTTTAGTGATGTGGGAAGGCCCTGCCACCCCTGGGTGATGTGACTCCTGGGCAGGTGGTCTTAGGTTATATAAAAAAGCAGGCTAAGCATAGGCCAGAGGAGCAAGCCAGTAAATAGCATTCCTCTGTGGTCTGTACTTCAGTTCCTGCCTCCAGGTTCCTGCCTTGAGTTCTTGCCCTGTCTGCCCTCCATAATGAACTCTAAGCTGTAATGTGAAATAAAATTTTTACTCTCCAGGTTGGTGTTGGTCAGTGTTTTTATCACAGCAACAGAAAAGTAACTGATGCATTGTCCTATCTCTTTATTTAGAACTTTAATTTTTCTCAGCAGTAGTTTATAGTTTTCAACATACAAATCTAGAAAACATTTTATACAAACTTGTCTTTAATTAGTTCATATTTTCTGATGTTACTATAAATGATCACTTTATAGTGTTATTTTGTTTTTGTAAATTTGTTATTGAATTTTTGTGCTACTGAATCTCGTACAGAACATCTTAATCTTCATGCCCCTTTCCCCTTTGGCACCCTCCCATAACCCCACCTCCCCCGCTTCTCAAATTCATACAGTCTGTCTTTTGTGTTAAGGTCTGTCAAGTCACGTCAGTATCCCTAGATGATTCTCAGTGCAAGTTCCTAACTTTTTAGTTTAAGATTATTGGATTGTTAGAATACAGAAATACAACTGATTTCTGTATAATCTTATATTCTTACTCTTATTCTAGTGGATTTTAGAAATAAATTCTATAGATTTTATTATGCAGATGCTTTTTATCATACACAAATAAAGATTCCACCTTTTCAAAGGTTACTCCCACTTCCATTTCTTTTCTGTATGTAACTGCATTGTCTGTAATGTTTGGCATCATTCTCCATAGAGGAGGTGATAGCAACATTCTTCTCTTTTTCTTGGTTTTCGAGTATGGTCATTCTCCCACCACTGAGTATAGTGTTATACTGTTGGTTTTTCACAGATCCTTTATCAGGTTGCTAGGTATGCTTATGAGGATTGCTGTTGAGTACTTTCTAAAGCTCTTGTCGCTTCTGGTTGGGTGACTATGTGACTGCTCTCTTAGTCAGATACTGTAATAAAATATGTTGATTTTCAATTATGAAGACAACCTGGCTTTTCAGGGCCAACACTTAGTTTTAATATATTACCCTTTTAATGTGTTGTTGGAGTCAACTTAAAATTTTGTTAATATTCTGTACTTTATATGCATGAATGATATTGGCCTGTAGTTTTCTTCTGATATTTTTTCTTGGTATTAGGATTGAATTGCATTAGTTTCCTGGACAGATTTGTGTAGAATTGCTTATTATTAATAATTTATCAACACTTAAATAATATAAACATTAATGTTCAGTGAAACATATCAGTGAGTGTATTAGGCTTAGAATTTCCTTTGTAGGAGGTTTTTGAATAAAAATTCAATTTCATTAATAGATACAGGATTATTGAGATTATGCTCTTCTTGAACAAACTGGCAGTTTCCCTTTTTTTTGTTGTTGCTGTTCTAGAATTTATTAGCATAAAGTTCATAATTTTCCTTTCAGTTGTTATGCTGAAACATCCTGCTTTTTGCTTAGTAATCTGGTCTGAGACTTTTAGGTTTTCTTTTTTCCAGGAACTTTGTTTTGCCTCTGATTTTCTTTTTATTTTGTCATTTCATTGATTTCTACTGTGATCTTTTATTATTTTCTTCTTGTAAAAATAAATATTTTATTATTTTTCACTTTTTATGTATATGTATTGCCTACATGTGTGTAAGTACACCATGTCATGCAGTGCCTGCAGAGGTCAGAAGAGGGTGCTGGGAAGTGAACCCAGGGTCCTCTGCAAGAGCAGCCAGTGCTCTTACCTGCTGAGCCATCTCTTCAGCCTCATTATTTTCTTCTTCCTGCTTGCTTTGAATTTTATTATTTTTTTCATTCATTTATTGATTGATTTTCTTCAGACAGAAGCTGGGTCATTGTTTTGAAGCAGTTCTGTTGTTAATGTTCTGTTTTAAAATTTCCCTCTAAATACTTCCTTACTGCATTCTATAAAACTTAAAATGTTATAGTTTCATGGGGGGGGGTTGCCTTTGAACTATGGAATATTTAGAAGTTATTTGGTTTTCAAGAAAAAAAAGTGAGGATTTACTAGTTTAAATGTCTATTATTCATTTTTAAACTGTATTTTTGTCCAATAATTTCTTTTATTATTATGTGATCCATTTAAACATGTTGAGTCTCAGATGTGTATCTATCCTGGCAAATGATCTGTGGGAATATTCAGCCAATGTGGTCTTTGCTGTTGTTTCATGGACTGTTCCATACATTCTAATTCTATCATATTGCTGATAATGTTTTTAGCTTTATATATTCTTTTTTTTGACAGGGTCTCCCTAGCTCCACCCTGGAACTCACTATGTAGACCAGGCTGCTCTTAGTCCCACAGAGATCTGCCTGCTTCTGCCTCCTGAGTCCTGGGATTAAAGGTGTGTGCACCATATGCCCAGAAAGTCATATATATACTTACCAAAATTTTAATCTACTTTTTCTATCAATTATGTGATAATGAATTCTTATACTGTGATTGTGGAATTCTGTGTTTCTCATTGCTTTTATTTCAGTTTTAGTTGTATGTATTTTGAGTTTGTGTCATCAAGTGTATCGTTGTTCTCTTGGTTGAATGACTTTTTATCATTGTGAAATGACCAGATCTTTTACAATTTTTATTTTGTTTTGTTTTGTATACCCACTTCATCATTCTTTTGGGTAGTTTCTCTAGTAAATGTTTACCCATCCTTTAGCTTTCATTTTTTTTTAATTGTGATACAAAATACATTACAACTCATTATCTTTTGCCATTTGGTTTTATTTATTTTTTTGAAACATCATCTCACTATGTAATCCTGGCTAGTCTGGAACTCATTAATAGACAAAGCTGTATCTTTCCCATTTTAAGTATATAGTTCTGTGACATTAAGAATTTCCATTATTGTGTCCATCTTTTTACTTTCAATTTATTTCTTTATATTTGAAGTAAACTTCTTACAGACAGCAGATTATCCTCTTTTTAAAAGCCAGTGTGACAGTCTCTGTCTTTTAATTAGTTTTTAAGATCATTTTCATTTAATGTGATTATTTTTTGTGTATAATGTATGTATGTGTACATGTTCATTTGTGTGTGTTACATGTGTGTATGTGTGTGCGCACCAGAATTTATTGCTTAGTGCCTTATTTTTGAACTAGGATCTCATTGAACCTGGAGCTTACCAATCTAGCTGTGGTTGCTGGCCAGTTAGCTGTGAGGACCCACTTGTCTCCCCTCTATCAGTTCTGGAGTTAGGGACACACACCATACTTAAGGACTATGTCAGTTTTCCTCCTTGCCCCAAATTCTTATAAGGTCACATTATGTTTCTCAAAATGAGTGTTCTTGAGTCTTTCTTGCCAAAATTAATTTTTATTGAATTAGCAAAAATATGATGTGCAGTTTTAAAACTAGAGCATGGAAAGCTGGGTGTAACTGGTACATACCTCTAATCTTGACACTTGGGAGGCTGAAGCAGGAGGGTTTCCTTGAGTTTGAAGCCAACCTGGGCTACATAGAAAGTTCTAAGCTAGCCTGTGCTACTGTCAAAAAACAAAAACAAAATTAGTACATGAAAAATGAAAAATTGGTGATGAAGAAGGGCTGCTTATCAGCATTAGCTGCTGAGGTTCAAGAGATGGAAACAGGACAGAAAACAGACTCCATTTGTATACAAGATACACCTGTGTGTCTTTACTTCTAAGCCAGTTAATCTTTTGGGTGATTTCTATAAGAAATTATAAGAATCTCAGACCATATCTCTATTTAGCAAGATGTGAACAGAGCTATACCTCAACTCTCAGAAAGCAGAAGTATGGACCTACAGTAAAGTTCTGACATGCAGTTTCAAACCTTTCATGATTGTGAGTTGCAGTGTGTCTTACCACATTACCATAGGGTTGTGTGTCCCTTTGCTTGCTGGAGCTGTGAAGTAGGCTGTAGCCAGCATGGGGTAGAGGGGGTTGGGGCTTCCCCTACTGCTCCTGCCAGATGAGAGAACTGAGGCTCTGAGTCCTTTCTGTCTGTCTATGTGGCATTTGTGAGCAGCTTGATGTATTTGACATGAGGGTGACAGCCAAGAAGTCTGTGAGCAGAGCAGTGTGCTGCAGGGTTCAGCTGTGTGGATTCATTGGACATCAGGCTAAGGCACAGCCACTAGCCAGATCTCACGATTAAGTGTGAGCCCTTCTTCCCCAACCAGAGTATGTTTCAGTGCTCTGTATTTACCCGACGAGCATCAGGCACAGAGGAGTCATTGGAGCTGTTTCCCCTCCAGTGCTGGTCTGCAAGTTTATTTACATTGATCACAAAGTATAAAACAGAATATTTCTAATAGCTTTGCTCTGCCCTGTCCCCTTCTACTTTTCTGCTTTTGCTTAGATTACTGATAGATGGTACTTTAGTGATTTGTCTCACAACCTATGTCATTTTGTATGTAAATACCAGCAGGCAGTGTGCCTTATTTTGGGACCTTTCAATATGTACATCTCTGTTTATTAAGAAATCCTTATAATATATATGTATTTGTTATTCTTAATTACATTTGTTCATGTATGCCTGAGTACATAAAAGTTTGTCTTGTTTTGTAATGTAAGACCATTTGTTTTCTCTTAGAATAACATAAAATTAGACATCCAAAAACATATATGTACCTATGTGTATGATTTAATAAAGTACATGTTGAATTTTTGACACCACTTATGTAGGGTATGGAGATCAGGTGATAGAGCTAAAATGATGAGTTCTGTTTTATCATGTGTTTATGTTTTAAGCAGGTCATTTTTAATTCTATCTTTTATTGGCATATACTAATTATTTGAAATCAAGCATCTCATTGTGACATTTTCATCCATGAATATAACAAGCACACTTTGGTTACATTTACCTGAATTGCCCTCTTATTCCCTTCCCTTTCCTCTGTCCTTTTTTTAAAAAAAAAATTCATTAATAGAGAACCTCTTTGCTTATATTTACTGGGACATTGTTTCAGTGTGTGATTGTGCTTAGCCTGTCTTCTATCCTCCGTGGTTAGGTATTTGCACCGTTCCTCAAATTTTTATTTTAATGAGGTAGTTTATATACCATAAAATCCACCCTTCTGAAGTTTGGTTCATTGACTTTTAAGGTTTCCAAGCTTTTGCTCTACAAATAATGTTGTAATGAGTAATCTCACATGTACATTGTCTGAATCATGGTGCAAATCCATCTGCTGGGTACATCCTCAGAAGTAGGATTCTGGGTCAAAGGATTAGAAACATTTCCATTTTAGAAGGAATTGTCAGTTTCTCATTGTAGGTGTTTTTACTATTTAACATTCTTAGCCACAAAGTATGAGCTGATTTGTTTAACATCTTAATTTTATAAAGCATTAGAACTTCAAAGTATGATGTTCATGAACTACTAGTTTAACTTAGTATTGATTTCATTAATGGGAATAGAACTAAGACATTTGAATTTCACAAATACTATTTATAATTGGTCTTGTTGAGTACTGGTAGATTCAAAGTGGTCATCATTGATATGCAGAACAGAATTCATTTGTGGGGCTAAGCTGGAGATTTCCTTTCTCCTGTTCTCACTGGTCATGGACGTAGTGAAACTCTTGGCATGGTGGTGGAAAATCTGGTAGAGGAAGACCCTTGCTCTTCTGTCTCTTCTACAGTGAGGTCATTCCTGGAGAATTTCATCTTTTGAGGCTGGAAAGATGACTCAGTAATTAAGAGCACTTGCTTTTCTATGGAGAACCAGAATTTGGTTCTCAGCACCAACACTGGGCAGTTCACAACTGCCTGTAATTCTAGCTCCAGGGAATCCAACACCCTCTTCTGGCCTCTATGGCACACATAGATTCTCAAACCCACACATCCGTGCTCACACATAGACATAGGTAAATACTAAAATTAATCTTAAAAAAGAATTTCATCTTTTGATACCGTCGAAATTTCAAGTATAATGTCTGTACCTTTCTGATGCATAGACTTAGAAAACGAAGAAAGGACGCTTAACAGGAAATTCAGGAGATTTTTAGAGATGAAAGATCACTTTAAACAAAACACTCCTGTAAGTGGGTGTGATCAAATAAGTGTTTATAGGAGGAGTAGACATTCCAACTATGTCAGTGGAGATACTTGTGCCTTATGTAGTATTTCATGGAAGGTTTAACTGTGTCCAGACTGCACAGACTGGAAGGCTTGTGCTAGAAAGCTGTATCAGCTGACTCAAAATGTCACCTAAGTGATGAGAAAGACATGATGCCAAGGATGCGTGAGGAATGAATGAAATGGTCTTGTGAAATGTGACAATGAGTGGAATCATTTTTTGAATGAATGCTTCAGACATCTTGTAATCTAAAATGTATGTAAGTTAATCGCTGTATTTGGTATATTTTATAATTGAATTTACTTTCTATCTTTGAAAGCTTATACATTCAAGTTGACCGAATTTTTTTTGTATTTTATAAGAAAAATATTATGTTGGGCTATTTCAAATTCAGTAATAGTTAATTCTTATCTTTAACCAGAAACTGAGGCTTCTTGAGGAGCTTGAAGATACTTGGCTCCCTTATCTGACTCCCAAAGATGATGAGTTCTATCAACAGGTAAGGTATTTGAGTTTTGTGGGGAGGTTTGTTTATCAGTTTGTGGCAATGTGTTGTGGTCGATTGTATTTTGTCAGTGAAACTACTAGGTGCAGAGGAGGCTGATCCCAGGGTGTGCACAGAGAAGAGATCCCTCTGAGTCTGCGTTTTCTGTGAAAATTGCCCCGCATCGCACACCATTTTCGCTTCCCCACATCCCCGGTCTTTCCCACCTTTGCACCTCTCATGCTGTTGTTTTATTTTGTTTTCCTGTATGAAGTAACTGTCTCCGTCCAGTGGGACAGAAGGAGCCGCACACTCATTCAGTCTTCAAAAACAGGAATCTTTATTTCTTTTTAGCATAGCCTTATATATTGTCCAGCTACCAATCATCGTTTGTTGCTATCCAGAAGCACCCCTCATCCCTTGCCCATTGGACAAAACCGTCTCACGCAAGCCTCATGCGATCATCACGCACTTAGTCAGACTCATCCAGTCCTGCCTCTTGGACAGCCGCCTGCCGCCATCTTAGGGCTGCGGTTCCCAACAAGTAACCTTCTCTTATCCGTGGCTTTGGGGCTGATTCTTTTAAGAATTCACTTAAACATGGGCTCCTCTGAATGTTTCCTGGCCTTTCTTGACTTCCCTGCCAAGGTGAACTACATGTACTTTGTAAATAGGTGTGCTGTTCTGCTTGTCTATCTCAGTGTGTAGCAGTTTTGAAATTCTGCAACTCTGACTCTGAATTCCTTAGGACTTCTTCCCTAAGGAAGACAAAAAGACTCGAGCCAAAAATCACTCGTAAAGGGAGATTTATTGATATCATTTAGAAATCTAGAAGCATGTGACTGAACCCAGCCTCTCAAGAGATAGTCCCAGACCCTCTTTTTCTCAGTTTTGTGGTCTGGCATTCCTATGTGTGAGCTCATGCTGAGTAGCTCCTCTGCTAGCCTGGTAGGACTCTGACAGCCCAAGGAATTTGTGATCAACAGCCTCTGGGATTACAGAAGAAGCTAGTGAGTCCTTTTCCCCTGGTTCCATCAGACTCCCTGGGAGGTGGTCACAGTAGCCTGGTTAGAGTCACTGTTCTTGCCTGAACTAGTGCCTCCCTTAGAGAGGGATTCAGTGGCATTCCCACTCGAACCATATGGACAGTGGGGATCAGAGAGATAGATGATGTCTCCAAAGAAAAACATGGAGTTGTGGTTCCAAAGAAGACAGAAGCATGGTAGATAAGCAAAAAAGGTTAAAATTTTGTCTGTTTTTTTCCCCATTAGAATGTACACTCTTGAAGTATGGGAATGAGGCTGCATCACCACCAATAGCGCCTCCTTTTTTACACAGGAAACCTCAAGCAGCAAGGAAGGGAGGGTCGAATGCCATCACATAGCTGGAGTCCAGGTCTCCGTCTGAGACCTTTCTCTCGTCTTTTATCCGATTAGTTCTTCACTGTCTTTTCCTTACCACCTCTTATGGGTCTGTATGGTTTTCTTCTCTGCCCCTTCAGAGAGGAGGATTTCCCTAAATCATGCCAGCCCCCTGCTTCACCGCCTCAGCCACTCCCTCTGTGATCTTCACACTTTCTCAAACTACCAATGAAGCCTCCTGTGTGGACCTTCTTGTTCCATCCTTTGCCAATCTGATTTTTTTCCTTGTGGAACACTTGTGTTCCCATGAGTGTTAATAGTTCCCTGGCTTCCTCAAAAGAACACTTCTTACACTTCTCAGGCCCAGAGGCTTGCCTCAGCCGTGCTCCTTCTGCTGTACTTTATCTCTGCCTTCTCATCTGATTTCAGTGGGTTTTATTTTTTATTTTTATTTTGTGATGCTAGAGATTGAACACAGAGCCTTGGACATGCGGGCAAGTCGTTTACTAACTGAGGGATAGCCCTGGCCAGTCCTATCAAGGTTTAAAAAAAAGCATCCTTTTTCTTCAGTGCCTGGAGCCTATCGGTATTTAATTGGTTTCTTGAATGAATGAATCCTTCTGTTAGTATTTATTTATCTATTTTCGAGACAAGGTCTCACTGTATATCTCGAGCTGTTTTTGTTTTGTTTTGTTTCTAAGGTTTCATTTGTTTGTGTGTGTGCATGGGTGCCCATGGAGTTTCATTTATGTGTGTGTGTGCATGGGTGCATGGAGTTTAGAGGACGTCGAATCCCTTGGAACGGTAGCTCTTGGAGTTTAGAGGAGGGCATTAGACTCTCTGGAGCTGTGGATGGTTGCGAGCCTTCCAATGTGGGTGCCAGGAACTGAACTCTTAACCGCTGAGCCATCTCTCTAGTCCAGTCCCCTCTGGGTGGTTCTGAACTCACAATATTCTTGGCTCAGCTTACTCAGGACTGGGATAACAGGTATGTGTCATGATGCCCGGCCAGTTGCTTTTAAAAAGCCAGTTTTATAATAAATTTAATGTAATTTGAGTTTCGTTTTCACCCTTATCACAACCTCCCCTTGGGAGGTGGCTTCTTAAAATAGAGTAATGAATACAGAAATGCTGTGTATGTTAGTGGCAGATGGGGTGTTCTTCAAGCTTATCTAATTTGCCAAAGTATCTGCAGCAAACATGAGTTTTGTTGTTGTTTTTCAGTGAGGAAAAATGTAATAATAATAAAAAAAGACCTTTTAAAGTAGGCAAAACCACAAAAGCAACAGCTCTTCAATGCTTGCTGATATCCCCACTGACATATGCCTTCTGGTACCTGGTTATATGCCAGCCACTTCAGCTTTTGTGTTGTGTAAGTAGTACAGGAAGAACTAAATAGAAAAGGTTATCAGTCTACTGTGCTCTGACCAGCCACACACCGGGGACAAATGGAAACTCAGATGCAAACAGAACAACGCCTCCAGGCCCCTTACTTTTCTGAGACTCACAATAAAATTTAGATACCAATATCTAATCATGTTAAATACACCTGATAACAAGGCTTAGTGCTTCTATAAAGCCTGGGTTGAAGTACAGGCTGTGCTGTTGTACTCACTCACAGCCCTAGCTACTTGAGTGGTTGAGCCAGGAGAATTGCTTGAGCCCAGGAATTCAGAGCCAGAGAAACAGAGCCAGACCCATAAAATAACAAAACAAAACTAAGAAAACACAACAAAACCAAAACAGAACAAAACCAGAACAAATTGAAACAACAATAAAAACAATTAAACTTACTTAAGAAATGCACTGAAAATACTCATTAGCACATTTTAATTGTATGTCTGTGGGTTCACTCTGGTATTTCCATACATGTAACCTTCATTCATTGAATGTTTTTACCTACCTTTCTGTTCTTGAGCCCCCTGTTTTTCTTCTCTCCTGGAGTCCTTCCCAGTCCCCTTGCAGTGTCTCTTAATTTCCTTCTGCCCCTTCTCTAGGGACTTGTATTCTGTTCTGTTCGTCTATAAACTTCAACAAAATCAGGTGGAATTTGTCTTTCTGTATCTGCCTTGCTTTATTTAATATTAGTGTTCAAGTTATAGTCACTATCCAGTTGCTACAGATGACAGGATTTCCTTGTTTGGGGGCTTCATAGTATTCCATTATGTAAATGTACCATATTTTCTTTGCCTGTTTACCTTAACTGAAAATATTTATAGATGTCAGGAATAAGTTGTTCAGATCTGGCATTGACCCTTACTTATATAGGCCTTAGCCCAAGAATTCAGGTGCCACTGGTGAAACTGATGCCATATTGCTTCCATGTGGGGAATGTTGGTTTCTTCTTACTGTGTGCCAGGCACTGCACAGTGTGTTCTGTCAGTATTCTCACACACAACCTAGTTTCTTTCTCCCACAAGCATGTAGTCAGCATCTGCCTTCCTCAGGCTTGAAGTGCCCAGGGTGGGTCTTACCACTGCTCTCAGAGCTGCAGCCCAGGCTCAAACTGATCTGAATTTGAGGCCAGTGCTTTTTGTTTCTCTCTGTATCATTCTCCATTCAGAACACCTGGAGAAGCAGAGAAAGAAAACAACAGCATTAACAGTTCATAAGGGAACAGCAGAGAACTTCTATCTGCTTGCCACAGGACAGAGGGGAACGAGCAGTGGCCGAGTCAGAAGACAGACTCTGACATCCAGATACAAGTGTACTCCCGCCATCCTGGGCAACGCTTTCTCCCGAGCACGCCCCTGTGCACGCTCCTTTCCACGTGCCGGGTGCTTCTGTTCCATGTACTGCTCATTTAAATACCATTGCAGTCCTCCCAGGCAGCTGTTGTAAAAAATTCATTCTGAAGCTGAGGAAACTGAAGCACAAAGAAGTTTAAAAACCTGTTTGAGCTTTAGAAGCAGGAAATATGAGGATCAGGATTTGCACCAGGCCAGGTCGAGAGCTCCTGGGTCTACAGGTCGTGTCCTGTTTTGCTTTCCTCTTTTTCTGCATCTCTTACTCTTTTTGAGATCACTTGCCTTTTTCTCAGTGGCCCCAACCTCTGTTCTCATTCTTGTCTGCCTGGGACTTCCAGCACTCCAGTTCTGACAGCCTCCTGGAGGTTTTGCTTGAAGGTCTTCCAGGTATATGTTTTTAAAAAGCATTTTCTTTATTATTTTTATTTTTTCATGTGTGTGAGTGTACTGCCTGCATGTATGTAAGTGTTCCCGTGTCATGCCACGCCCATGGAGGTTAGAAGAGGGCGTCAGATCCTCCTGGAACTGGAGTTACAGACTTCCTTCCACTGCTACCCATTGCTGCTCCCTGCTCAGTCATCAGAGCCTGGCAGTTTTATTCTTTCACATTCTTGCTATTGCAGTTGAGTCCCCTGTTTGTCTTCCACATTAGACTATTTCAACATTGTCCTGTTGATGACCTTATACCGTTGAGTGCCATCAAAGATGTGCTCCTGTAAATGTGCCTGACTTTGCGTCCTTGCTGTCTACATTTTGTTGGGTCTCTCTTGCTTCCAAGATAAGTTCAAATTCAGCCCATCCACTTATCACTTATAAGACCATTGGCTATAAAATTCCAAACTACTTCTGTGTCCAGTCTCTACCTATCACCTAATGCAGCATCAGACAGAACTACTGCCCTAGAGTGTCTTGCAGTGTCTGACCCTGTTCTGCCTGTCTTCCTTCCTGCCGAGTGCCTGCCAGTACCCCTCTCCCCACTTCTATCTAGTGACCACCTCTTTGCCCCAAGGAAAATTACTTTACTTAAATCCTGCATATTGCTAACTACACCAGAAAACCCTACTTGTAAAGTGTATGCAAACCAGACTACTTTCTGTTTCTGCTGCTTCCATTGGGGCCAAAGCTACCCTCACCCCTGTGGCAATTGGCTCCTGGCCTCCCATGCTTCCTCTGGGTACAGAGCATCTGTTTGAAAAGTTTTTTATTTATTTTAATTTTATGTGTATATTTTGCCTGCATGTAAGTGTATTCATCCATGCAGTGCCCACGGAGACCAGAAGAGGGCATCAGATTCCATGGAAGTGGAGTTTTGGATGGTTGTTAGCTGCCTTGTGGGTGCTAAGAACCAAACCCAGGCCCTCTGCAAGAGCAGCCATTGCTCTTAACCACTGAACCATCTCTCCAGTCTCGGAAAGCAATCTCTTTTTTAAAAAATACATTTATTTATTTATTTTGTGTGTGTGCCTGTTTGTGCTTATGTGTGTGTATACATATACATATACTCCTGTTAGTTCTCCCTTCTTCACCATGTGGGTCCCAGGGATCAAACTCAGGTCATCAGGCTTGGCAGCAAGTGCCTTTACCACTGAACCGTCTTACCGCCCCCAGAGTGGTCTTTTAAAGACATTGATTAGCTCCTCCCGCTTCCTTGCTTGGAGCCCTTTGGTGGCATTCCAGCTTATTCAGAGTAGAAGCCTCAGAACCAGCACTGGACATTGACTTGCAAAGCGTCATGTTCTCTGGCCCCTCACTGCCTCCCTCACCTGGTTTCCTGCTCTCCTGGCTCCCCACCCCACCTCCTCTTCCTGCTGTGGTGTTTTCTCTCTTCCTGGAATAGGCCAAGTACACTCCTACCCCAGGGCCTTTGTACCATGTCCCCTTGCCTGGAACTCCTTACTCCCAGGTCTCTGTAGGACCGGCATCCTCACTCTTGCATTTTTCTGTCCTCATGTCGCTTTGCCAGAGAGATGTGAGCCAGCCACACACTCCCCAACACCACCACTGTACCTGCTCAGCATTTTTGCCTTCACAGTACTCACAGCTGTCTAAAGTGCTGTGTATTTTATTTGTTTATTTCTGTCTGGCTCTTCACACAGAATATGAGCTTCCAGGGAGCATGGAGTCATTTTACTCTTTTGCTTTCTAGCACTTGGTGCTTTGCGGATACTATGTGCTTGATAGGTCTGTTAACCTTAAATGAGGAGTTTCCAGATCTCCCTTCCCAGTCACCCCTTCCTCCTGTAACAGTGTACTTGTACTTCTGCTATGTGAAAGTCTTCCTCTATTGGTTTCCATTTCTGTTGGTGCCGTTAAAACTGTGAGAAACTTAAAGTAGGATTTAGCTTGTTTTATCATTGATTTTATGGTACGTTGGTTAGATGTTAAATAAACACACAAAATAGCATGAGTTCTTGAGTAGAGGTGTGAATGGATATTTTTTGTCACTAGCAAAGTATATGAGTAGCTAGATTAGAGTTAGACCCGTTTGAAATGGGGTTCTTACCACTTGGTGGTAGGAATTTCCCAAGCTCCTTATTTATAGATTGTAAATTTTGTTTTTACTGAAAATGGAGTTTCTTTGAGTTTCATTTAAGTGAGCCTCCTGTGAACGGGTGTCTTACTCATTTAACACCATGCCCGTCTTCTCTGAATGATGAAATTCTTCGAGGCCATCCCTTGTTAGGAGGGGAAAAGGTAGAGTTTGTGTGTAGCAGAAAACGAAGCCTCATCTCTGGGGAGCCCAGAATTCTGCATCTTATAGCCATTGGTTAGAGTCTACATACTGGCACATCATAGCTAACATACCTTTCCAAATACTAAACTAAACACCCTCATTTATGCCCCAGAAGTGTTCACAGATCTCAAGAAATGCAACCAGACAACTCCTGCTATAATTTCATGACTTTGTACTCCTGGAAAAATTTTAACAGGATTAAACAACAACAAAAAAATTACACTAACATATTTGAAAATCTGCCAACAGCTGTTCCAAATTATTGTGTGATATCTGATGTTCTGCATGTACCTGTCTGAAATGGAGAGTGAACTCACTCCTCTGACAGAGTGAACTCAGATTATTTAATGTTCAGCTCTTCTCCATAGTTACTCCTTGTTCTCTTTAAATCTCTTAACAAATGTTCCATGAGCTGTTTTGTGCATCAGCACTACTTGAATCATTGTCTGAATAGTACAAGAGGACATGTAGGGCAGACACGTTCTCTCTTTTATCATTGAGATCGTGACACAATTAGCCAGTTGTCATTAATTGTTCTCTTCATGGTAAAATAATTGCCTAAAGCTTGGTCTGATGGTCATATTCAAACAAGCAGAAATTCTGATGAAGAGTTTTGATAATTCACTATCATCAAAAATAATTACCTGACAAATGTAAGCAGTGCCATGGAATTTTTGAAAAATGGGACTAAAATCATACTTTCCTTGATTTTTTTTTCAGATTCATAGTAGTTTACAATTATTTAGAAAAACTGAACATCATATAGATGTCAAAGAAAGAAAATTAAAAAATAGCCAAGTACATACTGGGAGGATAAACTTTCAATTTTGATCACATTTTTCTCCAAGTCCATTTTTTGATATTTATCATTTTTTCTTTTAATGAAACTGGGATCCTGTTGTCTCACTATCTTGCTAATAATTTCTGCTGTAGTTATAGTTTGTTATTTATGCTTTTCATAAAACAACATGAACATTCTTGAGTCCACTGCTTAGTGTTTCTTTATGCAGTTGTAGCATTTCTCTTCTAATCCCCTTCTGGACATTTTAGTGGTTTTGAGTTTTTAATTTATTAGTAGTAATAGTATGATGAATGCTCTTATAATTTTATATTTCTGTTTAATTCTTCATGATAAATTCTTAAAAGTAAAGTAACTAGATCAAAAGATAAGAACATATTTACATTCTGATAAATATTGTCCAGTTAAGCAAGGTTGTGATAATTTATATTCCAATTATATACTATCATAATAGTTAATTTTGCCCTCATGAACAGTGATTACTATTTATAAATTTATTTTATAAATTAATAATTTCCATTTTGCAAACTTAATAGTAATTAAACATAACTTGATATAAATGTATTAAATTTTTATATAATTTTATTTATTATTTTTCTGTGTATGAGTGTAGTGTCTGCATGTATATAAGTGCCCCCATTTTGTGCAATGCCAACGCGGGGTCAGAAGAAGGCATCAGATCCCCTGGAACTGGAGTTATAGACAGTTGTTAGCTGCCATGTGGGAACTGAACCCCAGTCTTTTGGAAGAGCAGCCAGTGCTCGTAACTGCTGAGCCGTCTCTCCAGCCCCCCAAATATATGTATTTTTCTGGTTTTAGTACAGTTAATTTGTTTTTGACATTTTAAGAGTTATCATTGTTAATTTATGTGAATTTTTCAGTTGAGTGATATACACATATATATTTACATTTATAATGACCCCATATTAAGAATATTAATTCTATTTTTTCATATAAGTTGTAATTTTTAAAAATTAGAGCGTGATTATTTTATGATTCATTTTGTATACTTCAAAAATGTGCATATTCAGCTGGGTAAGGGGGTGTGCGCCTTTAGTCCTTAGTCTTAGCACTTGGGAGGCAGAGGCAGATGGCTCTCTGTGAATTCAAGGCCAGCCTAGTCTACATAGAGAGTTCTAGGTCAGCTGGGGCTACAAGGAAACCCTGTCTCAAAAAGAAGAAGAAAAAAGAGTGCATGTTTAAAAAAGCCTTTTGACAAGTTACCTATAATTTGGATACCATAAAATAACATCTTTTAGAGTTGTGTAAGTTGATGATCTCTTGGTAGTTTCCTAAACATAATGATGATAATTTTAGAACATTTCCAGCACACCAGAGAGATCCTCCTTCATGAACTTGGCACTCTGTCCTCTTTTCTACCTGCAGCTCAGACATTTACTAATTTGTTTTCTGCTGGTCTAAAGCTTTCAGTCCTTTTTTCTCCTCCACCCTCACCCCTTTTTGAGACAAGGAATGGCTCCAGAATGTTCTCTGTGTATAGGATTTTATTGTTGTTTTCTTGGATGGTGTTGATAAAAAGTGTGGCGTTGCTGTTTTAATTTTTCCATTGGGGTAAATGATGTATAGAAACGATACAGAATGAACCCCTGACAGTCTCAGTGACAGCCATATGTAATATATAGCAAGACTCAGCTCTTTCCTTGTTAAGTTCGTGATCAACCAGCTCAGATAGGCACTTGGAGAAGCAGCACAATCCTACTTTGCTTCTTTAGTGAGTTCATTTCCTTACATTCAGACTTGACTAATTTAGTTTTCTTCTGTAATACTTCCTCTAGAGTCCTGTAGACCCTCTGTTTCCTGTGTTATAGATGAACCAGAATAGGCTAGGTTGTGCTGGAGTAACAAGCAGGCTGCTTTGTTTCTTTATGCTTATAAAGACCTGAGTTTGGATCCCTAGCACCTATGTAGAAAGCTAGGTGTTACAGTGAGCATCTGTGGTCCCAGAGCTGGGGAGGTGGAGACAGGCAGATCCCTGGAGCTCATAGGCCAGCTAGCATAGCCAATCAGTGAACTCGATGTTCAGCTAGAGACCTTGTTGATTGAGTGATTATAGATACCTGATGTTGACCTCTGGCCTTCGTACACGTGTGTAATCAAGTGCACATATACCTACACGTGTATACATACACACGCACATACACATCCCCACTCCCCAATAGAGGTGAACCCCACAATAGTAGGAGGACGGTGAGTGGGTTGTTCTTCCCTGGACTTCCTTAAGGACTCAGACTGAAACCATAAGAAAATTAGTCAGGTTAAAGTTTTAGAGGTGAATGTAAATCCTTTTCAAAGATTAAAAAAAAAAAGCAACAGTTAAATTATAAAGAGCCAGGGAATTCTGGCTGGATACCAATTCATATGTCAAGTGCTAAGGAACCAGAGTGGGGACCAGAAAGCTAATAGAGTCCTGAGCAGCATCAGCAAGTCTGTATGTTTCTGTATTAGCTAGGGAGTTGTCTGAAATACTCTCTTCCATTGACACTTGTAGAATTATTTTACTTTCTGTCCACTCACCCATTTAACATTTAATGAGGATGTTCTGAGCGCTAGTAATATAGTCCTGAATAAAATGATCATAACTCTTGTGTTCATGGAACTTAGTATCTGACTTCTAGAGAGGTGAGTTTTGTTCAGGTGAAAGCATTGGAGTAGAGGTTCTGAAGCCAGTTTGCCATGACTTGAACTAGTGCAGTCTAGTAGTTAAAGGACATACCCTCTGGAGGCAGCTCGACTTGTAGCTTAGAGCCTTCAGGTTCCAGCACTGACATTTATCACAAGACATTATTAAACTGTCTTGATGCTTCAGGCTTGTTCTCTATAAACTGGAAACAATAATACTATGTGTAAAGCAGTGAGAAGTGAACTAATGCATGTGAATCAGAACAACACCTGGCATGGAGTACACTCTTAAAAATAGACAACAGCAGTTCATGAATCAAGCCGTGTTTTCTATAAAGCCAGAGGCTGGAAGAGAGATTGAAGGTGGGAAGTGGACACACAGAAAGCCTAGGAGACCAAAGCCAAATTGTTCGTATTTTTATTTATGTTGAAGATTATGAATCGTTGGAGCTTCATCTTGACGGTCCTCACTGGAGAGTTTTGCATCATTTGTTTTGTGTAGGTCTTCTCTTGCAGGCTAGCAAGATATGCATCCTCTTTGGAAAAGTCATGAGGTGGCTCCCCCAGCCCTCTTCTGACAAGAACAATCCTTTGAGACTAATAAATTGATAAGCTGTCCATAACCAGTTTTTCCTTTGGTTTTGTTTTAGTGGCAGCTGAAATATCCTAAACTGGTTCTCCGAGAAGCCGGCAGCGTGTCTGAGGAGCTGCATAAAGAGGTCCCGGAAGCCTTCCTCACACTGCATAAGCATGGTTGCTTGTTTCGGGACCTAGTTAGGGTCCAAGGCAAAGACGTGCTCACGCCAGTCTCTCGCATCCTCATCGGGGACCCGGGCTGCACCTACAAATACCTGAACACCAGACTCTTCACAGTGCCCTGGCCAGTGAAGGGCTCCACCATAAATTACACAGAAGCCGAGATAGCTGCAGCGTGTCAGACCTTCCTCAAGCTCAATGACTACCTGCAGGTTGAGACCGTCCAGGCTTTGGAAGAGCTTGCTGTCAAAGAGAAGGAAAACGAAGATGAAGTGCCATTATGCATGGCAGAGTTCCCCAGGGTTGGCATGGGCTCATCCTGTGATGATGAAGTAGACATTAAGAGCAGAGCGGCCTACAACGTGACTTTGCTCAATTTCATGGATCCTCAGAAAATGCCATACCTGAAGGAGGAGCCTTATTTTGGCATGGGGAAGATGGCAGTGAGCTGGCACCATGATGAAAACCTGGTGGACAGGTCAGCGGTGGCAGTGTACAGCTATAGCTGCGAAGGTACAGTCCATTTGGGGGCATCCCTGGTGGCAGTGGGACCAGGGTATTTCAGGCTCTGCGTCACACAGACGTGTGTTTGCATGTTGGCCTTCCCTTCCTTTTCCAGCCTGTCTCAACTGTGCGTTTGCAGAGCGCCCTCTTCCCGTGCGCTGCTGCTCTCTGGCTCATTGTTTCTCTGTTCAGAGTATTCTGCATGTAAGCACTACTGTCATTTTCTCTTCCCTTTGCTCAGGAGAGCAACATCTTGGATTCACACAGCCAATTGCTGTTCTCTAAAGCTCAGAGTAGACTGCACTGTCACTACAATTAACTTGCTGAGAAAGAGCAGGGAAAACGGAAATCTGTCAAATCTGCCCAGGTTCTCACAGGTGCACATTCTTGCCTTGCCAAAATGCTTTATTATGGTTGACATCACTATCTCGATGGTCGTGATTTGTCAAGTATGGACTTGTTCTTGGCTTCAGATCATTTTTACTAGCATTCCTCCTTGCCAGAAGTATTTAAGTGACTTTTGTAAGCGTACGTTCCGGCTGTCTTGCCTTCTCTGAGATCTTGACGCCGTGGAGCAGAGAGCTATAGGTTGCTACTTGGTGGCTGACCAGCTTTTCCTCCTGTTATTCTATTTCTAGGTGTTAAAGGTCCCCAGAAATAGTCCTCTATTTCCCTGAATAGGATTTTTCTTTTTTTAAAGTGCTTGAGTGTATGGACAGCATGATTGCTGCTTTCTTTTTTACCTGGTTATTGGACAAAGGAACAGAAGTTCAAGTCTTAGCCCTTCTGTCTGTCCTGTTGAAAGGTATTTGCAAATCCAGAGTTCCAGAAGTTCTTTGAGAAAATGAACATTGTTTTCTGACAACTCTCCTTCCTTTATTAGATTTTGCTGTTGTTACTTGTATTTTGTCTACTGAAATGATTATTTTGGAAAAGAGATTTCAGAGTTAAAATATCATGGTATTCTTAAATATCTTATTTTTATCCAGTATGAAAATTTTCCCTGGGTTAACTAGTATCTCTTCTAAATTTGCCTTAGATTTTCAGTCCAAAATAAGAAACTAGAGCAGTGGTTAAAAGTTTCAGTAGTTTCACTGGCACCTTGAATAAGTGATCTGATCTAAGAATGCCTTGAAGGAATTCAGTGCTGTCTCAGTGGGAAGAGCTGGTCGCCTGATCCCCAATATGGTTCTCCTGGAGGATTTGAGAACACTCACATCCCAGACCCCCGATGTGAGGAGCACCTCTTTCTTTCTGAGGTGGTGTCTCTGGAAACTGCACCCTGCATATGATAGCACAGTGGTCACAGCTGCCTTTGTCCTCCCACATAGTCTGCATCTGCAGCTCTATTATGCTGCTGTAGTTCCCTTGGCTGCGTCTTCATGGAGATTGGAGTCTAGAATATCTTACAGAAAGGAATTAAAAAATTTGACAAATAGTTTCTATGATTGGGAGTAGTTAAGACAGGTAAAGTATTCTATTCAAATTCCTTATACTTACAGGAATGTTGGGCCAGCAAGTAAAGGTGCTTGTGCCAGGTCTGCTGACCTGAGTTTGATCCCTGGGACCTACGTGTGAAAGGAGAGAGCTGTCTCCCACAAGTTGTCCTCTGACACATGCACTACCCCCCACCCAGTACCTAAAATAAGTGATAAAAATGTAATAAAAGTTTTTAAAGAAGTGTTTCTACTTATAATTATTACTGCAGAACTCCCATCTGTAATTGCAGAGCACAACAGTGTTTGCTTCTTTCAACCTCTAGGACTCCTAGAATGCTACCATCTCATAGTGCCAGTACCTGAGGGTTCTTTATAGAGCACCTGCTGTAGGCTACGTCCTGTAAGCACTTCACAAGTTTTACCTAATTTCATCTTTTTCACAGTACCCAATGAATGAAGCAGTAATGAGGGACAGTCATGCTCCATGTAAGAATAGTGACCACATTTATGATGGTAGCTCCATAGACTGTGAAGGACCTGAACATTTTCTGATGTCTAGCGACCTTGTATTATCATGGCACAATGTGTTTGTGGAAACAAACAATGCTACTGTGTACCTTGAAAGAATAGAATAACCAGTTTGTCTGTAATTCTTCGTAGTGATCGTAAATAACTGTGGTGTATACATTTGCTAGGTTAAGCTTTGTATTGCTGTTTAAAAAGGAAGTTTACTGTAAAACTCTCTTCTGTGCTATGTGGACAGCAGTGGCTTCATTCACCTTATATTTATGCTGTATCTAGAGGCCACAAGAGGAGATGGGCCTATACTAGGCCTGGCTGATTTTACTTGGTATTGTCTCCACAGCTATCAAATTTCCTAAGGACATATTTATTGGAACACATTTTTATTGTTAAAGGATGCATAACTGAACTGCAGTTGTTCTCATTTAACAGATACAGAAATGGACACCTGTTCATTGTTATGCAGCTAGGAGTTAGTAGGCAAGGATTCAAACCCCAACCTCTTGGCTGTACAGTGTTCACTGCTAAAGTTATATGCCTAGGGATCCTGCATTTTCTATCTTAGCAGTACAGTTGCTTTAGGAGTTTGGGATTTGTAAGTGTTCAGTTTCTAGAAAGGTTAAGGGAATACTCTGCCGTCCTCCTTTCCAGGTACTGACACCCTCCTTCCCTCCATCTGGGCCTGGGCTCTGTAACTTTCCAGCATATACCCTCAGGGGACTGGAATTGATTGGATGGGCATATTCTTTGAGGTGGAGCCCATCTGTCTTCTCTGTGTCTCTGTTTGTGTGGTTTGGGTGTCAGTGGTACACAAGCCAAGTGCCTTGAAATATCAATGGAAATATTTCTTGCAAGGGACAAGTGACATGCTCAGTTCTCTGGCCTCTTTACAATTCTGCTGTAACTATAGTGAGGGTGGACTTGAAGAGAGTCTTTAAGTCCTGGTTGGGATTCAGTAGGGTTTGAAAGATTTCAGAATATAGAAACTTCAGAAACTAGACTGTTTTCCCTGTCTTTCAAAGTGTTAATTTCTATAGATTCTCTCAGTTGCTGTGGACAGTATGGAGATCCAAGGATGTATCAAATGCTGTCCTAGTCTTAAGACTGGTTGAGATTAGCTGTGCCCTTGTGATTGTGATTATGAAGTGACAACACTTTGGCTCTAGAAGAGTCTCTTGGAATCATTATGTTCCAGCCTCTGGGGGGGAGGCAGGAAGTAGCTTGCCCGAGGTCACATAGTTACATAGCCAGGAGAGAAGGAATGCCAGTTGGAGAGAGCAGCTTTCCAGTGGAAGGGTTCTAAGTGCACTGGGAGTTCAGATCAGAAGTGATTACTTCCTGCTGAAATTAAATTCATTGAAGCTTAAGATCTTTTAGGACTTACTCTCAATACCTTTTCCCAGGGAAATCTTCCTGTAGATTTTTAATGAGCTGATCATCACTCTTTGGTTTATTTTCATGAGTAGGGGCCATTGAGAAGTAATTTGTATAGGATACGTGTAATTATATTCCAAATTCGTTGGCTTTCACATGCATTTCTAGTTAATAGATATCTCCAGAAGGAAGATTGAAATGGTACAATTTTTAATCAGAATGGCTTCAGGGGACTGTATGTAAATAGGCAGAGTATTTGATTTTCCTATTCCAGCTTTGCTGGCAATTGCTCGTTACTTCTAGCTGTGAAAAACGAGTTTTAGTAGGAAAAACATTAATGCCTATTGTTTAATATTGTCCAACACCTTGTTCTTTGACTGGAACACCTTCAAAGTCATCACTTAGACATTAACTGTTGGCTACCAGTGTGTATGTGTGCACGCGCATGTGTGTGTGTGTGTGTGTACATGTGTGCTGTGCACACTGTGTGTGCGGTGTGTGGTAGATGCACATGAATGTGTGGGTGTGCATGTCTCTGCATGTGCATATAGAAGCCAGAGCAGGACATAAGATGCCTTCTTCCATCACTTTCCCCCTTGATCCCTTGAGACAAGGTCTGTCAGTAAAGTGGAAGCTTGCCATCTGCTCTGCTCCCCAATGCTGGAATGATAAGTTCATTTACATGGTTGCTTGGAGTTCAAACTCAGGTCCTTGTGCTTACAGCAAGTGCCCATCCCCTGGTTACCCTGTTTGTTTCTTTGTTTGGAAGGAACCATTCCCTGTCAAATTGTTTTTATAGGAAACGTAGTTCTTTTTTTTAAAAATGAGGTTTCTCTGGCTGGTCTGGACTACACTATGTAAACCATGCTGGCCTTGAACTAATGGAGATTCATTCACCTGTCTCTACCTCTTGAGTGCTGAGATTAAAGGTGCCCAGCCTGAAAAGCAATTCTTAAAATTTTAACTAGTGATTATATATATATATTATATATATATATATTATGTATATAATATATATATATAATGTATATAATATATATATAATATATATATTATGTATATAATATATATATATTATGTATATAATATATATATAATATATATATTATGTATATAATATATATAATATATATATATTATGTATATAATATATATAATATATATATATATAATGTATATAATATATATATATAATGTATATAATATATATATATATAATATATATATAATGTATATAATATATATATAATATATATATAATGTATATAATATATATATAATATATATATAATGTATATAATATATATATAATATATATAATGTATATAATATATATATATAATATATATATATAATGTATATTATATATATTATATATATATATTATGTATATAATATATATATATAATATATATATATTATGTATATAATATATATAGTGAATCTCTCCATTATTTTCTGGCCCTCCTACGAAGGGACTAGGAGGTTCACAAAAGTAAGAAAGGCTAATCCATGTTCCTGTCAGTTGTGTGGTAGTCTATAAGTAAGGACTCTGCATTATTTCCTTAGGAGTGCCATTCTAGTTTCTGATTTGGAAAAAAGCGAGTCATTTTGATGATGGAATTTGTTCTAATGATTCTTGAGTCTTTGCTTTCAAATCAGTAGCCCTGCATCCTGTAGTTCATTGAGACCATGAAAACTCGACTGCAATTTCAGGGAGAGGATGTGGAACCGTACTAATTCTTGGGAACCTCATTAATTCTTAAAAATTGCCGTATTCTTTTGACTTCATCTCTTGGGATCTCTAAAGTTTCAAAACCAATTTGAGCTACGTTTGTTTTAGTGTACTGTGTCATCTCTTGTCATTTATATTTGAAGTTGTAGTGTTCAGAAAAATTTCATTTGGTTCTATAAACTTTTGTTTTGTTTTGTTGTGCTTTGCTTTTTACCACCTAGGAAATTATTAAGTGCTCGCTTAAGAATCAGTATACAGTCTACTATTTGAATGCACTCTTCTAGAGGCTAAGCATGTAAGACTGAGTAAAACAGATAGAACTCTTTGCCCCCTGTGGAGCTTACGGTTAAGCAATAAGAAATAGAAAATAAATCAGTAGTTTGGATGCTGAGAGTGAGGAGGCTTGCAGTTCTAATTCAGAAAGCCATGTCAGGCCTGATTCAGAAGGTAACATTTAAGCAAAGACTGGAAGGAAGGAGTCACTTGGAAATTTATAGGGAGAAAAGTCTAGTAAGGGGAATGTGGAGTGCAAATGGACGTCCATGGAATGTGACTGGGTGTTTCAGAGGCAGTAGTGTGGATGGAATGGAGTGAGAATGGAGGGAGCATCACAGCCTGAAGACAGAGAGGCAAGGCCAGAGGACAGAAGGTAGGGGGTTCATGTTCATCATGCAAAGTCCTTGCCTTGAATTTGAGTGAGATAAGCAGCCATGGAGGGTTTTGAGGAGAAGAGAAGTATTACTGGAAACAGGAGAATTGAAAGAGACTAGGGCATAGGCCAGACTAGAACAGGCAGAGGGTGAGAGATGCCTAAGTAAAGTCCTGTGTGAGAGTGCAGCACATCCGTGCCAGGGATGAAGGCTGACTAGTCTTTCATTTGTCAAGAGAAGGCCAAGCCAGTAAGGATGATGAATTATCTTGTCCAAAAGCTTTAGTCAGTATAACTGGCATGCAGTGATCTATAGAGATTGTTAAGCTGTAGCAGACTGTGAAGCCATGGCCACAACCATTCCCCCAGGAGTGTCTTTGGACCCTCAGCAAGCCCTGTTCCTGTCCTCAGGTATCTACCGATCTGCTTTCCGGAACTACATTGATTGGCATTTTCTAAAGTTTTCAGTGGAGTTATATACCTGCTCTGTGTTTTTGGTCTGACTTCTTTCACTTAGCATAATTATTTTAGGGTTGCTCATGGTCTTGTATCGGTAGCCCAGGCCCCCTTTACTTTATTTTCTTTTATGCTACAATATATAAGTGTGAGTTAATTTGTAGTCATTTGAAGTGTGCAGTTCATGGCATTAAACACTTTCTTGTTGTTGAACATTCGTCACCACTGTCCGTCTTCAGAACTTTCTCATCCTCCCATGCTAAACTACTCATTGAGTAATGCTCCTCTAATCTCCTAACCTCCCTTCCCTCATTCCATAATCACTCCTTTATGTCTGCTTTTGTAGATTTGACTAACTACCTCGTTTAAGTAAAGTCATGTATTTGTCCTTTTGTGTCTGACATTTTATTGAACATACTTCCTCAAGGTTTGTCTGTGTTAAAGTATGTATCAGAATTCCATTCCTCTTTATGCCAGAAAAACATTCCATTTTATATGTAGTCATTTATATGTAGTCATATCCCTGTCCTGGTTAATTCTTATTGTCAATTTGATACAACCTAGAGTCACCTGGGAAGAGAGAACCGCAACTGAAGAACTGCCTTGATCAGACTGGCCTGTGGGTGTGTCTATGGGGCTTTTTCTTGATTACTTATTGGCGTAGAAGGGCTCACTCAGTTCCCTGGGGCTCACAGTTTAAGAGAGTGTAGTTGTCATGAGAAGGCACGGCAAGCAAGAGTGTTATGCTCCTTGCTTCTGTCTGAGCAAGTCAGGAAGCAGAGCTAGGATAGGAAGTGGGTCCTATCATAAACAGCTAGATCCACCCCTAATGACCTACTTCCTCCTGGGAGACTGCGCCTTCTAAAGATTCCACAGTCTCCTGCAACGGTACCATCAGCTGGAGATGAAATGTTTAACATGAGTTTATGGGGACATTTCACATGGAAGCCTTAACAGAGTTCTTTATATATTCTAGACATTAGTCCCTTATCAAATATGTGATTTTCAATGTTTTCTCCAAGGTTGGCTGAATTTTTAGTATCTTGATGCAATGAGCCAAAGAGATGTAGGTAAGTAGGATTGAAAAGTCTTCACTGGCTGAGACATTAATTTGAAATTTTAATTCTGTATGACTGATTGACATAACTTGTATTAATTAGCTGTGGGACTTTTGGTGAGTTGCTTGAATTCTTTGCAGCTTTCAATGTGAAATCCTGCTAAGAGCATCAGGTACCTCAAGATCGTGTGGATTGGAAGCATGCAAAGCACAGGGAACAGAGCATAGTGCTTAGACCATAGTGGCTGATAACTGTTAGTCATTTTTAGCCTTTACTAAAATTATTCCATTCATATAATTTTTAAAGTCAAATATTTCCTCAATGGCTGTTAAGAGTGAGCAGCCATTGCACCTTTCTCCTGCTGTTTTCATTACCCTGGCCAGGAGTCACTTCTGCTCCTTTCAGTGTGCTTCTGAGGTGCCGTGCTTGTACTGTTTCAGTGTTGTCTGTTGGTTTCCTGCTTTGATAGGTGATTCGGCTCCCTCTCATCTCTCCCTTCTGCACTCTTATGAATTCCCTGTGCTCTGTTTGAAATGTTATACTGGTACTCAAATTTATAATTTTCATGTCTATGAAAATGCTTTTTGGAGCTTGGAATAATTTGTGATCAGCTTATCTTTCAACTTTTCCATTTCTCCTGTGTTACCAGTCTCGGTTTTTATGTGTTTGCGTAGTTTTTGTGCACTCATGATCAGTTAACGTCTATACTCGTGCTCCCACCAGCTGTCTGAATCTGCTGAGCCGTCAGCTCTTCAACTAGTGTCATGTCCTTGGAGTGCTGTCTTCCAGTGTTTGCATCTACTGTAGGTGCGATTGGTTGCCCGCTGTAACTCATGGTGGCTGTCCTCCTCCAGTGCCTGCATCATAATCCAGAGCACTCTTTTCACTTTTCTGTTTTGTTGGTTCTTTGGATTCCTTGATCCGTGCCTTTCCCATTTGCCTCTTAGCTTTTGTGGGGTCTGTCCTCCAAACACTCTAAAGAAAAAGTTCTTAGGATTAAATTAATTTTTTATTACAGTTGTTGGTTCATTTGTATGTGGGTGTGCATATGTGTGGGTGTGCATATGGTAGAGTGCGTGTAGCTTGGCCTGTGTGTGTAGAGATCAGAGAATGATCTGGAGGAATCAGTTCTATCTTTCTAGAGTGTGGGTCCTAAGGGTTAAACTGAAGTTTTCAGACTTGTGGCAAGTACCCCTACCTCATCTCATTGGCCCAAGATGTGCCTTTTTGAGACTTTATCTTAAATTCTTATTCTTCCCTGATATGGAAATCTTTGTATAAATAACGTTCTTTAGAATTCTTAGAGTTGCTTGTTACTCTTATTTCCTGCTCATATCAAGGCTTCTGGCCTTTTTTCTCTATCATTTATGCCACTTTTGCTGGAACTTTCTCTAAATTTTACAATATCACAGTGATTTTTTTTGTCTTTTATGCTCTTATTTTCTAGACTTTATACTCTAAAAGTATGTGTGCTTTAATATTGTACATTTTTCTTGAATTACCTTGTTAATCATTTCTTCCTGTCTAGTTTTCTTTTCTCTTTGGAATCCATATGAGAGTTGAAATATCTGTTTTCTTATCTTCCCTTTCAATCTTTTAAAATAATTTTAATTTACTCCGAGACTTTCTAACCTATTGAGTTAAAAAAGAAAACAATTGATATAAATGTCACAACTATATGACTTGATAAATAACTGCTAAGAAAATGGTATAGCCAGCAACAGGGTCAAGAGGAAACACATGCAAGTCCTAGAGATGTTCCCTTTCCCAACTTCTGAAAGTCTAGGTTAGTTTGATGTATGTTCAAATTAAATTGATAGCCTCTTGGAGGCATAATAAATGTCTTGATTCCTCTTTGTATCAGTATGTAATGAAAAATGAGTATTTTCAGCCCCCTAATGAATCAATATTTGTTGATTTTGAGGAGTTTGCATTATTGGGCTGTTATGGCCAAGGCCCAAAACTTGACTTCTGCACTGCACCTGTCTTCAGAGTTCGGATTCTCTTGAGTGCATTTATCTTAATGCTAAGACCAGGATGCTCACAACAAGGCTTGATCAGTTCCCCTGCAGTTCATGGCTTTTCTTTAGCTTATGGTTTCTAGAGCCTGCCCCGGGCTTTCCTATGCTTTTTTTCTTTTTTACAGTGATAAGAATAGGAAGGTGGAGTCTTGACTGTGACTTTGAACCTGGATAAAGCTTTAACCGGATATTGGATGGACACATAAGCCCTGTCTTTTGGTCCACCTTGTGTGCTTCTGATCTTTGTTCCTTTGTGCACCTTCTGAGTTTGGCCAAGGCTTTGTAGTCTATTGCTACAAGCTTGGATTTGGGAAGTGTCTCTCCTTCCTCTCCTTATTTCATATTTTATTTTGGATGTGATTTTGAAGATTTAGCCAAGGCCTCAAAGCAGACTTTCTCTTCTTTTTCTACTTTCACTTCCCCCAGGTCCATGAAGCATAATGTAATGAGTTTCTCCCATGTATGTGAATATTTTTATCTTAAACTTTTTTCCAAGTGCTTAATCTGAAAGCTGACAGAACCAGGCAGCATGTTGAAGGGCTTTAGATTTTTCCATAGTTTCAGTACTTTGCCTGAAATCCCAGAAAACTTATAATTAATTTTACAATTTATCTCTGTCAAGGGACTTCATTTGTCTTGAAATATTTGTTTCAAGTAAAGAATAGCTACTTGTTATGGATTCTGGGCTGGGATTGATTAGGATCCATCCCCCCTACCCCCTTCATATTTTTCAAAATCCTCCATTTCTTCAGCCCATTTGTTCATTCCTCAGTGACTGAGAAAGGAATATGCTCCCAGGCAGTGAAGGCTTTTCTGGGTTATGGGACTGGCTGGGAGGCGTGCCCTGGGCTAGCCTTACTCTCCTAGGGGTGTGTTCCTTCATTCCTTCTGTGGTGTTGCCTGAAGACTGACTTGTGCACTACTCATTTGCCATTCTTTTAGGAACCTGTCTGGAAAATGTATTCCAAGTCTGCACAGAGAGGCGGGTATCCATAGGCATCGTTGTGAAAAACACATCTGACCTATGAGGAAGTCTGACACTGCTTCTTTAGAAGACTCTGTGCCATGCTTCACAAAACTCTGTGTCTTGATCTCTGTCCACCTTTTCTAGCTCTGCCTCTTACCAGTTCATACTGTTGATGTGACACTTGCAACCCAGGATTGGTGGTGTTCTTACACACACTGTGCTGTTTCCCTCCTTGGGGTGGATGTGTTCTTTGCATCCTGTTACCTTGTTTTTCTCCCGACCCTGAAATGTCATAGATCAATACTACCTGGGTAAGACCCCACTGGTCTTCCTCTACCAGCTGACCATCTTTAACTCTGTAGCTTCTTCTGCCTAAAGATCTGTGACGTTGGGCTGAGGATATATGTCAACTGTAGAACACTTGCCTAGCATGCACAATCCTCTAGGTTTCTAGTATCACCCACCCTCCCACACTCCCTGCCAAAACCCCAAACCTGTTACACAGATAGAAAGGAACTTCTAGGTGTGAAATCAAGGCAATGGACAAAATAATTAATGCAGGTGGGAATATTGACCTCTCAGCTGTTGACTGAGGAAATAGCAGCACTAAGAAATGGACTAGCTTTTATTCTGTGGTAATGATGCCTATAGACTTAATTATGAATAAGATTATTGGCATACAATATTAATTATATGTGCTATTAAGTTGGTACGTGTCTGTGTTATATTTTGATGAACATTGTAATCTCCACCATCACACTGAGGGTTCTGGCTTTGTTTCCTGCATAGCAAGTAGTTACATATAACTTTAAAAATGTAAACAAAATATTTGGCGGCGTTTATCCTTAATTAAATTGGATCATTTATGCCCTCAAAACCCCTGAGGATTAATAAAAAAAAAATCAAACCAGTTAATTTTGTGGGGATGCTTTGGGCATTTGAAACTTGATCTGTAAACTTAGGTTCTTTTGAATTTTGTCACACTCTTTACATTTTTAACAGTGTGGTTTGTGGGAGCATGGAATGTACCAAACATACCTAGACACTTAAAACTCTTCCAATTTTACTGAGGCTTAAAGGCAAGCAGGAACCCATTGCTTTTACCTGTTTCCAAAATAGCATGGGGTAAGAGTAATCAGTTTGTAGTTGCTATAGATAATTACAAGTTGATTTCACTGAGAGAGTGAGCAACACTACACTTAAGCAATAAAAAATTTATCACACATGCAATTTCTTTCTTCCCTATGCAGCCCAAGGGGGAAAGATCCCTCAACAAAACATCATTTTAATGAGCTCATTTCAAAGGTGCTGGATTTATGGGAGGCACCAGGAAGTACTGATTACAATTGCTGCCTCTGACTGTCATTCAGGACTTTATTGGTGCCAGATTGAGAATGGTGCCAGGATGGAAGTCAGAGGGGAGGGTAGTCAACTGGCCCATTAGCCTTTAGCTTACTGCTTCCCAGGATACATACATACAGCCGGAAAACCATCGACTTTGTTGTTTAAAAGTAATTTCTCTTTAAAATTATGTCATTGCTGATCTGAACCAGAAAGGGGCACACGACAAGCCTCTTAACTGTTTTTTGTGTGTATGTGTACGTGCACACACATGTGCTCACTGTTTGCTGTAGCCATTAGGGCCTACTGGGATGAGGTATCTTGTAGCTTTGGGGTATCAGGAATGTAAACACAAGATTTCTGACATCAGACTTTTGCTAAAGATCTGGCCATCAACTGAATTAGCTTTAATTATGTTATTATGTTGGATGCCATTAGTCATGTTATATTATTAAGTATTAGTCATCTCATTATTTTGTGCAATCTCTGCTTCTTCAGTATTTGTCATAGACATCTCTGCCAAATCACAGATATCAAGAGTTCATAGAAGGGACTGGCAAAGAACTATTTAGGAGTTAGTAAGTCTTGTCCTCTGAGTCTTCCCAGGCCATCTTGTTGTTAGGTGTGAAAACAGCCTTGAGTGCCATGTAAATGACTGGGTTAAACTTCATCTGCAAAGCACAGTGCGGAGGGTTTGCTCATGAGCTCCTTCCTTCTCTGCCCTCCACTCTAGAGCGAAGTTCAGACTTTACTGTAAGGTTTGGGAAGGTATCACACTCCAGAGAAATGAGTGGCTGCCTGGAGGCCCTGCCTAGCAGAGAAGACCTGCTTTGAGCAAGGGCTGCAGGTTATTTCTTAGCCATGTGTGCTTGGCTCAAGATACTAGATCTACAGTTTAAGAACAGTTGAAATTTGGATTTTTATGCAGGAAATACAGGTGAATCTGTATGCCTTTGAGTTCTTCTCAGGTTCACTAACTCTCTCCTAGTAAACTCCAGTATTTTCAAGTGTAACTGCATTATGTGTATGAAGAAGTATGCAGAGGGCATCTGTCACGACCAGTGCTGCTGCCAGTCACCCTGTGTTGCAGCGGCCGTGCCTGCAACCTCTCCCACCACTCTTTCTCCTTGAGGGTCCGTCCAGAAAATTTTGGAATCCTTCTTGAACATGTTTTGAAAAAGCCAAAACTAGTAAATCAGTTCTGTCCAATATGTAAAGTTTTCTTTTTATTACCCATTTCAGAAGATTCATTAAAATGAAATGGTTTCGAAGTTGTTATAGTGGTATTCTTAATGAAATCGAATCAAAAGATCCTTTTAACTAAAAAATATTTGAGAAACATGTGTTGTAGCTGGGTGTGGTTCTTGTATTCCCAATACTTAGGAGGCTGAGGCAGGAGAACTGCTGAGAATTTGAGGCAAGCCTGGGCTACAAAAGTAAAACCCTTATAAAGAAGAGAAAGAGGAGGAGAGGAGGAGAGGGAAAGAGAGAGAGAGAAAAAAGGAAAGGAAGCATGTATTGGAAAGAAACAGTGATGAAAAAGGCTAGGAGTTTGTTAACACAGCAGCATTAGATTTTTAGGTTCAAATTTAGGGAATCAAAGAATATCTAAATTGGATGATTTCTGAAAGTCATTTGGCAGCATCTCTTCTTTACAGAGACTGTGAACTGAGATTTATTGGTTTGTTCTTTTTCATTTTGCTTCATGCAAAGTAATGTGACTAGGTAGTCATAAAGAGATCCTTCGTCCCTCCGTCCCTCCGTCCCTCCCTCCCTCCCTCTGTCCCTCTACTGGACAAAGAATAACATTCTGTGACCTCATAAAACTGATTTGGGGGATACAAGGTTAGCTCTACAGATAGTTCAATACCCCAAAAAAGTAAGATAAAATATACTGTATTCACAGATCAAAACAAAACAAAAATGAGACATGACTCCAGAGACACAAAACAACTAAGTACATCATCCTTTCATGATAAGGAACCTTAAAGTCCCGGGTGGAGGGGCACTGGGCAGCTACTGCCTCACCCTCAAAGCCCACATCACATCTGAAAAGGGCAACAGCAGAATTGCACCCAAAGTCAAGAACTGGAGAAGGATGTGTGGCACCACAGTGATCTGTCATCATTCTGGAAAGAACAGCAACACAACAGTGCTAATTAGAATGGCTCTGAGGTTGGAGGGATGGACAGTGGCTAACCAAGCACAAGTACCTGTGCTCAGTTCCTAGAACCCACATAAAAGCATCTAGCATGGTGATGCATGCTTGTAATCCCAAGTGCTGTAGAAGTAACAGACAGATCCCAGGGCTCACTGGCTAACCAATGAGAGACCCAGTCTCAAAGGAGGTAACAATGTTCCTGAGGATGACCCAAGGGTAACCTCCAACCTCATAATTTTCTCTCTGTCTCTGTCTCTGTCTCTGTCTCTGTCTCTGTCTCTGTCTCTGTCTCTCTCTCTTTCTCTCTCTCACTCTCACACACACACCAAGAAAGAGGAATTATAGTGATCTCAATTAGAGAAAATAAAAAAGTATTTTAATGAGAAAAAAATATATCCCAAGAACCAAACAAGTTTTTTATGCCATTTACAAGATTAAAAGAGTAATAACTTCTAAAAATATAACAAACAAGATATATTAAAAAATATCTAACAAGATTCTTATTTCTGCATTGTCAATATAAACAGAACATCAAAAGCACTGAAGGGCATAAGGAAGATTTAACAATGTGTAAAGATATATAGCGAGAATATACCTATTTATAAAAATATATATGATATATATTTAGAAAATAAGATAAAGTATAACAGCATCTCAGTTCTCCCTAAACTCATCTATAAAGTTAAGTTAATAAAAATGAAAACCAATGAGACTAATCTTTATGTGATTGGAATTGGTAACCAGTACCACTCCCGTCCTTTTCCATGGGAGGCTCAGTCCAAGGATCTCAGTCGGTAGTGTGAAGCCCAGTAAAGTATTCGATGCACTGTTCTGTTTGTTTGTTTGTTCTTTTTTTTTATAGCCCCAGCTGGCCTGGAACTCTCTATGTAGACCAGGTTGGCTGCAATCTCACAGAGATCTGCCTGCCTCTGCCTCCTGAGTGCTGGGATTAAAGATGTGAGCCGCCATGCCTAACCACTGTTTTTTCTTATATATACATGCCTATGAAGTTTATTTATAAATCAGTCACAGTAAGAGATTGACATTAATAATAAAATGGAACAATTACACTAACACAGTATCATGAAAGTTACATGAATACACTCTCTCTTTCTATGACCATCTCTCTGTTGCAGAATAGCTTACGATATGAAATTTTCATTTAAAGGAAAGATTTTTATGACTTCCCTTTGGCATATACAAACTGCCAGCATCACACTCTTGGATTTGGGCTACCATAAAATGGAATAAGGTTAGATGCACACCAGCATTACAATACACCCATGGTGGATCTGATAATCGAGACAGTTACTAAAGACTAATGGTGAGCAGTATATACAAGATGTATACTCTGGAAAAGCGATGGCCCCCGTCCTGGGTGGGAAACACAGGATGGCAGGAGATTTCATCATCCTGCTGGGAAAGAGACATGCAATTTAAAAGTTAGGAATTGAGCTGTGTGTGGTAGCACATGCCTTTATTCCCAGCACTCCAAATGAAGAGGCAGATGGATCTTCATGAACTCCAGGCCAGCCTGGTCTATACAGCGAGTTCTAGGCCAGCTGGGGCTACAGGGAGACCCTGTCTCAAAAAAACAAAAACAAAAAGAAAGATAATATTTTAAAGTTTTAACTTAGTCACATAAAAGAAATGCATATTAAATGTTCATGAATTATTTTCAGCTATCAAATTATGCCTTTACTTAATGAGAATGTAGTAGGCAATGTACATTAAAATTAAAAGACATAGAAGATTTGATCCTTATAAGAATTTCACTTTAGTAACATACTAAAATTCCTACTTGCAGAGGTGAAAATGACGACCCAATAAGCAGTGTATCTTGTAGTATTTCTCACTGTAGTATCAACTGTAAAAGTGAAAGACCTGAAATAAACAAACCCAGACAACACACTATCACACAGTCTTCAACAGTACTGTGACTAAACAGCAAAATAGAAGGACCTCATATGCTTCTGAGAGAGAAAGCAAACTGGCCATTAATTTGTGTAAAGATGCAGCACATGTAGTATTTCTGGAAGAATAATTAAGACTGATTTTTCTACGTACAGAGTGGAAGAGACACAAAAAAGAAGGTGTAACACGTTTCCACTCAGTCTGGTAGGGACAGTCTTACGTAAACGTTTATAAACATTTGTGAAATATTTATTGAGGACTTGGAACTCTGCCAGGCACTTGGGATATCTGACTGAAATCAGGAGCTGTTTCCCTTCTGGTGGAGCTGTTAGTGAGCAGCAGTGGCAACTGTCAAGAGGGCATTTTAAATTTCAATGCCATCAGATTTTAAAGCACTGTACTGTACACTGGTCTTCAAGGGCAAGGTCTGTTCTTTAGGCTTCAGAGCCCCAATGACTGGGACGAGAGGCATTCATTCAATGGGCCCTTCCAATGAACAGCTTGCTTAAACACATGTTCTTTCAGTTCACAGTCCTTATTGTGTTAAGTGGCAAGAAAAGAAAATGTCAATTTGAAAGAAAAACATACATGCACACAAAAATTTATCAGTTTTTTTAAGAACAAATAAAACATAACATCACTGCTAATCTAATATAAACACTAAAAAGGTTTAGAGGAGAAATTTCAACAAGGGCCTAGAAAGGTTAGAGCAGAATTCCTAGAAAAGATGAAACCTGAAAGACAAAAGTGTTTAGACTGGCAGATGTGGTGAAGAAGTCCTGAAGACAGAAAGATGTAAAGTTGGATGCCATCAAAGTGAACAGAGCATGCTTTATTTAGGTTGCACTCTGTGCACATCAGGTAACAATTGAAAAGTACATGTATCCAGACAGTACATGTCCATACAGAGTTCCAAATTCTGAGCATAGTTTTCTAAATCTTAAAACTCAAAAGCAGAGAAGGAAGAGAGACACCAAATAAGGGAAGGACAGAAGAACGGAAGGAAAGGAGGGGAGAGGGAGGGAGGGAGGGATGGATGTTGGACTTAGACATTTAACTTAACATTGATTTTTAGATATGACATTATTTGGGTATAGGTGTATTTTCTTTTTGTGTTTTGGTGTATATTATTTTCACAGAAAGTCTGGAAAGGTCTTTTTCTATGTTCTTAAGCAATTTAGAGTAACTGAACATTGCTCATTCCTTAGTTACTTTCAGTGCTGAGTTCTCTGAAACTGTCTGGACCTGCTTTCCTGAGAGAGGATTCTGTGACCGCTTCCTCTGTACTTTCCATGGTTTCTTCAGCCTTTTTGCCTTTTCCTGGGTTGGTTTTGGTTATTAATACCTTCTTTAAAAACTACCCCCCTTAATTAGGTTTTTCTAATTTATTTGTTGAAACTGAACAAAATAATCTTTTTTCTTCTCCTGAATCTCTGGTTATTTCCTCATTGTTTTATTTAAGTTTGTTTGTTTTGATGTAAAAGATAAATATATGCTAAAAATACTTTCAAATGTCTTTTTAAAAAATATGACATAAGAACTCGGTGTGGTGGGGGCATATGTTTAACCCCAACACTCGGGATGCACGTGTGTGTGTGTGTGTGTGTGTGTGTGTGTGTGTGTGTGTGTAGTAAAAGGATAGACATCACATTCATATTTTCTTAAAATACCAGTTATTTCTAGCAGGAAGTGTCAAATCTTAGAAGCTAGATGGAACATGTCTTTACTGGCTGCTTTCTCATCTTTCGACAGGTTCTGAAGAAGACAGTGAAGACGAATCGAGCTTCGAAGGCAGAGATCCAGATACTTGGCATGTTGGCTTTAAGATCTCATGGGACATCGAGACTCCTGGTTTGGCAATTCCCCTTCACCAGGGAGACTGCTATTTCATGCTGGGTAATGTCAGGACAGTCGGCGAGGCTGATGTCTTGCTTGTCTGACCTTAGAGTCTTGGCAGCACATCTGCCATCTGTCTTTTGAAGTAAACCTTTTGAATATTTTGTATTAATAATGAAACTTCTTTCTGGAACCCATAACTCATTTCTTTTAGGTTTTAATATTCTGCTAATTTTTTGAAAGTTGCCATTTCTTATATCCTAAAAACATTTGGGCACTCCAGATTTCAAGATTCTTCCCCAGGGTTACTAAGGCAGCAAATCTATTTACTAGTTTTAAAAATATATTCCTGTTTGAATGTTTTTAGTAGCCAGGAAGTTTTGTGTATGTGTGTGAGTGTCTGTGTATATTTTCCAAGTTGTGCAGATAGTTTCATCTCAGAATAAGATCTTTCTCTCTCCTTGAGTTTTGATTTGCTCCCTAGAACTCCAAAAGCCAGGGATGACTGAATGCACTTGTAATCTCAGCACTGGGGCGGTGGAGAAAGGAGGATCCCTGGGGCTCCTGACAGGCCAGCCTAGCCTTGTCAATGAGTTCCAAGCCAGTGAGAGACTATGTCTCAAAAAACAAAATAGATGGTACTTGAAGAACAGCACCCAAGTTTTCTTGTGCCTCTTGCCTTCATGTGCCCAGACGTACTTGCCACATGAACACGCACACATATGTACAGATAAGTACACAGGCACACACAAGCTCCTCAGGCTTTATTCTTTCCTTGGTTGTGCTTCTGAGCATTCAGTGTCTGTTTCACCTTGTTCACTTGGGGAGATGTATTGGTATGTTGGTTTTGGAACCAGGAAGTACCAGGGCTCAAGACCAGTGTTTTGGTAAGGATTATTTTCCAATTACGTTTAGTATTTTTAGAGTCTGATTTATTCTGGGCACCAGGAAAGATTCTGGGAAGATACTGGAGAGCTGTAAGTCCCTCTCCTTTCCCTCTAGGATGGCATGGTATGGAATAACCCTTTAGCATTTTCCAGACTTTGGTTCTTTGTGTGTCAGCTTCCTGGCCCTTGCCATTGTCACTTGCTAACTCTATCATTTTTCTATAAAAGCTTACTCTTTTTTTAATGTAACTGAAATGTTTGTTTTTAGAGGAGGTCTATATATCCACTTTAAATTGGAAAGCCAGTGTCATTTGTTTTATAAACATATATTTAAATTTCAGGTGGGGCTCAGGAAGCTGAACTCTCCTGTCTGGAATGTTTTGAGTGTCAAGTTCGTCTCCCATCACCCCCACCCTCCTCTGACTTGAGGTTCCAAGCTTCTGTTCTAAGTCTCTATCTCCATCATTGAATGTTATTTGTAGGTAAAGGATTATAATTTCACTTTTTATGTACTCTTAAAACTTGGATATTTGGCATTAATCTAAATAAATACTTGCTCTTTGGATATTTTGTCAGTATTAATAATTTGTACATCTGAAGGAGTTAAGAGCTAGAGTGGTACCTTTCAAATAGCTTCTTGTTTTACTGTATATGAATTGTATAAGATATGCATTGTAAAAGTTCAACTGCCTTCTCTGCATTTAATAATATCTTCTGTGACCTCTTCTGATTAAAAAACAATGTATAGGGACTGGAGAGATGGCTCTGTGGTTAAGAACATGTACTGCTTTTGCAAAGACCTTAGAGTTAGTTCCCAGCACCCATGTGGTATAGCTCACAACCACCTGTAACTCTAGCTCCAGGGGATCTGACAACCTCTTCTGGTCTCTAGGGATCTCTGCACGCTTGTCCTTGTACTTCCCCTCCAGCCACAGACAAACGTGCATGTACATAATTTAGAAAGAAAAAAGCAAATGTATGCTCAGTCTAGAGAAAAGAAACTCTTCAGAGTATAAAAGAAAAGGATACAAAAATCAAGTGTGGTGTGTGACTTAGTGTATTTTTGCTGTCTTGTGCACGAATGTCTGGAATTGGAGTTATATTAATAATAGATACATTTATTAGGGACTAATGACAAATGAAGGATTCCGTTTATCTGCTCAGTAACCCGGAGAAGCAGATATTAGCTATTATTGTAAAAGAGGAAGTCATGGTTGGACTGAAAGGATTGTCCATAGTGACATAGCTACTAAGAGGCAGGAATTGGGACATCATTTTGTTCCACTCAGCACCCCACATTGGGCCTTTCTCTTCCCCCAGGGGTCCCCATGTGCCCTCCTCACCCCATTCCAGCACTGACCCCTGCTCCGGGCTCTCACTCCATGTCTTTCTACTCAGCTCTGCCTCGCCCAGTGGCTTTTCAATAAGGAAGAAAAGATGACAGTGTTATGTTTGTGTCTAAAGTTTTTAAATAGAATTTTAGAATTGGATTAGTAATGGTAACGTAGTGAGTTGCATTGTCTTTTTGATTTATGTTACAAGGAATGTGCATATTTAATATATGTAACTCTCTAACCATTTATAGGTAATAAACATAAGAAATTCATGTGCTCTTTTAGAAGTTGGTGTTCAGGCTATAAAAATTTTGCTTTCTACCTCCTCCTAGCTTCAGACGTAGGTGACATTGTTGGTTTCCCACTGAACTATGTCAGGCATATCAACTATACCCCCAAATCTGCATTTATAATGTATTTTTATGAAGATATTATTTTTGATAATACCCCCCCACCTTCTGTTAAAAAGAAAAATAAAAGCAATTGTTGTGAAATGCTGCCTTTTCTCCTTAACTTAAAAAGTCCATATAACAAGGAACCCCATGGAGGGCTCTGGGCCCTGTGCTGATATCTGAAGTCTGAACTTCACTCCACTTACGAAAAGGAAACAGTTTAGCTCAATTTATAATAATATATTGGTCTGCAGAGGAAGTGCAGCCTGAACTCTGCTGTCTCAAACGAATACTCCTGGGGTGTCTGACGGGGAACGTGTCGGGTGCCTGTAATAAATCTGCTGCCATGGTTGTGAGCGAAGGGCCTGCTGGCAGTGCCTGAGGACACGCTTCACGGGGTTGTCACGATTTTACTTTTAAATTGGAATCTTTGCCCTAATCTCAGAGTTAGACATGACCAGATTTGCAAAGAGATTTACAATTTTCACTAATTTTCCAACCAGGACTTCAAAACACACTTAGAAAAAAAAATCCCACTCTGGTGTTTCTCAGGGCTGGATGATTTACTTTGCCACAGATGGTTTCCATAGACTACATGTAACCAGGGAGTTAGGGATTTAGCAGTGCTTGGAGACAAACTGGGTTTGTGTTTTGTGGAACAGATTATACAGTTCAAGGGACATCAACCAAATTATGTTCATTAACCAGGAGCTGGTTGTGGAGGTGGGATGTGTGAGGACAAAGGTGAGGAGTCGGCAAACACTGGGCAAACCTTGGCTGGTCTGCCTCGATTTATTATTTCTATTTCTTACATGTTACTGTCCCTGACTTCTTTCTGCGTGGATTACTGCTTTCAATCCAGCTGCATCTTGCTTTGAAATGTCTATTGTTAGGATTATGATCAACTGTTTCAAAGCTTTAGTTGCCAAGTAAAAAAAAAAGTCTTTGGCAGAAAGAGAAAGAGGCAGTATTAATTGAAAATGTAGTGTTTATTTGGTTTCACTTTCCCTCACCAGTGCTTAGAGTGAAGCCAGCTGTAGGTTTCCAGTGGGGTGAGCAGGTTCCAGACTCCTGGCTCTGTCTGATTGACTATACAGTGTCAACACATCTTTGTATCTCTGCCCCACTGTATAAGGGAGCCATTTGCCGTCCTTCTGGTCTCCCTGTACTTGTGAGTCTTTATAAAGGAACTGTGCTCTCTGCAAGCTACACTCCATACTAGGACTTAGTACAGAGGTTGGGACCTGGGCTATGGGGTGTAGGAGAAACAAATAGGTGAGGTGGTAGTTGAAGAAGACTGAATGTCATCCCTTGCCCCTGAGTTTTGTCAGCTCTGCACCTCACTGCTTCCTGGTGTATTTCCATAACCACACAGTATAACTACAAGAATGGAAATCTCAGCAGTCCCCTGTCGAGGGTGAGAAGAGTTAGCATCTGTCCGTTGCCGAATCAGACTCTGTGCTACCCAGGGCTGCTTTGGTTGAGGCTGACTTTACTTAACAGAGCCTGGTTGTTTTTTATGGATTAGTTTCCCCTTCCAAGAAATACCTGTGACTTAGAGGCAGCAAGGCCAGAACACTTTGGACATTTGATGTGGTATAACCTGAGGTGACACCAACTCCTGTTTTTCGAGTCAACATGAGCACTTTCCTTGGAGGTGGGAGCCCAGTGGCCAGGAAGAACAGAGGCTTCTAGGAGTTTAAAGCATCTTGACTGGGGCTCCCTAGGGACTTAACTTGGAGTCTATGGCATCTTTGTAAATCCTTCAGGTGTTCCTCAGCCCTGCCTAGATTTAGACGTTTTATTCAAAGCAAAAGGCTTTTGTCAATGCTTTCTTCTGACCCCATTCCCCTCCTCCCCACAAGCTCTAAGTGACCAACTGAAGTAAAAAGTACATAGAATTTATGGCTTAATCATAAATTCAAAATAATTATACTTTATTACCTCTCATGGGCCTTGAGATGTAGGTGCTATGCTCTACTTTCTGCCACTGCAGAATAACAGAAACAGTAATAAATTACAACTTGAGGCTGCAGCCTAGGTAAGCTTGAGGAATTGCCATTTAAGTGGAAAGTGCTTCAACAGCCAAATGAGCACCTGTCCTGTTTGTTTTTACTCTGGAAAGTAGAAACATGGCAGGATAGTTCCAGCTGCTTGTCCAGTGTGAAGTCGTGGTGTTCTCCTTATCTTTGCTCTAATGGCAGAATGTGCTGTTACTGATGGGCTTTGTGCAGGGCTGAAGATGTGTCTCTTGGAACTTTCGTTTGAACACATCTGTTCAGAGGCTGACATTTTCACACTTGTGCTTTTGACCTGCTTCCTGTTTCTTTGTATTCAGTAGAACTTGGGCGAGAGCCATGGTGTATGGACAGGAAATCGAGCCTATTCCTGGATACTAGAAAGGATTTTCCTTCTCCTTATGCTTTCTGATCATACCCAGGCTCATTCGTATATCACTTATGTCTTGACATTTACCTAAAGCATATGTGATAGGTGCCAGGCACTGTGCTGGAACCTTTGACTTATTGTATTTACCTCCTATTACAAGATTATCAGGAAATGTTCTTTTACCTGCCTGATCAGTTTTTTCTTTATATATTTTGATGTCTGTTGTTTGGTACATACGCATTAGGGATTATTTTATTTTCTGGGAGAACTGAGGGGTTTATGATTGTATAATGTCCTCCTTTATCTGTGGAATATATATATATATATATATATACATATATATATATATACATATATATATATATATAAATACTGAAGTCTGCTTTATTTGGTATAGCTGCATCAACTTTTTTTTTTTTTTTTTTAAAGACAGAGTCTCCTTGAAGAGCACCAGCTGGCCTGGAACTCACCATATAGACCAGGTTGGCCTTGATCTCACAGAGATCAATCCTGGGTGCTAGGATTAAAGGCATACACCACCATGCCTGGTGCAAAGTTCCCTTTTTTAATGTGGGTGTCAGTGTGTATGCATGTGAGTGTGGTGTATGATGTACAAGTGTGAGATGAATGAGAATGTGTGTTTGCAGATGACTAAGTGCAGAGGACAGAGGAAGCTGACAGGTGTCCTGCTCTGTCACTCTCTGCCATATTCTCTTAAGATAGGGTCTCTCACTGAATGTGGAGCTCAACTGGTGGCCACCAAGTACCAGCAGTGCTCCTGTCTTATCCCCAACATTTGCTGGGACTCCAGTCGTAATGACCACACTTGACTTTTTATGTGGCTGCAGAGGATTTGAACTCAGGTTCTCATATGCAAACAAAGTACTCTTACCCACTGAACCATTTTCCCAGAGCCCTTTTAAAAGGATGAAAGTGTTCCCGAATTAGTTCATAGCATTGTGGTTGTGCTAAAAAATGTATTCAGTTGTGTACTTTAAGTGAATGAATTATATGCTGTGGTAGTTAGATTTCAGTAAAGATTTTAAAATAGTAATGAGGATTAGGGAAGTAATATTTCCTTGTTTGATGTAAACCAAAGTGTCTGAAACCAACCTCATTCATGCTTTCTCTACTAATTATGTACTCATGGGATCTGCTTTCTTTAAAATTGTAGGAAAAATAATGGATCAAATAAGAGAATACATAGATAGTCTCGTGGAAACAATGTGGAACTTACTAGAATGACATGCGGAGGTGCTCTTTTATTTTGCTTTCCCATGTGGTTCCTTTGAATAAATGCAGATTGAGTGTCCTTTATCTCAAATGCTTAGAACAATAAGTGTTTCCAAGGTTTTTTACTTTGGAGAATATTTGTGCAGACGTCACCAACTGAATATCCCTAATCTGAACTTCAGAATGATGCAAACTCCAAACTCTTAAGGCATCATGTTAATGCTCAAGTTCCAGGAATAGAAGCAGTCTGGAGTCCAGATTGTGAGGTTGTGGATGTTCACTCTGTTGTTTACACACACACACACACACACACGCACACGCACACATTATGGATGTTTACTCTGTTGTTTATACACACACGATGGATATTCACTCTGTTGTTTACACACATGCACACATACACACACACTCACTGCTGGGACTTTTAAAAACATAAATAGAACCTTATTGCACATAACCACAGTATGCTCTTAATTAATTAATTAATTAGTTTTACTTATGGTATTTACAGGACATGTTGCTGTCAGTGCCTCATTCATGTTGTTAGCTGATAAATATAATGAATGATGTGGGAAATACAAATTTGAAGTAAGGAAGATCTAAAATGCCAAATGAAAACTCCTTGCTGCTACCCAATGTTCCATTTTGTAACAGTAAATACTTGTTGCTGTGTTTGCATTTTGGTTTTTGATTTCCTCTCTCCCTTAAACATGTTTACACTTTGTTTCTTACCTAACAGTTTTGAGCACAATTAGTAATTGTTCCACTATTAAGAAGTAGACTTTGCTCTTTTACGCTACCTCTCAGATTTGAGACGTTTTGCTAGTTGATATTTACTTTGGGGGGGCGGTTTGGGGACATTATTATTTTTATTATTTGTATGTGTGCATGTGTTCATGTGTGCATCATAGCACACATGTGGAGGTCAGCGGACAACTTTGTGGACTTAGTTCTCTCTTTCCACCTTTACATGGTTCTGGGAATGAACTTGGTCACCAGGTGCACAAGACAAGTGCTTTTACCTACTGAGCCATCTCACCAATCCCTAATTGTTGTTAGAACCAACTTATAGTTTCTCTTGATTTTTAATTTATAAGATGGGAAATTAAAGAGTTCCCTTTGCCAGTATCATTTTGTGTTAAAGTTTCTAACTTTACACCTGGATCTCTAAATTTTGTTGGGACTCCTCTGCTTCTTCTGAATCTCATTGGCTAAGGCATGTGTTACCTATTACAAACCAGGTAGAATGACTCCACCATAAATAGAAGGTACAGTCCAGTGAGATTCCTACACCGATGTCAATTGAAAGGAAATGTTGCAATGTGAGTTTGAGAGTTTATATATGGGTGGTAGAAATAGTTCAGTTGGTAAGAGCGCTTGCTGCGTGTGAGTTAGGACCCAAGTTCAAATCCATAGGATTCACCTAAAATGCCAGGTGTGGTCATGTGCACCTGTAACCCCAGTACTAACGGGGAGAGTTAGAGGGAAGAGACAATAGGATCTCTGGAGCTTGCAGACCACCAGCCTAGCTCAGACTCAGCGAGCTCCCTTTTCTCAGGTGAATAAGGTGGAAAGTGATAGAGGAACCCAGTGTCCTCCTCTGGCCTCTGTTCTAGACTATAACATGCACATAGCACACACACTCATTGGAAAAAGGAAAAAGAGTTGATTACTCACCAGAAGGTTCATAGTGATGCTACATCTCAGTTTGCTGTGTATTTGAACCTTGGCTTTCTTATATAGCTTTCCTTTTCCCCCTGGAATTTTAATTACTCATCTTTGTCCTTTTATTATATTGATAAAAGGAGCAGGTGAGAGCAATAGCTTTGTGTCACATGATACTGTTTCATATGACTTCTTCAATGCTTTCATAAACGCTGGTTTGTCCAGCCCCATATAGCAGTTACCATACTGGGATTTCTTGTCATCAGGTCCTTTGATTAGTCCATTTTTATTTGACTCTCTTGTGTTCCTCTTCCTAAATTTTAGATTCTCAAGAGCAGGGACTGTTTGAGCTTTATCTCTTCTGTAATACTTGACACAGTAATCTGAACATGGTAAATGCTAAAGAAGCAATTATTGAATTGAATGAATGAGTGGAACAAAGATGGCTTTGTTTTTATTCCATGGGATAGGTCTGACCACACAGGCAAAATGAAATATGTATTCTATCTTTGTAAACTCATGGTTCAGAAAGGTTTTGTGTGTGTGTGTGTGTGTGTGTGTGTGTGTGTGTGTGTGTGTGTGTACACTGCACAGCACTAGAGGCTTGCACAAAACAGGACTGCCTTACATATTTAGAAAGAATTATTCAATTTTTTTCCTTAGGCATTAGGTAGAATCAATACTATCTCTTCCAACTGCTGATGACAAGTTGGATGTGAGTTAAGAGTAAGAAGGTCAGAAAGTGCCTGAAGTGTCAGTGGCTGCTTCTGTGTCACTCAGAAATTGATTACGGAAGTTTGAAGCCCCACATTTTGCTTGAGTAGTAGACAGGAGTGATGGGTCTGTCCAAAAAAGGGCTGAAAGAAGAAGACTACTCCATTAGACTTTCCTGTCCAACTAACTTCTCTCTCCTCTCTTTCCTCCACCCCTTCTCTCCTCCTTTGTCTTGGAAAAACTTGCAACTTGGAAGAGTAAAGTGGAGAAGGTTACTCTTCCCAAGGTGGATTAAGATCTGCATTCATATTTAGGAAGAAGAAATGATTTATTAACCTCAAGACTCCATTCTTTTTCAAATACATTAACAAAGTAAGCATTCCATAAAGTTAATTTTAAAAAAGAAGAGGATAGAGAAACTGTGTGCCCCAAGGTCATCTTTCCCATGCTTCTGTTTTGTTTGGTCTGCATTACTGGGGGTAGAACCTAGGTTCTCCCACTTGTTAGGCAAGAACTCTATTGCTGGGCTTCATGCCCAGCCCCGTGCTTACTTTATAAAGATTTTACTTCCGTGACAAATTACATTTGTGACTTGATTCACAAAACCCAGCCTTGACTGATAGGTTTGTACCCACCCATTTATTTTATTTAGTTAATGAGTACTAATTTATTGAACATTTCCATTTGTATCTTTAAAATAGATAATGTTTATTGTGTTAGTTTTTGTTGCTAAGGATATAATAATAATATCTAACCAAAGATGCTATCATATTTAAGACGTATCTGAATTTTAAAGTTTTTCATATGAAGAAAAATGTGACTGAGAAATTGAAAGCAGGTGAGCCATGCTCACTGTAGAGAATTTACAAACCATAGGAATATGTAAATAAATAATATTATTTTTAATTAGTTGGTCTAAATTCTTCTAGCATTTTTCTATATTTGATTACATTTTTTTTTAGAAAATGAATATATTATCACAGCGTTCTGTGTCTTGTTTAGTTCCCAGTGTTTTCCTTTCATCAGGACTTTCCTTACTCAATATTTCTTGATAATATAGTTTTTGAAATCTATATAAAAATCAATGTTTTATATTCAAGCCAGATGGTATAATAGGAGTTTCCAGTACCAACCCCTCTCACGGGAACTTTTCTAAACAATTAGTTATCTATGTACAAGAATGCAGATTACAGCATCTGGGTGGAGGCACAGAATAAAAGACACACTGGAGAGAGAAGGAAGGACTGTTTACTTACTGTGTCACCCCTCCCCAAACCAGAGAAGCATAGAACTGAGGGAGCTACACTGTGCATTGAGAGGAAAGTGAAGCAAGTATCTGATTTTGTTGTGGACACACACCCCATGAACCCTGGCCAGAGGCCCACTTCCACTGGCTCAGGATCCAGTATCCAGAGACTCAGTATCCAGGCTTGTCTTTGTGAACTTAGACTCTAGGTCAGCTTCTTTGTGGGGCTGACCTTTGCATCCTGTAGTCCACAGTTGACATAGGGGCCATATCTGGTCAACTGGACTCAAAGTCTAGGGCTACTTTCTTAGAGCCAAAGTGGTACAAGTAAGGGGCAGGCCTTTTGACCTACTCTTACAAACCTAGGTTCCAGGCTTCTGAGGATCCAGGTGTCAGGACCATCCTCAGGGATACAGGTGCCAGTCCTATCTACTGACTCAAGCTTCAGACTAGCCCATTCAAAAATCAGTGGCATTCTTAGCAGATAATTTGCAAACCAGGAGAAACTGGGGTAATATAGTCAAAGTTCTACAAAAGAAAATGTGCCAACCAGTACTGTACATGACAAGGTTGTCCTTTAGAAATAAAGGTAAGAAATTCTTTCTAGACACAACAAGCTTTAGGCATTCATTGCCATTAAATGTGTCTTCAAGTAATTGCTAAAGAGGGACTAGAGAGATATATCCTTTGTGGTTTCTCTATTGCACGATATGATAAAGTTTAATCTAGGAATTAGACATAGGGGATTCCTAGTAATGACTATAATGGAGTAACTATAAATTATACTGCCATACAAGTTCTGATTAATAGTAATAACTGTAACAGAATGACTAATTTACTATCATAAAGTTCTATGAATGTGGTTTCTCTCGAAAGAGCTTATGGTGTACTCACCCTTGTGCTGATGTGTGATGCTCTGGTGCCTAAGTGATGAGAGACAGAGTAAGGTGAACCATATAGCTCTTGAGGCTCAGAGGCAGCTGGATTTCTGATGGATATCATAAAGAGGATGTGCTTCAAATGATCCTGGGTCAGGAAGTCATGATGATATAGATGGTAGGTGTTGGACTTGATTGGCTGCTAGTAACAAACTCTGAAAAGTGAAACTGCAGTCTATGCTGCCTACCAGAGACTCGCTTTTGCTAAATCCTACTCTGAAAATGAATGGACAGGTTCAGTAACAACTGAAAGCAAAGGTGGTTATACTTATATTAGGCAAATAAGACTTTACATCAGAAACTCACAAGACACTCAGAAGGTCATATCCAGCAATAAGGAGATGCGTGAAATATATTACATAGAAAGAAGGTATACTGTGGATGATGCCATAAGTATAATACAGTAAATATGTGTTCACAAATACTTGAGTACCTAACACACAAAGCAAATATTAGAGGAAGGCAGAAATATTTAGCAATATAATAACAGCAGGAGAGTTAAGTTCCCCACTTTCAATAATAGATAGATCATCCAGACAGAAAATCAATAGTCACAACAGGCTTGAGCAAACTTGTAGATCTAACAAACGCATATAGAGAAGTCCAGCTGTAGCAGAATGCACATTTGAAGTACACATGGAAACAGTCTCCAGATTACATTATGTATTGGTCACAAAACAAGTACTATCAAGTTTTAAGAAGCTATTATTGAGCTGGGCATGGTGGCACACACACCTTTATTCCCAGTTCTCAAGTGGCAGAGGCAGGCAGATCTCTGTGAGATTGAGCCCAGTCTTGTCTACTTTTCAAGTTTCAGGCAGTGGGGGCTACAGGGAGACCCTGTTTTAAAACAAAACAAAGCAGCACACATACAAAATAACACAATAAAAACAAAAACAAGAAGCCAGTATTCATTTTTTTTTAAACCACAATGATATAAATCTAGAAATCCATATCTGGAAGCATACTGTAAAATTCACACATGTATTGGAATCTCAAAACTCCTCAACAACCAGTTTCTTAAAAATGACATCAAAAGAGAAAAATATTTTGAAAAAAAAAGAAAGAAAGTGGAAATAAAACTTTTGGGATATAACAAAAGTATTCTCAGAGGAAAGTTTATCATAATAACTACCTATTTCCCGGGGGGAAAGGCCTCAAATAAACAATGTAAGTTTATATATAAAACAGCCAGCAAACCAATTGCAAAGTTAGTGGAAAAAGGAAAGAATAAAAACAGTAGAAATAAGTGAAACAGACTGAGAGACAATAGCAAATGTGAAGAAAACTAAGATTGGAAGTTTTTGAAATGATAAAGTTTATGAATCCTTAACTAGATTAGGAAGAATAAAGCAGAGAAATGAAAGTATAAATGAAAGCAAAAGCATACCAACTTGCACTGCAAGGGAGAACGGATCATGAGAGACTAATGTGGAATGTTTTATTCTGTCAATTTAAAAACATAGAACAAAGGGATAAATCCCTAGACACCTAATATCTGCTAAGATGAACTGCACTGGGTAGCTATAGTTGTCAACTTGACACACCTGGGGTAGAGGAAGCCTTAGTTGGGGGATTCCCTCCATTGGACTGGTCTTTGGCCGTGTCTGTGGGATATTTTCTTGATTGTTGAGTGATGTGGGAGGGTCCAGTTCATTGTGGGCAGTGCCATCTCTGGGCAAGTTGTTCTGTATTGTTCAAGAGAGCAGACTGAGCATGGACCAGAGGAGTAAGCCAGTAGGCACCACCATTCCTCCATGGCCTGTTTCAGCTCCTGCCTCCAGATTCTGGCCCTGAGTTCCCACCTCAGCTCCCTAAGTGATGAATTTTGACCTGGGAGATGTAAGCCAAGTAAATCTTTTCCTCCCAAGTTGGTATTGATCAGTGTTTTGTCACAGCAACTGAAGGAAGACTAGATGATGAAATAGAAAAACTAAACAGACAAATCTGAAGTAATGATAGTGGGCCTCACAGCCTCACAGCTTCTCCACAGAGAAAAGCTGAGGTTCTGAGGGCCCCTCCAGATTCAGAACCAAACATTTAAAATTTGCAACCATCCTTGGTACCATCCAGGAAATTGACAAGGAAAGAATATTTCTGGATGGTTCAAAGGAGGGCAGGGTTGACTTCATGACAGCAGAGAAAGGCATGGACCAAACGACAGTTACATGCCCGATTTCTGTTAAGAACATAGATGCAAAACTCCCTAACAAAATATTAGCAAGCTATTCTCAATAATACCACGAAAGGATCTTATAACAAGATCTACTGGGATTTATCCCTGGTGTGCAGAATGACTCAGCAGATGCGCATCCATTGTATTATATTAGTGGAATAAAAGAAAAAAGTCATGTGATGATTGCAACAGATGGAGATAAAACATTTGACAGTGTCAGCATCATTCAGTGCCATATATGAAATGACTACATGAATGTCATCATCAAGGATGCCTACACTAGCAATTCTGCTCAGCGTAATACTGGATAGATCAGTTAGGCAAGTTAAAGAAGTGTAAGGCCTCCACATTTGAAAGGTAGTCATAAAACTGCCTCTAATTGCAAATGATGTCAGATATGAACAACTCTAAACTTTCTGCAAAAATCCTGTTAGATTCTTGGTGTGTTGGTGCACATCCTCAATCCCAGCACTCAGGGGAGGCAGAGGAAGGAGATCTGTGTGAGGTTGAGGCCATCCTGGTCTACATAAGGAGTTCCAGGCCTGTCAGAGATGAATAGTGAGACCCTGTCTCCAAAACAACAACAACAAAAAGCAAAGTCTGCTAGAACTAATAAACTCAGTAAAGCTGTAGGATATTGGATTAATACCAAAAATCAGTTACAGTTATGCACACCAATAGCAAACTGTTCAAAAAAGAAATCGGAAATTTCTCATTACAATACTGTCCAAAAGAAATTAAGGAATGAAGGTTCTAAATACCCCAAATTAAATGCTATTGAAAGAAATTGAAGGACACACAAATAAATGGATAGATGTACCATGTTCATGGATTGGAAGAATCAGTATTATCAGGAATGTTCATATTATCACCAAGTGAATTAGGAATTGATAGGAATTGAAATTCCTATCAAAATTGAAATAACATTTTTCACAAGAATAGAAAGAAAAAAACCACTAAGTTTTATATGAAACCACCAAAGACTTTGAATAGCTAAAGAAATCTTAAGAATTATGCTGCAGCCTGTACTGATCAAGACAGCACGGTTATGACATACATATTAGTTGCTTTTCTCATTGCTGTGACAGAGTCTGTGACAAAAGCAACAGAAGGAAGGCTTTATAATAGTTTGAGAGCACAGCCCATTATGGCTGGGAAGGTAGCACATGAGGCAGCTGGTCATGTTGTGTCCCCAGTTAGGAAGCGGACCTGAATGTTGGAACTCAGCCCACTTTCCCTTTATTCAGTCCAGGACCCCGGCCCATGGGGTGGTGCTGACTACATTAAGGGTGCAGCTTCCTCCTCTGTCAGCCCTTCCTGGAAACACCCTCATAGACAGACATTGGGGGTGTGTTTCCATGGTGACTGTAAATCCAGTCAGGTTAGTAGTGAAAAAGAGTCATCACAACATTTGTAATTTTTCATATTTAATTTTTTGGCAGCATATTTCTGTGCTGCACAGCTGCTTTGTGGTAGAAACCCAAGTCTTTTCACAGCTTTGAGAAACAGTGTATCATTTTTTTAATTGTCCTTGTCACACCTGCTTTGGCCTTTTCACAGCTGCTGTAGCTTCTGGAATCTAGTGTCTTTTCAAAAAGTTGAGAAGTTTCTAATGTGTTTTCCTATCAATTTGGACCTGTATTTCAGAGACTGTTTCAGTCAAGTGTTCCAATCCTTTGTACTGTACTATTTTTTGGGTAAGTGTATGATTTCTCCTTGTCTGTTTAGCGTTATACAAAGAAGGACTACTACTAGTTTCTGGGCAGATAGTGGGAATTGTTCTCCTGACTAATATGGATTCCTAGCCAAATCCTTCTCTTGAAGGAAGGAAAAGAATGTGTTCCCACATCCAGATGGCAGTTTGGTAAACTGGAGCATGGTTAATACATAGATCTTCATAGGTAGGGAGGTTGCTAGTATGAGCAGACATGGTTCACTCCAACATAGCTGTCTGTTCCAGGTCTTTGTGTCCACCCTGCTGGGCTCCCTTTCCCAAAGTACAGCTTGCCACAGAAACATGCCGCAGCATGTGAGCACAGTGGGTTGTGTGTATACAGTGATGTCTCTCAGCAACAGCAGCCCCGCTCTGAGCACCTGTAGCTTCTCCAGGCTGTGTGGTGGAGGGTCTCTGCATTCCTCTTGGGATCTCATTGTATGTTTATTAGGCATGCTGCTCTCTCAGAGACAGCTGTTTATCAGCCTTCCTTGCCCTTCGTTATCTACTCCCATTTATCCTGCTTTCAGCATGTTTCCATGCACTTCTGTTAGATTGAGCACCACAGTCTGATGCTGGGTGCTCCAAGAGGTTTTGGTGTTTTTATCTTGCAGTGAACAGCTCTCTGAGAATCTACTGGCCTGTGTCTAGGCAGACGTCTTACTGGGATCAAGATGTCATTCAGTTCTGGAAATGTTCTCATTTGAGGGTATCTCTACATCTAGGAAAAGTAAGGTCATAAATACTAAGATTGAGAGATGAGAGTGAACAGGTGAGGTAGAAGGGAAGGCCCCGGCTGAGTGCGGGGAGGCTGGGTGTCACTACTGAGCTTCCGTACTGCTTGCTTCAAGAGTGCCCCGAGCAGAGCTTAAATGTTATATTCAGAAAAGATGGGCCCGGTTAACCCACTGAGCCACAAAATCAAGGAAGGAAGTCAGTGTGTGGGCAGATTTAGAGTGACCATTTGTCTTGGTTTGTCCACGGGGGAGGGGATCCCAGGATGTAGGACCATTGGTGCCCAAACCACCTTGCGTTCAGCAGAAATTGGTTGCCCTGGTTTTCCATTATGCTTCTGTATGTGTGATGGGATTTCATGCAACAGTGGATTCCCAGAGTTCTCTTTACCCCTAGCCAGCAGAGTGAGCACTGCTTTTTATATTGCTGTTGTGTTGACGGGTCTGTAGACTCCTATTCCAGTTGTAGTTAGAGATAGTTTTCAGCTGTCTTTTGAGATGACTCCAGCAAGTCCCCATGTTTTTAACACTTTCTTTCTAAAAATTATTAGGAATAATCTTTGAAAGTGGGAATGCCTTAGTATATCCTTTGAGATGTTCAACTCATGAAGATTGAGACTTAAGAGTTTTAGATAAAGTAGCTGCTCTAAAATGAAAATTAAAAGGCTTTCCCCCCTAAAAGTGATGGAGGATTAGAGGAATTTGGAAGCAATTTCAAAATAATTGTTTGGTTAGAGTTGCCAAGGATTTAAATAAAGGTGCACGCTCCACATATCCTTGTTGATGGAGTGTTTGCCAGTTGGCTGGCATCACTTTCATTGCCACTCAGTAGAATAAAAGCACTTAACAAGTATGTTCATTAAGGTGATCTTTCCCTAATGATGTCTGTGGATCCTAATATTAATAGCATAGAGACAATAAGGCTTTTATTTTTGACAGTGAGACTGGCATCTGTGTATTTCCTAGAAATTGTTACCATTCTTCTTGGGATCCTGGCCTGAGGAAACCCATCTAAATGCTACTTTTTATTCTTATGCTTGATTCCAAAACTCCTTTCGATATGCAGGGAGGACCAAGCAGAGGTGTTCCAGGGGTCTTCATCAGTATCCTCTGACATGCCTGGCACACTGGAGAACAGAATGGTCATTCAGCTTTCCTTGCCAAGCTTGGTGCCAGGCTTACAAAATAGCATTGTCTTTGGTGCTCTGAATCACTGTGCTGGTGTCTGGGCGATGGGTCACTGATGTTTTGTTGCGTCTACCTTTTCACTGCAGTTTGTGTTGTTTGTAGAGTCCTTGTGTTTCGAGATTTACTCACCTTCAGTCAATTCTTGAAAGCCCCAAGATTTGCCTTCAACTTTGATCTTTCTCACACTTCACTTATTCAGTGCAGGGACTGGTTCTTTTGTCTTTCCCTAAAGCATTTTGAATCCAGTCAGTCCTCCTCCTCTCCCTGTCACTGACGTCCAGGTCGCTGTTCATTTGAAATACTTGGCCTCCTCGCTAGGCTTCTTGCACCACCCTGTGGGCCTTCAGAATTGTCATCTGTTAGCTTTTCATCACCGTGATGAGGCAGCTAAGCTGATAAATAGGAAGCCCAAGATCAGCGGACCACATCTGATGTTGGTCTTCTTGATGGTAGAAGTCCCCAGACGGTGCTGGGGACTACATGGTAAAAGACAGGGAGTGTGCACATGCGGAATGCTTGTGTGTCTTGTTCTCCCTCTTCCTATAATTCTACCAGGATTCAATCCTAGAGCTCCACCCTAATGACCTTATCTAATTCTCATTACTTCCCCAGAGACCCTGGCCCCCAGTTACTCAAGTCAGGTTAAGTTTGTACCTTTTAAATTGTGTGAAATTTCAACACTCGGATCCATGAGGGTGCTCACATATCTGAATCACAGCATTTCTTGTTCCTGTAAAGCTGCAGGGGGCTATTTAAAAGTTGGACCACATGAATTTTCTAAGTACTTCCCAGGGTGTCTAGAATATGATTCTGTGTGTGTTCTATCTCTCTTCCTCTCCCTGTCTTGCTCTCCTTCTCTCTCTCTCCCTCTTCCCACCCCCTCTATCTCATGTATATATTTGTGTATGTGCATGTGTATGCAGAGGTTAATGTTAGGTGTCTTCCTTAAGTACCCTACACATTATTTTTTTTGAGACAAGATCTCTCATTATCCCTGCAGCTAATCAAATCAGCTAGGCTGGCTAGCCAATCAACTCCAGGAATTTGCCTGTCTTCACCTCCACAGCATAGGATTTACTGAGGTGTGCCTTCTTACCTCGGTTTTACATGGCCCTAGAGATCCAAACTCGGATCCCCATGCTTGCCTGCCAAACAGTTTACCCACCAGTAAGTTCAAATCCCCAGAACCCATGTAAAAAGTCTGGCACGGCTACATGGGCCTATAACTTCAACATTGGGGAGGGGGTCGGGGAGAGACTGGTGGATCCCAATGGCTCACTAGTCAGACTAGCCCAAAAAGCAGATGCTTCTGGTTCAGCAGGAGACTCCGTTTCAAGGCAACACAATAGTGAGAGTGATCGAGGAAGACACCTGACATACTGCTCTGTACCCCACATGTGTACACACTCACATGTGTGTAACACATACCACAGAGAGAGTTTTACAGTTGTTAGTTTATATTTGTGTTCTCGTTACTGACTCAATACATAAGAGAAGGGTTCTTTTGGCTCATGGTTTGTGGGTACAGTCCATAATGGGGGGCATTCCAGAGTTCATGGTGATCGGCTGGATTCCTTTCTCTCGGTGGACGAGGAAGCAGAAGGAACAAACACTGGTGCCGTGCTCACTTTCTCTTTTTTCCTGTGTCACTCACATTTCACACCAGCCTTTCCCTGTCTGTTATTCCCCTCTGAAATGCCCTCACAGACACACCCAGGGATGTACTTCCTTCTCCTGGGTGATTCTCAGTCTGGTCAAGTTGACAATGAAGCTCCCTTTCTCTGTCTGTCATCTCTTTTAAACAGTGATTTTATTTTTAGAACAGTTTTAGATTTGCAGCAAAACAGTGAAAACAACAGTTCCCACAGACTACTGCCCTCTTACATGCTCAGCCTCCATCAGTAGCAGCACCCCACACTGGAGTGCTATATGTGTTGCAACCCATGTACCTGCATGTCACTGTCACCCAGAGTCTATAGTTTATATTAGGGTTTCCTTTTGATGTTGCATTTTGTATGTTTTTTTGAAAAATATATAATGGCTATCATTATAGCATCATGAAAAATAAAAAGTTAAAAACACTCTCTGCTTGTCTGATCTTCCCTCTTCCTCTCTAAGTCTTGGCAACCTTTGAATTTTTGTCTCTACAGTTCTGTCTTTCCTAGAATACCGTGGTTGAAATCATGTAGTCTGAAACCTTCTGACAGTTAGTACTTACATATTTAAGGTTCTTGCATGTTTTTCTGGCTTCATATCTCATTTCTTTTTATTACTGACCAATATTCCGCTGTCTTGAGTGTATCACGGTTTATGCACTTGCCACTGAAGGTTGTCTTGTGCTCGCTGTCAAGTTTTAGCCATTGTGTGTAAGGCTGTCATGAACATTCATGCATGTGGGTATATGTTTTTAGGTCCTGTGAATTATCATGAATGGTTGTTGGATTTTATCTGATGTTTTTCTGCACCAATTTTAAAAATTAGCTTTTTGATTTAATGACTTACTAATTAACTGATTAATTGACTTTCAGATGTTGAACAGTGTTTCATACCTGGGATATGTCCCACTGGGTCATAGTAATTTGTTTTACACATTGATGAATTCAGTTTGCCAGCAGTGAATGAACACCCATTACCCCGTTGCCTCCCAGCGTTTGGTGGTACCAGTGTTTTGATTTTTGGCTATTCTATCACATTGGGTATGTAATAATGGCTCATTGTGTTAATGTTTAGCTCCCTAGTCAACTATAAGGTTGAACTTTTAAAATGTTTATTATATATCTGTGTTTATCTTATTTAGTGAAGGCCTTGGTTAGGTCCTTTGTCCATTTTAATCACATTGTTAGCTTTCTTATTGTTGAATTTTAAGAGTTCTTACTTATGCTAGTCCTTTATTGAATATGAATATTTACAAATACTTTGATCTTCCCTACAGCTTATCTTCTCATTCTGTTGACACTGTCTGTTGCAAGTTTTGTTTTTACAAAGTACAGGAAGTCAGTTTTTCATGATCATGTATTTGGTGTCATAGCTAGAGTCATCATTATACAGAAGACTGCCCAGATTTTCTCCTGTGTAATCTTAGGGGCTTTATCATTTTTGAGTTTTACACTTGTGTCTCTGATCTATTTCCATTTAATTTTTGTGCAAAGTATGAAGTGTGTACCTAGAGGCCTCTGCGTATTTGTGTGTGTGTGTGTGTGTGTGTGTGTGTGTGTCCCTGTGCTTTTGTGTCCGTGTGCTTGTGTGTCCCGTTATCACAGCACTATTTGTTGGTGAGACCATCTTTGCTCCTTTATGTAAATTTTCTTTGCTCCTTTTTCAAAGACCAGTTGGTTTTCTTTACATGGATCTATTTTGGGACCCTTTGTTCTGTTTGTTTGGTCAGTTTATTCTTTTATCTGTACCAGAATGTCTCATTTATATAGCTTTTAAATAAAATCATTGAGTAAAGTCATGTTGACTCTTGAAGAACTTTCTTCTTTCTTGGTATTATGTTATTTTTTCTGGGCCTTTTGACTTTCTGTGAATCTTAGAACCAGTTCATGAGAAAAACTTGATGGAATTTTGATTGAGATTGTGTTGAATTTATAGAAAAAGTTGAGGAAAACTGATATCTTGACAGTGTTGAGTCTTCCTGTCCATGAACATGGAACATCTTTCCATACAGTTGATGCTCTTTTAATTCTTTCATCATTATACTTTCTTCATATAGATCTTGTATGTATTTTATTTTTGTAGTCCTAGGAATCGCATATATATATATAAAATATATATATAAAATATATATAAAATATATATAAATATATATATAAATATATATATATAAAGAATTTATTAATCAGTTTCTTTGGAGATTGTAAGAGTAGCTGAGTCACTCCTGAGAGTTGCTCAGTAAGATGGGTGCCTCAGCAATACCAAAAATCTGGAGTGTTCCTAAAAAGCATCTGGTTCTTAGTCACCAAAGGAAGCCTGGAAGTACTGGTTCTGATGTCAGTGAAGGAATCAGCAGCAGCAGCAACAGGGTGAATCAACTCAGTGGTGAGAGGGAAGGCCAAGCAAGCAAAAGGCAAATCTTCCTTTCGCCACATCCCTATTTATCTGGACTGCTACCAGAAGGTGCTGTTCATATTTGGGGTGGGTCTTCCTATATCAGCTAAAGCAATAAAGACAGGTCTTCAATTGGGGCTTCTTACTCAGGTGATTCTGATTTGTGGCAAATTGACATTAAAAGCAACCATCATAAGAATAATTGCAAAAGTCTGTGTGTGTGCGTGTGTGCGCGTGTGTGTGAATTCTTTTAGTTTTTCTAAATAGAGACTCATTTGATGTTAACAAAGACAGTTTTATTCCTTTCTTCCAAAGTTGTGTACCTTTCATTTCCTTTTGTTGTATTATGTATAGCTAGAACTCGTCTGATGTTGGAGATGAACTTAATGTTGTGCTCTGATTCTATAGTTTCTTACCCGTAAGTATCACTGTAGTCTTTGGAGGCAGGGCTTGTGGCTTAGGAGTTTGTTTGTTTGGGTTCTCTATCATGTTTAGGAAATTTTCAGTTTCTGGACTGCTCAGAGTCTTTATCATGAATGGATATTGCATTCTGTCACATTCTTCTCTGCTTCTATTAGTGTGACCATGCTTTTCTTTAGCTCATTGATTTGATGGATTGCATTAGTTGACTTTCAAAGGTTGAACCTGTCTTTCACCCCACTTAGTCATAGTGAATAATTCTTTTAATACAATGTTTAATTAAATTTTCTATTGTTTTGTTAAGGATTTTTGTACCTATGTTTATGAGAGAAGTTTCACTTTAGTGTTCTTGCAGTGTTTTCTGAGTTTGGTATCAGAGAAATGGCTGACCTCATAGAAACAGTACAATAGGAATTTCCTCTATCAAACTGTCCAATGGACATGTATATGAAGCATTTTCTTGATTGTTAATTGATACAGAAGTCTTCATCCCACTGTGGATAGTGCCATCACCAGGCAAGTGGGCCCGGACTGTATAAGAAGGACAGCAAGGGCAAGCAAGCCAGTAAGTGGCAGTCCTCCATTGTCTTTGTTACAGTTCAGGACTCCAGATTTATGCCTTGAGCTCTTACTTTTGTTTACCTCAGTGATAGATTATAACTAGTAAGCCAAATAAACTCTTTTCTTCCCAAGGTGCTTTTGGTTAGGGCTTTATTATAGCAACAGAGAAAAAGACTAGAACAGTGAGTATCCTTGCTTTCATCCTCTGATTGAGATTGTAAAACTTGATATAATTTCTCCCCCAAATGGTAGAATTCAATGTGAATATTGTCTGAATAGGATGCTTTTGGTTTTGGGAGATTGTTAATTATGGATTTAACCAAAAGAGATAGGACTGTTTGTATTGTTTTTACTTGTGTGGAATTTAGCATATTATGTTTTTAAGGAATTAGTCCACAAAACTTGGATTATTAGACTTCGGTCATGGGGCTAGTTATGGATTTATTTTTTGTCCTTTTAATATCCATGTTATCTGTAGTGATGTCCACGTGCTCAATACTCATATTAGTAATGTGATGCTAATTTCTTTCTCAGCCTATCTGGAGTTCACTTGTTTTCTTGATCTTTTGGCTGAACCAGCTTTTGGTTTCACTGATGCTCTCTATTGTTTCCATTTATCTTATTTTTATACAATTTCATACAGTTTCTCATTATGTATTCATTGTACATTGTATTCTTAAAAATACTTTCATACAAGTATACGCTGTACATTGAACATATTCCCCTATTTTTTCTGTTTTTTTATTCTAATTTCTCTTAATTTTTGCTTTTCTCGTGTTTACACTCTTCTTTTTCTAGTTTTCTGAAGTATAAACACAGATTATTGGTTCCAGAGCTTTCTTCTTTTTAAATATATGCATTTGTTGTTGTGACCTTTTTCTCCAAGAAATGTTGCGTTGCATTCAAAAGTTTTGATAAACCATTGTTTCGGTTTGGATGTGAAGTGTTTCCTCAAAAGCCTCACGTGTTGAAGGCTGACTTCCAGAGAGTGGTGCTGAGGAGGAGTAGTGGACCATAAGGAGGAAAACATCCATGAGTTAATCTGTTGCTGACTTCATGTCTGGATAGGCCATGTGGAGGTAGGATCTGATGGAGCAAGTAGGTCAGAAGGAGGTGAGTGGGTATCTTTGAAGGGACATCTTTTCCTATGATCCCTTCCTATTGGTTCCCCTCTGTTTCCTGGCTTCCATGAGGTGAACAGGTTCTTCCACTGTGCCTTTCCACCTATGCTTCTGCCTTGCCATAGGCCTAAAAGTACTGGCGCCAACCAGCCCTGCTCCGACAGTTCTTTCTTCCCCTCCTTAGCTGACTTTTGACGTATTTTGTCACAATGACAGAAAAGTTTGTAGAATTATATTTTCATTTAGTTTGTAATCTTTTGCAATTTTTCTTGAGATTTTTTTTCCATGACTCTTATATTATGTAGTATATTTTTCAGTCTTCAAGTATTTGGGGATTTCTTTGTAGCCATCTGTCTGTTATTGATTTTGTTGTTCTTTAACTCAGTGGCATGACTTTTGTTGTTTTAAGTTTGGTAATGTGTATATGATGTTCTGGAATGTGGTCTGTCTTGGTCTTTGTTTCTTGTGAACTTGGTAAGAATGTGTGTATTCCATTGTTGTTTGATGAAGTAGTCTTGATGTCAAATATATTCAGTTGACTGATCATGTTTTAAGTTCACCTACATCCTCAATGATTTTCTGTCTACTGTATCCTTTCTTGACAGAGGAAAGTTTAATCCTTATGGTACTATCAGATTTTTCCTTACATACTTTGATGTATGTTGTTAGGTGCATACACATTAGGGGTTATTATATTTTCTGGGAGAAATAATTCTGGGCTTTATTATTGTTTAATGTTCTCCTTTTTCTGTGAAAATTTTGTTTTTGCCCTGAAGTCTGCTTTGTTTGAGCTTAATATAGCTGCATCAACTTTTATAAGTCAGTGTCTTCCTATATAGCCTCAGCTGGCCTGGCAAAACTCCCTAGGCAGATCAAACTGGCCTCGATCTTCCTGCCTCTGCCTCCCAAATGCTGGGATTAAAGGTGTGTGTCACTACTCTAGGCTGCATCAACTTAAAAAAAATTACCACTTATCCAACATGTTCATTATGAATTATTTCTCCAATTTTTATCTGCTCACTGTTCATGTGTAGTCACAGTGGTGTTTAGCTCCACCTTTGGTAAAATTACAGGTAGGAAGTCTTCAAGGCCAGCATAAAGGCTCATTCAACTGAAAATCAAGAGACTAAGACTATCCTATATCTTACTTTTTGACCAGATTTCTCTTGATTAATGCAGTACATGTTTTTTTATAGTTAAATTGTGCTGCTTATAGACAACATTTAGTTGGGTCTTTGATCTGTTTTGATGATTTGTACTTTTTCAGTGACATCAGAAATCATTGTAAAGTTTGATATTCAAGAGACAAACCTGAACACATTGAGGATAGCATACACACAAATAGACACATTATATTTGGTCTACAGTAGTACATTGTATTAGTTACTTTTTTGTTGCTGACCAAGGGATCTTATTAAAGGAAGCATTTATTTGGCTTATGGTTCTGAAAGGGCAGGAGTGCATCACGGCATGGAGGCATGATGGCAGAGGTGGCTGGAGTAGACGCAGAAGCTAAGAGCTCATATCTTCAAGCAGGCACAGAAATCAGAGAGAACTGGAGATTCCGCGAGGCTTAAGAACTCTGTAAATCCCCTCCTCCCCCCGACGCATTTCTTCCAGCAAGGCCATACCCTCGTCTCTAAGACCTCTCCAAACAGCACTACCAACTGCGGACAAAATGTCCAAATACTTGGAGCCTATGGGGGACATATTCATTCAAACCATCACATATGTGGATCTGCCAAAGAACTCCAAGTCTCTTTCTTGCCTTTTTTCTACATTAAAAATTTGTTGACTACAAATTAGAAACTACTGAGTTTGTAAATCACCAGTGAGGAAACTAAAATGAAGGAAGTTCATGTTAATTGTCCCGATCTTGGGGATTAGAAAGGAGCTAAAACTGGAACTAGAATGTCTGATTTTTATCTCTACGGCTTTAATAGTTGGGGTCAAACCACTCCTATGCCATTTATTTCCAGTATAATCTTGGACAGGTGATCATACCTCACTAAGCCTCCATACTGTCTCCATATAGTGGCTAATGACGCTTTCTATAGCTACATCTCTGAAAGCGCTGCGCCCTGACCTATAACAAGTGCTTTATTCACACTGGCCACGGGCATATTTAGACCACTGATTATAGATTACAGTTGAATTAGTATCTGCTATGTTTGTGATGTTTCCCATTTGCTGATTTTTTTCTTTTTCTGTTCTTTCTGTTATTGTGGTTTTGAGTATTTTATATGATTCTGACTTTTCCCTTTCTTATATTTCAGTGATCCTTTCTCCTTTAATTCAGTAGTACTCTAGGGTTTGCAATATGTTTACAATGAACCCAGGTCTGCTCCTAAAAAGCACTGTACCACTTAACAGATTGTTCAGGCACATTCAAATAGCAGTGCGTTTCTAATCCCTCATCATTTATTCCATTGCTTTCCATTCATTGCTGTGCACATACACATCTATAGTGTACATAGTAATCGAGTACATTGTTCCTGTTATTATGAACAACTTGTCTGTTAGAAAGGTTTGAAACAGTAAACTTTTTTCCTCCCTTGTTTCTTCTGACTGGATTTTCTTTCTGACACTGCTTTCCTTCTGACAACTTATCTTGAGGAGCGAGTCTCAGTTCTTTTTGGTTTTCTGTGGTCTGAAAAAAAAAGTCTTCATTTCTCCTTTACCCTGAAGGATAGTTTCACATGGTTTGCAGTTGTTGCAGATCTGCATGGTCAGTGCTAAATACCTTATTCTTCAAGAGCTTCTTGCTGCACCGTTTCTGAGGAGAAGTCAGATATGATTTTTATCTTTGCCCTTGAATAGTTTTCCCCTTTCGCTTCATTTAGAACGTTTTGTCTTTGATTCCCTGCAGTTTGAACATGAGGTGCCACGGTGAAAGTGTAGCTCAATGGTACAGCACATGCCCCAGAATGAGTTTCAGCACTAACAAAATAATACAAATAAATAAATGGATATGTCATGCCTAGGTGTGAATTGTTTTGTTGTTGGCGTTCATGTTACTTGGTGTTTTCCGAGCTTCAGTAGTTTAGCGTGTGATAGTAATTTATGGAAATTTTTAGTTATCATTGCTTCCAATTGTCTTCTGTTCCCTTCAGTCTTTTCCTTCTGGTGTTCCTATTATACATGCATTATACCTTTTGTAGTTGTCCTGTAGTTCTTGGATATTCCATTCCTTTTTTTTTTTTTTTTTTCTTGTCTTTTTTCCTCTTTGATTTTGAGTTTTGGAATTTCTATTAACTTATCTTCAGCTCTGAGATCTTTCCTCTGTCATGTCTTGTTTGCTAATGAGCCCATCAGAAGCGTTCTGCATTTCTGGTAGTGTTTTGATCTCCAATGTTTTTTCTTTGATGATTTGAATCTCCACCCTTTGCTCAAGTTCTCCATCTGTTCTTGCATGTTGTCTACTTTTCCCTTTAGATCCTTAGCATATTAATCACAGTTTTAAAAAATTAATGGTTTGATAATTCTAACATTCTTGTCATATCTGACTCGTTCTGAGTTTTGCTCATTCTTTTTAGCTGCACTGTTTGCCTTGTGGAATGCTTTTTCCTTTTTTTTCTTGATGAGTAACATTTCTGGGTGAGTGGACCTGCATTAAATAGGCCTTTAGAAAGGGGTGAGCTGTGTCGGGAGGAGGGAAAATGGTCTCTGATCTTATGATTTGGTCTTGATCTGTTAGGGATTTAGTGCCCCTGAACTGTGAGTTTCATGAGTGACTCTCCACATTTCCCCCCATTCCTCGTTGGGATTGATGTAGTGTAAGAGCTGAATTGATAGATTTCCTTGTCCAACAAGATGGAGCTGAAGTCAGTATTTCTGTCCTTCTGCTTGGACGGTTAGAGGTGAAAGATTGAGTGTTTCCCTCAATACTCAATGAGTGAAATCTGGTTTCTGATAAACCCATGTAAGTTGGGTTCTGGAGATTTCCATTGAGGGCAGGCTTTCCTGAGAAGACCAGAGTGCCCTGGAATATTGGTCAATGGTTCGTTTCTCTTCTTCCTGCTGAAAGCAACAGATTTTTCTCCCATCTTCTCTTTGAGATCCTGATAGAACTTCTGGAGATAAAACTCACAGAAGCATGTAGTCACCCATCTTCCTCGTCCTGTGTTTTTTCCCTCCTAGTTTTGTCTGCATTGAATCACATTGATTCTCTAGTTATGGTTCAGATTTCCCCAGCTGGTCCTGCTTCCCACACATATTTTTGCACGTTGGATTCTACTGTGTAAGGCTGTGATTCTGTTTCCATCATGTCTGCCTCTTTTCTGTGCTTGGTGGCAGAGGTTTGTTGTACTCTGTCGCTTCTCTAATGGATCTTTGAAGACTTGTTGATTATTGAGTTTTGTTACTGCTTGCCTGATACCTTTATATGCCAGACTAGAAATGGGAAATCTTGGTAATTTTTAACTTGGTTTTTATTGGGGTTTAATAAGATAGTTCATGTGTAGCAACTTCAGATTGTTAAGACAAATGTAGGTTCATGTGGAAATGACCACAAACATGATATAGAAGTTATCCGTCGTGCCTAGAAAGCTCGCCCCCGGTCCCTGTGTGTCCAGTCCCTCCTCTGCCTTCAGGTCTCTGCAGCCATTGACCTGGCTTTTGCTATTATACGTCCATCTTCTTTCAAATGCAGAGAAGTAGTCAAACTGTCTTTGGTTAGTCACAAAGATTTCTCCTGTTTCATTCTGAAAGTTTTAAGACTTGACCCTCTACCTGTAGGTCTATGATCAATTTTGATTGACCAGCTTAATTCTGCTCTTAGAAAATGACCCATTAGGAAATGTAAATCAGAAGTCAGGAGTTCCCTGTCACTTCACCTCCATGAATATCACTGATAAGAATGAAGCACAGAAAACAGCCAGCCTTGATAAGAACATGGAGAAATTAGAAAGCTGTGTGTTAATGGTAGAAATATAAAATGGTGCAGCTGGTGTGGAGGACAGTACAGCATTTACTCCAAATAGTAAAAAGAGTCACTGTATGACCCAAGAATTCCAATTCTGGTTATATGTCCAAATGAACTGAAATCAGACTCCCAAAGAGATATCTGTACACCAGTGGTCATACCAGTACCATTCACAATGGTCTAAGGATGGAAGCAACCCAAATGTCTCAAAATGTGGTATACACATACCGCAGTGTTATTCAGTCTTATAAAGGAAAGAAACTCTGACATATGTTGTGATATAAATGCACCTTGATGACTTTCTCTTTGATGAAATAAGCCGGTGGAGGCTGCTTATATGTTAATATCTTCACATTTGTTGTTGAGACTTAGGGTTTCTTCCCATCTGCCTAATACATGTGATTTAAAGCCTCCCCATCTGACTGGTTCTGACTTTTGCTCATTCTTTTAAGCTGTGCTTTTAGAATCCATTTGTCATTTTTCCTGATGAGTAACATGATACCCTGGGTGAATGGGACTACATTAAATATGTCTTTAGAAAGGAAAGATGGTGAGATGTGTGGGCAGGGGAAATGGTCTGTGATCTTATGATTTAGTCTTTGTCTTTTAGGGATTGTGTGCCTCTGAATTGTGAATTTCACAGATCATTCTCTATATTTTTCCCTCATTCTTAATTGGGACTATATGCAGTGTAGAAGCTGAATTTTAAGTATTTTCTTAACTAGAAAGGAGATGAAATTGGTATTAATTTTGAAGTTTTTGTTTCACTTTATTTTGGACTTTTAGGTCCAGTTTTAGGTTGATGGGTTTCTTAGATTATTTTATTTTTTAAATTTTATTTATTATTTTTATTTTATATGTTTGAGTATTTTGCCTGCATGTATGTAAGTGCACCTGTGTCATGCAGTGCCTTTCAAGGCCAGAAGAGGGTGTCAAATCACCTGGAACTAGAGTTACAAATAGTTGCCATATGGATGCTGGGAACCAAACCCAGGTCCTCTGCAAGAGCAGCTGGTACCCTTTACTTCTGAGCCATCTCTCCAGCCCTTCTTTGAGTCTTTAATCTGTCATCTGATTGCTTTCTGAGTGGTAAGACTACTGATGAATAGCTATCTGCAGTCTTTCTTACTCCTACATATTCAGTACATTCACTTTTCTACCTTCAGAAATTTGATGGTGATGTATGTTATTTTTATTTTACTTTATTCCAAGGTTTTGAGCTCTGTGATTCTCTGAGCCTTTGTTTTCATCAATTTGGAACATACTTTGGCCATTATTTATTTCTTTAGTTAAAAGTTGTGTGTTTGTTCATTTTAAGTTGTTCTCTGTTCCTGAGACTTAAGTTACATTTATGTTAAACTGTTTAATATTGCTTCATAGATCACTGAGACTCACTAAGCTTTTGAGGTGTTTTTTAAAGTTTTATTATTTTTTTTAATCTGTGTTCTAGTTCACTAGTCTTTTCTTCGGTAGTGTCTAAATTTCCTTTAGTCTCATTTAGTGTGGTTTTAATTTCAGATACTTAATATCTAATTTCCAGCAGTTTTTGTGTGTATACACAGACACACACACACGCACACACATACACACACAAACAGACAAAATTAAAGATTTGTATATATGTCTTATGTGGAATTTTGTATATCAATGTTTTTCTTCTATTTAAAACATAAATACTAGACATTACACATTGTATTTATTGCATACCTAATTTTGTTATAGTCTTTTAAATACTGTTGGATTTTCCCCTCATGAATAATTAAATTACCTAAATTTTAAATGGATTCTTTACAGTCTTTGTTTTAAGCTTTTGCTGGATGTATCTTGAACAACTTTTACTCTGGTGCTAGTTAAACTTTGTTACTAAGCTTGTACTTTTTCTAAGGATAACCTAGTGCCTTGTTATAAGAGTGTTCTGGCTACTGAGAACATACATTATTCTGGTCATATTTGAGGTCTGGGATTTGTTCAGGCTGCTGCTTTCTGATGCCTCCTTTTCAGTTCTTAGGAATTTCCACCCATACATAGGTCAGAGCTTAGTCAGTGGTTCCCCCTCTCCATGTGTGTGTGTGTGTGTGTGTGTGTGTGTGTGTGTGTGTGTGTGTGTAGTGTATGTGTGTACAGGCCCTTCTAATATGTCTTAATAATCATGCTGCCTTCTTTCTTCTGCCCTCTACTCTGTCTTTTCTACTCACATCCTCTTCCCCACTTTGTATTAGAAACCTTTTTAGTCAGTAAGTTAAGGCGACTATGACTCTCACCTGTTTGTTTCACTTTTCCCTAGGGTCTCCCAGTGTCAGAAACTTAGATTCATAATTTTGCTTTGTTTTACAGTTGTTAAAGGTAATTGGTCAACCTTGCTATTGTTATTTAGTATTATCTGGGAGTGCAAGCCTTTCTGTTGTTATTGTACATTCCTGTCTATGTTTAGAGAGAAGATTAAGAATATTCTCTGTCATCTATGTGGCCTGGTGGCCTTTGACTCTTAGTTTAGGTGGTTATCTATTTAGGTGTCTTGTAGAGACCTATATTGCCTATGCTACAGATCACATGTTTTGGAGGAACATGCTGTTTGGCTCTTTTGTTTGTGATAGAGGATGTAATGTCCTAAGTAGACAAGAGACAACTTTTGTCTGGCTTATAGCTTAAGTTCTTAGAATGCACAACAACCTGGCCACTGATTTTTTTTTCTCAATGCTTATGGTTTTAGGAGTATTCTTCAGCTAATTGATTCCCTGCCTGCTCCTTTCTTGAGTCGTTAATCCATAGGCTAGAATTCTAGTCAGAGTCCAACAGGCAGCATGCTGAATTAGTTGGTTCATTGCCAGGAAAATTGTCAAGGCATAATTGATAGGTTGATTAGACTTGAAAAGGTGGACTTGAAATTAAAGATATTTACTCCCAAACAATATAAAAGAATTCTGGTTTATTCTAAAGATACGACTGTTGTGTGAAAGAGAAAAGCTCAGTTCACAAACAGTAACTTAGTAGTGACTGAGCACCCTTAAGACCACATGTGGTAGGGAGGCCTTATGCTTTGTTTACTGAGGAAAGAGTTTAACAGCATCCTGGGGTGGGTGATTTATTTTACACGGGTCTCTATCTGCATACATGTACAAGTATCTTGATTTGAATGATTTATTTTTACATATGCATGGAGTATTTATATATCATCCTATTACAAAGGATTGTATTACTTTACATAATACAAGGTGTTGACTCCTTGGTTATTGTTGTACCTAGAATGATGCATTTGCTTTTTACTTTGTATTTTGGTTAAACAGTGGATAGAATTACTGCCTAATAAACATATTAAAAGTTTTCTTTTGTATTTTTCTGCAGATGACCTCAATGCCACCCACCAACACTGTGTTTTGGCTGGTTCACAACCTCGGTTTAGTTCTACCCATCGAGTGGCAGAGGTAAATATGAATAAAGGTGGGATTCAGCCTAATGGAATGTGGCAGAAGTGGCTGAAAGAGTTTTTTACCTTTTGGAGTTATTCTTCTTTAAATTTTTTTTCATTACATGTGTTTATTATGTTTGCACATGTGTGTGTTTACATGCACACGTTCTATTACCTGTGTGTGGGGATTAAAGAATAACTTGTAGGATTCAGTTCTTTCCTTTCATCATGTGGGCCCCAAGTCATCATACTCAAGTCATCCGGCTTGGCAGCAAGTGCCTTTACCCGCTGAGCCGTCTTGCTAGCCCTAGGGTTTTACTTCCTGAAGAAGGTAAATGCTGTTGGCAAATGTTGCTAGTTCACGTTTCTGTGGGTCCTGTGGGTCAGGGGTGGAAGAAATTGGGTGAATTTGTGTGCTGTGGTGGGTGCCAATGGCTGAGAATCAACATTTTCCTTCACTTTTGGTCACACATCTGGACATATGAATGTAAATTTAAGAGAAGCTTATAAGTGATATCAAGGAATTTTGGAACTCACCAAATCATGTTCATAACCCAAGCATTGTTGCTAAGTTTGACTGGGCAGTGGCTCCTAGTCTGCTGATAAGACCAGATCAGAATGGAAAATTATGGGATGAAGAAAACCTCAAGCAGTCACCCTAGGGCCCCAGAGAGCAGAGGTAATGATAAGGATTCTAGACTGGCTTCTAATCTGAGCTTCCTGTCTTAGTTAATTAATTAACTAATTTCAAGGTTCTGGGGATTAGATCCAGAGCTACTGACACAGTAGGTGAACACTCTGCCACAGAGCCCCACTTAGCTTGTTGGCTGTGCTTTGCCTCACAGCTTGACTTTTTAGAGAATACTAGGGGAGAAGTGTAAGCATGGTGGACAGACGGACTACACACCCCAAAGCATCCGAGAGGCACAAGTCAAGACCTTCGCAGTTCTGAGGTCATGCAAGGCAGTAAGGCGGCACCATGTCCTTTCCTTGCATTGCACGCCATGACTCTGCGGAAAGGGCATGAGCGTTTTTGTATGTGCAAGCCCATCAGTCATTCTGTCCCCCTTTTTCTCTTTGTTTTTCATGCATTCTTTTAAATCTTCAGTGCCTGTCCTGTGTCCTACACTGCAGACATGGGGACATGGGAGAGAGAGCCCTCAACATAGCCGTCTGCCTTGCCCCTTATTCAACTTAATGTTTTGATTTGGGAGACAGATGTCAAACAAACATACAAATTATTGGAGTTTTGGAGGGAGGGGCAGGGATAAATATCACTGTCTAATGTTGTTAGTTCTAAGTAAGTTCTGTTAGGAAGGAAGGAAAGGGATGGAACATTTATATGTGGACATCTTATACATAATAACATCATTTCCTGTTGTAGGCCGCTGTTTGTCTAGTTGAACCCTCCCCAGAGCCCTGTTCTTGGCAGTCGCTTGTGTCTGTGCTGTGGAAGTGAAGTGTGCTCTTCTTATATCTTCCCTTGTCTAGCCTGCAAGAGTAGACAGGCTCATTAGTGCTTTATTCAAAGATCCAGTGGGCTACTTGTGTAAATAAAGTTTTATTGGGACACAGCTATATGCATTTGTTCATATGCTGCTTTGAAGCTTCAGTAATAGAGATGAGTACTTGGAACACAGATCTTGTGGCCTACAAGTCTAAAACACTAGGCAGCATTTAAAGAAAGATTGTGCAGCCTCTATTATAGATGATGAGTAAGAACTTGAGTAAATACCTTAAAATTAAAAGTAATTTTTAAAAATTACTTTTTAGGGTAACTTTATTCCTAGCAAATTTATTGCTGAAAGCAAAAAATAATTATATTTTAGTACTCATAAAGTTATCACAAAACTGCTATGTTCATATACTTATATATACTTATAGTGATTTTTAAAATTGGTTTACTTTTTGGAAAACTGTATCTGCAGAATGCCATAAAAAAATTTGTCTCTTTTCTGGTAACACTACTTTTAGGAATTAAACCTTGGAAATATTTCATAAGAACAGTATTGATAAAGAAGTTTATCCAGCACAATTAGATGACAAAGTTATACTTTTAATTTAAAACATTCATTTCATCTTGTTATTGTTTCCAGTATTCAAAGAAGGAAGAGATTCGTTTTCCAAATACCAAGGTTAGATTATTGTTTCCTTCCATGGAGAGGAAGATGCACTCTCTTATGTACCCTTCGCGTGCTCTGGAGCTGTCCTCTCCTTCTTGCAGTATTAGCTTCGTGTAGTTTCTCTGTGCTTCTCCCCCAAAGTGATTTCTGTTCTACCTGTTGAAATGGATTGTCTTAAGGAAACGACGTTTGGAAATCCCCCTTAGTTAACCAGAGAAGAAATGTATTTAGATTTTTGATTGTATATGAGCAGCACTGTGCCTGTTTCATTAATTTCCAGTTTATCACTCAGTGACAGAATGTTTTTTAGAAACTTTATATCTATGCCAGTTCAAAATTCAAAAAGTACCCAAGGTTGTTTAGTCTCTTTTCTCTCAAATCAGCTAGTTCTCCCTTTCTAGAAGCAACTAGGTGTCATCAGATTTTTGCTATAATTTCAGTGATAATATGTATCTCTAAAAGACACAGACACACACTAGTGTTAACTTGCCCTGTACTCTATTCTGATGTTTTTCTGTTGTTGTTGTTTTGGAAACCTTACTGTGAAAAGAATTTATCAGCTAGTCATTCTCATCTTGTTGTGGGTTTAGGCATTTTCAGGTATCACACCCAACCATAAATAACCCAAAGAAAAAAAACAGAAAAATTGGACTGCATCACAAAGTTAAAATTTCTTTGTTCTTAAAAGTAAACTGTCACTAAAGTGAAAATAAAGAGAAAAAAATCCATAAACCCTAGCTCTTATAAGTATGTTTCGAATATGAAAAGGTTTCTTAGAACTCTGTAATTAGGAAGAGAAATTGTTCTCTTTAGACAGGCGTGTACTAGCAAAGGTATACAGATAGCCAAGGGCACATGAAAAATGCCTAGCATGGTTGGAAATGTAGCTCAATAGTGGAACACCTGCATTGAATGTGCAAGGCTCCTGGTTCCTTCTCAAGCACTGAAAGCAAAACAAAACAAAACAAAATATATATTGTTAGAGAATTGTAAATCAAGACTGCAGTGAGATGTCATTTCATGTACACTAGGATGACTAATGTTCAAAGGACAAACGTTGACAGGGATGTGCAGAAGCAGGAACCCTTCAGTGCCATTGGAAGGAATGTACAGTTGTGCAGCCACTTCTGGACAGAAGGCTAAACACGGGTACCTTCTGGCACAGCAATTTTGATACCCAGGTATATACCCAAGAAAAATGAGAACTTGTACATGAATGTTCACAACAACAACAAAAAGACACAAGCCCAAACTGGACATAACTCTAATGCTCAAACGTTCATCACTAGTAAAGGGACAAATTATTTAAAAGGTCCAGAGCAGGCAGATGTGTTTACGATTTCAGCATCTCTGGCTACCAGAAGCGGGTGAGTATTGGGAAAGCTGGTAGAAACAAGAAAGAAGGACCACCGCAGGGCAAGAGTTTCATGTGGGTAACAGTATTACCCTGGAGTTAAATGCATAATTCTAAATATACCAAAAAATACTTACCAGGTTTTGAATAGTTGTATTTCATGATATGTGAATATATTTCCAATAAAATTGTAACAAAAAAGGAATAAAACTTCAACAACAAACCCAGAACCAATCAAAGCTTTTTCATGACAAATAAAACTATCAAGCCCAAAAGACAAAGTTCTCCCTTCTCCTATTTCATGATGATAAAGTTACAACATAGCTTATTTAACTGGCTCCATATTGATGGTAAGTGTAGGCTGTTTCAGTTTTTAGCTATAGTAAATGACTGTGCACTTGCTAGCGTTTTAGGTGGGTCACCCTATATTTGGGAAGTCGAGATGAAAGTGAAATGCCTTTCTCGACAGAATGCCACTGGGTGCTCTGTGATGGGAATTCACCTCTAGTCTGGCTTTTTCACGGCAGCTCATCAGAGCTGCCTGCTCTTGTGCTTCTCTGCACAAGGACATCATATTAAAATGAACGTTAGTCATTTTAAGCTTCTGTTTTGGGCACAAAAATCTGTGTTTCCCAGGCTTGTCTATATTATGTTGTATTAAGAGTTTATAATAACGGTGCAAGGAAGTTTTATGTCATAGGATTTCCCTATAATGTTCTTTGCATGGAATCAGTTTAAATTATAAATATGAAAAGGAAGATATTTTAGGCATACATTTCCCTCCTATGTATATATACATACACATATATAACCAAGCTTCTTTCTCCATATATAATCAGATACACACACACACACACACACACACACACACACACAGCTTAGTATTAGCTTAGTATTAACATTCTAGGAAGTCATTTCATCATCAGATGAAACGATGCACACCCCATCTCCATCTTCTTTCCCGACATGGGATCATTCAAAGGAGTTTGTTCATTTGACCTGTATCATATTTCCACAGGCTCAGAGAAAGAGTTAACTAGTTTTCATTGTCTCTGCTGACACCCAGGTCTTGGTTCTGCCTTGAGTGCTTTGTGGACCTGAAACACATACTCTTTGATTATTGGAAGAACCATTTCTGCTAAGAACCGAAACTAACTCATATGTTTTTTTCTTATTGTTGTTCAAAAGGGAAGAAATTCTTTGCCTTGCATTTATGAATTCCATTACCCTCTGTCATTCCTGTTCTAATTTTTTTGGCTTTGGATTCGGTTCTTCTGCCTGGCTACCATTCTCCCCCATTGATAGGTTCATGACATTTGACAAAATTGCTATCTTTGAATTACTTGCAAATTAGTTATCCATTGAATAATTCTTTAATAAGATTCTTCTACATTTGAGTCAGTTCTAGATGCTGCAGTATATGTAGAACACACACACATATACCCTGCATAAAGAAGGCCTAAACCTTAGAGTGCCTGCCCTTTTAGAGAGGAGGCCTGCATTATGAAGACAGCCAACACCCTACATGGCCTAGGTGAAGCCTAGCACAGAATCCAGTGAGAAAGCATTATAGTAATTCACTTTTAAGGAGTATGAGCTGAAGGGATGACAGGTGAATGTACAGAAAACAGACCACTGTGGACAGGAAGGACGCATGGTCAGCTTGGATTTCACTCACAGTCCTGCTTGCTGGTTATGTCTTAACAGTGCTCAACAGGCACCTTGGATTACATTTTACAACGCTGCCATTTGGCTCTGCAGAATGTCCGTGAAGACCTGGACAATGGCGATGTCTCTTTGAAATCCTTTGAGCCTGCAGTTTTGAAACAAGGAGAGGAAATCCACAATGAGGTGAGGATGCCCAGGAAGTTGGGTGGGGCTGACAGTCGGCTCTGCTTGCAGTTTCACGTGGGTCTACACGGGACACTCCCGGTTTATGGAGAGGGCAGGTTGTATCAGCAGTCGTGCTAGCCGGCATGTCCACATGCGTGCTGGACTCCCGTCTCCATCTGTGTGGGCTACTACAGCAAGACGAGTAAATTACACAGCTTCTAGAGGACGTGAATTTCTCCTCATTCCCAAGATCAAGGCACATGGCACTTTCTCATTGTGTATTAGCTTGGGCTTCCTTTATATATGCAGTAAATCCATTCATAAGTGTTCTGTTCTCAGGCTCCAGCACCTCCCAGAGTGCACTATCACCTTGATGGTTAAGAATTCAACTTAAGGGGACTGTAGAAATGACTTAGCTGTTAAGAGCACTGGCTGTTCTTGCAGGTGACCTGGATTCAGATCCCAGCAACCACATGGCAGCTAAAAGCTGTCTGTAACTTCAATTCCAAAGGATCCGATGCTTTGTTCTGACCTCCGCTGACATTACGTGAGATGGGTGCACTTGCACACATGCAGGCAATATACTCATACACATAAAATAAAATTAGTAAATAAAATATTTTAAAAAAGAATTCAACTTAAGAATTGGGGTGGGGATACAAATATTCAGACTATTGCATTTTTCAAGACAGTTTTATAGGAAATGCAAAATACACCCATTAATATGTGCATTGGAAGGGATTACTTTGTATGAGTGGAACCTTGAGCCAAAATACACCCATTAACATGTGCATTGGAAGGGATTACTTTGTATGAGTGGAACCTTGAGCTAATAGGTTCCTAATAAGAAGCATACCTCTAGAAGACTATCTTCATCTTCCAAGTCTGTGAGCAGATCTGCCTTACCTTCTACAGGAGACACTGACCTTACCTCCCAAGGTTTGTTCCAATTCAAACATTCTTGCAGATCCTTTGCAACACAGGCTAGTCAGTGACTTTCTTAAAGACAAGCAGAAATGCAAGGGACTCAGGAAGAATGGCTTCCGCCTAGGGGCAGGGGCAATGCTTAGCCTTAAATGTATGAAAGTAGTTGTCCATGAGAGCAGCTTCCTAAACTTTACTGTTTTTGCCTCTAATACTCTTCCAATTTCTTCATCATCTCTGCATTTTATATATATATATATATGTGTGTGTATATATAAATATATATGTATATATATATATAAATATATATGTATATATATATGTATAGTTGACTAGCATTTTTCTGTAGCTCATTTTTACATAAATTAATGTCTTTCTCAAAAGGAAACTCTACTACTATTTTAAGTGGAAATTCACTGTGACTGGCCAAAAGTAAAAGTAACTAGAAAAATATATTTGGTGAAAATGGGGCAGCCTTGATTCATTCCAGCAGGTGCCCTGAAGGGAGAAGACTCTAAGTGTGCAGTTTCCTCCCTCCATTCGAAGGAGGGAGATTTGTGGTTTTAGTCATGCAGCTTCATAAATTAACAAAAACCAAAAAAACTATTCTATACTTCAAATAAAGACCTAGGGGGAAGTAAGATTATTAACAAGTGGTAGAGAATGAAAGCATGTCAGCAATCTCAGACTTGACTTGCAAGGTAATAAGAAGGATGGCGGAGAAGCAGAACTGTGGCAATGTTCTTGTTCATCCTGTCAATGAATAATCACTGAGCATGTACCTGGCCCTTCTCTGGTTGCATTTGAGTGTATTGGTAAAGAAAAAAGACATTCTGGTATAGGGAGAAGATGGAAACATAAAGCAACGGTGAAGTGTATGGTGTGTTAAAAGTTGCTAAATGCTATATAAAACAAAGAGAGCGATGTAAGGGGCGGGCAGGAAGTGGAGAGCATGTGTCTACTGGGAAGAAGAGGAGGAAGGGAGCCTTGTCGATGGATAGGCAGAGAACGCTTGATGTTCATGGGCAGTCCAGGGAGAGGGTGAGTGAAGAGAATGAGGCACCTAGTTGTGGAGCTGAAGTCATAGGACAATATCAGGAACCTGGGAAGTAGCAGATGTGTAGATCCTGAGAGTTCCTTCCTTTTTACTACTAGGGAAGAAGCCATTGAAAAATGGAGCAGAAGAGAAGCAATGCCCATGCCCACAGATGTGTAATATCTTGTGCTATGGGAAACACTATTCAAATCTTCAGAACCAAAGACTCATAGACTCTGCCTCTAGGGGAGATAATGGCCATCTCTAATGTCAAGCTGGACTCAGGGCTGGTTTTCTTTCCTTCCTTGTGCCTAGCAGGTACCCTTCTTTTTCTACCATTAGTTCCTCCTGGAGACATTGCTGGAGACCAGCACTGCAGGAAGCTGTGCATTTGTGAATGATGACCTCACAGAGTACAGTTTGGTTGGTCCTTTTCCATCTTAGGAATCTTGAGTTTCTAATCTAGGTATTTAGTTACTTCCTTCTCTGAGGACCTCAGCATTTTAGGAGTCAGGTCAGCAGCCAGGGTGCTGATTTCATCATGCATAATATATGCTCTTTTATTTCCTTGCCATCTCTGGTTTCATATGGCTATGATATTGTTTTTTAATCTTCAGTGGACAGGGAAACTGCAAACTCACACAGCAGAATTTTGTGATCAGAATCCATCTGCTGTAGAAACTGGTTGGCTGCTTTGACACTCTCTGTGTCAAGGAGGTAGTGGAGACTTGTGTCAGAAACTGTAGCCCTTGAAGGTTAGCCTGTGGTTCATGGATAGAGGTCTTAAACCCAAGTAGCATGTGTACCTGCCTTGGCTGCCCCTCCTCTTTGATTCTCCAAGGTCAGCTGTACTTCAGGATTGATTCCATGTGCCAGCCCATTGTCAGGAATTGCCCTGCTGTCAGATACATTGGTCTGGGACCAATACTAGTTTGCTCATGCTGTGCTGCATTACCTTAGTAGTTATCTAGTTCCTTATTTGCTTTCCTTCAAGGCCTTTGCCAGGTGATTATAAAGTGACGCACTTATTTTGAATGTTTTCAGGCTGTTCAAATTCAAGAACGGTTTGTTTTCTAGCAAAGCAGTATGGAAACTTTAGACATAAGAATGGAGTTGCTTTTTAGAGTACCCTCCTATCCTGTCCCCCACCTTTTAAGATGCATAGAAAAGATTTCTACTCACTTATAAGTAGAAGCTTCCTCTGTGTTATTAAATTACTTGTTTACTTTCTTAAAACTAGTAAGTTATGAACTCATGGTCTAGCAGATTTCTCCTGGAAGCAGATAGTGGATGACACTGTCAGGTTCTCATTTTTTCTGCTAAGCCTACATCCTTCCCATACTTGCTCTTGCTTCAAAGTGTGTCCATACAACTGGGGCTGAGCACTGTTCTGGGTTTAGTGCTTTTCTTGGTGACGAAGCATAGTGTAGATGCTACATTGAGACATCAGTCCTAAAGGGCATGTGCACATGCCCCGTGAGGATACTGTATGGCTGACCTGGGATCAAATCAAGAGCCTAAACAACATGGTAGAAAAAAGCATTTGGTTTTTTCTTACCTACAGGAAGAGCGGCAATCAACATGTGGTGATAATAATGCCTTTGAAATATGATTTGGGATCTTCTTTTTTTTCGAAACAGGCTCCTACTATGTATCCCAGGCTGGACTCAAACTCATAGTCTTTCTGCCTCAGATACCTGAGTGCTGTAACTACTGGTGTGTACCACTGTAGCTGGGGGATTTTAGATCTCTAAGCTTTGTTCCACATTGCCTAAGTATCCAATGACTGAGTTCAGGTGGTTTCTTTCTTCTTTGAATATTCTCTTGGTATTTTTGGTAGGACACTAGACTTGTTTAAGCTCTTATGACTGTCCTGTGGAGCAGACAGGAGCAAGTAAGAAGGTTGCAAGACATGGTTTTCTGGGTTGTGGGTGTAAACCCAAAACTACTGTGAGCTTGTTTTCATGTTTCTCTGAAGATGTTGAAGACCCTTGGTGATCCTGCAGGGCCTTGAGGCGGCCAGTCTGCCTTTTGATGCCTGCGGGCTTTCGTTTGCTTTGTACTGGAATTGCTCAAAAGGTTGGATAATAGTAAGTTTGGTTTCTATACAAGCATCAAGGAGACACCAAGACCCTCCAGGGAGCTCTTGCTTGTTGTCTCCATTGTTCTTGTCTTTAGGGACTGGTGTCACCCGTGGAACATTCCTAGCCTCCATTCGGCATCTGCCTTCCTGATGACTTGTCTCTTCTTTCTGCTCTGGGCCTCCTTGTGGGTCTTGTGCTCTGGAGAAGGATGGAGACCCCATCTCTGATGGGCTTAGAATGTTCTCAGTCACTCAGTATGCCTGTGCTTTGATTCTTTTTTTTTTTTTTTTTTCTTTTTTTCGTTTTCTTTTTAGCTCTGCAGTAATAAGACTTGCATTGTATTTGATTTCTGACTCCTTGACTTCTGTGCAGAATCCATCTTGAAGCTTTTCCTATCCCCAGAGTTTAGGGAGAAAAATTCTCTTGTAATGGGGGAACTGGCAAAGGTAGCATTTGATTAAAAGAGTCTGTGATTTTTTTCTTTAAATCCACAACACTGAAATAAAATAAAAAGACAGGTCATGGAGTTGAGTAAAATGCATGCTAATGGATTTGATGTCTACAGTATATGGCATCTTTTTAACTCTTTCATCACATTAGGAAAACTGGTGGGAACGAGTTCACCATGCAGAGCTTTCCCAAGTAGCATTAGTGGCAAAGAGTGTGAACTGAAGGGGATAGCAAAGCCCTTCTGCTCAGAAAGCCCTCTAGGATTGTGAGATTCTTGCACAAAATAAGTTCTGAGGCTTGTGGTCATTTTAACTTATATTCTTTTTATCTAGCAAGACTGACATATACTAAGTGGTTCCTTATTAACTCATTTTATGCTAACCAGAAGCGTATGTGGTTATGTAATTATCCCTATTTAACAGCTGTGTGTTCTGTGATGGAAGCCCATTTTGAATAGACTTTAGAATTCTTATTTTAGCGATTTGCGTTTTTAAAATTGTTTTTATTGTTGGTGGTAGTGATGTGGCTTTTAAAATCTATTAGTTTATAAAGAATTAGGTTTTATTTGGCATTTTTGGTTTTTAAAAAGATTTTATTTTATTTTTATTTTATATGTATGACTGTTTTGCCTGCATGTATGTAAGTGCACCCATGTCATGCAAAGCTCGAAGAGGCCAGAAGAGGGTATTGGATCCCCTAGATCTGAAGTTATGGATGGTTGTTAGCTGCCATGTGCAAGCTGGGACTCAAACCCAGGGCCTCTGGAAGAATAGCCAGTGTTCTTAACTGCTGAACCATCTCTCCAGCCCCAATTATTATGGCATTTTTGAAACAACTGTTTTTGGTTGTTTCTGTCCCCAACTTCTTCCTCATCCTCCTCCTTCCTACTTTCAGTTTGACACAGAATCTGTCTTTCTAATCCAGGCTACACTTGAGCTTTCTATTTCCTCTCTCAACCCAAGAAACGATGTCATTTTCAGCATGTACCAACCATCATTTGGCTTAGAACCATATTTTAAAAAAAAATCATTAATTCTTTTTATCAGCATCATGACACTTTTTTGTTTTGTTTTGTCTTGTTTTTTTGAGACAGGGTCACTCTCTAGCTCCAGCTGGCCTGGAACTCACTATGTAGATCAGGCTGACTTCCATCTTACAAAGATCTGCCTGCCTCTGCCTCCTGAGTGCTGGGATTAAAAGTATGCACTGCCACCACGCCTGGCTTCATTGTGACATTTTCATACATATATATCATGGTACTTGACTTGTATCCAACCCCTCACTGGCTCCCATGCCCTCCCTTTCTGCCTTCTTCTGGACCTTTCATCTCTTCATGTTGACTCTGTATATCATGTTTCCTTTGAGATCTCTTCCTCTGTTTCCTAGTATCTTTTGTAGTTCCAGTCATATATATGTGTGTATAAATATACATATAAATTTTTGTCTGATTCTGTATATGAGAGAAAACGTGGCAGTAATTTGTGTCTGTTTTATTTTGCTTAACATAATCATCTCCAGATCCATGTATTTTCCTGAAAATGTCATAATTTCAGTCTTATGTTTATGGTTGAATAAAGTTCTACTGCATATAAACCATATTTTCTTTATCCATTCATTTGTTGATGAACATCTTAGACTGATGCCGTGTATTTGCTATTGTGAATAATATGGCAGTAATTTCAGATGTACAGGCATCTCCATCCATTGTATGCTGACTTTGAATCCTTTATTTATACACCCAGGAGTGGTATCCCTGGATCAAATGGTAATTCACTTTTTGTTTTTTGAGGGGCCTCCATATTGATTGCTTAATGATTTTACCCATTTATCTCCCCCAGCAGTGAATAGGGCTTCTGGTTTTCCACATCCTCACTAGCATTTGTTATTGTTTGTTTTCTTAATGATAACTGGGATCAGATGAAAACTCAATTTGATTTTAATTTGCACTTCCTTAATAGCTAAGGATGTTGACTACTTTTCTAAGTATTCATTGGCCATTTTGTATCTCTTTTGAGAACTGTCCACTCAACTCATTAGACCATTTATTAATTGGATGATTTGATTTTATGATGTTTAATTTTTAGAATTCTTGATAGTAATCCCCTGTTGGATATATATTTGACAAAGATTGTTTTCCCATTCTGCGGACTGTCTTTTCACTTTGATGATTGTTTCCTTTACCGTGCAAAACCTTTTTAATTGTATGCAATCTCTTTGTCAATTCTTAGAGTTATTTTCTGTGAGACTGAGGTCTTTTTTAGAAGAAAGTTTTTTCCTATGTCTATATCTTGAAGTATTTTGCTTGTTTTTTTCCACTAGTTTCAGAGTTTCAGGTCTTATATTAAGGTCTTGATTAATTTTGAATTGGGTTTTATAAATGGTGAAAGGTTTGAATCTAGTTTCAGTCTTTTACATGTGGATATCCAGTTTTCCCAGTACCGTTTGTTGAAGAGGGTGTCATTTTTTCAGTGTATGTTCTTGAGCCTTTTGTCAAGGAGAAGATGGCCACAGCCATGCGGGTTCCTTTCTGGATCCCCTGTTTTACTTCTTTGGTCTGTGTGTCTGTTTCCGTGTCATTACTGTGCTCTTTTTGTTACCGTGTCTTTGTAGTGTGATTTGAGATTGGGTGTTGTGACCTATGCAGCAGTGCCTTTTCTGCTTAGAACTGCTTTAACTATTTGGAGACCTTTTGTGCTTCTATATGAATATAAGAAATGTTTTGTGAAGAGTGTTATTGGAGTTTTGTGGGGATTATATTGAATCTGTAGATCACTTTGGTAATATAATTATTTTCACAGTATTCTACCAATCCATGAGCATGGGCAGTCTTTCCATCTTCTAGTGTCTCAGTTTCTTTCATTAGTGTCTTAAGTTTTCATTGTAGAGATCTTTTACCTCTTTGGATAGGACTCTTTTTTTTTTTTCCTGATTTCATTCTCAGCAAGTTAGTTATAGGTATATAATAGAAGAACTGATTTCTGTTTATTCATTTTACATTCAGCATTGCAGAAAGCAAGCGTTACCAGATCAGTTTCCTGGTGATGTCTCTATGCTCTTTAAGCATAGGATTATGTCCTCTGTTAACAGAGATAATTTAACCTTTTCTTATTTCTTATTTTATTTCTCTAAGACTTTGGGCACTGTCCTGAATAAGAGTGGAGAGGTGCATAGCCTTGTTTCTTTTCTGATTTAGAGGGTTAGTATAATGTTGGCTGTAGGTTTGTCTTACTTACCCTTATGTGGTAAGCTGTGTCTTGCTGGTCATTTTTTTTTTTTTTTCAGGGATCACCATGAACATCATCTACATTTATTGAGATGACCAGGTTCTTTTTTTTTTTTAGTGCTTGCATAATACATATGTTTTATTACATTTTATTAGTGTATGCTGCTTGCATCCCTGGAATGAAACTAACTTGATCATGAGTCACTGGGCCTGATCTTCCTACTTTATTCTTGAATTTGGTTTGCAAGATTTTTTATTGAGAAATCTTGTGTCTATTTTGTAGCTTTCTCTTGTTGCTGTTGTTGTCCAGTTTTGGTATTATGATAATGCTGGCTTTCTAGACTCTGTTTAGTAGTATCTTTCTATTTTATTGAAGAGTTTGAAGATTATTGGTGTGAGCTCTTCCCTAAATGTTTAGTAGAGTTTGTCATCCAGTCCTGGACTTTTCTTTGAATACTTTTTGCCGCTTCTTCAATTACATTGCTTTTTATGAATTTAAGTTGTTTATGTCTTCTTGATTTAATTAATGCTTGTAGGTCATATATGCCATGAATTTATCCATTACAAGGAGGCATCTTCTAGAACATTTAAAACTCCGACTTAAAACAAAACATTTGTTTATTGGGTGAGGGGTGGTGTTTGCCATGGCTCAAATGCCAGTTCTTGCTTTCCAATATGTGGGTTCTGAGGATCAAACTTGTTAGGTTTTGCAGCAAGCATCCTCACTCAACAGCCACCTTACCAGCCTAGAACCCTGATTCTTAACCATGACATTAAAATCTTTCAAAAGATAGTGAGAAGTTGGGCATGGTAGCACATACCTGTAATGTCAGCGCTCCACCGAGGAGGCAGAAGCAGGTGGACTTCTATGGGTTTTAAAGTGGCCTGGTCTGCATAGTGCGCTCTAGGCTTCTCAAGGGACCCTGTCTCAAAAAAGAAAAGTAGAAAAAGAAAAGCTAGGAGGTGTCTGAGGAGAAGGCGTTATCTGTTAGCATAGTCAGAGCTGTGCTTTTGCTGTCTTGTCCCATGGCATTGTTCCCCATAATCCTCCTTCCTGCTTCCAAGCTCTAATTCACTGAAGTGCAAACTCTTATGTACCCTGATAGGTTGATACCCTCATTTAAAATGATAGTCTTGTTTTATTCCCTGGATACCGTTGTTGTCACAGCTTAGAAGTTTTGTCCCCTCTAGTGGAACTAACTACCCCCAAATTTGCAAAACCTTTTGGAACCATTTGAAAACCATTGGAACCACTTCTCACAACATCAGGCTTAGGTTTTGCTCTCAGTCCACTCTAATAGTGTGAGCAGTCTATTAGAAAGCATTGTTGTAGCTAGGCCTGGTGGTACACATCTTTATTCCCAGCACTGATCTCAGCACTCCACTGGAGAGGCAGAGGCAGGCGGATCTCTGTGAGATCAAGACCAGCCTGGTCTCCTGGTGAGTTCCATGCCAACTAGGTCTACTGGTAAACAAACAAACAAACAACCTTCCCCCAAAGCACTCTCTCTTTTCTTGTACTGCATATGTTGTTAAACCTGTATCTTCCTGAAGTTGAATTGTGTTCCTGTCCTTTCTCCTTTCAAAGTACTCAAATTTACTTCTGCTAAGCATTGCCTTTTAACACCACAGATAAGGTTTAGTAATTGTCTTACTATTGCCTACATTCCTTTTTTGCTTTGCTTTGTTTTGTTTAAACAGCTTTAACCGAAATCAGTTCTACATAGCAAGCAAACATTTAGTTAATGTAAACTAAAACCTTTTCGTTTGACTTGCTCTTCTCTAGTTTCTTTCTTGAGCCCTTTTCACCATTGTTAAACCTTCAGAAATTGCTTTGGTTTGCCTCATGAAAGTTCAGTATGGATAAACAAACAAAAAATTCTCTGTGGTAACAGGTGATGATTACAATGGCTCAGCTCTGTGTATGGAACATGATCACCTTAGCAAAGCAGACATCTCAGCTGGTGCTGGCATTGCTATATGCTTCTTTAGGGGGCAAAGGTAAAAAGGAGTTTTTAGGATCAGTGGGGTTCGACTTTGATAGTCAAGTTTGATTTTCAAATGGAAGACAGTCAATAGAAGACTCATGTTAAAATGTTGGCCAGCCTCTTATCTGTATGGGTTGGGATTATTTCAGTTGGAAGGACCAGCCAATAGGACCTGAGTTGACTTGAGTGAACCCTTACTTCAGGAATAGTTTCACTGAGTCAGTTGATGTCTCCAGGACCTGGCTTCCATCTTTTCATCTTGTAGTCATTTCCTGCTGTGTTGTTTCCATTCTCCTTATTTGATAGCAAAATGTCTATAGTCTTCTTCTAATGTTTTTTTTCACCACCTTGAGACCTGTTCTGGTTGCATATAACCTATTCCTCCTCAGTCTAGAAACAGGTTGGGATTTTGGCTTAACCCTGTGTTGCCAGTCCTTCCTTTCAAGCTAGAACTCACCTATACCCTGGGAACTAAGCCTGGGGATGGGTAGTGGGTGAGCTGTTCTGTGAGTGGGAAGGCTGCTAAGGAAGTAAAACTGTTGAGCAAGTTCATGGAAAAGAAGGTACAACAGTGGGATCTGTCTCCATTAGCCTCACATGTTAGGATTAGTCCTTACTGAATCAGCAAGTAATGGTCTTAGTGGCTCGTAGTAGTTTGAATGCCCCGATAACTGATTGCTACTGTTTGGTTATATGGCTAAACTGATCACCAGCTCCTCCTGGCCTTTGAGTAAGTTCTTTATTTTCAATCTAAGAAATTGCTAAATGGTATTCTATTATCTGTGTCATTCCTTTTCAGCCTTTAAAAACATTTATTATTTTTATTTTCTGTGTATGAATGCATTGCCTGCATGTAGGTAAGTGAACTTGTGTCATGCATTGCTCACAGAGGTCAGAAGAGGGTGTCAGATCGCCAGGAACTGGAGTTGTTAGCTGCCATGTGGGTACTGGGAACCAAACCTGGGTCCTCTGCAAGTGCGCGGCCCATACATTTTAGCTGCTGAGTCATCTCTCTCAGCCTTTAATAAAGATGCTTAATAAGACTATCTTATTTTTGGTTATGTCTTTCCATTGAACACAGTGGAGGCTGCTTCTCCTTCAGAATCTTAGTATTCTGCTAACGTGTGTGATTGAAGACCCTCTCAAGCCTGACCTGGGCTGTCTACCTAGGAGGACCTTAGCTCTAAGACTTCCTTTTCTTTGGTTTTCAGAATGCTGTGAGGATGCCATGGTTTGTAGGGAACAGGTCAGGCCAATCTCTTCTCACCTTTCCTACCCCGTGGCTGTTAAGTTGCCAGAGGAGAATTAAGTGGGGAATTATTGTCCTTGCTTCTCCATCACAAGGATACTGTAACTACCGCCTTTTTGTTCTGGTCTACAGGTTGAGTTTGAGTGGCTGAGACAGTTCTGGTTTCAGGGAAATCGATACAAAATTTGCACTGACTGGTGGTGTGAACCCATGACTCAGCTGGAGGGACTGTGGAAGAAGATGGAGAATGTGGTAAGTACTTGAATGAGGCCTGACTGCAGTTTCTGGGATATTGTACTTTGGAAATCCACAGCTGTCTAATTTTCACATGCAAATGTATATGACATCAGTCCAAGTGAAACCATTAGGGTATTTCCAGCAAGGTATTAGGAGCAGCCATCATTTTGTCAGTATGGCCTCAGTTCAGTTCAGTGAACATTTCTTGTGTTCCTCATAGAAGGGTCTCTGTTAGACCTATGCTGGGATGTGGCAAGGTCACTGAAACAGCAGTACCTAATATCCATTTCTTTTTTTATGCATTAGCCACTATTCTAAGGTTTTCCCTGTATCAACTTTTAAATTCTTATAACTGTGCTAGGTGATGTATAAAGTGCTCCGTGCCTTAACTTAAAAATATGAAAACTGAGATGCAGAGAAATGAAGAGACTTACCCAAGGTCACTACGTGGCTGATGGAGATGGAAGCTCAGGCTGCCTGGCTGCAGAGCTTGTGCTCTTAGCCACCATAATCCAGTAGTTCAGCAAGGAGAGAGACGTGGATCCCACCACAAATTGTTTTAATTGAAATGAAATGAAGAAATGGAGCTTAAAAAGAAATAATCATAACAGCTGGCAAGATGACTCAGTGGGTAAAGGATTGTCGCCAAACCTGATGGATGACCATTCCTGGCACCCACGTGGTAGAAGGAAAGAACCAAATTTCATGTTGTTCTCTGATCTCCACGCATGCGCTGTGACCCGTATGTTCACCCTGTCGATAAAGAAATACATGTAAAAATACCATAGTTCAGAGGAGGATGTATTAATTCAGACCACTGCAACTGGGACTGTTATGAAACTGTTGGTGTGGTTTTGGGAGCCCTGTGGAGTGGAGGGGGTTGGGATGGGGCATCTAGGGAGGGACATTGGGTTCTTGGAGCTGTGAAAACAGAATCAGAAGTGAGGAGGTCCAGGCTGTGGTCTGCAGAGCACTGACAAGAGGCTGGAAGGTATGTGGAAGCCACCTGAGAGGTATCCTCTTAGTACCAGCCGCAAATGCTTACATAGAGCTTGCTGAGCACTGGAGATAACCTGACTTTTTTTTTTTTAACTGTCAGTTATTTAATGTTCATAACAACCCATGAAATAGGTATAATTTTGTCCCACTTTCACAAAAATAGGAGAAGACAGAGCCCAAGGTTACCAGCTACTAGATGGGGGTGAGGGACTGGGATTTGAGCTCTGGTAGGCTTGCTTCTTCTAGGGTCCCTGGCCCTTTATTGGCTCACTGATCTGCCCCCAAACAGTTGAATTTGGAATGTAGAGGAAAAGTGATAAAAGCCTGCTAAACTCTGGAGAGCGCCACCACACAGAATTTGAAATGTGCTGAGAGCAGTGAACTTGTCTGCAGGAGTGCGTAGCTATGGCTCAACCCCCTATGTTTATTTTTTAAAACAGCTTTATGGAATTATGCTTGACATACAGGAATCTGTACATACCATGTAATGTATATTATTGGATAAGTTTAGAGATCAAAAGATACCCAGGAAACCATAATCATAACCCATGCTGCAACCTGTCACCTCCAAAAGTATCCACTTGCCTTCTAATTCATTGTCATTATTGCCGTTGTTGTGATAAAAATGTTTAACATAGAATCTTCCCTAATCCCTGTTTTATAATAACAAAAATATCAAATTTCAACCCCAAAGTCCCCTCCCCTCAAAGTCTTGGTCAGAATTCAAAGTATCTGCTTCTAGACAGCTCTCAGATCTTTAAACCTTGCCTTTGCTCTGATCTGTGCCTAGGAGAGGAATTCTAAAATCCTTTTAGTGTCTTAATAGCATTACAAAAATTGATTTCTCCAAAGACCAGAATTAGTGCAGAATGAAGCATTGTACCACGAAGTTGGGGATGATGAAGAGTCCCTCTCTGATTGGTTAGTTCTGTTCCTAAGCCATGCCTCAGGGGAGGGTGCCCTGTTATCTTTTTATGTATATGAGTATGAGTATATATGCCTGCATGTATGTGAGTGCATCTGTGTCATCAGTACGCATAGAGGCCAGAAGAGGGCATCAGACCCCTTGGAACTAGAGTTTCAGATGGTTGTTAGTTGCCATGTGGGTGCTGGGAACTAAACCTGTGTCCTCTGGAAGAGCGGCTAGTACTGTTAACCACTGAGCCATCTCTCCAGCCCCAAAGGTGCCCTATTTTTTATGGATATCTACAGCTTCAGTTTATCTAGCCTTCCTTTACCCTGTGTATGAATCTGATTTTACCCATTGTACATATACACCTTGAATCTTTGCTTGCTGAACGCTAATTCTCAGACATCAGCTTGCCTTTGACAAAGTTGTGAATTTAGAGTTAAAAAACAAATAGGAAAAAGAACTCAGTGATTTTTGTTTGGAAAAAAAAAAGAAAAAAAATTGTTTTTATAACTTTTGTTTATGACTTGTTTTTCCCCAAGTGAAATCTTCAGGATTGTGGTCATACTGATGCTCATTTATCTGCATGTGAGTGTGTGTGTGTGTCTCCCATGTCCATATATGAATATACACATTTGGTAGTAGCAGAACCTTATACTTCTGTTTATTATATAGCCCTCAAATACAAAGTTTGAATTGAACAAATAGTAATCCAGATATTTTTCCAGAGAATTTTCTGGGCATGAACATTCCAAAGCTTGCTGCATGGAATCGGTGGTTCAGTGTCTCCCCCGCACACCACAGTTTGATCATATCAGCAGAGTGAAGGTTTGGGCCAACATAAAAGCGATGGTTGTTCTAAATTAAGTTGAAGCATTGCTTCAGGCCTTTTCAAAGAGCTTTAAATAAATTCATAGTAATTTATTTTTGCTATTGGAAGAGACAGCAGAAAATAATCTTTGGAAAAGTCTTGGGCTCTGTGGCTCTTAGTGTAGTGCCATGTGGTATTTGGGTACTGGGGGAAATAGGCCTTGGCTGGTGAGATTTCTCCTGTCAGCCCACCTCCAATTATTTTAGTTGCAAGCAGTAGGGGGCAATGTTGAGCTGCCAGTTGGAGGCCCCAAGCTGCTAGCCTTTCAGGAAAATGCATACAAATGTCCTATTAACTGCCAAGAATTATCCCTGTTGCTTCAAGTTAGCTGTAATCTCCAAGATTCCATAACACAGGAAATCAGTTGTGGGTTAACAAATTCAACAGCAATTTAACATAAAAAGTGCAGTGTTTGGTGCACATTTGGATTCTATGGAATTAGACTAATCTAAAGGGCATTTCTGAAGGTTCTTTCCTTCAAGGGAATTTATTACTCAAAATTATTATCATTTTAGACAAGTGATTCTTTGTTATCTTTATGCTTTTTTGAATTGTAGAATCGTGTGCGTGTTGTGGAAAGACTTCTTTAATCAATGCATTTTTGTCTGTTCTGCAGTATAACATCGATCTCTTTTGGCAAGAAAATAAAATATAAAACCTCAGGCAATGAGCACATGACTTCCCCCTTTTGCTTCTGAGTAAAGCAGCCTTTGCGGGCCCTTGTACCAGGGAAGAGCTGCATGTTGGGATGTCTGACTTTGGAGTCTTTTCTTTTTTCCTGTTGTAGTTCGGTGGGGGTGAGGGGGTGGTCTCAAGAAGGATATAAGAGAATGAAAAATGTGCTTTGAAAGAGCTTTCTTCCACTAATGGTAATTGCTTTACATGTTGTGACCAGTCACATATTTCAGAAAGCTTAGTCAGCTGTCTCCCGAAGTCCTCCAGCTTCTGCTGCCAGTCTCTGTCCCAGCAGGCACACTCTGTCACACTGGTTATTCTTGCCATTTCTCTCCTGGGAACAGTTTTACTCTGTGCATGCTCTTGTGATGTAAATGCTAAACCTTATATTTGAATGACATTCTGATAAAATACCACATTTTCCCTGAATATTACCTCATGAATTTACTGAGCCATTAAGCCCAGAGCAACCTGGTCCTTTTCACCACTAGTCCAGCTTCCAGTCTCCTTCACTCTCCATTCAAGAAATGTGCTAACACTCTAGCACTGTTCAAATATATGTATTTTATATTATTTTTAAACCCACCCACTCCCTCCCATGCAAGATGGTCATATTATGAAGAGACGCTTCAGGGTAAGAGAGAGTTTCCATTTGAAAGGAACTGTGCAAGCTTTGCTTTCTGGGTAAAGAGGAGTATGAAAAGCTGGTCTCCTGTGAGGTGAGAAAGTCTTGCTGTAGCTCGAGATTCAATGGATAGGCCATTTGTCTCTCAGGGTCTGCTATCGCTCTATTGCGAAACTGACATTTATTTTACCTATAAAAATGTTTTAACACTATCAAATTCACAGTGATACTGAAAAGACCGCTAGGTGTGAAAGCTTCTAAATTGATGGCATTTATTCATTTCCTTTTGACCTTAAAAAAAAATCCATTGGTGCAATCCAGTGGAAATATTCTAGAATAGCTTCCAGAATAAACATTTTCAGAAGTACTTAAGATTTATTGCTGGAGAGGAATTTTTTCATGTATATCTATGTTGCATTTTCTTTTGGAGAGAAGGTGAACCCTGTTGGTCCCCAGTGTTTGGAGCTGTTCCCTGCCTTGACAGTCCTTAGACTGTGGTAGCACTATGCACAGCCTGGCGGTTGGCCTTAATAACCTTTATTGACTTCAGTGGGTAGGAGCCAAGGCTGGATGATTTTAAAGTATCCGTTTTGAAGCAGTGTAAAACACAACATATAATTAGGTTAGGTAAGCTGTAGGCTACATTCACTTCTGCCCATTTATGTTAAAATTTGGCTCAGGAGGGCAGAGAGAGGTGGAGAATGAGTGGGCATTTCATTTAATAATGTAACCAGCTTCTTGTTAAAGTTTTAAGAGAGAACCGTACTCCAGAATGTAAAGGTTATCCCTGACAAGCTATTTATAATAGTTGAGTTCTGAGATGAGTCAAGCCTCTCTGCTTGTCATTGTGGTCCATGTAAATCATCTGGAGATGCTTGTTCCAGAGGCAGCCTGCAGCCTGCTGCGGGGATGAGACCTCAGTATGTGGCTGGCACAGCTGCAGGGAATGAGTGAGCTGAGGAACAGTTTGTTTGTTTGTTTTTGGAGAGGTTAATGAAGCTGTCACTACAACTGTAGATTAGATTCTTTAAGGAGCAAGATTGCTTTCTTGTATGCTGCAGAACATATTGAATACACTGGTATTTGGATAATAAATAGCTCAATTACCTAAATTCATTTCACAATTTCTTCTAGGTTAAAGATTCTTGGGGACATGAGTAAAAAATGGTAAAATATAAATCAGTTATGTTTGTTTCATATTAATGATGGAATCTGTATATAATATTTATGTGTGTGTCATGTTTGGTTCATATTAATGATGGAATCTGTATATAGTATTTATGTGTGTGTTATACATGTGTGCATTCCCTTCCCTGTGGTGTTTATGTGCATACTAAGTTACATGTGCCAATATGATCTTGACACCCATTTTCAGGGTTAGCATTTCTTCTCTTTTTTTTTCATATAAAAATTCATTTCTATTTTTAGTGGTGCATCTGTGTGAAGGTATGGTCTATACATGAATGCAGGTCTTATCAGAGGCCAGGGACATTGGATCCCCTGGAGCTGTATTTATAGGTGGTTGTGAATTGCCCATCATGGGTGCTGGGAATTAATCTCAGCCCCACTGTAGGAGCAGTATGTGCTCTTAGCTGCTGAGCCATCTCCAGTCCCAGGGTAAGCATTTCTAGTTTAGTCCCAGTGTACGCATTTCTAGTTTAGGGGCCGAGTGTACCACAGTAATTTAGGAGCTGATCTGAGATGTCCGGTGGTTTAGAATTAAGATTTAGATTCCCTTTTCCCTTTTTAGACTGGGGTATTGCTGAGTAGCTCAAGATAAGCTCAGATGGGAGGCAGGTTAAACAGTTAAAAATACCCAGTAATTCAAATTCTGAAACACTATATTTTAGGGTCTTTGTGTCTATTAGCTTTGGAAATTTGAGAAAAAGAAACAATTTGCTTTCAGCCATAAAAACTTAGAATCCTTGCCTCACATTTTTGGTAATCTTCAGCATACTCACTGAAGGTTGTCCTTCTCTACCCCTTCCCTGCCCGCTTACCTTTCCAATTCCCCACAGCTATCTCGTTCCAAAAGAAAAATATCTTGAGGGAGGAAGGGGAATTTTACATGTAATTTAGCATCAGATGTCGTTCTGACAAGCTTTGGTTCTTCCTTGATTGCTGTCCGAATTTCCCACCTTCTGTATCCATGAAGTTGCTGTAGATTTAGCAATGAATTTTTAGAAAGTGTTGTGGATCCTGTCTTTTGGGGGGAAAATTACAATTCCAAGAGAATTCAAGCTTAAGCCTCCCAAATAAAATGTGCACAGGAAGCACAAAAGACTGTGTTTGTGATTCTCTTTGAAGTGTTTTTGCAACTGGATAAGGAAAAATTTAGAAACTGGCTGATAGTGTTCAGGGTAAATACTTAAACCCCTTTAGAGAATTTCACACACAGATACTGTGCAGGAGAAAAAAGGGATACTTATGTTTCTTAAAGCTGCTACAGCCTACAGCTTTGTACTTAAAGACAGAGGTGTTGAATAGAATTCTACTGAGGATACATCCAGTGACAATATCTCCAGGAACATCAGAGCAGACCAGTGGGTAGGACTTTCTGTTTTAACCCTTCTGTAAGCAGTGTGAGTAGAGCCTTCTTAGTGCCCAGTACTAGGATGTGCCAGGAAAGTTAGGGGATTCCGCTGTTACCTCTGTTCTGCACACAGCAGGAGCCAGGCTAAAAACACTGAGAATGGAGGGTGAGCATGACAGGAGGTAGGAAATTCCAAGCAAAAGCCTGGACATCTCTCTCAACTCTTGTTAGGGTGTGGAGAGAAAAACTGAAATAAACAACCAGGCTTTCTGTTTCAGCCTTGACATCACAGCATTGGATAAATTCTGCTTACCTTCATTAAGAACGTGCATGCAATGACACAAACAGAGATTTTTACATTCTATCTGTTTAAATACAGTTACTTTTGTTGTTTTAAGTGTTTTTAACTGTTATGACATTTAAATCAATGTAAAGGGTATAAAAGTCCCATCCCCTTCTTTCTAGAGGACTTAGTAGCTATCCCTGGATGCTGGAGTTGATTTTGGGTTGCTTGGAGAAGCAAGCCATCTTAGCATTTACTTGTGAGTTCCTGAGCTTGGGTGCCAGGCTGGCATGTCAGGGCTTTCCATACTTCCAGGGAAAGACACTGAATAAGACAGACATATTCCTTCTTCTCTCTTGTCTTCTTTTAGAGGGCTTGGTGGAGTGATTTAATTTAGTCTGTCTATAGATTACCTTGTTGTAAAGACCTTTACAATATCTGAAAAGAATCACAGTATAGAACAGTTTAGTAATGTTAAAGAAAAAAAATTAAATTACAAGCCCACAGTTTTGAAATGGAGGCAAGACTTTCGGTGCTGTGCTGTTTATTTGGAATCTTGCCCAGATTTTGTCATCGCCCCCACCCCCAGCGTTGACCCCAAATGAGTGGTCCCTTAAAACTGTTACCTTTTGTTATAGGGATCTCCTGAGAGAGCTTGTAAAATATAAACTGTATTAATATTAGATGCATCATCAGTAGTGGTTGTAGAAGTTAGGGTGACTAGTCTTCAGCTTAGGAACTCTTGCTTAGAATTCATGTGACTAGCCCTCCCCAACTTTTGTTTCTCTGCCTCTAAAAAGGGAGTTCTGTACCGGGGCCAAAGGGCCTCACAACAGTTTGGAGCAAACTGCTGACCCTTAGTGTGCTTCTGTCCACTGTGGGTTAAATACTTGGGGAGGTGGGGCCAGGAATCTTCCCATATTTTGCAAATTTCCCTGTGGAGAAATATGCTCTGGTTGCCAAAAACTGGCTTCCTAGAGAGTGCTGGAAGCACATGAAGTTTCCTCTTCCGTACGTTAAGGGTAACATAACCGTCATCATGCTTTTTCCCCATTGACATCTGAAAACAGTGATCTTTTATTTTTAATGGAATTAGACTCTGATAGCTTGCCTTTTTTGTGTTCTTGAAAGTAGCTCTGTAATCACTGGTCAGTGATAGTTTTAATTCCATCTTAACCTAACAAGTAAATTATGATTGACTTCTTCCAATTTTCTCTCCAAGTTTTCAGCCCATCTGGAACCACCTGTGACAGTCTCACTTGTAAATTTTCCCTTGATGCATATCAAAGGCTCAGACAGATAATCTCTTGCCTGGTTTTGATTGATTAGCAAAATTAACCTTCAAAGAAACATGTGGGATATCAGGGCACTATTCAAAATGAAGCACCTATATTTTAGGCACTTCTACTTTGGTTGTAGAGATTTGGACCTGGGGGTTACTTGATAGCATATAGCCCAGTTACTCTAACATTATTAATTTAACTGAGGAGTTGAGAAATATTCACAATTGTTAATCAGATATTCTTTAACCGATATTGGGGAATTAAGAGGTTTCTATTTAGTTTAATGCTATAAACTTTTCATGCAGTTAACCTGATTTTCTTACAAGAAGAGAGTGGTAGAATTTGCCAGTGCCTATAATAAATCAGTATTTTCTTGTACTGAAGATTCATATTCTGGGCACCTGCATATTAAATGGGAAAGAAGGACCTTGTTCAGCCATCCAATAGTAAGTGCCTCAAATTAGGCCTATTCCAAACCAGATTCTTAATTTTATAATCCCTGACTACTCTCCCAGTTCGATAACTGGAACTGTCCAGGTGCCCATCCTAAAACTTGAATCCTGTTGGGTTTGTACCAAATCTAAAAGCTGTTTTCAAAATATACTCATCACCTGACTCACCTTTACCATCTCCCAGGCTAGCAGCTTTGTAAAAACCATTGTTTATGGAAATTGTTTCTTAACTAGCCTCTGACTTCTATTAGACTGTATCCACCCACCCATGTGCAGTCAGAATTCTTGTAAAAGGTCAGTCAGTTCATTTCACTATCCTGGTTCAAACCCACTAAGACATTCAGAAATTGAGTTTCCTTGCAGTGGCTTACTCTTGTTAGGATCTGTCCTCAAACCACCCTCCCTCCCTTTCTCCCCTTCGCCCCCTCTCTGGAAGCCCCTTTGTGTTTATTATGTTTATTTTCTCTCTCTCTCTCTCTCTCTGTGTGTGTGTGTGTGTGTGTGTGTGTGAGCACAAGTGTGGAGGTTGGAAGACAACTTGGGGGAGTTGCTTCTCTCCTGCCATTGTGTGGATTCCAGGGATCACAAGCAAGTCGTCATGCTTGGCAATGATGCCTTTACCCTCTGACCCACCTCAGCACTCCCTTCTTATGTTTAGAACATTCTTGGCACACTTCTGCCAGGATGTTTGTGTTTGTTCTTACCTCTAGAATATTCTTCTCTTACTTGCTTATCTCTTTTCCTCACTACACATTCAAGACTCCGCTTCTATTACTTCCTCAGACACAGTGTGTGTCTGACCGCACTCGCCCCACGATAGCACGGCCTTTTCCTGCTGTGTCTCACACTCCCACCATCACACTGTGTTTCTACTCACACCGGCTCCCTGTCTCTAGGGCAGCAAGGAATCTGTCTGCTTTACTCAAAATGATTTCCTAGCTCCCAGAATACTGGCTGGTACACAGTAGGTGCTTTGCAAATGCTTGTGAAAGGAAGAACTTGATGTGAGGTCAGTGTCTGGGCCTTCCTACCCACGCTGGTCAGCCTGGCCTCTAATAAGTTCTGTGAACTTTGCATTTTTCTAAAAATCACCTCCCAATTAAAAAGACTGTTTCAGAGCTCTGTTTTTAAACAAACAGCCTTCATGACAATACTGGCGTATACCTTTAGCTGCAGCCGCCTCCTCCTCCTTCTCCTCCTCCTCCTCCTCCTTCTCCTCCTCCTCCTCCTCAATAGTGAGAGCACACAGGCCTGCTTCATGCCTTTGGCATTTCTAGCTGAGAAGATTGAGAAATCACTGGCAAACAACTTGGGTAAATAAGGGAATTTCTTTGCAATGAGAGAGGTGGGTTATTAGCTTCTCAGAGTAGCAGTATTGCTAAAACTCAAGAACCGTGGTGCTTTGTCTCATTTGTTGGCATCCTTCATGTTTTAGATTTCCCTACTCTTAAAAAATGTAGTAGAGTAAATCGTGTCAAAATTAAATGACTTCTTCAGCAAAGCTTGAACTTTGTTGTGGTTAATTTCAAAATATAGAGAAAGCAGCATGTACTGGACAGGTTTTAGGCACAGAACTAGGGAAATCCCTGAGGAATAAACTGACTTCTGCGAGACAAGCTGAAAACTGATTAAAATATTTATCATCCTTTGGGTATGCAATAGCTTTTGATGATGGAAGGCATATTAATATTCATCTTTGCTGCTTGTCTACACTTCAGACAGATCCTAGGAAAGGATGTTCAAATGACCAGTTTTCTTTCCTCACCAGGAGTCTTGAGCCTTGGTGCAGCTTGGAACCAAGACATGCTGTGTGATGTGATCGAGCTTTTCCTCTGGGGGATAGGGTAGGGGAATACAAACCAGGAGAGACCTTTGCACTGGGAAGCTTTAAAGGATTACTGCTTTCTCACAGGAAGTCTTTTGCTAGAACAAAGGGAAAAGTTGGGCCATAATTTTATAAGCTGCAGAACTACTGTTGCTGTCTGAGTGCAGGAAACGGACTTGGTTTCTTAGGTGAAGTCAGGGGATCCAAGCTTTGCATCCAAGGGTTTTGATGCGAATGTCCCTGGAGGTAGACCTCTTCTGTCCCCTTCTGTACCATCCATCTGCCCTTCATGCCCAGCTAGAGTCTGAATAAGCATGTTGTCCACGTAGCCAGGCAAAAGTGGCCTGCGGGAGTTTGGGGGACCTCTCTTATTAACTTCTTTTAATTTTTTTTTTAATGGGAGAAAGAATCTGATTCTGTTATCTGTATTAATTAAGCAGTGTTTTCTGTCTAGATGGGAATAGCCTTGATTACATTTTTGGATGCAAATATGAGCTCCAAAGGAATTTGACCTTTTTATTGATTGATCTAGGAAAAAAAAAAAAAACCCTAGAAATTGAATGGAATATTTTTGTTTAAAAGTTAGTCTATTAAGGCACTTAGTTTTCATATTTTAAATCTGAAGATTCAAAATCTGCCCTTTAATACTTTAGTTTTTATTACTCCATGTTACTTAGATATTTATATCAATGATAAGTAAAAATTGAATATTAATTTTATTTGAGATATATTTGAGTATTATGACATCAGAAGAGGAATGTTCTGTCTTCATCCTGTCATTTAATCATACATCTGCTCCATTTCATCCAGATAAGTACGAAGTTGTACAAAGAGCTGGAACTCAGGTCTCCCAGACTGATAAGGCACAGGGCAGTAAGTAATTCAGAGGAAGGAAAATCAAAGGAGAATGGCAGATTCTGACACAGGCCTGTGGGAAAACGAAGAATTTTGATAGCTAGAGACGGGTGGAAGATATTCAAAGATGCCCAGAGCAGAGATGCAAAAGGAAGAAAACATATGCTATGCTTACAAACTTGATTAGATTGCATGGAGTTTGTGTGCCTCCACTGACAGATGAGAAAGATTAGCTAGGACCTCTTTGCCCTAATGCATGTCTTGCAAAATACAGCCCTTTCATCCTGTAATGACTATTGAAGTCATGGGAAGCAAAGTGCTATGTATGTGCAACTAAAAGTAAAATGAAAACTAGTTTGATTATCTTGTATTTGCAAAGCTTTTGCTTGGGAAAGAAGTCAAACCCTATTATTTGTCCCAGTTTCACAATCTGTCTATATCCTGAAACACAGCAAACCAGTAAGTAGCACTCTGCATTCTCAGAACGGGAATTACAAACAAGCTTAGGCATTTTTCCTGCCAATGTGCTTTTTTATTCTTCGTGCATAACCTGAATACCGGGATAATACTTGGAGCTATGGCTAGGGGAAGGTCTTGCCATGCGTGAATCTCTTGCTGACTCTCTTCATTGTGCAGTAACACTAGGTGTACTTCATTTTCTCCTTCACTGTTGAAACTGTGGTCTGGAAGATATGACATCTCTGCCCCTTGTCCAGGTGACAGTCTTGAGGACTCAATACTTGCATAAAGGAATTTTGAAATATTCTAAAGGCCATTCATGAGTTATTTGATCTGCTCAAGGTAGCAGGTGGGGTAATGTCCTTCGCACTGCTGGAGTTCTTCCCACGCTGCCCCCATCTTGGCTGGCAGCTCCTGTTTGTGGCTGCACTCTGTGCTACCCAGTGCTTGTCACTGCACCCTGGCATGTCACCTGAAAGACGGAGGCAGTGTTCGTGCATATGGCCACTGCTTACTCTGGTTGCTCCCATTTTTATCGATAGATGTCTGTTTAATACTCACTTTTGTCCTTTATGATACTATTTTCTAGCAGTTAATTTTTTTGTTCTTTTAATGCACAAGGTGTTAATTCTTGAGTGATTTAATAACTCCCAGCTTATTCAGACAGGAGTGTCTGAAGTTTACCTTTACTTTGGTTCTCTTTTGGAAGCTAAGGTCTAGGGTTAATTAAGAAGACCCTTTCTCCTTAGATAATAGTGAGATATAGAAATGACATTATGAGGCTGCTGTCTTACTTTACCAGAGATCCTACATTGCTAATTCTCCAAAGACCAAATGGGCTTTATGCTTTCTAGAAAGGTCCTCTTCTTTGACAGCTCTTTATTTTTCCTGTTTTCAAGGAAGAAGTAACAGCAATGTGGTCATATTTGGTATTGTTTAATTTTTTCCAAGGCCTGTCTGGAGTATTTATTGTGTTCTGTTCTTACTGAGTATCATCCAGTTAGTACTTTGGTACCAAGCAAGCCCAACTACCATGTCAAGATTAAAAGCAACTCAAATGGGACTGGAGAGATGATGGCTCAGAGGTTAAGAGCACTTAATGTTATTGCAGAGAACAGCAGTTCCCAGCACCCACAGTGGCTCACAACCATCTGTAACTCTAGTTCTAAGGGATCTGATGCCCTCCTCTGGCCTCCACTGGCACTAGGCATGCACACAGTACATATATGTAGACAAAACACTCATATACACAAAAACAAACAAGCACACAAACAAAAGTGGCAACTCAAGTGATGATCAATTTTGATTTCTTCCTTTTATGCAAAGAGGGACTCAGAAGGGCTTAGAGGCCTGTCCGGGGGCACAGAGCCAGAGCATACTGGATTCAGAACCCAGATTTCCAAGTTGCAATTCAGTACTTTCCATCATTCCCCAGTCTCCCAGCGCCTTTCCTGATGCCTTTCACCTGCTTTTACCTACTTAATGTAGCCAGACATGGCAAAGACGATGTTTCTCTGAAGCTTTTCCTTCACCCTCTTGGTGTAGAGGTGACACTTGGTTCTGTGCCCCCAGCATCCATTCCCCACCTGACAGCATACTGACATGGCCATATGGTGCCCCTTTCTTCCCTGGCTTACAGGGTAAGGTATACTGTCTTACTGTGGATACCCCATGTGCTTGAACCCCGAGCTGGGTCCTTTAGATAAGCAGAATTCACTGGGATAAAAACATTTTCAGTGAAAAGTAGCTCTCCCCGCCCTTGGTCCCCAGACACCCACTTCCCTCCCTCAGGGACTAGCACTATTCCCTGTTATTTCGAGGCTTTTCCAGAGATATTAGGTGTACTAAAAATCATCTATGTGTTTTTCACTTACATAACATTATATGTTGGAGATCTTTCCATATTTTTATTTTCTTTAAATTATGGCATGGATTTTCATGATTTAATTAGTCTTCTACTGTCTTTAGCTTTTTGCTTTTACAAATAGTTAAGAATATGTTTCTATGTAGTATTTTAAACATTTGAACTGTGTGGAAGCACCTAGGAATAAAATTATTGGATTAAAAGGTGTGTAGTATTTTGTTTGTTTTTAGGAAGAAAGAGTTTATTTTGACTTATGGTTCCAGAGGGACAGAGTCCATTGTGGAGGTGAAGGCTTGACAATAGTCAGGAAAATATGGAGGCCAGAGCAGGTGGCTGACCACATTTTCATTCATACACAGGAAATAGAAAGAGAGAACAGGAAGTGGAGTGAGGGGAGGCTGTAAACTCTCAAAGCCTACCCCCTAGTAATTTGCTTCCTCTAGCAAATCTCCACCTTCTTTAAGTTTCATAACCTCCCCCAAATATCACCTCCAGTAAGGGACCAAGTGTTCAAACACATGAGCCCATGGGGAACATTTCTCATTCAACTCACCACGTTCTGCCCCACATAGGCTCATGGCCTTCTCATGATGCAAAATGTTTTTAGTCTACCTTCAGAACTCTCCACAGTCTTTAATTGTCTCAAAAGTCCAAAGTTAAAAGTCTCTTCTGAGCCTGAAGCACTCTCTTAACTGTGATACCCTATTTAAAAACAAATTCCATCTCCAGGATACAGTGGCACAGAGTATTCATTTGCATTCTAAAATGGAGGAGTGGGCATAGTGAGGAAAGACTGGGCCAGATCTGCTGAGAGATCACATGGTGAGTGACAGAGCTTGGGTCTGCAGTTAGGCAGATGACCCCCATCCCTCCTACTCTCAACCACACAATTCTTCCATGTTCTGACCAAAAAAATCCCGACAGACCAATCCCCAGACTCTGGCAGGGAACTCTCATGCATGGCTCACTGTGAAATCCCAGAAGGCTTTCCCCCTGAAACTGTGTGCTGAATCAACTGGGAGAGTTGGTGTGGTGAATGCAGCTAACATGATGTTAGGTGATAGTACTGTGGGCTGACTTGAGCTCTAAATGAAAGGCCAGTCTCCTTTTCCCTGAACTCCAGCAGCTTGGTGCTGTGACTGCTCTCACTAGCGGAGAGTGCTGGAAGCACAGCAAGTTGCCTGATTGCATAAAGCTGTGACTGTTGGACTCTGTTCAGATCTCTGAGCCTCAGTTGTCGCATCCTGCTACGATGAGCCTTCTTCACCTCTGCTTTCCATCTTTCTTTTTCCCCATGTTAGTCTTCATTAGGATCATTTAAACACTGGTTTATTCTTTGTTCTGTGCCTTTTGCTGTTTTTTTTTTTTTTTTTTTTTCCCAAAAGTGAAGATTGAAGCCTTTACCATGCATACACAGTTCCTAGATAAGAGGTTATTTCCAGAAGACTGGGGGCTTCAGATGACTGCAGAACTATTACGATTGCAATTTTTAGTAAGTCGTTTCATTGTGGTGGCAGGATACCTTAGAGGAATCAATTTAAAAGGAGGAAAGATTTGTTTTGGCTAACAGGTTGAAGATTTCACTCAGTAGTTGGCAGTTCCTCTGTTTTGGACCGAAGGCAAGGTGGACTATCTTGGTGGCAGGAGCGCATGACAGAGGAAGTGCCCATCTCGTGGCAGCTGAGAAGCAGAGAGAAAGAAAGGGGCTGGGGACAATATAAAGTCCCCAAGGACCCGGTCTCCTCAACTAGGTCCCACTTTCTGAGTTTTCGTTCCCTCCCATTCAACAGCCTATGAAATCCTAGACCACTCAATGGATTAGTCTACTGATAAGAAAGATTCCTCCTGAGCCCTCATGAGCCAATCACTTCCCTATAGCTCCTCTGCTGGTAGCCAAACCTTTCACATGTGGCCTTTGGGGACAGATTAGATTGAAGCCATAACAGGGGGGATGAAAAGAGATATCAGCAACAGTCAAGGGCTGCCTTTTTCTACTCAGTAGATTGTGTTGGGTTGGTAGCTCTAACACTTGGGAGGGGGCACCTTATAGAGTCACATATCTTCTTGTGTTCTAAAGGCAGATTCTAAGACTGACTGTGTTGAAGATAGTAATAGCAACTCTTATGAGACTGCTGTGAGAATGGAGTAAGATAATACATTTTGTGCATTGCCTGGCACATTGTTAGCACTATTGTTTTTTGTTTTTAAATCTGTCTTTGTTTTGTATTGTTTTAGACAGGGTCTTACTATGTAGCCAAGGCCGGCCTCAAAGTTGAGCTCTTCCTGTTTTAGCTTCCCAAGTGCTGTCATGTGCCACCATACTTTATTAGCACTAATGTATTAGCTTGCTTTCTGTTGCTGTGATAGAAACACTGACCAAGGGAACTTATAAAAGGGAACGTTATTTAGCTTACAATTCCAAAGCTTACAGCAAGAGTCTATCATGGCAAGGGGGCATGGTGGCAGAGGTGGCTGGAGTAGACACAGCAGCCAAGTGTTCACGTCCTCAAGCAGGCAGAGGAAGCAGAGCAGGACTGGAGATCCGGCCAGGCTTAAGAACTCTCTAAGCCCACCCTAGTGACGTACTTCTTCCATCATGGCCTTCTAAGACCTCCCAAAACAGCGCCATCAAGTGGGAACAAAACATCCCAATACTTAGAGCCTGTGGGGGACATTCTCATTCAAACCACCACAACTAGCATTTTAAAACTGCCCCCTCCTTTAATTCTTCCTTCCACCTTGCTAATCTGATTTATGCTTCTTTCTGCCCCAGTTCCTGTGGCTCCTGAGAGTCATCTGTGGTTGTGGATGCATATTATCCATGCTTCCTGTTCATGAGTCTGCTTGAACATCATCTCCATTTATTCTGCTTTTGTTTTGTTTGTTTGTTTGTTTTGTTTTATTTTTTCCAGACTGTTTATCACCATCTGCCATTATGCCTTCAGGTCTGCGTATTTACTGCCATTAGAATAAAAGCATCTTGAAGGTGTGGACTTTGTCTTATGTATTGTTGAATTCTCTGTTCTGATACAAAGTCATAATACAAGAACTAAGCAGAGGACCTGAGATGGCTCAGTGGGTAAAGGGGCCTGCTGCCAAGACTGATGACCTCAGTTCGATCTCTGGAACCTACATGGTAGAAGGCAAGAACTGACACTGGCAGGTTGTCCCTCTGACCTCTGTATGTTTCATAACACACACACACACAAACACACACACACACTAAATGCAAACCAGATTTATTTATTTATTTATTTATTTATTTATTTATTTATTTATTTATTTTTAAAAAAGAGACCCAAGCAGAGAGAGCTTGGTGTCCCTGGGGCAGGCTTTGTGTGGTGCTTCTGCCTCTGTGTGTGTGTGATCTTTGTTGAAGTAGGGCTGCTGTCCCTGCTTCTTGATTTAATCTCCTTGCCAAACTCCCTGAGTTAAAAACCCAACTGCAGAATTTTTTCAGCTTTCTCTGTGATGTGATTTTCCTGAATCAGAGAGAGTTGGCATTCGGGTATCCATTTGAGACACCTGTGCAATTGTTGAGACTCACAGTGTGGTCTCCACTTATTTGAGTTTACTCAAACTGGCTGCATATTTGAGTCACCCAGGAAAAAAATTTTAATATATCACTTGGGTGCCAACTTCAGAGATGCTGATCTGACTGGTTTAGATCAGGCCTTGCAGTTGATGCTGATGCTTTGCCAAACTGAAGATTTGATTGATTGAATGAATGAATAAAGGAACCAGTTAAACGAACAGGAAGGCTCTCTCATTTTTAACAGACATAAATGCATCCAGCCTTGTTAATTCCGGCGGTGGGGGAAGGGGTTCAGTAAGATCAGTCTGTTTATAATTGTTCTACACGGGAGAAGATAATGTTGACAGTGCAGAAAGGCACTGGGATGGGTTTGAGTTCATAGTCAGTGGGGATTTCTGAGTTGAATCTTCAAATAAGGAAAAATTTTGACAGGTGGTGGCAGAGGAGGGAGAGATTGTTTCCCACGGAAAGAATTATATGTACGGGGTAGAAATGGGAAGATACAGCAGTTGTGTAATGTTTTCATCTGCAGGTTTGATTATGTCTCCTTGTGTAAGCTCATTAGTGGACTCCACAAATAAAGTACTTTATCCTTAAGCTTCTTCTTCCGTCCTTCCCACCACTTTTCTCTGGGGGGTCTGTGAATACTCTCCCCTCTTCTGTATGGATCTTGCGTATCTTTCTTCTTCCAGAAATGTCTTCTCTCCCCAAGGCAGACCTGTGGATTGTTTCTCTTCTTTGTCAGACCTGACCTCAATGGCCCCTTCCTTGGGAGCTTCCTCACCTCCTGACTGAATGTGGTTTTGGTGCTGCAGTTATATCACCCGAGGTGCCAGCCTTGGCAGCCCAGGGTTTATTCAAGAGTCTTTGAGTGTCTTTGGCAGACAGAACTAGGAGCATTTCCCCATTTCAGGAAGCTCTCATATTTCTAGAGGTCTCAAAACAGCTGACATGGGTTTTGGTAGATGATTTGTCCATCTCATTAGCTGTTTCTTGACAAAACTAGAGACTGTTGATCATACAGAATATAACATGAAATGCCATGTGGTTTCTTTGCATGAATTCTTCCTGATTATTAGAACTGGGCCAGTTCCATAGTACTCCTTGGGCCCTGATGTCTACATTAAAACAGCACATTAGATCTTCACAATAAGGAACAAGTCTACATCATTCATCTGTTCCACAGAAACCTGGCAGTGAAACCTTCATCCAGGTTTTAACAGACCAGTAAATGATGAGCAACAGATGAAAATTGTGCTTATGGGATGAGCACCTGTGTATCCTCAGTTATGCTGTCCTAATGCTCTTTCTTTCAGTGTCTTCCAAATGTTGCTCACCTCAAACATTAAAGACAAGGATTTTGGGGGGTGTCACAGTCTCTTTTTCCTTGCCAAATCTGAGCAATTTCAGGAATACCTGACTTCTGCTTCCTGTCGAGACAATGTGTCAAGACAGTATTCCTCCACAACATGGACCTCAGGCTGCCTGGGTTGAGAGTCACCTGACGAGGCAGGAACCATCAGGGGCTGATATGCTTTTAAAAAGCATGTAGGAGCCATGGGGTATGTGGACAGTGTTTTCAAAAGCATCCATCAGATGCTATTTTTCTTATTGTTGTGTGGGTGCCCAGCCTTGCCTGCCAGCTTAAAAAGACTGGGAGGTTTTCTGGCACAGAGAAGGCACCTTGGCACAAATACAGGAGTCTTCATGCTGATTGAGTTGGAATCTCGGTGAGAAGTGACTAGTTGTCTGATTAGAATGTAAACACTTGCCAACGTTGAGTTTTGTCTCTCACGTGAGTTTTATTATAACCTTCTGTGTTTATAAACATGTCTTGAGCATGAGGGAGGAATGTGGGAATCTTTGAGCGCACAGGAGTGTCCATTTGTTTTCTGTGTGGGCTGAAGTTAAGATAACTTAGCATCCTGTTGTGAGAGTCCTGGATCCCTCTGACTTCCCTGGCAAATCTAGCGCAGTATTCAGGTGCTCATCGCCTCTTTGTTCCATCTTCTTTTAGAAGTCAGTAAAGATTTGTCATAAATTGTAGTTCAACTTGGATCTACTAGAGGGACACAAAGTCCAGGTAAGGCCCCAGTTCAAGTCAGCGGACAGGCACTGAGATTTTTTTTAAAGGTGTAATATGTCAAGTATCAGAGGAAAACCCAAGAGCCTCACGGAGCTTATGTGCACGTTAAGGAAGCAGATGTATGCAGAAATACACAAATAAGGCATGACGTGGGATGCCAGATAAGTGGTGGAAGCAAAGGGTAATCATGAGTGCTCTAGAGAGTACAGATCAGATAGAAAGCTGCAGGCTTCGTAGAGGAGGCAGTGCCTTTCAGTGGTCCCTCAAAGAATGAATTGAATTGTAATGAGCAAAGATTCAGTGAGTTTTGAAGAGAAGAAATGACTTCAGGAAGCCACAGGAAGCAGGAAGACAGGGCAGTGAAGAGCACTGTGCCTGGAGTCCAGCTGCAATGGAGCACGCAAGGGAGAGCAGACACCGGTAACTGGAGAACCAGCCTTGAATGACACACCTAGGAATGTGGCCTGGGGGACTGGAAAGATGGCTCACATTAAGAGCACTGGCTGCTCTTGCAGAGGACCAGTGTTTGGTCCCCAGCACCCACATGGTGGCTAACAGCCATTCTTAATTCCAGTTTTCAGATGATGATGTCTTCTGGCCTCAGCTGGCATTGCGTGCACAAGGTACACCTACATACATGCAGGCAAAACACTCATACACATAAAATAAAGTTAAAAGAAATTTGGCCTTTGTGTTGGAGGCGGAGGAGGGAGCTGGAGTTAGACCTTTGAGGAGGAGGTGCAGAACACAACTGTGGTGATACAGGTAAGTTGCGGAGAGGAGAGGCTGGGTCTGAAGAACAGTGACAAAAATTCCCAGATAGCAGACCATGACGGATGTAATGAAGCATATGGTAAATCCCAAGGTTTTTTTTTTTTTTTTTAATGATGAACTGAAACTCCATCATCATTGTCTGGTAGCCTTGAAAGAGGAGGAAGATGGCAGCTTTTCAGAATGCTACGCCTTAGCTATTAGAAGATGGTGATTCCATTTGCCAAGCTGGAGAACACAGGTGAAGAAGAAGTTTAGGGAGATACAGATGAGTCTGACAAGCCAACAAAAGAACTGGAATTATTCACCTGGAGCCTGTTGAGGACATCAGAGCCAAATGTACTCAGGGAGCCTGACCACTGTCTGCAATAGATGTTCTTTACTGCCCACCATGAGCCTGACCACTGTCTGCAATAGATGTTCTTTACTGCCCACCATGGGCCGGGAATGTTCTTTTATGTTAACTCATGCATGAAAGCACCAAGCACATGGCAGTTCTCTGCACAGAGACAGTAGCTACAATGATGGGAGTGAGAGAGAAGGACCAGCAAGACTTAAGGATGGGGTGATGCAGTCAGTGAAATGGCCTGACTGAGAGCCACAGAGGAGAGTCTGGGATTGCCAGTGTGAAACCTTTCAAAGAGGTCAGAATGAGTCTCCTGTTGTATTCAGCATGGGAAAGGGACAGGTGTGGTCAGAAGATGAGGCAGAGGCAGATGGTGAACTTAGACACATTTGTATGGGCTGCGGTAGGAAGAGGGCCACTTCTCTGAGCAGTTCTGTTGCCAGTGATGTTTATGTCACCCTAGGGTGTGTTTGTCAAGAAGCCCATTTTATCTTCAGCAGTGTTCCCAAAGCCTTATTCCAGGTTCCTCCAGAAAGTAGCTGAGACATTCAGTTGCCCATAGCTGACCAAAGAGAGGCTGACCTAAAGCCTTAAGCATTTTCATTTGTAAAACCATTGTTGTATTAAATCACAAATGGGAAGCAATTTAGCAATGTATCTCCAAAATTGCACTGGGCTCTGGCTGTGGCTTTGCAATTTATGTTGAAAACAAACATTGAACTCCATGGCATAAAAACAGATTGTTGATTTTGTGATTAATTTGGTCTCTAAGGCCAAGGAAACTGTTGATGCTGTATATCAGTTATAAAGTTGTGGTAGTATTTGTGGAGCAAAATGAAAAATCAATATTGTAACTACAGGATAGCTCTCTTAAAATCCAAGGAGCGTTTTGTTGCAAATTGCATGGAAGAAACTGACCCCCAAAGGGACAAACCTACCTTCATTTTTTTTCACAAGTGTGTGTCTAGGGTGGAAAAGTAGAGGGAAATGTTGGGTGTTATTAGAGTGTGGCTAGGAGAAAGATCAAATTGTTGCAATTTAGAGCAAAACCTCACTTACAGTTATGTGTGTCTTAAGGCACCTCAAGGAGTAATCTCTGGAAGACCGTGCAGTCTGAAGGCAGGATGCCTGGGTCATACTTCAGCCTCTGCTAATAATAGGCTGGTGTCAGACCTGTCTCTTCCCTCCTTGATGGGTGTGTGGTTTTAGGTTAGTACTTCAGAGATGCCTTGACATTCCATTAGCATTGTTATGAATGAGACAGCCAAGGCATTTGTTTTCCATTCCTAGAAGTGGGAATATGCAAGCCTGTGCATTTAGAGGCAGATGGAAGGGATTCCTTTCTTATCTAGCCATTTGTTTTGGCAAAGCGAATGATCCCCATTTGCATGAGTCATCCTGCAGACCTCATTAGACACTCAGAATGTTGGGGCGGTGGCTTTCATGGATGGGGTGTTGAAAACCAGGGCACAGCTTGTCCCCAAGTTCATTGTAGTTGCCAGTGGTGCTCAGAGGAAGAGCAAGCATCTCAATACCCAGGCAAAGATTCATTCTATGATCCCAGTTGCCCAGATTTCCAAAGAAGCACTGGAATAAAGTATGATCCACAATCTAGTCAGAATTTGTAACTTCCTCCTTAGCCTAATCTATCATCCTTAGGGGTCAGAGCTCACCTTGTAGTCAGAGAATGAGGAGGCAGCTTCACGAAGGAAGTGTTGAGGAAATCCCATCCGTTGCCCTTATTGCTTCCAGTGAACTGGCCTCAAGTGGCCCTTGTCAAGTGCTTCTGTCCCATACGACTTTGAATGTTTGAATGCTGGGTGCCTTGGGTGTCTGAGCAAAGGTGGCTATTTGTTTCTTTCTTCCCCGTGTCTTTTGCTTCTCATTTCATCTGAAGCAGTGAAATGTGTAGTCTTTTATAATACAGAGATTAGTATAGCCATTTTTAGTCAATCTTTGTCATCTCCCTTAGGAGCAGACTCTTGGAAAAAGAAATGCTTCTGTCTTGTCAGAGTGACGTGATTACTCTGGTTTGGACCATCTCCAGCAGCTTTGTTCCCTGCAAAATGAACCTGATTTGATGAATAAAAGTTTGGTGTATTTGATGAGTCAGAGGGCAGGAAAATGGCCTTGTCTCTGATGAGGCTCTTAGAGTCAGACACATTGAACATTGGGGATAAAATAAACCTTAATCTCTGAAGGAGAAACCCCGGAGCATGAAACTGTTCCCACTAGAAATGCTGTAAATCTTGCAAACCATGTAGGTTTTCTGTTTGGGGCAACATCAAAGCCGGGTGACTTTAGAGATTAAAGTGTGTTTGACAAGCAAAACTTTCCCTGTTCCCTGCTCTTTGCGAGACTTGGCCTGTCTCCTGCCAGTGCTTCTCCTCAGAATGACTTCCTTTCTTCCTCCAAAGCAGGAAGCATGCCCCCTCCAATCCCAGCCCTCTGCCTTGCACTGCTCATTTAAAGACCGGCTGCTGCCAGCGGTGCCTCAGCCTTTAGCATTGTCTTGCTCAACTGGGGACAACACCTTCCCACAAGTCACTTCCCAGGGACTCTTATTTGTGGAAGAGTTTCAGAGTGTTTTGCTGACTCTTAAGAAGATCAAACGACAGGAAGACAGTGGTTTCCCTCAGCTTGGACAAAGAACTTAGTCTTTTACCTTAGAATTTGTGTCTTCTCTGAAGTCTCAGGGAAAAAAAGTACTCCTATCTTTTCTGTATTTTTTTTTACTATTTTGCCTGTTTCCAACTGTGTTGGGGATGGCTCAGTGCTTTCTCCTCTGTAAACTGGAAATAGGTGACTGTTTTTACTCAAAGAAAACTACTTTTCTGATAAATTATTATTGAACAAAATAACACTTTTCTTCAGTAATATATTTTTCTGGGATGTAATATTCTGCTTTTCAGGTTAACCAAAAAAAAAAAAGCAAAAACCACCACCTATTTTTGAGGTGCTGTGGTCTCTAAAGTGAAGTATCCCTGCTTTCTGCCAGGCTTTAAGATCCAGCCTCTGACTGCTCTGCTCCTTGGGGTGGTTAGATACCAATAGAAGACAGATTGGGAAGGCAAATGGCTTCGTGGGTAAATCCTGTGGCATAAAATCTCATTAGTGGAAAAGCGCTTTGTGCTTAAGGATAGGTATTCCCAGCGGAAGGCTGACTATGGCGAATGGTGACGGGACTCACTAAAATATCTTAAATCGTCTCCCTTAAACATGTAACATCCTTAGAGGTCAGACAGAGCTGAAACTTGAACAGCTGTACAACAAGCCTCTGAGATTGTTTTTAATTGTGTCCCCTTTCTCTAACAGCAGTAATTCTTGTTGATATTGTCAAGAACCTTTCCACTGAGCACAAGCACACCATACTTGAAGGTCAAATGCTTAACCCTTCTGCATGGTTACAATGAAAATGGACCCTTTTGTTTTCATTAATGTATACCCCAGCCACTGATACAGGGAGAATGGGGGCCCCAAGCGTTCACCAGGCTGAAGTAACTTATTGTAAAGAGCCACAAAGGGAGCATATTTCTGTTTCCATACAACAGTTGTTTAGCCTTTGCCTTGTGCATCCACCCACAAAACAGTAGGCTCATTTATCAATAGGCAGAATTTTTGGGTACCATTTTGTTCCTCTGACCTGTGTTACTTTTTACTGACCCGACCAAATTGCTTAAAAATTTTCCCTTTCTGCTGTCAGTGTTTAAAGCCGCTTAATGTCTCTGAAGTGCCCCCCCCCCCACTTCTCTTTAACACTTTACATTCCTCTTTACCACAGCACCTGTTACTGTAGTGGACCATGAAATCTCAAATGTCATGCAGCCCTTATTGACCAATAATACTTTATTAAATATAAATAGAGTATCCTCTAGTCTCTGGCCAGATGCACATGTGTCTGTAGAGACCCATGTATTGATTTGTGGAAGCCAATCAGGAAAGGAAGTTGGTGTATTTGTTTGTTTGTCAGGCAAGAAATATTTCTTTTTCTGCTCTTTAAGAGTTAACCAAAACTCAAGGGGCCAGTTCGGCAAACATTAAATATGAGCCTCAAACATGAAGGCGTCTTTGTTACTGAAACAAAAATACCGCAGCAGGTGGTGGACTCGAACACAGGAGGGAGGAGGAGGTTCCGTTGTTGCCCATTTTTCTAATCCTTTCAGAATACCCATTGTCCAGACCCCAATTTTAAAATGTTCCCGCTCAGTCTCATGGAGACAATTTTAGCGTGAAAGGGCTGTGCCCATCACTGCTTTTCCATAACGGTTTAATCTTTGAGTATGGAATGTATAGCCACCAAACAAGGCAGGAGAGGCAATTATCTCTCGAAGATGAGCCAATAATATCTGCTTATCAAAGCATGAAACTGTTCTCAGTGTGGCAGGGTAGAGAGGGTGGGAATGCGTGGCTGGCAGGAGCGTTTCAGCTGCATTAATCTACGCAGAAATGTGGCTTTTGTTGTCCTTGGGGGCTCTCAAAACAAATTTTCGCTGTCCACACGAGCCTTCTAAAGTTAAGGTCAAACTCCACACGGTCCTTGTCTATTTATATCACCTTTAAAAGGGACTAACAGTGCAAGTTGGAATAATTAAGAGGTTTAAAATTTTTTTTTCCCTAAAAACGAATGGAAAGTAGTTTCTAATTCTAGACCTTAAGACACCATGAGTAGTGGGCATTAGAAGACAAGCTGAAGAGCGGAGGCAGGCTGCCGCAGCAGCTCCCATGGCTGTTCTTGCTGAAGGCACCCTACATCCATTCTTGTGCCAAGTCCTTCTGTGTTCCCATTGAACTATCCGTAATTGTTTCTTTGATTCTAAATCACAGTTGGGATGATTGAAGAAAATGAATGCAGTGTAATGATACTTTTCTTTTATAAATTCGTGAGAAGCATGGAGCTGGAACTCTTGTTCTCCAAGACTTCAGTCACAAATCCTGCGACAGATGCTGCTTAAATCATGCTTGCACACAAACTGCTAGTGTGAGCCCTGGATACTCTTTCCTGCCAGAAGGAAGCTGTGTTTCTGCTGCTTCAGCTACACAGAAGGTACAGTGATGGCTCCCATCAGTGATGCCAAACTAACTTACAGAGTGGGAAGACCTTTTATGTGTTTGTGTGCTAGGATGGGCCAAGGCCCTGCACATGCCAGGCAAGCACCCAGCCACTGAGCTACATCCCCAGCCTATCTTTACCTGTGTTCTTTCTTTTTTGGCAGAGGTAGGACTTGAAATAAGGTTTAAATATGTAGCCCAGGTTTGCCTTGAACTCATGATCCTCCTGCCTCTACCTCCCAAGTGCTGTACTTTCAAGCATGCAGTACCACCGGACAGCCCCAAGCTTGAGGATGATGATAGCATTCAGAAGTTAGTGTTTCTTCTGACGTTTGTATCTCTTTCACATATAACATTTAAAAATGTGAGAAAAGATGAAAAAGCCTTAAATTACTTTATCACTTTTAACTTGACTTAGGACTTTAACCTTTCATGTAGGAATCTGGAGTGATTGTATGTAGACCAGAGGCTGAGGCTCAGCTATCTTGTCTTTCTGTTCAAGTAAAGATGTTTGTGATGGTTCCTTTTAATGGTGTAGAATCACTTGGGAAGACTGCTTTTAATGAGGAATTGCCTAGATCCACTTGGCCTATGGGCATGCCTGTGAGTGATTTTTCTTAGTTGGCTTAACTGAAGTGGGAAGACCCACCCTGAATGTAAGAGTGAAAAAATGGACCTGAGCAAATAAGCAGGAGTGTGCTTATTCTCTGTAGGCTCCTGACTGCAGATGTGACTAGCTTCTTCAGGTAGACTTCCTTGCAGTAATGGACTGAAACCTGCAGTTAGAAGCCAGATAAACCCTTTCTCCATTAAAGTTGCTTTAGTCAGGGTATTTCACAATAGTAACAGAAAAGGAAACTGAGACAAGAATTATTCACTGCCAGGGCCTCCACCCCGTGTCTAAGGAAGGCTCCAAACAGCCAAAAAGTGAGTTGCTGCTCCTATAAGCACAAGTTATCTCTGAGCACTGGGAATTCAGTGAAATCTTTGTCAAGCGCTTAGCCTCATTCACCCCATTTTGCCAACTATCTCTACTTCTGCATGGAGCTTGGACCAGTTTGAATAGTTTGAGCCTGGGTACCACCACTTTTGCCTTATCAAATGGCTGGCAGGATTAAAGGAAATGCCATGTCCTTATCCTCATCCTCCCCAGCTGTGTGATATAAACTTACACAATATCATCATGTTCTGCTTCTTCATCCTCTTCCTCTTCCTCTCCTCGACCTCCTCCTCCTCCTCCTCCTTTTTTCCCCTCTTCCTTCTCCTTCCCCGTCCCCCTCCCCCTCTGCCTCTGCCTCTGCCTCTGCCTGTTGTTGTTGCCCTTGCTGTTTGTGTATGTGCATGGTGTGGGTGTACACATGTGCCACAGTATGCATGAGGTCAGAATACAGCTTTGTAGAGTCAGTTCTCTCTCTTTTCACTGTTACATGGGATCTGGGGATTGAACTATCAAACCCAGATCTTCAGTCTTACCTACTGAGCCAATTCCTATGTCCTGGTTTTCTTATCTGTACATTATACCGATAATGAAAACTGTATCACTGAATTACCCTAGGGATTTAAATTAGAAGTATGTGAAAATGATGAAGATAGGACTTGGTACTTAATAAATGTTCAGAAACTAATGGTTTGTTGTTGTTTTACCAACTCCTTTCTGACATCTTATAATGAATATTATGTGATGTGTTTTCTTTTCATAGATGTGTAATACTTTAATAATATGTACATACATTGCTTATTAACAGGCAGTATTCTGTCACAAAATCAGCTGGATGTGATGGTGTGTTCTTGGAATCTCAGAACTCAGGAGGCTGAGCAGAATCTGAGGACAAGATCAGTCTGGACTACATTACTGAGACCTTGTCCAAAAATAAAGAAAAAAAAATTAGAATTATATTACACAACTAAGAATGTGTGTGTCTCTTTGTGGCCATCCTCTTCCTTTCAGTAGATCCATGGAAAGAGCTGTTGGTGCTGACTTTGAAGACTTCATGGATGTGGCATTTAGGCAGGAACTCCATTTCTCTGAATAGATCTCTAAGAGTTCTCGCTTGTGATTGTCACTGAATTATTTTTCCTTACCAGATTCATTTAGAGTTTTAATCATCAGATTGTCAATAATCAATTATAGTGACCATAACTTTTGCCTTAGGAATCTTAAGATAAATAGGATAGTTCAGGGTGGATGAATTTTTGTGGTGCTATATATTAGTCATATCTTTGTTCTTATAGGTGGACGTTTTAATGTTTATTGTCTTAGGATAGGAGAAACCTACTTAGCAGATTAGTGTTAAATGATGCTGCTCTGTCATGCTAGTCAGTGAAGAGGAGGTTCCAGTCAAGCCAGGTAATGCTTTATACATCAGAATCGGTTTGAAGAACTTAACTAAACACTTACCTCATGTAGCCGCCTCAGTCATCCTCCACCCTCTGTGTAGTGCATTAACTTGACTCGTGTGACTAAGTATCCTGACCTTCTGATGTGCACCATGGAGCATAGACTCAGCTATGATTAACTGATGAGTTGTGTGGGACTTGCCTTTGCTATGTGTTCCATGTGCCTATCATAAAGCATACTGGGCCTGGGATTAGAACACCTAGTATCTTTCCCTGGCTCAGCTTCTCCAGTTTTGGTATTTGATGAGCTGTTTAATTTATCTAAGCTTCAGTTTCCTCATCCACCGCGTTAGAATTAATAGTAAATATTCCATCTCATGTAGTTGAGATAATGTTCCCGAGGCATTTTGTAAAATTTAAGTCAGTGTGGACTTTTGTTAGTGTCTGACTTCTTGGATTCTATTTGACTCTGTTATTTGCTAATGGAATGGAATTTGGCAAATTCCTAAACTTTTCTCATTTTTTTTTCACTTGGTCTCAGTTTTTTCATCTTTACATATCTTTATCTCATAGACTTATTAGGATTCAGTGGCACTGCCCGTGAGCAGCACTGGCACATAGAAAATACTGGATAGTGTTATCTCCTTTGTCATCGCTATCATTATGCAGACTTCCCTCACGTTAAGAGATCAGTTTGTCTGCTATAAATGTACCAACAAAGGAAGGATAAAGAGAGGCTTAGAATATATAAGAAAATCTGATGGTCACTGCCAATCCTACTGGATTTAGAAGCAACCAAGAGAAATACTTCTAGGTGACTCTGAGGGCATTTCCAGAGGTGTTTACCTGAAGAGAGAAGATATATCCTGAATGTGAACACACCATCCCACAAACTGGATTCCTAGAGGGACTGGAAGGGGGAAAGGAGGAAGCCAGCTGAGCAAAGCCTTGGTCTCTCTCTGCTTCCTGGCTGTGGATGCAACTTGACCACCACATTATGTTCCTGTTACTATAATTTCCCCACCATAACGGACTATATTCCTCAGACCATAAGCCAAAACAAATCCTCAAGTTGCTTTTTTTCAGTTATTGGTCACAGCAACAAAAAAGTAACTAACACAGAAATGATATCTACTTTTATTAGTAGCTCTAATGTGGTTCTGATGAACCAGTACTCTGTGTTTCTCTTAAATTTCTGTAGCAAAATTCTAGGGAAAGGAGTAGCTAATACACATAGCATGTGTGACTTGTTACTTTAAGGCCTGGTGTATTATAAAGGAATCTTGTCAGCTCCCTGAAGTGTGGGCCTTAAGTATTCCCATTTTGCAGGTAGATAAACTGAGGCCAAAGTTACCATGGCCAGCGTGATCACCTTGAAGCCTGTGGAGCCTCTGTTCTTCCCTGTAACTAAAGACCCAGAGACGTGGAGACCTGTGGAATCATCAGTCACCCTGTGCACCTCCAGGCTGAGAAACCCACTCACAAGCTTTGCCTGCATTTGAGGTTGTGCTGTCCAGATTCCAACTTAGCTGCACTGGCATATCAAGTGCAGAATTGTGTGCATGGGCTTGCAGGTGTATGCATATATGCTTTTGTGTGTGTGTGTGTATATGTGTGTGTGTGTATGTGTGTGTGTATGTGTGTGTGTGTATGTGTGTGTGTGTATGTGTGTGTGTGAGAGAGACAGAGAGAAAGAAAGAGAGAGATTTTTCAGAGCCGCTGTCTTTTGAATTTCCCTTAAACACTTCTAACTGCAGGCCTCTAAAACTGAACTCTTCTGTGGTTTTGAGTAATTTGCTCTCTGCCTCCATTTCCACATTTAACATAGAAACTGCTCTCACATGGTGATGGCTGCATTAAATGAGATGGTGTGGATGTGTGGATGAAATTTCCTCTGGGCCTGGCAGAGAGTAAGCATTCAATAAATGTGGCTCTTCCCCTAGTGCCACCGTGGGGGCCAGTCCTTCGGGCCTGGGGGCAGCAGGAAGGTCTCTGGCTTCACTGTCCCAAGCTGTTAAAATGTCCTCTAGGGCTTTGGTCTGGATGTCACTGAAAGAATGGGTGAGTAGAAGGGGGAGGGGGCAGATATATACAAAGGAGTGAATTATAACAAAGAGCCTTTTCTGCTTCAGTTCTTGTGTAGAAAACATATGTTCAGTGATGCAGGCAGCAGTTGGGTTAAAGACACACTGTAGGGCTGCAGACAAAGGACCCGCTCTGCCTGCATTCACAGAGCTTCCAAACATGTTCACTTGTCTCACTTGTTAGGGACTGAGCTGTCAGCTGGATCCTCTTGCAAGTGTGATTTCTTTTTCCACTTTCCTTTCAAAAACCTCCTCCTCCCCTCTCCCTCAATGTTTTACACTTCATATAATCCAGTGTGCGTGACAGACCATTCAGTCTTTGTGCTGCTGATGTTTACGGGAAGCTGGGAGCAGAGCTGATGGAGATCTTGGCTAACTTTTCACTTGCCCAGGAATTGGAAGGTGCTAAGCCACCTTTGAGCCAAGCATCATCAACGGTTCAGTTCTTCAGCACTTGGTATAGTTAGCCAACGCTTAGTCTTCAGTTAGCTGTTAGGTCAATAAACAGATTAGTGCAGCAAGATTCTTAGACATGGCAGCTGGAAATTAGGGGTATGCATGTGTTATAGTGAGTTGGGAGAGTTCCTGCTTTTATTTATAGAGTGAATAGCTTTTGGTGAAAAGACAAAGGAAAGGAAAGGCACCTCTAAAATAACCTGAGAGAAGTCAGCTGTCATTCTAATATTCATTATGTGAAATATGTAGGTATACTTAATCTAGATCCAGATAGTGTTGCTGTGGGCTGTGCCTATAGATTAACCCTTTTCATTTTCTGTATTAAAAACTTTGCCACTCTGGGTTTATTTCCATGGATAAGATTGTAGAAATATGTATATATACATACATATGTAACTTCTTTCTGTGTATATATTATAGACGATTAGGTATAATACTTTTATGTGTGATGTATTAGAGATAGTCGTTCAGTCCCGGTGAACTAGAGATTTACAGGATTAGCTTGCTGCTGCTTGTGCCACTAACATCTCCTGGGCATTCCACATTCCCTGCGTGGGTGGGTGAAAGCCCACAGAGTGGGGAATTAGATTATCATCGTGCTTTAATTCAACAAAAGAAGAACGTTTTGTGGACAAGAAGAACTTGCTTCTGTGAAGACATCTTGGGTTTATCTTCATATCTTCATAGCCTTTCTTCCTTTCTTTCTTTTCCTAGTGTTTTTGAGACAGGGTCTCCCTGGAATTCATTGTGTAAACCAGGTTGACCTTGAATTCACAGAGATCTGCCCGCCTCTGCCTCCTGAGTGCTGGAATTAAAGGTGGTACGCCACCACACCTGGCCATAGCCATGTTTTTGCATGTACTTCAGTGTTGGTGGCTTTTTTCTTCCAAGAGTCTTGCTTATGCTGTTTAGTGACATTGTTCACTGGTTGCGTTGCTCATTCTGGAAAGCACCAGCGTGTCCCAGCAAAGGCAAGGCAGTGGAAAGGCAGCCGTCTCCCCTTGGGTTGAAGCTGTAAATGGGCTGGGAGCTCATTTCTGCAGTGGAGACAATTACAGTCTTGCAGCACCTAAAAACTCAACAGACAAAAGCTGCCCTAGAAATATTCTCTAACAGTGTGTCAACAGTCATCCCTCCCGACACGTGTCTGAACTGACATATGAAACTACTAAGAGCATCAGCATTTTTAATGCTCTCATTTGAAAATCCCTGGAAGGAAAACCTCATGGAAATGTGTATGCATTCTCTTCAGGCTGCAGGGTGTAGCAAGATAAAGCAGGTAGACTGCAGCTGGAGTAGACTTGCTCTCGAGGTGGCACTTTCCTTTCTTTCCTGGCATGGAGTCTCACCCAGCCAACAGCAGAGCAGCAGGGAAGTAAGTTGATGCTCTTTCCCATGCTGAGCATATTCATCACACAGAGTGATGAGAGCGAAGGAAGAGTCGTGAACGAATGTCTGTGAGGCACCCTTCCCTTGTGGGAGTTCAGTGTGCTCTTGTTTTCTGTGTGGTCTCTGCAGTGCCTCAGGAGTTTCAGTGGTCCTGGGTTGTCTTCATGAGACTAATTATGCCTTATCTTTCACCTCATTGTGAATCAACTTTATTAGATAGATGGTAGGTAACAGTGATGAAGAATAGACCCCTGATGCAAGTGAGTCTGTTAGGCTATTTGGAAAACACAGGGAAAAAGAACAATCATTTTGTAAACTCCATAAAGGTCAAAGAAAGGCAGTCAGTAAGTATGCAGAGCCTCGAAATCAAATCCCATTTCCTATCATAAGAAGCCCGTTGTTTCAGCCGCAGTAGTTAATGTACTGTATGTGAAAGATTTAAGACTGGTTGGAAAGCTTTGCTTCTGTTTTATTAGGCTGCTATTGAAAAGCCAACAGCATAACTTCGACTAGGTGCTCTGAGATTTCTTAATGGGCTGTCAGGGGCAAGACACCGGGGCTGTGCTGTACTAGCTCTTTCCTGTACATTAAAACAACAGGGGCCAAGCGAGCGCATACAGAAGTATGAATTACTTGATGCTTTCTCTGTTCCATATGGCCAGCCATGTCTTTGGCAATTAATCATGTACAAAATCGGTCGAGTGCTCTCTGAAGCATTGAAGTCAACGCTGAGTTGTACCTGTGCCAGTGAGGGCAGTGGGGTTGGGGCGTGAAATAGAAGGATGAGGGGCTGCTGGCGCCAAGGCCCAAGCAGCTGGCTTCTGTAACAGCGCTCCCTTCTTCACCTTTCCCCCTGTTTCTTTGTGTCCTTTTCCTTTTTCCTTTCTCTTTTCCTCTTTCTTTTCTCTCTCCCCGTTCTCCTTCCTTCCTTTCTTTTCTGACAGGTCACTTTGGGAGAAAATAAGTCACTATTCACAGCCATGGCTGCAGTATTTTAAGATTTTTTTTTTTTTGAACTGGCATCCATGTCTATTCTTCTGTGCCATTTTCTCCAAATCTTTTTGTATAACTTTACTTTAACACTTGTTAAGCATTTTGTATTTACTGAGCATTGCACAGACTGCTTTATATAGATCATCTCACTTAATCTTTACAGCAACCTTAGAAATTATCACTCACAGCCCTTTGCAAATGAGGAAACTGATTAAGGAAATATTTCCCCAGAATTCTTTCCCCTCAGAAATTCTCCACTACTCTCTGTGACTCCCTGAGGTCTCTAGTCTATGGTATTTTATGGGACATGGCAGTAGATCCATTTGGTGAACTCTCCATTCAAATGAAGTGGGTCTTTGAGACAAACTGAATCAAAGTGTGCCTTTGGATAGGAATGAAAGGCTGCTTTGTCGACAGCTTCTTGGAGACTTCTTTCTTTGGGCCCCCCTTTCTTTCAAGACAGTCAGCTTATCTCCTTCTTTCCTTGTAAATAGACTCTAACGGGGAGGGGGACACTAAAGACAGCCTCCTCATGTAGGCCAGTAGATGTGGCACCCAATGGGACTTTGTGTTATCTCTTAGTCGAGGTCATCCAGGATGTGTTTTCTCAAATTCAGGAAACAGAGGAAAGAAAGTTTTAACATTGTGTAAACATTGGCACCCCCAAAATCTCCTGCTTCCAGAGAGGAAGATAAGGTAGGCAAAGAGCTGGGGAAAATGTTTATTTGTTCTGTTGGGCTGTGGATCCAAGCATGCTGGAAATCTTTGGTGGTGCCTGTCCAGTTTAGAAAATGTGAAGGCATCACTCAGCATCGAGCTTCGGAGGCCTCACAAAAGAACCATCTCAACCTGACAATCAGTAAATGAAGGAAAGACCCGAGATCGACCTCTCTTTGATGGGACTGAGGCTATCTCAGTGGGTTCTGAGTCTTCTTAAAGGGGGAGGGAAGGTAGAAGAAAGGAGACAAAAAAAAGTGCTCTGGGACTTTTGAAGAGGGGAGCCTGGTTGGGTTTTTGACGGCCCATGGCAGTGCTGATGTGAGGAAATAGCTTTCCCAGCTGATAACATCTTAAACCAAGTTTCTTCACAAGTTGAACTTTAGCCCACAGTATCACTCAGAGCATATCTGTAATTTGTGAGTGCAGGAGGGAAATGCAATCCTAACAGAAGACCGCTATGTGTATATAGTGTTAGGGGGGCCATTTTCCGCCTGATGACAGCGTGACTTTGGTGGTAGTGAGGCTGGGTGCTGGGAGGCAGAAGAGGCAGTGAATTCTGAGATCCTGACATTTATATTTTAAAATTACAGGAATGTGATTTTTAAAATAAATTTTAATAAGCAGAGGAGTGTCCAGCCATACTTGTAGAATACCATTCTGTTTCCCTTTATGGCCTTAGAGAAAAGTTCTCTGATTTGTACAGGAGATAGATCAAATGTGAGTTATGGGACTCAAGGCCTATCGGAAGCTGGTACTCCACGTCAGAGAGGACCCAGAGGAATTCACAATTAAATTGAATTAGTAGTGAAGAGTGCATGTATGCCTTTCCTTTTAATCTCAGTGAGTCCTTTCTGAAAGCCTTTGTGCACTAAATTCTGCACTTTGCATGCCTGTCCCCATGAACATTCATTATCAGTGCATATTAAAAGTTACTGAGTATAACCATGTGCCTAACAGATATGGTGAATTACTGTTTTAATTTTAGTAAGTTCAGAATTAAGAAGTATTTTCTAAGAAAAAAAGTGAGAAATTTAAGATTCTTTAGAGTCAGTCTCCCTCCCTTCCTCCCTCCCTTCGTCCCTCCCTCCCTTCTTTTTCTCTTCCTCTCAGTTGTGGATGTCTTTTTTTCTTTTTTTTCTTTTGGTTTTATGCATGCAGATCTAAGACATAAGAAACTAAAGACCTTGCAGATTTCTGAGAATCTTTAGGATGCTGTGTGTTGCCAGAATCCAAGTTTCTCCATTGAAATTCCTTATTGTTGAGTGACTATGGGTGAAATATGATCATACTACAGTGAAACTATGTATTTTAGACAGTCCATCCAGTTGGGAATTTCCTTGGGGGCGTATACTTTTTTTCCCCCTTTATTGTGTCACTTAATAGCTTTTCAACTTCTTCTTAGCTATGTCGTCAGGAGCACCTTGAATCAAACCAGAGTTCTTTTGGCCGATTCCCGTCTGGGTGATTACTGCTTGCGTCATGTGGCAGGTGCATTCCAGTACATCATTCACTCAAACACATCTTTCAGGAGTCTACCATCATGGCATATTGCCATCCAAGGAGTCTTGGAAATGGAAATGGAGCCTGTCTGTTTTAGAACACTCACATGGCAGGGGAGGAAGTGTTGAAATGACTAAGTACTTGCAGTGAACTGTATGCGGTTTAGGAGATGCTCAGAGGTGCTCAGACCTACTCTTTGGTACAAGACCGTGGCTCATCAAAGACTTTAAAAGGAAGGTGTTATTTGAGATGTTTCCTGAAGAATAAGAAGTTATTAGCAAGTTGAGGCAACATACAGTGTAGAACTACCGTTTCCTTTTGGGGAATTCCTAACAATTTTATATGGCACAGGAGATGGCAGGAGGAAAAATTGATAATGTAAGCAGGACTTGTGTCAAGATTTCTTTTGTTTTCTTTTGCTTTGGGTTTTGCAAGGCTGAAGAATTTGAATTAAAAAAAAATCATTTGTTTGGTATATTCTAAATTCCAACAACTGAGACATACACAAGCAGAAATGCTCTGGTCTGGTTGGGATTTGGAACTGGATGTCCACTAGGACTTCAGGGCTTCATGTCAACAGCTCACAAACCATCTCTGTGGGTAATGCTGAATTATGTGAAAGAAAGTAACTTGTTCAGACAAAGTACCTCTCTACTTCCCCTGTCCTTCTGTCCTTCCTTCCATCCCCTTCTCCTCTCACTTCTCCCCAGTGTTCTGCCACTGAGCTACATCCCCAGCTCTGAAAACATTTTCTTTTGAAGTAAGGAAATTTATAGAATGGGTAAGATTGATGCAGAAAAACATTTGGAGTCCCTTGAGTGGTATGGATGGGGAGGTCAGAACGGAGATGGGACAGTGAGAGACAGGTGTAAGGGAGAAGGTGATATTTAGTGCTGATGTATAGGGAGTTCAGGGGTGGGAAAGAGAGGTGGCAATACTGGGGAGGGGCCATCTAATTTGGGTCATTGCATTGATAATGGTGCCATGCTAGGGTTAGATTGATGAGGAGAAGAGATAGAGAAACTAAGATAGTCTGCTCATGTGGACAGCCCAGGTTGTAATGCCATTTGAGGTGACATGTTTAAGAAGAGACAGCCAGCCACTTGTTGACTGCATGGGGGCTGAAGTAGGTGCAGAGGGCAGCTTGAGGGTAAAAATGTAGATGTCGTTAGTCTACAGGAGACTCATGAAGCTTTCTACAGAAAGAGTAGGCAGACAAAACAGAGGAGAATGAAGGTATGACCTTGGGATGGCAACTGTTGATGGTCTCAGAAGGAATACCCACCTAGGAGACAAGGAAGAGCTAACCAAGAGTTGGGCAGAAGCCTAATTAAGTCCCCTCTAATGGACAGAGGTCAGGGAAAGTCAGGACTGATTGCAAAAACGAAAGCCTCCCTTCACGGAGAGACTCCTCCACCACTCGGGCTACACAGAGGGATGTGCTTCTGTACCCGTCTGATCATGGTTGCTGGATGTCTTTAATTTTATTTTATTTTTTCATTTCGAGTAATAGACACTTTCAGGAATTCTTTGGCTAAACTATCACAGCCTTGCTCTTGAGCCTGTCACTGTAATCTGTCCTTGGGATTCTTGCTGGACTTATGTACAGATTGCATAACATTTCATATTTTTCTTTAAATTGACTCTCTTGTTTAAAATGTAAAATATGTGCACTTTAAAGAAAAACAGAAAAACCAGTGGTGCTTGTCCTAAATGAGATGATAATCTTAAAGGTACTGTGAGCATAGCTGGAGGTTTGCCTCAGTCACTCTAGGTGGATGGTTGCTTGCCAGGTGTGTTCCACTTTGTATTATAGAAGAAGGTATGAACAATGTTGGAGGGTGCTCATGCCCTGCCACACTTAACAAGGATCCCTCTGACATATTCAAATGGACTGAAGAAAAGCTGAGGGAATTTTCTTCTTCTAGCCTTCTGTGTGCTGAATCCTCAGCACCACCACACTCTGCTCCCAGGAATGCCTGCACATCACATGCCATACTCAAAAGGCTTTTAAACCTGTAGTTAAATCTATTCCTCCTAGTTGCAGCTTGTAATCTATACACAGCAAGCAAAACTGGGGCAATTCTCTCTGACACTGGTATGAAGGACCTGTAGGCATTTTCTCTGCCATGGAGTATTGCTTCACAACCCCACAGCACTGCTCAGCAATCTGCGGGTAGGAATGAAAAATACTTCCGTTCTGACAAGACAGTTTGGCATTCTCTCTCTTCCCCTCTCCCTCCTTTCCTTCCTTCCTCCCTCCCTCCCTCCCTCCCTCAAGATGGGGTTTCCCTGTAGCCCCAGCTAGCTTGGAATTTGCTATGTAGACCAGACTGACCTTAATCTCACAGAGCTCCACCTGCCTCTGGAGTGCTGAGATTAAAGCCATGTGCCACTGTGCCTGACGGTTTCTTAAAATGTTATCTATATGCTTAATCATATTTCTACAACATATTTAAAGAAATAAAAACTTATGTTTTTACATAAGTTATGTAAATATTATATATTATTTATTATATTAAATATTATATTACATATACATCCTTGTTCATAATCAGCAAAAATTGGAAACAACCTAAATGTTCTTCACCGGCTCAGTGCACATTGCAGTATATTCACACAATGGAATATTATTCAGCAAGAAAAAGGAAGAACAATTGATATATGTAATCATTTGGATGAATCTCTAAAGCACTATGTGAGAGACAGAAGCCAGTCTAAAAGACTAATCATTATATGTCTCCATTCATTTGATACTCTGATAAAGGCAGTCCTGTAGAAACAAAGACCTTAGCAGTGGCTGCTAAGAATGAGGTTTAATAAAGGAAACAGTACAAGGGAGCTTTGGGAGATGTTGAAACTATTCTACATCGTTATTGTGGTGTTGGCTACATGGTTTACACATGTTTAAACTCAGAACTGCACACCCAAAGAAGGGCCAGTGTGTTGCATGTGAGTGTTATAAAATTTAAAATTTATGTTTCTGTCACATTTTAAAACAAGAAATGATGTCGAAAACAAGTTTATAAGAATGCGTAGGAAAAATACAAAGAAATAAACCTACATGATGAAAAGGTTCTACCATACACATTTATTGATATTGAAAAGAATGAACTTAGAGTCATCCTTCAGACCCTAAAATATATTATTTCTTAACTTCAGAGTGAAGTCATTTAACAAAAGGAAATTTCAAGGCATCAAAATTGCATTCTTCTTTCAAGAAGAATTAATTGGCATTCCTCAGTATACTAGGTTGATACTAAGGTTGGCTCCTCAAGGTGGGTAAGAGCACGTGTTGCTCTTATAGAGGTGTCTCATTTGGTTCTAGAACCCACACGAGGCAGCTCACAACCACCTATGATTCCAGTTCCAGGGGATCCAACACCCTCCTTCTGAACTCATGTGTACATGCATACCCACACACCAGCACATACATACAGTACACATAATTAAAAATCTTAAGGGCTGGAGAGATGGCTCAGTGATTAAGAGCACTGGCTGCTTTTGCAGAGGACTGGGGTTTGGTTCCTAGGACCAACGTAGTAACTAAAAATCATCCTTAACTCCAGTTCCAGGGGATCCAATGCCTTCTTTTGGCCTCTGTGGGCATTACATGCACATGGTACACCTACATACATGCAGACAAAACACTCATACACATAAAATTTGAAAGATTTTTAAATCTTAAAAGATAAAATAAAACATTTAAAAATAAGTCACAAATTTAAAGATGTTCATTGAGATATCACGATCTTTCTGATTTTTATGCCCTTCTTTCTTTGCCAGATCCTGATTTGCAACAGTGCAGGAAAATGAATGAACCCTCCTCCTCCAACCTTTAGCATGGGTAGAAATTAAAAGTAATGGTTCCAGTGAGAGAGGCCATTAGAAAGCCTGGGCTGGGTGGCAGGAAACAAGGAAAGTCAGAGCCCACTCTTTCTGAAAAAGGCAGAACAAACAACTCACAGTGAAGAGTGTATGAAAACCATTTCTAATAATAGCTCATGGTGGGCAATTCCCAGGGGGAAAAAAAATCATCGGTGTGCTGAGAAAATGGGAGTGAGAATGCGTGGCGCCCAGACGTGCTTCTCTAGGCGGTGGTGCTTTGGCGTTTACCCTGTGTGCCATGTACATTGATTAAACACACAATATATGCTGGCCATTTTTGACCATCATTTACCGTATTGATTTGTTAGCAGGGGAACTGTAATAAAAAAAGCCATTGATTTACTGTCCTTATTTGCTTATGGGCTTTTTTTATTATTAATTTTTCACTTTTTCTTTCTCTTTTGGGGATCATTTCTTCTAGACAAATGCCGTGCTCCGTGAAGTTAAAAGAGAGGGCCTCCCGGTGGAACAAAGAAGTGAGATTCTGTCGGCCATCCTGGCCTCACTCACCACTCGCCAGAACCTGAGGAAGGAGTGGCACACCAGGTTGGTGCTGCTGGGAGATGGGCTTTGCTGCCCGTGAGAGACAGGAGCTGCACTTGGCTGAGCTCCTGTCTCCTGCTGGTCTGTCCCCCTTGTTGAGGGGCCATACGAAATGAACAAAAGTGGAAAGCATTTTCAGCTAAAGTTAGCTTTCCTGTCCAAGGTGCCCTCGATGATCGTAATGATCCCGACATCACCTGTGTTGTGTATGAGCTCTCCGTAGGTGTTACAGTTAGCCTGCATGTTTGTATCTTGAGCGGAATGTAGTCTGAGTGCCTCACGCCAAAGCGCCTTTTCCAATCAACAGCCTGAAGCCTAGCCTTGCCTTTTAGGTAAGCAGATGCCTGTGAGTATGCTCTGTCACTGCAGGTGGACAGACTACTTGGAAGTAGTCTATTTATCAGCCTTATTTTTAAAACTGACCAAGTATCTGTGGTTACACGGAGGTCAGTGGTGGAAAGTTTGTGTAAATCATCAGTTCTTACAGAGCTGGTGCTTGCAGAGTAAACCTAGTGTTACCCTCTCCTTTCTGAAGAACAGCTGGTAGGGGGAGGTTGGAGCAAATCCTCCAAATGTTAGGGGTTATCCTTTACATGCCTAGCCAGTAAAAATTATCATCCATCGCTGCCTAAGAGGGAGAAGAAGCAGAAAACCACACTGTATTTCCTTCTGGAGTCTATTTGATGTGTAAAGATTCTTTGTGTTTGGGAGTAAGAACATTTTTATTGATAGTTATAATAGTCTCTAAGACTTCATACAACAGAATTACAATAATTGATAGCTTTACTAGCAATAATTATCATAAAAATAGATTTGTCTGAACAAGGCTGAAGACATGAGCATTTTCCAAGAAAATCAGACAGTATGAGCTATTGATTGTTATTGGATATCAGAAAGCTGCTTCCTCAGAAGGTGTGTGTGCTTTAATTCAGACTTCTGTTTAAGTGGTAATTTCAAATTTTCCAGTGTTTTCCCCACTTTCTCATAGTCTGGTCATAGTAAATGATAGTTTTCAACTTCAGTAATGATGGACTAATTTATCATTTACTTTCGGCAATTAAAATTTTGATTTTCTTTGTTACAGTTTTAATTATTATATTTATTAAAGTACATATTTTATTAAATAATGTAATACTGGCATTGGGACATCAAAAAATCTTCTTTACATTGCCATGCTCTTCCCCTGGTGCTACTTATTAAGTCAGAAAGGAAGAAGAGCCCATTTCCTTATAATCTCTCTCCCACACTCTTCCCTCTGAAGTCAGCATGGTACAGAATGCTTGTGAGTTGGGAAATGGCTGCCTTTTGTTGAGTGCATAATAACACTGGTTCATTAACAATAATTTCCTATGACACCAAATCAGACGATGTGGCCAAAATGGCCTGTTTGAAAGGAGTCTGGCTTCAGTGTTTCTGGCCCTTACTGCTAACAGTTTAATCAGGAGCTGGAGCCAGTGTTGAAGTTGATGTAGTCTACCATCTGAAGCAGAAATTCTCAAGTCCTTTGTAGCAGGGGAGGAGTAAAGAAAGTGCTTAGCTGCTGACACTGTGCAGACCCCTTTAAAACCAAACACCTGAAAGAAAATTTCAAGAGGGCAACGTCTTGAGAGCTCTGAAGGCAAAGTATCCTCAGAGTATTAAATAACCATAATCCTCCCCCACCTTCTGCTCCCCCATTTGATGTTTCCCATCTTGGTGCCCTATCTCAAAGCCTCATCCATATGAGCCGGATAAACAGACGGTCACCATATCCCACTCTTTTTCCTCATCAAAGCTTCACCCGGCGTCTGGCCTAGGCTGGGCTTTGTGTAGCCATCCAGTGGGTGGTGGTAAAAGTTATAAAATGTCCTGGGCAGCACCCCTCCCTCTAGTTGCCTGAGTTTTATAGATGGGCCTATTGTGTACTTTAGAATTACATGAGGAAAAAATATACTTTGACAGAAAATAATTAACACTCAGCAGAGGCCAAGCAATAAGGTATAGCATTTTGCTCTCATCAGAGCTATCAGGGGATCAGTTAAATTAGATAATAGAAATTTTTTTCTTCTGAAAGTTGCATACAGATGACTCTAATTATCTTATATTGCACATCAGAGAATACATTATTAACTGTACAATTTCAAGAAGTTTAAGGTCAGCTGACTCTGCAGCTGGCATGACTTCGAAGTAAATCCACCATCATAAGCCCCTTCCTTAGCAGGTACATCTACGATCATGGTCGCAAGAGAATATTTTCAATGAAACTTGTAGCTTGGTTATGAAATCTGTGTCCCTCTCTCAGGCCAGGAGCATAGCCATTGTCTGGGACTCACTGCAGTCCAGAAACTGAAAGCATATGTTCCTCGCAATTTAGCTTCTTGAGGAAAGTGTCAATTCCACAGTGACTCAGGGTAACCGAGTTTGTCACAGTGTCACATAAGACTGTGATTCTAGAGGCACATCTGAGTGCTGTGGGTTTCCTTCCCCACACTCCATAATCCCATAAACAGCCCTCTCCAAATAGGCTTATTAAGGCTGTCTATTCACTTCCCAAGAGTTGAATGATCCAGAATACATCGGCAGGGCCGTGTGAATGCAGGGTAAGTGTTAACAGAAGTGGTACCGAATTTCTGAAGATTTGCCTTTGTTTATACAGTCCACTCTGCCTGATGGACAGCTTGTTATAGCTTTTAAAGAACTGGGCAAGCCCTCTGCTCTGACCCCTTCTTGACCTCCACAGCCCAGAGGTCAGTCTGCAGCTAATAAAATCTGAGGCTCTTAGGGTCTACTGTAGGAACAGGCAGAAAAAGAGCAGCTGCAGAGACTGGGTATCCCAGGATCGGCTGCTTTGGGGTCACTGTCTGATAATGAAAATGATTACCAAATTATATGGAAGTTTAACTGCAATGGTGAGAGAGAGGAGGGTGGAGCCCAGCGTATTAGGTTTGATAAATGAACTGTGAAGAGGCCCATCTGGCTCTCAACATCTTTTCTCCCCCTCTTTCCTTACCAAGGGGAAACATTTTAAAATAACAGCAGTACATATAGACTCAATGACCCATGCAAGGAGCTGGAATGGATTAAGATTTAATAGTGACAGTGGACGGAATTATCATTTGAAAAGTATACCCAAGAAAAGGAACAGTTCAGTGTCTACCATGCCTGACTTGTTTTTCTCGGTAAGATATAAAAATCAGTGCCTGTGTTTATTTTTTACACATCTCCAGCATCTTACCTAGATTGCTTTAAAATTTGAGGGCATTGATGGCATAATTACCCACGTTCACCCTCAGGAATGAAACAGACCCCCTTTGCCTTGACTATATAGAACCCAAGTTTTGTTTCTGCTTGGCTTGCTTAATTGCACTGAAGTAGGATAATCAAAATGTTAGCGAAAATGCTTTACAGCAAAACCCAAAATGTGGAGACCATTCCAGCGTCTAACTCTTCTGCATGTTTCAGCACTCACTCTGTGCGTGACTCACGGGCACTGTTTTATTCCAACTACAACTTGGCAGTTTTTCTGGGAGAAGATACACTGTCAAGTGAGTGAAGTTCGTTCTCTAGTCTTCCATGGACGTTCAATGGCCTAGATTCAAGCTTGTGATGCTGGGCACCACGGAACTCTATTCTCTCTGCAGAGATGATGATGAGCACCTTTCGGAGACAAAAATGGTTTTATTCAGCAAGCATATGTTTGTATGTTTTGTATACTTAACTATACAAAATACTGGTGATGCTGTGTATCTGATGGAGTGTACTCTTCAGCCAGTTTGGGGGCTTTTCTTGGGGCAAGAATGTCACAAGTTCCTAGAAAGAGTGAGTTGAAGGCAGTCAGAGGAGAGTGCTGGAGCCAATGGAGCCACAAAAGTGGTGAGCTGCTCTAACCTGCTCAGCAAAATGTTTTCTCAGCCAAGTATTTAATCATACAGGTTTTAGAAGACTAGAATGCTATGGTTTTGAAGGCCCCTGACACTGGGTTGCGTTGTCTGCATAATAGAAGCCTTGCCTACACTGTAATTATGTTAAAAATAGAAAGAGAAAGCTTCTAAACATTACCCAAAGCTAGCGTATTTTTCATCCTTGGTTTTCACTTGACTGTGTATATGGGGTGGGGGTGGGCATAAACAGAAAGTCAGGTGAAGGGTAAGGCAGGGCCAAGGCGCACTTAGAGAATTAGCTGTGCTTTTCACACTGAATGCTGCCCTAACTTTTTGCTATGTGAGATGCAAATACAAAAGTAAGATGAAAACAAGGTCATTAGAGGCTTTAAAAAAATGAGATAGAATCCAAATCGCATAAAATGTCGTACAAGCTAAAGCTCCTCATTCTGAAGTATGGCGAGCAGGTTTTGGGGTATCTACACAAGGCTGTGCTGTCATCACCACTGTCTGAGCACAACACGTTCCCTTACCCAAGAACAAATCCCTGGTGTCTGGTGATCACCACTCTCAGTTTTCCCTTCTCTCCACTGTCTTTGGCAGCCATTAATTTGCTATCTCTACCTACAGGTTTCCCTGTTCTGAACAATTTTATAAATAGTGTAAATTTGGCTTTCATTTTTCATAACAATTTCAGGGTTCATCCATGTTATGTTATGATATGCCGCATTTTACCTATCTATCAGTTGATCAACACCTGAGTTGTTTCCATTTTGGACTGTTGTGAATAACACTCCTGAATATTCATGTGTGTATTTTGGTAGAAGGTTGTGAAAAGAAATAACTTAGGGCTGGGAGTGTAGTTCAGTGATAGAGCACATTCTTAACATGCGCAAGGCTCTGGATTCAGTCTCCTGTCAGAGGGAGGGACAGAGGGAGGGAGAGAGAGAAAGGGAGAGAAGAGAGAAAGAGAGAGCACGTTGCTTCCTGATGCTTCTTCTCTATATTTCCTTGATTCTTTGCTTACTTGTTTCTCTACCAAGCAGAATATCTGCCAGCTTGCTTACCGTCTAGAAAACCTGTACTCTTGATCCTTGTAGCATTTAACAGTCCCTTCCATTAAAATAATGCTGTATCCCAGCAAGGGACCTAGCTACTGTTCATGATGGATCCCTGGCATCTGCTAAAGTGATGGCACTCTGACTGACTGAGTGAATGAATGAATGAACTTCCTAGCCCCATTCTGGTGTTTCTGCATGCTTGTGTTCCTTGTTAATTATGAAGAGGATGATTTTTACCACTGTTGTTTTTTTCCCCTAACCTTGATTAGGGTGAAATATTGAAGTATTAAGTATTATTTAAATATAATTAAAATATTAAGTAAAGAGGGATCTCTAATATAGGCAGTGAGTATGAGTTATCCATCTAACCAAAATTCGGAAGCCTTGTAACTGGAAGGAAGGGGAGATCTCAGTCACAAAGCTCTGTAGGTTTAAGCCTTAGTACAGCACCCAGGTCTTTGCTGCAGTCTGAGGAAGGGAAGGGTGCTTTGAACACAGGCTAGCTCAAGGGTAGTTGGGGAGAAGACCCTGAGGGTCTTGGCTGGGACCAGGACAGTCTCATCCTTGAGCCAGCTATTCCTGATTCCCTGCCGTTGGTGGGAGAAAAGTAGACCTTGGTGAGTAGAGATCACATGGGTGAGGTCAGGTTAGGTCCTTGAAGGCCTCTCCAGGGTCATGCCTCTGCATAGGTCTGGCTTCTGTCCAATAGAACCAGGCTGAAGCTGGTGTGGCCTCAGGTTTCAGGAAGTTTCAGGAAGTCTCGGCTACCTGCTGGTGTCCTGAATCTCAGTAACTTCCCAGTAGCGCCATAATTCATTTTCTACTCTGAAGAGTTAGGGTCACAGTGTTGTCTGTAGCTTTGAGGAGACTGAGGTGTCAGTTGTCTGCTGAGACAGCCTGTGACCGTGTCACCTGCCCCTGTCTGATGCTGTCTGGAGAGTAATTGTTTCTTTGGATGGATAGATAGATAGATAGATAGATAGATAGATAGATAGATAATTAGTTACTTAGGTAGGCTCTAAGAGTTGCGGTGCATGTTTACAAGTAACTGAGCTTGCGGGCACTGTCAGAGTGGCATTGTCAGGGTGGCACTGTCAGAGTGGCGCTGTCAGGGTGGCGCTGTCAGGGTGGCGCTGTCAGGGTGGCACAGGGACTGGGAGGCTTGAGGAGAAGCATGGAGGTGCTGGCCTATTAGTTCCCTGTGTATTTTTCGTTTTTAATGCATCTGTGCCTTCTTCTGTCATTACAATCTCTGTTGTCCTTCCTGTCTGAACTAGATTTCTCCATAAAACCTGATAACTCCATAAAACTTCTTCAGAAATGTGTTAGGAATTGAAACATTGTATGAATTAAGAGCCAGGATAAATGAACAAAGAGATAGGGCTTGCTTTTTCCCTAAGATGTGGCCATCTTATCTTAGGGTGGCCAGCATTGTTATTGGAATTGCTATTGTTGCTGTCATTATTTGAACAGTTTTTATGGGAACAAAACCAATTGACGTCTGTACATCATGTTTATAAAATCAACACGTGGGCTTTGTGTGAACTGGGCCTCTGGCACATTTCTGATTATGATTAGTCCTTTGCTGTTCCATGGGAAGTGCTTCTTAAATTTTGGAGAAAAATATTAATTCGTGCATTCATTTATTCAGCAAATATTTACTAGGAACCTGCCGTTTTCCAAGCACTGTTCAGGCTCCGGGAACATAGCAGTGAACATAACATTTCTCCCTCGAGTTTCTGTTCTGGGTAGACAAGCACTGTTTTCCCCTGTGAAAGCCTGTACAACATGTTTATAAAATGTGCAGCATTGCCACATCCTGCATATTGAGGAACACATAACAGAATCAAACAAAAGTCATTCCATTCAGATTAAAGATTGAAAATTTTCCTGCCTGAGCTTCCTCATAAAGTGGCCGCTTGTAGTTGTAGAGGATCATGGACACCTGTGTTCCCAGGAGCACCATCCTAGGGAATCCACATTAATTGCCTCCTTGATTATCTGCACCCTGGCTCCCAGTTAGTTTTATAAAAAATGTGCCACTTCTTTAAGAAAAAGCTTAAATTCTATCCACGTTGTAGTAAAAATTCCCATTTGCAGAACACTTGAAAAGCCACACTTGTATCTTGAGTGTTGGTGGATTCTAGGTGACAGTGTACCAAGTCCTTTATCAGTGGTGTTTGTTGTTGCTGTGACTGATGTTGGTCACATGTTGGTTCTGCAAATATTTATCAAGTGCCTGTTTGTACTAGGTCCCATCCTAGGCCCTGAGGAAATTGAGATGAGTAATAAGTTGATTAGAAGAAATGGATTATATAATATAGGACAATAACTACTCTGAAAGGGATTGAGTCATGATTCCATGGAAATGCAAGTCCCAGAAAAGGAAGATGGATGTTCTCTGCCTAGGTATTTTGTGTGCTGGCCACTGTGAAGATTACTGTTCCACTGCCAAGTGTGCTGGCTGCAAGTGGGCAGGTAACCTACCTGCTTTCGAGAATAAACCAGAAATAGAGGAGAAATCCATGCATCAGTGTGGGTCACTGGATAAAATCCATCCTGTCCTCTCCCCGAAGGTTCCTAGTTCTCAATGCTGAGTGGGAAACAAGGCTGTTTTCTGTTAGAGCAATTTGTATTAATGGAGTAGTGGTTGGCTCCATGGATTCTAAGTCAGGTTGCCTGGATTTGCATCTTGGCTCTACTTCTATAACTCGAGGTAAAGTACAGTTGAAGATTATAACTAGACAAGCTACTTAACTCTTTCTGATCCTCAATTCTCCCATTTGTGATTTGCTTAGGGGATAATAATATAACCTGTTGCATAGGGTTGATTTAAGTGAGTCCTTGTAAAACACCTAAAAGAAGTTCCTGAAACATACGAGCTCGTCCGTAAAAATCACCATCACCATCATTTTTAGGTCAAAGCGGCAAAGTGAAGAATAAACCCAGCAGCCAGGTGTTGTGGCTTGTATCATTAATACCAGTACTCGGGAGACAGAGGCAAGCAGGTCTCTGTGAGTTTGAAGCCAGTCTAATCTATATAGCAAGCTCCAGGCCGGCCAGGACTACATAGTAAGTCCTTGTCTCAAACAAAGAAACAAAACCAAGTCCCTCATCCAAACTGCCCTCTCCTTTGACAGAGTGAACTGATGTAAAGGTTCTAGGCTCCTGGTGGAGGACTGATATGCTTAAGGAGTGTAGAGAGGAAGTCTAGACTGGGCTTGTGCTAAGTGCTATCATCCAGAATGATAGACACAGGGCTGAGTTCCAGGCTGAATCCCTTCAGCAGCTGGCCATAGGAATCTAGGCATGTCACAGACACTGTGGACCTTTTCAACTTCACCTAAAACACAGGGTTTTGATTCACATGTCATAGAAGGCAGACAGCATCTTCCAGTTTGGACAAGGTTTGGCTCCTTATTAGATCCAGGAGACCAACAAAGATGGGTGCCATCCAGGATGACTTTCTCACTCTTTTCTTGAAACCTGGGATGGGACCAGTTTTAACAATAGCAGATAACGTTGGTTGAGAACTCTTTGCATGCCTTGCAGAGTTTTCAGTGTTCTCTGTGATGAGAACACAGCATAAGATGCAGAGTACCTTACCACGCTAGTATGTAGTAGAGGTGAAATTTAAGCCAGCATGTCTTGGCTCAGCTACCAGGAGCACAGTGACAAAGCTTATCAGCCACTCATGGCTCAGTATGTTGACTTCAGTGTCACAATGCAGGGCTTCTAGGCCTTCCAGGATCTTGCCCTTCCCAGGGTAGGAATAAGCGGGTGCTTTTCTGTGAATATTATTTCCTCTGGCACCTAAGCACACCTCACACTTTCAGTTGTGAATGCATCTCTCTCCATGAGACAACACTTTCCAGCTCTTGCTTTATGAATCTCCCTACCATAAATCTCTTAAAGGAAAGATTCTATCTTTATAGCTGTATTGTTTCTTTTATATTGATTACAATGTTTCAGGAGTTAAGAGAGCAGGGAGAGAGATGAGAACATCAAAGCTTAGCCTCCAAGAATCTGTACATCCTCCAAGTCAAGTAATTTGGGGGCTGTGTTAATCAAGGCTGACTTGAATGGGTGCCCTAAGGTGAAAGGGTAGCAATTTATCGACTCCATCACAGGTTAGTCATCAGCTGTACAGTATGTTTATATCCAGGAGACAATTTACTGCACATGAAGATTAGTAATTTTACTCTATCTCAGGGGTGTCCCCAGTGTATTTTACAAATTTACCCTGTAATGAATATTCCAGGGTATAGATAAAGTTTGCCCCTGCCTTTCAGTTTAGAAAATTATGGGGGAGGGGAGCAGACCATCACTGTTGGCCTGTAGGGGACACTGTTGCATCATTTATCAGAATTTCTCACTATCTTGTCCCAGGACAAAATAAACAAATCAGAAAATAAAAATAGGCCAATCACCTTAAAATTGCTTATTAAATTATTTAACTGGTCCCAGTGTGTTTAGCATGGTCACGGTTCCTCTAGTGTTGGTCAGGATGTTTGGGATCCAGCCGTGAACTAGGAACAGTCTCCATCTCAGATAGATGGCAACGACTGGCCTGACTCCTAATTAGCTTTCTCTCCATCTTCATCCCTGGACTTTTAAGTTGAATAAACTTTCATGTTTAATTGGTTATCTTACTTGATTACTAAGGTATGCCTGTGTTTAGCTGAAAAGTTAAACAGTTCAGTGGTATTCTTAGTTTATACTGTACATCCTGGAAGGGCCTTTTAGAAGCTCTGATCCTTTTCTTTTTACCCATCCTTTTCATTAAGAAAATGTAGTCATAGTTTCAAGGAGAGCTTCTGTGGGGCTCAGCTTGAGCTCTAGGAAGCACCCTGCCCAGTGCCTTGGTAGCTCCTGGTTTAGTGTGCATCTTTCCAGGCAGCAGACCCGTCCACATGTCCCACAGTTTTGCCATCAAACCCTCCACCTTCCTGCTCAGCTCTGCCCTCTTCTCTCCCTGGATCTGGGGCCTGCAAGGTAGCTGGGCTGTGCTGAGACTGTGTGCACAGTGATGACACAGCTAGCTAGCTTCCTTCCCAGTTTCCCCATCAATTACACCATGTGTTTCATCCAGTTGGTGCTACCCTCCCAGTGTTAATTATAACCTACAAGACTGTTACAGTTAATTTTATGGCAAGCATATTGTCTCTTCAAGGCTCCAGAGCAGCTCATAAATTATCTTGAAGGTAAAATGTAACTTGGGGAACTAGTTATGAAAATTCCATCCATCTCGCTTAGGAGCTGCAGCTGCTACCGTCAGCTGCCTCACTGCCAAATTGTGAAGGAATTATGGTGGGTCAAGTTTAAGAGGGTAGGCCCAGGCTGTCACAGAGGAGAAAGGCTGTCCTGGCCCTGTCAGACTAGTGCCTTCTGCCAATCCCTGGTGGTTTCAGTTTGCAGGCAGGAAGAGGCAGGCAGCACAGGTGGACGGTCCCCAAGCTGTCTGTATTCATTACTTTACAGAAACTTGTAGGTAGGCAGGTCCAGAGACCTTTCCTCTTCTCTGTTGTCATGATGTTAGGCATCATCTGCAAAGTGTGAGAGAGATAACTTTATAACTAACTCTGGGCTGGGTCCTGGAGCCTGAGTGAGCACAGAGGCAGACTCTCCCAGAGCCAGCCCCTCCAGCAGCCCCTTGCTGGCCTGCTGCACAGTGATTTTTATCTTGCCAAAGTCCTAGGCTTGAGTGAACCTTTTATTTGTGGTTGTTATTTTTTGTATAATCTGATAAAGTGAGATTTCACTGTGAACGAATGTACTCTAAAATTGCCTACTAAATAAATTAGCAGGTTATCTTAGTGGGATAATAAACACACTCCTTTTCTGTTTCCTCACACGAAGTTGAAGCTTTACATTTCAGCCCTCAGGGCTTTAGCATTATTATTTTTAATGACTGAACACAAGTCTTTCATTTAGCTTGTTTGTATAGTTACTGTAAATGATCTTTCTGCTGTTGGTTCTTCATTTGTGATTCTGCATGTTATGCCAGCTTTAAAAGCTTTGAGGGGGCCTCTGAGAATTGGGAGCTGTATTAAACACAGCATCTTCTAGGAGTGCTGGAAACAGGCTATGGCAGAAAAGTCAGAGAGGGTGTGTGTTGAGAAGGTATGCCTGTGTGTATAAATCCAAGTGTGGGTTTGAGTGCAGCATACACAAACAGTGTCGGCTTGGCTGGCAGGTGAGAGCTCTCAGCAGTGTGAAGTAACATCCGTTCCCGAACCGCTGCTGCTTTTACCCTGTGTGTTTCTGAGCATTCTGAGCATTCATACATCTACCAGCTTCCAGAGTAACGGAATCTATGACCGCTATTCCTGGGCTCTGTAAATAAGCAAAGGAAACCTGGCCTTGAGGGCTAACAGTTGGGCATGTGCACTGGTGAAATCCAGAGAGAGTATTTGGCTGAGCTCTTGCTGATGAGGCAGGAGAGTTGGATATTTGCATTTCTGTTGAGTGGGAATTCTGTAGTAAACTCAACTGTCCTGTCCATGGGGCCTGGCAATAACCGAGATGAAGGGAGCCTTAGAAGTGGGTGCCCGGGAGCTTCTCACCTTATTATAGTAGGCCCTGTTCAGCCTTGCAAGAAGGCAAGATCCGTGTTCCTGGGCCTTTCCCAGTTTTGAGAGGAAATTTAGGCTCTGTGTATATGCTTATGAAGTCTCCCAACTATTTTAGCATTTAAATAATGTTAAATATTTGTGACTGTCATTCATACTAATTTAAAACATGTCAGAAGTTGGATGGTGTGAACAGGAATTCGATACAGAATGTACGTCCCAACTGCTTTGAATTAAAACCTTTCTCGGCTTTCTCACAGGAAGGCATTGACCCTGACCTGGAGACCAGAGCATAATCCAGGGGCCATCTCTATGAATCTTATAATGTTCTTTTCTGTGTAGAATCTCACTTAGTGGAAATACTTAATGTGTCTTTTATTTTATTTTATTTTTTTGCCTTGATCTTGGCAGTGTTTCATCCCTCCCTTTCCAGGGGAAGGCTGTGAGAGTTTTCGAGTGGGAATGGGTAGATATGGTGCTTACTGGCACCATAAAAAGGGTGTCTGCAAAAATGTTGGCACTTTCAAATCCAATGAAGGGTTTGATTTTAGAAAGAAAGAGCCCCAGCTTCATGCCATGGGATGTCCATTTCTCTTCTTACACCCTGGAGCTCCTGCCTTGTCTCCAGCTTCTCTTGGGGACTGAGTTGTTCTCTCAGGACACAGGCAAAACTGGCTCAGAGACATCATGTGGTCAGTATAGGCCTTTGCTCTCACTGCTCCATACTGCTAGTCACATAGAGGTGTGTTTTGGGAAATGTTAAATACATGTGGGTTTGATCTTCTAGAGAGAAGGAAAGTAAAATGATTGCTTTCCTTTAGTAAAGAGAACAGAGTAAGCCCAAACCTTGGCTGCCACTAAAGTCAGCTGTTACGCATGCGTGGTTGAATTTCACTATAAATATTTCATAAGGGCGATTAGATTGGAGTTCCGTTGACATCACAATCCAACTGAACCAAAGGAACCATTTCATTAAACTAAGCCAGCATTTCCAAAGCAGCGTGTTTCTATGACAAAGTGAACATAAGGTCAGAAAAATCTCTAGAAGAAATATCTATCAGTGTTTATAATCTCTGCATTTATAGATTTGCAGTGTGTGCAAAAATAAATAAAATTAAACACCCCCAAAGAGACTTTATTTTGTTAAATAGGACAAGCTGTAAAATAGTCTATATCTAAATCTATCCTCACCCGATGTCTTGGCAGCTTTTTGGATAAATAATGTCTTTTCCAAAATGTGTATGTTTAAAAAAGGAAGAGGAAAATTAAGTGGCAAAATGTGCCTCTGGGTTGCTATAAACTGGCAGAATTCTAGGGACAGGAAGAAGAGGTGGACAGCTCATCGACTCTGTGAACAAATCGTAGGGCTGCCCCCTGACTAATGCATGGAAATGCTGTTTTCCCTGACTACTTTTCTTTTTTTATTAGTATTTTTGTTTTTTAGTAAAAGTTCATATAAGCGTGCTTTTTTAAAAATGTCCCAGAAAATACGTATGAGGTTTTAGAGACATGTGGCAGAAAAAAAAAAAGAGATACATTTTGTATAAAACTTAATCTATGCTCACAGATGGTCCTGTTCAGGTGCTATTTTAATTATGAGGTAAAAATCAGCCCCACACAGTAGGAAGTCGTCTTAATAAATGGAGTGGAGCTTTTGTCTTCAAGTGTCAAAAAGTCTTGTTAGTGAGAAATTAAAGCACTTTGTATTATGGGGGAGAGTCTCAAAATGACTGAGATAGTTGAAGAAAGCAAAATAATGGTCTCTTCTAACTATCAAATGAGCGCACTAGGAATGCTTTACAGGTAGACCTTGCTGGACTTCCTTAGTCTTGGTGATTTCAGTGATGGATTTTCCAGAGATAAGTGCCTGACTTAGGTATATTCATCGAATCAGAGGGAACATAAACAGAACTAACTGCGAATACATTTGTAAGATTTGAATCTCAAATGGAAGTATTTCTTCATAGTTCTTAAACTCAAAGGACTGCTTTGCCCTTCAAATGATAGAGTGTCCAGAGGAACTAATAATAATTCAAATGCTGCAATAACTTCCAGCTTGTATTCACAGTGCTTAAATAGAACAGTCTTCTTATGAAATATTAGTAATGCATTATAATAATGCTTTACTGTCTCTCCTGTAGTGGGGAATTATGAGGACCTCATGTTAGGACCTCGATGTCCTGACATAGTTAATTATCCATGGATAATGGTTTTCAGCCATTGCTGTTGTGAGGGATACAGCTTTGTTGTTGAGGGCTTATTAAGGGTTTGCGGACTCAGGTGCTGTGCACCTAGGCACTTTCCAACAGAGGCAAGCAGCTGTGTTTTCCTTACCATATTATACATCACAGAAAGTGTCTCATTTATTATAGACAGGCTAATGATGCAAGCGCAAACCTTTATGTCCCACTCTATATTGTGATAATGTATTTGCTGTAGAGATGTTAGCTTGTTTTTCATAAGTAATTAATCTTTTCTCATGCCAAATGTATCACATGAGAATGGGTTAACACAAGGGTCAAAATATATTTAAACCAGTCTTCAGGGACTGGATGAGACCACTGAATAGTGTCATTTTTTTTTTTTTTTCCTTCAAAAGGGAGTCTCCCTCCTCCAAGCACAATGCTCACATTTCTAGTAATGTGTTAGGCTTATTTTCAATCCTCTGTGCTGAGGCAGGAGTTTGGCCTGAATATGTGCTAAACAAAGTAACTTCGTGACAGTCATCAGCATTAGCACCACAGCCTCTGGGGGATAATTGTGGTGGTAGGTGTCTCTGGACTCCAAAGTACCTCCCAGCCCTTCTGAGATTATGAGCCCAGGGCCAAGTGCCGAGCCCAGAGTCTATGACAGAGTACTCATATCAGCCTGTAACAAACTGATAAATGCTTTGTAGTTTTCAAAGTTATATAATTACAGTTCAGTGACACATACCTTTAGTGCCAGCACTGAGGAGGCAGAGGCAGATAGATGTATTGGAGACTGAGGACCCTGTCTCAACAAAATAAATCAAGAAGTTATATAATTTGCCTTCTAGTGGTAGGATAGCTTAAATGTATTATCTTAATAATACATTAATGCATTAATAATATCTTAAATGTATGTATCTAAGCAACTTTGAAATACACATATACTATTATTATTAACTATAGTCTTACTCTGCTATGCAGTAGATCTCAAAAACTAATTCCTGGGGCTGGAAAGATGGCTCAGGAGTTAAGAGTACATATTGCTCTTACAGAGGAGGTGAATTCAGTTCCCAGTACCTGTCAGGCAACTCATAACTTCAGCTGCAGGGGTTTCTGATGCCTATGGTCTCTGAAGGCACCCACACACATGTGTACTCCACACACACACACACACACACACACACACACACACAGAGTTAAAAATAATAAAAATATAAAGAGGTAAATCTCAAAAGTCAATTTTTCCTGTCTCAGTATTTAGAAAAGTGTAATTAATCAGTCCATTGAATTCACGGTTCCCAAACAATATTGTTGAAGATAACACTAAAATTGCTCCTTATAGATTTTTGTTTGTTTTTCTTTTTGTTTTAAGACAAGGTCTCCTTGTAGCCCCAACTGGCCTGGAACTTGGTAGGTGAACCAGACTGGCCTGGATCTCACAGAAATCTGCCTTCCCCTGCCTCTTGAGTGCCACTGTTAAAGGAGTGCAGCACCACACTAGATTCCTTACCCATTTTTAAAGGTTGGTTTAAAGAACAATTCTTTATTTTCATTGTTTAGTTTTAAGAATTTCATTCATTAGTATTGTCTGCATTATTTTCACCCTTCCCACTGTCCCACCAACTCCTGCCACATCCTCCTACTCCCTGTCAATTTCTTGTCCTTTCCTTTGATTATTATCATCACCTATACATGCATTTATATATATTATGCACTGAGTCCATTAGTGGTACTTGTGTGTACCTGTGTTTAGGATTGCCCACTTGGAATTAAATAACCTTTCAGGGAGCTAGTCCCTGAAGAAAACAGATTCACTTTCCTTCAGCATTAACAATGCTAAAAATATAATAATATAGGTGGTTCACACATAGGGCTAAACGTCACAATGGTGGATCACATTATCAGAGTTGAAGAGATGCTGGCCCTACAAAGGCTTTGGAAATAGTGCATCCCAATCATAATCATGCTGTGTACTTGCAGGGAAAATGGACAAACAGTTGTACTGAGTAGCAGCAGCTAATACCCGAATCAGTTGTTCTCATGATTCTTTCTACATCTCCTGATTTTCCTCCTCACACCAAACAAAGCTGCTTGTATCTCTGCATTGCAGCTCAAGTCCCTAAGATCCAGGAAGCCTAGAAATTTACCCAGCAGAGAGCACATGTTCCAAGTGGCCAAGCCAGGGTTGAGCCTGGGCAGCCAGGTTCTGGTGTCTTTGTAATCACTTGATTTTTCATTATACCTATGGATTTGGCCATATTAGCCTCTGCTCATTAAAGGACAAATGTAGAGAAACATGAAAAACGTGTAATACTGCATGAGATAATGCTGTTGTCATCCATGTTTCACAGGGCTCTGCCTAAAGCCTCTCATTCGGCCTGCTAGGATTATGCTTTGAAGCCTTCACTTCCTTAACATCGAGGGTGTTTTCTGCAACAGATGCCTTGGGATATAGAGCTGTTCATCTGAATATGGGGAGAAGGGAAGAGAAGGGCAGGGAGCACGCTATCACAACCTTTAAGTATGTAGTGTTAGGGGACAAGGAAGATATTTCTGCTATACAAGGGTCTGTGTTGCAAAAATGTACCATTTTTGTTCTTAAGTTCTTTTCCCCCTGCTAACTTCAGATATGTATAAGCAGTGTGTCATCTGGTGGGCAATTTCAAGTGAAACTCTAGTTAGTAGTGTGATTATATTCCCTCAAAAGAGAGGTGGTGAGTTACCCTGGAGGAATATAGAAGTATACCAAAGTCAAGAGCTCAGCCAACAGGATGGGGTACATGTGGGAATGTAGGTCTCCTAAGCCGCCAAGCTAGACCTTCTGCACACTTATAACTTCTTCTGTGTCTGTGATTTATCTTGATCTAAAGACCCAGGAAAAATGCTCAGATAGGCAAACCTTGTCATTACTGTCTTTCTTATCTGATGGTTTTCTGAGCCAAAGTATGTCATTTTCTTAAGTAGTATTTATGACATTGCACAAGGATGCCTGACTTGGGTGAGGTATCAGGGTATGGAGAAATGAGTAATTAGAGCACTTTAAAAACATGTCCAATGAGCATTTCCAAGCCACCCTCCCCATGGGCCCAGAATCATCCTGAACAATTACAGAGGAATGGTGAGATGCTCAAAGAAAAATCTGCAGAACAAAATGGCTCCAAAGAATGTACCCTTTATCATTTCTGCTGGCAGCCAAGGGCTAAGACTCATATCTCACACCATTGCAATCTACAGCCATTTGATTTGCTTACAAGACTTAACTGATCAGGATCTGCAATCTCCTCCACTCTAATCAAAACAAGGAACATTTGGCTCTGGACAGTGAATGTTGCCTACCCTTTATTGTCCAGTCTCACCATTTTCTTTCTGGCAGGCTGAGATGAAACAGAAAGCTGATATTTGGAGCCACTGGAATTGCAGGCCTTGTAATTTAGAAATATCCATTTTATCCCGTGTAATTTCTTCCCCAAGATTCCTCAGTCTAAATCTGATACAGGTAGGAGCCAAGACAAACAGTAACCATTTATAGTCACCCAGACCAGTTTGAATTTCACTGTAATGTAAAGCAAAGAGAGTTTTTGGCTTCATTTCAGGTGTGTAACAGGGGTAGAAAATGCATTTAAAATTTAGCAGCAAATGTTACCATATGTTTCCATAACAACTGCAAACTTTTATGTCAGAAAAGCAATCATATAAACACATAGGAATCTTGGAACAGTAAACTATTAATTTACCAAATATAAAAATCCAGTATGAAGGAGCTTTTATAGCCACAGAAGCCATGAGGGGCCCAGCATCCTGTGAATTTCTCCATTATGTGGCAGAAAATACTGCTGGTTAGTTTAAATGAGCAAATCTTTTAAAATTATAGGTACAGTGTCAATTCTCTACAGTGCATTTTTCTGAAACATGTATGATGGATCCAGCCAGCAATGGCTAAGATTTCTTTTACCATATCGAACGAGTAAAATACCCTTGAGTAGTTGCCCCTGTGCACATCATAAAACAATTGCATTTTCCCCTTTCACCCGTGGCTTCAGACTTAATGATGAACTCTGGGACTCTGCAGAAAGTGGAGTGCCCTGTAAGTAGCCGGCTCTGACGCTTGCTTGGAGTCATATTCATAGACTGTGGCTGTGTAGCAGAGAAAGCCTCCATTTTCTCACTGTCCATTTTGAAATATGACAGAGACAAGAGGGAGGCATGCATCTACTTACTCACATCTTAGGAATGAGGAGTTTGTAAAGAGTTGTTGAAATCACTCCCAAGAGAAATTCAGTGATTGTTGAATTCTCTATGGAGTAAATAAATAATCTTCTTTCAAGGGATGTGTTTAAATGTGGTAGCCTGTGGTGGCCTTTCATCCAAAAGGAACCTTGATTTCTCTTCTTCAACCTTCCTCAGAATGGGCGTTGAGTTGTGATTATTTTCCTCGAGCATGAAAATAGCATTGTGCTGTCATTTAAGGTAAGATAATGCACCTGTGCTGTCCTGAAACGGGTTGTAACTACATCCGTGGGCATACTTGATCAGTAAGGGTCGTAGTCAAAGAGAAAAGAACGTTGCAGGGAAGTGTCTCAGCTGAAGCTTTGATATAGAACTCCAGAGGACGAGCATTCAGCAGGGGCCTGGTATTAAGACAGGTTTCATTGCGAAGGCCTCATTCATTCCCAAGGCCTTGATTACACTCCTTTTTGTAGCTGAAATAAAGTGTCGCTAATCTGACAAGTGAGAAAGGTTCTTATGTTCCTATTGGTGCTTGACTGGTCCCGGGTGTTTTATGCTGGAAAGCAATCTCCTCAGGTGTTAATGCGTTGAAGACAAGCATTGGTCCAAAGGTCTCCTCCGTGTGTCTGACTACCTGGTAATGTGAACATGGTGGGTCAGAAGAAAACCAAGCACCATTTATTTATTCATTCCACAAGTGTCTATAGAACACATTCATAGTGTTCCTGACTCAAGAAATGTAAGTATGACCGAAAGCCAGTCTGTTTCTTGTCATAGTGGAGTTGATATTCGAGGGACAGCAGACAAACTAGAAAGAATAAACCAGGAAGATCATGAGAGACAGCAGTGCTTTCTGTGGAACAAAGAAAACTAGTGAGTAATCTGAAAGGCTCCTGAAGCTTTAGGTGGGTTTAGGAAGCCCCTAAGAGGGTCCCCTAGGAAAAACCCATTAGAACTGCGTGAGTGCGAGAGGAGAGGGAGCCCCCAGCCTCCGAAGCCCAGAAATGGAGGGGAGAAGTAAGGCGGGCCTAGAAGACAGGAGTCAGTCCTGGGGTTTGGGAAGAGGGCTTCATGTGTCCTGGTGTTTGCTGAAAGACCCTGACAACAAATACAACTTCCATTTACAAAGTCCCCTGTGTGCAGGTTTCTACTGTGACCAGTGTAGTGTTAGGTGCACTGGACAACACAGTCCTTATAATCAGGATCATGGTGGAATTGTTGGAAAACAGACATTAATTGTGAAATAAATGACAAATTAAATGGTCTCGACCACAAGTAAATCATGAACTAAGCAGTCATTATGAGCTGAGAAAGCGTCTGGACAGAAATTCAAATGGAGCGCCAGAGCTCTCGTGCATGCGCTGTGTGTGTTGACACTTCATGCAATGCTTTTATTCCTTCTGGTGACTGTACAAAAGCAAATGCTGCTTCCCCCATGTCACAGATGATGAGAGTGAACCCAAAGAAAGTTACAGGAGAAAAGTATTGACAGAACTTCAACTCATACCCACTGATGGAAAGCATAGTCTGAGAGTTAGTGATCACTTAGTAAAAATATCAAGCTTTTAAATATCTGTATGATAACTCTCTCTCTCTCTCCTTCTTTCTCTTTCTCTGTTGCCAATGACATGCTAAATAGCAAAGGAAAAAAAAACATGTATGTGTTGATTTTAGAGCTTTGGAGAAGAAAGGTCTTTAGAGAGAGAATCCTCAAATCCAGCAGGTAGCTAGCTAGGTACTGAGTGAGAAAGAAATAGAAAATAAAACTTGTTCCCGAGAAGAGAATTAATGGAGGAAAGAGGTGCCATGTGTGTCCTCACAGTATAGGAAAGGGAACTAGGTAGAAAAACCCTTGAGTTGGTGCAAAGTAGAATGCATCCTAACCAGTGTTCCTGGAGACAGTCGCATCATGTAAGATGGTGCAGCCCTAAATACCAGTTCTGATCCCATAGGATTGAAAACCCTGTTCAAAATTTGTTTCTATAATATTTTGGTGTTTGCTTCAGAGATCCTTTTTCTAGGCTGTCTTCTGGAAGGATGGTGCCTGGATGTCCACAGGTCAACTTTTAGATGACCATATTCCAACTGAGGGTATATCCCAATACAAGTTTTCATATGCCTTCAGTTGGGCTGGCATTTTTGACAGACGCATAAGCAGATGTAAGCATTGTTGCTAATGACAGGTGATTATAAGAGTCATGGAGGCCACAGTAATTAAACCATGATTTGACAGGAGCATTTGGCAGTGTGATATGTCAGTGTTAGAAATATCTTTACAACACGCTTTTCTCTACTTGGCCTGGGAAATATCAGTCACTTTTATTCTTAGAATGCAGGCCTTTGGTATTGGAAATTGTCCTGTCTGAATTCTTTCCTAGTTCATTGTAGGGCTCCAGAACATGGTGACCACAGGGCTATGAGAGCATCTAGTCAGTATCTTAAGACCCCATCCACGTTGTGCTAGAGTGTAGACGAAGGCTAGGGCTGTGAGCCTGTTGCTGGGATTGTATTTGGCATTTTATTATGTCCAGTGTGACCAAGGGAACTGTGCCTTTGGGGAGGAGCATGAGTCATTTTCATACACTGTAACTTCCCTCCGGGTTGCTTGTATTTTCCTGATGTTGCTCCTGTGGATCAAAAGGTAGTATATTTAGTATCTTGTCCCATGAATTCCCCATTTTGAAGTAAGAAAAAAAAATCTGTATCCTGTGAATTCCTGCTATCAGAAGTAGGAAAAAAAATATGTCAAATTACCAGTAACCTTGTATTATGACATTAGAGTAAAAACAGTTATCAGATTTTGTTTGCCTGTTGGATTTGAATGCAGTGTTTCCAAAGCTCAGTGCATTCTTTCTGTCCTCGGCATAGATAACGGCACCATTTTAGAGACTTGCAGCATACCGTCTGCTGGCTGCTGGTAGGGACCAGCTATGTTTATATATTTGGGGTTCCCCCTTCCTTATGAATTTAGAATTTACATCTTTGATTATTGACTGGCTATGTAACAGTATGCTTTCATCTAGTAAAGTAACAGCTAGCATTTGCTATTTATTATAGCCCTGACTTGCATAAAATGGGAACTTTTCCTAAACAGGTTACTTTATTTCTTGACTGCAAAATCATTTTGTAGTCGTTGTTGTTTTGGTTTTGATACAGGACCTTGTTGAGTAGACCAGGCTGGCCTGAAAATCATGATCTTCCTTCCTCAGCCTCCCCAAGTACTAGAATTAGAATCTTACTTCATCATTGCCAGCTTCTACTGAGTGAGTGTGTGTGTGTGTGTCTATTCACGTATGTGTGTAGATTCACACATGTGTGTATGTATATGACGAGGCCAGAGGTCAATATTGGGTGTCTTACTCGATCACTGTCTACTATATTTTTTAAAGACACTCACTATACCTGGAGCTCACTAGTTCAGCAAGGCTAGCTAGGCAGCATACCCAGGGGAGTCTCCTGTGTCTGCCCCCTCGTGCTCGAGTTACAGGTATATACTGCCTTACACAGCTTTTTGCTTGGATCCTGGAGATCCAAACTCAGGTCCTCATGCCTGTATAGCAAGCATTTACCAACTGGGCCATCTCCTCACGATCAGCTTTTAGGCACTTGGTATAGGATATGGCTGGCCTTTTTAGGAGCTGGGTGAAGCTGACTGTTGTGGAACACTGTCTTTCAGGCATATCATGACTGTTGCCATTATAATCGGAGCAGCTGTCACTACTGGAGAGCCTCAGAAGATCAGGCCCATTGATGTTCTCCTGGAAGGAATCATTAGACCTTTCCCTGAGGTTCCTACCATGCCTTCCTGCTTGCACCCGTTCCCAGATGTGTATAATTCTGCCTTCACTGCACATGGTCTCAGGAGATGCTAGCGTAGATAGGAGGTGGAAGGTTGACTGAAGTGGAGCTGAAGTTCCCATCTGCAGTTTTCAGGAGGTCCCACCTGAAATGGGTTGCAGCTATGTTAGGATGCCCTGCTTCCTCCTGTAAGTAACCCCTCACGTCTCATTACATTCGGCTCCAGGCTGCAGTGGTTTCTAAGCCAAGGAAAAAAGAGCTTTGTTGCACGGATTCAAAGGTGTCCTACCCTTATGCATAAAAGACAGATTAAACTCGGTAAGCCTGCCATGTTCTCTGTGAAATATCAAGTCAAATGACTTTTAAATCCAAAGTTCCTAGGCTTAGAGTATGACCTTAAATGAAAGGAGAAGCTTCGGCTGGTGCACAGCTGACAATTGGCCCACAGGCCTGTGGCCTAGGGAAGGCTGCTGGTATAGAGGTGGATTGCCTCCTTTTTCTGCCTCCCAGGCACCAGTGCACTCGTCCTAGATCCATACCCAGCTGGACTGCAAGGCCTCTGGATTCCAGGTACAGCCCTTTTCAGAGTGCCTATTAACTCTAAGCACTGGGAGAATGAGTAAGCTATGTCTCTGCCCTCAGGAGGCTTAACATCTGATGGACACTACTAATTAAAGATTTCATTAGACTAGCTTAACATTCAGGTTCTTTGCATGTATTATGAGCTTATTTAATCCCAAATAATAATAGTGCTAACTAGGCACAGAGGCCAGGCTGTTTCTAAGTGTTTGATGAGTTTACTCTTCAGCTGAAGGTATTTTAATTAGCCCTGATTTTAAGAAAGGAAATCCAAGTCCACAGCTACATGAAGTAACTTCCCAGGGGCCCGAGGTTAGAAGACAGAAGAGCTGAGATTGCAAAGCTCGACTGGACCTTCTGATTTTAACATCATAACCACCTTATGAGTTCTAAATGCATTGTGGGCACTTTGATCACTGAGGCATTCTGAGGTGGTGCCAGTTCCCAGAGCTCTGTGGTATGTGGGAAGAAAACAACTGAAATCAATCACTGTAGAATACGGAACAGTGAAAAGCCCTGTTTCTAATGTAAAAGAGGTGCTTTGAAAATGCTGGTCTAGCAACAGCAGTGGTAGGTTGTTACTGTCATTATACCTGTTATTTGTTGAATGCTGAATCTGTGCTGGACACAGTTTTACGACCATATCACCATGTAATTTTCCATGGCCCATCACTTATTAAGCACAATAAGCACGCGAGGTAGTACTATCATTAACCTTGTTTACTACTGAAGAACTCAAGCACTAGGAGTTTTAAAGATTTATCATTTTTAAGTGCATGTGTGTGTGTGTGTCTGTCTGTATAAATACATGTGAGTGAACTTCCCACAGAAGCCAGAAGAGGGCATCAGGTCCCCTGGTGCTGGAATTGCAGGCTGTTGGAGCTGCCCTTCATGAGTGCTGAAAACCCAATTTGGGTCATCTGTAGGAGCAGCCGCTGCTGCTCATCACAGAGGTTTAAACTTGCCTAAATGAAGATCAAGGATTCAAACGACAACCACTTCACAGTCCACACTCTTAGCGACTAAGAGAGCAGTGAACAGCTGAAGGAGAGATTCAGAGGGTTGTCTGTGGAACAGCAAGACCTGAGCCAGGCTCTAAACCAGGAAGTTAGGCTTCCCGGATGGGATGGATCTGTACAGAGGCCCAGGAGCATAAAGGTGCAAGGTGTATGGGGCTGGAGAGATGGCTTAGCAGTTAAGAGCACTGGCTGCTCTTGCAGAGGACTTGGGTTCAGTTCCCCTTAACCACATGGCAGCTAGCAACCATCCAAAACTCCAATTCCAAGGGATTCAGTGCCCTCTTCTGGCCTTTATGTTGTATACTTGCATGGAGGAAAAATACTTATACACATAAAATAAAAATAAAAGGTGCAAGGTGGGGCTAGAGAGATGGCTCAGCAGTTAAGAGCACTGGTTGTTCTTTCAGAGGACTTGGGATAAATTTCCATCACTCACATGGTGGTTAACAATCATCTGTAACTCCAGTTCCAGGGGATCCAATGCCATCTACTGACCTCTGCAGGCATTGCATGACATGGATGCACTTACATACATGGAAGCAATACACTCGTACACATAAAATAAGCATAATAAATAAAATATTTTTCAAAAGAGGCAAGGTGTAATAGAAAACGAATAACTTCAAGACATCTGTGTAAACCTTGTAAATGGGAATTACTGTCCTCCAAACTGATGTTGAGTTCAGGGGCCTGCACAGCCTCAGAGGGCATCATCAGAAAGTTCCAGGTGGCAAAGCCTTGCCAAAGGTGCTCCAGGACCTTCTCCTATACTTTTGTGTGGTTTGAGGTCTCAGCATGTGTTCCGAAAGAGTTGGGTTTCTAAGGTTAGCTACCCTGTAGCAGTGAGCCCTGTCTGCCCGGGAAAAGGTATTTGTATACAGCCGCATCAAAAACAAACTCGCGCACATCCTTGAGTAAATGTGCGTGTGTAAATCCACCTGCTGCACTCAGAAACGCCTGCCGTGGCACCAGCGCTCTGGTATCATTGGAGCTGCCAACTTGTTTTATTTCTGAGATTGCCTGGCAGCCCCCGAAGGAGGGAAAGTATGAATTTTTATCTCCCATTTGCTAGACTTTCATTATAGTGTGCTTACCGACACAGTGTCAGCACATAAAATGTTAAACATCACTGGTCTGAAAGAGGCTTCCATTGTCTTGCCTCTGCTGCTGGGGGAATCTTGCTAGCTTTGCTGTAGTGGTTCTGTCAGTGTAATATGACATGAAGCATTTCTCTGTAACGACAGACATTGAATATGAGTGACAGGAACTCTGACCGCCAGCAATGGGTTCAATTACGAGAGATGGGAGGTTACCTGCGATAAAACCAAAGGGCCCAATTGTGCTTGGTTTTGACCCCTTGACTCCCAGATCCCAAGCAGCAAAGACAAATGGCTGATTAACCAGCCCTAACCCTTTCTTTCAGTGATAAACTTGTTTGGATTTTCCTGTCTGGGGAAAAAAAAATCTACGGGTGCTGTTTCTAAAGGTAATATGATCAGAACACGGTGGGGATGCTGCTGGGTCATTTTTGTCTCCAGCAAGCACAAGACTGAAAACTGTCATACTATCTTGGAAGGGATCTTGAACAGTGTCCAGAAATCAATACAAGATAAATGATTGCTCTCTTAACCCCGCCTTTCTTCTGCCGTGGGTACATTGCCCTGGTTCACCTGTAGCCAACCTGACGCCAGTATAAATGAGAGATCCTGCCATCAGAAGCCCTCGCTCTCTGCCTCCCCTCCTGCAGGCTCTTCAACACAGCACTCAGGGCAGCTTTGTGCTTGTTTATAGTCCACTGCTCATAGCCCCTAGATACAGTTATAGCAAGCAGCCCAATTAAACTGTCGCAGGCTGCCCTCACTTGACTAGCTCTGCAGAGCCATTTAGCCAACAGACATTCCTGACTATTAAAGCCAGTAGCAGCATGTCTCCAGCACTGGAGATAAAATGAATAAAATTTGTTATTCTGGGCTGACACTTGATCCCAGCTGTTGAACTAATGCTGTTGCACCTGAAGTTTTTCTTTATGGTAATTGCTGCCTGTCTTATTATTTCATATACTAAATTGGAGAAAATTGCAACAGGTATTAAATTCTTTGAGCTAATTCATGGGAGTTCTATTGTGCATTCTTCCAAGATAGATTCCAACTTCTGTGTGAGGCTGGGAAGATGGATTTTGCTAGCCAGATGCACCAGCTCCAGTTTCATTATTATCAGAGACATTCCAGTTTCAGGTCTGGCCAGGCACTTATCAGCTTTACCTGGAATCTGTCTTAAAGTCCACTTTTGCTTCTAATTCAGTCAGCATATGTTGGGGCCTGTCCTAGGGAATTCACTCATAATGACTGGCATTGGTGGTGGTTAGTGAACTGACTGATGCGGGACACACCCTTAGTGGTACTGGTAACTCTCGCCCTATGTACTTAAGGGAATGGGAGCATGAAGTAAGTCTTCCCATATAGCACCTTTGGAATCCTCAGCACAAACAGGGAGGCTGTGAACACTCAGTGCTAAGAAGCATGTCAGTAGGAACTTATCAGAAGTCGTTGAAGTATGATATATCCCATCCTCCCACAAGCACTTGAGTCACTGACCATAAATGTTCATTGTCCTCTGATCTCTATTACGTTCTTTTTCTTCCCAGAGGTAGAGTAGATCATGTTAGACTCCCCATAGTAGCATATAAGCATATAAGCCATATTCAAAGTTTAGCAAAGCCTCCAAACCTCAATTCCTGTAGTAAATAGCCTAGGAGACCCTGTCCTTGACAGCATCTGTGCATTTCCTTATGGTCAGAGCTAATGAAAAAGACCTCATACAGGACTCAGAATGAGAATTCAGATCTGATCAATGAGGTATTTTGTTTGCCTTTGAGTCAATACTTTGGGGGAAGATAGTGAACCCAATCATGTTACTTGAAATTTCCACTGAAGACCAGGCATGGCACGGTGATGTCAGTTGCAGGGACCTACATCCTAGGGCTTTGTCCCAGCTCCACTATGAAGCACCTGGCAGGCTGTAGCCCATGTTTTGATTAGAAGCAAATGTGGAAAGACAGAACCTCTAAGTACAGGATAGATATGGGCTCTGTGTTTCTGGTTGCTTCTTCATCACACCCTCATTTCATACCAAGGGCGAGTCTGCAAACCAGCTGATCCAGGGTTACCTGGAAACCCATGAAACATCACTGCAAAGCATGTGCAGGTGCTTTCTCCCCTGCTGTAGCCAGCTGTGCTTGCAGTACACTTGACTGTTTAGAGTTATGCATTATTACACACACACACACACACACACACACACACACACACACTTAAGCTGCCTTGAAACCTCAAATGTGCTGAAACTGAATTGCTATAATATGCAGCAAAGTTCAGCATGAGAAATGTCTATATTCTTCCCCACTGAGAAAATGAAAGAAGTATTAGTCTTTCGTTTATATGTGAGATGTATAGAATATTTGTAAGTTATCAGGTATTGACTATGTTTTGAAATCCTAGTAGACTTATTTTCTCCCCCTCAAATCCAATAGGAAGAACTGATATTTTTATCAGAACTAAGACTAATGCTTATTGTATTTTTCTGAAATTACCAACAGTTACAGCAGCTTTAGGTATAAAGTGTATTTCCAGCAAACATTTTCTTGCTCCTAGAGCTGAAAGCTCCTTCGTTCTTGTCTTTGGTGTCTGAAGATCTTAATGGGTCATAATAGCACAAGTAAAAGTTCCCATATCATGAGACCATGCATGCACTGCATACTCAGAGCTAATTCTTCATATTTCTGTCTATCTCAGGCCAGTATGGTCTAGTCATCTCCAAGACTTAACTGTTGTATATATTTTGAATTGCTCCTGGGCCCAGGTTGTTTGACCTATTTTGTGTTTATTACAAGGAGAATATCTTAGGGCTCTCACCACAGAATCTTATGTAGAAATCTTTTTGAAAGGTGAGCATCCTGGCAATATATTTAAAATAAAACTCAGAATTTGGAAGCTTACTAATAGGAGGGCAGCAGAAATGATGATTTGGAGCTCTCAAAAACAAAGTTAAAGGAAAACAGAGACTTCTCCTGGTTGTAAAAAATCCAGACACCTATATACAGGCTAGTCATTAAAGTACAAAGATTCTGAAAAGAGAAAATATTTGAATGGGTGAGAAAGTGCATAAGAGGAAAGACACTTAAAAGCTTATCCTATGGGGCTGGAGAGTACTGGCTGCTCTTGCAGAGGACCCAGGTTCAGTTTCCAACACCCACATGATAGCTAACCCCCACAGTTCTAGGAGTTCCAATGCCCTCTTCTAGGCTCTAAGGGGGTATACTTGCATATGGACAGGCAGAGCACTCATACATATACAATATATATGAATGAATGAATGACTAAATAAGTAAATAAAACCTTTTTAAAAGTTTATATCCTGTAAAGCCTGAAGTAGGCTCTTTTTTCTGTCTTCTGTTTGCTAGGGAGCTGCAGGTCTGGTTAAGTGCCTGGCCGTCCTTGTAACATTTCAGCCTGTTTACTTATTCATTAAGGTGGAATAGCCTCACTTTACCAGTGAAGATATTGGTTTTTGCTCTGGTGGGGGTTGGAGGGTTGGGTCAAAGTATGATTCTCACTGACTATTGATTTAAAAAAAACAACATTTGAATGATAGGCTCATGCATCAAGCATACTTGTAGACAGCTGGAGTCCCCTCATTGTTCCTGGTGATGTCCAGTATTGAGCTATTGGTTCTTTTTGTAAATATAAAAACCTTGCCTGAATATAAAGCAACATATTTCTTTAAATTTGAACTTTAGACCCATTTTCTGGAGTGTGAATTATTCCAAATTAATTGAGCAGACATATTCTTTGCTGTGTAGATCACAGTAGGTCTTTGGACCTGCAAACTTGTTAAACAGCCAAAGAAATCTTTTAGGCCTTATGACTATATAGCCTGTCACAACAGACAATATGTAAATAAATTTGTGGCTATGATGAGTGAAACTTATTTACAAGACAGGTGGCAAGATTTGGCCTTTGGGCAGTCGTTCAGCAACCTGAGACCAGGGAGTATGATGCTGAAGGGAACCAGAGCACACCAAATACTTATTCCCCTTCCTTCCTGTTTTTCCTTGTTCATGGCCATTGCCAGGTAGAGAAATACCCTTTCCTTTCAGAGCAGCATCCAGGCTGGTTCCTTGGCTTACCTTTTGAAAGTGATTGGTTTTCTCTCTCCTTCCTTCCTTCCTTCCTTCCTTCCTTCCTTCCTTCCTTCCTTCCTTCCTTCCTTCCTTCCTTCCCTCCCTCCCTCCCTCCCTCCCTCCCTCTTGCTTAAGCACATATCAACTATGTCCATGTTCTTTCCATTAAATATTTCAGTTGCCTTCCCAGACTTCAAGTTGCAATGAATTCATTCCCAAAGGATGTTTGGTATCAATTCTCAAGATGCAGTTTGAAAATGGTCTGCCTCTATAGTGGAAACACAATTACAGATCTTTATTATTTAAGCTCCATAGAAAATAATGAATCCTTAGATTGGATCTTTTAAGGTATACCAAATCCTTTGTTTTCTTGTCTTACAACTTTCTATCATCTCAAAGGGAAACTAGTATGAAGATTCCATTTAGGATTACAGATGAGGCATTAGATTTTTTTTCCCAAATAAACCCAGATAAATTCAGATTATATTATATCATAAAGAAACTTTTCTTTTTTTACTAAGCATTTTTTGAAACAGCAACAACAACAAACACTACACACAACCCAAAAATGACTAGTTATGAGTCCTGGAATCATTTGCTCCTCCTTGTTGCTCCATTGTTGTGGTAAAGACCTTCTTTGATAAAACACCAATCGTGTTGTCACCATGCAATAAGGCTTAGTGGCATCAGTCTCTTCTACACAGGGTGTTAGCAGAGGAGTTACTAGTGGCAGCAGTAGTGTTTAGGTAGTAGAGTTGGTAGTTAAGACCCCCTATTAAAAGCGTCATTGGGATCCTCACTGTTCCCACCACAGACAGCTATGTTGAGGGAGAGGGAGTGTTAGCAGAAATTGCATTGTCCAATTGCAGCTTTCTTGCTTCCTGTCTGAGTACCTGAGGACTCCCATCTTAGCGTCACTAAAGGTCTTTCGGAACTGTGCCTGTGAAATATATGGTTCTCTTCATTCTGTATCAGCTCTGTTTTTTAAAGCATCAACATAGAGCAGTGCAGAAAGTGTGCATTTTGCAGTACAGACCCCTGTTATGTTATATAAGCTCTTCTTCCTTGACCCTCAGTTTCTTGTATAAATCAGAATGATCAGCAGCCCATGTTAGAGAGTGTTTTTGAAGCTTAATGAGGATGAGCACTTAGGTACTTTGCCAGTGGAGTTACTGTAGTGTTTAGTGTCTGGTTTTGTCTTGTCAGGACTCCCCTCTACTGTTACTAAAATCACTAAACACACAGTACTGTTCATCTTGGAGCACTCTATGCAAAGCTGACCATGTGCAAGGCAAGTTGTTCTTAACAGAGTGCCAAAGGGTACCGTTCCCATTGCGTGGGGTAAGTGGCACCCTGGAAACACAATTTCAGGTGCTAAAATCAGCAAATACAATTCCAAGCAGCTGGATTTGTCACTTATGGTTTGGGGCCCAGTTTTGAAAGTGCTGCTTTCTCAGTCTACATTTTAATACCTAGGGCAGATCTTTCTTGTTGGTGTACTCTCAGGTGCTCCTGTTGATCTTCCTTTCAGTTACTGTGGAGAACAACTGCCTTCCAAACTCAATAAAGCAAAATTTGCCTATAATTAGAATTAGACCAAGCCCAAGAGAGGTGGGAAGTTTGGTGACCATCTTTGCTGTCCTTTCCCTGTGATGCAAGCAGGAAAAGGAAGAGACTTAATTGTATGTAGATTATGTGGGATAAGTTAAGGCTCTAGCACTTTCTGCCATGTCAAATGAGCTAAAGCCTTCCCTAAAAGCCAGCCAGGAAAACATATGATACCATTTGCACTGGCAGAATGTTTCACGCTGTTCTTCTGTAATTATAATGGCCTGATCCATGTGGGTGGTTGAGTCTTACTTAACAATCATTAATCTACAGAGCTTTAGTATCAGCAGCCCATCTTGAGGAGCAGTAGTGTTTGGCTACCCAAGCAGGGCTGTGACTTCATCATAATAAGGATAGCTTTGTTAAAATTCTGCTGCCTGTGCCTGAGGATTCTGGGAAGAGGTTTTTCTTTTTCTTTTTCCACACGATGGGGATGAATCATCTCTCTCGCTCCCATCCCCTAGGTTACTGTTTGTGCTCTCCCTTGATCTCCAGCTTGTCCTTTTATTTCCCCACGTTGTGCAAGTTTCTTTCTGTGTGACCAGGAATCTGTTTAGCAGACCATATTGTGAGTGAAGGGCCAGTGTTTGTTGCCTGGTTTTGGCAATGCTGGGCAGTCAGCTGGGATGTAATTAAGACTCTGAGAACAGGCTGTCTTCTCCACGGGAAGGGTGTGTTAGATGGTGCTGGGATTTGGGGCTGTCAGTTTGGCCAAGGCTCAAGACAGAAAGCTAGGGACAGAGATATTTCCTTTCATTTATAATCCCTTTATGTACAGTGTGTGCACTTGGCGAAGTTTACATATAACCTAGTAGCTTGAGTTTACAAGCCAATGCAGAGAAATTAGCATATGTTGTATGTATATTTTAGCAATATTTTAAAGCAAGTGCATATTTCCAAAGTGAATTATGCATGGATGACAGCAGCAGGGTTGTGTTGCACTGGGTGTCAAATCCCACAACTTTTTGTCGAGACTGTGGATTTTACACTAAAAAGGCAGAAAGACTAAACGAAGTAAAACAGTTTTAATTTTTAACAGTTTGGTTCAGCCCAAGGAGCCAGTCTGTCACAGATATAACTGACATTTGAATAATTGGATTAATTTAGAGAAGGGCAAATCCAGTTTGGACGGTTGTGCTTGTGTGTATGTCTTTTTTTTTTAATCTACAGGAATGGAGTTGTGTGGGTTAAATATGCACTTTACATGATATCAAGCAAAGCTTGAGGAAATGTTTAAATGTTATGAAATTACCGTTGTGTTATTTTAATGCACGTATGTGTATGTTTGCATAGTATTGTATATTTTCTGTATGTTATGTAAAAGATGACTATGTACACCTTATTCAGTTCAGTCTGTCACAGAAGTATGTGCATACTGCATACATAAGCATGTTGTATGTGCACTTGGGAACTAATGAATCCAGCTTGAGAATAACATACATGACTTCATAGGCCATATAGGAAAAGTGTAGGCAACACATTTCATCATTGCATTGGCAAGCTGTCTCCATTGCCATCAGCCTGCTGTTGAAACAGTACAAAAATCCTAATTTGGTATCTGAGATGTCAGTAGTCAAATTCTACCTGCTTAATTCTTTAGCTCTAAATTCCTTCAGATTTGTGAAGGAAAACTCCTTGTGTGAAAATAATCACAGCAACATAAAACTACATATAGTACTGTGACATTTCCTAGCCTACAAATTCTGTTCATGAAATGCCACCTAAAGGAAGCACGCTAAGACTAGAACTGGTGGCAGCCAGTCTTGAATCATGCCTCCAGGCTGGCTCTCAGAGCCATTTTCCCAGCAGGACATTAATAGACATTAACACCAGGGCAAGAAGTGTTGATGTGTGGTTTATAATGTTAGCACCCAGTTAGGCAGGTATAACACATGCACTAGGAATCTTGTACCAACAAGATGTGTGTGTTGAGTCAGACTAATGAGAACCATAGAAGGAGAGACATTCCACTGGAGCTGGGGATTACATCCTGCCCTCTTACCAAACAAATCTAGTGCTCAGCTGGTGGGAATGTCCTGACAGGATGTTTTCAGTATTAGCATACAAGAGTGTCTGCAAGTTTTCTTCCACAGTGTCGTTCTGGATCATGAAGACCGAAGTGTTAGTACTTCCCATTGAAAGCCCCTTTCATCTCATGCCACTCAGGGTCGGTGGAGGAGGAACCTGCTCTGTTACTGCCATTCTCTGAGACACAAGCTATGACACTTCTCTCGGATTTGTCTGGCTCCTCTTCAAGTGTTTTGGAATAGTTCTGAGATACTTTTGGGTTCACTTGGTAAATGGGGCAGTGAAACATTCTTGTCTCCTTACTGACTTTCCTCAGAGGATTCTCAAAGCCTTTTAAAATCGTGTATTTTTCTGGGGCAGCCTTGAAAGTCCCAGGGGAAAAGTTACCATCTGTCCTTTATATTAACAGAGTCATCTGTACTATATACCTCATGTGCTTGTCCCAGAGATAGATGCTGTTAATTAAAGGACAGCATTTGTTCTTTATCTGAAATAAATTTTTCTTGCTGGAAAAACAGTTCTCTGAGCCCCAGGAAACAGGTGAGGGCTTCTACCCAGTGTCCTGATAAAATTCTAGGTCATGTATCAGTCTCTTAGTTTATTTACCCAAATGATGGCCTCTTATCAGGACTTGTTTAAATAGATTTAACATATACTGGTATCAGATGGTTAGTTTTGTTCTTGTTTGGGTGGAAGTTCAGTCCATAGGTCTCTCTACACTGTATCTTTATGCAGTAGACCTGACAGCCCCTTTGTGCCTTATCTCTACTTTACTAGTTCCTAGTCTACCTTCCACTCCTGATCAAAGAAAAATGCAAACACCTTCCCCAGAAAACTGAGCTAGGGCTCTGCCAGACCCCAATACTGGAATAAACAGAAGAGAAAGTACCATCCTTAACCTGCCCAATCTTTGCTTCTAGAAACAGAAGAAATTTTGGCTCTCTGGTAAGGAAAAGCAACTAGGAGACATGGCTGTGATCTGCCATATAAAAGTTCTGGGCAACCACCTGGAGAAAGAGGATAGCCTGGGCTCACCAGGTCCAGCCTATAGGCAGGAGAAGACAGCACCAGCAGTCTCCTGACTGAGGAGCAGGGTAACAGGGTGGCCTAGTTGTCCTTATGCTGGGAGGAAGACCTCAGAACTGCCTGTGCCATAGAGGAGAGCAGTAGATTACTTTGACCTTGATTTTCTGGTGATTCGTATTAGTTACTTTTGCATTGCTATAACCAAATAATACCTGACAAATAAATTCCAGAAGGAAACGTTTATTTTGGCTCAAAGTTTCAGAAGAATTTCAGTTTTTCATGGCCAGCATGACATGACATTGGAATGTGAGGTGCTAGCGTGTTCATGTGGCAGGAAGCAAGAAGCAGAAAGGCTAGAGGTGAAGCCAAGGAGATAACCACCCACAGTGACCTTCCACCAGCCAGGCCCCAACGCCTAAAAGGTTCCACAGCCTTTAGAATAGGTCCACAAGCTGGAGACCAAGTGTTCAAAACATAAGCTGGTAGAGGACATTGCAGATTGAAACCATAGCTCTAACACTTAAACTAAAGAGGTTTAACAGGTAATGATTCATGTGTAAGGGGATGCTAAAAATCAGTATGTTTCTCCATCTTTTGTTTATCACAAAGCCTAGAAATTATACAAGTGACATGAAAGAATGAGCAGACTTGGATGACGACGGAAGGAACTGTGGCCCCCATGGCAAGTAGGCATGTACCTGCACTTGCAGCAGAGCCAGTTATTTCCTGACTCCAAACAGTTACTGCCTTGTTGGGTGTGGCCCAGGCTCTCACGTCCTCAGATTTTTCAGTAGATTCTTTGAATACAAGTTCTCATTCATGTGTCGGGGATGTCCTTCCACACAACTACTACTTTGCACACAACTGATCGACACATGCAGGAGCAATGCTTCTGAGGGGAAGATGTTCCCATTAAAAAAAAGTGTAGAAACATCTGGAGGAAGGGAATGCATTCTTGAAAGCGTTAGGGGTGACTCTGATTTTTAAATTACCATCATAGCACTTTCTTTATAGAGTTTATAGTGGCTATAGGATGTTCCATCAAGGGGAAGGATAACAGTATGCAAAATTATTTTCTTATTATCGTGCACTGAAATTGTTTGTGATTTGACACTACTGTAAGTGACATTGAAGTTACATGTTTGCTCGGTCATAGTTTTCCTTAGTTTGATTTAGTTTCGTGGAATCTAAAAGGAGGATGACTGAGTTAAAAAGTATGAATGTTTTTACAATTTTCTGCATTCATAGCCAAGTTATTTTCCAAAAGCATTGCACCAATTTACACTGTAGTCAGCCAAGTATGAGTGCACGTGTTTTCAGAATAGCCTTGCCAGCATTCCTGTATTTTAGAGAACTCTCCATTAGAAGGCAAAAATTGTACTTCACTAATGTTTGAAATTGTACTTTTTATAGTTTTTTCATCTATCTCTTGATTATTTGTATTTGTTCTTAAAACACTTGTTTTCAAGGTGAAATTTTGAGGCTCTCTCTTCCTCTCTTTGTCTCCCTCTGTGTGTGTGTGTGTGTGTGTGTGTGTATGGTGAGTTCTCTCTGCCAGCAGTTGGTAAGTACTCTGGGAAGCTGGGGCTGGCCTCCTGCAGAGCCTCTCACCCCAGCACTGCTGTGGCTGCTACTTTTAACTGTACGTTCACTGGGAGTTGGGTCAGGGCTCAAACAGAACGCCCTTCCTGAAGACGACCTCTTTTTTGTGTGTCTGGTGAATCATAGGCCCAGAGTTGAATCTGCCAGTATGTTTTTGGCAGAACCAACTGATAGAACCTTTCTGAGCTGCTCTATGAAACATGTTCACAAATTTGGATAATCACTCCCGTGTGTCTTGGTAACAGGTAATTTCCATGTCTTGGATAGTTTTTGTCTATTGCTTCTGCCATCCCCTCCTTCACGCCTCCTTATGGTACATGGCTTAACTACAGGTGATATGTACTCAGATATTCTTGTGGCATGATCTAATAGAAAGAGCATTGAACTAATCATGGGAATACAAAGGGTTCTGTTATTGGTGTTGCCCTTTGTTTAATAGCTTAATAGCAACAACGAATGCCTAGTCAGTCTGAAGTTCTTTTCAGCGTTCTTGATTTCTGTGTCTCTCTCACTGTCTCTCTGTCTCTCTGTCTCTCTGTCTCTTTCTCTCTCTCTCTCTCTCTCTCTCTCTCTCTCTCTCTCTCTCTCTCAGACAAGGTCTCACTACATAGCCCAGGCTGGCCTTGAACTTAATATATCTCCATTGCTGGTCTTACACCCACAAGCCTGGCTTCCTCATATGGTCTTGAATCTTCATAGTAATCTATGAAGAAACAGCTATTATTCTCTCATTTATGAGAGGAAACAAGGGCTCGGAACGATGGAATACCAGTCACACTTGGTCCTCTGAACTACAGTGAGTTTTTATCGTGCAGTCTTAAGTCTTCCTATCTACTAAGTGGAATTATTTCTCTTTAACTTGCTATGGTAGCATGGAACTCAAATGATGCCATGCATTTATTAAGTAGTATTGATTAGGACATATAAATGTAGTTATTAACTGGTTCTCCCTGGCTCTTAGCTTCTTCATTCATAAAATGTTGAGGGTGAATCACAGTCACTTCATTGTCTTCTTTCAGCTCTAACTTTTCATTGTTGGCTACACACTCTAATCTTGAAAAGCCTTATGGAGTTTCCTAGGACCTACTGCACGAGCAGATAGCCCAATACCTGGTCTAACCATCAGCCAGCTTACTCAGAAGTGTGAACTGTAGGAAAGAGGAGATTTTCTTGTCAGTGTACACAGACATAGAGACAAACTCTTGTAATGGCCATCTTAACGCCGAATGAAACTGTTATAAGGGTCTCTGGAAGTCTCTGGAAGTTTAGGAAGGGTTGTCTGTTTTGCTTTTATTTCCCTCATACCTCACTGTCAGGTGGGACCTTAATTGACTAATACTGCTGGAGAAAGAAAGGCCTCGAGTCAGCTCCTAATAGACTTGCATAACTTCATGCATTAATTCAAGCCTAACTTAAAAACAAAATAATTTTTTGAAAAAGAGAGTTCAATTTCTGATGTGGCACCCAGCCTCGTAAGCAAGGATCATCTAGCGTAGACAAGAAGCAGGCAGCCTGGCACAGAGAATGGAGGTTATTTTCGCTGCTGGGCTCTTGCCATTTTGGAGTTCAACAGTGGCAAGACTGCCCAGCAGGAGGCTGACCCCAGATGCTCTCCCTTCAGTGGTGATGGACTGTTGCCACCTCTGTTGTTGGAAATGAACATGATCAAATCTAGGTCACACACTCCCAGAAAAGTGTCTAACTAGACCTATTCGCACTTAGTACCTAATTGCTGCTTCCAAATCTGATTCATTTAGAGTGAAGTAATAGCCTTAATTGGTCCCCATCCTGAGTGCCTCTTTAAAGCCTACAATCCCAACATCTTGGCCTTTTCTTCAGCAGCAGGTTGCCTATTCACATACTATTTTCTTTGGCCCAGCAATCTCTTTATTTTACAAGTCATCAGAATAAAGCATTGTAGATAAAGTATAGGAAGGTGGGTGCTGGCTATCCCTGAGGCTTCAGTTTTACTGTCTGTGACTGAAGAAGGGCTCTAGGTCAGGATTTCAAATTCAAATGCTGAGGACAAGCAACAGAATGAGCCAAGAGGGACTGGACTGAAAGGGGGTTGGTTAGTGCCTAGAAAGGGGCTTGGGGACATTCACAGTGCATACTATATCTCTTGATTAGGTGACATCTCAAAAGACCATTTTGAACTTAAGATAATTTACCTTATCTTGAATAATTGTGAAGTGGCCGAAATGGACCAGGTAGTAAACTGAGGTGTGTTAATTTATCCAAGAGGGCAGGGACACCCTCTTGGCACTAGCTCTCTATAGAATGTATGGGAGTGTTGCCGCATTGTTAAGAAAAGCCAGAAATTTAAGTATTTATGTAAAATGTCAAAGTATGCAGGCTTACCAATGTTATTTGGTCAGATGGGTCCCCATTTTGTTACCTCTGAAGCAGGGGCTTCTTCATTTGACACTAGAGATTGTTTCTGCTCCAGCTTTCTGTGAGACCTTAGCCAATAAAATTAAACTTCCTGCACCTCACGCTGTCACCTGTGACATGCTGACAAAGCATGACTAATCCTACAGGGGTCTGGTGTGGACCATGTGTGCTAACTGTACAAAACCACTATGAAACATGAGTAATGTATAAATGCAGTTCATCATTGCCTTTGCAGCTATTATAAGGGATTACTTGACTTTTTAACTTGCTATTGTAGAATTAAGGCACTCCGCTGTTTAAACATGGCTAATAATTCATCATAAAGGGACCAGAGAGATGGCTTAGTCAGTTAACATGCTTGTTGCCGGGTCTGACACCCGAGTTCAACCCCACGGGACTCATGTGGTTGAAGGAGAGAACCAGCAAGTTGTCTTCTGGCCACACCCATGACATGGTACACACAGGTGTGCATACATGTGTGTGGGCACACACACTGTTGTATTAGTTGTTTAAAAATTGCTGGCCTGCACAGATCATGCAGCCTTCTTATGATCTGTGGAGGGGAATGGTACTGCTATGTGGGAAGAAAGAGAGCAGTGTCTCATTTGTGTAACTGTTCATGTAAATCATGGCTCAAGCTGCTGAAGTCCAGGTACATATGGCACTAGCATATAAGGAAATGAAGTTGACGCTATATTAAAGATCCCTTGTGGTTTGTACTTGCTGCCTAGCCATAAGCATGCTCTAGCCTCGTCACTGACATTTTGTGAACAAGCAGTCTGTATTGGATGATGATAAATGGATTATCTTAAATGTCATTCTGCACTGTTTTAGAGTTGCAAGGAGAGTTTTGATATTGAGTTGTTGGTTAGGATATTCCCTACCAATCCTTTATGATGAAATAATCTCCTCAAGTTACATCCAGAAATGTCAAAGTTGCTTATTTCTTCAATCACCCATAGCAATGTTTCCATTACAAGATATACAGAGAAGATTGTGCAATAATGTCAAACTATTTATAGAAACGCTTCCTAGGAATCTCCACTCTCCTTGAGTTGTTTGTGTATTTAACTCAGAGATTTGTTTTTGTGTGTGTTTTCTGTTCCTAAATTGACTTCAGCTGAGCATGTTGAGCTTCAGTTTTTATACAGAGCACATTTAACAACTGATAATGCTTAACATTCAGGAAGGAGAACGAAGGCTGATATAACCTTTTCAAAATACAAAGATTGTCCCTCCCCTTTTGAATCAGAGACTCACTGTATAGTCCTCGTTGGCCTAGAACTCATGACCTCCTGCCCCAGTCTCCAGATGCTCTGACAATAGGCATGTACTGCACCTAGCAGGGTTAGCTTGATTTAATCTCAGGCATCATGTCCTAAACATCATTAAGGGTGGTATTTTTAAAACCTTGTTTAATGTTATATATAATACTTTGCCAAATGACGTTCTTTGTTTTATGCCTATTTATACTTTATTTCATTTTCAACATTTCCTTGAAATTTCAAATTTAATAAACATTGCCTTTTCATGGAATTTAGTCATTCTGAAGATTTAGCCCTGTGGATTATATGGAAATATGTGTGAGTAGATTTGAAATCATGCCTGAAATTTGACTTGGCAAGGTTATTCAATATTAACTTTCTTCCCCCAAATAAGATCTTTCTGGATGTAGAAATGAGCAGTATTCAGTTGTTTAAACACAGTGACTCCTCCTGCTGCCCTGCTGGTCTCACCGTGTCTTCCCCACTTTATGTTTCTTAGAAAAACTCCACCTTGGAGATGTAGCTTTATGGTAGAGTGCTTACCTAGCATGTGTAAGGCCCTAGGTTCAATCCTCAGTGGTTGAAGAAAGACAAACCAACAAAAATAGGTATTTTTTAAATCAATGTAAATAATTTTAGATTGAACCATATAAATTACTATTTCTTAGATGGAAGTGTTCATTTCTCTGCAATTTAACATGCCTTACTCTCATAGCCAACACGTGTGTTGTGTTTTGCTGTATGCTAGGCATGTGGGAGTTCACTTTCCAGTCACAACAACCCTGTGGGTCATTACTATACTTGCCCGTAGATTAAAAAGCTGAGGCCCAGGACTGGGGATATGGCTCAGTGGTTATAAACTTGGACTGCTCTTGCGGAGGACCCATGTTCAATTCCCAGCACCTACATGGCCGCTAAGAGCCATCCATAACTGTGTTTCCAGGGGATCTGACGCCCTCTTCTGATCTCCAGAGGCACTGTACAGAACAGGTGCCCTTACATACATGGGGGCAGTACACTCATACACATAAACAAACAAACAAACAAACAAACAAATAAATAAACTTAAAAAAAAATCTGAGGCCCAGATTGATGCTCAGTGTCAGAACCAGGCAGACTCTCTCCAGTCTTTGTTCGTGATCCCTGCTCTGAGCTGTGGGTCCAGAAAGCAAGATTTCCCTCCTCCTACACCGCGTGTGTTGCTCTCTGTGACAAAAAGTGAGGTCACTGGTTTGCTGCATTCTTTTCACAGTTTCCCACTATGCATTTCATACGTTTATATATGGACAAGTAGAAAATTGATGATTTTGTTTTTTTTCTTATATAGTGTCTTATCTCCATTTCTTCCTTTCTTTATTTGGTCTGTCTTTTATTCCTCCTCTTCCTTTTGTTTTACAAAAATAGTATAGTTCTTCTAGTTGTACAACTTTATTAGTGTTTAGTGTGAAATAAGAGAGTTATTCCTGTTAATACCTAGGAATCTAAGAAATTGTTTTTGACTATTGTATGCTATTCCATAATATGGATGTAGGTACATCCTATTTTATTCAACCACTTTGTTATTATGTTTTAATTCTCTTTTTTTCACTTTTGCTCTATTGCACATTGCAATGAATCCCTTTTGCAGTGCTTCTTGGTGTGCATGTGGATTATTTCTCTACCATAGTTTCCAAGAAATAGTATTGAAAGATTAAAGTCTGTGCACATTGGAAACTTTAACTGCTCCATCCATTGCTCTGAGAAACAAAGCTTACTTACTTATTTGCATTTTCATCACCTCTGTATAAAAATTGATAAATACTAACAGTCTTCATTTTACTACTTTGACAGGTAGAAAATATTGTCCTGTAGTTTTCATCTGTGTGTGCCTGACTTTTAGTGAGCATCTTTTCATGCTGTCTTTGAAGGTTTTTTTCTTTTCAAATTGTCTGTTCATATTGCTTAATTGGTTTTGTTTTAGATTTTCCTTTGCCTCACTATTGAAATGTAGTTCTTCGTAGGTTCTTAACGTTCATTCTCTTCCCATTATATATATTGTGTATAAAGATGTTCTCTGACTTGTTATTTATAAATCATGCCTTTTATCGTACATTTCATAATATTTTTTCAAAGATTCACATCAAATATATTTTTTCCTTTAGTTTTTGTACGTTTTATGCTTTGTGTTTTCAAATAAGTTTACCTTTATCATATTTTGATGCTTTTCTAAGTTTTGTGTTTAATGTCTACTTCTTAATGCAATGGAATATCACTTTTGTGACTTTTAGGTGAAGATTATCTCATTCTTGAGAGCCAGTAGCAAAATACCATTTCTAGAATATGCTGCTCTGACCTCTGTTGACTTGAGAGGATCCTTGTACCCTATCAAATTTTGGCAGCATCTTATGTATTAGTTTCTGCATTGGCCATTCTAATTGATTTCTACTTTTTACCTAGCTACCTGAATTTTATATTTTAAGATATTGTCTAGCCTGGCCCTTCTCCATTTTCTCTTTTTGTTTATAAGTTTGTTAACTTTTTTCCTTTCTTCCAAATGAATATTAGCATCAGCTTTTTAATCCTTTTGGCATTTGTAAATGTGCTGAAAGTGTAGTTATATGTTGGAGAACATGTTCTTCTCTATTAACATGATAACTCTCTTAAATTATTTGTCTTACCTATGTCCTCCAGTGATTTTTCTAAAAAAAAATTTCTTATTCTCCTAAGTATGTTTTCAGATTTTTAATAAATTTTGTTTTGGAGTGGAGAAACAGCTCAGTAGTTAAGAACACTGTCATGAGGACTTCTGTCATGAAGAACCATGTTGGGCAGCTCACAGACACTTGTAACTCCAGCTCCAAGGGTTCCCTTGTATCTTCTAGCCTCTGAAACCAGTGAGGGCATACACACACACACACACACACACACACACACACACACACACACATACACACATGCATGCATTCACATAGACACAGACTCACAAACGCATGAAGGTAAGGTAAAACTTAAAATAATAACAATAATGCCTGTCCCTCCAGAATGCCAAATAGCTGTTGAGTTTTTACATTTATCTGGTTACTTTACGTGTTTGTTTTCCAGTTGATTCCCTTAGAATTTCTAGGTGGGAAATTAATCCTGTTTAGCTCAGAGTTCTAGGGTAATGTTAAACAGCAGCAGGGTGAGTGGATGTCCTTTTGTGTTTTTGTTGTTTTGCTTGAGACTTGTTGAGATTTCTGGCAAATACCATTTAGTTATTTACTTACGCTTTATCTTATTAGCATACACAGTATTAAATTTCATTATTACTTGTTTTTGTTGTTTCCCTCATGTCTTCCTCTCTCCACTGTAACCTTTATCCCACCTACTTTGATGCCACGTGTCCTGTGGCCTCCAACTCCACCCCTCACACACACATCTTTTTACTGTCTCATAGTCTGATTTCTCACCCCAGTTATACACAGACATAAAAGCTTTAAAAGTTAGGATTTGAATATGAGAAAAAAACGTGTAACTTTTGTCTTTCTGGGTCAGGTCACCTCACTTAAAATAATACTGTACACATCTGTTCATTTTCCTGAAAATTTATTTCATATCTATTTTTCTTTACAGCCGAATGAAATTCCAATCTGACCACATTTCCATTAGCCATCATCTGCTGACAGGTCTCTTGGCTGGTTCTTCCCTTACTGTTGTAAATAACAGTGCACGTATGTAGATAGAGAAGTTTCTCTGTGTTAAGATACAGGGTCCCTTGAGTAGATGTCCTGGAATGGTACCTATGGATCATATGATAGTTCTGTTTTTAAAGTTCTGAAAAACCTCCATACTGATTTCCCCAAGAATTAAGTTTTACTACATGGAATTTAAAAGTTTCTGCATAACAAAGGAAACTACAAACAAAGTGAGCCTACAGAATGGAAGAAAATGGAAGCTAGACATACTTTGGTTAGGAGGTTAATGTCTAGAATATATAAAGAACTACAAAAATTAAACACCAAAAAACACAGTCAGTAACTGGGCTAGTTACATGTATGAACAGTCAAAAGAAGATAGACAGAAATCCTCTATTAAGCAAAGACATCTGGTTCTCTTAGGTCTGTTGCATTTAGTCTCATAGGTTTAGGGGAGGGGATCTACTGACACGGTCTTGGTGACCTATCCTTGCATCCCTGAGAAAAAACTGATATAATCCTTAAGTAACAGAAGCAGGGACTTGGTTGGCTCCTGATTTCTTTGTAATTTTCACAGGTGAGATTTGCTGTTTGGTTTTGTTTGTGTCTGTAGTACTAGTGGATGAGTCCTGGACCTCACAGCACGTGTTCTACCTCTCAGCTACGCTCCCAAAGAGATCTCTTTACAGAGGCATTTCCTGGTGCTCTCTGACCCTGTTTAACAGTCTTGGCAGAACACATCCATTCCTACCTTTACAGTGACATTAACCATTTTGAAGCTTGTCCAAGACTTGACTTCCTTTGGCCCTTAAAGCATCAAGGCTTTTGTTTGCAAGTTCCCACAAGTCTTTGATGCTTATTTCTATTTATTTATAGCTTTCCAGAGCAAAGATGTAAATTTGCTTTTTAAATTTTTTACAACTCCCTCCAACTTTTTATTAGGAGAGAAGATACATATGCCACTGAAATGGGGTTGCATCTTTATGCTACCTGGAATTACCACCTTTCAGTTGGAAACTCTGAGGTTTTCTTTTTCTCCCTTTTTTGTACAGTATTTAGTTCTAAATGCTTCCGTCCTGGATGGAAATGGGTGCTGTTGTCTGGTGACTAGCACTAGGGCCTGTAGCAGCCCTTCATAGGTCTCCCTTCATAGGCAGCACAGTAGCTCACTCTGCAGCCGCCACCTTAAGGAGGACTTGCCATTATTTGCATCATGGAAACAGCCGAGATCAAAAGCCAGGAGTGCTAGGCTTTTAAGTCCTTATCTTCCAGTGCCAGATCAAGCCATTTGCTGGATAATTCCTAGTTTCCACAACAATGTAATAATGTATGCATGAAGAGAAGCAGTAGGTTTGAGGCTTTTGTTTTTTAGGATTTTGTTATTTTCTTTGCTTTTTGAGACAGGGTCTTACTATATATCTCACACTAGCCTGAAATGCATCATAATCCTCCTGCTCAGCCTCCTGAGAGCTGGGATTACAGGTATGTGCCTCCGTGTCCCACTGAACCGGGTGATCTCTAAAGGATCTTCAGTTCAAACATTTTCTGGTTCTCTTTGCGCATTCTCCTTCAGGATTATTTTGTGCCCACCAATGTCTCAGGGTTTGTCAATCTCTGATAAACTATGTGTTTGAAATTTTGTTAACACCATGTCATTATTGTTCAGTTACGGTTTTTTCGAATTCATGTATTTAGTTGTTGTGGGTGTGGGGAGAGTGCGCACATGCATACGTATGTGCACGTGCCACGGCACACATTTGGCAGTCAGAAGACAACTTGGGTGAGTTGGTTCTCCCCTTCCACCATGCAGGTTCCAGTGACTGAACTCAGGTTGTCGGGCTTGGCGGCAGGCGCCTTTGCCTGATGAGCCATCTCGTCGGCTCTCGGTGACTGTGTCCGTTCTGCCTATGCCTGTTCTTTAGTTATTCCTTTTCTTATCACGCAGCACGTACTTCCATTTCTAAAGTTAATGAATGTTCATTGTAAAAAATTTGAAAACTACAGAAAAGCCCAAAGCAAAGGACTCATAATCCTACCACCTAGACTGCTAGCAATAGTGGATGAGAATATTTCTATAGTTAAATCTTTATACGCCCTTTCACAAAATACTACTTTATTTTTCCTATTTATTATACATTTTCCAAGGTAATTTCCCTTAAACTATGTAATAATTTTATTTTTACAGTACCATTGATTATTTTGAAATATTATGATAGACATCTTTTTATGAGACTCTTGGACACTTTCGTGAGCAGATTTGGAGCTATGGAGTGACGTGGTAGGCGAGCATGGAGTATTCCGTGGGAGTATTTTCTCCCAGAGCAAGTGTTAAGCTAAAGCATGTTGGCTCCTTACATCTGATCTCTGGATCGTAAATGCTGGCCTCTCCATCAGTGTTGCTCCCCAGCCACTGCTCAGAGCTCTTCCTGCCCCTGAAAGAAGCAACTTGCTGATCTCAACTTTGTTGGTGATCTTTTGAGTCAGAATAAAAAGATAGAGCTAGTTCCACCTTTAGGCACAGCAGCTCCTTTGTCATTTGGGCGACCACATGACTTTGCTGTCTTCTTTCATGCCCCTAATCATTTCTAGCTGAAGAACACTTTGATTTATTCCACATTCTTCTGGGTCCATGTTACAGGAATCATTTTACCAATTCTGAAGTTAGGGACTAACCTGCTCTCTGGTGAGATTGTTTGACAGACTTTTTGCTGCCTGGAGACCCGTGTGGCTAGAAACAGGTCTGCTTATAGGTTTTCATGTTCAGTATGAGTAACCAGGTAGCCATGTGTGGTGGAGCTGGCACCTACAAGGGCAGGAAGAGTTGACGTTCAGTTTCCAGCCCTCTTCTAACCTGGCAGACACTGGTTGCCTGTAGGGCGCACGTTATTCTTGGTTGTCAAGGGTGCTGGAAGGCCTGCCAAAACCCAAGTCCAGAAGTCTCTCTGCCTGGGAGGGCAGCAATCCAGAAGACTGGTACATCCAGCCAGGCTTGGAGGCTTCTGCCTGTCATCTCTGCACTCCAGAAGACAGAGGCAGATGGCTTGCACATGACTAGCCTGGTCTGCTTTCAAGTTCAACTGCAGCCGGGGCCACATAGAAAGACCCTGCCTCAAACAAACAAACAAACAAAGCAAAGCAAAACAGGCAAAATAAAAGGCAATAACCCTTGTGTTTATAATCCAAGGTGGCCTTAACAGCAGCTGGTCATTTGTTGGAGACATACTTTTCATCCAGTGCTTAACTTTACTTCTATCAGTCAGTCTAAATAAAAAGTACTGCTGTGTACTTTAGAAGCTCCCATATTTGAAAAACTCAATGTATAACCATTTGGGTTTGTTTGTTTATTTTGAGACATGGTCTATCTGTGTGTCCTCACTGACCTGGAACTTGCTATGTACCCAGCCTGGCCTTGGCCTCACAGAGGTCCGCCTGCCTCTGCCCCTTGAGTGCTGGGATTAGATGTGTGTGCCATTATGTCTGGCCTCATTTTGCTTCTTATTTCACTTTCTTCCCCTACATGCCCTGAGCAAGCATGACTTATGTGAGATTCCATACAAAATCCATTTTTTGATATACTTTGGGATTCCAGTTTCAAAGGCCCCACAGATTCATGCTGTACATAAGTCTAAATAAAGTGTAGCCAGTTTTCCTCACAGAGCAAACATGAACTCTCCGGTGTTTCAGACCTACCAGCATGCCATTATTAAATGTGAGATAAAGTCCTAAGGGCATCTGAAAGTAGGAGTCCGTATTCCCTATGTTCCTCTAAGTGGTGGCCGTGGACATGAAGGGAAACAGGAATCTTTTCTCCTTCTAAGGGCCCTTCTACACCTAAACCTTGATCCTGTGCCTCACCTCACTCCCCACCCCAACCCCACCCCCTGTTATTTGAAAGCATTATGAAGGAGGATTGTGGGTGGAGGTTTGGGAGTCACACTCTTGTAGAAGGGCATGACATCCCTCTTTTGTCAGTCCAAATGTGTGATTTGGGGTGGGGAGCGGGGGAGACAGGGTTTTGCTGTGTAACTGAAGCCAAGCTCCAAACTCACCCTGTAGCCTAGGAAATTTGTGAATTTGATGTAGTATAATGCAGTTTATGTGGGAGTTAGACCTTCCTTTCTCATGGTGTGAATCACATACCAAGTTCTTTTTCCAAGGCTCTTCGTTCACATGGCACAAGACACAAACATGAAGACAGAGGTGAGAGTGACATGTCCTGGTGTCCGTGTGCTCCTCCAATGTCCCCTCAGAGGAGTTTCCTGGGAGGGTCGCCTTCTGGGTTGAGAGGTTTCACGCCCCCACACCAGGTCTAGTAGCTGTTGTTACCAACCCAGCCTGCAAAAACTTTCTCATCCACATTGAAACAAATTCATTTCTTCAAGTGACAGAAAGCTTAGAAACACTGCTCTCTTGGAAGCTGTGCCCAAGAAACTTAGTTTCCTAACTGGGCTCTGCAGCTGTTGAAACTTCATCACCTTTCACCTGAAACTCTGCTATGTTTTGCAAATGAGGAGCTGGTAAGAAAAATATGCAGCTGGAAGCTGGCAAAGTTTTAAGTGGGTAAAGCTTGCAGTGTTAAGATCATAGCCCCAAATTACTTAAGGGCTTCTGCTGACATGGAAATAAGACTCTTTACTGCAGAGAGATTGGATATTCAGATAGATTTTTTTATGAAGGAAATAAATATTTCAGCATGCAAACACTACCCAAGCGGGTGGTGATGCTTCAAAACAGGGTCAGAGGTCAGTTTTTTTTTCTGTTTGTGTTTTGAGATGGCTCCAAGTTGAAAGGCATTGCACATTACTACCTGCCCTGAGCCTCACGAGGTAAAGTAATTACAGCAGCTAGTGCAAAATATGCACATTCATTTTGATTTCCAAAGATCCTGAGAATTTCTTTCTGCATTTTTTTGTGGTCCTCATTATAAAAATATACATCATGAAGAATGATGGTTTTCTTCCATCTTGAGTGTAAAAGAGTCAAGCTTGTGTCTTTCAGTTCAGTTCTTTAGCAAACTTAATTTTGGAGTACTAAAAGAAATGAATCAAACTAAAGTTTTTTTTTTTTTTTTTTTGAGAGGACAGGACAGTTCATGGTCATAGTTTGTCTTTGAAGCATGAACAGATCCCTGAGGGACTAGATAATTCCAGAGATGCTGCCCTGGTGGTCAGCCAGTCCCCATGCACTGGAGCCCAGGCACCTTCAGGCTAGGGTTTTATGTGGCTTGCTTTGTTCCACCACTCATCTATTGACTCCCTTGCCAGAGCAGGAATTTGGTGAGTATTGGAATTGCTACTTGAGATTTAGAGTTTCTGCAAAGCTTTCTCTGTCTGCCTTCAAATAAGAAGGTTATTGTTTGCTGGGCGATTAATTACTGAACACACACACACACACGCACACACACACACAGGAGCCAGCAGGTACAGGCCATAACTGAAGCAGGTCAGATGTGCCAGCTATAGGGAGGTGAAGAGACAAGATTAGAATGGCACATTGCACCCTTGTCCAAAGGAGACTCTACTCTAGCTAGCTGTCACCATGACAGACTGGGCCGACTATTGTGAACTGCTCAAATTGTCTTTACATTAGAAGCCAGGCAGGAATCCAGATTTTTATATGAAATGTACTTATATAAACATTTTGGCAACTGATACACAATGCTGTTTAGAAACATATTTGAGGGCTGGATTTGGCCAACACGCCACGTTTGTGACCTCCACAGGCAGATGAGGTGCATCGTGGCACTACCGTCCCAGGAGATGTTTGCTGCCCAGTGCTTTCTGTGTGATTCCCGTCCTGTGCCTTAAAATTCTATTGTGGAGAATGCAGAGTTGTCCTGGAATTAAAGGCAGCTTGTTACACTTATTGGCATTTATTTTTAGTGACATGGACCTTTTCTGAAGACTGACGTTTCAGAGGTGAAGTTCCAGAAAAGCTTCGACGGCAGGACCATCCCAGCTCACTTTTCTTCCTGACATTTAACCTATCACAAAACACAAAGTGATTATTTTCTCTCCTTCTGTACCCTGTACCCACTTCCCACAGTTGATCAGCCTCTGGAATGTGGTCCTTCTTGAAAGCACATTCTGTTCTGAGCTGTAGTGTCCAGGTCCTCTGCTAGTGTCCTGAGCAGAACAGAAGTGTGTGTTCCCTAGTCAAACAGAAGTAATCTCTTTGATGTGTGATTGTGCGTAATGGCTGGTTTCCTAATAACCAGGTAGACAAGGAAAGACTTAACTGCCTCAGTGATTATAATGTGGTTATTTTAGCATTTGCTCTGTTGGATTCTTTGGGTTGTCTTGCTGTCAACTTTCCACCTGGCATCTGAGTTTCCTGGGCTGAGTGTCATGATGGCAGAGAGGAACAGTGGTGGCAAGTCAAGAACTCGGTGTATACTCAACAACCATTGAGGTCCTTCCAAATAGGTAAAGTCTGGCTTAAAAGCTTCCATTAATTCCTGGCCTCTGGCAAGAGGAGTAGAAGGTGGCTCATTTGTTGCAGTATGTATAGGGAGGGGTTCGAGGGAGGAGGGAGAAGGTGGCAATTAGTGACTGACATTTATGACCCATTTATAAAACACAAATGAAATAATTGGTTACAAAATCATGACAAGCCTCTGCTTGTTCTTTACAAACTTCTCACCATATTGTGAAACTTTATGAACATTCTTTGAAGAGAACAGTAGAAGAGACTGAGCCAAAGCCTTCAATGTGAGACTAAGTAGGATGGAAGATTCTAGAATTATATCTTCTGTTCTCTTCACAGATAAATCTCATTGTTATTGTGGATCCAGAGACAGGGAGTTTATAGATTCCTCAGGCAGGCGTTGGGGTAGGATGACCAGATGTACAAAAGAAAAATAAATAAATCTTAGCTCTTAAAACTTTCAATGCATGGGAGTCCTCTTGGGTTTTTGCTAAGATGAAAGTACCACACAGTTCTAAAAGAAGGGTGACTGGTGGCAGCGTGCACAGTGGCAGCCTCTCTGTCCTTCCTCGTTAAGATACAGTGTGAGAGGCATGAGGAAGATGGTGACAAGGCTGACACCAAACGTCGACCCTGGGTGGCTGTTCTGTTTTCCAGTTCCCCACCTCTTACTGATCCTTCGTCTTTTCATCCTTTCTCTCCTAGAGAGATGTTTGCTGGATGAAATGAAAAGGAAGCTAGAAACTATTTATATTGTTCCATTTATTTATTTTTAAAGTTCTGGAGCTAGAAGTCTGGGTCTTACACATGCCAGGCAAGTTTATGCTGCATATATCACTTAGCTACATCCACAGTCTATGTTTATATTTTTAAACACACACACACATACACACACACACACACACTTTTAAATGTGATGCTAATTTTAGGAAGAGTTTGTCCAGGTCTTTGATAAGAAATTTCTTGGCCTGAAGAGTATATAACTCTTAGCTTCAGCATGGATAGTCCTTTTAGTTTTGAAAAGTCTTAGACATTTCAGGCCCACAACTGATTAGATTTAAGCCTTTATTTTTTAAACTCCTGAGTAAAATTCAGAAAAACTGGCTGGTCTGGTTTGGAAAAGAAGGCTGTAGAAGGCTATTTCTATTGTGCATTCCTGCTCTGAGCCTTTCGTCTACTGGTAGATGATTATGACTTCGAAATAAGTTTATGCTGCTCTAAGGCTCCAGGGGTTTTTTATTGTTATTATTCTGCTTAAAACAAAATCACTATCCCCAAATATTGGAAATTCACTTTAGCTTAAAATGTGATTGAGATAGAAAAGGCAAAGCCAGAAATAAGCGTCTCTCAGCAAGGCCAGGTTGTCCAGAGCTCACTGTGGGTTTCAGCCGTGGGTCAGTGGTGTGGCATCCCCTGCTCCTCTGTCAGGGCTAATCGTGCAACCCCTTTAGTGGGCATCATCCCAAATGCCCTGATATCTGAGAGCTTTTGTGTGGCACACAGGAAAGACCAGGTCATGAATATGCAATCGCTGACATGCCGTGTTGTCTTCTGCTGCAAGTACAGAAAAGAGGCTCTCATCTCTGAGTTGAGAACTGATTTTTGCTTTCAGCCTAGACGGGTCTGCTTAAAACTATAATCAAGCTGATTGTATTGCCTGGAATTCTAATTTCCAATTTAGTGTTTTGCTATATAATCTCTGGTAGAGTGTGTCTAATCTTCATGAAACGCAGTCTTTATATAATCGCTATAGATTTTCTTCCCTGTATATGGGCTCAGCCAAGCTATGTTGTTGGATCTAGCTGTAGAGAACTTCAAATTACTGAGTAAATGAACACTGCATTGTTATGGCACCCTGTCTTTCTGAAAGAGCAACTCAAATTCTGTCTTCTGTAGCTTTGATCCTTTACATGTAATTCTAAGTACACTTGTTATTATAGTGACTGTTGTTTGTATGTTATTTTAGCTTTTTACTTAAGTAGCTATTTAGCAATTTAAATGAAAATGTAATTAGGTTACATCTGTTTTACATGCATGTAATACCACACAGATGTAAACTTCTATTAAAGCCATATTTTCTTTTTGGCAAGAAAAGGCAAAAACAAAATTGCACCCATCATTAGAGTATGTCTTGCTCTTAAAATAAAGACAGTGTGTACCACTCAGTGTGCCATTATTTATGTAGTGCAAGTGATTCAGTTCTGCAATTTGAAGAGTGAAAAAATAAAGTAAGAAAACAAACTAGTGTGCTATAATTTAATCAAATACAGTGTTTGAAACAACACAAGAGCCTCCCTGCCCCTTGGGTTTGGACACACAGGAAAATACCCATCTCCACATCATAAACACTGGCTCTTACAAGTCCACAAACAGTGTGAAAGTGTCAAGCCCAGGTTCTAGCCCGGCTCTGCTTTAAACTGAGTTTGGCAAAGCCACTATGCCTGTCTGTTATTAAAACAAAGCAAAAGAAAACCAAAACACAGCCGAGAGTGATATTTGCCCGGCTTGCCCCACAGGCTTGCTGGGGAATCAAAGGGGATCACAAGCATGCAGGTACCCTGGAAAAGTCTGAAATGTAATTGCTAGAGAGTTCCATTAGTAAACTAGTCTGAAATCAGCATGCACAATAAGCCCCTCAGACACTCCCACATTCTTGTATGTTCAATGGGGACTGAACCAAGAAAATTCATTTTCCTGTTTAGGGAACTAGCGCCTCCTTTATAGCCTGTTAATAGGATTTATAAAACATCATTTCAGACAAAGTCATTTATCTTGTTTGCTAACGCAACACATTTGGACTGTCTGGAACCAGGTTATGTTTTAAGAGTTACCCGTTTGCTCCATGCATTTCAGCTTTTCAGTGAAGTCTTTTTAAATTGTGGCCTTTATAACACTAATAAAAATATTTTCATAAAATTCTTCCTTGTAAATACTGCTAAACTTTTAACGTCCTGCTACTTGGTGACCTGTTAAATAACTCAATGTACTTTCAAATTGCTTGTTTGGTGCCAAGGCAACATGACACTGGGAGGAACCAGCTTTACGGTATCACCCTGCCACATGCAGGCCTTGGCTGAGCTCTGAAGAAAACGTTCTAGCAGGGTTTGCAGTGTGCAGCCTCGCAGGGTTTCCACCTCTGACTTCTAGAGCATAGACATTTCACATGAACTTAGGACCATCCCTCTCCTCGGCAGCTCTTATTCCCATGTCAGCAAGACATTTTTGTATGACACATGCTACAGAGGTAGGAAGAAAATGTGACGTTCATGGTTCTTACAGTTCATCTGAGGAAGGGGTGAGCAAGGGACTGTGGGTAAATCAAATGCCAGGGAAGGTGACACAAACACTCAGTAAAGGTTGTACCAGCACACATTGGGACCACAGACGAGAGGAAGGTTGGGGAGCAGCATTTGACCTGGGCATCTGAGAAGGTTGGGGTTATGGTGGCAGAGCAGGCATTTCAGGCTTCAGGAGTCAGCTGAGTAGAGACGTAAGTGAAAATGCAAGCTGTGGGCATGCCACAATAGTTAGTGCAAGAGATGCTGTGTCAGTCACTTTTCTCATTGCTGTGACCAGATATCTAACAAGAAACAACCTAAGGGCCAGGTATGGTGGTGCATGCCTCAGCACTGCAGGCAGAGGCAGGCAAATCTTTGTGAGATGGAGGTCAGACTGGTCTACATAGCAAGTTCCAGGCCAGTTGGGGCTAACGAGAGACCCTGTCTCAAAAAAAAACCAAAGGGGGAGAAAAAACAGAAGTAGCTTGAGGGTGTTTGGGCTTGTTTTGGCCCGCGGTCGGAGAAGGTAAGCCATCCTTGCAGAGAAGGTGTGGCAGTAGGAGTGGCCTGCAGCTGTGGTCACATCTGGCAGGTCAGGAAACAGAGGGTAGGGTTGGTACCTCAGGCTGAGCTGACTTTCTTAGGGTTACCATTTTTGTTCCGTTCAGAATTGCAGACACTGGGATGATGCCACCATATTCTGGGCAGGTTATATCCCCTCAGTTAAGCCTCTGGAAAAATATACACCCAAAGGTATGTCTCATTAATGCTCCTGGTGTTCCCGTATGTGTGTGCATGTACATAGGGGCTCACATATACATGTGCATGTGGGTGCAGGCCTTTAGACACCAGAGGTCAGCCTCAGATGTCATTCCTGAGGAGCCATCTACCTTGTTTTTTGAGTCAGGGTCTCTCTCTGGGACCTAGGGCTTGAAAATTAGGCTAGGCTGGCCAGCAAACTCCGAGGATCCTTGCCTCCCAGCACTGGGATTGTAAGTACCTGCCACTGAACCTGGCTTTTTATGGAGCACTGGAGAACTCACATAAAAGAACTCAAGTCCTCATGCTTGTCCACCAGCGCTTCCCTACGCTGTCTCCCCAACCCAGGTGTTTCTAATACAGTCAAGCTGATACGATAACCATCCTAGGTGTCGAAGACCTCAGCTTGGACACTGGGAGAGAGACACAAAGCAGGCGATCGAGCATTACAGAGGTGGGGTGATGAGATTTGGCCATTGATTCATGCATGGTCAGGCAAGGAAGAGAAGATTTAAGGAGGGTATTGAGGTCTTGAGCTCAGCAGGATAGTGGTGGTACCCAGACTCACATAGGTAGGGAGGTGGAGGCAGGTGGAAGGCAGAACGTAAAACTTGAATGCATGCGGTCTCGAGTTCTAAGCTGTGCTCTGCTACTTGTTTGGAATCCTGGCGTTCAACAGGTTTACGCCCTGGTTTTCTCTGATATAAAACAGGAATAATTTCAGTACTTAACCCCATCATATTGCTAGAGAGAACACCCATGGAGTCCGTAGCACAGTGCCCTGTAGCATACCCTCAGTAGCATTAAGTTGCCTCTTAGTTTGTGTGAGCAAGCAGGCTTTATCCAGAGAGAGAGAGAGAGAGAAAGAGGATGGCAGAGTAACTTTTTCTTGTTCTACAGCAGTGAAAGTTGGTGGGATGGAGTGCAGAATAGGCTCTTACTTTCTGCAAGAGTCTCTGAGCTGCTCAATTCTTAGCACCTGTCTGACCCTCTGTGGTCATAGTTGAGCACTGTAAAATCACCTTGACCTTCCTCCCTTGGAGGTTGAATGTAGTAAATGCAAATACTGTCACCTTCTGTGGCTGTTCATTAAGCATGTCCCATGTTATCTGACATGCTGTTATCTGCTTTGCATCCATTTCTAATGACTAAATATAGGTTTACATTTTCTTTTTTTATTCCTATAAAAACAGACATTTGTTGGGTGTGGTGGCACAAGCCTTTAATCCCAGGCCTTGGGAGGCAGAGGCAGGTAGATCTCTGTGAGATGGAAGCCAGCCTGATCTACATAGTGAGCTTCATGCTAGCTGGGACTATAGGGAGACACTGACTCAAAATAACCAAAATAAATAAAAAATAAAAATAGACATTCATTTTTCTAGAAGCCTTTTGGGCACGCCAGAGGGAACTGTACCTGTATGCGGATGCGCTACAGAATTATCACTGGTAGTATAGATTGTATTCTTGGTGACTTGCTGCTACTTGAAGGCCACCTGACCTGCCTGTGTCTGTAACCCAGATCTTGGTGTGTGTTCTTGTTTCCCTTCTTTCTCCTGACTCCAAGTTCAGCTATTAAGTGGATAATACACTGTTAAGCCCAGATCATGGCACTTGGGAAAACAACGCCCAAGACTCATGATAAGCTCACACTTCACTGTCCAGCTGGCAGCATCTGCCACGTGGCAGCTCTCAGACAAGGTGAAAGCGCGTCCTCCATGATGGTGGGAGATGCAGGGAAGCAGTATCAGATGTGTTTTCCGAGGGGAACAAGATTGATTTATTGTGTTAGGAAAGGGTGAAGTGGACCCGGCACCACTGTGCCACATGCTTTTTTATTCCCTTGTCTGCTAAGTACGCAAGTACAAACAGCTTTAACACAATTTTTTACCTAGAAAGGAGCCTGGGGCTGCATCCAAGTACATTTAACATATGAAAATTGAGCTGCTTTGAACTTGTATGTTTTTGATAACTGCTTGGTATGCTTCCTGGAGGATCACCTGTAGGCTTTTCTTTCCAAATCCTAATCCCTTTGATTGAGTGCCAGGACAGATAGCTCTCACTGAACAGCTCCAGCCTCATCATTCTCCCCTCATTCAGGGTTGAAAGGAAGCAGCTCCTGATTCAATGGGCAAATCCTCAGATTGAGCTGGAGCAATTCAAGCACTTTAAAACTGAAATTGTTCTGTTCTAAAATAAGGTTCAGATGGGCTACCGAATGTTTACGCAGCTAGTTGCTGCCAGGAACTGGAGGGTGAGGAAGAAACCCATACTTCTCCCAACCTCTACCCAGCCCCCTGTCTCTGTGACCAAGGAGGGCTAAAAGGAGACAAGTCTGAAAGTCAGAACTTTCCACACAGGCTGCCACGACCGTTTTCAGTGTGAGCATAAGAACACACTTGATCTTCTTGTTTCCTCCCTCCCTAAGACCACGAGGAACATTCCCACCCTGTCCTGTCCCCTGTCCGCCCCTTCAAGGAGGGAAAACACTGTGTTCTTTTATCTTTATAAATGTGCCTGGTGGGGACAGGGCTGAACCGGTTCAAGATGCTTTTATTGAACTGTTTAGAGGAGCGGAAGGTGCTGTAGAATGAGAAACCAAGTGACACTGGGGCCTCTTGCCGCCTGCTCTTCGGCTAGACACCTCCTTTTTTGTTTTTTGGGGCACCTACCTGGATCTATGCCCAAATCCCTGTTTTGGGTCTTTTCAGAGATCAGTTTACTGGAAGACGACTGGTTTCTGCTTAGCATCCTGTGTCTGTCCTATTTGGCCCAGTTCGCTTCTGTGGGGGACATCACCTTTCTTCTCTTTGTGCCTGTGTCCTATTTCAGAAGCAAGCCTGAAAAGCTACTCCTAGGCTCAGTGTGTGACTGGCCCTGCTTGACTTATCAGAGTAGGTGTTCTTGCTGGTCAACAATGTCACCTTCCTCTGCCAGAAGGACTGTCAGCCACTCCTAGAGAAGTAGAGATTCAAGCGCACCACCCTACTGAACTGGAGGTGAAACCAGGAGATTCATCCTCCCCGTAATCCCTACCACTCTGACACGACTAGTCCCCGTCTTGGAGAAGGGACTGCCTCACCCTGTCATTGACAGTCAGGCTCTGTAAAGAACATAGTGTGTTAGTACAGTGAATGGCATCAAAGGTTCAAGACTGATATCTACCCATAAGGGAGAAGACAAAATGATTGTCAGTGACCCATACAGATCTCTCTTGAACTCGTTTTGCACAGTTTTTGGACTGAAAGTTCTATCTGAATCTGCCAGCCCTTGCTTCCGTTGTGGATTTTGACCCGTTGATGATGTCAGTTTATCAACAGTCTTGTTCATTAGATCCTTCCTCTCTCTCCTTTTCTGTTTCTGTCCCTGGAAGGTTTTTATGATGCTATAATCGTGTATAATTTTAAAGTGCTTTCAATAATACTTAAAAACAGCGCTTGACTTTAATGCTTAATCATAGAAGGATGGTGTCTGCCTTACTGCCGATTCTTACAACAATACTGTGGAATGAAAGTAGAAAGTTTATGACACATTTTATTATATTCCTAAATGTGAAAGAGGAGTCTAATTTAAAAATAAGTGGCTATACTTTTAATTCTTATTTAGCCCGTGTAGCTGTTTTAATATCCCTTTTATGGTTGACTGGTTGATGTTTTAAAACAAGTTCTTCAGGGACTCTATGCCCATTAGTCGTTGGCAATAAAATCTGAACTTTACTAAAATAAAACATGATGCTATGGAGCAATTAAGAGGAGAACTTTCAGAACTGACTGCAAATATGAAATGTGGTAATTTATATTATTAATGGATTTGGGAAAAACCAGCTACCTCCTATAAGCTCAGCTGTATGAACTGGGGGGACTTATATTTTTAATTTACTTCTTCGTTTCTCTCGGGGCAGTAGAGTTCCAGAGCAGGCTCTTACGGTATACCAATCCTTCTTTTGTAGCCTGCTCTCTATGACTATGAAGCCTTTATTTTTTCTATTTTATGTGGAAAATGGGGTGATGTCACTTAGAAAAGCATTTTCCCCAAAGTGGTTTTGGGAACCAGAATCTGGTGAAGTGTTATTTAAAAGCGATAACAGAGTCAAGCTATGCTTTGTGCTTTAAATAATTGCAGGATTTACAGGCCATATCCTTAACCTGTCCAGTTTTATGGAAGGACAAAATACAGGGATTCATTTTATCATAGTGTCTTAAAAACCTAAAAACACACATGACAGTTATTTCTCCACTGTTATAGTAAGGTCTTTGTGTTTATGAAGCTTAGTGTGTAGTAATTTAGGGGTACTGCGATTTGGTAGTTATTTAATTTGCAAATGGGCTTGGCCTCCTTGGCCTCTGCAGGGAAGTATTACTTTCAGTGCTTTAAAACTTTCATTGACTTCCAGTGCCAGAACAAAGTCAGACTTTAAAAAGCCTCGCATGCCTCTCAGCCTCCTCTCCTGTCTCCTCTGCAAACCAGGGCCTTCCTACCTCCCTCTTTCGCCCTGTTGAAGACCCACTTAGAGGGCTTTCTGGGCCCCTTGCTCTAGGCTGCACTTCTCAGCCCCATTCTCATGTCTCCTACTCAGATGCCTCCTTCTGAAAAACGGCTTTGGTTCAGCATTCTGGGATTCTAATAAACAGGCTGTGGAAGAGCCAGCTTCGTCATCAGCAGCAGTCTTGGCATCGTGCCACTGCCATCCAGAAGACCGGCCTTTCTCTCACATCCACAGCACTGTCTAGATCTCACTTAGCACACTTAGCACATTAAGCTGAGATCCTGTTCACCATTCAGCCTTCTGAGGATAGAAGTTTTCTAACCCATTTGTGTCTGAAGCCACCACAAGAGAGCACCACAGTGACAAGTGATTACATAAACAAATGGCTCCTTGCCTTAAAAATGCTGAAAGATGCCTGACAGAGGAGGACAGGTGAGCGAGCAGGCGCTCCTTGCTGTCTTCCAAGTCATCAGTCTGCCCACGTGACATCACCAAGGAAAGCCACTGCTGAGCTAGTAAGCTTTAACATCACAGATCTCCAGGGACTGCACAGAAACCTGGGTCTGAGAACCTAATCATTTTGTTTCAGAGCCATGAGCCTTTTGCAACCATACCAATGTTGTCTTGGTGGTGCACTTTGTCACCTACCCCTGGGCAGGTCCCTTGTCCTCCCCCCTCTCCCCCCTTCTGCCGCCTTTACCTTTGTTCAGCTGGTGAGCAGTGGCTTGATTGAGCAGCAGTAGGCGATGGGAGAAAAGCATGCTTGGGTTAAGCCAGTCTCTGCATTCCACTTCCCTGTGCTGGGTGCTCACTTTCCTGCTTCCTATTCTTTCTAAATAGAATGAAGATACAGAAATGAAAGATGGTTTCTATTCCCAAGAAACATGGAGTCTAGTAGGGAAGCTGACAGTTAACTCATAGTATGAAAGTTGCAGGGTTTTTTGTTTGTTTATTCTGTAGACACGGCCTTGCTATGCAGTCTAGACTGGCATGGTACTTAGTAAGGACCACGTTTAAGTGAGAAGACTGTGAAACTCTATAGAGGCTGGGAAATAGAAGGAACTGGGAATGGTTTCCCTGGATGTAAACAATCCCTATACAAGATAGAAGGAATGTGCTCTAAGGCCAAGAGGCAACAAGAGAAATAGAACATTTATAAATGCAAATCTTAATATTTGCCAATATTTGATTTGAACCCTTGGTGCTAAGATTTGACAGGGATAGCTGTAGTGTCATAGCTATTCTTATGTATTATTCTTTATGTTTCTATTACTTTTAAAATGTTAGATTTTTAAGTGAATAAATGGAGGGTACGGAACTAGAGGAAATGAGTCTAAACCCTCATTTCCTGTTGTATCTTCCTTGGAACTCTGTGGAAAATATTAAATAGTTTGAGCAGAATAAAAGTAGAGATGGTTCCAACTGTCATTGGAACCAATGGGTGAAATAAATTAAAAAGCGTTCATTGCTGAGCAAACAGTGTCTCCTTTTGTCACTGTCCAAAAGAAAACTGTCACCTGGAACACTTCCCAAAATGTATTTGACCTCCTCCCTTTCTATGTCACCATTTGTAGCAGAGGGGCGTTAGGAAGGGTTGACACAGAACAGCCCTTCACAAATGAGACTGAAGAGATCTTATAGAGTCACCGCACACCAGGACACAGGTGAAGGAGGCATGTTAAAAGATGGGAGAGTCAGAGCGTGAGTATGACGGGAGTGAAAAGCAATAAAGAGGCAAAAGAAACGAACCAGACCAGTGAAGGCAGAGGGCAGGGGAGTGCGGCCGATAAGGAGGGCAGGGCCCGAGGTGGAAGAGCGACTTCTGCCGGTCGCTCTCTTCCACATGTCCAGTTTTATCACACTCAGTTTCTGTGTTCCAGGAAGAAGTGGAACTCTTGACCATACACTTAATCTACCTTCCAAAATCAGCAATGAATCTCTTCCCATTAGAAGAGTCAGAAAGCCCAACTCACATTGACTTAAGGAAAGAGAATTTATTGGCTAGTGACATTTAAAATTGCCTACTTAACTAGCTGTAGACAAAGCTTAATCCAGATATTAGCATATTATCAATATCCATCGTTCTCCCCTGGGGTTCTTGGTCAGCCCCACACTTATCTCTCATCCTCAAAGCTACCAGGTGCTCTTGCCTCTTCTTTTCTGACTGTAACACAGTTACAGCTGGGATTTCACATCTCCAAGCATCTCAAGTCCCTGGAAAGGGACATATTTCTGTTTTTCAGAAGCCCAGCTTCTTGCCATGATGTCTCTTGAGACGGGTTGTGTCTGTCACCGAACCAAGGCATGCCTGCTCCTTCCCCCTGTTCTGTGGAAACTGCCAAAGGGGTGCTGTGTCTTGACTGAAGAATATTAGGAAAGTAACCTCTCCTTTCCAGAAAAGGAAATCTTTACAATAGAGGCCATAAATTTTTACCCAACATGACTCTGAGTTCTAAACTTTGGAATGTTTAGGGTCCCAGATCTGCCAGCAGGAATTAGGCCCCTCCATGTGAAGCACCCATGTAAGTGAATGGTGTTGACAGCCGTCATGGGGAATGCTGATGCTCGCTGAAGAAGTCATTCAGGAAATCCTCTTTGGAAATAAACAGAAAGCAGCTTTTGAGAACCCAGCTTTTACCCTAGACCAGAACCTGTCAGCCACAGGCAGAAGTCATTAGGAGGATTTATATGCACCTGTATCCAACACTGAGTCAAAGGGAGATCCGCGGAGGGGATTTCTCTCTTCCGGAAACCCAGCAGAGGAATGGGGAAGACTTTCTGGGTAAAGTTTCAGAGAACCTAATGCATAAATCCCCTTAACAAACACTGGGATTTGGGTTTGTAACTCATCCCTTTCGGCTTAGGTCCTGAGGAGATGTGCAGCTATAGGCCTGTACCACCAAACCAAAGGAGAAAGGGGGAGTTTATCCCGAAAACGTGGAAACTACCCAAGAGTGCGTTTTTCCAACTTGGCACTGTGTGGAGTTTGGCTTGGTCTTCCTGTACTGTGAATGACCCCAGCAGCCGGTTTCTGACTGCTAGACAAATTCTCTCCTTTCTATTTATAACCACATTTTGTTTGTAATAAGAACGCGCCATTCAGTGACTGAATTCTCCCAAAGTTTATGGCAGGTAAAAAACATTCTCTCCAAATACATCTCAGAACATCTCATCACTGTGTTGTTTCCACTTCAGTGGTGCTAGCATGTAAAAGACTAGTACTTTGGGCATTTCTCCCTGCTTTGGATTAACAGATATTCATTATGTATGTTGTGGCTTTGAGAAATAAGACCAGGTTCTGCAGCCAGACAGTAGACTGTGGTCTCCCCCTGCACGGTACAGTAGATACAAAGGCAGGACAAATTGCATCCTGAAGAAAGGGTCTAGTGCATGCTTGAGACAAAGGTTGTACTGGTCTCAAATGATAAGCATTTGTGCCATGTTAATACTTTGCCCACTGATCCAGCTGCCAATCAGAACCTCTGCAGCTGCCTTTTTCTATGGTTTTCTTTTCCTGTTCGGTTGCAAACTTATTTTGATTGAGGATTTACTTGTCACCTCATGTTAACATTTCACGTTATTACATTAAGAAAAACCTAGGAGAAAGCAAACAAGCACGTATATTCCAACAGGTCATCAGACATAGACGTTCTACTCAAATTTCAAAGGAAAGTAGGGAGGGGATTAGGGTGGAGAATGTGAACAGATACACTGAGGGAAAAATGTCCTTGGTGTCTGGGCCTCATCAGAGCTAGGTGTGTATGTTTTACTAGGTTTGGATATTGTAGCTCCTGAGACAGGGGGGAGAGTCTGGTCCCACTGCAGTCTCCGGATACTTCTCTAGAATCTTGCCCATATTCTATCCTCTGATTCTAAGTGACAGCCACAGCAAAGAGTCATTCTGCTCTAAGAGCTGATGCCACAGTTTCCCTGGGGGGCAGGTTTGCTTTGGTCTGTAAATTGAGTCTCAAGGCAAGTTGAGACTATGTAAATTAAAGAACTAGAGCCGGTGACAAGCAGCTCTGTGGTTTTATTTGACTTTGCAAAGCGCATGTCCATCGGTGTATCCCAGGCAGCATGTGATTAAAGCATAGCGAGTCACCCGTGGCTCGCCTGTTAATTGGTGTAGTGTGGGCTGGAGCCACTGGGTGTACTTTACTTTGCAGCTGTTTTTCTTTGATTCATCAGAATTGTTTTTTCTTTTTCTTTCCTTTTTAAGCAAGGATCACACAGTGTAGCAAAGGCTAGCCTCAAACTCACAATCTTCCTGCCTCAGCCTCCTGAGTACTATGAATGATAGGCATGTGCCACCACAACCCAGCTTCACAGGTGTTTCTAACAGAACATAGGAGCCAGTAGATATTCTGAGCGGGACTCCTGCCCATCAGCTGTGTCACCTCTCAAAGCCGCTTTGGTCCCTTAAGCCCCCTCAGCTACAAAATGAAAGGTTTGAGCTAGAAAAGATCTAGCAAGTGTTCCACTTCTGCGTTTGGCCATTCCAGGGCCCTTTCTCATGTTGTGAATGCATGTTTATCAAATTCCAGGCAGTGGTGCCTTCCACTTTATCCCCTCTGCCCCGTTTCCACTCGGAGTTGGTTGCATGGAAAAAAAAATTCTCTAGTTCTCTTGATGTCACGTTGCCTTTTAGAATCCAGGGTCACTTCATGTCTTCAGAGCTTTGACTATTGCATCGGCTTTTAGCTGTTTTTGTGAAGAGGTGATATTTTTGAGAAACTATAAGTGCTTTCCTAAAAATTTATGTCATCAAAAGACGGGTATTAATAGATGTTGGAAATAGGGATGGAAACTGCAGCTTCTATGGATCGCTGGGGAAGGGGGACTGCGGCTGCTTTGAAGTTCTTCAGCGGGCTGGACAGCAGCACCACCCTCATCCCCCAAGAGAAGTGGGAGCTTGTGTCCACACAGAACTCTTCCTGAATGTTCAGAGCTGCAGTATTAATAGTGTCCAAAAAGCAGAAACAAGCCAAACGTCCATCAGTGGACAGTGTGGTAAATATATCCAGTGTAGCCATTAAAATAAGGAAGTTCCAAAACATACCACAACATTGGGCTCAAAAAAAACCTTCTCATGTATGTCAAAATGTAGAAGTGGAAGGAGACTGATGGTTGTCTAGTACTAGAGTGAGAGGAGGGTAGTTTAAACCACTGAAGTATAAACTTGAATTGAGTGAGTGAGTCATATGGCATGAGAATTTACGTTGCATTAAAGCTGTGAAGAAAAATAAATTTTAAAAAATTTTATGTGTATGACTGTCGCCTGCATGTGTGTAAGTGCACCCATGTCGTACAGTAGCCATGGAACTCAGAAGAAGGTGCCAGAGCCTTTGGAAATGGAGTTACGTACGAATGGTTCTTAGCTGCCATGTGGGTGCTGGGACTCAAACCCAGGTACTCTGCAAGAGCAGCCAGTGCTCTTAACCGCGGAGTCATCTCTCCAGCCTCAACAGAAACAATTTTTAAAAATCTGTGATGTCAGACCATGCCCTAGCCCTTCTTAAGACCCTCTGCCACACCTGAAAGCAAACCAGTCTCCTTTGCCAGGACCTGTCCCACTCACCAGCCTGTACATCATCTTGCGTTCTTCTCCCCACACTGGGCTCCATCCATTCTCCTTGCACAGGAAGTGTTTTGTCTCCAATCTCTGAACTTAGTGTTTCCTTGGCCTGAAATGCTATACTGTCTGAGGTGTGTGTGGGTATTAGGTGGATGGTGTTATTGTTGAGACATGGTCTTATTATGTAGCCCAGGCTGGCCTCACACTCATGAGCCTCCTGCTCTGCCTCCTCGGCGTTGAGACTGCATGACCTTATATTTTTCATATTTTTTTGAATACCTTGGTGAAATTACCTCCCCATCCCTTGCACAGTCATATCATTCTCACTGCTTTTCCACAAAGCATCCAAACTCTGTTTGACAGACCTGTTTCTTTACTGATTTATCTTGTCTTCCTGCCAAGATGAGCTTCCTAACCCTCATATCTCCAGAACCCAGCTCAGTTTCAAGCAGGTGCACACTCCCTGCTGATGTGTTGGATGGTCGGAGCTGTGTCTGGGAACCAGGGTAGATGCCCATTTCCGTTCTAGTAGCCCCAGTATTAGAAATTGATGACAGATTTTTACCCGTGGGCCTCCATATCCTTTCTGTGATCTATCCTGAGATATAGAGGAGGCTGAGATGTTTTGACCTTAATTATTAGATGGGGCTCAGAGGCCTGGAGAAAAAAATGAACTTTGAAATTGTTATCTAATTAGAAATTTGCAGAAATATTGCTACGATTCTATTCAGTCTTACCTATGAGATCTCTGAACTAATTCCTCCTGTGCTCTGTTGCCTTTGTGCTCTGCACCCTGATTTCTGTTGACTTTGTTTCCCCCTTTGTTCTATAACATCATTGAAAGCTCCTCGGTGGCAGGCTGTATGATTTTTTTTTTTTCTCATAGGCACACAATACATACATATCTGTCATTTTTAAACTCAAGTCCCTCGGCCCTCAAGCTGTCAAATTAGATTTCAATGCCTTACCTTGAAAACATCACTGGATAGAGCCACTTACCTTTCTGGGTCTTGGAGGGGCCAGGAAGCACGCTGCCACAGCAGTAGGAAGGCCTGGGAAGCAGGCGGCATCGACTGTTGACCACCATACAAGATGAGGCTCCCATCGGTGGGTGTCCTGTAGCCCCGGGGTGCTTGTGCCGGGGTCTGGGGGAAGGACAAATACTCTGAAATAGACATTTCTCAGAAATCTCTGCCCGTGCTTTCCAGTAGTGATCCCTTTTGGAATTTTGAAGAAAAAGAAAGATAGCCCTTTCTTGCCTTTTTCCAAATCTGTGTGTCAAGAGGCTCTGGGATTGGAAAGTGACTGCTCTGAGCAACTGCCGACAGAGCACCGTGGTACGAGGGAGGACATTTGTGAGAAGAAGGTATCCTCTAAGGGGTGTTGATATGAGCCGCAGATCAGCAGCTCATGAGATCTTAGATAGGGACTCAGGGAAGAAGAAAAGATCCAGCCAACATCTGCGACTGTGCTGAAGCAATTTATATTCCTTGTCAGCCAGTGTTACCCACTTACATTAATTAACTTTTGGGCATGCAGTGGAAAAATTGAGGATGATGTTGATTTTTTTCTGGGGTTATATTTCCTTAATCTAAATTTCCATCCTCTAGAATTTTCTAGCATAATGGTTTTTAAAAAATAGGCTTGGTGTCATCTCAACACATAAATAGCTTATGGTTGGCAGCTTTACTGTTAAAAAATTATTTTGAGTCATTTTATCTTTGTATTCTCCCTTTTTAAAGGTGATGAGAAGTTTTTCATGCTACCATGTTTAATGTTCAAACATTAAGCTTAGTCACTCTGGAACAGAGACAGTAGTCACTGGTAGTTCTTTCTCTTGATTGAGTAAAGTAAGATCTTCCATGATTCATATATTTGTATGAACTTCATATTTTTCAGAAATCTCCCTACAGATTTTTGGTTAAAACATAGAAGACATACCAAAACTGATTTGACCTTTATTTCATTATTTTTTCATTATAGCTTTAAAAAATGATTTTAAAATATATTTGTAAAAAATGTTTGATAACCTGTACTTAGAATGCTACGTTTTTTAGGGAAAGATCTTATTGGAAGTTTAGGGAGAAAGCTGGATATGGTGGCAAGTGCTTGAGATCCCAGCAGTTGGGAGGTGGAGGCAGGAAGTTCATGATCATGAGTTAGTAGGCCAGCCAGGCCTACACACACAGCAAGTCACTTCCTCAGAAAGGCAAGGATTGAGGATGTAGCCCAGTGGTAGAGTGGCTGCCTAGCACATGCAAAGCCCTGTGAATAGCCATCTATCCCTTCCAAATGTAGCAAGCAAAGCATCATGCTGTTCCATGTTGGGTCATTCTATGGATAACTGTCTTCCATGTCAAGTTTCATATTTGCTCATCCTTATCATGAGCTAAGCTACTCTATGGAAGTAGAGTGCCACTGTCAGTGAGTACAATCTTCACCAGGCGGCACACAGCAGTCATGATTCGATACCTTCAAAAGAGAGGACAGATTCATGTTATAGTGAACACGTTGGACACCTCACAGATGCACATGGCAGTTTCCCACAGGCCAGACTCCTTTTGGTTTTAATACCAGACATGGTATTTATTAATACCCTTAATATGATAAAGCTATACAGGCTGATGAAGTGGGAGTCTCCTGAAGGGCCTTGGTTAGCATCATGGGTTAGATCTAGGTAGAACCAAGTCTCCTTTAGAGAGGAGAACCTTTTTTCATTTCGTTCTCTAAAGCCATTCATAGGCCTTAGTTATGCACATACCATGTGCAATTTTACATTATTAGCTCTATTTACATATTAATGCTATGTAATATATCTGTGCCCCAAACACCATGCTAATACCTACATGTTACTTATATTGTTTCATTTAATCCTAAGAATGCTTTGAGGATGTTATTGCTACCGTTTTACAGCTGAGGAAACTTGATGTGAGTGGAAGGGAGGTTGCATGCCAGGTTTACCCAGCCAGCTTTCATTCATTCAGTGATGATTTGTGAAGCATTTATTAATCACCTACATACTAGCATCAAAGATACAGAAAGGGTCAGCCTCAACCCCTGCCTTCAAAGAAGCTGTAACACAAAGTTCATAGCTGCCATGCGATTTAGTTATGTTAAGGCAGCTAGCTGCTTAGGATTATTGGATATATTAATAAAATATATAAATATAAACCAGGATGTACTGATAGAAGGGAATGTCCCAGAAGAGCACTTTGTGAAGCTGTGTCTGGAGCTCTGAGTGCTGATTTGTTGCTGGGTTCTTGGTGACACAGACCATTGCTCAGAAATTTCTTTCCAGGAAAGTTTGTAAATATCAAATAATTTTTATGATGGACAGTTCCAGAAAGGGTTAAAATGAGCTTCTCTGGAACACGTAATGGGAAAGTAGCTGAACAAGATTTCAAAGGGATTTTTTAGGACAGAATTCCAATTACAGAAAAGTAATTTCCCTTTCTAGCTTACTAAGCTCTCTTTCAGACTAATGCAGTTTCAAGATCCATCTTCCTTCTCCCCTTATTTCAACAGATATTTTGAATATGAAAATCTTATATCAAAACTTAGCTGAAGCCTTCATCAGTCTTTTGAAAGGCTAAGTAAGAATTCTATTTCTAGGAATAAAAAGATTTGGATCAGAAAAAGTCTTTGCTGGCTAGAGTTCCTTTTTCAGATGGTGGTTCAAGCAGTCTTTAATCATATTTTTGTTGATTATTTATTAGTTTCCCCACAAAATCAAAGACTCGGTAATGTAAAATGTGTTTTCCTTAAGATATTTCATGAATCAGAATCCACAATAAAGAAATCATGGAAAATATATCTTCTTTGGTGATGCGGACCAATTGGGAATTAAAATGCCTTTGTCTCGTCAGGGGCCTGGATGGAAATGCTGAGGGGATCCAACAGGTCCAATTGTACCAACCACACTTTCTGCCTAGACAGAACTCTTATGCCACTAGCAGATAAAGAGAGCGCCTTGTCAGTAAATCAAAACCAGAGAGAGCTAGAACTAATGGAAGTGAAGGGGTAGGCTCCTCACCAGCTGTTTGCGTGAACCCACCCTGAACCAAAGTGGGGACTGATGAAACTGAATCCGTGTGTATTCCAGTCCCTAGCCTTGAGCTTGTGTAATGCCAGCCAGAGGCGCTTGTCTCTGTGGGAAGTGTGAAGGCAGCCTCCCATCTTAAGCTGTGCCACTGCTGAGCAAAGGCAGCTTTGGTCAATATTGGGCTTGCTGTTGGGGAGCCAAACTTCAGCTCACTTCCGGGTGGAGGCCAAGAGGATTGTGCAATATGTTTACTTATACAGATCCTCCTGACCAAATGAAAGAAACATATTGGGACGGGGGGTCTGTTAAGTAAAACACAAAGGAAATATGATACACTTCATGCTTTGAGGTCACCATGACTTTAGGAGATGCAAAGATGTCTTAAGTTTTGCAAACAATTTCCCATTGTCTCTGGTATGGCCATAGAGCAGAGATGGTAGAGCACGCCTGTGGAGCCAGACAGCCTGAGTTCAAACCCTGCTCTTCCATTTACTAGGACCAAGAACCCATAGTGAGTTATTTACTGCTTCTTCAAGGTACTTGAAGACTGGCATGAACAGAAATATAACACACTTGGGTCCCCAGCTCATTTCATAATCGAAGTCCAGACTTGCCATGTGTTTGGGAGCTGTGTTCGTTTCCTGAGAAGTAATAATGATGCAGTTAAAGCTAGTGAACTACCAGTTCTAGCACAGAAATTCTCTGCTTCAGCTCTGTTCCTGATTGCCAGTGGCCTGCCTTTGTGTTGATTGGTCATCTTAATTCTTTGATTTCTACCAAGGACTTAGGGACTTACTTGTGATATTTTGCAGTTATTTGCATGTTGTTTCACAAATTTTTGTAGCTTGTTTCTTTGAAAGTATTAGCTTCCTTTGCACTTTGAAGTATGTTTAGTGGAACAGTGAGCTAGTCTAATGTCGTTTGGGAAATAGAGAATTGTTTATAGCCCCTCCTTGGAAATTCATAAAACTCTTCAGCAGGGCCCATAAAAGGCTTCAAGGGGTGCTGGAGAGATGGCTCAGCTGTTAAGTACACTGGCTATTTTTGTAGAAGACCCAGGTTCGAATCCCAGCACCCATGTGGCAGCTAACAGCTCCAGTTTCAGGGCATCTGACAACCTATTCCATCTACTGCAGGCACTGCATGACACAGATACATTTACATATGTGCAGGCGTAACACTTATATACAAATATTAATTAATTAATTAATTTTTTAAAAGTCTGCAAGGAAATACTATAGTATAGAAAACTGCAGCTAAGAAACATTGGCTAAATAAAAGTGTCCCAAATTTATTTGACCAAAGAATACCCTCACTCCCTGACATACACATTCACTCAGTGTACCCTGAAATACAAAGTTACTAGAACTGCTTGACCTGTTTGAAGAAATGGTGGATTGTCAAGTTTTCATTCCTGCCAGGATCTGTAATTTCTTCCTTACCCCACTACACATAATAGAATTAATCTCCAAAAGCTGGGACTTCATTTTCAAGAATCCAGCAACTGAACCGTAAACTCTTTGAGGAAAGGGACTGCCATCCTGGACCTCGCACAGCACTGAACCTGGGTCCGAACACGGTGGGTCTACATCTGTGCTGGCCTTTTCTGTCACTGCTGAAATTGTGGTGATTTACCTGAGGGGTGAGCGCCCCCAGGACATTGCAGGATGTGTCAGTGGTAGATTAGTTTGGATGGGATATGAATACTGGGGGAAATGTTCTTCTGACTTTTCCGTACTTAAAATAATTTCAGAATTTTTGGTTTTAGTTATCAAACTCTCCTTTCTTTTTTAGGTCTTTTTGAGACAGGGTCTCCCTGAAACCCCAGCTGGCCTGGAACTCAGTATGTAGCTGAGGCTGTCCTTGAACTCACAGAGATCTGCCTGCCCGCCTCTGCCTCCCGAGTGCTGGGATTAAAGGCGTGCACCATCATACCTGGCTATCAAACTCCACTTTTAAGTTGTGTAAATATACCTCAACTAAACCTATATGTAGATATTGTAAATATATGTTATAATTTCCTTGCTGTATATATTTAATAATATATGAACACACACACACGTGTATATTGCAAGGCTTAGCAAGCTAAGAGACAGGGAATTAAAAAGAGAGAATGAGAATTTACTAGAAAAAAGAGCATATGAACAATAAAATTAGCAGATTGAGGTTTCCCAATAATCAATACCTTATACTGCTTCCAAGATGGTACTTCCCAAAAGTCTAATTCTCAGACTGAATCTACCCAGGCCTTCCCCCAAGTCTCATGCCAGTGGGATCTGACAACACAGGTTGGCTCCTTACCACAGTGCTTTCCCACCTGCCTCTAAGATACACTCTGGCCTCGTGCTCTGTGCCTGGTCCCATTGCTTCCTCTGCTGTCCTGTTGCCTGCTCCTCGTCTCATCCCATTCAGTGTACTCCTCAGCTTTGTGGCAAGACTCAACCTGACCTTTCCTTAGAAAAGTGAATTAGGATCAGAGTTAAAGGTTTAACTGTTGGGTGATGTGTCCCATACTCAGAAGTTTGCCAGTGATGAACTGAAATCTGTTTTTGCCTGTCAGTGGTAGACTTTGTGCAGACCATGCCCCACCCCCAAGTCAGGGGAACCTTGGACTACCGTAGCTATCCTATTCAGCCTCAATAGCTTGAATATGTCATTTTGGTTATGGACGAGTGCTGATTCCTTGGCTTTCATACAAAGCCCTTCACATTTGTAAACCCTCAATGCAGCATACATGGGAAATCAATACAGCATGCTCCAACCAAGCTGTCATGGTCAGGGGGAGACCAGTCTGTCTTTTGAAGTTAGTCCTGTTGACACTAGTATTTTTACAGTCAGTCCCTCTTCACTTTTCTCCACCTCCTGATTTTTATGAAGGCAAGTGATTCAGGACAATGAGAGTCACAGAATTTTAAAGAACTGAATTCCTAGGTGAGTTTGGTATGGAAACAAAGATAACCCTGTTCAACAGCGAATTTGTGCCCCTGGGTGAATGGCCAGGTGTTCTTTTAACTAAACTGTGAGACTAATTTCTTCCTGGCCCCTGGAAACCAGCTGAAGTAGGGGGCCAGCTGGTATATCTTCAATCTTGCATACCAACATCTTTCTCTGATTCACAGATTTCCTTTATCCCCAGCACTTCCTCTGGTATGTGCATCTCCAACAGTAAGTGATCTCTCTTACTGGATTTGGGCATTTTGAAATTGTGAGTCTTCTGGGGAAGGGAGAGGAAGGACTGGTTACACTGGAACATTTCCAGAGAGACCCTCACTTTGATCTCACCCACCTCCCACTCCTGAGCATCCACTGACCTCCATGTTCACAAGGGGGTGACAATGGAGTAATTGAGACTGGCGATATGAACACTCTTTTAATATATGAATGATACACAATTAATCGAGAAAAAAACAAAATTAATTTATATCCAGTTGTAATTGGGCTAGAAGTATAAAATAAGATGCTATGGGAAGTCTTAGCTAGAGGAGAAATTTCTTTGGGAAACTTCTTGATGACTTTCAGTTGTAAAACATAGCTCTTTTTTATTTACTGTGTGGTGTGACATTTGGAGACACCTAGCCAGAGGCTTAGCTGGTGAGTCAGAAGGTAAAACTGGGTATGAAAGATCAGAGGCCTATCCAAACAATCTGTGGGTCTCAGAATGCCTCATCATACTCCTTCATAATTTATTTTTCCAAATAGCTCTAACCTATATGATTCTTCATGCACTAAGAAAGGTATATGAAGGTCATGTTTAAGTGACAGAGGACCTGTGGTGACTCGAAGACTGTTGACTTTGAGCAGCATGTGCCATTTTACATTTCTGGTGTAACTGGAGTTCTCTCTGGCACACTGGTGTTTCATGGAAAATGCATTTGTCTTTGCTGGGAATATGCGTACTCTAGTTTCCAGGAATCCCTGGGGGCTTCAATGAAGTACTCTCTGTTCTAGAGGAACATGAACTGTACCATGAGACAAGCTAGGCAGCTGCCTTTGGTCCTGTGCATATGGGAATTTCCATCTACCAAACCAAGGAGTCACCACCTTCCTGTCTCTACTGGAGAACACCACCATATCCTTCCTGAAGGTTAGTCTACCTAAAGGTTGTATGGTCCAAATACCTGGATTTCCAGGTATTTTTAATGCCTAGGCTACACTTTCCTCTGAAGATTGCTTGAATGGACATGATTAGATATTTACATATTACAAAAACCAGTTATACTTCATGTAAATTACTAACGTCAGCATGAGGTCACCTCGGGGTGATGCCGCTCCCCCCCACCGTATCACTACAGCTCCTTCCCCCAAGATGGTGTACACACATACACACACACACACAGAGGAATTATTTGTCCATTTGGCATAGTTGCAGTTTGTGAGTTAACAGATCAGTTGCCCAAACTGGATTCCTTGTGGTCTAAGTAAAATAAGAAGCAGTGCGCATGACACACATGGTGCATGGTAAGAGGGAAGGGAAGGAAAATACTGATTTCAGTAGCTGGGCATCGTGGCACACACCTTTAATCCCAGCACTTGGAAGACAGAGGCAGGCGGATCTCTGTGAGTTCAAGGCCAGCCTGGTCTACATAGCAAGTTCTAGGCTAGCTGGGGCTATAGGGAGATCCTGTCTCAAAAAAGACAAAAGACAAAAAAAAAAAATGAAAATACAGATTTCAAAAGTCAAGAGACTTTGTAGAAAAAGTGCTTAGCAAATAATTAATATGCCAAACACTAATATCGTACTTTGAAGTGGGTACTATTTTTTGCTTCTCTTTATTATCATTATTATTATTGTTAATTGCTATTACTATTATTGGACACAAGGTCTTACTATGTAGCACAGGTTGTCCTTGAACTTGCGATTCTCCTGCCTCAGGATTATGGATGTGTAGTGCTTCATGACTTTTATTTGCCAGATAAGAAAATGGAGGTTTCATAGTGTGACTCAAAGAGTTAGGCAACACAGCAGGGGAGGGAAGATAGGCCTGAACCACACCACACCTCAGGTCTGCATTCCTAGCCACTTCCTTACTGTGCCTTCTGTGCCTTCTCTGGCCAGAAGCCTAGCTTTGCGGAACAACTGCAGCTGTTGAGCATCTACTCTGTGTCAGGGTTATGTTACTCACCTTTATTTATACCTCCACTTAATCTTCAAAATAGCCCCAGTGTGAGTGGCAGTTACTGTTTCCACTGATAACATGAGGAAAAGGCCTCAGATTAGTGATGTGCTTCAGATGTTAGCAGAGCTGACATTAGAGCCCAAGTAGTCTTGGACCATTTTATTTGTTCATTTGTTTTTGGTCTTTTTGAGCCAGGGTCTCCCTGTAGCCCTAGCTGGCCTGGAACTCACTATGCAAACCAGGCTAGCCTTGAACTTACAGAGATCCCCCTACCTCTGCCTCCTGAGTGCTGGGATTAAAGGCATGCATCCCCACACTCGGCGGACCAACATTTTAAAACCTGAATCTTCTGCAAAAAAAAAGGGGGTGGGGGTGGGGGGAACATACACATACAGCAAGCAAGGTCCCCTTGGCAATCACTTGGCAAAAAAGGGTGCCTGTCCCCATTTTAGAAGGATGTCCCTGCCCCGTGTCCCACTGCCTTACACAAACTGCCCGCCACTCTGGTTGCCTGCCTGGCTTTGGAGCGTTGTATTGTGCAGTCTTTTCCAGGGTCTTTATAAGTCTAGTGTTGTCTCTGGCAGGCTGAAGGCCTGCACATTCTGTGGTAGCACACATCTTCAGTGTTCTCTGAACACATTCACTCAGGGTCATAGTACCTGCCATTGCCCTCCCTGTCATCTTCCTCCAAAGTACAGCAAAGAAGAAATGGAATTCATGCCCAGTCGGGTTAGAACACCTGAGCTCTGCAGGCTTCTTACTCTCTTCCTGATTGATGGCACTCTGAGAGGAGTAGGTTGGCAGTAACTGAGGTGATGACAACATCTCAGGCCTTGGCACAGCTTTTGTCACAGCTTTTGGTGACACAGATACTGTCACTGGATATACTGGGACAGAATGCAACTGTATCTTCCAGGAATGAAGAGAAGGCTGTTTGGAGGTATATTCCTCCTTCTGGAACTAGAGGCTTGTAGACTTTTAAAAGGGCTCTTCCAGGAGCTAGATCTTGGTTATTTGTTCCATGTTGGGCCAAGCCCATGCATTATTGGTAAGATAATGAGTGCCGTTCAGCACAGGTATTCCTCCTGAGGATGCTGACAGTGCAGTTAATCATGAGCACAGAGTCTGAGTGCTTTATGCCATTAAAACCTCAAGGTAGAATTAGACTTGTAATCACCACTTGCCCATGTTTTGTCATTTATGATAATTATAGTAGTAATAATCCATGTATTGTTGAGACTTCGCAGTCAGAAGCATCCATCAATTTTTTTATCGACACCAAATCAAGTTGATACTTTATCTCTGCTACAAAAATGTAGATTGCACCAATTAGTCTAAAGAAATTGGGTGATCATTAGCAATAAAGCAAGCAGTTAATCTGCAGACATCTCAGGTTCCTCGGGTGCCAACCATCCTTCTTAATTATGGGATACAGGAGCGTCTTTGAGATTGTCAACAGTGGTACCATCGGCTTAGATTGGAACAGCACCTATGCCCCTGCCCTCATTTAGAAGAATGCACTCTTACCAAGTCCCCGCTTGCACACTTCTGTGCTTCCAGACAGATTTATTCTGAAACTCAATACCTGAATGAAGGCATTTGGCATCTTTCTTTAGAAATAAGGATTTCCCCCAGTGAAACTTCTTTCAGCGATGGTGTGTTAGTTCATCAGCTTGTGTATGTTAGTTCATTATCTTGTGTATGTTAGCCATCTTTGTTCACCTTTTCCAAATTATGGAATACTCAGTCCTTTAGGAAAGAAGGAAAGAAGCAAAAAGAAAAGAAAAGAAGCATGAATGGAACACTTGTGCACAAATCCAGGAGCTAATGAGCTTTCTGCTTCTGCCTCGTCTTTTCCCCAGGCTAGCCCAGTTCCATTGTCTATGCATTTTCAATTAGCCTTGCCCACAAATTGTTCCAAGCAGCTGAATAATGCGGGGAGAATATTTGAAATACAGTTGTTTTTTTCTGTTTATGAAATTGAAAGAGAACAGAAGACATAAAAACAAACAAAACTAAACCAACAACAGTAAATGCCCCTACCACCAGTAACACATTTGTGGACATGAGTAGTGATCTTTTCAAGCTTTTCAACATACACACATAGTGAACTTGTGTTTCTGCAATTACTACAAAATTCTGTTTCCCACTTAAAATATTTTAAACTCTTCCAACACTTTAATCATTGTAATGGATATGTAATACTCTCTCAGACAGACAGTATGGGGTTTCACAAAAGTAAAAAGCTGCAGCACAGCAAAGGAAACAGCCAAGTGAAGAGACAGCCTACAGAATAGGAAAAAACCTCTGCCAACTGTACCTCTGATAGGGGTAAATCTAGAGTATATGAAAACCTTTAAAAACTGAGTGTCAAAACAATCCAGTTACTAAATGGGCAAGTGAAATCAACAGACACTTCACAAAAGATGAAAGACAACTGGCCAATAAACATGGAACAATGCTTAATATCCTTAGCCATCAGGAAAATACAAATCAGGGCCATATTGAGATTCCATCTATCATTAAGAAACAAGTAACAGGGTTTAAATGTGTAGTTCAGTTGGTAGAGTTTGCCTGGCCTATACAAAGCTATGGTTCAGTCTCCAGCACTGCATGAAACCAAGCATGATGGCACATACTTATAGTCCCAGCAACCAGAAGGTGAAGGCAGGAGGATCAAAAAAGTTCAGGGTCAGAAGCTACAGAGATGGCTCAGTGGTTAAGAGCACTGGCTGCCCTTGCAGAAGACCTGGGTTCAGTTCTCAGCTTCTGCATGGTGGCTAACAACCATCTATAACTCCAGTTCCAGAGAATCCAACACCTTCTTCTGGCTTCTGCAGGCATTGCACAACATGGGTGCACTTACATGCTGGCAAAATACTTACAGCACCTAAAATTAAAATATATTTTTTAAAAGTTCAGGGTCATCCTTGCCTATGGCTGGCCTGGTGTACATAAGACCCAGTGTCAAAAATTAAGACAAAACAAACAGAAAAGAAATAATAAATGCTGGCATAGATGTGGGCACGAGCTTAAACACTACTGGCGGTAATGTAAATTATGTTAGCTACTACGGGACTATACCCAAAGGAATCTAGATCAGGGCACTACAGAAATATTTGCAGCTCCTTCTATATTGTAGCACTATTCACAATAGCTAAGTTATGGAATCACTCTCAGTGACTATCAGCAGATGAATGGTGTTGGGGGGGGTGTGACTTGAAAGTGGAAGTAAGATTATCTGAGAAAAAGAAGGGGACTTGGGGATGGGAAGTATACAAAATACGTTATGAAAATGTCTTTATAACCCATCACCATGTACAAGGAATATATGCCATATATTACTTATATACCATATATTTCTCCTCTTCCTATATATTTCACAGTGTTTTTAATGGAAAATTTTTTAGGTTTATGAGTGTTTTGCTTGCATGCATATACGTGTACTTGTGTCGTGCAGGGCCTGCAGAAGTCAGAAGTTAAGGACTGAAGTTAAGAATGGCTGTTAGTCATCATACTAGTGCTGGGAACTCAACCCAGGTCCTCTGCAAGAGCAGCCACTCCTCTTAACTCCTGAGGCATTTCTCCAGCCTGTTAAGGATGGTTTTAGTTTTTACTCTGGGATAGATTACCTAAGGTGACATACTGGGTCAAAATTCATAAGTTTTTTTTTTTATGATTCTTAATACCTCTTGACAAACTGCTCACTAAAGGGATTCTATGAGTTTAAAAACCTGTACCAGTAAAGCATGCAGATTCCAATTTAATTTTAGTGAATGGGATTAAAATTTAATTGTAGCTGACCTGCTCATAGTTAAGCTAAGTGTTACTTCTCCTTAATGGACAAGTGGGCACAGTATCAAATTGTGCCCTGACTCAACTTGGTGTAAACATGGGCAGATATACTCTCAAATTACAAGAAGTTCAGAAGTAGGACAGCCGTAGGCCCAGTGGATGTCAGGGAAGTACCAGGCTCTTCGAGTTTGGTCATTATGTCCTCTTTCACACTTCCAAAGGCTACAGTAACTCCAGTCATCACATCCAAATGTAGAAACAGCAGAGCAGGAAGGAGATCATCCTCCTAATACCCCTCAAAAGTGAAGAAATTGTTTCTCGAAGCTCCTAGTTGACATTTCCTCTGCTCTCACCATCTAGGCCTTGAGTAACAATGTCAGCTCTTCCAGTAAATACTGTCAAAGGAGATGGAAGCACCATTATTGGTTATTAACCAAGACTTCTGGAGCTGGCAATGGAGTTAACATCTTCTGAGTATTTAATACTCAAATAAAACAAGGAAGAAGGAGATAACCAATAGTGTCCCCCACAGGCAGCATGAGTGTCTTTTTTCATTTCTGGCATACTCTTAGAACTATTTCAAAATATATTAGTAACCACTATGCGTTTAACAGATACATGCAAAAGTAATTGGTAGACTTTGTAATCAGTAGCTTTGTCCTGCATAGAAGGTCTTTGTGGCCAGTGATACTGCTTTAATGTCTTTTCCAAAACCCTCTGTGGTGCTTGGGCCTATATGTGTCCTATGAAACATTGGTGCACTGTCTTTCCTTTTGGAAGATTCAGATCTGGTGGAGATCTGACATCTATTGCCATAATGCTTTCTGGCTTCCACCCAGAGGAAGGTTTATATACTGATGGGCAGTCTGGATTGGGCAAGCTCCAGGCATCTCATTCCCGGGATGATGCATAGCCTGGGCTTTTACCCTGCTACTACTCATTGGTATCTCTAGTAAAGGGTCAGGAAAGCGGGGGAAGGGGATGTTGATCAGCCAAATCCTTGCTTCATCTAGCTGGAGAAGAAGCTGAAATGCCACCTTAAAGGATATTGGAAAACTGTGTGATATGTTCCTACACATATTTCCCACCAACATGTACAACCTGAGTGTTACATTGTAGAGTAGAATGCGTGGACAACAACAGAAAGTAACAGCAGAAGAGAGTGTGTTCCTGGACTGATGAGCCAGTGCCCATGTGCCAGTTTGCATTCCATGTTCATGGCTGGGTTGTAGAGATGCTGTCTCTTTCTTACTGTCTCACTTACAAATATGGTTTGACACTAAGAATATTAAGAAGTCTTAGACCAAAGCTGTCCACTCTTTCATCCTCTGAGACACCAGTGGCAAATGTTCCCATTTCCTAACACACCATAGAAAATCATTGCTTACACTGTTTTTGTAGGTAGATAATACAGAAGAAAAAAAAAAGACTACTGTATTCACACACTTTGTGTTTTACAGTTTCTTAAGGATTTTAACAACATAATTACAGGTTCTAATTATGAGATTACATACATTTCCACCGCTTATATAATCAAGTGCAATTAGACCGACTACTTGAATAGATGATAGTAAAAATTACACCACAAAATGTGTTTCAGAAAGGCTTTTAGAGTATATGCACCACAGACCCCCACAAGAAGTGAATGGAGATGATTAAAATAGCCTCCAAGTAGCTGCAGGGTCCCACCATGTTACGTCAACAAAAATGACTGGTTTCATTTTGCAGAATTCATTGAGAGCTGCTGTTGAGGTGCAACCATGGTCATACATGCATGTCAAAGCACCTGTGCAGGAGCTCCTTGAGGCCTAACCTTGTGCCTTTGTGCATCCTCCCCATTCTTTTCTATCCTTCTGTTCCCTTCTTACCCTTTCGAAAGGGGCTGGGGGGATTTGAAACAGAAGGTAACAGAAAGAAATGGAGTACATCCATGGGCTGTTACTGCCCAGTAAAGTAACCCTTGGATCAAAATGGTTGAAGGCAGTTGACTTAAAAGAGTTCATGCGATCCTTAAATTTACCCAACTCCTCACAGTACTGATGGGCATATTGTCAAGGTCCAGTAGGTCTCGTGGCCTTTAGGAGGAATTATAGGGTGAAATCATTGCTATTTGGGAGGGGGGAAGACAGAAATAAACCCAGAACACAGTGTATGCAAATGAGAAGCCTTTCAAATTGAGAATGCTCTTAAAGACAGTCCTCAAAAGCAATGTGGGGGTTTATTACAGTTGAGTTTCCATCCCTGGAATCAAAATCTCCTGAAAGGGCCTCTCCTCCCAGCCAACCCCTTTTCCTTGGGCATTTTAAATAAGTTTTAAAGTTACTTACTTGTGTTACTAGTACATCCACAGGCTTTCATCAGAACTTTTTCATTCCTCTACCTACTGGGTTTTCTTTATTTAAAGATAAAACCCCATCAACTTCCTAATCACCTGCCCCAGGTTTTCAGTTGGAGCAGTTTTGGGGTGAGCTGGCTGGGTCTCCTAGTGCTGGTGTCTCCTTGGTGCGCTGCTTGCAGTCCATATGGAGTAAATTAGAAAGCAAGCGAGCGGTGCTGCCACTGGTTCTGATTGGTTACGGTAGTATTAAAAAAAAAAACAAAAAAACAGGCTTGCCCTGCTCTTGAGAAGAAAGATGGATAAAATACTCTTTGAACACACTAGTCTGTTTTTTTAAATGTCGGTACAGAAGGGTTGCGTTTATATTTGGCTTTCCAGACCTGTCTCTTGACCTTCTAATTACTTTATTTGAAACAGCACTGAGGGTATAATAAACCTCGAGGTTGCCTCTCCTTTGCTTTATCATAAATTAAAGCCGCTGGTTGTTGAGGTGAAAGTGGAGGCAGAATGTTCATTACTGCTCAAGTGACGGCTTGTCAATAGCGCTGCTTTTTAGTTTGTTCTAGTCAGCACTTGCTGTGCATTTTGTCGGACCACTGGGAAATAAATACAACAAGATTATACATTTGGAATACCACAAGAGTTCAGGGGAAAAAAAAACACAAATGATAAATTATACACTTGGTAGAAAGTGACATGCTATCTTGTGCTATTAACAACCAAAGATAATTGCAACGAATTGTAATTGCAGTTTGCAACTTACAGTACCGTGTGTCCAACATCAATCTTAATAGTGAACAAAGCAATTTATATTAAAACTTAATTCACTTGGTAACTTTCTGCTGTATACATGGAAGCTAACAGATGTAGCTTTTCAGAAAGTTCAAAGGCATTTGAAACGAGGAGAGAAATGCTAATGCAGGAAGCCTTGGAGAAATACTGCATTAGGACTTGTAATGAAAACAAATGTATGTCATTATCTCCAAGTTTGTGTTTATTTAATAAAATATGCAGTCTGCACATTGGTGAATTCAGTGCTTCTGAATGGGTATGGAGTGATGTTCTATTTGGAATCAAAGGCCAAACAGGCCTAACAGTTATACATCTTCTATGAGTCATGTGCTTTCTGAGACTACTCCACTGACTACACCTCAGTGCTTCGGGTTTTGTATGGGGTGGAACAGCCAGCCGGGGTAACTTTATTCATGGCTTTCCTTTGATTGGATGTCTTTGAAGCAAGAAGGGGAGATCTCCTGGAATTACTTAAGAGAACAAGCGTATTTGTTTTGTGAGTTTGACTGATGGCCAGTAGAGCAGTTGAGTGAAATCTCTAAACTGATTAGGGCTTTCGTTCAAATAATCTTCTACCTTTTTCATTAATTTATTCCTTAATGCTATTTTGCTGTTCTTCTACCAAGGATAATAATCTCACACTCTCTGACCTCTGTGAGTGGATGACCTGGAGCCCATAACTAATCTTGTTTACTCTCCTGACTGGCTGAACTTCATTTACCTTGGCTAGATAAAGAACCTGGAGTTGCTAAACTGCCCCCCCCCCCCAGCCTTCTGCTGATCTGTAGTGAAGGGCAAACGGCAGGCTCTCGGCCACTGTCCAGAGCATCCTGGGACAGTGGAGACGGGTTGTTTCTCTTCTTTCTTGAGAGTATTTCCCTGCCCTCTCTGAAATTTTGAAAATAATGGACAAAAATTCGAGGGGTGGGACTTGCACACCCAACATAGCTATTTCACCTTGAAAGTTAATTTCCAACCATTGTTAATGTAAACATGTGATTTAATTTAGGTATGACTACTGAATGCATGTAATTTTGTATTCTGCTTTTATGTTTAATATCAACATGTTTCTCTTGGTGCTTGATGGTATAATAATGATGATTTTTAGTCCTGAATAATAATCTAAGTATATATACCATATTTTATCTAATTATTCCTTATTACTGAAAATTTAGATATTTCCATTTAGTTTTGGTATGATAAATACTGCAGTCAAAATCTGTGCTTTCTCCATTTCTATTCTTTCTTTTACATATGTTATTTAAATGGAATTATTAAAGGGTGTTAATGTGGTGTTGTGTGGTCCTTGCTGTGTATCACCAAAACATTCCTGAATGGCCTGCAGCCATTTATATAGCCACCCGAAAAGTAGAAGTATAAAATTTTATCACAGTCATTTTGGAATTGATCCTGGTTCCTCCGTTTTCAAACTGTTGGTATTGGATGAATTACTTAACCTCTCTGCCTTAGTTTCCCTATCTGAATAAGGAGTTAATGATGTGCTTACCTCATAGGCTATTTGGAGTATTATGTCTGTTTATAGATTAAAATTTGGAAGTATAGTATCTGCCACATAAGGATCACAAAGGGTAAGCCGTTGTTACTATTATTACAATTTGATTTTCTCCTAATTTAATATCCTTCTCTATTTAAGTTACAGTTTTAAAGGAAATATAATCCACTGAAGCTAAGCAGCCTATAGACTCCAAAGTCAGCCATTTTGGAACTCATGAAAAGTCCTAGTTTCTCAGGGACAGAGTCTTCAGGAAGCGCTGCACCGTGGTGGTGCCGGCTTGGCACTATTCGTCTTGGTATTTAGAATCATAAAAGTTAAAACAAAACAAAACAAAACAAAAAACAACTCTGATTCCTGCACTGTTCTTGAAGCCTTAATCACAGTCTGAGGACCTAGCCTGTGGCTTCTGCCTATTTCTCGGTTGCGAGGGCTGCTCCACTCAGTCTCACCCTGGAAGGGAAGAAATTCCTTACAAGGAAACCACAGTTCTTTTAATAGAAGAGGAAGTGCATGTGGAACAGCTAAATTCTGTGGCATATTATTTTATTTCCCACATTACTGCTTGGGAAAACAAGTGAATGATGGTAGTAGATACCTTGAAGTGTTCCGATGATCCAGAAGCCGTTGCCTAGGAGTAGGAGAACCAGAATTAATCCCCAGGGTATTGTGATAGCATTATATGCTCCCACATTGCTGGTGACATTGTGAACTGTCTCAATTAGCCCTAGAGGTGTTACTTGTTTCTTATTCATTGGTATGACATTGAGAACCCACAGAGTCAGGTATTTTTTCTGGAGCAAGATCTTAGATTGTTTGCAGATATCATAGCCCTGGGAGTCAGTGACTCATGAGCAAGAAGTACAAAAAGAATGAGGCTCTTCATGCTCATCAACAGTATTCACAGCTCTCTTGGCTTTGTGACAGCCCCTAGTACCTCTTCTGCATTATAGGGAGGAAGAAGGAAGCAAAGACAGAAGAGAAATGTATGTGGCAACTGAGTTAATAGGAATCCACTCTATAAGGCACTTCTCTGGCAGTCCCTGCCCAACAGTATCCACCAAATGACTCCATTAGCCAAAACTTAGTCCATCACCCCAGTTGATAAGAAAAGACCAACAAGTATTTGCAGCTGGGTACATTGCTGTTCCGACAAAGTCCGGATTCTGTGAGGAAGTGAAAAGGGAAGAGTGGCTATTAGGAAGGCACCCTGCAGCTGCTGGTTCGGCCCCCTTGTCTGAAGTTGATACTCTTCAACTCTGTGAACTCTCCTGGAGGCGCTGATGCAACCCAGTATTATAGACTAGAAGCCAGGAGAGTAGTAATGAGCACTGTGCAGGGGAGAGAAAGAAGACGATTGAACGATGAAAACTTCAGGTCATTAAATAAAGTTCCAGTGTTTTCTTTTTTTCATGCCCAAACATTCACAACAAACTCTGTGGAGTGGGAATCAGAGGGAAGTGTGCCCTGCCATTTTTCTTAAGCCTTTTTGCAATGCAGCAGGACAATCAATACAAATCTTTGCAGTAATCATATATTGATTTTCCTAGAATATAACTCCATTTAAAGCACTTTTATCCCCAAGAGTAGAAACATTGGAGGCTATCAAAGGAGGAAGTAGGTTTCCTTGACCCCATCTGCAGAGCACAATTGATTAAGAGCATAGTTATGAGAGTGTTCAAGAGAGACAGAGAGAGAGAGGAGAGAAGTCACTGCAAGGTTAATATCAGCTAAAAGAAACATGATTATAGGACATTAGATTTTTTGTAAAATCATAAGGTCAGGATAAGATGATGACACCATCTAAAATGACATAGGATTCTGAGTACCTGGCATCTAAGGACTATGCCACCTTAGCACCCCCTGACAGCGGCTGAATTTAGAGGACTGCGCATGGTCTGATAGTTTGAAAAGGAAATAAGTGTTACTATTTTAATTTTCCAAGTTATTGCTGGGTACCAACCCAGAACTTAGGCTTACACACCATATTGAATGCTTCTTCAGACCTAATAGATTTTTTTAAGGGGCTGAGATTGTGGCTCAGGGTTAGTAGAGCACATGCTAAGCATACATGAGGCCCTGGGTTCAGTCTGCAGTGCCTAAAAACGGAACTTCAGCCACTCTCATGTTTATACCTTAACCGAACAGACTTCCTTCTTCCCCATGCCCTTACTCTCTAAAGATTTTTTATTCACCTTTGAAAAATCCCCAAGTTCTTTGCACAGATGTCCTTATCCCCCGCAGGCAAGAGTAGCTGGACGGCACCGAGAAGGCAGGCAAGTTCTGCCCTGCCCCTGGCCTGTGTGGCTGGGATTTCGCCAAAACCAAGCAGAGCGCCGCCAGCCGCAATGTCAAGTTCAAGTCTTCGTGGCTGAAAAGGCAGGAGAGTTCCAGCATTCCCGAGTTTAGGACATGTTGTCCTCCATTTATTTCTCTCCCTAAGTCCCTCTTGCTTTTTGTATCAAAGCTGGACTTCCACAAACAAATTCTTTATTAAATTAAGAAATGCATACTTCATTATGCTTCTCCGTGCGCTATGCTGGGCATTATTTTGCCAGCACTTTCAGGAGTTTGTATTTTAGAGTTTTGAAAGGTTTTGTTTGATTTTTTTTGTTGTTGTTTTTTTTTTGGCTTCAGGCTTAGCAACTAGTACACAGTGTCAGATAAAGTATCTTATCTGTCAGCAGCACCCTTGTGAATTAATCATAATTCAATAGGCCTACTAATCAAGATTTGAGATGAATGTTTTGATAGAGCAATCAGATTCGTCTAATCTATCATTAGTTGGCAGTCGCTGCAGGCAGAGTGCAAACTTGGCAATAGTCAGCCTGCTTCTGATTGCTTTGGCTGAGTCCACCAGTTGAGTAGCCTCACTCTGTAGCAGTGGACCCAGGCAGTGCAGCTAATTAAGCTCTGTTCCTTGCTCTCCTCACTTGCTCCCACCCGACCAGTTTCCAGAACAGGTTGGGGAGAGATCAGGTGCTGTGAACCTGCCGTGTGATTCACAGATTGGAGAACATGGTGTTCCCTTTGTCCCTTTCACCTGATAACAAAGATGTGGCCAGCCAAATGACAACTGCATCTCAAGGGGACCTGTGGTGTCACTTGCAAATGGTAGCCAGAGAAAGAAGATAAACCTAATATACTGTTAAACATCACTAATTACAACTCATCATAACATATGCACTAACACCTCTACTCCATTTTACTGAGTCTAACATTCTTGGCAGTAATTTATAGCATAGCTTGTTATATTCATCCAGTTTGATTGGATAAATGAACATTTTTGCTGTAGACTTAACTTTCTTTTTTCTGTATACAGTGTTTAAGGTTCTGCTGTAAAATTCTGAAATAATAGATTATGGGCTGGGGATGTAGCTCCATGATCAAACACTTGCCTACAATGTACAAGACCCTGGCTTCGAGCCCCTGAACCTCAGGTAAAAATAATGATGATAATAGTGATAGATTGCCCTGTGTTTGTTTTGTGGTGCTCACTAATACAGACATTGCACCATTTTGTGGTGGAATCTTAACAAATTTCCTTCTTGTCCATATGTTATTGCTAGTTTAAAGATACTTCGCTATAGAAAACTTAGAAAGTTTTAGAAAAGTTTGAAAGAATCATTTTTATCTTTATTACACTTATTTATTTGTATGGGGCATATGTGTACCACAGTGCACATGTGTTGGTCAGAGGACAACTTTTGGGAGTAAGTTGTGGGTCCTAGGGATTGAGCTCAGGTTATCAAGATTAGTAGTAGGTGCCTTTAACCTGCTGAGCTATCTCCTGGCCCAAGAAAACATCTTTAATTTCTCCGGATCTCATCAACCCAGTTCCCAATATTTACATCATATCATCTTATTCAAGTCAAATACCCAAATACATAAATGAGTAATTGCTCCGCAGTGTTGCCAATGAAAAGTGGTTCCATCTGGCCTGCTGTTCTGGAATCTGTGGAACACCGGGAAACAATCCAAAGGAGTGCGGGAAGAGCCGACTTTGTCTTAAGGTTTCACTTTCTGCTTGAAAAGCATGTGGGAAAACCCATTTAGGCTGTTAATGCATTCACATGTTAGAAGTGACAACTTTCAACTTCACACACATGTCACCAGCCCAACCACCTAGCCACACTTTGAGAGATTTGTAGCTTGGATGATTTAGATAAGGGCTAGTGGAGATGTACCTCATTAGACTCCGGGTGTAATTGTGAAAGCCGTGTAGGCAGCAGTGTTAATTAACTTTCCTGCTGAATATACAGCAGCTCCTGAAGAAAGAATTCACAGACGTCTCCTCCCTGCTCCTTTTGATTTCCTTTTCTGAAGATATCATTACATTCCTACTTCAACATAGTTGAGACATGAGGAGTCAGGGGGAGATGTTTTGCCAAAAGGTTCCTCATTTTGTCTGCAACTGTCTTCTTTTCTCCCACGATGTTAGTACATTCTTGGACTGATCCTTTATAAAATTAGATTTGTCCTTATTTATACATATGGCTGTTGCAAAATCCATGTGACTTCTCATCCTCATTCTTCTCCATTATATCCCTGTGAAGAAGGGGAGGAATTTGCTGAAGCCCAAATTCACCTGCTATCCCTTAGCAGTTGCCTGCTCCAGGCTTCCTTCATTGATCCCATTCCTTTCAACAATGAGAAGGATATTGTTTCTTCTGATCAGTTGGTTTGTGACTTCATTTTTGATGGCTGTTGATTGCTGCTGAAGGTTTTAAGCTAGAATAGAAATCAACTCGAAACACTCACATAAGAGAGCATTTCAGGCAGTCGGGGAAGCCCGCGTCCTTTCCTAGCTCTCTCGAGGTTCTCCAGGAAGAAACCCCCATCTTGAGTTCCCCTTCCCTATTCCTTTTTCCTTGACAGCTCCTTCTAACGTTGTTTTTCTGCAAATATGACCAACAGGACTACCTTGTTCATGGGGTAAAATGAATGGTCTCATTCTAGAATTTTCTCTACAAGAGTACACAATTAAAATACAGATAATGATTTATGAGAAGCATTAAAAACAGCTGAGACTGGACAACATTTTAATCCTCTGTCTAGCACCTCACTAGCTATGAGAAAGAAATGCTTCAATCTGACTGTCTAGTAGTAGTAACAACTGGATATATAGTGAAGCCCAGTCTTCATTGTTAGCTCTTCTCCCCCACCCCTTCGGACTTCCAGTGTGGTTACATGAGCATGAGGCCTTCATAATCAAAACCACAGCAACTGATTTTGATCGTGCACCTTTGCTCTTTGTATGGTTACATTTGAGATATCGTGAATCCAGAGAAATCTAAGGCATAATATCCCTTGTCCCCAGAGAGTTCACCATCTGCCTAGGAAAATAAGACATAAAAGCACATAAAGTAAAACACTGCTAAACGGTTTTAAGTCCAGTCCCAGAGAGATTAGGAAAGATATGTCATATAACAATGCATGATTATCAAATAGAATTCTTTGAGAAGAAAAACGTATTTTTGGACCCTTCTAACAATAGGAGCTCATAGATGCCATCATGGTCCCTAACATATTCATAAACTGAAATGTTTTGTAAAGAGAGGCTTTTCAGGGGCTGGGGAGATAGTTCAGTCAGTATAGCACTTGCTGTCCAAACATGAGAACTTTAGTTCAGTCAGTATAGCACTTGCTGTACAAACATGAGAACCTGAGTTTGAGTCCAAGAATCCATATAGAAAGGCCAGGCAGATGTAATCCCAGTGCTGGGGAGGTGGAGACACATAGATCCTTGGGGCTAGGTGGCCAGGAAGAAGCAAATTGCCAAGCTCCAGGCCAATGAAAGAAGATTGGACAACTATGAGGTCCAGCACCCAAGGTTGACCTCTGGCTTATACATACATGCATCCCCTCCTCGCCCCCGCCACAAGTGCTTTTCAACTGAGAAAGATCAACGTTAAAGAAATCTGGTCTATGTTACTGATTTTAAAAATACTCTTTCAGCTTATTGCTGAAATGAAAATCCAAACTTTTAAAATTCTCTTAAAACCAGTGGACCCCACAGAGCCACGGTAATAATTTCATTAGCAAGGTCCAAGTATAGGTGAATTTGCTTCAGGTTCCCCCAGTGAACCTCCGGGTACAGAAGGGCTTTGAGCTGGGTGAGCTGGAGACAGCTGGGTAGTACGAGTTCGTTCCGGTCAGAGGCGCGTGTGGTGAGAGCGGGCCGAGTGTAAACCGGGTGCACTGTGTCGGACACCTGGCTGAAAGGAACGTCCGGAAACCTAGACCAGTTAAAGAGTGGCTGAATTCTGAGATCCATCCAGTGTGCCCAGTGTGAGAGGGACATAATGCCTGTCATATAGGAAGGTTTGGGCTGTTCTTGCTTGAGACAAAGCAGTGCAGCATGTGGAGAAAAGCAGTGTTCTGGAAATGAGGTCACATGGGGGTGCACTGGATGGTACAGGGTAGCGGGAAGGGAGCGTCAAAGCATGAAGTTCAAAGGACTTCTAGAGGGAGAGCCTGTAATCAGTTGGTTATGATGATGAAGAAGAGGCTGGAGTCAAGGGTGAGTCTGTGATTTCAAACTGGGAAATTAACATACATCTGGGGAGGGAGCTGTGTACTTTGACACCAGTTTGAATCTGGGGTGAAGTTTTTAAAATGTAGCCAGGTAAATTGGGAAGACCTAATTTAGGGAAGACCTAAAATGCCAGGAACCGTGATGTCCACAAGGTTGTGGAGAATATGAGATGATTCCTCAAAGGAGTACTAGAATCTTCATGTCTACTTAGATTTATTGATCCCCAAGGTAGGAATCAGTAATGAAAGAAAGAATCCAGTCATTTTGGTGATTTTGATACATGCATTCCATAACCTAACAGCAGTTTCACAGCTTTGAAACTTTATGGTGGTGCAAAAGTGAGCCACATTCAGTAAAAATTAATTACACTTTCATGTGTCGATTTTGATCCTTTTCTGGGCCAGTGATTTTTAGCAGTGTACCATTGGGAGGCTCGGCAATGGAGGTGAACTGCAGCTCCTGTTGAGTCCCTGGAACACTGTAGGGGGGTCCCACATCTCTGCAGTGCACTGTGTGGAGAGCTGGAGTGTTCAACGGGCCAGGTATATTCCATGCATTTTTCAACTTAAGACACTCTCAAGGCACAATATCTGTCTGGAACAATAAGCCAATCATTAAGCCAAGCAGCATGTCTATTTTGTTGTTAGTTATTGCCTTGATCATCACCTTAGAGAACTTGCATGTAATTTGGAGATTTGCTGATTCCCTCATCAGTAAGCGGCAAGATTCTCTCCGTTCTGTTTAAAGTTTTTCACAGAGTTGTACAGATAGCTCAGTTAATAAAGTGCTTGCCTTGTAAGCCTGAGGACCTGAGTTCAGTTCCCAGAACCCAGGTACAAAAGCTGAATATGGTAGTAAATGCTTCTAATCCCAGTGCTTGGGAGGTAAAGACAGGGGATCCCTAGGGCTTACAGGCAGCCAGCTTAGCCTTCATGGTGAACTCCAGACTAGTTAGAAAACCAGTCTTAAAACCCGAGGTGGGCAGTGACTGAAGAACCATACCTGAGGTTGTTATCTGGACACACACACACACACACACACACACACACACACACACATTCACCCACATCTGCACACACATACACTCAGCCTCACCTGCACAAACACACACATGCATACATTTACCCACATTTGCATTCACACTCAAGTTTTTTTACATTACTTAGTTTTCAGAAACTTAAAAACTTCCAAGGGCCAGTCAATTCTGGGCTTTTTTTTTTACAAAAGGACAAAGTGTTGACTCTAATACTTAGTGATTTTTCTTCAGTGAAATGAAGCTTATATCATGTTTACAGAATGGACCAGTCCCTACAGTGGGGCTGATATCTCTGTGATCAAGATCACCAAGCTTGAAAAGTGCAGACAAATACAGCAGAAAACCTCTGCCTTTTGGCAAATCCTTTACCTGACTCTCAGACTCTAAATCCAGGCAAAAGGCTGGCTTGGGTACATAGAATTGCTCAGATAGAAATCAGATGTGTCCCGTTCCAGATAGCAGATATGGTTGATTCCTGTAAGCCCTAACAATGTGACTTTTCAAATAGGCAACACACCTTTAAAGTCCTTTTTATGGGCTGAGAGGATGACTTACTCAGTAAAGCTCATGACCTGATTTCAGTCCCAAGAACCCACATGAAAAACAGAGCTTGCTGGTACTTGCTTGTTATCCCAATTGAGATGGAGACAGGAGGACCCTGGGGTGGAGGTGGAAGGGCTCTCTGGCCAGCCACTCTAGCCTAATTGGTGAACACCTGGCCAATGAGAGACCTTGTCTCAAAGGAGTTGGATGGTGGTCCTAAGGATGACACTTGAGCTTGTCTTCCTACCTCTTCATATGTGCACACACATGCATACTCATCCCTACATACATGTGGGCCTGCCTGCACACACATTAAAAAAGACTAAAGTCCTTTCCACTACAATTTCCCCACTGTCTCACATTGACCTGTTTCATGCTGTGTAGCCTTGTCCACTGTATAATCACTGAAGCCTCTGCCAAATGGCGCCGGGAGGAGCCGTGCCTCAGTGAAGTCTTGCATTCACCCTTTTAATTAGACTTTAAACATTGCCTTTTCTTTTCCTGGGAAGGTTGGTGTAGCCAGGAATAAAGCTCTTTGCAGTAGCACTTTGCTAATAAAAGGACTATTTGCTTTTCCATCTTTAAGCAAGAATTTTAAGAGCTTGTGATTCCAAAACAAAGAAGAGTACCCTCTCCCCTCACTATACAAGGAAAGGAAGAGTGATGGAATACTTTTACAAGAAAGTATGCCTTACGTTGCCTCCTCACCGTAGCCTGTTGCCAGTACATTGGAGTGGAAAAGCTTTTTATTAGGGCATAACAATTTCTGGTTCTGTTACACTTCCAACACTTTCCCAGATTCTTTATGCAGAACTGTCCCTTAGAACCTGGTTAGCCACAAACGGGGAATGAGCTGAGCTTTGTGTCCAACAGGATGGTGTGAGCAGAAGGCTTACAAAGGGTAACAGCTCTGCTGCTAGCTGTAAGGTCTTGAATTAAGTTTCAAGCCACTAAGCACTCTAAAGTTCCAGAGTATTCTTTCTAACCATACAGTCAGATTTCATATTTGCACATACATTAGCTTTAATGAATTTGGGGGTTTTGTTGTTCTTGGTTTTTTGTTTTTGAGACAGGGTCTCTAATGTAGCCTAGGCTGGCCTTGAACTTAACTATGTAGCTCAGGATGACCTTAAATCCCTGTTTCTCCTGCTTCTGCCTCCCAAGCACTGGGATTACAGGAGTACACCACCATGCCTAGCTCTTGAATGCATTGTTTATAATAAGCTGACACATGCAGCTGCATGTGTTAGGGTGTCAGGCCCCATGGGTAGGGTGTGCTTCAGCCTGTTGAAGCACACTGAGGGACTAGCACTATTGAGGGACTGGAAGGACGAATCCCCTCCGCAGTAATGTATCTGAGCATCACTCTCAGTGTGTTTACAGGCTATAACGAGGCGGCAAAGTAAGGCACTCTGTGCTGCAGAAACATTCCATCACGCTTCCTTTTCCTCATGTAGCAAAAGCACTCTAAATATGTAGTCCAGAGCTGTCCATTTTGCTATTGCGCACATCTGTGTGTGATGCTGCAATTTACTAGAGTTGTTCAGAAAATGCACAGTTCATTCCAGGTTTTTCTTTGTGGTTTTAAAGAATTCATGCATGTCTAAAAGTGACTGATCTTCAGCAAGAAAATGCCTTATTGATTGAACAGGATCTGATTTGTCATTTTTGTTGTTTTTGCTGCAAAGCAGACATTCTCTTTAGCAAATCCTCTGCTTTAACTTAAACGTATTTCTTAATACCAACTTTACAAGGTGTGGAACAACATCAGGAATGAAAACTAAAGAGCCAAGCAGACAGGTGTCTCTTTCCAAGGTCAGGTAGTCGTTCACATCCAGAAACAGAAGGAGAGTCCTCAGAGGCCATTCTGCTAAAGCCCTACGCTTCTGACCCTCCATCTGGGTCAACATGGCAGCGTAGTGTGAGGAAGTCTCCGGGCCGAAAGGAGTTTTCATTTGACGCCTTTATTTCTCCTAGGTAAAACTTAAGCAAGAGCCAGATACTGGCTGGATGAGCCCCCTGGGAAGCAAGGGTCTTTAAGATGTTTTGAGGGGAAGAAGGGTTAAGAGGTCTCTCCACTGCTCTAAATCCCATGCTCCAGAGCTCATTGACGTGGTGGGTTTAAGGGCTCCTTTGGAGCCATTATGGTTTCCCTCTGAGGCACACTGGAAAATTCTTAAGGTAGATCACTGTCCTCTTCAGGGTCTTTGATAAGCAGTTTCCTGCCACTTTGGAAAACCCTGGGAGAGTTTTGATGCAGACAAATGCAAGAACAGTTTTCTTAGGTTTGTGCCTTTAAATTTAAAAAACGAGAATTGTCAGGTTTCTGAAGCTCCCCTTCCCCTCTAAATCTATCCTCAGTTGCCTATAGACCCTGACTGCTGGATGTGTGTTGAATGCATTTCTTTTCCTTTCTGATTTTTTTTCTGATTGTTGTTGTTTCATTGTCCTTGCTCTGGTTGGTTGGGTTGGTTTGGAGCTTGTGTTTCTGAGACTGGGGTTTGGGTGGTGATAGAAGAGGCCCTCAAATGAGTGAACACAGTTATCACATCCAGGCCTGCAGAGCTCTGCTTTAGAAATGTAACAGAGCTCACATCATTTCATATGGAAGCAATTCCCCCTTGCCTTCTTCCCTGGAGTGAAGGAAATGTCTCTGGTGTATGGTTAAATACCTGCTAGATTAGACCTTCAGATAGCTTGGCGGATTAACAAAAAGCATAGAAAAAGCTCATGTTTTCAGCTGTCTATCCTATTTTAAGGTTCCTATTGCCCCTCAGAATTCTGAATTTACCAGATTAGCCCTAATCTAATATTTAGTTTCTTAATGTTTGAAACCTCTGGCTGGCCTGAGTTCCCAGCCTCTGTTGCCTATCTCTTCTAGCATCTCTGCATGCATAAGAGGGCTGTCATGAGGCTGTTCTGGGCTCAGCACAGAGCAGAATGGATTGTGAGGATCCCTCTGGGTCACAGAGATAGGCAGGTGAAAACAAAAGGCCTTAAACCTCTTTTTGACCAAAAGTTCAGTCTTATTTAGAAATGAGTGGATTTCCAAAAGGGCTGAGGTTCCTCATTGTAAAGCGAAGGTAAATTATAGGATCAGACATGGTTAACACAGAGACTGCGCATAGGCCGAGGCAATGGATTGAGCCAGTGCATTGCTACACTGTTTTGCACTTTCCAACTTGGGCTAGGTGCCCACTTCTGGAACAACGAGCTTTGGCCAGGAGTCTGACAACACCAAACGAATATGACTGCCAAGAACTTGTTGCTGAAACCATATTGGGGAGTCAGGTCCCCAAAAGGAGAGTAAGAAACACACCCCTTTGTATTTCTACAAGGATTCTCCCTTTAAGAAGTAGTTCAGCTACTCAGAGCTCTTTGTATTCCTGAGAACTTGCTCTAGGGAATAAACATGAAATTTTAGAGCTGTGGGGTTTTTAAGTTCCCACCAACCTCCCTCTGTGTCATCTTGAAGAAACTAAGACAAAGGGAAAACTATTATTTTCAGGATTTCTGAAGCTGGGTACTACCTAGCACTCTGCTTTCGGTCAGAGCAAATACCCCTATGTTCACCGTTGTTAGATGTCACATAGCACATATTTTGGAAGTAAGTGCTAATATAGTCTTTAGGTGTTTGGGGAATGTCTACTTCCACATTCCCAGCGTAGACATTCCCAAAACACCTAAAGATTTTATACGGTGTGGATACTCTCTAGGCTTGTTAGAATGGTGATACTGTATATAACTTCAAACTTTCCTTAACACCGTCATTAAATGATTTGTACAGTTTTAGAAAGTGCATTTGATCCAAATACACCTTATTCTGTTTCTCAGCTTGCAGCCACTTGGACCCACGTGCCCAGTACCCTTGCTCTTGAAGGCATGTGTTTGGGGCACAACTGAAACCTATACTCCAGTAGCAAACACATTGAAAGTGAGGGCCTGGGTACTGTAACTACAACTGCATTAAATCAGGGTCTAAGTAGAGACTTGGCCTCAGACGCGATGACCCACCAGAGGCAATCAGAGCATTAGATGTTTTCAAGTGTAAGTAATATCAGAATCTAGGATCTGGGGGGGAACCTTGCACCATGTAATGTGACCCCCCCCCCTTAGGCTTCAGAACTGTTCGTGGGGTCTCAGAACATGTCAGGTATTTGAAGACAGTTTAGCTAAGGTCCAGGAGAGAGCTTCTGAAGTGCTTTCTGCAGGGATGCCAGCTGCATCATGATCATGCTTAGCCTGGAAAGTGCTTCCCCAGCCACTCACTGGCTTCACTGACCTTGCCAGAGGCCTCCCAGCTACCTCAGGAGGCAAAACGGTGTCTTAGATACTGACTTCTTTCTAATCTGCTCACAGGACACTGCCGGTGTGAAGTAGACGGGACACCGCAGAGCAGGGCTTGTGTAGGCAGGAGGACCTGCCTCGGAGATGCGGGACCTCCCAGTTACATGGCTTCCTTTCTTCCCCTTGAAAGGGGCACACTGGAGTTTCAGGGAGGCTGAGGCTTGGAGGAAGGGATCAGGACAGAGCTAGCTGACGCTACATGTGTCATACCTTTCAGGTGCCTTTAAAAACCTCACTCCTGGAGCACCGTGGAAACTACCCTCCTAGCTTTTGCTACAGCATGTCGAACAACACTGTCAGGTCGGGGCATCATAAAATAACACACCATGAATCTTGATAAGGATGCAGATTGCCGGAATCAAGTCCAAAACTGCATCTGCTTCTCCAAGAGTATTCAGAGTAGATCCAGAGGCATGGGATAAGGGGGGGTAGAGGACGGTGAAGAGAAGATGATTTGTTTTCTGGAAAGAAACTATGTAGAGATCAATGGGAGAAACATGGGAATGGAGGAAGAACGTTTACAAGATTCCCAGGCATCTTAGCTCTGCAGTGCAGGACCAAGGTGACCCATTCTTTCATTCATCAGTTTATTCAACTTGTTTCTTATTCAATAAATGTTTCTCAAGTTGTGCTGAGATCTGAGCACATAGTAGAGAATTAGAAAGACATGTCCTGCCCTCATGGTACTTGCACACTAGGTGTGACCTCTACAGCATTTCCGTTCTGCTTAAGTGTGTAGTATGTGTTCAGTACTATAAGGAACTACAAAGATGAGCCACAGTCTTCAAAGACTCTGATAGATTATCAGATGACATAATAGGTCTCTCAGTTCCTACAGGAATTTGTTTTCTTTCAGTTCGCAGACCCCTAGGTGTCTGGCCCTGGTCAAGGCAGTGCATGCAAGGCTTTCATTGGTATCCACTGTTAAAAGGCAGGAGACATCCCAGTGAGGATTCTTACCACAGTTGCATTTGGCTGCCCCTTACAGAGCTGTGTTAGCAGGGATTTGATTGAAGCCCTGTAAACCCTGGCTCAGATCATAGTTCAGAGCCAGTGACCAGTCCAGTGAACCACTTTAATACCAACAGTACAAAAAACTGACTTGAAAACAATCCTTTTAGGGTTACAACATGTAGTGGGTCAACTCGCTAATATTCTTTACTTTTCAGTAATAATTGTTTTCAAGTCAACGTCTCTTTAAATTTGCTTAATTCCATCAGGATCACTCAAAAAAAAAAAAAAAAAGAGGCTCATTAGTGGTTTTGAAATCTAAATGGGATGAAGAAAAATCATTTATATGGGGAAAAATCTCAGCTCTACTAACTGGATTAAAGCCTTTCTGCTGAATTAAAGAAAAAAATTGACTTAGGGATTATTTGAAACTAATGAATAGATGTGTTTCATGAAGCATATAGCAGAATCTACCCTAAAGTTGCATTTCAAAGTTCTCTTTGTGCTTGCATTCCTATGGGAGACACCCACATTAAACAAATAGACAAGATAATTTCAGATGATGGTTAGAAAGTGGGTAAGAGTCTTGATAATGGGTCGAGAGAGATCAGAGATGGCTTCTCTGAGAAGCGCTATCGAAGCCAAGCTCTAAAAGGTGAAAGGGCCAATGCCACGTGAAGAGCTGTGCTCCAGATAGAGGGAGCAGGTAAGTACAGAGCCCCCGAGATGGACTACATTGAGATCTGGAGGTAACAGGACACATACAATCAGGGCATTCTTCAAGAGGGAGTGGTGGGTAGTGAAAAGAGATCGAAGGAAAGGCAGGACTCAGTGTGCAGTTTAGCTTCTGTTTGAAGTCTGAAGAATACTTGAGAAAGGTGACCACTGACTTTTCTAAGTCGTCAACAGAAATTTAAATGTTTTATCTAGGACCAGGGTACTGAGTCCCCACCTCCTTGCCTTTTATACTTCTACATTGAGAGACATAGTGTTAGTAAAATGAAATATTATTTACAGAAGGGCTTTGGAAATTCTAAAGTGCTGTTCTCTCTAAATTGGCAAACGTTATGAATGTGTTTAAAATGACCAAGATGCTGTCTCTGTAGGTGTAGACGCCGTGCCACCTCAGCGGTGAGCTAGTCTCCCAACGACCCATCAGAAAAGCAGGTTACCCTGAGGACTCCATTGCCACCACAGTCTTTCTCTCACAGAGGACCATTGTCCTGTCTAGACCCGAAACCCCTGGAGGAGAGAACCCTTCTGGCTGCCCTGCTGGCATAGATGCATCCCCAGGGCAAAGGTGAGGCTTCCTCAGGCTGTGATTCCCAGGATGTCTCCACTTCAGGGCTATACTAGCTAAATGGAAATTATGAAAATATCCAGGGCAAGAAGCTAATAAATAAGAAGTGACAGGCATCACATATTAGGGGATTATTGTGCACACTGGCTGTTCTGCAAGATACACGATGAAGGATGAGAGGGTCTAGTAATCCCCCTGAAGTCTGAGCCTGATGTGCTGATGATATGAAAGGAAAGCAGCTTGACTGGAAGAGCAAATGAGAAGATTGACATCCTATGGACGGCTGTCCCACAACCTTCATTGTGGGTCTGTGGGATGTTCCTCAGAGCTTTTCCACAACCTTTGGTTTCTCATTGTAGTTCCTAGCTGATGTCTGGAAAAGATAAAGGAATCTGTTTTCAGTTTGTTTGATGGTACTGGGAATAAGGAGGCAAAGGACTGAGTTTCTCTGCCAATGTGGGCTCTCTGAGCCAGTGTGGGCTGTTGTCTAGGTATGGCTTCCTTCAGGGGAGGCCATGGAAGGTTGCCCCAGCTACATGCCTAGTGAAAACAGACATGATTTCAGGATCTTTTCCCTTTGTTAGTCCCCCAATGCTGCCAGAGGTATAAGCGGGGCACAGATTAATGGAGGAAAAAAAAAAAAGTGACTCCCGTACAGTTGGCACTTCTGTTCTTATTAGGGTCAGAAAGAGCAATTGGTTGAAGATCACTTCTGGAAAGAAGAAAAAGCATATGTTACTTATTGTTTTGGGTGAATGTTTTCATAAGAAAAGGGGATGCCGCATTGTTAATAACTCTGGCACGCCACACCAATTCTGGTCGGTCTGATAGATTAAACATGAGCCCTCTCTCATTATCCCAGCAGCCACAGGGCTTCGGCTTCCCCGCCAGCCTGATATGTATTCCATGCACAGTCAAGCCTCTGAGTTGACATCTTCTTCTAAAATTGTTTGGCTGTAATAAATAGAAAACTTTCAGCACTGCTATAAAGTGTTGCTGGTTGGCATCATTTCCTACCCCCTTTTAATTATTCCTGACACTGTGGAGAAACATCTAATATAAATCTGTAATGTGCACTGATGACAAACTACACGGTTGAAGGGCCATGTAATTTCTCCACAATTAATTAAAGTGCATGGAGATTTTTTTCCCCTCTTTCTTTCTTTTCTTCCCCGCCCCCCGCCCCCCAGCAGCCAGATGCCACTGACTGGCTCAAATAACACTGCTGTCAACTGTAAAAAATTAAGATCCAAACCGTAAGAAAGGTACTTAGATAAGGAAACCAGATGCCAGAGTATTTGTGATACCACGGCATACATCTTGATGTGGGCCACCATTGTTCAACATCTGTACCTCCACAGCCTTAATTATGCACTTAACTCAGCAAGCCTGTCAGCAGTTGATTTCCACAAGTACTGTCACTTTGGTAAATCTTTTTATTAAAAATTGAATGGTGCCAGTCAGCCAGGGGAAGAAAGACAGGGACACTGGAAGCCCTTGTGCACAGAGGCGGCTGCCTGTTTACCCCGGCAGCATGCTGGTGTTTATGGGCATGTGTGTGTGGTCACTCAGACAGGAAAAAAAAAAAAGGCTATGCTACCAGTTCAGGCTGATCTGCCACCTGGAATTGATCAAAAGCAAATTAATTTTCATTTTCAATTAGGGATACAATTAAATCCAAAGTGGTGGTGCTAGAGTGGGTTGTAGTGTTTACACACAGCTTGTGTGGTGGGAGGCGTGAGGAAATACCAGCTGAAATGAAATACTTGTCCTTGCATCTTTGTGTTTAACTCCTTGGCGTGTTAAGGTGGCCGCTGCCGTTTATCCTCCCCCAGGGCTTAGAAGGGGGTGGAGGGAACTAGCAGGGCCTCCCTGCTGTTCCGAGGACTTTCCCAGGATCCACCTGGAGATGGTGATGTGGGCATTTTAATGAAGTGCCTGAGTCCAGAAACAGGAATTTTGGCCTTCCACACGCTGGCTTTCACTGTCAGAGCATTACCTAGCAAATGAATCTTGCTTCCTGGTCTATCCCTCAACAAAGATATGGAGTGATTATGTGAAAACCATCTGGCTGGTGAATTCTCGTCACAGGACCTCAGCTCTTTTCACCTGACTTTTCTCTGCATTCAGTTGCTGCCTTTTGTTGGAGTCCTGAAGTGGGGACATAGCTGCATGGAAACAGTTGGCCAGGTGTGTTCATCACCAGGGGTGGTGATGTGGCAAGCTTTGACCTAGATTTTAAGGAAAATCAATCATTTGTCAATTATGAGCCTTAAGAATCCAGATTGACTCAGATGTTACAAGTCCACCTCTCTGGTTAGGAAACAGAAGAAGTTTCCTCTCTGAACGGGTCATTCTACCAGAGCAGCCAACAGCATGCTGACATGTTGAGAATTTTCTAACAACCCATCTCAGACCAGTGTCTTTGAAAAAGCAGAGTGGATAAATAAATATTTTGTCATCTGAATAACAATGAATATAACCTCCCATAATAGCTTACATATTCCTAGATTCCTCCAGTGATGGATTAAGAAGAGAAGATTCTGGATCATGGGAGCAACTGTCCTGTGAAAGATCATCTCCAGCAGTGTGCTGGCCCCAGATCTCCACTGCTCCGGGCCATATTTTAGTTCAGACCGCCCCATCTCCCTTGTCCCAATGCTAGGGTTTACATTTCCTCCCTGCATGGTATTTGTGCTTTAAAAGAAGATTTTATTACTTGTGCTACAGTGGAATTTCTCTTTTTACTAGACAGTTGGCATGACCACAGCCTGAAACCGCAATGGAGTTGTTAACACGCTGGGATCAGCCTTTCCCCCTTTAAAGCTATTCTTTTCTTTCTTTATTTTCTTACAGGGGGAGAGGGGTAAGCTCCAACAAATCAACAGAACTATTAACTTTCTGATTTATTTGCTACAGAGAGCAAAAAAAGTTAATGTGAAGTGACAGAGAAACCAGAACAGACAGTATGAAAACATTCTCTGCGCAAGTTTCCAACTGAAATTGTACCACAAGCAGTTGGTTATCTGGAGATAGACATCTTCAATTTCCTGATTGCATAATAGAAATGGGATTTCTTTTTCCCCTAAAGAAAAGCATTATCCATAATGTTGACAGAAAGTTCTCTGTGTTTTAGGCTCCAGAAAGCACTCCTATCCAGAGTATCTTTTCAGTTGCTGACAGTGTCCACCATTTCTTCTCCACGACGGAAAAGGTCCATAATGCTAACACCCTTACAGTAGAAGAGGAATTGGCCTCACTGGCCTCTCTGGGGCATTTAGTGAGCAGGCAGTCTCCTGCCATATCATAAAGAGACACTGAGGAAAACTGATCTGAGGATTGACTGGAGTCTTAGTAGTTGCAGTGGGAACATACTATATGGCTTCTCAAGTATGTCAGGGTTCTAAAGCTTGGGGACATTCAAGACAATTGTTGTGACTAGGCCTGGCCATACTTAGAAGTTGACCTCCACTTCCCACAAACTGGAGTGGGTTGTTGTGGCCTGAAGTTCACATGACATCCCAATACAGTTGATGACATCATACCACACTTCCCTCTCCCCTGGGTTTCTGAAGACCCGTTTCTAAGACAAGAAATTCTTGGCTTTTACTACAGGTTACATCACTTGGGCATTCCAAAATACCCATGATCTCAAAAGCAGACCTCATTTTAAAATCACCCTGTATATTGATACTTCACTTTATTGAGCACAGTGTTTTAAAATTATATTTAAAAGGCAGCTTCGTTCGTCTCATGTGCCCTTGGCTGGAGAACAAAGGAAGTCTCTTTTAAGAGGTGTTTTACATTTTACAACTACTGAGAGAGAACATAGTTCTTTAATAGGTATATATGTAAGAGTTCCACATTACAGGTTTTCAGAGATTAGAAGCTCTGGAACAAGGTTGTTTGATAACATCTCTGACGGGCAAAAGAGCACATGGAAACCTCAGAGTTTTAGATGCCAAAACAGAGCACTCCCCAGACTTGTGGGTGACGGGAGCTTTTCTAAGATCGTGTAATTCTCACCAAGAACAGCATTCTGTCTTGACTGTGGATGAGGGGTGTGCAAGATAGATCCTTCTTGTCATCTACTTCATGGTTATGGGCATGTAATATGTTCTTCATTGAGCCAGGCAATTGACAGAGACGCCAGGACATTTAAGACTTGAGTCTACTGGAAATGAGACTTGCGTTCCTGCCAGAAATGGATGCTTTTCTGTGTCCGCCACTATCACACATCTTGATTTTTTTTTTTATCCCGACTCTTAAAACAATAATATCAAACAACTCTAGGGAAAAAAAGTTAAATATTTCCATATGATGAACTGATTAAATTTGTATGGTTTTCTTTTCAGTAAAAATTGATATGTGATGAAACACAGTGCAGCTGCATGTCTGGTTGGGGCTGGTACTCCACAGCCTCTGATCTCTGCTCAGCTGAGGACCAGGGTCTGGCTACTGCCACTCAATAGCCTGGGTTCTGATACGCCCATTCCCAGGTACAGACTGCAGAGTCAGTGGTCACGGTCACCTGGTTTAGGTCTTCCTTCTCAGTGCACATCACTGGAGTGTCTTTGTTTCACTCCTTGTCCCCTTAGAGGGCAGGTGAGTCCACACTGAGTGTTATGGTTGATAGTGAACGTGTGGTGTTCGGTCAGGACTCCTTGAGCGGGAAGGAGAGATTTTCCATGGGGGAAGCTAGTTTGACTGCTGTGTCTGCTGAGGTGCTGGGTGCCTCGCTTTGGCAGAGTATGCTGTGTGGCCTCTGTCACTCTGCCCGTGGACTTCTCCTGCTTCTGTTCCACTTTTCATTCAGTCTGTCTTCTGGATTACCAAGAGATGGTTGCCTCAGCTGTCTGTCCAATGGCCATCCTTCACAGGGAAATGAGGGCCTGTAGCATTCTCAGCACAGTTGCTCACTTGCCTTGTTTCTAGCCAGGAGGATGCCAGGCTGCCAAGGTGGAGATGACTGAACTATAAGCCGCTGGGCTAAGACAGCGGTTTCCTGGAGGGAAAGTAGGGCAAGGTCACAGACAGAGCTGGGTGAATGCTCTGACCAAGCCACGGCCATCCTTCACCTATGAGGAAGGACATTCCACCAGATAACAGGACTAGAATGTTACTAGAGTCTCTGGGATACCCACATACTGCTTTTGTTTTCATTCTCTTTCAAATATGAATACTAAAAGTGCTTCCTGGTGCCTGATGTGGGCACGTAGGCTTTACTTTCCTTTTCCCAGCATGCAGAGTGAAGGAGAGGCATTACTGTCAGAGGTGGCACGGAAGTTTTGTTGAGCAGATTTTTCAAAGATGAAAGCATCCTTCCACTTGTATACTTAAAATCCATGCCCGTGCAAGGACGCTGCTAGAACCAGCGTCCAAGAATGAAGCCAGCTTCTGCTCTTGCTCATCTCCTGTGCCCTGTGACTGGACCATTCCCATCTCCAGGATCGCCACTCATCCTCCATTTCTGTTTTCCAAATTCCCATTTTAAACTGGGCATGGTAGTAGCCCACATTTGTAATTCCAGTACTCTGGAGGTTGAGGCAGGAAGATCACAAGTTCAAGGCCATCCTGGAGTTACATGGCAAGATCCTGTCTCAAAAAAAAAAAAAACAAGAAAGAAAGAAAAAACAAAAGTCTCATATCACGGTCACACTTAACAACAGTAACCAGTTCTTCTCTCCCAGTTTCCAAAAATCTCATGCCAGGGCTTGGTGGAAATTAACTTCATTCTTGATTCCATGTTCTTGTTTCCCCAAGCTGTTACTGTCCTGAACACCCCCTCCACTACACACACACACACACACACACCACACTCAGTCACACTCACACACACACTGTATCCATGCCTTTCTCCAGAGAGATCAGGGCCTAGAGAAACTGATAGGTCTTGCTCACCCCAAGACTCCCCTGGTAGACTCCTCCAGCGGAGCGGTAGAGGACCCTCCACTTGGAGACTTCAGTTTTGTGACAGAAAAAATAATAATAGAAAAGAGGAATTTGAATCTGAGTGTTAGGCTCCAGGGAAACAGTCAGGGCCACAGAACTATTCTAGATCTCCAGTGTGTCAAGTACTGTTTACTGGGGGATCCCTCACAGCCCCTCACCACTCCTAAGAGAACTAGTCTGCAAACAAAGCCTTCTCCTCAGAAGATTTCTCTCTAATTAAAATTTTACACATACCAAATAAACAAGGGCACTTTTGAAATGTAAATTTGTCATTTTCATAGGCTACTTGAACCAGCTCCCCCTACCTGGAGACCATTTCTCCTTCAGCACAAAGAGATGTGCTCCCTGATTCCCTTTAGTCTTGTGCAGCCCAGGTTCCCCATACACTTAGATCCTGGTGTGGATTTTTTTTTTTTCTTTTTGCCTTGAACACTTTCTGCAGTTTAGTTATTTGTTGTAATTATCAAGTTCATTTTTCTCTAATAGATGTGATTAAGTATATTTAGCACTGTGTAATGAGTTTTCTGCCTGGTTGCATCTTAGCTAATAAGGAATTCCTTAGCGGCATCTCTGACAGCTGCCGCAGGTCCCAGGTCTGTGCTGCCGCAAGAGACCCCTTCCATGAACTGCTAGCATTAGAGAAATTAACTCCATTACACTAACCATAAAATTGAGGCTGAAATTTGATTACTAATAGATCCTCAATTCAGCTAGAAACTGTAGCAGCGGGAGGAAGGTGAGTGCCTGTGAAATGCCCATGTCCACATTTTTCTCCGCGCATGTGTTCAGATGTTTCCAGCCGTCCCTCCGTTTATTTCCTGGACAGAAAGAAGAGATCAATGAGCAGCCATTGGGCTTAAACCTGTGCCGTGGGTCTGCGGGTGTGAGGTGGCAAATCTTTGTCACTGCTATGAGGGTGGTACCTGTTATTAGTGTCTCTGCCTTCACTGAGCAGAGAAACCTCTGGATATGTTTTTGGCCATGGGAAGTGGGTACCATTGTCAGAGGCAGTCCAGATTTGTAAGGCTAAAGTGCTGAGGACAATTAGTAATTGGTGAGTGGCTGCTATGATGTATAGTTGCTTAGCAACGGTCCCTGAATTAAGTCTCTGGAAGGGGCATACAGGAAAAGACAAGACAGGAAGATGAAATAGGTACCATTTCAGTGTGTAGGTGTCTCTGTAATAAGAAAAGAGTAAACGATATTTGTAATCGTAGAAACGGCTGAGTGGAAAATTGGGGCTAAAAGAAAGCAAAGGCAGGACGTAGTTCTTCTCTTGCTGAATAAAATGAGAGTAAGTGGCAGTTGAGCAACTCCATTGATGTCAGGGCGTATTGTCTTCCTTTGACACTTCGCTATGATTCCAGGTCAAGCAGGACCCAGGGAGCATTCTTTATCCAAAATGCAGCTTGGAAATTTGTGGGAGTGAGAGTTAGAGAATGAAGTCCTGCTGCCTGGAAATCTTTAAAACAGGATTCATTTGGCATCCGGGGTTTACTGCTCAGCAGGGTTCAGTTTGGGTTTAGCCCTGCTCTGAGTACCAGGTAGGACGGCTGCTCTCCGGTTCTGATGCTCATCCCCTGCCATTTGAAGTCCAGAAGGATCGTGAAGGGGCTAAGAGCAGCATTCACATTTCATCAGACTTGCTGAGGTTAGAGGCTCTCGGCAGACTAAGATATCACCCTGAACTACATGATTTAGTGAACTGGATTTGCCTCTGGAAGGCCAGATGAGCAAAAGAAAGTGGAAAGCAGTAAAAAGACCTTGATCCAGTTACTGAGCCTTGTTAAGGGGCTGCCTTATCTCTGGCAAGGAGCTCTGTCTGGAGGTCTGCAAAGGGCCAGGGGCTCATTATTGTGAGTGAGGGCTGTTTTGCAATTAGTGTTGAAACACTGAGATAAAGAAAGGATATATAGGAATTAAAAACAGATAACGTAAACACTAACAAAGAGTCTTAATCCCCCTGGCTGAGTGTTTTGCATGTTCACCTCTGATCAGAATTCTTAATAATATTGAGTGTGTTGCAACTCAATAAATATTCCCTAGGAAGAAACAAGTCGATTCTTGGATTAAAAACCACAAGAAAAAAAAAAAAAAAAACAGAAACAGAAAAACTTAACCTCATGTATTTCTGTTATTTTCAAAATAAAATTTGCACAGTTCAAGGGCTACAAGTACTTGAAGCCGCTGGTCACATTACATCCACAGCCAGGAACAGAGAGCAATGGATGCAAACAAGTACTCAGTTTGCTTTCTCTTTTTTGGACAGTCCAGCATCCCAGCCCAGGGGATGGTGCCACCCATATTGGGTGGGCTCCCTACCTCAGCCAAATCTAGATAATCTCCCATAGGCATGCCCTGAAGTCCATCTCCCCGGTGATTCTAGGTCTCATCAGGCTGACAGTTTGAAATTAGCCATCATCATACTTGCTTTCTACTTGGCATTCAACACAGGGTATATTGCATAGAAGACACCCCAGAAATAGAAATTGAATCAAATTAATAGAATCTGGCAGTGGTAGCCAGCCCCAGCATGGCTTCCAGTGACCTCTATCACTTGCTATTCTGAGGCTATGTAAGTCCCTCCCTTTTAATGTGAGCCAGATTTGGTGACTCTCTTCCAACCAATAGAATAGTGGGATGAACTCAGACATAAAATATCATGCTTTCTTCATGGACCAGTCACTATAAGAGAAACCGATTGCCATGTTGTGAAAAGCTCATGGGAGAGGCCCTTGTGATACGGCGCTGAGGTTTCCAAACAGTGACCATGTCACTGAGCTGGGAAAAGTGTTTTCCAGCCCAGCACTAGCCTCAGATGATTATAGCCCTGATTAATTTTGTGATTATATACTTAAGTGAGACCATGAGCTGGAAGACCCAGGCCCCAAGTTTATACAGAAGCTACAAGGTGATAATCCTTGTTGATTTAAACTACTGATGGGGGTAGGGTGCAAGGGTGGGAAGGGCAGTAGATAAAGAAAATACTAGTCACCAGCAAAAGCATCAACTCCTTTTATTGAAGGCCAGTTCTACTAGAGACTGTGCTAGGTGCTAAGAATTTCATGGCATTGCAAAGACCCTGCCTGCAAGGAACTTAGAGTCTGAGAGGGAGAGGCCCATGTGAACAGAGTTCCGTAGATTCATGCAGCTGTAGTGGGCACAGAAAGAGATAAGCCGAGATACCAGCAGCCATCCACTTGACAAAGTGGTCTTATGGAGCCATACTCACTGCCCTACAGGCACAAATACATCATCCACACACTTCCTTTTTTACTGCTCCAAGTTTCCGTTTCATCAGGCCTTGTCTAGGCCTGTGCATTGATATCAGGTGGAGCTGAGTGGGTACTGCAGGAGGGAGAGTACTCAGATGCATTCTTGACCCTTAGTTGTGAGCCTCCTGTACTGAATTTGACTTAATTTGAGTGACTCTTGCCAGTCTGTCAGTTTTCTTTGCTCTCTAAGACTCTGTCATTCATGCCCTGGTTCCTAGAGGTCCATTGATAGAGGCTGAGTAATTATTTTTAAGGGCACATGGGCTGGGGATATAGCTTAGTGGTAGAGTGCTTAGGTACCATGCACAAGGCCCTATGTTTAATCCCCAGATCCCTAGTATTGCAAAATAAATAAATGAATGCTAAAAAGCAGATTAATCAATTAATTGCTAAAATAATAAAATAAAAGGACAAAAAAAATCCATAGACGGATTTTTTTGTTCTGGTGTGTTTGTTGAGACAGGGTCTCATGTAGCCCAGGCTGGCCTCAAACCTGCAATGTAGCTGACTATGGCCTTGAACCCCTAATCCTCGTCCTTCTGCCAGAATTACAGATGTGAGCCACTATGCCTGGCCGGTGGGATTAACATGGTGGGAGTGAGTCATACTCTGGGTGAAGCCACATCCATTTACGGAATATGTCTAAGGATTGCCTCCAAGATAGAGGCACCAGGCAAACATGCCTTAATATACTGTTGATCAGCAGTAGCTCACAGCACTAAAAACACATCACCCTTGGGACACTTAGGGCTGATTCTTTATCAGACCTATTTGTAAGGCCTCGTCCTCTGTACGAAGAGTCTTCCCTATACATGGACCATGCTGTTGGCTGGCTTAGAGCCTGCAGATGTAAGAAAGCAGCTCTGCTGGGCCCTGAAAGGGGTAGGGCCCAGGAAAGAAAAGAAACAGGAACAGGCGCCAAACAGACCCAGTAATGCTTCGAAGATATATGCCAAGCTCACACTGCCTCTAACGACGAAGGAAGTCTACCCGTTCTTTCTCCTTGTGCCACAGGCCGCAGTGAAAAGCAGTGGAGTGCATGGAGTGCAGATACTATCCTGCAGGTGTGGCTGCCATAACTGTGTAGAAGGAGGCAATTTAAAGGAATATTTGGCTCTCCCCCACCGCTGTGCATGAACAGGACAACGATGGAACAATTGATGTGCTTAGGGCCTTTAGGTACCCGCCCCCACTCTAAGAAATCTCCCTTTGTGTGCTGCCGATGGTCCTACTTCGGTTGTGGTGGCAGTTGTTTTAAATAGGAGAATGTGTGAAATGAGACTGCATAAAAGATGGACTTGTTTTATCTGTGGGATATTGCCTGTCCTTCAGAGCTATGTGTCTCGCTTATGGGATGAACCAAAGTAAGAGAGATAAACTAATATTTTGTATAAGCTCAGCCAGACAATACAGATGATAAAGATGTTTCATCTTCTTATGCATGCAGAAAATATGAAAAATCGTAGTTTACACATATTTGCTCAATTCAAGTGTAAAATTGGGCCCCTCGATTGCCCTGGGCCACAGTGGCTGTGTTAAGGAAGCTCGATTTACCTTGCAGCCGAGTGAAAAATGATCAGAATATTAGACTCATCTAGCCCACATTAAGGGGCCATTGCATTTCCCGACAATTTTATGCTATCTCAATATGAAAACAGAGCAATTTCAACTCATATCAGGTTATGATCGGCAATTACAGTTGCATAATTCACCTAGTCGGCTCTTTGCAGGGCCTTTATTTTCCCTCTTGGTGACATTCCTGAGAAAGTGCCTGATAAAAATGTCATATATCATCCCAGCTTTAGAACTCGTGAGGGGGTAATCTGCCATGCCTTGCTGAGCCCATATTCATCACTGGAGTTTTGACTTGGAGGGGTCATGGCACTCATAATTTCCTGTTTGATATTGTCCTCGCCAGCTCTGACAAGGGCTGTAAACGCTCGGTTGTAGGCAGTGGTTAAGCGCTGTGCCAGTGGGCCTCATCACCAGCAATAACTGTGCATTACTGCGGATCGTGCTGTTGCTGGCCGTTTCGAAGATAATTAGATTTGATGTCAACATTTCTTTATCACCTGCATCCTTTTGTGCATCTGTGTGTCAAGTTGTTATTTCCGGATTTATTAGCACCCTCAGAGCTACTCTCTGTCAGCCTGTGTGCTGTTTGTGTTGACAGTTGTAAAGTTAATTACTAGTACTAATGAGCATCGGGCTTTTGGTGGACATGGCATTTTGGACATTTAAAACTATAATTAGTGTTTTTCCTTGTGTAGAGAGCTTCAGTGCAAAAAAAAAAAAAATACTCCCATTCAGTTTTGACATTCTGTGTGCAGTCAACTTATCTTTTATTCAAAGACTCCAAAACTCAGTTCTGTTTCTTTTTAAATAGACTTCCTTTGCATTGTACCTCCATGAATAATTTCTTTTGTTCCTTCCTCTCCAACTTGATGTTGTGGCTACTTCTTTGTCTTGAGAATTAAGGATGGAGATGGAAGAGTGGTCTGAAATCGTGCTGGATGAATGCTGGCCTTGGCCCAGTCCATGAACTGCAAGTTTCCCCACTTTTAAGTCATTTTACATCTCACTCTGGATTCAGCAGAAAGTCAGCTAGTGAAGAAGACTAGATCAAATTAAAAGTGAAATAACTAATTTTCTGAGTGGCTAGTCCCAATAGAACAGTGATAGCTAAATTTTTGAGGTAGTAACCCAAGGTCGAGTCATGGTAATCTCTTTTCACTGATGGCCCCATTTAATCCTTGCCGAGGTCAGCACTGTTATCTCCATTTCACAGATGGAGAAACTAAGGTTTAGAAGAGTAAGGAACTTAGGCAAGCTCTAACCCGGATGCTGTGCTGGGATTTGAATCCAACCACAGTGACTCAGAGCCTGCACTCTAACGCAGGCTTCCAGATACAAAGTGTGCTTTCAGAAAAATTAGCGGACTCCAGGGGAGTGTATTCTAGAACAACAGAAAGCAATCACTTAACCGAATCCGAGCGGCTCATTTGTATTTCGCTCCCAGTCACGGAGGGACTCTGGTTTCAGTGTTGTGGCAATTATCTCTGGCATGTACTTGATGGAGGCATTTGTTTGGTCTATTGCGAAGCACCACTCCCTTGCTGCTATTCATATTTACTTTCTATTCATCATTATCTGCCATTTTGCTAAATAACTATCCTTCGCGGACATAAATCATCTATAAAAATGCTCTGGCTCAGAGAAAATTTCGCCCTGGCACTGCAATGATGAGATAACCATTTTCATCTCTTGTTGAAGCATTGAGATTTATTGGCTTTCGATGGGCAACAGCCCAGGCATCACTCTCTGCTAAACAGACTCCCACTTGCATTTATTCTTATTGCATTTAGCCATTCAAAATGGAGTTCTCAGAATCCCTTGAGGGTCCCTCCCCAGCCTGGGTGGGGTGTTATTACTTTATATTAGATAAGGGAAGGACACACAAAGAAACAAGCGGTGATTCCGATGATTTTTTATTTCCGTTTAGCAGTGATGACAGAATATCATAGTGAAATGACTTCAAAAGTCATTTTTCCCCACTGCCCTGGTTCTGCAACCTTGTCCCTTGAGGGCTCTTCCATTGTACAGTGTTATTAATTCTGCTAACTTTCAGACTTCATTGCTGACAACAGGCCTCTTGGCTTTCGCAGCCTATTACATTAAATTTCCCATCAAACCATGTCAGCCTCTGAGGTCACAGATTTCGAGAGAAGCTTTAGATATTTTGCCATCTGACTTCACGGGCAGGTGTTTTCTAAATTGCTTTTAGGTTTGTTTTTCCAGTGTCAGAAATCAGCTTGAACCTATTTAAAAAAAAAAAAAAAAAAAAAAAAAAAAAACTGAGTGGGCGAGTGCTCATCGGGATAAGAACGAAGTGGAGCTTAAGGCTTGCCTGAACTGTGTGTGTATTTGTGTGTGTGCACCTGCACACATGCACTTGTATTTCACTTGACCTTCCGAAGGGAAAGCCAGGCCTTCCAGCTCACCTTCAATCCCAGTCCACCTTGTGAGTAGAGTGTCTTGTTGACTATTTTCCTAATGTGTAGTGAAGCCCCAAGTGCTGTGTGACTGGCTGCTGTGCTCGGCTCCAGTGACCTTCATTTGGGAAGGTGCTGGGAAACTGTTGAGTGGCATTAGAAGGTCATACTTGGCAAGCTGGGGAAATTATTGTAGACCTGGTCCATCCAGGACCAGCAAGCAGCAATTAAATGTGGAATCCTTACCTGATGGCAATATAGTTTCAGTGTTTTTCCTTGATGTGTTAATTTGGGCAAGCTCTTCTGGGATTAAAATAAAGTAAAAACAGAAACCTTTCTCCCAAGGAACATGGCTTACAGGCACCCAGGTTTGCTGTCAAAATTACATTTCGAAAGAAGGCCACGGAGGAAAATAGAACGAGAGCTCCATTTAAAAACAGAAAAGAAATGAGATGTTATTTCTAAAGCTGTCAACTCGCAAAAATGATTACAAATCATTTGGCAGACCCAAAGTGCTCTTGAAACCTTATTTACTGTTAGTTCCAGTTAATATTTCTGTTCCCAAAATGACAACGTTCAAATCTCAGCTTGCTGCTTCAGTTCAGATTTACAGGCTTAGCAGTTCCCAGACCTCTATCCGTTCACTATGTAGCACATGTGTGTGTGGGAGGCCGGCCCAGTGACAGCTGGGACTTGAAGAAGAAGGACCTTGCTTCCTCAGTAACACGCCAGGGCCACACCCAAGAGCAGGTGAAAGAGCTTGGCTGCTCACAGGAAGCCCGCGATTCACTGTGGCCCGCCCCTTTACTCTTTTATCATTTTTAGACCCCTGGAAGCTGCTCTCAGCCGAACCCATCGTTAGCCAGCTCTACCTGCAGGAGGAGATGTGAGCCCAGCAAGGGCTGGAGAAGGATGAGGGAGGCGAGGCAGTGTCGCTCTGATTCCTCCTGCTAGCAGCCATAAGGAGAGAGAATCATTTGTGGCACTCTGGGGACAGTTTTGTCACCCTGACAGTAATGCTGTTATGCGCTGGCTTGACACACAGGATGAATCCATAAAGACAGATAAGTAACTGTGAAAGTGGCTGGGGATCAGGCTGAGTGCCACCACTCACCTGCAGTGACAAATAGATAGTCATGAAGGATTGGAAATCCTGCCCAGCACGGAGCTCTGTCAGCACGGAGATGGAGTGCCACCCTGGTGACGCAGTCAGCTCAAGTGAAGTGAGCGTGTGCACATGTGCACCCCTGGGTGTGGGAGGAGGTTAACTTTGGAGCCTGGGGGTGACTTTCCTGAGATAGGTGTGTGTGGTGATGCGGTGACTGGGGAGCAGGTTTCAGTGATGTATTTTTGCTTTATGGTGTGGAGCTGGGGGATGGTGGGGGGATGGGGCCCTATTTGTACATTCAAGCACATTTGGTTAAGGGATACCTGGTTTCTATTTTTTTCTGGATTTTTCTCATACCAATAGGGGTCCCCATCTGCAAATCAAATGAATCAAGTTATGATGCTGAGCAGAATATTACTGTGAAGCTGCTGACGTCGGTGGCAGCAGGCAAAGGGCAGGCAGAAGCAGGGGGCCTCGAGTTCGTCTTTCTGCCAGGAAGGATTGCTGTATTGGTTGGAAATATGCTTTGCTTCAACGAAAGAAATTCAGAGGGAAGCAGAGAAAAACAGGTTCAGGGCCAATCCTGTTATTTTGCATTTGGGCAACAAAGATTTGTTTTTATTAAGTACTTTCTATACTTTTGAAGGCCACTCATATTAGGCAGAATATACCATGTTTGTTTTAATTATTCTTGAGTTCTGAACATCTGGCAATGTCTCAAATCTTCCCAGAGAGCCATGGAACACATTTGAAGTGAAAAGTAAACACAAAGTGATAAGAATAAAAACCTTGGGTCCCCACAAGGATTGAAACAGAAGCCAAGAGACATTACACAGCCTCTTAAAGAGCTTTGCTGCCTTTCGATTAGAAAGAATATGTTGACCCCGGAGGTGAGCATAACTCTACCGAAAAGCCTTCAGGCAATATGAGCCTGGGTCATTTGGCAGGTTGGTGGAAGGTGAGACCAGGTGCAAAACAGGATTCTGGCATCTGTTTCTAGAACAGCCATCAGGATCGCTGGCATAAATATGGTGGGTGTGGAGTCCTGAGACCCATCCACCGGGTTCTTGCTCTGACTGGTTTTAAGTAGTGCTTTTCTATTTTATTCTCCGGCTACACACATGCTATCCGGCTACACTCATGCTATGGCAAGCACTCTACCATTAAGGTACATCTCCCACCCTCTTTTCATTTCCTTTTGAGACATGATCTCACTAAGTTGCCCCAACTGGCCTTGAACTGGGTGTCTTCCTGCCTCAGCCTCTTGAGTAGCAGGAATCATAGGCCTGAGCCACAAGACCCTGCCAAGATAATCTCTTTTGACACAATGAAAATATAGCAATAAGCTTGCTTTTTCCACGTGAATCCCCTTGCCCTGTCCCTTGGCTGTCACCTCGCCACCTGTCCTTGTCTTGGAAATGTGCTGGGCTTATTGTGGATGAACAAGTGCAGCTGACTTGACTTGGAAGAGTGCACAGGGTCCTCATGTTGTCAAACTTTGACTTTTCGGAAGTGGTTGTATGTAGTTGAAGCTACTGTTGTGGCCACCGCTGCTGCCTGCTGCCTCTGCTCGGTGCTGTGGATTCCTTCTCCTGTGCAGGCAAGCACTAGCAAACAGGTATTTCTTTAGAAAATCCCAGAATCTGTTTGCTGGTTTCAAGCTCCTTTGTTTTTTAGTTTATCATGTTTTTGGCAGCTGAGAATGTTTTAAAGCAATTCGGCGGTAATGAAAACATTATTTTTTTGACCCTAGGTTCTTTGTTTGACATGTTTTGACCCTATCATCTTAACTATGATTTAAACTCTGATTCAAGAGGCCTTATTAAAGATGTCAGTTTGTGCCCCAGAATAGCAAATGTTCCTGTGAGCTTTGACTCCTGAAGGAAACTCTATTTTGAAAGAATAAAAGATTTTCCTGATAAATATGTTCCTCATTTTGGGCTAATATCTGTGGTGTGAGCACAGAGCGGGGAGGGCTCACCACTGCCTGACCCCACTTGCTCTCACTTTCTGGGGTCCAGAGCCCTTTTACAACCTCCAGCATTAGAGTTTTACTTTGCCAAGAACACTTCTGTAATGGGCTGTAAATCTTCCAATGCACACCTGATTTAAAAGCCTCTACATGAATTAAAAAGAGACCTAGCCTTGGGGGGAAAGGGTGAAAGGTAGGCGTGTCAGGTGCCTAGGGCTCTGGTGACTGTAAGGAGCCCTGTAGGGTTTTTATTAACTTAGGAGCTAAGGTCACACTGCTTCTTGGGGCTCTTGTGAAGAAATGCAAGCAAGAAGCCATTCCTTGACTGCACTTTTCATTTCCTTGCTAATTCAGGAGGATTCTCCCAGAAGCTGTTGGGCTTCTGTCCTCACTGCCCACTGTGGGTCACCAAGGCAGGGATACTGAGGGCTGAGTTGGCAAGCTGTGCTGGCATTGACCCCAGTCACTCCCCATCGTTCTTGGCCTCTGCTTTCTGCTCTTCTGTATGCATGTCCAGGTGGTAACTGGAATGCGGAGGACCAGCGTTTGTCAATAAATAGTTCAAGTTTGCCAGTTTCCTCCATTTTAGCTCCAATATCAACTCAGTGAGAGAACTTTGAAGGAGGGGTGTCTGCTGGACAGTTTAACTTACCCTTGTGGCTGGCTCTCTTGATCTCTAGGAAACTTGTGCTTTTCCATGCATCAGAAATTATTTAAGTAAAAGGTTAAACTTTAAGAAAATGACATACTCAGCCCCTCTTAGGGGTCATGACATTGTACCTGTTAGGATTTGAGCATGAAGTGTGCCTCCTAGGCTCATATGTTGAATGCTTGGTGTCTACCTGACAGAGAAGCTCTGGGGAGGTTCTGGAAAGTCTCTGAGGGGTCTGGGCAGAGGAAGTGGGTCAGTAGCCTCCGAAGGCTACACATGGCCCCTTGTGCTTTGTGCTTCCTGTCCACCATGAAGTGAGCAGCCGCGTCCTCACATCGTCTAACCACCATCATGTTCTACCCACGCACCCTCTGGAAGCATGAGCCAGTATAATTCTTCCTTCCCTCCTTCTCTCCCTTCCTTCCTTGTTTCTCTCAAGTATTTTGGTCTCAGCTACTCAAAGTAACTAATATACTACACATCTACCCTTCCAATGACCTCTCTCTTCCAAGTCTCTTCCCCATACCTCTCTGGTCTGCGTGACTTTGAGAACTTTGGCATGTGTGCAGCCTAGGCCCTGGCAGCTCCTTTGGAAGCTGTCAAGTAGACAGTTTAGAGGGTGAAACCCTTGCAAGTTGGCTGACTACTTGAGCACAGTGTTTCTTTCTCTCTCTCTCTCTCTCTCTCTCTCTCTCTCTCTCTCTCTCTCTCTCTCTCTCTCATTTTTTGATAGGATCCCATCATGTAGCACTGGCTGGCTTGGAACTCAAAATGTAGACCAGGCTAGCCTCAGACTCACAGAGATCCACCTGTCTCTGCCACCTGAGTGCTGGGACTAAAGATGTGTACCATTATGCCTGGCCCTTGGCATGTGAGGTGGACAAGACAGGTATTACCGATCCTGCCCCTGGAGTGTCAACTTTGGGGAGTGCCAGGAGATTTTTGTGGGCACTGTTTCTCTAGGTCCCCACAGTAGATAAGAAAAATAATCATGTCTCAGTTTGCACCTTGGAATCCAGGAGCTCAAGGAGGCTGTCATTTGGGGGAACATGGCAGCTGATGAGTGACACAGCTAAGACCGTATCCCAGATCTTCCAACTCTTAGACCAACACTCTTTCCATTACACCAGGATTAACTCCACAGTCATGAAAATCTCAAGAACAAAGCGAATCTTAAGTCGCTATATATCTTCACTCTTAATATGATTCCAAATTCCCATGTCAGTCAAGCTGCAGTTCCCTGCGGGGGAGATGTCTCCTTCTGCGTACTGTTCAGACCCTGCCAGAGAGAGTGTTGTCCTGCACCTAGTGCACACTCACCAACTGGTTGGTGTGGAAGATACTGAGAATCTAGACCTGGGTTCTGGCACTGGCCGCCTTTTGCTGACTCCTGCCCTGAGTGTCTGCAGAGTATGCCAGCTGGCAGGAAGATGCTGTGAATTTAAGGCAGAAAAGCATCAGCTTTAGCGAGGGGCAGCACGAAGTGCCCCCATCAGTAGGAACGAGGAGACAGGGCAGAGCCGTGCCTCCAGCAAACACTGAAGGCAGGAGAGGCACTCTGGAAACTTCCCCCTCGCCCGGCGGCCGAGCCTGGATCACAGGGGAAGTCGCTGCGCACCCCAGCGCGCCTCACTTGCAAAGGTCAGGCTTTAATTACATGCGCAGTTAGATGGAAATACTGTAGAGAGGTCATGCTCATATTTCTTTGGCCTTCATTAATGTTATTGCTCTGTCACTTTCTCTCTCCTTAGGTTTTTAAATGAAAGTTCCTTTCGTACATTTAAAAGGATTATTTATTTTTAATTGTTTTTTCCTCTGGAAGAGGTTAAATTTTTGGACATTTGGGTTATTTTTGAAGGGGAAGTGAGTAGATAAAGATAAACTTTGCCGATACAGTTCTTGATAATTTATTTCAAACCTCGTGGTTTTTATAGTCTTACCTACTAATGCTTTTGATTAAAACACGAGCAAAAACCAGCCAACATGAACAGGTTGAATACCACATCTGTGCAGAAGATAGCAGCTCACTTATTTATGGCTCAAAGAAATGGAGCCTAAATTAAGCTAGCTATTGCTGGAGAGTGGATAAGCGGCCATTATGAATTATCCTTAATTATAGCGATTTCCTAAACTAATAAACCTGCTAAATCTTTATTGCAAAGGTTAGTTTACGTGGTGCATATAAAATCCGCATGTGCTCCGCATCAGCCACCAGCTGTCTGACAGTGTGTTGCTATTTCAGTGAGCGTTCACATAAATTTTATGTTGGTTATATTAACAGTCAGTCCATATCACTACCCACAGATGCCAGTAGACATAAAAATTGCTCTCTAGTGAGCCTAAATATCCCTAGAAGCTAGTTGTGTCTAATGTTCCATGTAGTATTTGTACGTGAAAGCACCAGATTGGAGGGTTATTTACAGATGAATATTTCAATCCAGTTAGTTCATAGAGGCCTACTTAGCCTTCTTTGCTGGTTTATTTGTATGCTAAATAATTCACTAAAGGTTCTTGTTTACTTTCTATGGTAGTTTCTATGAAATGCAAACAAGGGAGCCAACTTTGGGTGTTCAAAAGGCTAAGCAGCTCTGTTTAAATGCAGGTCAGAGCCACATAGGCAGCCTCACCCACGGGCTGTCACTCACTCACATTCCTCCGTGGAGTTTTTTTTTTTTCTTCTTCTTCTTCTTTCTTTTTCTTTTTCTTTTATTTTTTTCCTCTTCCTCCTGTACTAGCTTGCTGCTCTCCTAGGCATTTTTGACTGGACTATCTTTTTCTCTAAATGTATCTTTCTCACTACCTGCCTGTGTGTCACTTTCAGCTTCAGAATTAACCCACACAGTAATACACAGCCTTGACTTTGAGCTGCTTCCCCGTGGTCCTTTGGGCTAACAAGAACAGGTCAGTCCTCTACTATTGAAATCTCTCTCGGTCTCTCTCAGTCTCTTTCTGTCTCTGTCTCTGTCTCCCTCCCTCTCTGCCTCCCTCCTCTTTTCTCACTCTCTTCTCTCCTCTCTTCTCTCTCTCTCTCTCCCTCTCCTTCTCTCTCTCCCTCTCCTTCTCTCTCTCCTTCTCCCTCTCCCTCTCGCCTATTTTTTTCCTGGTGAATTTCCAAATCTTGAGTCTTGAGATTGACAAGGATACCAAGCCGAGCCTTTGTTCCTTGAAAATCCTCAGTTAGTCCAAACCCTGTCACTCAGAAGGACAGAAAGACAAAGTCCAGTTGAAAAAGATGCTGTAGATGCAGTCTTTGGTGGCTCTCAGAACAGATGTGGAACCAAGGGCTGGGAAGGATTACTGGTTCCTAGCCAGGTGACAGTTACCTGGTCCTATTGTTCAGATGTTCCTGTGGCTCAGTTTCTGTGTGAAAAATTCCTGGGTGCAAATGCTCCTGATCCTCCACACTACCCCACAGAGATTGGAAAGCAGCCTTCTCCATTTTCAGCCAGGCACTGCCAAGATCATGAGCGAGTTCAATAGCAGTGCTAACTTTTTATTTAATAATATTGATTTTATCATTTTTACTACTTACAATGGGGATTGGTCGGCTGATAGTTATTTGACCTCCCTTTGTGCATGGCTGTGGAGTGCTTCGTTAAAGGTATTGACTCTTCCCCCCACTCCTCTTCCAGTAGCCCATCTTGGCAAATAATATTGAGATGCAGTAACTGTTCCTTGATATTGATTTCAGATTGTGTTCATCACACCCTTCCCGGGGCCAGGCAAAGAGCAGCAGCCCGGGTTCTATCAACCCCGGACTGCTGCAGGCTGAAGTATCAGTTCCATCTTTTCAGCGAGAGTATCAGCCAAATGCAGTTCACTACAAAGTTACCCCAGAAAATGAGAGCACTTTTTGATTATTTTATGCATACATAATTAAACTTATCTCTTTGGTATTATGTTGGGCTTTCTCTGTATTTTTTTTTTTTTTTAAAGAAATGTTAGAGCTGTGCATCCCTATGCTGGGAGGAGGAACTCTGATTACATTTTAATCTTCCAGGATTCAGGGTTTGGCACATTCAGCCAGACCCAGGGCTTCTTTGACCTTCAGTTCTCAGCCAGCTGGGGCCCTTCGCACCACCTGGGCCTAAGGAAGTGCTGTGTTTTGCCTCTTCAGAGTCAGATGAGAGCGTGTTTAAATGAACCCAAGTGTTTAACACTGAATGTCTGGTCTAGAAGAACGTGACACTAAGCTGACCACCATCAAACATGAAGCAAACAATGCTGGAAATTGGAATTTCCATGGGAGGAGACAGTTGAGAATCTGTTCTGGGTGATCTTATATCATGATAAAAAAAAAATTTCCTGTTTTCTCTATATTTTGGGGGAATTAGAAAAAAGAGCCTTGCTCATAGACATTTTCTTTGGAAATGGGAGAATTAGGAAGCGAGACTGCAGAAGATCTCCATCCACAAGAATGACTGCATTAGCCAGGGTGGATATTGATGCACTAACCCCAAGGGACGGGGCAGATGTCACTTCTATCAATGTGCACATGCCAGTTTTTGTTTTGGCATCGGGGTAAAACAATGACTGTGCCATCCTCTGCCACCACCAAAAGGCAAAAGGTGCAAGATATTTAGAGAGGAGGACTTTGGAGCCAGACAGGCCTGGTTTGATTCTGGCTTGTTCTCTTGGCAGCTACAATTTTTTAAGCAAATTTCTTTCTCTGGGCCTCAGTCCCTTCATCTGGAAAATAGATTTTCAAGAGGATTAAATGTGGCATAATATATGCAAGTCCTTAACATAGTGCCTAGAAAGCAGTCAGTAAGTGGCAACTGGTATTCTGTGGTCTACAGAGTAGCCTCCTTACCCAGCCAGAACCCAAATGGGAGTCACAACATAAACACAGTCCATAGGTGGGCGGGCGAGGAGTTTGTGGGTTTGGTTTTGCTTTGTTTGTTTGTTTCCTCCTGATACCCAAGCAAGACTCAGTTAAGGTCAGTCTGGTTATCTCACACATACCACATTTCCCAGGACGACCTGATTCTGTATAGCACTCTTTCCATTTCAGATTTGATTCATTTTCAAACATATACCAAATTAGAAACTGATTTTTCTTAAAGATTTCGAAATAAATAAATCAATTTTGGGAGAAAACATCCTGTAAGTCTTTAGCCTTAATTCAATAACATGATCACTCACTGCTCTCTAGCATGAATTGTCTCTCTCTCTCTCTCTCTCTCTCACACACACACACACACACACACACACACACACACACACACACATGCCTATCTAAAGCGAGTGTTATTCTAAAACACCTGGGACCTCGGAATCCTCAGACTAACACCGCTTTTTTGTCATAGAGTCAGGTCTGCCATTCTCAAGCATTTTTTTGCCTGTAGGGTCAGGCGCCCTTTCTAACACGCCTGGAACGATCCCCGATCCCCTCGACAGACAGCCGTCTTCGAGACTGAAAGGAGAGGGGCGAGCGGCTAAACGAGAGCCTCTCCACAGTGGCTGGAACCTGCTTAATAGGAGACAGGACATTTTGCAGGCTACTGAACTTCTGAAACATGACAATCCGAGCAAATGAAATCATGGTACTTCTCATTGTTGTTTAATTGGACTCCAAGTCTGTCCGAGGGGCTGCTGAAAGCCGCATTGAGAGAGACAGACAGGAGTCAGCCGGCGCATTCAGCCCGCACGGCACAGCTGCCCGGCTGCGCACTTCGCTCAAGACCGACCCTTTCGGTCAAGAGAGAGACGAGGGCAGCCAACAAAAGCCGAGATTTCCAGGCAGGCCAAACCCAGCGTTGTGAGTGGCACGCTGTCACCCCAGTTACGCGTTTGAAGGAGCTCCGCCGCCAGTTCGGGCCAATTTATTTTAAAGAGGCAAAAAGAACTGAAACAAACTTGGGCCCTCTTTTCTGCCTGTTAGGGTGTCAAAATATCCATGTCAAGGAGTGCCGTTAACAGAAGGCTGGGGATGAGCTGCGGTAAACACTAACAAGGGGAGAGTACCCACGGCCTCCTGTTGAGTGGAGCTAAGTGGCAACCTAGGTCAAGTAGCCCAAAAAAGCAAAAAATTACAATAGCTGTCAGCACCGAGATGGGAAAAGGATGGAGGCCGCAAGGGAGAGGCAGGCTTAGAGGGCTGGATGGGAAGATCACTTCAGGGCCTGCGTAGCTCAAGTCAGGAGACCCTTCCGCCATCAGAAGGCCGTTCTGCTTCCTTGCTTGGTTTCTCTATCCTCTGAAGCCTCCAGCTGGAACCAGCTCCATACTCTCAGTTTCTTCCCATTCACCCATCTCGCCTGGCCACTTGACACACTTTTGCTGTCATTATGGCTGTAGATTTAGCCAAGTGCAGCTAGGAGAGTGGACAGATTGGGGGCCTGCATGTAAGAGACCATCCCGGACATTGATTTTTGAAGGTTCATTAGATAAATGCTGACATCACAGATTGATGTCTCTTTAAACCAGTACCTCGTGCAAGACCGTCTGGGGAATCAAAATATTGATGTAACATGTTTGAGCAGAAGGCCCACTGGAGAATTCCACAACCTAAGTGGGATCCATCAATTTAGGCTTTCTTTAATTATTCTAATTCTGTGCATCTCATTGGGAGGAGAGTTTAGGTGCAGGAGCCACTTGTGTGTGGGTGACAGGGGCTGCCACCCCTATTTAGGAGCAGAGGAAAGCCAAGTAGGATGCCCATGTCTGTTTTTAATTGTTTTGGGTTGCTATTTAGTAATTAAGATTTTTGATCATGAACTAATTTTCCATACAGTATGGCTATTGCAGTTGACAAGGGACTGATTAATGGGCCGACCCTGGGGCCAGGAGGCTGCCGGGCCGCTCTCGTGTGGAAGGCATGCCAGCAAAATAAAGTTGACGGTTTTGTTTGTGCTTAACCCTTCACCTTGGCACTATCAATAGATTGAAGACATCATTTGTATCTGCAAGTGTTTCTTTAATTAAGACCTTCTAAAAATCTTTCCTATTGATTCATTCCATTATCCTATTGATTAGCTGCAGTGGATCATGTACTTGGTCTTCAGTGGAAAGCAGCATTCTCTCCTGTCTGATATGACTATAGACACAGGCCACAGGCATCCAAAGCCAGTGCCAAGGGCCCTCAAGTTCTAATGAGGTGTCTGTGGTGGCTCACCAAGCCCCACTGGACGGAAGGCCAGGTAGAAGCACTCCTTGCACCTGACTAGCTGCCCAGGGACATGGACAGTCTTGAATCAGGGACGGGGAGTCATCCGTTCTCCACTGGAACTTGAAAATCTTGAGCATCAAAAGAAAAGCACTTTCAGAAACCTGATGCAAGGCGCGGGCCATGCTGGCCTTTCAGTGAGCTCTGCCCAGGCTGTGGCTTAGCACCCCCTTCCTTCCATGCCAGCAGCCCTGCCCCCATCCCTGCGCTGAGGAGGGACTAAAGGGCTTTCTGCTTCAGAACCACTTCCTCTGAGTGGTGTAGAAGGAGGAGCTGCCCACTTCATCCACCATTCTCCACTGGCCACAGATCCAGACGGTCCCCCAGTAGCAAAAATGAAGTGTGACTGGACTAGTTCTTAAACGTGATGCTTTGAAAATTTTATAACATTGGGGCCCATGAGATGATTCATTGGGTAAAAGTGCTTGCTGCCAGGTCTGACGGCCTGGCTTCCATTCCCAGAACCAACATGGCGGAGGAGAGAACTGACTCCCACAGATTGTCCTCTGGCCTCTTCACTGAGTCATGTGCACCCACAGATAAACAGTTCAATAAACAAGTGTGAAGTTGCGCCTTTACAAAAGCTCTTTTTAAAGAGCTTTCTTTCAAAAAAGAAAAAGAAAAATTCCTCAGTTTTGACAACCACAAAGAATTATCCTGGCTTCCTGTTAGAGTTTGAGGAAGGAAAAGTTTTTAAAGGTGGCCATTTCCCATTATGGAATTACAAAAGTAAAATTGAATGTAAAATCAGAACCAAGTCAAGCTTCTCCTATTGGCTGTCATTAATAATTAATCATGAGCACCAAACCCTACTGCCTGGCTTCCTTTGGTGCCGTGTTTCAGATATCCTGGGACCTGGTGTCCCTCCTAACTTCCATCCCCCCTTGGGAACATTTTGAAACGCCTTCTCCACATTCCTTTGAGATTTGCCGTTGTGAAGATTCCCCAGACACTTTACAAAGAACCTTGTTTATAACTCTAAGTATGCTTTTCACAAGCCAGACTAATGATTCACAGGATATGGTAGGAAACATTTTTAGTGTTTGATATTTCTGAGTTTGTTTTCCCATTAACACGTTTTAAACTGGGATGTAATTGATGCTATTTTCCAACAGCTCTTGAAAATTTAGAAGAGTGTGACACAGGGTTTGGAGTTGTGGCTCAGGGACTGAGTACACTCTCTGCTCTGCAGAGGACCCAAATTCAGTTACTAGCACCCACATGGTAGCTCACAAGCAGTTCCAGGGGATCCAGTGCCCTCTCTGGCCTCAGTGGGTACTGCACAACATGGGTACATTTACATACATGCAGGAAAACACTCATATATATAAAATTAAAAATTAAAAAAAAATTGTAAAGAAATATGAGACAAAGTCTTGACAACTATGCCACCTAGAGATGCCATTGTGTATATTTAGTGTTGAAAGTCAAAGTCCTGTTTAATAACTTGCCCTCTGCCTCTCTCCACATACTGTAGCATGAGTAGTTTCTTAGTTTGTTTCGTTTTTGCAGTGCTAGGGATACAACTCAGAGTTCAGTGGATTCTAGGCAGATGCTCTGTTGCTCAGCCATGCCCCTCAGTCTCAGGGCCTTGTTTTTCCAGGATTGAGAGCATGAATACTCATGGAAACGGCCTGCCCTTGTTTGGGCATGCTGTGATTTGCCCATCTTTGCTTCTGTTGTAGCCTGTTAGCTGCTTACTATTTTCTCTCTATCATATAGATGCTAGGTTGGTTGAACATCCTTATCCAAAAGCTCTTTGAGATTCTTTATCACTTTAGAATGAATTCCTAGAAATTGAATGACTGAGTCAACACATCCACTGTTTTTTAAGGTTTGGGCACTAATTGCCAAAATGTCCTTTCAGAAGATGGAACCGATCATGTGAAGTCTCCAGTGGCCTGTGAACGTGACTGCTGTCTTCCACCTTCACTAACACTGGAGGGGTGTGTGTGTGTGTGTGTGTGTGTCCTCACACATAATCCTGCCTGTCTCGTTGATTTAGTCTGTATTCTTTCATTACTAATGAGGTAGAGATATTTCTCATTTTATGGCTACATATATTACTCTGTGAATTGTTTGGTCCATCTTTTGCCCATTTTATTGAAATGTGAGGCTTTTCTAATTGATTGAAAGGTAGTTTCTTTTTAATTTAGAATTAAGCTTTTTTCATTGACAGTCAGATTATTAGATTGTTACAGATAATCAGATTGGATTTTCCATGTAGACATTAGTAATATCTAGAATATTTGTGGATACTGGCAATACTATTAATGTACTTTTACTTTTGAAAAATGGCTCTTTTGTCTCTAATTTTTAAAAAAAGGAGAGAGAGAGAGAGAGAGAGAGAGAGAGAGAGAGAGAGAGAGAGAGAAATCTGACAGTGTCAATCCAGCTCGGATGAGCATCCCAGGCCACTACCAGCATTTTATTACAGTTGTCAGGAGAAAAAAAAAACCAACAATTTTATTGTTTTGATTATTGAGATCCAGCCACAGATCAACTGAGCAATTAAAATCTCTAAATAACACTCACTGAATTGTCAAACAAAGGATTAGCTCCCCATGGAAGGGACTTTTCTAAAAAGATGAGAGTTTTCTCTGTAGTGTCTGTGCCAGTAAATGGTTACACTAATTGGAATATACAGAAATATTTGACCAGTTTAACAATGCATGACATCCTAATCAGATTGTGATGACAAGCCTTTCTTTTTATGAAGGTGATGCTACTGAGTGTTGCTGTACATGGGCTCATGCGTCATTTTATGACATGTTATAAATGAAATTCTTTAGGAGAAAATAATCTGCTCTAGTGAATCCTTTCTGTTTATGAACTTATTTGAAAGCTGGACAACAGAATCTTGACTTCTGTTTTTCTTTGCAGTTCCTCAAATAATATATTTTAAGGAATCTTGGATTTGAATAGAAAAGGATCACAATTAAATGCATATTAAAGTACTGATCCCAAATCCCACTAATCTGCACTAGGATGGTGAGGCAGGATTCCCTCTGGTCCGCTAGCTCAGGTGGCTGGCTGAGCACAAGCTTGGGACGGTTAATGACAATCTTCCAAGCCAAGCAGGACTTAACATCAATATCCCTCTCCCTGATAATCTATAGACTCTGGAGGTGGCGAGCTCTGCAGGGTTTGATCATTTCATGATGGCTTGTGTATATTTACAGTGTGTTTAAAATACTCTTTTTAATTATCATTTGAGTGACAAAGCTTAATCTTTCGATCGTTATCTGTACCTCCTGGTGATGTATGTTTGTTAGGTAACTCCAAAGAGGAAATTTAGCAAAGCCAGGGCTTTATGCCAGTAATAAGAATGAGGAGTCAATAGATGATTAACCTGCCTTTCTCCTCTTCCCAAGAATAAAGGAGTCACTTTAGAAAATCTTTCCAGGTGACTCAGATTTCTCAGAGCAGTGCTCTTGAGACACACGAGAGCTACGTAGAAATGGGCAACGTTTGAATACCACAAAGCAAGTGTGTACAGAAGAGAATAGCCAACAATCTTTTGAATATTTTTCTTTTATCATGCCGACATGTAAACCCTGTTGAAACTGGCCACATAGCTTGGCCTTTGCATTGTCATATGCACATGGGTGTTTCATGTTTATACTTACAGGTTAATAGTCATAGGTGCTTGTTGTGAAGACATGTTTGTTTATGCCTGAATGTATGTGTTTGTATACACACATTTGTTACATACACATTTGTGTGCATGGGTATCACATATATGTACATTATATGTATACAAGTTGCTATATGGAACTAAATGACATGGAAGATTGAACAGTGGTGGTTTGTTAGATTTTAGGAACTAAACAAGGAAGTTACTGTTGTTGCTCTCACCTATCAAAGCCGTACCTTAAATGCTTCCCTTGTGTTGTCTTATTTGAAAGGGAACGAAAGGTCAAGATTATTATTCCTTACTGCAGATGAGCAAAGGCCCTTGTGTAATACATGCAGGGGATTTAGAATTAACTATGGAGCCTCTGGCTTGATTTCCCTAAATGAGGCATAACCACCAGCTCTCTGTTTTGAGAGCTGTTGTTTCTTAAAGTAGCAGGCCAAAATTCCAAGCAGAGGCAAAGGAAAGCAACTTGGGTTAACTAGCCTGTATGATTATTTGACATAAGGGGTTAACTGACCAAGTTAAATAATCATGATTGCCACAGAAAAGAACTCCAGGCTACGAGTACCCCTCAATGAAGCCTTGAAAATCATGGATTGATTTGCAGATTTAGTGGGATATGAAAAGCTAATGTTGTGTCTGACTAAGATAAGCATTCCATATTAGACTCGACTGGAGAAAACCCTCACATGGCCGTGTGATTTTATTGACAGCTCAGAACTAAAGACCATAAATTCTACTTTGGGGCAATATTCTGTCCTAGGAAAGGGCATTGTGAATGCCGAAGTACTCAGCAGATGTAGTGTGGGGTCAAATGAGGCATCGAACCCAGGTCAGCCCACACCTGCACCGTTCTGATTTCTAGCTGTCCCTGGTCAGCTTTGGCTGTCATTGACAAATCTATTCCCTTGAGCACTATGGCTCATACATATAGCTAAGTATTCTGACCAGCCACCTCCCCACATCATCAAGATGATACTGATCACAGGAATGCCACTTTGAGGTTTAGGCAGTAATAGGATAATTCGGAGTTTGTGCCAGAAGTTGAGCTAGACAGGAAAGCAAGCATTTTGAGTCCCTCGACCAAGTAAGCAAGCAATTGAAAAGAATCATATACTAAGAGGGACGGATAATGAACGAACACAGGCAACAAGGGTACACGGTAAGCAATTTGGCATTTTGAGCTGAACTAGGAAGAAGAGGCTTGCATGGTCTGCAGGCCTGAGTGACAGGCAGGTGGACCAAGAATCCAGATAAGTAGACCTAGAATGAGAAGATCCGGGACTCAGAGCAAAGTTCTGAATCAAAGAATGCCAGAAAGCCAAACCAGAATGACTTAACCATAGAAAGCATAAGTCTTGTCATGGGACGAGCCCTGAGAGAACAGCAGATCAAGGGTGGGGCCGTGGGAACAGTCTGGCCCAACCCCACTTTCCATCTGGGCTGGCAGTAGGTAGGACATATATGCTGTTTATAGAAATTGTTGAAATCCTAACAAAAGTGAGTCTACTTTTTTCTAAACATCCTCACACACATACACATTAGAATCAATTTAGCACATTTTAGTACTAAGCACTGTTTTGTATGAACATTAATTCAGAGAATCCTCAGTTATGCAGTCAACTGGTAACACACACACACACACACAGAGCTATACATATTTATTTCAAGAGTAAGTTCATTTGGAGTTGTCTGAGCTCACTTCAGGAAAGATTTGTGTCTCTGACCACTAGAGTGTTGTGTGTCCTTGTCTCAAAGCAGTATATTCAAAGTAAAGTGATGATGGTGAAAGTGAAGATGCCTTCCATGGCCCACCCTGGAGCTGTTATTTGAGCTTAAAATTTAATACAGAAAAGCCATGTATACATTTCTGAGGTGATATTTTCACTTGATAGATGAACATTTTAGTTCTCTTCATAAAATATTTGGTTAAGTTTTAATCATAGTTTAGTTGAACTTATTTTAATTTCTTTAACTATAAATCAATTATTTTGAAGCTAAAGAGTGAATCCATTAGTCATATTGCTGATCATTATACAATCACTATTGAAAAGTAGTTTGTTGGGGACCGGAGACATGGCTCAGTGGTTAAGAACACTCCCCGCTCTTGCAGAGGACCTGGGTTCAGCTCCCAATACCCACAACCATCCATAACTCCAGTTCTAGGGGATTCAATGCACTCTTCTGGCCTCTATGGAAACGGCACACATGGTGCACTTACACATGCAGGTAAAAACATACATATAAAAGAATCAGCAAAAAAAAAAGAAAATTAATTTGTTGTAGACAAGTGAGGGATGTAAAGCTATCTGCTAAGTCGTCAGAATCTGTGGGGTGCAGCCGTGGAGGCTGGGGCTATGTGTGCCCTATGCACCTCAGGGCCTGCCAAGATGAACAGAGACGGCAAGCATGGGCACAGGGAAAGCAAACCAAGTGCGTTGGTTGGTTCTGAGCATTCTGCCCACTCTGGGTAAAGCCACAGCGGAAGCTGCAGAAGAGAATGTATAGACTTTACTAGTTAGGGACACACCACAGATGACAGACAGACTCATTGCTGATGGCTGCAGTGGGGAAAGCCCGGAGGTGCCGGTCAGTAGCAGTGTGGGATGGAAGACCTCATGACAGTGTGCCAGGGAAGCTCCAAGACCCTGAACTAAAACCCCAGAAAGCAAGACGGACGGAAGGCCAGAGAGCCCATTTCTCATAGGTCATGGAGGGCGCCTCTCCTCTGCAGCCCAGTGAGCTGCACAGAGCCTGGGAACAGACAGTGAAGCCGGCCAAGCGTGGAGAGGTCGTGCTGGTTTCTCTCTGGGGCCCATGTATCCTTTCTAACAGATGCAGCCACTACCCAGTTACTGTCATGGAGGAATAGTGGCCCAGATAAACAGACCTTCCCATTTTTCAAGTGAAGCCAATAATCTAGATTTTTAAAAATAAAATCTCTGCATTTTTACAACTTTTTAAAAAAATTCAGTTAGGCATGGTGGCACATGCCTTTAATTCTAGCACTCAGGAGGCAGAGGTAGGTAGATTTCTGTGAGTTTGAAGCCAGCCTGGTCTACACAGTGAGACCCTGTCTTAAAAAAAAAAAAAAAGAAGCACTAATTTGTACTCTAAGAAAGTTGCAAGAATTGGGGAACGTTTAGGCCAAAATAAATATCTTTAGTTACATGTGGTCATGAGCTGATGACATTTTGTCACTCTGGGCTGGAGACTTACAGTGTTCCGGCTGAAACTGACGAGACCCTCGGAACCAACCACAGAATGGTTTTTAATGCTTGGAATATTAGGGAAGGTTGACAGTGATCATACCTCGAAAAGCTGAAGCCTTCCTGCATGTTAAAAGACCGTGGCAGAATACCACAGAAACTGTCACAACTTGCAGTCACTGAGGTGCACTGCTATGAACTGCTGCCAGTGGCTGAACTGGTGGCTAGGCACCAGGCACTGCCACACACTGCATCCGTGACCAAATAGAGTATAGTGGGTCTGTGAAGTAGATGTTTGCATCCTCGCAGATAAGAAAACTTTGCAGGGCTCTGTAATTTTCCCAAGTTCAGTCACACTGTCAAGACTCCAAGGGAGACCTCTCCTCAAAGTTCACAGTCTTGCCCATTGAGGTAAATCGGCAGTGAGTAACGACACTTCTTGAGTTACACCAGGAGGCCACACAAGGCCACATACCCTGTTGCCTTGACTCTTAGTCCAAAGGACCCATTCACCCAAGAGCTTTGGCAACTTCCCTAGCAGTACAGAGGTGAACAGGTTCCGTAGGGGATTTCTACTACCTGGTCAGTAACTATTTCAATACCACAGTTTGTCCTCACTGTCATCCTATTAGGGAGAGTTTGCTCTGCCAAGCAGGCCCTGGGAAAGGAGACTGACCTGTGTACAGTTTGGCCTGAAGCGCTTGCATCAATGCTGTGTTCCTGGAAGAGTATACATTGACTTAAGCATTGCTTGCCTAATAGACTACAAAAGTCAACATCTTTCTGAAAGTACAGTCCATGCTTGGAGACCTTATGAGAGCCAGAAGATCCTGTTAAGGCAGGATATTGTGTGAAGCTCACCAGTGAAGCAAGGCCCCTATCTCCTAACCATTATGTTAATATTTAAGGAAGTCTCAGAAACTATCTCTTGAGTTTTCTACCAAAAAGAGTTGAGGACCCTCTTTCATTGACCCTTGTCAGTTTGCTTTTCAGACCTGAAACTACATCAGCTTTTGTTTTGTTTTGTTTTTGTCTTTTCAAGACAGGGTCTCCCTATAACCACAACTGGCCTGGAACTCAGTATGTAAACCAGGCTGACCTCAATCTCATAGAGATCCACCTGCCTGTACCTTCCAAATCCTGGGATTAAAAGCATGATCCACCACACCCAGCTGGTGAGGAGGAGGAGGAGGAGGAGGAAGAGGAGGAGGAGGAGGAGGAGGAGGAGGAGGGGAGGAAGAGGAGGAGGAAGAGGAAGAGGAAAGAAGAAGAAAAGAAAGAAGAAAGAATGCATCTCCCTTAGGATGGAGGAGAGCCCTGAGTTTGGGTCTCCAGCATTCACATAAAAAGACAGGAGCAGAGACAGGTGGATTCCTGGAACTCATTGGCCGACCTGCCTAGCCAAATTGCTGAGCTGTGGGTTTGGTGAGACATGTGTCTCAAAAAATAAGGTGGAAAACAGCTGAGGAAGACACCTGACATTGACCTTGAGCTTCCATATCTATATATGCATGAACACACACATTGCACGTGTGCACACACACACACAAAGAATGTGTCTCTTGCCCCAGGTATGGAAAGGCTACAGAAAGTCTACATGTAGAAAGGAGAGAGAATGTGACTGGCAGAATTTGGTGCAGGTTGGAAGATGATTGGGGCTTGTGGTCAAGGCTTACTTGCTCCTACAGAAGGCATCGTCTTCTAGTTTCCACAGTCCCCCACCTTTTCTTGTCCTCCAGCTCAATCTGGAACTGGGTTGTGTGTATGGCAGAGCCAGCCATACAGGTATTGGTGTGACCCACACAGAAATGAAATCCAATCTGAGATATAGGACACATTCTTGACTGACTGTGTGGCCCCATGGATGCCTCTTGTGCATAGTGTATCTAATGAGCTCAGGCCATGTTTAGTCCATGCCAAGCCCAGGTGTCTTAGCCACAGAGGAACCATATTTGAAGTCAAAATAGCATTGTTTGGAGATGGCATTGTATATAGGAATAGCAGGAGGCATCTAATCAGAAACTCCAGATGAACAGCCTTGTGGAACAGATGGGCAAAGTCCATGGACTTTCCTTCCTTCATGAAGGAGGGACCATTATTTAAATTTATATTCAGTGGAAGCCACTGGAACCCCATGCTGATGATTAAACCTGATGATCAGAGCATCCAGATGCGCTGCATGGTGACCTTCAATGGTGACCTTGTTCATAGTCATCTATGAACAGAGATGCTGCATGGCCCTGGCCAAGGGCACAGGGAGTTGGTGCCATAAGCCTATTAGTACTGATGCTGGATTGTTGGGTCATAGTAGAAAACAGTCCCTCCTTTCCTCTCCAGCCCAGGAAAGCTTAGCTATTCTAAACACCACACCACCCTGTTGCTCTGAGAAATTGCATCACCCAGACTCTGTACCTGAACAGCCACACAAATCACGAGAACTGCCGAGACAAGAAAGGAGGAGGGTTCAGCAAGTCGGCCTGCGCTTTTCAGTCAGGGTGGTGTCTCTCCTTCAAATCTGTGACTCCAGTAAATCCGCAGAATGCAGACCACCAGATTCTCAGTTTGGATCCAAACCAGCTAGGAACTTAGGAGCAACTCTGTGTAGAAAGCAGTGCTGTCACCTCCTCGCCAGACCTGTGGGAAGCAGGACCTGCTTCTGAGACTCACCCATTGATGGAACCTGGAGCCCAGGTTGCCTGTCCAGAGTTCTGTGTCTAGGAAAGGTCTTGGGAGTTTAGGACCCACATCCCTTCATTGTGGGTCACTCATGCTCCCTAGACAGTAAGGGGAGCGCCTGTGTCCACCTCCAGGTTGGCTGGTGGTCTGAGATGATAAAATGACAGGTGAAGCAGAGGCAGGGGACAATATTGTTTCTTACACGGTTTTAGAAAACCTTTAAAGGAAATCTATTTCTGTAGTTAACTAAATTTCAAATTGAAAACTTTGTGAGACAGGCTAGATCAGTCTTGATTCCTTTCACTCAGGTTCAAGGACCCCTTTTGGCTACAATTAACAAAAGTAAACCTTTAAAACCCAACTTTACAAGAAGAGTAAAGAGCTGACAGTTTGGAGCTTTTTTATTGGTATTAAGCTTGTCTTCCTAGCCTTCACCTTGAGGGGGAAATAGAACATGTCATATACATATATTTTCTTAATTGTAGAAAGTAAATACCCTAAAATGTATTTTTAAATTGTGATTATGTTACAGTGGTTTCTATGTACCATAGATTAGATTTTTATTAAGGGTTTTATTAAATAACTGGTGTTTCACCAACATCTAATTAAATCTTCTATCTAAATTGAACAGAAAATTATGGGGGAAAAGAAAGCATTTGTAGCAGACTTTATTACAGATAAGGCTGTTATTTGTTCATCTTAAGAATTTGAGATCAAATTTACAAGCAGCATCCTCATCAGATTTCTTTTCTGGGCTGCTGAGCCCTGGCCCCTTGAAAGCAGCCCATTATCTCCCTCCCCCTTTTGATTACAGTGTCCTGGCTGTTGGCAACACGCCCGCTGTTTAAGGTTACTTTCATTAATTAACCGAAAGTTAATTTCTTTGCAAGCGAAATCTCTGATCTCATTATGTTGTCTTTAAAGCTGAAAGCTTCAGGTTTTCTGGTCTCCTTTGATGACACAATAAAAAGCATGCTCTTTATCTTAAGGGAAACTGTCTCCAGGGTTTAATTTAATAGTCCTTGAAATAGTTACAGCACAGCCAGGCAGACTACAATAATATACCAGTTCAAGAAAACCTTGGCTTTGTCATGGTTAGAGAGCCCAATGACTAGTGCAAATGTAGACTACAGCAGATCCATTTCCAAGAAGGAACCCCACCACCCACTTCTACGCCAGCCCCCACCCCATTAGAGAGCCTATGGAAGACGGAAACAGACACCAAGGGTCGTGCGCCTCCTGAGTGCTGTAGCCCGGCCACCCTGCTGTCTGGTTCTGGAAGGGTTGTGGCCTGGCATTTCGTCTGTCTGTGCTGCGTTGAGCAAACATCTCTGTCCACTGGTAGAAACAGGACAATGTTGGGTGCTACTGAGAGTCTGAGGTCCTGCTGGCCAGCCTGTATCCAAATCTCATTCCTTACTCTCCCTGACTGTGCGCTTGAGTATGTTATTCAGCATCTCTGAGCTTCAGGTCGTCAGTACTTTTTGAGTGATTGTAGAGAACTGAGTGAGATAAAATGAGGCGGCTGGAGCACAGTGGGTTCTTGATAGCTCTGTTCTGGTCCTCAGTGGCAGGTGTTTCATAGAGAGGAGATGTGTCCTGAGATCTGGGCTGCGCTGTGTCCAAATCACTGCACCCAAAGGACAGTCTGAGGGGAGGAGCGGGTTCCATGGAGCTTGGTTGGTGTGAAGTTTATGAGTTAAGCTCTGCATTGCCCCAAAGGTTTTTTAAAGACTCAGGGACATGAACAGTGTACTCTCCTTGTCTCTATGAGTTAGCATCATTCTCAGTGATGAAATCTTGTTGCTTTCTGGAGCATTAAATTCGGTGTGTCAAGAGTGGCCAAAATGTCTTTTCAGAGCCACCAGGTGCAGGTCACACAGAGGGGTCAGAACTCTTCAGGTGGCTCAAGTCTCAGGAGCAATCTGGATACACAGAGAAGCCATTTGAATCCCATTGAGTCCAGTGGTGTTACACACAGCTGAGATTTACAGAGTGGGGGCGGGGCTGCTGAGACCAGGTAATGGCACTTCCAACATGCTGCTCCAGGGCCCTAAGAGACTGGGCCTGTGCTATCTGCATACGTTTCTTGTACCAATTCCCGAAGAAGGATGCAATCGACTCGACTCAAGCAGGTCAAAATCACTTCGGCAGAAAATTCCAGGCCTTGGGAAGAAAAGTCATGTGCCCCCCGGGCCCTTGGCAGAAGTCAAAGGTCCAAGGTAATGTATTGGCAAAGATTCTGTCTGCTTTGGTGACTGGCTTCCCATTGCCCCATGCTTTTAGGCAGAAATATTGTCAATGCTATTGATTAGTTGATCTGATAATCCAGTGAGCTCCCTGACGTGTTAAATTTCCCACTTTGGGACGACAGTAAGTGTGGGCAAAGTGTGCACCTCAGTCAGGGGAAGTCTCAGTGGGCTGTGCAGGACGCTGCTTCTACTGCAAATTGCTGCAGGCATGACAACTCCAATTATTCTTTTGGCTGTTGCACTTAACCCTTCCCAAGACAGTGTCAGCTGTGGTTTCAGCCTTAGTTTAGATTTGGAGAAGCACTGGGGTCTCCGGGTGTGCCGGCCTGTGTACATTTTTGTTGGTTTGTTTGCTTTTCTGCCGTGAGCCCCTCCATCCCCTCCATCTTTCCTCCTCCTCATGCTCTCTCCAGCAGAAATCACATTTGCCTTTCTCCTCAGCCTTCCCCAGTCTTTAAACATGCTCAGCCATGTCCATTCCTTTAGAAGTATATGGCCACTTTATGAAAGGTGTATAATTCATGATGTGTAGAGATCAGAGGAAGGCTTGGCCTTAGGCCAGGACAGTGGAGGTTTCGGTAAGGAGCTCGAATCTGATGAGAGACAAGTGCTGAAGTCTGTCGGCAGGTGGCGTGGGGAGACTGAAGTGCCCTGACTCACATGTCTTTTATTAGAATATTTTTATTATAGTTTATTTATTTCATGTGGCAGAATGGGGCAATGGGCATGTGGGGGTCAGAGGACAACTTGCAGGAGTCAGTTCTCTCCTTCCATCATGTGGGTTCAGGCATGGAACTCACATCATCATGATGGCTGGGCAGCAAGCACCCTTACCAACTGAACCATCTTGCCCATCCAACTTGTCTTTCTTCAGAAGCCGGCTCCTTTCCCTCTCTCCAGGCCCCTGAGCCTCGTCAAGGGCACTGAGACGCCCTTGCGAACCCACTTTCAGCTGTTGGGGTCCACAGTGCCATTTGTCAACCTCACTGCACTTGACATCAGCTACATTTTCCACCTTGACACAGAGAATCCAAGATGACCACTTTAATCCCCTTTGCAAATAACAACAAGCCCTCCAGGCAGAACACGTTAAGCCTAATTCAGATTTTAAAAACTGAAAACAAATCATAAGTACCTGAGAAATGAGGTTCATAATAGAAGCTCCGAGAAGCCCTTTAACCTGGGCAGAATCCTATAACACAATTACATACAATTTCACACCTGGCTGGAGCTGTTATTTGAGCAAAATAACCTTTTTTTTTTTTCTGCTTGCTTGTGCTAAATGAACCACAGGATCCATGTATCCAGCCGCAGAAAAGTGCAGGCTTGCCCGCTGCGCATGCACTTCACAAGCAAGCTCTGAGGCAGGGCCATCACGGGATCAAAAGAGTTAATAATTGGATCCTGCCCACAGAGACCACACAATTAAGGGCAAGATTAGCAGAGATGAAACATTTATTGTGAAAATGCAGTGATAGTCTGCAAAAACAGAGCAATGGCACAGAGCGGCAGCTTTGCCGCTGTGAGCCCAACGATCAACTCCATTACACTAATAATAGGAGAAAAACGAATTGCAGTGGGGATGGGACAGATCTTTTTTAATCTGCATTGTCATCCCAACTAAGTCCCAACCCATTTGTATTAACCTCTGCTGACAGAGTCACATGACGGACATAATTTCTTATAATTTACCAGCTATGGATCTAACCTTCCTTCATCAAATATTCATAAAGGCGGGATTCTCAATGATTTTCTGTCTCTCTTCATATTTACAGCTTGTTGTCTTCTTCCCTTTTACAGTAATTTGGACACAATTGAAGTCAAATGGAATTAGAGTTAAATGCCTTTAGCAACAAAGGTGCCTAAAAGCAAAGACTTAGGGGAAGGGTCGTGAACTGCAGGGGTGAGGCTTGTAGTCCCAAGCCCCTCAGCATCTTGGAAGAGACACCTAGGCTGCCTTTCCCCTACGGGAAGGACAGAGTCAGCTGAGAGAACTGACATGTGACATGCCTTTTGGGACCTGGCTAAGAATGCATTCGTTGTGCTGTGAGGGGTGCTCCAGGCTGAGCATAGGCTGAGAGCCTCAGGCCTTGCCCTGCCTTCAGGGCTCCTGGGAACCTGGGCCTCTATGGCCAGGTCCTGTTTGCGCATGTGCACCCAGAGGGGCCCAAGGAGCATGCCAGGGCTGAATGGTGGACAAGAAGAGCCGCTTAGTGCAGTTAGCTTACAAAGCAAGGGGGGATAGCTGAGACCATTCCTGAGAGCATTCTTGGTAGAAAAACATCTTTTTCAACTTTGCAACTTTGTTTTCTCGACAAGTTTCTAAATAGACTTCGGGGATGGGTCTTACAAAGCTTAGATATTTGGGTATAGAAACGGATCTTTTCGATTTTCCCTTGCTGGGCCTCAGTTTTGTTGTGATGGCCGAAGACATGAGATAGACTATCCAAAGAGCTGCCTCTTCTCGTCCTTCAAGGAGTCTGTCTTTATTAAAACAGAAAAGAATGGTGTAGATTTTCCCTTACAGTGTGAAGGACTTGTTTAGCCTAGTCGACCTGAATAGGCCAAGCCAAGAATTTATTGCAAACTGGGTTCCTAGAACTGTGCCTGGTAGCCAAGAAATGCGAACGGAAGGCAGGTACAACCCGGAACAACTGCACACCCCCAGTTGAGGTCACTCACCACTGTTGACATCTTCATCTTTCAACTACACAAGCAATGCTCAAATACATTCCCTTTATAAAAACTTAAACTTTCTTGGTAAGAACAGAGTTTTCTTAGACCAGTGCTTGCCGTCGCTGGCCTCCCAAATGTTATTCTGTGCATCTCCAGATATACATATGCTCATAAGCAAATATATTTATTTGTTTTATGCACATGGTTATTATGCTAGTCAAATCAACATCCAAATTGCTTTTTTGAACTCAATGATTTATCTTACATTTGTACATCTTTCCCTGGGAAAACATGCAAGTCTCTCTTATTTAATTGTTTCTGGGAAGTCTGTTCTGTGGGTATCTAGAGTTCAGTATCATTCCCCCTGCAGTGGACACTTATTTCTGAGCTGTTTGTGCCAAACTTCGGTATGGTTTGGGGCCTGAGATGGTTCGTTATGGTTGTCTTACTAGCATGTTGACAGTACAGGTACAGTTTCAAAGATGTTTACTGACCTGTTAGCTCCAAATACTTTTATTTCTTACAGAACTGAAGGTTGAACTCAGAGCCTTGCACATACTAGGCAAGTGCTCTACTCCTGGGCTGTTATCATAAGATATTTAGTAGCCACTGTCTACAAATAGAGACCTTCCAAAGATGGCAATGAGCTAAATATATTTAACATAGAAAGGTGCCCTCATGAAGGAGCTGTCGTTACAGTGAATTTGTATGTGGGTTTGGTTGTGCAGGTTGAACTGTGTCTCTTGATATGCAGCTGCCCACTGGGGAGACCTGTGTGGCAGAGCACATTCTGCCATAAGCTGCTGAGTTCCCAGTGGCCTTGTCTACCAGCATCCACATTTTAGAAAGGTGACAATGACTATGGACCAACTAGGATATGCAAACATAGCCCAAATAACCACACCTCAGGCTGCTGCACGAACTTTAGAGCAATGAATCACTTTCATTAGGGGTCTTAAACACCATCCCTTTCTACTGGAATTGAATATGTCTTGAGATGTCCCTCATTGTCTCTGGCTTAGTGGAAGAGATAAAGCACATATGGAGCCAGATCCTGTGAGTCTTCAGAAATGAAGACTAGAAACTTCCAGCCCAGGTGAGTTTAACTCCAAGATTCTAAAATGTTTTTAAAGATGGCTTGCCCTGATTACTTTTAGCAGGTTGGGTTAATAGTGCTTTTGGGGAAAGGTTCTGCTCTAGTGAAGGCCAGTGACTGTCTTGAGAATGGAGGGTTGTGGAGATGGAAGTTCATAGTGTGTGAGGTGCGGGGCACCTTGTAGTCCCTGCATTCCAGGTTGACCCAGTGCCTCCTGCCGGCAGAGTGCTCAACACCTTGTAAGAAGTAACACTAAGCTGTACTATCTAGAAACAGTGGAAACTACAGAGCATGGTGGTGCATACCTATCATTCCAGCACAGTGGGGAGGAGGACAGGAGGGTCTCAAGTTCAAGGACAGTCTGAACTATATAGCAAGACCTTGTGTCAAAAAGACCAAAAAATATATAGATAAATTGGACTTCATCAAAAATTATTATCTTCTGTGCATCAAAGAGCCATATCAAGAAAGTAAAAAGACAACTGTGATCATCTTGATTGTCATCTTGCTTGAATCTGGAGTCAACAATACACACCCCTAGGCAGGTCTGTGAGGGCATTTCTAGATCAAGTGAGGGGAGAAGACTGTCGGCCCACTTTCCATATGGCCCAGACATAACGAGGCCCAAGGAAAAGTAAGCCTGGCTGCCTCCTTCGCCTCTTGCCGCAGGCCTGTGTTTATCCCTGATACTGATGCTGCTGTCACCCTCTGACATCAGACTCTAGCTCCTCCAGTCCTCCAACTTTCAGGCCTTCAGTGCCAGATCGGGCCTCTGAGGCCTCCTATTCCATGAGCTGAGCTACTTCAGCATGTGGACATTGTTGGAATGCCCCTCCCTATCCTGTAAGCCACTTGAAGTCCCCTTTTAAAATGCACATGCATTCTGTTGATTTTGATCCTCTACAGAAGCCCAATACAACAAATCTGTGGAAGAGGAGATAATTCCAATCATATGTAAAGAACTATAAAAATTCAATAGCAAAAAGACAACCCAATTTAAAAATGGGCAAAAGTTTAATTGGATATATCTCCAAAAAAAGAAGTAAATGAAGAGAGTTTCAGTGCCATCACTCATTAAAGAAAGCAAATCACAACCAGAACAAGACAGCATTTCATATTTCGTGCTGTGGCTCTACTTGAAGGGTGGGCTAACACATGTTGGAAAGGATGTGAAGAAACTGGAGTCGTGTAAATTGGTACAGCATCTTTGGAAAACAGTTTGGTGGTTCCTCAAAAAATTAACCATAGAATTATGTGTGACCCAACAAGTCTACTCCTAGTTACAGACATAAAATAACTGAAAGAGGAAACTCTAACATATGCATGTATACCATTGCTCACTGAAGCACCATTCACAGTAGCCCAAAGGTGGAAACATCCCAGGTGTCCCTCAACAGATGAATGATAAGTAAAATGTGGTATATCCGTACAATGGAATATTATTCAGCCATAAAAAAATGAAGTTCTGAAACATACTACATTATCAATGAATGTTGAAAATATTGTGCTAAATGAAATAAACCAGCACAGAAGGAATATACATGATTATAATTTTATGATTCCACTTGTATCAAATGTCAGGCACATTCATGGAGACACAAAGATTAGATGTTACCAAGGACGGGGGTGGGAGGGAGAGGATGGGGAGTTATGACTTAGTCCGGAAAGTTTCTATTCAGTGTAACAGAAAGTACACAATGCTGAGAGAATGCAGTTAGTGCCATTGAATTGTGTACTTAAAGTGATTTAAATGAACACATATACCTTACCACAGTCAGAAATGCTGGTAGAACTGGAAATGGAATGTAAAGTTATCCTCTGAAGTTTACAAGACAATTAATGGAGCAAATTTAAACCCTGTGGCGGCTACCCACACTATCACAGTCACTCCACAGCCCATGACTCAACAAACTTCAGTTCGTTATTTCTTGCAAAAGACTCTGGTCTTCTTCAGGTTGACCAGATTTCAGCTGAAGGGTCTGGTAGCATCCGGGGCATAAGGCCTGTTTCAGCCGTGGCTCTGGGGTTGCTGGTTTTCCTTCTTGTAGTTTCAGTGCCTCTCCCCTCCACTGGCCCTTCCCTGTGGTCTCTCCAACAGGGGGTCCAATCTTCTGAGGCAACTCAAGACTCCTGAGAAGACAAAAGCAGAAATTGCCAAGTTTGTATGAAATTAGTTTTTGTTGCCTCCTCTGTCACCAGTTCTTAAGAGCAAGTCAAAGAGGACTGACCCGGATGTGGAGTAGGTGTGAGTGCTAGAGGCCTGGTCCACCAGGGGCCATGCTGAAGGTTCATTCACACATGATTGGAACAAGGGAAAGTCAGGCTTCACGTAGTTCTGAGTTGACCAATCAAGAAATAACAGTCTGTGCATATTAGAAGCCCAGGAGTCGTACGAAAGGGAGGGAGCGAGAGCTGACGGACTTGGGGAGACACCGTTGTATCTTATAGCCAACTCTTGTATGACATTGGATTTTGAACTGTGAGACGGTTTAATAACACTGTGGGGTAGTGATTTGGAGAATGGACTGAGGAGTCATAGCCTCATCGTCACAAGCTCTCTAGCTTGGCCACATTACGTACCATTCAGTGTTCCCGTCCATAAGGTGGGAATGTAAGCATCCCAACACAGAATAGATGCTCAGAAGATTCCAGCAATAGATGACCCCATCGAAAAGCCAGCTTCTAGGAGTTTGGGATCCCAGGAGCTAGATCATAGTCTCTGACTGTCACAGACCAGTCTGTTAATGTCACTTTTAAGTTAAGGAAACAGCAGGTGAGATCGACTCCTAAGGACTGCGGTTCCATCCGATTTGAAGCTGGGAGGAGCAAACATTGCTGTCAAAAATTACCTTGCTGAAAAATGAGCATTCCCTTCTTTCAGGAGAGAGCTTCGGAGTCTTTGCAGTAGAACTGTTCTTTCGTCCTCACTCTCTGCCCACAATGGAGAAATAATTCACAGGCCCACTGCCCAAAGACCTTTCTCCTGGAAACGAACTTTATAAATCATTTTAAAAGAGTTAGAGACCATAACTCCCTGGCGCTTACGGGAGACCAACTGGAAAAAAGGATGTTAACTTGGAACCAATTAAATCCCCTGCAGTATGTGTCTGCTGGCCTCCTAAATGAATCTCTCCCACAAGGCCAGTCATGTGGTCAGGCCTGGGTGTACTGTCCCGAAGTTTACGTCTTCTTGTACAGCTCACACACCTTCCTGTCACCCTAGAGAGCAGCATAGCCTATCTGAGAGGTGACTTAAAGTATGGTCTCCAGACAAGTCATTTGCTATTTAAAATGCCCTCCCTCCCTCCTTCCCTCCCTCCCTCCCTCCCTCCCTTCCTTCTTTCCTTCTCCCTTCTCCACACAGTTGAAAGAAAAAAATTAATATAGATTCTGGGGCATTATTTAAGGGCCAGAGCAAAAGCCATTTTGTAATGATGACCTTCTTGGCTCCCCTCCATCCACAAGCACAGGTAGGCCACTGGCTGGTGTCGTGTCCACAGCTCGGCCTTGTACCTTACTGACAGGCACCTCTGGGCACTAGACATCTCTGAGGCAGTTCAGATAGAAAGAGCAATTGGAATCAGCAAGCTTTCCTTCTTTGCAGTCAGGCGTGAGCTCAGCTATCAGTAGAGTCCTACAGAGGAGGCGTAATAGCCTCAGTGAAGCAGGCTGGGGAAACTCCCAGGTGGTCTCACCTGCAGATTGTTCTACCAAAAAGTATAAATTCCAACTTAGTAGTCTGCAGAGCAGCCTGGCTCCCCGGCAGGCCAGACTCAGGGCAGGGGTCACAGTAACTAATCAGGCCTCACAGTGCTGGCCAGCTCACTGCCCAGCCCCGACCGTCCCCAGCCGCCCCTCTCCTGCTCTGCTTGGGAGGAAGGAGAACTTACCTACTAATCTGCCTGTTTTCAGGAGCTGGAAGGTGACTTGTAACAGGCCTCTCGTTCCCAGACTCCTCTCTAATGACATGCTGCACAAGCAGATGTCATCCTTTGATTCCTTATGACCTTCTGGATTTGGGCAAATGAGAAAGTGCCCGGGCTCCACAGTGAGGGTCTCTGGGTGTCTGTGCAAAGAGCCTCGGTCATCTACTCTGCCCCCTTATCGCTACCAGACATTGTGGCAAGGACATGGCATCGCTCATCTGTCATGTGGGAAAAGCCTTTTTCCTGGAGCCAGAGCCTGTGAGCTGAGGTGGCCATACTGGTCCACCCTTCAGTATGCACCAGGCCTGACTCCAGGTCCCGGTACTGCCTCAGCTTGATAGATGAGACAATGCCGTATTAGTAGCCTCCTTAAGGTCACTCCACAAACAAGCACTGGTACCTCCAGAGAAGGAACTACAGACCCAAGCTCACAGCACTGAAGAGTGAGCCTTGGCCCCGCCATGAGCCAGGCGACACATAACTAGAAGACATAGAGAAAGTCTTGAATCTCCTGCCTTCCCATCTAGGACTGGCTGGAGATGCTCATCCTGAGGTTTGGGGCCCCAGGACCACCCTAAGGCCATCTCTCTGGTAGTCTCCTTCCTTCCTTGCTGAGGTTCTGGGGGTGGGTGTGGGGGGCTCTGTTCAATTATAGTTCCCCAGAAGCATATGAAACCTCAGCTGGGTTTCTTAGAATTTGGTCTGTTCCATTGTAAAGCCTTCTTGCAAGCCAAGTCTTAACACAGCCGGGCTCTAAAGCTGGTTCTCTCCCCAAGGCTGTTGACATGTAAGGTTGTACTTCTTCCTCAGCCCAAATCCACAGCGTGGAGAAGAAAGGCAGTAGAGCAAGTGGATGTGTATTCTAGAGGGCCACTTCGAGTAGGCTCAGAGCACAGGAGGCTTCGGCCAAGGGGACAGTTCACAAAAGCCAATTGGAGGCCACCTTCCTCTCATCTCCAGAGCCATGAGTCTACCAAAGAGGCCTAACAGGAAGATAAGATGCCGCCTTGTCACTCTGATTCTGTGTGTGGGAACATGGACGTTTCCTCTCATGAAACAGCCCCCGCCAGGAGGCTTTCTGCAAAGCATTGGGGTGAAGGTCTTATCACCCACCTGCAGATGACCCTTCACCAGTCCCTGCCTCTCGCAAACATCTAGTCTTCACAGTGGCTTCCGAGACTTATTTCCTTCCGGTCTGTTGCTCCACCTCCTCCAGCTACACTGGCCTGACTCACCTAAAGCACGCTTCCTCGGGGAGCACCCGCTGCAGCTGCCATGCCAAGCCCTCCTCTGTCTTCACACTTACCCTTTGCTTTTGTACCTAGCTTGCCCCAGAGCATTTGTCTCCCTTCAAAAAATCATCTTACTATTCATTGACTTCCAGCCTATAGCAAATGGTACTGATTTCTCATCCTGTCCCCATTCCTTCCTTCTTCCTTAGTATAGAGCCTCAATTTTGATGAGAAAGTACTGAACAAAGCTCCTACTTCCCAGCCTCCCTTAAAGCCCAGTGACTAGCTTCCGGTCAGCTGTGTAGACATAGGAGGAAGGGCACGTTTCACCCTCTTCCCTTTCTTCTGTTCCATGCCTGGGCCTCTAGTGTGGTGGTTGGAGTGGCTTAGACCACAGGTGACCTCAAGAGGATAGCCAGCTGCTGATGGCAGAGCAGAGAGTGGAAGGAGCAGCAGGTCCCGGAGAATCAACATGTTCTTCCCATGACCCTTCGGACTCCTCAAGGAAGAAACAAAGATGAGCATCAACCTGTTTAACCACTGTAGCTCCTAGTCTCTCACTAGCAGCCAAATGTGGGTTCCACAAAACCTGGGCCTTTGTCTAGTTCACTGTGTCTCTCACCCTGGCACTTAGTAAACATTTGTTGAATGAAGACTAAAAGCAAGAGCAGAGGTCCTTCTGCCCTGATCCAGGATGTATCAGTAGTCACCTAACGAGGGCATGGCTAGGCATCTGTCTTGATCACCATCCCAGTGAGGTGAGTCCTTTGTGGATAAAAGCAATCTTAGTTTCCAAATGCCGGCCACAGAAACAGCCACATCCTGTAACTAGGGGTATTTAGGAATTTGGGGTGGGGAGGGGGTACTTAACAAAGCAATCTTTTTTTTTTTTTTAATTTGAAGAGTTATAGTTTAGTCACTCTTAAAAAGGAAGGGGGCACTGGTGTGATGGCTCAGCGGGTAAAGATGCCTGGCCTCCGGGGTTCCGTCCTGCTACACTTTCAGCTGCGCCCAGAATCATGAAGGCGCCCAGGAAAATGGAGTCATTATTTCCAACCTGCAAATGGCCTGGAAGCATAAAGACACGTAGACTCTGGATAGTGGAGTAGTAGAACCAGTGATGAGTAGTGTCATCTCTGAGGGACTTGGAACCAGCCTGCAAATACAGCCTTTAAATCAGAGGGACAGTGACTGGTGGCACCAGAGAGGAAATGCAGTGTGGTAGAAAAGTGCTGGACCAAAGAATGACCTGAATTCTAGTCCCAGCCGTAGGAAACACTGGCCATGTGACCTGGAGTGAGGCCCCCAAGTTGCATGTCTCCAGAACTGAGATAACTCCTCTCTTTCCTACTCTTGTACTGGGGAACCTGTGAGACTGTGTGTGTGTGTGTGTGTGTGTGTGTATCTTTACTCAGAGATGGGAAAAATCTTAGGGGTTGTCTCAAAACTCCTCATCATACAGATCTGTGTCAGGACAGCCAGAAAGTCAAGGTGGTGTCCAAGGGCACAGGGTTAAAGTAGTGGCAGAACAGGGTCCTAAATTCCCAGACTTATGTCCTCTCTGTCAGAGGGTAGTTAAGATATTATTATCACCACCCTTTTCATGTGTCTCATCTCTCCCATGGTCCTTATTGGGGTGTTATACAGCAGGGAGGTTCTCTAAGGAGTCTGGGTGCAAGGGGCTTTCAGTCACTAATGTGTTCTGTAGTCTTCATTGCAACTGCCACGTGTCAAACTCTACCCCAGGCTTTGAGAATATAATAGTGAACAAAACAGAAATCCTTCCTGCAGGGTCTCTCAGCAGTAACTCGGGGGTGGGGGCAGGGGGGGGTTAGCACCATAGATGTAGGGGAAGGAAGTTCCAGGCGAAGGAACAGAGATACTAATACCCCAAGGGTAGGTTTTAGCCAGCTAAAGTTAGATAAATGAGCCAATGTGAGCAGAGCCAAGGGGACAAGTGGAGGGAGAACAGGCCGGAGAACTGGCAGCAGGTAGATTGAGAAGGGTCTTCTAGACTGTAGTAAGAATTTTGGCCTTGTAGCCCAGGCTGGGCTAGAACTCTTGCCCTCTCGGCACTCCCTCTTCCCAAGTGCTGGGATTATAGGTGTGTCCGCCACGCCCAGAAGAATTTTGAATTTTATTCACGTCTTGAATCAGTGCAAAGTACTTCCCATCAGAAGATTGGCATACCCATAATAAACAGGCAGCCAGTAGCTTTCTTCTGCCCCCCCACCCCATTCTTCTTGCCAGTCTGAATTTAAACCGTCCCACAGCACTTGGTAGTAGATGCTGCAGAGCTCTTGACTGTAAGTGCTTTTGACCTTTTAGGGGATGTTCTTGGGCCTTGAGTTACAAATAAGGTTAAAATAAACTTGGGAGGTGTCTCTCAGCATCCACACAGCAATTAAGCAGGCTACAAGAAAGTACTTCTAAAACCAGAAATGTTGTGGAGACTGACAGGTGAGCAGATGGAGGAACCATCAACTCAGATTTATTTTACAGCTTACAACTCCAGCGAGCGTCTCACGGTCAGAACAGCTGGCCTTCGATCTGGTAAGCCATTGTCCTTTGCTTGGCTTATCTCTCAGGAGCATGAGTGGATTACGTGCCCATGGCCGTCTGTCTGTCCGTCTTCGACTTTGCAGGCTTTGTAAAAAACAGGCCCTTTGTATAAATCAGATTTTGCTGTGACATCTGCTTCCTCCCCAGGTTATGGAGTTTCTAGGTTCTAGAAATCAATGGCATTGGCTTTTTAGCTTCTATTTTCATAACTATATTTATTACCCATGTGACAGCTATTATCTGATTCTGAGTAAATGGAATTTTTCTTTTTGAAAGAGAAAAAAGCAAAATCTTAAGATTTGTAGAAGAAAAGTTTTTTGGAAATATTATAGTGCATCTAAAAACCACACCGCCTTGAATTTCTAGTCCTAAGTTATTCTGGAATCTTTCTGAAGTTTGAGACTGTCCCATGCAAACTTGACTTAGATTTCAGGCAACAGGGAAGTCATGAAATTGGAAAGGGTTATCTCTTGTCAATCATGCTCCTTTGTGGGGTGCTGTGCTGACAGAGGACAGTGGAGAGACCGTATTTTATGGCAGAAAGCAGGGCTTGATAGTACCCGGCATGGATTTTGTTCCAGTAATTGCATCCAATTGGACCTTTAGCCACCGTGCAGACGTGGCATTAATACCACTCATTAAGTCATATGCCGTGTGCTTTCCCTCCCAATGGCTGAGTCACCGGCAGAATATATTTTCTTCCAAAGTGTTTGTTTTCATTGTTGCCCTTTAAAAATAATGAGTTCATTCTATTCCCTTGCAAGAAAGCTACTCTAGACTGCTTTGAAATTGTATATCTTTTGTTGAGCACATTTCTGCAGTGGTTCCATAGCTTTGTGTGCAGGGAACCCAAGCCGGCCTCTCTCCAAGCTTCCAACCAAGCTGCCTCCGACTTGATACATAGACCGCCAACCCGTTTGACCTTTACATTGTTACCCTTGGGCAGGTAGAAGTCATGCAAGTTTCAGGTGACCCTATCATGTGACCAGAGGTCAAAGGTCATCAACTCCTAAATGTTCAGCTGTCAAGGTGGCCCATTCATCACCATCATTATGCAACTGACAGGCTGACAAATGAACCTGGGGATAAAATTATTCTCAACCTTCTGCCTCCTGGATTTATACCTCAGAGGTGGGCCAAGCTGTCTCACATATTAAGTGGTTCCAAGGGTCTGCCAGGGTCCCTGAAGTAGGGAGAAGGACCTGAGAAGACCTATTGAATCTTCTGGACCCTGGAAGGCCACCCGTTGCCTGCTAACGGGGCCCAGGTGCATATCTACAGTAGCCACTATGTCTTTGGTTTTCTCTGCAACAGAAATGAATCCAGTGTCAGTTTGAGACACCCACGTCCCCCACCATATCCCTGCCTTAGCATCTGTGCAGTCCGTCGGGGTAGGCTTACATGGTACAGTGTCTGTCCTCAGTGGCCTGCTCCTTAGAGTCACTTACGAAAATTGATTCTTGGGCAGGGGGGCGGGCCTGGAGAGATGGCTCAGTGGTTAAAGAGCACTGACTTCCCTTAGATTCCTAGGTTCGATTCCTAGCACCTACATGGTACCTAACAACCATCCGTAACTCCAGTTCCAGGGGAATGCAACAATCTCTTCTGACCTCTGTGAGCACTGCATGACACAGGTACACTTAAACATACGCTAGCAATACACTCATACACCTAAAATAAAATATTTATTTTAAATGAAGATTCTCAGAACCCACCTCTAAAGAGTCTAGGTCAAGGTGCCCTTAGAAAACTGTTATTAACAAGAGTCCCAAAGGACTGTTTCAGTCTGCTTTTTGAAATGGTACATATTTGGTCAGACAATTCTGGCTTTGAATCGTCTCTTGTTCAACCATGAAATCTTATATGGATTAGTTAATGTTCTAAGCCTCAGTTTCCACCTTGAGGACAGACATTTAAATAGGAGATATGGTGCTGGAGAGATGGCTCAGCAGTTAAGAGCACTGACTGTTCTTGTAGAAGACCTGGGTTCAAATACCTGCACCCACATGGCAGCTAACAACCATCTATAACTCCAGTTCCAGAGGATCCGACACCCTCTTCTGTCCTCCATGGGCACTGCAGGACATGCGTGCCCTTACATACTTGTGTGCATAACACTCATACAGATAAAATTAAAATAAAAAAATAAATGTGCAAAGTGTCTGACTTGCAGTATACAGCTCCAGTTGTCCCTGATGTTTCCAGTAGCAGTTTTGATCTAAGAGGACACATCTCTGCAGGAGCAGTGGCATGAGCCAGAATAACTTTATACTTCCCTCATGGTGGCAAAAACCCCAACAGACCCCTAACAGGGGACAGCTTTCAGAGGGATTGGAGTAAGGGGATGCAGTGAGGATCACACAGTGTAATCGCCCAGGCGAGGGAGGAGCTCTGGTCTAGGGAGCACGGAAAGAATGGAAATGCCTTCCGGCCACACCAGGACCAGAGCATGTCTCTGACTTTTCTAGCTGCAGGAAGCTCATGTGTCTGTCTCTTCGCCACCCATTCTGGAAGTGCTGTCTGAGCACCTTTATCTCTACAGGGACCCTTTATCAGAGGCCAGAGAACTCTCAGCAGTGATTCACAGTGGGAAGAGCCCTGAGTTCTGTAAGCTAGGGAGACTGTGAGCCCTTATTAAAGAAGTCTCCTTTTAGGATACATAGTTGGAGATCTAACTGTTCTGTCTCATTTTAAAAAGAAAAAAAACTTGATATTCATCCTGTTGGTCAACCTTTTCTGACAACCAACTTAAAGGGAGAAAGCTTAATTTTGGCTCATTGTTTCAGAGGTTTCTTCCCATGGTTGATCAACTCCATTGCATTAGGCCTGAGGTGAAGTGGGGCCTCATGGCAGCAGAAATGTGATGTTATGAGACTGTTCACCTTGTAGGTGAGGACAGGAGAGAGCTGGAGGAAGAAGCCAGGACAGGACATACTCTTCAGAGGCATACCCCCAGTGACCCAGTGGTCTTCTCAGTTGTGAATCTGGGTCAGCACCCTCCCAATCCAGTCACTTACTTACCCCAACACCGTATCTCTGAACATGACTTTGGGGACCATGTCTTCAGCACACAAGCCTTTGAGGGAACATTTCATGTCCAAATCATGTTACTAATAGTTATTAGATGGCATGGAATTATTGATATATTTTCAGGCAAATTATGGGTCATCCACATGCTGAAGGAAAGAATCAGGAGCTCGGCAGCTGTTGTTTATACAGGAAGTGCCTTTGAGTGCCAAGCAATAGGCCAGTTCCCTTCACCCTGCCAGCAGAGCAATACAACCAGCACTGTGTCCATACTCAGACCATTTAACCAAGATCCAGGCAGCAGGCCAGCCATGCTCAATGGCCTTGCAGTCTCTTGGTCCATGCTTACTTGGCACTGGTCGCATCATCTTGATATTCAGAAGTTCTTTTGGTATAGTTGGTATTTAGAGCCTTTTTGAAGTATCTATATAGCCCATCATTTATTAGACTCTTCCTTTCTTCCCACAGTGTAAGGCTCAAAAGTAGATCTGTATACAACTAGGAATTAAAGCCCAGGTGTTCAAGTGGCTGTGCTTCAAAAGTAGGACCTGTCAAAAATGTGTGCTGACCTAGAAGGAAGAAAGATGACCTCTGGGCAAGAGTTGGGCTTCCCTCTCCCTCTGAGGTGTGTTGATGTTTCTGATATAGAAACATGAATGTTGCACAGAGGCAAGAGCTTAAAAGCGTCGCAGTGGGAGGGTGACTGTGCTGTTTGTTGACATTCACTTAGGAACTTGGTTTGCTTAGTGCTTCTGCACTTGATAAACTTAAGTCAGACCAATCTAGAAAACTAGTTTATAAAACCATCCCTGCCAAAGTAGATTGTATTAGTTACTTGTCTGTTGTTGTGATAAAACACCATGACCAAGGTAACTTATAAAAGGAAGAGTTTACTTGGCCAGTAGTTCCAGAGGGATTAGAGTCCATCATGGCAGGGCAGGTATGGCAGGAGGCAGCCGAAGCAGAGAGCTGAGCACTCATGTACTCATGCAGCCCAGGAGGCAGCAAGGGACAAACTAGAGGAGGTATGTGGCTACAAACTCCCAAAGCCTGCCCCCAGTGACATGGTTCCCCCAGGAAGACCACACCTCCCGAGCCCTGCGCACAGTGCCACCGACTGATTGTGTCCAGATACTTGAGCCTGCTTCTTTCAGATACCACATAGATTATTGTGGTGGCTGTTAAACAGGGTCACTCTTCATTTGGAGCATTTTCCATAGTTCCACAACAGCAATAACAAAAATCCACAAAGAGTACTTGAGTGTCAAGACAAAGCATATGTATGTACAGTTTCTTTTTCTTTCTTTCTTTCTTCTTCCTTTCTTTCTTTCTTTCTTCTTTCTTCCTTTCCTTTTCCCTTCCCTTCCTTTCCTTTTCCCTTCCCTTCCCTTCCCTTCCCTTCCCTTCCCTTCCCTTCCCTTCCCTTCCCTTCCCTTCCCTTCCCTTCCCTTCCCTTCCCTTCCCTTCCCTTCCCTTCCCTTCCCTTCCCTTCCCTTCCCTTCCCTTCCCTTCCCTTCCCTTCCCTTCCCTTCCCTTCCCTTCCCTTCCCTTCCCTTCCCTTCCCTTCCCTTCCCTTCCCTTCCCTTCCCTTCCCTTCCCTTCCCTTCCCTTCCCTTCCCTTCCCTTCCCTTCCCTTCCCTTCCCTTCCCTTCCCTTCCCTTCCCTTCCCTTCCCTTCCCTTCCCTTCCCTTCCCTTCCCTTCCCTTCCCTTCCCTTCCCTTCCCTTCCCTTCCCTTCCCTTCCCTTCCCTTCCCTTCCCTTCCCTTCCCTTCCCTTCCCTTCCCTTCCCTTCCCTTCCCTTCCCTTCCCTTCCCTTCCCTTCCCTTCCCTTCCCTTCCCTTCCCTTCCCTTCCCTTCCCTTCCCTTCCCTTCCCTTCCCTTCCCTTCCCTTCCCTTCCCTTCCCTTCCCTTCCCTTCCCTTCTTCCCTTCCCTTCCCTTCCGTTCCCTTTCCCTTTCTTGAAACAGGGTCTCATGAGCCCAAGCTGGCCTTGCACTGCAGATCCACTGCTTTCTCTCTTGTGTTCTGGGATCATAAGCATGCACCATCCTACCAGCCCAAAGTTAAGAGTGTTATATCTTGGCCTGCACACCTTCACCATTGACTGAAGTAAATTTTTTGGAACAAAGCGTGGTGAGACTGAAACACAGTACAATAGAGTGGCCTCTCTCAAGGTTAGAGTCTATTTTACGTATTATCTGTGTGTGTGTGCGGGGGACGGTGGGCACACAGGTCACACAGCACACACTAAGGTCAGACTGACGTTTAGGAGTCAGCTCTGTCCTTCTACTGTGGGATCTGGGCCTCAAACTCAGGTTGTGAGCTTGTGTGGCAAGCTCTTTTACCTCCTGAGCCATCTTGCCAGCCTGAGGTTAGATTTTAAGTGGCAGACTTAAGGTAGAGAGCATGGATGGATCCCTTACACTGCTCATGGTGAGGACTGGTCAGCATGCTGTATGGAGAACACTCATCTTAAACACTTGCTTTGCTCTGTGGGATACATGCTCTTACTCATGGCCCAGAGTGGCTGAGTAGACCAGAGATGGAGGCCATGTTGGTCTCCAACTCCCTTGAAGGCCTCAGGTCTGTGGGGCACCATGGCCCTTTCCATCGTTATTTCCTGCTTTTTTCACAGTGCTCCAGGCTCCTGGGTGTCGAGGGTTATCGTAGATCTACCACCAGTCCCCCTGAGTTCTCTTAAACCTTGAAACTGATGTCTGTTTGGATACGGCCAAGACTCTAATAAAACAGAGCCTGGGCTAACCTCAGCCAGAGTGACTACTACCTCCTTGGTATAGGTGAAAATTCTACTTGAAGAATACACTTCTTTAGTCATTGAAGATTTTCTGATGAAGTTCTTGGTTTAAACTATTTTTGCCTTTAAAAGCATCAATTATTTCCTCTTTATTTTCAAGTGCTAAAAGCATTCCCAACATTGCATGATCGACTGTGTTCAAAAATTAGCATGTGTTTCCTGTAGGAGAGTGGGTACTGAGGCACACTTATACATTTCTGTATACTTTACATATCCAGAGAGTCTCGTATGCATGACTTGATCTCATCTCCATGTAACCTGGCGATGCAGAGGAGCATGAACTTCCTGTAACAGCTGGGAAACCTGAGCCCTTGAGATAGTTTCCTCAAGGTCACCCAGAGAATATCATGAGAGATGGTTATGTACCCAAAAGATAAACAAACATCTTTTATTTCTATAGATAATGCTTCAAAGTCCTTAGAATGAAAACAAAGAAAAATATCGGTCATTTGCCATAACAATAATCCTTCTAGAAATAAGAAAAACATTGCCCCTACCCTCTCAGCCCTGGCAAATGGTTTGGAATCTCCTGAATATCTCAATTTAGCAAGAATAGCTAAGTAGTCAGGATCCATTGTGGTCCAAATAGAAATCCATGAAAAAGATGGTGTCTAATAGAAAAGGCAGCCAGCGTTTGCACAGGGTCTGGATACACCCACTTCCTGCCTGCCTTGGGTCAGCCTTAGGTAAGGAAGGTCTCGTGCAATTGGGAACTGGATGCCAGTCCCCTGACGTCCTCTGGCTTTTCAAGAGAGAAAAAAACAAAACAGCCCCAAGTGTTGGTCATTTAGGCAACAAACAAAATGTGGCTGTTGTTTTGCTCCGGGTTACTGTTCCTCCTTCTAGTAAAGAACTCTCATTTAGTGGTTTGTTTTTCTTCTCTTTCTGTGGCTTGTGCTTGGTAATATTTCTCTACGAAGTTTGTGTGTGTGTTTAGCTTGTCTATCCTGACGGTCTATTAGCAGAAACCGTTTCTCCTGAACTCTATCACTGCCCCAGGAGTAATGGAGTGTTACCTGTCCTCCTTTGTTTGTTGCAAAATTTAGGGACAAGGAAGAAGACAGTATGTGTTTTCTTAAAATCAATGGCCGGCACATTACTGTAAAATCTATTGATTAAAAACACAAAGTATAATGTTAGTCATTTAGTCTGTGAAGTGATGTAATAAGGGAAGAAATTTATCCTTTGACTTCTGCATTAACCTTTATTGACTGCTTGCATACCCATAATTAACACACACTTTAGCTAAAGTGGTTAATTTTAACATGGCGGCCAGTGCTCACTAATGTAGCTGCCATCTTGATCACCCAGATGTAAGTGAAGCCCTGGGGGAAATCAGTGGGCCGTGAGTTACACCTCGAGGTGGGGCCCTCAGGACCTCTGGACCATCCGCTGACAGACTGGCTGGTGGGATACCATTCCATTGCTTCCTGTTCTCTCACTGGGCGGGTCAGCAAAGAGCTCTGCGGGTGGCTTATTGCGTCCTTTGAGTTGAAGACAGGTGAGTTTGGGAAGCAGAGGGATGAAGTGCAGGAAGTGTTTGCTTGGGCTTCCGGAAGTGCTTCAAGAAAGGAGCAGCAAACCCAACTTTACTTGCCAACCCTACAAGCATCCAAAGGGGAGGAGTAGAGAGGACAAGATTAGAAGAGAGAGCCACAGTTTCGTTCTCAACAGCTGGCAAGGATGCTAAGTGGGGTAGGATCTCTTAGATATTCCAGAAAGACCCATCTCTTGCCATGAAAATTGGCTTATTTCTTTGAAAAAGCCCACATTTTCTTAATTTCAAACTGAGATGGTTTGTGCATATACTACATGGTGTCCACAGCAATGTGGGACGTGAGCAATGTGGGACGTGTGGCGGGACCATGGTAATGGATATTGGGAAAGGTAGCCAGGCATCATCAGCTAGGATTCCTTGGGTTGCAAGTAACAGAGAACCCTGAGACAATAAAGGCTTATGAAAGTGAGGTCTGCACAGAATTAGCTCAGGTGAGCCCTGTCCCGCTGACAGTGTCGCTCATCACCCTGCCCCAGGCACAGAAGCAGAAGGACCCTGGAAGGTCGGGGTTGCACAGACCAGGAGAGAAGGAAGTCTCTTCCCTCAGCTCCCATATCAGGCTTCACGCAGATTCTTGATTTTGCCCCAGACTGAGTCCTGTGCTCCTCCCAGCCGTTCCCAGTGGCTGGGATCATGGGCTATGCTTCCGAGTCTGGGCACTAGAGCCTGTCACTGCAAAGCCACAGCAGCTTGACTGGGTAGGCTTCAGTGTCCTGGGCTGTCAGCCGTGGTGGCGTTCCTCTGCAGGCTCTGTTTGATTCAAGGCAGAAAGAACTGTGCCAGGGCCTCCCAGTCTAGATGTTCCCACCTTGGTGCTATAGAAGGAGACAGCCACAGTAGGACAGACAGGACTCTGGTGGCATCTCTCATCTGTCACTGGCATGCGTGGTAGAAATAATGATGGTGGTAATATTTAGTGGTTACTGAGCGGTGAGCTGTGTTCCAAACACCGTCTGTAGTTCCCCATTTCATCTTCCCAAGAAACCCTAAGTGAGATACTATTATTACTACAGTATTTACCCCCAGCCTGGCATGCTTGAAATTATGGGTAATATTAATAATGATAATAATTTGTCCTATATTCACATACCTAGGATAAAGTTTAATTTATAAGATAGGCATGATAAGAAATAAACAACAGTAATTAATAAAACAGAACAATGTTAGCCATATACTCTAGTAAAAGTTAGATGAGCAACTTAGTTCATCTTGTGCTACACCTGTGGTTTCTGTGATGAGAGCAGTGGTGCCTAATGAGGAGGTGACTGAGGTGGCTGACAGTGGCATAGGCCTTGTGATATAGACTAAAACTACTATTTACCTTCTGAGGGTGTGTCAGGAGGCTCCTCTGCTCCCGGTGATTCTAAATCATGATGTGGTAGCTCATACAACCTGCTTATGGATCATGGGTGACTCACCCTGGGCAGGACACAAGATTCCTTCGGACTGCTCAGAATGGTGCACAATTTAAAACTTACAAGTTATTTCTGGAAGTTTCCATTTAATAGTTTCAGACCATGGTTGACTGTGGATAACCAAAAATGAGGCCCTAGGTAGCGGGAACTACTGGACATTGTCATCATCTTCACGGCTGTCACCCCCCAAGACAGGCAAGAGCCCGAGGCTTTGTAAGATAAAGAACTGCCCAAAACGTGTCCCTTGGAAGCAGCATCTCCAGGGGCTGCCTCCCTACCGCCCACTCCCCTTAGTGTCACTGGAGTTGGGGGTGGGTGTCCTTTCCCACAGGTGAATTACCTCAGACGTCAAGCCCTGCTGGGCCTTCACTGGCATTTGGAAATTAGCAAGGAGCACTGGCCATTGGGGGAATTTACAGCAATCTTAAAATAACTGAGCCATGAAGAAACTCAGCAAAGGATCTTGTCCCATATAGAGTCAGCTCATGTATATTTAGCCCTGAGCCTACCAGGTTTGTGTGAAATGGGGTGGGGCCCTCACCAGCAGTCCTTGCTGAAAAGAAGTGTCAGAAAACTGGGAAACGAAACAGCTTGCCCAGTGTCACAGCCGGTGGCCTTGCCCTGGAAGCTTCTACAGTCCAGCATGCACACAGCTCTGGGTTTTCATATTTTTAGTACTTTCTCAAAGTGAGAAGGCAAAACCCATTTGACAGCTGAGAAAGCATCTCTATTGACTTTTTACAAACCTTATGATATTCTAGGTGGATCGACACTTATCACAGCCCTTTAATCTGCCAAGCAGGATAATGTGTGCACGGATAATTTATCCACTGTGAGATTGAAATGCTCAATTTGGAATAACTTTCCCTACCCAGCAAATTGAGCATTACCCTGCGATTCTGAGGCAGAGAGAAAGCACAATTTAAAAAGCTTTGCCGAGTTCCTTTGTAATTAGTCGCAGCTTCCCTTGAATATTAATTTCCCCCTCATCCCTTTCAAGTGATTTAGAGACTGTCACAGGAACTGCAGAGACGCACCCGGAGAAGGGAGATGGCAAGCGGCGTGGTCTCCAGCACCTATTAAGAAGTAGTCTGCAGAGCATGCCCTCTGTCCCTCCGTGCTGAGTATGCTTATCAGTGCAAACAGTTTAATATTTATGCTAAGAGGATTGTCAGGAGCAGCTTCTGTTGCTTTAATTCTTGTTTTAAATAAATAATGAGAACATTTAAACACATTACTCTTCTTGGGGCCCTGAGGTCAGCTAATCTTATTATTTATGAAGTGATGTGCTACATAATAGTACTTAGTGCATGTTAACAGACGCTATTATCAGAGTCTGATGCAGAGAGCAGAAGATATATTGGAATGTTACGTGTAATGTACGACGGATTGAGTGCATAGGATGCCGGTATAGCAATTAACCGCATGGGAAAATAGGTGTAAAGTTGAAGTATGCTTTCCCCTGGGAATCCCCTCACATTAATAATCCCCTAGAGAAGAGAGTGTCTTTCCTGAGGCTCCACACCGTCAGACAACCAAGAATGGGAGTGGCCACTCTCACTGGTGGAGCCAGGGCAGGCAGGGCTAGGGACACCCACACAACTCCAGCAAATAGTCTCTGGTTTAGGTGACTGTGCTCTGCCTGCCGGAAATGGAGAGATGGAGACATCACTCCTTACTTACTATGAGTTGTTTCCTTTTCTCTGACTCTCACTTTTCAGGTAACCGGAGCTCAAGCCACAGGGCTTCCCCAGCCCAACTTTAAAGGAGCTCAGCTCTCAGAGAGGGTGGTGCCTGGCAGGATGTGCTGATGTTGCCCCAACTTTTTTCCTACCAGACTATAATTTAGCTGCATATGATAATTAATTTCTCTACTATTGATGAATAATCCATTTAATAAAAACCGTGATTTAAGTGTTTTCCTTGGGGACTAGCTCTTGCTAGCCTCTTAATTTAATTTTGTGGAAGTTTCCCACCTATTCATCAGTGGAAATGATTATTAACCTCTATTTGCATATATCCTTATAAACCTCTCTCTCCTTGGAGTGCCTTTTTTCTGAGCCCAGCAAGCTGGGACACTTGTAAATCTCCAGGATCTCCAAAGTCAATCCTGGTCTGTAATATTGTTTAATCTATTCTTGGACGTTTTAATGCAGTAAATTCAATTTAATCTTTCCCAGTAATCTAGTAATACATCGAAATCCCACAAACATTTAAATCTGATAATGGCTTAATCACACACTTTAAATAACTGTTGAGATAATGAAAAAATAATTCACCATTTTAAAGGCAGAGTAACTCAATTTCCCTGGTGATTGGCTTTTCCAACACCACTCGAGATAATACAGATCTGGGAATTGGAAAGACTTGAAGCCCCAGCACTCAAAGGAACAATTTTTCCTTCTTAGAAACATGTGCTTTTCGCCCTGCAAATGTGGTCCTCCCACCATCGCCTTGACCTTCACCGCAGAAGGCTGTTTCTGGACCATTCGCCAGTGTTGTTCTCTAGGTTTTCCCTGAGCTTGAATCTTGGAGTGAGTCCCAGTGGATTAAATGCCTTCACGTTTTCTCGTAGGTGCCAGTCCCGAATTGCCCGGAATCTACCAGCACAACAGAAGCCAGACTGTCGGCCATATTGGGAAAAGGATGACTCTTCCATGCCTCTGCCCTTCGACCTCACAGATGTGGTTTCAGAGCTCAGAAGTCAGCTTCTGGAAGCGAAACCCTAGAAGGAGCGCAAGTCTTAGATGGAGATGGAAAAGATGCCCTTGGCTCTCCTCCCCAAACCCTGGACAAGGGCAGTGTAGACTCCTCTCAGCCTGTAGGTGGTAAGACCTGGGTCTCAGTTCAGAAGAGCTAAAGAATAAAACCCACAGATGTTAAAATGTTGAAAAGTTTCTGTGTTATAGCCTGATATGGTATTAAACTAGAACTACACACACACACACACACACACACACACACACACACACACACACACACACAATCACCTACTCATTTGATCATGGGAGCCCTTTAACCCCCTGGGGCTGCAACAGGAATGAGCTACACCTGTGACAAGCCTTCCCCACCTTCCCCCTTTGTCAGCCACCTCAGAGACTTGGGGTCGACCCAGTCATTGGGGAAGCAGAACTTGAGAAGCCCGTCCTGGCTTCTCACTAGCAGTTGAGCCAGTTAGCGCCTGTTACCACGAGGGAAAATGAAAAGCACACGGGAAGAGGGAGGAGCTAACAAAGGAAACAGCTGCAGCCTGTTTTCACAGGGCTATCCTGATCTAATGATGGGGCTCTGCCCCGTGGACACTGTTTCTTTTTCTAGAATCCTCCATTCGTAGGTACTGACAGATAGCATAGAGGCTTGAGGGCCTGAGTGCCCGTCCTAAAGACACTGGAGCATCAGGGAGACCGTGCAGAGATGTTAAACCTGGACTCTGATTTCAAAATGCCTGGATTAAGACCTTCCCCACGTTGTGGCCTCTTGTGTCTCAGTTTCCTCATCTGTCTAGTGGGCATGTTAAAAGTCTCAACTCCCAACATGAAGATTAAGTGAAATGACCTAAATATAGACTTAGAGCAATTCCTGGCTTACTGCTAAACATTCAAGCAATATTAGTGTTCTTATGTGAGCTGACCCAGAAGTAGCTATCCTCCTCTCCCTCTGCATTGTTCTACCAGTGTGTCTCGTGACCCTGTGGCCCACATCTTACTCTGGCCCTGGCTCCTGCCTTTTGGTGTTCTTCAAAATGATGAGACCAGTTGTCTCCTCCCTCAGCCCAATATTGTCTTGTCCTGTGACTGTCAGTTCTTCTCGCACGTTGGGGGGGCGGGGGGGGCACACCAAAAGCATTGTCTTGGCTGCAGCCAGGACCCCACTGCTTTAAGATGAGCCTCCCTGCCCAGAGCTAGCCACGGAAAACATACACTGCACACGCAGCCGGGATTCCCTGGTTCTGGGGCCCGAGTCTCTCAGACCTTGATTCCTTCCCTGATGTCTTAGAGCCCCAAGTTCCTCATCAGGAGAGAGGTGAGGTCCATACACTCTCACAGGGTGCTGACACAGATGAAATGAAATGAGATAGGTAAGGAGCATGTGGTCTCAGGGGTCACGGACTGGGCCCACCTCCAGGCCACCTCATCCTGTGGTTCCCACGCCCGTGATGTTCTTTGTTCTGTTTTATTGGGTGCCAGTATTAGAAATTGGGAAATTTCACATAAAATAAAAATGTCTGCATTTTCTTTAGAAGTCAGAATGCCTTGCAGCCCAAGGCCTCGTCCTAACGTGGCAGTGGCCCGGTCGTGTCTGTCGTAACCCTCGGTGCTGTGTTGTAGACCCTGCTGCTCCATTTTGTAGCCCTGACCCCGTCCCTTCACGGCAGCACCTTTCAGACCTGCTTGCTTGCACCCTGTAGTAGAAAGCAGTGATATTTTAGTGCTCACCCCAATACGTGTCATTCCTTTTGAAATGTATTCACGGTCTGCTTGTAATGCTACGTTGTGTACGTCCATTCATATACAATAAAGAATTAAAAGACAAGAAACAAAGAGATTGTCGGCTTTCCTCCTTACACGCGGGGGTAACCCTGCTCTGCTGGGGGGCGGGCCTGGGGCTGTCCTCACACCCCCGGGTGCACCCAGGCCAAACACAGCAGAGTGGCTCACAGGAAGGGGTGGCTCTCAGCTCCCTGTGCTTGAGGGTCACAGGGGCTTCCTGAGAAATCTCTGATGGCTGAAAGAACGGAGGGCCCGGGACAAGGGCAGGTGACTGGTGGGGACACCAGCTGTCACCTCAGCCTGCAAAACCAAGAGAAGGACTTGCCTGGGACTGTGGTCCCTGGTCCCCTCTAAGCTGTAGGGTGAGTATGCATGGGGAGTGAGCCCCAGTTGTAGCCATTCTGCCCAACACCAGCCTCACCTTGCCCTCCCTTCAGTCCTCCTAGACGACAGGCGTATTAGTTACTTTCCTGTTGCTGTGACAAAACACAATGACCAGAGACACGTATAGAAGGAAGAATTTATTGGGCTTACAGGTCCAGAGGGAAAGTCTATCATAGTGGGGAGGCATGGTGACAGAAGTGGCCAGAGCGGAAGGCAGAAAGCTCACATCTTCAGGCAGGCACAGGAAGCAGAGCCAGACCAGAAGTGGGATGGGACCCATGTACTGTCAAAGCCGGTCCCCACGTGCTTCCTCCAGGAAGGCCACACCTCCTAAACCTCCGCAAACAGCACCATCCCGAGGAGAAACTGTTCAAATACTCGGGAGTCAACGGGGAACATTCTCATCCATACCACTACAACAGGTCGCAAGGGATCTCAGACCCTCTGCACCCAGGGCCTCTGGCCTCTCTCCTTCCAGACGCCAGCCATGCGGGAGCCCTAGATTGGTTCCTAGGATGAATCCCTGCCTTCCAGTGGCTCCCAGGCTTATATTGGCTCAGTGACAATAAACCAGCACCTGTGACAAGACAGATCATTCTAGACTGCTTAGAAGACAACCAGTTGGGTGGGGGCATGACCGGGAGCTAGTGACTAGCACAGAGAAGCTGGTAGATGAGCCAGGAGCTGTGTCTAGGAAAGAGGACAGCAGACACAAAGTCCTGGAGGCTGGGAAGCTGTTGGAAGGTGGGTCTCAAGGAAGGAAACGGGCCTTCCTGGGCCAGTCAGAGAACACCCGAAGAGGCTTGCCATCCCAGCAGCAACAGAGCTGCCAGTTGTATTGTTTCACACAGAGAGAGTGCAGGTCAACTTAGCGAGATATTTCTATGCCTTCAACATACACTTTGGCTAATGCCTGGATGTCAAGGGTCCTCCATGTGGTAGGAGGGAGCCCACCAGCAGCACCCAGCAGCACCATGGCTGTTTCCAGTGTGCAGAGTCCCCCTCTGAGCTGTGCTCACCAGCCACAGCAGCCGTCCAGTCCTGCTCTCAACAGCGGCCCCCAGCCTGGCAGGGTTTTCTGGACAGAGAAGAGCAGGGTCATGACATGACTTAGGAGACAATTTTAGTAATAAGCTTCCAAAGCCACCCCTAAGTGAATGGGGTGAGGCCAGAAATGAGATTGCCTAGTGCTGGGGAGCGCTTTTGTGTGCGTTTGTGGGAAGGTATTTTCTAATGCAACATGCAACTTTTTTCTCTCTCTTTTTTTTTTTTTTTTTGCCTGCTCTAGTTAAGGCTGATTTTACCAGTAGGCAGATTGCATACATTTGGATCCATGCCACGCTAAATACTGTTTATTCTAGAGATCTGTCAGAAGCAAGCGCATGAAGACAAGGGGTTTTTGATTTGCAAAGGCAATTCTCATCCAAACAGGTTCAGATGGAGCGGAGCGGTGCGGATTAAAAGGCGCTGAAGAGGTAATACCGCTTATCCAGTTTGCCTTTGTTACTCTGTGATTAAATGGTATTTTTAATTAAGTTTCATTGGGAGCCATAGGTATCGAGGTGGTGAAATCAATTTGACAACCATAAAGAGGGAGAGAAGGCGCAGGCGGGTTGTAATGACTGCCGTGGAGACTGCGGGGAGAGCCACGGCGAGGGGAGAGCCACGGCGAGGGGAGAGCCACGGCGAGTCGGCTCTGAGAGGAAGGCAGGCCGGATGTAATGATTTCCTGCAAGGGCACCTAGGGCTGCCTCTGCAAGCCCACTATCAGAGGTTGTCAGGGAAAGAAAATGCTGCCCTGAGAACCAGGATTCTCATTGATGCCGCAGCAGGCTGGAGACTCAAAAAGGGGCTAAAAGGACTCACTCATTTCCTCAGACCTCGCCGTCCTGAGTGGCTGCCGAAGCCTCTGGGTGCAGAATCTGTTCTGGTTGTGCATTACCCTAGGGTTATGCACTCCTTTGTACCTCATCTCAGGTCTGAAGAGAAGGCATAATGGTGTGGCTGTGGCCTGAGGAGGGCTTTAAGATTCAACAAGTTTATATGCAAATGAAGGGCCTGAGACAGTGCCTGACACACCCAGGAGTTCAGGGAGGTGTTAGCTCTTATTATGAATTCTCTTTCCTGAGATCAAAGTTGTCACTGTGAGTCTGGCCTAACCCTTTCTGTGGCCTGGGGAGGACCGTGCTGTGTCACACATGGTCAGCGTCACTCAATGCTTATGTCTTTGATGTTATTATGATCAGCGGCAGCCCAACCGAAATAGTCAATAGTCGCCAAAAGAGAGGGAGATAGCCTGGTTTGCTTAAGACGAATAGAAAGCTACCACCCCATATTTATCCCAGTTGCTCTTCACAGATTCCATTTTTTTCTAAGCAGACAGCCTGGAACTTCTTATAAATGAGATGCTATGAAAAATGGTCCCTCTGCACTCCCATTACTGCAGCGGGATTAAGTCACCCTTTGCAATTTCAGATTTGCTTAAAAACCTTCATGCTGTCCCCTTCTAATGGATGATCTGTGTACAACAATTGTTTATTGACTGGGATGCTGGAGGACCAGGGTCAGCCTGCTTCAGGGGAGGGAAGCATTAATTAACTCCCGCCATTAGATTCAGTGATTCTTTTCCAATGTTGCAGTTCATGACTTTGTTCACATTTGCTTTTCATCAGTCCTGGAAGAATCGAGGTGAAATAGTTCCTCTACACGTGTGTGTCAGACTAAATGGATCACAGCAGATACAGATCTGTTTGCCTGTCTGCACTTGCCTTTAGACAAAATTCATCAATTTTACAAAAGCCACTGACTAACCACGGCATCAGTACAAATGAAGGACTTCTAGCCTGCAAAGGGAGTTAGCTTCCTGCTGAGAGAAGGGGAGAGCTGGCCTCAGTCCAGCAGCACAGTGCCCCACGCATGGGAACCGAAAGGTCAAGGCCACTCTCTGGGAACTACCTTTAGAAGAGTGCAGTCGTCCACCTGCATGCACTTGGGTCATCTGGTCCTCTTGGTCAGTGACTGTGCACGACGTACCCTGCAGGTCGGCTGGCACCAGATCAAGATCTTCTGTAGGGCTGAGAAGGTAGTTCAGTGGTAGAGCACTTGCCTGGTGAATGCATGCCCTGAGTTTCATCCACGGTACCAGCATCGAAGGGACCTTCTTGCCCTTCCAGATACTATAAGCCACGGGATCCCTGGGGGTTAAACCCACTGGCGTTGCACCCTGCACAAACATCGTTTGGAAAGGAATCATAGACATCCCCGCCCACGCAGACCCAAGGGCAGGGGCTGCTCAGTGCTCACGGAGTCAATCTCTTTCTAGGTGATAGATTTCCATGGTTCTTGCTTCTGACCAGACTAGGCCCGGGAGATGTGAGAGCCGCATTGGGCTCATCCTGGAGGCTCCAGCCGCAAGAGCCCCTCCCCAAGCACAGTCATGAAGAGTAGGCTACTGCATTTTTTTCAGACTCCACACGCCCTTTGAGCAATACCAAAGCCAGTGCAGATGTGGTCCACCCTCGTCAAATGACCTCAGGGCCTCAGACACAACAGGGAAAGCAATAGTGCATCCGTTTGCTTCTTGGCAGAATGGCTGGACCCCGCAGAAAAGCCCAGTTTTCCTTTCAAATGAAGGATTGGGTCTTCATGTCAGAGCAAGTAGTCAGCCTGCCAACCCCCAAACTCCACAAGGGATGAACCAGGCTCTCATATCCAAAGCTACCACTGGCAACTCAGCCAGCATGGAAAACCAGGCCCTGCTCTCTTACTTACTGCTGCCCCCCCAACTCTCAGACAGTAAGTTCCATTTCGATTACAGTCTGATTAGAGCCAGGAGAGAGCGAGGTGTCCAGGATTCCTGCTGTGGCCGCTCCTATGCTCCCCACTGAGGTCAGGCCAAGAGGCATCTAGGTGACCACGTCAACAATCAAGCCCTGTTTATCATGGATACTTGGTTTTCCTTTTACAAAATCAAAACAGAGTTTAGTAGGCAGCGTATTTCATACACGCCCCTTGATCAATGCAATGATCTGTCAGAAGCCATTAAAGCCCCCATTAGCTTGAATGCATTCAAAGCTAAACTATTGGATCATTTAAGGGCCTCAGCGATTGTTTTTAATATACTATACATTGATTTCTCCCTGTGAGCAGCAACATAAGTTTGAAACTAACTGTGTATGACTTAGGCCCCATTTGCTGTCTCCAGCCCTCTGTGAAAAGCTTGTTCTCATTCGACCAGAAAGGTCTGTGGATAGTTTTCAAAGCTATGTGGACCTGGGTAGAGTCCCCGAGGTTTAGGCTGGGTTGGGTTCTTACTCTTTTTTTGCCAGAGCTTTCTCATGTTTCCCTGAACCCACTGAGTGAGTCACGTGTGCAGCGTGGGCGCAGCGTCCCTGGCCCCTGCCAAGGGCCGGAGGGAAAGGCAGGGGGCGAAATTTTTCTGAAAGTATGCGTAGGGTCCAGCAATGGCACGCAATGACCGCAGTCGAGACGGCATGCAAGGACCCCACATATGAAGCCTGGCTGCCGGCGTCAGGCCAGCAAGTCTCCGACCTAGCTCCAGGCGGCCTGCGCTGGCTGTGTCAAGGACACCCTTGCTGGGCCTGCCTGTGGAGCTGGAGCTCTTCTGTCTGTCTTAGTCAAAGCAGGTTTATCTAATAGACACCTGTTAGTTCCTTCATAAACGCAAGCCTGTCGCAGAAGCACCACGCCCCTAGCCTTCAGATGCCTCTCAGCACTGTTTCCGGTTCCAGCCCTTTGCTCAGCTTGCTATAGACCTGAGGGTCGGGGAGGAGCTTGCTACAAGGCAATCCTTACTCTGTGTGCAAGGATTACTTACTCTGTATCCCAGGAAGAAGTATTTATGCAACCTACCGATTTCACAGACCGGGCGACTGAAGCCTGGGTGAGCTGTATAACTGGGCTTCATGTTTCTGGTATGTAATGGAATTCGGGAAGAATTCCTTAAGCTCGCCTACCACATAAGCCTGAATCTCTTGAAGACTTGATTCTAGATCCCTTAAAGAACAGGCCTCGTCTCCCTCCAAATTCTAGCCTTGAAAAGAGCAACTCTGTCCATCTAGAAAATAGTCTATATGCTGTTAATCGGTTTTTCCTTAGCCGCAGAGGCCCACAGGACTTCAGTGACTTTCTCTGCCTGAATGAGCCACTGTGATGGGCAGCCCTGACTCAGGACATAAAAGTCCAAGAAACTCAATTTATCATTCAAAATGATGGCAGAGCCAAGCCTGGTCAGGAGGCAGGCAAAGAAAGGCTCAAGGTTTGAGGACTACCTGGGCTTCAGAGCGAGTCCCAGGCCAGCTTCAGAAACTTTTCAAGAGAGACTCTGTCTCAAAATCAAAAGGGTGTGTGAGAGGGAGGGTGCGCTGGGGCCCTAGTACAGCAGTAGAGCCTAGCACGCGCACAGCCCTGGGTTCCAGCTCAGCTACCACGAAATGATGGCAACTGTGACATAGTGAGATCTAGAGGAGCCAGCAAAGCACGGCCCAGAGCCAAATCCGGCCCAGCAACGTTTTTAGCAAATAAAGTTTTACTGGGACCCAGCCATGGCCGTGCATTTGCACATTGTCTGTGACTGTGTTCAGAGCGCCACAGCAGAGCTGAGGGGGTACAACAGACCGTGGGACCAGCAGACCCCCACATCACCATGGGCCAGGTATAGACAGGAGCACTGACCAGAGCTCAGCTCCGTGGATTGCTGGGTAGCTTGAGATCATGCACATTAAGTGATTAACATCATATCTAGCTCGTAGTAACTTTTCAATGTGTGAAATGATAGTTTTTCGCATAGTATCTCAACTAAAAATACTCTCGCCAAGAAACTGGGAGACGAGGCGATGAAGAGCTCTTGACAAACACAAGCCTGTATCTGAATTGGAGAAGATGAGTTGGAAAGGGAGGCCCTGGGGAAGGTCATGCCAAGAGTCATGGCGGTGGAGGGAGGCATTGTGTCTCTGCCAAGAGGACCTGTAGGCGAGCGAGCCGGAGCCCAGCCTTCTGCATAGCTGGAACTGCTGAGTGGTTCTATCTATGCAGAAAGGCCTCCTTTTTTTTTTCCCCAGGATCTCCGTGTAGCCACAGCTGGCCTGGAACTCACAGTGTAGATCAGGCTGGCCTCGATTTCACAGACATCCTCCTGACTCTGCTCCCAGTGCTGGGATTAAAGACACACTTCACCGTACCCCACTGGCCTCCATTTCTTTCAACATGAGAAAATTTAGGTAGAGCAAGGCTAAGTGACTTGTTCCAGGTCTCATAGCCAGTAGCTGGCTTCAGACCCAGGTGGTCTAACCTCTGCCTTCCCAACTGATCCTGAGCTGCATTCTCTAATTGTGCCTTTTACTGGCCCAACCTGACATGGAAGAGTGGCAGGCGTGCCCAGTGAGACTTAACAGCATCACTCTGCAGCACAGAGACAAGATAGCTGCATTCGGGGTTCACCTACCCACATGCCGGAACTCTCTTACATAGCACGTGCACCCGCAGGCCGCGGGCTAGCTGGCTCATTTCCTGGTTTCCTATTTCTCTTCTATGAAATGAGGCTGTTCGCAGCATCAACAGCACAGAGCTGCTTGGGGGAAACACCGAACTCAGCCCAGTGCCGCCCTCGGTGATCACCCAGGAGTGCTGACTGTTATTATAGGCTGAGACAAGAGCCCTGGCTCTTTGATACTGGGTGATATTTGTCCTTTGGTGCTGGCTGGAGTACAACTTCTGCCTGTGAGTTATTGCCTAAAAGGAGAATTTCTGGTCCCCAGTAAAAATCAAAGGTGCCATCTCAAGCCACGCTGCTTGAAGGCTGCCCGTGCCCGCCACAGCTGGGAAGAATCAGATGTTCCCAGGGTGGCGACGGAACTGAGGAAAACGCCTGTGTCAATCGGCACTGTCTAAGGAGATGGCAGATGTGTGGGAGGGGAGGCCAGTTCTTAAACTCTTCTAGAACCTACCAAAGTAGGCTTGAGAGTGAACTGGATGGATAATCTCACTCCCCAATTTAAAAAGACTCATTTTCAGTTTCATAGGAGACTGGAGGAAACCGTTTCTGCTGCTCTTGCCTTTCTGATGTCATTTTCAGCATCCCCTCCTCGTCCCCTACCTCCTACTGGCTCTGGTTCCCTGCGCCAAGAACTCCCTCGTGCAGGGCCGTGCACTGGCCCTTTGCTGGAACTCTGTTCTCCCCACCCAGGAGCAACCCTAACTGTTGCTGCATCGAGGTTTTGGGACTCTAGAGTATATTTTCTTTCCAGTTATGATACCTCTGACATCACGGCGCATCTCAGAAGGATGGCCTGTCCCCAGCTACCATTTGATAGACCCTGGTTTATCTTCCCTGTCTTGGTGATGCAGTAGATGAGGGCCTACCTTAAAATCTAGGGACTCTCTGAACTGATGAGCTATAGAATCGAAAGTTTCCACAACCGTTTATTCTAAAGAGTTCCAAGCATGAATCTCTCCCGGATGCTGGTAAAGATGTAAGGTGTTCTGTGAACAGCCTCCCCCTTGGGCTCTATCACCCAGGCTAGGGCTGAGGATCCCAGCTGCGTCTCTAGTCTGTGGATGGAGGCATGTTTTTCATCACACACACACACACACAAAAGGTTTTTTGGTCTTTTTGAGACAGGGTCTCACTGTAGTCTCAGCTGGCCTATAACTTGTTATGTAGACCAGGCTGGCCTCGATCTTACAGAGCGATCCACCTGCCTCTACCTCTGTAGTCCTGGGATCAAAGGTGTGGGCCACCACACCTGGCTTCGTCACAGAATTTTAATTGTTTCTGTTCCTTTTATATTCCTTTTAGAGTCTCTGCCTCTTTTTCTGTGTCTGCTTTCTGGATGAACACTGGGGAATTTCTTTTCTGTTTCACACACTAAAAACAATAATATTGAAAAGCAGCTTTGAAAGCCATATCAAGGTGAAGTGGAGAGGAAGTTCGGGGTTTGCTGACCGTCACCGGCACTTTGCATTTAAACAAGCATGACTTTGATTTAGGAATCTGACGCGATGGGTAATCGGTCCATGGCAGGAGGTGATGTATACACTGTTTCCACCAGAAATATCAAGTTCTTCTGTGATGTGTTTATTTCTCGGAGTGGTTATGCATTTAATAAATAATGTGTTTCAGTGGGCTTTATTTTCATTTTGGTGTTTAATGCCTCCACAGTATGTCTTGGATTCAGAGTTGAATGGCACCTCATAAATTACGAGCCGTTATTAGCTGCGTTTGTGTTGCATCTTAATTATTAGGTTGAGAAGAAAGGGCAGACTTTTATAAGCATTCATATTTTCTGTTTACAAGGCTTTTACTGACGTCTAATAAATTTAATTACCTCTAATAAGAAGAGGAAATGAAGTTCTATTTAGCAAATTCATAGCTTTGAAACGCATCTTGTGGCTTTACGAGGACAGCGAGCTGCTGCAGGAAGGTGAAAGCTGTTTAGGGAGGTGCTGCTGGCTTCCACTTACTGCAAAACTGTTCAATTATTTTTGTTTCCATTTTATGGCTTTACCTCCAGGGTAAACTCTGGGCTACCTGAAAAAGCCACCTCTCCTGAACTTTAAACTTTACATCCTTACCCCACAGGACTAGAGCAGGCTCCAAATTAAAGGTACATTTTTCAAGCATAATTTTAAATTTGGAAATGATTGTGTCTTGACCTACATACTTTCAAGGGCCATGCCTTCCCGCCAGCTTTGTTTTCTTTATGCTATCCGTCCAGTTGCTTCAGCAGGGCTCTCGGACGGTAGGGATGGAGGAGAGATTCTGCAGTAGATAAGAGTGACTCAGGCCCACAATGAACTTGACCCAGCTGTGGACTAAACCCTACCACAGCCACTTCCCACAAGGAACAAGATCAGAGGGGGACTGCTGGGTCCCAGACCTTGTGTTTGGGGCTTCCAAGAGGAAGCCTGTAACTATTGAAAGACTCGCTTAATAAAGGATCACATAGTGCCTTTGGATTTATTTGGGGGTCTAATATCTTCTAGATTTTTCTTTATTGTAGTATCTTCCACGTAGAGGAACACGTGGGAAAACAATCTGACCTAGAGGGAGCTCGTTCTTCAAAACTGGAAAGGCTGAGGCAGGAAAGCCATATCAAGGTGAAGTTCAAGCCAGCCTGGGCTACATAGGGAGTTCCAGGTTATCCTGGGCTACCAAGTTAGACTCTGATGTGTTTATTTCTCTGAATGGCAACCTCTCATGATGTTAATAAGAGGGTCATGTGGACGGATAGTGGTCTCTCCTTCTGGCCCTCAGGCTGGGATTCCCCTCTGTCAGCCTGCGGCTACCACTCTGGAAACAGTGCTCGGGCCCTGCCTAGTTGTAACTCCACTCTCATCTCTGCAATGGGTGTCCCTATGTCCTTGAAGCTGCCTTTGGATCCTGCCTCCCTGTGGTTTAGTAAGCCTTTGTCTTTGCTCTGCATGATTTCCACTAAGGCATCCACAGCCTGGAGATGGGGCGTTCCACCTTTTAGTGCTTCTGACCAAAATTAGCTTCCCAGCTAAGGATCAGCTTCAATGGGCTTGGTGGATAACAGTGGAGTGAAGCCAGATAGAACCCTCCTTGCCTTCACGACCTGCTATGGAAAACAAGAAAGTTGGGGCTAAGAAAGGGAATCTTTGAGAACGTTTTATGGCCATTTTAATTTCTCCTTTTGTGAATTGTCCATTCATATCCTTTGCCATTTTAAAAAATCATTCTTATTGATTTGTGATAACTTTTTACATATTTGCATATTACCCCTGTTTGTTGTATATGTTACAGCTATTATCTTGTAACCCATCATGTGTCCCCTAATGCTGTTTGCAGTATTTTTTTTATTGTATTTTATGGTATCTTTTATTACATATCTGCATCTGATTACAATGTCCAATTTCCTAATATTTTCTTCTTGTTAATTTTAATATTTTCTTCTTCATACTTGCTTCTTGCTCTAACACAATGACTCCGTTTTTATGTTTTTACCTTCAGATGGCTAATTTATCATATACTTTGGGGCACCAGCCAGACAGACTGCCCTCCAGCCCTCCCCACCCTCCACCCTCCCACTCTCCTACCCCCCACCCCCCTCCTGTCTTTCACTTTGCTCCTGGCCACCTCCCCAGGCTCCAGGTGCTGTCTCCTTCTGTAAGAACCGCGACGGGGAAGCGCAGCGTCTTTTAGGTCCCTGCCCTGCACAGGGCCCAGGTGAATGAATCTGACAGTTCTTTCTCCCCAGCCCACGCTGTGCAGCAATGGTGGCCCAGGTCTGAGCAGAGGTCAGATACAGCCAAAGGATTCAGCTTCCCCGCACCCACTCCAAGGGCCCACCGCCCGCTCACACCTTGCTGTGGCAGAAGCTGTGGGTCCTTCCCAGAGAGGAAGACGCTTCTTCCTCACCTGCCATCCAAAGACCTCACTATTGACTTTTATTCTTTTGATCTTTTTGAGACAGGATCTCCCTGTAGCCCCAACTGGTCTGGAACTCCCTAAGTAGAGCAGGCTGGCCTTGAACTCACAGAAATCTACCTGCCTCTCTGCCTTCCCAGTGCTGAGATTAAAGGCGTGTGCCACCACACCCGACCCACTGTTGACCTTTTACAAGAGCAAATTTTCTAAAAGTCAGTTGCCAGAATAATAATTTGTGCAGAGATGGGCTCTGTCCAGCCTTTGACCAGATTTCCAGGGCACTTGCAGTACAGCTTGTGTCTCTGGGTCACTCTGGTCCCCAGCCCAGATCAAGGAGTTTTATTCATTTCTGATGAATGGTCCCTCCCAAAGTGGACGCTGTCCCAAATGCCCACCCTAAGTATTCACCCTTGGGGCTGCCGAGAGCTCAAACACCGGACTCTGGCCCTCTGCAAGTTCTTCCATCCCTAGCCTGCTAAGTGGCCTGTCGCCCCCACAGCTGCCTGGAGATGGCAGTGGGGGCCTTAGAGTGCATTCAACTCACAGAGCAGCAGGGGTTCACACAATGCTTTGCAGGACCTCAGCGATGTCCTTGGTCAGTTCAGCTTAGGGTCCCGCCAGGCCTCCAGCAAGGCTGAGCTGGAAGAGGAGGCACAGTGAAAACCAGACTGCAGAGAGTAGAAAAGGGTTGCCCGAGCCACAGCTTAGAGGACATTTGCTCTAGAAATTTGGGACAGAAGCCTGAACTGCTGGAGCTGGAAGGCTCTGGAGTCAGCCGTTGCGTTTTTTTCACTTTTGAGAAGGAGGCTGAGGTCTAACACAGTCCTCTGACTGACTGAGTTCCTCCAGAGAGCGAAGTCCAAACTGGACTCTGGACTCTAGTCCTTCATGTGTGTTACTGGCAACAAAGATGCTCATGGGGACCATCAGAGCCAGGCCTTTGGAGGATGTAAAGAATTCAGATTATGTGAGCTCCTGGCTTACAATGGCTTAGAAGCACATGGATGTTCTTGGGCTTCTGAAGACCGAGGTCTGGATCATTTTGACTGAAGCAGTTGCCTCAGAAGCTGAGCATCCTGGGTAGTCCTCTGTCCTTCAGTCCCTCAGCAATTCTCCTGATATCCAGCTATTGTGGATGCCATTCCCTGCCCCAAGTTCTGTACTGTAGGCTCCCAGAACTTTCTTGATTAATAGATGTGCTCTTCTCCATACTAAATGGTATCTTACAACAAATGATTTTTGGGGTTTTGTTTGGGACTTTTGAGGAAGTTTGCCCCTTGGTAAGTTTCTCCCCTGTTGGCTCACATTAAGTCTTCCTGTTTGTTTTAGGGCTCCTTTGAGCGGTTTTAGAACTCTTTTAAAACCATTTTTGGCGACTTCCATTTGGTGGCTAGCAGCTTTTAGACCACCAGTGAGCTAGTTCGTTTATGAAGGTGTTTAGGCATCACTATGATCTAACCTCAGACCTCCATATCCTTGGAAGTCACTGCCCAGTGCCCTTTGTCCCCAGCTCCTCGAATCTGCTACCTGCATTTAGTCTCATGAACCTGCCTGTTCTGAACACTATATAAAAACAGAGTCACAGAACATTTGGCCTCTACCCCTGCCTTCTTTTTCTTAGCACAATGCCATCATCTGTGCTGTAGCATGCTTCGGCATGTCATTGTTTTTTTTTTATGGCTGAATAATATTCCGTTGTATATACATATTTCCTTTATCATCCACAGATTGGTATTTCAGTGGTTTTGCTCTTCTTGGTTATTATGAATAATACTGCTGTTGGTATTCATTTTTGTGTGAACATATTTGCCCATTCGCTTGGATTTATGCCTCTGAGTAGAATTAGATCATGCAGTGGCTCTACATTCACACTTTTAAGGGCTGGCCAATTGTTCTCCAATGTACCCGTGCAGTTTTATTGATGTTGCCTCCAGCTGTGCGTCAAGGTTCCAGTTTCCCCACAGTTTCAGCAATGCTTATTGTTATCCACCTTTTTCATCACTATCCTAAAGGGTAGGAGTGATATTCCTTTGTGTTTTTGACTTGCGTCACCCTAGTGACTAATGGCATTTGGTGTGTTTTCAGATACTCTCCATCTGTGTGTCTTTGGAACACGTCTGCTCAGATCCTTGGATTGTCTTGTTAATTGAACTACTCTTGTTTTATTATTGAGTAAGGGTTCTTTATATATTGTGACTACTAGTCCATCATCCTCTATGTGATTTGCAAATATTTTCTCCCATTTTGTGAGTTGCCTTTTCACCTTCTTGAGAGTGTCCTTTGAATAACAAGAACTTTTACTTTTTGATGAACTCTAACTCCTGGACAGTGGTAACACCGAGGGCAACACCTGGTGTTCTACCTGTCTAAAAGAGTTTAAGAGCTCTTTTTACTGCTCAAAGCAGAGCCGAGAAGCACCGAGGGACTGCCTGCAAACCGGTGTTGAAGGAGTGATCTTTCTGTGCTCAGGCTGACTGGGGTTTCCAGAACCATCTTCAGGGAGGCAAAGGAGCTGAGAGCAGCTCAGCAGGACAACTGTGCAACCCCTTCCAAGTATGGATGGTGCTGAGAAATACGTGGTGGTAGGGCGGTGCCTGCTTACAGCTGCCATTTACTCCATCTGGGAGGAACGTGTAGTTCATACTGGTTTAAAAACATTTTAAAAGACAGACAGGTAGAGATAGGTGTTGAACTTTTCCTTGTGTGTGTGTGTGTGTGTGTGTGTGTGTGTGTATGTGTGTGTTTTCCAATTTGTTCGTGTCTTGCCCTGTGACCACAGTCTGACTAAACGACCACATTCGCCTCCATGAACAGCAGGCTCTGGGGAACAGAAGGCCTCCCTTACTTGGTCCTTCTATTCATTCAGTCTGCCACGGAATCTTCTCCTCTTGGTGGCTCGGGGACATACCTTGTGTGTCTGACTCTGCAGGGTAGATGGACTGAGTCACAGCAGTCCCTGTGTCTCTGAAGGACCAACCATAAGAGGCTCATGGTTCTGACCAAGGCCCCTTCTGAAAATTTAGAATTCACTTAGAGTAACATTTTGGGTGCTCCAGGGCTATCCCGGGGCATAAAGAACCCAACCGGGTCCTGATGGATTCTTGCGCATGGAAATCTGGGACATTCACTTGGTCTGTTCAGTCAGCCCATCAGATGTGGTTCTCCAAAGTCTCATGCGTGTGCTTCCTTTGGCCATCTTTCCTTCATTTTCCACCCAACCAGGCCTTCTTTCGTCTGTCAACTCCAACCCACAGGCTGCGGACAGCTGGTGTTGAAAGTTTGTCATGGAAAGAGATGAAGCAAGGCCTTTAAAGATGAAAGCTCTGGTGCTTTTCAAGTGAAGCCTTCCAGGCTGCTGCCTCGTGGCTTGGCGGGGGGGGCTGCACCGTAGAGGAGAGCTCTGTGGGCAGGGTGCAAAGCAGGAGTAAGACAAGAAGGCGCTGGGAACGCAGGCGGAAGGTCTGTGAGCTCACAGCCTGAGATGGATCAATCACACTCGGCCTCACCACCTCCCCAGGATGGATCATGCAATTGAAAAGCGAGCAGAGAGACACCCTGCCTTCTTCTCATTTATTAGGACTTAGAGAAAATGAATCGGATTTGGAGTTCTTGGGGGTCAGCCCTGAGTGCCATTTGTTTTTAGCCCAGAGGTAGAGGGTCTGGAAAGGTTAGCATCCTATCCCCAAGCTGTTAAACAGCACAAGGAAAGGCTGAGGAAGCTTGGGGGGGTGTGTTTGCACACATTAAGGAATGAAGTTTGCTGTCTGACACCACTGGCCATGGAGGTTAAGGAGCAGTGACAACCCATGATTTCTCAAGGGCGTTTTGTTTGCAGATGGCTTTCGGGTGATTTAGGCAGGTCGTTAGTGGATCAATACTTTTCTCCCGAGTCCCTGAAATCCACATCTGCTTAATAGTTGAGCCTAGGAGTTATATCTGGAGAACAATTGTGCCCAGTGGTGGGGGAGCCACCTTGTGACAGGTAGCAGACATCTACCAGTCTGATGGCCTACTAGGTATCTGCGTGCTTGTACACTCAGTTTGTACCATTTTGTAAATGAGTCATCGAGCCTCAGAGGGATCACATGTCCGGACTAGAGGCTTACAGGCTGTCTAAGGGGGAGCAGTCCCCCTCCTGGGAGCTTATACGATGGACTTCATCTTCCAAAGCCTGTTTCCTCATCTGTGAAATGAGAGCGCAATGCCAAGCCCTTGGCCTTACACGTGGCACACAGTCAGTGCTCAGTAATGATAGCTGAGGTGCCGACCTGTGCTGGCTCCAGAGTCCATCTTATTTTCTTAATACCTCAAGAAAGGAAGGAATGTGATTGGGTTGAGTTGTGTAAATGTAAATTTCCTTTCGAGGCACTGACCGTATTATTTTTCGGCATGTATGTGTGAAAGAGTTGCACCAGGCCACTGACCAGGTCAAGATCACACAAAAGTCCCCAGGGCCCAGAACCAAGCTTCCTGGGCCCAATATGACCTTGCGCTCTGCAACTTTGGGCAAGTTGGTTGTTGTTATGTTTGAATCTGAAATGTGCCCCACAGGCTTGTGTCCTGAGTGCTTCTTCTCTAGCTGGTGGAGATCTTTTGGGAGGCTGTGGAAGTTTTAGGTAATGGAGCATTAGGGACGAGCATTGGAGGTAATCCACGGCCCCTGCTTCCTCTCTGCCAACGTGGAACTACTCTAATTATCTCTACCATTTTCCTCACCAAGGGGCTGACACATGTGAAACTCTGAGCCAAATAAGCCTTTCTCTCCTTAAGTTGCTTCATGAAGTCAGGTATTTATATCATAGTGATACAGAGCTAACTAATACAACTAACCATTCCTTGCCTCCAATTTTATCTTTTTAAACATAAGATGAAATACCTACCCGCTAGGTTGCTGGAGGAGATTAAATGAGTTAATACAGGCGAGTGCCCGATGAATGCTGGCTCCTTTTTATTTTTAATGATATGTATGTATGTCTCCATCTAGGGATACATGCATATGAGTCAGGTGCCTGTGGAAACCGGAAAAGGGGCAATCTGATCCTTTGGAGTTGAAGTTACAGGTGATTGTGAACCACCCATGTGTGTGCTGGGCACCAAACTCAGGTCCTGTGCAAGAACAGTTCCTGCTCTTAACCTCTGAGCCATCTCTCCAGCCTCTTTGCGTACTAGCTCTTATCCTTGCCAGACTTTATAGCAGGGAGTAGGAACGGGACTAGAATTTCATATGTCAGTGGTTGAACTAAAGGGTTATTAGAGGTCACTGGGGGGTTGTATAGCAGACATCAAGAAGAAGCTTCAGGTATCTCTGGATGCTAAACACAGGAACAAATAAGGAAAGGAAATGAAATATTTGGAGATGGAATAAAAGAAATGTTCCATGGTAAAGAAGAGCACTGGATGGGGTTCACAGACTCAAGTTCCCCCTGAGGCTTGGCCACCAGCTACCTGGATGACCTGGCCAGGTACAAGCTCCCCAGGAATCAGACCCTTCATCCATAAAATGAAAAGGTTGTCTCAAGACCATTCACTGTTTTCAACAAACGTTTATCAGTCCGTCACATACCAGCCCTGGGGGCACACAAGACGAAAGGCAACTCCCTCTTATGTTGTGAGAGTTCCACTCTAGTCATGCAAGTGGGGACAGACAGGAAGCAAAGAAGCCGGCAAAAAAGAAAATTACTGAGAGAGCAGAGACCCAACCACAGTGAAATGGAGAGCAGAGAAGGGGAGGGTGGGTCACAGGGAAGGCCTTTCTGGGGAGGTAATGTTTATATATGAGACCGGTCAGATCTGAGGGAGAACAGTCCAGACAGAGCTCTGGCATGAGACAGAAGAAGAGAAAGAAGACCCCAGGTGGCGGATGGGTTGGCATGACAGACAGGAAAATGCAAGCTATAGCGATGTAAAGAGTGGCTGGAGAGATGGCTCAGCGGTTAGAGCACTGTCTGCTCTTCCAGAGGATCCAGGTTCAGTTCCCAGCACCCACACGGTAGCCAAGAACCGTCCCTAACTCCAGTTCCAGGGGATCCAGCACCCTTTCCTGACCTCCACGGGCACTGAACCACATGAGCACACTTACATACACGCAGGCATAATATTCATACACATAAATTTTTTTAAAAGATATAAGATATTTTAAATTAGAGATGTGAAGAGTTGGCCACCCAGAGCCTGTGTGCAGGAACAGTGCTGGGTTTCTGCCAGAAACTGTGGGAAGGAAGGCTTAGAAGGCAGAGGTGGCAGTCTGAATGAGAAACAGCCACCGTAGGCTCAAGACTTTGAACACTTGGTCCCAGTTAGTAGTGTTGTTTGGGGAGTCTAGGATTCTTTGGGAAGTGTGACTTGATAGAGAAAGTGTGGCCCTGGGGAGTGGACTTCGAGAGATCACAGTCCTACCCAACTCGTGTTTTCTCTCTCTACTTCATGTTTGTGATGAACATGTGCACTGTCAACTTCCTGCTCCTCTGGCCACGCTTGCCCTTTGCTGCCCGGCCAATCTGCCAAGATGGACTCTTCAACTTCTGCAACCGTACACCAAAACAAATTCTCCTGTGAGTCTCCTTGGGTGGTAGCATTTGATCACAGCAACAGAGAAGTAACTAACACATCGACTTTAAGCACGAAGTGGAGTCATCTGTGCCAGTCAGCTTTCAGTTGCTGGCACAGAGCAGCAGACATCAATCAACTCAAAGGTGGAAGGGTTTACTTGGGCTCAGAAGTCTCAGTCTGTGCCGACTGGCTCCATTGTTTCTGAACCTGTAGCAAAGCTGTTCACTTCGTGGTGGGAGTGTGGGAGGGTGCCCAGGGACAAGATTTCACAAAGGAATACACCACGTGGTCCACTTCCTCCAGGTCCCACCTTCTGGAGTTTCCACAGTCTCTCCATAGTCCATATAGCGAGTAGCTCATCCGTGGATTAACCCATAAACAAGCTCTAAGAACCCATGATCCAATCACGTTCCGCAAAGCCGCCCCAGTGACAGTGCCATACTGGGTACCCAGCCTTCAACACACGAACCTTTGGGGGAGCATCTAGACCCAACTGCAACAGTCTCATTTTCACAGCTGGACACACAGTCCAGCTGTGGTAGAGGATAGCAGACTGCAGCTTGAGAGGTTCTCCTGTAGGGGTGCAGAGAGTAAGGACGGGAACACATGAGAACCAAGGCATGCGTGGGAGATGGGAGGGATCCGGAGCGCGAGAGCGGCCAAGGAAGAAGGTAGCGAGGCATCCTTGATTCAACTCAACTCTCCAGATTTTACGAGGTTGCACTGTAGTTAGCACCCAGATCTCAGTAGCTTACAACAGCTTAGTGTCCCTGCTCACCGTTCCATGGTGCCAGCTGTGGATCACCATGCCTGGTGAGTCTTTCGTATTCTGGGACCCAGCCCGAGGGAGCAGCCCCTAAACCGGGCGGATCCGTACAAGGAGGAAAACCTGCCGAATTGTGTAAAGGCACTCAAAGCCTGGCGTCCACCTGTATGCCACTGGCTAGACAAAAGCATGTGGTCATGTCAGGAGCAAGCTGAATACTGCTCCCACAGGGAGCACTCCCAAGTGGCAGGTCGACCTCCCTCCCTCCCTGCGAACAGCAGAGAGCCCGGCCTAGCAGGCCAGCGTCCGTCTGTGTACCGAGCTGGTGCAGCCCAGGGTGGCAGTGGGAAGGAGGCTGTGGCCCACAATTTGCTCGTCACCCTTTGTCATCTGAGTGCTCAGTGCTACTTGGAGGAGGGGAACAGGACCAGCAGGGACCAGCAGGGAGTACCATGTTTCAGGCTGGCATCGTGCGTGGTTCAGCCTCCCACAGGAGCTCTGTACCCTAGGCACGAAGGATGTCCGGGTTAACCTGTGGGGAAAAGGTGGGTCACTCCAGCTCATCCTCTTTGTCCATTCCTTTCAGCCCTGTTGCCAAGTTCTGGGGGCTGAGCTTCCCTCCCGCTCTTTTGTTCTCGTTCCTCTGCTCCAGGCTCGGGGCTCCAGGGCCTTGAGGGAAGGTCAAGCACTGATTCCCTGCCTCGCCTTTCAGACATCAAAAAATGGTTCCCGGGTGAACAATGGCCTGACCATCTGTGAGATGTTAACTGCATAATGGAATGTAACGCGAAGGGCTTTTAAAAACACGAAGAGAGATTTTATTGTAACTAATCGTGATGGATGGTGAGTGTGGTCACACTCGGGCTGTAAATCTTTGTGCCAAGCCTGGGACTGAAAAAAGCCACAGAACTCCAGAGTTCAGAGAGCCTTGTCCTCAGCCATGGGCAAGTCACATGGGAAAGATCTTCAGGCTTCATTTGCATTTGCGCCCCTCTCCAAGTCCGCTCCCCCACCTCTCTGGTGTCGGGCTGCACAGTGGTGAAGTCATTGGCTGTCTTTGTGTGAGTGATGGGCTGCTAGGGATCATCCCCTCTCACCTCACTCTCAGGAGTAGACTGGGAGGCAAGCAGCAGGCGAAACGGGCTGGACAGAGCCCAGGAAGCTCCCAACTCTTCTCCCGTTTAATTAAAGAGAAGAACCAGTCACGGGTCAGGGCAAGCTCTCAACAGAAAAGTTCATGTGTAATGGCTGCTCCTATTAGCACTGTCCGTTGCTTCAGAAGCATCTCAGCTCCTGTGAACTTGGCCAAGGCTTTTTCTTCATGAAGTTTGTTGATGAATCAGTCAAGGTTTTATAGCTGCTGCTGAAGGGACAAGAACATGGCACAAAAGTCAGCACCTTGTAGCACTCTGAGACCCTGGGAACGATGTCCTCTATGCCTTGATTTCCTCATTTGTCTTCTGTTAAATGGGTGTAAGAACAGCCTGGCTACCTAACTAAAAGGGTTTGTGTGAGGATGATGTATCATTTATGCCTCAAAGCACTTGGTAGAACTTTAGAATATTGTTTTTTAATTGAATTAGAAATTGGAAAATGATTAAAAACTATACCAGATATCAATATTTTTTCCTCTAGAAAGACAGATGAGCAGAAAAAAGAAAGTGTGATTGAGGGGGACTGAGAAATGAGAAAACTGTGTTGGCCTCACTTTCAAGATGTAAACATAGGGCTGGAGAAATGGCTCACTGGTTAAGAACATTTGCCGTTCTTCCAGAGGACTCAGGTTCAATCCCTAGCACCCACATGCTGGGTAACAACCATCAGGTTACTAGGGGCTCTGATACCCTCTTCTGGCCTCTGCAGGCTTTGTATGACATGGGTACATTTACACACATGTAGGCAAAACACTCATATACATAAAAAATATATATATTCTTTAAAAAACATTTTAACAATGCAAATGTTGCTTGGTTTCCGGTTCCCACCCAATTCTTCCTACTTTAATTTTTAGTTATTTGTCATTTTATCTGTCTGAGTGCTATGCCTGTGTAGGTGCACCCGCATTGTACAGTGCCCATGGAGGACAGAAGAGGGTTTCAGAGACCTGGAACTGGATGGTTTTAGCCTCCATGTAGGTGCTGGGTTTCAAACTCAGGTCTTCTGCAAGAACAGCCAGTGCTCTTAACCACTGAACCATCTCTCCAGGCCCCTTCTCACTTTAAAAAGGACAGTGAAAGCTCTAGAGCTCATTCCTTTAGAATCTGAAGATGCTATAGCCTGATGGTTCCAGACCTTCTGAAATTCATGTGCTGAAAACCACAGTAGGTGGCATTTTGGGAAATGATTAAATCATAGGGGTGCATGGAGCCCTCTTGAATGGCATTAGTGTTCTTCGAAAAGCTCCAGTTAGCTGCCTTTTCTAGTCCAGGAATTCTGAGAAGGTATCATTTTCTCCAGAAGACATATATCTCTGCCAGTGGTTGACATTGGACTTTCTAGCCTCCAGAACTTTGAGCAACAAATGTCTGTTGTTTACAAGCCTCTGAGGGTACGGTGTTAAGCAGTTACCAGAATGCTCCAAGATAAGAAATATGTAGCATTTTCCCTATGGAGACCGTGGCAGTTTCTTACTTTGGAAAAATGTCTGGAGATGGCTTTTCTGTGGGTCTCTGTACAGCATTGCATAGACATCAAGTTGCTGATTGTCTGATATGGAGCGGTTGGTTTTCCTGGGTTTTAGTGCCCCGAGGCCACAGAAAGCCCTGTCCAACAGGCCTTGGGCTCTCCAGGTGACCTTTCCCATCTGTCTTCTCTTGTCCTTAGAGATAACATAACTAGGCTCCAAGTCATAGGGAACTGTGGCTGATCACCCTTTTGGCTTCCTATGGACGGCACTGCTGAGCCACAGGGAACGAAATGGATATAGTTTTCCTTGATAGGTGATAAAATACGGTGCGTATGTATTAAGTGAACCTTACATTACCCTGTATTTACTTTGGTTATGGTGATATCTACCTAAATAGGAACTATTTGTTTTAATTTTCTGACACAGCAGCTGACTCTGTAGCCCAGGCTAGCTCGAACTCATGACGCCTCTCAGTCTCCCAGGGTTTTAGGTCACTGCCAGCACACCTGGCACTATCTTCTGACCCCTGAGAATCTCTCAGTTTAGGAGTGCTAACATATGTTCATGGCCTTTTATTTCGTTGCTCTATAGATGATGTCAGAAAATGTTTGGTTTTCTATTATTTGGGGTTTTTTTAGGCTTGTTGGATTTGCCTTCGCTCCTTTTTGTCATAAAAGTTCTGTTCACTGTCTTGCATTCATTAAAAATAATTTAGGATATTAAAAAAAACTTAGCAGCCTTTAAGTTTTTCAGATGGGTCTTGGATCCTTCTTTTCTATGATATAAATCAGTATCTATCAAACTTCCCCATGTATATAATGGAAAATGGCTTGAATTTGTCTCTTACCTCATTAAATTGATTTTCTGCAGTATCCAACCTCTGTTCATATGAGTTTTTAATTAATCAATTGTGTTTTCTCTCTGCTCACTCTCCCCAAATCTCACTTGCTTTCTTTCTCTTCTTACATGCTTTAGGCTTCAGGATTCATTGGCCTCTTGAATATGATTGAAAAAGGAAATCAGAAATTGCCTGCAGCTGTCTGCTTCTTGCAGAAAAGTCCGTATGGTGAAAGTGTTTTCTACAGTCCCCAAGCAGTCTGTCCTTAGAGCCTGAGGAGTTGCTTCCGAGCCTCGGGCCCCATCTGCACTACCAGCAGGAGACCCAGCTCTTCCAAGAAGGATCACTTCTGAGGGATCTTGTCAATATCTTCACTTACTTCCTGCTCAGTGAGCTGCTCTGAAACTGATCTTCTGAATCCCTCCCCTGAAGCCCAAGATTCACCCCATGAGAAGCCTTGGTGTTTGACCCACAGAGTGAAAACACCCAACTCTGCACTGGGTTTTCATTGCCTTACAGGCAAAAAAAATGAAACGCACAGTGTCACTCAGTCGGGGTTAGGCTTGTTAGACCATGAGTCTTCTCTGATGTCACACAGAGATCTGAAGAACAGGTTTCCATAGCAAGTTTGCTTGTTTGTTTTATAAAGTTATATACTGGTAGGCCCGGCAATTTCCTGTTCTGAGGATGGATTCACCAGCAATAACTGTGGACAAAATGAATCCATGATGCCAAATCCACAGCTGTCTTAGGTGGACAATGGATCTATTACTGCCTGGTATGCAGTCCTCAAAAAGAATCCAGGAATATCACAAGGCATGATAATATCTCATTGCTTAAGAATCACAGAACCAAGCCTGGGGAGCTGGCTCAACAGTGAAGAACACTGGCCACTCTTGTAGAGGACCCACGTGGCAGCTAACAACTGTCCTTAACTCCAGTCCCAGGGGATCTGACGTCTTTTTCTGGCCTCCTTAGGCATTGTACAACACGGTACACTTACATTCATGTAGGCAATACCTTCATATACATAAAATAAAAATAATAAATAAAAATGAAAGAATCACAAAACCTTGCCTGATCTAGTTTCATAAAAATAATATAGAGAGAGGGCTTGAGATATAGCTCAGTGATAGAGTGCTTGCCTAAAGCCCTGGGTTTCCCTATCCTCAAATCATAGGAACACACGCACACGCCAGAACATACACACATATATGTAGATGTATATATTCGTGTGTGTATGTTTGTGTGTGCAAGAAAGAGATAGAAGGGAGAAACAGACAATATTGTGCAACATAATCATCTATGAAGTGATTATAGAGATTTGAACAGTTTTGCTCATTTGACTGTCTAAATTTTTCTTTCTTTTCTGCAGTGCACAGTGCACCTGCTACTGAGAAGGAAGGTTTTTTTTTTTTTCTTTTAATCAATTCTTTAGAAGATTTCTGGAAACCTCACAGATACCATATCTACAGATTATGTATACTTTGTCACCCCCCATTAAAAAAGGAAGATCAAAATGAGTAAAGCTGGACATTCTAGTCACGTTATTCATGAGAAAATCGTGACTTCTACCATTAAAACCCTGTTATCCTGGAAGGTTCTGAAATAACTTCTGAATTATCAGAAGGAAAGATCAAGTCTCTTCTGTGTGTGCATTTACATTTGAATTCTCGTGTGGTATTTATCCATGCTCCATTCCACACTCTGAGATTCCGGAACTGTAAAAGGATCTTTGAGGCAGAGGTCAGGTAGAGCTGCTCTGAAGTGGCTCAAGGCCTCTCTTCCCAGTTGTGTAATCGGCCAAGTCAAACCAGTAGCTCAAAGGCAAACGTGGGAAGGGTATTTATTTACATCAAGGCAACTGGCAAATGCCTCCATTCAGAACACTCTAGGACTGCTTGCTAAACATTGACCAGCACACCAGTTGCTCTGGGGGGTGAGCTCATCTGTGAACAGGGGAAAGGTGAGGCCATCTTGCTTAAGGTGATGGCGGGAAGTCAGTAAGGCATCCTACAGTCTCCACTTCCCATGGTTCCACAGACTCTCAGTAAACGGCACATCTCAATCCTGGCTAGGACTGAGAGGACTGTTTATTATACTTATGGGAGAAGCCTTCTTTTTCCAGAGTCTGAAAAAAAAAAAAAAATGAACAGGTGCCCATAAACATTACATTGCTTTATGTGAATTCACATGGAGGCTCACCAAGATAAAGACAATTAATCTACATGTGAAACCAAGCATTTCTCAGATAATTGTTTTTTTTTTTAAAGCTTAAATCCCTGTATTAAACAACACAATATTCTTACCATTTGTGCAATGATTTTGTTAATTAAATTGCTGCTAAAACAATATTTATTTTTCACCTTAAAATCAGCTGAATATCAATCTGCAATCAATATAATGTTGCCGGGAGGCATGCGTGCTTTGAATTTGTTTCACAAATCCGCTGCAGGTAATTTACACCCAGTCAATAAGACATGTTTCAAAAGCTACTTTTCCGTCCCAACAGGCAACCCTGGTCTAATTTACAATTGGATAAAAACTGGCAAACTATACACACCTGAGTTAAATGTAATTTGTAATAGGATTTTTTTTTTTTAAACAGCAGAGAAAAATTTGATTTCGTCTGTTGGACTATGCAAGCAATCTTGGGTTGTTACTGGGACGATGACTGGAAAACATAAATTGCTTTGTTCTCCTTTCAGGCATAATTTTAGTTGTTGTTCTTTGGGTGGGGAGGGGGACCTTCAGGGACAGTGAATAACATGATTGCTGTCTCCGATACATGTTTGCAGACTCCGTGGGTAATAAGTTGAAAAGATATTATTATTGTCTGGACTCATTTCTTAAGGAAAGCGATTTTTGATTCCAAGACAGATCTTTCCCTTGCTTCCTTCTATTTTGGAGGATACAGAGGAGAAACACGAACTGTCAGGGTTTGGCTGAATGAAAGACTTACAAATTAATCCCAGGGCTGGAAATCTCAACAAAGGTTGAAATCTGTAATTAGTGATAGAAATTGTAATTAACTTATTGGGCCTCTTCTTCTTCGGCAGGTAGAAACCATCATTAGGAAATTCTCTAGGAAGCGGGTCTCTTGGTTCTCACTCCTCCATCTTATCCCCCTGGCTGCCAATTTGATTGGTTAAGTAGTTTGGACTGCGAAATCCTCTTTTTCTTTTGGATTGATGTGTTTATTACTTTTTGTGACAGTGGCTCCCAAGGCAGATGTTCAATAAAGGAAAAAAAAAAATCTGATACAGACCCAAGTCAAGAGAGAAGTGGTGAAGATTGCAGAAAATTGGGAGAGTTCTCGTGCGCACAGAGCTGTTATTGGAGATTTTGCTCGTGGCGTTTGTAGCTCTTGCGTTATTTACTCTTCGGCAGACGGAAACCTAGGGGGGAATTATTGAAAAGTGAGCTTCCTGAGTTTTAAATTGCACTTGTTTGGTGAGCATCATGCGGCCACTTGGCGAGGGAAAAGCTAAATTGGAGTGCTGAACAGTAAAAGCTGTTGTCTCTCTGGGTCTCTCTGTCTCTCCCAGTCTCTGTTTTGCTCAGGAAGGCAGATCTGGAGATCACAGACTGAGCTGGTGTTTATTTGGTTGTTACTGAACAGGGCTGTTTCCCAGTGACCGTGACTATGTGGCTTGTCTGTGGAGCCCGCCTGACTCCATTCCCTGTTCACCTTTGTGACCCTGTGAATCTCTTCTGGTCCCTCTTCTCCCTGACCCTTTCTCCACCTGCTGTCTGAATCTGCCCCATGAAGACTGACCTGCCTCAGACTCTACCTCTCTGCTGGGGACCTGGTGACAAGTGTATGCAAGCTACTTTCTTCCAAAGCCCCTCTGCCTTTCACACCTTTGTCTACTCCACCCTATATAACTGTACCATAGAGAAGCAGGAACCTTCTAGAAACAGCACATTGACCAGAGTTTCCCTCCAATGAGCTTCAAGGACAGCAGTTCTCGAAAACCTCCTTTCTGAGAAGCAACTGCTTCTGAAGTTGATTCCTGATGTTGCCCCAGAGGCCGCCTATGTCCTTCCCTTCCTGTTGTGTGGGCACAGGACATCCTTAAAGCTGTAAAGCCCTGGGGTTCTGGCCTTAGCCTGCTGGGTAACTTTGGCATTTAACCAGTCTCTAAGAAAACCCAAAGTAGAAAATCCTAGCTTTGACTTTTGTCTGATGTTTCCCAAACATATCTGGCCTTTGAAATAGCCATTCTTCATGAATTTACTGAAAATGCTGTGTGTATGTGTGTGTGTGTGTGTGTGCCTTGTGCTAGGACCTGGGAAAATAGTGTGTAAGTGAAAGAGACCATTCCTAAAAGAATTTCTATTCCCAAGACCCTGATTTATATGAACTTAGTGTTCCAGAGAGTAGACTTGGGAAAACATCCCATCAGTCAAGGAGAGGTCTTTCATTTGCCTACTTTTAAAAATTTTTTTAAATATTTTATTTATTATTTTTATTTTACGTGTATGAGTGTTTTGCCTGCATGTATGTAAGTTCACCATGTGTGTGCAGTGCCCACAGAGGCCAGAAGAAGGGGTCGGATCCCCTGGAACTGGAGTTACAGATGGTTGTTGGCCACAGAACCTGGGTCTTCCGGAAGGACAGTGAGTGTTCTTAACCACTGAGTCTTCTCTCCAGTCCCTCATTTGTCTACTTTTATTTATTCTTTTCCGTTTTTGTTTTGTGTGACAAGTTCTCACCATGTAGCCCAGGCTCGTCCTGAGCTGCTGAATTCTTGCTGAAAATTGAGATTGCAGGCACGCACCAGCACACCCAACTTGATAATGTTCCTCAGTGCCTTCGAGTCACATCGATCTGACAGCAGCCTCCTGGGTTCACACAAAGACCTAGTCCTGAGAGCAAGGGAAACGTGCACCGGGTCGTAAGATAGCCCAGCACTGGCTGAGGCTTGGTGTAGGGCTTTCAGCATGAACTTTTCCCCAAGCCGCCTGGTCTGACTGCACTGAAGCCTCTGTATTGCATCTTCTGGGGGCCAGGAGCTGGGCTGGCAAGCAGAACAATTGTACACTGTTTCTCGCCCTTGTCCTCATTCCTCCCCAGGTAAACTGGAACACACTCAGCCTGCTGGGACCACCCACTGGAAAGTAGTCTTGGAAATCTGGACCAATAACTCTCTCCTGAGAATATACCATGATTTGAAATTTCAGCGAGATCAAAACAGCAAAATGAATGTTTTTACCAGATAGAATCGGTAGATTAAAACCACTGTCAGTCTCACTCCTTTTCCGGTCTAGCCTTTAGCTAGAGAAAGGTGGCCTGAGAGATGGTCACAGGAGGGTATGCACACACAGATGAAGTGTGAGACACAGTTGTGAAAGGAACACTCTGGGCACCGGATAAACCTGTCCCTTCCCTGAAGCTTCCTTGCCATTGGCCTCGCCCCTTGGGAAGGATCAAGGGCCCACGCCTTTGCAGAGCCCCTTCCGCATCAAGCAGCATGGGAGCTCAGGAGTGGCGGAAGAGCTGTTTGGAGGCAGGCCTTCCTTGTTACTAGAGGGCTTGGTGTCTAGACTGGGTGGAGACAATGAACTGAATTGTGTCACCAGAATTCATGTGTTAAAGACATAACCCTGAGTACCACAGAATGCAACTGTACCTGGAGACGATGTATATTCAAAAGGTAAAGTTCCAGGTCGTTAGGTGGATTCAATCCGTTGCTACTGGTGTCTGTCCAAAGAAGGAGGCATTTAGACAACCAGACACAGATGCCCAGAGACAGCATGTGAGGACAAGTTGGGAAACCAGCCATCTGCAAGTGGTGTAGAGGCCATTGCTGTAGTTTGGATCTCAAATGTTCCCCAAGGGCCCGGGTACTAAGGCTTGGTTCCCAGTCCATGTTGGTGTTGAGAGGTAGGGAGCTTTGGAGAGGCGGGGCATATAGGAAGGTTTTAGAATATTAAGGGCAAACCGCTGAAGGGAATTGTGGGAATATCCTCTTTTTCTGTCTCTTCCCTGCCTCTTGGCCATGAGGTAAGTGACTTGACACCAGGAGCTCTCTCTCCTCTACCATCTTGCCTGAAAGCACCTGGGTCAACATGAGCAAAAACTCCAGTCCTGAGAACCAAGGTAAAGCTTTCCACTTCCAAAATCAACTACTTCGGGTATCTCTGTAGTGCTAGAGGCTGGAGAGTCTTGGACTTGGAGCCTACGGAGTCACGAGAGAACGAGTCTCTGCTGTCTAAGTCACTTGTGAGGATTACTTGCTATGGAAGCCTGACTGTTCCGGTCCAGAATGGCACCTGGATTCTGGTGCAGAAGCTGGTTACCCTCAAACACAAACCTGTTGAGAGAAGATGTCCAAGTAGAGACCCAGAAGAGGCAAAGGAGGAAGTAGCCTCGAGTCAGCACCCAAGAGGAAGGACTTGCCATCGCCTTTCAGATTTCCCTACGATCCTGCGTGTTGTCAGCACAGCTCAGTTCTCCCACTAGCAGGGAGACCTAGTCTGAAGGGTAGAACCTAGGAAGCACAGCTTTCTTCTGGACTGCTGACACAGTGCCTTTTTTTGTGATTTTTAAAAATTTATTTATTTGGGGGCTAGAGAGATGGCTCACCGGTTAAGAGCACTGTCTGCTCGTACAGAGGACCTGGGTTCAATTCTGAGCACCCACATGGCTACTAAAAACCCTCCTTAATTCCAGTTCTAGGGGAACCTGACACTCTCTTCTGACCTCTGCAGCATTGCACAACACAGGCGCACTCACATACATGCATGCAATACACTCATACACATAAAATAAAATAAAGTAAAATATTTAAAAAAATTGTTTAGAGACACTGCCAAGGTCACTGTGGTGTGCCACTATACCTGTGGTGAGATTGTTAGCAACAAGTGGAAAGCTTACCTGGGGCTGCCATGGGCCACGTACACTGAAGAGGATGCTGTGAATGCTCTGGGCTTGAATCACTACAGCTGTTGCTACGTGATGCTGGCACTTGTGGACCTGACTGAAAAGCTGTTCAACTACGCGACCCTGGAGGAGTGACTGCCGGAGCCCACCCTCCTGCTCTGCTGGTCATGAGAAGTTTCATGATGTGCTAAATTCAAGCTGAGGTATCAGAGAGGCCAGTACGGTGCCTGGCTGCGGTCCTGTGGCTGAGCCATTCCACCCTGGAAATGTAAGTAGAGATCTTTGTAGAACCACCCCCAAGATTATTAGTCATGTTTTTATGTATTTGACTGTTCTGCCTACATGTATGTAAGCGTACCTGTGTCATGCAATGCCCACAGGAGCCAGAAGAGGGCGTCAGATGCCCTGGAACTGGAGCTACAGATGGTTGTTAGCTACCATTTAGATTCTGGGAACCCAGCTCTGCTCCTCTGCAAGAGCAGCCGGTGCTCTTAACTGCTGAGCCATCTCCTTAACCCTCTGATGCATATGTTTTTTTGTTTTGTTTTGTTTTCTTTTCTTTTAAAAACAAGGTTTCTCTGTGTAGCCTAGGCTGGCCTGTGGAACTTGTGATCCTCCTGCCTCTGCCTCTCAAGTGCTGGGATTACAGGCCTCTGCCACCACATCTGGCTTGAACTTTTGACTCTGTTAATAATATCACCCATCAAATATTCTCCGTTACTTCTGACCTCCATGCTTGGCCTCAGACCCACACATGTCAGTGCTGATCTCAGTAGAAGGGAAATGATGAAAGAGAAATATGAAGACCCCTAGATACTTGTTTCAAAAACTTAAAAAAGAAATAAAACAAACAAATTTTAAGTAAATGCCTTGGAGCCTCATGATCATGATGGTAGAGGTGTTTGGTTGAGGCTGGGAAGAAAGATTCTAAATAGCACTAAAAATGACCATTAAACAAAACAAAAAAAAAAAAAAAAGAGAGAAAAAAATCTCTCTTGGATGTCTGCATCAAATAAATCTAATAAGACAGAGTGAAAAATATTGGATTTATTTTTACAAGTTAGCTGTGACCTTCTCAACCTTCTGATGGATTCACTTCGCACAGTTTCTCTTAAGGGCCTTAGGGTTATGACTAACTCATAAAAATAAATCCAATATTTTCCCCTTAGCCATGTCATAGTCAATGTAGGAATTCAGATGATGGGGCAGGGGAGGCGGGTTTTCATTTCATTTGACCTCTGTTATGAGAGGTGCCGGCCCTCAGCCCTGGCGGAGCCTCCAGCTTCCCACCCTCCCCAGAACCTGTGTACACAGCAAGAAAAACAAGGCACCTGTGCTGAGGCCAAGCCCAGGACAGGGCACGGAGGGGTGTGGTGGCCATACAAGGACTTGGCATGACTGGTGAGATACCCAGGCTTCTCAGCCTTGGGGGAGCCAGGTGACAAGAGCCTTGCTCTTTCTAGGGAGAGCAATCTTGCCTTTGAGGAAAGGTCTTCCCAGCAGAGGGAATTGGCCTCCATGGGGTTGTGGGTCTAGAGTGGGCTCTCATTAGTTAAGACCTGCCAGCCACCTGGGTTGGCCCCTCCATTCTTGGTACTCCCAGAGACCCAATGCCTTCTGACTGCTGATGGCACCCCAGGCACATGAGGACACTGAGCTTACAGGGACACATTCATCAGACATGGTCCCTGCCCCCAGGGGCCCGTAGACCAATTCAAGATTCAGACACTAAGCAAAAAGGCAGAGGCTCTATGTAAACTGAGACCCACAAAATACACCCAAGGCCCAGAGCAGGGTATGGTGGCTGGATCCGGAGTGAGTGGGGAGGAAGGACAGTCCCAGGAGGCTTCTCGTAGGAAGTGACTATGGGGCTGTGCAGTGGTTAGAGGCTAACAGGTGGAAGAGGAGGACAGAATTCTGGAAGATGCTGGCATCCGGTGGCAGGCCTCCTTCCTGGGACAGCACTCAGCCTTTGGACCGAGTTGGTGCGTCATAGCGCTCACTCCTGTGTACCAAGTTCTTTCAGCAGGAAGGAATGACTGTTAACAGGCACGAGGGCAGAGAATGAGAGGAACCGGAAGTAAAGTCTGGGGTCCTGCGTGAAGTCAGCCCGGAAGACAAAAGCCAAGCCCCATGCTACCTGGCTGCCCTGAGCCGCCATCCTGGAGAGCCCAGGTAGGAGGAGACAGCACACACAAGCACGAAAAGCTAAATCAAGGTAAGGTACAACCCAGCATGTACGACTGTATAACTCATTATCGACAACCCCTCCTGTGTGTTCTGTTAAAGTCCTTCCGGTTGTGTCAGTCCGTGGAGAGCACTCTCACTGAAGCCCCAGGGACTCTCTCAGTCTGATCTGCAGCTCTCAACTTCCTGTCCACATCTCCGGACACCCTCGGCTGCCTCCTCCTCTAGGCTCACCTGCCTCACAGCTTCCGGAACGCCATAACCTAGTGTCCTCCAATGGCTCCTTCTTTCACCGCTCCATCTCAGGGAAACCCAGATCTCATTCCTTGGGCCCCGTCTCTCTTAATTCCTTCCCCGAGTGATCATCTCCCTTCCTTCATCTCTGGCTTCTGCCTGAACCTATTCTCAATCTCCAGACTAAGTCGAGCGGCAGCTTGCTCTATTCCACCACTTAGACATCTCTCCCTCGGCATGGCCCACAATGACATCTAAGTCCCACGCGTCCCCTCACCGTCCCCACCTCAGTGGACAGCTGCTGTAGCCCTTGTGTGCACAGACCTTCTACCTCAGTGGGCCCCCCACTCCTTCCTCACCCCTGCCAGTGAGTCTACAAATTATGCTGCCTTAGCCCTCAAAGGCACTTACCAGCCAGCCGCTTTTCAGCATCTCCCCTCAGAACATCCTCATGGGAGCCTCAGCTGACTCTGGCCTTCAGAACTAGACAACCGCAGGAGCCTTTGGTTGAAGGTCCCGGAACCCCCTCTGCTCCTTTCCTCAAGACCTGTTCCTAACTTGGCACCAGATGATGGGTCGCAGCTGTGAGCCTCCCGGGATTCCCCTGTCACTCAGCCAGAAGCTTTGGTTGTAGAGTGGCTTTTGAGTCTGGCATGACCTGCTGTTTCTTCTGTTTCTAAGCATGCTTCTACTATGTGGGCCTCTTTACAGTCCCTCATGTTTCCCTGAGTCCCTGCTTACCTGCCTTCACACTGCTGAGGACTTCCTTCTCCAGCCTTGTCTCTTTGATGATGCTCCTGCCTGGTCAGGCTTCCTTCCCGTCTGTCCTCGCTGCGCAGAGCCTGCTGCCCATTCCAGAAGATAGTTAAGCACCCTCATGTTGTGTGGGCTTACCTTCCACACAGCTCTTAACGCCGGAGCCTCTTCCTTCTCCGCTTCTGGCCGCTCTCCTTGCATGTTTGCCCATTTGTTTCATAGTATGTACCACTCTCTGACACACTTCACTGTGTTCTTAGTTGCTGTCTTTGTTGTCCCTTGTGTTCCAGTGAGATCAGACTCTGTAGGGCAGGAATCAGCATTGACTGATGTGTCCTGGAGCCCAGAATGCTGCCCTGCACATAGCAGATGCTCAATAGATGTTTATTGAGTGAGTGCTGAGCCTTTAAAAAGAAAATGTTTATTTAATGTGTACAAGTGCTTTGCCTGCTTGTAAGTGCACTCATGTCATATAATACCTGTGGAGGCCGGAAGACAGCAGTAGATCCCATGGAACTGGAGTTAAGGACTATTGATAGCCATCATGTGGGTGATAGGAATTGAACCTGGGTCCTCTGCAAGGACCCGGTACTCTTCATTACTGAGCCGTCCCTTCAGCTCTGAGTGATGAGTTCTTTAGTGGAGGGTAGCCTCTAAAATATCTAGGGTTTCTGCCTCTAGGTTTTCTCACTTTGGGAACCCTGCTCTAGGACCTGGGCTGTCCCTAAGGACTCTTCTTAAAAATTATTATGGTAAAATATATATTACATAAAGTTTATTTCTTTCTCCATGAGACCCAGCAGCCCCACTTCTAAATATGTACCCAGAAGTACTGAAAATAGGTTTTCAAAGAGAACCGCGCACACCCATGTTCACAGAAGCTCTATCCATCATGGTCGAAGGTTGAAAACAACTCAAGGACCCATCATGGGGTAAATGAATAAACAAAATTTATATCCATGAAATGGAATACTAGCCAGCTATAACAAAGGGTGAAATGATGGCGTCTCCCATGGCATAGCTGAGTCTTGAGTGCATTATACTAAGTGAAAGGTCCCCTAGTGTGTGATGCCTGCTACTCAACGACCCGGAGGCACAAACTCACAGAGACAGTCAAAGCCAGAAGTAAGGGCAGCGGGAAGCAACTGTCAGGTGGGTTATTGTTTGGGGCCATGAACATGTGCCAAAACTATAGTTTGGTCCACTGAACTGCTCACTTTAAAATGCTTAAAACTGAGAAAGTTATATTATGTTTATTTTATTCTGATAAAAAATTATATTATTTCTTTGAAATTCAAATTTAACTGGATATCCCATTTTTCATCAGGCAAACAAACCCGCCCCATCCCACCAGGAGTCACAAAACCGCCTGGTGGAATTCGGATGTCTTATAAGCCATGCAGGGTTGTGTCTCTTTCCTGGAGCTCCTCCAGGCTCTGTCCTCGTTCTCCCCTCCTTCTCGTTGCAGACAGGCTAAACAGCAGGAGGGCGACTGTCTGAGGCTGTACTCTTGCTCTGGTCTTTGCCACTCAGTTCACATTGACCTTGTGCCCAGTGCCTTGGGCTTTGCCTGAGGGAGGGATGCTACATTGCTGAGAGCCTCATGCGAACCTCTTGGGCTAGTTATGTGATTCATCTTGGTGGAGGGGCTGAAGAGATATTTAACTTGCCGGAAGTGGCACCTCTTCCTCCACCTCTGGATCACTGTCCAGATGTTCAGTGGTGGGCTTGAATTTCCTGGAGCTCTCTACCGTGGGCCCGTCTCTGCCTGTGAGGCCCTAGGTCAGGCTGTTTCTTCATCCTGATCTTCATTCAATATAAGCAATATCCACCCACCGGGGTTCCCATGACAGCAGTTTGCTTCAAGAGAACAAATTAAAGTGATGCCACCAAGGGCATTAATGGTGTTAGCAGAGTCAACACGGAGAGAATGGAGCATCCGGGTGCCCTGCTTAATATGAAGAGCAACTAGGCGAGAAGCTGGCCTTTCAGCCAGGTCTGGACTTCCTACCAAAGAGACTTGGTGAGCAAAAGGGAGGAGGGAAAACAGCCCCAACCTGCCACTCAGCTGCCACTGCCCAGCTCGTCACGTAGCCCTGTGGGGCCATGAGAGAGAAAGTAAAGGTCAGAGACTCTCAGCAAATATTTGGCTGGTTGTTCCCAGTCCTGATGGGTTTGGACACAACGTAATTCTCTCCTGTAGGGCCAGTGATCCCTGAGCAAATGCCTGGCCTAACTGGCAAGTCTACAGTTGAGCCAGCCCATCTCCCCCAGGACAGGCAGGAAGGGAGACAGTGTGCTCAACACCCAGGTGGAGGTTGAGTAGGAATGGAGGACACCTCCACCCGAAGAAAGAGTCCAGCCTCTGGGTGGTCCTTTCCTATGTGACCATGTGCATCGAGATGTAGGATACTGCTCCCTATAAAAATGTCAGGGCTGGAGAGATGGCTCTGCAGTTAGCAGGGTTTGATTCCCAGCACCTACATGGCAGTTAACAACTGTCTGTAACTCCAGTTCCAGGGGAATCTCCTCTGACCTCTGTGGGAATCACCTGACACAGGTACACTTACACACAGGGAATAGATTCATACATGTAAAAGGAAAATACGAAATAAAGTATTTTTAAAATGCCAGTGGAGTTGGGGTGGAAAAAAGAATGTGGTCTGAACATGGAGCCAGACTAGAAGCTGATGAGTGGCTTCTCTTAACTTGCTCATTCTCGGATGGCACAGTGAATGAACAAATGACTTGTAATTCAATGGGCCCCTTCACTCCATCCCATGAGATGGAGGATGGCTTCCCCGACAAGGACTGAAAAGAGGTCGGAGAACTAAGCCGAGACACAAAGGATGGGTAGACCACGCTAGAAGGAATCCCATGTACACAGACATGAAGATAAAAGTGGGTTGTGGCACAGCTGAGTACACCTGCATTTCCAAATGTCTGGTGTGCCTGCCGGAGCTGCAGCTGGAGCCATCAGCAAAGTCCAGGGCTGGAGGGAATGAGTGACATGTAATGAAGACCTCGGAATCCTCTGGAAGCTCCCACAGGGTTTTAAGCAGCATCAGAGCAACAATATCTGATTTTCATTTTGGGCCATCTCTGTGGAAATGAGTTTGTTCATACTATCAATGCATCTTAAAAGCTCTAACACCTGCAGGACCAGTATTGTCTAGACAGGCACAGTCCAGAGGACACATGTGGCTGCACATGTAATTAAAATGTTTCCTAGTTGTCACATGTCCTAGTTTCGTTTCTGTTGCTATGATAAAATACCGTGACCAAAAAACAGCATGCAACATAGGAGAGAAAGGGCTTATTTAGTCATAATTCTCGGTGACATTCCATTTTTCTGGGAGAGTCAAGACAAGAACTCAAGTGGGTAGTCCCATCACATCTACAGTCAAGAGCAGAGAGATGAATATACCCATGCAACCTGCTTGCTACTCATGCTCAGCTATCTGTCTTCATTCTTAAACAGTTTAAGACCTAGTGTAGAGAATGGTGCCGCCCACAGTGGACCAAAGCTTCCTACGTCAATTAACAGTCAAGACAGTCCCTCCCTAGCTGTGCCCATAGGCCCATCAGATCTAGATGATTCCCTAGTTGAGGCTCTCCTCTGAGATGATCGATTCTAAGTTGTGGTAAGCTGACATTTAAAATGAAATCATCACTCCACAGTTCAACAAGCAAAAAGAAATAGGCGATATACTTAATACATTTATTTAGGGTAATTTATCTAAATTATGATATACTTTATACTTTTTGTCTGAATTCATTGAACCTTTCAGCACATCTCAGTGCGCATTCACCACCATCCAGGTTGTCAGTCGCCATAGGAGGCCAGCAGCTTCCACATTCAACAGCGGGGAAGTGGGGAGCTGGCAGCATGCACAAGGTACATATGGAGTCTCTGTCCTCACCAGATGAGGGCCTGTTAGGAAAGGCTCATGATGAAACAAGTGAGAAAGACAATGCAGTAAAAAATTGCAGTGATGGAGAGGGTGGGACGAGAAGAGCATTAGGGACATTGGTAAATGTGAATCTGAAGAATGGGGTCAGTGAAGGGAGAATGAAGTCCTTGGGAGGTAGAGTGGACTGTGCGGAAGTTTGGTGGCCACACTTGAGGTGCCCTGGCTTGAGCTGGCAGAGTCAGCAGGGCTGGGGCCAGCAGCCTGGGGTCACGGAGAAAATTTATTCTGAGAGCAAGGGGAAACTCCCAAAGTCTGTGGTATAACAGAGACGAAGGGTAGGCCGGATCATTGCTCTCTGCCGTGATGGGCACGCGCTGTGCACAAACGGCTGTAGAGGCAGGACTGAGCTTCCAGAAGGCTATCTAGAGCCGCCAGCCTCATTCCAGTTGCTGGTGGAGTGGATGAAAGGGGGTGGCCCTGGAGACCAGAGGGGGCATGAATACAGGACAAAGGGAGATGCTGGGACCAACAGGGCTCGGTCATGGGTTGGAGAGGTATGGAGGTAACAACGGGGGACCCTGTTTCTAGTGCTGGTTCTGGGATGCAGAACCCGAAGGAAGTAGTTTGGGGGGTCAGAGAGATGATGGGCCCCATGTTGAATGTGTAGCATTCGACGGTTCTGCAAAATCTCCATGGTGCTATTTTAAATGTCCTTAAGTCAGTCTGGGCTTGAGCGAGGGGGCAGGGTTCTCTGAGCAGATGTGGGAGAGGCTGGTCAGCATCTGCATGTGATAAAGGCACTGGGAGCAGGAGTCCACTGGAGTGACTTTCCTGCCTGGGGCTGAGGGACAGTGTCTGGAGACCTGCTTGGTTGATGCTCTTTGGGATGCTGATTGGCATCTGAGCTCAGAGAAGCTGCTTAACACTCTGTGAAGCCCAGAGCAGCATAGCACCAGAGATTGATGCTAATGGACAGATGAGCAGGGGGTGGACTGAGAAATCTAGATGCAGAGGGATGTGCAGAGAGAGAATAGCCTCAGACAGAACTGTAAGAAGCAAATGGTGTGGTACGGTCAGCCACGAAGCAGGAGGATACTCAGAACAGAAGGAGCACGCTGGGCCAGGTGGGACACAGCCACCCCAGTTGGCAGGCTCTCAGCCCTCAGCTCAGCGGTCCATTTTCCTTGATCTTCTCCAAGCAGGACTTACAGGTTCCTCAAATTTCCAGCACATGGTCTACAGAATTCTAAAATTAGGAAGAGCCCAGGTTACTACATTAGGGAAACTGTGCTTGATTGGGCAAGTAGCTTAGTCCTCCTGAGCCTCGGTTTCTTCACCTGCAAAATGGGTTTGCAGCATGAGCCAGTAAGAAGATGATAAGTTTGGAATGTAGTAAGTGTTCAATTAGCAGAGGTCACTTTCATTTTCTGACATGGCTTCCTACTCTCATGTCTGTCAACATCTGTCCCCAAACAGGACTGGTTTAGGGATGAAGTATGTGGCTCTGGCCTTACCTTGCAGTTAAGCTTGTCTGACTATTTAAGCAATGTATTTATTTATTTTATTTTATTTTATGCATATGAGTGTATTGCCTGCATGGATGCAAGTGCACCCATGTCATGTAATGCCCACACAGGTCAGAGGATGGTGTCAGATCCCCCAGAACTGGAATGATGGATGGTTGCTGGCTGCTGTATGGATTCTAGGAACCAAATCCAGGTTCTCTGCAGGAGTAGCCAGTGCTCTAGGTAAGCACTTAGGCATCTCTCCAGCCCCTTGCCTGGTTATTTTATAGGCTTCTCTGTGGCCTGTCTGTAGAAACGCCCCCTCTCCAGACTTTTCTCTCGGTCTCCTCCACCTCAGCCTTTCCTCTCTCATCCTTAAGACCCTGCGCATTAATGATCATCCAACTGGCAAGACTGGACCCTCTGCCACATGCTTAACTCTTTGTTTATCAGAATAGAAAGTAGAAAAGTGATGCCATTTTGGACACTCTTAGAGAGCTAGGCGGTCCAAAGCCTTCTTGGACCTCACTGATACCCAGCAAAGGACAATCAGCCTGAGCCTCATTTTTTGGGTTTGGACCAGGATGAGGATTCGTATATATTTCTTTGGTGTCTCTTGATTCACCTTAAACATTTGATAACTTTGAGTTCTAGTCCACAATATATCATTTTCCATGTTAATATACTAAACCAGGCCTGGGGAAATGGCTCAGTGGGTAAAGCGTGTGCAAGTGTAGTGTGAGGACCTAAGTTTGAATCCCGGACCTCCCATAAAGCCAGATACGTGAACAGTGGTCTTCCTACACTGAGATGGAAGCTGAGGACAAGAAAGTCCCTGGAAGCTTGGGGAATACCTAGACTGGTGTTTGCAAGAGCAAACAGCAAAGAAACGGTCTCAAACCAGGTGGAAGATGAGGACCGAAACCCAGGGGCTGTGCTCTGAATACATTGGCAGACCATGGCAAGCACACATCAACACTCAAAATTATAACAGTGCAAGCAAACACATGTATCACATACACACACACACACACACTATATATATATATATATATATATATATATATATATATATATGAAGACAATTTATAGTCTTTATTTTTTTAACTGACTTCTATATTTTGCCCCTTCTTCTGGTGTTCCCAAGGCTACCTTATAACCACTGAGACAAGAGGATCTTAACTTCAGATCAAATCCAACACCCAAATGCTCTTCTTGGGCCTCAGGTGCCTTTGGACATTTGACAGATTCCTAATGATGCAGAGGACGATGAGCAGATGAAGGTAAACAACCGTGGAGGACACTGTTCTAGAATAAAGAGTTCCCCTGGGAAATGGGGATTCCTGATCCGCCCCCAAAGCTTTTAAAGAAAATTTGATTTTACTTTTCCAGTTATAGGATTTTTCTAAATACAGCTTTGATAGTAGAAAATGCTTCCAAAGCGTTGGTGGAGGGGGGGCGGGGATCTGTTGAGGATGTGTGATGTGATTTATACTTGGTGATGCTCTGGTCTGCACAGGTATTGAAGCCAGAGATCCATTATAGACAGCCCCCCCTCATAGCAAACATGGCCAGGCAAACTATCCTCACAGAGCCGAGAATGATGTCTGGAGAGAAACAGAACATCAAAGACAATGTCCTGGTCTTTGTCTTGAGAAGAAAGCTCCCACCAAGATTCCCTTGATGGATGGAGCCCCCTCGCCTGACACAGTCACAGTCAAGTTTTCGGAGATTCCAAACAGAGAAAAGAACTCACCCTCTGAAGACACACGACTGCTTACTTTTTGCCCATGTGAACAAAATGGCTCCGAATTTACATAATTAAAACGCTGGTGTCTTTTCAGATCGTAACAATGGATAATTAACACTGCTACTTGTCAGCTGGGAGGAGGAGGCTAGCACAGCCCAGCCATTTTATTTTGGGCTGTATCTCATGGACAATCAAGGCTAATTGAATCACCCCTAACTCTTCAAAAATGAACGAAAGGACATTGAACGTTGCCAGCCTGGCTCACAGTCAACCCAGGAAAGGCTGCCTGCTCCAACAACCCTGCTCAGGATCAGAACCCCGACCCAGCCTTCAGGACGGCAGCCTGACAGTCTAATTTAGAAGCGTTGCTTAAAATCTTAATCAGCACGTTGAAATTAACGGAGGCGCATTTTGACACTGTGTTTGTTATTTATGGTTATCATTTTTAATAAACGTTAAAATGTTTTTGCAGGTGTGGAAAACGGCACGTCCCTGAGACAGGCTGTGCTCCATCAAGAAAAGAAAAATGTCACTGTGGAGAATAAAGACGTAACACCTTCATCAGAGCCCGCCTGCCTGTTATTCTGTGCTTCCCTGAAAGCTATCTGCTCTCCTAAGCCCGAGTCCATCTTCTCTGCTGCGAGATCTTGATTGACACCTCTCCAAATAAGCTTCTGAATAGCTTTCCGTATTAACCTCAGAATAATTCAGATGTCAAATTACAGCTCGCAGACTCTCTGACTCCTCACAAGCCCCAGAATGAATTTTTTAAATATTTGGGAGAAAAATATTAAATTTTGTTCAGGTTGGGTCAAAGTTCATATCATTTGGTAATAAAGAGCCTCAGAGAGTGTTTGCCCAGAGTGGGCTGCGTTGATTTTATTTTGTGCAACAGCTGCAGGTCTGGGTGACCCTCGATGGGCTGTTTGGCGCTGTGCTGCCGGCGGCTTCCCGTATCTTCGCAGTTTGCTGTGAGTTTCTTTTGGATAGAAAAGAGAACAACAACAACAAAAAGAAAGCAATGGAAGTAGTTTTGTGTCCCACCCCCGTCCCCACCCCCAGACTTCTTGCTGATGTCATCTCTAAATATGCAGCTTTAATTGCTGCTCTCTGCAGCAGCGACTCGACTCAGCGACTCAGCGACTCGACTCGGAAGGAGAGATCTTCTTTACTTGTTTGCATTACGGGTGAACCGGCCCCAGCGTCAGCCTGGATTCCTGTCTTGCACACTCTGCGGCAGCACACCCTTCGCAAGCAAGAAGGCCAAGCAGCACTTGGCGAAGTGATAATGACCACTTTGCAGAATATTTGTTGGATGCCCTGTAACGTGTGGCTGAGAAAACTCATTATTACTGGCTGTTTGTGTAGCTGTAAATATTTAACCGAGAATGCTACCTGCTTCTTCGAAAGGCTTGCTAATTATACCTGCTTCTCTCTGTAATTACATATTGTTGTAAAATTCTATGATAATGACACAACCATGTCTTTCTCTTGCAAGGGGTAAATTTATACCAAGTATGGCACCTGAATTTCCATAAACAATTAGCCAGCACATTTACATCCTTGTGTTTTCCTGTGATTTTATTGAAATGAAAGATAATGAATTCAATCCAATTATAGCAGGGAGACATCTAGTAAGTTAATGTGTGTTTGTGAACGCAGCCACCCTTTGTAAACAAAGCAGGGAGTGCAAGTAAGGAGAACCGCTCACCACAGAGGAAGCAGTCTAATAAATCAGAGGCATCAGTCAGATGGCTGGGGCCCTGGTGAGCAGCCCCTGTTGGAGCCTGGGGTTCTCTGGATAAGATGCATCTACAAACTGCCTATTTCCAGTGTGATGACTATGAAGTGATGCTCATGGCTTGCAGCCGGATAGGGATAACACTGTAAGAAAGTCAGTTTCCTTAAGGTACCAGAGCAAAACCCCCCAACATTTGCGCACAGTTCCCAGGGTTTGTTGAGGATGGTGGGAGCTGGAACCCGGAACTCTGGAGAGAGGAGACAAACATTAGCCCTGTTTTTACTTTTATGAACCACAAAGCTCCTGTTTGTTTGGGATCTCAGTTCTTAGAGAATACAGAGATCTACAGCACCTCTCTAGGCTTCATCGGCTTCACCCCCAAGGCTCATCTGCTTTAATCAGGAGACTGTTTATTCAAAGGACGCAGAGCCAAGATGCTTGAGAAACAAAACGCAAACAGAACAAGTGAGACTTCCCAAACGCAAGCAGGGCCCTCCTGGTCTTCTCTTCCTTTTTGCTCTCTTGCAATCTCTTTTTTTCCTCCAGCCTGTATAAATGCAAACATCTCAAAATGTCAGGTATGGGAAAATGACCCATCCTTTAAGAGCCCAGGAGACCACAGGGCACTGATCTCCCCGTCATTTCAGATACATACGCAATTCCCAAGTCACAGGCTTTCTGGAACAGTTTAAACCTGGTGATGAATCTGTGTGTTCAGTGGTCATGATTATTCCTACTAACATTTTAGTAAATATGAGGGTGGCGATGTCATTGAATCAATCGGGCAAAGGAGTTGGCCTGGTCTCGGCTGGCCAGTGACCGCCAGGCTATCTGAGGATGGGGGACTGATAGGTTGTCTTGCCTGGGAACTATATTCTCTTCGATTTCCTCTCAGGGTCTGGCTGGAGTGTGGCTGCCTAACGCTTGGCTGTCGATACAGTAAAAATGCTAACCATCTCCATCTAATCCATTCCAAGAGGGCTCTTTACATAAATGGCCCATTCCGTTTCTTCATTTTCAGAAAAGGCAATCAAATAAGATTGAACCACACGGGCTGCTGTACAGTGCATTTGTGTGTGTGTGTGTGTGTGTGTGTGTGTGTGTGTGTGTTTTAAAAAGCGCAGTGATTAATTTTGAGACACAGCATTTTGTGTTGTCTTTGACTGTTTTCTTCCTTGCCATTTTTAAGGGCTCTGAAAATCAATGATACGCTTCACCACCATCCATCTTTATATAGTAATAAATTAAGTGGGAGGTATTGATATTTTAGACTGAGCTTTTAAAATTTACATACTAATGACAGCTGTACTCTGGTGGGTCTGTGTACTGTTCCCAAAGTAGGGAAGAGTCTCTCCTGCTTGCTCTAAGGTTCCCAAGTAGCTCAGATGCCAGGGCAGTGGAAACAGAATCTCAGTCCCACACAGGTATCTTGCCTGTCCCTCTGCTATGCACAGGTTAACTCTTTAGGTGCCGTGTGAAAGGAAAAGGTGTTGGTGGGGGGGTGAGGTGGTGCACAGTGAGCCGCAGAGGGCTGGCAGGGTGGGGGCATTGCTTACCAGCTAGTATAAAGTGGCCCATGATTTAATATTGGTGCCTACTGGGTAGAAGCACTTTTTCTAGTTCTTCCATATAGCTTTAGGAGTCTTGGGGAAGTCTCAGAAATAGTCTTTAGTCTTTTTATTTTTTTTTAAAAAAAAAGGAACGAGAATTTTGAAATCTTGACAGCTGTCTGTTTCCCTTTGCCCCACTCCAGAAAGGTTAGGGGTCTTCGCACGTGGCATGCTCAGAGGCTTAAACAGAAAGGGGTCAAAGCCACCAGGGACTGGTGCCACTGAGTGCCACTGCTCAGAAAAAAAAATGCCACCAAACTGGTGCAGGAACCGCAACTTCACGGATGCCATTATTCTGGGGACTTGGGACAGCCTTGACGCACACAACAGTTTATTCGCAGAGATTAATTTGTCAGTAATATTGATTGTTGGAGGCCTGTTTCATTCTGTTTAAGATTCCAAAAGGCACAGACAGCAGCAACTCGGGCATGATGTGTCCCTCTAGAATTTCCGGGATGTGGAGGAGGCAAGGAGAGGAGCCACAGCCAGCAAGTTCTGTCAAGCCAGATTCTGCTAGGCCAGTCCCAGGGGCCAGGTGCATAGATTTTGTTTCCATTTTGCCAAAGCAGCAATAAATTGTTTACGGGGAGGGTCCTCCCTTCTGCCTTGCAAGATTTTCTCCCCACAAAGCAGGTCACCCAGTGATCAGGCACCCAGCATTTAAAGGAACTGTTGCAGTTCCCCAGAACCCAACCTTGAAATCACTGCACAGGATTATCCAAATATTACAGTTGCTGAAAGTTAGCTTCTCAGGGGGTGTGTGGCATGGAGTCTGCTCAATTCATCCCAGTGTCCAGGAAGTGCCTCAGAGAGAGTGTCTGGACAGAACATCAGAGAGGTGTGGAGGAGAGCCACTTTCATCAGCCTTTCAGGATGGTTGGCAGCCCAGAGCAAGATCATATTACACTGCCCTCAAATGGGCCTTGTTTGTCTCTTTCCATCTCCCCCTTCTTTCTTTTCTTTGAGTGTTTTCGAAATGAAAGAGTTTTTTCTTCCAAATTGCGCTGGGAGGCAAATTCTTGAACGGTGTAATAGAAAATGTTAGACAATATTCCTTACCGGAGCTATTGACATTTTGGATAGTTGTGACACTTTGATTTTTCTCAAAACATATAGATCAAGCCTGGTTGCCTTATTGGACAGGAAGTCCTGATGAAACCCCTTCCTTTATCTTTCTTTGTGTTTCCCCCGCTCTGTTTGCTCATGGCTTTCTCTCTGAATATAATTGTGGTTTTCTTAAGCTGTCCAGGGAGTCTTATTGCCTCACTAAATATTTCATGGAGCACAGCACACGGTACCTGCCAGCCGCCTCGTAGTTGTCAAAAATAAAGGGTTCATCCTTTGGAGACGGAAAGAGAGAGCAGGTTTATTCTATTGTTTTTATTTTAAAGTTTCTCACATGCACCAAATGCACAAAGTCCCCAGAAGCCTAGGAGGGGTGTCTTTTATTTGTCGGGGACAAGGCTGGCCACTTATTTATTTATTTACTTATTTATCTGCAGCTTATTCATCTGTGGCGTGCTCTTTTCTATGATTCTCGGCACTTGTCTCCTCGCGGCTTTCCTTCCTATTTGTTCAGAAGGGAAAGGTTCAAAGCGCCTCTGTCAGCCGAGGGAAAAGCGTGCTGCATACTAACCCTCCAGCGCCTGCCCGCACTGACCTTGAGAGAGGAGCACTAAACGGCCCCCTTGCAAACCTGCATGTGTGTTTTGTTAGACCAGGTCGGCAGGGGTCAGGGCTCACCTGAGGCCAGCAGCCGGCCTGCCGGCCTGAGCAGCGGGGTAATGCATTTTTAAAAGGGACATTCTCGCCTTTGAATGGGCTTAATATGGTCTCTGTTTAAAAACCTGTCAGAATCCCAAGCACACACCCCATAAAATATAAATAAGTACTTACTGTTTGCAGATGTTGCTTGTTTTTCATAATGTTTGTATTTGAAGTCTCGAATCCTCACTTCCTGTCAGGCTCCCTTCTGCCTCTCTCTTCCTTGTTTCTGAAGGAACAAGGGGACTTCAGATGGGAACTTCTCAATGAAGACACTTTCTGTCATATCTGTCAGCGTCCTCAGCACAATTAGCATCCCCCCCCCCGCCCCTTAGCAGCACTTAAAAGTGTCATTTTTCAGGGCTTTGCTCTGTAACTCTACAGACCCGTGGGCTGCACACTTACATTAACTAGAAGGAATTAGGGACGGGGCCATGGGGGTACTGCCATCCCTGGGGAAAACTCTGCCATCTTTGCTATCGTTCCTGAGGAACTTCCAAGATGGGGCCTCTTACATCCTCTCCTCCTCCACCCTAGAAGTCCAGTTGGCAGTGCAGGTAGCTATGTGGCTGATTTCTACCTGCCTTTGGCTCTATCAGGGTCACACAGCCCATCTCTGATCCACAATTCCCACTGTTACTTATATCTCGTTGAGGAAGCTCGGTCAACAACTCCCACTCACTCCAAAAAGAGCTGCTATGGACCCTGTTTCTCCCCATGTCCATCTTAACCTCTTCTCCCACTCACTCCCCCCGCCCTTGGTTAATGCCAGATGCCGGTAGGGTGATGGATGCGATGGTAGAGAGGGATATATCTTTTTACATGACTAAGTCGTCCGGTGATTTATTCCAGAGCCTTCCATGGGCAATGCACGAAGAAGGCTGAAGAAGTTGCGATTGGTTCCACAGCCCTCCCACAATTCACCTGAACATTTTAATAACACACCCTCTTGAGCACCAGCCTTGCGTCCATAGACCGCAACATGTGAGCTCTCCTCACAAACCCCTGCCAAAACTCATAGTATATGTGTGTGTGATTTAATGTGTTTCTCTTTACTGTCTATGCCTCAAGTGTCAAAGGTCAGCACAACCTGTTTCCTAGCCTTTCCCATTCTTTACATGACAAGGCATTGTATAAGTAAATGCTCTGGCACACATCTGTAGTCATAGCAACTCAGGAGGCTGAGGCGGGAGAATTGTGAGTTCAAGACAAACCTGGGCTGCGGGATGAGACCCTGTCTCAAACAACAAGCAAAATAAAACACAGAAGTGTTTGTTCAGAAGGGCCCATGTGAGGTCCTGTTAATGCTCGTGCACCTGATTTCTGATCTTCCTGCTCCTGAGGCCTGGGATCATCAATATCCTCAAGAGCTTAAAGCCTGCTGGCCCAATCCCCCAAGGAGGGCTGAGAATCAGACTCCCCTTTGCCCGCTTCAACGGATCTGTAACATAATGCTATCTGCTTTCAATTTGCTTTCATATCTTTTATTTTGGTAGAAGGAGGAAAAACCAGACCCACCCAAAGCTTTGCCTAGTTTCTAGGCAGTTCCGGGAGGACCTGCTTCTAGACGCATGCCCAGGACAGCACGTCTTGATGCTTGAATCAGATCGGGAGAGTCCGCTTCATCTTTAAAGCCCAGAAACCAGAAATCAAGATGAAAATCCCGTAGCCCAAAAGCCTTACCAATTGATACAATTTGAAAATGGGCAGCTGGAGAGGCTGGGGAGAAAGCTGACACAGTGACTTCTATAATAGCAGAGCGTTTAAGGTTATAGAAATAAAAGGAAGAGGATGAAATCAGGCCGGTTGATCTCTGCCTGCAGGCTCTCTCTGCTCACTGGAAGCTCCAGCAATTATTTCTGCTCGGGCTCTCCGCTCCTTTTTGCAGCGGCCTGTTTGAAATGAAGCAGAACGGGGCATGGCAGGCTTATCAGTGTCGTTAGCTGACAGGGCGCCCAGCACACCTGCTTTTACTTGCTGCTGTTTCAGGCCCTAATGCCACAGAGAATGTTGCTTGGGTCCTTATAATGTGTAAAGATTCATTTATTTCACCTTTTGAACCTGCCTGACCCCCTGGGCCTGCGCTGGAGAGGGGGCAGGGCTGGAGAAGCTTTTTTTCCCCTGGCACTTAGAAAAAGCTGGTAATTAAGGGTCTGGCCCTGGGGCGTTTGCTATGATAGAGGCTTAAAAGAGGGGTGGGGGCTCAGCCGGGGAGGCGCTGGGAGAGGGGACTGGGGGATGGTGGCCTGTGGCTGTGGGCTCCCTGGCTCCACGGTGTCCCACAGGCAGGGCTCTCTAGGGAGCCAAGTACCCTCACCCTTGAAGACACCCCTCTCTGTATCCAGGGTCACCTACCTCCTGCTTTCACTGTGGAGATTGAGAAGGTTTTTTTAAAAATCCTTTTGCCTTTGATCTGGCAAAAATGAGCTATGGGCCTTCATTACACATGCAATGCTAACATTTCTTGGTGACCATTCTGTGAAGTTAGGAATTCCTGCAAACTGAGCAGTAGCTAGCCTTCCAACATAATGGAAATTTGTAAACGTAGTCATTAATAAAGCTGATAAAAATGTGAAGATTTGCAGGAATTATGACATTAACTTAAACATGATAAGTTTCAGTGTTATGTTTTTCTTCTCATAATTGGGAGCTGATAAATAGATCTAGTTTTGGACCCGAGACATAATAAGCTCTTGAGAAGTAAAAGCTAGCACCCCAACACCTAATTCCCTCAGGTGCCAGTAGTCCCTTTCTCTGCTTTATCTTCCCATGGATTTTAATTGTACCTTTCCCTTCTAGAAGTCTTGTTTAAGGTCTCAGTTTTCTATGAGTAAACAAATAACAGAACAACAACCCAATCCCAAGGCATAACAAAACAAAAAACTTCAAATAGATCTTATGTTCTTAGTGGCAACATTAACTCTTCAGGAGTTTGGATTGGGGCCCCTGTTTCATTTCTCATAGTATTAGAAAGTGTGGGGCATAGCCCTTAACTTCTGCCTGGACATCTGGGACCCCCTTTATTCTTGATTTTCTTTCTTTCAAAGAGGTTGATTGTGTAGGGCATCTGTTGTTTATGCCTAGTTAGCATTTCTCCTCCTGCAAAGAGAATTCTGGCTCCCTTGGAGAGCAAACTCTCCTCATTTGCCTCTAGGAGTGGGCCACAGTCCCATCACCCAGGCCACAGATATTGGTTCTGGGACTTCTGTAACCATTTGACGTAAGAATTCCTAGCTTTAAGAGCTTCTAGGACAACGACTATGTGCCTGAAAATAAAGTTGGTGCAGAGGGAATAGAATTAAGATGTTGAAAGAGGAGCTATGGCTTACTATCACCAAAGCTCCTGAATCCAGCCATGCCTGCAGTCATAAGGAGATACCATCTCTAAGATATTCTGTCACATGAGCTGGTGTATTCTTTCCTTGTTTATTCTGACTTGGGGAGCTGTTGTTTGCAAGCAAAGGAACCCTGAAAAATACACAGTCTGATTTCTCCAAGGAGCAAGTCCTATTTGAGAGAATACTTTTTATTTCTTCATCTGAAAACAATTTTATTAGGAAGTAGAGGCAGGAGGTGGGGCGAGCCGTGGGAAGGATGGTCTTGTATTGGAGGAGATTAGCATCACAGAGTGCTTCCTAGGCGCGCCTCCCAAGGCTGAAGCTTCTCCATTTTACAGACAGGAAAGTGAGGTTCAAAGGTGGCTCATTCATGAGCACATGGCTTGATTTTAGCATGACCTCACTTTCAAGTCTATGCTGCCAACTCTTAGAAGAAAGGTTTAGAAAACACGTGGTGGTCTTTGGCACAAGCCCGAAGCTGAGAGTCTAGACCTTGCAGAATATTTTTTATGTTCATTAGTCACCTTGTTTTTTGCAACTTATGCAGAGCTCCAGCCATTAAAAATTCTATTCCTTTGAGCTCTGAAAAACTTTTGACAGTAGTTAGAATCTTACTAATACAAATTTCTGTTAATATTTAAGTAATCAGACTGCCTGGAATGTACATTTGAGAGGCGTTTGAGCAGGGTTGGGGGATGGAGATACCAAAGACACTGCCTGTGTCACAGTGGAGTAAGTGGCTTTGGGATTCTTCTGGTCTTCTATGTATGTGTGACTATATCTGTTCACAGCCCCCCAGCTCCTCCCACCATCCTAAAACCCAGGCTCTCTGCGCTTCTATTAGATCTTAGATGTCATCAGAGCAGAGCAAAGAATTCCAAAGCCTACATCGGGAGGCACTTTCCTTCGGTGACCCACTTCCCACTTGGTCTCCAGGGCTCTCTGCTGACAGCCTCCCAGTGGACCCCAGCAAAGTCTTCCTTCTCACAGACAGGCCACTGTGTGCAGCTGAGATGCCTGCTTCCCAGTCCTCTAGGGAGTTCTGAGTGCGGGTCAGACTGGGTGAGGTACCTCTGGCTCTAAGTTAGCTTCTACAGTGATAGGGAATCCTCCTGCTCTTTAAAGACATTCCAGCTCATTCTGGGAGCAGCCAGAAGGTGTCTCACAAGCCCCTCCATCTCCATCTTCCCAGCTCCTATCAGGTGGCCGCCATTGTTTAGTTTCCTAGCCTAACTTTCTGCTTTTTCTCCACAGGCTCTTTGGTCTCAGAAGTTTGTCTCCTTACACTAACAACAGCTCCTTCTAATCCACACTCAGTGCATCAGTCACAGAGCAGGAATCCAGTGGCATGGTGACACATGCCTATCCTCAGCACTTGGGAGGCCAAGGCAGGAAGATCATGAATTCGAGGCCAGTCTGGTCTACTTAGCGAGAGATTCTATCTCTAAACCCAAAACAAATTACAGAGCAGATTTAATGAGCTTCTGAGTGTTTTACAAAGATGGCAGTGAGCCAGTTTTTCTCGTCTGAGTCATTCTTTTGGTTTCTTCTTTGTCAAATTCAGGTCTGAGCTAGCCTGCAATCTGACCAGTGGGCATTTTTCCTTTCCCACACAGACCCACTGTCTTGGAGATATAGACTTGTGTCTTAGTTTTTGCTTTCTGTAGGATGAACTCTTTTCCAAAAGTCCTAGGATCCAGAGGATCCAGGTCAAATTCCTCTCTCCACTCAGCTGGACTTGCATTTGATCTACACAATAGGAAGATTCTGGAGCCTCTTCAAACTTCAGAGTCTGAGTCATAGCAGGACCCATCCCAGGAACATTACCTGAACTCTTGCACACTCTCCAGGTTCATAGTTTATTGATTTAACATCTTTCATAGGTGTGTGACTTTCCAGTGGTTCTCTGTTTCTATTCTTGATGGCCAACACTATACTACTCTACTACTGAGCCTCACCACAGCCAAGGATTTGTTTTAGCAGAAGGATGTGCCCAGTAGAACCAGCTAGTGTTTATCTGAATCCCTTCTCTGATGGAATTTTATTTTTGCACAGTTGCATGGGCCAAAGTTCCTAGACTTGAGTTCTGCAGATTCTCTGGAGTGGAAATGGCTTAGCCTGTGGTATAGAGAAGTAAGCTATAAAGAAGTAGCTTTATAGTGTCTGGGCCTGTTTCTGTCTGTGCTGAGAATTAACATGTGTCAGAACCTTGTTCTTGTGAAGTTGCCACGGCAGGATAATGACCACTATTAATTTTGTCTTACTACTTTCAAATTTTAATTTCATTTGGCCTTGGCAAAGTAAGAGGGCTTAATGTTTCCTGTTTATTTTTTATTTCCAGAAGCCTCTAAGGGGAAATGATGCAAAGCGAAATGATGTAAATTAAAGAGGACATTTGCCAAGACACCTTGACTTATTCATCATGTGTGTGTGAGAGTGTGGAGGTTAGGACAAGTGGTGGAACTCGATTGTCTTCCTCTACTCAGGTAGTCAGGCTTGGCAGCGGGTGGTCATTTCGTTGGTCCAGAAACTCGAACTTTCTATAGCTACTTGGTCATCCTGATGCTTGGTTCTGCGCTTATGATCATAGAAGTAGGTAGACCTGAAGAGATTTGCTGACTTAGTGAGTAGCTTTTCTTTTTGTGGATGAGATGATGCTGGAGGCTCAGTGTCTCTAAGCAGAAAAGTGTACTGTGAGTTAACAGTGAGACTAGGAAGCCAACGGTGATGAAATTTCACGTCTGCCCAGAAATTATCCCTAGATCTGTTAAAGTACCTGAAATAAATAATGACCTGGAACCTTCAGAAGGTCTGTGGTGAACCAGAGAACAAGCCCGTGCTAAGTAAAGAGAGACCCCAGGGCAACCTGTGGTACTCACGGGAGGCAGCCTGGTTTGCTGCACAGCGATGCAAGTTCAACTCTCATCTCTGATACTTACTAGAGATATGACTAATTTAAAAATATATTCTTAGCCAGGTGCAGTGATGCATGCCTTTAACCCCAGCACGCAGGAGGCAGAGGCAGGCAGATCTCTTGAGCTGGGGACAGCCAGCTCTACAAGTTCTAGGTCAGCTGCGGCTAGAGGGAGATCCCGTTTCAATGCTGCCCCAAATATTAAATTTTTTATTACAGAAAGTATTTTTTTACATAGAAGCAAAAAGAAGCGAGAAAAAAATTTAATCTCATTTATTAAGAAAAACATCTTACTCTTCATGGCTTGCTTTCTAAATTCTCTCCTGCCTGTTCATGCCTGCCCATGTATGTTATGAAAATAAGATTGCATGTGGCGTGTGCAGCTCTACGTTTCTCTTATATTCCAAGCATTGTTGATGTTATTTAGTGGCTGCATAATGTTGGTTCTTACAGATATACTTTAATTTAGAAGAGTCTTTATTGTTGGACATATAAGTTGTTTCAATCACTTACAGTTTCAAAATAAATATTTGAAGCTAATGGCTCACTCAAATTCAAGATTATAGTATGTCCTAAGAAAAGTTTTATCAGAAGTCATGTTTTCAGATTAATGGGCAGCCTACTTGGGTATTTATTGAGAGTTTTTGATGTTTAGATCCATATTTTTCCACAAATTTGGAGAAATTTTACCATTAGTCTTTTAGATCAGGTCTCCATCTCTCTCTTTCCTTCTAGAACTCCCATAATGCATAGTTTTTTGTCATATTCTATCCTATAAGTACCTTGGGCTTTGTGCAATGTTTTTGCATTTTTTTCCTCAGGCCTGGTAATTTAAAATGATTTCTTTTCTGTTTTGTTGATTATTTCTTCTGCTTGTCCAAATCAGCTGTTGAACTCCTCTAGTGAATATTTCAACTCGGTTATTTTTTAGTCCTAATTTTTGTTTTGGTTTCTAAAAATGATTTACATTACTTTTAAAATCAGTTTGTATATTATTTTCCTATTTTTTTAACCTCTTGTCTGTATTTTCTTTTAGCATTTCAAACATATTTAAGAATTTTTAAAGTCATTGTTTAGTAAGTCTGAGGTCTGTGTTTCTTCAGGGACAGAGTCTGAAGATTAATTCCCTTTCCCTGAATGGGCCATCCTTTCCCATTTGTTTGGATGTCTTTGGAAAATTGAGCCTTTGAAATATACTGATCTTGTAGACTGCCAGATAAGACCTTCAGTAATTCTGGGTGTATGTCTTACCTGATTTTTAAAAATTCCCATATATATATGTATATCTATCTATACATATATGTATATATGTATATATATCTATATATACGTATATATGGATATATACGTATATATGTATATATACCACTTCAAAGGATGTGAGATTTTTATACCCCTTGAAACATCTCATTTCATCAATAACCTTAAAAATACACATGCCCAGAAAGACATGGGCAAGGTAGAAGGCTTTCACAGCCCTATAGAAACATATGTGTATGCATATATATGTTTATACTGAAATATACATATGTTTGCTTTTAAATGTTTTATGTTTTCCAAGTTGCCGTCTCTGCTGCGTTGTACTGCCTTTATCAGTAATTCCCGTCTAGGTTTCTGAGTTCTGTAGTATCCTTGCAGTTTTCAGGATCCATACCCACTCCTTCCTGAAGCCTCATCTAGACTGAAATCTCAACTGTAACACTTCCGCCTCTCTGCACTCCCTTAGGAAGTGCCTGGATGCCTTTACCTATTGCAGATTAGATCCATTCCATTCTCTCTGGTTCAAGAAAGGGAACTTGACGTTGGGATGTCTCTTCTGTCAAACAATGCCATGCCCCAGTGTGGGGGAGATAAAGCAGGGCTTAGTAAGAACACCATGACCTTTCCTTCTATTTGATTGTGAATTATTCTTGATTGCTAAAGACCTTTGACTGGTCTTCAGAGCTCATATGAAGTTATTTCACCCAGTCTCTAATCGTTTGTTTAATGTTTCTATGGGGCAGTGAGTGCCTTCATCTTGCTCGTGTCATTACTGGGCATGTCTATTTTTAAGGATATTGATGAATTGAGATGTTTCAAGAACTGTTAAAGTCTTGCATCCTTGGAAGAGGCATTTATCAAAATTTGACACATTAATTTCTCAAGACGCTCTGGTAAAAGGAGTCAAAGGAGAGGTTTTTCTGGTCAGATGAGGTTCTGATTACAGCAGACTTTATTCCCCTGTGTGATACTGTCTGTGGACAGAAGTCTATTGACAACTTTGGAAAGTTTTGCAATAACAAAACTCACCTCATTCCCTTAAAGTCAGCATTTATCAGACTTAACTGACCATAGAACATAGTTTTTCTCTTAAAAACTAATCTCTATGGCTGGGGAGAGCTTGCTCAGTGGTTAAAGCACTTGCCATGCAAATATGAGGACCAAAGTTGAATCTCCAGAAATCCACATAAATGCCAGGTTACCACCGTGGCCTCCTATAATTCCAGCCTCAGAAGGCTGAGAGAGAGGGTCCCCAGAGAAAACTGGCCAGCTGGACTATCTGTGTTAGTTACTTTTTTCCTGTTGTGATTAAAACAACAACAACAACAAAAAAAAAACATGACCAAAAGCAACTTAAAAAAGAGTTGATTTTAGCTTAGGGTTCCAGAAGGCTAGGTGTCCATGATGGCAGGAACACAAGGAAGCAGGAACAGGAAGCTAAGGGGATCACATCTCAACTGCACACAAGGAAACAGAGGAAGCACACAGGAAGTGGGGTGGGGCTACTGACCCTCAAAGGTGGCCTCCAGCAAGGCTACATTTCTGAAAGGTTCTATAACATCCCCAAACAGCACTACCAACTGGGGAACAATGGTTCAAATCCCTGAACCTATAGGGGATCCACACACTAGCCCTATTGGTGAGCTCCGGGTTTGATTGAGAGACAGGGTCTCAAAGAATAGACAAACTAACCTAGCTCCACACGGGAAACGGAACTCTGGGAAATGTAGTTTCTAGCTTGTCTGTATTGCAAAGGAAGCCATGGAAAAGACTGTGGTGATGTCAAGTTAACAACTGAGAATGAGGACAGAGCTGTGCACACTGTGCACAGTTAGGCACCAGTTACCAATGGAAAGGTAAAGATGGAACTCACAAAGTGTTACTTGCAGGTATCAGCCTCTTAGGTAACTCTCTCCAAGATTACTGTCTAGACTCCTGTCCTGGCCTGCGACGTATCTAATAGCATTTTCACTTAATACTTTTCTCAAATTGATGGCTCTTTTATTTAGACAAATTATTTCAGAGAACATATCCTATCAATTCTAAAAATAGAAAAGCAATTGTCACACATAAAAAGCATTTGTTTAAAAATATGATGGCTCAGCAGTTAGCAGAGGCTGCTCTTGCAGAGGACCCAAGTTTTGAGTCCCAGCACCCACACGATAGCTAACAACCATCAGTAACTCCAGTTCCAGGGGATTCAACACCCTCTTCTAACCTCCTCAGGCATTGCATGACATGGGTACAGGCAATACTCATACACATAAAATAATAAACAATTTTCTAAATAAATATTTAGGAAAAAAATGTGATGTGTAAGGCCCTTGGTTTGATCCTCAGAACTGCAATAATAAAAAATATAATGTGAACACTGGTAGAAAGCTCGCCTAACATATTTGAAGCCCTGGGTTCAAATTCCTGACGCTATGAATCAATCTCTCTCTGTCTCTCTCTCTCTCTGTCCCTCCACATGAAAACCAAACCTTGCTGTAATTTCTGGCTGAACACCATTGCCCCACCCAGTACTATCTATGAACTCTCTGGCTTCCATTTCAACTGGTGCAGGTCCAGTTTTTGTGTGATTTACGTCTGGCAGACGTTCTAGGTCCCCCGTCAGCAAAAGTATGGATCCAGTTTCTCAAAGCATCTGCATCTCAGTCCCACTGAGGCTCTTGAAGGAGCTTTACTGAGGCCACTGCAGTGCAACTCTGTCCAGAGTCATGTCAGGTAAACAGCTGAAGAAAGTAGCTCGTTCCATGGCATCCTTAAGAAGGAGGGGTCCGCCCTGTGCAGACCCTCCCATGCACAGGCCGTGGGATCTTTGTGAGGAAATGTTTTATGAGGGAAAAACTCCAGTTCGGGAGGAGGATGCAGTGTTCATAAGACAATGTGTGAGGAAGTGCTGTTAGTGCCTCCTCCGGGGCCATCCGAAGTATCTCACACACACTGTTTCATCTGATCCTCCTTAAATTCTGGGAGGCAGGTGCTTGATAATCCACAGGTTATAGAAGAGCAACGATAGGCCCAGAGAGGCTAAGGGAAGTGCCCAAAGTCACACCATTCGTTTTAATAACAGCAGAGAGGGAGATGATTGCCACATTTAGGGAGTTTTTGGTCACTGAGTTTTTAGCAGGAACACAGAGTGGCTGGCACAAGACAGATGAGGGTGCTGGATCCAGGTTCCTTAGAGCTTCAGTGCAGGATGGCAGGCTGGGCACTGTTTTAATGACCGAACAATCTGTGTATGCCATTCTGCTCAAAGGAACCTCTGAGATGGTGGAAAGCAGGAATCTCTGTGGGGCAGGGGAGGGGATGGAAACAGCAGTGGTCTGGGGCAGAGTCACCGGTGATTACAAATATTAATCAGTGGGACAGAGACTTTCCAGTTGACCTTCAATGACCCTCTATCTCCTGGTATTCGTGCTCTTGAAGAGTCCCCACTCACATGGAACAGGGATGACTAAGAAGTTATTGAGCAGGACTGAGGATATAGCTCAATACTCATCTGCATGTATGAAGCCCTGGGTTATTTGAGGACCACAAAATAAAAATAAAGGATGTCAATGGGATGATTCTGTGGGACTCTTGAGGTCAGGCCTTCCAAGGCCCTGTGGCTTCCATCTTACTTCCCCTTAGTCACTTTGTTTGGAGAAGCCAGTCAGCAAGCTGTGAACACACCCAAGCTCCCTGTGGAGAGAAGTCCCTGTGGTGAGGAACTGAGATCTCCTACCAACAGCTTTATGAACAAGCCATTTTGGCAATGGAACCTCAGTCAAGCAGACCCATGCCTACAGCCCTGGCTGAAGTCATTCCTCTCATCGCATGAGAAGTCTCTGGACTGATGCTACACTGTCTTTCGGCAATCGAAGTCCTGACCTAAAGAAACTGGGAGATTGTAAATATTGATTTTTTTCTAGCTCACCATATTTCGGGCTTAAAAATTACCCCAAGGTGATTTCACACATATTCAATAAATAACTAATGTAATAACCAAAACAACGTTTTTTTCACAGTGTGAAAAGAATGCATGGATTACTGAGAGCTTAGGGTTGGCATCAGGCATTTTTCCTTACAGCAAGGAGGAGAAGCCTGCCAGCACTGTATTCTTTGCCTAAAGACCTTGCCAGGTGGCTCAACTCTTGGGAATAGCAGCCCCTTGGGCATATGATTGTGCCTTGTGCAGAGGGCACTCTCAGGAGCCTTATACAGCTGAAAAAAGGATGCTGTGCACACCTGGATAGAAGTGGAACATCCAGGAAGTCTATCTTTCCAGAACTGTAGGCCTTCCATCCTGTCTCAAGCTCCTTCTGCCCGCTTTCTGGCTGGTGACTCTCCTAGCTGGTGAGCTACTTGGTACCAGGGACTCAGTCTCTTTGTCTCTTCACTGTTCCAGCCTTTGCCTTACTGTCCACGTGTTAGATGCATGGCCATGGACTTAACCAGACCTCAATAGCGGATGATACAATTGTTTCCAGGCATTTTTCTGTTCTAAATAATGTTGCAATTAATATATCAAAAACTGTTGTCTGCTGTACCCTTAGGGTACTTTCCTCACAATGGTTTCTTAATTTTCTGAATTTGAGGAGATACCCCTTATGGCAAGAGACTCCAGAGTTGTAAAGGGAGTGTCAGTAGGTAGATAGAAACCTAGTTTTAGGAGTCAGCCATGCCCCGAGGCAGGGGAATAGAGGGAAGGCTTTCTGGAGTCCCCCAATCCCCAGCGCCAGCATCAAAATCTGGGTCATGTGTGGAGGAAACCAAGACTTGAAATGGAAGTCTAGCCATGCTATAACTCAGCAAGTGTGTGTGTGTGTGTGTGTCTGTCTGTCTTTGTGTGTCTGTCTATATGTATGTGTGTCTGTGTGTGTATGCATTTGCATGTATGTGTGTGTGTGTCTATGTATGTCTATCTGTCTGAGTATATGTATTTGCATGTATATAGGTGTGCGTGTGTCTGTGTATGTGTGTGTGTGTCTTTCTGTGTGTGTCTGTGTGTATGTATTTGCGTGTATATAGGTGTGCATGTGTGTGTGTGTCTTTCTGTGTGTGTCTGTGTGTATGTATTTGCATGTGTATAGGTATGTGTGTGTCTCTGTGCGTGTGTGTGTCCTTCTGTGTGTCTGTGTGTCTGTCAGTGTGTATGGATTTGCATGTATATAAGTGTGTGTGTCTCTGTGTGTACGTGTGTATGTGTGTCTGTCTGTGTGTATGTGTGTGTGTCTGTCAGTGTGTATGTATTTGCATGTATATAAGTGTGTGTGTCTCTGTGTGTACGTGTGTGTGTGTGTCTGTCTGTGTGTATGTGTGTGTGTCTGTCTGTCAGTGTGTATGTATTTGCATGTATATAAGTGTGTGTGTCTCTGTGCGTGTGTGTGTCCTTCTGTGTGTCTGTCAGTGTGTATGTATTTGCATGTATATAAGTGTGTGTGTCTCTGTGTGTACGTGTGTGTGTGTCTATCTGTGTGTATGTGTGTGTGTCTGTCTGTCAGTGTGTATGTATTTGCATGTATATAAGTGTGTGTGTCTCTGTGTGTACGTGTGTGTGTGTCTGTCTGTGTGTATGTGTGTGTGTGTCTGTCTGTCAGTGTGTATGTATTTGCATGTAGATAAGTGTGTGTGTCTCTGTGTGTACGTGTGTGTGTGTCTATCTGTGTGTATGTGTGTGTGGGTCTGTCTGTCGGTGTGTATGTATTTGCATGTATATAAGTGTGTGTGTCTCTGTGTGTACGTGTGTGTGTGTCTGTCTGTGTGTATGTGTGTGTGTGTCTGTCTGTCAGTGTGTATGTATTTGCATGTATATAAGTGTGTGTGTCTCTGTGTGTGTGTGTGTACTCCAGTCTCCAACACTCCTCCTTTCCTCTTTTCACACTTCCAGGCTTCCTCTCTGCATTACCTTGAGCTGCCTTACAGTGTCGTCAGAGTGTGCCTCTTCCGGCTGGAAGGAAGGAAGGAAGGAAGGAAGGAAGGAAGGAAGGAAGGGAGGGAGGGAGGGAGGGAGGGAGGGAGGGAGGGAGAGTTGTGAAGAGGCCTGGAGCTCATCAGGGACCTGTGGCTATTTCTGAGGAGCAACAATTGAAGGCCTAGTGGGCACAGCTCCCTTGTCACCCAGGAAGGAATGGCAGGGACAATTGTGGCATGATTGTTCTGAGCCCAGAACCCAGGGAGAAGCTCTGGCTGGGGTTAGATGTCACCTCACCTTGATGGACTGAGCTTTGTAAGGTCGTTTGCTGGAGGGAATGAATAACGTTGACCGACTTGGGCAGCTCATAAAGGCTGCGTCTTAGACCCTGTAGCTGCCTCTCACAACTTGGACAGGGGAAGCTTTTCCTGTCCCTGTCTGTTTGTACTCCCTCCCTGACCATTTCAAGAGATCCACTTGGTCCTTAAGGGCCTCACTCTGGATGCTGTGGATGCCTGCCTTGCTTCAGAATGAGAAACAGCCGGGTAATCACCAGGCCCAATGTGTAACCGTGAGACCATAACATATACAGAGTGTGTTCCCTTACAACACACTCAAACGGGCGTGGTTAGCCCAGAGCCATCCAGGCCATGGGGCCAAGTCCTCCTAGGGGGAATGCTGTCCCTCCGTAAGCAGCCGTGCCTTGCCTATGACTGCATTTGAGGGTGAATGTTGTCAGGGGGTTTTCTTCCTGGGTGACGTGTGTACCCTGGGGATGGAGGCTAAAACTCTGGAATCTTGCTGTGAGAAAGGGCCCAGGGACACAGGCCATTTTTCTAAGACCATATTTTAAAATTTATTGTGTGTGTGTGTGTGTGCTCACGCGCTCATACACACGTGTGCTCCTGTCGGACAACCTCAGGTTCCTCAGGGGCTGTCCACCTGCTCTTTTGAGAGAGAACCTGCTTGGAGATTCTAGCAGGGAGGTGTTACTCCTGCACGTGCCCGGAGATGGGTCCTCCTCACTGGGGAAGACCATCTTTTTCCACCCAGCACACAGCTTCAGGAGGGATGCACGTCCAGGAACGGAAGCACAGTGAGAAAGGGAGCACCAGCCTAGCCAGCTTAGCCAGGCAAACTGTTTTTTTGAGACAGAATCTCTCACGAGTCTGGAGCTTTCCAAACAGTCTAGGCTGGCTAGTCAGAAAACCTCAAGAAGCTGCCTGTTTTTGCTTCCCCAGCACCAGAATCACAAGCACATACTACCATGCTCACTTTTAAAATATGGGTTCTAAGGATCAAACTCAAGTCCTCGTGCTCTCAAGGGAAACACTTTACTGACTGAGCCATCTTCCCAGCCTGAGACCACAATCTTTAGTCCCCCAGCTTGATCCTAGTCAGGGTGTTTCAGTGCCTTCTGGCTCTGTCTGTGCTCCCTTGAGGACAGGGCATTGTCTCCAGCAGCTCTGAAGTCACGCTCACCTATAATCACAGCCTTGGAAGAGAAGGGCTTTCACATTGTTGCTGGCCTCCTTCCCATGTCTTTTGTGTGGCACCCATGGGAAATGGGGTCCTGCGGGAGCTGTGAGTGTGTTTTCAGACCGAGTGACAGGAGAAGGAGGAAGACTAGGACGGGAGGGCAGGGATGGAAGACCAGAAGGAGGGGAGGCTTGGATAACATGTTTTAATGGGCAGCTCCTTGCACAGGATCTTATAAAAAAAACCAATGGATCACTCTAAACTACAAAACACCAGTTTGTGGTTCCTAGGAGTGGACCAAAGATCTGCTGTCCTTGACTCAAAGTGACTTTTTGCTCCAACAGCTGCAGTGGGAGCAGGAACCATTCCTGAGACAGGCCAAAAGGAGCTCTGAGGGAGGGAAGGTCCCTGCATGAGCAGTTTGACCTGTGCCTGGGGAGAGTAGCATGTCTCATTGAGAGAAGAAAGACTTGTGTGGCCTCTGACTTCCTGAGTGCTGGAGGGGCTAGGTATTTGTAGCACAGGGTAGCCCATTGTCAAATAGATTTCCCTTAGGTGATATAGAAAGCCATAGGGAATTGTATTAACTCAAAACCTCCCTGAAAAATGCACATACAATATCTGAACGTGAGTGCGTGAGTTTACCTGAAGGCTATATAACGAGAACCATAGTGGGAGATAGGAGAAACCTCCCTTTGAGTTGTTGGTCAAAGTAGTCCAAGAGACTTTCCAAATAATGAAGGCTATAACCACAGTTCTTGATTACATCCTAGAACTTGAAGGTAAGACCCTATTGCTGAAGACAGGACATACTTTGGACACAGGACTTGGAGCAACGGAGCTGGAAGTTACCTGGAAACTTCCTCCCTGAAGACTGGCTCTTGTAGTGCTAGAAGATACTGTGCAAGCTGCTAAGGGAGAAAATCAATCAATGATCCAAGCCAGCTGCAAAGCCTAATAACCTCAACGTCTGGCACAGCAAACTGTCTCTATTGGTAGAATAGTGGCTCTGCTATCTAGGGGTAATCAACAGCTATCTAACTGGACTTAAAGCCCTCTCAGTGGATGGTACTGTAAATATAACCAAATACACATGGCTGGAGAGGCCAAGAAAATACTAATAATACATCCCTCAGCTCTCACCAGTGAAGCTTCTTACACCAGTGTGATGTACACAGAAGGCCACAACTGGCTAAGCTTCAGAGAACAGGAAACCACAGAGAGCATGTCCTTGCATAGCATTCCTATATTAAACCTCACCCACCCATGACTCAGGAACCACTGTGGAAGAGGGGGCGGAAAGATTCCAAGAACCTGGGTTGGTGCATGAACATAAGGAAACAGAGGCTTTCAAACCGGTGGAAACTGGATCATATGAACTTGAAACAATGGTGTCAGCATGCACAAGACCCATGCCACACCAGGGGCAGCAGGTGCCAACCCAAGCTAAAGAACTATTGGCAACTGGGTGAAGGAGAGTAGATCTTCTTTAAGGGAGTGACTCTAGGCTGACTAGACTCCAGTGGATGAACTTGTACTGAGGGCCATTTGGGTACAAATGCTTGACTGGATGGGACATATATGACAGAGTGCATGTAATCCAGTGTGTGTGTGGGGCGACTATGGCGATGTGTGGATGGGGGACGAGAGGGAGTCTAAATTTGGTTAAGCTCTATTATATGAAATGCATAAAAAAATCAATAAAAAAAAAAACAAAGATTTTCCAGCCAGGTGTGGTGGGGCACGTCTTTAATCCCAGCACTTGGGGGGCAGAGGTGGGCGGATTCCCATGAGATCCACACCAGCCTGGTCTCGTTTGTGAGTTCCAGGTAAGCTGGGGCTACAAGGAGACCTTGTCTCAAAAAGACACACACAAAAAGGGAGTCTCCAATAGTTTCCAACCCACATCCAGCTGCCCTGCTTTATCAACGTCCCTACCACCCACGGGGTCCCCTAGGGAACTGGACAGACACCCTGCAGCCAGCATGAGAGGCCCTGTGTGTTCTCTGTATGGGGGGGCGGGGGATTCTCTTGCAATGCTCAGAGGAACGGATTTGTTTCCTTAATTGATAATGAATATCGGAAAGGTCATATTTACATTATGAGCTGGGTGGGAATTGTGTGTCGGCAAAGATGGCGAAAATCACAAGAATAATGACATCCAGTTCTCTGTGTTTGTACCAGTGAGGGTGATGGGGTAGAGGGAGGGGCAGCTAGGGAGCGGGGTGTGCTGGAGGAAGAGCAGGAGGAGGCAAGAGGAGAGAGGGAGAAAAGACGAAAGACGGACCCAGGGAAAGAGGCAGACTTGGAGAGGGATGAAGATGAGGAAGGAGGGGGCCGCGAGATGGGGGCAGCAGGCAGCTGGTGGCCAACAGGAAATGTGGAGCACAGCTGCTGGTCTAGCTGGCTTTCACATCTGTCGCTGGGCAGGGAGGTGGGCCAGTCTGTAGCAGGAGCCCTGAAATCATCCCGTTGGGTCATTCGGAGTACTCACATGAGGTCAAAGTAAGCGCAGATAGGATCTGGGTGGTGGTGTTCTCTTGCGCAGAACTATGCAAGGGATCACCACTGATCTCTAGATACGCCAACAGTGCTCCCCCACTGCATATGGGTGCATATGGGTTCATCAGACCGCCGAAGCCCTCTGTACATGCATGTCCTGTGACTCCCCAGCCAGGCTCTGATCCCTCTGCCTCTACCTCCCGAGTGCTGGGATTACAGGCCAAACCATGCCCAGTTTATGTGGTGCTGGAGATTGAACTTTCGGCTTTATGCATGCTAGACAGGTACTCTACCAACTGAGCTATGGTACCAGTCACCAGACTTGTCTGCAGTGTTGTGACTGCCTGAGCAGCTGTTTGTCCCCTCCAGGGCACTCCTGTGTTCCCAGGGGTTAGGGGCCTGTCTTGGTCACCATGGCATGCACTTTTGTATCTGAATTTGTGGAATTGTGTGGAACTGTTTTAATTCTTCTAGCAGCATCCCCAGAGAAGAGTCTTTTACTCTTCTGTTCAAGAGTGTTGGGATCTTTCCCTGACCTGAAGGGGCAGAGCACTTAGGGTCTGTTGGGGGTTCAGTGGGCGAGGAGTTGAGTCAGCCCAGCAGAAGATTCTGGCTGTATTTTTGAATGGGAAAGCAGAAAGCACCCAGAGAAGAGGCGTCCTCTGCCCAGGGAGTGGCAGTTGACATGGCTCAGGAGACTGGGCAGGATGGAAGGGCAGAAGTCTCATATAGGGAGAGCCTCTGAGTGGGGCCTTCAGATGGTCCACACTGCCCGGACTAACCCAGACACTCATGAGGCTGGTGTGTTTAACCTTCAGTCCACCCGATGCTTGTCGATGCAGTGATGATAAAGGTGACCCAGTCATTTGGGGACATTTGCTTCTCGTTGGTAACTGGGTGAAGGGAAGCCCAGCTTCCCCCTGCATGGGAAGGTGGGACATTAGTACAGGAGGACAGCTGCACATATGTGTGTGTGCTCATGTGCATGTCTATGTATGCATGTGTGTATTTGTATATGTGTGTAAATATGTGTGTATGCACATGTGTGTGCTCATGTGCATGTCTATGTATGCATGTATTTGTATATGTGTGTAAATATGTGTGTATGTAACCATGTCTGTCTCCATTTATGCACATGCACATATGCATGTTTTAAAATATACATGTGTAAATAACGTGTATGCATGCACACATGCATCTCCATGTGTGTAGGTATGTGCATGCATGTATGTGTATATGTGTTAAACATATTTATCTGTGTGAATGTGTGCATCTGAGTGGACGTGTACATAGGGAAAATATGACGATGGAGGAATGTGGGGTTCTCTGGCCTGATTGTCCACAGGCCGGAGTGAATTGCTTTATTTTCATAAGTAACTGTATCATTTTTCTTAGAAAAGATATAATCTAAAAACTGTTTTGTGTGCGCGCTTTTCCATGGCGGTATCATCTGAGAGTCATTTGCTCCTGTCAATCACTGTAGCAGTGGGGAGGGACAGATCCCAAGCACCGGAGGGAGGCTCCCAGTCTTCCGCAGACAGCCTGAGGGTTCGAAGCCCAGTGTTGCACATCAGCTGCAGCCAGGAGAGAGAGAGAAAGCCGAGCCTTCATGAGGTGATCATGTTTCTTTCCGTTTTTGCCCTATCTACTGGCGAAAAGTCTTTGTTCTAGCCTGGGACTCTGAGGTCCCCCCCCCCCTCCCCGTGACTGTCCTGGGAATTCTTGTCCGTGTTTATAGAGTGCCTTCCCAACAGAACAGCCAGCAACCAGCACATGCAGAAAGGAGACAGCATCCACTACAGTATTTGACAAGAATAGGCTAAAATTGTAAACTGTTATGTTCTTAGTAGCATATTTGGTGATGAAATGGGGTATTGTGCATTATAAATACCTACTTGTTTTTAAATGTCACATAGTTCTTATTATTTAATATCTCTGTATGTCCAGTGGGTCTCTGTATCATCAGGGGTTTGCCCAGGCCTTTGATTTAATCCTCACTATAGCCTTTGTGTGACTTTTTAGTATCCTCTACCCATTTTACATACAAGGAAACTAAGGTTTTTCCAGATTGCTAACTGCAAATGGAATGGAAAGGTAGGACCAGACTTTGAGTTCGAAGCCCACAATGCCACCATTGAATATTACATGCTGGAGAGACTCAGAGGGGTAACACTGGGTCTGCACCTGGACTCTGGCCCTGGCATTCTTGGATGACTGTTCTCAGATGCCGGGACCAAGGGAGAACCAAATGCATGACAGAGAAGGCTGGGTCCAGGAGAGGCGCTCTGCAATTAGTCAGCCTCTGCTTTTTGATTTAATTCTTCCCCTCATGTGTGTTCATCATGTTGCTCTGGAAAGATTGGTATTCAGGGAAGGAGCATCAAAGACGGTAATTAAAGTGTCTCTGCTGACAGACTGTGTCTGGGAACGGACCTGTTTGATTCCGCAAAGGAAATCATTGGCGTTCTAACAGGAGGCAGGAAACTTTTGATTAGTGAGTGATAGATAAACAGATCGATGCCTTTTCTGGCAACATTTCAGCTTCATTGTTGTCACTGGGAAGGAGACGGGGTGGAGTGTGGAAGAGAGAGGAGGTCCTGCAGGTCCTTCAGGGCTTGAGAACAGGGAGGGCCTGGAGAAGGTCGAAGCCAGGCTGGGCAACAGGACCGGAACTGGGAGGCTCCAGGTCCAAGAAAATGAGGCTGTTGTTGTGTCTCCACACAGCCTCACACCGGGGGGCCTGATGGGAGCCTCATGGCAGCCGAGCTTCTTGGTGATCAGCTAAATCTGTGTTCCCAGCCGGCACAGCCCCTCCGCATTATTGCTGCTCTCTCAAGGTCAGGGGGAGTTAAGACCGGAGATTATACTGTGTCAGTGGGGCCTTTTTGAAATATGACTCAGTGTAATCTCTTTCCACACCAGAGGAGAGATGCCAAAATCGCACTTCAATCTCCCGCTCGCAATGGGCTTATTGGGATTTTAGCAGAGCTCTGCCTAGATAAGACTGTTTCTTCTCCCAGGGTGCCCCTTTACAAACTTTGGTTAAGTAAGGCCACAACTTATCCAGGGAGGCTTTGCAGGTGTCAGGGACCCTGAGTCCAGCAGACAGGGCGGGAGCCGGGCCACGCAGCTCTATCAGACCTGATGTAAGTGCCCGATGGGAAGAGGAGATCTTTTAAAGTGGGTGTCCCTGGTTGTCTTTCTGAGCCTCTGTCTGTTAGTGTGGAAAATAGTTCAGGGAGCTCACCTCTCCGGGTTACCCTGAGGGTTAGGAGACTTGCAGGAAGATCACCTGATCCTTGTGTTTAGTTAGACAGTCAGTGGGAGGCCATTTTGTTTGCTTTGATTTTTTTTTTGTCCTCCCTCCCTCCCTCCCTCTCTGTCTCCTTCCCTCTGTGTGTGTGTGTGTGTGTGTGTACACATGGAGGCCAGACGTCAACACTGGATGTCCTCTATTGCTCTCTACCTTATTTTTATTATTTTTATTCTGAGCCTGGACTTCCTACTTCAGTGAGACTGACTGGCTGTCAAGCCTCTGGGCTCTACCTGTCTCTGCCCCTCCTCAGGCTGGAGTTTCAGTGGAGCACCACAGTGCCTGTCTTTCATGTGGGTGCTGTGGATCTGATTTAGGTCCTCATGTTTGTGCTGCAAGCATTTTACCTACTGGGTCATCCTCCCAGCCTCTCCCTGGGGTTTTCAAAAACCTAGTGGATGGTCAAGGCAGCTAGAAAATTCCATGATGCTCTCTGTTTTATGAGGGACACAGACAGCCGTGAACTTAGTATCCTCTTCCTGCTCTACTCGCCCTGGTGACAGCCACCTGGGATACAGTGGTCCCCAGTGACAATGGATATCTGTGTTTATGCCACTGTATGATACTGTGCCTGACACCCTATACTGAAAAGAAACAGGGACCTGGAAGAGTCCCACAGCGAGGGGGGAGGGACAGTGCCCCAGGGACAGGCCTGCCTGTGGTTCAGTCTGGGCTCCCGGCTGGATTTCTCATTTCCCTAAGTGGCTCTTTGTGCGCTCCCCCAGCTCTCTCCTGATTTTCTTCCCCATCTGTTGACTCACCTCTCATTACCGTGATAAAATACCCAGGAAAATCAACTTTAAGGAGCAGGAAAGGCTGGTTTTGGCTCATGGTTTCAGAAGTTCCAGTCCACAGATGGGAAGCTCCATTGCAACATGCCTGGAGAGATGATGGTGGTGAAAGTGCATGTCTGGGGAGTGGGGGACATGGGGACAGAGAGAGAGCTCGAGATTCCATTGTCCCCTTCAGAGGCGTGGTCCCAGGGACCTACTTGCCTTGTCACACACGTTTCTGCCATCCTCCCACAGTACCTTCGCATTACCAATCCATCCATGCATTATCCATTGATTAGGTCTGATTCCTCATGAGCCAGTCACTGCCCCCAAGCCCCACACGCAAACATGGTGCTGGGGACCAAGCCGTCAACGCACGAGCCTTCAGGCCTTTCTTCTCACAACCACAGCATCCTCTTCTTTCTCTTCCCCTCGTCATCTTCCTGAGTGTCTCCCCATCCATCTCCTGAGGTTCTGAATGGCATAGTGATTATTGCCCAGACTTTGGACTTGGAGGCATGTGCAGGTTCTTTGGCTGGACATAGGTGGCTTCACCTACAAGGTGTAGTGTTACAAGGTTGATCTGAGCTCACAGGTGCAAAATGCCCGGCTCACTGCCGGCTGCACAGGGGGAGCGTTTCACAAACGGAGCTGGCGACTGCTGCTCTTGCCTTGCTCTTTTGGTTCTCGAAAAGACTGGGACACTTGTTAATCATTTCATAGGCTGCAAGTAGACGCTACATGCGTGCATTGGGTGGGACTCCTGGGAGAACAATCTTCCTTGAGGTGAAGCACTGACGATCCTTCTTGTGAACCGTTACTGTCTGTTGTTGCCGCCCCTCACCAACTCCATCTCCACCCACTCCATCTCCACCCACTCCATCTCCACCCACTCCGTCTCTGATATTCCACATTTCATAGAATGACCTGCCTGCTTCCAGCACTTGGCAGGACTGTCAATAAAGTACTATGCTAATGGATGGGAGAGTGAATCCGTCTTAGCCAATGAAATTCTCCTATCGTTTGACCCTCTCACCAGTGGCTGGGCACATGAGCAGAGCTCAGCCAATAAGAGTCAGCACTCTTAAGATGAAAGACAGCCGCAGCTCTCTTTCTCTCTGAGGAACCTTTGCACCCACAGGCTTATCCCCTCCTGCTTGGAGCTTGCCAGTGGCTTTTCCTTGGATGCTAAGTGCAGCCCCAGCTGTCCCTCATAATTCTAAGACTTTACCACGTAAACATAGTTTCTGTTGTTTATCTCCAAAGACCTCTTTGGGAACAAGTGTAGTGTCTTTTGGGGCACCGCAGCTCCTCAAGAGACCTGATCCCTCAGCTCAAGCTCCTTCCCTTTAGGTGTGTGGAAGTACCCAAACCCCAACCACATCTACTCTGTCTGGGCAGCTGTTAGAGGCCACCTCTAAGATGGTCTCCATCCTGACTGCCAGGGGATCCCTGATTCCTGAGCTGCTTGAGACCAAATGATTCCCACTGGCTGGCTTTGATGGGCACACAGCCATGAGGTCCATCAGGCCAGCTTGATATATTTGTAGCTGGCCTGTCCATATCAATGTTGGGGTCCTTTTAAGTGGAGGCTGGTTCCCTTGAAGGCACATGGATTTTGGGACGTTGGGGAATCCTCTCAACACAGCTGAACTACCCCTGTTTCTTCTGGCCCTGCTGGGGACTAGATGTGATATTTGTCCCCATTCGTTTGGGGAACACTCTGTTGTTTCTGGAATACAGAGCTGGCTAACATTGGAGTTTGCCATTTCAGACATGGAGAAGGCTATTGCTTTTGTCTACAGCACATGGTGCAGGCTGGGCTCCTATTCTTCTCCTATGACCCCCTGTTTCAGATTTTCTGACTCTCTTTCTTTCTTCTGCTCTTCAGATATTTTTTTTACAAGTCACTGAACTCAATTCATACTAGCAAGGAAAGGAAAGTCTGGGCTGAAATAAATAAAATGTGTTGGAATGTTGACTTCAGGTACAGCTGTATCCAGGAGCTAACAGAACACCACTGGGGCTCTCTGCCTTACAGCCTCTTCTCCATTCTCATGTATCAATATGGTAGCAAGTTGCTTCAGGATCATCCCTGGGACCTCAAGTTCAAGTTAAGTGAAGAGAATGCCTCTTGCTCATACTAACAACAGTCCTAGAATTGATTTTTTTTTTCTTGATTTGCTTACATTTGGACATATTCCCTTTCTTGAGTCAGTGATAATAGATCTGACAGTCTGATTGGTCAGAGAGAAGTCATACCTGCTTAGGGTGCACCCCAGTCAAGCCACCTAGACATGCCAGTAGCTATTTCTAGAGCAGGATGGGACTGAGCAGGTGATGCCAAGTATAGGCTGGCCATACTACCAGAGCCTTGCTGTGGGTTGGCAGAACAGGCTTCTGGCAATTTCTGATCCAGTAAGGCAGTAAGAGCCTGGGTTAGCAGGTGGGGCTGCTAAGGGGGAGGAGCTGTGTCATGGGCTTGGTGGTGGTGTGCTCTCTCTCCCTACCAGGCTCACCAGGCCTGGCCTTCCTTGCCAGCACCTGACACAAGTGGAATGGGTCAAGCTATGGGCAGGGGCTTCTGGAGAGGCACAAGGCAGAGCAAGACCCATGCCAGTTCCGTGTGCCAAGGCTCCTGTGCCTGGTCTGCAGACCCTGCCTACCACCTGTCCCGCCTAGCTGCTCACAAGCTGGGACAGGCTCTCTGATGCCCTGGGCTGGGTGCATGGCCATTGATCAAGGAAGCACTCAAGGGTCCCTGGCCAGGGATGGAAAGCAACTTAAGTCTGGTGAGGAGAGTTGAGCATTCATCTTCAAATGATAGCCCATGGCTTTGAAGTCAGACTGGTCCTGGATCAGAGTGCAAAGCTGTCATGTCCACATGCACGTGTTAGGGTGTCTGTGCCTCATCACTGGCATGTCTATGGGGGCAGTGTGTACGGCCGGTGATAACAATGGGCGTGGACAAGGTGTGGGCAGGCTTTGTTTAAAACTTCCCTCCTCCTTTTCTCTTTATATTTAAGTTTTTATCAAATCTGATTGAAGCTTCACAACAAACCTATGACATAAGGTACTGTGATTTGCATTTTATAGACAAGTAGCAAGAATCTATGGTCCAGAAAGGTTAAGTCACTTGCCCAATGTCACATAACTAGTAAGTGGCAGATTTGAGATTTTTAACCCAGACACATGCTCTAGAATCCAACTTTTAATCATAAAATTATACCCATTAGACAGGCTTGATGTGCACCCTAAGTGAGATCTTGTTCATGGCACCTGTTTTATAGAAAGTGCCCAGGAATCACCTGAACTCTGTCTCCCTGCTGACCTCAGACAGGGCTGGCATCCTGCCCACACCTTTAGATGGATGGGTTGTGTTGCAGGATTTCCACGACAGGCAGAGGAATGTCTGTCTGTAGGTTGTATCACATGCTTGTGAGGTGTCCATGTGCTTGGGTGGGGTGGCAGCGGGTAGCTGTGTGGAGTTAGCATCGGATGGATATGGGGGCCTTATGGGTGATGATGAGAAAAAGGGTGGTGGCTGGTGAGGCTGAAGATTCGTAGCAAAATCAAAATACAGAGAACAGGACTGGTTATGCAGTGTGGGTGGGATAGGAAATCCCCAGCCCCTCAGGAGTCCTGACGGACACTTCTTGCTCAGCCCACAGAGCTGGGCTTTGGAGATGCACGCCTGTAACCCCAGCATCCTGTAGCTTGGAGTAGGAGGATCATGAGTTCGAGGCCAGCCTGGGCTGCATAGTGAGACTCTCTGAAAAACTCAGTAACAGGGGCTGCAGAGATGGCTCAGCAGTTAAAAGCGCTGGCTGCTCTTGCAGAAGACCCAGGTTTGATTCCTAGCACCCACATGAAGCTAAAAATCATCTGCAATTCCAGTTCCAGCCGAATCTGATGCCCTCTTCTGACCTCTGTGGTAAGTGTACAACATGGGTGTACTTGCATACATGCACAGTACACTCATGCACATAAAATGATATGTTAATATAGTATTACATATTTTATATGATAAATAATATTTTAATATTATTAATATAATAAAATAATATAATAAAATCTCAATAACAGTTCTTTGTTTGAGACTATCTTCCCTGGCCTGGGGGAGGCTCTAGCAAGAGAGAGACCCTTCAAAGACTCCCACCTCCTTCCTCAAGGTGACCCTGGCCTTGAATAGGTGCTGTCTCAGTCTCCCCATGATGGAAGGCAGTTATTAATAAAACTGGGACTCTGCTGATCCTTCCCCACCCCATTAATTTTCATTTCCCCTGAGTCTTCTGTGGCAGGTGGTAGACCAAGGCTGTGGGGACTGGATTGTGTGTGTGCCACACTGAGCATCACCAGCAGACTCACTTCTGATTTCTGAGTGAGCTCCTCCTCCTGTGCAATGGGTGTTTTTCTGCTTGGTGCTCTGGCCACACATCCTAGCCCATTCTCAGCCTGTGATATCAATGGATGCCTCCCCTGCCCTGTCAAGTCGTGTGCATGTGGGCTCAGGCTCTCTCTCAGAAGCTGACCAGTTGGCTAGGGTCTCTGTTGTATCCCTGGCCTAGAGTGCAGTCCACAGAACACAGCACAGCCCTGTCTGAACTACAGCTGGCTTCTTCTCGAGGCATTTGCTAGGTGTGTGACCAGTAGCAATGGCACCTCTTGGTATAGCATCTTAGCAGGTGAAGGTGGATTTGACCTAAAGGAATTCTTGCCTGACTGCATCTGAAGCTTCAGGAGTAGGCCTGAAGTCATCCTTTAGGTGACTTACTACCACTATTTTAGAGGGTGGTTCTGTCTGGGTGGTTTTAAAAGTGTCTCCGGTGATCTGATAATAGCTGGGCTGAGAACTATGGCTCCCTGTCCTGCTCTCTACAAATGGGCAAATAGATGACGCGTCCAGACAGCTGCTTTAGACACTGCACTTGGAAAACAAAGAAATGAATCCCTGGTGGTGAAATGCCAGGCAAACAGAAGTGTTTGTCACAGAACGCCGATGTTGCTCATTCGCCCCGAATGGCCTACCTAGAGTCCCCTACAACTCCCCCAGTCCTTGTTGCGGTGATTCTGTGTTGTTCTCTATCTTCAGCGGGATCGGCTGCTTTTCTTCCTGGGTGGAGTAACTCCGCATAGGGAATCATTCTCTGTGGCCTTAGTAGTCCTCATAGGGGAAGATAAATAGGTCAGTTGCAGGCTGGGCATGTGGCTCATCAGTGGAGTATCTGTTTAACATGCAGGAGCCCTGGGTTTGAACTCCATCACTGAAAACTAAAAAGTACCAAAGCAGCCCCTTGACAATATAGGGCGGTCCTTGGGGGTGGAGGAGGCAATGACCCTGGGTCTGTGCGTGGTGGCTGGGGAAACAGCTCAGCTTGAGGCACACACTTTCTAGTGCTGGAAGAGCGCAGTGTGAGGGCATGGTATCCTGTGGGACAGCTTTCACTTGGCCCTTCTGGCTGAAACTCTTCCATGTCTGTCCTTGGCTTTGCTGCCCCACCCCGCCTGGCCTTGGTAGCTCCAGCTCACCTTCTCCCGCTTTTACTTTGCGTTGTGTGTCTGCTTCATGACACTCGTCCTGTTTGTACTTACACATGCGCCTGTCTGTTTCCTTCTCCTGTGGCATGCTCCAGGCACCAAGTTTGATCCCCAGCTCCAGAAAACAGAAAACAGAAAACTAAAAACAATTGCTCTTCGAAAGGAAGTGCTGGGTGGCCTCCATGGGGAGGAGGCAGTGATCTCCAGTAAGCAGTGGGTAAAGCCCAGCCTGGGCTTATGGGTGGGCTAGTTCCTAGCACATAGCCCTCCTGTAAACAGACGGTGAATGAATAGTTGAAACCACTCAAGAAAAGTAAAAAAGTTAATACTATAATGCAGAGAAGCTGAGAATTTATTGCTGTGTATGGGGCACTAGCTTTAAGTGCTGGTGATTGGTAATAACAGAAGCCTATTGTGAGAATACCTGCCTTAACACCCGACACCATAGTAGGTCATTATTCTGTAAATGGCAAAGCTAACCTCCTTTAAATATTAATTATCCCCATTTTGGAGATGGAGGAACAGAGACTCAGACTAGCTAAGCATCATTGCCAAGAACACGGAATCACTAAACGAACGGCAATGGGTTCTTTGGCAATGGCACCTTGCCAACCCTTTGACTCCAGATCTTCCCTCCTAAGACTAGAACACATTTTAGGAACCAAATCCAGATCCATGGCCTCGGAGAAGTGGTTCTCATTCCTAATGCCACCTTTTGCTGACTGGATTGAGGAATCAGGTTCAGAGGTGCTGAGTGTGTAGGGTCATCCCCCTGAAGAGACCATGAAAGGTTCCAGGGAGGCTCCCAAGTCCAGGTTAGGGAAAACAGACAGAAAAGGATGGAAGGAGTCAGAACTGGATGGAGACAGTGAAAAGGACCAGGGTTACCCTGAAGCTTCAGGGCCAGGTGTCTTAAAGGACCAGGCACTAGGGTGCAAGTGATATAGGAAGCCTTGTTAGACCTCCACAGTGCATGGGAATGGAGCCAGCAGAGTAGAGGCAAGTAGGTGGGATGGGACACATCAAAGCAGAATAAGCCGAAGTAGGATGCTCATCAGCGCCACTGTGCAGGTTAGCTTTCTCCTCACTGACCAAAATACCTGAGGGGACACTTAAAAGGGAAAGACTGATTTACAGTCAAGACTCCAGAGGGTTCAGCCTATGGTTGCTTGGCCCTGTGGGCATGAGCAAAGCTTTCTGGTATCAGGAGTGTGTGGTGGAGTTGTTCACAGCTCTGCGGGCATGAAGCAGAAGCAGGGTGTGGGCGCTGTGCTGGTTTGTCTCTCTCCTTTCCCTCTCTTATCCTGTCTGGCCTCCAGTCCGTGAGATGGTGCTGTCCACATTCAGAGTGCGCGCCCCCTCTTGCTTAGTCCTTTCCTGACACACCCAGAGAGGTGCGCCTCACCAGTCTCCTAAGGGATTGGAAATCCAGTCAAATTCACATTGAAGATCAAATGATCACAATCATGGTGGCAAGGGGACACATACAAAGGAGGTCCTCTGTGAGAAAAATGAGTCATGGTGGTGCAAGGGGACAGGGTGGATGGAGGGAAGACTGTAAGCAACCACAGGCAGGCGGAGACGGCTTCTGAACTAAGTAAGGTATAAGGTGTCCATAGCGTTCTCTCTCTCTCTCTCTCTCTCTCTCTCTATATATATATATATATACATATATATATATTACATATGTAATATGTATGAGTTAAGGGGTCTCTCTCTAGATGTGTGTACTAAGGTATCTCTCTTTCTGAGCTGATGCATCCATATATATCAGCTAAAATGTCCATATATATGATCTAAGGTGTCTGTATAAAAAAGATGTTATGTTTAATATCATATTATAGCATTACAATGTAATATTTTACAATATATAACATTTATAATATATATTATAAGAAGCTTTATGTGTCTTAGGTATCATATATTAAATATGCATTATATTGCATAATAGTCCATAATATGCAACATAATGCATTAATTATGATGATTAATTTGGTATATTAGTATCATGTATGACTATATTGTATTTTGATAGAGTAAAGATCCAGCCATGTGAAGAGACAGGGAGGTGTCAGGAACAGTGGCCTGAGGGCCACTGGGCCAGGGAGCAGCTGCGTGGACCCCCTGCTGCAGGGCCCTGCGACACCACGAGTGAGGGCAGGCTCTCATCAAGTGCATGGAGACACTGCCAATCATTTTTAAAAGGTCACTGTTTCTTTCGAAGAAATGGACTGGGCTGGGCAGGCAGGTCCCACAGTGTCTGAAATATAGATGTATGTACATATGAACTAATGTGTCCACAACTCGGGATTGGTGGCAGTGACTGGAAGAGAGCCATAGAGCTGTGGGGTGACTGAGTGCGCTAGGACTCTTTCCTGAGGGGGACGGAAGGGAGAACAGTGTTCTGATCAACAGGGGCAGCTCTCCCAGGTCTGAAAGCAAGTCTCCTCTTCTGCCTGCAGCATCCCGAGGCCTAATTCAGCAAAGAGCCTGCATTCCAGCATTTGCCTTCAGTCCACTCTGGTGTTTGTGATTCAATTGATTCAATTGATTTGCCCGTAATTGATGTTGTTTCTCCACCGCCTGAAGACCAGACCTAGGCCTTTGGCAGCCATAGCCAGGCTGTTTGCTTCAGCTCAAGGCCTGCCCTCCCCCATCAAGACCAAGGGTTCAAACCACCACCACTGCCCAGTGATAAGGACAGAAATCTTGGCCCCCTACAATGTTTATGCTGCCTAAAGGGTGTCAGCCAGGGTTTTCAAGACAACACATGTTCCCAGCACACAGCCCTGGCTGGGAGCCGGCACAGGCATCATCCTATTCAAATCACAAACAAATAAATCATTGGCCTGCACCATCTCCTATTAGTCGCATCAGAAATTAGGAGAGCTTGCTCATTCACCGCGAGCTCTGTCAGATCCGAGCTGCTTATGGTAATAGGGATACAGCTTCCGCTCGAAGTTGCAGAGTGTGTAAATAACCAATTATGAGGTTTTTAAGGAAAAGCTTGTTTGGTTCTGAGCGCCAGGTTCTCCCCAGCAGAACTCGCTTTTGCCTCTGCATGATATGGATGCAATTTAAAGTATCCCTGGGTTTCCCCTTTTGCTGTTTGTCAAAGGTGTTTACAGGAGAATAAGCCATGGAGAAGAGCAAGCTGAGAAGGAATCCGGAAGCCAGAGTTTTATTGATCACGATCACACGGGACTATGGTGTCAGGTCACCTTCCCGTCATTGATTGTGGATTGCTCTGTGAGGATCCCTCCCCTCTGCCAGCCACAGACACATTAATTGTAGGGACAAATTTAATCATTGCTCACATGCAGGACTGTTGTGATGCCAAGCCATTTTACAAAACCTGTGGTCAAGATGTGGAAACGGAACTGTAGGACCAGAAGGCTGATGCTGAAAGACACGTTTTCAATCTCTACTGAGTAGTGCTGTGAGGACCATTAATTCTCTTTGATTAAGCCATGTCTGAGGTGGGCAGCTAGGTGCAGAACGGACTCACTTGCTAGGAAAATTCTTATGTCAAAACAGAACTTCCTCAAGTCTCTGGGGCTGAAAGGGCAGAAAATCCAGCAGTTTTGCAGATTAGTGACCCTCCTGCGTCCTGGGGACTAATCAGTAGGGCCTGGCCAGCAATTAGGGCTGTGATAGGTGTTAATTTAATCTCTGTAGTCCCGTTTATCGTGGTTGTGCTGTGGTCACTGGAGGGTGAGGGCATGAACAGACTAACATTTGAACTGCAAAGATTTTAATCTTGCCAATATAGATTGCCAAGTGAATCCCTAATTAATTTTGCAAAAACAGGAGCTAACAGCTTGTGCAGTGGGAACATTATGCTGTAAGCAGCCTTCTCGTTTTTTTTGTTTTGGTGCGAGGTACTGAAAATACAGGATTAAGTCCCTGCCTCATGGAGTTTCTAGACTGTAAAGAGCAGTAGTTTTCAAACATTTCTTTTCTGACTTATTTCAGAATTACCTGGAAGGCTTGTTAAAATGCTAATTTCTGGGCTCAGGCCCTGAGTTTTGAATATGGTGGTCTGTAGGAATTTCTTTTAAAAACAAAAAAACATTTATTTATTGGGAGGGCACTTGTGTGACTATCAGAGGACTACTTGCAGGAGTTGATTCTCTCCTCCTACCATGAGGGGATCTGGAGACAGAACTTAGGTTGTAATGCTTGGCAGAAAGTGCCCTTACCCACTGGAACATTTCACTGGCCCAGGAAACCCGCATTTGAGAACTGCCACACTAGTTCAGAGGAGTGGATCACAAGTCTGGCTGGGGCCCTTAATTGGTCAGATCTGGGGGTCTGGGCATTAACGTATTTTTTTTCAAAAGAGCCCCCAGGTGACTTCTGTCAGGCAACTGGATTCCAGAACACTTTCTTTCCTCAACACAGGAAAAATTGAAGGTAGAAACATTTAGAGAGCTGACAGCTGTCAGCCTTGTGCTCCGCTCCAAGCCCTAGCAATTTCCTTATTCTTTCTGCATCTCCTAGTTCTCATCTCTAACACTGAGAATGTCTAACTTTGAGCTGTAGTGAGGTTCAAGTGCAGCAAGATGCATGCCTGGAAATAGCCTTGGACCCATGCTTCTGGGACTGTCCTCGGGGTGGAGTACCAAGGGGCCAGCTCAGTTTAATTTAGTTGCTTGGTATGTTTCCAGCCAAATTCCTTGACTAGGATGTTAATAGAAGTTCACCCTTATTGGGATTCCTGAGAACTGACAGTGGCCTCCATGTGCCTAGAGGAATCCCTGCCTCCTTTTCTTTCTATGGTCGTCTCCAGGAACTTCGACTTCTTAGCCAGAGTGCCCTGTTTGCAGCTGTGGAAACATTCGTCATCCAGTGTAACTAAGCAAAACACTCCACCCTGCGATGTATCTAATTCACATGCTGGTGGTACACGGCCAGAGCGCAAATGGTCCCTGAGAATAATTCCCCAGATGAGCCACAGGCACGTAGAGAAAGCTGGCAGAGGCTGGAGGGCCCATTTTAAAAAATGTGATCGGCAGTCAGATTCCTTTTCTTTCCGTTACAGTCTCACGGGCTGTGTGTGTGTGTGTGTGTGTGTGTGTGTGTGTGTGTGCGCGCGCATGTGCGCTTGCTTAAAAAGTTCCGGGGCCGGCAAGATGGCTCAGTGAATGGAGGTGCCTGCTGCCAAGACTGATGCCTTCAGTTTGATTCCCAGTACCCTCAAGGTGGACCAATAAGGAGAGAACCAACTCTCCCAAGTCGACCTCTGACCTCCACATGTACCTGCCCAAAATATCTTTTAAAAAGTCTTCCACTTTCACTGGGGGTGGGGGAAGGTGGTAGAACGGGGGGGGGGGGCATTGGGATCGGAGATCCCTTATGTATACATGTGGGCACAAGAGCAGTGTGCAGACAGTTCAGGAAGACCCTAGCTGACTGTCTAGAGAGGTGGTTTGAGGTGAGGGAGGGGTGCATAGAGGAAGGAAGGGAGGAAGGAGGAAGCACATGCTGCCTGGAATAAGCTTCTTGGGTAGAGAAGGCAAATCACAGCTAGAGAGACCACTTGCCTCAGAAGCTCTTATAAAACAGACTGACTGACCTCTCCTTGGGTTACCTGGGAGGCAAGGGATGCCCTGTGGGTTACCCTAGCAACTGAACTTACTGAGCCTAGTGATGGAGAACAGTAGCCCCAGGCTCACATAACTCTGATGTGAGTCCTGCTGCATTCTCTGGTCCAATCAGTTCTTCACTGGATTGCCAACCTCTGGAAAATGGGCATAACCATAGGATGGTAGCCAGAGGACAGGCTTGTCACCAGAGACCCATGTTCAGTGCTATGTGTCTTGGAACAAACAGGGGAAAGATGGTACCTTTTATTCTATAGGTCATCAGATCAGGGTGCTGTCAGAGATGGGGGCCCATAAGCCACTGGGCACTGCACAAGAAGAAATGGGAATTGAATGAATTCTGCATAGCGCAGCCATGTGCATATCTAGAGCAACAGAGGTCTAGACAGGAGACCTGCACTTGCAGAATCCCTGTGTCTGAAGCGTGGTGCCTAGGAGGGACAGAAAAGAGGCCAGGATGGTTGCTGCAGAGTAATCCCAGTAATAAAGAGGCAGGAACCAGGTACACATCTGGCCTCCTGAGATCTGGGAAGGACCCTGGATCTTCTGAGGGTAATGGGAAACTCGAGGCTGAGCAGGTGCCAAGGTGACTAGCTTGGATTTTTGTTTTTTTAATTTGTTGAGACAAGGTCTCCCTGTAGCCCAAGCTGGCTTAGAATTCACTATGTAGACCAGGCTGGCCTCAATCTCATAGAAATCCACCTGCCTCTGCCTCCTGATGCTGGCATTAAAGGTCTGCACTGCTGTGCCCAGCCCCTTGCTTAGATTTTTATTTGAAGACATTCATTGAGGCTGCTGTGGGAGAAGGAAGTGGGGATTGTGAGAGTTGGAGGACTTGGAGGAGGCTCCTGCCTGCTGCAGATGGGGCAGGCCAGTGGCTCAGGTTTTTTCACTTCCATCTCCAGTCTCCCTTGCTAGGTCTGAGAAGCACAGTGCACAGGCACTGGTCCCAGGACCAGATAGCAGCTAGATGGGCTGTGTCTTCCTGCCTCAGTGACAGCTGAGATGTGGCATGTGGGAAGATCTTTCCTGGTCACAGGCACCCAAAGCCCTCACATTCTCACAGGGAAGCAGGATCCTGCCTCCAGGAGCCCAGATAGAAAGCCAGCCACTCCTAGATGGACAGCTTTTCCTGGGGATGGTATAGGCAGTGTCCAGGGGACTTCTGGACCACTTCCGTTCTTGGAGGCAAATACACCACTCACATATGTCGCAAACATGTGCTCTGCCTGGTGCCCAGATGCCTGGCCAAGCTTGGGAAGCTGCTTGGAATTTTTATCTCTGTCTTACTGGGGCCATCTGCTTTGGATACCAAAGGAGTCTGGACCAGGCCATGTGACAGGATCTGTCCTCAGCCCTTAGGCTTTTTGGAGGGCTCTGGTCCATGAAAAGTCCATAGGCCTCTGCAATAAAAAGAAATTAGGGAGGCAAGAGGAGGAAGAGCTCCCCTGCCGCAGCTGGGTGACACAGAGTCCCTTGGCAGGCTGGCAGGCCTGGGCTGGTCACGTGGGAGCTCTACTCCAGATGCAGGCAGACAGTTAAACCTTCCATTAAAATAAATGTCTTCTTCTCTGCAGTCTCTTCTTGAAGCCCCCAACTTGAAGAAATCACTCCCCATTCTGTACTTTTTCTGGCCCGCCTTTGTATTCCTTCGATTTTTATAGCCGACCATTTTGTGCGTGAACTAAGTACTAAACAGGCGTTATTACTGCTTTGTGCACGGCGCACCGCAGAGGCATAAATCCCACATTAACCCCGTCCTAAAGAGTGGCTGAATGCATTTTAATAAAGGTCCCTAAAGGTTTCAGTGTCTAGTAGCCAAACGAAATAAAAAATGCACACACATTACAGGATGTTATGAACCTTTCTATCAAGAGTAATAATAAACAGACTGCTTGTTGGGTTGGGCAACTGGGTTACATTTTTAAAGAGTATATTGAGAGACAAATCAAAGCAGAGCTGAGATGATTATGTGATATGATTCAGTGAGGCCCAGCAATTTCCAGGGGAGGGGTGCTGTGAGCAGGTAGGCCTCCCTTCTCTCTCTTGACACATTTCCATTCTAAGCTCTCATTCGACATGGTACCAAGAGAAACGAGCAAATTAAGAAATCTTCGCGGCGCTCAGATATTTAATATAAGCAGCCAGATAAAGGCTAGACGCACATCATTTGTCTGCTGAATAAAAATTCAGATGAGGTATTTTCCTGATGCTGTGCCAGGCACCATTAGGAGAGCATTTTATTTTCATGTGTCAGTGACGGTATGCTGTTGAGGCCAAACTTCATCAGACTACAAGGTGTTACTTGATGTCATGCACAGCCGGGCCTTCTATCTTGGGCAACCCCTCCAAGATGCAGTGACTATTCCACCAACGTGCTTTTTTGTTCCCTAAATGGGCTTTGCATTTTCGGTCACAGAAGTTAACTAGCCCGTTTTGGTTATCAACTCAGGGTAGGTACAATATGTCACCAGTGGCCATTTTGGATGTGCAGATGTTTTGGTCTGGGCACATCTGCAGGCAATCACTCAGCATTCTGGGCAGGAACGGTGTTTTATATGGGATTATATGTGTAATCTTGGATAAATAGTAGAAATTGGAGTATGTCTGTTGGAAGACTTGCTTTCTCTCCTGGAGAGCAGTGTAAATAGCAAACCAGAAACCATTCGCTCATTATTGGAACAATAATCTAACTTGCCAGTCTTCTCCCCTCAGGCTGGACCTCAGAGGTCAGTGTAAAACCCTTGGCAAGCGGGATACTGTGGGTGTCAAGCCAGGCATGGGGCCCAGTGGCTGAGCCTCTGCAGAGGTCTAGCAACAACTGTTGGTCCATGTGCCTCCCTACCCTTGCTCCAGTTGTGCTTGAAGGGTTAGCTGGTATTTGGTACCTGGACACCAGGACACTTGGACCGTGTCTCAGTGCCTCCTTGGGAGGGCGGCTCTTGCCATCCCTAGCCAAATGTCTTTCCCACCAAGTCTGAGGAATGTGCAAGGCACTTGGGGCCGCCAGCCCCAGCCTCGCCTACCCTTCTCTTCAGTTCTCTAATATGTAGAATGATGTTGCTGCGTTTTGTTTTACATCTCCAAAACAGATGTGCCGAATCCCTGAAAACTGATCTATGGTAATGCAGTTAATTTTAATCTTCAATGTTAAAAGGAAAAACCGATCGCTTAAAGCAGAAACATGTGTCACTTCACCACAAGTTGGCATGGGCTGTAACATGCCCCGTGCCAATGAACTGCTCTTGCTTTGCCTCTGGCCTCCTCATGACTCTGTTCTCGCTCCTCACACCCGTCCTTTTCCGACCATAGGCTCTTCGATAGGGGACACTCAACTGCCCAGGGTCCTGCCTTGACTATTCCCAGGCTGGCTTAGTGCTTTGCTTGGCATCGCTCTGCAAATCTCATACCCAATGTGGTTTGGAGAGTTGGAGAAAATAGATATGTTGGGCTGGGAATCTTGCTCAGTTGGTAGAACGCTTGCCTAGTAGGCATGGGACCGGGCACTGCCTCAGATCCAGTATATACCTACGATCCTGGGACTTAGGAGGTAGAGGCAGAAGTATTGGAAGTTCAGAGTCATCCTTGTCTACATGGTGAGTTCAAGGCTAGCCTGAGCTCCATGAGACCTGGTCTCAAAAAAAAATGGGGGTAGGCTGAAGAGATGGTTCAGTGATTAAGAGCATTGACTGTTCTTGCAAAGGACCCTGGTTTGATTCCCAGCCCCCAAATGGCAGCTAACAACTGCATATAAGTCCAGTTCCAGGGGATCTGACACCCTTGTCTGGTCCCTGTGGGCATTTCACACATTGGTGTATTTAACATACATGTAGACAATACACTCATACACTTAAAAAATAAGTTAAATTTAAAAAGAATTTTAAAGTGTCATGATTATGTGAGAACAACTGAAAAACCTGTGAAGTGTGAATGCTCCATGATTCTGACTCAGTGTTAGCCCAGGCTCTAGTATCTACCAGACACCCAAATGCATGGGGAAGGCCCTGGTTAAACCTCTGAATGACTAGCTGTTCCCCAGCTGGGGACTGATGCTAAACACCTGCTCTACCACTGAGCTCCATCCCCTGCCTATGAATTTTTATTTCTAGGTAACAGGCGCAGCTTCCTGTTATGAAGCCGAGGCTACTCAGAAGAGAATCATGGTAGCAAGTAGGAAAACTGACCTGGAAACAACAGGGGTCAACTGCAACGAAGGATCCCAGCAGCCTGGGATAGAAGGACGAGGGTGATCATTCACCTGGAACAAGGCCTCAGACTCCTAACCCTTTGCCAATGATCTGTTGGACATACCGCAAAGTGATAGGCTTTGTGATCATCATCATCATCACCATCATACATTATCATCACTGGTGGTGGCAATAACTGGATGGTTTGGAATTGCTGAAATTTGCATTCCTCAACTTTAAGGCCAAGAAGAAGCAAAAGCAAATGAATCCTTTTGATAACAGGTGTGGGAGAGATTGCCACTGACTTCTAAGGGAAGAAGAACCTGTTCTTGGGAAGAGCTACTCAGATCTACAGAAGAACAGGCTCTTTAGCAGTGACAAGACCAAGTCTGGAAGGGACAGGGACCAATGAGGACAGGCCTCCAGTTCTGACATTTTGTTCTTTGCCCATTGCAAGGAGCAAAGGCATTGCCAGGGCAGCTCATCCCACCTGAACTTTGCCTTCTAGTCTTTTTTAAAAAACTGTTTTTATTTTATGTGTATGAGTATGTTGCCTGCCTCGAGGAGTCCCTCCCATCTTGAAGAACACCGCCATGTTGTTGGCAACTGTACTTACTCTGCACCTGGAGGCAAGGTGACAAGGGCTTCTCGGCAGCCGCTCAGACCTGGGGCTGCCAGGCAGGGACTCATTTTTCCTTTTCTGCCAAGGATGGCTGAGGTGAATGCACCTCATGAACCCATCTGGGCTGGCCGCACCTGCCACAGGTCCCTGTCCATCACTGCATTCCATCCTCAGCGCACACCATGAGATCCACCATCACCCACCAACTGGTGACTGAGAGGCAAGGAGAATAAAGACCTTGTCTCCTCTGGCACTAATTTAAAGGAGCATCAGAAAAACAAATATGCAAGCAAACCAATAATTACTATTTCATTGAAAATTTTTAAAAAGTTAATGTCAAAACCCCATGTTGAGAAAATTTGCCAAACATTAAAGACACCATCCTTTTCCTGTGCCTGCTGCACTGAGCCCCACTCACGGCATCCTAATCCTGGCCCTATGTCTCCCCCATTTTACACATGGAGGGAGAGAGAGATGTGGCTGTTCCTCCTGCCTGTACGCTGGGCCTTCTGACAGGGTCTGTGGTGAGGAGCAGGCTGCCTGCCTTCTGATCTGAGGGCTCCTCCATAGGCCCCTGGGTACCCCACCCCCAGCAGGTGGGACAGGAAGGGGACGGTCTCCAGCAAGGAGGGAGGGGCAGGCTGTCGTCCCTGTGTCTTTCTTACTGTTTAACATGTATTTAGAACCCGCAGCGCACTTTGAAATTGAAACGCACCAGGAAGCATCCTGGTGAACTTAGTCCCAGTCCTTGGGGCACCTGGCTGTGCTTCAGAGAGAGCCAAGCAAGAGCAAAGACAAGAGCATTGTTGGTGACCCAGCTGGGAAGCAAGGCAGAATCGGACACCAGAAAAGGCATGTGGGGACTTGAAAGAGATCGCAGGGCAGAAGGAAAGAGCAGCTCCAAATAATGTTCTTCCTTTTGTAAATATTTTGTAAATATTTCACAAACATTAGCGCATCACCCTCTCACAAGCAGATGACATGATTTCCATTTTGCTATTGACAAAGCTTAAGAACCGAGAACACAGAGGATAAGCTTGCTGCGGCAACATGGGTAGAATTTCTGTGTGTGCTGAACCAGACTGGGACCCGGATCCTCTTTCCTTTTCTTCTCTTTTTCCAGTAGTTCCGTTTCATCTGCTGTACAGACCATTCAACTTAGTGCGCAGTGTTCAGGTTAAACTCCTGTACACAGTGCTCTGCTCATTACACCTCTGAGTTGGGTGGAAGCCAGGGGCTCTCACTCCACATCTCTGAGCCGTGAATGTGCTCACAGTCCTCTCGATGCAGCATCATTCTCAGGTACATTTCAGGTTCCTTCTGGGTGTCAGTGCTACCTGTGGCTTCAGTAGTAGATGGAGATCACAAATGGCTTCCAACCAGGACTTCCTGTGTCCTTGCCTCTTGAACTGTGACATCACTGTTTCTCCCATCAATTGGTAGACTCTATATTGCCACTCTCTTGAGTTTGGGCTGGTCTTGGTGCTTACTTTAATCTGTAGGACATGGCAGAATTGAAACTGGATTAAATAACTCAAGTGTCTATCCATCTAAGGACAAATGGACAAGCAATGTGGTATATCCACACAATGGAGTATTATCCAGTCTAAAAAGGAAGCAGATTCTGCCATATACGACAACAGGATGAATCTTGGGAACATTATGTTAAGTGAAATGAACCCATCTCCAAAGGATTTTTATGACAAACGCTAGAGAGAAATGATGAGTGATTGCCAAGGGTGGGGTGGGGTAGGGAAGAGTCAGTGTCCTGGAAACAGAGGTTTAGTTGGGAATCTGGCAAAATTCTGGAGATGGATGGTGGGGATGTTTGCAGAGCAATATGAATGTACTTAACCCACTGAATTACATACTTTAAACGGTTCAAGTGGCCAGTTGATGCTAGGTATTATTGTTATTGTATTATTTATGTTGCATGTTGTTATATATTTTGCCACAATGAAAATAAAATTTCAAAACTCAGGGTGAATTTGCAACGAAGGCCTTAAGAGGCCTTGAAGCCCTGCCTTGGCTCCTTAGGAGTGCTGCCCACAGGTTCGCAGGTAAAGAGGCCAGTCCAGCCTTCCAGGGGCCTGAAGGCCTAGCTGGCAGCAGCCTAGTAGCCCCTGCAGGTCATATCAAATGCATGATCCCGCCCAAACAGCCACAGAGGAGCCACCATTCAGCCCACAAAGGCCTTCTCCACCTCCCTGATGTTCCTGCAGGAGGAAGAAGTGTGCTCCTTGAATTCGTTATTTCTCTGTTAAAATACCTGGAAAGAGGCAAGTTAGGAAAGATTTAGGCTTACAGTTCCAGAGGGGATATGTCTGTCATGGCGGGGTTGGCATGGCAACCAAAGCATATGCCAGCCGGGAAGATGACTGATCACATTTTATCCCCACACAGGAAGCAGAGAGAGAGAGAGAGAGAGAGAGAGAGAGAGAGAGAGAGAGAGAGAGAGAAACAGAGAGAGACAAAGAGAGAAACAGAGAGAGACAGAGATAGAGACAGAGAGAGAGAACCAGAAGTGGGTTCTCTCAAAGCCTACCCTTGGTGACTCAGTTTCTCCAGCAAGGCTCCATCCCCCTAGACTTTCCATAACCTTCTAGAAACTGCCCTACCAGCTGGAGACCAAGTGTTCAGACACATGAGCCTACAAGGGACATTTCAGGTTCAAACCACAACATGCTTTCTATTGGTATAGTTTACAGTTATACATTATAGTTATAAGATTATCTATGTATGTGTTTGTGTGTTGATGTGTATATATGTGCATGTATGATTGCATGTGGAGGCCAGAAGTCAACCCAGGTGTTCTTCTTTGAGTACTGTTCACATGGGTTTTTGAGACAGGATCTCCTTGGCCTGGAGCTCACCAATGAAGCTAGGTTGGCTGGCCAGTAAGCCCTAGAGATTGCTACCTTCCCAGTGCTAGGATTATAAGCATGCATGCTACCATACCCAGCCTTTTAAATCTGGATTTTGGTGGTCAACTCAGGTCCTCCAAGTAAGTACTTTATGGCTGAGCTATCTACCCGGTGCTGATTTTTGTCTTTAAACACAAAGCAACATCTTCTCTTTCACTGTCTTAGTTAGTAGTCTCCACACTAAGTTTTACTGATTCCTTGAGGATCAGAACTTAAAACCTAGAGGTAGCTAAAGCTTGACAGCTGCCCAAAGTCTTCTGGGAGTCTCATGAGCTCAGCGAGGCGCCTCCTCCACTTACTTTTCCAGCCTCCATTAACTAGAGATGGTTTCTTCTCTCTGTCCCAGAGAGAGGCTGGTCTTATAGGAAATACTTTGCAGTACTTCTCTGAGCCCAGCAACAAAATTACAAGTTTTCTTAGCCAATTATATTAGGGTTCAGGTCAAGGCAACAGAAGGTTTCACACACTGCTGATGGAGACAAGAGCACACGTTTTATGAAGATAGTTTGGCAAGACTTATAAAAAAATACTAAAAATGCCTGAATATCATGACCCTACATTTTATTCAGGGGGATTTTCCCTGAGTAAGATTATAGCTATGAGCTAAACAGGCAACACCCATGATGGTCATTATATCAGTGAAAATTTGTGAATAACCTAAGTACCTCCAAAGAGGGGATTGATTAAGTTGCAGCCACAGAAAGCTACCTTATGCTAAAATTACATTGCAAAGACCATAAACAGATGCTCCAAATCACAAGACAGCTCAAATGGTTTCAGTCTCTTGAAAAAATTGCATTTTCACAAAAAGTTATACATCTGGAAGATGCATGTATAAAGACATACAGAAAAGTTTTGTGCCAGATTTCAGGATGGTTACTCCCTGATTTCCATTTTCTCTTTTTAGTTTATTCAGAATGCACAGCATGTTCAAAGATTCTATATTTAGTAGTTACTACTTTGGGGTTAGAAGGAAACACAATAAAAGGTGGCACAGTCAACTAAAAGCCATTTACTAAAACATTTTTAATCATTGAAAAGAAGATGGGGTAATGTCCCAGTTCCTTTGCGTGTGTGTGTGTGAGTGTGTGTGTGTGTGAGTGTGTGTGTGTGTGACAGGTGATTGAACTCAGGGCCTCAAGTGCTCTGTCACTGAGTTACTACTTTTCAATATACAATTAGAAGGCAGTAGAGATGGACATCCAAATATGTGGGGCAGGCAGAGGTGTTAGGTTAAGATCTGGTCAGTGTCACTAAAGGACATCTGTGCTGAGCTTCCTGAAGATCCTTGTTTACGGAGCATCAGCAAACTGCAGGAATCAGTTTCCACTGGACACTCAAGGCATCTGCTTAACACCATCAATGTGAGACCAAATCCAGTTTTGCCTGTTGCCACCCACAGGCTCTGGGCAGAGAAGCCTCCCAGCATTTGCCTCCAGGAGCCCAAATCAATCACCCTGCCAGGTTTGGTCCATCCACCTACCAGAGCTTCCCAGGCACCTGTGAACCCCATGATTGATGGCTTTCTGGGAGTAATTTTAAAATACCCAGAATCCAGGCTTGGTTTCTTTATGAGCTTATAGCTCAATCCGTCTCATCCTCACTGGGGCCAACACAGCTAGGTCACCAGGGTCCCTAAGCTGGGGAAAGGACAACGCCCTTGGGGCACTCCCATTTTGTCTGATTCTGTTCCTGGGTCTGTATCCGGGGTGACACCTCAAGCAGCTTTCAGGAGGTCAAGGTGTGAGAGATGGCCTCTCTGAACCCCACCTGGAGAGCCAGAAGGAAAGACAAATGCCTGGAGCTCCAGCTACCCTGCCTTCTGTTCCTGCCATTTCCCTAACATATGCTAACATATGCCCCCCTCAAGAACTTCAAACACATGCTCTTCGCAGCAATGAAAATAGGTCCATGCATTCAATTCAACCCTCGGCTTCAGAGTTTTCCTCTAATACCATTACCTCATGTACAGAAGAAAATGTAAATCTAAAATATGCTGGTGATTATAACCTTTCTTCCTGACAGACATTGTAATATAAATGCACATAAATTGAATTTCTTCTTTAAAGAAATTTGAATACCTTCGGAGCATTTTAGCAAATCATCCCCAGTCCTCATGGCACCACATCAATGATCTGTGGAAAGCGATCTGTATGGAGCATGGCTTCTGCAAGAGAAGGATGGAGTGAGGCTGGGACATGCCAAGAAAAATAGAACGCACTTTATTGATATTCAGAAATTTATTTTATTAAACTTGCACAAAAGACAGAAGCCCAGGGAGCTGCTGGCTACCAGTGATGGAGCCTCAAACATTAACTCCCTAAGTCCCGTCATGGCATCTGCCTGCCAGCATGGGCTGAGGAGGAAGGAGCTGCATATGGGCACTGGACTGTGGCTGTGTCTGCTTCATGGGCTGCAGCAGATGCCTGAGGACGTCATGGGTCAGCAAGGGTCATGGTGTGGTGGCTGGGGGGAGGCTGTATCAGAGATTTGTCAGGCCCAACTGCTCCTGGGTGCCGGGGATGGGATGTTGGAGCAGTCTGGTGCTCCCTGAACCTGTCTGGGTTATGGGCGTGAGGAGGCTAAGGTCTTGAATTGCACAGTCTTTGGGCAAAACAGACCAACAATGTACCCAGTCATTGCTGTGTGATGTTCAATAGTGGGCCATGTATCAGATTATAATTGTGCCAGGCATGAAGGTGTACAATGGATATCCCAGCACTGAGCAGGGGAGGCAGGAGAATTGAGAGCTGGAGATTGAATCCTGTCCCTAAACCACCCTCAAATACAAAATAAAATAAAATAAAATAAAACAATGGTGTTGGAGATGAGAGTTCTAATGCCTGGCATGTTGGCCTGGCCTTTTCTATTTTCAGACCCGTTCTAATACACAAATGCTTACCATTGAGTTGCAGTTTTCCATAGGATTCGGTACAGTATATACTGTATAATCATGAGTCTCAGAGCAACAGGCCTTGGTGAGAGCCAGGTTAGACTATCCAGATTTGTGTAAGTACATGCTGTGATGTCTGTGTGACGAAAACACCACTTTTCAGAACATTCCCTGGTCTTAAGCACTGCTTGGCTGCATATATGTGCATTGTATATACAAATTCTTCATAATCTATTCAGGTATACACACATCTAAAGAAATTCATTATAGAGTCTTGGCTCATTTACATGGAGTCTTGGCTCATTACGGCTAAGCTCCAATGTCTGCTAGTGCAAGTTGAAGACCTAGGAGACTGTATGTGATGGAAGAACTCAACAGGCCCGCTGAAGGTAAGAGATTGAGGTCCTCCGTAAGGCAGTCAGGCATGGGATAAACTCAGCCTTCCCTGACCTTATCGTCCTCTCTAGTTCTTGTGAATTAACCAGCGCCTATCCACATTGAAAATGCAGTCTGCTTTCTGCAGTTTACCAAGGCAAATGCCAATACCACCTGGACCCTGCACCCTTATAGATGCATCCAGAAAGAACAGATATGTGGGCATCTTGTGGTCCATTTGAAATAGCACCTAAAATTATCCACCGCAGTTGTATACGTGTGTCTGAGAAGCTGAGGGTGGTTTGCTGAGGTTCGCTGCTAAGCTGGTTGAGCTAGATAGGATACCTGAGAGCTCTGCACTCCTGGACCCAGGTTTGAGGCTCAGCTGTAAGGTTAGCGTCCCTTACAGCTGCTGGGTACACTAATGCCAATGTCTCTTTGGGTACTGACTCAGTAGGTTTCTAGGACTCTGGCTGGGGTCCTTGTTTTCATTCAGTCTGCCATCACCTTTAAGAGAGGAGTTGGCAAATTTCAGTCAGTGGTGGAAGTTTTGAGTTAAGAATGTTACTGAGGTCTCCTTTACCCACAAATGTCAGGGAAGCCAGAAACTACTAAGCCAGACTGTCTTCCACAAGCTGCCTGGTCCCTGCTCTGCATGGTCCACCTGTCCTGAGGAAGCTACCACAGATACTGGCCCATGTCCATCATAACCTCCCAACGTTTTTTTATTCCTTCAGTTCAGCATTCAGTGAGTGCCTGGGGGTCCCTGGGGTGTGGTCAGTGACCCCCCCTCCCAAGGGCCACAGGTCCTTAGAAGAGTCAGGCACTGCAGCCTTTCTTGGATCATTTTACAAAACAAACCCCCACCAGCACCAAACCATGAGGTCTGCTGTGACTGACAGGTCTTCAGAAGGGTGGGGACTTGTCGGGGTATGTGTGTGTGTATATCTCAGAGTGGGACTTCCTAGCACAAACTTCCCAGTGAGAATCCTAACTCTGTCACCTGGCACTTTGGGTAAAAAGGAATTTACTCCTCTGTGCTTCTGTTTGCTCAGCAGTCAGATGAGAGTGCTATGGTGGCTAGATCAGGATAGACCCTAGTTAGCCAGTGAAGTGCCATTTCCTACATCTCGACATCTCGTTCCCAGGAGTTCACGGGAGACTAATATGTGAATCACTTCAGCACGTGGAGCTGCCTTGGGCACTCTGACTGTGTTCTCTCCTGTCACTTTCCAGCCTGATAGACGAGGTGCGTTTCCTGGAAGCCATTTGGAGTCTCAGGATTTCGGAGGAAAAGAGGATGGAGACTGACTGACCATGCCTGCCCACTACCTGTGCCCTCGTCTACACTTAACTTTGGTCCTACACAGCAGCCCTCTGTGCCTGCCCACAATGTGAGCATATTGCAGGAAGCACACCCATTCCGACAGGGCTAAGACCGAGGGAAGACCAGTGAGCCCAGGTTTAAGTCAGTGCTAAAGGTCTCAGTCAGCAGGCTAAATAATGTTTTTAAAATAAAAATTAGTGCCCCTGATGATTAGTGGTAATTGTCCACTTGACAGAATCTATAATTACCTGGGAAACAGGCTTCTGTGGGTGCCTGTGGGAGGAAGCGTATCCTGATTGCCTTAATTGATGTGGGAAGACCCATCTTGCCCACGAGTGGGACCATTCCTCAGTCAGAGGATTCTGGACTGTATACAATGGAGCAAGTGAATTGGGCACTGATTCTCATTCATTGCTCTCTGTTCTTGACTGTGGGTGTGAAATGAAATGACTAGCTGCTTCAGGTACTGGCCGCCTTGACTTCCCCACCACGATGAACTGACTGAACCTTGAACTGTGAGCCAAAATAAACCCTTTCTCCCTGGAGTTGCTTCTGTCAGAGATTTCTATCACAACAACCAGGCCCAAATCCCTGATGAGCAGGCTAAGTACAGCACCTAACAATGTAGGGCTGGCCAGGAGGGGACGCTCTGGGGGAGGTAAAGCTGCGGATGTGGGGGGCGGAGGAGGACAGCTGGCGGGAGGAGGGCGCCTCCCTCAGCCCCTCATTTCCTCTAGAGCCAGTCATCATGCCAACTCTTTCTTTTCCATCTGTTCCTTCTAGTTGGGGCTTTATTTTATTTTTCATGAATTTTGATGATTTATTTTTGTTTGAAAAAATTATGAACCGTCTGATGTGCTGGAAAGAGAAGCCACTGCAGGCCGCAGTCTGCCCCTCTGAAGGCGCTTGTTGCAATCACATAATTACTTGTTAGACTGAACTGAGATGATTTATGAGATTGGTCTCAATGCTGGTCTCTGTTCTGCAGGATCCCATGCCAGGAGCTTGTCAGAGGATCCCACAGAGAAGACCCACAGGGAGGCTGACAAACAAGTCTCTTCCTTCACTCAATCCCTGCAAGTATTCAAAAGCCGTGCCGTGGGCGGGGGGGGGGGTTCCATAGGAACACACCAGGACCCTCTCCAGACCACCTGACTTCCTCACCCTGCCCTTTCTCTCGGAGTATGGGAAAGGGTATTTGCAGACCCTGGGTAGCACTCATGCTCAACTAAAGAACTCATGCACCCAAGGGAGGACTCGTGCTCCCTTAGAGGAGCACTCACTCACTCTGGGGAGCATTCACTCACTCAAGGAGTACTCATACTCATTTTAGGGAGCACTCATAGTCATCCAGGGGAGCATTCATGCTCACTGGGGATGGGGTGGGGGTTATCAAGTGTTAAACTTCTGGATGGCAAGAAGAGTCCAGAGGGGATGGGTGACAGACAGCAGGTGCCAGGAGGCAAGGCAACTTGTAGGCTGCGAATGTGGGCTCCACAGTCAGACAAATGCAGGAAGAATTCGGCTTCAAGAACATTCCAACCCTGCATAAGGCGGCTAAACTGCTTTAAGCCTCAGTTTCCTCATCTGTAAGATGGAAACTTCCTTGCTCAGCATGGGCTTCCTGAACAGCATTTGTGTGTGAAGCAGGAGGTGCATTGTGCCTTGGATACACTAAGCACTGAATAGATGCTGCCTGCCATCGAGAGGTTGTGGGACTGTGGAAGAATCATGCTTCTTTCTTTGTTTCTTCCTTTCTGGGAGGGGTGGTGGTGGTTACTGAGAACATTTATTTTCTTGTGCATCTAACACAGGGTCTGGTATCAGGTAAGCATCAAAAACAATGTCAAGAGTGAAGTCAGGATGGAGAGAGCTGGTAGGTCTGGCTCCTAGGTCCTGCTCTGTGACCTTGGACAAGTCACTTCCCCTGCCTGGATCTCAGATTTCTTACCAGCTGGATGATGGTTTGGCCTGGAAGCTGATATGATTGAGATTCAGCAGAAGGAGGAAGTTTCTGAGCTCACAGGGGTTTAGGAAAGGTGAGCAGACAGTCAAACCATTTCCTGTGCAGGACTTCTCAGAACCTTATGCAGTCCCTATTTCTAAGGTCTCTAGTCTCTGACTTGGAACTCGTCTTGGATGGAGCATTCCATTCTGAGAGGTACTAGACTCCCTTAGGTGGACTTCATGGTGTCTCTGTTCCTGGGACTGACCTCTAAGGTGACATAGGAACAGGTAACTGCTTTGTTCGGCCTTTGTTCAGCTACCTAGGAGGACAGAAAGCCAGGGAACAGCCAGGAGACCCCTTTGTGGTGGGAGAGTGGTGGCCTTCAAATGCTCTCTGAAAGCAAGGAGACCTGGGAAATGGGCTACAGCCTTCAGCTCAGGGTCAAAGCTGAAGGGACCTCATCAATGAAGACGAGAGAAAGACCTTGAATACCCAGAAGTCATGCTCGGGAGTGCGGGTTGAGCTCACCCTGGAAGCCTCAATGAGAGACCCTTCTGCCAAGCTAGCATCCCTTCTTTCTCTGGGGTTTTACAAGGAGGCAGTGAAGTGGAGGGACTGTGTGGGTACCTGAGAGAACACATGATATCCAAGGAAACTGAATTCCAGCATTTGGTAATGGCCAGTGCAAAGGTTCTGAGGCACAGGTGCATTTAACAAACTCTGGGACTGGAGGGGGCCAGAGCGAAGTGAATCATTATGAACGGAAAGGAAGGGAGGTAGGAAACCAAAGTCAGAGACAGGCCTGTGGGCGGCATGCAGGCCCACGTAGGTCATATGAGAACTTAGGACTATATTAAAAGAAAACAAAAACAAAAAAACGAGCTATAGAATTCATTCACTCCTTTTCAAGAATACAATCCAGTACCTTCTCAAAGTAAACTTATGAGTTGTGCAAGTCTCACCTTAAATCCATCTTAGTGCATCTTTTATCATCCCAGGCACATAGGCTGTTGACCCTGAGCCACAGCTGTGCACATATAGTCAGTGGCAGTAACTGTGTTCACATTGCTATTCACTGCTGGCTGCCTTCCGCTCTCCAAATGGAAACCATGAATTCCTCTCTAACTCACCATCCCTGTCTTTCTAGCCCCTGTCAAGCACCAAGCCGCAGTCCCTAAGAATCCGCTTACTCCGGTCCAGGCCCCACATACTTGTAGACCTGCGGTGTTCATCCACGGAGCAGCAGGTGTCAGAGCTTCCTTCCTTTTTGTTAAAGGCTGAATGCTCTTCACTGTCAGGGCATACCACATGTGTCTATTCATTTATCATAATGAACGTTTGAAGTTATTTCCACTTTTTTGGCTATTGTGAGAAACGCACAGTGCCCAGTAAATGCTCTCCAATGATGATGTAATGACAACAGAGTTGTTACTATTAAGATATATAACCAAGCACCTGAAAGAAATTTCCTGAATGTAAGCTTGAAGAGAGAACAACGCCCCTTCTTTCCTTCCTTTCTCCTTCTCTCCCTCCTTTGCCCCTCCCTCCCCTGTCCCTCTCTCTCTTCTATTTTAGTATAAGCAATAATGTGTTCCTGGACTACAGTGTGTACTATACCTGGAACTAACTAATTAACTTTCTTTCTTTCTTTCTTTCTTTCTTTCTTTCTTTCTTTCTTTTTCTTTCTTGTGCCAGTGATAAAACCAAGAGCCTTACACATTTTAAACAAACTATCTACCTGCACCTCCAGCCCCACCTGTAATTTTAAAATTTTATTTTAAAAACATTTTATGTACATGTCATGACCTTGTCTTAATAGAAATAATAAACAATAAAAATATTTCATGACTTTTTGGACATTTTTATGTGTCTGAATGTATTGTCTACATGCACGTCAGTACACCCATGTTGTGCAGTGTCTATGGAGGTCAGAAGAGGGCATCAGATCCCCTGGAACTAAAGTTATAGAGGGTTGTTAGCTGCCACGTGGGTGCTGGGAATAGAACCCGGGTCCTCTGAAAGAGCGTCCAGCGCTGTTAACCACTGAGCCATCTCTCTAGCCCCTACCTCTAATTTTTAAAAAAATTTAGAAAATGGAGAAGAAAGGATGCTGCCCCTATCTAGTCATCTGAATGGAGTTTTCAATTTCCTTCCCGTTTAGGAGATTAAGCAGCCTGCTTTCATTGGGACCTGGGGACACTAGAAGAATTTGGGCCTGGGGCTGGTGGGTGGCAAATGAGGTCCCTGGAAGCTTCTTTTCCCAGAGACTTATGTGGCTATTTTGTTTGGAAAACCCTGGGCGACTGGCTCCGCCAAGAAGGGATGAATATTTGGCTGAGGCACCAGGAGAGAGAAATAGAAAAAAAAAAGGAAATAGCATTTCCTTAACTAGTAGGTATTGATATCCTGTTTAATTTAATTTCAGCTTTCTGCGCCGGTGAGCTCTTTCCCCCCTAACATACAGTGTCAGCTTGGCAGGGAGTTTCTGACAGTATCAAAAGAGGATTTAGCTCTGAACCCTTGCCATGAAAGTGTCTCTATCTGCACACAGAAGAGAGCATTGTGTCCCGTGAAGACGGTAATTGAGTGGATGAGGCCTGGCACCTGGGCCTGCCGTGAAGCACTGATAAGGACATAAAGACAGGCTTAAAGGGCCTGCTTGCCAGAGGCAGAGCCGCTGGAGGAGGGAGCCCAGCCATCCCTGCGGAGAGCTGAGTGGAGCGCCGGGCTCGGCCCCTGTAGTGCGGCAGAAAGAGGGTCCTGGGCAGATGGAGGCAGGAGCATTCTCCACTTCCACTGTGGACAGGCACTGTGGAGAGATAAGCAGGCGGCAGGTGGGTGGAGCCGGCCCGGCTGGCTGCTGTGCCCTCCTTTCTTGATAAACATGCTGTGTTCTTATTTGGCCAGCCCAGCCTTGCAAAAGGGCCGAGATCCAGCCTGAGTTGTCCGCACTTGCTCCTGTTCAGCTTTGATTCCAGACTCTGAGTGGTCACTGGAAGTGAGGTCGGGACCATGAGTCCTATGGCGAGTTTCTCTGATCATTCCCTGTGTTCCTGACTGCCCTTGCTCAGACCTCACAATCCAAACAGGCTTGTCTGTCCCTCGGAGAACTTGGCTAAGCCCATCATTTTTGCCCACCTTTCAGAACAAATCCTTTCCAGTTCTCTCCCTGTGACAAGTTAGCAGATCAGTGACAACATGTCAATGTCTATCAGACCCATCTGTCTACCTATCTGTCTATCCATCCATTCATCAATTTGCCATTCATCCATCCATCCGTCTGCCTACCCATTCACTCATCTGCTTGTCCATCCATCCCTCTATCCATCCATCTTCCCATCCACTCACCCACCTATTCGTTCATTCATCCACCCATCTATGCATCTGTTCATCTACTTATCTACCTACTCACCCATCAACTTGCCTATCTGTCCAGTCATCATCCATCCACCCAGTCACCGATCCATTCCCATCTACGCTTATCTAATTTATCTATCCATTCAACTTTGGAGGGCTTGTTATACTTCAGGTGCTGGTGGAAAACATCTTTTAATGACCTTTTAAGACAGTGAGAAATTGGTTGAAGCCTAAATTCTTGGTTCCTGTATGAGCCCGCCCAGATCACTGCTTCAGAGTCTGAACAGGTGGGGCCTGCACTGCAGACCATGGCACTCAGATTCTGGCTTAACAGAATACACAGATAATTCTTATCTGTGATCCAAAGTGTGTTTCTGATTGCTGGACAGCTTTCCTCCACACAGTGACTTAGGGGTTTAAGATCCTTCCTCCCGGACACTGAGCCTCCTCTAGTCCAAGGAGTCTTTGCCATTCTGCAGGTGCATGCGGCAAGAGAAAAATAAGAATTACCTGTTGGAAGTGGTGCACTTCACATCTGTTCACATCCCGCCATCCGGGGCTCCGTCAGATGACCTACACATCATGGTGGCTGGGTGTTCAGGAAGGAGAAGAGAGCTAGTGGCTCTGGGGAGTTCTAGTAGTCTCTGATACTGAGCCTGCAGATGATTTTTGTTCACAAAGTGATGGTAAAATGTGAGATAGCAAGAGAAAAGGGTGACCCAAGCTTCCTGATATTCTTTATTCTCTAAGCCCAAAGTTAGGTGTCTATATTATCTTAGTCAGCTAAAAAGGGAGGATCTTCAACTGTGCAAATACCCTGGAGTGGGTAACAGGGATGTTTTCCTGAAACCTGAGCACAGAGCCTTGCAAATAGGACCAGAACATGGCTCCATAGTGGAATGGGGGTGCGCTGACTTCTTTAAATACCTGACCTTGGGAAGAAATAAAAGGCCCGTAATGTCATCCATGCATCTTCTTTTAAGTGGACTCGTGATGGACAAGTTCCTGGCTAGGCTTTTCTAGAAACATGTATACTTGAGAGATCACCATTATCGTCATCACTACTAATGTTTATGGAATTTCTACAGTAGGCTGTGCACCATTGTGAGTGTCATCTAGTTAACCAATTCACTCCATAGCAGAGTCTGTAGGGCTGGATGGCGAGTGCCCATCTCCCCATATCAGAAGCCCTCACACTCCGGGCAGGAGATTGTCTCTAGGGCTCTTTCTAGGACCGTGGTGTGTTTCTTTGGTCATCTATAAAATGGGGAGACTGGCTGCTCTATGACAGCCTTCTGGAAGAGAACATGTGAGACTGTTTGGAAGCATCTGGTCAGGTAGATGTTGTTACAGATGTGCTGACTATGCTTCCATGTGCTGTCATTTGTCTGCAGGCCTTTTGCTGCCCTGGCCCCCAGATACAAATGTCAAGAGAGTATTCAGCAAACTGAGAGCTTATGACAGAACATGGTGTTTCAGCATGGTCCCTGCCTTTGTAACAGGTACCTCAGAGGGCAGGAGGAACTGGAAAGGGACGTGCTCTCCCTCAGCCCTCGAAGTCAGCCCAGCTATGTTCGCATTTCCAGCCCCTTCTCTCCGGGGGTTTCCAGGCTTGTAGAGCTGTCGCCATATAAAGGGTGTGGTCACATACCTGCTCTTCAGGATACCTTCTGCCACAGGTTCCTTTTATTTTGTTCAGAGTCACTGCAGGGGAATGCTAAAGACATACAAGTGTTTTTTTGTTTTCTTTCTTAAAAGTAACACAGACACTGTGATCTACTTTACATCTGGGGCTGATTGCAGACAAGCAGGAGCTGAGGTAGTGGGCCAGTGAGTCTAGGAAGAGGCCCAGACCCACTCTGACAACCCACCTGTGCAGGTGGGACAGAGGCCTCTCAAGCCAGGGAACTTCTCCAGATGGAGTGTGGGAAGCGGTTGTTTATTTTCCAGAGATACTGGGCCTGTTTCTATTGGAGCCTATCTGGTTCTGTCTGTGTTCTCTGGGAGCATTTAGAAGAAAGAGCTGGGTGTTTGAGAGAAAATGTCTAGCGTATTTAATATCTTCATAAAGCTGGCCTACAGTTAGAGAAATAAGTTATCAGAATTGGTTTTCCCAAACTGCCTTGATTCTTTCCTATGTGACAGGCTTTCCTGAATGGTCCAAGTGCTTATAGGGTAAATTAACAAGCTTGAGGTCAGCAAGGCAGCTGCTATTAAAAAAGAGGCACCTGGGGCTCCAACATCTGATTAAGAAGGCACAGAAGGCCACTTGCAAAGTGTGTAGCAAGCCTGAGCATCTCCAACACAGCCCGAATCATCTTGAGAGGGTTTCCTAGGATTAGGTCACAGTCTGAAAAAGCCAGGAAAGTCTGGAAAAGTTCTATGAGGCTTTTTACATTTTCTCTTTTGTCTTAAATCCACCGGACCAAGCTGATGCAAGCTTTGGACCAAAATGGACATTTTAATAAGTCTTATTTTTTAATCACAATCAGCCAGTGGAATTCAGATTTGTCATTGGCCTGAAGAGAATTTTTGAGGCTATTATAAAAGTCTTACCAAGAACAAGATGGTAATATGACTGACATCATTGTTCTCCAAGAAGGACAGGGTTCAGTTATTCCTAGCTGCAAGGTACTCTGCACAAAGATTTATGAATCTTGTTCATTGATGCAAGTGATGCTGTCACCCAGGATGTGTCATCCTGGAAGGCCTTCTTCCACATCTGGCCTGATAATGTGTGCCTAAATGGGGGCTTGGAACAAGATAAAATACAAAGAGACTACCAGTATGATAGGATTCTTTCCCAACACTGAATACACAAGAATGGGGGCTTGTCCCCTGGAGTGGGGATCAGAAATAAACTTAGCAGTACAGGTAACTTCCTGAGTCTGGCTAATGCTTGGTGACTGTCAGCTTTTGAAATCTCAGACTTTTACTTGGCCATATTTTCAGAAGAGAAGACAGCTGGTGGGAGTAAGTTCCTTACATTAAAAGTATACTTACAGTTAACAGCAGTAAAGCACTTAAGTTGGCAGTGGACCAATTATTAATGAGATGAACGGCCTTTTATAAATCCCTCTGCAGCCCCAGGACAGCTGATGGCTTTATGGTCTATGCATTAGGAAGCATGGGTCCTCTGCAGATATAGCTACACACAGTTGCTGCAATTGCAGGTTCTCACACCCCAAACTGCTGCCCCGTGGCCATGCTGTCCTGATGGTGAAGGTGAAAACTGAAGTGCAAAGGAGGGTTGCTTCGGTGCCCTTCCTGGCTCTGTGTAATCTTGGGAAAGTCTCTAGCATTTCCTTGTGCGCATGTCTATGGACATGGCCCTCCAGTTTCTGACCTGCTCTGAGCCCCTTCCCTTTACAGCAGCATTTCTGCTCTTTCGTACTCTTAGCCCATTTGGTTTGGGGAAGGGTTCTAGCCTTGGCTTGAAGGATGGACATGTGACTAAGGCTGGACAAACCCTGGGATTGTCTCAGATCTAGTCCTTAGTGACATAAGAAGAGTGAATGTCAGCAGGAGCAGGACTAACCTGTTTCTATGTTGACATCTTTCTCATGCCTGTGACTGTTTTCAAGTTAGACACTTTAGAAGCTAAGTTTCTACAATACTCTTAAAAATATTTGGAAGACTAAAAAAGAAATCCATTGCTTTTGTGTGACAAGGTACAGGAAGAGACCCACAGACTCTTGGTTGGTAAGGCTGAGATACACAGATTTATAGAGAATCTCTAAGGCCTGTGTTAGTCAGTGATCATGTTTAGTGGCTCAACAGACAGACAGGCAGACAGACACATACACACGTATGCACATGCACACAGAGTTTAAGAGAGAGAAAGAGAGAGAGAGAGATCAAGAGAGAGTTTTAGCTTTCATTCCTATCAGCCTCTTGACAGTGGGTAGGAGGGGACTCTGCCCGCCCCCCCCGTGTCACTCTGTATCCAGGTTCTTTCCATCCATCCTCTGGCTCCACCCTGCACCTGTGGGGTACCTGCATCCCGAGAGCAGATGGCAAGGAGAGCATGAATGTGGTGCTGAGGGCTGAGGGAAGCATAGCGGAGATGCACATCAGTCCTTCCAGAACTCACTGGCTTGACTGGGCTAGTTCAAAGGATGCTGGGAAATGTAGTCCAGCTGTGTGTCTAAGGGTGAAGTCAGAAATGTGGATGGACAGCAACTATCTGACTACTGCCCTGCCCTAGTGACACAGTCACAAGCTGGGGATCACAGTGACAGCACTCTTTTGTTTTGTAGATGTGGATATCACAGGAATGTTTTGGGGAATGGACAAAAAGATTAGCCCCCCATCTTTCAGGCTTTCTGGTTCTGTGAGATTGAACATATTTAGACATAGCAGACTATTTTAACATTTGTTTTAGTGTATATGTGCGTGTCTCTGTGTGTGTGTGTATGTGTGTGTACATGTGTGTACGTATGCATGTGTGTGTATGCCACAGTATCCCTGTGGATATCAGAGGACGACTTGTGAGAGTTTGTTTTCTCCTTCCACCATGTGGGGTCCTAGGGTCTAACTCAGGTTGTCAGTCTTTGTGGCAAGCACCTTTCCCCACTGAGCCCTCTCCTTGGTTCATGACAGGCTTTTTGGTTATCACTTAATGTCACTTTGTCTTAGGTGATTTACTTGGTGTTGGGTAGCAGAGTCTAAGGGATCAATGTTATTCTAGTTAGAACTGGGTTTTCCTGTAACACACACACACTTTCTGTTCGCTTGTTTATGACTGTCTTGAAACTTAGTCCCCAGGAAGCCGGAGTTCCACATCCATCAAATCGTCTTAAGGCTCCGCTCTAGTTCTGTGAGTGACATTATGTGTGTTCATGAGAAAATCATTTCAAGGGCTACAAATGAGTCCTTTAGTAATCCCCAGGAGTCATAATGTCTGTGACATAATGAACCCTCCTAAATTACAACCTACACTAATTACATCACTTACTGCTGCATTCCAGGCCCTGAAACAATTTGCTTAAAGTGATAGTTACCTCTAATGAAAAGATACATAACGGAAAATGTCAGCAACCTTTTAAGTCCTCTGCGACTTATCATGAAGACTGTCTACTGCAAAGTGCTCACAGCACGACATCCATGTGACCATTTCCTCCTAAATCAGGTGAGGATTTTATGATCCAGGGACTGAGAGAGAATCCCTCAGGGTTGGAGGATTAGGTAAGGGTTGACTGCGCCTCCACGCCCGCCCTCAGCTCCCCCAGGATCCTGGCTAGGAAGATGGATGGCTGTCAGCAGCACACCATGCAGGAAGCTCTCTGTGGAAGCCTGGCATCTCTGACCACCTACAGGAGAAGATTCCCTGATGCACCCCATGGAGGAGGTTTGAGGGGACACTACAGCCTTGCCAGTGACGGACCGCTGGCCATGGTGATTTGTTAGCATTACAGCAAGCCACAGTCGGGGTCATTCAAGGACGCTTCGAAAGGCAGATGGGGGGAACCTCAGGGGTGACTACGAGCACTGTAGTCCAAAGGCACAAAAGGAGGGAATTATTCTCTGAACGCAGAAGAGAAAGGTCAGCAGAGAGGACTGTGACCTTGAGGCTGTAATCTTGAGCCCACAGGGAAGGAGCAAGAGAACAAATTCTCTACTTCCTTCTCCTCCCTGTGGCCCAACTCTCTTGTGACCATATGTTGAAGGTTTTGGAGGGATGGGGCCGGCATGGGCATCGATGCCGTCCATGGGATCAGCCTCCCACGTCACAGAGCAGGATCAGAAGGTGGGACCAGGTCAGAGGAGGCGACGGATACCACCACTTCCATCTTTAGTCAGGGTTCTTCTGTTCGGGACCCATCCTCCACACCCTGAAGTCTCTGAAATGCCACTCTCCTCCTCCAGGTGGGTCAGGACCTGCCCCCAGGGGGCTCACACAAGGCCAGTGTTCACAGGCTTGGGCCTGCTGCTGGAACATGTGTTTCCATCCTTTGCTTTGGCTCTTTTGGGACATCTGATGACACTATGCCCATGGCCCTCTGATCAAAGGCAATAGAAACTCAAGGACTTTTCCACTTAAAGTCTCTTCTTAGCAACCTGAGGGGATGTTCTCAGGAGGATGAAGGGATGGAACCTTACCCATTTAGAGATGGAGTCTGTTATTTTCAAGTCTTGAAAAAAAAAAACCTGATATGTAATACGGTCAGAGGCCTTGCAGTACCAGGAAAAGAAACTGTTGAAAGTGCCCAGCACCCTGGGCACTTCCTGGCACAGAGTCAGTGTTGAGAAGCTGAGGGGAACTCTGAGTTGCTGGCCCTAAAAACTAGTTCACTGGGTTTTGAGGGTTCTTAGTAAAATCTGCCCTGGTATCAATTAGTTTCTGGAAAAGATCAGGATCCATTCTGAGTTTAAAGCCACTTATTTGTCTTACACTTGAGTCACAGAAATATGTATGAATAACAACCTCTTCTTATGTACATATTAGATGACTTTAAAATAAAAATTTATTTTATAATTTTTATGTATGTGTATGTGTTATTTTTATGTATGTGTATGTGTGTGTGTGACTATGTGAGTGTATGCCATATGTGTGCAATTACCCTCAGAGGCCAAAAGAGGGTGTCAGATAGATAGATGGATAGATAGATAGATAGACAGATAGATAGATAGACAGACAGACAGACAGACAGATAGATAGATAGAGAAATATGAATCCATAATTTCTCATTCTCCATGAGTCACTCAAGAATCAAAATCCCAAGGAAGAATTGGATTAATTGATCTGGAGTTATATGCACGTCCTCTGGACAGGGGCAGGGTGGGGCATCGTGACTGACATTTCCCAAGGAGAGAGGCAATATCCATCCCCCGCAACATACTGCAACTGCTAGTCAAAGAAAACAATTTATTAGAGGAGGCTAAAAGTCAACAAATATTTTTTAAGCAAGGCACTGTTAACTCCTTACATCCACCTTCTGTACCCTGCATGGTAAGAGATGGTATTGTGGATGGAGGAGGGCAAGTGGAAGTTTAGAGAGGGAAGTGGTGTGTTCAGGTAACACACAGCATCTACCTTTTCCCCATACCGCCACCTCCCCACCTTCACTAAGCTTTATTCAGCCTGTGTGCCTCCCCGGACTACCAGATTGCTGCCCGGGAAGCGATAGTACAAGTCTCCTGTTCAGTCTGGAGCAGAGTGGGCCAGGGGGAGGGTGGGAGAGAGAAGCAATGCCCCAGCAGAAATGGGTGATCACCACCTGAGACGTTAGCCTCCACTAAACCATAGTGTCTGCTGCCAGTCTTTCTAGCTAGAGGAAGGTTCTGGACCAAGAAGGCAGGAGATGACTGTGGACAAGGGTCTCTGGATGAGCAAAGCAAGTTGGCAATGTCCAATTTCAGAACCCGGGAGAAAAACAGAGCTGGCCGTCCTCAGCCCTGCGAAGCTGTGCGTAGCCTGGAAATGCTGGCTTCCGGGAAAGGAAGTGTTGGAGTTCCTTCCAAGTCCGGTAGAAACTTCTGTTTCCCCTAGCTTGTGGAAGTGGGGACAGAGGCCGAGAGGTCTGTTCTCACTCCATTTCTGTTCCTTGTGAGCTGCAACTTTACACAGACCTCTCTGCATCTCATCTGTTGGTGGAAGTTTGGATTAGACAACAATGGGTTAAAATTATATTCACATCAAGAAACAATTCTGTAGGAAGTGTTCATGGCGGTCACCTCTCTTTGGTCACTAAACATTTGTGCTCTTCCTGCCAAGGCATGGAGATCTTCCTGGAGATCTTCAGTTACTGACTACATTTCCCAACCCACCTTGCATATGTGAGGGTGCGTTCCAATAAATCTTTATTTGCAGAAACAGGCGACAGGTTGGGCTTGGCCCGTGGGCTGTGGCTGGCCTTTGCTAGAGAAGATGCCTGTATATCTTTCCTCTAGCACAAATCACCTGCTCAGTGACATTTGCTACTCTGCGTCTGCTATGGTGGAAATATTGTGGGTTTTACCATTAGATTTTCCCAGCCAGTGTGTATAGAACCTATCTATGTGTCAGGTTCTTCCAGAATGTGTCTGAACAACAGAGATTTGGGCTCTGTTCATGAATCTTACCTTCCAGGGGATGTGACTGACACGGTGAGGGAAGGCACGGGTTATGGAATCATGAGGAAGCGCGTAGGAATCATGAGGAAGCGTGTAGGAAAGGCTTCTAGACGCCAGGCTATGCTGGGTTCTCAGGGGGCAGTACCAGAGACCCTTGAAATCTTTTCTGGTTCGAGTAACAAAGAATTCCCCTTCCTCAGTGCTGCCCCTTTCTCCTCCCTGGGACCAGAAGCAGAGATTGCAAAACCTAAGAGATGACAGAGGGAGCCTGAGCCCCCCAAATCATTACAGCTGCCCCCCACAAAGAAATGTCAACCTTGAACCACTTGGAGCTGTTACCTAATGGTGACAGAATGCTGTGTCGTATTGAGTTGCTTAATTTTAGGGGGTATTTGTTACAGAGTCTAATGTCACTCTAATAGAGTGCTTCTATGAAACAGGGACTTGAATCACTCCTTGTGAGAGGTCAAGTGTCTTGTTCATGGTCACATGGGAAGAGCATTAACTAGACTGAACTCTAACCCAGCAAAGTCTGTTTTGCAAAGTCCCCCATCTTGGGACACCATTTCTCTAGGTAAGGGTTTCATTGGCTCAGATTCTGATCAATATAGAACTGAGCCTCCCATCTAGTCTGCCACACAACTCAGGAAGAAGGGACAGTCCCATCCTGGGACTTGTACTAATGGGACCAGACGGGATTTCCCAATGGAAGGGTCCTGAAGGCCAGAGGCCAGGCTTCCTGCCTTGCTGAGAACTAGCTTTTCTAGGGGTTGGAATCAGAGAAGAGCCCCACATCCCAGACCCCAAATCCTTCCTAAGCAAGAGGCAGAAGATAGCTCCTGCGTGGGACTCCTAGGGTACCTTCCCTTCCTGCTCCCCAGGACATGTTTTGCTTTGCAGACCAGCAAGGCCCAGAGCTCTTTGTAGCAGACATGTCCAGGGTTGACAGGCTGAAAGTGCTCGCTTGCTTTTAAGTGTCAGGAGATGTAAATAGTTTTAGTCTTCGGTGGTTTCTGATTGAATATCCTTTTGAAGTAATGATAGATATAATTTAAAGCAACAGTTACCGTATTTTCTTTGCTGGCTGGCTTGCTTTGAAGCCCCAAGTATAAATCTGCTTAAAATAGCTGTAGTTCTGTCTCAATATTCTACCAGGAGCCAGGGCGATCAGCCTCTAATTGCCATCATCTGTAACTAATAGGAGCCACACAGTGGTGGTGATGGGGCGGCTGCAGAGCTGCTGGGCCGTGGGCAGGAGGGTGGAGGCAGAGACGTGGTCTCCCTTTGGGAACTTGGCTTTGCTTGGTGTTCCGAAGAAACCCATTCTGAAATTAGGACCAAATGGGCTCTGGGCTGTTGGGAATTTTGAAAACTCTTTTCTAGCCCCCTTCTGGTAGCCTGGGATGAAATAAGGGGTTTCCTCACAAAATAAACTAAGAAGGCTTCAATGTTGGTGGGACCCTAGTCTCAGCCAATGGCATTCCTTGGCACAGCCTTACTCAGGCTGCAACAGTATGTCGTCAGGGGTGATAGGCAGCAGAGTATACAACAAGCAGCTGCTGCTGGCACATACCAGCAATGTGTTTAAAATTGGCTGTGAAGCAGGATGTGCTGAGCACGCCTGTCATCCCAGCATGTGGGAAGCTGAGGCAGGAGGATCACCACAAGTCTGAGGGTAGCCTGGACTATATAATAAGCTCTGGGCGGCAGCTAGGGCTACAATAGCAACACCCTTTCTCAAACAAACAAAGTGCACTGTGAATTGCTGCTCTTTCATTCAGCCACACATACGCATTCACTCAACAGCTCTTACTGTGTGCTCTGTGTTCCTACTATGCACCAGGCCATGTGCAAAGCAGCAATCCTAGCAATCAATGGTCTATGGTAGGTGGCATGTAAATAAGGGGAATGGTGGGAAACAGCAGCAGGGTGTAAAACCAGGAAAGAAGGCAGAGAGTGATAGGGCGTGCCACTGAGGCGACACTATTAAAATGTGGCATTAAGTGGTACTTCTGTAACTCCATTTTTTTAAATGTGTAGGAGCCTACACATAGGTAGATGCACCTGTGTCATGCAATGCTCATGGTGGTCAGAAGAGGGCATCAGATCCCCTGGAACTGGAGTTACAGATCGTTATTAGCTGCCATGTGGGTGCTGGGAATTGAATCCAGGTCCTCTGCAAGAACAGTCAGTGCTCTTAATCACTGAGCTATCTCTCCAGCCTGCTGTAACTCCATTTTTAAAAAATGTATGTGGTGTGTGTGTGTGTGCGTCTGTGTATCTGGTGGGGTGGGGGTGGGTATGTGCACCAAATGGATGCAGGTCCCCTTGAGGGTCAGAAGTGGATGTCAGATCCCCTGGAACTGGAGTTACAGGCAGTTGTGAGTCACCCAGTACTGGGAACCAATACCAGGTCCTGTGGAAGAGCAGCCAGTGCTCTTAACTGCTGAGTTACCTTTCAAGTCCTTCACCTTATTTTTTGAGATCAGGTCTCTCTCTGAACCTGGAGTTCACCTATTGGTGGCATTTTACATGGATGTTTGGTATCCAAACTTAAGTCGTCAAGGCTGGTGTGGCAAGTCTTAACCAATCGAGCCATCTGTTCAGCTTCTGCAATACCTTTTTTTGTATAAACTTTTAAATGGAAAGTGTCCTAATATGTGCATATTTGGACATTCTAAAAAAAATCCTGGTGGGAAACATTAAGAAAGAATTACAGTGTTTACCTTCGAATGCCAGACTTTCTCTTTTCTGTGTATGACTTTTTCCAAGTTCCTTCTGATTTGGAGGCATGCATTTTGAAAAAAAAAAAAAAAGTGAAATGGATTTGGCAGTCCCTCAGTGTATTAAACACTGAATCACCATGTGACTCAGTAATCCCACCCCTGGGTAAAATCTGAAGGCATGGAGAGTAATGTGCAAAGCCAAAACACACACACATACAGGTGACATGTGCTTCCTGCAATGTGGTTCTGCTCCACTCAGCAGAGGCAGGATAGCCAACCTTGGCTATAGTGAGTTGCTAGTCAACCTGAGCTACATAGTGAAACCCTGTTTCAGAAGCCAAGGGCTAGGGAGGCAGCTTAGTGGCAGATTGCTTGTCTAGCATGTATAAGGCACTGGGTTCAGTCAAAAGCATTGCACCAAATAAAATGTACATACAAATGTATATAGCAGCACTATTCAAAACAGTCAGACCACAGACATAACCCAAAAGTCCTTCAATGGATAATGGATGAATAAACATTCTGTGGTATGTCCATACAATGGAGTATTATTTAGGCATATAAAGGAATAAAGTGGTATTACATGCAATCACAGACAGAGGGTCCTTGAAACATGCCAAGACAAAGAAGTCAGATCCAGATAGTCACGTGTTTTATTATTTTACTTATGTAAGAAGTCTAGAATGGGCAAATCTTCAGGGACGTGGGGAGAGTAGAAAGGAGAGTTGGCTTAATAGGGTTTCTTTTTGGGAAAATATTCTGAGATGCAGGTGGAGGCTTGTGCAGCCCAGTGTGTGTGTAGATGCTGATGAGCATTTCGCAATCGTAAAAACAGTAAATGTTGCACGAACTATTTCCTGTGATAAAAGTGTGGTAGTTGGGATGTCAGTGGAAAGACTGAGTGGCCATATACACCTGATATCTTTGTCAGGGGACCAAAGTATTAGGGGCAGAGAGACTTGTCACTCTGTTAGGAAGGCCTGTTATTTCACTGAGCCAGTGGGTGCCAGGCAGAGCACAGGTTGTGACAATGAGTGACTGCAGGCCTTGCCAGACAGGATGAGCAGGTGCAGGGAGCGGGTGTGAGGCTGGTTATGTGGGTCTGAGCCATGAATCTGGCTGCTTCTAGGCCCAGCCAGGCCTATGTCATAGGAGGCCGTGCCCAGTGCCTGATGGGAGTTAACTGGGTGGTAAGCTGGTTAGCTCTGGATCCCATTAAGGAATTAACCACTTCCTGCAGGTGACTGGGATGCAGATAACTGAGAAAGAACCTGTTTTCATAAGTATCTTCCTAAGAACCTGGGTGTCTCAGTCCTGCTGAGCAGAAGTGCCCATGAGGTTCAGGACGGTGGAAGGGCAAGCCCTCTCCTGCCACTTTGTCGCCCCCCCACTCACTCCCCGAGCCAGGGATCCAGGCTGTGCACAATGTCACCTCACCATGTACCACAGGCCCCTGCCTGTGTCGTGAAACGTCCTGGGTCTCCCATGCTTTTGACCAAAATGCAGCAGAGCTAGGCTCCAAAACCCTGAGGATTCTTGCCAGGGTTCCCTGCAGTTTCTTCAAAGACAAAGGTGGTACCTCCTTCTCTGCCCCAGGAGATGTCACCCTGTTCCAGGGACTCCCTGCTAACTTGCCTGGCGTCAGTGCTTCCCCCACAGCCTCTGAATACGTGACTCCTCAGTGTCCTGGAATAACCCTTCCCACCTCCAGGTTTTATACTTCCTGTTCTTTCCTCCGGGGAGGCCGTCCACCAAAGCACTGCTGCTCACACCCTAGCTGTTCTCTGAGTCTCATCCCAAAGGCCACATCCTCGTTGAGCTTCCCTCTGTACCTTGGTTTTCTTTTTTTTAAGATGGCAACAACACCCACCTACTGTGCACGCTGCCTCTGAGATTGAAAGGGAGTAGGTCACTGTGTGTGAAAAACAGGGCCAGGAGAAGGGCTGGCTTGTGGGTGGGTCGGTGAGCTTCCATAACTTTGCCTTTTCTGGGCTTTGCTGGGTGTATTTGGGCAATCATTCTGACAACATGGCCCATGGATCTGGGCAACAGGGTGAGCTTGGTACAGCTGCTGAAGGCATGCTGAGTGGAGGGAGAACCTGGGAAGAGACAGAGCTTGCAGGGACGGAGCGCCGCCTGGGCCAAATCCTGCTGCATCCACTCAGGAAATCTGTGACCGTGAGTGCATTGCTCCACCTCTCGATGCCTCGATGTCCTTATCTTTGAAGCGGAACTACTGTGACAAGCGTGCACCTGGATCTGAGCAGGCAGATGACAGAAGCACGTGTGTGATTGAGTAACCCTCCAGGTGTTGGGTAGGAAGGACTTGGAGAGACAGGCAGGGAGGAGGCTGGGGGCAGAGGCCAGCTTAGTCACTGCAGAGGTGGGAAGACTCGAAAGACAGAACAGATACCATCTAATGAACTTGACAGAAGATCTGATGCATGGGCCAAGGCAGTGTGAGGGAGAGAGAAGATGGAGGAGTGGAGGAGTGAGGAAAATGTCCTGGGGCCTGGGAGGACACTGGCCTGGCTCAGGAGAGCTGTGTTCTGTAATGACATTGGGCTGGGCTTCCTGACTTGGAAAGACCGTGGGAATGGAGGTTGAAATTGTGGCAATAAGAAGGCGTGACTCCAGCTACAGGCAACTGATGTCAGTTTCCCTGTCACCTTTAAAATTGGCCCCTGACTTGTTGGTTCGGAGGTCTCAGAACTGGTTATTAAAATATGTCAACCATAGCTGTCTTGTCCTAAAGATAAAGTAAGCAACTATGGGTCCCCTCTTCCAAGGAAGGTGGTGTTTCCCAAAATAAAATATATACTTAGGCATTTTAGGAAAAGGACATTTAAAAATAGTTTTAAAATAATTTTAATGTATATTTTTTTATTCTGTGTGTATGAGCGTTCTGCCTGCACAAATATAAGTGTTCTCATGCGTGCAATGCCAGCAGAGACCATAAGAGAGTGTCAGATCCTCTGGTACTGGAGTTATATGCAGTTGTTAGATACCATGCGGGAGCTGGGAACTGAACCTGGGTCCTCTGAAGAGCAGCCAGTGCTCTTAACCACTGAGTCATGTGGAGGTCAGAGGAAAACTTTTGGAGATTGGTTTTCTCTTTTCTCTATGTGGATTCCAGGAATGGAATTCAAGTCATGAGGCACAGTGACAGGTGCCTCCATCTTCTGAGCCATCTCGCCAGGCCCAGCCTGTGGGTTTTCTGTGGGCTGTGCTCTCAGCATGGCAGGAGGCCCTCTCCTCCTCTCTCTACTCCAAGACCAATTTTAGGTTTGTGCAAAAGCCTAACTTTGTACTTGTGCAGCTCTGGGGTGGATGTCATGGTGCTTATGGGTTCTGAGATATGGATGAGCCTGTTCACCTCTCAGGTCTCGGTTCATCTCTGGGAAAATGGGACGATAAAGCACTCAAACAGGACAGGAACCCAGCAAAGTGGTGCATCTGGAGGTTACTAGAATGACACTAAATTATAGTGTCACTCCATGGAACTCCGAGACCCCGTGCTTCCCCATGCTGCCACGGGGGTACCCTGCCCCTTGCTCTGTGGCACAAGTCCAGCCTGTGAGTTCATCTAATGAAGCCTCATTCCTCTGCAGCCCTGGACCCCCACATTCTCATCTAGACTGACTTTTCTGCAATCACCTCTCAGATTGTCCTTCAGGCTGCTGGGGATGACAGTCCTCGCCTTGCCAGGGGTGAACACAGACACCTCTGTATGGCTCTTCATCTATTTGTTTCTCCAGATAACGTGGGATACACATTATTTTCCCCTCTGGTGGCAGATGGTGACAGATGGCTCCTGTGTCTGCTGAGGGGCTTGCTTTCCCTCCTGGAAGCTCACAGGGTGTGCTGTCTGCGGGACCCTTTCATGGAGTGGGGGCTACTACTCCAACCAGTTGCAAGGCAAAAGGGTGCTACACACAGGTTCCATATATGAATATGCCCCATACATTGTCCCAAAGTGATTTGGGGACAGGGGTGGCATCTCTTGACCCCTGGAAGGAAAGACTTCCTGGTTGCACAGTGGTGATGGAGGGGGAACACTGATGGCAGCAACATGTGGTCGGTGTTGTCAGCATCCCAGCCCACACCCCGGTCCCCTCTTCATCAAAGGGATGCTAGTCTCTGAGGACAGCAGTGTGGCGAGCTGCAGGCTCTTCTCCCTAACCTCCCGCGGGAGGATGTCACTAGCTCCTGGCCAAGGAAAAGTAAGTGGAAGTTGCTGAGAGATTTCAGAGGTCCTCTTAAAAGAGTGACATCTGAGGAGGCTGTTTTTGTTCTTATTTCTTCTTTTTCCTGGAAGGCAGATGTAGTGGTAGGAGGTATGGGCAGCCTTTGTGCAACGTGAGGTAGATGCATTAAGGATGGAAGAATATTCTGTTAAGAATGTTAAGAATGGGAAGACAGAAAGAGATGGATCCCTCATGATCATGGAGCCACAGTGAGTGACAACCTGAGCTTCTTAAATCCTTCTTTCCTTCCTTCCTTCCTTCCTTCCTTCCTTCCTTCCTTCCTTCCTTCCTTTCTTCTCTATGTGAGATGACAATAACCCATTTTATATTTCAGCTGCGTTGAGTTTTCCAGGACACATGTAACTGGATCTTGTCCTTCTAAACATGTAACACTCAGGTGTATGGCACTCTAACAAGTAAAACTATATTCTCCCATGGTGTCATTGTTTGCAGTTGCAGCTGGAAACAAGCTGGACACACAGCAATGGGGCGGATGGGATTATGGTGTATACCCTTGATGCAGCTGGAAAAAAAGCGTAAAGATGAAAGCTGTGGACTTATGTGGGGTGACTTCTGGGAAAAATTAAGGTACAATGCTGCTTTTTATGTAGAAAAGGAAGGGAAATAAAATATGCATGAATTAGCTTTCATATAAAAAGTCTACGGGAATAAAACAAACAGATCAGATTGGTTATTTACGGGGCAAATGGAAGGAAGTTGAAAGAAGAGTGAGCAGCAGGCAGAGGCCTTGTCTAAGGTGTTTCCCTTAACCGGGTTAAGATTTCATATACTCAAAAGAAAAGAAAGGAAGTTAAGAAGGATTGGGAGTAAGGGGTCTTAAGGTGAAAGGCAAGTAGAAACAAGTGAACTCTATTTAAATATTAAGGGTTTTCAGATGGGGAAACTGAGGCTATAGACTAAGTAATCTGCCCAGGTTACTTAACTAGAGGCCAAGACAGGACCTAGTCTGTCATATAAAGCTGCTACTGCTACACCCAGATCCGATCCTGAGGCCGCCATTACCTTAATTTAAAGTGAGGTGGTGCAGGCCTGGAGCTCCAGCATTCCAGAGGCTGGGGCGGAAGGACGGCGAGATTGAGGTCAGCCTGGGCTACATGGCAAGACCTTGCTTCAAAAACAAACAACTTTTTATTTTTAGGTATATAGCATGCCAGAGGTCACGGGTTTAAGGAGGGTTCTGTCAGAGATTAAAGAGGGTTCTGTCAGAGATTAAGTTGGAAAAGAACAGGTTGTGCACCTGCCTGTGGTGCAGAGAGCCCAGCCCTCCAGGGCCAGGCCCTAATCCAGGGGCTGTAGCAGGGAAGAGATGCTGTGCCTGCTGTCTCGAAGCTCAAATATCAGGAAGGGAGAAAGATGAGCAGGTAAGTAAAACTAACCAGCAATACCTAGGGATGGGATTTCTGGAGAGTGTGAAAACTATGGTTAATTTATAAAATAACTGTCAAACTGTTTCCCAAAGGTAGGCTTTAACTTCTGTTCGAATTGACAATGCTGAGATTGCTCCATTGCTTCGCCAACACTTGTTATTATCTGTTTTTCTTTTTTAATTAGAGCTACTGTAGTGCATGTGAAGCAGGATATTGTGGTTTTGACTTGTGCATCTCTGATGGATAATAATACCACACTACTTTATGTGTGATGATTGGTTGTTTGTATGTTATCTTTGAAGAAGTATCTATTCTGATTACTTGTTCTTAAACAAATTTATTTTGTGTATTACAGAATTTCAATAGTTTTTGTATATTCTGGTCATATCCCCCAGGTATATAATTCACAAGTATTTTTTCATAGCACAGAAGTTTTGTATTTTGATCTATTGTTCTCTTGATGTCCCAAAGAAGGCTTTGCTTGACCTAAAGTTACAGAGTTCCATCCATCTTTCCTCTAAGAATTTTAAAGTTTTAGCTTTTTTACTAGGCTTGTGATACACTTTGCATTGATTCTTGTCTATGCTGTGAGGAAGGGGTCTAACTTAATTCCTGTGTGAGTGTGTGTGAGTATATATATATGTGATTGTGTATGTGTGTGTGTGTGTGTGTGTACCTGCAGTTGTCTGTGTTTAGGAAATGTAGTCTTTGTAAGTCATGTAGCTGAGATCCTAAGGTGTCTGTCACCTTCCCTGGACCTTTGGGACATTTATATGTCTCCTAGACTGAACTGTCACTCAAATCAGGCTGGCTGCTCCATTGCTGGAGTCAGAAAAGAGGCCAGCCTTGTGTGACTGTCGCACCAGCAAGCACAGGGCAGACAGTGACCCAACATGAGCTGAGCGACCAAATAAAAGCGTCTGAACCAAAGATCTCGGAGGCTGAAGCTGAGGACCTTCCACTGTGTTCCTCAGGCCAACATGTGATCCATTTTCTGCTCCTACCACAGAAGTCTCTGCTGGAGAACACGGCAGTCAGAGGTTTGGAGTGCTGAGAGGCTGAGTGGCTCGCTCCCTGGCTTCCCTCTAGGGAAAGCGAGTTTGACCACTGTCTATATTTTCTCAGCACAGGAGGGACCCTTGTTTTTCCTGGGAAGGTTGACCAGTCAGGACAGCTTCTTTAGAAGCCTGTAGTTTGTAGAGCAGCCTGGCGTGGTGCCTGGCACTCCACCAAGTCACTGACAGGCCTTCTGCTCATCCATCCGACCCAGATCTGCTGCTGCTTGCCTCCCGCTCCCCTTCCTATGTTCTGTGCAGTCCCTGGCTCCTGCTTTTTCTTCCTTCCATGTTTCTGGATAATGCTATTTATGGCTGTGGCCCTCTGCATGCTGTGAGCAAGTGGAGGAGTCTGTGGCCTTTTCCCAAGTCCTATTTCCAGCGGGGCCATACCATCCTGTTCTACACTCTGTTCCAGGACATGAAAGGTCATGGGCCCTGCCGGGAGGGGAGACCCTGTATGGCAGCCTCCTGGCCTGACTACTATGTGGACAAAAACAGGGACATCTTAGGGAAATCAGGAGAGCATATGATGACACCCCAGGCCCAGCCTCCCCGGTTGACCTCATAAGTGGTTCCAACAGTGCCTGCGTATTTGGGCGGGAGTCAGCAGGGCCTGAGGGTATATTTAGTACTCAGGTGTGGCAGGGAGGAGACACAAGACAACTCAAAATAGAGTGGCTGCTGGCTTTCAACCAGGCTCCTGTGCTGACCACAGATACGGAAATATGATGACCAGTCCCTGTCTCACGACAAACCAGAACACAGGGCTACTCAAACCTGTTTATAGTTACTCTATTGGATGACTGTGTGTGAACTATTGTCACATTTCCTACTATTAAATCTGTTTATAAAATTGTATTTATGATGATAATATTTACTTAATGATTTCTGTGTATGGGGGAGAGACAGAGAGAGAGAGAGAGAGAGAGAGACTGACTTACTATATAGCTCAGGAGAGAGAGAGAGAGAGAGAGAGAGAGAGAGAGAGAGAGAGAGACTGACTTACTATATAGCTCAGACTGGCCTCATATTCAAGATCTTCTAGCCTCAGCCTCCCAAGTTCAGGAATTATAGGACTATGACCCATATCTGGCTTTAATTGTTATTTCATATAATATTTGCAAGTGGTCCTCTTAAATATCTAAATATATCTTCAGGAAAAACATAAACTTCCTGCTGAATTTCCAAGAAGAAATATATTTTGGTAACTATTTTCTGAGCACTTACTGATGCCTGAAGCACTAGGATTGTGTCTAGCAATGAGAAGCATTTGTAACCTCAGGTTCAAGTGAGAGGGGCAGAAATGGAGGCACAACAAAGAGTCATGTCCAACTCTAAAGTCCTGGTGACTTTGAGTAGAACTTGGGTCCCCAGGAGTTTGAGTCTCCTCCAACCTAGTCCTTTTCTCCTTTGCTAGGGTCCAGCATTTGCCAACCCTAAGCCTGAGCTTCTTAAATTAGTGTAACAAGAACTACAGGGTTCCTAACAGTATCCCAACAAGTACTAAAGCTGCAGGATAAACTTGGGCCCTGGACTAGCCATTTTATCTTTAGAATTTTATGGATTCTAAATATGCAGGCATATGGAGAAAACCTGCTTTGATAATAAGATGAATGGAAAATATCATTCAGGGAGATGCAAATTCCTCCACATTTAAGATAAAAAGGGAGAAACATAAGATTACTACATGGCACGGCTTAGGGACTAACCTCAAATTCTCCAAGGTCCCAATGTGACCCTACAAAGATCTCAGGGCCTGGGCAGCTGGGGAAGGGTTCTGAGGCTGGTTGCCTCTCCTCTCAGCTCGTGCTCAGTCACTGGGCACGACAGATGGACCTGGTGAAAGGATGGAGCACTTTTTCGTGAGTGTATGGTGGACCCCAGGATGCTGCACCTGCCCAGCCCACAATCATTCAGTCTTCTCTCCTTCATCCCAAACCTCTTTCCAGACTTCCCTCACCTCTCCCCATCTCCCCATTGAACCAACATAGTAGAAATCTCTGATGGCCTCCACCACGAGTTTGACTTCTCCAAGGGGATCCTCTTCCTGCCATGCACGCTGGCCAGTGTGTGGCCCAGCAATGAGCACAGGAGTCAAGCTGAGTCCAGCCGAGGACTTCTTTAAGATTTGACAACCAAGATGGTCAAGAAGATGATCAAGAGAAACCGTTTCTTTCTACTATAACTGGCACCCAGAGGAGTCTGGGAGAAAGAGAGCCACAATGAGGTTGAGGCTGGAAGACAAACACTAGCAATGTAAGAGCTGTCGTTCTGCTGGTTGTCAACACCTGCCTTCTGAGGTCTACAGGAGGACTGACTTAAGCCATGTGCTTCATTCATAATATGTACTCAGTCAATACTGGATGCTGTTATTATTTATTCCATCCTCATCTTTTCAGCTAAGAACCAGCAAACCTATTTTTAGAAATGACAGTTTCAGTGAGGCATGGTGACACATGCCTTTAGTCCCAGTACTCAGGAGACAGAGGCAGACAGATCTCTGTGAATTTGAAGCCAGCCCGGTCTACATAGCAGATTCCAGGCCAGCCAGAGCTACATAGTGGGATCCTGTCTCAAAACAAAAACAAAAATACAATTTCAGGCAAGGTTCTGACTTTGCACCCAGGCATCCAGACTCTTGGGAACATGTTTTCTTAGAGAGAACAGGGGCTTTAAGCACATGGAGTGCCTGTGACAGCAGCAACCAGTCTCCAAGGTGGCTCCAAGGGGCTCTTGCCTCTTGGTTTGAGTGTCTGCATAATCCTGTTCTTCAAATAAATAATACTAACTTATAACTGCAATAGGTTATTCCAGAAACAGCTGGTGGGGTCATACATATGCCGTGGCTCCTGTCTTGCTCCTTGGCTCGGTCAGTCTGGAGTCACTGGTTGTCACATCCTAAGGACACACAAACAGTTGTATAGAGAGGGATTCATGTGCTAAGGGACCCAGGCCTCCTGCCCATAACGGTGTGCATAAACCATCTGCCGTCATGCCTGCCCCTCATGATGCCAGACCCTCACCTGGTGACAGCAGTGAGGCTGATCTTGGGTTCCTCATGCCCAGAAACTGTGAGTTGATAACTGTTGCTTTCTGTTCCTTGGTTTGGGGTGACTCATGATGCAGCAGTATATATCTCATGAGGAATCTAGATGTGAGACTCTCACCCAAACCGACTGTTACCTGATGGCTTTTAGGGTGTTTGTTGATGAGAAGTTCCTAGCTCTGTCCGCTGTTACATATGGCACACTGACCTGGTTCTGTGGGGTTGGTGCTGTGTAAGGGCGTGTTACTGTCTCAATGTAAACTCTCCACATGCCACAGTTTGGACCTTAAATGTCCCTCAAAGGGCCACATGGGTAAAAGGTCCATTCCTCAGAAAATTGGGTGATGGAACCTTTAGAAGGTGGAGCTTAAGTGTAGGGCATTCAGATCACCTTTAGTGTGCCCTGGAGGGTGACCTAACCAGGTGACTAGAACCCCTTCCTTGTCCCTTCGTATCCTGGTCATGAAGTGAGAAGATTTGTCTTGCTCTTCCATAATGACGTGTGCCAAAAAATCGTTTTGTCTTGGTCAGTTCATTATCTGAGTGGGTGTGTCATGTGACAACAACTCCCACACTACAGTGCCCTGGTTGGGGAGGAGGCAGGGTCACTGTGTCCTTGTAGAGCAGTGATTTGATCACGGGCTGACTGGCTGGAATCCGGTCTCCTTCATTTTCTGGGAATGTAGATTTGATGAGTCTCTCTGAGCCTCAGTTTCTCTAGCTAAAGAATGATGAGAACAGCAGTACCTTCCTCATAGGACCATTTGAGGACTGGATGAACTGTCACGTGTATTTTGACAGAGAGACAGTGCTCAATAAGGTCCAGATGTCAGTTTAACAGAGGATGACCCCCAAGGGTCAGCACAGTGCCAATGCTCTCAAGGGCTTAGCTAGTAAGCGATGCTAGGACTCGGCCTCCTGGCATCTAAATGTCCTGGGGGTCCACTATAAATACAATGTGAGCCTTGGATGCCCAAAATCTCTGCTATATTTGAGAAATATTAACAGGTAAATTGACTTGAGTATTTCTTTTAACATTTTATTTATTTTTATTACTTTTTGCCTGCATGTAAGCCTGCTTGTGTCACACAATACACATAGAAGCCAGAAGAGGGAATTGGAGTCCCTGGAGCTGGAGTTATGAATGGTTGTTAACCACCATGTGGGTGCTGGGAACTGAACTGAGTCCTCTGGAAGAGCAGTCAGTGCTCTTAATTGCTGAGTCATCTCTCCAGCCCCTTCAGTATTTCGAATTTAATCTGACATGCTCAAAACATTATTTTGACATGCAAAGCCAGAAATGTATTGTGGGCTTTTATAGTCTCTCTTAATTACCAAGTCTCTGGGTGCCAGAGCGGACCTTGCATTTGTGCGGCTTCTCACTTGGGATCATCCATGTGTGTTAGATTTTTGTTACCGAGGCCAGGTACCTGAGCAAAATGACTTAAGGAAAGGAAGATTTATTCTGGCTCATAGTTTCAGAGGTTTCCACTCCTCATGGAAGAGGGTGTGGTGAGCAGCTTTCCTCCACCACACGCTCCCCCATGTTTCCCAGTTTTTAAGCAGCTGATCTCAAGCATTTTGTGCTAGCACTGTAGAGTTGATTGCCATAGTGAGGACCGTGGCGTTCACTGGGTGACTCACCCATTTCCACTGTGATATCTGTTCACCAACGAAAGAGGAGGATCAACTGCACACGGGTATCCTGTGGCCTCCACGTACATGCATATATCATACGTGCATGATACTAAAGTAAATTTAGCAAGGCCCATTTTCAACCATTGAAGCAGTAATAAATTCAGAAACAATAAAGACAGCAACAAAAAAGATCAAGATGTTTCAAGAGCCAACAAAAGGATAAAATGGTTATGTGTGTAAAATTATATCCTTCCTGCCCTCAACCCTAAGCTGCCAGACCTTTCCCCAGAGGCAACCTTTCTTGCTAGCTTCCTGTAGAAAGAATCCACACTCCCCATTTTGACGCAGTGACCATATATCCTGTGGCAGGTTCTGCTTTGGTTTTTATCACTGAGTGGAGATTATTCAGCTTCCAGAAGTTTCTTGACACACTCCGTCCTCCCTTCTCTCTCCCAACCTTAGTCTCCTCATCTGTAAAAGGGAGATAATAAAGCGTCTTCCCCCGAGAGACTGTGAGCACTAAACTGCATAGCAAGTGCTTTGCCAGCTGACAACAAGTTGCTTTATTTCTTAAAGAGCAGGGCAGGGAGGTTGGGCGTGGTGGCTTATAGTCCTAGCACTTGGGAGCTGAAAGCAGGAAGATCAGGAGTTTGAGGTCATGCCCCCCAAAACTCCCCCAAAATCAGGGCAGGGGAATGTGATCTAAAGTGCCTCTACTCTAGACAGTCCTGGAAGGACAGGACACGACCACCTGGTGGCAGATTTCCCCAAGGTGACAGAAGAAGGAGCAAACAAAAATACAAAGAAAACTTTAAAGCCACTTTCTGAAAAGTAGGAAGGGAAGCCCCCAGACACTAGGCAATGCAAGGCTCGAACTCATCTCCACAACCCTCCTCGGGACCCACTCCACATTGGCATACCCTCAGCAGGCCAGTGCCAAGCACAGACCGGTGGGAGGACAGAAGCATATCTGGAAGCTTTGCCCAGAGCCTCCAGATTCTGTGCCCCCTTGACCACACTGCAAAGCCCAGAAATGTGCTGCTGCTTCTTTCCCAGGGGCAGGGGCAGGAACAAAGGCCTTCTGCTACATTGTGGAGCCAAGATGCCATGGCTGGAGCAGGGACCCGAGGAGGCCAGGCCAGTCTTGTCCCAATGGGCCATCCTGCTGTGCTGCAGGCTTTAGCTATGGCAGAAACCAGTAGCCAGGCAGGAACATCTGCCTCTTGCTGTCCTCATTCCATTGGTGCCCTGTTGGCCATCAGCATCCTATTTTAAAAATCTAACTTTAAAATAAGAACAATGTTATTTTAATCTCCATTCAGTTTTGCCACCTTAGATTTTAGATTTCTCCACATTTCCCACAGAATTTCCCACTATGTAAGAATTAGAAGGGGGGGAGGGAGGGAGGGAGGGAGGGAGGGAGAGAGGAGAGAGAGAGAGAGAGAGAAAGAGAGAGAGAGAGAGAGAGAGAGAGAGAGAGAGAGAGAGAGAAAGCCACAAGAGACAGAGGAGCTCTGCTCTGTCAGGGAGAAGAAAATAAAGAGAAATCAGGCCGGCTTCAAAGGGTGCATTTCCATAATTGCCCTGTAACTTTGGCAAAATAAATCTGAGCGTCTGGGAGCAGTGCAGTTGCCAGATGAGTGCACTCTAAAGGCCCTGGAGGGCTGTGGCCCACTTGTTAGCAGCCTAGGGCAGTGAGAGAATGCAGGGCTGGCCATTGGCACAAAAGACATGACATCACAGCCTTCGTGGGCAGGCCAGGCCAGGCCATGGACCTAGAGTCAAACTTGACCCTGCCTTTGTCTTCATCACACTCCTTGACATGGGAGACACATATGTGCTCTCTCTCTCCAGGGTAAACTAAATAAGTAACTAAATCGATGTGTTTATGAGGTGAGAAGACAGGATGGGCTGAGGGTTGGCAGGAATTACCAGGTCCAAACCACATGACTAAAGTTTGCGTCTTGTAACCTCCTTCCTGTGGCCGGCCCTTGGCATCAGTATCTACACAAGAACGTCTCAAACTTTGCAGACCCAGTCCTCCTTGGATGGACTCTCTTTTTGCTACATTGGCCGGAAAAAGGCTTACTTTCCCCAACTGACCTGACCAACTCATGCTTTTTCCCAGGGTCACATAGTTTCCTGTTGGCTGTCTCTCATCTCTACCAACCACCTTCTAATGCCAACAATTTTTAAAGAACAAAAAACCCTTCACTTTGTGCTGTTTTTAATGTTTCCCTCAACAGAGGTGTGTCTCCTGGGAATAAATATTTGCTATGATGACCACAGACGCCCTGTCCCCTCAGCTCCATGGTCCTTAGCTCTGGCACTGTGGGCGTCTTAGACTGAATTACTGTCTCACACAAGTACTCAACAGGCTTCCCCTCCCTGGCTTAGATGTGCACCTGGGGGTTGGTACCTGACATAGACTGGCCTGGCTCATTCTTCTTAGTGGAAGATTACCTTGTGTCCCTAGTCCCATGAGCAGTGTCCGTGGCCTCCATTTCCAAGGTGCCAGTACTAACCCCATCTGGTCATCTTCAGGCATTGTCAAATGTCCCAGGATAGAGAGGAGACAAAATTGCTTAGGTGAGGACCACCGCTCTATTCCTGAGACCTTTTCCACTGTACCCCCGCCAGACACTAGGGACCATCTTCAGAGGGCCCTGAGCCTGTCCTCAGGAACAGTGGCTGATCACACAAAAAATAGACTTCTTAATGTGGTCAAGTTGGATGGCTGCGGCAGGTGACAGTGGTCCATTCAAATCAGGTAGCAGTATCAGATGGTATATGGGATCCCCTCACCCCATAATTATCTTTGGATTCATTCTTCTGTACCTTATGCCCAATCCTAACCATTGGTGGATTTGGAAAAAAAAATTGGCTGAGTTCATCTAATCCAACTCTTTCCAGATGTTTAAAATGAACCTAGGGAGGATAAGACTTGCCCCCATTCAAGTTGAAGCTAGTGTTAAACAGACACAATTTTTATACATCTGCAGAGGATATTTTTGCTCAATGAGAATCCGTGCAAACAAGAATTCTAGGAAACAGAAGATGTTTCTAGAAGGGTATAAATAATCAGACCCAAAGCAAGTCCTGGGCAAAAACTCTCAGTGAACCTAAACCAGAAGGGATTGGACATACAATTCCTACCTAGGCACCAGTATCTCCAGTTAATTTCCCAAATACTGGCAGACTAGAGACTGTGGAGCCCTTGGGTCTAACCTCCACCTGCCCAGAGAACACCACTTGGTAGGTGGGGCACCTGGCACACAAGAGTTGAGTGGTGGTCCATGCACTGGTCTCTGGCCCTTCCATGTCACTTTGGAGCTGGATCCTACTTCCTCTTGCCAAAAGTCCCACACACCCACTTCTGTGTGGTTCCGAGAAGTGGACAGTCACGTAGAGGGATAATTTTATTCTCCTCTGGCTCCCTGGCCCTGGGAGACTCCTTTCCCTCACAGCTCTCTGCAGGTAATGAGGGAAGCAGTGACTTCCTCCACTCCTTCCTCTGCTGGTTGATTATCCCCCGTGCCTTGGAAGGCTCCACATAACCAACTGCATCCACAGAGCCCCTTTCTAGAAGAAGATTGATATTTCATTTCTAATTGAAGCTGGGTCAGAGGCAAGCTAGTCCCATACCCCTCCCCTCCCCCATGCCCCATAGACCTGCCACCACATCTCTGAGTCTCCTATTGGGATTTTAGGAATCTATAGTAAGGGATGGAAGCAGGTCCGGCAGTCCCTTTATTTGTTGGAAACCTAAAAGCTGCTGTTTTAAGTTACAGTACTGGGCTCAACTTGGGACCAGAGGAGCTCGAACTACAGGGGCACAAAGTCACCCCCAGAGTTAGGTTGATTCTCCTCTGGTACCTCCGTTGGATGTTCTTTCAGGGCAGGCAGTCTGAGCCTCAGCAAAGGCCTCCACATGAGATGGCCAGAAACCCTGAGCAGCCTCAGGGGCTTCACTGGAGACCGGCTCTATACCTGCTGTCAGACCTCTCCAGGCCCCGCTCAGTCTCTCCACACCCATCTCCCTCCCACTAAATCCAACCACTCTCCCTCAGTGGACCCTCAGAGCACACCCTGGCTTAGGGCAGCCGGGCTTTGGCTGTGGCCACGCCCATCACAACCTTCATGCTTGCTCTCCCCTGGGAAGTTTCCTTCCTCCTTGGAGCTGGGGTTGCCTAGGCTCTTGAGTCCCCTCAAGATGACATCTCGAGAGGGTTGTGTCTATCCATCTAGGAGGGAGCACGTACAGGAGTTCTCCCTCATCCCCACATCACTTTGCAAGGCAGGCAGCCAATGAAAATATAAGGACCCAGAGAAGGGGATTCTCAGCCCAGGGGTCCACTGGAAGTAAACGGACAGCCGTGTGCCCCACAGCTAAGCTCCGGAGATACAGATGGAGGAAGGGTGTGGCCCTTGTGGCCACTCATTGTGCTAAACAGAGCCCTGGCCCTTGGCTTGGGGGTCCTGGCTTCAGAAACGTGAGCTAGGAAGATGGAGTCTGACTCTGCATCTGTGAAGGTGTTTGAGCTCCAGAGACAGCGGAGAGACAAGGTCGCCATAGAGATGCCTCAGATCTCTGGGAAAGAAACAGGAGGAAAGATCAAGCACCCTCTGCCCTTGTCTTTGCTGAGATCCATCCTTCTTCGCAGATCTCTGCTCTGGGGACACACTATGGACACACTTTGCTCCCGTGCACCTGACCATCCCAGCCTCAGTGCCAGGCCCAGGCTGGCCCCTTGCTGGCAGCTGTGCCATCATGGATGGTCCTACCACGTAGCCCTCACCTGCCTACTTCGAGGGAACACAGTGTTCCTCTGTGCCTCGTTCCAGCCTTCGGGTGTCCTTTTCAGCTCTTCATCTGTCCCAGCAATGCTCAAGCAGAGGCAGGCCGGCCCTGCTCTGCCTCTCATCTGGTTAGCCTGGAAATTTAAGGTGCTGGACACCATCACAGGAGTGCCTTTAAGGTACTCCACTTCAAACCCCCAGGCGTTACTCTCCAAAGTGTGTCCCTTAACTTCCTAGCGTCACAGTTGAACTAGCACTGGGCCGATAGTCTCCAAGCCGGCCAGGGACACAGAGGTCACCAGGCACTGGCCAGCTGCAGAGGCCGGGTAGGCGAGGCGACAAGCGTCCCTTTCGTCCTGTAGAGGGAGCTCCAGCCCCAAGTTTCTCCACTGTCGACCCCTCCACCCAACCCGGCCCACTCCTGCAGCAATCCTAGTTCCAGAGGTGCAGGGATGGCCCCCCAGTTCGCACCGGAACACCAGAAAGCAGTGCTTTCCCGGACACTTGGGGTAAACGCCCCAAGAGACCTAGGGCTCAGACGCCACCGGGCATGTTTCCCATTCTCAACTCAGGCTGTGAGCCACACTGTCACCTAGCACGAAGGACATGTACCCCTGACTCCTCTACCGGGATCTTCCCCCTCCCCCTGTAATCTGTAAGGAGTCGCATGAAGGGTGTGGTGACGCAGGGAAGAGGTCTGGAAACTACGCTTGCACAGCCCATTATAACTAGTATCCGAAGACCTCGGCTGTGCAGTCACACTGGGAGCCTGGAAGGGAGAACCTCCTAGCCTACGCCCTGGGGTCTAGGCTCTTCCTGTCTTTCTGCTAAGTTACCAGAGAAGTCCCAAAGACCCGTGGTTGCTTCAGGGGACCAGTGGATAGACCTGTTTCCCAGCTCCTATCAGGGAATCTTAACCCATTCCTCTTGGGTCTCATATGTCCTATCTCTCTGGGGCCCAGGCACCTCCATTGCCCCCTCTTGCAGAGCACCCCGCCCGTCCACCTCTGCACTAACCACATTCCAGCCGCCATTGCCGACATGTAATCACGCTCGTCCCTTCCTGCTCTTCTGGGAGATTCTTTAAACAACTGAAGGGAAAAATCCAAAAAAACAAACAAACAAACAAAAAACAAAAAACGAAAAACAAAACAAAACAAAACACCCCAAACCAAACCAAACCAAACCAAAAAGCCCAAAGAACCATCAAACAGATCCATCCAGGGGACAGACGGGCTGGTTATAGTCAAAAGTGGCAACAGCTCATTTATTTAGCCAAAAATAGATACTTTCTTGTACAATTTGGTTCACACATATGTACATTTTTCTGTATATACAAAATGAGTCAGACAGGCGTGTTCTCTCGGAAACTCCACCCCCCAAAATCAACCGAACAAACCTCACAGTCGCAGCTAAAGTGGGGCGCACAGAAGCAATTTGGGGAGGGCCGAAGGGGACTGGCTTTATTTCTTCTTTCTTTTTTTGTTTAGTGTTCTTTTTTTTAGGTACTCATACACAGACATGCTTGCAAGTCGTCACTATACATAGCGATTTGTTTTTACAATTAGTATAACGATTTAAAAATTGTTGACGGAACTAGGACGAGGAGAGAGCAGATAAGACCAGAGCAGCATCCAGGTGGTTCTGGGGCCTAGAAGAGAGAGTCGGGGCAAAGGAAGGTGAGATTTGGGGCCCTGGAGGCCCCTTAGGGCTGTAACACCCTACTGAGACTAGGATCAGGCGTCAGGAGGTATTTCTAAGCACTGCATTTTCAACTGTGAGTGTATCAGTTGGGGTTTAACTTTAAGATGGGCAGATGGTGTTAGGACCAGGGGTCTAGGGCTGGAAGGAGATGGAGCCTCTGGCTCCAGATGCCTGTTGGAGGGGCCAGGTTACAGTTCCCCCAACTCTGGGCCCACCGGCCACCGCCTGAGGTGCTCAGGCTGAGGCTGGACGGGGGTTTCTGGGCCCAGGAGAAATGGCGAGAGTAAGTTTTGTCCTTTTTAAAAATATAGCTTCCCAGCCATTTCCGTCCCACCCCTGGGGTAAAAGGCTTCTCTAATTGGGTCTACATTTTCCTTCACTCGCCTTCGGGGTCCCGCATTCTACTGCCCAAATTCGGGGGTCTCTTACCGCCTGGGCACCGGCTGGAAAGCTGTCTTGAGTAACTTTTTCTCCACTTCCAAGGCACTACAGCGATCTGTGAGAAGCGAGGGGGAGAGAGAGGAGGCTTTTAGAGTGCACTGTCCAGGTCTCCAGGGCTGCTGCACGCGTACAGGGGCCCAGAGGAAACCCCTCTCCTTTCCCTCTAGTCCAAGCACGACCCCCTGAGCCCCCTCCCTCGGTGCCCGACACTAGGCAGTCACCTGTTCCACCCTCGGACTCCACGGGTCGAGCATAGGCGGCGGCCGCAGCCGGATGACCCGCGGTTCCGGGAAGTCCCAGCAGGTGCTGAGGGGCCGAGCCCAGCAGGGACAGCGGGTGCGGCCTAGGGCCGGGCGGCGGGCCTGGGAACGGCCTGTTGGTCCAAGCCGGGAATTTGCCAAGCGGCGCCGAGACGAGTCTGTGGGCTGCGGCGGCTGCGGCGGCTGCCGCAGGGGAGAGCTGCAGCGTCGGGGGCGCTACGGTTGCCCCCGGAGGAGAACCTCCGGCTCCGGGAGGCGACCGACGTGGGTTGTCCGGGCTGGTGGCCGTCTCGGCCAGTGACCAAATCTTGGGTTTCTGCAGGGCGGAGGAGGGCGCTGGTGCGGGAGCGCAAGGGTCCAGGCCCGAGGGGGGCGAGGGCGGAGATGGAGGCGCCGCGGACACTGGCGGTTGCGCTGGGGCCAGGCTCAGGACCGACAGCGACCGCTCCTCCAAGCCTTCGGAGCTGTCTTCCGAGTCGCTATTTTTGGAGTCCGAAATGGGTCCCAGGCCGAGGTCGCCGTCCCTGCGCGCGGCCCCAGCCAGGGCCAACTCAGACCCGGCCGCCGTGCCGTCTAAGTTTTCCAAATCGATCTCCTCGTCCTCGTCGTCCACCAGGCCCTCGCCCCCGGTGTCCTCCTCCTCCCCTCCCAGCTCCTCCTCCTCGAACTCCAGCTCGCGTTTGCTGTCCTCTTCGTCTTCCTCTTCGTCCTCCTCCTCCCGCTCGCTCCCGTAGGCATTGCCCTCCTCGTCCGTGCGACTGCGGGGCGCCCACGTCATCTTGTTCTCCTTCTTGAGGCGCCGGCGCGCGTTGGCGAACCAGGTGGACACCTGGGTGAGGGTCATCTTGGTGATGATGGCCAGCATGATCTTCTCGCCCTTGGTGGGGTACGGGTTCTTGCGGTGCTCGTTGAGCCAGGCCTTGAGTGTGCTCGTGCTCTCGCGGGTGGCGTTCTTCGGACGGGACGGGTCCCCGAACTGGTACTGGCCATAGGGGTAGAAGGCGGGATGCGGGTGTGGGAAGGCGGCGGCCGTGGCCGGATGCTGGACCCCAGGGCTGTCCTTCAGCTCATACTGCGCGCCCTGTACGCACATGGAAAAAGGAGACACGCGCGGAGGAGCGCGGGTGAGATCCAGTCGTCGCCACCTACCCCCGCGGTGCCGGAATCCCGGCGGTCTATCCCCGCGCCTATCTTGCCCCGCAGCCCAGCTCCAACCCCAGGCTCCTCCGGCTCTTACCAGCTGCGGGAAGATGGGCAGCTCGGCCGCGTAGGGCAGGAAGGCGCCGTAGCCCTGGGCGGCGGCGGCAGCCGCTGCGGCCGCGGCGTAGGGCGCCCCGTACACCGACGAGAGCACATTGGACAGGGACCCCGAGGCGGCCAGCTCCGAGGCTCCGGCTCCGGGACCGCCCCGGGCCCCCGCGCTGCCGCCGCCGCTGCTCGCGGCTCCCGGCCGCTCGGGTGGGTAGAGCGGGCGGATGTACTGGTATCCGAGTTGGGGGAAGGACATGGTGGCCCGCGGGGCACCGTGCGAGAAGGGGCCCGGCCCCCGGGGCCGCCGAGCTCAGCGCCGCACGCGGGCTCCGGCGCGCATCGGGGGCTGGGCCGAGCCTGGGCCGCGCTGCGCTGCGCTCCGGGTTCGCCTATTGATCCGGTCCGCGGCGGCGGCGGCGGCGAGAAGCCAGGTCAGGTCCGAACAGATTGGCCGAGATTCCCGGGTCTCCCGGCTCTGATTGACATTTCTACGGGGCCGCAAGCCCCTCCTCTCCTCCCGCGGAGCTGTGCGCGCGGCGCTCCGGCTCGGCCCTCCTCTCCGCGAGCTGTGTCGCGCCTGGCTTCCTACGCCCTCCTGTAGGTTACACTCCCCTCCTCCCCCCTGCGCTCCCCCCCCCCCCGCGCTCGTTTCCGCCTCTCCCGCTCTCTCGCTGTCCTAGACGTAGAGAAACTCTTCGGTTTTTTTTTTTTTTCTTCTTTCCCTTTCAGGATTGCTTTCGCTCCCCTCTCGGCTCACCCGCAGTACTTTTCCCAGTTTGATTCCTCTCTTTTAAATCTTTCCTCACTGGCTTCTTCCTCCTTCTCAGCTCTGTGCCCTGAGCTAAGGCGACCTAAAGTTGTGGATACTTAGGGTGCTATGCGGGGGGTGTGTGTCCTGGTCTCAGTCGGTGTGTCCGTCCCCGCCCTTCCACCCCCTCCCTAACCCTTCCCCAAATCTCGGGTCTGACGTTGCGCCCTCTTATTTGACTTTTCCTTGCGTCTACTCCGGGAATCGCCAATCACCGGGGCGCCTTCAGGACCGGGCGGCCCACCCCCGCGAATGCGGAGCGCCGGGCGGAGCGGGGCGGGGCGCAGGTCCTTCCCGCCCCCTCCTGCCGGCATCGGGAAGGGGGGCCGAGGCGCGGGGACCCGGGTTAGTACCCGGTCACCTCTTCCCTCCCGGCTGCCCGCTCCTCAGGCTGATCTTCCTTCATGGCAGTAGCACCCGGTTGGAACGGAACCCGGGAGCCTGCTTTGGCCCCGGGTCTTTTCTGTACCGTCGCCCCTTTTTCTAGTTTTGACCTCTGAACCCCAGAACTCACTCGGTGGCATAGACAGGGAGATGGAAGAGTGAGCTCGGGCGAGGAAGGGAGGGAGTTCTGCCCCACCGAGCTTTAAAAGGCCATCCCAGTGCTGGGATGGCAGCCCCCTTACCCCAGTTTTTACCCGGGGTAAAAAACCCAACAATTTACCGGGTTAATGCCTCTTGGATACCTGATGCGAATCCTCCTTAGAAAAATGGTGATCTCAGATACAGGACCAAAGGGTGGACGCCCCAGGGGTCTTGGGAAGCCCCCAGGGAGTTAGGGGAGCCCTTGGCTTTGAGTGGGGGAGGAGCAGAAAGCCTCACTGCGGAGGCGCTAGGAACTTCGAGAACTTTCTAAGACCGTTCTTTTCACCACCAATTTCCACTGCTTTCCAGTCCCAGAGTCAGTATATTTTCTTCCGCCTACATCCTTTCAGGGCCACGGGGGTGGGAGTGGAGGTGGAAGTGGAGGTGGAGAGACTTTAGTTTTATGGTACGATAGTTCCTAATCTGAACTTGAAATGTCAGTGTCCAAGCACCCACCTTCACGGATTAAGCGGATTAGGGTGTGCCCTGGAAAGCCACACTGAAATTCCCTGAATTGCTGTGGTTCTCAGGAGCTTTAGGTTGCAGGAGGCGACTCACGCGCGGGCCAGACTTGCCGCTGGCCTGCGGGCTGGACAACTGGGGGCGGGGATTCTACTGTACAGTGAAGAGTCCCAGTTTAGAGGCAGAAACGCCACCCCTGAGTCGCTTGATCTAGGAATTGAACCAGAATTCTGCCAGGATGGAAATCTGAGGGGTCTGGTCACAGCAGGTCGGAGGGGCCCAGTTTCTTGCGCCCTGGCCAGGGACTCCTAGTTTTGACCCCCACCCCCACATCCTGACACTTTCTATGGACCTTCGAACTTTCCTTAGAGTCCAGTAGTTTCGAACTTAGAAAATTAAGTGAGGGAGAGACAATCTGGGGAAGTACCAGGTTTAGGGTTCGATGGTAGCATTTGGAGTCTACCCAGGTTAGGTCTGTGCAGCCTTTTATCCTCTCCTGGCTGGCCTTTCCTGGTACTGGACTGTGGTCTTAGGTGAGTCTGACAGGAGGCAGCATATCTGGCAGCTCTGATCTTTAACTGTTTTCCCTGAGCATGATTTCGTTTCAGGTTAAACCTGGCTTGAGTTGTCTCACAGAATCTTGGGCTCCCCTGCTCAGGAAACGTCTTAGGGTTGCAGAATCGAGGATTCTAGTTTCAAACTGTGAGTTTGCTAGACAGCCCTGAAGACATACCTAGAATTTGCACAGAGTGGTGGACCGGACTAGGGGGGCGACAAAGCGAGATTTCCAGATGGGAAAATGAGTGGGCTGCGCTGTACCTTGCCTCGGTGAAGCCCCTGGTATTTAATCCAGTTCTCTCCGGAGGGGAAAAAGAAAGAGCCTTTGAGATGCTCCCTCTGCATTGCATTAACCAGCTATCGACCTGGCTGCGTCCAACTGCAGAGTGCGAGAAAGAGTCGGGCTGTTCTGTATGGCGTGCCCCAGCCCAGCAGGTGAACCTCCCGATTTAGCCGGGAACCCCAAAACCTCGCTTAATTAGACCCCTCCAGGCCGCGCAGGTCAGGAGCAGAGACAGTCTCCAGGTTACCCTGTGTCCACTTGGGAACAGCTGAGGCCTGGCCCCTAAGTCCCCACTCAAGTCGGGACTCTGCATCTGGTGCGAAGCCCCGACGTGACGCTGGTTCACCAGTACAACCAGGCTAGTGGAACCCGGGCTCCCGGACAGATCTCGAAGATCTACGGGTAGTCGAACCTTTTCCTCGAATTTTTAATCCCAGAGATTATATTTGAGGGACACATTCGCACAGCAGGCAAGGAAAAGCAGGTGCACTGGAAGTTGACTGGGAAAAGACGTGCGTGCACAAACGTGCCGCTCAAAGAAGCTTCTCCACCTTCTCTCCTTTCAACATTCCCAATGCACAAAGAATGGTGGAGACTGGGCCCGGCCGCTGCTCTCTGGTCCGGGCCCAGGGCGTCAGGAGTGTGCAGAAAAGCGCCCGCCACAGATGCGTGGCGCGTGGAGCAGCGCGCGCTGGCTGGGCACCAGGATCGGTGCCGACGTGCACCCAGCAGGATCTCGGCCTGCTCATAGTTCACACGCGCATGGAGCTGCCAGCCCCCCTTTCTTCCTTCTCCAGGACTAACTCCTCGATGTGTATGCATCCCTATCGTGGCGAGTCGCTGCAGCTCTGGGTCTCCCAGCCAGGCCTGGTATCTGTCCTTCCCTCCCAAAGCCCAGAGTCCCCCAGTGCCAGTCGAGCTGGCCATCCCTCTGCTTCCTGCAGACGCAGAGGCGCACACTCCCACCGCTCCCTCCCCCCGCGCTCGGGTTACAGGTTAATGAAATGCTCGTTTTCCTCAGTCATTTGTTTTGTTTTCCTGCAAAGTTCTGATAAGTAGCTAACCAACGAAGCTTGTAATTACAATCTTACAGAAACCGGGCCGATCTGTATATAAATCTCACCATCCAATTACAAGATGTAATAATTTTGCACTCAAGCTGGTAATGAGGTCTAATACTCGCGCATGCGATAATCCCCTCTGGATGCTGGCTTGATCAGATGTTGGCTTTGTAATTAGACGGGCAGAAAATCATTATTTCATGTTCAAATAGAAAATGAGGTTGGTGGGAAGTTAATTTCTCTCCGCTCTGTGAAGCGTAGACAAGAATTTAATGATTTAATTACAGTTGTAAGCCCTTTCCATGAGACTTAAATTGAGCTGAGAATATTTTTTCCTTTTCTCTCTCTCTCCCTCTCTCGCTTTCCCAATCTCTCTCTCCCTAATATTAGCAGTCGCCTGGACTCGCGTATGAATAGCCTGGCGTAGCACCGGGAGGGATTCACATTTGGCTCGGAATCCGGCCTCGGAGCATCCCAGGAGGTGCGGGCCCAGCGCCACCACAGCTGCCCGGAACGCTGGCCGCTCCTTGCAAAGCTGCCAGGGCCTCGGAGGCTGTCCCTGAGTCCAGAGACGCGACCGGAAACTTTGGTGCAAACTTTGCCAACTTCTCTCTCACCGCCGGAGACACCGTGGGTCCGGATGGCTGCAGCAGGCCGGGTTTGTGCACCCCGGAGCGGGCCCTAGTTGCCCCAGCACCTCCGGGACCAGGTCCTCTGCCCTGGGCTTTGGAGTGGCCTGTTCCACGCGGCATCCAGAATCCCAGCCTGGATGGAAACTCCTGGCCCTGAGCACGGGTGATTTTTATTTTTCTTTTCCTGTACAGGATCATCCGGCTTCCACCTGCCTCCAGCATTTTCGCTTACTTTGTTTTCACTCCGTCCTGTCTAGTCCTCGCACTTTCTGTGTGTCTGATTTCTGGATCGTTTATTTTTCTCTTTCTTCCGTTCCTAATTTGTTCTGTTTGGTACCTTTTCCCTGGGCCATTTTCACGTCGTTTTTCTCAGGTCCCTCTGCGCTTGCATAGCTTTCCCACTGTCCCCTTCCTGCAGTTCACCTCTCCTTCCCTCTCCCTCCGGATCCATCCCATCTCAGCCCCGGGTTTCTTGGTCTCTCCCAGGCTCTCCTCTTCGGGTTTATTCTTTCTTCCCTCCCATCTCTCTCGAGGCTCTGTCCCTTCCCCCGCTCCCCCGCTCGTGGATCTGCCTCCCTGGCGCCCCCTCCTCCTCCATCTTGGGAGATGAATTTGTCGCCTTATTGGATGCAGAGGCCAGAGCGGGGCGATGGGGCTCGGCCAGCCTTGCGCATTTTCTTCATGCATATTGAGGATATATGGTAATGAGCGCGTTTGCATTGTTGCGTGGAAACGCTGCGCCTCCCTAGGCTGTGCGTAGAGGGTCAGGGTGGTGCCCACCCAAGACAGCCCCACCGAGCACTTAGGGCCTGGCGGCCCCAGTTACCCACCCGGGGACAAATCTGGCGCCGGGGGCCCAGGCGAGGAAGTGACCTGCGAGTGTCCGCTTCGGCCCCGGCCTCCCCGGCTTTCACAAAGGCGCCGCGGCCTTGTTGAAGCCTCGTTCAGGGAAGCCGGCCTCGCTGCGGGCTCCCGGCGCCGTCGGCCCACCCGCCCCGGAACGGTGTCTAGAGTCTGTGCCGTGTGGCATCCACGCCTGCCTACGTCCTCTGACGGGGACACGTCGTTTGTGATTCCAGTGACACGTCGGGAAGAAGCATCCTCACGGTGTGCCATGCCCCAGGCCCTCCTGCTGACTCTCGTGGGCGCGTAGGCATCGCTTGACCCGGGGCATTTTGCGCTCCGGCCCTTTGGTTTTCGGAGATCGGGGCTTTCTGGGCTCAGAGGCTGCAGAGCCCATCCTGAGCATCTAAGGGAGGCGGGCCTTTCCTGAGGTCAGCCACACCCAGGTGACTGGACCCAGAGCCTACCCAAGGGTGAAGGTTCACGCGCCAAGAGCTGGGAGGGAGGCGGGGAGATTCTTGCTCCGACTGCTTGAGCCCTGGTCCAGCACTCGCACCGCACCGGCCGCCTCTGGACGCTTTCCTGACTCCTTTCCCTTTCTACTAGGAAAGTCCCGAGCCAGGGCTCCGGAGCTCCTATGTAGAGTTCCCGCCTGGGAGGCCATGGTCTAGGGTCAGGTTTCCCAACCTTCAAGAGTTCCGCTCTCACCTCTATTGTTAGAGTCCGAACATTTTTCCTTAAATTGAGTCCTTTTCAAAACTCAAGTACATAGTTTCGGAAAAGTATTTGATCCTATTACTACTTCTGTCAGCAGAAAAGGAAGTTGTTAAAGATAAATACCGCCGACACTAAGCCTGCACCTTGCCTCTGCCTGCTCTAGGAGGACTTGGAAGGGTTCAAGTGTACTCTGTGTGACATGAGTAACTGTTGGAGGCATTAGTGGAGACTCTCAGAAGAAATAAGAACACGGAAAAGGGAACGTTTCTTACTATTTAATGTAAATTTAGTTCGTTGTCCTCTTAGGACCTAAAGTTATGCTGAAAGTCCCAAGAGATCCAGAGAACCTGTTGGCTTGAAGGAAAAGGAAAAGGAAAAGGGAACGTTTCTTACTATTTAATGTAAATTTAGTTCGTTGTCCTCTTAGGACCTAAAATTATGCTGAAAGTCCCAAGAGATCCAGAGAACCTGTTGGCTTGAAGGAAAGGGCCAGGTCACCCAAAGGCCTTCTGGGGGAAGAGAGGAAGAGGGCCTAATGGTGAATGTTTGAACAGCTTTTTAAAAGTTAGCCTGATATGCATGTTTACAGACAAGTTTCTGCTTTGTTCCCACCATACTGCTTGGTTGGTTTTGGTCACCCTGTAGCCCAAGCTTGCCTAGAACTTGCTGGGTAGACCAGGCTGACCTCAATCTCACAGAGATCTGCCTGCCTCTGCCTCCAGCGTGCTGGGATTAAAGGCACGTACTAGATTCTTGGTGGCAAACAGGATGGTGGTGTCCCTCTGGCTATGTGGTTGGACTCAATGGTGGCTTCCCCACTGACCTCAAAACTCATTAAAATATTTAGATCTCAGGGCAGGCAGTGAGTTTGGTAGCTGCTCCTGGCCTCTGTAAGAATGAATACTGATTGGTAGATTCTCTTCCCCATGGGAAGAAATGACCAAGGAGACCGTGGCAGGAAGGGCCAGTGCCTCTTCCTGTCTTTCTCCCTGACCCTCCCTCTTGGTTTCCCTGGTGGCTGCTTACCTGTGGCATAAGGTTGAGGGTGTGTTTCTAGAAGTCACAGGGATGCCTTCTTCTGGGAGGTAGTCACAGAGTTGCAGTGGGCCTGAATCTTGAGCTTCTGAAAGAGTCTAGAAAAGCTGGGTGCCCAGTAGGACGGAGTAGGAAGCCAGGATTAGCCCAGGCTGACCTTGGTTCCCACATACCACACCATACAGCCCCATCTTAGGCACTCAAAAATCTGTTTCCTTTTCTTTTTTTTGTTCCCTCCTCCTCTCTCTCCTCCTCTCTTTCCTCCATCTGTTCCCTTTCTCTTTGCAATAAACAGTTCTCAAAAGACTTCTTTGTGCCATGAACTGTGCCAAGTGCTGGGTGTAGGATGTTAAAGGTGCCCAGGCTCCAGGGCAATCAGATACTACACAGGAAAATAGCTGGGACCATTCAAGATAGCACTGCAGTCACAAAGCAGTTGATACTAAGAGTAGAGCTAGGCAGGGCTTTGGGAGGGCCTTCCCTAGTCTCAGGGACTCTGGAAACCCTAGAGGAAAAGCTTGTTTGGAAGCAGGACCACAGCTGATGGGATTAGTTAAGGGAAACTTCAGGATTTCAACCTCAGTGACTGGCGAGTGTCCTTATAAAGAGAGGGAAGACAGAGGTGGGGACCCAGGAGGGACAAGCAGAGACCCAGGAATATAGTCCCCAGCTAATAGAGGCCAACGGCCACCAGCAGTAAAAGGCAAGACAGGTTTTTTTTTCTCCCCAGAGTCTTAGAGAGGGGCTTATCTAGCTCCGTAGCCAGAGTGAATCATTTCTATTATTTTAAGCCATCCAGCATGTGTTAACTAAGTGACTGAAGTCCTGGAGCAGAGTGATGGGATGGGATGTTAGGAGAACCATGACCTTAGAGGCACAGGCAGGGGATGGGTTTGTGAGGAGGTAGCATTTTGGCAGTCGCACAATTCCCCAGAAGTGCATTTTAACATTGCTTTCTCCAATGGAGAGACTGTGGTACTGGCCAAACTGAGCTTTGTGATCAGACACTTAACTGGCTTCACAGGCCAGAGAAGAAGGCTGGGAGCTAGGGTCGTTGACTGAGTTTTGCGTATAATAGGAAGTAGCAATAACATTGTGAACAAAATGTTATTAAAATTAATTGGTTTGGGAGTATAGCTCAGTGGTAGAGCATTTGCTTAGCATATATGGGCCATGGGTCCAACGCTCAACACCACATATACACCTCACATCATAAACCATACCACACACAATCACCACACCACACACACACACACACACACCACACAGTTTAACCTCATTCTCCTTGCCTTTTGAAATATGGCTGCTACTTGGGTATAGTGGTGCATGCCTATAATTCTAGTATTCAGGTGGTAGAGGCAAGAGGATCACTGTGAGTTTGAGGCCAGACTGATTTACCTAGTGAGTTCCAGGCCATCCAAGCCTATGGTGTGAACCCTTGCCTCAAAAAGAAAATCAAGCAAAGAAGTAAATAAATAAAATATTATTAAAAACAAAATGTGGTTACTAGAGAGTTTAAAATTACATCTGAGATCCACACCACATTCCTACTCTGTACTGCTATAAACAAAGAGAACAGCAAGTTCAAAGGCCCTGAGGTAGAGACCAAGCTTCTGGCATTTGGTTTGTCTTTCCTTGGTTGGAATGTGATGTCACCAAGCCTGGGGAGCTTGCCCGGGAAGCCCTGCTGAAGTCAGACGAAAGGAATGTGCTCATACTGTAATGTGAATGTATTGCCTTTCTGAGGAGCAAAGGGGAATTAGGAGACCTGACCCTCCAGCTCTCTCTCAAACTCGCAGCTTACAAGGCAAACTTCAAGAACCAGGCTAGTTCATTTGTTAAGCTGGTCTTTGCGAAGGAGGTGACACATTGGTACCCTGAGGCTTCTCCCCAAACGGTCATCTCACCTGGCTTTGAACTTCTTTGTGAGTTCAATTGTGGCTTCTGTCAGTCTGGGTTGGAGTTTGCTGCAGCAGAAAACAGCCTTTGGATGCTAACGGTGGTCATTCTCCCTCCACATGTTCTGACTATGGCTGGGGTCCGCACAAAGTCACTTTTCTTTGGAGTGTTATTGGATGTCATGTTTGACAGCAAAAGAAAAGGTGACCTGCACACTGTCTTGGATGTCATCCAGGCCCCTTCTGCTCACATTTCATTAGTCAAGTCCCCAGGGGCAGGAACACCTGACTTCCTGTGGGGAGGGTCACCTTTGGGGACACTTCCTGTGTGTTACTCTGATCCCTTCAGCTCCACCGCTTTAACAAGCTGGAGGCAGGTCCATGTTGACATCCACTACATCCTCTGGCTTCCTGGTCCCTGCCCTGAGGTGCCAGCAGGACTCCCAAACGTGTCTCACATATAGATGCAGAGTACAGTGAGGCACCATAGGAGGGAGGCGACCAGGCAAGTGTCCCCTTCACTTTAGAGGCTGGTGTGTGGTTTCTCGTTCAGTAGCCTGTGATCTAAGATGGAGCCACAAGTGGCCAGGAAGGTCTGGGCAGAGGCTATAGCAGCCAATGATGCACATAGCTCTGCGTGGCCTCTCCTGTCCCCTGCTCGCTACCTGCGACTATTCCTCATAAACCAAAGCTGGCCAGCCTTTGCCTCAGAACTCACTACTGAGACCACAGGGGATCTGCTAGTGGATAGCGAGACAGCCGCCATTGACCTTGTCAAAGACAGGAGATTTATTATGAAATCTGTCTCTCCCTGCTCCTCTTCCCTCCCTGCCATCCCCCCTTTCTTTCTCTCCCTGCCATCCCCCCTTTCTTTCTCTCCCTCCCTCCCTGCATCCCTCCCTCCCTCCCTCCCTCCCTCCTTCTTTCCCTTTGTTTCAGGGTGCTGGGAGTCAATCCAGGGCATCACGCCACACTAGGCAAACATTCTACCATTGAATTATGTACACTACCAGCCTTAAAACTTCAGTTTTAAACTTTTGTTGAAAAAACCAATCTGGCAACACTGTATTCAATTCTGGTGAGTCCACATTAGGCTGGACTTGAAAAGGGGTGGTGGCCTTGTGACATGAAAGTAGAAAACTAGAGAGTTTAAAATGACATCTGAGATCCACACTACATTCCCATTGCTGCACTGCTATAAACACAGAAAATAGCAAGTTCTCTTTGGGGTAGAGGGGGACAGGGGAGGCAGGTGGACTCTGGGGAAGGTGGGAGGGAGAAACAATAAAAGCGAATTTTGTTTGGAAAAGGCCATAATGAAAACTAATTCTTTATAAGCTAATTCAAAACAAACAGAAAAGACCGGACTCAAGTTCTCTCGAAGTTTCCTATCTGAGGGCCTCTCAAGTGACTGGGGCTTTTAAGACTCGATGTTATATTGACTGTATTTGTGTGTGTGCAGGTGAATGTGGGGGATGTATGGGTGCGAGTGTGCACATGTATGCGAGTGTGCATGCATGTGGAGGCCAGAGGTCAACCTCAGGTGTCATTCCTCAGGTTCTGTCCACCTTGTTTTTTGAGACAGGGTCATTCCCTGGCTTGGAACTTGCCAGTTAGGCTAGGCTGGCCAGTGAATCCCGGGGATTCACATGTCTCCACTTCCCAGGTGCTGGGGTTTCCAGTCTGCACTAACACATCTGGCTTTCCATTTTCTTCCTGGGTTCTGAGGATTGGACTCGGTCTTCCTGCTTGGATAGCTGGACTTGCTTCCAGCGCCTAGAAATCTGCTTTATTGTGCAAAGATCTTTCTCACTTTTAAAAATGTTATCTCCTCTCTCTCTCTCTCTCTCTCTCTCTCTCTCTCTCTCTCTCATCTCTCTCTCCCTCTCTCTCCTCTCTCTCTCTCCTCTCTCTCTCTCTCTCTCTCCCTCTCTCATCTCTCTCATTACAGAAGGCCCAGATGGAGCAGATGGAGCTCCAATAGAGCTTCTAGTGGAGCAGGAAGATTCCACCTCTGCACTTAGCTGCAGAGAGCCTGTGGCTTCGCAGGGGACAACACTGTTTTAGATCCCAGCAGGCAGCGCTGGGTCCTGGTGGGGAGCACCGAGGCAGGCCCACCACCATGTGGGTTATTGGACTGGGTATACTGGTACATGCTTGTAATCCCAGTGGGCTCCGAAGCCCTGCTTCAGGTTTTGGGGGTAGCTTTGGTCTCTGCTGCCTACTTGACTACAAACTGCGGAGAGCTATTAGTCGTAAGTAAACTAAGCCATGCCTGAACCTCTGACCTGCACGAACTGTGAAATAATAAATGCTCACGTGAAGGCATCCACTGGTTTTTGAAAGTTAAGTTTTATTTAAACTCAAGATTGTCCATCCATGTGCATATGGTCCCCTGCTGCTTCTGTATCAGAACGATAGTTATTGGTGGTTGCAGGAAAAGCCAATACTGGCCCATAAGCCTAAATTATTTACTACCTAACCCTTAAGGAAAAGCTTGACAATCTTTGTTTTAAGCTGTTGCATTTTGGAATAATTGCTACCTGGTGATAGGTGGCCTATACAATGAAAGCTAGATCAATGCCCCTTCCCCCTGGGCTTGCTTGGCTTGGGACAATGACTTCCAAAGCTAGATCGATGCCGCCCCCTTCGGAGGGGGGCTTGCTTGGCTTGGGTCAAGAGTTTCAGTTCATTTGAGCTCACTGTAATAGGCCTTAACTGAGCATCTACAGTGTACAGGGGTGGTCTCCGTTCTCTCAGAATGTCGCCTCATTCTGTATCCACTGCCCCTTCCAGTGGGATGTCATTCCATGGCATGCTGCAGGTGGGCCAGATGCTTGTGGATATAAATGCACTTTGAGATTCTGGAAAGAACATGCTGCTCTTGGCAATGCAACAGAGAGCTCTGTGACCTTGCAGGGGGGTGAACCGGGGGCATGCGTCTCTGGAGGATCCATGCACAGTCCTGGGGGTTGGGCTCTCCTGTTCCAGGGCCCCAAATGTGCTACTCTCTTGGGCAGAATGATCCAGCAACTAAAGGGGTCAAATAGGGTATGGTGGGGACTGCCTAAGCTTCTGGGGGTTTACCCTGAGTGACCATATTGTACTGTAGACTAAATCTTTGGGGGTTACCCCAGGACAGGTGCCTTTCTCCTGTCTATCCCTCCACCCAGACTTGGAACTTGGAAGAGGAAGGACATGTTACTGTTATCCAAGCCTAGACTTCCAGCCTTGACCACAAGATGTGGTCAGTAGTTCCGGAGTGCGATGGGGTTAAACATGTCTGTTGAAGGATTGTTCCTCTGGGGGTGAGAGGAAACAAGGATGCTGCAGGGAGCAAGACAAGGGTCGTGGCCTCAGAGGGACAGACTGATTGCCTAAGGACATCCTACTCTAACTCACTAGAAGGCTCTGCTACCAGACCTTGTGGGTTAAAATTCAGACATACTTCTTACCAGCAGAGTGACCTTCAGCACATGGCATAGTTCTCTGCCTCAGTTTCCTCCGCTGTGACAACACTACCTCCTGTCTTTCAGCATTGTAGTGGGATGAGCTGACATATCAAGGGTGAGGGATGATGCTTATGCCTCATAAATGCTCACAAATGGGCACAACATTTGGAATCCAGGACCAAAAGCACATTCTTGTTGGTGGGCAGGAATTATGCACCAGTGGGTTGACTGAGCACTGAATAGATCCTGGACTCTGAATTCAGTGTGTTGACTTTGACCGAATACCAACCAGATTCTGGGTTCTGCAGTAGATACTATGTGTACACACAGAGCTGGCTTCCAGGTTATGTGACCTGCACACTGTGCCCTTGTTTGGAAGTGTTCTGTATCTGGTTTAGTTCTGTTGCACCATCTTGAAGCTTTTCAATATGTTTACAAAAGGGGCTCTAGTCCCTTTTTATGCTAGGCTCAACAGATGGCATAACCACTCCTGTGCACAAGGTAGATCTAGTTAAACTCGAACGTAGGAGCACCCCGAGGCTGCCGTGTGCCGTGCAGGTGCGCCCACCATAATTATACCCAGAGTTACGTGTCTGGTGGGGCCTGTGATCCCATGTAGGTCTGCTGGGCAGAAGCAATCAGGGAGACCTGCTCAAAGGCTGTGCTTGTCAAAACCCAGGGAGGAAGCCCAGTTTGGGACCAGGTCCCCAGTGCCTGAGGTTAAGGGAATATTGTTTGGGTTCATTTTGGGTAAGAAGAATAACCAAGTCTTGAATTCTGAGAGAGTTTAGAAATCTTTGGAAATCCCACTTTAAATATGGATGACAGTTTGACATTTTCCAGCTGTTTAGAAGCAATAGATAAGTCAAGTTGTCTGGTGTGGCACAGGATGGCATGCTGGGAAATGTATGGCTTCTCACCCCCTCCCTTTTCCTGGATCTTTGTGACCTTGAGGAACAGGAAGAGGAACCCCCAAAGCTAGGCTCTTTCAGAGTTATGCCATCTCTTGCCATCTGTATTCAAGGATATTCTTTTCAAAGAGGAGTATTAATTTGGAGACTTTCCCCTCCCCTCCCACAGAGCATCACTGTAGTAGTTTCTTTATCTCAGTGTCACTAAACCCAGCTTTTGCCTGGGAAGATGGCCTTAGTGGCTTATGGGCACCAGTTAGCACTCTCTGCAGCCTCATGTACTGTTGAGCTTTGGGTGTGGGTTGTGAGTCAGTGGTTGATAGCATCTGCTAGAATCTCAGCTCTGCATCTTACTCCCTGGGGAGCACTGGACAAGTGACTTGGCCTCTCTATGTCTTGGTTTTTCCACCTATAAAATGCTGTGAGGTGTTAGATGACTTTATACTGTAAAGTGCTTAGAACACATAATTAAGTGCTTAGTAAGTGATGGTTAACATATTTTAAAAGCATCTTGCCCGTTATGATTATGTATGGGTGTAATAGTGTCTTCATGGTCATATTTATAAAAGCTAATAGGCACATAACACTCACTGTGAGTCAGGTGTGGTTTAAAGCTTTTTGCAAATGCTACCTCATTTAAACCTCAAACAACCCTATGAAGTAAGGGCTGTTGTTTCCTCCATGTTCTAGATAACAACAACAACAACAACAACAAACACAGAGAGTAGTTAAATCAACTTGCTCAAGGTCGGGTTGTGCCTGCAACTTAACCACAGGGCTCTGCTAACATATAGAACTAGTGCTTTTCTGGGAATTTAGTTTAGTTTTGTTTTGTTTTTTTCCTTTTCTAGGAAAGTTTAAAATTTGTTACTGACTAAATCAAGTGTATATACCAAAAGTGTGAAATGCATACAGTTGGTTGAAGTGAGAATCCATGAGACCATCACCAGACTGGGCAAAGGAAGGTGGTCCTTCCACACATCTTTCCCACTTCCTGAGGGGTCACCAGCCCATCTGCCCACAGGTGAGTCAGCTACTGCCTAACTTTGTGTTTTGTGGAAATGGGGCCCTGCACATTCCTTCATTTCTGGCATCTTTTGCTCACTGTTACGAAAGATTTGCCTGCACTGTAGTAGGCTCTGTAGACCCCTTACTCCCGTGGCCCTGTAGTGGTCAGCTTGCAGTTTTCACCCAGCGTGAACATCTGGGAGCTGCCTTTAGTGCTGCTGCTGCATAGGTCCTGACTTACGCCATTCATTTGTCTCTGGGACTCAAAGTGCTGGTTTCCAGGGAATGTTCAGCATCTGCAGATGTGTCCCAGCCATTCATGGGACACTGAACACTGGTGTTAGGGAATGAAATTGAAACTGAGCATTTTTCAAGCAATTTCTCTTTCTGACCATTTAAGGAAAGAAATAGAAGCTATTTGGCTCCGGGGCTGGGGTGGGGGGAGGCGGAGCCATGGAGTCCCACCCGGGGCTTATCTACAGGGTCTGCACCTCCCCTTCCTTTAATTTCAACAGGTCATCCTGTTCCTGCGAAGGCAGCTGAAAGGGAAAACCATGGGTGTTCCATGACAGCATAGCCCCAGCTGTGAAGAGGTAAAACTGTCATCTGGTGGGCAAAAATGACTCTAACCTCTCGAGAGCCAGAGTCTTTCATATGGGGTCAATAGCCAAGCCCTGATGGAGTGCTCTGTGTGACCAGCCATGTGGCACAGGCCAGCTTTGCCCTGTCTGAGCCTATATTCTACAAGGGCCACATGTACATATACATGAACACATTTTAAGTTATTTCCAGAGTGTGACAAGGAAAGACTCAAGCAGGTGAGTGCTGGAGATGCCCAGGGAGGGCAGTGTGGGTCCCCATTCAATGACTTAGAAGTAGCTGTGGAGCAAGGCTGGCTTCAGGTGGCACATTTACTTTAATGCTAAGAGTCTCAAGTTGTTGAATCAGAGGCCTACATACCTTGTCATTCATGTAGTAAGTTCTGTTGGGGCGTAGGGGTTAATGATGAAAGAGTCACCATCTCTTCTGGGATGAGAGATGGATGAAGAAATTGCTCTGTAAAACATCAGCAATCGTGACGTATTGCCGGCCTCAATTTCCCTTCAGCTCTTACTTTCTCTTTCACTCTCTGCAACTTGCAAGCTCTGAACCTGGGTCTGAACAACAGACTGGGCAAAGGAAGGTGGTGGCTGAACATATCAGGGTCCAACAGTCTTTGCGTATAGGGCTTTGCTGGGCTTGGGAATCCTGCAGTTGTGTGTCCGAAGATGCTGGTGATTTATGACGATGGGGCTTTCTCCATTGTGCAAGCCGGAGGAAGGAAGGAAGGAAGAGTACTTAACAGGAGAGGGTGTCCACGTGTTGAGCCCTTGCACTTCAGGGCCTCTGGGGAGGGCAGTTGAACCCTTCAGTCCAGGGCTGGACTGGGTTGGCTCTGGGAGCCGGATGGGCTGGTGACCTAGGTCAGGTCATCAAGCTGTGACCCTGGGTTATCTGGGCTGTGCTTTGATGATCAATCACAGCATCATCTGAGGCCTGGAGAGCTGCTGCTGGGAGTGGGAGATTCTGTATCCTAGATCTTCTACCAGGATGTCCCCAGTGGCCTTCCTTCTTCTGTATACAATGTTCCAGGAGCACCCAGGGGCTCAGTGCAACTGCCTGAAAAGTCCCCATGTCCAGTCCTCAGTGTTTCCCGGAGAGAAGAAACACTGACAGAAAGCCCCCAAAGGATCATGGCTCATTTCAGGCTTTGCCAGCAAGGGGCGAACGTGTTTAACTGGCACACAAAGAATGCCGTGCCCTGTATTTAAGACAGGAATTTTATATCCCCTTCATGATTAGATCTTTAGTTAGTGGGTGGAGAGCAGGACAGCTCTTCTTTCCTTTCTCTCAGTAGGGTGACCATGAACCTAGTTCTACAGAGATCCTGGAGGTTCAGGAGGGCCCTCCTGGCCCCAGTTGTAACCTGATCATTGACATTTCTATTGGCTCTGCTCCTTTCCTTGACTCCATTTCTTTCTAACCTCACTTGTGCTTTCTGGGACTTCTCCCTCCTCTCCCCAGCAAACTCACTGTACCCAAGGCCTCTTTTTGCAGGGTCTGCTTTGGGGAGTCTGGATTGGGACACCAGCTCAGCTGCTTGGCTCTGATGTGCAATCTCAGGACTCACCCAGCACCTTCACTCCAAATGCTAAAGTAGCTTGTTGCCACTTATAGACCCGGAAGACTTCACTCTGTTGTCTAGGTCTTGCTTATGAACTAAGTAGGCCTCCAACGTGTAGTGCTCCTCCTGACTCGCCTTCCACAGAATGGCACTTTCTTAGAACTTCAAAGTCATTTACTAATGATCTGAGCGGCTGGGAGGCCACTAGGAGATGGGTAGTTTTCTGAATTTCTGTAGAGGCAGGAAGTGGAGCTGCCCCGTGACCTGTTCTTGAGTGTGTGCGGAGCGTTCCTTCAGGATTTGCGTTCTGCCTCTGAAGTCAATGAGGCAGGTAGAAACATGTACAATGCTACTGAGCCTGGGATGTGAAGCCTGGACGAATGGCTGACTCGGAAGGGTGGCCGGCAGAGCCTGTCATCTCTCTCTGGTGGATGGTCATGCAGAGCAAGGGCTGTTCCCAGGGACAGACAGATGGCCTTCCCTGTGGGACTTCCTATACCTGCTTCCAGGAGGCTCAGTGTTCAGAACAGGGAGAAGCTGAGGGAGAGGAGAGGTTAGGAGCCTGGGCTACAGAGTAAGGCTCCCCGGATCCCGGCTCTGCCCCTTCATACATGGGTGGCATTCCAATAGTCTTGGCATTCCTGTGTCACAGTGGAATCTGTAACTCAGGAACTCTCATGGATTTATGTCACCAACATGGCAACTCATGACTTACCCCTCTTAAAGAGTGCAAGAAAATCAGTCTTAGGGGCTGTTCTTGCAGAGGACTTGGGCTTGATTCCCAGCATCTACATGATGGTTAACAACCATCTGTAACTCTGGTTCCAGGGGATCCAGTGCCCTCTTCTGTCTTCCATGGGCATTGCACACATGAGTGTGCTTATATACATGTAGGTCAAGCACTCATACACACAAAATAAATAATAAACAAGTAAAAAAATAAGGTTAAGAAAAATCAGTATTAGGCTTCTGAGAGTGCTTCTTTCTGAAGGGATCCTAGGTTAATTTCCTCTATCTTTGCTTTGTCATTTTCTGTACCTTCTGATTTTTTTGTATAACACATATGCAAATATTATCTGTGCTATTGAAAAATTCAAGGCAATTTCTGCCTCTTCCCCGTTTTTTGCTTTGAGACAAGGTCTTTTACTAAGCAGTCCAGCCTGGCCTCAAACTCATGATCCTCCTACCTCCTGAGTAGATTAGAGATCCTCCACCATGTCCTGCAAAAGATGGTTTCTGGAAAACTGCTGTGAAGGGTAGGCAGGGAGGGTGGAATTTAGAGGTGACCCACAGTCACCTCTGTGTCATGTAGCCAAGGACCCATCTAAATGAAACAGCGCTCTCTGTGACAGTAACTTGGCAGCACAAGGTCTCAGGCTGGCCCTGGGAGGCTGCTGGTGTGGAAGATGCTTTCTAACCCCCGTGAGAGTTACTTTTATGTCGCTGTGACCAGCAACCTGACCGAGGCAACTTAAGAGTAAGTTTATTTTGGCTCGTGGCTTAAGAGGCTCAACTCATCATGGTGGGAAAGATCTGATGTGGGCTGGTCAATGGTGGTGGGAGTTGGCTGTGTGGCTTCTTACATGGTGCTGACCAGGAAGCAGAGAGAGCTCAGTGGGTTATAAACCCCAAGCTCTGACCCTAGTGAACAACATCCACCAGACAAGCCTACGTCTCCACGTTCCCACAACCTCCAGAAAGGTGCTGCTAGCTGTTCAAACACCCCATAAATGAGGGTTGAGGGACTGATGATGGCTCGTGACTGGGAAGCAGAGTTGGAGGGTGTTGAGAATATGCATAGAGAGGACAGGAGTGGGAGAGACTCGGGCCACAGGAGCTGAGGAGGTCCGAGGCCCAACAGACAGACACCCCATAGGAGGGTTTGACTTCTCTTAGGCAAGTCCCACCCTTCCCCTCATTTATGAAAGAGGAAACATTGAAAGGCCAACATTCAGGAGGCAGAGGCAGGAAGATTCCCGTAAGTTTAAGACCAATGTGGGCTACTAGTATAGTGAGATCCAAAAGAGGGAGGAAGAGAGGGAGGGAGGGGAGGAGAGAGAGGAGAGAGAGAGAGAGAGAGAGAGAGAGAGAGAGAGAGAGAGAGAGAGAGAGAATGAATATGTATGTCCTGGCCCCACAGAAAGAGAATACAAAAAAATTTTATTTGAGACAGGCTCTCACGCCTGCTCCAGCTTTGTGAGTTTTGGGATTCGAGGCTTGTGTCACTGTGTCTAGCTTTCAAACAAAATCTTATTTTTCAGTTAGCTTAATACAAATACAGACTGAATCCCAAGTTGGGCAGTCTTCCCATAGTGCAGTATTTAGAAAGGAAGAATACAAAATAAAAACTATCTATAACCTTTAAAGGATTCTAATTTTTACTTGTGATTGTCACCAGAACTCCAGCCCCTGCCGTGTCTCTCTTCCTTCTTCTCCATTTCCTAGAGCTACCCCAGGCACACACTCTCCCAGGCCTGGACCTGTCCCTCATCTCTTCCTGCGTGTTTCCTCTTCCTCCTCTCCACGTACCTTCTTTTATTGCCTACCTGACAGATGTACTTGGAATTTCTGCTCTGGCCAAGGAACACCCTGGAAGGACTGGAGAAGGTAATGAAAGCCCCCCGCCCCCGCTCGTCCTTCCTCATTCTTTACAAGTGGATTCATGCAGAGATCACTAACCAAAGGAACAGACAGTGGGGTGACTTTGGATCCTGGGTCCTCTTTTTGCTCACCTTATGATGTGCAACACACTACAGGAAATTCAGTCTCCATGGAGGAAAGCAGGTAGAACATTGAGGTCTAAATTAGTTTCTTCTCCGTCCTGCAGCAGGGTTTGACTTGACCTAAGCACTAAGGACTCTTCACCTCATTGTTCTTCTTGTTTGCTATTGCTGTCCTTGTCATTATTGATATATGGGCTTTGGGACAAGAGTGTCTGCATTAACATATTGGTTCTGTTTCTTATGTGAATCTAGATAAACAGCTTAACTTCTGTAAAACAGGGTGACTAATGGCACCTAGCTTTTGGAGTTGCAGCAAGCGTTATGTGTACTAATCCTATACGGAGAAGTGGTTAGAAGAACACTTGGCATGTGGCAAGGGCCCAACAAGTTTGTGGCTTTGTAGAGTGAAAGGTTGAAACAAGATTTAAAACCAGTCCAGGCAGATTACAAAATCTTGGTTGGTAACCAGTGGTGTCTCCTTCCCCCAGGCTGGTGAGAGACCACTTGGGGTTACAAAAATGTTCCTTCCACACCGCAAAGACTGACGGCAGAGTCTCCAAGAGGTGTTTGTACACTCACAGTCATGGCAGCAGAGTAGTCAACATGTGGGAGCAATCCAGAGATGACTAGATAAATAGCGCAAGGTGGATTCAGACACGTGCCACATTGTGATGGACCTGAGCACCGTAGACTAAGTGGCAGAAGTCAAGTACAAAAGGACCCTCCCTGCCATTCCACATATGTGGGGTATTCAGCATATTCACAATCACAGATACAGAAAGCCGCTGGATGGTGGCCTTGAGGACCAAAATAAGAAATGGCTTCACAGGTGCGGTTTTGATTTTGCAAAAGGAAAGGGGCTCTGGGTGGTGACAGTTGTACAGTCAGGTGAATACTTAGTGCCAAACATCACGCTTAAACTGGATTTATGTGATACAATTTGCCCTCAGTAAAAAGTGTTGAAAAGAAAGTTTTCCCTTGGGCTGGGGAGATGGTTTGGTCAGTAAAGGGCCCACCAGACAATCACGAAGACCTGAGTTTGGATCTCTAGAACCCGCATAAAAAGCCAGGTGTGCAGTGCACTCCTGTATCTATAGTCCCGGGAAGTGGGACAGGGAGACAGGTGGATTCCTGAAGCTCTCTGGCCTGGGCAGTCTAGCTAAGTCAGTGAGCTCCAGGTTCAGTGAGAGACCCTGTCTCAAAAAATAAAAGAAGAAAACAATTGAGGAAAGTCGCCTGACATCCACCTCTAGCTTCCACATGGACACGCACCATGTTCAAGTGTACCCACATACACATGTGCACCCAGCTATACTAACAAGTACGTGTACTACACACGTACACTGGCTCACACAGCATGATGCACATATCTTACTCCTGTTCCTGATATTCTGGGGTCTGTGGGTGCCCAGGTCCACACCTCTGTTTCTCACTCATGCCCTGGTCATGTGGAGGTATTGATGATGCCAATGAACATCAACAGAGGCTGTAGACCTCCTGCGGGGTGAGGCCCACAAGCCAACACTGTCCTTGAGCTCCCAGAGGAGGAGAAAGTGGGCACAAAGTGGCCAGAGCAATGGGGCTTTTGAGATGGGTCCGTTCTGGAAAATTTGAAGGTCTTATTTTACCACCAGCAAACCTTGTTTTTGCTGCTACCTTATTGGTTTGGGTGTGTGGTTGGGTGGTGGGCATACCTGGCTCTGTCCTCCTTTTTCCTAAAGCCTGGCCGGGCTCACATCCGGTCAGAAGGGTGAGGAAACCTGTGTCAGGTGGAGACCCGGTGACTTGTGGCTAGGATTGCTCTTCTGTTCCTAGCTGACTTGCCAGTGCCTGCTGGAATTCTGAGTGAATGCTTTTGAGATCTCCCCCTACACTGGAAGAAGCTACTTGCTAGGGACCAGACTTGATTGGTATCGTGAGGAGAGCAAGGCAATTTGGAACTCAGAAAGTCAGGGAAGCACTGAGCTGACCGACAAATTGAGATTTTTCTTTGTTTCGCTCTCCTTCTCTTTCCGTTTCATTTTTCTCCCTGTCTTTCCAGAGTCCTCCATCCCATTTCTCTCTGCCAAGCGACTTCTATTTCTTACTTAAAAACCTCATTCGAACCTCTTGGCCAGTGGCAACTCTGATTATGTCTGTCTCAAACCTTGTCTTAGCCTGGGTGCTCTCCAAAGGAGATCCTTAGACAAAGGCGGATGTGCAGGCGGCTTCTTTGGGAGAGTCCCAAGGAACAGGTGACCAGAAGGCACAAGGGTGTGGAGAAGTGCTGGGCAGCCGAGAAGGCAGGAAGATGCACCCAAGGTACGTGACAAAATGTGTTTTCTACTGTCTACTGGGGGTGAAAGGAAGGCAAGCCCTCATCTGTGTCTACCCTGTCGGTAGGGGCGGCCCCCCAGACCTTCGCCCTCTTGTGTACTTGGAGTGCTCAAGACTGGTGAAGGCTCAGAGGATTCCTACTGGCCCGAGGAGCTCCACAATGTTGGAAAAGCCGGGGGGTCGGGGGAGAAGCAAGAAGAAAACGGTGGAATCAAGGAAGCGCATCTACCTGGTAGAGTTGCCAATCTCTGAGTTCCTGTTTGTCTAGCGAATGGTGACCTGAATGCTTGCTTTCTGTGAAGTTAAGACTTGACTGCTTTTAACGGAAGGGCTTTCAGTCTCAATGGCTTTCAGTAAGGGAACTTTGTTCCTTTAAGCCATGTCTTTCCAGGTGTGGCGGCTTCTCTGAGCGGCAGGCGGGACCTTTTCCAGCTATGTTCTTTAGTCCATAAGTTTCCCCAAATCCCACTCTTGTCTGCATCAAGCTGACAGAAAGCAGTGACACGGGAGGCTTTAGTTCGGTTCTGTCCACGTCCCACTGGGCAGCCCGCAGCTACCAGCGGTGTACAGATATCTTGCAAGAATCTGACAAGGCCTCTAGGCAGCCCATCATGATCCTGCAGTGTCCTCCTTCTAGAATGTCCCAGAAGTAACTGAGCGTAGTGGAGCCATGAGGCCAGACTCATTTGGGCAAGACCAGGAACCCTGCCAATGGGCAACTCTGGTTCGAAGATCTCCTGTTGGTCTGGCAGATGCTTTCTTAGAAGAGTGATTCCATCTGAGACGCCTTGCTCTGCTCCTGAAAGAGTCGGACAGTCTATAGCCTGAGGGTTCTCCTGATCTCTATTACTTAAAACTCTTGCACATCTAGTGTCCAATCTCATCTTGATGTCTACCTTTGGTCAGCCAAAATAACTCACATGGGTACAGCTAACTGCAAAGAAGTCTGGGAATTGTAGTTTAGGCATATGTTCAGAAGGAAGAGGAAGGGGGTTTGGTGAATAGTGAGCCAGTCTCTGACATTTCAAAGACTGAGATAATATTTAGATCTGTCCTTAGCTCTGGGCTTGACACACAGAATTCCAGTTAAGTGGCTCGGAGATGTTACTCTTTGTACCAAGAGGGTCCCTGTAGGCACAGTGACTCTCTGTGTCATTACATACATGGCTGGGTCCAGAAGGAGTGGGAATGCTCTGTGGGGTTTCTCTGAGTCAGAGCGGAGAGTATCACCATGCCCGATGGCTCCTCCCGGAGCATCTTTCTGGCAACACCCGGAGTCATCATCCAGCATCGCTGTACTTGGCTCATTCTCTGGACAAGGGCAGGGTACCATGTGACAGGCTCAGCCAGCACTGACTCCTGGGAGAAGCATCTTCCAGGAGTGTCACACCCATCCCAGCTTCTTCCAATGCTCCTGCTTCCAAGGGCCACCACCACTTTAAGAGTTCCATAAATGCTGATAATTGCTGCATTAAACTTCAGTTTATTATTTTCTCGGGGTGCAGGTATGCGGATGATATGAGGCCTTACTGCATTTACATACAAATTGAAGATTTTTATTAATCAGTCCAGTACCAGGAATCCAACGTTAACAGTCCATCAGGCTCTTAAATACATTTGGTGACACTTTTACCATGCATTAGCTTGATAGGGCAAGGCGAATATAATGTACCAATGATTGCTTTTCCATTGAAAGCACAAACGGTTTCATTTTTCCTGTCATCTCAAATAAGTGTTAAAGAGGGTTTGGAGGCTGTTGTGTCCACGCCGTATGCTCGGGACTTACAAACACTGATGAGCACATTAAATAACCATTAGCGTCTGGGCCTGGACCACAGCACCGGCCCTCCTCTTCAGAATTTATTCTTTGATTTAAAGTGAAGGCAATCTGTGGTTGCTTTCATAAAGTCCTGCAGCCCCTCCATTCTCCCTCCAACAAAATGCATTACAACAGTAATTTTATGACTGTTAAAATAACTGTCGTTAACAAGCACTTAATTAAAATGTACAATAAATAGCCGGCTGCAGTCTAATCTGTTCTCCGGAGCGGCCCCGGCCCGAGACTGCAATGCCCAGGCCTGCTGTTGCCCAGCTTGTTTGCAGATTAATTGCTTTCCAAGCTGGCAAGAGTTGCCTCTACAGCAGCCAGATCGTAAATGACCAGATAGGGACTTTATCAATCAGGCAAGTGCGTCTGTGACCGCTGGTGGATCGGAAGGAGGGCTGGGCATTGGTCAGAGGACAAGCCTCGGGCAGGTGGTGTTGCTGACGGGGAAGGGGGCATGTTTGAGCAAGCTTTCCTGAAGGTGGCGGAATGTCACGATGGGCAAACCTGGACTGCTGTGTTCGAAGCATCCTGGTCTGTTTGAGGTCTTGTTCTCAGTTCTCCAGTAAAATGATAGTTCTGATGATGATTATTATAAAAATAGCTAGTACTAGCCATGTATCACCTGTTGTCCCAGTACTCAAGAGGCTGAAAAGGGAGGATGGCAAGATCCAGGTCAGTCCTTGTCTCAAAAAATGTCAAGAATTAGAGATATAGCTTAGTGGCAGAGTGTTTGCCTAGCATACTTACGGCCCTGGGCACCATTGTCAGCAACACACACACACACACACACACATGCACACACACACACGCACACAGAGCTAGCACTATGTAAGTTACTTTTGTCAGTTTGTTTCATTCTCATAGAAATGTCATCAGATTGTGATTCATATTCTCATTTGTAGGCAAGAAAATGGAGACACAGAGGTCCAGAGAGGTTAAGTGACTTGCCTAGGGCCACACAGTTGCTATATGGCTCAGCTGGAGTTCACCCAGGTCCGATAGCGCCACGGAAGGGACTCTGAACCTCTAAAACGCTGTCATGGATCTTCTCTGAAGGTGTGAATTGATCACGTGTCCGGACCTGTGCTCCATTCTGTGTCTATTCTTTTAATAAGTGCCTATTTTCAATTGATTTCTCTGGGTCAGGTCCGCTAGATGCTAGAGGTGTAATAAAGAGCTCTGTGAATCTGGCCTCTCCCTTTGGGCAGTTCAGAGGACAGTGGGAGGCAGCTGTCCAGCAGATAAAGGAACCTCAGAGCAGAATACAACACCCATGTGTGTGCACAGGCGCACACGTGTGTGTGTGTGTGTGTGTGTGTGTATGTGTGCTTGTGTAAAACCAGGAGAGCTTCCAGGAGAAGTGACTTACTAGTGGAGCACTCCAGAGCAAGGCTGAGTTAGGGGAAGAGCAGGAGGCTCAATGCTGCAGGCAGGGGACAGCATTTATGGGGCGTGAGGGTATCAGGGAACGGTGTCTGAGGAGCTTCATACATCCAGAAGAGCTGGGGCTCAGATGGGCACTTGTGGGTGGCAAGCTAACTGGGACTCAGGATGCCAGTTAGTGCTAGATGGTGGGGGGCCTATGAAGCTGGGTGGTTAAGTAGGACACCCAGTGTGAGCTTTCCAAGCTCTACCTGGAGAAGAACAAGTCAGCAACTTTGCAAAGGAAGTCTCACAACATCCAGTTTCACAGCTAAAGAAACAGAGTCCCAGAGAGGGGTGAAGGGTTTTGTTAATGTGGCTGGATCAGTGGTGCCAGGGGTGGACAGTGGTGGCCAGGAAGTCATCTTCTGGCACAGATGCCCAGAACTTGCCCACCGGTCCTCCTGACTGTGCCGCAGCTCAGGCTCCCCATGCCTCTGGGCTTTGAAGTTATTGCATTGGAACAATTGGAATGACTGAATTATGAAAGAATTGTCTTTTTTTAGATTAAGAACATATTTATGTGTATATGTGTGTGTGCGTCTTTGTATGAGAATGCATATGTGCATGTGGGTGCCGGTGGAGACCAGAGGAGGGTCTTAACCCCTGGAGCTGGAGTTATCGGCAGTGGTGAGTCACCTGATGTGGGTTCTGGGAATTGAACTCTGGTCCTCTGGAAGAGCAGCATGTGCTCTGGATAGCTGAACCTTCTTTCCAGCCCCTGAAAGAATTATCTTAAGGATGTGAATGGGCTCCCCTAGAATTCCTCCCGACTGTGGTTCCAACGCAGCTGTAGGCAGGTGCAGAAACAATGGCTATGCCTTGGAGAGAAAAGAGTAGATAAAAGGCCGAGTTAACCAGCAAGACAGTCTTTCACTGGTCAAATCAAAGTCACCTGACCAGCTCTGACCGCAAGGGACTCTGGGAAGGAAACGCTCTAGCTGCTGCCGAACTGAATGTTACATACTGCCTTTTGGAGCAACATCAAGTACTCTGGGCTAGTACAAGGACTGGGATGACTGCTGGGAAGGCTTCCAATTGAGATCGCCATAGCAGCTAGCAGTTGAGTAAATGTCAGGAATCATGCTAAAAGCTTGCCTGAGTTTATTTTCACATCTCTATCAGGAGAGTGAGCCTGAAAGGGCCTCAAGATAGGGGTTCTCTTTACCCTGTTCTTTACCTTGTACTTATAGTTACATAGCTGCAACAGCTTCTAACAGAAGAATGTCCTGGAAGGAGGTTGTCCCCATCCCTGATATCCATAGACATAGATTATGTCATAACCCATCCATACCAGGAGCCCTGAGCCTTCAGACTTGGGCTTGAAGCCTTCTGAGAACTACAGCCATCTACAGGATCTCCTAACAGGTTGCCCAAGAGCCTGACTGCTCTCAACAGCTGGCCATGTTTTGAGTGAGTCCTAGATCTTGTCACTTATTAAAAGTCAGTTTTGTTACGGCAAGAAAAACTTTGCTCCCAAATAAGAGAGAAATAGGAAATATCTTTGAAATGAAAATGATCAAGGACTGGCAAGATAGCTTAACAGGTATAGGCATTTGCCACCAAGCTTGATGATCTGTGTTCAGTTCCCAAACACACATGACAGAAGGAGAGAATAGACTCCTACCAATTTTCCTCTGACCTCCATACATGAGCTGTAACGCACACACCACACACACACACACACACCCCACAGAGAGAGACAGAGACAGAGATAGAGACAGAGAGACAGAGACAGAGACAAAGAATAAACACATGTAAAACTTTAAAAGTAAGAAAAATTAAAGAAAAAGATCAGATTCCTTTCTGAGGTGCAGTCTGCTCTCTATACCCATGGAGCACTGAGTTGGTGAATTCAGGTGGCCCAGGATCAAAATTATTTGAAACAGTATTCCATCTGTATTGAGCACGTCCAGCCTTCTTTTCCTCATTATTATTCTCTGAACAGCACAGAACCACCACTTCCCCAGCACTAACATTGTGCTCAATACAGATGGAATACTGTCTACAGGACCAGGTGTGTATGTTCTGTGCAAACGCTGTGCTCATTTTATACAAGGGACTTGCGCATTCATGGATTTTGGTATGTGAAGGGATGGTAAGTTCTGGAACCATTACCGTGAGGATATCTAGGAGACCTTTATCTGTGTGTATATGTGGTGTTTCTGAGGTAGTGTGTTCGTTCCATCCCATCCTGAGGAAGACTGTGGTGCTGGGGCAAATGCATGACTCTGGAGGGTCAGGCCAGTACATGGCTGCATCCCTCAGACTGAAAATGCAGGAGATGCCTACTAATGTGTAAGCTTTATGCATGTGGCTTCCTCCCAACCTTGCATGTGAATGGAGACCGGCCAAGGAACTGGGAACCACTGGTAAACACGAGTCAGCTGTCAGATGGGGTAGAGTGCAGGGAAATGTTTCCAATCTTGGCATCTTGAAAGATATTTAACTAAGGTCTCTACCTAGCTCTTATTTAAACAAACAAAAGATAAAGGTAAGCAGTCTGGGGAGGATGCTGCCAACTCATCAGCAAACAGGGGGGCTCGGTTGGGAAGGGATGCTTTGTGTGTGTCAAATCCATTTGCATCAGGATCCTGTGGGGGCAGATATGTCCAAATGCTGAGCAAGTATGCACAGTCATTTGCAGGCATGAAGGCCTGGAAAGGAGCTGGGTGGGACACTGGAGATGGGCAGAAGGGCACAACCTCCTGGTGGTCAGCGTCTCCTGTGCATTCATTACAGGGTCCATTCAGTGGTTCCATGAACGGGGAGCGATGGTGCCGTTTATGCACTGGGAAAGAGCGCTACCCTGGCATGCGCCGTCCCAATTTGTTTTGATTAGCTTGTTAGGAGTCTGCTTGCTGAGTGCGGACTACATTTTACAGAACAGCAGAGTGGAGTCTTTGTTGAGGGTCCCAGGCTTTGCTTCTGAAACTTGCCTTAGGGGAGTCTGTGCAGAGGGTTAGAAAAGCAGAGGCTTTTGGCTGGAGTCATATGCCCTGGTGTGGGCTAATAATGTGTCACTTTGGGGTTATTACCGTCGTGCTGAGCTATTGCTTCCTCCTCAATCAAGTTGAACCATTTTTCTCAGCAGTGTAGGGAACACTAAGTGAAATCCTGGGCATGAGGGCCTTCATCCCTTTGCTCTGTCGTGTGTTAGTTTTGGATGCTGCAATATTGACAAGAGAGAGAGAGAGAGAGAGACCTAGAGACTACTGGTGGGACCGCAGGTACTTTATGCTAAGGCTTTAGGCCAGGTGGGTAAGATGGGGATGCAGAGTCCCACAGAGTAAACAGACTTGCTTTTCCGACACGGCATCCCTCAGAACCAAATTAAAACAAGGAGCTCATTTTGGTGCCAATGCCCTTAACACTTCCCTTTACAATTTAAAAATTTCCATTTAAAAGAAATCACGGGACAGAAAGTGCAATGGTAGTCGACAGCGGCTGGGACAAGGGTGAGATGGACATCACTATTTCATGTCTGTGGGATTTCAGTTTAGAAAAATGAAAGACGTTCTAGAGATGGAGGCTGGTGATAGGTGTGGGCATAGAGATCACCACTGAACTGTTCGCTTACAAATAGAGCTGAGGATGAGCCGTGTGGCTCAGTGGTGGAGTGCTTGCCTAGCATGTGAAAGGCACTGGGTCTGATCCTCACCACTGGGAAAAAGGAAAACAGTAAAATCAAAGCCAACCCACCAACCAAACAAACCCATCACCTTGAACAAGGGTGGTTATGATGGCCAATTTTTTGTTCTCTATAAATTAGCACAATAAAAACAAAAAATAAGCTTCCTGCATAGAGGTTTTGAGAGGCAATAGTATCTAGCCAGACTTTAACAATATCATTAGGAATCATGTTTACTCTTTTTAAAAGTTTTTATGTGTATGAGTGTAGTGTCTGCATGTGTGTTGTTAGTGCAGCCGTGTTGTGCATTGCCCTCAGAGGTCAGAAGAGGGTATTGGATCCCCTGGAACTGGTGTTACAGATAGTTGTTAGTCACCACGTGGATGATAGGAATTGAAGCCAGTTCCTCTGCAAGAGCAGGCAGTGCTCAGATCCGCTGGAACTCCCCTGGAGTTATGGACAGTTATTAGCTGCCATGTTGGTGCTGGGAATCGAACCCAGGTCCTCTGTAAGAGCAGCCTGTGCTCTTAACCACTGAGCCATCTCTCTAGCCCCCATGGAATCATGTTTACTCTTAGGACTCCTTCTATTTAGAGCAATGAATATAATAGATAATAACTTTCCATTGTCAAATGTCCATTTGTGATGTGGTGTGGCTCAGTTTCTCAGGACCAGAGGGCTTACCTGGCTTGTGAAAGTTTCTACCCTGGCACTGAAAAATAAAGTATCTAAATATCGACTTCTCTGAAGCTTCCTACAGCATGTCATGGAATCATGTAAGAAAAAATAGCAAGAAAACAGCCATGCTTGGATATGGCAAAATCATGGAGCTGGGACTTCAAGGCTGGAGAGTGGGGGAAGGGAGGCCAACATCAGAACCCTGCTTACAGACAGGTGTCTGAATTCTCCTGAATTCTAGAAGCCAGTGCCAGACCTGTGCCCTCTGAGTCCCAAAGCCCACTGTTTACTGGGCCCTTTGTCCAAGTGGACTTTCCTGTCCACTGTGCCAGTCAGGACTCTTGGTCAAGCCTGACAGGAAGTAAGCCTCTTCTTTCTTAGCCTGAAGATTCTGACCTGGTTGCTTTGTCCTCGGGTGGCCCCAGAGTTATATTAGACTCAAAGGCCAGATCCCAAGTTTCCTGAGAGCAGAACTCCAGACTTCTTAGGTAACACATCAGCACTGTCTTCCAAAGTTGTGGCAATAATACGGGATTTATTGGAGCAGGGGTTGAAGCTGTGCTTTGCAGTTATCTGGCTCCACCCTCAGAGTCTGTCATTAAAGCAAGTCCTTATCCCAAGTCTTTAAAGCTTCCTGGAACTAACAAGCAGCCCACTGAGAGCCACAGACCAGAGCAAAGGCCAGGCTTATCCATACCTCAGCTTTCTGCTTGGAATGGTCTCCCCCCGGGCCCTTAAAATGCCCTAATCTGTTTAACTCAGCTGAGGCATTGCCACCTCTATGAGGGGCTCTGTGACCTTCCAGGCTGGCCTCCTTGTCCAGTCGCAAAGGCGGGAATTGGTGTTATGACAGTGTCTGCCAGTCACCCATGATTAGATCTGAGACTCTGTGAGGTGTTGGAAGGCTCCAGGTGAAATACTTGGTGGGGCTGCTGTGGTGGGCAAAAGAAGCCAGATTGAACCAGACCATGCTGCTGCCTGCCCCAGGAGTGGCTCGAGAGCAGAGGCAGGAGGTTTCCCCATCACAGTCAGGTCAGCACCCACCCCAGTTAGTGATTGTGGAGGCAACTGAGAAACTTCCCCTCCAACCTGGACCAAAGAAGGAGCATATTGTGATTTTCTCCGTCACTAATCTCAACATTTGGATCCTGTTCTGCTCAGATTGGAGAAACCTCTCTGTGCTTCTGTCATTCCCACTGAAACTGAGGTAACTAGACTCAGCTTTTTCAGGAGTGCTCCCCACTCTGACCCCTACCACAAGAAGTCCTTGAAGTTGTGCCTGAAGGTCAGGGGATGAAATTGCCTCCCATGTTGTATCAGTCAGGAAAGGGGCGTATGGAACGTGGTAACAAAGATCCCTGACATCACTGGTTTCAAGTTAGGGTTTATTACTCACACACATATCACAGCCAACATTAGCGGGTGCAGAAGTCAGAGCTGGGGAGACAACAGGCAGACTCCACGTCATCAGTCACCAAGGTCTTCAGGCTGAGGGAGGCTCCTCCACCTCAGGCCAGTGTGTCTGCACTCCAGCCTTCCAAGATCCTTCTTGCCTGGGGAAGAGGTGGTTAGAGACCTGAGCCTGCTCCCACTTCTTCAGCTGTTTCCAGAAGTAGAACAGACGTGGATCACCGTGACCTAGAGTGACCTGTTTAGCTTTTTTATCCTTTCCTCTGACTCCTCTGCCTGGGGGCCCCTTAGAAGGCACCTGAAAGGAACCCTTTTTGAATCATCTATGATTCTCCTAGGAGCAGAGCGCTGCAGTGATTTTTGAGCACAGGTTCTAGAGTCAGACTTCCTGAGTTTGAACCTGGCTCCAACCAAATGTTCTACCATCTCTGACTCTCCAATTTCATCTGTAGAATGGGGATGGTGAAAACGCTATCAATATTACATTGTATGTGTAATGTGCTTAAGGAAGTGGCCTGGAATATGGTAGGTGCTATATAAATGCTTTAAATAATCTGTATTAACCGTAGCACCAAACACTTAGCATGTGTTAAGCTGCAAAGTATCACAGGACAGCTTGGGGCCTAGGTGGGGACCTGGGGCTCAGTACAGTAGGCCCTTTTCATTTCAGCTGATGGTTGCTATACTCTTCGTGATTGTCCGATGACCCACCCTGGCCGGGCCTGAGGCCAATGGGAGAAGCAAAGGGAGCTTGTGGGAGAGTTTCTATCTTGCTTTTCCCCAGAGCAGCCTGGCTTACATTCAGAGGCAAGGAAGCAAGAGTGAGCTTTTGAGTCCTTCCTCTGCCACTTATTAGCTTGGGTGACCCTGGGCAAGCCACTCTTCAGTTCCTTAATCTGTGAAATGGGGGTTACAAGGAGGTCACAAGCACTCAGTGATAGATTATAAAAGGCGTGCTTAGCCGTGGCCTGGCACAGAAAGAGTGTTCAATATGGTGACTGTGATTATTCTTATTACTGCATTGTGACAAGTGGACTGATGACCAGGGGAAGAGGAGGCTGGAGAATTACACCGGGACCAGTTCAGGCAGGGCCGTATCATTTCCCAGTTGAAACCATCCTGAGCTCAGTGAAAAACTGAGTCCGGTGATGCCCTTGGTGTCTACACTTTGGAAAGATCCCTCTCTTCATTATAGATGGGGAGAAACTACAAATGTCCTGGATGAAGGTGACAGCTGTTGGGGAAGACAGAAAAAGGGATTCAGCCCATTTATAGGCTGCAGTATGTATGTGTATATATATATATATATATATATATGTACATAAATACTTATCAGCATGTATATCCACAAATACTTATTCAGCATCTATCATAAGCATCTTACTATTTGCTATTTAATATCCAAAGATGCTTTTTATAACTCTTAACCACCATTTTTAGATTAGAGAAATGGAGGCACCAAGAGGTTAAACAACGTGTTTGAGGTCACTCAGCTGGGTGGGGAGGAGAGGGATTTGGAAACTAGGCGGCCTGTGTTTTGTGGTGGCTTTGGAACAACTATCAGTTTCTTATAACCAAAATGACAGCGTGGAAGAACTCCAGACACCTCAGAGGCATCTACCGTTGATGCGACATATCTGAAGTGCTTAGGACAAGGGGCACTTTAGAGTTTTTAGAGTGTAAGGCTCTGGGATATTTCTCATTTCTACATAATGAGATATGTTGGGGATGGAGCCCAAGTCTGAATACGAGACCCACCTTGAGCATACAACCTGGAGGCAACTATGTGATATTTCGTGCACACCTGAACTCTGACAATGACCGTGAGAATGGGTACTGAATTTTCCACTGCTGACATCAGAAAGTTTCAGTTTCTGAACACTCTGACTTACCAGAACGAGCCTTTATTTGTGCTTGCTGTTCATGTGTTTGCTCGGAGCTCATGGAGGGGCTCGATTGTGGTCTGTGGTTAGGTGTGAGATAGCAGATGGCCTTGGATGGATTCTTGACAGGTTTTGGGGGGTCAGGTAGACTCAGCATGTCTCCACGTGTCTCAGCCTCCCAGAGGTGAGCCCATCTGTGCACTCATGAAAATGTAGAGGAGCCAGGTGCCATGTAAAGTCCAAGTGATGGAACACTATTGCTTCCCAGTGATGCCTGCCCTGGTCAGCAGCCAGCCCAGACCCAAGAGTAGGAAAATGGATTCCCCTCCCCTCCTGTCCCTCTTCTCCCACCTCCTCTCTTTTCTCCTCCCTTCTGTCCTCTCCCCTTCTCTCCCTTTTCTATCTTTCTTTGCAATATGGTCTCTCTGCATTGCCCAGACTAACCTTGAACCTGCTATTCTCTCCTCAGCCTCCTTAGTGTTAGGATTAGACTAGATAGGCCAGGAGCAGGAGCACAGAGAAGGTGAGCAGTCAGACCATTTGGCCATCAGTGACTCCTTAGTGACTCCTGCGTTAACTCCCAGATATTTAGCTGGGGCAGCTCAGTGCTGGCCATTCCCAGTCACTTAGCAGGTGAAATAGAAGGCATTTGGACGAGAAGCTGAGGATGCATGCCCGGATTAGAAAGGCCGCACATCTACCTGAGGTTCTGCAGCTCCTGTAATCAGGAGGCAGATTCCATCTGCTCTGCTGGAGAGCAGGAAGGCGTGACTGCACCGGGCTATAATGACTTCGTTGGGTGTAAGCTCTTGAGAGCCACATGTGATTAGCTCTGTATTTACACTCATGTTCTGAGAAGGCTGCTTTCCTTCAGTCTCAACAGAGTTCTTTTCGACTATGTGTCCGGAGCCGCTTCCTTCTTCATACTGGAGCAACTGAACAGCTGGTGTTCCCCTCCAGGGACTACCAGGCGTGGCTTCCGCAGGTGCTGGCCTCTGGGGACTGGAGCAAAGGGCTTTGCTTGGACTCAGGGCTAGGCCAGGATAGAACCAAAGAATAACAGTCCCTAGCTGAAAGGGACTTGAATGGGCATGCTGAGTGGAGGCCATTGTGACCAGGTTTTTCTTAGATCACCAGTCATCTCTTGAATCTCCAGGGCTCCCTTTGAATACTCAGGAACTGTGATGAACTCTTCTGAGTGATAGAAACAGCTCCCTTTCTCAGGCCAGGCTGGCCTGCTGACAGAATGCTTTTCCTTTGTCTCTGGATTCTTAGTGGGCACTGTCTTCAGCATAGTCTGGCTCCAACCTGAAGCTTCCCTACCACGTGTCGCTTTTAGCAATGGCCTCTGGCCTGACTTTTCCCCATTTCTTTCCCCTTGTTCCCTCTCTGGGAAAGGCTGAGTGTGCATACTTGCGAGCAATTGTTTGTCCTGGAAATGTCTCTTGGTGCCCAGGCTGGGAGAGAAGCTGATTGAGGTGGACTCAGAATAAGCCCTGTTTATGGGAGATGATGGAGAACAGTTTGCATTCTGCTCTATATCATCTGTGTGGACTGCAGTGAGCACATGGGAATGAAGTGCACAGCAATGCATTTGCTTCTCCCTCCCTCTTAAATTTTTTTTAAATTATTTATTTTTACTTTGTGTGTATAAGTGTATCGCCTGCATGTGTGTAAGTGCACCCATGTCATGCAATGCCCATGGAGGACAGAGAGGCTGTTGGATCCCCTGGAAATGGGAAGTTTTAGATGGTTGGTAGTCACCATGTAGGTGCTGGGAATTTGAACCCAGGTCCTTTGCAAGAATAGCCAGTGCTCTTAACCACCCAGCCAACTCTTCAGCCCCTTCCCTTCTCCATCCTCCTTTTTTTTTTTTTTTCACTTCCTCCTCTTTGGAGGTAGGCTAGGACCTTAACAACGAAAGAGTAGTGAACCCAAGCTCCCAATACTTAGCCTACTTTGAGCTCCAATTTTTCCTTTCTGTCAAATGAAGCCAACATTCTTCCATGGAAGGATCATTAAGGAAGGGAGGAGAAGTGGGGTGTGTGTGTGTGTGTGTGTGTGTGTGTGTGTGTGTGTGTGTGAAGAGCCTGGGGTACAGCAGGCTCCTGGTGGCTAGGTTTGTTATCTTTGTTGTTTACAAGGTCTGGGTTCACAGTAGCTTCCCTGGGCATTGGGGATGGGGGGTGGGAGGTTGAGGGGGCCTCTGCTTTCTTCTCCCTTCAAGGCATCTGAGGAAACTTCTCTGCTGGATGAGAACAGAGGCACATGCCTTTGGCACAAGCTGCCTTCTAATGGGTGGTTCCAAAGTCTGTGGATGTTTGTCTGCGGGGGTCCTGTCTCCCTCCGTGGAAGTGAGTTGTAAGCTGGCAGCAAGTCTAGAGGAGCCTGAGATGAAAGTCCAGTGGCTGAGGTCAGCAGCTCAGGTGGGCTGGCCATGTCACAGCACTGCTATGACATTGTCAAGGCCTCTGCCAGACAGGAAGCTGATGGCGGGTCAAGTATATTTCCTTCTTTATGGACCACTCCTAGTCCTTCTTTGCTTAGAGTAGTTAACTGCTTAGTGTGTCAATTTCTTCATCACTCCCTGAAGCTGACCTCCAGGCAGCTGCATTTCCCATTAAAACATGGTCCCAAGGTGATACCTATTCTACAAAAATCATATAGCCACAAGCCTTGAGATGCTGGCTTATTATACTATGGGGCTTCCCTGGGGTCTTAGAAGGTGAGGTGTGGTTCTGTGCACAGGAAAACAGTAGGGACCCTCCTCCCAGCCTCTCTGTCTTGGTGAGTCTGTTTGTTAATTTATCTGGGGATGTTTGGACTTCGGTAGTTAATGGCTGTGTTTCGAATCCCTGAGCAGATGAGTGAGTGTGAAAAACAAGTCCACATATAAACATAAGCTTCCATTAGGAGACCCTGGAACACAGCAAACATCAGCTACAATCTCATAGAGGCACAGCCTGGGAGTCATCATGCAGGAGGCAGATTCCATGCATAGTCTTGGGGCTAGAAAAGTCAGAAGTGGAGCATGTGCCATACAGAAATGAGAGCTTGTGGCTCCTCCACTGACCGGCTGCGTGGCCCGCGGGAAGACACTTACTGTCGCAATTTCCTCACCTGTAAAATGCAGATAATGACGGCGCCCGTAGCATGAGATCACCTTGCAGATGACATGAGATAATACACGTAAAAGCTGTTGGAATAACGTCTGACACACTGTGTGCCTACTCAGTGGCAGCCATGACAGCTGTAGATCAACTAGCTGTTGACAGAATCTGAAGGGAGCTCAGATCTGAGGCAAGTCACACAAACCTTGCACATGTTACTTTTCCAGCCTGTGAGCAAAGGAACAATCATAGCCTTGTCACAGAGGTGATCAGGAAAATTAAGTTGGATAATCTTTATGAAAATGCTCAGCCCAGTAGTTAAGCCTCAGTAAAATCTGCCTTTCACTTAGTTAAAACCAAACCCAAATAGCCAGAAAGTTAAGTTTTTTTTTTTTAAAGAAAAAAGAATTCTTATGTTATTTTAATGTTATTAATTAATTAAGTGATGTGGAACAGGGCCTTGCTATGTAGCCAGGGCTGGCTTCAAACTCTTGGTCTTCTTGCCTCAGAACTCTTGAGTCCTAGGATGACAGATGTGTACTATCACTCACAGCTTATTTTTATTTATTTTAATAGAAAAAATAGTATCTCTTTGTGGTCTATGACATGGTGTTTTTAAAATAACTTTTTATTATTTTTATTTTAATTGAACCCCTCTGCTTTGGAGAGAACTAAACATTTTCCTGATTTTGTTGTTGGCCTTGTTTTGAGACAGGGTCTCACTATGTAGTCAGGTTGGCTTTGAACTCATGGCTGTTCTCCTGCTCCAACCTCCCAACTACTGAGATTATGAGCATGTGCCATCACACCCAATCATTTTCCTATTTTCTAACTCTGTGCCTTAGTTTTGCATGTGCCTGAATTTTATATACATGGATTGATGGAGGTTTTTCTCTTTCGTGTCTGACTTCTTTGGTCCAAGGCTGTATTCAGAGTCATCTATGGCATTGTGTGTCATTAGTCACAGGCTTATGTGACATGAATACAGTCACTGTGAACATTCTCAGACTTTTCATGAATCTGAGCTTATTTTTGTTGGGTGTGCACACAGGAGTGCAGTCCTGGGTCATAGGTAACTGGATGTTCACTTCAGAAGAACCTGCCAAACATATTTCCAGAGAAGTTATTATCATATTATCCTTTGAATTCTTAAAAGGAGGAATAATTGTGCCTGGAAAGTTTATACTGTTGTGTTTTTTAGGTAGTATTTTTATTGCATTGTGCCTTGGATCAGTTTCTAAAATTCACTGAGAATTGTCCATCTTCTGTAGAAACATTATGATTGTAGCTAAATAAACACTACAAAACCCACTATTTATAATGACAAATAAAAGAGAATAGATGTCCACCATTAGAGAAATTATTAGTAAATCATGGTATACTTGTGTTGACCAATTGTGAGACAATTCAGAAAGTATTAGCTGATAAGATGTTCATGCTATAGTAAGTTTATTTTTAAAATTTATTTATTTTATTTTACACATATATACGAATACACACACACACACACACACACACACACACACACACACACACACGGCTGGAAGTTATAGGTGGCTGTTAGTTGCCATGAGTGCTGGGAACTGAACCCCGGTCCTCTGCAAGAGCCACAGATACAGTGAATTTTTCAAAATCTATTTTGGGGCTTGGACAGATGGCTCAGTAGTTAAGAGCACTGATTGCTCTTGAGAGGACCTGGATTTGGTTCCTAGCACCCACATGGTAACTAAGAACTATCAGTAACCCCAGTTCCAGGGGACCCAACACCCTCTCTGGCCTCTGTGGACATTGCATGGCATGGATGCAATTACATACACATAGGCAAAACACTGATACCCATAAAATTAAAATAAATCAAGAAATAAAAATAAATGTATTTTAGAGAAATCAAAGAGTATGAACTGCAAATGCTTATTATATCAGGATGTTTTATAGTATATTGCTTTATAGATTGTTTAAAAGACTATTTAAATTTTAATTTCTACCTATCCATCATCTCTCTCTATCTATCTATATCTGTCTGTCTATCTACCTATCTGTGTATTGAGATTAGCGAGGGTTGACCAGGTCAGCCACAGATAGGAAATGGAAGAGTCCAGTAAATACATAAAGGGTGCTCAGTCTTATTAATTATGCATATGCAATTAAAGCAACCATGAAATATCCATCCACACCCAATAGAGTGGCAAAAATGTAAATGTCTGACAACACTGTCTGGCAAGAATGTGGAGCAACAGGGATTTTTATGCATGTGTAGACATTGCCAAATTGTTCTGGAAAGTGGTTGTACTGATTTATATTTGATGGTAGGCATACTAACCAGTGCAGCCATTTTGAAGAGCAACTTGTCAATATTTAATAGAGTCTGAGATATTTATACAACGAGACACACATCCCTTCTCTAGTTCCATACTTCAGAGCCTCCTGTGTATGTACACAAGGAGGTAGATGTCTGAAAGCTCGTTGCAACACTGTCTGAGAAGTGAAGAAAAAAATTTTTTACAGGGTCTCGTTGTGCAGCCGTGACTAGCCTGGGACTCTCTGTGAAGACAGTGCTAATGTCAAATTTATGGAGAGCCACCTGCCTCTGCTTCCTAAGTGCTGGGATTAAAGGCTTGAGCTGCCCCACCTGGCTAACTCCAGGACTTTTTAACGGGAGAATGGATAAATACATTGTGATAGAATGACACAATAAAGCTAAAACTGGTGTTACAGTGAACAAAATCGTGCTACAATGTTAACAACATGGGAAATCTAGAAATAATGGAGAAGGGAAAAGCAAGCTGGAGAAAGTTACATATACTAAGATGTGCTATGGAAAGGAACTGTTCTACTGTTTTTGTAAGGGTGACATTGTGCAACATAATTGTCACCTGTTGTTTAAGGAGACAGTAGTACTCCCATATGGGGCATGTGTGCTTGCCTATGGGAACCCCACAATAAATACTGGGAACACTGGCTCATACTGAACTTCCTATACACGTTTTATTTCCACTGCTAGGAGGTCATATAAAAGCTGCTAACATCTCTCCTTTTTTATTTTAGGGACATGCAGTAATGGTGACTTGAACACAGCCTTATGATACTGACAGTTGATCTGATGACCATTTGAAGTTACTATAGGAAGTGTATCGTATATAGTGAGAGTACATTGGGCAAAAGAATGATTGACATCCAAGATGGGAGGGAAGCTGACAGGGTGAGATTTCACCACATGATTCCAGCAATGTATGATTTCAAATGTTTGAATTGATTATTTCAGGCATTTTGCATATTGGTGGACCAGGATTTACTACGGATAACTGAAACCAGAGAAAGCAAATCCATGGGTGGGGAATGGGGTAACCACTGTATAGCTCTAAGTAGTAGAGTGTAAAAGGGTATCCAAAGGGTAACTTCTGGGAAGAAAAAGTGACTTTGGGGAAGAGAGGGAGAGGGATGACGAGAGCAGGAGTTGGGAGGAACACCAGAAACAAGCTTGTCTGGGATGGTTTGTTTTTTAAGCTAGATGGTGTGTACTTGGATATTTAGTATATTAACACCCCAACACTTAATATAATCAGTAAGATTTCATGTCACATATGGATTATCTCTGACCCATATGTCAGAAATATATGGAGGACATAGCTGACTTCCCACTTTACACATTTCTCTGCTGTGTGAATTCTCATGAGCAGACAGTGCTTCAGAAGACATTTCAAAGAAAGCCAACTGGGAACCCCCCAGGTCTGAATGCGGTAGTTCTTTGTTAAAATGATGCCTCTATTCTTTGACTCCTGAGTAATGCCCAAGCTGAGGCTGAAATGTGAGTGTCTTCTAGTGTTAACACAGGGGTAATTTCTCCCAGAAGGGTCCTGCGACAAGTAGGAGTCAAAGGCAGATGGGCAGGTGGGTCTTGGCCTTAGAGTGGTCTTGTGCACAGTGTGGAGGCAGAGGCTACAGGTCTTGAATCCTATATTGCTCGACATTCCTCCCATTTTCTCAAAGCCTTGGTCTTAGTGGACCATTTTAAGGCCAAGACACTTCTTTAATGAAAACTCTTAAAAAGCAGGCAGACTGATAAAATCCTTTTGGGTTATGGCCCGTTCACTCAGAGCCAAATGGTTTGCTCGTTAATGCTTTTTCTCTATTCGCCTTATGACCAATTAGCAGCTGTTAAGATCTAGCTCATCTTGGCAGGCACCATTGACTTGCTCTGGATTAAGTCTCGGGGTGGTGTGGCCTTCTGGGTGTTGGCCCTGCCTGAACCTAGCAGAGAACCCACTGGAACTGGGAAAGGGTTTAGGCAGGTATCAGTCCAGACCTCCTGGCATCTTCCTTCCCCTGGACAGGGCATCTTGGGGTGCTGCTGTGAGTGATGTTGGACAAGGCTCTATCACCAAACGTGTAGTTAAAACCTACGTCCTCCCTGCTTCCCCTTTCTTCTCTCTTCCACCGTGACGACACAGGTGCACTGTGCTTGCTCCTCTTTCAGAGTGCTTGCTATTCTAAGCACAATGTATTTTCTCTCTCTTATTCTTCCCAATAGCACCAGGAAAGTGGTGATCCCTGTTTGACTGATGGTTAGGGAAACTGAGGCACTCAGGGGAGGGGAGGTTAAATGATTTGCTTGAGGTCCTGTTTTGAGAACCGGCCCCACTGAGGCCATGAACTTAAAGTCTGAGACTTTGTCTGTGAATTCAATGCAAGCTCATTCAATAGCTACAAGGTTTTGGAGTGAGGATAAGGCCTGGTGCAGTAACCTCTCCCATGGGAAGAACACCCACCACTTCTTACACAGCAGCTTAACCTTTAGGCTAATGCTTACTGTGTACCTGCTGTGTGCCTGGCACTGTCTGGGTGCTATGTGTGTGGCGTGCTACCGTGGAGAGTCATTTCAGGTGGGGGGAGTGATGGAGAATAATAAGAGAAGCAGTTCAGGAATCAGAGACGACATCAAGGAAGCATATGATAGTCACAGAGAAATAAAATCAGGCGACAGATTAGAGACAGACAGGATGCACTTCTCTAAGGAACACTAAAATAGCAAGACCTTGCGGGAAGGCTGTTGTACCTGCTAACAGACCAGCAAGGCCAAAGGTCCAGGGCTGGGAATGCACGTCCCAGGTGTGAGGATCAATGGTGGAGGTGCTTGGGTCAAGGTGAGGTTCAAGTAAGGCAGGTCCTGCACACGGCCTGCGAGTCATCGCCGCGTTTGGTTTGATTCCAGGCTCAATGCGAAGAAACGAGGGTCTAGGGCAAGAAAGTGCTGTGATGTTGCTCTGGCTGTGGAGCAGAGGCCAGCAGCTTATTTCTAACTCTCTGCAGTGTGGAAAGGAAGGTGAACTGGACACTAAGGTGAGAGGAGAACACTGTGGGTGAGCCTTGGATGTTACCTGGAACAGGGAGGCCTAGGGCCAGAATTTGGAAACCTGAACTCTTATGGGACACAAGCTGACAGGAGGGTGAAGATTCTAGACTCCGGGATTCAGGGAGGCACGACACTGGGCTGGAACACAGGGAATTGCCTCATGGACTGGAGGATCTTCTCTACTTTCTCAGCTCTACCAGATGCTTGGTGTTGGTTATTTTGTAATTTTTATTTGTTTGAAATGGTTTCCTGTAGCCCCAGCTGGCCTGGAATTCACTATGTAGGCCAGACTGGCCATGACCTCATAAAGATCTGCCTGCCTCTGCCTCCTGAGTGCTGGGATTAAAGACGTGGGCCACCGTGGCTTTGTTAATTTTGTTTTATGAAGTGGTGTTTTTCCTGCCTAATGTGCCAGACACTCCATTTATAGTGGCAGCAATCCTCTGGGGCTCACAGTGTCCTATAATGGTAAACGGTGGAGTTCTGGACTGGATGGTGTGGGTTAGAATCTGTCCTACCAGCTCTGGGGTCTTAGGCCACTTGCTTAATGTCCTGTACCTCCAAGTTCTTGTTTGTAGTGTATAACCCATGCCTGTTGTAGTCCTCGGGTTGTAAGGCAGCAAGAACCAAGTTTAACAAGTTTATTCTCCCCCGTCAATGGAAGGAACCAGGCTAGAGCCATCAGAGTCCCTGTGGTGTTCTTATATCTCTGTTCCGCTGGCTTCATATCAATTTTATTCTCAGGCTTAGGAGGGATGGCTGCCCTGTCCCCAGCATCAAAGCACAGGAAGAGAGAGAGAGAGCTTATTCATGGAACTCTTTGGAGCAAGGGTTTCTTTAGGAAGATCCCACAGATGTCCTTCCAAATCTCCTGACCAGGGCACATTCTGTGCTTATTCGCAGACTGTAAGGGGACAGAGATCATCAAATGTGGTCTAGATTAAACATGGGACATACAAGGAGGTGGGTGGGGTTGGATGACTCAAGTCTATCACTGTGACAGCTATCCTAGGTAAGAAGGCTGTAGAGCTCTACATCAAGTGCTTGGGCCAATGTGTGGTGTATAGCGAATGCTCAGTGAATCTTAGCCAAGAAGGGGACGCAGTGGCTAGCACACCAAGACCAATGCTCTTTTAATTTCCTTGTGTGGCCGCTGTTGACTCCACTCCAAGGGTGGGGCGTGGGCAGTGATGGTAGAACGGGTTTGAAGGCTCAAGGACGGTTCACTGTTCTCTGAGCGCAGGGCCTTAGCTTCTCTGGCCCCCGCTCCCCTCCTTCCGCAGCCGGCTTTCCTCAGCAGCCCTCGGTGGGCCATGCTCGGCATTCAGCAAACCTCCTTTGGTTCTAGGCTAGCTGTGACTCTCATGCTCTGAATTCCAGCACAAAAGCTTCATGGAATCCCAGAGCTCCCACCCCCTCACCTCCTAGGTCAGGATGTACATCCTCAGCCCCTGCAGAGATGTCTTACTCAACTCTAAAGAATTTCTGGGCAATTCAGAGCCAGGCTCTGTTTGGAGAAGGAGGTCTCTGTTCCACCTGGAGCACAGCATGAATATGTGGCCTTGGGCAGATTAGATCAGCTCTCAAGCCTCAGTTTCCTTATCAGTAAAGTGGGACAATAAATCTCTGCCTTGTAGGCCTGTTCTGAAGATTCGAAGGGACCATGTGGTGAAGAAACCCAAGGCCCAGCAAGAAGAAACTTTTATTTCTAATCTAGTTCTTCTTGGAGGTGAAATTCACATAAAACTGGTCATTCCATTCCATCAGTTCAGTATCATTCAGTACTTTCATCATGTTGTGTAACAGTCCAATCTATCTAGTTCCCAAACATTTTTATTACTCCCAAAGGAAACTTGGTAGCTGGGAAACAAGCACTCACCAATCCTCATCCTTACCCAGGTCCTGGCAATCACAGATCCGCCTGCTGTTCCTTAGGATGCTCCTACCACGGATGGCTCTCATAAAGGACACCCTAACATGTGACCTTTTGTGTCTCTCTCCCTCTTACCATTCGCTTTTTTGGGGACCTGCTCGGCGCCCTCACTATAAGCCTCGATCCTGAATTTGTGTATTTATTAATGTCAGGCCTTTCTTCCAGATCAACCACCTAGATGGGTGAGGAACAAGACGAGGGCCACACAGGGAGGGGCCCGGCGCATGTGGCTCGCTTTGATGCGTTTGGATTCATCGCTCCTGCCTTCTCTCAGCCCCTGTTTCTGACGTGGCTGCCCTTTGGCCCAGCTTCCTCCTGAATGGTGGCCTTACTAGAACATCCTCAGCCCCACCTGCTGAAGTCTCCTACAGGTGGTAGGAAGTGGCCTGGTGGCTCATGTTGGTTGGAGCATTAGCATGAGAGGGCTGGCTTCTCCAGCCTGATGGAACACATGCCTGAGAAACAGCCCTGACGCTCTGACCAGTTGTGGCCAGTTCTTTGTCCTCAGGGGTGGCCCACAAGTCATCATCCTCATTTGAGCTCCCTTCTTCCAGCCCTCTTTCAGTCACTAGAACTGGAAACCTGAGGGTGGGAGACCTGGAGGGTGGGGGACCCAACCCAGGTCTGCCTTTCCTCCTGACCAGGGAAGAGAAAACTGTCAGGGCAAGTCCAGGATGGCCTCCTTGGGTCCTGCTTCTTAAGGAACTCCATCATGTTGCTGTCCCCAAAGTGACAGGCTCTTTGGTCCCCTCTTGCCTGATGCTGAGTTCCTGCTTTGGAGGGTGAAGAGACCCAAGCCAGGTTTGAGGTGGTGGCTACCCATGGCCACCCAGAAAATTCCTGAACTCCTCTCTGGTGGTCCCATCTTCCAGTCTTCCTCAGAGCCTGAGGGAGAGCACCTCCCTCTCTCTTCACAGTCTCTCTGACTTCCGTGCTTTTCTGACTGGGAATGAAGCAAGAGCCGTCTCGGGGTGGAGACCATGTTTGGACGTCAAGGTCCTTCCCCAGCCCCTGGCCACTGCTACCACACCCAGCATGACCTAGAAGATGGAGTCCAATTAAAGAGGCTCAGCAGAGCCTTGAACACATGCCCTGACTCTGAGGTGAGGTGGCTTAGTGAAAGATGGCTCAGATCCCAGGCTGTACGAACATTAGCAAAGGTGCCAGACCAGAGGAATCTGGAGGCTGGAATCTGGAGGCTGCTTTCTGGATTCTTGGGACCCCCCGGATAACCAGGAACCATCAGATCTGGGTTTTCTGCAACATTCTGAGCTACACTAGCTCCCAGTTGTGCCCTTTCTCTTACCATCCCCTTTCACTGGGACTTAATCAGCACAATCACCGTAAGCCTCAGGACCATGACCCACGTCCCTCTTGAATTCAAATATTTATTAAGAACTCCTTCCTATCCCAGCCCTTCCTTTGGGATCAGATATCTAGAAGGGCCTCAGTCCCACATGGCGGAGTCCCCAACGTATCTCACTTTAATTTGTCCAGCTGTTTCCCAGCTCTGCACCTTCACTAGCCGTAGCTTCTTCCTCAGTCTCCTGCAGCTTTGTCAGCTTTAAGTTTGGGTGGAGGTCATAGCACTATGGTGCCGTTTTGAAATAGCTAAGAGCTTAAAAGGAGGAGAAAACACCCCAAGACCTACCAGCACTCAACAGCTTCCCTTCATATCTCCCACTTATTGACCCATTATTTTAAATCAGACACAAAGCTGAGATCTTTACATGGATAGTTTGTTAAATCTTTGTAGCAGCCCTACAACGCCAGTATTTTTTTTTTTTTTTTTTGCATTTTATGAATAAAGAAACTGAGACACAGAGTTAGTTTATGTGCTTTGCCCAAGGACATATAGCTAGGAAGATTCAAACCTCAAACTTGTCTGTCTGCCTGCAACATACACCCTACCACCCAAGTACAGTTAAGTAAATGTATTTATAGAAAATAGTTTAATGACATTAACTGTAGCCTTTGCTTTGAGCCTACTTTTTCTTCCTCACTTAACAAGAGATGATTAACATTCCTCCCATGGCATGATCCAGCCTCCTACATAATAATATTTTAAATGACTTCTTAGACTCTCATTGTATACATGGTCCAAGGTTTGTTTAACTAATCCCCTATTTTTGAGCACCTAGGTTGTTTCTAAAGTTTTGTTATTATAAACAACACGCTTGTGAACAGCCCTGTGCTAATTTTTTTTTTTCTTTTGCCCACAGTCACTGTAATTTCCTTGGGGGTAAATTCCCAGAAGGAGAGGCTGAGAGGGAGGAGGCAAGCCCTTGTTTTTCAAATGTCTGTAACATCTTTGGATCAATTACATATAATTTGTGAACACAAGTTATGCCATTCACAGCAGGGAGGTTGACACCTTCCCTAACTTGTTGGGCTTTGCACAACCTAGAATTATGAGTTGTAAACAAGCCTTCTAATAGCCTGGGATTATCTGTGGCTATTGTCAGGTCTGGGAGAGGTGGTAATTTATTAAACAGATCTTTGAAATGTGCCTAAGTACTCCTGGGTGGAGTGAGTGTGGGAGGGGCTGCTTCAGGAAGAAATGGGGTGTGGTGATGTTTGGTGGTAGGTGGCTGGTAGCCATTTGTTTGGGATCTTGGTATCTGACCTGAGTCTTGCTTAGGGACCCTCTGTCCCTCCACCTGTCCTGGAGGGAGCTGCCTCAGGGAGAGATTGGGGCAGTGGGGAGGAGGAATGGTGTAAGCTCCAGGAGGTAACAAGTCATGCCCTGCTCCTACAAGGCGGTGGGTGCCATTTCAACATGGTTATTATCTTGTTTCAGCTGCCAAAAAATACCAGCTGGTGATGGCGAAATAGCCTGAAAGAATTTCCTCGGGGAAGTTTCTCACTCCATGAACGTTGTGAAGAAGAATTTTCTGTGTGTGTGAGGGAACGTCCTGCCTCCTATCATCCCCAAGGCACCCCTTACTGACCGGGTCACATTCTTTGGACATCACTTGTTTGGCTACATTACGTGGCTTCCAGGCCACCTGCTCTGGGAATGAGCTGGAGAGGCTGCAGGTTAGGGTTCAGTGGAGATACAGACCAAGCCAGCTGAGGCAGGATCAATTTATATTTAAACCCAACTCTTTGATAAGGTGCATAGCCTAGATCCTGTGCAGGCTGTGGGTAGGCAATGACAAGAAGATAGTTCTGGCTGACCTTAAGAGGTACAACGAACTCCCTAGGCCTGGAAGAACTTCCGGAGACAATATGGTGGCAGCCATATTGACTTCATGTGTGGTGGGACCAGGAGAGCTCCTCACACAGTCCACGGTCTCTTACGCACCTCCATCCTCTCTGTCAGTCCCGTGGTGAACACAGTCGTTTTGCAAGAGTCCAGGCAGTGTCAATTCTCAGAGGGCACTTACTGAGTGGTTGCTGTGTATCAGGCATCACCTTCAATACTTTGCAAGTGTTGTTTACACAACTCTACCAGTTCCGAGGGGTGGACTGTTCTATCTTCTTCAAAGTACAGATGGAAGAACAGAAGCTAGAGGACTGTACCATTTGCCCCAAATCACCCAGCCAGATGAGTTGCTAGGCTTATGTGATCCCCACCTTCAGATTCTTAGTAATAATCAGCTTGGCTTCTCCCAGAAGCTTTTCCTTACCAGGACTCCAGGCATACAGTCATGTCTTTCCTAAACCTTAAGCATCCTCTTGGGGCTTCTATTGCTGTCCTAGAACTGGCCCCTTCAGAAACAAAAAATATTACTATGTTTTAGCCTACTGGAAGGAGAGCTTTCTGGAGACAAAGATTTGATCGTTCGGATTTGTAGTCCAGGGTTGCTCAGGGCTGACTTGGGATAGGTGTCTGAAAAATGTTTGAAGAAAGATAACTCAAAATGTAGCAACTCAGCTGGATACCTGGACATCTGACTGCTTTCTTGAATGAAGCTTGTTCTAGAACATCCTTCTAGAACAACAATGGAGTAAACCCAAGGGACACAAACTCTTGGAAGGGACAGAGTCAGCACTGAGGGTTTTCTCGTGTAGCTGAAACCTTTTAGAAGTGCCTTTCCTCTTCTTGATATTCCTTCTTTTATGATATATGTGGCTTTCTGGAAGATGGAGGTGTTTCTTCTTTGTGAGTTGTGGGCTTCTTGAAACTGGCCTTGAACTCCCCGTCCTCCTGCCTCAGTCTCCCTGTTTCCCCCGAGTGTTCACCACCACACTCTGCCTGACCTGTGATTTTTCTTTGTCTTCATCGTACCTGTGAGGTGAGTGCATTAGACAGACGGAGAGCTTGTCTTGTGGGTATTCCTTGATCATGGGACTTTTCCCTGGGATGAAGTCTCACAGAAGCTTGTGGCAGGGTTAAGGAAGACTCTTTACTCCTGGCTCCACCTCTCCCCATCCCCCCACTGCTCCATGCCAAAGAAGCCAGCAGGAACTAACCATTTCTCTAGTGACTACTTCCTGGTGATTGGAGGAACATGGCAGAGTCCATGGGAACAAACCATTTTCTACAAGGGGCACGAACCCTTCAGGAATGTTCTGCATTCAGCATTGTGTTGGGTCCCATTTGGGGACAGCAGCCCTGGACTTGGGCCCTCTACAGGCCCCATTGGTCCTTTAGAACACAATCAGATCCTAGGTTCAGAAAAAAACCCAGGTCAACATGCCCAACTACCTTAAACCTGGGCCTCCAGGGGGAATCAGATGGTGAGAGAGTGGGTGACTCTCCCTGGCCTTGCTGTCCCGCAACACCAGGCTTTCACAACTTTGGGAGGACAAGGAGTTCCTCACACAGGCCTGAAACTTGAGGAATAAGTAGCAGGGAGCCTTTGCAAAGACACAAGTTGAAATTCTGTTGGGAACACAGAGTCCTTCTCTTTGAACATGTGGGAGCTGGGCCAGGTGTGCAGAAAAAAAGCAAGAAGATGACTTGTGTATCAGGTTGGGGGAATGCAGCTTCAAAATACTAATAAGGACTGGGCTGTTGCTCAGTGGTGGAGTGCGTGCTTAGTGCGCTCAAGCTCCTGGGTTTAATCCCTAACTAACTGGCTTTCTAGAAAAGTGGTCTAGCTGAGGAATTGTTAACATGTTCATCCAAACTGTTCTGTGTGGAAGAAAATGCCACTTGGCTGCTCCCTTCGCTCCAGTGTGGTCACTAGACTAATCTTTAAAAGGAGAAGTGTAATTGCTGATGCTAACCCCTTGGTGACTCTTTCCAAGCAGGTGTGATGACTCTGATGGAGGCAGGGTCACGACAAAAGCCACCTTCACTGGCTCTGGGCTCCTCTCATTCCCCAACCCCTGGGACCACGTAATCAGGCAAAGCTGGTCTGTGACAGGACACCTGTGGTTTCCGCTCCAGTGTCCTTCTCAAGGACATGCCGAGTGTCCAGCATGGCTTCCTTGTCAAGCAGTGAACTCAGGGGAAGGAAAGTGCAAGGAAAGCTTTAGCTGTCATCAGAACCCTGGTGGCAGCCGTCCCCTTCCCCCAAGTCTGGCATCAAAACCTGTGAGAGGCCAGGGGCGCATAAGCAGGCAGTGCCAGGCTTTCTGGAGCGTGTGTTGCTCAGCTCTCACGGGAGGAGGAAGCACTGGGTACCACTGTTCCCCAGAGAAATGTCCCCTTTCCCAGGGGAGTCAGGGCTGGGGCCAGTTTAAAATTTAAAATTTGCGGTGGTGTTGTCTTGAGATAATGTTTCACAAATATGCTCCTTAAACTGTGCGCGTGCACATGCATGCATGCAAGGCACAGTTGCCTGTGTGGAGGTCAGAGGACAACTTTCTGGAGTGGGTTCCTTCCTTCCACCATCAGGGTCCCAGGATCAAACTTAGATCATCAGGCTTGGTGGCAACAGCCTTTACCTGCTGAGCCATCTTGCTGGCCCTCACACACTGACTAGATCTGTGGAACTGTGCAGCCATCACCACTGCGCACCATTAAATTCTATCACCCCCCTCTCAAATTTTTATCACACCAGAAAGAAGCTGTGTGTCTCTGTGCCCCAGGACCTCACTCTCCGTCCATCACTGGCCTCCATTCTGACTCTATACTGAAGCTTTCTGGACACTTCAAGCAAGCAGCACGGTCTTTGGTGACTGGTTCCTGCCACATGGATGACTGGTCTACGCATAGTGTGCCACCAGCATTTCTTTTTTTTTTTTTTTCCACAGATAGCTAAGACCTCTTGTGCGGAGGGAATGTATTTTGGGTTTCCAGTCATCAGAAACTAGACACCTGGGTTGTTTCCACATTTTGATTTATGAACAATGCTGCTGTTAACAGTTGTGGTAAGGTTTTGTGGAAGATGCTGTCAGCTACCTTCCGTGTGTCTCTAGGAGAGGAATTGCAGGATCATAATGGTGATTCTGTTAAAACTCAGAGTAACTTCCAGACTGTTTCAGAGCAGCTGTGTGATTTTGTACTCTTTCCTGCAGTGTGAGAGGAAGCCATTTCTCCACATCTTCTACAACCTTTATTGTCTGAATGTGACTATAACTGTCCAGGTGGCAGGAAGGGGAGGCTTAAAACACACAGAGGTGATAGCCAGTTAGGATGCTTAGAATCGGATGGGGGAGAGTTGGGATGTTGGGAATGTTCCAGGTACCGTATTTAGTATCTAAGAAGCTTGGCTATGTGTCTCAACAGGCTCTAATTGGCCAGGCTTGAATACAGGCCCTCTCTGGGAGCTAGAGGTGTAGCCAACCCCATTTGCACTTCCTCTCAAAGTAGGAATGGGTTGGAGGTGCCATAGAACAAGAGGGGTCCAGTGTCTGGAAGTAGGGCGGGGATGCTGGGCAGGAAGAACCTGAGTCATGTGCCTTTCTTCCCCTCAGGAGGCATTTGCTGAAGCACGGCCTTCTTGCAGACCCTTAACTACCATGAGTGGGTCTCTTCCCAGGTCTTGGCAAGGTCCTCACTGAAGCCCTTGGTCTGTCCCTTTATGTCAGGGGCACAATGCAGGCCCAGGCCCATCTGGACCATGAGGCCCCTAGCCATCACCCAGCCTTTGTCCCAATCTGAAGATTACAGTGTGGCCCGAGACAAGACTCTCTAATCCTATTACTCATTCATCTACCGGCGATGAGAACCCGGCGCTAGATCGAATGCTGCCAAGGAAGCTGCACAGGCTTCCTCCACTGCTGTGAAGCTGGGCTTAACTCAGGCACAATAGGTGTGTAATTTAAGGTTTTGTTGAGCTGAAATCCAATCACATACTTGACTGGTGGATCACAGAGCCTCGCCGGCTAAGAGAATGAGATAATTCCACCTCCCACAAACACTGGGACACGGCTTTGACTTAACGACACATGTGTGACCAACCTTACACTACTGCACTTTCCTCTCTCTCTCTCTCTCTTTGTTTTAATGTTTTGCCACCTCCTTTCTCTCTCTCCTTCCTCCAGGACCCTCCTTGGTCCCAGAACCGGTGATGGCCTGCTCCTGAGCACGCAGGTGGCAAACAGCTTTCTAAACGGGGGCACTGGGTGATTCACTCAGTCCTCCTGCTCCAATGGCTTCCTTGGTGGCCCAAGATGTAAGTTATTGTCAAAGTTTGTTGCATGTTGGCACCCACTGGGAAGACAGTAGTGGTCTTATCCCCTAGCTTGACACAGACTTGTAAATGACCACCGAGTTTGTGCTAAACAGGCATAGAGAGGCAAGAAGTGACTTCTAGGGATGGAGTTATTCCACACCGTCTTGCCTCTTCAGCCTCAGGAGTGGCTCAAAATGGAAAAGATGGCAGGCCAGAGACGGCAGCCATGTCTGCGAAGTGCTCCCCTCTACCACTCAGTGCTTTTTGCCTAGTAAGCATGGTTCAGAGTGTGGTGGGGAAGGAGTTAAAGAAGAAATGGAGATTTTGCTTGGGATTCCTGTTAAGCAATGTGATAGCCATTCACAGAAGTCCAGCTCATCAACCTGGGAACTCATTCAAGCAGATTCCTTCAACACATACTTGTAGAAGGGCCCCCATACCAGGCCAGGTACTCTGCTAGGCACTGATAGCCTAGTGACTATAGGCATTGACAAACAGCCAGCAGCTGGTGGGTAGTTAGGGCTGGCAGAAAAACCTGTGAAAAGAGTGTGCCGCTGTACAGAATTAAGTTGGGTTAGGGAAGACCACTTGGAACAGGAGTTTGAGAAGACACCTGAATCCATAGGGAAACCCTCTCTCCCTCTCTCCTTCCCTCCCTTCTTCCTTCTGCTCTGGTCACACAGTATCACTTGCCTCAGTGACAAGCAGAATGTAATGAATCCTTGAAATTGTAAAAGAGAACCACAACAAGAGATTAGATAGGATTTCTACATCCCATGGGTACTTTGGAAGTGGGTGTGCAGGGGACACTGACACCAGAAGCGGAAAGCAGTTGGGACGGAGTCTGTGGAGCTCATTTTCATTAGATTCCCTTCCTTGGCCCTTCTTGCGTTCCACCCCTTGCTGGCATTTTCCAGATAAATGTTTTCTACTGAAGGAGTAGAACTGAGTTCTAAAAAGGGAAAACTAGAGTAGCGGTTGCTAGGGTAGCTTGACCCTCGTCACTCCAGGGCTTTGACCCCATGGGGAGCTAACTTTGCAGCTAGTGTTAACTGAGCTCCAGAAACAGGGCCAAGTATGTTTAACGAGAATCCTATTCTAAGACAGTGAAGGCTTCTGGTGGCTAAGTGACTTGTGGGGGGTCCCATAAGACGACTGAGCGGGGCCGACAGGTCAGTACTTCTATCGCTGTTACTGCGACAACAGCACTGCCATGAGTTCTACCTAGCAAGGCCTCGCTCTGTGCCTTACTCAGCTGCCAGTCTTTCCTACTTGCTGTTTATACATAGTGACCCTCCCATTCAAGACGCCGCAACCTTGTCTTTATCCTTTGGTGTTCTTTCATTGAGATCTGTGTCAGCACACACGTTTGTTTATTCTGCTTGGATTTCTGATTCTAAGGTGACTTTCATTATTTCTGGATGTTCTCCACCATATTCACTGAATACTGCTGTCCTTCTAATTTCTTATTCTTTCTTCCTGGAATTTAGATCAGATGTAAGTAAGGCTTCTCCCCTGTGCCTCCCGGGTATTTTGAAAAAGTTTTGGATTTATTTTTATTTTATGTTTATGAGTACCTTGCCTGAAGGTAAGTGCACGTGCATGTGCAATGCCCTTGGAGGCTAAGAGAGGGCGTTGGAGACTCTGGAACTGGAATTATGGATAGTGGTCAGCCACCATGTGAATTCTGGGAACTGGACCCAAGTCCTCTGCAAGAACAGCCGGTGCGCTTAACCATGGAAGCATCTCTCCAGTCCCCGCCTCCCTACTTTTAATCTTTCTTCCAGTGTTTCTGTTCCTATTTCTCACCATGCTGCAGTCTGATTTCTTCAGCCCCATTGTCCAGGCCACTGATTTCCTCTTAGCTGTGTCTAATGTATTGAATTCACCCACTTCCTCTTGTAAGTTGGAGTCTAACATGGAGACAAGTGCAAAAATTATAGCATACAGCTTGATGCATATTCACAAAGTGGGCGAATGCATAAGCAAATAGAACCTGGCCGGTTCTCTGAGAACTCCCTCCCTCTTCCTCCATCATCTACCATCTCCATAGAAGTCATTCTCCTGCCTTCTGACACCATAGAAGGCTTTGTCTCTTTTCAAATATGTGTAAATGTTATAACTCAGGACTGCAGATTCTTTGTATCTGCAGTTTCTATAGCTGTTGATTCATCTGACTTCATATTGAAAAGACTAGAAGATTTTATTTGCCAGAACTGAACACACAGATTTTTTTCCTTCATCATTGATCCTTAAACAAGAATATCAAAACAATTTCATAATGTTTATGTTGTATCATTTATTGTACCGAATCTAGAGATGTTTTAAAGTACATAGGAGGACTATGCGGGTCTATAAAAAAATACATATTATACATACATATCTTACACTATTTTATAGAAGGAACTCTAGATATTAGCATCCTGAAACCTCCCTGATCATGATGGATGACTGAGTATTCTCCTAGAACTCAGGACCTGACTTCATTTATTAAATAATATATTTTTGAGATTTAGCAACATTGTGTGAAGTATTACTTCTAAAAGTTTCATTTAGTTCTTTTTTTCATTGTGTGTTTATGTATAATTTGTGTGTAGGTATACATGCCATAGCACTCATGTGGTGGTCAGAGGACAACTTTTTGGAGTTGACTCTGTTCTTCCACTCTTACATGAGTTCTGGGCATTGAACCTGGGTCTCTAGTCTTGCACAGCAGGTGCCTTTACCCATTGAGCCACTTCTAGACCCCATTTAGGGTTCTTTTTTTATTATTTATTTTACTTTGATTTTTTTTTGTTGTTTGTTTCTTGAGAGTCAGGATCTTACTATGTAGACCAGGTTGACCTCCAGTTGGCAATCCTCCTGCCTCAGTCTTTTAAGTGCTTAGATTAGGTGTGTGTGTGCCACTGTGCTTTATTGAGGTCTTAAAAGGTAGTAAATATGTTTGTTTGGGAGTTCTGCAGGCTTCCCGGGACTCTCTCACAGTGGGCTCCTTCCTTGTGACTTTGTGTTGCACAGCAAGTGAAGTAGCTTCTAGACCTTCAGCTGAGGGCTGGCTGAGGACAGTTTTCTAGGGTGTAGTCCTCTGAAAAACGTACCTGCTTCTATTGGTTTCCTGACAGTTTCCAACAGGAGACTCCTGTCAACAGGAACACTGGCTAGCGTTACATGATGTGCCATGTATGTTAGCATAGGCAGAGATTCTGACTCCAAACCAAGGCAGCCTTGTGACTTCAGACTCACAGAAGGGACCAGTAAAGCCCACAGCCTCCTTTCTGTGGCCAGTGGCCTCTGTTGTTTGTTTCTTTTTCAGGTAACAACTTTATTGATAAACACCCCGCCCCGTTCCAAATTTCAATTCATTCACGGAGGGAGGTTTCATCTTTCTGGTTTCCTTTAGGGGTCCCATTCTAGTTAGGCACCTTGCCTAGGTCCCAAGATATGTCTCCATTCTTCTACACATCGAGACCCTTGAAAACAAAGAGTTCAGCCCACCAGGTGTTAGGAGCTGCCCTGACATCAACCCCCATTCATTGTCTTACACTGCTTTTAACCTTCTGTTGTTTCTGGTTTTGCTTTTCAATGCTCCCCATCAGTTCCCCCATGCAATAAAAAAAAAAAAAAAAAAAAAACTCCTAAAAGATTTTATCCTGTGTGTGTGTGTGTGTGTGTGTGTGTGTGTAAGTTATATAGCAGGAAGTTTTCTCCTAATATTGATTCTATGCAAATGCTAAATGCTGACCTGGATAAGCAAGCTCTTGACACAGAGTTTTGCATTCACACTGACCACAGAACTGAGACCAGAACCAGGAATACTCCCATTTTACAGATGAAGAAGTGGAGACTCGGAGCAGAAAAATTGCCTAGCTGGTATAAGGCAGAGGCAGAATTGAATGCAGGTCTGTATGACTTCAGAGTCCAGGTCTGTGACTATGAAACTTGCAGAAGTCAGGGTGTTGGGTGGCTCAGGATTTGGCCCAGCTCTAGGCCAGTGGAGCAGTGACATTATTAAGGGAAATGGTCATTTGACAGGAATGAGACCTGCATTGCAAAGTTCTCACAAGCAGGCCAGATATAGCCTTAGATGGCTTTTTTGAGAAGCCACACTGAGAAGTGACATTTGCTGAGCTGAGCATCTTCATGTAATAGAAGTGTGCCAGCACAGACTGAGGCGGCACAGGGGAGATGAGCTTGGCAGAGGCAGTACTTGAGGCCATTAGGCTGTTACAAAGGGAGGTCTTCTGAGTGTGGCTCCACAGCCAGGCTTGCAGAATTGCCCAGGAATGCTTCATGGCAAGCTTCTCTTCTTGAGAACACTGCAACCCTTCCTTTTCTCTTCCAGCCCCACTCTCCAATCTATTCTGGTCCAATGGCCCTTTGTTTTTGTCTTCTGAGCTAGGACCCAACCCTTGAGTTCCAGGTTTGGGGGTGACAGGCATCTTCTCTGCCTGTGTCTCAGGGGCTGGGCAGGGGTATGCCAAGATCCCAGTTCTCTAAGCTGCTGTCTTTTCCTCTAAGGGGAAGTTGTCTACATATTAGGGAACAAAAAAAGTTCAAAGGGTTGGAAACATGGACTCTAAGCCTCCCCAGTATTTGTTGTGTGTCACCTACTTATCAGAATGAGAGGAGAGCTATTTTGATTTGGAGGCATAAGCTATTTTAATTTGAGTGACATTCTTTTCCTTGTGCTGTGTTTGATGACTGACATACAGGGTAGGCAATGTTCCTGATGGCCAGAGTCTCTGCAGTCTGTGGTGACTGGCCCAAGTCCCAGTTTTGCCATTCTTTAGCTAAGTGATGGTGGGCCTTCTCCATTCTCAACCTGTAGGAGGAGGAGGTATTGGTAAGAACTGCTTCTGGTGGCTACTTTCTGGAGTATAGCAGACACGCTGAAGATTCTGGCCACATCCCTTTGACCTGGCTGGGGTGTCATCAGCACCTTTCTTTCTCCTATTTTCAAGTAGAACAAAGAATGCTCTAGAAAACTAGACTCTTAAGAAAGATTGATAGCCTGTGAAGCCTGAGGGTCGGGGAGAGTATGAGCCCAAATTCTTCACTCCTCGTGACCCTCCTGTGTGTGAGGTCAGTGGACTCAGAGGGTTCCCAGTGACACAGCCTGCCTGGCTAATCACACAGTGACCTGCTCATGGAATTCTCTGGAAAGACTTACCTTCCTCTTTGTGTGGCAGCTCATTGGACTTCCTGACATCACCCTTCAAACAAGCTCATCCTGGTACTTGTCCAGGGCCTGATTGTCAAGGTGGGCCCATGCTAGACAGGAGGTGAGAGGCGCTGGTACAGAGCCTGTGTTGTGGCGGTCTGCCCTTAGCGCCTGTTGTGGTGGTTGGCGTCCCTTCACACATGGCCTTGAGGGTGCTCCGAGCTCTGTTCTGATATGCAATTCTGTGCTTTGGGGATTAGCAGTTGCAGACTTATTGGAGGAAGGATATCTCACTACACCATTCTTAAGTCACAGAATCCTTTGTCGGGTGACATTTCCATGTGCAATAAAGCTGCCAGCTGGGTAACACTGTGGATCTTGCTCTGTGAAATGGCTAAAGATGCTAAGATTCTTCCCGCTAGGGGCTGAGAAGATGGCTCATAGAGTAAAGGGCTTGCTGTACAGGTATGAGGATCTGATCCCCAATACCTTCTCTAAAAACTGAGTGTGGCGGTGGGTACATGTCTGAAATCTCAGAGCTGGAAGGCAGAGACAGGAGGATCTAGACTGGGGCCAGTCTAGCCAGTCAGTAAGCTCAGGTTCAGTGAAAGATGGGGTCTCAAAAAGTAAGGTGTAGAATGATAGAAGAAGTGACTTGACATTGAACTTTGGCCAACACACACAGGAGAGAGAGAGAGAGAGAGAGAGAGAGAGAGAGAGAGAGAGAGAGAGGCTTTTCCTCCTTTAAGACAGTAAAACCTCTACTTGGGATGCGGCGTTTCAGACAGTAGGGTTTGGCTGGCATGAGTCGGGGGAAGCCTCCCATTTCCAACCACCATGGATGTCTAAGTAGGTGACGCTATGACCTACCTCAGAAGTGGTTGGCTCAGGGAACCTTGGCTAGGACTTGCCATTGCACTGCCCGTCTGGGGACTGATCCGTGGCAGCCTTGCTCTTATCTCTGCCATTGGCTACTGACGTCTTTATCATCTGCCAATGCGACACTGGTGCTCCGTAGTCCACCGCAGTCTTAAGAAATGGGAACCCTTACTGTGTCCATTTCACAGATGAGGAAATGAGGCTCAGAGTAGGAAAGCCACCTGCTCTAGGTGTCCTAGTGGTGAGTGCAGAGGCCTGGTCAGAAACCAGGATTGAAGAAGGGGAGGAGATGGGGTCTTGGGACTCGGCTGGCTGAGCACAGGCTTCCTGGTGGTAGGAGCCCTCTCCCCAGATCCCTGAGCAAGGCACCGTGGGCCCGGGAGCTGGTCTCTCAGGACAGTGGGTGGATGGGCCTCTCAGGGAGCGGGGAAGCAGGGAGGCCAATACTGGGGAGCACTGTATTCCCTTCCAGGGTAGTTTCCTGCCAAATTGGGAGAGGGGAGAAAGGAGATAGTTCTCAGAGATATCCCATGGAGGGTAGAATTCGGTCCTCAGCTGTGCGAGGCTATGCCCAGAGCGGAGGTGCTCCAGCTCTGGGCAGGGTGGGGAGACAAAGGGCATTCCAGATGGAAAGGCGTCACCCAACCTGCCTCCTACCCCGCCTTCCTGTGCTGGGCCATGGGACCAGTCTGTGAGATGTCGTCCAGGTGAGGCAGGATGCTGAGATTCTCTCCCCTTCCCCCACAGTTATAGTCATTTAGGGTAACAGCTCTCATAACCCCCATTTTACAGATGAAGACATTGAGACTAAAGAGATCGATCACACAGTCAATAAGTGGCCCCGTCAAGATGCCAGCCCAGATCTGCTGGAGTCCAAAGCTGATGTGATTCACCATAGGACGCTTCATTTTATTACGTTGGAGTTTTACAGACGCTTGGGTGTGCTAGGAGTCAAGAGAGAGGGAGAAGGAGTCTAACCATAAATATGCCTTTCCTTAAAACCTTGTAATTACTAGGCCTGGTTAAAAAGCAGATAATTTGCCACAGTTTTAAAGTCATCAGCAGAGGGGGAGAAGCCCACAATAGTTTGTACATACTGTTAGCAGCTCTGCAACTTTGTTGAATTTAGCTGATGTTTTCCGTGTTGACTTCCGCAGCTATCAGCTTAACGATATAAATCCAGTTGACGTGTCTTTATTCAGATAAAACTCTAATACTGCAAGTGTGGAAAATTAGATGCAAATGCCCCCTTTTTATTTTAAGTATACTTAAAGCTGCCTTTCCTATGCAAATTTTATAGAAATCTCAACCAGCTAGGACAGGCGTCTTAGCTGTCAGCCAGCAAGTGCTTTCATTCTGGTCCCAGGCAAGGGAGCTGCCTGCTTTTTTCCTTCTTGCCCCTGCAGACTGAGATAATTAAAACTACAGAGAAATAGTTTTAAATATACATGATACACACAGTTCCTTAAATTATGGGATAATGCATAAATTCACCCATTACCATATTTGATAGCGGTCTTGCTGACCAAAGCTGGGAGGCAGGGCCAGTGGGCAGGGTGACTCTCTTCCGTACCTCGGTTCCCTTGTCAACCATCTCGAAGCCCCTGTCACTTCATGTGGTGTGTCCTTAGGAGCTCTGGTGGAGGTTCAAAAAAGAGGTTGTGAACACCCTCATTAAAAGGGGATTGCTACGTGTCTTTTTTTTTTTTTCCTTAAGAAATAAAAATGTTAATAGTAACTTTTTTTCTCTCCTTCTTTCCCCGAGCAGTTCTCCGTCTCTTTGGAATACATATCCATTTCGGCTTTGATTTGTTGAGCTCCCCGAATGAGTTTATCCAAACAATGTGAATTTACTCAGATCTCTCTCAAATCCCACATCTCTTGTGGTTGATAAAGCTGACTTCAGCTAAGAAGGGTGGATCAGTGTGATTTGAAATTCACATTGAAAATGATAAGGGCCTTGCTGGAAATAATAAGCACAGTCAAATGCCGTCCGGAGGAGAGGAGTGCACGCCGGGAGAGATTTGGTAAGGCGTCCCCGCCCCCTGCCCCTTCCAGAATCCGGGTGAAGAAATGAGGGGAGAGGGGACTGGGGCTTTGCTGGGACGGACACTTAAGCTTTATGGATGATCGGGATGATAACTCTAAGGAGCCCTGAGCATCTGCTTCATGTGTCATCATTAGGAAACGACAGTCATCCCTTGGTGCATGAGAGGCTGTCTCCTCCCCCTGTGGGGTTTGAGGTGGCTGCTGCCATCTTTGCCTGCCATAGCTCAGACATCAGAGGAACCTTTCTCTCTCTCTCTCTCTCTCTCTCTCTCTCTCTCTCTCTCTCTCACTTTCTTGCTCACTCTCAACACTAACACATGCCAACTACTACATTAAACATCTCCTTATTTCCCCTTTCCTGGCCTGTGAAGCAACACAATTATATCCATTTCAGGAAGGTGCCTCTGAAGCCCAGTTTAGGTGCAACATCTGCTCACAGTTATATCAGGACTTTTGCAGATCCTTCTGGGTGATTCACAGAAGACACTGCACCCAGAAATGGAGGGCAAATAGCCCATAGATACTACACCAGCCACCTTTTCTTCTCCAATGCTAGGGTGGGTCTGATTGATCCCCTGCAAGATGAACTGATCTGGGTGTTGGTTCTGGAGAACGTTTGCAGGAGACTGCTCTTCTGCACTGTGCTAAGTAGTGGAACTAAATGGGGGACAGGAAAGGGCAGAGACCAGTGTTCTAGGGAAGTAGTAAACTGACTGGACTCAGTGAGTGGGATATTAGAGGACAGGGCTTCTTACCAGGCACTGAGGGCATTTGGGACTCAGTGGTTCTTTGTCGTTTCTATGTATGACAGAAAGTAGTGGCAGGGTTGTAGGAGGTTTGGTGTCATCTTAGGCCTCAGTCCACTAGACATCAGTGATATTCTACCCCACGATGTGACAAATAAGTGTCCTGCAGCATTGCTAAGTGTATCTCCCAGGATGCAACATGGCTGTGATAGGAGAGACCTCTTCTAGATGCCAGAGTCCTCATTTTCCATAAAGGCAGGTTCCATTGGTTTGTTCCCCGCCCGCCTCCCCCATTCTCTTTTGTCTCTGAAGATCCCACTTTCACACGCCCTCCTAAGCAGCTAAGCAACCTTCCTTGGAAATAGCAGGATCATTGGAGCTTTGCCACGAAGCCCTCATTTCTAATTACCGTAATTACTCCCTCTTGAAACCACCAGAAGGCCGGCTGGATAAGACACCGGAATCTCTGTGATTCCAACTCAAATTGATGAATGAATTTCTCTGAGCACATGCCCCTCCTCTGTATTGGTTGGGAGCACAATGGCTAGACCATGGCCCACTGGGCACTAATTCTTCCCAGTCCCTGTCCCCAGCGTGCTCTCAGGTCAGGTCCATTCTTCCTGTAGTGAGAGTTCATTAGCCACAGAGCTGAGCTCCCAGCAGACCCCACTCACTCCCTTGGCTCCGAGCTTCTCTCACCACTATCTACCACACGGCTGCTCAGCCTGGCTGTGGCCAGGGCTCCCTAACCTAACCCAATAGTCACTGGTCACCGAAGGGCAGTTTAAATTTTATTGAGACTGAAAAAATAAAAATGAGAAAGGCCAAACTTCTGAAGCTGTTTCCCAGGAGTAGAACTGTAGTCCAGCAGGAATCAGCACAACTGTCCCCACCGCTGGCTTTCTAGGAACTTTATCGTGATTGCGGTTAAAAGCTTCTAACGTGGAGTGTCATGTGTAACACAAACAAATCCCTTCCAAATGGGTTATTTTCCTGGTTAATGACCAATCGTCAGCCCTGGGGTCTGTCTGTGTTTTCATTCCAGATGGGAGCAGGGACAACCAGCCCAATTATCTTTATTAAGTGTTTTTCCTCTTTCTGAAAAAATGAGGTGGCAGCCAGCTCCAGTGCTCCCTCCACCCCTGACTGTTGCCCTGTGCCTTCTCCTGCCTTTGCTCATTATGGACAAGTATGTCCTTTAAGACACAGAGACTAATGAGGCGGTTTTATGAGACTAATACGTTTTAAATTTTAACACGGAGGCTAGCATCTTTAATTGTACAATTACACATTCATTTAGCACACACTTGCCGGCTCCTTCTCTTTTTGCTTTAAAAGATAACAAAACCCACATGTGATTAAAGGTGTCATTCTTCAGAGCTTTAAATCATGAAGGAAAGGATTTTTTTTTTCCCTCTTGACAGATTTCTTCTGCAAAATTAGTTATTGTTTCAGAGAAAATGATTTTTAAAGAAATGGTCGGGAAGGATGGAAGAGGACTAAATGATACTTTCTTGTAACCTTCCATTTTCTACAAATAGTTGGAGTTACCCTAGAAAACATTTTTGAGAGTTAAAGAATTAGGAAGGTGGAGAGAGAAGGGGGGAGAGAAAGAGGAGACAGAGAGAGAGAGAGAGAACCCCTCTCCAACAAAGGCCCTTCTCTTCTCTTCGTATACTCTGTACCTGACAGCACTCTATTGGGTAGTAATAAATAAGGCTGAATTATTGATGATGCGAACTGCTAATATTATGATGACCTCAATTAAGTGCTTTTTTCAGACACATTAGTAACAAAGGGTCTTCCCTCTCCTGGATGCCGTTCTCCCCCCAAGGCCCCACTTTACATTAAAATCTAATTGATCAAACCTAGTTGCCATTCGCACAAGAGCGATCACCATAATGGGTCATCTATCAGCATGGCCCCCTCATCAGGCTATTAACACCTTTTGTTGCTGGCCCCAGTTCTGTAGCAGCTGAGAGGATCAGAGAGGCAGGGCCTGAGATCAGGAAGGATGGTGTGTGTGAGGTCTGACATGTGGTACCCTTTAATTACCCTCTTTAACACCCTTGCAAAACACATAGATATTCTCACTTTGGGGAAGCCCTCCCAGGCAGCCTGGTTTCAAGATGGCGCCTTCCTTATCTGGAGGTAAAGGGTGTTTCTTCCCACCCTTGGCCGGCTCCTCCCTCCCACTCACAGCCTCCTTTACCACCCCTGCGTGTGGCCAGTGGGGAAGCTTCTGTGCCTGTGTGGAATCTCCCATGCTTTGTGACAGGAATTTGAGCCCTGGCTTCTCAATGGAGAAGCCCATATCTAAGATGGAGACTGGCCTGCCTCACCATGACTTCGTGGCTCAGGATGCCCCATAGAAGTTCATGGATGATGGCTTGTAATTTCCCGGAAACCTGTGCACAATTCTGTCACGTTATATTTTTCTGGGTGAGAAAAAAAAATACATCTTCCATTAGATTTCTGAATTTGTCTTTGACCTCTAAAAGCATTAGGATTCTCTTTTCAGGAGACTCTAAGGGGGAGGAAACTTCTACACACCTGACCTCCACCACAATCGTGGGTCTCTGGCTTTGGGGACAGGACAGAAGTTGAGATGCGCTTTGCTCCTGATGGCCCTCTCTAGTCCTCTCTCCTCTCCTGCCTAGTCTGCACTCTTCAACCTCTTTTCCCAAAGCAACAGTGAGGAGGTGCTTCCTAAATTGCCCTCACTCCTGAGTCTCCCCTGAGTGTTGGAAGCAATCAGTCAATAAGAGGCGACTCATTGGGTTGTTGTCATTGCTGGGAGCAGACAGCTCCAAATAAGACACGGCTGGGCTTTTGGGTGACCTTGAAAGCCTGGAGCACTCTTCAAGATCATCTTTTTGAATTGTAAAAGCCCACCATGAAAATACCATTTTTAAAAAAATAAATTAATACAATCAGTAATCAAAAGGCACTAAAATTTCCCGAATGTTAACATTTTGGCAAATCTCAATTCCCTTCCTTCCTTCCCTCTTTTTTTTGTTCTTAGGCGGATATTTTTTTTTTCTTAATAGCTTAAGCTGGTCTTGAACTTCTAAGTACCTCAGGTTAGCCTTGAACTCCAGATCCTCCTTCATTGCAGGAATTACAGGAGTATACCACTACACTAAGCTTCTTGCTCTCCTTGCAAATAACAATAGGAAGATTTCCTAGGAAATTTAATAATATTTTTCTAAGAATGGGATTATATATTTTGTTTCTTAATTTTCATATTAACTCAGCAACACTTATCATAAGCAGCTTTCTAAGTGAGCAAATGTTTTTCAGTGTCCTCATTTTAAAAGGCTGTAGGATGTCCAGTTGAGGAGATGTGTTGTCAGGGGCTGTCACACCCTCTGGAGAGGTGGCTTGGCTGTTTTTTTTTGTCTGCTGTAAAGCTGCTGTAATGTTGTTCTTATATAAACACATACTTGTTCAATTATGTTCTTAAGGTGAGTTTGTAAAAGTCAACTTTCTAGGTTAAGAGGTTTCTATTATTATTATTTTTTAAGTTCCCAGTACAGATAGGTTATACCATTAACATCACTTCAGGTTTGCCTGTTGGGCCACTTCAGGTTTGCCTGTTGGGCCACTTCAGGTTTGCCTGTTGGAGACAAGGCGATTTGGAGAGGAGAGTTCTGGGCTGCCCTGCTGAGTGTTTTCTCCATGCAGGCTTCTAACTGGGCTGGACTAGACTCAGATTTCCTGCCCAGTAGTGGCTGAAGCAGGAGTTATTTAAATGCATAACTCCTCAATAGATAGCAGGTCCTGGAAGAGGCTTTGAGACAATAATGTCCTAGCTCTCCGACATCTCAGAGCTCTGTCCTCACTCAGGCAGACCCACACTAAGCATTCAGGTGGGGGTCTGTGTCTTCAAGACCCCTAGAAGGATGGAGAAGGGCAGGAGGCTATACCGTCAGGAGATATTAAGCCTCAAAGGCCTGGGCATCCATTTAGCACAGCCTGGTGACTTCTCAGGCCACGTTGTCTTAATTCAAGTTGTCATTCATAGACCAGCAGAAAACTAAAATCAATAAAGGTGAAAATGGGCTTTAAAGGCAAACTAAAGTTGCAGAGGGTTTCAGTTCTCTCCAGGGTTATATCTATCACTCCTGGCTATTTAGAGGGACTGAATCTGACACCTATGTCTTTAAAACAGGGAGGGAAGAAAACACAAGTAAATTTCTCTTTAAAGATATCCTGGGTCTCCATTAGATAAGGCTCAGGACTAGGCCGTCCAGAGAGGATGATGAGGTTGGCCATATCTGGGGTGAATTTGTGTTTTCCCTATAGGGCCAGCCCTGACAGGTGTGTTTTGGAATATCTGTCTGCTGCGTGCTGTGTTACTTTCTGTAAGTCGATATACTTCTCTGCATCATAATATTTTCCACTGGAAAACAGAATGAAACGAGATGTAGTGATTTCCACACTGTTCTGTGAGAAATGGAGGCAGATGGACCGTGGGAAGAGCCAGGAGGGAAGTCAGGGTCAGGTGGTGAGCACGTAGCTTCTGCAGCTGTGTCTTGATGGAGAGGCCTGGGCTTCTTGCAAAGATTTCATCTGAAGTTAGAATTTCATGGTGAGTCAAATGCTTGGAAACAGATCACCAGGAAAAGGAGTTCCAAGTTCCCTTCTGCTTTGGAGGGGCCTCTAACATCTGTTGCAAGCCTGCCAATCACTGAAAAGCCAGCAAGGCCTCATTTCACCTTCCTGTGGTTAACATAGACCTGACAAAGGTAGAGAAAGTGCTTAAGGGTGAAGAGGAGTTGCTCCCCTATATGGAGGGATGCCTCTAGGTCTTGAGGGCAGCTAGGCCTGCCTAGTCTCCATCTTAGGGATGGGGTGGGTAGGTTAGGGTTTATGTGGAGTCCAGTCAGTCCACAAGACAAGACCTCCAAAACCAAGGAACGCAGACATTGAAAGGATGAAAATATAAACACAGCATTTAAGGTCTCATGGTCCAGTCTGTGGTAGCTGGACAGTGATTTCGTGTGACCCTCTGGAAGGATGAGAACTGGTTGTCACCAGAGTGTCTTCACGGACAGAGAGGGGAGGAAGGGGCTTTGTCTCACCTTCTCTCCAATAGAACTGCTCAGGCCCCTTAGAACTGCCTCGTGGGTCTGCCATCCTACTAGGAATTCTGGAGTTTATGAGAAGTCCATGGATTCTCCCAGGTCACATTAACAGGGGCTGACTGGGCCCTCTGAGCATGTGCAGTTGTTCTAGTGCTGGATACACCTTCGTATCCACCAGCAGATGTCCAGAGGCTCTGGGTGCCCGGTGCACTTGGCTTTAGGACAGTCAAGCCAAGAAACATAGAACACGTGCTGGCCTGCTCAGTCTTTGTAGTGTCTTGGGGCGCTCTCCATACAATGGTGCCTCTAAATTCCCTTGTGCTGGTCTTAACTGTTGATTTAAGGTTCCCACCACACCTAGCTATGTTTACGGAGCATTCACAATGCCCGATTCTCAGCAACACAGTGGGTCTTCCCATCACACAGACCAGGATGTAGAGGCTCAAGCTGTAAAAGTGATAGGAGCAGGGTGGGACTCAGAATTCAGAGTCCAGGTGTGGAGCCGCGAGGCTGTCTTGGAAGCCACAAACCTTTCTACATTTAAGGCGGGGCCACAGGGACCTTGGATACTTAATCTTGACCAAAATTTGGCTCCCTTACTCTCGGGTAGCAAGCCTCTCTATTTATAAGGGAACTCTGAGGCCAACAGGTTGAAATTTCACCATTCAAAGTAGAAAATAGTACCCTCTTTGCCTAGATAAGGGGGTTTTGCTAATGAGAGGAAGGTGACTGACATGGGAGACATTAACCATGTACAGGGAGATCCCACATTCCTCTCAGGACTGCTGGGCTCTGTTCTTCTGTGACTCTGCCCTGTGATCGAGGACCTGGATACTGAGATGTCCTCTATTCTGACAGGTAGGTAGATGTCTTCTATCTCTGTGCCAAGAGCACATAACGCAGAGCGTGCACTGTGGGCAGAGGCCCACGTCCCCTCTTAGCCCACTCTGCCCAATACACTGATGGCCAGACCTGGTTCCTCAGGTATCAATGGCAATAACCTTAGCAACTTGGGAAGTTGCTGAGCCCTTGCTGTGTAACTCTTCAGTTTTTGGATGGCAGAACCTTGTTTATTTTAGGTGACAGTTGCTTTCTTCCCCCCCACTGTGACAGAATGTTCTGTAGTGTATGTTATGATCTTTAATTAAGGGAACCTAATTTGGTTTTGAGGCATCCTTTGTTTGTTGGAGACACCCTAGGGTGTTTTAAAACCAGTTTTGGAATCACTGCTATGCAAGCCCACAGTCTGAGGTAGACTCAGTTCTCGGGGCTCATGGACGTTGTTTGAGCTGGGGGCTGTGAGTGCTCCAAGTCTTCAAGTGGAAGCTGGAACTTTTCCCACTTGTTTTGGAATTTTTTTTCCTCCATTTTCCAAGGAACACAGACCCTGCTGGTCCCCCAAACGGATCATGGGCCAAAATTATGTTTGAGAAAGGGACGGGCCATTTAGATGACAAATGAGCTTCCAGGCGCTGTCAGAGAGTCCAGGCGGGGAAGACTATTAATGGTCACAGGGAGGCAGCCACATCTGTGATACCAGAACCAGTCGGTGGGTCCCCACTGCTGTGTTTACTGCTCCTTAATGCGGTATTGTTTACTCACAATTAAACCTTTTACCATTAATTTAACTTTCAGATGCTGAAATTGGTCACACAGCCTCAGGTCCCAAGGCCCGGACAGATGTGTTCTATACACTTGTTTAAACACGGCGCTCATTAGGAAGTAACGCATGTATAGCAAGTTGATTACACCACAAAGCAGGACGCTTTATCACGGGGCCTCTCCGGAGGCAGCAGGAGGGGCCGTCAGCTGCCACTGTCACTCTTCTGCCCCTCGGATCCTGAGTGACAGCCGGCCCGTCACCTCCTCAGCTGCCTGCTCGGAAGTACACAGCTTCCCGTCAGAGCGCCTCCGAGCTGCCTGGGAGGAGGTATTAATTGTTGTCAGCGTTCATTTCACACCCCAGATAACAAACGAGAGCCACCCTGGCAGTGTGCAAGAAAGATAAACAAGTTGCCCGAGCCCCTGCAATTAAACATGCTTGCATATTTAAGAGAGACGTTTCCTGGAAAACAGCAAACCGCTCTGAGCACACACCACATGGTGGCCCTTCCAAATGACAACGTCCTGTGACCCCCCCCAAGGCTGTCTACTCCATGTGGCTCAGAAATGGACATCTCTTGGTAAAACCCATCTCTCCAGCTTTTTTTTTTTCATCTTTATTTTTTAGATATTTATTTTAAAGACAGGATCTCACTATGTGGTCCTGTTGGCCTTGAACTCATGATCCTTCAGTTTCTGCCTCCTAAATGTTGGGATTATGGCTGTGGGCTGCCACACTTGGATCAATATATCTCTTTCTTGACCCAAACAAATAACAGAGTTTAGTGGGATGTGGACATGTGTCACTGGGCTCAACCTGTGGGAGACAAGGAGCTGGCACTAGCTATGGCTAACAGTGATTTTTTACCTTTACCTTTTCAGTTATCAAACTTGCTCTGAAGCAGATGGTTGGAGGTATCAGACAGAGGTTACGGCTAAACTGAAGAATAGGACCCCCAAGTTTAATTGCAGAATGCTTCCCTTCCACAGGCTGAGGGGTGACGGTAGGTAAATTTATCCCAGACTTGCTGGTTTGTGTTTTGCTCCAAAGTGAATGAGCAGGCCTGAGGATTGTACAGATTTCTAGCTGTTTCCAAGTTCTCTGCCTCAGCTCTTGAAAGGACTGACTCTCACAGCCTAACCCGGTTCTCAGTGTCTATCTTTTCCCCACCCTGCTCTTCCTCCTTCATCTTCTTCCCCTCCTCTTCCTTCTCTTCTCCCGCCTCTTCTCCGTCCTCCCTCTCTTCTCCGTCCTCCCCCTCTTCTTTGTCCTCCCCCTCTTCTTTGTCCTCCCCCTCTTCTCTGTTCTCCCCCTCTTCTCCGTCCTCCCTCTCTTCTCCGTCCTCCCCCTCTTCTCCGTCCTCCCCCTCTTCTCCATCCTCCTCCTCTTCTCCATCCTCCCCCTCTTCTCCGTTCTCCCCCTCTTCTCCATCCTCCCCCTCTTCTCCATCCTCCTCCTCTTCTCCATCCTCCCCCTCTTCTCCATCCTCCTCCTCTTCCCCATCCTCCCCCTCTTCTCCATCCTCTCCCTCTTCTCCATCCTCCTCCCCTTCTCCATCCTCCCCCTCTTCTCCATCCTCTCCCTCTTCTCCATCCTCCTCCTCTTCTCCGTCCTCCCTCTCTTCTCCGTCCTCCCCCTCTTCTTTGTCCTCCCCCTCTTCTTTGTCCTCCCCCTCTTCTTTGTCCTCCCCCTCTTCTCTGTTCTCCCCCTCTTCTCCATCCTCTCCCTCTTCTCCATCCTCCTCCTCTTCTCCATCCTCCCCCTCTTCTCCGTCCTCCCTCTCTTCTCCGTCCTCCCCCTCTTCTCCATCCTCCCCCTCTTCTCCATCCTCTCCCTCTTCTCCATCCTCCTCCTCTTCTCCGTCCTCCCCCTCTTCTCCGTCCTCCCCCTCTTCTCCGTTCTCCCCCTCTTCTCCATCCTCCCCCTCTTCTCCATCCTCTCCCTCTTCTCCATCCTCCTCCTCTTCTCCATCCTCCCCCTCTTCTCCATCCTCTCCCTCTTCTCCATCCTCCTCCCCTTCTCCATCCTCCCCCTCTTCTCCATCCTCTCCCTCTTCTCCATCCTCCTCCCCTTCTCCATCCTCCCCCTCTTCTCCGTTCTCCCCCTCTTCTCCATCCTCCCCCTCTTCTCCATCCTCTCCCTCTTCTCCATCCTCCTCCTCTTCTCCATCCTCCCCCTCTTCTCCGTCCTCCCTCTCTTCTCCATCCTCCCTCTCTTCTCCGTCCTCCCGCTCTCCTCCTCCTCTTGCCCCCGCAGCAAGGTTGCAAACCCATCAGTCCATGGTAGCCCGCCCCACCATTTCTTGCCTTTGGATTACCTACCTCTCCAATAAGGTTAGGAGTCCAATGTTTAAAGTGGGCAGAGAAACTGAGGCAGTTGGAATGGAGCTTTCCTGTCACACTATGCTGGCCACTTTGTCCTTGTTGGGAAATTTCATCTCTGGCAGTGAAGCCTTGGCATGTGTTGTTTCTTCTGTCTGTACTACCTCTGGCCAGACCAGCATTCTTCCTAGAGTCCTACAAGATGCTCCCTCTCCAACATCTGGCCTTTCCTGTTCTTCAGGACTCCTTTTGGTTCCTTTGCCTGGCCATCTCTCAAAATACTCATGACTTGAAAAAATTTCTAAAATGTTTTTATTTTTTTATGTGTATGAGTGTTATGCCTACATGTGGGTAGGTGCACCCATGTCAAACAATGCCCGTGGAGGTCAGAAGGGGGCATCAGATCCCCTGGAACTGGAGTTATAGTGGTTGTTAGCTGCCATGTGGGTGCTGGGATTCAAACCTGGGTTTTCTGCCAAGAGCAGCAAGTCCTCTTAACTGCTGAACCATCTCTTTAGCCCCCACTTGAATAATTATCTGCCTAATTTCTACCTTCCTAATGGAGGAGACAGCTATGTTGATCTAGCTCATCTGTTGGGGCTGAGGACAGAGCATCCCAAAATAAGATTGCAGGAGATGAAAATGTGCCATTATATAGTTTCTTGGAGCTTTGGAGCAGGCTATTTTGAGAAGCTAAAGTCACAGGGGTAGCCCCAGTCCTTCCCATTGCTCTGGATCTACGGTGTTCCCTTCATCCTTAGCTTCACTGTCATCAAGTTCAGTTACAGTGAATCATCAAGTTCAGTTACAGTGAACCATAGTCTAAGCTATCAAATGGAAAACTCCAGAATAATGCAAAAGTTGAGAAACTTAAAAGATGTCCACAATTGATCCATTTTATTATCAGTTATAGCTGTTGATTCTGTCCTGTGTATAGCTTACAAATATTACCATAGCTATATGTGCACAGCAGAAACAATCATCTTGATTTGGGGTATCTGTTAGGGTCCCAAATGAATCCCCCACGAATAAGGGGACACTATATTTGCTTCTGTCATCTGACCCTTCTTGGTGTTCTCACATACGTAACTGAAACAGGTTTTCTCCTGTCGACTTGTCTGCTGTCAGATTATTTCAGGAATCTGTTATGATCATCTGAGGGTAGAAAGAAGGCCGTGTTTCTTCTGCAGTCATGTAACTGATGCCTTGCACAGAGCTGAGATGCTCAGAGGAGGTTGTTCACAACATGTGTAATAGTGAGTCGTCACAGTGACTCAGACCATGTTCCTGGGTGCTGTAGGAGGAAAGACAGTTCTCAACTCCTGTTAAAGTCTCCTCAGCCTTGCCTTTCTGGGATTCTATGAGGGTAACTCTGCTCTTCTGTCTGGCAGGGTTCAAGGAGACCTCAGTTGGATGTACAGTGTGTCTCTCTCCAGGTTTGTGAGTCATCACTTTTTCCTTCAGTCCTGCTGACACCACCGACTGCTCAAGAACCCATAATGATTTGTCCTCAGACAATGTGAAGGATGTGGCTCTGCTTTGTGGTCACATTTTGGGGAGGTAGAACCTCCATTTATTTGTCTCCACAGCTGTTTCCTCTGGGCTTTGTGGCTGCCTGTCCACCACTTTCTCATCCGATTGCATTACCCTTAATAACCATTGCCCTGGCAGGAGAAGAGAGGGTGCAGAATTCGCATCCTGTGTGCACGAGTGTGTAATGTGCCGAGCAAGTGATCTTAATGATGCGTTCAGAGCACTACTCCCTTAAGACCCAGCTCCCAGCCCATCCAAATCCATTCATATTCCTGCACAGATCTTGGGGATCAAAATTCCTGACCTTTTTTGTGAAAAGCAAAAAACACCTTTCTTTAGGGGGGAGAGGGAGAGAAACCACACACACAAAAGGGAGATGAAATTCCCGAAGCTTTCATTTCCCTTCATGGTTGAACTTAGATGGCTCAAATCACTTACAGGCCATCTATTTAGCTGGCTGGTTCTGTCTACTGCCAGGAGGTCAACCACTTCTGGGTTTGCCCCCGCCCCCTAGAAGCAGCATGTGGCCCCAGCTGGCTGTGGGATGGTAGGAATGAGAACTGGTTGTGTGTGTGCTGTCTGGAAGCCACGTTGAGGGGGAGTCTTTCGCAGGGTACTCTGTATTCCAAAGAGATGATACTTCTAAGGAAGAGCTTTGATTTGGGGTTTGCTTGTGTGGGGTAGGATTGATGTAATTACATACTAATAACCAGGAGCACTATCTAATGATTAGATGTTATCTTCCAGGTGTTTAAAAGAAAATTTTACTATTTTAAGCTGCTCAGAGGTCTCTCAGTGTTTTTTGAAACAGGTTGCAATTTAGAATGCCAGTTGGTGGCCACGCTTCCTCTGGATTCTCTTGCCAGTCCAAGGTCCTGGAACCCAGGGTACCTCTGAAAGGGCCCAAAGCATTTATTATGCTGGCCTCTGCTCGGGAACAATTGGAGCAGCCACCCATTCAATGGGTGGTGGAGGGCTGGCCAGGCACTTCTGGCCCCTGTCAACCCTTCCCCGAAGCTCATTGACTTCTTTGAACCACTTGAGTGAATTGCTCAGAAGTTCCCTCCTCTGAATCCCACACAATCGCCTGTTCTCTCTTTATTAGGCGCTTTGAGGGACAGCGTGGTCTACACCTGCCTTTGAAGGGGCCCCCACCACGGTTTTAATGACCTCCATCCGTCAAAAGAAAAGTTCAGAGTTCATTCTTTTGTCCGAGTCCCGGCAACTGAGGCGTCCAGGGTACTGGCTGGTCAGTGATCTTTATGTCACCCGCTTGAAAACTTTCCCTGTGACCCTGCTCATGTCAAAACAGTGAGCTGGCCGCTCTGGCCATTGTCATTGGAATAAGGGCTAAGTGATGCTGCTTGGTCATTACGTGTGCCCTGATTGGCAATCAGGGTACAATAGGAGGTCATTAAAGGCCATAAAAGTGCCAGGGCTGAGAAAGGAGACTTTGAATGGAGCCAGAGGGCTCTGGGAGCCCGCCTAGTCTTGCTGCCTTCAGAAGAGGGGGTCTGAGCCCTCTAGGAGGGGAAAAGTCAGCTTGGTGGGATTAAGAAGTTTCTCCCCTGTGACACCATGAATAACCGATGTGCACATCATCTTCCTGGGGCCAGTTCCTTCTTTCTCAATCACTGGGAACAACAACCCATCCATGAGAGGTGAGATGATGAGGTGCTGTCTGGCCAAGGGCTTCAGTTTCCATAAGGATTGTGAGGCTGGAACCCTAGCTCCATCCAGGTCAGCAAGAAGTCAGCCCTGCCATGTGAATTACAGTCAGCATGCCTCTAGGTGCAGACACAGTCCTCCACAGGGAGAGAGGTAGCTTTCAAGGAGAAGCGCTCACGTCATACGTGGTCTCTTGCTCTGTTATGAGTGCTTCATGGGTGTTAGCTTAGTTAAACTGGGCACCAACATATTGAGGCTCTAAAAGGCATTCTGGGGAAGCTTCCCCAGTCTTGCCTGCTTTGGAGAGGAATTTCAGACAGAGGAAGGAGTCCTTTTTCTTGAGTAAAGATGCTGGGAGCATTGAAAATTGTGCTTCATTGAGTCAGGACCTTGTGCCAAGCAACTCGCTCTCAGTCCTCAGGTTGGATCTGCACTGTTGTCCCTGCTTGACAATCTGGAAGCCGAAGCAGAGAACAGGGACGTGGACCGCTCTCTCCAGCCCCAGGGTGCCTGGCACCTGAACTGTGAAGTTTTATGCCTCTTGCCGCCAGTTTCACTGCCTGGGCTGTCAGAGATCCTGGGTTTGGCTTCAGCAGATGTGAGTTCTAGACACTGCCCTGCTGTGTAGCCTTGAGCAAATCACCTCTCTGGGCTTTAGTCTTTACCACTGAATTTTGCAGAGGGTGGGTGGGGACTGATCTTGTTCTGAGTTTCTCCACAGCATGTACTGCCCGGGAGGAGGATATTGGGAATGAAAATCTGTGAGGGTGGCTGGAAGGGAGTGTGTGCTGTAGACTCAGGGATAATTAGCACGCTCGCCATGACTGCCACCGAGCTATAACTGAGCCTGCGCCATGTCCATAAGGGGTGAGCCGCTTTCCTCTGTTGTGGGCCCCAAGAAGTCTGTGGTCTGATGAGACATAAAAAGAGAAAAAGAAAAGAGGGAGAAAGTGGGGCAAAGTGGACGCGTCGCATGCATCATCTTTCCCTCTTTCACTGGTCTCTGCAGATGACTGATTTTTGTTCTCCTCTAATTAACAGTGAAAGCTCTTGAGATTCAGTTCCACTGACCATTTCTGTGTTCAGTTATTTAGAGTCCTTTTGTCCATCTATCTCTTTCCCATTGTGTCTCTGGGTCACCCCCTGCCTCCACACACAGCCGTTGAAGCCCGTCTCAGGCTGACTTTGAATTCAAGATCCTCCTCAGGGCTGAGATTACAAACATGCCCCACCATCCTGTTTCTTCTTCCCTCTCTTGGCTGTGGAGTGGAATGACTTCCTTTGGGATTTTAGAAAGATCCTTTCTTCCTCTTTGTTGGAAGGGGTGGGGTCTGGAGAATGGGGACTGGGGACGAGAAGGCACTTGGAGGTGGAGTTAGTCTCTGACTCAGGAAAGGCTAGTGTCCCTGCAACATTTGAAATGCCCGTTCTGATTTCTATGACCGGTCCCTAGGAAACTTCAGGAATGAGAAGGAGCCATACTGCATTCCTGTTCTCCGGCCTGACTTAGGCCAGACTTACCTACACAGATGGATATTCCACAGGAAGCAATCCTTGCCTCGGAATTTTCCAGGCACATTTGTTTCCTTCTGGGAGACAAGCAGGATTTCCTGCCATCAGCTCTGGGTTCCAAAGACCCAGAACATGACAGCATTTGAAATCTCACCCATCCCGCATCCTGCTTTCTGGAATAGTGGGAATGGGGCCCGGTAAGGCCAGCTGCTGAAGTGTGCATTATCTAAGGGTGCCTTTGAAGAAGATGCTGTCAGATTAGACAAGCCAAAACTGTACTGTGTGCCAGTTTGCTTTCAGTTCTTTCAGAGTGATGAACATCTACAGATTCTACCCTGGCAATGCTCATCCTGTGGCCTTGGGCCATCCGGTATCTGTGGCTGAGCCCTAACTCATTTAGAGTAAACTGGGCAGGTGGAGCCTGTGAAGGCTTCTTCTAATGCTAATATACTATTTCAGATATTTCTTCCTTCATTTATCCCATGTGTGTTTATTGGGCAAGTACTACACATTGGCCCTGTAGAACGAGAATCACTGAATTCAGTTGTGAATGAGAAGAGAACCTCAACTTCCTCAGTGCAAAGGAAATCTGAATGTCTGGAAAGGGAGCTGAGGAGCAGGACAAGGACTAAGGAGGAACCAGGAGGGGAAGGAAGGTTACGAGGAAATGGATTTCAGATTTCAAATAGACGCCGACAAGAGTTACCTCAAAGGGCGAAGATTCCACATGAGGAGCGGGAAGCTCCCCCGACCCCAGCAGGGTTAAACATGTCACAGTGACAACCTGCAAGTGATTTTCCCTCAAGAGGCTGGGCAGGAGCTGGCCAAAGGAAGGGCTAAGAGGGGCAGTTTTAGGTAATGGAGGAACAAGCTGAAAGTTGGAAGGTCAAGGTTTGACCCAGGAGGGGGTTTAGGTTTTATCTGGGGGTAATGGAAATACACTAAGAACATTCAGACACAGCAGGGACGAGCTCTAGGAAAGTCCCACTAGCTGCAGAGATGTGAGCAGGCGGGGCAGAAAAGCTGGTTTTGAGCATGCTACAGGAGTGGTCCAGGTGAGAGCTGTCACTCTCTGAGCCAAAGGTGCATCTGTGAGTGTGGAGACAGAAGCGAGCTGCCAGACACCAGGAGGAAGAGAGCCCCAGAGGATCAGGCTACCAAAGTGTTCAAACAAGACAGATGAGTCAAAGATGACACCTGGGACCAAAAGTCCCTGCAGGAAGACCACTGTGGGCTGTTTGATTCTGTTCCAGGCAACTCTGGAAGTTCACCTCTGGGTGAGATCTTTTCACAGGAAAGGGTGTTATCTGCTGCTGATGAATATACACAGGCCCCCTCTATCCATGTGTTCTTCATCAGCAGATTCAACAAGCTATGGTCTGAAAATATTTTTTAAAAGTTCAGTCGGGGGGCTGGGGAAATAACGTAGTGGATAATGTGTTTGATGTGAGGACTGGAGTTCAGATCCCCAGGATTTATGTAAGCTGGATGCAGGAGTGTGTAACACCAGTGTGCTTGCTGTGAGATCGGAGCATCCCCGGAAGTTCTCAGGTCAGCTCACCTGACGGATGCTCCAGTGAACAACAAAACCCTGCCTCAAACAAGGAGGAAGGAGAGGAAGGAGACTCAAAGTTTTCTTCTGATCTCTACATGTGTGCTGTGGCGTGTGCCTGCTCTTCCCGACACCCTCCCACATCATACATCATACACACATACATGTACACATCCAGTTGCACCTGTATTGAGCTACGCATACTAACCTACTAACCTTCATTTCTCCCACAGGTCTCCAGTCAATACAGTATAGCAGTTATATAGAAAGCATTCACATTGCACTAGTACCCCGAGGTATCTGGAGATGGTTATGCTACACCAGAGGTAATGTAGGCTCGATGCAAATACTATGCCATTTGATATAATATCAGAGAATTCTGGGATCCACTGGTATCTTGGAACCAAATCCTCATGGATACCTTGGGATAGCTATGTTTACTGACTGGTGTGACATTCAGGTACCACACCATCAGACAGTAACATTTTAGTTGACTGGGACTCTCATCACACACAGCCAGGAACTAGGCGACTAAACCACAGACATGTGTTCTCTCTCTCTCAGTTTGGGAGTCTGGACATCTAAGATCAAGATATAGGCCTGGCTTCTGGCTAAGGTGAGGTTGCTCTCCTTAGCTTGCACATGGCTTTGTCTTGCCATGTTCTGGCTTGAGTCTCTCTCTCCCTGTGGGTCAGACCCAGACCTCTCATGTGTCCCATTCATTATTTATTTATTAATAGATATAATGTATTTACCTATCTCCCCCATGACCTCATTGGCTTTACTGTCTCTGGAGAGGCTTTGTCTCCTGATGGTCACATGAGCCATTACAACTTCGTGGACTTTTAGACTTTTAGGTGGTTGTCACTTGGCCTTTTAGCTGCAGGTCACACTGATATTGGCAGGTCCTGTGGAAAGATTAGTATGCCAGGCAGTAGGCAGAGGAGCCAGTGACCAAGGCTACTTGCCAACTGTATGGAAGTACGCTAAGTTCTAACAACTTGTGAGGTTTCACTTGTACCGACCACAGAATCGCACCTCTGAGTGGGCAATGTGGAACAGCCTGGGACACTATGAGCAAGTTGCGCCAAATACTAGAGCAGGTTGTGCCAGAAGGACGCATTAATTGGATATTGGTGGTGTTAGAAGAGACCTGTAAAGTATGGATGAGCTAAGTGAGCTGGGAGTGTTGGGGTCCAACCCACTGACTTCTTCACTTGGCTATTTCCTTCCCTGGAGCTATGCATCTGTCTTGCTGAGTGGGAAGAGACTAGCTGCCTGCAACATTCACCATCTCATTATTAACCAGGGGAAGCTGTTCTTTCCGTCTCTCAGAAGCCCAACCTTATCTGGAGGGACCTCTGTCCCCAAGAGCTGTAAAACAGGCTTTTTTCCTAAGCTAACGGCACACAATAGTGTCACATTATGTATAATGATTTTGTAATGTGAACTAATGCCACCGGGGACCTCACAGAAAGTACCACTTTCATTAAACTTATCCAGCAACAGGGACTGAATACCAATTTGGAGGTGACAGCAATTTGCAAGGCGCATGTGGTTTAGACAGTTGCTAGAGGGTCCCCCCTGCCAAGTCCTATGGGGCAGAAATCCATGCACGGAGTCACTGTGGAATCCTGGTGTGGTGCTGGGTGGGGAGAAGGCACTCCTCTATCTCCCCCCTCCATCCAGCCTTGCAGATGTTGGCTTCTAGCCTCTTTGTTTCCATGGAACGCCCATCTGAAGAGAGTTCTTCGGACCCTGACAGAGTAGAGCGGACACCGGGGCATCACTAGGAATTAATGAGACTCCAATTACATTTATTTGCTTCAAGGAATCGTACCCACTACTGACCCTGTAGAGCACAGTTCCACGTTTTTAGTGCTCTTGTAGAAGTTGCTAGTTATGAGAAAGTTGAGCTGGAGGACACTCTGATGCCTGTGTCACCTCCCTGAAACCTGTCCAGACCCCTAGCACCGAGAGATGAGAGTGAAGACAGCACTCATCAGAAGCCCCTATGCCATTTTCCTGCCTCACTAATCTTAATTGAATCCATCTCCCAGGCTCTCTTGACAGTGAAAGATTGCTCAAATCGGGGAGGCCAGGCTGGACACAACTCCTAGAAGAAAGAAAGAAAGAAAAAAAACCTTCCCTAATCATTAATTTGTCCATTCTGTCCAATTTGGCCCCATTCTTCACTGTCCTGTGGTCCCACTCCTTAGTAATCACTCCAGGAGTGTTCTTCCCAATACACTCGCATGACCTGAAAGCAATTTGCCAGAGCAGGATCTAATGGGGCAGCTCCCATTCCTCCTCTCTTGGGTGCGCTCTCTCCCCTGTCTATGAAGTCCAGTGTGGCTCTAATTAAGTCCAGTGAGGTCTCCGGTACTATTTGCTTGACACACTGGTGAACAGGTTTCCAGCACTCTCTCAGACCTGGAACTACCAAGCAACAGATTGATCTTAGGCAAATCATCAGAAAGAAAGCAATAACCATGGGCTGTGCCTGGGTCTTGTTTTGAAGGGACCTGTGGGATCCTTTCAGGAGCTGCTCCTTCCCCAGAGCCTCCAGAGCTCTCAGGCTCTAAGTGACTCTGGTCGCTGTCTTTCTTAAAGTTGGGGCAAAGGACAGTAAGCAATATGTGTGGGATCAACAGAGGCAGCTGAAAGAGTCTGACACCCGCAGCCATTAGCACTGGCTTGGACTTGCAATAGGATGGGAACAGGCCCTTGCTTAGATTCTTGTCCCCAACATGTTCTCGATGTCATTGTGTCATCCCTCTGCTCAAGCCCCCTTAGGCTTCCTGTCCAACTCAAAGTTCAAGGCATCCTGACGGGCTATAATGCTTTGTGGAACCTGGTCCCCTGTTACTTTTCTGCTCTCATCTCATGTTATTCTTTCTCCAACCACTGCAGTCTCCCCGGCATTCTTTAAAGATGTGACTCTTGCTCCCCCTTCAGCCCCTGAGCTGGCTGTCCCTCAGCAGTCTTATCTGACAGCACGACTCCTAACCTACGTTTCACTTGGGCCTCTTAGTAACTGTTAATCTTGTTTGGGCTGGAGAAATAACTCAGAAGTTATTACTGCTTCTGCAGAGGACCTGATTTGGTTTCCAGCACCCACACGGGAACTCACAACTATTTGTAAATCCAAGTGTAGGGACTTTGATGCCCTCTTCTGGCTTCCTTGGGCATTGCATGCATATAGTGTGCATACATGCAGAAAAACACACATTAAATTATTAAATCAATAGATAAATACCACCATGTCAAGATGCATCCCCTGACCAGTTGTCTAAGGAGCCACTCTCATCACTATATTAATCTTCCTATTGGTTCTTGTTAACCGGTCTAACGTTTGCATATTTCTGGTCTCTCTGCTACTAGACTGTAAGATCCAAAAAAGCTGTCCCTGACACATAGTGAATGCATACTGAATATTTGTTTAAAGATGGGGCTGGTGAGATGGCTCAGCTGGTAAAGTCCCTTGCTTCCTGATGACCTGATTTCAACCCCCAAACCCACATGGTAGAAGGAGAAAACCAACTCCTGGAAGTTGTTCTCTGACCTCCACATGTGAGCCATGGCACACATGTGCCCACACATATGCACACACATGGACACACACAAAATAAATGGCTAGGTGTGGTGGTGCAAGCCTTTAATTCTAGCACTTAGAAGGCAGAGGAAGGTACATCTGTGTGAGTCTGAGACCAACCTGGTCTACAAAGTGAGTTCAATGCCAGCTGGGGTTACATGGAGACCCTGTCTTCAAAAAAAAGTAAGATAATTTTTAAAAACCTAAATGTATTTAATGAGTGACTGTTATACTAATGACAAGATTCACTGAGAGTCTGCTGATGATGTGGAACTCTCTTGAAATGCTTTGTACTGTTCATTTGGGGGAGGTGGTTGCTGGGAATTGAACCTATAGCCTCACACATGTTAGGCAGGCACTGTATCACTGAGCTAATTCCATTTCTTATACTGTTCTCAGATAACAACAATAGCAAGAATCAAAGATGAGAGGAGACCCTCAGCGAATTCGGTGTCAGTTATAACTGGCTGCACGTGAAGCTAAGCAGGACATTGAAGTTGTCACCCTGAACTTGCAGTCTAACAGCATCTTCCATAGGTCAGCATGTCACTGTGGTGGAGGCCCCCCCTTAACCCTAGGGAGGCCACAGCGCGCAGGTGGATTTATTGCAGCCTTGTGAGTTGTTCCCTGGCTTTCGAGGCCAGCTCTCCCGAGGCTCCTGTGTGGGAATGCCAGCTGGTAAAACAAACAAAGTCCACTGTTCTTCTCCCCTGCCTGGTCATAAATCGGCCTCAGCCTCACTCACGGGGCCAGAGTCAAGCCTGATTTATGCAGCTTGTGAGATTTACAGCGTCGTCATTTAACATAAAAAACAAGGCCTCTCAAACATGAGTTCTTACACATAAATTTCAAAGCTAGCAAATGTTTAGAAACTTGTGTTTTGTTTTAGTGACATTGAACATGCCTGCCTCATCTTAGAGTTCATGGAAAGCGGGAGCCTTTTCCTCTGAAAATCCACAGCAAGAGTGGGGACCATTGAGTATAATGCCCAGCAAGTACTGAGTTGATTTGTTGAAACTGGAGTCTGAGCTCAGAGTGGCAAAGGGCATATATGTGTGTCTTGGCCCCGAGATCCCTCAATAGAAAAGGTGCAGATTTTACCTGAAAGTGGTTGACATCATCAGAGGACAGCACATCTTCATCTTTGCCCTGGCAAAGTTGGTGGGTGAATAGGGGTGGGCTGCCAGAAAGATCCTGCTTGGAGAATAAGAAGAGGCAGCTTTGAGTGAGTTTACCCTGTTTCAGGCCTCAGTTTCTTGATGTCTGAAATGAAGGACTGGATCACAATTGCAAAGGTCTTTCAAATTCTGGTTTGGGATTCTCTTTTATGGATGGGAAGAGAACTCCTCTTTGTATTTTCACAAGGTTAGGTGCCAGAAGCAGGTCCCATGTGTTGCTTGAGTAGAATTTGATTAAAAGATTATTTATTATCATTATTGTGTATGCCTGTCTACACTGATGTAGGAGGGGGTGGTCACACATGCCATGGCAGGTGTGCGGAGGTCAGAGAATGGCTTTTGTGTACTTGGTTCTCTCCTTCCATCTTTGTATGGGTTCTGGGAATTGAACTCAGGGTATCAGATTTGTGGAGCAAGTGCCTTTACCTGCTGAACCACCTTGCCAGTCCAGGGTTCGATTATTTTACTCCAAAATGTTGGAATGATGGAGGAGTATATCCTTTAAATTTGGAAACTCTATCTATCTATCTATCTATCTATCTATCTATCTATCTATCATCTATCTATCTATCTATCTATCTATCATCTATCTATCCATCTATTTATCTATCATCTATTTCTCTACCTGTCTATCTGTGTACTTGGTGCCTGTGTGTATATGTATGCATGCAATTGTGTGTAGGTAGGTGGAGGACTGGTGACGTCCTCAGATGCTTCACCACTTATATTTTGAGACAGGGTCTCTCACTGAATCTGGCTCCCTGCTGTAATAGACTGTCTGACCTTTGAGTCTCCTGGAACCACCTGTCTCTGGCCCCTAGTGTCAGAGTTACAGACTCAAGTCACTGTACCCAGTTTTTTACATGGGACCTGAGGGTTCGAACTCAGGGCCTCAGGGCCTCACACTCCGTACTTCACAGCAAGCACTTCACTCATTGAGCCATTCCCCCCCCCCCCCCGAAAGTTAGCAGGAACTCACGATGATAAGAATTGCTTCCTATGGGATTTGCCTTTTGTATGCTATTTGAGAAATACTGTTTGACTTCACCTTCAGGAGGTTTGAACTGAAAAGGAAGTCTAAGTAAGGCTTCTTTTGCCTCAAAGTTGGGAGGATCTTGGTGATATTTTTCTCCTTTTCATTTACTTCTTCAAGGTCAATGATTGTCACTTTAAAATCAGTGTGTGTGTGTGTGTGTGTGTGTGTGTGTGTGTGTGAATTTCATGACACTCAAAGGATAATCAATCTTACCATATGCCATGTGCATGCTTGTATGGAATATATATATATATTCCCGTTTAGGTGACAGTTTTAAGATCCTTCTGAGCAGTGATATTAAGCTCCCAGTTCTAATGTGTGATCATTTCTCCTTTCATTAGAATGCAGAATTTCTCCATGCAAAATCAGGCCAAGATAGAAACCGAAACCCAGGGGCAAAATTCATTCATTATGCATGTACATTACTTCCCCCAAATATTGATAACACTTTTCATAATAATTATTTTACATATATTAGCTCTTGCTGCTATATTAGCATTTAAGATACCTTTATTAATCTTGAATATTTTGCTGAATAATAAATAGGATCTCAGAGGCTTAAGTTAAAAGCTGCTCTTAGCTAGAACGCTGTAAATCAGTTGTTTTATGAATAAAATTGGCTTCCATATTTTTTTTCCTCAGGATTGCTTATTTAAATAATTTTCCCATTTACTGAATGTGTATTTTTTCTTCCTTTTTTAAAAAAGCTAGAGACAAGGGCTCCTGCTGCCACCCTCTCTGATGGTCAACCCCCCCCACCGCCTGCCCAAAGAAAAATATAAACTGAACCTTCTAGAATTCAACATGCAAACACGTGCTCTGCAGAACTAAGATGTGTCAAGCTGCTTCTCTGGGAAGCAGAGCCCTCTGAGAGTGAGAACAAGGCCAAGCCACCTTCCTTACAACACAGAAATCTGGCCTTGCTAACATGATCTTAGTCATTGTGTGTACCATCTACTGGATGTGAACCTTACGGAGCAGGAACTTGGTCTGCCATTTACTGAACCCAGTCCTCTGCCTACCATCCAGCAAACGTTTGTTGAGTGAATGAATCAGTATATAAGTGAATAGCTCTGCTGATTTTCCCAGGACCCAAACTCCCTTTTGAGAAAAGCTTATTGCTCATCCCAGCCTCATCTTTTCCAAACTCCATCTTTTGGATCTGACCACTGTCTGAGATTCTGGATTTTACTGGCAATTCATCTAGTGTCTTCTGGTTTTGGTATTTAATTATGACCCACATGCCTTCCTTGGGAGTGGTCCAGGGCCCCGAAACATCTTCCTCAAGTAATTTATATTCCTAAATATGGCCTCCTTGGCTCTCACAACTAGGGGCAGCCTGGCTTAGTCGGGTTTCAGATATGCATTTTATTATGTAAATGTGCTGGAATTGAATATAATTTCCTTAAAAACATTTTCCAATGGAAAATAGATCTTGCAGGAGAAACGTAACCAGTCAGCACCTGAAAAAGCTGTACTGTCCACACAGAACAGGCATGATGGCATGACGCATTTTGCTAGCTACCTTCTGAGCCGATGATGGTAACAAGAACTAGTTAGAATTCATTGAATATTTGCTGAATGCCAGACACTGATCAAAGCATGTAAGTTTTTGTCCTCGTTTAAGCACCCCAGTATCTCTGAGTCCTTACAGGTTACAGATCAATAAACTGAGGCAGAGAGAAGATTTGGTACATGAGTCAAAGTTACCCAGCTTACTGTAGTACTGGCATGTTTAGTTTCAGTTGAACACAACCCCAGAGTCCCCACCACCACCAGCATGAGACCTTTACTGTTGAGTCATCTTTAAAGATGCCCCAGAGGGAGGTGTGAAGTCCCCAGAGGGACTAACCATGTCTAATAGAGATATGCAATGCTGTATACATGTCTAAGGCTCTCCATGCCTTTGTTCCACGAGTCCGAGTGGTCCAGTGCCTCTCTCAGGAGGAACCAGAGGAGGCCGGACATCTCTAGCTAACAAACTGTACTGTGTGAAGTAAATCAGCTACCTCCCAGTTTCAACACAACACACAGCCTCAGATGCACTTGGCTTTCTAAATAGGAATTCTATTCACCCCAACACAGCATACTGCTCCCCCTCTGAGCTCTGGAGGGGAGATTCCAGGGTAGATTGAGTTTGGTTCTCTAAAAGGACATTGGAAAATGCACCCGCCCCCCACTTTACACACATCATATAGACTTTTTCTCCACATGACTAATCCAGTCTCCTGTGACCTCCCTTTAGTGTGATGGGGGACACAGGAATAGAGCCTGCAGTGCCTGACGACCCCAAACATTTAGTTACATTAATCACAGAGCGCTCTTGGGCTCTGAGCAACCAGAATGAAAGACACTTTCCTGGGGAGACATTGATCAAACAGTCTACAGGTATCTACTCATCGAGGGACATTAATCATCTCTGCATTATCTTGCCCACCAGTAGAATATGTAAATGTGATTCCTGTCAACGATAAGGGGAAGTGAAATTATTCTTGGAGATTGGTCCATCTGGAGCTGTTGATACAATCTTACCTAAGACAATAGGTTGTAAAGATAAATTTTTTAGCATTACTAATCCAGCGTTGCCAATACCATGGAGAATGGAGAAATTTAAAACCAAACTAAAGCTGTACCTTTACTGCAAGAGAAGGAAACAAGTCCTAGTTTTACTTTAATTCCTGAAACACTACATTTGGCAACTGAACAGGAAGGATGCTTTGTGCATAATTAAGGAGCACATTTTTGGAAGGGCCTTGGTATGAATTTGGAGAATGTTCTGGAAAGGTTCATATTCAGCCACAAACAAGACAAAGGCCTGCACACAGAATAGAGATATGCAATGCTTCTCCACACTTATAGCCCAGGAATCTTATCGTCCTAAGAGGAATCTTTCTAGAACATTCTTCAGCATCAACTGCCTCTTACGAAGTTGACAAAATGTGCCCAGTGTAGAAAGCAACAGAAGGAAATGGACAGAACTCTGTGGAAGGAGACACAGGTTCTAATTCCCAGTTTTGCAAGGCTTGTTTCTTACATCTGTAAAATGGGATGAGTTTGGTAAGGCAACCTCACCTTCCTAATAGACATTCTCTATCAGGCAGAAAAAGTTCACAGGGGCAGCAGATAATCCTAGATGCTGACCTTCAAAGTCTTCCTTTGTGCTTACTGTGCCCTGTGACTGAGGGCTGGGTGTATGTTGGTGATCCTGTGAGATGTCCTGTTTGGAAAGGGGCCCCTGGAGAGAGAACACATGTGTGAGAATAAAGACTATTTTCTAAAAAGAATTCGTATTACTCAGGAGTCTCTGGAAATGGAGGTAACTCTGTTGCTGTTTGGGTGTGCAATGTCCCCCACAGGATGAGATCATGTTTTTGAACTCTTGGTCTCCACTTGGCAGTGTTGTTTTGGGAGATCTGTTGTACCTTCAGAAGTTGGAACCTAGCTGGAGAAAGTGGGTTTTAGGGGGCAGTACTTACGGTTGATAGCCTGGCCTCACTTCCGGCCTGAGCTCTCTGTTTCCTGATACGCCTATGAGCAAGGTGCCTCCTGCTCCCATAGCCTCTGTCAACACTGCCATTCCTTCCCCTGTGTGAAGCTGGGGGCCAAGGTGAAACTTCTCTCCCTTAAATCACTTCTGTCAGGCTTTTTGTTACAGTCATGAGAAAAGTAACTAATGTGTGCTTTTACCCTGGAGTGCTATCCCTTTAACTGTCTCTGAAATATAATGTTTCCCCTTGAGATGACTGGAGATCAATGACAAGAGAAGGTTTCTCACCCACACCCTGGAAGCCCCTCCCACTCTCCTCAGGTTGCTAAATGAGGGAAATGAAATGTTCCGAGTTGATAGTTTGCGGCTTCAGGTAGGAATCAGAGAGAAGGGTTTGATGGCCTGAGACTGGGCTTTCCAGTGGACGGATGGCAGCCAGATCCAGGCAGGCGATTAGGGAAATGAGCGGGACTCCTTCAGAGACCTTTAAGGAGAAGACTGACGGTGAGTCCCGTAGGAAGAAGGGACGAGGTAATTTCCTCCCCTGATGTCAGCTTCCAAAGGTCACAGATGTTTCTTCCACACATTCTTAGCTTTCTTGAAATAATCCATTATGAATCTGACACGTACAAATGAGCCAAAGTGTCCGCTGGACTTCGTGGGGTAATGAGCACCTTGACTTTGTTACATACCACGGTGAAGGTTAAATGGTGTCCCTTAAGTTTCTTGGGCTGCTGACTTTGTATTTTGGGGATACTGGTGATCACCTTTCCCAGATGGTCCCTTCAGCTTTTCTCTTTCTAGAATCTGTAGCCTTCCTTTTAAGTGTTCTCATATAAAATTATTCTAATACGTACTAACTTTGGTATTTCAGTGTGCTACTATGTATCTTCAAAGCAGAATCACTACACACAGTTTTCATTTGTTTTCCTACATATTTCGATAACAATTTTGCTACGGAATAGTGTTTAAAATGAGTACTGGACTACCCATGAACTACTTTGTTACACAGAAAAAGGATAACGTCTTTGTGCCTGTTCTGGTTAGCTTTCTGCTCTTGTGATTAAAACACTGACCAAACCAACTTGAGGATGAAAGGGTTTATTTGGCTTACAGCACAGTCCATCATCCAGGGCAGCCAAGGCAGGAACTCAGGCAGGGACCCGAAGCGCAGATCATGGAGGAGAGGTGCCTACCGGCTTGCTCCTCTGACCGGTGCTCAGCCTACCTTATTAGGCAGTGCAGGACAATCTGCCAGGAATGGCACTGTCCACAGTGGGCTGGGTCCTCCTACATCACTCAACAACCTAGGAAATGCCCCACAGACGTGGCCACAGGCCAACCCAATGGAGGATTCCCAGTTGAGGTCTCTGGGACCTCACACTCTTTCCAGATGTGTTTAGGTGATAACTAAAGCTATCCAGCACTGTGCAGTGTGTGTGTGTGTGTGTGTGTGTGTGTGTGTGTGTGCGTGCGTGGGTTCCAGTACGTGTGTGTATACATGTGCCTGAAAAACATGTCATCCTTGATCACATGCCCTACTTTATTTACTGAAGCAGGATCTCTTGCTGAAGCCAGAGCTCAGCAACTAAGTTCATCTTTCTAGCCAGCTGGCTCTGGGATCTCCTGTCTTCGCCAGTTCCCACACAAGTTCTGGAGATCTGAAGTCCTATTATCAACTTTTGTGTGAGCCGTTTCTCCAGTCCAACAAAAGGGAGCCTATGACTATTCCTCTGCTGTGAGAACTGTTGTTCACTTTAATCTTCACCAGCAGGATTTTTTGGTGGGAACACTATAATGTTACAGGGATAAAAATAGGCTCTGTGGCCTCACATTTGATCACACCCCCAAGTCAGTTCTGAAAAATGACTCAGTTGAACTTTCTTACAGGCATTTTTTGAAGAAGGAATTTGGTTTGGAAGGCTCTAGGTTAAACAGTTCAATGGGGACTGGAGAGATGGCTCAACAGGTAAAAGTACTGGCCGCTTTCACAGAGGACTTGAGTTGGGTTCCCAGTACCCACATGACAGTTCACAGTCATCCAAGTCTGGTTCGGGGGATCTGGCACCCTCTTCTGTCCTCCTCAGACACTGTATTAATGTGGTGCACATACATATATGCAGACAAAAGACTCATAAACAAAAAGTAAAAGTAACTAACTGGATAATAAATAAATAATAAAATAATTTAAAAATTATTAAATGGCGATCAGTGGAGTGCAGATCTTAAATGCTTTTGGCCAGCAGAGAACTCTGCTCTGGAAAGTAGGAATGTCATCTATGGAGTTCCTGAGAGCAAAATACTGCCTTTGACCAACAATAAAAATGCACAAAACTTCCCAGTCACATTTTGGAATTTGTCTATAAACTATCAACAGACAACCCAAAATCTTCAGATATTTGAGAAGTTTTCAATATAAAAGCAATACATATATAAAGAGCAATGATACTCCTCTAAGAAGGGTAAAACACTCTGTCACGTTCAAATTGATGAGAATATAGCATCCTTAAGAAAGAGACTATAAAAAAACGAAAGGAACTACTCCAGAGGTTTCAGTAGCAAAAATGAGGCCTACTGGGAGTAAAGAATTTGTGTTCTTTACTGAATTTTTGAAAATGTCATACAATATTATTTTGATCAAACTTCCAACCCCCTACCCCATCTGCACCATCTCCTATATCCGACTTAATTTCATGAACTGTATTGTGTATGTATGTCTACAGAGTCAAATTTGTGCCCTCCAGATTTTTTAAGGGGCCAAATCCATGTGTCCTTTATAAGAAAGCCTAAAGAGAATCCACACAGTAAACAGAGACAAAGACATTATCAAAGAAAAAATACTAGAAAACTACCCAGCAATCAGGTTAAATCACCCACCCACTTGTTCTTGCACGCAAGAAATGAAAAACTAGTTGACTATAGGTAATGAGACTTCAGAATGGTAAAAAGATAACCCGAAAAGCTCTGAGAGAAAAAGAGAGAGACAAGTCTCTCTTGAAAATGGAATAAGAATCACATGAGATTTCTCATGAGCAACAGTAGAAATCGGAAAGCAAAGTCTGAGAAAGGGATTCCCGTAATCTAAGATTTCTATAGTTAGCAAATTCTTTGTATTGAGGAGATGAAGAACTAAGAAACAATTAGCTCCCGGACAGCTACGAAAAGATTTCTTTGGCAAATTAGAGTTTTGTGCATCAACGTGAGCTCCTATGACAAACCCCACATGCTGGATGAGCTCCAGAGAGTGAGGGTCTGGGATGGGTTCTGGTGAAGTCTCTTCCTGGTTGCAGATGGTGCCTCCTGCCATGTCCTTCCTCCAGGGGGGATGGAGAGTGCAGGTGTCTTCCTCTTCCCGGAAGGGCATCAGGCCTGTCTGATTAGGGCTTCCCTTTGGACTTTCATCATCCTCTCACAGACTCCATCTCCAAATGCAGTCATAATGGGGGTTAAGGCTTCAATATGTGAACATAGGGAGGACACAATCACACCATATCAAGAATATCAACCAAAAAGGCGGATGAGGGAAACAGGAAACCAGAGAGGGGCAAAGAGGCCCCAAGAACAGCACCACAATGGGCTGGATTGGGAAGTCTTCCTGAAAGACATGTCCTTGCACCCAAGAACTTGTATTGAGAGGCTGTTGGACATAGTGTGGGAAGGAGGGACCTGAGGACCCAGTTTTAGTTCTGCCCCAGCACTTTCCAGCTGAGCAGCTTCTCCGAGCCTCAGTGATTTCTTCTGTAAAATGGACACAATGATTAAAGCTAGATTCAGAGGACTGTTCTGAGGCTGATGTCAGATGGCAGCCATAAACCACTGGTTACCCATTTTGGTTGGAAGTACTTGCTGTGTTAAGACTACTATTGAGAAAGAACGTGCTGGAATAACAGCTGTCCAGTTGGGATTATCAGTGCTTGGGTCTCCAGGAGGAAGGGGAAAGATACAATAAGGAAGGCGTCATTCCCTGGGCAGACTCCAGGCTTCCGGGGTGTTTTCTTACAGTGCCCCCATTTTACAGATGAGGAGATGGAGCCTCAAGACTGAAAAATGACGTGTGCAGACAGGAGTTGGTGGAGGCAAGAGCACATAGGCCCTGGTCCTTGATGCAAGGGTGCCTCTCCTCACCTCTAAGTCTCTGGTTGCCTCAGGGCCAACCCAGGGCTTTCAGGCCAAGCCAAGGGCGGGAAGTTAGATCATCAGCCATCCTTGAAGGGGCTAATTAGCTGACTGTGAAAACATTGTCTCTGACCACAGCAATCCCCCACCAGGGGAGAAGGGAAGTTAGTGTTTTTATTACAAACGAAATCAGGCAGGAGTTGGAGGCTTAGGAGTGTTTGGTTTGGTTTGGGTTTTTAATGACCTGAGGGGGAACTTGGCATTCATTGCCCCAGCCCAGAAGAAAGGAAGTTTATTTTTGGGGTCAGATTAAGAGACTTTGGCTTTCTTGACTTTTATTTTCGTGAAAGAGGAAGGACTGGCTGCTCACTGACTCTGGGGATCCTTCTCTGTTGTTCAGGCTTTCTGCTGTTTCCTGAGCAGATGACAATGAATGAGGGGTGGGTGGGGAGAGGGGGTAGGACTCAACAGGAACAGAATGGAGGCAAGGGGAAGCAGCAGAGGCCCTTACTGTGTGACCTTGGTTATGTTACTGAACCTCTCTGTACCTAGGTTTCCCACTTGTGTGGTTGGAGGGGCACCTGTGACCTGTCCAGGGAGATAAGCTTATCCAGCACAATGCTGTGGTTTAGGACATGGACACCTTGGCTTTGAACTCGGCCCCGAGCCCTTCCATGCTGAGAGAGTGCATGCCCTGAACCCTTTGTTCCTCCATCTGTCTCTTAGGGATGGCAGTACTAGATTGCTGTGAGGCACTGTCACAGGACAGGGTGACAGGTTAAACGTTACTTAGTGTACCTGTCAGCAGAGCCAGTGTGGTCTTTCTGCTTTCTGTAGAAGAGCGATTATGGTAAAGATGAGTTCAGGTCATATTATGGAAATATCTGAATATTAAGCTAAGAAATTTAGATTCAAGGAGTCAATTTTTGAATTAAAGAGACCTAAGAGGCCATTTTTCAACCCATCAAGTATCAGATGGAAAACCTGCTCAAGGTTGACTGGACTGTAACCAGGAAGGTCACCTTCAGAGTCACTCAAAAGACCATCAGTGGCACAGTCAGTCTGCTGCTGATGCCTAAAATCCTTCCCAAAGGACTTGGATGAATGAGCCTTTCTCATTAACATGCAAACACATTAATCCCGTGTGCCATATTCATACAATGGTATGAACTGGTCAGTCAGAAGGCTAGGTAGCTGAGAGCAGGGTCCTGCTAGGTAGGTCCAGAGACAGCTGCTCTATGATCCAGATGCAGGTAGAGCCTAGGACCCTTCTGAATCAGCTCAGTTTGAGGTGGGCAGCTGAAAAGCCAGAAGGGCCCCGACCTCCTTTTTCAGGGACCAAATCTATGCCTCTTATAGTTCAGACAAGACATTTACAGCCTGGAACCTGCTTGGTTAGGGCAGAAGACCTTCATCCCTTTTGACCACCCAAAACCACAAAATGCCCCCCAGATTTGACCCGTGGTGCCTCGAACCTCAAAGGCCAACTTGGGTTCAGCTATATCCTCATCCCAAGACGTGTCTGTTACATTATTACAACATCCATTTGTGTGTGTGCGTGTGTGCGTGTGTGCGTGTGTGTGTGTGTGTGTGTGTGTGTGTGTTTCTCTACCACTCACCACCCCGCCTTAAGGCGTCAAGGAAGGGGAATGAGGTGACAGAGAATTTAAGGACTGGGCCCAAGAGGCGCATCTGTGAGCTCATACAGTCCACGCCACAGTGGGGTACCTTGCAGGAGTCAGTTTGATCTTTCCAGAAGTTGCTTCTTCAACCAACTCTTGGAGCACTGTCATTAGGACCATTACTACATCAGGGAAGCTGCTGAGACAAAGGCGGAGGTGTTACCTCCATCAACCATACAGCGATCACAGAACCCTCCTGCTAAGAGAAAGCTGCCTCCCAGGGGGCTTTTCCTCAGGTGGTTGGTTGGTTTAACTCAAGTGTTTTACCAGGATGTGTACTGTGGATGCGCTCACCATGCAAAAGGGAATGGGAGGCTGGGTGAGGGTCCCAGGTCCTTGGCTTACAGAGCCTCCATCCAGGGTGAATGTGTGGGCACACCATCTTTCAAAAGTCAAATGCTCACCAGACGTGCTGGTGTAGGCCTTTAATCCCAGCAGTTGTGCGTCAGAGGCAGGCAGAGCTCGCTGAGTTCCAGGCCAGCCTGGTCTATGTAGCAAGTTCTAGGTCAGCTGGGGCTACATCGTGAGACCCTGCCTGACTCAAAAACCAAAACCATAACATCAAAAGCTAAATGCTGAGAAGTTTTCTGGTCCCTCACTTCAGTGAATGTGACCGAGGAGCTCTGGAGAGGCTGCTGAGAGGTCGGTATTCCAAGTGTCTCCACAGAGGAAAGTCTAGGCAGGGGACCGCGCTCAGATGGATGGACGGCTGAGACTCCAGGCTGGGAAGAGTGATGTAACCGAGGGTCCACAGCAGCCAGCATCCTGTCCCTCCATGCTGGTGGACACCAAGCAAAGGTGCTGTCCACACTGAGCCCTTGCCTGCTAGGAGTCTGCATGTGTGCACTCAACTCTGAGGGACAGCCTATTCCCAGCTATCCCACTGGAGAGGAAGGAAGCAGGCCTAGGTAAAGGTCATAACTTGCCCAAGGTCATCAAGTGAGCAAGAGACAGAACGAGACCTGAACACAGCCTGTCTCACTCCAAATCCTGTGTTCTTAGGCATCAAGCGTGGACTTTCGGAACTTCCGGAACCTTAAACTCCCCAGCCAGGCCAGCTCCTAGGCCCAGGGACACTTTGGGAGGTAAAAAGCAAGGATCAGAGTCTCCTCACATCTGAATGTCTAGGGACAGGCAAAAGGCACTTGGCAAGATAGTGGTCCTGTGGCCCAGACAGCTGGAGCCGGTGACTCAAAGTGGACATCATGCTCTTTCTGAGATGTGGGGTGGCCACTCTGTGCCAGGGCGTCCTCTTTCCACCCTTATGTGCTGGCCAGTTGGGTTAGCTAAGGTTGGCCCTATTTGGGACCTTCTGCTGGTACCCTGAGTTTGCCAGGTGTCTAAGGAGTGCCTGCGGTTTGTGGACTGAGAACATGTGCTTTTCACTTCTAGAACTCACTGTGGGTGACCTTCTCCACCCCCAGGTCTGCGAGTGATTCACACGGAGAAAGCACTGGGAAGAGGCAGTGAGCATCCACACACAGTAGACCAGCTAACTCTTTGAGGACGTGGCCCCCTGGCTTTCCTTGTCTCCCCAAATTTCTGGATGCTAGATACTAGCTGGGTCTCCCTGAACACACCAGATTCGCAAGAGAAGAATCAGATGAAAGTGGGAAACTGAGGTTTGGGGGATGGGAGGGTCGGGCTAGTTTCCTCTGAGGGCTGTATCCCTGAGTTTGGGATGCCGCACTCACTGTCAGGCCTGGTGGGTTGTAGCATTTCCATCCAGCAACTCTGGTCTGTCTCTGTAATCTCAGTTTAATTGCTGTGATCAATTTATCCTTCACTTAATAACCCGCAGCTTGGCGTATGGTTTAATATGGTTGACACACACACGTTGCTTTAAATGTCAGCACTGGCTGGACCTGGGGACTTGGCAGGCTCCCTAGGAGAGATGGCAGTGGAGAGGCGTCATCTGCTCGGCGTCTGGGATGTTGGTATGTTGGCCGCAGCTTCTTTTGGCTTGAAGGCTCAGCCACTGCCCAGCCTGAGCTGGGACTGCCGTCTCCTGCCTAGATCATAAACCCCACAGCCTGGCTCTAGTTTTCTCTCACTACCTTCCACCTGGCAACCTGTGAGCTAGGGTTGCCTGGGAGGCAGGGGTCTAGCTTCTTTAGGAACTGTGTTGAACCCAGGTCAGGCTATGGACCCGCAGTCCCAGGGTTAGAAGTGGACTGTGCTGTGTGTTTGTGACCAAGACCCTAGGGGAAGCCAGTGGGTAAATGTCACACTCTGCTTGAGGGACCGTGGTGACATCCACGATGACAGCTGTGCCACAGTGGTCTGCCTGCTCTCTCCCACGGTACACTCAGCCAGAAGGCCGTGTGCATTCTTGCCCACTCGGCTTCCACTCCTGGTTTGGAAAGACTGAGCAGTCCAAATGGGTGACTGTCAGAGCAAAGGGAGATGGACAGAGTTCCCCGGGCTGGAAGGACAGAGGGCCACTTGGCCACTCCACTGGATGGCTCTCTTGTGTGTTTCTATCCAGGCCTTCTCCAGGAAAGACTGTTTTCTGCCTTAGGCTTCTCTGAGACACAGAAGCCTTGCAGCTAATCTCTGTTTGTCATTCAAGCAGTGTGGCTTGACTTTCCCTTTTCCCCAGGAAAGTCGCCCTGAACAATGACCAATGGCTTGCTCAGTCTAGAGCTGGTAAGGCAGACTGCCCTAAGCTATGTTTGGTGGACAATTTCTGGATGCCTGAGTTTCTTTTCCTGGTGCGGTGATAAAATATTCTGACAAAAGTAACCTTGGGGAGAATGGGTTTATTCTGGCTCACAGTTCAAGGCCCAATCCAGTTGCATGGAAAGCCAAGGCATCAGGGGCTTGAAGGCTTGGTCACGGTCACCTTGCATCCACAAGCCGGAGCAGAGAAGAGAGTAATACATGCTGGTGCTCAGCTCACCTTTCCCATACAGTCGCGATCCCCAGCCTAGGGAATGGTGACACCCACCATGGGTGGGTTTCCCCACCTCACGGGCACACATACACACAGGCCAACCTAATCCTGACTATCCTTTATCGAGACTCCCTTCTTAGGTGATTCCAGATTCTGACAAGCTGACAACTTAAATTCATCACCACACAAGGGGAGCACACACTTCTTATGCGGGGGGGGGGTGGGGTGGTGTCTATTGAGGATCATGTGTTTTTAAGGGAGAATTTGTCACAGGGTACCAATAGAGCTTGGAGCTGAAGCATCAGGTGAGTTCCTTGTTCTGTGGTTATTTTTCTGTCTTTCACTGATAGGGTTCAGCTGGGGTCTGGTGTCCAGCCTTTGAGCATGGATCATGTTCCTTGCTAGCTTGTTCTGGGCCTCCTGAGAAACAGCTAGACCATCTTCTGGCAGGGCATTTTCTCCCTGTGGTGCCCCTGTGTGGTGTAGTTGCCTAACCTCCACCCTGCAGACAGCTAACCCTTATTTTCTAGCCCATGGAACTTCATGGAAATGTCTTCATGTTAACTTGCTTTCAAATCAGAAGAAAAAGGGAAAGTGGTAAGAATAAATATCTAATGACAAATCTATTTTGTCATTAGATATTTATTCTGTCTTTACGTCAACTCAGTTGGAAATGGGATTTCAATGGTTTTTAATGGAGGAAGGGCCCCAAGAGAAAATGTTTCAGAAAGGAAATGACATCATTAAGGGTCCTTTCTGTACCCTGACCCTGAAGTATGGATAGGCATGTCACTTCTTGGGGAGGCCCAAGAAGAGTCTCCACCAAGGCCAGCAAATGAACCTAGATTGTGCAGTGGGGGATGTGGAGGTTGGTGTCCACGTAGCTCTGACCCCTGCAGTGGGATATGTGGAGGTTGGTGTCCACATAGCTCTGACCCCTGCAGTGGGGTATGTGGAGGTTGGTGTCCACGTAGCTCTGACCCCTCAGTGGGGTATGTGGAGGTTGGTGTCCACGTAGCTCTGACCCCTCAGTGGGGTATGTGGAGGTTGGTGTCCACGTAGCTCTGACCCCTGCAGTGGGGTATGTGGAGGTTGGTGTCCACGTAGCTATCACCCCTCAGTGGGGTATGTGGAGGTTGGTGTCCACGTAGCTCTGACCCCTGCAGTGGGGTATGTGGAGGTTGGTGTCCACGTAGCTCTCACCCCTGTTGTCCTTACTGCCTCATGTGGGGTGGGGGTGGGCAATGGGGGTGACTGCTGGATTGTCCCACTGATCTGGGGGTCTTACCTTGGAGTGAACTCAGAGTTTGGCCACACAGAGACTTGAGTCCAAGGTAGAAGCTAGCATTTCCCAAAAATCTGTCTTAACTTGGAGCACAATCAGCCCGAGGTGTGAACACAGCTCTTGCATATTAGCAGGTCCTTGAACTCTGCTCTTGAACTCTGCCCTAGAGCTCTGCCCTGACCTCTTGTGTATAAGCATGGGGCAGTGGCCTGCTTCTCTTCCTCCTCCACCTCAACAGAACACCAGAGACCTACTCAGGACCAAGTTTATCTCAACCTCTATCTCTTCTAGTCATCCAGAAGCCATGCAAGAAGGATGCTATCCCCAGCATCAACGTATAGACAAACATGGAAGCTCAGATACGGCAAGTTAAGAAAGTTTTGGAGTGGTGCAAGTCATCACTCCCAGCACTCAGGAGGTAGAGGAAGGAGGATCAAGTGTTTGAGGCCAGCCTGGGCCACATAGCAAGACTCTGTTTCAAAAACCCAAAAGGAAGAAAGGGATGGAGGAAGGGAGGGAGGAAGGGAAGGAGGACAAAACAAAGAGAAAGAGGCAAGGCTAGATCAGTGATTCATCTCTGGAAGACATCGGAAGTTACCAGTCTCTCACACCCCCTGGTCCCAACCAGATAGTTGGCAGGAGGTATGGGCTGCCTTTCACCGGAAGCAGCCTGGTGTTCTCTGGTGTTTCCCAAGTGAGGCAATAAGATGACTCTTGGGTGGCATGGGAAATGCACTGTTTTCACACCATATGTGAACACCTAAGTAAACACACTCAGCTTATACATTGGGCCCCCAAGTTCCCGAGTAAGGTATACACGTTTTCCAATCAAATTGACTTTAAGAAAAGTAGTAAGGAAATTGTGGTATGTCTGTCATAGGGGTAACTCCAAACCGGCAAACACAAACCCAGCTTTAAATGCTGACTGTATGTAAGGGAGTGCGGATCTAAAATCAGAATCTTTGGCTTTCAGTTACCTTTATAAGCTCTGTGGCTTGAGTCAAGATTTCCAGCTTCTGAACTTAGTTTCCTCATCTGCAGATGAGGGTACTATAGGATTCAAGGTTGATAACCTCGGTATGCACTTTGGCAAGTTTTGGATAGACGTGTGGTGGTGTGGGAAGCCCCCAGGCGAGCATGTCCTGCTGTGAGCTGCTGGGCAGGGTGGGGAAGGTGTTTTATCATGGGGGACAGGATATAGAGCTTGGGCTAGGAACGTGGAGTTCTCCGTGAGTGATTCTGCTCAGGACCCACCCTTAACTGCTGAGCCTCCCGAGAAACATGATACAAATACACTTACTTGGACAAGACTCTTTAATTGCCAAAATTACCTGTAACATTAGCTTCTTTCACAGCTGTGCCTCCTCCTCCTGGGGCTGGTGCCAGTTCTCTGAGGTGCGCTGGGTCCCGCATGGGGGTGGGCTGTTAGCTCTTGCTTATCACAGAGCCTTAAGGAAGTGCCAAGGCCCAGGTGGGAGCCCACACTGTTGTGTCGTGCCCCTTCAACTTGTAGGGGGGTCCTATTCTCTTCTCTGCGGTGGTCTGGACTTTCCCTGATCAAAATGCTACAGATAGTGTAATTTACTGGGATAAGCTCAGATCCTTCAAGTCAGGGACAAGGTCAGCATTCCTGTTAGAACTCCACCACAGGGCCCTGAAGTTCAACCAACCAGGCCACAGCATCACTGGGAGTTTGTAGTGACCAGAGGGCACAGGACATGGCACAAATCCTGAGGTCATAGGTGAGACATGAGATTTGCCCCAAATCATCTGATCTCGGTGACGAGCACAAGAAAACAAAGGTGGTCAGCACTGGGCAGAGAGTTCAGTTGACAGAGGGCTTCACTAGCATGTACAAGGTCCCAGGTTCAATCTCTAGAAACACACACACACACACCCTGAAAGCAAATAAATAAATAAATAAATAAATAAATAAATAAAATTCAGATTCAGCAGGGACCAAAAAAAAAAGCAACAGAAATAACATTTTTTTACTCATCAGATTGCAACCAATTTCTAATGTTCAGTAATTTCCGTATTGTATGATGTGGTAAGTAAACTTTAAAAAAATCTTTTTGTTAGTGAGAAGAGTTGAAACAGGCCCTTGCTCATGCTAGGCAGGTACTCTGCCACTAAACTTTATCCCTCACCCCTGAACATTTATATGCTTCTTTTTTGTTTTTTAATTCCAGGGGAAGTATAATTTGGTTGAGAGATTTTGGCAGGAATGCTAAAATTAAAAATTTAGTTGAATTTTGGTAGTGGCATGCGCTTTAATCCCAGCCCTCCAGAGGTAGGAGGCAGGTGGATCCTGAGAGACTGAGGTCAACCTAGTCCACATAGTGACTTCCAGGCAAACTGGAACAAGGGAGATCCTATAAAAAAAATTAAATCGATCCACAGATTCCTCTTCTATCCATCTCCCTAGGAAGTACTTGTACATGAAGCAAGGACACCGAAGACCTCGCACAGTGATGTTCCTGATGGAAGAAGCTTTAGGTATCAAAGAGTGTCCAGGTAGCCATCACCTCCCCAGGATCTATTATGGGTGCCCAATCCCCCTGTAGGCATGGACTCTCTGTAATGACTATGGAATATGTAATGGTTAATTTCATCATCAACCTGAATGGATTTAGAATAATCTGTGAGACCCACTTCTGAGTGTGTCTTTGAGTTTTTAAAGAGGTTTAACTGAGGAGAGAACTATCTTAAATGTGGCAGCATCGACCTATTGTCTGAAATCCTGGACTCAATGTGTCAGGACCGAGTGGTTGGCTTTATCAACTTGACACACATGGGAAGAAGGAACATCAATTGAGATATTTCCTCTATCTGATGGGCCTGTGAGCATGCCTGTGAGGCATTTTCTTGACTATTGAGTCATGTGGAAGTGTCCAGTCCATTGTGGATAATGCCCCCTCCCCCCACTGCCTGCAGATGGTCCGGGATTGTGGAAGAAATTAGGTTAAGCACAGGCCAGAGGAACAAGCCAGTAAGCAGCGTTCCTCTATGGTCTCTGCTTCAGTTCCTGCCTCGAGGTTCCTGCCCTACCTTGAGTTCCTGTCCCGACTCCCCTCAGTGATGAACTGTCAAATGGAAAAGTAAGGTGCTTTCCTCCCCAAGTGGCTTTGGCCATGGTGTTTCTCACAGCAACAGAGAAGCAAGCTGAAACAGAATGAGAAGGAGGAAACCAGCAGAGTCTTGGCAATCATATCCCTCTCTGTTTCCTGACTACAGAAGCAGTGTGAGCAGACTCACATCCTGCTGCCACGTCTTTCCTACCATGATGGTCTGGATCCTTTCAAACTGTGAGACAAAACAAACCCTTCCTTCCGGTTGGGTGTTTGGTGACAGCACAAAGGAAAGCAAATGATACAGAGTAGGACTGAGCAGAGTCTTGGGAAACTCACTGAGACAAAGTTATGGGGAGATTCTGCACAAAATAAACTGTGTAAAGTCAACAGACAGCACACGGCAATGTGATGGAGCAAACCCTAAGCCACACAGTGTACATCTGCCCAAGCATTTCTACAAGAACATGGGGGTCTATGAAAGGACCAGGAAGGAAATCTATTCAGCTAGCAGTGGCCATTACCACTGCAAGCCACGTGGCGTTAGGGGAGGCGGTTATGGGAAGATCTTGAGCCTCATTCCAACTATTTTAGAAGAATGTTTACAAATGAGTGTGCTCTGTGCTATTTGGTGGGATAAGGTGAGAGACAGCTGGAGGTGTGTTATAGTCTGTCAAGTTATAAATATGTCCATAGTCTTCATAAAAATTTCAAGAACTAAACAGTAAGTTGGATGTCATAAAAGTGATCAGAGAGTCACTTTTTTTCCTAAGACCCATGGCCATGTGCAGCTCTATACCCAAGGTGAACTTGTCTGAACTGCCTGTCTGCATCATGGCCAACTGGATCCCCAGTTAATTGATGAAGGAATGAATGTGTCAGCGAAGAGAGGGATGTTTTTCTGAAAGGAAGAAGGACCTTGCCCCTTGATGACACACTTCTTGTATTTCTAGAATGTTCCACAACTAGGTGATCTCAGTAGGAACTGTGGCACACACTCTCCTGGGGACTGGAAACCCATGTCTCTCACGGAATGTGAGATTCCTTTAGAGAAGAATGTGCTGCTCCTTAGGCTCTGGGATCAGCCTCCTACAGAAGAGGCCCCATGGCTGACTTCTGGGGGTAGAACTGGCTGGGGAAGGGACATAATGTGAAGGGCTCCCTGCATCGACCCATGTACACCAAGTCCACCATGTATTCCAAGTCCAAGCAGACGTGGAACAACATATTAGACCTCCTTCGTGCCCCACCCTGGGCTCAGTGAGTTGAGAATAACCCACAGTGGGAGTCTTTCTGAGTTACTTGGTCTCAGACTCTTGTCCCAGTGTTAGACTCCTCAGTAAGACTTAGCGTGATGATAAAAATATGTCTGTCTGTCTCTCTTTCTCAATGGGAGCCCTCTGTCTTATCTTCTGGATTTGAAACATAAATAGGAAAAGAGGAGAGATGGGTGTTGCCATTGTGTTGGGGTGGCATTGTAGGAAGAAGACTGAATCAGGGGACAGAGAAGATAGGAGCAAGCACAATACTCTAGATGTAACCCCAAGAAACACTGTCCAATTACAGTGTTGTCAGTGGTTGGAGCTATGAGACAGGCAGGGGTCTCAGCTGTGTCTTCCCTCTCCGCACCCAGAGTCAGGACACCCTCCAAGCTCTGCAAGGATCTCTGTCTTCAGCCTCTTGGTTATCACACATTGTCAACATCTTCTCACATACAAGAATAGAACTCAAGTTGTTTGCAAATGGAAACCACTGGCTCTGTAGAAAATGCATGGTTTTAGGAAGCCAGGGAAGATGCTATTGGATAGCCTCCTGGAATGGTCCTTAAAATGAGGTTCAAAGCACCCAGTGGGCCAAAGTGGAGTGGCTGGCAAACAAAGAAGAGGAAAATAGGCACTGGGCATCAACGCCGGTCTCAGCTTCACCAGGAGCTGAGTTATACTGATCTATTTGCAAGACAGCCTTTCTCAACCATCCCGCTGTCCATTCCCTAGTGGAGATGCGTTACATTGAACTCTCATGTGACTGAACAGGAGTTGTCAACCAACATCATGTTCTTCCTTCTTGGTTCTCAAAATAAGTGCATACTTGATAGTTTAGATGTGTAAACATCAGGAAAATGAGTTCTGAAATAATATAAATCAAACTGTTCTGATTAACATGAGCTTTTGTTCATTATTTAAGGAAGAAAAATCCCAAGCTTCACTTAAAGGAAAGTTAGCCTTTTTTCCCTATATGTTTATGCTAATTCCATTTTGGTGAGTTTGATGATACAAAATAAATAACAAATAGCTATTTCAGTGACAATAATGGTGGGCTCAGTAGGCTGTAGTTGAAAATAACCCACAGTAGGAGTTTTCAGAGTTGCTTGGTCTCAGACTCTTGTCCCAGTGTTAGACTCCTCAGTAAGACTTAGTGTGATGATAAATCTCTCTCTCTCTTTCTTTCTCTTTTATCAATGGGAGCCCTTTGCCTTATCTTCTGGATTTGAAACAGAAATAGGAAAGGAGGAGAGATGGTGGGCTCAGTAAACTACATTTTCAGATCAGTGTATTTCAATACAAAGGTTGAGTGCATTTATAGATTTGGAAGATAATAAAGAGCCAGCCAACTGATGGTGAGTTTGACAGCCCCACCCTGACTGGGCTGAATTGTTGGGCAAGTTCTCAGAAAGAACTGATCTTGTTTTTGAGACTCAAATCTTACTATACAACTGTGGCTTGCCTTGAACTCTCATCCCTTCTGCTTTAGCTACAGAGTACTGGGGTCAGAGGTGTGTACATCCATATCTACTGAGGGGCAGGTATTGAAACAAGCCTTTAGCATCAGGATTCGTCCAGTGGATAAGGGAAAGAAAGAAGGTCTGGTAGAGGGCACAGCGTGAGGAAATGCATAGAGGCATGAACCAAGGAGGTGATTTGGGGCATGGGTCAGAAGAGAGAGATAGGGTGGGAAAGAAGTGGGAGAAACTGAGTAGAGACAAATCAGCCATTGTGAAAGGTTCAGTTCCATCCGCAGGTAGCTAGGGTAACAAGATCTAACCTATCCTCCAGAAACACCAGTCCAGAAGGCTCAATCAAGAGGTTTTCCTTTGTTTTTCTAGTACTCTTCTATAGCCCGAGCTGCCTTCACTGTGCCTTCACTGAACTTCTAGAGATAAAAATCACACTCTGGGAACTTAAAAAGAAATAGAAATAGAAGAGAAAGTACTGTAACAAACCAAACTGATATAATTCTGAAACTGAAAGCATGTAAGCATATCTTAGAACATTTGATATATCTACTATAATTTTTAATATTGTTTGCTGACAAAGCTGTACTACCAAGCTCAACAATAATGTGAAACTCGCCACTGTTTCTATAATGTGAGTTTGCTATTTATTCCCTTTCAAATTCTCCAACCTGAACAAAGTCTTTCAAAGTAATCATATTACTTCTTAAAGAAAACAATGCTGATAAAATATTTTTTCATATAAATAAAAAAGTATTCAGCCAACAGAAACAGTGTTGTAACCACTGGTTCTCTCTCTCTCTCTGGTTCTCTCTCTCTCTCTCTCTCTCTCTCTTCCATTTTCTGATTATCACATTCTCTTCTCTGGCTGTTAATATAACTTCCTCATGTGATGGAGCAGAGCTTTAGCACCAATTTTGGCGTAGACTGTTGCATAATTCTAGAATCTTACAGCCAATTAAGCAGTGTAAACTAGATGTGCTGTCATTTCTTCTACCACAATCTAAGCAATTAAAAATATTATGAAAGCCTCAAAGAATAAAAAAAAAAAAAACATTTTTTTAAAAAGGCCTAAGCAGCCTAGTTCCATGGTCTGCAGCTTCCCAGGGTGGTGCTGTCACACTGGATGACATGGCCCTGTACATTCTAAGCTGTATTTCCCTCAGAGGAATGGCAGAGAGGACGGAGAAGCAACTTCAACTAGCAAGCGCCAGAACTGGGGTTCAGGTTTAGTTGTGTGCTCTTAACCAGTCTTGACTGCCTTCAAATGTTTAAACGCACTTAACCTTTGCTTTGAAATTCATAGATTTGAAAAGATAGTTTTTATGCCATTATTATCATTGAAATAGCTATTTATTGTTTATTGTCTATCATCCCTTCAAATATAAATCTAACATGATGGAGGCATTGGAAAGGATCGTGCTACATAGTCTAAGTTGACCTTGACTCACCATGGAGCCTAGGATGACTCTAATGTTCCATCTTCCTGCCTCAGCCTCCGGAATGCAGGGATTACAGATGTGCAATTCATGAATGAACTGAAGTAGTGAGCTGGGGTCAGATGAGGAAGAGGTCAGGCTGGAGGACAGTCACACTTTGCACGGGGTGGGAGGTGGGAGTGTTTGCCACATGATGATATAGTGCTCCTGGCTGCATTGTGGAGAGGTCTTTGGAATATACCTGAAGTTTCTGGTATGCTCCACATGCCTGGGGGCAGTCTCTTGTGTGCCCGAAGTTAAAATCCTAAGTAAAGTGCTTTGTGGGGCAAGTGCCATGGTGGGGGAGGGGTAGCGGCTTGGATCCCAGAACTTACTGGCTTCTGGGACATGTTAGTGAAGGGTGGTTGCTCAGGAAGCTGGCCCTGAACCAGGAAGCCTGCAGTCGGCATTGGGGAATGCCACTGTAAGCCGGCTGAGAGGCTGCAGAAAGTTCTGGAAGGTGGCTGTGTCTAGGCTATGTGCGGTACCCCAGTACAGCCTGTAACTTGAGCCCTGGAAGAACATTAGGAACGTGACATCAGGACGCTTCCCAGCTGTGCCAAGTGGTGGGTTTGGGTGGGGTGTGTAGGGGTGAGCCAGGGTAGCTGAAGTTGTTTGCCTAAGCGCATTGGCTCTTGTCCTGGGCCCTGGCTCTCCAGACCCTGGCTCTCTGCCCCCTCTCAGACTATCGCAGCTCCAAGTCCAGTGCTCTCTCTCCTGTTGCCTTTGTTTCCATTGCAAAACGTTAGAAAGTCCAGTGGCCTAATTCATTTCTTTTAAGCACACTTATGAGGGGACACCTGGGGCTGGAGACAAACTGTGTGAAAGATGGCGCGTAGGGCAGGGACAGAAGTGTGCAGCCTTAAAAAACGCTTTATCTCTTAGCTAGACACCTCCTTTATTAAAATGAAATTTATAGGTTGAGATGTGAACACAAAGGCAGAGGAGACAGGAGGCTTAAACCCGAGAGGAGGCATGCAGAACACATAAAACAGGAAATCCCCCAGACTCACACTTTCGGAATGAAACACGGACACATTCGTTTCGCTTTACCCGCCTCTCATCGGCCGCCTCAGATACAAACTCCAGATTTATCATTGGTTCCCAGGGACCAGCCTCAGGCCCACAGCCTCCTGCCACCTCACCATCAATCACAGCTGAGAGGGGTTAGGGCGAAGCCTGGCAGAAGCAGGCCTCAAGGCAGCCAGCACTCAAGTCCTGAACTTGGACACTTACCCTAGGATAGAATCCTAGGGACAGGGCCTGGGAGTAGGACTTGGTGTTTTGTGGAATTAGAATAAAAGTCAGGGGCAGCCGCTTTTTGTAGCAACCTTCCTCCTGTCTCTCCATCTCTCCTTGCATTGGAGAGTTCAGGCCTTAGGTTTTGGGGGTGCTTCCAAAGGCTCAGTCTTTAAATGGCCAGGTTATCAAGGGAGCAGGGACTTCCGGCTTTGGGAGCAACAAGTCCTACTTTGAAATAACTATAGGCTCCCCCCCCCCCCCCCCGCCCAACCGAATGGGTCATTTATTGTTGGATGTGTTAGAAGCGCCATCAAAGCTCTGGACGTATTTATACAATTAGCACAGCCAGCGAAAGAAAAACAGCACACTACTGCCATGTTGTGCGCTCTGATTAACTTGTTAAGATAAATGAAAGGCATAGGACTCTGCGGTTAAACTGATGCAAGAGCTTCTTATGAAGGTGGGTGGACGCTGGCCAGTGCAGGGCCCGCAGCTGATGGGTACTTCTGTCCCCAGAAGTTAGTCTGGAAAGGAAGGCCATCCAGTACCTCCACACATGGTGGCGAATTCCCTACAGGGCAAGGCAGGGTGGTCCTTAGTACTAAGGCTGCAACATTGGTTTGTCTCTGACAGGTCAGGACCATTAGGGCAGGACCTGGGCTGCAGGCTGGCTTCTGTCAGCCAAGTTTGTTTGTTTGTCTTTGGATTTGGTTTGTTTGTTTTTGCGGTACCGGGGATTGCACCCAGTGCCTCATACATGCTAGGCAAGTGCCCTCCACTGAGGTACACCTACCTTAGCCTTCTTTATGTTATGAGATGAATCAAGGTTTCTCCAAGTTGACAGGCTGGGTTTGAACTTCATCTGTAGCTCCAGCAGGTCTTGAGCTTGAGATTCTTTGGCCTCAACTCCCCCAGTGGCCTAACTGCCATGCCTGGCTTGACTCTTGGATTTTTAAGTGCAAAGGGACTGACAGGCAGGGTTTAGTGTGAACACTTTGTAGATCCACCTGCTTCCTGTCCCTCTGCAGCCACCGAGGGTCTTCTGAGTGGGGACCTGACCCCACAGTGTTGAACAATGGGAACTAGTATCTACGGAGCACCTGCTCCAGGCTGAGACACAGGCTGACTGCTCTGAAGTCACCTATCTTATCACATTTACCCAGTGGCCTCGTGACAGAGGTGTTCACATGGTCTCGCTCAGAGTTACTTCCTGGTTCTCCCCAGGCAGAGCATGCTAACACCTGTTAAATTCCACTGCAGCACTTACTTAAACCTAAATTCTTTTCTTATTTTGTGCATTAACTGTTAATATCTTGACATCACTACGACCAAAATACCCGAGAGTGCATCTTAAAGGAGGAAGGATTTGCTTTGGCTCATGATTTCGGAGTGTTCAGTCCATGGTCTCTTGACTCTAGGTCCTTGGGCAGAACACCATGGAGGTGGGAGCATGTGGCAGAGCACAGCTCCTTATTTCCTGTCTGAACAGGAAGCAGTCAGGAATACTATCCCTCTGAGGCCCACCCCATGACCTACTTCCTCCAGGTTGGCTTCAACCTGATGTTTCCAAAGCCTTCCATGATGGTCCCACCAGTTGGGGACCAAGCGTTCAAAATATGAGCCTGTGGAGCTTATGATCATAGTCAGCCTGTAACAATTGTGTGTACTATACTGTCTGCCTTCTCACCCCGAGCAGGTGCTCCAGGTGGTAAAGGACTGTGACTCCCTGCTCTCTACCACCTCAGCACCTCTCAGAGAGCCCAGAGCAGAGTGGATGCACTACGTGTTTGTTGAGTGAATGAATGACTTCCCAGTGTTCTGGAGGTCAGCTGGGTGTGGCGGTCACAAGGGCACAGTGCTCAGGCTTGTCTGGATCAGTGGATCAGCAGAGACTACTTGACTTCTTTTGGCTCTATAGCCTGCTCCTATCTGGTCAGCTGTTTAATATTCAGTCAGTCATTCTCTCTTTCGATAAATATTTATTTCTTCAGGGTTTGTTACGTGGGGGGCAGTCTGCTGATGATTCCTAATTGGACTATTTTTCCCCTGTTGAATTTCAACTGAGGAAGAAAAAAGCAATTGCAGCATTTTTCAAGGCAAAACAAGCCATATAACAACCGCAGACCACAAACAACAGAACAGTCTTTCATGAGGTAAATTATTCCTGAGCCTGTAAAAAATAATAATAATAATAATAATTGCCAATTCTGGAGTGTCTTTGAAGACTTGAATGGATTAACAATCAGGAAACTTCAGGCTTTACAAAGCAAACTCTCTGAGCAGATCAAGAGCTTTGGAATTGTATATTTCTGTGGCTCTGATTTAGCTGAGTTTTCTTCTGATAAAGAAATTTTAAGGACATTGATGGGCACAGGATATACGTTGACGGTACACACTTGGCAACACACAAGCAGTGTTGAAATTGTAAGCACTTCTTTCTATTTCAGACCCAGAAGGGTAGCTGACATCTTTCATCAAAAAGACAGACAATTCCAGTCCCCTGACGATTCCAGATTATGGATCCCAGGAGGCTCGCCTTAACCAGCGTTTTATCACTGGAATCAGAGTGGCTGCTGTTTATTTTCTGAACCTCTGCGTAGTTTTCAAGGTGTTGCCTGCCAGCAGGGCCCGGGCCGATGGTGACACGTGTTATTGTCACATCCCTAGATCTGAAAGAAAACACGAGATAAATAAATATCAGTGTTTCCTTGGATCTCTTTTTGCTGTCACGGGCAATGGAAGGACTGGCATTTGTTAATTCACAGATCAGCTGCGTGCCCCTTTCACCTGACAGGGACAGAGGAGCGAAAGGCGTGGCTAGCTGGGGGGCCATGGTCTGCGTTCTAGGCTGAGCAAGGGACAGAGGCGTGTTTTGGCAAAACCTGAGGCAGGAGGGAGGCAGAGCCTGGCTGCAAGCTCTGTCTTCTTATATTCTCCCCATAAATGATCAGGTTGCCTCCTAGGATGGCATCAATTGCTGTGGGTGACGTCCTAGTGGGGTTGCTAACCCTCTGACTCTCTGTGTCTCTGTAGAACAGGATTCTGGAACTGCATTAGTTACTTTTCACATCCCCATGACCATAACACCTGACAGAAGCAACTTCAGGGAGGGAGGATTTATTTTGGCTCACGGTTTCAGAAGTTCCCATCCTATCTGCTCAGCTTCAGTCTCTTGAGCAGAGAGCATCATGGCAGCGGAAAGTTGTGGGCAGAGGACAAGTGTTCACCTCCCAGTGGATCAGGAAACAGATAGCATCAGAGCCTGGGCTACCACTGTCAGCAGTTAGCCCCTGCCAACTGCTTCTTGCAGGTGCCCATCTCCTGAATGCAGGTGCTAAAAACATGAGCCTGTGGGGCCAGTTCAGATCAAAACCACAGCACACAGCTTCTCCATTCTCATGCGTTGCTGAGGTGAGGACCCCCCCTTCCAGGAGAGTTCCCACCTCCTACCAGTCATCTCTCCCATGACCTTTGCCCTTATCAGTGTCATTTCTCTCTGCTTTTCGCCTCCTTTGGATCTCCTTATCCACATCAAGGAGTGACATCCACATCTGTGGCCCATGTGCCACATCTGGCCTGCAGTGCTACTGAACAGGGCCGTGGCCGCATATCAGCATGCTGTCCACAGCCGTTCTTGTGTTGTGGTGGCTGAGTGAGCAGTTGCAACACAGACCCTATGACCACAAAACTGAAAATACACTCTCCCTGGCCCACTACTACAGAAATTGATTGACCCCTGTTCCAGATGTTCTCTTAGGCCTATGGTAAACCGATCTCACTCTTTCCTGAAGACTTCACTCGAGGTTTTGACCTGCTGGATGCATGGAATGTTAATCAGTATTATATGGAAAAAGAATAGCAGAAGGAAATACGTTAGGATGTTCTGAGTGAAAGATTTAACAGAGTTGCTTTGCTGGCTTGTAGGATTTATCAGGAGTATTTAATGTGCTATGGAGCATGCTGGGAATCTCTCAGAGGAAAATGCAGTGTGCACATTCCTCAGATGTGCTGCTGAGTGCTGACGAGCTGGGTCCCTCTTATCTAACCTTCTGTTTTTCTGGGTGGTGTTATCAGCTACCATAGCTTAAGAATACTTGTATCTGAAATTTTAACTTCCAATCTAGAACTCCTGCCGGCATCACATATTACTGTCCATTTACTATACAAATATCTAACAGGCATCTTGGTTGTCACACGCTCAGATCCACCTGCTCCTCTCTGTCTGCTCTCTGGCCTGGGAAGTTGGAAGAGTGTCCCGTAGTTGCTAGGTCAAACAGAGAGCTCATCTCTGCTCTTGAGCCCACACACCCCACTCTTGACCAGTCACACTCTATATCTAATCTGTCTGCACGTCTGTCTTCTCTGCCTTCAACACTCATCCTGGGTAGGGCCACTTCTCACCACCTGCACCGTGTCCATCTGAGCCTGAGCCGTGTACTCCTCTGACCTGGGTTCCTACATCGGCCTTTCCAAGCTGGTTTCTTGTCCCTGCTCCCACCCTGTGGACCTCTGCGCCATGGTCAGGACATCTGAAACTCTTATCCAGTCCTATCCTCCTGGAGCCTAAAGCACTTTCAGGAGAACATTCTGTTCCATCAGAAGGCAGTGCTTACTTGCAGAACTCTCTAGACTCTGTGTGATGAGACTTATGCCTATCTCTTCCACTGGTTCATCTTGCCTCTCAAATCCAACCTCTGCACCTGCTAAACTATCTCCCCATCCTCTGCTCCATGGCCATGACCTTGTCTTTTCAAGGATTCTTTGATATCATTTAGATCTAAACTTTATAGATCTTTAGGAAGGCCTTTGCTGGACAGCCTAGTATTCCAATTTCTTTCCAGAAAAGCACTCTACTTTAGCATCCTCAGAGCTTTGTTGGAACCTCAGGTTGTGGTATTTATTTGTTATTTTCCTGCTTATTTTTTTTTTCCTACTGAGTGCAGAGTGCAAGCTCTATTAGGGGGAGGACCAGGCCTGCTATTTCTCTTTCCCGCCATTGGGCATCCAAAACTTTAAAGGGCCAGGCACATGGTGGCAATTGGACAATACCAACGTGTTGATGGACTGACTCCTGACCTCTTTTGTTCTACAGCATGCTGTGTCCCAGCATTTTACACCATGATTGTGGTAGCAGCACCTGACATTCACCCAAGACGACTTATCCGGAGCTTGCTTCAGGCCTGGACCTCAGCAGCTCAGGCAATTCTTCCAGCGAACAGGAAGGGCCAGGAATCTGTAATCCCCACGTCTCAAGCAGGAAAACTGTGCCACAGACCATTCAGCCTGGTGGCTTAAACAGCAAGCTTTCCTTTCTCCTGCCCTCAGGGCCGGGGGAGTCAGGAACTAGGTACCAGGAGACTGACCTTTGCCAAGGCCCATTTCCTGGGTTACAGAAGATGTCTTACAGAAAAGGGGGGTGAGTGATTTCCTCTCCCACCTCTCCTCTCCTCTCTCCTCCTTCTTCTTCTTCCTCCCATCTGTGTCTCTTTCTTTCTCATTCTAACTAAGTTCAATTTTGTACAGAAAATTTTTATATAGCAATAAATTGCAATGATTATTTTTCTATTAAAAATGCCATCCTTGGCAAGAAAGGACACCTTCAAATAAGCTTCTATATCTCTTGGAAATGACTCTGAGTCCTTAGACCCTCTCATGAGGACTTCATTCTAACGCTCTAATCATCTCTCCGGCATTCTGTCTCTAGTGCTTTGGAGGTGCCGAGGGCAGATTCCAGCAGAAGACTTTTGGGACCCACCACCGTTTAGCCCATTTGATGCCATATTACTTCCCTAAGGTTACACTTCTGTTATGTGTCCGAGCATGGTAGATTCCAGATCACAACCATGGGCAATAGGAGGCTTGGCTGTTATAGATCGGCATCACCATTTAGCATCTGGGAGTGAGCTTGGAGGGCCTGGACACTGTTCTGACTAACTTCTGACTGGGGCAATAACTCTCCTCTCTTCTGTGTATAAAACTTAGAACATAAGGGCTGGAGAGATGACTCAGCGGTTAAGAGCCACTGGCAGCTCTTCCAGAGGACCCAGACTCAGTTCTCAAGCACCCACATGGTGGCTAATAACCATCTGTAACCCCAGTTCCAGGGCATTCAACACCCTCTTCTAACCTCCTCGGGGGCACTGCGTATTTGTGATTACATTTACATAGATGCAGGCAAAACATTCATACACATAAAAATAAATAAATAAAAAACATGGAACACGGCTTGGCTGGGTTCCAGATCTTACTGTAGTGGGCCTGGTTTGTGTAGCACTTTTACTTCTTGTCAAAAGCTGTCCTATCTGTTGATAGTGAGCTGGTTCTTGTAAGGACCTTACCAGAGCACCTAGCTCACAGCCTGAACTTTGTTCTGACGTTTGCCTCAGTAATCTCATGTACCTAGAAGGGCTTTCTTTTGGACCAGAGCTGTGAGCAAAAGGAGAGGTGTTCCAGCCAGGTGGAGTCCTCATTTCTCCTTGATCTCTTAGGCGATGTGGTTACCTAATTACAAGCGGTACATCCGTGTGAGCCTAACACTAAATCACATAGCGCCTCCTTCTCCCTCAAGGAGGGTTTGTTCCAATTCCAACACCTCTCCAACACCTGCTAATAATCTTCCTTTTAGCAGACCAAGTTCTTGGAACTGACCTGGGGCTCAGGGCTCCTGGCAGAGAGTGACATCTTTCAGGCATGCGAGAACATTGCTTTGCCTAAGGTTTCATTTGTATAGCATTTACATGCCACACATAGCACAATTGTGGTATTTAAATGTTACAGGGAGTTCTGATGTACGGTCAGCCTGCCTTCCAATCAAAGCAATCCCATGAGGTTTTCTTTCAAAATAAAGGTATTACAATAAAAAAGTTACTTGAAAACACACATATATGCACAAGTTGCTGATACCACTCCTGGGGCATGTGGGTATCTCAGAGCCCTGAAAATGTGACTCCACATCTTGCAAAGGTTCACAACAGTGTTTCTTATAACAGTTGGAGGCCCCCTGAACATCCATCAGTAAGTGGCCAGAGAAACTGCACATCCAGACAATGGAGAGCTAGGAAAAAGTAAAACTGAGCAAATATTAAGGTATACAGGAAACATGAGTAATTTTGAGAAGCAGGCTAAAGATTTAAACTTAGCATCTTACTAGTAAGCTACCCAGGCTGGTCCAGAACTCTTGGGTCAGCAGCCTCCTTGCCAGAGCCTCTCGGGCAGCTGGGATCTGTTAGGTACTTATGAATCTTAGGGCAGGTGTGACTTGGGCTCCACCAAAATTTTTCTTTAGGAATTTCATATTTTCTATCTTACTGAAAGCACTGAAGAGCTCTTTCCCATTTCAAATGATGAGAACTACCTTCTCATGTTTTCTGAGGCTCATATTCTTTGTTAAAGTATGACTTTTAAACATGATCGTTTTTAAGTGTAAAATGCATCTTATTCACCTTTAGATGTGCAGCTCAATAGTCCATCTGCGCGGTTGGGCAAGCTTCACCATCCTCCAGCTCCAGAACGTTTGCATTTTGTAAAACTGAATCTCTGCCCCATTAGATAACAGCTCCTCAGCGCCTCCCCGACCCTGCCTCCAGTCTCTGGTAGCCACTTTCCTGTTTTCAGTCTTAGTGAGTTGAGGATGCTAAGTGAAGGCCTGTGGAACTTGTCCCTTTGTCACTCACTTATGTCATTTAGAAAAACCATTAGATTTAATGCATCTGAAATTTATTTGTGGAGTATGTATACGTGTGTGAATTTGTGTGTGTAGGTGATGTGTATATGTATGTGAGTACATGTGTGTGTGCGCGTGTGTGTAATGATGATTCAGCTTTAAGCCCATGATGGTTTACTGAAGAGACCATTTTCCACAGTTGTTGGCCAGATCCATACCAACTGTTTACCATCTGTGTTCCAACAAGAAGTGCATGCGCCCTGACGGGACACTGTCTTCTAGTCGTTTGATCTGTTTATAGATCCCTGTGCTGAGTCCACTGTTGACTACCTGAGCCCTCACCCACCCTCACTCAAGGGCCAGGCTTGGGTTTGGTTTCATCCTTTTAGCCTCTCGACTGTACCCAAGGTCACAGGGCGCTTCCCAGGCCTCCAGAAACTCTCCCATCTACCCCAAGGGAGTTCAGCAGGCAGGGATCTCAGTTCTCAGTAGAGGACAGATGAGGAAGACCCAGCCAGGCACACCCATCAGATCATGCAGACCCCACATCTCCGCCTGTGGTGGAACTGTGCCATGCCTGGGTTGATTATAAGGCTGAATTCAAGATAAGGCAAGTTCATCTTGGTTCTCTTCCAAGGACATTTGGTACTAACATGCAAAACAGGATCCTCCTGAGGCTCATTTCCCCTTAGGCTAGAGGCAGTCACAGAGGGCGCCTTGTCTTTCCACGAAGGACTCAAAGAGAGCTACTGAGGCCACCTCTCTAAGACTGTGACAAGATCCTGGAGGTGGCTGGCAGGGGCCCAACGGGGCAGGACTGATGAGCAGGTCTGTGCGCCCACGGGTTTTCCATGACTGTCTGCAAGGCTGTGCTGAGCTCTGGTATCCTGTGGGGTCTGGGCACTGAAGACTCTTTATTAGGCTGAGCGTGGGTGCAGTGGGAAGGGCTGAGGTTTCCATGAATCTCTTGTCAGCCAAAGGCAGCTGAGTCAGGCCTGTAGCTCCCTGTAGGTTTCTGGAAAGAGGCAGCAGAGATAAGATGGGCTGAGATGGAGCAAGAGATAAGTCGGGGAACAATGGGCACCCCTATCCTACTCTTGCATGCCCAAAGCAGCAGGGAGGCCTTCTGGCTGCTTGCTAAATACACTGGGCACAGTGTATCACAGGGGGACAGGTGGCTCAAGGAGAAGTATGCTGGGATTGTGCGCAGAGCAGGCAGAGTGTCTCTGGAAGAGACAACAGCCAGTGTTCCCCAATCCTAGTCAGTGTACCCCACCTTCCAGCTCCGCTGTGACTTCCACCCGCTCCCTTGTTGACTCCTGAAAGATGTCTACTGACCTCCAGACATGTAAACCCCTCCTAATAATAATTAAATGAATGTGAAAAATAAAAAGAACGACTATTTTCAAGAGATTTGGTCATCAGTCTTGTTTCAGGGTTTGTTTTCTGAAACAGAAGTGTGCAAGCAGGCTTCTGGTGCTGTTTGGCTGTTGTTGGTTAAAGGTATAGATGGCTGGGGGTGTAAACCAAGAATGTTGAAACAGCCAGCTTCATCTGAAATGTGTTCTCCGCCTTCCATCTATATCTCTGAACAAGAAGGCACTATTGCTTGGCATGCCTGGGTGGCATATGGCTCTTCACTCACAGTGTTCAGCCGTCTATACTTTTCTGTAAGAAGCTGGACATCGGGGACCGAGCATTTAAGTCCTAGACTCATGAGTCCATTACAAAAATGACTGGGGACTGTCCTTTGCTCTGAGTCTTGTGAGCAAGAGGCTCTGGGTCAAATCCTGTTGGTGTTTCCGCATCTGTAAAACAGGCTGTGCCCTCAACTATGCAAAGGTGCTATCCGGTGGTGCAGTGAGTTAACGGATGGAGCTTGGTCCCTGAATGCTGCCTGAAGTACACTGGCCAGTGCTGCTGGGAAGGAGCTGGGTCAATACGAGCACCTGCTTTGGAGGTGTTTGTTTTCAGCTCAAATCCACAGATGGTTGATTTCTTCTGGTCTGGACTGCAGTTCATGGAACTCAGAGGTGCTTGGTACAGGGGCTGCCTGGGCCTTACCTGCTTCCTCTGGTTCCTTATTCCTCATCTTAGGTCTCCTAAGGACTGGCTCTCCTAAACCTTAAAGGGAAGGACACGAACACTTGCAAAAATCAGACAAGTGTGCATATGTACAAAAGTCTACCAAGTTAGTAGACAAGTCAGTGAGTGAGCCAGGGTCTCCACTCCCTTCTTGGTCCCACATTAAGAAATCTTGGAACACCGAACACGGACAGGTGGCTTCGGCAGCTCTGCCCACTCCATCCCCCACCCACTTCACCCCCACAGCTCACACGGATGCCCAAAGATGGGCTTAGAGTGCGTCCTTACAGCCTCATCTTCATCTGACTGGATTGAGTTTCACTGTCCAGTTGCTGCCTCAACTTTTGATCTCTTCTCTTCTTGTGCTCTTGACTCAAAAGACCAACTCCACAAAACCTACCTGACTGGACTTCTGTATCTGTGTTGTGGTTTTACAATTTCTCCTGCACAGGGAATTCAATGACAGAGGCCAGGAGGGTCCAGTAATCCATCTGCCTCTGCTAGAAACACCCAGTGCAGCCTCAGCCCTCCATGTGGCAGGTGAGCAGCCCCTGCACTTTCTCATTTTCAAATATCATGATAAAGCTTCCTGCCTAGCTATGACCCTAGCCATGGCTCTTACCCACGTGGGATGGTAAGAACTTTCTTGAAATCTATGGCCACCTGGGAGTTTCTAAATAGACTGCAGCTATGGGAGTGGCTTCTTATCCCTGGTGCCCGTCACCACTTTGGGCTCTACCCTCTTCTGGGCACCGTGTATTCAGAGTGAGCTTCCAGGCACTGGGTTGTATTTGGCAAGCTTATTTGCTGGATTGTATCTTTAATCAGATACCATGGGCAGATAGAACTGACACCTTCGTCTCTGTTTTGCAATCGTGGCCGTGATTGAGATGGGACCCAGGCAAGGGAGAGGAGTGGAGTCCTGGTGAAACACGCCCCCACTGCACCGAGACCAGCCAGCCCATTCTTGTCGAACAGTATGTTGGATCTCTACAAGCCGTCATGCTAAGCCTCCAGCCATGAACCACACCCCTGGCAGTCTTGGCAGGGTATGCACTCTCAGTCCTCCAAGAACAATGCTCTTGTAGTTAGCAGCCAACTGGGTGACTGGTGGTAGTGGGCCTTCAGAAGCCACCCCTAGATGCTGCAAATCTTCCTGTGGAGGGACTTTGTCTATCCTGTAGCCCAGAGAAATGGCTCTTTCTTTGCAGCAACTATGCTCCCTCTAAGAAATGTAGATTTAGCTGACCACCACATCCCTCTTGCACCTCTGCTTTTCAAAGCCTTGGAGTCAGTTCATCCCCAAGACCCTAAAGGCATTATGCCCAGCCTCTTCCTGGCCTTGGATCAATGTGAATGAATGAATTCTGAGGACCGAGGGCACCCCAGTGCCTCTCCCTCCCTCAAGGACTGTCAGTTCTTCATCTTGCTCATGGCCACCCACCTCCTTCCCAGCCCTAAGGACAAAGTGTATATGTTGGAAGGCATTGGTTAGTTTGGTCCTGGGGTGTGGGGACAGCTGTTGCTGAGGGTGAGACATACAAGGTAGTAAGGGCTAGTAGCCATAAATACTTCGAGAAGGCTCTGCAGGGTTTTCTGCAGGAGCTGACATTAGCCAGCCCTTCTGTAAAGCAGAGGGAAGAAGGGTCACAGCTATGAGAGTTGGCTGCAGGTAAGGAGGTGACTTTTTCAGGGTCAAGTGCCAAGTTTAACCTGGATGGGATTTCCAAATACTCAGAGGGAAAATAGGGAGTAGATATAAAATACTATGTGTATATATTCTATAGAGACCTATATGAATTATCACTAATAGTCGTGTCATTTTCTGAACTATTCATTGATATGGTTTCCACTGGTCCTCTACTCAGGGTCCCTGCAGGAAAGAGATGCCAATTCAGATGGCCAGGAGGTATTTAAGGAAATGTTTCCTTTCAGGCCTACCTTGACGTCTGAAAGGGTAGGGGATACAGGACCACTTCTGAGCTCTGCAAGCATGGGGTCTGGAGCAGGCTGCCCATCAGGAGTCGCAGCATTAGAGGGGTCAGGTCACTGTCAGGGCACGAAGCCCAACGCAAGGAGAGAGAACACACTAGTTTTGTTCTGTTGTTTTGTCCTTTTCTCCATCTCTTTTTGGGCCTCCTGTTGGCCAGTTGAGACTCAGACACCCAGACATGCTTGTGTGAGGGGTCAGCTTTGTGGGACCCCGGCCAGCAAAGAAGGGAGGGGAGTGGATATGGAGTGTGGAGCAAGTTGAGGGACCTGCACAGTCAAGGAGACATAAAGATGTTGCCTGGCCATGGGACTAAAGCCGCCTGGGCTTGGGAGTGACGCTGCGAGCAGCTCTTACATGCACCACCTCACTACGAGATGCCAGTCATTCATAGACTACATTACTCCTTTATCTGTTAGATATCAAGTCTCACAGAGAGACTATCAATTAGCTATTGCAATACATCATCTCGTTTAATTCAGCACAGTGCCTGGCATGTAGAAGATGTTCGGTGAGTACTTTATAAACCAAGCAAATGACTAAATGGTCTTATGAGCAAGAGGCTGAACAACAGGGATGACCTGTGAAGTCCGGGCTTTGGAGCCTCTTGAGGAACTTGGGTTCTGACCAGCCTGTCTATTTCTTCCTCCAACCATGTGTTTTTACTGTGTATTTATTATGTATCAACAGCACTACCTTTGACTGGGGAAACCGGGTGCACAAACAGGGGTGAAACGGAAGCAGGGGCGGAGAGCTCTGTCCGGTCTGAACGTGGCATGGGCGCGGACAACCTCTATCTTAGAAGGGGCATCTGAGAGGACCTGAGGAGAATGGGTGTGTCCTACAGCTCTGGGACAATCATTCCTGGACGAAGCACAAAAGCTTTGAGGGAGGCACAGGTCTGGTACATTTAGGAAAGAGTGAAAGACCAGCCTGTCTAGGACAGAGTGACTGACACCGTTTTCCAGACATCCTCCTTTCCGGAAGGAAGTCCCTGGTGGTTAGGCAGTGTACTCAGAACCTGGCCCAAACTCTTGCCCGGCCAGGCCCACCTGGCGAGGAATAGTCACATCCCCTCCTCTCTGAAGTCATCTCCCTCAATACCTTGGCTCTTTCCACCAGGTCTTTGGCTCTTTTGATCCCTCTGCCTGGAACACCTGGTATGTGTGGTTGTGGGGTGGGGAGGGAGGGTCCTTTGCTGTCACTCGGGGTGGCCTTTCTTGGCTTCCTTTTCTGAGAAGGCAGTTGGGCACCCTTGGCTTATCAGCCCCCCACTCCCCGTCCTTTTCCTACTTGACACGTCTCTTATTTCATGGTTTGTATGTTCTTCTGCCAGGCTATTGCATGTCACCGTTATGAGAGCTTCCTGAAGACAGGAATAGTTTTGTGCCTCAGGGAGTTTTCTGGACTGAAGCAGTGTTGACACATAGTAGGTCTTCAGTGAATTTTGAATGATGATAAGGAAGGAGGGAAGGGATGAGAGCCCAGAGGGAGGCCCAGCCTGTATTCAACCTTCCCAGGTCCTCACATTTCCTTGTGAGACTTAAGGGCTCTCTGGAGAAGAATGAGACCAGACGTCCACACTGGTGGTCAGGAAGGCCTTGGGAGGACTTATCCAGCCCTCACGATGCCACATTCCCTTTGCAAACACCTTTTGTGCAAGTTCCCTCTGCCAGGAGCTCCTGAGCCCTGGAAGGCCCCATGCTGAGCACCCAAAGCCGGCCCCCCTCTGTCCCTCCACCTTCCCCAAACCAAATGAATTTCCTCTGACAGAGGAAAGCCATCCTCTTGGGAGCTCTGAGAAAGTCATGTTCTTGCACCTTCTGGGCAGGGTTCTCAGGCTCTACATTGCCTGCTGCAACTTTCATCAGCTTCTGCCTTCTTCTGCTTGATTTTCTTACTTGTCCAATGTTCTGTTGGCCTGTGAGATCATACAACCTTGTGCTTTCACATTTGCCTTCACATTCTTAAAATGAAGGCATTCTCCGCTGCCCGCACAACAGAATCTTGTACTATTGGGGTTGCAGTGTCTCATTTAACAAACAGGAAAGTGGACATTCAGTCTGGGGTGGGGGACAGGGCTGGCAACCTGCCTTTAGAAGACGCATTTCCAGTGGCCTTAATACCCTTGATCTCTATTGGGTTTTGGTGTCAGGAGCTATGTGTGGTTCATATGCAGGCAGGCTTCTAATCGCTGATGAAGCAAGGTCCCATGGGAGCATTGATTCAGAGATCTGGCATTCTCACCCTCCACTATGACGACCACTCTGTCTTTTACATCTTCCAGCAGGGCTGTGTAGTTAATGGACCCCCATGGCTCCTCTTCTTATTCGACAGAGGATGCTACAGTTGTGAAATGAAATGGCTCATTCAGGATCCTGTCACCAGGATCTGAAGTTCACCAGTTTATTCTCATGTTGGTGAAGGAAGGAGGAAGAAACAGGAAAGAAGTGACCCAGAAAAACTGTCTCATAACAGAAGTATAGGAGAGAGAGAGAGAGAGAGAGAGAGAGAGAGAGAGAGAGAGAGAAAGAAGAAGAGGAAGAGGGAAAGATGAGGTGAGGGAAGGAAGAGGGACAAGGGAAAGGTGTCACCTGGAGCCTAGTCTATCTGTATTTCGGAGAAAATGATATGCCAAGAAACTGTAGCTGCTGCAAAGAAAGGCCTACTGTTAAGATGGGTCTCCCTGCTCTATTCAGTGCTGGTCCCCAGCTCTCTACCTCTGGCCAAATACCTTAGTCAGGGACCAAAAAAATATCCCCTAAAGGCTGCCCCTACACCCTAGTCAGTATTTGCCCATAATCTCTGCTTTGGAAGTAATTTATCTCCAATGTATGAGCCCCTTTGTGATGGAAAGCCAGTGTTGACACTTTTGTATAAACATCCAGCTTAGTATATTGACAAACTGGAGGCTGGTGCTTTGATCCCAGGCTGCCAACTCTGAATAGACAAACTGGGTGGAGTTTGGAGCTCCAGACTGCCCAGGCCAGACCCAAAGCCCGTGTAATCTCTCCTACATTGGTCCCATCCGTATTTAGTCTTTGTTTCCTGTAGCCACTTAAGATGGACTTGGAGTTTGTTTAGTAACTTCTTCCTTCTTCACACTGACTGGTGACTCATAAGTTCGTTTTGTTAGCAAGGCACGCAGCAAAATTCCAAAGTAGCAAATGACCGGAATGAAAACCCTTAAACTCACATAGATTTAATCACTGCAGCAAATTGGAACCATTTGTGGTCAGGTTTCGATGAAGATCTAGAAAGAATTCCCCACTCCCCCTCCACTTTCTTTTTAAGTGGCTTAGTTAAGGTTAGTGAGAAAGGGGGACATGGTGCCAGGAGGTTGGGGAAAGAGACTTCAATGGTTTCTATCCATGCTTCCGGACATCTGTAGACACCTGAGTATCTTCAAAAGGCAAAGAACAAGCCTCCGTGTTAGGCAGGCTCTGGACTCAGTGGCCCAGGCTCTGTGACCCAGAAAACGGCGAGATCTCAGTGCTGTGAGTTTCCACCCAAAACTTTGAGGTATTCTTAAGAAAATATTGTGCTTTGTGACTTTTGTCACCTCCAGTTACCTTAATAAGGCAAGGAAAAGGTCAGCACATTTTTTTTTTTTCCACAAACAGAAAAGAAACCGAACCTGATCTGTTATGATTTCTCAAGCAAACCAAACAGAGTGCTTTAATGAAGACGTGGGTCTGGGGCTGACCCCCACTGCACTGTGTGAGTGTCAGATCTGTTTCTGATAAAATCGACATTGAGGTTTTGAAGAATGAATCAGAAGGAAGTCCAAATCCATTTCATGACTGAGCTGAACTAAACAGAAGGGGGAAAGCATGCCTATAATTAAAGGGAAGCTTAAAAACATTTTTTTTTTCTGAAACATTTTTAGAAATTTCTAGAATCAGAGTTGTTCTGAACAATCAGTTTTCAGGGTTCTGTGTGATTTCTTAGAAGTGACTGCACAGGCTGTGGCAACAAATTTTCTTGACCAAATTATGGAAAATGTTAGCCATGAGGGTCCTCCCTCCATCTCTCGTTTCTGTGATTTCAGTTGGAGAGAAAAATTCAGGCTGAAAGAAACTGGATATTTATTTTCTGTGAACTTTAATAAAGAAAGTGGCAGGTTTGGGACTTTTTTTTTTTTAAAGTCCTTTGGACAAGTTGGTTTTTAATTTTTTTAAGTTGGCATAAAGCTGGTGGTGCCTGATGTCCAGAGCTGTACCAAGGACCGGCCTGGCAGGTTGGCCCAAGACTCCCAGCAGGCTTTTAACTCAGAGACCCTACTTTTCCTAGATCCCATGATCACTCAGGCGGGTCTTTTAAAATGCTTGGTGCTCGCATCTTCGCTTGAAGTCCTGTTTGTTTGGGTTTGTGGAATCCCTTCCTTTTCTTCAACATTCTCAGATGTCCTCTGGTTAGGCCTAGTGATCAGCATTAATCCACTCCAGCCCTGCCTAGGAATAGCCCACTTTGTTCATAAGCGCATAACATAACTTCAGCCCCTAGGGCTCCTGTCATGAAATGTAATCCCAGACGCTTCGAGATGTCTTGAGAGATAAGTGTGGCCTTCATTCCAGGGTCACCCTGGCCTTGAAAGAACAGAGTTCACCTACTATACCTCACAACGTTGTTATCAGTCAGAGACCCCAAGCAGCCACAACCCGCCACATTTTCCACAGGGTCTGTGGTGTTAAGAAAATACCCTCTAGCGCTGTGTTATTTTAGGCTGAAACAAAAGTCGACATGAATGACTGAGGGGAACAGAGAGGACTTTGTTCTCCCTGAGGTCAGGCGCTCAGAACTGGCCCGCAACAGGAATCCAACGGAGAAGTGAATGCCACCAAATTCAAACGTGCTATCGAGTGTCTGGCAGATCTCTGGAGCAGAGGACCTGGCCCGGGATTCTGCCAAGCCGTGGGTCATGGGAAGTGCTGCCCGATTAGCAGTGATAGGGTGAATAGCTCTGAGAGACAGTCACCTGGTTACAGGAGGAGACCCCAGAGGGGCCTGGCTTCATGAGGCACAGGCAGGGATGGACTAGCACTATTCTAGTCCTCAAATGAATTGCTCCACCACATCTTCAGATACTGTCATGTTCCCCTTTTACAGATGAGAAAACTGAGGCAAAGAGGGGCAGAACTGCCTGAAGTCATGTTGCTAACGACTGGAGAAGTCAGGATATAAAGCCAGCCAGCCTACTCCTAGCACTGACCCCTTTCCCTTCCCCAACGCCTGATCCTCTTAGTCTTATGTGTCTTCTCCATGGTTTCTTTCAGCCAGGTCAGTCATGCAGCAGGACCCTCAGTATCCGGCCAGAAGCCCCAGGCCCCATCACACCAGTATCAAGACTGCCATAACTGTATCCTTTTGTTTGAGGGCTGTCATTACTGGGAGAGTCTGCTCTGTGTGCTTTCAATAAGCCAGATATAGCCAAAAATGAACACTCCTGTCCCAAGATGGCTGACAGTGGTAGATAAATAGCACAGCTTCCCAGTCTGCAGGAGATCTTGGAGCTGGGGTCTTGTGTTGTTCCCCAATTCCATTGAGCTCTGGTTGCCTACAGGCCCTGCTTCCTTGAGGAGTCATGTTTTGAGTGTTTCTTCCTTGCTTCCACATGGCTGTCTCCTTGGATGACCTCCCTGACAATACCTTCAGTGTAATCCTTCCTGCAGCTGCTCCAGGGGAGCCCAGACTCAGACGGGGGCTAGTTCTTGGGATCCCCTGCAGTCTGTGAGCTCCATCAAAACACAGCCTGGAACCCCTGCAGACTAGCTGAGTAACTAGCTCCTAGTAGGTATCAACTCAATGCTGACTAAATGGAAGGCTTTTGAAGAGAAAAGTCCCTCTCTGTCTAACACGAGTTTATGTTTTCACAGTTCACTCTCTCCTGAAGTCAATATTTTTCCATCAAAGGGACTTCCATTTGGAGCAATTTTATGTTTTATTGGGGAATTACTTGTTCCCGCTCTAAGCCGGAGATGGAGGACCTGATTCTTTTATATCCTTCTGTCATCTTTTGCAGAGTTGGGATGAACTAGTTTCCACCTGAGGGTCTGATGAAGACTTTGGGGATTGTTTCAGGGATCAGTCAGCTGCCCAGCAAACCTTTGTCTTCTTGCTACAGGAGATTTCCCCGTCCCCTTGCAGGAAGGTGTACCCCGTGCCTGAGTGTTAGTTGGTAGAACATGAGTCGCTATGAGCCACCTTCAGCTCCATCTTGAACATGGCCCCTTTGCTGGTCCATGCTTTTCTTTTCTGTGACTCAACATGAGCAGATACCTGCACAATAAGTGTGGCTGAGCACACCATGCCAGAAGCGCAGGTCCCTAATCATTGCTGGGAGACCAGTCACCAGGGTCCCCAATCATTGCTGGGAGACCAGTCACCAGCTGATCAGAAACATCAGTGGTATACTTTCCAGTAAAAAATAATTTTCTGGTGTATTCCAATCCTTATCCACTTTGGAGTTCCAAGGCACTGGTAACAGAGAGTATTCCCTGACTCTTTCTCACCATATGTAAAATGCATAGTAACTGTGTCCAATAAAAACCGATTTTCCCTGTGAGAACCTTGCTTCACTGTGTCCTGAGCTACTGCTGATTTTGCATTCTCCTGGGTCTCCAGAGGCTCTTTTTCTGGAAAGGTCTTGCCTAACAAGCCAGCACCAAACAGCTTCTAGCAACTGCTCCACCCGCTTGAGCTCTTGTACCAGGAGAGACAGGGTTAAGGGTGAAGCGCGAAGCTACAGGGGTTACTGAGGTTGGCCTTTGTGCTTGAAAGCTTTGGAAACACTCTCTTAGACCCCCAAGGGAAGCACAGCCTAGAAACCACCAGAAAGCCCCAGCCTCTCCCACTCTGGAAATAAGTCCCATTGGGTATTTCCAGAGGAAGCCAGGGCTAACTGACCTTGATTGAAGTCACAAAGATGGCCTATGCAGAGCCCAACATGGAGACCACGTTTATAGAAACAGACAGGCAAGACCATTTGTGATAATTTAAAATGCAAATTCATATTTAACTAAATGCTTACGTGTTCATACAAACAATGGCAACCTACTGGGGCTGGAGAGATTTCTCAGCAGTTAAGAGCACTGGATGCTCTTATAGAGGACCCAGGTTTGGTTCCCAGCACCTACATGGTGGCTAACAACCATCCTTAACTACAGTTCCAGGGGAATCTGATGCCCTCTACTGACCTCCATGGGCATTGCATGACATGGGTACACTTACATACATGAAAACCCTCATACATATAAATTTTAAAAAGAGGTTAGAGAAGAAGCTCGGAGATTAAGAGTTTACACTGCTCTTGCAGAAGATCCAAGTTCCTAGTACTCATGTTAGGCAGCTCACAACTGCCTGTAACTCCAGCTTCAGAGGATCTGACACCATCTTCTAAACGCCGTGGACACCTGAAGTCACATGCACATAGTCACAGATACACGTATACACATAATTAAAAATAATAAAAATAGATTTGAAAAAAAATTTAAAAAATGGTAGCCTACAGTATATATCATTCTATACTTTGTTTGTTCTTAGGCAGAGTCTCACTCTGTGGCCCAGGCTCATCTGGAATTCATGATCTTCTTGTCTTGGCCTCCTAAGTATTGGGATTACAGGCATGCACCACTAAACGCAGCAGCATTCTATCTCTTATTTTACTTATTTATTTAATTTTTAAGATGGAGCCTTGCTGTGTTGTTCAGGCTTATTTCAAACTCCTGGACTCAAGCAGTCCTTCTGCCTTGGCCTCCTGAGTTACTGGGACTAAAGTGTGCATGCCACTGGACTGGCTGGCCAACGTGTTTCTTTTTTAACCTGGCAGTATCTTTCAGAGAACATTTTGGGCTTATTCTTTCTTTTTTTTCAATTTTATTTTAAATTGTGTATGTGTGTGCATCTGTGTGTGGGTATGTGCATGCGAGTGCAGGTGTTCAAAGAAGCCAGAAAAAGGTGTGAAATTCCTTGAAGCTAGAGGTACAGATGGTTGTGAGGTGCTGGGAACCGAACTTGGGTCCTGTGGAAAAGCAGCAGGCACTCCTAACAAGTGGGCCATCTCTCCATCCCTTTTGTGCCAGTTCTTAAAGACACATACAAACATGTTATTTGTGACAGCTATGAAGCATTCGTTATGAAGGTGTGCCTTGAATGGTTGGACTAGCAACCTCTTGCTAATGCAACCTGGAAGGAGAAGAAAGAGAAAGCAAGTCTCCAGGCTTTCTTCAGCCCTCACCTCCAGGCTGGAGTCCCAGCCTCCAGCACCTGTTGCTTTTTCACTGTTTGGGAAGTCCCTGGAGAGCATAGTTTTCCTCCCTGCAACTGCACTGGGTCAAGTGTTTGGCTTCTGTTGATGGTCTAAACACGCCTCAGATCTCTTTATAGCTCAGCTTGTAAGTGGAAGACTCTTGATACGGCCCACAGGACCCTTTAACACCCTTCTAAACCCTGTTAAACCCACGTAATGAGTTCCCCTTGCTGCGTTCCACTGTGAAAGAAATCTAGACCGGCTCAGGGTGCCCACCTGTTCCGAAGATTAGCTGCTCTGCAGGCATGGGGACAGAGTAGAGGGTAAGGGGTCGGCAGGAAAGCAGGTCCTGGATGGAATAGCTGTATGAGTACTACTCAGTCAAGAGTCCACCATGTCAGGGCTTGGGTGGCTTGGTGCAGTTCAGTACCCAGAGCTCCCAGCGTGCCTGGGGTGGGAGCCATGTGTTGCAGGTAGGGGGCTTCTTCTCTTTAAAGACTCTGCACAGTGTCCAGTGAGTCTTTCTAAAAGGCTGTTCTCAGTACACCAGTACCTCTTCTGGAACCTTCTTTCACAGATGCCTGGTAGGTAAGGGATGTCTGCTGATCACGTGCTTGGTGGCACAGACCACAGGAATAAAAGAGGCTGACGCTTAGACTTCTTTCTTCTGGTTTTTAGCATGGGACCCAGGAGTAGCTAGGTGTTCAGGGCCCCTGTCTTCTGTGATTGAGTCGGAGACAACCTTTGCTCAGCCATGATTAAGTGGCCAGTTTGTGACCCAGGTCTGGAAAATCAGACCATTCAATCTCTTGGTTACTGCCTTAGAGATGGACATGTGATTCAATGGTACTGAAAATAGTCAGTCCCCAAACTCTGTGGGAAGAGCTAGAAATCAAATACACTGTCTTCTTTTCAGTTGAGGAGAACATGGTAATTTGAATTCCAGGGACCAACTTTTTATCATCAGGTAAAAGCCAGAAAAATTAGACTGAGAGGGAGAAAGGCAAGATTGAAATCTGAAGATACCCTGGAGAATCTGGATCTGTCCATACTGAAGATTTCATATTTAATGTTTAAATGCTTAAATAGTTCATATCTATACAAACACTTGCATTTTGGTTTTAGTTGAAGTCAGTTTTATTTGAGACCATAGATCATTTTTGACCCAGAGTTCTAAAATATGTCACTCAGTATAGATACCACCATCCTGAAAGTGGCCCTTAGCATTCAGTTAGGCCTACCCCTCCCTTCTCTCCACTGCAGTCAGCCTTCCTTAACTCAGCCTTCCATACAACCTACCTGTATTTCACCACTCAGCTTCTCTTCATCCTAAACGATCTCTCACGCCCACTCAGCATTCATCCTTAGTGACTATTTGGCTGACATAAAGTTCTTGGTACTGGGAGAGCACACTGTGCTCCCACTTTCCACATCCAAGGAACTTGTAATATACTTGTGGTTCATTGGCAAACTAAGGGAGGAAATGGACAATTTCCTAGAATCAAATGAAATTGAAAGTGGAATTCCCCTGAGTCTGTGGGATGAGTCTGTATGAGTGCTCACATTCAGACATCTGAGGGATCATAAACAAATAACCCCTCTACACACCCCACAGTCTCAGAAAGACAAGAAACCAAACCCAAATGAAATAGATGGCAAGAAACAAAGATCAGGGCAGAAAGCGATGAAATGGAGATTAAGGAGTGATACATAGAACCAGTCAAAGAGTTGGTTCTTTGCAAAATTAAGCAAGATTGACAAATGCCTAGCCATTCTAACTAGAAAAAAAGAGAAGACCCAAATTAATAAAATTAGAGATAAAGAAACAACAGCTTCCAATGAAACCCAGAATATCAATAGGAAATATTTTGAAAATTTATGTTCTAAAACACTAGGGGATATAGAAGAAATCAATACAATTCAGGATACACTGAATCAACCAAAATGAAATCAAGGATACAACAAATTTGAATAGATAACAAGCAATGGGATTGAATCAGTAATAAAGAGTCTCCCAACAAAGAAATGGATTCACTGATGAATTCTACCAAACCTTAAAGAAGCAATCCTCCCATTGCCCCATAAGCTAGAAAGGGGAGGGACACAATTAATTCCAATCTATGAAGCCAGAACTACCTGGGTACCCAAACCAGATAAAGACACAACAAAGAAAAGAAGATTATGGATCAGTTTCCTTGGTGAAAGTCGACATAAAAATTCCCAATAAAATACTTGCAAACAAAATTCAAGACCATACAACAAGACCAAGTTGGTTTATATCTAGAGATGCAAGGTTGGTTCAACATATACAAATCAACAAATATAATATAGCACATAAATAGACTTAAAGTACAGAAATAATTTGGTTATTTAAGAACCACAAGCAAAAGCCTTTGACAAAGTTCAGCATATACTCAGGATAAAAATCCCTGAAGAAGCTGGGCATGGTCACACACAATTTTAATCCCAGCACTTGGGAGGCAGAGGCAGGTGATCCCTTTGAAATTGAGGCCAGCCTGGTCTCCAGGGTGAATCTAGGCAAGCGAGGGCTACAGGGAGACCCCATCTTAAAAAGACCCAAAATAAAATCCCTGAAGAAATCAAGAATAGAAGGAAGATACCTCATCATGATAAAAGCTATATGTGAGAGGTGTTAGCCAACATTAGATACTAAGTACAGAAACTTGAAAGTGTTTCCTCTAAAGCTGGGAACAAGACGAGGGTGTCTGTTCTTGCTGTTCTTACTCAATGTGTTGCTGGAAGTCTTAGCTATAGCAATAAGGCAAGAAAAAGTAAAGGGATACAAATAGGAAAGGAGTAAGTTAGATTATCCTTACTTGCTGGTGATATGATTTTACACTTAAAAGAATCCACCAAAAGTCTCTCAGATCTGATAAGCACTTTCAGCAAAGTCAACATAGAGGGAGACTGGGGAGATGGCTCAATAGGTAAAGTGCTTGCTGCATAAGCATGTTGACCTGAATTTGATGTTCAGTACACATATAAACCCCAGGTACAGCAGTACAAATCTGTAATCCCAGCCTGGAGAGGCAGAGACAGGAGAATTCCTGGGGCTTGGTGGCCAACCAGTCTGTCTCAGTGAACTCCAGGCTCAGTGAAAGGCCCTGCCCTGAAAAATAAAGTGGAAGCTTCCAGATAAGATGGGTGAATAGAAGTCATGCAGAATAAAGTCACTGATTCCAGCTTGGGAATTAGGGGAATTATGAATATTTACCACTCCACTTACTACTTCTCCAAGATCTGGGACTGACTTGATCAACACCTTCAATAAACCAAACCTCTTCTGCTATGAAACTCACAAACTTTACCATCAGACTGAACTTGCTACTGTGATTACAAAGAAAGCATGTGGTGCCTTAGCAACATTTTTCTCAGGCAAGCTGGGCTAAAAGACTCCAACCAGGAAGTCTACAAAAGCAGCACCTGGGAGAGACTTTACAGAAAGGGGCTCCAGTGACTGCTGTGAGGGTCACCCTCAGGGCTCCCAAAGGGACCCTCTCCGAATGCAACAACCACAGCCTGGCTGGGCTTTGCCTTGGCTATGCGCAGTCCACAGAACAGAGTGGAGAAAACTCCATACACAAGCAGGGTGGGGCTCTACATGAGAAGAACAGGACCATTTACAAAACAACACGGGGCAAAGCTCAGACCAGGACCAAGGAGACAAAGCAGATCATCCAAGGAGAGGAAGTCAATAGTCAATATTCAGGCTAGAGATGTCATTCCTTTAAATCCTGGTCACCTTTGCCACTACAGCTGTTCTGCCTGTGATTTGATTATCTTATCATATCTATATATCTTATAACTCCACTCAGCGCACCCTCCCCCAGTCATCTCTAATCTGTAGAGTCTAGGAGGGCTTTGTAACAGGCCAACACTGTCCTCTGCTGTTAGCGCTGTTTACTGTTTTGCTGTTTACTATTTTGCGTGCTTTTGCTTTCTATCTTTGGTTTTCCTTCTCCCATTCCCCCGTTGCTGTTTACTATTTTGCGTGCTTTTGCTTTCTATCTTTGGTTTTCCTTCTCCCATTCCCCCGTCTTTCACCTTTCTTCTTTCTGCTCTACTCACTGTTACATCTTCTGAAGTGCAGAGGTAGACCTGGTCAATGAAGTCTGCATACATTTCTTTACTTTCTTCTTTCGGTCTACTGCTTACACAGACTCCCTATACCCACCTCATTTCCCTCTGGCTTTGATCACTCCCACTCCTGTGTATGCTCCTATCCTCGGCTTCCTGTCGAACAACCCAATACTTATCACTGGTCTCACTCTGATTTCTAGCCTTTGCATCTTTTCAATCATATTAATATATTGTTGTACACAGTAGCACTGGAGTACCTTTACTCCCTAAACTAATTGGTGTTTAACAAGTGTCAGTTTTGTTGTCACTCTATTATCAGAGTGGGTTAACTACTGGTAGTGACTGTTGCTGCAGACAGTACTGTACCCATGGGGGCAGACTTGAGATAGAACACTGCAAACATGTCCATTGAAAGAAGAAAGGCACCCTGAATTTATATATCTATATCTCTATCTATCTATCATCTATCTATCTATCTATCTATCTATCTATCTATCTCTATATATGTATATAATATTTTAGTCAATAATCTAACTCCAGGTGGGCAGATCCCAGAACAAAAACACACATAACTTGAAAAACCAAGACAACTGTTTTCCCCTAAAAATCACCCCACCCTGTACTAATGACCCTTGATTAAAATGACTTACATGAAGTCTGGTTGCCTCATTCAAAGTGCATAATCCTGTAAATGTGATAAAACAATCCAAAAAGCACTGTAATATTTCGCAAGGAAACACAGACTGCTGAATGAAACAGGAAAGTCTATCCATGATATAAAAATAGAGTTATTAAGGCAGTAGAAATACTGAAGAAAACCCAAACCAAAATGATGACTGAAATGAAAAACACGATGGGTCAAATAAGAAAGGTCAGTGGAAAGCCTTGCCAATCATGTGGAAGACAGAATGTCATGGTGTGAAAAAAAGACTGTAGAAGGACAAGATTATTCAGTCAAGGCCAATGATAACTTTTTTAAATGTATGAATGGAACTCTTAAGACCTTTGGGATTCCACAGAAAAGGCAAAACCTACATATAGGCATTCAGGAAAGTGAAGAATTCTGTGCAAAAGGCATAGAAAATATCTTGAACAAAATCATAGAGGAAAAATTATTAAATTTAAGGAAAGAGTAGCCAATGCAAGAGGCACATGGAACACCAAACAGACAGGGCCAGAATAGAAACACCTCATGTCATGTTATAGTCAAAACATTAAATGTAAAGAACAAAGAAAGTATATGAAAAAGTTCAAGAAAGAAGAACCAAGTCACCTACAAAGGCAGGCCCATCAGAATAACTGCTGTCTTTCCATCCAAACTGTAAACGCAAGAAAGGCTTAGGCTGATGTCTTTCAAGCTCCAAAAGATCGCAATTGCCAAATCAGATTAATATATCTAGAAAACTATTATAATTGATGGTGAAAGAAATATTTTCCATGATAAAAACAGGCTAACGGAATGTATGACCCCAAAGCCAGCCTTACAGAGGATACTAGAAGGAGTATTTCAGTCTAAAGAGAAAGATAAATGCTCTCAAGGGGCTACAGGATGGAAAAAAATATGCTATGAAACCCGTTAAACAAAAGACTAAGAAAGTCAAATTGCCACCAAGTCAACAAAATGACCTCTCAATAATACTCTGAAAACCAAATGACCTAGACTACTAGACTGGCCTGGAAAACAGAACCCTTCTTTCTGCTGCTTCCAAAAAACACACATTATCACCAATGACATATTAGGATAAAAGGATGGAAAAAAGTATTCCAAGCAAAGGAAACCAGGAAACAAGCAGGCACTGACAAATACTTGACAAAACAGAGTTCAAACCAACTCTTGTCAGAAGAAAGAGGGGGCTTATTTCATACTGATCAAGGGATCAACCCATCCATTATAATTTAACACATATACACACCAGATGTAGCCTCATCCAATTTCGCAAAGCAAAGACTACTAAATTAAAAATCTCAGATTAAGCCAGGCATGGTGGTGCATGCCTTTAGTCCCAGCACTTGGGAGTCAGAGGCAGGCCGATCTCTGTGAGTTCAAGGCCAGCCTGGTCTCCATCGTGAATTCCAGGCTAGCTGGGGCTAAAGGGAGAACCTGTCCCCCAACCCAAAACTTCCCAGATTAATTTCTACGGAGTAATAGTGAATGACTTCAATATCCCACTCTCATCACTTGACAAATCAACTGTAAAAAAATGCATAAAGAAACACAGGACTTAACCATCATCATAGATCAAATGGACCTGAAAGACATCTATAGAACATTTCACCAAAATGCTAAAGAATGCACATTCTTTTCAGCACCCCATGGAACCTTCTCTAAAATAGATCTAAGATGTTAAGACACAAAGCAAGTCTCAATAAATATAAGAAAACTGAAACAATGTTTATATATAATATAAACACATTTTATACAAAACATAAAAATATATAAAGCAACATTTTATATTTCACTAAGTTGGAAAGATTTTTAAAAAATGAATGAATTTCTATGTGTATATGACCCACCAAGTTAAACCAAGATGAAGTAAATAAATTAAACAGATCTATACCAGACAATGAGATGAAGCAGTAATTAAAAATCTCCCAACTAACAAGAGTCCAGGGCAAGATGGATTCAGCACAGAATTCTACCAGACCTTCAAAGGCGAACTAACACCACTAAAATTATTCCATAAAACAGAATGAAGGAACAGTTCCACACACTTTTTATGAAGCTAATATTACCTTGGTACCAAAACCGGATAAAGATAAAAACAACAATAACAACAACACAGAATTTTAGGCCAATATCCCTGGCAAATACTGATGCAAAAATTCTCAGTAAAATACTTGCAAACTAGGACTAGAGAAATGGCTTGAGGCTAGAGAGATAGCTCAGCAATTAAAAGCACTAGTTGCTCTTGCAGAGGACTGAGGTTTGTTCCAGATTCAGTTCCCAGCACCTCCATGGCAGCTAAGAATCATCTGTAACTCCAGTTCCAAGGGGTCTGACAACCCTCTTCAGACCTCCACAGGCACTGCAAACATGTGGTGCATTTACATACATGTAGGCAAAACACTCATATACATTAAATAATAGTAAATTTTAAAAATGAAATACTTGCAAACAAAATACAAGAACACATCCAAAAGATGATTCACCATGATCAAGTTGACTTGATTCCAGGAATACAATGATGGTTCAGCATCTATAAATCAATAAACATAATCCATCACATAAAAGAACAGAAATCACACAATGGTTTCTACTGATGAAGAAAAGACCATTGCCAAAGTCAACATAAATTTATAAATACCATGGAGAGACTAGAGATGGAGAAAACACATCTCTGCATTTAAAAGTCTATCTGTAACAAGCCAACAACGACCATCTTGTTAAATGGAGAAAAACCTAAAGTGTTTCCACTAAGATAATCAACAAGACCAGGGTGTCTACTCTCACCTTTCCTATTCAGTATAGTGCTTGGAATCCTGGCTAGAGCAATAAGACAGGAAAAGGAAATAAGGACAGAAATAGGACAGGAAGAAGTCAAAGTATCCTTATTTTCAGATGACATGATTCTATGCGCCAGAGACCCCAAAGAGTCTACTAAGAGATGATAAAGTCTTTTAGCAAAGTGGTAAGTTACAAAGTTAACATACCAAAATCAGTAGCCTTCCTACATACCAAAGAAAGACTGAGAAAAAAATCAGGGAAACAATTCCAGTCACAACAGACTCAGAGACAAAGCAGAACCAAACAACCAAACAACAACTCATCTTCGAATAGACCTAACCAAGGAAGGGTGCAAAACTTACACAATGAACACTTTAAAATACTGAAAAAAGAAACTGAAGACACCAGAAGGTGGAGATCTCTCCATGTGCATTGGTAGGATTAATACTGTGGAAATGGCCATTCTACCAAAAGCAATCTACAGATTCAAAGCAACCCCCTTAAAAATCCCAATGCGATCCTTCATAGAAACTGAAAAGACAATCTTAGAATTCATAAGGAAGCACACACATGAGAGAGGAAGACTCCATGTACAAAATCAATAGTTTTTCTACATGGCAAATTTGTTAAGAAATAAATCAGAGGAAAATTTTCATTCACAATAGTTCCAAAAACAATGCCTAGCAATAAATCTCAGGAGAAGGAAGATCTCTCCAATGACAACAGTTAAACACTGAAGAAAATATTGAAGAAGGCATTAGGTAATGGAAAGAACTCCCATGCTTATGGATTGCTATGAACTGACAAAACTAAATATTGTGAAAATGATATCACTGAAAGTAATGTACAAATTCAAAACAATTCCAATCAAAATTCTATTAGCAGTCTCTTTTTAACTTGTATTAATTTGTTTGTTTGGTATGTGTAGGGGGGTATGTGTATGCTACGGTATGTGTATGGTGGTCAGAGGACAGCTTGCTTGCAAGAGTCCTACCATATGTGTCCCAAGGGTAGAACTCAGGTCATCAGGCTTCGTGACAAGCACCCTTACCTGTTGAGCCATTTTTCTGGCTCTCTGTTGGCATTCTTCACAATACTAGAGAAAAAATTCTTAAAATTCATATTTAAGGGCAAAAGGATCTTTAAATAGCCAAAGCAACCCATAGCAAAGAGACACATACTCAGTCCTTGAACTCAAATTATACTAAAGAGCCACAGTGACAAAACCAGCATGGTTTCAGCACAGAAATGGCTATATAGACCAATGGAATAGAGAACAAAGAAACAAACCTACCCAACGACAGCTGCTTTGATGAACAGTGAAGAACATTCACTGGAAAAGGCCTCTTCAACACATGATGCTGAGAAACTGGATACATCCACGTGAAAAAGAATGAGACTAAATCCATATTTCTAACTACACAAAAATCAATTGAAGAAATGGATCAGAGACCTTGGTGTGAGACCCACATCTCTGAAACAGGCAAAACATTTCAACATGTAGGCATAGACAGGACTTTCTGAAAAGTAGTCCTAACAGGAAATGGACCAGAGAAGTGACAAATGGACTTGCATGAAATTAAAAAACAAACAACAGATAAATCATTCAGTCAATGCCTCAGCTGAGTAGAGATACGGTGCTCCACAAAAGTATTCCCATGAAGACCATGACCTTGAGTAACATCCAGTTCGTTATGAACATAGCACTTCAAGGGATTCCACTGGGGTGGTTGGAATGGATGGAAGGACCTGATACTTAAATGGAGGCGGGGGGCACACAGTACTTCTGCTGTAGGTGGGAGCTGAAAATTTGTCACTGTCTTAGGGAGGAGGAACGCAGGTGTGGCTCTTGATCCTCAGTGTGGGAGGCACAGTCAATACAGAGCCCTCCAGAGAGCCAAGCTGCACACAGGCACGCCTGTCTGTTGGCTCACCCTAGGAAAACAAAACCATCAGTAGAAACTGTAGAGTACTCCACTCCCCGTGGTTTCCCATGACTTGTGCTGGAGACTTCATGTGGCTTCACTAAGGTCCTAGACTTCAAATGAACCACAGTTGTGGTGGCCAAGGTCACCTCCCTTCATTTCCCGATCATCAGAGATGGACTTTGCACTCACATCCTCAGTAGCCTCCCTGACTCACCTGCCCAGTTCATCCCACTTCAAGTTCCCTTCTCTGGAAGGAGACCCGTTCTGCCACTGGACCAGGAAGAAGACTCCTGGAGCACCTGAGAGTTTTAAACCATGCAGACCCAAATACTTTGACTCTTTTTCCATCAAGAAGCAGAAGTTCTTGAGTCTGGCCAGCTGGGGTCCAATTTCCCCCACAGAGATAGATGGAAGCCATACATGTAACTTCTGAGAGTGGTCAGAAAACGGCCTCACAGTTGGCCCTTTGGACCATCTCGCTGGAAAAGAAGTCTGACTCCCCTGAGGCCAAAAGTTGGAGAACTGATGTTTAGATTTGGGCTGCTCTGGTCAGTAGCCAGAGTGAGTGTTAACCGTCTGCCATTGGGCAAGCCTCTTGGACACACAGCCTTGTCCCGCTCTCAGGTGTGCAAGGCCAGTGATAACCTCCTGAAAAACTCTCAGCAAGAACACCCTAGTTGAATCCTTTCCAGAGTCCATACCCGCATAAGAGTGAGAAAAGTAAGATCTCCAGTTTTAAGCTGCTGGGTTTAGGGGTGAGGTATTATCTTACTACTGTAGTTGGAATAAGACCAAAGCTTCATGAGAACTTTCTAGAAAACTTTCGATGAAATATAAACCTTTCGGGATTAGAAGCTCAATTGTGCGGACAAAGTGTGGATGAAATAGACTCACATTAGCCAGAACAGAGGCTGAAGACTAAATCTGAATGTGCATCAGCTAAATCAAGGCTTCTTAAATTGTGAGTCTCAACGTGGAAAAGTTTGGCAGCAGTAGAAGATTCTTGAATATACAACAACGGAAAGTTAATTCAGAGTCAAATCTATAATGAATCTAAGGTGTTCCTGTCAGTACTTGCCTGTGCTGCCTCCTGTGACATCACTGCAGCCTAGGTTCTGAACATACTATATGCACATGCCATCCTGTCACAGAAGGCCAAAAGATACTGCCTGAAACACTTTGCTCAGATTTGAGACCACTGTATGTTATGAGCTGCAGTATTTTGTCTGCATACGAAGTTTTTTGCTCTTATGGAAGCATAGTGTTTAATTACAGAAGACAAAGATTTTCAACATTTCCCTTCCGTCACTCTTCAGCATGTAAGTATCAAATCAGTATGTCTTTGGATCGTATTGTGTTCAAATATTTGATTAGAAAAATTGCTGTTTCAGATGCTGACTTGAGAGAGAATGCTAAATGAATTTTGGCTTGGGATTAGGACAGTATTTCCAACAGTGTCTGAAATGGCTCTGAACTCTGCTTCTGCCATTTTGTACCTAAGATTTATTCAAAGCGGTGCTCTGAGCACTGCTGACTGTAACAGGAAACAGCTCAACTCCAAAGACCAGTATCCTGCAGTAGCTGATGTTCAGCCCAGATTTACTCCATCATGCACAGATAGACAGCACATCCATCTTGTTGCTATGCAAATTTGCTTTATTCCTTAGGAAATAAAATTATATATATACGCCAAAGAATTATTTTAAAATAAATTTCCCTCTGATTTAATATCAGTAACTGTTTGATTTGTATTCCTAGCTTATATACCCAGGTCATATTGATTGGGCATTAAAGGGGCTGTGAGTGGAGAAGGTCAAAGAGTTCCTGAGCTAAATGATAGGAACAGGTGTGATCACGTGGGCAGACCACCTCACCGCTCTCACCTGTGTCACACCCAACTGCAGCCTTGGAGGCTAAAGTGAGAAGAAATGGGTTTTAGAATCAGAACTCAGTTAATCTAACATTTTGCACCTTTCTTTAGGGAATGTTCCAGAAGGAGAAGCAGTGTTCAAGTCTGCTGTGCTGTTCTCTCTCCTGGATCCAACTTGGGCTTCTCTGTTATATAAGCCAGTGTGATTCAGATTTTTGTTGTTCCCATTGGGAGATAATTTGTCTTTGGGTTCCTTGTATTTCTGTTTGTCTTGCAAGGGAGGAACCAGCCTTTTTTATCTTTGCAAGGATGTTTGTCTAGCAAAGGACATTGAAAGAGGGAGCCGGTGTCTCCCTCTATGCTGTCTATCAGGAGACCACAGTGCCATAATCCAACCCCAGAACAGGCATCTACCTGGCCCGCTGTGTACTGCCAGGCATGTGGGGAACTTAGGCAAATGTGCTGATATTTTATCCCTTGCTGTGCCATCAGTTATCAGTCTCTGATCCAGGAGTCTTCTCCCAGCATCCATGAAATTGGCAAACTATTTCAATTCACAAGGAGGATAAAATTTCCACTTCTTCCCAGTTCTTGGCAATTCCCAGGCCAATCTTCCTGATTTTTACCACATATGTGTATTTCTTGCACACTTATTTAATATTGGTCTATAAAGCAAATCTCTTTTTTAATTTTCTCATTAAGTAAAAAAGGAAAATATCTTATAGAACTATTTTAAGGGGAAAACCAGCAGCTACCTCTTAAATATAACTAAAGATAAACACAAGATAAAAACTCAAGAGGATACATATTGCATGATTCCACTTGGGGGTGGGGTTCTAGAGAAGTCAAAAGTGAAGAGACAGAAAGCTAATCATTTGATGGGCTTATGAGATGGCTCAGTGGGTAACAGCACCAAGCCTGATGACCTGAGCTCAATCCTTGGAACCCACATGGTAGAAAGCAAGAACCAACATCTGCGAATTGTCCTCTGACTTCTACATGCTTGTTGTAGCAAGTACGCATGTGTGCACACAAATGTAATTTTTAAAAACTCCAACAAATCATTGGTATCTGGACTGAGGGTAATGGAAGTTGACCCTGAGGAGCATGGGAGAGAATTTGGGGGTGATAGAAATCCTCTATCCTCCAACTTGATTTTAGTTGTGGGTTTACAGTTGTCTTTTTGTCAGAACTGTACATTGCAAAGGGCTGAATTTCACTGTTTGTAAATTTCATTTTGGTAGATTGGGATGCAGGCTTGAGATTCAGCCTTGCAGAAGGTTGGAGCCCAAGGTCTCTTCTTGCCTTGTCAAATTAATGACCAGTGGGGAAACAGTATCAAAAGTCTCCTACTACCAATCTGAGACTTTCCTGGTCCTCATGGGCTGGACTTAGACTTTGAAGGAAAGCCTGTCACCCCTGTGATCCAAAGTTAAGAAAGCGGTGTCCTCAACTCACCCCAAACCATCTCTGCACTACTTGGGATGATGGCGCCATGTTTGGGGAAATGCTCTGCTCAGATCATGGTCCCTTTCCTTACCCTCCACTCTCTGCATTTTAATTACTTCTCTGACCATCTGACATCACTCCCAGGCAACCAGATGTCCGCCACCATTGATATTTCCCAGGGAGCCTGCATACCTGTTTGCTAGGCTTTGCCAGGGGCCAAGTTCTTGGGATCATGTCCCTGTTGTTGGAATGAGCCCATAAGCCATGAACCTAGCTATACCTCTCCACCTCTCCTCTGCTCCCTCCACACCCACCTTCTTCTGTCACTCACCAATCTGCTGTTTCAGAACAGCCCCACTGGGCCCACCAGTCAGCCTCCAAGACCACGGTGATGGGAAACTGCACTATCTTGCACTCAGGGTGATTGCTCCTGTGTTTTCCTTGAAGGTGTCTCTGTTTCTATGGGCTTGGAGCAGGGACAGCTTTGTGGCTGTGGCAGAACCTGTTGTTAATGTGTCGTCACTGGTGCAGCTGCGGCTACCTGGTGTGGCAAACTCAGCTCCACTGGCTCTGACTGGCTCCGGGTGATCTCCATGATCAACTCTAGCTCTTCATGGCAGGGCTGGATACTCATCTACTCTTCTCAAGGCTGGGGTTTCCATTTCCAAGAAGAGGTGGTGCCAAGTATAGCTGGGGCCTTCCTTGGAGGAGTTCCCCAAGCTTATATTCACTCATTCTCTGGCTTGGACACCCAACTTCACCCTGCCCCTGACCCCACAGGAAACTAAGCCATTAGGACAGAGCTGATGGCTTGATCCCTCCTCTAGGGCAGCAGCTTGGGGCTATATGTACCATCTGTTTTTGACCATGTCTGACACCCAGCACAGGACCCACTTTATAATGGGCCATCCAAAGGAAATGATGTGACTCTCAGCTGTCCAAATGGATAGAAACTTCTACAAGACTAGGTCTCAACCCACGGTAGTTTTGATCCTCAGGGGATCTTTGACATCTAGTGGATAGAGGTTGGGGATCTTGCCAAGCATCTTATATTGTATTGGAATCCTGCCCCCAACCAAATAAAGACTTATCCATCACTCAATGGCAGTAGAACCCATGGGAAAAGGCTTCATGTACTGGGCTGCACCCTGCTCACTAGGCCTGTTCTACCTAGGCTGTCACGCATTTGGACCAGACAAAGCCCCAACAAGATTCTGAATGCCTGACATCTGGATGCTGCGCTTTATGTGAATGGTAGCTAAGGAACAAGCCCACCTTGATGACTCTACAGAAGACACTATTCAAAGGAACCGATTACAGAGGAATTTTAAAAATGTCAACCTTTAACCAAGTAGCCTGAGGGCTTGCTGAACTTAAAAGTACAATTGAGAAAAAGTAAGGTTTCCTGAGGTTCTGGGAGGCCCTGGCAGGAACGAGGCTGTCACTGGAGCACAGGGACGAGCAGTTATCTGGTGCTGGTGGGCAGCTCATGCCATCCTGTTGCCCTCTACCCTGCCTCAGAGAGGAGGTTTGGAGCAGGTGGCTCTAATCTGGGCAGGTGGCTCTGAAACGGGGCATCCCAAGGTCAGGGTTCCTGGCTTGTGTCCCCTCGGCTCCTCCAGCTCTAGCTGGTTCACTCACTCCTTGACCCCTAGTGCTTAGGTGATTCATTGCTCTTCTGCCTTCAGCCAGGTCCTGGGGTTTGAAGCAGGGCAGTGAGTCATTCCTTCCCTCCCTTGGCAATGTGGGCCTGACCCATTGGAGAAGCAGAAACGCCCAAGCAATGCCTATCTTCATCCTTCTGGATTCTCATCTCTCCAGCCCTGACCCTCCCTTAAGGGTGGTTCCCAGGAAGGGCACGTCCTCCAGGGACAGATGCTACCAGGCCCCCTGTGGCTTTCAGTGACAGCAGCGTGTCTCCTGCTGCTCCTGCTTCTTGGCTTTTCCTGGAGACCTGCTCATCTGTCCGCTTTGACACCTTTCTTCCACTTGGTACCATGAGATGCTGCTGTAGGCCCTTTGTTTTAGCAAGCTCGCATCCATATAAACAGGCCAGTGCTGGTGATGCTTTAACTGTGGATGTCTGATCCTGTACAAAATTGGGAGGCAGAGGTAAGGCTGGGGAGCGACCTGAGAGGGCATCACTTTACATGGGGCACACTGGGAAGAATCTCTGGGCAGAGACCTTTGGACTAAAGTTTCCCTGAAAGCCCAACAACATTTTAAATAGCTTCCGGTGGAGCAGCTCTGCAGGGAGACAGAGAAAGTGGGGCTGGCTGACGTGCAGAATGGTCCAGGGAGGCACTGATGGAGGGTGAGGGGTGGGTCTAGCAAACATCGCTCTGTGTTAGCACTGAAGGTGCTATGCACATGAACGTGCAAACAACTCAATCAGGGTAAACAGGGCATAGGAGAAGTCCCCTCGCCCCGCTGAAGCTATGCCTTTGTCCCAAGGGCAGTCGCCAGGACAAGTTTTGTGTGCATCCTTCCAGTCGCATTTCTATCTGTATAAGCATTTCTATGCAGGTGTCTCTGTCTCTGCTTCCCTCTTAAAATATAGGTAGCAACATATTGTGCACAACCTTCTGCCTATAATTTTTTTAAACTTCATATTAATCCTTGGGGATCTTTCTATAAAAGCTTGGAAAGATATCTTCTATTCTTAGGTGTTATTTCTCAGTGGACTGTTCTCTCTCTCTCTCTCTCTCTCTCTCTCTCTCTCACACACACACACACACACACACACACCACACACACATAGTGTATAAGGCTCGCAGTGGGTGGTTTCCTGACCACGTTCAGAGTCCACTTGCTGAGAGATGATGATCTGGCAGACAGCAAAGGCGGAAAAGACATATATGTTGAGTAAGCTAGTGTAGTATGTTCGCAGTACCCATTCTTGGAAGCACAATTGCAAAGTCAAAGGGTACACGCATTCTCATTTCGATAGTTCTCGACAATTTACGCCAGGCAGAGATCATGCCAATTTCTTTTTCCCAGTGCTCTTCAAAGGCTTCCATCTCCTCAGTCCTTCTCATCACTGTTATTAAATGCTTTGATCTCCCCTTGCCAAACTACTGAAACATACCTCACTTTTGTTTTGATTTGTATTTTGTTCATTCTCAATGGGGCTGAACATCTTTGAGGCATCAAGAAAACTTGTTTTACGTGTGAGCTTCTGGAACTGTTGAGAGAAGAGGCCTATTAGACATGCACATAAAGGTACCTGGTGTCCAAAGCATAGCTGTGGGAATCTTCTGGAAAAGGGGCTAGGATTTGAAAGTCCGTGTACCTTGATAATTTTTAAACCTTGGGAACAGGTGAACTCATCTAAAGGGGGAGGGGAAGAAGGCTGAGCGCAGACTTGGACACATCAGCTTCTTGTAAAAGGGGGACAACAAGTGTTCAAGAAACAGCCTCCAGGAGGGTGACAGGGTGACAGTAGAAATGGAAAGAAGAGACGCCTCAGGGAGGAGTCAGCTGAGAACTAGGAGAGAGGTGTCCTTGCACTTGACAACCTGGGCTCACTGGTGAACCTGCTATGAACACTTTCTGTGAAATGGTACGACTTAGATGAAGAAACAGATCTGAGATTTCCATTTGATGCTTCTTAGCTGCTTTGTCCAGATGAGAACGAGAAAAATCAGACATGCTCAGAGCAAGGAGAGGGCCCAGATGGCTTGGTGTTGGGGTTGGGTGTCAGATTGCTGGTGAGAAAATTCAAAAGAATGGGTGGTTGGCCTGGCCTGCGTGAGGGTGGAGTTTCCTGGTAAAGGCGGCAGGTGGAGGGGTGGCTCCTAGGGAGAGGGACACATCTTGTATTATGCCCAGGAGGGTGACAGAAGACAGGGCACAAACTTGGGCAGGTTTGGGGGTTGGAGGCTGGGAGAGAGGAGTGTGAGGATCTGAAGTCTCCATTTCCTCTAAAGGAAAGGCAAAGCTGTCAGTTTAGGAAGTGATGCCCAATGTGTGGGGTGGAAGGCTTGAAGCAGGCTTGCCCCCGAGCCTGACCTTAACCATGGAGCCCTCAAAGCAGAGTCCCTGGGAGTTCATGAAGCTGGAACTATGTGACACAAAGGGGTTTCCTCTCTGGGAACACAATCAGGTCACAGAGGCTTTCAGGCAGCAGGGAGTGGATCATTTTAGGTGTGGAACAATCGTTATCTGTGGCATTATTTATATTCAAGATGATGAAAATCCCTCTGAACCTTTAAAAAGTGTTGAGGAAGTGACCGGACTGGACTTGCGACTTGCAGCCCGCCTTTCTGGATTAGGGCTGTGAAGGCTGGTCTGTCCCTCATCCATCTTCAGTCCAGACTCCGCAGCTCCTGACTGTCAGGATGGGCCACTGACCCCTGCTGCGCCCAGCTTCCCGGCTCTGGGCAGCATGGGGCCTACACACAGCTTGCCAGCAAGTGCTTTTAATAAGCATCAAATTCCTGGCCCCTCGTTCCTCCCTGGCTTTCTTCGAGGTGTCTGAAGACAGCCGACCTCCGGCTCCCACTGAGCCCGGAGCAGGGTTTCCCACGAAGTGCACACTTGCCCCAGGATGGGGTATGTCCTGGCACTGTCGGGGTCATGTCCACAAGGGTGTTGGGTTACTGCATCTGCCTTGCCTAGATCTAAGACCCTTGTCTGGAAATCCTACCCAAGGAACAGTTTGGGTGGAGGCTTGCCACAGGCACCATGCCCTGGCTATCTTAATTTTGTTATCAACAAAATCTCTGGACCCTAAAGGAACTGTCTGATATTTTTCAAAATGAAAGTGATTGCATCTGCCCTAAATAGTTACCATGTAAAAAATGACGTGGCGTGACATTCAAATTAAAGAAAGAATATCAAAAAATGTACTTCCACCAAAGATTATTGTTTGAAAGTTTTAATTTATTTTATTGTTACTTTATGTGCATGAGTGTTTTGCCTGCATGTGTGTAAATGTACCATGTGTGTGCAATGCCCGCACAGGCCCAAAGAGGGTATCAGATCCCCTGGATCTGGAGTTACTAATGGTTGTTAGTTATCATGTGGCTGCTGGGAACTGAACCTAGTTTGGTTCTGCAAGAGCAACCAGACCTCTTAATCGCTGAGCCAGCTCTTCAGCCCCACCAAAGATTATTTTTATTAGTTACTTTTCTTCTTGCTATGATCAACCTGGCAAGAAACAGATTAAAGGTTTATTCTGGCTCATGGCTTAAGAAGGGACACAGTTCTCCATGGCTGGGAAGGCATGCCACCAAGGGCGTGAGGCAGCTTGTGATACTACATCTACAGTCCGGACGCCAAGTGTGAACAGGAAGTGGGGCTGGGCTATAAAAGTTTCAAGTCTCATTCTCCAAGACCCACTTCCTCCAGTGCGGCTCTCCTTCCTAAAGGTTCTACAACCTTCCAAAACAGTGACACCAGCTGGGAACCAAGTGTTTAAACATATGAGCCTGTGAGGGACAGTTCACATGCAAACCACAACACAATCTTACCACCCCCTGATGTCTGCCCATCATAAATGCAATGTCTAGCACCCAGTCAGGCTCCTCATAGGTGCTCAATAAACTTCTGAATAATTAGTGAACAGAATGAATGAACATGTATCCAGGCAAACCTACCTGTGAGACTCGCTATCATTAAGTCACATTTGTATGCACTAGACCCAGGCTAAAGAGGGGAGGTTCTTTATTTCTCACTGGTGGTAAGTGGTTCTATCTCATCTTATGAATGAGAAAGCCAAAGTCTAGTGAGTGTACTAGTTATATTTCTGTTGCTGCGATAAAATACCCTGACAAAAGTAACTCAGGAACGAAGGGTGTATTTTGGCTCACAGTTCTGGGTTACAGTTCATCATTGTGGGGGCAGTCACAGCAGCAGGAGCTTGGGGCAGCTGGTCATATTGCATCCAGAGTCAGGAAGCAAAGCGATAAGTTCCTGTGTAGTACCACCCTTTGTCATCGTGACATCCAAACACCTCGCCTTTCATGGTTCCAACTGTTGGCCCCATAATTTCAATGGTTTAAAAGTCTGAGGTCCATATCTCATCAGAGACACAAGGCAATCTCATAACTGTGGGTTTTTATAAAACAGAAAACGAATTACACTTCCAACATATAACGGCACCGGGTAAACTTTTCTAATCCAAAAGGTACAGTGAGGAATGATCACATCAAAACAAAACTGAAACCCAGAAAGGCAAACACGAAATCCTGAAGTTCCGTGTCCAGCGGCTGGGGCTCATAACATGATCATCTGGGGCCCAAAGGGTTTGGGAGCCTCCTTCCTCCATTTCTGCTACTTGTAGCTCCAGTAGTCTCTCTCTTAGGCAGGCTGTACTCCATGCCTTTCTCAATAGACATCCCACAGTCCTGGCATCTCCAGCATCCTCGGGTCTCCATTTCAGCTTAGGCTTCTCCTTCACAGCTTCACACAGTGGCTTAGCAGGGCCTGCAGCGACTCTGACTCATTGTCCACACGTTAGCCTGCTCCGGCTGCTCTCTGAAGCAAGACTCCATGACCCTCTCGATCTCGCATCTTTCATGTCTCCAAAACCAGTACCACGTGAACTACCCTGCTAAGATGTCCCCCACAGGCACGCCTACATTCTCCTCTCCCAGGTGACTCTAGATTGCATCAGGTTGACAACAGAGATGAACCACTACAGTGAGGCTCAATTATTTGTGTCCTACCTTGCAAGTACTGCGGCTGAGATGCAAACTTGCCTGGTTCTGCTTCCAGGGGCTGTGTTCTTGACCCTGATACTGAGACAGCAGAGAAAACAACATTAAAAAGTCACATGGATGCAACTGGGTCATTTTGGGGCTGGAAGAAGTCTCCCATGGCCCGCTGGAAACTTGTGTGAACATTAGTAAACAGAAATAAAGTAAGCAAGCAACTTTGTACTCTGGAGCTTGAGTTCTGTGTGGGCATCTGGTGCCACATGATGGTGTGGGTTGTTTAATCCAACCATTCCACCAGCTGACTTGAATAGACCAAGTCATAAGAATGTCCTGTTTCCTGCTTCCTGGTGTCAGGTAGCTTTGGGCTGAGCAGGGTTGCCTGACTTTCCTCTGATTTTCTTTTATATCTTCTCTGAGAGTGAGGTCAGATATAACAGCCGTACTGACAACTCCTGTCCTCCTGATTCTTGGTTTACTGGAGCCATATATACCTACCCAAGGCACCCAGTCAGAAAGGAGTGTACCACACAAGCCCTCTCCAGGCCTGGCACATAGGTCCCCTTGGTCTCGGTGGTCACCACCTGCAACTGGCTGTCTATTCTCCAAAGGACTGGGTGGGGGATGAAGGCAGGGGACAGTGGAGCATTTGAGGGCTTGACTTCCTCATCTCTCCCCTGTCCCTCAGAAGACAAGGGGCTCATTCCAGAGAAAGCCCAGGGAGCTGCCATCTCAACTTGGGGCCATGCCCACTCAGGAACTGGCATGACAGCCCTGCTCAGTGGCGGACAGGCCCTCTCAGGGACTCTGCTGGTTGCCGCTGCCTCATTCTAATAAATTAAATCTGTTATATCAGCGCTGTTATATTCCTGAGACAAGCACTTTCAAGGCGGATTAGAAAGAAACTTAAGGGGATTAAAAGCTTCTCTTAGTGAAAAACAATGTTTCAGATGGGAAATCCATTTACCAATATGAATTTCAGCAGAAATGCATGTTTTCCTTAATGCGTTGCTACTGCTCAAAGAAACCAGGCTTTCCCCTGTGTGGCCCGCCCTCTGTTTTGCATAAGTTATAATGTGGATTCTGTTGAGCATGGCAAGCCCCTTCAAGGAGATTGATGGCTTCCATAAAGTTGCATGAAAACATTTCTCCTTTGTTCACGAGGGAAAAGAAAGGTGTCTAGTGTATTTGAAGTATTAAGAGAACGTTGGTTTGCACTGTAGACTAGGGCGAGACGAGGGCTAAATACCAGACACCAAGGAACTGGATTAATTGGAATTGGAAGCAGTCAATTCTCGGTTATCTGCACGTGGCTTATCTGCAGTAAGTTAAAGAAAGAAAAATGAAAAATGAAAGCATCCCCATGTCTCAGCTCCCTGCCTGGCTGCCTCTCTGGTGTTCCTGAGAGCTGAAAGTCATTTTAATAACCTGGACCAATATAATTTGGAAGGCAATTCTGCTGCTGCAGAAAAAAAAATAAACAAATCAGAGGGCAGGCCAAAGGATATGTAATTAATTTTTTCCCATTATCCTCAAGTTGGGATTCTATACCATTAGAAATTGGACTTGTGGGAAAACCAGGAGCCAGGTCCCAAAGCCTTATGTAGCTCCTGTAGGTGGCTGACACCCCCAGAAAGGACTGCATCAGCACCAGTCTCCTAGTCTCATTGGCAGTGGACCTGGGATTACCCCTCCAGGAGCCTGGTGGCCTGGAGGGGCTGACCAGTTAGTGAGTGTTGATCTGTTCTGGGTGAGTCTTAGGAATGCTCAGGGTGCTGTTCTGGGAAACCCCGCAGCCTGCTGGGGTTTGACCTGTGGAGTTGACACCTGTGGCTGGGATTCCTTTCTCTTTCTCACATTCCCTGTGTGAGTTCAGATGCTGGTGTGTTCCCGGTGACCATAGGACAGAGACATGCATGTGCTAATTCAAGTTAGAGAAGGGTTCCAGGCGGGGACACACATGCAACCTATAGCAGCAGAGCAGCAGCTATGGCCAGGTCATATGGATCCAGCTCCTCCCCCTCCCTGCCTGTCTCCCTCTCTTTCTTCTCTCTCTTTCCCTTGGTCATTCTGGGTCTTCTTCCTTCCAGCTTGTTCCTCTGTTTCTCTTTTGTTTGAAGGAGGCTGGACCTGAGTTTCTCCAGTTTCCAGGTCTCCCCCTGAGGGTTCTTCAGGAGGTGAGTAGGCACCAGCTGTCATCAAAGCCAGGACATTCTCTACATTAAGCTCCCATTCTTGTGCAAAGTGTTCCACATGTTACCATGTGAAACTTCTGTGTTGTCTGCACTGTGGGACTACCACAGGTCTCAGGGGGCTTCGCACCCTAAAAGGAGAAGCTGGACATTTTTAATTAATGCCATTGATTTTCAACTCTGATCAATAACAGTATTTTCACACAGTTCTGAGTGCGACTTAGGTGCCAGGTACATGCTTTACATGGAACACCTTGTTAGAGTCTCTATAACTCTAGGAGATAGGTGCTGTCTGTGTCCCAAATTATAGCTGAGACCATGAGGCCCAGAGAAGTTAAGTGGCTTGGCCAGGGTCATCCAGCTTAGAACATAGAAAAGTAAGACTGGAGGTTGCATGTCCTGGCCATAAACTGTGACATTTTGCCACCCCGATCATCTAACTGGTATTCTTCTGTGACTTACAAAAGGCTGTGTTGGAAAAAGACTCTTTTGGGTTGAAAATATCTGTGGATAGGAAGGAAAAGCCAATTTTCTACAAGGTGAACATAGTGGATGGAAAATTCTCTGGCACCTGGGGATTTGGGTATCTGTGGGATTTCCTACCTGTGCTGTTTGGTGCCCCTGCACTGCTCCCCTGGGCTGCCACACAGACTGGCTCCTTTGAGAAAACCTAGTGCTAAAATGTTGCTCAATTTTAATTACACTCCCAGCCCTTGCTGTCAGCTGCCCTTCTGAAATTGTTTTAATTGAAGTTCCATGAATCCTGGCGAGTTCAGATGGAGTTCATCTCTAAGCCCATCCTGATTTCATTAAAGATTTGATCTTTCTTTTTTCACCAATAAAACATTTATTATCGCTATCTGTTCCATAACCGCTTTCTTTCTCCAAAGGGTGGGAGGAATCAACCCTATCTTGATGCCAATAAAAAGAAGGAATCATCTGTTGATTTTTCTGACATGCAATAGCAGTAACATGTTAAAATAATAATTAAGCATGTTCCTTTTAGATGAAGGTAACGTTGTTTAAAAGGACATGTAGGCCTGCAGGTGAATATTTATGTAACAGCATATAAGGCTTAGGAAAGACTTGGCTTCCTAAATATTGATTGTGTGTGCATGCATTCGAGTATATGGATATGTTTGTGCACATATGAATGTGTGTGTTTATGTGCATATGAGTGTGTGTTTATGAGTGTTGGTATATATGTACATGAATATGTTTGTGAATACGAGTCTGAGTACACGTGTGTGCATATATGTGTGTGCATGTGTTTGAGTATTGTGTGCATGTGTGTTCATGTGTGTGAGTGCATGTGTGTGTTTGAGCTTGTGTGTGTGTGTGTTGTGTGTGTGGGTGTGTGTGTGTGTCTGAGATGCCAAGGCGGAATATCTGATACAAGGGTGGCTCTTGAACACTCTCCCACAGGAACAAAGTTATAGAAGAACCAAATAATGCAAAAATAAAACCTTATCTAAAGTAACTTGCTGTACCATGAGTGTTAATTTCGAAATCGCCCTTGCTGAGTCTTGGCTGGAATCCAGGATTTACACTGTAGAATCCGGTCCCCTGTCCTTGTTTTCGACCTGCTGTGCCTTCTCACCTAGCCTACTGCCTGCCTCCTGTTCTGCAGATCTGAGTCATACTCGTGATGTTTTTGTTAAGATCTCAGCCAGCAGCTGTTCCTTCCAGATCTTTGTTTCATGTATGTAATATACTTAAAATGCACTAAATGACAGTTTATAATATCATTATCTACAGTTAAAGATATTAGAACTTCAAAAATGTAAAGAAAGTGTAGCCATATGTGGAAATGGCCTATTCCATGCCCTTTTAATCTTCTTTCCTCAAAGTCTCCACTGGACCAGACAGGCAACATGCAAAAATCATAGGTCTGCACAAATCATCCTGCTGTTGTAGCTCACGGTTGTCATAAAAGGAGACTGGGCTACTTAGACAGTAAATAAAAACTGAGTTCTAATTTATTTTGCTTTTTCCTTCATTTTCTTTCAGTACGGGGTTCCAATATGTTCTTTATTACACGGTTTGATAATTCAAGGATGGCTCAGTCAAACCCTAGTGCCCCCACCGCCTCCCCAGCCCCCAGTAACATGGAAGTTGATTTAAAACTTTGCTCTGAACAGCCCAGGGGTCATTAGGAACAGTGTGGACCGAGTATGGATTAGGTTTAAAAGTAATAAAAAAGTAGACCTGTTGGTTAGGTGAAAAATTCACTATCAGATTCCTGAGTGCAGCATTCCTTTTCATGTGCAAACAGCACTAAATGAGGCATTTAATTCAACAAATCCAAAGTTCTGATCCGCCAGAAATCGAGGCTGGGTTAGTTCAATTTGTTACAAACGATCCCCGCATGATCAAAGTCCTGAGCGCTGATTTCAGCATGCTGCTTAAATTAGTCTAACACCAAAGTCTTTGGCTGGGAGACAGTATTTGGAATGTCTTACCAGAGGAGAAATTCTTTCTCACACATGGTTCTAATATCACGGCATGCCAGCTTTCCTTTTTAATGGGCTGACAAGGAGGCGCAACGCTAACTTTCTGACTCCAGAAAGTTCTTGTGCTGTCACCCGCAAACCAGCTAGGATAATTTTTCCTCGGCTTCCTTATTAAAACCTGAATGAAGGGATTGTGCGGCTTTCTTAATGTCACTTGGTCTGTTTGCCATAAATTCAGGCGCTCACGATGAAAGCTGCACTTACATTTCGCTGGGAAGTGGAATCAAGGAGCAAGCACCCCGGTCCACAATAAATAACTAAGCGGGAGTTATTAAGGGAATCTCATATTGCAGCGCCTTATTACAGCAGCAGTTTAGATAATAGCTTCTGAAAAAACACATCTCCATCTTCCTGAGCCAGAGCGTGGGGGTGGGTGGACAGGGACCATCCCCTGGGTACCTAGGTGGACAGGCAAAGCCAGCTGGGGCAGGAATGAAGAGGTGGTATTTGAAAAATAATACAATATTTACATTTTTGCATGCTGTTTGCCTTTTCAGCTCAGCAGGAAGACTCAAGGGCCCCTTGGCCAACGTGACATGCCCTGCTTCAGGCTTCCTGCCTGCGACTGTTTGTTTTCTTGCAGGAGAGAGACTTGGGGTTGTTTAGACTATGAGCCTAATTTTAGAGGATGATAATTATGTTGCTTCTAAACCACATATTTTCCAGAATTTGCTGCCCCGTGAAAATAACTCACATGTGTGTCCAGCCTGGCTGGCAGCCAGCCTGATGCCCAAGGCCTCAGTTCTCTGCACTATTGTGGGGTGCTCCAAGAGATGGGGGCAGGGGCCCAGGGAAAGGCCTGAGTGACAAGAGGCAGGAAGGCTGGGTTTGGGCTCCACCCTTTGGACTGTTGGGTCTTGGGCAGGTCATGTGAATTCTTGGGCAACATTTTGCAGCAGTTTATAGAATGGCAGATCCAGACAATGTTCTACAGGACACGAAGGCAGAGTACGTCTGGGAGTCTCTGCAGTGCCCTGTTTCTCTACAAGGCTTCATCTTTGCTGTCTTTCACTCAGTCAATTGTACCCACCTGGAGAAGGGGAGATGGCTCTGAGTTCGGATCCTCAGCACCCAGCACCCATGTAAAAGCCAGGCATGACAGTGCACATCTATAACCCTAGCACTGGATGGAGGAGACAAGCAGATCCCAGGGGTTTCCTAGTCAAATAAGGTGCAGAGTGATAGAGGAAGACACTGGTCTACCTCTGGTCTGCACATACCCACACAGACATGCACATATACAATACACTGTGAGAGAAGAGAAAAACCCTAGCTACCCTTCAGGCTTCAGGGTTTAAAGGCATTCTTCCTTTAGGGTAGAAATCAAAAGTGTGGGTTCACAGGCCAGTTACTAATGATGTAGTCTCATGAGATCAGCATTCACTCAAGATGGACTCTATGACGACGGGTGTATTATGTGCTGTCAACTCCAGCTCAGTGCCCTCCATGTACTAGGTGCTTAGTGATGATTCAAGAACACACTGAATTCATACAGCATTCCTAAGCTTTAAGGAACGTTTGAACCAACCTGAGCAGGTGATCTTGTTCAAATGCCAGGTCCTGTCCAACTGGTCTGGAGTATGGTCCGAGCTCCTGGTATCTGTCTACTCTCATGTGCTGCTGGTGCTGCAGGGTGACTAGCCAGAACTTACAGAGTTCAGTCATCTCTACCTTACACACACCAGAGGCTGTTTACCTGGTGGTATGTCTGGCAATATCCTTGAGCTGAGCCTCATCTATAAAACAGTCCCAGTGTTTTTTAAAGACACTGTGATTCCTAATATATGACATTTGAGCCACTGCTCTGACGCTGTTCCTGAGTCAGCTGTGGGACTGGCAAATGAACAGTGACCAAAGCTTATTGGGAGCCTGGGGACATCAAGGAGGAGTGATGAGAGTCTGGCTGAGTGCTTTGGACTCAGTAGGGGCTCTTAGGGAGGCAGCCAAGTGTGTGCTGGTCATACTAGAGCTGCTCTCCCAGTTCTCTGAGCCTGGACTTGAGAGGTCAGGTGATGTGTTCTGAACTCAGATTCTGCAGATATTAGGAGGCAGGAGGCAACATGGACAGAACTGGCCCAGAGACAAGAAACAATTATAGCTATACAAAGAGCTGTCGGGTTCACTGAAAAGAAAACAAACTATATGACTTTAAAGTAGGCAAAAGATTTTAACAGGCAGCACATCCAAAAAGACACACAGATGGCAGCTGAACATATGGAAATATAGGGAATACCATTTATCAGTAAGAAGCTCTAAGTGAAAGTAGCAGTGAGTGAAATGTGTAGGAACAAATAAAAGTCAAAACTCCTGGAGTACGGCTGACTGGATGAGCTGGCTCTGGAACCCTCTGCCATTGCTGCTGGGAACAAAAAAGATAGTCACTTCAGAAGGCAGTCTAGTGGCTCACAAAGCTAAGCACAGTCATTGCACACTCCAACAAATGAACTCCTAGATATTTATTAACTGATCTGAAAACATCTATATAAAAATCTGCACATGAATATTTATAGAGGTTTTATCAACAATCAACCCAAAGGGGAAGCAACCAATGTTTTTCAACAGGTGAGCGAGGAAAACAAACCACAGAATAGCCGTACAGTGGAATGCTATTCATAATTTTAAAAGAAATGGGATATCAAGCCCCAAATGGAAATGAATGAATTGTACATGTATTGCTAGATGAATGAAGCCAATCTGGATTCACTCTGTTTATGTCCCTTATAGAGAATGATCTACAGTCTCACACTTTCAGCTTTGAAGGAATGAGTTTATTATGTGGCTAACAAGCAAAAGTAAGGGAACAAATAAGCGGCAGATAGACACAAAGCATCATTAAATGGGATGCTTACAACATCCAGCCAAGATGACTGTGGTAGCCTCATTGAAAGAGCACGCAACAGTACATCACCAAATCAGGCACTTACAATAAAAAATGGCTGGGGAACCCCTGTAGAAGCTGTCATGCTGGAGTTCCTGGTGTTTCCAGGCAGACCAGAGTATTCTTTCCATGTGTGGACCTCTTCTCCAGAAGACAGGGAAACCTCACAGCCTCTGCCAATACCTCAGGTAAGATGCTGAAGGTCAAATCTGCATGGAAAAGCCCTGCTGACGTGGGGACCTTTGATAGATGTGATGAGGAGCCGTGCTGACCTGGGGGGTGGGGTCAGGGGTGCTAATCTCACTTCGACCCCATGCCATCTGCACCTTTGGGGATATGGAAGGGCTGCTGGAGGATGTGGGCAAATGTCAGCCGTGACGGGATGCCTGAGGAAGGATGGAGGCATACATTTTTATTTGTTGACTTGGAGGGTAGGTTTCAGGATCCTTGCCAGCAAGGACTCCTAGGGGCAGAAGCAGGGGCTTTGAGGTGCTGAGGCTTCTTTCCCAGCCTGGCAGCTGCTATGGCCCTCCCCTCCATCATCTCCCACATCTTCTTGTACCCCACTCAGAGCCTGCCACCCTCACCCTTGCTGGCATGGGGCTAGACTCAAGGCCTCTCACCCCAGGTGTCTGTCGCATCTTCTCTGTCCTCCCAGAGTGGCTGCTGTCCCAGGGTCACATATGTGGCCTTTTGAGAAATGGACTGGGAAGAGCCTGTGAGTGTGCTGTGGGAAGGTAGGCTAGACTTAGGGAGGGGTTTCCCACCGCCTCTAATGCTGCTGCTGTAAGCCACGCATGAACCCACGTGTCTACCACCCACTTGACTTCTGAAACTGCACCAGAGTTTAGTAAAGTGATGGTAAACTTTTCAAAATATTCTCACTTCAAAAACGGGTGGGGGAGTACCTTTAGGGTAATCAACTTGGGCTGGGGGGATGCCTCAGCAGGTAAAGATGCCAGGTATGGCAGTCTGATGACCAGAGCTTGATCTCTGGAACCCACATTAAAAGCAGAGTGTGCTGGTATGCAACTGCAATCCCAGCATTCTTACAATGAGAAGGGAGAATCACCTGGAAGTTCCCAGGCCCACAAAACCTAGAGCACTGAAACAAGAAGGAAGACTCTGCCTCGAAACAAGGTGGAAGGGGAGAGTCAGCTCCTGAAAGCTGGCCTCTGACCTTCCTTCACATGTTCACTGTGGTGATGTTCACCCCTCCAGCACAATAAGTAACAATAAATAAATAGTAATAGAATACATGAGCGCATGAATATTTCAAGTGGTTAGTGAATCCGAACATGCTGCCTCTTCCCAGCACGCCATATAGACCTCACTTTGTGGGAGCCAAACTCAGAGACCAGAAGTTACCTCTGAGGAGGGATTTGTCTCTCTTGCCTTACTTGAGTTTGAAAAACAGAAACTTACATTTCTGTGGCTCCCTGAATGACATGGTGATAAGGATGGTCATGATACTAATCAAAGCCTTTCTTCTTCACTCTAACAGCAAGAGAAGGCTTCCGAACCGCGACCTTAAGTGCCTCTCAATCTGTTCTCAGAAGAACCTGTGGACACCCTGTGTCAAGTAGAGCTCCTCTTCTTCAAAAGGTCACTCGAATGGGGTCTAAGTATTTTTGTTCCCCCTGCTCCAGTTGTGAGAGATACATGTCATTTCGAGAAGCACGGAACTAATTGAGGAATATGTCCACCTCTTGTAGAGGTGAACAGGGCAGATAAATAAAAACTCCATCGCACGTAAATCTTTGCCCCCAACATCAAAGAAGCAGGCGCCTGCTAAGTGTGTTTGTGTAATGCAGTAACTTATGCAAAAAGCAGCCTTGATAAATGTCCCCTAATTTATTGTCATGTATCTCAAATCAAAGTCAAGTGTTTATAGCCTGAGCATGAAGGAAACCAGGCCTCCGAGAGCCAGAGGGGTTTGAAGTGGGCAGAGCTGGGTTGGGCAAAGGTTAAACGGGATCTGGTTTGAATGTTAAAAACTTTCTACAAAAAATGGCAAGAGTCAGAGGGGCCTAGCTTGACTTCAGAAAACAAAGTGGAGCTGAGTTCCCAGGACAGACAAGATCCACAGACCTATATATTCTTAGGGGAAAGAACAAAGGGCTGACTTGCATTCCTTCCCAGATCACCATAACATGACCAATAACAAGCATAGTGAAAAAGTAGCCGACATTCATCATTCCCTTACTCTAGGTCAAATACAGGGCTAGGCATTCTGCATTGGGTTTTCTTACGTCAACACAAGCCCATGAAGGGACACTCTTCCCACCTTTATTTTATAGTCAGGCAAACTGAGTCAGCATATGAAATTGGGTTAGAAGAACCAGGATGAGGGAGCCATGGGTGGGCAAGTGTAGAGCCAGGCACTCCTTCCTTAATGGAGCTGCTGACTGGTTTCCTGATATTTGTGCCCAAGCAGATGCTTTTCTATTGGAGTCTGTACAGTTGGGAAAATGTCCCAGTGGTAAAGCCCCATGCTTTACCACTAGAGAGATCTAGACTCAAATCTCATCTCTAGCAATTTCCAGCTGTGCAGTTTTGATCCTTAACAGTCTTCAGCCCCTATGTGTCCATCTATGGACGAGATCACAAGGCATTGTCACCAGTCAAATGGCCTCACAACCTACTAAGCACATGGCCAATGTTTCATCTGAGGAGTTGTGGTCACTATAGGATTCTGTGTGCATATGTGTGTGTTCATGTGTGTGCAGATGCACCTGTATACAGGTACATGTGTGTGTGTGTGTGTGTGTGTGTGTGTGTGTGTGTGTATGTATGTGGAGATCAGAGCACAACCTCAGATGTTGTTTCTCAGGCACCATTCACTTAAAACAAATTTATTTTTGAGATGGGGTCTCTCACTCGCCTGAAACTTGTTAAGTAGGCTAGGCTGTCTAGAAAAATGAGTCACTTGTCCCTGCCTCCCCAGAGCTAGGATTACAGGTGTGAGCCACCTAGTAGCATTTTCTTAAAACATGCATTCTATGGATTGAACTCTGGTCCTTATGTTTGAAAGGGGCTTAAGCATTCTACCAACAGTCATCTCTCCCTAGCCCTAGAATTCTTCCTGGTAATAATTTATCTTTCTGGACCAAAATGTAAGAGTATAGAGTTCCCCAAAGTAAACTCTTGGACCAGCCAGAATCCTGAAACAGTGGGAAGATGAAGCCTCCTCTGAAACACTGTACTTTACATTCCTAGTGTGAAGGACTCTCCTCACCCATGATCCCTATAAAACCATCTTCCACTCCAGCAGTAGCATTCTGAGGATGGCAGCTGTTTAGAAGATTTGACTGCCCATCTGGAGGCTTGGCACACTGTCCAGGCTGGTTTGAGGACACAGGGCTTTGCTCTGTGATTCCACCAGCTGGTAACTGGTATTGCAAACCTAGCTTCAGCTCCTAGCCTTCTGGTTAATAAACCAAGAGAGGGACAGACTTGCAAAGGGCAGGATGCTTTCCCTCCCCAAGGGACTAGCCTTGGAAGCCTCTAGCCTCATGCTGGGCTAGACTCTGCTCAGGAGGATGCCCTCGCTGTGAGTAACCACAGGATTCAGGGTGCGGGAGAGTTCTGGGGTCTTGGAACCTGGCTTGTCATGGACTTGTTGTCTTCGTTCAGTTTTGAGACTTGTGAATACTGTAGGAGGACCTGTTTCTTTCTACCAACATGGCAGGAAAGGCTCACTGTTGACTTCTGCAGCACGCTTGTATAGCCCCTCACCTCTGCTTGTACCAACCAGGGCAGGGGATGCTCCCATCCCTTCAACAGAGCCACATCAGATCAGTCCAGAATGTACTTCATAGCAGCTCTGACAAGAAAGGAGAGATAAGGAGTCAGATCCTTCAGTTCTCATTTCAGGAGGGCACGTCTGTTACAAGAAGCCTGAGTCTATCCCATGACTACTCAGACTCTATTTTCCTCATTTGTAAAAGTGGAATTCATAATGGCCAGTTCACAGAGCATGAACACAAGGCCAGCAACCTACTGCAAAGGAAAGCTAACCCTGGGGAAATGCTCCCTTTATCTGCCACAGTTTCCTCAATTGAAAAACCAGAGGGCTGACCTTCATGTGGCCACGCTGCTGCCGTGAGAATTCATTTTTACCATCAAGGTGCCAAGTACAGACAGGGCTACTTCTCAGCCTCATCACTGGCACAGAGCTGGGTGCTGAGACAGTTGACATTGACATCGTTTCCTCTCCCAAGCTGGCGTGTGGGGAAAGTTCCGTTAAGTCTAGGATTTTTTTTTTTTTTTAAGCTTTCTGTGGAAAGGCAGGGTGCAGTGCTTTATCTAAAGGGCTGAGGAGGAACCCTAAGACCTCTGTAGAGGTCATATCTGCCCTCAGGAGCCCAGAGTCCCTAAGTGAACTGCTGAGAATCATCCACTGGACATGGGCACTCTATCATCTGCATGTCCTGGGTGGTGCTTTTCGAGGGGTCCTAGTCAAGAGAGGACACACGTTCTCTCTGTTCCATGACCTGTAGAAACTAGGTGTGGGTTGCAAGCAGCGAGCCAGGGCTCACCTGGGTCTCAGTCTACCCTCTTACCTTTCTGATCATCATCTCCATCTCCCAACAGACCCTGGCAGGTTGTCCCCTAAAGTTCTTTATCAAGGCCTGAAGGAATGTGTGCTGTGTCGCATGGTTGCATGGGAAAGGCATTCCATCTCCATGCATCCCAGGTGCCTCTAATAACTCCACAATTTCTTTTTTCCCCTTCGAGCTGTTGACTACATGTGTAAGTTCTCCCAGCCATTTGTAAAGCTTCTGTGTCTGTATTCAGAGAGGACCTGGGCTGGCTCTAAACTCTAGGGTGCTTTTATATAAATGATGCCCCCTCCAGGGGGGCACTTAGTTTCCCAAGTGGGCAATGGCTGTGCAAAGAAAGCAGGGCCATTTGCTTCAGCTACTGCAGTCCTATGCCGGCTGCCCCGGAATAGTCACAGGTTGGATGTTCGTCTTCAGTCACCGCTTAGGATGGGACTTATGAGTGCAAACCCCCGACTCCCGCCCCGGCACATCAGCCCAGTCCAGACCTGTTCCGAGGCTTCCCTCATCCTCTGCTTTCCCGCTGATGTTGGAGCAGGTTTTCTTACTCATTACTCTTCATGAGCTTTGAAATAATGCCCTCATCAAAGGAGGGCTTAGAAATGAGATGTCTCCCAGAGGACCTTGGGGCTGGGCCTGTTTGGAGCCAGTCTTCTGGGGGACTTAGGCGGTGAGACGAGAGGAGACTGAGCAGAGGGAGGTGCCAGAGAAAGTGAAGTTTGCATGGGGTCTGCTGAGGCTGGCTACGGGGTGTGACTGTGGATTGCACAGCAAGGCCTTGCCCCTCCAAAGCACCCATCCTATCGACCCCATGGCATTCCAGGCAGGCCTGGCTCTATGCACAGCCAACCTGGATGCCACACACAAGGACCCACGCTTGCCTTAAGGTTCTGCTGTCACTTTGTTGGGCTCCTAATATTTGGGACCTGCAACCCTGCAGTTGTATTGGGCTCTGCAAATCACACCACTGGTCCGTTCCAGATCTTGTGAGCCCCTGGGTAGATGGTTTGGGGGCCAGTGTTTGTCTATGTGCACCTTCCCTCAAGGTATCTTTATTGGGTCTCAAATGTGTGTGTCAGGGCTCAGAGTAGCAATGGGAAAAGCTAGCCAGCTGGGGGCTCCAGCTGCAGCTCCAGGGGAGCACCCAAGCCACAGGTCCGTGGAGGAAGAAACACAGGACCATGTGAGCGAATGGAGCCAGTTTGGTTCGGAGGACGGGAGCACATAGACGGTGAGGGGCAGGCTGCAGGTGGGAAGGCCGTAGGGTGGGGCTTCTTTGAATGTGGCTCTGGGAGGAGAATGCTTAGATATGGAACGAATATATGAGCTGAGACCCTCCTGATGAAGGTGGTAGCTGAGCTATGGGGTCGAGAGGGAATATCCACGTTAGTTACGTCTGATTCCCACCTTCTTGGTGAGGAAATTAGTGTTCTACAGCCCAATAAGTACAGGGAGCTGTGGGGGGAGCTCAGATCCAACTCTGAAGAGATGGGTCAGCCTTGTATTCTGGCTGCCTGAGGGTGGCCGATGGCTCTGTCTGTGTCTATTCTTGGGTTGAGGGACTCTGAACCTTGGCTCTGGAGATGAGAGATGAAGCAGTCTTTCATCACACTGGCTAGAGATGGGGAAGAAAGTGTATCCTGTGATCTGGAAGTGGCTGCTCAGGAGACAGAAACAGTTCTTGGTCTAGGATATGTGTGCTGAACATGGTGTTTTGGTTGCGCTCAGCTTCAAGCCCACATCTTTAGCCACCGGGGAGCACCCTCCATGCATGCCTTCCTCTAGCTCAATTTCTGGACAGGCTCTGAAGCCTATGATCCAAGTGTCCATCTCAGAACCAATATAGGCAGGGCATGGCACTGTGCACCAATACTGACCTAAATGGAGCTGGTTCCAAAAGACCCCGGCAAGGTAGAAGGGTCAGGCAGCTCAGTCCTACAAGCGGTGGATGTAAGTGGATGCAAGAGCTTTTAAGCGAAGAGCCTGTATCCATGGCGAAATACATTCATACCTCCAGATGCTAAAAACTGAGCACCTACTGAATGCTTAGCACTGACTACAGCATTGACCACGGTGCTCATGAGGCCCCACCGTCAAATACTTTATACTCAAAAGAGAGCAGAGAGGAGCCATGAATGATGGCCCAGGAGGCTGAGGCTGCAGGATCATGAGTTTGAGGGCAGCTGGGGCTACATAGTGAGACCCTGTCTCAAAACAAGAAAAGGAAAGGTTAGAAGAAAGGTTAGAAGAAAATAAGTAAATCCAAGGATGAGCAAGCATGATGACTACAGTGAGGGAATCAGGGAAGGCAAGAGGAGAAAGTGGAGTGGGAGGAAGGGGTGACTTTAGATTAAGCCTTTGTAGTTGGGGGTCTTCAGGCCAAGAGTGAAAATATAAACAAATACAAGGACAAAAGGCTCCCTATGGGAGGTGACCATAGAAACTGAGAAGCCCCTTATCACCTGAATGATAAGTCTCTCTGAATGGTACCCAAATGGAGCATGGTGCTCAAGGAGAGGTGACGTGCCAGATGCCTTGTTTCTTAGGCAATGCTGTAAGCAAAAATCATTAGTATATAGATGCTGATGTGGGCTCTATATGGATTCACTGTGTGACCCTGTAGAAGTCACTTGATCTCTTTAGGCTACACCCCTGAAAAGGACCGGGCAAAACTTTGCAAAGCTCTCATAACACTGAAGGCCAATGATTCCATGATCTAATAGATCAAAACAAAACTTCCTGAGTTGACATTGGGAACACATGGATTCCCTGACTTGGGCAGAAAATTACATTAGCAGTTTCTGCCCTGGGATCCTGGCAAATGCTGTGAGCTGAACTAAGCTCTCAGCCTTGATCACTTGCATGGGCTGCCCCGAGCTCTGGGGATATGTCCTGGCCAGTACCCACATGTGTCTTGTATTAGTGTTATTTTCTTAATGGCCACAGTGGTAAAGCCTGTCCGCTCGTGTTCCTATTGAGTTACTCGGTGCAGTCTTCATACGGCTTATACATAAGTACTGAGATCCACTGCTGTTTATCCTCAGCCCCAGGTGTGGCTGCGCCTTCAAAAGCAGAGTGTCTCAGTCATCAGGCTGCCTTTTAAAACAACCCAGGACACAGGCTTGAAGCTTCACTGGGAGAAAGAAGGAAGACAAGATTTCTTGTGTGCCTCCGGAAACCTGGAGTGGTGTCCTTCCTGCAGAGCAGTGGAGGAGGGAGGGCAGGGCACTGCTGAATGACGGGAAAAAGAGAAAACCAAAAACAGGGCTTCCCGCAATACCTGCACATCAAGAAGTGTGGCCAGGCCTTCATTTCAGCCGAAAGATGCTCTCGGCATGCTTTGCTGCTGGGGACTCACATGGTGAGCTGGGTGGCCTGTAGAGTTGGAACCAAGACCTTCAACTCGGGGTTGAGAAAATTCAAGAGCATTCCAGCTTTTCAAGCTACTCCATCATAATGGAGGATGACAATGGGGACCACTTGAAAGCCTCTCCCCGTGTGCCTCAGTTTCTCTCTTGCATGGTTTTAGATTCCAATGTCCAGCAGTTCCCCCACTTCAGATATGCAAGCTCCTGCCATTGGGAAGTGGCTTGTTTACTAGCTAATTTGCTTCAGTACTACACCCAGTGACTCATTGTTTAAAAGTCTGACAAGTTTGTAGGAAAATAATCTACGTGTCAATGGCCAGGAAACTCCCAAAGGCCAATGGGGTAGTCCAAGTCAATGTTTCTATTCTTGCTTTAAATTTTACTATCTTTTCATTGTGAGTAGGTACCATATCACATGGCTTGACAACCCAGCAGTAGGAACTGTTTGTGAAAAGACTTATGTAGTTCCTGCATACCACTGTAATACTTCAGGACAAACACAGGCTCTCAGTTCTTACCTTCCTTACATGCTGTAGTTCAGATCTACCACAAAGTCCCAGAGGCCATGTGTTGAAGGCTAGGTCTCCACATGTGGCACTATTGGGAAGTAGAGAACCCTTAGGAGGAAAAAGGGTGAATGGACAGTGCCCTCAAAGGGGACCTGGCCAATGTGAGGAGAGCAGCAGGTTTCACATATGCTTCCTGCCATGATGTCCGCCTCACAGAGACCCACAGCCATAGGCGATGCTAACAAATGCCCAAATAAACCTTTCCTCCTTGTGGTTGATGTGCCTCAGGCATTTTGTCAAGGTGCTGGAATCCTGACTAACCTTAGACAGAGGTGGCAGTTTATACACAAGGCCTCTGTGATACCTCCGCTGAGTGACAAACGAGAAAAAGATTTTGAAATGTAATTCAGGAAACCCTATATATTCAGAGGAAGGAGGTGGGGATGTTCCACCCTTCACTTAGGGAAACTGTAAAATCGAGTATTTATTAAAAGCAAAGGAAAAGAAAATTCTAGAATAATAGCAACTCCAATTCAGGACTATTAGACCCAGATTAATGTTATAAGTAACCTCAGGGACTGATTAAGAAATTTGAGAGAAAAATCAATGGGTAGCAGAGGATAAAATAATTTTCCTTTTTCTTTCTAAAAAGTAAGATAACCCAAGCCTGGTGGCATAGCTACTTTGGAGATTGAGCAGGAGGCTTCTGAGTCTAAGGCCAGTCTGTGCTGCATGGTGAGATCTTGTTTCAAAATAAAAAGTAAAAGGAGGTTGAGTGCTTCGTTAACATGCTTAAAAGAAAAGGGAAGAGGAGAGAGAGAGAGAGAGAGAGAGAGAGAGAGAGAGAGAGAGAGAAAGAAAGGAAAAAGGGAGGAAGGAAGGAAGAGAAAGAAAGAAGAAGGTGAAAAGCTCGCTGTTGTGAACTTCAACAAGCCATTTTAAATGCTTGCTTGTTTCTATAGAGAAATAATCATAGTGTCCACCTGAATCTGAACAGGACTGCTGGACATGCAGTCATGTGTCAGCACTTTAAAGTCCTGGAGATGGTACTGCAGGTGTCTATTCCTTGATGTGGGGCAAATATAACTTAGGGACCCTGGAGTCTTGGGAGCACTTGGCATGTTCAAGCGCATGTGTGCGCTAAGACATCCTGTTGCATTAGAGTCCTCACAGGTCTGAATACATAGATGTGGCTGGCTAAGGACACACATAGCCCTGTAAGTGAGAACCCCAAATACCCACCCACTGGTGCAGAAAAGATGCTTTTGTCTTCTCAGCATCTGTGTAACCCCAAGTTACAGACTCCCTCTGTGGATGCAGCTTGCTGTCCATTAGGTCACCCGCTACACTGCGGTACGAAGTTGGGTCAACTCCTGCTGACCTCTAGCATCTCCCCACAAATACTCTGTCTGTTCAAGAGCCATGAACCCTGGGAGGATGTGACAAGTGGCCACCTTGTCCCTAAATGAAAAAGTATTTTCATTTCAATAAAGGAAAAAAAGAGAGGGGGCTGGGTTCTTTACAGGATGAAGAAGATGATGAAGCTATTAAAATAAATGTAAACTTCCACATCGGGAAGATGGGACTCCTCCCTGGCTCCTGTCCTTGTCACTGGCCTTTTGTACCTGCTTTTATTTGGGGGGGGCAGTCTGGCACCCCTGGGAATTGGTATACTGGCACCTGACCTGGGAAAGCTCCTTTCAGAATGAACTGTGCACACAGTGTTTACTCTGTGGAGCTGGGTCTCAGCAGCGGGTGACCAGCCACATGAGAAGGGAATACATTTCTAATAAGAACTCCAGGCTCTGCTTGTCACACACTGGCGAGTTCAGATCCCACAACCCTGCATCCGTTTGGAGCATGTGACCCAAACTCAAGGCAAAGAGCTCCCCGACTTTGCAGGAGACCGGCACTCAAGCGAAGTTCCACCAACAGGCCTCTTTAGAGGATGGAGACAGCTGCGTAAATCTCCCTCTTTCGATCAACAGGATGTAGTTCCTCTCTGCAGACCTGTTGGTTTTCTCCTAGATTCCGTGATCATTTTGTGAGACTGCTTAATACAACATCGATTTGGGTTGTTCAACTGGCAATTGGGAATTACACGACTGGGAAGTGCAGAATATTTTCAACCTCGTATTTCATGTTATATTAGTTGGAACATATTTTTAAGATGCGTATTATTAATGACACAATAAAATCCCATTAGTGAATAGATTTGATAGATGTGGTTTTTCTAACATTAAGCAAAAATTGACATGTGGAGGAGATCAAGATTCTGTGATCCAGACTCTGGTATTGACAAGCAGGGCCAGGAGCAATCACTATTGATTAGATGGTGAGAGTAATTATATTTACTGAGCCGTTTGACTGGAAGAGGCAGAGGAGAGGTGCTTTTCAGTGTGGAGACAGCAACAGCTGTGATGGTGTGGGTGAGAACCCTGGGGCCAGGGCGTTTCCTGGGCTTGCCTTGCCGTGATTGCGGTAATCATTGTTCATCAAGGCAGCTCAGGCTAGACACTGCCAGGCCCCCTGCGTTTCCCAGCAGCTTTCGCTATGCCCTGTGGCAAGACCACACTCTTGTGCTAATTCGGTGCTCGCCTCCACGTTCCCCACCCCCGACACTATTGCCAGCATCACTACCGATGGCATTATTGCCACTGCTACCATTCTCACCATGACCGCACCACCACTAACGTCATCTCTACACTGCCATTGCCACATTACCATTACCATGACCATGACCACCACCAGCCTGCCACCACGGCTGTACCATTCCCACCATTCCCACCATCACCGTGATCACCATGACTGTACTAACATCACATTGCTTTCATCATTACCACTGCCATTGTTACTACTGCTGCCATTGTCACCATAACTGTATCACTACCAACATTGCCACCACCGCCAGGGCCACCACGACTCTACCACCCCCATCACTGCCACCACCGCCAGGACCACCACGACTCTACCACCCCCATCACTGCCACCACCGCCAGGGCCACCACGACTCTACCACCCCCACCATTACCACCACCGCCAGGACCACCATGACTCTACCACCCCCATCACTGCCACCACCGCCAGGACCACCACGACTCTACCACCCCCACTATTGCCACCACCACCAGGACCACCACGACTGTACCACCCCCATCACTGCCACCACCGCCATGACCACCACGACTGTACCACCCCCATCACTGCCACCACCACCATGACCACCACGACTCTACCACCCCCACTATTGCCACCACCACCAGGACCACCACGACTGTACCACCCCCATCACTGCCACCACCGCCATGACCACCACGACTCTACCACCCCCACCACTGCCACCACCGCCATTACTAACAGTGCTGCCTTGACCACCATGATTGTATCACTAGCACCATTACCACCATTAGTACCGTCACCATCATGACCACCGCGGTGACTGCAGCATTTCCACGTTACTACCATGACTACTACACCATGACCACCATGACTGTACCACCCCCATCACTGCCACCACCGCCATCACTACCATTGCTACCATGACCACCATGACTGCATCACTAGCACCATTACCACCATTAGTACCGTCACCATCATGACCACCACATGACTGTCCTAACATTGCGCTATGACCACCATGACTGTACCACTATCACCACTGCTTCCATTCCACCGCCATCACTACCATTGCTACCATGACCACCATGACTGCATCACTAGCACCATTACCACCATTAGTACCGTCACCATCATGACCACCGCGGTGACTGCAGCATTTCCACGTTACTACCATGACTACTACACCATGACCATCATGACTATCATCATCGTCACTACCACTGCCATCTCCACTATTATTACCGCCACCATCACGGCCACCACAAAAATTGCTGCCTTGATAACCATGACTGTGTCACTGCCACCATTCCCACCATGACTGTACCACTATCACCACTGCTTCCATTCCACTGCCATCACTACCATTGCTACCATGACCACCATGACTGTACCACCCCCACTATTGCCACACTGTCCTAACATTGCGCTATGACCGCCATGAGTGTACCACTACCGCCATTACTGCCGACGCCGGGACTACCGTGATTGAACAATTACCACTACTGCTTCCACCACCATTGCCAATACTGCCATTGCTGCCATGACCACCACGACTATAACAATACCACCACCACGACCATTACTACCATCACCACCACCACCAGCAGCCTTACTACATTACTATTACCATCGCCATTCCAAACATTACCATTAACACTACCAACACCCCCGCGACCATCACCACCACTAGTAACATTACCGCCACCACTACCATCATCATCACTCCATCACTGCCACCACCACCACGACTAGCATTACCACGTCACTATTCCCAGTGGCACCGCCAGAAAGTCCAGAAGCTTTAAAGAGCGCTACTATCCTGGAGAGTGTCACCACTGTCACCAGCTACACTCAAGCTCAGTGCAAATGTCATTAACCACAACGGTCAGCACTTCCACCCCTTTGATGGCCACAATACAATCACCACCGTCTTTACCATCATTGTCGTCACTATTTGGAACATCTCCACCAACAGCAGCTGCATCACCAACACCATGCTGCCACGTTGCTACCATAAGGAAAAAGCCTCTCAGGAATCTGCAGTCTTGGTTTGCCTGCTTTGCCTACATCTTCCTCACTGGCATCACCACAGGGTCCAGAGGCTGTGATGAGGGTGAAACAAGTAGAAGCAGATAACGGCAGGCACAGGGCGAGAGAGCATCTGGGAGAGGGCGGCGTGTCCCGTCGGAGCGCATGGATCCTTAGCTTCTGGGCATCTGAAGCTGGGTTCTTCCCTCCCTTTTGTCAGGGAATCCCTACGAAACCCAGACTGGTCGTGAATGTCTCGTCCCTTGGCCTCTGAGTACTGGGATTATGGGCGCCTGATAGCTTCGGTATCTCTAGGGAGACTTGGGATTTTAGCCAGGGTCCCCTCCACTCCCCTCCTTCTCTGTACTACCCTCTTCCCGCTTCCTCCTTCCCTGTAGATTTTTTAGTTCAGTGGCTGAACAATGCATAAAAATCTTGTTCATCAGAAATGCCATGTGAGGTTTTTCCATATATTGGGTCTGAAGGTAGATTTTACTTTTTCCCATTGAAAGTTAGTTCCTTAAGTGACAAATAGTCAAAGATATGCATATAAACAATTTCATTTCAGCATTATGTATAATAATCAGAAAAGAAAAAGAACAAAACACCGAACGGAGCCAGGAGTTTGTTAGACACATTCTTCTCCATATAACTACACATCATTCAAGCATGACGAACGATACGGTAAGAGGTAAGTACTGGGAAGCTGTGCACGGCGTATTATTACATTACAGAGGCGGCCACAGAAACAGCACCGTAGTGTGGCAGCTTTGTTTTAACGGCAATGGTAAATGGACAGAGGCTTCTATAGACACTGTCACAAGACCATTCTGCAGGCCGAGCAGGGTATCAGTGTGGTAACCTCTGGGAGGGATGGATGGCATTGGATGGCAGCATGTAATTTTCCTCTCTGGGGTCAGTTTGAACATTGATGGATTGCAAAGCACAAAGCTGGTCCAGGCTGCTGTCAGCAGGGGATGGGGGGACTTTGATCCCAGAGGACCACGGCGGAGAGTTACAAGGAGAGTTAGAGGAAGTACGCGGAAACCACTTTTCCCTGGGGAAGGAGTGAGGGGCCCAGGAGCTCTGTCCTTGCTACTGGCTGAGCAGGGTTGTGAAACCCTGAGCTTCCCACTCATGAAGTGTATCTCACTCCCAACAGTGAGAAAAATGGGCCAGCGCTGTGAGACAAGACCAGAGACTGCGCTCCCTCAGCTGCCCTCTCCATCCCACCGAGTGTCCCTGCCATCTTGGTTGTGATATCTCTTTCCCACCAACCCCTGAAACTTACAGCAAAGCACACTGGCCTTTCAGCAAATTCATAGTACCAAACGCTTACTCTCTCTCTCTCTCTCTCTCTCTCTCTCTCGACCACGTGTCTGGAATTCAGTAGTTTCATGTTCTGTTTGGAAAACAGGTTTCCAAAGTATAGATTGGATCAATGTTCTTTACCAGGACATTTGCTTTTAACCTTCTGTGTGATAAAGGCTGCATCAGCCATCGAAAAATGCACTTTTATATATTTATTGATTCACTCTTTCAATAATCTGTTGGGTACTTCCTAAGCTAGATACCAGCTGGGTTCTGTGTTGGGGTTAGAAAAATGGACAAAGAGACCCAACAGGAGGAGAGATTCACGATCACCTTATCTCACCTTTTCACCTATCAGAAAGGATGGCAAACAACCATCCATAACTACAGTTCCAGGGGAGCTGATGCCCTCTTCTGACTTCTGTGGGCACTGCATGACATGGGTACACTTACATGCAGGTCATATACACGTATTTAAAAAAAATAGATGTGGCCAGTGTAACTCTAACTGCATGGTCCACAACACAACATTTGAACGATGCTGGAGAGAGGAGCTGCAGGGCCGGCTACTGCAGGAGCACCACACAACTCTACGCCCACATGGACTCCACAGAGTGTTCAGCATGTGGCAAGTTTGAGATTTGCTCTTTGGAACTTGTTGGAAGTTTTTCAATTTTCAAAAGAAAAGTATTCCTGGTTAGTTGAATCGGGAGGACCAGAACCTCTGGGCCTGGAGGTCTAAGTAATCATCTGCTAGAAAGTTGTCAAAATAAATATAAACATCTACAGAGGTTGTGATGTGAACGGCATCTCTCAGATGGAACCTCCTGTAGTATGAGACGGTTATACTTACAGCAGCTCCTTCTAGGTGCACCCAGAATCCAGGGCTGGAGCTTAAAGCTTGTTCTGGCCTGAGTGAAAACTGGATTGACATTGTCTGGCCCAATGAGAAATCATTTCTTATGAAGATAATCAGAGCTGTACTTCCGTCCAGAAGCCTAGTCAGATCAATGTAAAGATAGTACTATAAAGAGCCTATAGTCCTTAATTTTGTAGCTCAGGTGCATTGAGCCCATCACTGGCAGTCAGGAGGGGAGAAACAGAAAGGCGGGAGGGGAGATGTCTGCAAAGGCTGCTCAAGAGGGTGAAGGTGCCAGAATAATGAATGGAGAGTAACTGCTCAAATGCTCCAAGGACAGGATCCAAGATGACTGATCCTTAACAAGCCCCAGTGTGTGGCTTCTTCCAGCTAATTTGAAAATCACCTGGAAATTGATTAACAGCCCCCTCCACCCTGCCCCAGGCTCCTATACTCAAGAAGTCTCCAAGGGGGCCCTAATGGGCATGGGTTGAAAGATAGGCCCAAGAAGGCCCAAGGTTTAAGCTGATCAGCTTGCTTTCCCTATATCTAAGCACCTAGGAAAAGGGTTGTTGGGGCTCACAGTTCTGAGGTTCTTCTAGTCCCTGCCTGAGAGGTGCCATGACTTGAGGTCCTGGGTAAGTCAACATACCACAGCAAGAAGACATGGTGAGAAACTGCTCACCTTTTAGGCCAGGAAACAGCAAGCAAAACCAAACAAAGAGGAAAGAAGAGACCAGGATCCCTTCATTCCTTCTGGGGGCACACTCCTTAGGAGTGGAAGACTTCCCTTTAGACCTCACCTCCCAGAAGTCTCATCATCTCCCAAAAGCAACCCCTAGAGGGACCAAACCTTTAGCACATGCACCTCTAGGGGACACCAGCCATTCTCAAATCACCATAGGAGAACGTGAGGGTGAACAGAAGCCTCCTTTTCCACACAGTGGCCTGCCCTTTCTCCCTACCTCCAATCAGGCCAGAGAGAGCAGGGGTCCTGTTCCCAGGCTCTGGAAGCATCACACTCAAAACATGTCCCCTTGGCATGGCCCGATGGGAAGAGGAACTCCGGTAGAGGAAACAGATACGTATCTGCTGCCGAGCCGCTTTGTGTCCATGCATGATGTATGACTTCAGAGGAGGAGCTAGAAAACAAATTATTGTGTCTCTTTCCCACCGACAGGTCTTTAGTGGGGCGGACCAGGGAGAGGAGATACTGCAGATTACAGGGTGCCTCACAATAGGCCCACGGCACAGGAAAAGTGTCCTAAGTTTATCTATTGTTAAGTGATATAATTTATCGTCGCTGAGGGTTAAGGAGCAATTCCAGTTCTTTCCTACTTCGGGAACAGAGATTTATAAGATAATGCCCAAATTTAGACACTGTGGCGCTGCCTGGAGAAACATCCCTGAAGGCGGGTGGCTAGTGGTGTGCATTGGAAGCCAAGTCATTCACAGAGCTAATTTGAGGCTCTCCTCGGAAACTATATTTGCTTTCTGAGTGCATGGTGAGTTTTCATCTGGGCTCTGACCAGCTGACAGCTATGCAAGTTTGTAGATACCAGTAATTGCATACAGATAACCTTGATGGTTGACCTCGTCAGAGCCAGGCCTGGCAGCTTTCCATTGTCTCTGGCTTTGCCAGTTGCTACTCAACTGCTGCGGGATGAATTTATATATTAAGAACTGGCTGCAGTGGGAATTGCTTATCATTCTCCGTTCCATCCTGTAAGCTTCTATTTACTTGACGTAGTGAGCTGGGAATAAAAGCCGTGATCTGACTGTTCACTCTTAGTGGTGGAGGGCAGTGTGTTGAAAAGCTTTACTAATTTCTAAAAACAAAGGGCAGAGGCGAGCACGTGTTTGCCGTCTCCAAATCCAGGGGCCTTCCTCTCACCCAGCCACCGTGGCTGACTGAATCGGTTCCCAGCCGTCTTTTTAGTGTTCAATTTAGCTTGAAAGCAGTTTGAATTCAGCCGTACACCATCACCAGCATGAAGCCCTTGTGTTTTAAGGGGAATGCTGAAAGCTGCTCAGATTTATGTTTAATTCAGAGAGATGCTTTAAAAAGTCTCTAAGAGGGAAAGGTGACAGTGATCCTGTGGCGAGGGGACAGCAGGTGACAGGGCCACATAAAGTTAGCATCAGGCATGGGGGCTCGTCCACAGAATGCTAATGCTGGGAGCCTCTCTGCGGTGGGCTGTGTGGCCACTCTACTTTCTTCTTTCTGCTTTCTTGAATTGTTGAAATATCGGCTGTGAACACGGCTGGCTCTGCCATCAGGAAAGCAAGACGAAGCCGTTGAGAACATTTTCTAGATGCGGCCTCAGGAGGAGAAGCCCGTCTGTATTTTCCAGGGCGCTCCTTCCGTGGCCTTTGAACTTTGCAGCAGGTACAGAGAGGAGGCTCAGAAAGGACGGATGGGTGTCTCTGTTAGAGATGTGGGGTCAGAGGGTGACATCATAGGCCGGAGGAGGTACAGGAGGGACAGGCCAGGTAGCTACCGTGGAGCTGGGGTGGAGCTGGGCGCTAACAACACGGGGCACATTTGGCGGGTCTGGCTTCAGCACCAGAGGCAGTGGCACTCTCGAGGCCTGGCTCAGCCACCAAGCGTCACTGCTCAGCTGAGGGGATCAGCCTTTGATGCTTTCAACATCAGAACATCAGAGCTCTTCTTCATCCTGAGAAGGGAGGTTCAGGTTAGTCAGCCAGGGCAAATAGCTCAAGGGAAATTTCATTTTCCCTTTGTCGGGCCCCCTGCTTTCATCTGCTGGTGATGTACTTCCAACTACCGCACGGAGAGAAAAGAAGGCTTGCCGGACCCAGGCGGGTGCGGCCAATTTAGGGCCTGAGCCGGGAGCAGATACCCACCTGGGTGCTGGAGGGCTTATGGGGATCCAAGGCACAGAGCAAGCCTGGAGGGAGGGACTGAAGCAAACCCGAGCCAGCACTTGGGGACTGGTCTAGGGAGTTTTCTGCCCTGGCTGGTCCAACCGGTCTGGCCTGCCTTTCAGCAAGGACAGCCCTATCAGGTGAGGATTCCGCATTGTTTCTGTAGTTGTAACCTGCAGTGTAGGAGAAGAGGCCCTGGATTCAAATTCAGATTCTGTCTCTATTAGCTATCTAATCCTGAGCAAATGAGCTGCACTGTTTTCACTGATCTGACTCATCTGTACAATGAATGAATGTCAGTCCGTGGTGTGGGCTTGCCGTGAAGGCTCTGTGGAGTTACCACACACACGATGTCCATTGCCCTGCTTGGTATAGAAAGGAAGTGATCCTGCACTCTGGAGGATCCCAAGTTCAAGGCCAGCCTGGCCTAGAGGATAGCCAAATCCTGTCATTTTATCCATGTGATCATCACTTGAACACAGTCCAAAAACCCTTAATATTTTAAAAGCAGATTCATAAAGTAGAAATAATGTTTATAGAGCAAAATAGACTGAAAAAAAGAAGTTGAAGACAGCTTAGCCAACCTCCTTGCCGAGCCCCAAATGAGTACTGAGCACACTGGGGTGCTGAGTCAAATGCTCCTTTCATTATAATGAACTACTCCTGGGCTCGGTTTGTGAGAGCTTAAATTTGCTGAGTAAGGCAGGGCTGGAGGAAGAAAGTGATAGCCAGAGAAGGAACATTAGCAGAGCAGAAACAGCCATCAGAGAGGAAGGAGGACAGGCCATGATCTGCTATCTCAGCGGGTTCTGCCTTCTTGGGGAGGAACTTGACTAAGAGTCTGTGTGGTGGTAAGGTGCTTAGATGAGCTTGAAGAGACATGCCGAGTGGTATTTGTGAGAATAGAGGCGCAGGTGTTTGCAAGAAATGCTTTCAGAGGCTGGGAGACAGCAAGCAGGTGACCTCAGGTAGCTGGAGGGTCACTAGAGGAAGTGAGATTGCCACTGGAGTCTAGTGCCCCATCTTCTTGAAAAGTCAGCATAGCACCAGAATATGGGACCTATACCCCAGGACCTGTGGCTAGAAGTGTCTGACAATCCTCCATCTCTTGGGGCCAGCTGAGCATGAAAATTCCATCTACCACGGGAGACAATTAACTAATTCAGTCAATAACCCTTATTGAATCCAAGTACACGGGAAGAACTATGTCAAGGGCTACAAATAAATTTTTCTGGAGCCAGAATTATTTGAAAACTCATATCCAAGGCATTTTATGGCAAAAACCCGTGGTCAAAGCTGTTTACAACGCACAGACTGTGGTCCAGTAAGTTAAGTGTCGGCCTAGGCAGTCACATTTTAGAGTGTAAATTTTGCCTACAGAGGCTGTTAAGGGTCAGATAAGAAGTTATCTCCCCAAAGGCCTGTGTGTTGAAGGCTCAGTTCTCAGCTGGTAGATCTAATCACTGAGAGGCAATTGGATCATGAAGGCTCTGACCTAATCGATGGATTAATCCTAGATGGATTTATAATTCAATGGCATTATGGAAAACACTGGGAACTTCTGAGGGCACAGCCTAGTTAGAGGAAGCAAGCCACTGGGGGTCACATGCTGAAGGGCATATGCTGGTCCCAGCACCTTCTGTGTCTGCTTCCAGGCTGCAGTGAGGTGAGCAGCTCTGTTCCGTCACACCTTCTCTGTCATGATGTTCTAGAGACCCCTAGCCATGGGCCTGAGTAACCACAGACTGATAAAAACCCCTGAAACTGGGAGCCAAAAACAATGCTTCCTCCTTTCAAATTGTTTCTCTCAAGTATTTGCATCTAATGAAGTCTGATTAACACAAAGGCCAATGCACCATGTTGTGCTATTGGCCCACCTGTCTAGTCATCATTTATCAAGCACACACTGTGCCAGATCCTGGGTTAAACTAGCTGGAGACTGAGGAAGGATTAGCTTTTGTCCTCAGGTCCTTTGTGGTTACCAGAAAGGTTTGGGTTCAGTAACAATCACAGTCCCTAGCAGTTCAAATACTATAATATTTAAAAGACTAATTTTAAATTAAAAAACCTTGGGGCTGAAGAGATGGCTAATTGATTAAGAGCACTGGGTGCTCTTGCAGAGGACCTGGGTTCAGTTCCCAGCACCCACATTGGGGCTAACAACTGTCTGTAACTCCAGTTCCAGGAAATCCAATGCTCTCGCCCTCTTCTGACCTCCACAGGTATTGCACAATAGGACTGCACTTAATACACACAGTCAATGCTCTCATACACATAAAAATAAAACATTTTAAAATAAATAATCTTAAGAGACGGAAACTCACTCCCTGCCCTCTTGTATGTTAGGCTCATTGTTATAAAGCTTATAGTGAATCAAAATTATAGGACATGTGCCAGGATCCCAGGACCTTCCTAAGTGTTATGCCTCCTGTGGTCTTTGTAGCCACCTCAGGAAGCTGGTATGGTATGTGACTTGCCATTTCACAGAAGAGGAAACTGCCATGCAAGAGGGGTTGCTTTACCCAGCAGCTAAGGACTGACCAGCCTGACTTGAACCAGGTTAGCCTCATCCCAGCCTCTGCCCTCAGTCAGGACAAAATTTCTCAACTCTGCTCTCTTTGGCTGGGTTTTGATGGGTCACAGCTGCTCTGGTAGAGAATCTCCACAGTCTAAGGAGAAAGGAGGTGCCGCATGGGTGTGTGTTCCTTCCGACTCAAGGGAGAAGGGCAGAGAAGGAGAGAAGACCTTTTAACGTGAATGATAGCAAATTCCATAGTTTCATTTCACAAGCTGCCAAAAATCTCAACTTTTGACCAACACATTTGAGATGACAAAAGTTAAGGACTTTGAGAAAATCAAACTTTGGGAAGGATGGGAGCCAAAGTTGTTCCCAAGTACTGTGGAGTTTCTTTCACTGTCTTAGAGAGTGATTACCTAGAAATCTTCAAGTGACTGGAAATTCACTTTTAAACACATCTGGGTGTGCCCACAAAGATGCTCCAGCAACTCCAGAAAACTGGAAGCAACCTAAATATCCACCAGTAAGGAGGATGAGTAAGAAAAAGCAGGTTGTAGCCAACAGAAGCCTTTGGGCCCCTCCCCAGCTTGCGGTTCCAGACCCAGTGTTTAAGAAAGAACTCTTAACTCCATCAGAACCTACTTCAAAGTGCAGCAGTCCTTGCCTGCCATGAATCCAGGCTCTTCCTTCTACAGTGGGATCTAGAGCAACTTCATCCATGTGTTTACACCTTAGCTTCCTCATGTCTGGAGTGGACATGAAGTCAGCATCTCGCTCTGCTCCTCAAACTCTTGTTAGGGAGATTAAGGGGATGTATGCAGGGATTCTCATGTGTGCTGTGTGGCAGGAGACAGAGCCTCGGTGAACGTGGGATTGGATGAGGTGATGATGACCATGAGGATGATGATGGCAATGACGTCGGTGGCCTGGGCCTGATGTGCTTAGATGGGAATTGGGAAAGTTGCAAGAATGGGACAACAGAGACACAAACTCGGCTGCTGCGAGCCCTGGTCTCATTGTTACCCACAGACTGGAGCACTGGGGTAGCAGGAGAAATGATTTGGTGGTATGTGGGGGAGGGGAAGGGGGTTGTAGGAAATGGATTCTCCCACAGAACACAGATTTTAGGGTTTAGCTGGGGGGCCTTGATGTTTATCATTGCTCTGCTTACAGGCAAACAGGCATTCACATGGTCACAGTAAAACTAGCAACAGCTAAACCTCTGCCCTGGCAAGCGTCTCCATTCTGCATGTGAAGTCAACATCTCTGACACTGAAAGACGGAAATCAGAGATTGTTATTCCTAACTTCTGTGGACAGATCCCATAGACGTGTGGCTGTCTCCGTGAATGTACCTGACTCCCCAGGGACCTAGCTAGTGCCCTGGCTGTCTTGCCTACTGCCCCTTGGGCATACAAGGAACAGCACAGGGCCGTTTTTGGTCTCTATGTAGCCTCGGCTGGCCTGGAACTCACTATGTAGACCAGGCTGGCTTCGATCTCACAGAGATCTGCTTGCCTATGCCTCCTGAATGCTGGGACTAAAAGCATACACCATTGCCCTCCTGCCCAAAGGATTCTCTTGATGATATTCACCCTCAGTGATGTTTCTCACCCTTCTATGGAGCTTAGCATCAAGGACAGAATCACTAGGTCCTCCTCCTGTGACGTAAGCAACAGATTCTTTGCCCTAAGTAGCGTCTGGAGATACCTGGGGTCCCCAGCAGCAAGGCCTCTGTTTTACCATGAAGCAGCATTTGTTTCACAGAAGGTATGGGAGTCACGTTCCAACCACTGCAGAATAATCCAGAGGCCTCTTCAGAGGCTCCTCAGCAGCCCCTCCACTCTGTTTACCAACACGGTTAAACCACCATGGTGCAGCCCTACAATACAATCTTATCCACTTAACAGCCGATTAAGTCATGGGTGCAAAACAGTAAACAGATATTAGAGCCAGCCTGTGAGTGAGCCATCTGAATGGAGGGGACTATTGTGGCAGGTTCTTAGTCCTGAAGGCGGAAAAGTTCACACCTTCCTGACACTGCCATAAAACACTGCAACATTACAACTTTTCAACCACATCTAAAAGGCCAATTTAGGTTTATTCCCATCCGGGTTTATGGGCACGGTTCAGCAGGTGTAAACCGGTAATAGCTGCTGGCCAGCTCTGGGTGGATGCCAGCACAGATGTGTTCAGTCAAATGACTAATTGAAAACCTTCGACAAAATCAGCAGCCTGGCCATTTTGCCTGCATAATAAAACAGTGCTGATCAAGGCAGAGCCCAGAAAACCCACCCATCTCATCATCAGCGCCATTAACAATCATGAGTAAAGATGAAAACAACGCATGGTTTATTCTGCAAATGAAGGACTATAACTAGATGCGCTCCCTGGGGCCCATTACCCGTTTTAATAATACATCAAGGAGCTTGAGCAAACAGTTTGTATGCGCAGACCAAACAGAGCAGGCTGTTTACAGTCACCGCATACAGAGAATACTCCCAGCACTCTGGATTTAACAAATTTATAAAGGTACATAACATGATAGCTATTAGCAAAATTAAAAGAGAGCCATTATGGACTTAGAGGCTGCTCTGCTCACCAGCCAAGCAGTAGTACCAACCCTGACTTTCAATTCAGGACGGTGTGCCTCCCCCTCCCCCCTTCTCCTTCCTCCAAGAGAGCAGACTTCGACTCAAATTATGTGCATGAATAATAAAATACCATCTAATTAAAAACTGTAGTTAAATATGCAAAAATTAATGGTAATGAGATTGGCAATACCTCGGAGTACAGGCACTTTGTGAATTACCCACGAGTGTTCCTTTGCTTGACCTAAAGGAAGAATAACAGAAAGGTTTCCAGCCTGGTCCTGGCCCCACTGTGCCGCACATGCTTCTGACCTGGGCAGCACAGGCCGATGGAGTGGGTGGTGGGCAGTGACCTGGCCAGGGCATTCTCTTCCTGTTCTTGTGGGGCGAGTGATGAGGTGGATGTCAAGGATCCAGCAGGGGCTGGCTGTGACCACTGAGGTCAGAAGACAAACTCAGAGAATAAGAGGTGGGAACTCATTTAAGAGCACCTTCTTGAAAGAAATCCAGAGCCTTTCCCAGGTACCAATACCTTTAAGAGAGTGTCTTCAGGCCATCATGTTGCCTAAGATAAGGATTGCTTCTAGAAACTTCTCCACAATAGGCGAGCTTCTTTCCCTCGTTACAGTTTCTCAAGCCTTTGCTACTCCGTCAGCACAAGCTGTTGACCTAGGTCTACTGTCACTCACCTTAAAGAAGCTGCCTTCTCAGTTTTGCTTTGAAACCCCTACAGGGAGCTTAGCCCCACCCCTGGGCACAGCCCCGCCCCCTGAGCACAGGCTTGCCCCCTAATCAAGCCCTGCCTCCTCAGCACAGCCTCAACCCCTCAGTTGGGTTGCTTTAGGGTCAGGAACCTGGAGCTTGCCACACAGCTGGTTTTGTTCAGACTCAGAGCTTGAGTCTCACCTTCGTGTCACTACCTGCCGTCTCTCCCAGCTCTGGACTCTGGGGAGAAGATGGGCAGCAATAGGAATGTCAAGAGTCTTTAGTAGGAAGACACTGTCTTAGTCTACCAGATCCTCTCTGAAGCTAATGGGTTTCCACTTCCGCCCATTCACCTGTTGAGACAGAGGCTCACACTGAACTCCGGCCTGCCTCTGGGTGCGATTTCCCATTCGGACAAACCTGATGGAGAGCAAACCTTCTGCTCCCCTGACGGTGAGGGCTCTTGTCAACCATGGGTGCCTGAGCTGACTCGGTTCTCCACCGCCCTGAGCGACATAACAATGGCAGGGAGGCCGGCAAAGCAGGGCTTTCCCTCACACAGTGTCCTCGAGGTCCTGAGGTTTGTCCCGTGTGGCCTGGGAGATACAAAGTCACAGTCAGGGCTTTTTAAAATTCCTGGGCAAACTGCACAGTGTGCGCCTGTCTGAAGGTGTGCTGGCTAGCACCCTCCTCCTGGGATCGCTGACTGCTCCACTGGTTGCACGTCCCAAAGCAGCGGTCCCTAACAGTTCAGCTGGATGTACAGCCATTGGTATCACTTAGACTGGATAATAGGTTTCAACTGTCACTGCATGGCCCTGGCTTTCCAGTCTCTCATTACTCTCATCTCTAAGCAGGACCAGTTACTGGGCCATTTCTAATAGTTACATTGATGTTGATTAAATGAAATAGTGTGCACAAAGCACCTAGCGTAGTATTAAGTGCAAGCTCAGGGGTCAGTGAATGACAGCTCTGAGCACACAGCAGAAACACGAGTGAGAAGCTGGGGTCTAGAAGATATAGAAGTCTTGAGGGTCACAAGTACGGTATGTCATACTTTTTCAGTGTTTTGATGTGTCATACCCACACGACTGAGATTCTTCTGACCACAAGAAGTGGAATGTTTCATTGTCAACAGCTTAAACTTCACTCATTGATAACTGTAGAATGAGAGGCCCAGAGGTTCTGGAAGGTTGGAGTCCCTGGCAATCTCTTGGCTTCTCCATACAGTTCCAAGAAAACTGCCATTGCTCCAGCTCTCTCTTCTCCATAAAACCCCATTTAAAAGAAGGTTGGGGCCAGGGGAAGTGGGGTTGCTGGAGAGATGGCTCAGTGGTTATGAGCAGTCTCCTCTTGCAGAGGACCTGGGTTTGGATCCTAGCACTCACATGGTGTTTAACCACTGTCTGTAACTCTTGTTCCAGGGGATCCAATGCCCTCTTCTGTCCTCCAGGAACATTGCACAGCACAGATATACTTACATACATGCAGGCAATACATTCATACACATAAAAAAATAGGAATAATATTAAATTTTTAAAAAGAAGGTTGGGCATGGTGACACATGCCTTTAATTCCAGCATTTAGGAGGGAGAGGTAGGGGATTGCTGTAAGACTGAGACTAGCCTGGTCTACATAGCCAATTCCAGGCTGGATGGAACTTGGAAGATCCTGTCTCAAACTCCCCTTTCTCTCAAGAAAAATAAAGTTGGAGGGGAGGCTTGACGTCCTGATTTTGCTTGTCTCTCAAAGATGAAATCTTTCCTCAGATTCTTTAGCAACTGTCTTTTGCTGATTCATTCTCCATAACTGGGTCACATGTCCATCTCTAATCCAATCAGAGAGCAAAGAGAAATGAGCATTATCCTTCCCTTTGATCAGTGTGACCTTTTCATTAGAACTGTCTCTAATGGCCCTTTAGAAATGGAATGGTACAGGAGTTGTGCTGTCAAGAGAGGAGGTCGTGGTAACTGGTGGGTAGGCAGCTGGGAATATCTACCAAGCCCTGTGATGGCAGTTATGGAAACTGAGGCTCAAACAGATTCATTTTCAAGGCATAAACAATTTATAAATGATAGAATTTGGTTTGGGAGTCGTATCTTTAGACTCTCAATTCCATGTTCAATTCACTGTTCAATTGTAGGGAGATATTAGATTTGAAACTCTGAGCTTCCTGGCAGGTGAAGGAAAAAGCCCAAGAAGATGATTGAAAAGAGCCTGATAAGGTTAGCTGCAAAGAAACATTTTTACTGGCACTAAATTCTTAGAAGAATTCATGGCAGAGATTCACACATGAAGGACATACTAACAATGCAGCCGTCAGAGGCGACAGCTGGCAAGCACTCTGCTACTGTGAAAAGAGCAGTTGCTTTAACATTTTGTTTTGTGTTGAGATATCCAGAATGTCAGGAAGCCAGGTTTTACCTAACCTTAAAAGGTTTGGCAGAGGAGCGAATCTCCGAGGTAATGGGAGGTCAGGACCAAATAAGACAGTGGCGTTCAGGCTATGCTTTTGGCAGAGAAGCTGGGCTTTGGGTGATGTGTAGTTCCCTGTCTCATAACCACAGCTTCTCTCTCTTGCTCAGAAAGGTGAAGGGGAAGGCTGGCTCTTGTGGGTCACCTTGAACTGGCTCATGTTTATGTGAGTCAAACACTTGTAAAAGCTCACTGGCTGCTCTTAGCTTCACTGTTACGCCTTACTTCTTGTACAACAAGGGCGAATCAATGCCAACCTCCTCATCCCACGTCAGTCTCCCTATCCTAGCCTCCTCACATCAAGCTCCCTATCCCAGTGAGCAGCCAATTCACTGCCCTGAGGAGGACTCTCTGCCCTTAGTTAACTGTTTTCTGAGTCGGCATTCTTAGAGTGACCATGAATAAATCTGTGCCCTGTGCCTACCAGAGCACGTTCTACTGGAGAAGGGTCTGGCTATTTCTGTCTCTGGGGTCTCCTGTGGATGCTCTTACCTACCTCCCTCTCCAAGTCCATTTGATCTTCATGGATTCACCAAGAAAGGAGCTGACTACTTAGAGCCCACAAAAACCCAGACCTACCCGTGAACACCTTGGAAACACCCTTGCCTGGCATTCCCCCTGAGTGCCTGGCTGGGCCTCACAGGCAGTGACCTCACCCCTCGGCTTGTGCGTGAGTACTGTCACCTTGTTTTGAGAAAGTGCCTATGTTTGTTTATACGCAGGAAATGAAATGCTTGTTGTCCCTGGGGAAGTGTCTCCTACGTATTTAAGTATTTGTCAGTCTGGTTCTGGAAATAAGAATTATTTAAGCCTGTGTTTTTAAAGAAATAATGCCTATTTCATTTCTGGAAGATGCTTGTAAGCTAGGGAGAGATCTTATTAAGGGCCCTGTGCATTCCGTTCTATTTCTCCTTGCCAGGGCGAAATACTTGACAAAGGCAACTTCAGGAGGGAAGGGTTTCAGAAGGGATGCATCCCAGCCGGGCAGGTGTGGGGTAGTAGAGCAAGGTGGCTGATCAGATCGTGTCCCCGGTCAGGAAGCAGAGAGAGAGGACCGCTGGTACTCAGGTCACCTGCTTCTTACTCTATCCCAGACCCAAGCCCACAGGATAGTGCCTCCTTCATTCAGGTAGGGTCTTCCCTTTTAGTCACACCCTCATAGACACACCCAGAGGCCTGTATCCACGATGACTCAATCAGCCACCGAACACTAAGATGAACCATCACAAGAGGCATCCATTGTTCTGAGACACAGGAAATTTTTGTCAAAGTGCTCATTGCCGGGACAAAACACCCACCATAAATAATTTAAGGGTGGAAGGATTTGCATTGGCTCAGTGGTTTCTCAGAGTCCTGTCCACATTTGACTGGCTGCATGTACTTGAGCAGGACATCATTATGGACAGGAAGCAGAGAAAGAGGAGGGCCCAGGTGTAATCCTCAGTGACCTACGTCTTCTATCCCAGTCCCACCTCCCCAAGTCTCATCGCCAGCTGGGGGCCAGGCCTTCAACCCATGAGCCTGTGGGTGGCATTTTGTGTTCAGACCATATAATGAGAGTCAATGGATGGGTTACAAAGTGGAAAACAGAGGGAAACTTCATCCCTAGACCCTGACACTGGGCTCTGAGCACCTGCCATCTGTCTGCATCAACGCAGGCCCCGAAGGTGATGTGGAAGGGCTGAAAACTCCACTCCTGGCTCCTGAAGTGGCCCGTCTAGAAGGCACTGGTCAAGTGCTTCCCATGGCCAGCAAAAAGGAGCAAGGCAGATGAGGTGAGGACGAGGCCAGCTAGGCCAGCTTGAGATTCCCCAGCCCACCTAAAGGAACAGATGCTCCCCGGCCCCCTTGGCCCCGTGCAGTGAGGGCTGAACAGATATCCTCTGGGTCTTTAAGTCCTCCCCCCGCCCCCATTGTTTTTTTAAGAGAAAAGAATTCTATTCTAATTGGCCAGCACCTGCCCTGCTGAGATGTGGACCCTGATAAGAAAGGCTGAAACCTGGAGTGCAGGCTGTGACAAATCTCAACTCAGCTCCAGCTGCCAGCGAAGACTTTGCTTCACATCCCACAGGAATTGAGGCCTAGGTTGAAGCCTAGTCAGAGAGGCAACAAGTGAATGATAGAGACAGCCTTTAAAGCAAGCTGCCTGGTGGGCTGGGGGTGCACACAAAATACTGGAACTCAATAGCAAATGTTTTAGCTTTTATTCCTGCATGAGTTTTTATTGAGCAACTAGTACATGCCAGTCCATGATTTGGGGTGAGGACATTTAGATGAGTAGAGCGTGGTCTTTGCATCCATAAGCGTTTCTTCTAGCAGAGGCACAGCAAGGCCATACATGAACAACTCAATGGGATTGTTTGAAATATGGCAAATATTCCCCAGTGGAAGGATCTGGCTAGGACTGACAGGACTGGTCAAGGAGCCTCTTTGAGAGCAGTGACAGGAGGCCAGTCACTCAAGTCTGCTCACACAGGGCTAAATAACCCTGACTAACCCTGATTCCCATTTTCCATATTTTTCTAATCTGGTTTTAAAAGGAGAAATATTTGTATGTGATACTGATAATTATTCTCGTAAGTCTGTCTCTCAATTAGCAACACCTTTCTAATATTGCTAGGTCATTTCTTTGATTGAGTTAGGGTCTCACTATGTAACACTGGTTGACCTGAAACTTGATGTATAAACCAGGAAGGCCTTGAATTACAGAGCTCCACCTGCCTGTGCCTTCAGAGTGCTGGGATTAAAGGTCTGCATCACCATCTCTACATGATAGCACAGATCTCAAGCTCAGAACCTTCAAGAAGAATGAACAGTAGCTGACTAGTATTTGTATTATTTCATTTTTGATTCTCAGTTTCTTCCTCATTTCCCACATACCATTATGATATAAAATTTCCTTTTTGAATAAACATTGAAATGAAAGAATAAACTCGACATCGAGTTTCATTTCAGCAGTTAATATGGGGTTTTATAAAACGACAATGGTATGTTCCTGTCCTCGTCTCTTGGAATGTTCAGAAAGTGTAAAATCGAACTGCCTTCTCCGTCTCCACCAAATCTGGATGCTCCTGTGAGGCCTAGCTGCAATATATGAAATAAGTTCTGCCTCTGTGTCAAAGCCAGAGGCTCCTGCAGTGCTTAGCTACAAGATATTAAAGTGGAATATTTCAGGTTGGAGAGATGGCTGTGTGGTTAAGAGCTCTGACTGCTCTTGTAGAGGACCTGGGTTCAATTCCCAGCACCCACACGGTGGCTGACAACAGTCTGAAACTCCAGTTCCATGGGATACAACCCCCTCTTCTGGTCTCCATGGGCACTGCAAGACATGGGTGCACTTACATACATGCAAGCAATATACTCATACACAGACAATAAAAATAATAAAATATTGAAAAAATAAAATCGGATATTTATAGAGAAGAGATGGACTCGTTAGCTAGTGATGGCGAGTTGCTGCATAGGACCAGGACGAGCCAGGGAACCAGTGAGATTCCCAGCATAATTTCTGTACCCAGTTCCCAGGATGAACTACCAGACTTGAAGCCCCTAAGTTGGAAGAGGAGGAAGGGTTGTAAATTCCTCTCTGGAAAAACTAGAACCAGAGAAAATTTGTAGGAACACACTAAAATATGACCTGCTTCCTAACTGTTCACCAGTCAACAAGCTGTCTCAGGCACGTGGGACCTGTAGTCTGTTAGTATTATTACTTTGTTGTAACGTGTGTGTGTGTGTGTGTGTGTGTGTGTGTGTGTGTATGTGTAGAGAGAGAGAGACAGAGAGAGAGAGAGACTTGGAAATGAACCTAGGGCCTTGTACATGCCAGGCAAACACTTTGTCGCAGAGTTATATTCTCAGTCCTGTTTTTACTCTTTATGTTGAGACAGAGTCTCAGAAAGTTGCCCAGAGTAGGGCTGAATTTCCTCTGTAGCCTAAGTAGGTTTTGAACTTAAGATCTTCCTGCTTTGTCTTCCTAAATAGCAGAAATTACAGGCCTGTGCCTATAGGCCCAGATACACTCTCAAATATAAGTGGGCTACAGAAGATTCACAGGCATTAAAAGAGAATCCTTAATGAGAAAGATAGGTCCTTCTTACTGTTGTTGTGACACAATACCTGACATAAACAACTTAAGGGGTTTTGAGCTCATAGTTTCCATCCATCATGGTGGAGAAAGCAGGCGGGATAATGGTGATACAGGTGAGAAGCCCCTCATCACTGGCAGTCAGGCAGCAAGGAGCTGGACCAGAGCAGAGCCATGCTGCCAAAGGCCTAGCTGTGGCCTACCTGCCAGCTAGGCCCCAAGTCTCAAAAATTCCAATAATTCCCCAAACAACAACCCAGGCTGAAGACCAGGTGTTCAAATATGAGCCCATGGGGGACCTCCACAGACCAAGTCAAAACAGGGATCAAACAGAAAATCAGAAGTAAAGCAATGCGGAGGCCTCGGGACAACATACGAGACAGAAGAAAGTCACAGCACAGTCGTATTTACAGAGAGGAAAAATATGTTGCATCCTTCCATGAAACCAGAACAAGATGCTGGTGCTTTTAAATCCAGTCTACAACAGAGGAGAATGATCTCTGTGTGCTCACAGCAGGGCTGTGGGAGCAACAAGCAGAATGCCAACCACTGGAAGGTGTGGTTGAAGAGATCTCAGAAACGGAAGTAAAAAGAACTTAAGAACAAAGAGATAAAATCTTCAAAAGTGGCATCTAGCAAAGATGTCTGACATCTTTCTATGAAGAAAGAATGTCAAGGACACACATGGGAAGCTAGGAAGTTACCACACAAGGAACGACAAGGATGGTTCCAGAACTGAAGGGTATAACTTTCCTCACATGGGTTGAGGGCCCAGCACCATAACAATGGTAGTGTGGCATACCAGAGCAGTCAAGATGCAGAGAAGAAAAGAAATCCTGTCATATAGTAAGGACAGAGAAGAACAACTGAATTAGCAACTCTAGAAGAGACGGCCTTCAACAAGCTGCGTGGAAATGAGTTTTCAGCCTAAATTTTATACCTGGCTAAACTATCAAGCACTGAGCAGCAGCAAGACAACTTATAGACCGAAATTTACCTCCTAGGAGCCCCTTCTCAGGAAACTAAGAGAGACTGTAGTTCAGTCACTGGGGAAATCTGGGGTCCAAGAAATAAAATCTTTCTCATGAGAGAAGCAAAGAAAATTCCAGAAGGAAGTAATATGCTCAGACTCACACTAGTTCTAAAGAGTGGCCAGTCTGGAGTGAAGTGGGGCAGAGTCTGAGGAGATCTCTACAGAAACAAACTGATCCAGGGGACTGTACGGTGGTTGCACCCATAGATTACCAAGCTAAGAAGCCAGGTTAAAAGGCTTGGAGGAAATGGTAAGACTTTTAAGCAAAAAAAAAAAAAAAAATTGTGTGTGCACACATGTGGCATGCACGTGCATGTGGAGGGCAGAGGTTGGTACTAAGTGTCTTCCTTTCCACATTGACTTTCCATGTTTGTTGAAGATGTATCGTCATTTTAAAATTATAAAGCTATGGGGCGTACTTGTGAGTGCAGTGCCCACAGAATCCAAAAGAGGGCATTGGATTCCCTGAAGGTGAAGTCATGGGTGGTTGTGGGGAGTCTGGCCTGGGTGCTGGGAACTGAAGTCTATTGGTAAAGCAGTATGAGCTCTTAACTGCTGAGCCATTGTTCTAGTTCTGCCACATTCTTTTTGAGAGAGTCTCTCATTTAACCTGGAGTTGGCTATTGGTTAGACTGGATGGCCAAAGAGCCCTCAGGATCCGCTGGCCTCCACCTCCCAGCACTAGCATTACAGGTGTACACTACCATGCTTAACTTTTTACATGGGTGCTGAGTATCCAACCACAGATACTCAAGCTTGCTTAGCAAGCCCTTTGCTGACCCAGCCATCTCTGCAGCTCCAGGAAGATAAACAGGTACTTTTAAAAAATAAGAAAATTTAAAAAAGAGATGGTTTTTCATTCCAAGGAAGACTTATTTTCCCCATAGTAAATGTATTTATATGGCGCTACATAGTGAACCACATTTGCATGATTGTAATACAGAAGAAATTGACAACTTCTTTAATTGGGAAATTTTACCTAACTCCATTGGGACGGTCCAGGGAGCAGAACAGGTTAGGTATGTGTCTGAGAGAAAGTTAACTCTTTACTGACTGTATTATAAAGGCAATTTAAACAGCCTAAAATTAAGGCATCCAGCGAGAACTCTTTAATTTTGTGGTATGTTAAAAATTGCTATAAATAATAACAAAATTGATGTTACTGTGGAGGTGGATTCCAATGAGTAGTAAAAATAGCACTTTTCCTTTATAAGCCTTTTATAATTGTGTTTCAGTCATTTACCTGTATCATTTTGGCACACATAAAATATCTTGAAAGTAAAAGAAATGGTAGGCCAGAAGCTTCTCTCTGCCATCACTCTTCTCCTTCTCATTTTCTCATCTAGGATCCTCAGTCTTCGCTAAACTTTTGTCCATCTGGAAAAACAAACAGCAACAAAACCTTAGTTTTCCTAGGATAACTTGCAGCTAGCTTCTGGCTCACCAGTTAGGAAGAATGATAGTATATGTAATTTCTGAGTTGGGTTCTTAAGGGGCATGGCTCTATGTTTTGTCTCTTTCTGCTTCCTATTGGAGCTCCAGTCACCATGAGGATTTTGGAATGGCAATTACACAGGGTGGAGCAACAGGTGGAAGGGCCTGGGTTTATATTAATTACGTCTAGACTTCTAGAAATGAGGGAGACATTCATTCTCTTCCCAAAGCCAATCCTATCTGGGGTTTGTTAAACACAGATAGACTTCCTGAATGCACTTGGATATGTCCAACTTTTCAGCAGAAAGATGTCAGTAACTGAGTTTGGGAAATGTTGACCTAGAGGGTAGGAGTAATGATAGAGAACAGGGACAAGAAGGAATAGAACAAGAGGGGCCACATACATGCGAGGGCCCGTGCTCTGTGTCCTGGTAAACCCCACTCAACACAAGGTAGAATGCAAGGAGATAGCTGGTTGCATATTGGGAATCTCTCAATGAAACTTACCTACAGGTATGTGAGGCTCGATGTCTGCCCTGAGGTGGCCCATGCTTGCAGAGGACTGTCTTGACAGTGGCCTCTTTGACTCAGCTCCAGACACAAAGCCTTTACACAGTCAGCCGGATTGTGTTATATACAACCTCCTAGAACCCTCAAGCCAACCGATCACAGGTCTCAAGCATGTTTCCTAACATTCCCATTTTACAGAGAGAAAAATGGAGATTTCAGGAGGTTGTGTATATTCCCATGGTCACATGAATGGAATGTGGTCTAGCTCAACCACCTAACCCAAGGCAGATGATGAAAAGATGCAACTGAAGTTAATGCAAAGGAAGAAGAGATGGTCCCTATATCCAGCCTGAGTAGAGAGTAAGGAGAGGACGAGTGAACAGGAGCTGACCTTGCAGGGTTGGAAGGAAAGAGGCCAACTGAGGACAGTGGGGGATGCCCATCAGATTCTGCAGGACAGGGCCAGGGCCTTGGCTTACTTGGATTTGCTTTCTACGTTCAGGTCATTCAAGGTGGATGGCCCTCTGTGGACTGAAGCAGGGGTCTGCTTGCCCCTTTCCAGCTTAGAAGGCACAGTGACCGCAGTACCTCTGCCCAGGGTTTCTCTGTAACAGTGTTAGGGATTCCACTAGGGATGGGATAGAGCAACCAATGCTCCCGTCAGCTAATGCTCAAAGGTTTATCAAATTCACATTTAAATGGACATCTAAATCTTTTGTGAGTTTATTACTTTTGTGTTCTAATAAAGTGCTACTATTCCTTTTCTTCCAAGCAGGAGGGTCTGAGGCCTGGGATCAGCTTCCAAGAGGGGCTGTTACAGCATTCCTTCAGAGAGAAAGGAAGGGTCTGGTGCCGGCATCACTTAGGTCCCTGTGGTTAGGCCTGACCTGGAAGCACGTCATGGAAGGAAGTGCTTTTCTCTCCGCCTGCCAGTTCCTCCCTGGCAAAGGCAGGAGGTTGGATGAGATTTCAACTGCACTTACAAAATTAATGACAAGCTTGGCATAAAAGGAGGGAGCTGGCCCAGGAAGACTGATGGTAGTGCTCGGGGCAGGGGCCTAGAATGCTCACATTGTCAGCTCGTCTCAGCTGCAGAGGCGCAGAAGGCTGAGCTGGGGATCCCTGTGAGACACTGCAGGTGTCTACAACCTTTGAGGGCTCTTTAATGTCCATATAAAAATGTGCAAGCTCCACCCCCAAGGGAAATGTTTGCTCTCTCTGAGCTTAGCTGCCATTGGCCACCTGCTAGTGTGGCCCACATCTTTCTGTGACCCAGTCGTTGTCAGGTACAGACCCAACCAAAAGCTTTAGATGAATGGGGTCAAGGACCCCTCAACATCTGTACACCCTGAGACTCGGGTGGAGAACCACTGACCAGAAGTTTCACTCAGAATTCTTAGACTCTTCAGAGTCACGCTTGAGGCTTCTTTCTTTCTCGTCAGCCCTAGGTCCCTTGCACATAGAGAGCGGATTCTGATTCCTGGCTATGGACCCTGCATCAAGCTCCTGTCCAAACTGTAGTCTCAGTAACCCTCGGAAATCAGGAAAGCAATCCGAGTGGCAAACTGTGGACAGCAGGACATCCAGGTGTCACTTGTCAGTCTTAGAGTATATTGTTAAGTGATTGAAAAATAGCTACAAGAGAATATTCTGTGACATGAAGATGATGTAAATTCAAAACCCAATGTCTGTTAATAAAATCCACAGGTCCAAGGAGGCACTTCGATTCCATATTCTTCCCACTTGTCAGCTGCACGCTCAATAGACCGATAGCTTGACCAAGCCGGAGATCTCCTCTGACCCTTGAGAGTGCAGAGGAGAAGTTGCAAGCTTGGATGGCTAGCACAATGCCCTTGTAAGTAGGAAGGACCACAGTCAAAGGATAGAGGGAAGACCTTTAAAATTCGGCCCTGGCTGGACACAGTGGCTTACATGTTGCAATCCCAGCACTTGGGAGGCTGAGGAAGCAGGATCTTGACTTCTAGTCTAGCCTGGGCTACACAGTAAGACTCTGTCTTTACATAACCGAATAAAGCATGGCCCCAAAGGCAGTCTTGTTGGCTACAGCCTAAGGACATGGACAGGGTTGGGGACATCATAGACTCAAGCCTAACTCTCTCCGTAAGAAGCTTCTAGAACTTTATAGGCTGCTCATAGGAAATGCCTCATGGCTTGAGTTGCTCCTCTGGTCCCAACTAGTTCAGAGCTTCCTTCTCCTGACACTATCCCACCTAGGAAGACTCCTCAGATCCCCTCTCAGACACTGTCCTACCCTCTCTTGGGTCACGTGAGCCACAAGGGCCCCCATGGTATTTTACTATGTGGTTACTATCTCTTATCAGTTTGCTCACAACCCATACTACAGTGACCCTAGTAACCTTGAATCAACTTTCTTATACTTGCTAAATTGTAGCAAAATAAAGGGCGTCACTATCCCAGCATGCATTGTGTAATTCAGTGGCAATCCTGTGTTCTTTTCATCCCATGGCTGTTACCAGCATCTGAGTCCAGAATACATTCCTATTCCCAGTTTGAAATTCTGTCTCCCATCCCTTCCCTGCCAGGCCCCACTTTCTACTTTCTGTCTCTTGAATTTGACTTCTCTAGGTTGTTCATACAAGGAGGTTCACACAGTACTTGTTCTTTCATGTCTGGCTTACTGTCTTACTACTTGGCATAATCTATATTGTGGAATTTCTTCACTTTTAAAGACTGAGTAATATTCCATCGTATTTCCTTAGCAAGCTTGCATCTTTTATTGATAGACTGAATGGCTTCCCCATTTTGCCTATTTGTGAACAAGGATACTGTGAACCAAGATAATATATATATATATATATGTATATATAATGTTTTGTATGTGTATATATATATATATATACATATATATAATACGTCATGAGAGCTCTGAGTCCAGTTCTTTGTGTATACACACCCAGAAGTAGAACTGCTCAATCATAGGCAATTTTATTTTTAATTTTTTGAAGGAATGTCATGCTGTTTGCCATAGCAACCACACCATGTAACCTTCCTACCAATAAATAGCTAGTCTCACTTTTTATACCAAAAATGCTCATGAAAATATTTGGCTGACAAAGTGCCATTCATTAAAAAAAAAAAAGCCTTTCTTTCTAGAGCAGTCATTTTTTCCTTGGCTTCTCATGAGGATTTCCTGGGGAACTCTGTAAGAATACCAATGGACTGGGGGCCTAGCTCTGTGTTAGTGTGTGCTTAGCAAGCCTGGGGCCCTAGAGTCAATCCCTAGCACAGAGCAAAACCAGTCTCCCCTAAAGAAATAATGTGAGGCTGGGTATGTGTCTGTAATCTCAGTAATTCAGATACTGAGATAAAAGGGTGGAGAATTCAAGGGCAGCCTTGAACCCCCAATTTAAAAAACCAACAAACAGAGAAAACAAAAGCAAACCAGAAAAGTCCAGTGTGCACGTGTGTTTGGGGTATCTCTGGTGATGACATCAGAGCCCACACAGGTGCTATTCTGGTCCCCCAGTTCATTCCCCAAAGCAGCAGGGTCTCTGTCCTTGAGCCACCTGCTTGCTCCGCAGCCAGCTTTTAAAATAACTTGTCTTTGGCTTCTGAAGCAGGAGGACTGCTCTGAGGACCCAACTGCAGAAAGCAATCAGCATGTCCCTGTAGTCCTGAGTGGTGTTGGGCGCAGAGGTGGTGACACACAGCTTCCTGGTGTGATAGTGAGTGTGTGGGACAGACGCCATTTGGAGAAGGGGGATGGGGCAGGAGATTGGGGAGCTGGCCACGCCCTGTCCCTTCAACACCTCCTTTCTCTTAGGGAAGTCTCTAGAGCTGCTCAGTCCCAGGTTGTTCTCTCTGTAGCAACGATCCCTCCCACCCATCCCCCCAAATCACAGACTGGGCCTTCAGGGTGGGGCCACATCTTCCTTTTCTTCATCTTTTAACCTCCATCAAGTTCAGATTCTGAGTCTATTAAAGTGAACTCCAGGTCAGAGTTGGACAAGAGACTGACAGAGAGGAGCTATTCTTAGTTTCCCTGTGCATCCCACCAGCCACGTATGCCACAGAGGCACAGATCTGCTTGTGGATCTTTCTAGAGGGGTACAGTCACCAACTCCAAATTGGTTGGGTGGAGTAGATGAAGGCAGGCCAGTGTGCACTGGAATGATCCAGGGTAAGAACGACAGGGCAGATTTCCCCCCGTTCTAAGAGTGGCCTTGTAAGTTTAATTGTAGAGTATAATTACTTCAAGACATCCTAATTTGTTGTGTACAATATAAATCAACAGAACTCCATGGAATCATGTTTTTAATGGAGACCCCAAATAAAATGCTCTTTTATGACACAGCAGATGTTTCTTAATTCACTAGCGCCATGCATTGGGGTATTAAGATTATTCCTTGGCATTTTATTATGAATAACATACTTGCTCCATCATTAAGTGGGCCATTAAAGACATAAACAAGCTTTTATGCCCTGGTTTTCAACAGCTGCTGGTGGTCTACCAAGTGGTAATCCAGCTTTCAGCAAATATTCTTCAGCTCAGAGAAGTAAATACATTTAATAGGGCAACTTCGGGTCAGTCCACAGCTTCTAAGATCCCAGCTTGGGGAAATTCTTTAAACAGGAAAATGAACTGACGGACTGTGCTTGGGCAAGATGCTTCTAGAATGCTCTCCGTCCTTAAGAAGGAAAGCGGTGTGTGTGTGTGTGTGTGTGTGTGTGTGTGTGTGTGTGTGTGCGTATGTGTATTTAAACTTTAAAAATCTTTAAAAGGCAGATAAATGCCAGAGGAAGACGGTCCTGTGAAGAGGGTGTTGGGACTCTAAACTCTTGCAAATCGGATAACTTGAGCTTTGAAAGAAACCAACTGAATTGGTTTTATGCCACAAAGGACACAAAGGACAGTGAAGGTCACCGGCCAGCTCAGTCACCGGAGTCCATCTGAGCGGGCTCTGACCTCTCTGCCGCAGTGTTCCGGAGGTGGACTGGGAGGAGCTTTGCGTCTTATAACCTGGATGGGAGCCAGATGAGATTTCTCTCTCCTCCACCTTGCACTTCCTAAAGATAACAACCCAGGCTGAGAAGGATCAGGGAGAGAGCTGCCTGGGAAATGCCAAGGCCTGTATTATCCTTGGCTGACCAGCTCCTTGTTTCCTGCGCCGGTAGTGGCCTGGGGGTGGGGATGCGGGGAGCTGAGCTTCACCTTGCTAATACATACGGCATTCTCCTACAGGCAGATGTTAGAGGAAAAAGAGTTGGGGAGCACTACCTTGGGGAAATTTGCAATAAGCCTGGGTTTGCCCTCATCCTAGGATATGCCTGGGATACCAAACGAAAGGAAGGGAAGGCGGAACTGATTTCTAAGTCTGGTCAGTTCCAGATCTGTTATAGTATTTGTCATCAACCAGAGCAGGAACAAAAGCTACAATTCATATAACGCATCAGGTCACACGGAGGCTCCTTCACCAGCTGTGCCTTCCTGGGTACTGGGGTAAACTTCTGTATAAGAGTCTGACTCTGAAGGTGCTTGGGAAAGAGGTACCTGGAGACCACCAAGCAGCTCAGCAGACACTGGAGGAAGGCTGCTGCCTTTTGTTAATTTTCTTTAAATAGGATTTAGTCATAAATTTTCTTTTCCTTTTTCTTGGGGCTGATGAGGGTTTATTTTTCTTTGTTCTATTTCATTTTCTAGGTGGATGTACCATTGTCCTGGGTTGGCAGAGAAAGGAGAGGGGAGGGGAGGCAGGAACCACATTGTTAGTGAGCTCGGCCAAAGGAGTTAGGAGGTCATTTCCCCAGCAGACATGAATCTGCAGTGCATCGGGCCATCCTCCCCCGGCCACAGCTGTATCCGTATGGGACTGGGATGTCCTCAGTGCGGCCTTCTGTTCTCGTGCTCACCTGATTGGAAAGTGAGGCTTGTTGCTTCTTTTCTATCAGCCTAATTTTACTGCTTACAGTACTTTACAGTGTTTCCCAATGACATCACGTTGGAAACCCCATCCCATTGGGCAGCCTGATGTTCTGTGGACAAAGTAAACACAGAAGCCTTCCTTTCATAGGCTTAGATGATATCTCCGAATACACACACACTCATACACACAAACATACACACATATACACACACACATACACATACACACACACTAAACCATGTCAGAAAGGAAACAGGCTGCCAACTTCATAGTGTTTACATGATTTTGAATTAATATTAGTTTATTAAATAGAGCTATAACCAGAAGAAAAACCTTATCCAGATCCATACAACAGACACATTTTAGCTGTCTTGGATAAACAACCTCAGTGAGTCCCTTTGAAGTCATGTACAACAGGTATGTTATCACAGGCAACCATGTTCTAATAAACACTTCTCTTTCTGCATTGCTGTCTTTTCATCACAATAATAGAAATATAACATCATATATCACTGTAAAACACATTTCCACATAAATGCTGATAAGCACGAAATATTTTTCATCGTTTACATTTTAACTATGATAATATACGGCAGGATTAGGGCAACATCCATCATGTGTCTAACTAACCTTGCTGTAATGAATTTTTAAATGTAATGGTTTCTGTCGGGAAGGAAAATCGTACATAATGTTTAGTGACACAGTGTACTGGCGGGTGGGTGGGTTTTAAAATGTAAATGCAACTTCCTCTTTAATTAGATTTATAAGCAGCACCTTCTCCATAGGACCCCTCCCCACACTGGATTATTTAAAACAAGAAACACTGGAAGGAAAGGATGTGTGAGGCATGGTGAACAGCTTCCTCCTTGACTTGTGGGAAATCTGTGAGTTTTGTGTGTGTTTCAGAACAGTGAGGTGTCCAATCGAAATAAAGCCTGTGAAAACAGAAGCTTTCTAGGGCAGATGTCGAGGTGTGTGTGGGGGGATTCTCTCCCTTGAGGGTACTCTCTAGGACAGTGCTTGGGAGCAGATTTAGGGTGGGGGGGGCATGAGGGCATAGCTGGGGTGATCTGGGTCAAGGACAAGTGCATCTCTCTTTCTCCTTCTCTCTTCTCTCTCTGCTTGAAATAACAAATAAGCCGACTTACCAGAGAAGAATCATTAAAAATAATTTGCACAAGCTTTGGGTTGTGTGAGCTCCTTTTTGATACACTATTTCCTCCCGCGCTTATCACTGCGGACATGTTCGCGCCATATGGAAGCGAGCCGGGCTGGGAGCTCCCATAATACCTGAGTGGTTAATTAAGAGCCGTTGCCCGGCCACAAGAAGCAGGCTGGAAATCCCTCTTCAGTCTCCGACAATGAGTAGCTTTTTTAGCAGCAGAAGTCACCAGGGACAGCCAGAAGCGAGGGTAATTATTTGAGATAACATACAGCTGCAGAGAGTGTGTATGCGTGCCGGGCGGGCGGGGGAGCCGGGGGGAGCGATGCGCAGTTGAAAGAGGGCAACAGCAGAGAAAAGTCTATAATAAAAAGGTCAACATCTCCTATTTTTCTGTACAGTGTCGACAGTCTGTAATGCCTTTTTAGCATGAATGACAACGGATTCTGTCTTCTTCATCTTCTTTTTTTTTTTTTTTTTAAAGGGGGAATATCTTATTTTGTATTCAAACTTTGCAATTGTGAGTTCAGGCCTGCCAGCTCCATCTGAATGAGCTATTCTCACTTTATCAGGGTTTGCTGAGCTGACTTTGATTGCATTGTTGCAAAATAGCAGTAATTTTTCCATTAACCCATACAAACCCTCAGTGAGCAGGAGAACAAAGAGATATCAGAGGATAAAAGCCATGTGCACCAGGAGGGACGCCAGGAGTTCCCGGAGTGTAACCGCTCTCACCGTGGCATCTGAGGCTGGCTTGGTCTCCTCAAGGATGCCACTTTGGGGGCTTCCTTTGGGGTCCCTTGGGATTGTGGTCCCAGTGGGTACCCTCTGCAGTTCCTGCCAAGCCCTATTGTCTCCTCTGTGTCAGCGGAGTAAGAAAGGACTTCAGGGTAATGGGGGCTGAGTACCCCTCCCTTTAGAGGGACAATAGCTCCATCTTATAACTTCCCATGTCAGGAACCTCAGGCTTAACCCAGAACCCCACTAGCCCCTGCAGAAGTCAAGCTTAGAAGAACATGACAGGACAGCCAACAAAGAGGCTAGCAAACAGAGGGATGTGCTAGCTCTTTCCGCAACAGGGTGTGGGGAGGACTCTGACACTCTTTGTGACATTTGCCATATTCCCATCACTCCTGTGGGGTTCAATGGGGTACCTGCCACTGTGGCATTTCTGGTTTCAGGTATCTGAGGTGGTTGTTTTATATAAATGTCTTCACATTCACTTGTTGTTTTAATTGAGGGCAAGCTAGGGCTCTGTCTGTCTGTTCCAGCCACAGGAAGTATGTTTGGAAGCAGAGGCTGAGAGATGCTGTGCTCCAGTTCCAGGGTTATAACATTGATGGTCAACTTGACCAGCATTGTTGCCTAGCTGCTGTCTCCTCCTCCTCCTCCTCCTTTTCCTCCTCCTCCTCCTCCTCCTCCTCCTCCTCCTCCTCCTCCTCCTCCTCCTCCTTCTCCTCTTCTTCCTTCTCCTTCTCCTTGTCCTCTTGTCTTTCTCCTCCTCCTCCTCCAGCACCTTAATTTGAAACCTCAAAAACCCATCTTTGGCCTGTGGATCTCTGCTCTGGCCTGGGTAGAACTAAGGTCTCCCCACCTCACTCACCCCCGCCCGCGTGGTGATTTCATCTAGAATCCTCATTTTAGCTTTGTTTAGGAACTACCCGATATGTTAATTACCTGCTTTACCTCCACAGCATGGTACTGTCAAAACCACACACCAGTCTTTAGAAAATAAAAGCAGAGCTGGTGAGCTTACAGTCCCCACTCCGCAGTATCCAGCCCCTGACAGCGCCAGAGCTGTCAGATGAGAGGCTGTTGCGGCAGAATAAAGGTGGGCAGATGTGTGGTAATGAGACAGAAGTGTGCAGATGCTAATAGGTCTCCTCATCAGATCAGGCCTGCCTCGGTGAGACGGAGCCAGGTAGCAGCTGCGGACTGTCAGGTAGCCCGGATGCCACTTTCTCCTGATTCTCATTTAAGAGCTTCTTTCGTGCTGCTGCCTGTCAGCAAACTTCTCCCTCTCAGGAGCTCCAACCCCTGGGTGATCAGTCACATTTCGACATAACTAGATGTCAAGAGAAGTTTAAGTTGTATGACGAACTGTGATGCAGTCACCGCCAGCCCCTGGCCTCTGCTGCGCTTCTTAATGATCCGCCTGGAAACTCTGCCGTTTCTTTTCTTTTTTTTTTTTCCCTGCGTTTTGTTTTCTTATTAAAACACTGGCTAAGTCTTTGTCAATATCATGTCAGCAACCATGAGCTCAAGACAATATTATCCCAGGCATAATTTAATTTCAAATGTGAAACTCACACCCAGCCTGGGCCCCACCAAAGGAAGGCTGTGTTCAGCAAACAGGAACTCCCCCTAAATGATCCATTTTGGCATCGTTAATTAAAATGAGGTCATTTGGGGATTTAGTGTTAGCCTCAGTTGGCATGCTGGTGATCAGAGTGTGTGTGTGTGTGTGTGTGTGTGTGTGTGTGTGGCAGGGGTTGGTGGGGGAGTTCAGGGCCACTTGAAGGTGTCATTTGAGCTGTTCCTGAACCTGAGCTTTGGGATTATGAGTTCCAAACTAGTCAGGACATGGAAGCAATGAGAGGCACCACTTTATACACCAAAGGATTCTGAAACGGAGTCTGAGCACCATCAGACCCTTAACCACCTCACTGAGCCCTGCAATGGGTGTGCGGTGGGTGAGTTGGACTGGTGTGGGAGGTCAGGGGCAGTTAGGTGTGTGTGGCACATGCCCTCTTGATCCTGTCCATTCCTCACACCCATGAAACGGGTATTTCTTGGAGCATTTAATTGAGTCGGGTCACTTTGTTCTCTAAATATTTTCATCTTCTCCCACAGCTGTTTACATTCCCACCGGGAAAATAAATACTGCATGTACCTCAGCCTGGGATATTGTCTTAGAGATTTTAATCCAGGTTCCTCATGAAAGATTTGCACATATGTATGCATGCACACGTGTGCACACACACACACACACACACACACACACTCCAGTTCTGTGTGTTATGAAGGAACTGAGGTTCATAAAGTGCTTTCCTTGCCGCTCTTCAGAGGTGGATGAGATGCGTATGCCAGAAAAATCTGATGCTAAGTTGACATAATGAAATATTTGGAGGAATCTCACATTTGATAGTTCTCAGTCAGAGAGTCGGGAACAAGCCCAGCTCAGTTAGAACCTTCTAAGCCACCAATGGAACCTTCTCATCTCTCGTCTCTCAGACAGTCCTTCCCTAATATCCACTCCTACCCACACCCCCTCCCGCACAGAATCCTCTGCTTCCGGGAAGCAAGGCTTCGCTCCTGGACGCCCAGAGGTAGCAGCCCGATGCTCATTAGAACTTGGCTGCTTTACCCAGGAGTTTTAAATTTTTAAGCAGCTGGATTCATCTAAGAGGTCTTAACCTTATAATTTGTAATAACTCTGAGATGGAGTATGTAAAGTGTGGTTTATTCAAAAAGAAAAAAAAGAGCTCCTTTTCCTTGGTCATTCTTCTGCTCCTTCATGATATCAGAGGAGATGAAAATGCTTGTTCATTTCTCCACAGTAAAACACAAACATGACGCTTTTGAAATGGTTTGATCTTGAAATGAAGGAAAGCCCACACTGTAGGACAGAGGTGAGGATGTTTCAGCAAGTCCAAGGTCAATGCAATGGGATGAGACCAACCCCAGAACATCTGCAAACTTCAGCTTCCCTCTCTGAGGGAAGTGTGAAACAGCCCTTGAGATTCCTGACCGTGCCAAGACCTACTAAGTAAGCAAGGGCACAGGGAGAACTGGAGCGTATGAGCTGTTCTGTTTTGGACAAGTTACTTAACCTCTCTGAGCATCAGACCTCTTTATTAAATGGTAACAGAAAGGGCATCCTTAGCTTGATATCAACATTAAAGGAATCAGCATAGTGAATTATCCAACGTAAAACACTGCAGATATATAGGTAACAATAGAATGCCATCCATGCATGCTTGGGAGGGGGCTTACATACGGGAATATGTGTTAGCTTCACTTCTAAGAATCGCATGCTCTCCAGGAAGGGAGAGAGAGAGAGAGAACCTCACAAATGGGGCTAATGATAATGTGTGGAGCCACTGGGAGGAGAGGGGTCACGCCTGCTGCTTAGAACAGGGCTGGGCTCCTGCCACACTGACTAAACTTTGTCTGAAAAATTATCTGAGGACCACCTAATGTGTGTCGATGCCACACACGTCAGATGTGTCAGCCTCTCCCAGTAATGACTCTCTGACATAAACAGTAAGGGAGAAATATTACAATTTCCAGAGGTGCTGAGGCCCAGCATGCATTTTCATGAGCGCAGCGCGAGCTTCGACAATCAGCCTCCCCTGCCAACCATGCCGGCCAAAGAAAGCGCTCGTCCCCCCAAAGACAATTAAAAGGAGCTAAATGAATTAAAAGGGCCCTTCCTCATAAAGTGTAGGCAGAGGTTAGGAACAGTAGTACTTGGATTTATGGGAGCCTCACGGCTGCCAAGTCCTAGGAATTGTGGGTCACTGGGGAGTCGTTTCAATGGTAACCTAAACAGCTTATGAAATTGGAGGCAATATGCATAATTTTACATTTCTGGGAGACAGTTTTCATGCCTCTGTTTATGTTGGCTTCTTAGGTCAAGAGAAATATATTTTCCACCCAAAATCAGATTGAGAGAGAGGGCAAGGTGGGGCGGAGAGAGACAACAGAGAAACGACATTTTTGTGTTTATTAAAACAATTCTCCTCTGTTCCCTGACAACCAACAGGGATTTTCCCATTTTGACACAATGGAAGCCAGGCCCAGGAATGAGAGAGCAAAAGGTATGCGTGTTTGGAGCCATCTGTGATTCTCTCACCCACTCTGTGCCTTAGTTTCCCCATCAGTAGAATGGGCTTCACTGTTTCTGCCTGGTAATGATAACACAGGAAGGTCCTGTGTGTCCCCTGTGTGCTCCAGAGAGAACTCTCCCTGTCAATCCTGGTAGTTACTCAGACACATTGTTAGGAGGAAGGTAGGACAATGATGGCACATACGATGTGTATTGGGGGGTGCCCCAAACTTCTTTTCAGAACCTCTAAACACCAGATGTTGGCAAGCCACAGGGGCCACAGGAGGGTGACCACTCAGTATCCCACACATCCTGACCCCAGGCATGGAGATCTGGTCTCCCTGCCTCTTGCCTCCTCCTGGCAATTTCACAAAACCCCCAGGCAACTCTGTGCCTTCCTTGGCTGGCCCACTCCACCCCCCACGTCCCCAAAGTCCTCGACTGTGTGTCCTTGCTTGCCCATTACATGCACAAACTCCATCAGAAAGCGTTTGTCTACACCTCTTTATTCACTTTCAAAGGGTTAAACAGCCTATTTACTGGGCTGTCAACAAGCCGAGGCCCAAATCATGAAGAAAGCCCGTCCAGTTTTGTGCTGCGAGGAGCCTTGTCTCCTCTGGCCTGCTCTTGTTACTGTCATGTAATATCCATGACAATCGTGTTGCACTTTTTTTTTTCCCCGGGACTCTGAGGGGCTCAATCTGAGGGGCCACTTTAAGCCAGGAAAGGCCTTTATTTGTGTGGATTTGAAAGGGCCTTGAGACCCTCCTTCCCCCTCAGAACACTCTCCAGCAGGTCACTGTGGCTTCAAAAGGGTTTAAACACAGAGGCAGCGATCAGCACTTTCATCACGTTCTAATACACTGACATGGGCATTTGAGCCTGAAAGACAGGGGAGAGAGTGATGCAGATTTTCCCTAAATTGGCCTGACGCACAAAGCAGGGAGAGCGATTGAGTGCGGAGGTAACCCTCATACCTCTTTTACACTTCTAACCAGTGCCGCACAAAGAGAGCCGTGGGAAGCTGCCAGGGAGCCAGGCTGGGCCATTTCCATGGGCCATATGGAAATTTTGTTTTGTGTACAGAGAAAGTGTCTAATAACAGTGACCTTAACGGCCATATGCGACCAGTGAATAGGCCGGAGGAGCCCACTCAGCAATCTGACCCTCAGCATATGGACTATCGGCCCAAGGAGACTCGCTGCCATCTCTCTGGCAGCCCTGGGGATTTCATTAGATTTGTTAATGAATTGCTCTATTGACTTATATCTGAGCTTGCCTCATTAGAGGAGAAGAACACAATTTTTATCTATGTTTTCGTGAAGGGGACCAGAATGTTCCCTCCTTTGTGGGGCGGTGGGCAATCTTCTGGGCTGTCATCGGCTTTGAACTAATTTATTGTGTCAGCTGAAGAAGGCCCTTCCCCGCTCACTGTGGCCCGAGCCTTCTCCCAGCCTCTTTGGATCAATGTTTTCCTTGTGAGCGGATGTTTCCTTGGCTCCCCCTCAGCTTACAAATAGCCTAACATGATGTTGTCCTGGTATTGTGTGTCTTCGGGGTGCCACAACAAGCTGGTTCTGGGGTCTCCACAGCTGCACCTGTCAGAAGGCGGCATTTCAAGGCCACCACACATTTTGGACAGGGGCTGCCCACTTGACCAGTTACTGACAGGAACAGGCAGAGGGGCTCTGGGGTGAACCTCTTGTCTCCTTTGGGCAAGTCTGGAGTCCTTTAAATCTCCGCCTATCTGAGCCTGATTAGGAATGCCTGGATGGCCTGGGCTTCTCCATGTGGGAAAGCTTGGGTTTTAAAGCAATAAGAGCTATCAATTAACATATTATTAGGGGTAAACCAATAAAGAGCCCATTATGGCTAATAGCCAGTGTGGAATCACAAGGAATTAACAAAATGAGATTCAATAAAATGGAAACCATAAAGATAAGCTTCTGAAGATTGGATCTGGCTTTTTTGAGCTTAAATCTCAAATAAACAAATGGTATCCACCAGAGCCTCCCTTGGCTGGTCTTTTCCAAGCCCACCAAGGACCAGGAGAACTTCAACTCATTGGAGGAGCGAAACCTCTGGTCTGTGCTGCATCTTGGAGCTGGCTCACCGCGAGGAAAGAAACAGAAGGAAGAATGCACATAGTAGTCTCAGCACTGTCTGTATGTCTCCCAGGTTGGGAGGTGGCATGCAGTGGCCATTCTGGGCGCATGGAAAGCGAAAGCCTATGGACATCACAAGAAGGTCTGTGACTCCATGGGTCCTGCAGTAGCAGCAAATCCACACTGCCCAGAGTGTGTCTCTCCATGGTGCCTTCAGAGGGTGGCCGGGCCACCATATATCTTCCACTAAGTGGACGCGCATAAGCAGGGTTTTCTGGTGTGCTTCTGTCCTGTTCAAAGTGAAGACATAGTCTACTGTGTGGAACGGAAGCGTGTTCATAGCATTGGTCCCCATAGATACTCAAAAGAAAGTGGGACTTCAGCATCAGGAGAGGAAGGCTCACTATTTGTTCTAGATAAGGGGGAAGGGTGTTCACAGACACTAGTCCTCTAATATCTGAGTGCTTCTGAAGGGGGAGATTAGATCCAAGGGCTGCTGTAATTTATAAGATCTAAGGAAGTCCCAAATACATGTTATCAAGCTTGCTTGTTCTTAACAAGACAGAATCAGTAGGTTGTAGGCCTGGAGTTTAAGTGGGGTTGATGCTGCCTGTAGCCTCTGTAATTGAAGTGCCACTTGGCTGGGTATAAAATTCTTTCTCTCTTTCTCTCAGAACTCCATAGGCACTGTCCTACTCTCCTTATTGCTATTAAATGTCACACATTGTTTTTACCACCTGGTTCTGGGTGGTCTGTGTACATCACTGAACGGTTGTTTTTTAATTATTTTCAAAAGGATGAGGGGCATTGTATTTTATAATCGATTCATGTTTTGGAATGTTCCCTGTTGCTTTCATGCTTGCCTGACAGCTTGACTGTGCATAGTTTACTTGAGTCACACTTTCTCTTCCTCAGAACTCTGTAGACACACCCCAGTCATCTCCTGGCTGCAAACATTCTTCACTGGGATGACTTTTCCAGTGCCAATGCCTTGATGTGGTTCCTGGAGGCCAGAAAATATTTCTTTCCCCTTGAAGTCTCAGAACTTGAGCAGGAATGACTCAGTGCCAATCATTTTTCATCAGTATTTCCTGGAACACAGCATACCTCCTGAACTCCAAATTTACTTGTTTTCTATGTTTTACGGAAATTCTGTGCTATCATAGCTCAGTATTTCTTGGTTCCATTTATGGGCCTCGCTAATTCAAAGTCATTCTTTATCCTTATCTTTGTAAAACTTCAACAGGCTTACAATATTAATGTCAGTTACCAGGTTACTGTCTCATATATACCACCCCCAGACTATGGTACCTCCAAGGAAGAAGTGTATCTTATTTATCTTTGTTTCTTTCCTTGGATTCTAGTGCACAATGGGTACTCAATAAGCAACTACAGAATTAATATACAGGTGACTTTGTCAATTAGAGTTTAGGCTTTATTTTGAAAGAAGTCCAGAGTATTGGAGGGTTTTGATGTGGGTGGCAGAGATTGACAGGGGACCTGGTGTGAGCATATCCTTTCCATGGGGGCTGGGCTGGGCCATGAGGGTGGAGCCCTTATTGGAAGGTGGTGACCATAAATGTTATTCAATGGAGAAATTGGCCGTGGTGAACAAACATGAATATTTTGGACTTCTCTAAGTAGAAAGATTCTGACTCACAGCTCTGCTTGAGAGTGCAAAGATACGTGTCTTTTGGCTCTAGGAAAACAAGCAGAAAGTTCTCTTTTTGTGGCCCTTTCTGGACTGGGACTCAGAGATCCACCTGCCTCTATCTCACAAGTGCTGGGACTAAAGGTATGTGGCATGTCCAGCCAAGTAGAACGTTCTTGAGGTAACCCCATCCTCTCTACTTTCCTGCTCACAGGTAAAGGCACTTGAGTGATGCAATCACCCACAGAGGGCAGGCTGATGTTGATCTTGCTTCTTCCCTTGATTCAGTCTGAGTTCTTACATTCAGGGTACATCTTCCTTCTTCGGTTAAAGGCCTCTGAGAACATCCTCACATACAGAGCCAGATGTGTATCTCCAGGTGATTCCAAATCCAGTCAAGATGACAATGAAAACCAACCATCATAGCAAGGAAGTAAACATCTGGAAACAACCTGTGTGAGTGAAGGCTTGAAGGAGCAAGGGGCACAGGAGTGAGGGCATGCAGGGGTGTAGGGCACAGGGGTGCGGGCCTGGAGGGGAAAGCTGCCTTTGTGCATTGTTGCCAGTAACAGCCTATAAAGGGCACTTTGCATCTTTCAAAATCACAAGTGCTTACACTGGTTGATGGGAGAAAGTCCACTTCCGGGAAGCCATCTTATTGATATCTTCAAACACAGACACATGCTCTATACAAAAGTAGCTCTTTACCACATTGTGAGAGCAGGACATTGGCAAAACTCCAAACATTTATCAAGGGAGGACTGGTTAAATCATTGTGGTTCACCAACAATGGCAAGGGGAGATGGGCAAGTGGCAAGATGATCTCTTTTGGATCATGGGTGTACAAGGTACTTAAGACATTGAGGATGCTCATGGTCTGACCAGGGAGACGGGATGGCTTAGCAAGAAGGCTTGTTTTAGTGTATGACCTTTAAGATTTTGTTGGTGTTGGTTTTATCTATTAAAAACTGATTAAAATCATTATTGAAAACGCCTATTTAAAAGCTCATGCTTGACTTTCTTTGAACTGAGATACAATTATGTTCAAAATTGAATGTGCAAAGCCTAGTCCGCTGGGCTTCCAGACTTTTGAGGAAAGACACTGCTCTCCTGTAAGCTTGAGTTCCATCCAGGGAACAAGGCGGTCAGAACCAGTGAAATAACAGAAAGGAGAAGACTACCTCCTAGAAGCACTCTGGCTTCAAAGTAGAACGGAAACAGCCCATGACTCCCAGGCAGGCCTTCTCCTCCAGGACGTCACGGCCATGGTTGGAGAAGGTGTGCAGAACCTCCAGCTGCTGGGACCGCCCCATCCCTGTTCACGATCTTCTTTGTCCACACCACCGAGTGGCAGCTGCTCCTTTGTGCATTGTGGCATGGAACTTGAACAATGGCTTACACTGGATGGCCGGTTCCTTCTCCACACTGACCTTCAGGCTAGCCAGCTCCACACAAAGATAGCTCGAGTTGCCAGAGAGCTGGTGTGACAGTGCTTGTCTTACATCCATTTCCTATCCGCAGTAGTCACAGGGTCCATCTCTTGCCTTCTACACCCTTTGTGTTCTTGCCAGAAGCCAGGCACCCTGACCAGACTCAGAAGCAGAGCAGGGCAGCACCTGGCAGGACACTGGATAGTCAGGGTGGGGCTCCTCCCCTCTGCACACTGGCCTCCTAGCTGGGCTGGTCTTCAGGCTCCAGTGGACATCCACTGTGGAGACTCTACCAAGGCTCATCTCTCTGCCTGGGGACTCTTCCCTTGGACACATCAACACAGCGTTAGCCTCTACTTCCTACTTCCTTTACTCACTGGCTTAAATGTCCCCCAGCTGACAGAGGCATGTGCGAGCACCCTTCAAGGATAGGTCCTTCCCACAGTGCCCTTTCGTACTACATTTGCCAGCTTCAAGTTCCTCACTGGATCTCATCACCATCCAGCAGAAAGTGGATTTTGTGTATTAATGTGATGTATTATCAGCACATGAGCTGGAATGGCAACATCATAAATGCAGGGAATTCTTTTAAAACTTTCTGTTTTGCTCATAGATGTGACCTGGAAAAGTGCCTGGTGCATTTCCGTGCCGGTATTTGTTGAGTGACTGAGTGAGTGGCATCCTTAACCTACCTTTTTTTTTTTTTTTGAGACAGGGTCTCCCTGTAGTTGCAGCTGGCCTGGAACTGGCTATGTAGAACAGGCTGGCCTTGAATCCAAAAATACCCGCCTGCTTCTGCCTCCCAGGCGCTAGGATTAAAGGAGTGAGCTACCATGACAGACCCTACTGTTGTTTTTATGTGCCTCTTGATTCCTGTAAATCACCCACTGCCACCCATCCCAGAATCTACCATAGTGCCTAGTAGTCTGATGAGACTTTATGCATTTTTTTTAGTGAATGAATGAATGTATAGATGAAAGCTTTTTAATGTCTAGTGATTTTTATTCTGAGGATATGGACTGGCATAAGCCACACTCAATCATAGCAAAAGGCATGTAGAGTCCTCTGCTGCTGCTTTCTCTGTTTGATTCTCTTTATTTAAAATGTGTGAGTGAGCTGGGGACCTGAGGGCAGTGCCTAGATGAAGGAATGTTGCGGGCTGACTGGGCGAACTTCGCTTCACGCCTATGGGGTTGTGAGAAGAAGCAGTTGCTACAGTGGATCTTGTTCACCGAAGGAAGAGAAGCGTCCATGTGATAATCATCAACCTTTATCAGGAATTGCACCAAGCACCTAATTACTTGTAACAATTTAAATTTCATAACAACATAGGGAGCTGGGTGCTGTTTCCACTTGTAAAATGGGAAACTGAGCTTCAGAATTAACTGATTTAAATCTGAAAAGTCCCCAGAGAGTTTACATTCTGAATGCTGTTCCCAAGCTGGAGGGACCATTGTGGAGGCTCCGAACTGAACCATTAGGAGGTGGCCTCAGTGGAAGTGATTCACGAGGGACAGGCCTTTGAAGGTTGAAGTGGTCTGCTGTTTCCTGCTTCTTTGTCAGCTTCCTAACCCGCCAGGATGTGAACAGTCTCTGCCACACACTCCTGCTGGTACAGACAACTTCCCCACCGGGACAGACCCAAACCCTGTGAAATTGTGAGTCAAAATTAATCTTTCCTGTGTTAGACTGTTTCTGTCAGATATTGTGACCACAGCAACACAAAAGTAACTAATTTAAAACTCTAGAGCTAGAAAGTGGTTAGAGCTAGGACTGCCATTCAGGCTTGATGATCTTTAAGTCTTCTTCTGAGTCTCAAACACCTCTCAGCCATCATCCTACCAAGGGGGATATCCATGCAGTCAGGTGACAGATCAGTCAGGGGAAGCTGGCTACTCTAATTCACTGTCTCCAACCTTTAGAGTTACAGCATGGTTGCTATAGAGATTAGTTTATTTCTCCTTCCTGATGACTCCAGACTCCAAAGAGTCTGTTGTCTGTACATAAGTGTGTGTGTGTGTGTGTGTGTGTGTGTGTGTGTGTGTGTGTATCTCTGTTCCATATGATCATTTAGGGATTACACTCTTTTCTAGTGGCTCACCATCCTTTAGCCCTATGAAATCTTCTACTGGTCTCCTTAACAGATTGGGGAACCAAGAGTGAGCAGAAATGATAGCTTGATGGGCCAGGGTTTTACCGGCCTCTTCAGAGCATGTCCTAGTAATCCAGAGACCTCTGACTGAACCTCACCTGTTCAAGGTTTCACCACCTCCCAAGACACAGATTTAGAAGGCAGGTCATGGATTGGTCAGAGTACTAGATAATTAAATGACCATTCATGCAACAGAGACTCATCTGATCAGAGCGGTCTGCTAACACACTATTTTGGTTGATATGATCTTTGGTTAAAATGAGGGCCAACTCTGGAAACTCTTAGTCCCAAATTTGATTGTGAGAATCTTTGCAAGATGCTGTGCTGCCTGTTCCTGTCTCAGGAGTTCAAGGTGGTGGACTTGCAGGATATCTTCTCTGTGATTGAGGCTGTCTCGAGGCACTAGGTTGCCCGTCTGAATAAGCATCAGCTGTCAGGATGCAGGCAGGCAAGGGGAAGAGAGGAAGGAGACCTGAGCCAGCTGCCATTGGAAAATGTCTCCGTTTATTTATTTATTCCAACTTCTGTTGTCTGTTTGTTTTTACTTTATTTTTCCTGGTGAAAAACAAACATTTGTGGTTATGGAAATGCTGGAAAGTGAGAAAGGCTGAACTCAGAACACAAAACATCTTGCCATTTTGCACCTTAGAAGACCCACGGTTTGCGCGTCTGGGTCCATTTGCTTCTTCTGACTTGTCTTCTCCTCTCTATACCACTGATGTGAATTCTGTAAACATGGCTCTCTGTCCTGCAGCCTGTCCTCTTATAAATCAGATCAGGAACATGTTCCTCTGTTACCAACGCTGCTTTGAAAATATCATTTGTTTTCGTTTTTGTGAAAGGGTTTCATGTAGCCCAGGTTGGCTTTGGATTCCCTATGTATCTAAGGATGACCGTCAACTTCTGATCCTCCTGCCTCCACCTCGAAAGAGCTGGGATTACAGGTGTGTGCCATCACATCCAGTTTATATGATTTTATACTGAGCATAGCAGTCACTATGCATAGATTTGTCAGTGGTCTATAAGTGGGCTATCTTCCTTGTCAGCATTATGTATAGCACTATATTAAATATATTTACACATACACTTTTATTTGCTTCCTTTATTTATTTACTGCTGCTACCGAGGATCAAACCTCGGGCCTTGTGCGTGATAGACAAGAACTCTGCCTATTCTCCCATCTCAGTGAATTTTTTTGATGCACTTCTTTAAAGTGGCATGACTGGGGCAATGGGCATAAACACTTATGCTTGGTATCATTACCACTATGGACGGTATCTAATCTTATTTATTAGCCATGTTAAAAAAAAATGGGCTTTATTGTTTTCGCTTGCATTTCTTTGATTACTGGTAAGCCTTTGGGGTACTATTGTATTTTCAATGCCTAAAAATTGCTCGTATCCTTTGTATTTTATATTACCTTGGTGTTTTAAATTGATTTGCATTATTTCTATTTGTTAAAGATAATATAATCATTATTTTATGGAAAATATTTTCCCATTGCTTGCATTATTTTAAGCTTACTATTATTAACTTATTCACTTGTCATGGTCTCCTTCCCCCTCTACAATTTATCATAAGTAGACGTGGTTTTGGTTAATTGAGAATTCTAATTAGTGAGCTTCTAGTCAATTAACTAATCAAGGTTTTTCTTGGTTTTACTCTAGGACACGTTACAGAAGCAAATAAATTTAAAGACTGACAGTGTTAAGCAAAGTTGAACAGGTCTCTTTACTATGGGCCTCACCAGAACCTGGATAGACTCATTTGACAGATGAAGAACTGGCTCTTCCAGAAGACTGGAGTTTGGTTCTTAGCACCCACCTCAGGTAGTTCGATACCTCTAGCTGAAGCTCCAGGAGATCTGACACCCTCTTTTTGCCTCTCTAGGCACCTGCACAACAGGCACACACGCAGACATGTACATACAAACTTTAAAACGGGGAGACTCGTTTGTCTCTGTCTTTCCAATAGAGGGTGTTTACCAAGTCACATTTACTGATCACAGAGCCCTGTTTCTGAGGGCACCTGCTGAGAATGGACTTAAAAAAGCCTTTGCACATGGTTACTTGAACCTGAAACAATGGTTCCATCCATGTGTGTTTGAGGCCTAGAGACACGCTAGTTGTGAATATTTAGGAACACCAATAAACAACAGGCAAATAAACACACTCAAAGTCCTCCCTCCCTCCTTCCATCCCTCTCTCCCTCTCTCTCTCTCTTTCTTTTCTTTTCTTTTCTTCTTTTTTTTTCTTTCCAGCTCTGGGCATGGAACCTATACACACTAGGCAAGTACTTTGCCACTGAGTCACATCCCCAGCCCTTAGGACCTTGACTTCTGTCTGTCACCTCATTCATCCTCACAATGACTCTGGAATACCAGAGTCAGTATGACTAGTGCCTAAAAGGACTAGGATGAAACCCCGGTCTGTTAAACCTTGGCGTCGGTAACCTAAACTCTCTGTGCCTCAGCTTCCTGTCTATACCCAGGAGAGCTGCAGGGAGTGAGGGCAACCAAGAAACCTCACTCCGTGGATCTTAGCCTAGGTACAGTGCGGCCTGGCCTGCGTATTCACTCAGTCACTGCTCTCCAACATGTTGCACTTGAGTGAGCTAGTGCTCACAGCTATTGTCACCTCAACGTATTGTGGTGGCAGGGAACCAGAAAATCAGCTAGGAACACAGGTGATCTGACTTTAGGGTTTTATTCTGTTCATTTTGACTGTGGCTGTGAAATGCTAGGCATCATCCATGTTTATAAGACTATAGATGTAGTCTGGGTCTTGGACGCCTGGGTGAGGGGTGTTAGGTACTCAACCTCCTCCTTGCTTCCTCTTCTACAGAGTAGAGGCTGGGTTACCATTGAGGTTGGGCTGTTGTCACACCCAGGACTAAGTTTCTATTGCAACTTGTTGTTCTATCAATGGAACACACCACACTGGTCCATGTTTTCTGCATTAGATGAAGAGATGAAGATTATTATGAGTTTCCAATGGCTGTCAGGGTAATAGAAGAAAGAACCTGTGTGTCTAAATAAACACTAGGAAGAAGAAACATCTCTGGCAAAAGTACATCTCAGCAGTATGACATCACTAACTGCCAAAGCTATCTGTTATGTAACTAACACAACATCCTATCGTCAATGTGTGGTCTCGGCAGGTGCAAGCATTCTTCCAGCCTCTCCTGACCCTCCTGTAGGCATCCAGTAAGACCCACATGTTCTCCTGAAATTACAGCCTAGTAGGCTTGTTCTGTGACAGTGCTGCTTAGGAATGGCGTACATAGGCTGGCAGAGATCAACTGGAGCTGGTGGTGGGGAAGGGACTTGTTAACAAACAACCTCACCCTTGAGAAGTGCCTGGACCAGGAAGGGAAGAGAGAAGGGGAGGAGGCCAGGGCATCATGCTCCTGGAGATGCTTCTGTAGCTTTCAATCTCATTGAACAGACTTTGAATTTGTCATCAAATGTTTACTGCCAACGAAATGAAGAGCGTTAATAAGGATGGCAACACCAAGCGGCAGGCATAAAATCTGTAACTGCTCATAAAGCTGCTTTGGCCATTTATGGTCTTTCTATAGTAAGGAGAGACACTTTTCTGTATAAAAGATATAACTATATATCTTCGAATTTTATGGGCTGCTGATTACTCTAATTATCATAAAAAATTACTACTGCTAATAAAATTTCTATTATAAGTTACTTATAGTAATCTCCAGGGTACCACACTTAGCCGGGAAGAGGTCGGCATTACACCGTACCACAGGGAGCTTGTTTCTAGAACTCCGGAGGCCCCAGCTGCGGCTTTTTACACCTCTTCACGCCTCCTCCAGGCCCCTAGCTCCTGGTCCCACCTCCTCTGCAGCTTTTGGTCAAAGGTCTCCTTGTTGTTTTCAATTTGCAGGATGTGGTCTGAGCCTACAATAATGAGCCATCTTGGACACAGATGACGCAAATGAACTTTCAGAGCTACAAATATCTGGGTGGATTTCTCCTCCCCTGGGGCTGTGGGAGTGTCAATGGAAGGATGTCACAGAGGTGGTGGGGTGGGGGTCGGGCGAGGAGACTGGATGATCCCCACCCAAGGGGAAATGTGCTTTGCAAAATTGGTGGAAGCCACAGGGTGTTCATGCAAGACACAATGGTGAGCTTTGTGTTTGACAAGACAACAACCGGCCTTTTTCCTTTTAGAACTACTATTTTTTTTGGAACTGTCATCCATGAGGGTGGATGACACTTTAGTGACCTTAAAAACTCTTGCCAGTGATACCAGTTCTAACTGGTGATTTTACTACCCTTCCTCACAGTGTCCTGCCTTTGAGTGAAACAGCAAAATAAGACACTCTCCAGTTCTCCTCCAATGGTCAAGCACAGAATAACCACGGGCATCCCAGGAGCTCAGCCCAAGTGGGTTATGCCTCCTCCCAGGGTTTCAATTGCTCCTGCAGAGTGACTCAACATCTTAATGAATGGGCTACAAAATGAAATAGCCCCTTTGAGTCACTTCGAAATAAGCAACTTATTTTGGCAATGACTTGTTACACATTAATTGCTACCAGTAAGTGGAAGAGCATGTTTCAGAGCTTTGGTGGCTCTTTCTAAGAGGCACTTTGGAGTTGGGCTGGTGAGGAGAGTCAAGGGTTCCTGTGGTCCTCTGGGAGTGGAAGCCAGTGGGCTTCTTAGTCAAGCAGCTCTAAATATCCTTTAGCCACGCCCAACCTCTTGGTGGAGGAAGGGTGGCCAAGATCACAGGTTGAGATTCACCCTAGGTGAGTTTGCTCAGACTTTAATAAATGAGAAATGGAGGCTTCTAGGTAATTTGTTGTTTTCCTTCTCCAAACAATTTTGGGCTTGTTTCTAAATTAAGAAAAAAAAGACATTTAGTTAGAAGAAACTGTATCTAGCCTTTCTCCTCCTAGAAGGGAGCTCTCATGAGGGTCAGAGTTTCTCTCCTTTTGCACCTTGAATACTGGAATGACAGCACACATGGGGCATGCATCAGTCGGGCAACTGTGGGAAAACTGAAACAGAGCCAGGAGGATTGTTGTGCACCTGTCAGGTATACTCTCCCAGGTTGTTTGAAGCATCTTTGCCCATGGTTATGCATACTCAAATCTGATTGGCTGGGAAGCGGGATTCTGTGGTGTGGCTACTCTGATGGCCAGTCTCCCTCCCAGGATGGACATCAAGCTTGGAACTGGATTTGAACTTCTCTGCTGGTCATTGGCTGCGTGACCCTGGGTGAGTTATTTTAGCTTCTGCAAGCCTCAGATCCCTCTTTGTAAAACCAAACAACTGCTTCCTCGCACAGGGCCAAACTCAAATTCAGTCCCTTCTAATAGTTTGCTTTTCTTTCCCCGTTTAAACTTTAAATAACATTTTCTTTCCCTTGCACTTCCTGCTGTCATTTTAGCTCCACCTCCTCCAGCTCAGGTTCATGACTTTCTCAAGCCACACCTGCTGTTACTGGACTTTTGAAACATTTGACAAATTCAGAACTGAGTGCGGCCAGGGTGAGCACTGCACACACATCCTGACAGGACACAGAAGTCGGCAGCTTGCTTCTGAAGCCAGAAACACTAGGTTCCTGTCCCAGGTCCCTATTTCCTCCTTAAATAACTTCAGCTCACTTCTGATTTTAGGGAATCTTAGTTTTGTCACCTGCAAAGTGGGATTTCCTTGAAAGATACACTTGGCACAGCAAGCTGTAGCCAAAAAGAAAAAATAGCACAGTAAAAAATGTTTCCCTAGGAATCTGGAAAGAGGACCTGAGAGAGGACCAGAGTCGTCTCTCCCCCTTGTTCCCGCTCCTGCTCCTCGTTTTGCTCCTGGAAGTTAAAGAAAAAAGATGTCAACTTGGTGAAGGAAAGGCTCTCAGTGGCACTGCCTGGCTTCCTGGTGAGCTCCCGGCACACACATGTTGGGAGGTGCTGCAAGGCCTGTCAGGGGAGGGAGACAGCTGATGAGGTGTGGGGTTCTGAGACGTCGTTTCTGACAGCTGGCTTTGGTGAGTTGGGAGCAGTTTCATCAGTGTAAGCCAAAAAAGCACCTGTATAACAACCCCCTGCCCCACCGGCTGCTGCTAATCAGGAAGTAGTGAAACCAGTCAGTGACCTCTCCATATCTAATGGTTTTTAAATTAATTAATTGATTTTTATTTTATGTGTATGAATGTTTTGCCTGCCTGGATGTATGTAAGTGCACCACTTGACATGTAGTGTCTGCAGCAGAAGAAGGCATCAAATCCTCCAGAACTGGAATTACAGCCATATGTGTGTTGGGAACTGAACCCAGATTCTCAGAAAGAGAGGCCAGTGCTCTGAACCATCAAGCCATCTCCCTGGGTCCCAAATCTAATGATTTTAAAGTCACCACTGTTCATTTGTGGGATGGTAATGTGGGTATGTTTCCACACACGGAAGAAAAGGAATGAACTACTTGCTTTGCAGGGACAAGGATGGGGTGGCTTTATTGGACTTGGAGCATTCAGGATGGCCTCATGGGACCTTGTGCCAGCTGTCATAAAGCGTACTGAGGCTCTTATCCACAGGACTTCTTCTTCTAGGTATTCACTCAGCACTCGATAATGGAGACGGAGACTCTTCTCAGCAGCAGGAGAGACGGGGTGGGGAGCACAAAGTGCAAGATCTCTGAAGTGGCAGAACTTAGGGGCCTTGGAAGCAAGAGGAACAGGCTTACATCCATACAGGAGAGGGGGCTAACTCACGTCACAAAGACATTGATGTCCAGAGGGACTTTTCAGCCATCTTCAAAGCCACCCACTACAGTCATTTTTGTGGTCATTACATCCCTTCTGATCATAGAATACACTCTGTCCTCAACCCCAGTTGCACATTGTGATAACATTAGGGTCAGAGCTCCTTAGGGACAGTTCCTCTGAAGGCTGTGAACTTAGAGGAACTGACGTCTATAGCCTTGGATCCAGTATTCGGTGGAGGAGCCTGGTGGAGGAGCCTTGGTAGATACTCCTCTCACAAAGCAGAGGAATGTGAAGCTTGAAGAACTCACTGGCCCCTACACAACACTTCCACTGGGGTACACCCACTAAGTGAATATTATCTGTTCATGACGTAGCACTCCCTAGAAGAGGATCCATAATCATTTCAAAACTCCCAGCTTTTCTCCCAGTTCTTGGAGCTCTTGAATCCTCTATGAGATCCTTCCCTTTCAGAAGAATTGACTCTTGCTGGGCCTGTGGGTGCAGGAACTGTGTAATCCTCTTACCCAGGAGTCTGAAGCAGGAGAATTGCAAGTTCAAGGCCAGCCTGTCTCATAATAAAAAGTAGAAGAAAGACTGGAGATATAGTTCAGGGTAGAGCGCTTGCCGCACACTACACAAGATCCTAGGTTCAATCCCCAGCACTGTCAAACAAGTAAAGACGCTCCTCTTTGTAGCTGAGTACCTCTCTCAGCATGCTTACTACTTTTAAAGCTGTGCAGGCCCAGAGGAGACCACTTTTCATTTTGAATGTTGAGATCCGATCCTTAGGATCCATGCAGGTAATATATTCTCTTAAAATTTGTGTGGGTTACCTATGAATCTTGACATTTCATGCTCCAAAAGCTATGCCCATAACTTTCTCTGAAGCCTGCTTTAAGACTGTTTTACAGCTCTTGGATTTGCCTAGCTAAGAGGGCTCACTAGCTTTAAATAGGTTTCGATCTTTCTATGTTTAACAAGAGTCTTATAGTGGAGCCTGAATAATTTGTCCCCTGGAGTTACTCCGGACTTTGAGAATATTATTTTGTAGACTGGAAAGATAACCTTCTAGGTCTGTTATATCTTCTCCAGAATTTGCTTGTATCAAAACAAAATAATATCTGCTTGAGAATTTATTAGCTCCTTTTCAGCTTTCTTTCCCAATGCTTTACTAAGAAAGCAGTTGGTACTTCTAACATTCTTGCTAGATTCTAGCAGATTCATTCTTTTTCGGTTATCTTGTGGATTTTTTGGTTTTGTTTGTTCATTTTTTGAGACAGAGTCTCCCTGTTGCTCCAGCTGGTCTGGAACTCACTATGTTGAAGAAGCTGGCCACAGTCTCACAGAGATTCGCCTGCCTCTACTTCCTGAGTGCTGGAATTAAAAGCGTGCACCACCATGCCTAGTTTTCACTTAACTTTTGATATATAAAAATTCATTCCAGGGACTGGGGTGATGAACAACAGTTAAGAGTACTGGGTCTTCTTGCAGAGAAACTGGGTTTGATATGGTGGTTAACAACCATTCTTAACTCCAGTTCTAGGAAATCCGACTCCCTCTTCTGGCCTCTGTGGGTATTATACAACATGGGTACTTACATACATGTAGGCAAAATACTTATACATATAAAATAAAATAAATTCATTCCAAAACTGTGTCACAAAACAGTGACAATTATCTTTACCTCAAATATAAGATGTCATTTATTATTTACTTATTGTTTGCTTGTTTTTCTGAGACGAGGTCTCATCATGTAGTACAGGCTGGTTCAGAAATCACTATGTAGCCTAGGCAATCCTCCAGCCTCCGTGTGCTGAGTGCTGGGATTACAGGTGTTAACCTCCACCACTGGTTTAAGTGCTGTCCCATCCCTAGAAATGAGAAACAGTCATTGAAGGTCAAGACCTCCTTGGGCTCTCCTCACTCTACCTTCACTGAAACAGGCTCAACAAATAAAATACCAGCTCACTGATTTGGCAAAGCTGACCCCTGAAGGAAAGACCATGGAGAAATGCTACTTCTTGGCTCGCTTCCCCTGACTGGCTCGCTACCTTTCTTAAACAGCCCAGACCCACCTGCCCAGGGATGGCACCACCCATAGTGGGCTGGGCCCTTCTACATCAATTATCAATCAGAAAATTAGCTCTCAGACGTGGCCACAGGCCGATTGGACGGAAGAAATTCCCCGGTTGAGAATCTCTCTTCCCAATGTCTCCAGTTTCTGTAAGTTGACAAAAACTAACCAGGACAATTGTTTTCAGGGATCACAAACCCAGATCCCCCAGTAGCTAAGCAAATAGTATAAACATGTGGAGTGGGCTTCATGCTACCAGGACAAGCTAGAAAACAGGGGTTCCACCTCTGCCATAGAACTGCTAGTTGTATCCAGTGGTCAGAGATCGTGAATTCCCAGAGTTCTCAGAGCTTCTCATTTCCCCAGATGATTGGAAAATCCAAGTTGTTTTATGGAAACCCCCAGTGTTCAAGGCTGGCAACTCTCCTGCCACTGTGGTTTGGTGACAAAGAAGGCCTGAGTATTATTGCTTGAAACAGTGGAAGGTTGTTTCTTGTTTACACGGCATGTCATCAGAAATGCGCTGGCGTCTGCTTTGTGTCACCTTTCCTCAGGGACACAGGATGAGGACAGCATGATCTCTTAACTTCACTCTATGTCCTCCCTCTTCCTCTCCCCTTTCTTTCAGTCCCTTCCTCTCCCCTCATTTCCTCCTCAAGGCAGAGAAATGGAGGCATAGTGAGGACACGCTGTCTCTTCAAGCATCTGCCAAAACTGCGAGGGGCTCCCCTTGCTCATGTTTCTTTGGGCAAAGCAAGGCACAGGGACATCCTCTACTCTGTAGTGAACCTTACCTTGGGCCCACAGAGCCTCTAGGCTTCAAGACATCTTATGCTGGGAATTGAACTCATGGCCTTGTGCATTCTTCGCACTCTACACTGAGTTCTATTAGCAACACCTCCAAGTTCAGTTTAGTTTGCATTGGACCTGACCTTGCCAGTCTGAACCATCCCACAGCTATAAAAGTGTAACAAGGCTTGGAGATTCCTCTTGTAAATCAGTAAGAACATTAGTCACTTTCTTCCTGTCATGAGATTTTGCACAGACAGACTGAGATTTGAATGAGAACCCATGTAACCTGTCCGGAGGCTTGCAGGCCTCCTTGGGGTAATCTTTCTTGGGTAGTCCTCCCTGCCCACGGTCTTTCTTCCAAACAAAAGTTGCTTGGTGTGATGCTGTCAAACATCCGCACTCAAAGATGATGTTAACCATCAAAGACTTTCAGTAGCTCTTCACTGGATGCTTACTTAGTATGTGCCTAACACCATGAGATAACTTATAACCATTGTCTACAGGGAAGTGAACCTCAACCCAGAAAGGCAGGAATTTTTGTCTTTTACTTTTTGAAGCTTCAGAAACGTGGAGAGACTGGGCAGTGTGGAAAGTGTCAAACAAGTCAGGGATCTGACTCCCTCCCCACTGGGTAGCACCCCTTTCTATCAAGAGGACAGGGCTATCCAAATGGATGGAGTGAGGTAGAAGATGTGTTGAGGGGTCTTGGGGGCCAGCTCAGCCTTCCTATGTAGGCAGCTGCCACGGATCCCAGACCTACATCATGATTATAATCAGAGCAATAACTCATTTATTGCACATTCATGGTATGCTAGGGACTGTGCTGGGAACATACAGGAATGTTCTCCCTCAATTCCAGCAGGCAGTTTGGGTGGTGGCAGGAGCCCTATGAGAGATGAACACGGTTCAGAGGTGGGACATGACTTGCTCACTGTCTGACAACAGTTCACTGGTCCAAGCCAGGCTCTCAAGCCCATTCTTCATCTTAGCACTGTTCAGATGCGCTGTGTGTATTCTGAGAAGTTGGAGCCCTGGGAACAACATGTGTTGACTGTCTGCTCCACCTCCCTGGTGTCCAACATGACACAAATTCTAGGAAGGTCTGTCCTCTGGGATCGCTCCAGCACCTGCTGCAAGCTCAGTAGTCCAGGTCCCCGACTCCAACCTCCAGCCAATAGCCTGTTCCCTGACAGTTGATTTCTTGCTCCATGAGCACCATTTTGGCTCAGGAGGTGGCTGCCAGGCACATAAACTATGTGTTGGGTAAAATTACAGCCCTCATTCATTCAAAATTGATGTCAGCAGGCAGTCACCCCACCCCAGCTGGCCTTTCTTCTTGGACTGTCGCCACATAGCCCAGTCTCAACCCTGCCACCCAGACAGGACTCCCACTGCCACCAAGAGAAAAATATAACTGTGCTATGTCTGCAAGGAAGGAAGGAGCCACCGGCCTGAGTAGGCTGCCCAGGCGATAAATGGGTTTCCTCCGCCCAGGCATAAACTGTTTACAGTCCTGAAATCCTGTATTTGACTTTCACATCTGTGCTCACTTTCAGGACAGGCACTGGAAGGGGCCAATCTTGCACTTTTCAGTGGCAGTTGGAACCTGAAATTGGCTCCTCCCACTTTTAGAGATGGTTTCATTTTTATGGTGTTGCTATTGGAAAGAAAGAGAAAAGGCTGTGTGTTAATGCATGGGTTAAAGACCTCTTAGAACAGGCATTTCTTGACTTAACACCTGATTGTTGAGGACCTGCTGTGTGCCCAAGTGTACACTATTGGATTCACATCACAACAGTTGTCCGCTGTGATGGGCTGTCTGGTTGGGTGTATATGACACAACAATGCAGTAAGTGACTGGGACAAGGGGCATTCCTAGCTTCTTAGGCACAAATGGTTGTTCTCCCACATCACAGGATCCAAGATGGAAGTCTGAGTAATGTTGGTTTTCTAAAAATAATATAACTCATACCTTAAAATTTTTTAAATTTAGTTTTAGCTTATGTGTATGAGTGTTTTGCCTACATGTATATAAGTGCACCATATGTCAGCGATGCTTACAGACGCCAGACAGCGTTGGATCCCTTGGAACTGGAGTTACAGATGGTTGTTAGCCACCATGTGGGTGCTGGGAATTGAACCCTGGTCTTCTACAAGAGCAGCCAGTGCTCTTAACCACTGAACCATCTCTCTACTCCCTAAAACTCCTACCTTTTAAGATATGAGGAAATGTTTTCAGTTGACGAAGTCTAGGGGAGTTCCCAGGTGGTTTTCCATCCTAGAATTGGCTCTTGCACCTGGAGCAAATGACAAGGCACTAATTTCTACATCTGTGTAATGAGACAAGGGCTAGCTCAGTGTGGGCGGACTTTTTAGTTCATTTACTTATTTGCAGTCTTTTATCTTTGAAGGAGAACACACACACCTTCCCTCCCCTTCCCCCCCCGCATACACCCAATAAAATTATATCAATTATATCTGAAAGCCTTATATTAGAATAGATTAAAGATGCAGACAGCCCTTAGGATGCCAACACTTTGGGAGTTTGTTCATTCCTAAGACTCTGGGGAAGCGTGGGGCTCAGAGAGCACTGTGTAGGGCCCTGGAGTACATGGTTTCTGGGTTTTCTTCTGGCTCTGGTTTGAAGGGGAGAGAAGTAAAGAGCAGTGTAACAGTTAGAAGGCACTCACTTGTATCTGTGGAAAAATACCAAGTCTGTCCGTTGCAATTTCCGTTCTAAGAAATAGCTTCAGTGAGGTGGGGAGCTGAAGACCCACAGAAGATGCTGGAGAGACCCAGCAGCCTGAATAGCCCAACTTTAAGATGCCCAACTTGTTTGGGCTCCCAGGATTTGCTGGATCTGTCATTTGTTTTGACTTCTGCCGAGGGGACTTGGGGATGAGGTGTCACTTTCCCCCCACCAACACAGGACAGAAAAAAATGGCACTGGATTGTCACAATCTCTCATTCCATCACCAGAGACAGTTTGCTTCGCTTTCCAATCTGAAAATCCCAAGGGACATCTCTGATTGGTCTAGCTTGGGCCAAGTGGCCACTTCTATACTAGGCACCCATAAGCCAGTGGGGCAAATTCATGTGGGAAAATGACTCTCTTGGGAGGAAGGGAAGCAGGTCTCAGAGGAAACAGAGGAAGAACTAGGGTCAGGTAAAAATAATTCAGTGTTCACAGCCCTTGCAAAGGGCTTGGGCACAACATGGCACCCAGAACCTCAACCTTTGATATGCAGAAAATAACTAGGGAGCTGGTCAGCATCTAGACTTTGGAGCCACAATCCCACATAGTTTTGTTAGGTCTGTATAGGGCCCAGAAATGTCCATTTTTTAAAAAAAGATTTGTTTATTATGTGCATGTATGTGTACCTGCATGAGTTTATGCGTACGATATGCATATAGGTGCCCACAGAGGTTTGAAGGAATCCGATCCCATGGAACTGAAGTTACAGGCGATTGTGGACTCATAAGAGTGCTGGGAACTGAATCCAGATCCTCTACAAGAGCAGTGAGCACTTAAGTGCTGAACCACCTCTCCAGCCCCTTCATTAAATAATTAATAAAAGCTTTATATATGCATACCTCAGACTAAAGTTTGAGAAAGGGTGCAGTGGGGGAGTCTGAGCATCTCTTATGCTGAACAGGAAGAATTACACCTTAGCTAACTTTTACCCCTCAAAACCTACTCAGAAATGAAGACCAGCTAGAGCCAATGTACAGAAAGCTCCAGTACCACTGGACGTCTATATTCTATACAAAGAAAGTGCCTCTGGGCTCCTTTTGAGGTATAAAGCCCTAGTGGCTCCCCAGAATGCTGGTAAGAAAGATGATGATACCCACTGAGGAGAAGGAAAAGATTAGGTAGCCAAGATTCTCCTGTCTCCATGTGAGAATATGGGGAGGCCTCTCAAACTTAATCCATGATCCAATGTACTACTAGCCCAGGTGACTGGGACCAAGAGGTCAAGGGCTTGACTAGAGACAGGAGTGAGGGAGGAAAGATTGGTCCCTCAGTGAAGAATGTTGGTAGGGATTATGAAGGGCCTAAGGTATCAGATAGAACATTCATTTATAAGAATGTCTTAGGCTTGGTTCATGTAGTTCTTCATGACTTAGAAGCTACCTGGACGCTTTGTAGACAGAGCTCTTGCTGCTCAAGACTGGACCTGCCGCAGCTAATCTAGATTCACATCGGAGTCCAGTTACGGAGACACAGTCATTTCAGATAGCTTACTCAGGTACATTAAAACAGTGAGCCAGATGTGTTAGATGGGGCTAAAAGAAGGCATCAAGGAAGTGGGAACGCAGATATCAACAGCAGCAGAGGACCACTACCACTCTTAGGGCAGGCGTTGATGTTCAGACCAGGAGCCAGGATCAGCCAGAGGGAGCTTGAGCCAGGAATGATGTAGGACTAAGAGCCACTGTAGGAGCTGCTCAGCTGGAAGTCGAGATTCGGGGAGACCTGGAGACCACCTGAGGCGGTCATCCCTTGCCATAGGACCCAGAACAGAAGAAGAACGGGCAAGGGGTAGAGAGTCAGCCAGCAGTTGGCCCCCGCACATTAGATCCTTGTTGATTTAGTACAGCTCTTTTATGAATAGAAGATGCTATTGGTTTTAAAATAATTGTATTAAACCATTTTCATTACATAATATTGCTTCTATTAGATTATGCTGCTTTATTATATTTATTATTGTATTATGGAAGCTATCCGTAACCCTCCTTGCTTTTACCTTGGGTTATAAATCCCTCTGCAATGTGCTTCCACCTGCCTGATTCGCTTACTGCAGAAAGATCACTTCCTTGATCTGGGTGAGTGTCACAGCCTCTTCAACCCCAGCGTGAATTTGTATGGCAAAAATGTCCAGCTACAAAGCACAGGAAAGGCTGCGGGGGAGCACCAGCCGTAGGCTGCCCTGGTCGGGAGCACGCCTTTTCCCCCCGCATCTCTCAGAAGCAAGAACAAATATAAAACCAATTTCAATTTCCCTTCTCAGCCTCTCTTCCCTTAAGATTCAACTTGTACCGTTCACCCCATCTCTGCTCTCCTTTACTATTATTTTTCTTTAGGAATTAGCACTGATTCATTGACCATATATTTTATTTACTTGCCGTGTGCATTATATTTATTTCTGTCTTTTCTTTTTTATTTTATGTGTGTGAGTGTATTACCTGCATGGATGTAAATGCACTCAAGTCGTGCACTGCCCTCAGAGGTCAGAAGAGGGAACTGGAGTTATAGATGGTTGTTAGCTGCCATATGGTACTGGGAATCAAACCTGAGTCCTCTGCAAGAGTAGCAGGGTTGCTAATGATTGAGTCATCTTTCCAGTCTGTCTTCTCAACTAGAATTTATCAGTTCCTTGGTATTAGGAAGTTTTGACTTTTTCTGCATATTTGCCTCTGTCATTTGGCCCATGATAGCTGAAAGCTTTGTTGGTGACCAAGGAGCAGGCAGGTCTCTGGTCCATTGAATCTTATTTAAGGATCACCGTTAGTCAACAGATTCTTGTTAGCAGACTTCATGCTCCAGGCCAACATCTGGATTCAAAGATACAGCTGACTGGTCATGAATGTGAATGGCGATTCACGAGATTTCATGATGTCGTTCCTCTAAGTTCACTGAGCCTCATCCTCAGCTGCTCTGTATGAACCCCGGATCCTCCTGGCTGGGCTACAGATCTCCAGGGTTACTCTGCTTGACTACACAGATCATCTGCCTCCTGCATATGAGACTCTTCAATGCTGGAGCTTCACGCTGGTACTCATTCTTCTAAAAGGTCATGGATCTTTTTTCAGTAGATTAACTTTTTATCTCTTAATGATGTTAAGGAAAGGTCAAAGTGTCTAACAGATAGAAGGTGGAAAGCTTCTCCTGAAGGAAATCGATGTTTTTAATATCCATCTAACTCTAGAAACTTCTTAATGATCATGGGCTCAGTTCATGTGACATTGTCACGAAATGACACGTTATCGTGGCAGCAAAGATAAGGCTTGCGTAAAGCATTATACGAGGGCATTATATGTATCTTGAAGGAGTCCTTGGCCTTCAAGCTCCGAGGGGCAGGCTGTACTTGCAGGATAAATTTATAAGTTCCTGTAGTGCCCACTAGAACGAGAGGAGTTCCATAGAGTTGTAGGTGAGAAACAGTGCTGCTGGACATGAACTGAGGTGGCCGTTCTCTTCCTTATAGTCAAGGAATGGAGTGGTTCTGTTTTCAGAAGGAACTTAAGCAAGGCAGGGGCTAACCACTCACAGAGACCGCCCAACCACCCAGCACGAGAGGACGCATTTAAGAGGAGTGTAGAAGTGCCATTTCACTTATCTTATTTGCTTACTTTTTTAAGGGACTCTTAGAGACTATATTGAATAGGGCCAGATATGTGGAAAGATCTCACTAACTTATTCTTGAAAATAAATGTGAACAAATAAGTAAAGATTCCAGCACCAAAATTTTATATCTTTGCCTTATCTAAGGCTGAGCATGTAACTGTGTTCACAGGCCTTGTGTATTATAATGGGGTCCTCTTTCTCAGAGGACTCTCTAGCAGAGTCCCATGTTTTTGCACATATGTCTCTTCTACATAATTGGTCTGTAAGTTCCTGGTGGTCCGTCTAACATTCCTCTATCTCTACACAGCTGGCCCAGCACTGGGCTTCCTGGGAGGCTTTAGCCATGTATCCTACTTTGCTTTCTGTTGTGATAGAATGTGGGAAGAAAAGGGTCTTTATGGCTTACAGCTCCATAGTCCCTCATGAAGGGAAGCTAAGGCAGGAACCAGAAGGCAGGAACTGGCACAGAGACGATGGAGGAATGCTGCGTATTTTCCTTGTTTTGGGTTGCCCGTTGTCTTCCTTATAGAGCCCAGGCTCCCTGCCTAGGTATTGTACTGCCCACAGTAAACTGAGTCATCCTACATCAACTAACAATCAAGACGATGTCCCCGGATATACCCACTGGCCAGTCTGATGGAAGAAATTCTTTAACTGAGTTTAAGTAAATTCTTTAACTTAAACTAACCATCAACTGTGGCCTTCAACTCTGAGTCCTGGCCCACTGGGCTCCAGTGACCCCACTGAGTTCTCTAGAGCTAATCTTCAAACAAGGTGGTGAAATGATCTCTCCGTCAGCAACAAGATACCAGCTCTAGGTCCCGACCTGGACCAAGGCAGGAATCTGTTATCACAGTAAGTAGTGGAGTAGAAGATGAGGTCTTCCTGGGTGGGTAAGAGACATCAGGGAGAGACAGAGTGGTACATGTTGTGCATGCTTCTCAGAGGGAGAGCTTGGTCTCAGTCAGTCCGCTGATCCTTCAGCAGGGAGGATGTAGAGGAGGCCAGACCCCCATCTAACAATACAGTGAGCACCTGAAGATCAGGGCCAGGGTCATGTCTCTGGCTAAGACAAAAAGGAGGTTCAGTGTAAAGGTGTGCTGAATGAATAAACAAAATTTTCAGACGTTGCCACACTGTCCCTAAGATCCAGTTCATCTTACCAGCACCTCCAATGGATGTTAGCTTTGGGGGGTTGCTTAAGGGGTTTAAATTTCAAAGTAGGTGTCCAGGCACTACACCCAGCCTCCTCTCCATCCCTCTGAAGTACGAGTGAGGAAGGTGTCTGGATCCAGGGACTGTTTGGTCTTAGTAAACAGAAGTCCTTTGCCTGATTCTATACTTATTGACATGACATTAGTCAAATGATTTTATTCTTGAGTCTCAGTTTTCTCATCTATAAAATGGGATCATTACACCCCTCACCTTGTGAGATCACTTTGGAGAAAAGTGACGCACTTTATGTAAAATATTACCATCATCATCATCACCGTTCTCCATACAGCTAAGGCAGACAGTCACCCAAGACGGTGAAGGCATGAAGAGCTGTGGGGTTGGGGCTTTGGCTTTTGCATCCAGGACACTGAAGAATTTGGAAAGTCAGGTCTCCCTGCCCAATGGTCCCATGCAAACAGAGGTGGCATGCTCCTTCCAGAAAGGTATATTTTGGGCTCCTGGAAAGTTAGTAGTGACCACATGAAGCCAGAACAGAAATGGGTCCTACGGGACTCCATGCCAGGCCCTGGCTGGAGACATGAGCCTGGCCCTGACCTTCAGGTGCTCACTGTGTTGCTGCAGGAAGGTCCTGCCTCCTCCATACGCTCCCTGCTGGGGATCAGTGGGCTGACTGAGCCAAGCTCTCCCTCTGAGAAGCACACACACTGTGTACCCTCAGTTTCTCCCTGATGTCTCCTAGCCACCCAAGAAAGCCTCATCGTCTACTTCTTACCAGGAGGCATCGATCCTCAGAGGCCCCACAGTGAAACTCAGGCATTGTCTCCAGTCTCCTCTTAACAGGTCTTCAGTCTTGCTTCTCTTCCTAGAGAACTCTACCTTCTGGAGTAGAGTTACTGGTTTTCTGCTCTGACCTTACCTTAGAGCCCTTTGCGGAAAGCTCTTGATGCTTTGCTCCTAAAAAATATGTTCCCTCCCTGCAGGGAGACCGCTGTGCTTTCTGGCTTCTCTCCTGGGTTTGCTGCTTCCCTGAATTTCTCAAAACACACGAGCCTTTCACCCTGAAGAGGCAAACTGGGGATCCTTCCATCTTTAACCAAGGAAACCTGGGCAGTGCAACCCATGTGGGGGTTTCTGTGGATTGCTAGTTATCAATCTTTCCAAGGTGTCTTGGCAGCGACATTCCTAGAAATAGTGGCATATTCTTAGACAGGGTCCAGATGAAGTGCTTGTCCCTGGAACACACCCTTTGTCCCCAGAGCTTTAATCTTTGGGATCCTTGGCTGGTGAACGGCTCAAATCCTTCTGATTTGATTTTTCTCTACCCTGCAGGGGACAGCATTGGGCAAAGAACTGTGGAATTCATATGATAAAAGAAGAAACGTTTGTTTCCAATTACCCAAATTATTGTTTGCTAATTGAAGTAGAAAGGAGGCCTTTTTACTCTTCTGTCTAGTGCAAATATCCCTTTCTTAAACCTCTTTGATTGGGCAAGGATGCTTTTGGAGTGTTCACTCTAATCTACACATCATTTTCTTGATGAGCAGTTAGTTGTTCAGGAATGTCCTTACTCACTGAGGCAAGCTTCAACCAGAGAGCAGATTGTCACCAGGACTTCACAAACTGATGTATGGTACTGTGAGCCACAGCAATGTCACCCTGGCTGGGGTCATACTTCTGACACGGATATCATTTGTGGGGATAACCATTCTTCTGTGGCCAACATGAAATCCTATGCTTTCCTGTAGAGCCGATCGCTGTCTTGGGTTTTCTGGAAATAGACTCTGAGATGAAGTTCTGTGAGCTCAGCATATCCTCAGCCCTGTGGGCGATAAGAACTATCACCCTGAGCTAGGAAACAAAACCAATCCCAACATCACATGGGACACAGACACTGAGATGACCAGAGTTGACCCAAAACGAGACAAAGAGGCTTCCTTTTGTGTCTGAATCCTGACCAGTCTTTGGATAGGAGTTTCCAGAGAAAGGATACAACCTTGAGGAAGGTGGCTTCTCCTGACCAGGGAAGGAAGCAGCTATAAACAGCAAAGTTAGCAACTCCAGAGTGGGATGGAGAATAAGAACTGGGGGAGGCGACTGAGAGCCTCAGTTCTAACGGGGAACCCAGGCAGCATGCCACAGCGTCCACCGCACCGCTTTTCACCAAACATAACTTAAATGCCAAGTAGAGATTGATGTGTGCTATTTTTGAAGCCACAAAAAAAAGCTGATGGAAAACTTTCTCGGCTCCAGCTGTTTGCAGAATGGAGCTCTGTAAAGCCCGTGTATCTGTTTATTCTGGGCAGATGCAACATAGCTATCTCTGAACTTCTGCCAGCGATCAAAGGAGTTGATGGTGTAGAACAGTTCCACTGATTCTCCTTCCTGCCTGCCATCGATCATTGCAGCCCCTCGACCCTTTTGTTCTGAGTGACGACTGCACCCTAAACACATAAAATTAATCATCACTCGAGGCCAGCCAGGTGTCTTGCCTCCAGAAATCATCTTGCTTCAGCAAAAGAACAGCTCAGATCTGATCCTGTCTCATAATTTCACTTAAAGAGACCAAAGAAGCCCACAGGAACAAAGAGAAACAAAGAGTTGTCACTATTTCATGTGAGGGTCAAGGGCAATCACCTCAGGTAAGGGCCCACTTCAGGTAAAGAAGGCCCATTGCCTTGGGGTAAGGAGATGGTTCAGTTGGTAAAGTACTTAACCTTCAAGCACAAAGACCTGGGTTCAATCCCCAGAACTCACTTAAAAAAAAAAAAGCCAGTTGTCGTGGCACACTTTGCAATCCTAGTGCTCTGGAGACAGAGATAGAAGGATCCTGTTTGCTTCACAAGGCAGCCAGCCTATGAACAAGAAGCTGTCCTCCAGTCTCTACAAGTACACATGTGCGTGTGTCCCCCATGTGTGCACTTGCACATACATGAACAGGAACACCCACCACATACATACACACACACACACACACACACACACACACACTCATATACCCAAGGTACAATTTGACTTAAAGCTATGCTCATTAAATGACCAGCTTGTTACCTAAGAGAATGCTTACAGAGCAGAATCAGACACCCCCACAGAAGAAGGGCTCTGTTCCTTCTAAAAGTTTCATGATGGTTTTACAGAACTCTAACAGAGGTTTGGGAGAAGCCTGTCAACTATACCCCGGCAGCAGATGATTACATGAGCTGGTGACACTTGGATTTTGAAATTCCATGTGACAAGCCCTGCTTAACTGAACAGTGACTGGGAGTGGCTTTCTCTTGTATCCCATATGTATATTTTGTTTTAACTATGTGGCCCTCTGGCAACATTCTGTACATTTCAATCAATCAGTATCCCCATTTGTCAGGTCTGCGTAGAGTTCAGTGCTTGTGATTTGGCAGAGAGAAAACAATCACAGAGCTAGATATAAAAATGATTGTCTTAATCTAATCGTGTGGCATTTCCAATATCTAAATCCGACAAGGAAGGGCATTCTTGTGATACACAGGATTCAAGTTCCACAAACACCAGGCAGATTTTTACCAATGAGCTTGGCTTCCTCTGTAGATTAGCACAAATCCTTATGACTTGGCTGTAATTGAGCGCTTAACAGTTGCTATTAAATTCCTTTTCAGAAACAATACTGTCTACACGATTCCCCTTGCTGAGAGCATTCTCCCACTCTATCTGAAACTATCCAAATGGGTAAGAATAAGGCCAGTACCTTATAAAACAATGCTCCCTGAAGGTGGCTTGGTGTGTTTGATTAAGGGAAGCCCCAGACCGAGTCTGCGGGTGAAATAAAGCTGTTCTAAATGTCTTGAGCTTTGCTCTGCACAGAGCTGTGTCACTATTCCACTCCCGGCTCACTGTCCCTTCATTCCTCCGGAGCAGAGGAAATGTTCTTGTGACGATGCAGAAGAAATGGAAACTGAGTCTCAGTGAAGTGACCCAGGTGTCTCCATCATCCTGTCTACTTTAAGTCCCCCCGAAAAACCAAATCTGCACTACCAGCCAGCAGGTCCTGGGAGGCAGGTGTGGCTGGGTGTCAGCAGGCTTGCTCCTTCTCCTGTGGAATTTGCTCAAGGGAAGAGGACAAAGCTGTCCGGTCTCAGGGCCAACAGACAGCTAGCAGCACCCACATCTACATACCCTTTAAATCAGCCAGGAGAGCAGGCAGCTGGATTCCTACAACCCAAGCGGGAAAAAAAAGCAAGGGAGACATAGATCTGATAGAACCTCCAGA